>CM019064.1:106428327-109369868 GCA_009667805.1 Leptobrachium leishanense | reverse complement strand
ATACGTATACACACATTCCCACTAACTCAATTAAACTCATTTATTTTTATATTTTTGCATCAAGCTTCCACAAAAAATGTTTGTTATAACAGTGCAAGTGCATATACATTTATAAGTGAAAATATAAATTGTAAGAGCCATAATGTCTTATTCCGCTACATGTGAAAACATTTACAGGTCTATTCAAAGAAAGGTGAAACTCGGGAGAACGACAGGAGAAGTGAAAAGTCGAGGTCAAAATAGCTTATACTCGAAAAAATTCTCCCATTTATCTCGCTTCCCAAATCGGCTATTTGGTCTAGAGT
Source organism: Leptobrachium leishanense (assembly GCA_009667805.1). Taxonomy (NCBI): domain Eukaryota; kingdom Metazoa; phylum Chordata; class Amphibia; order Anura; family Megophryidae; genus Leptobrachium; species Leptobrachium leishanense. The sequence goes on along the minus strand of CM019064.1, from coordinate 109,369,563 downwards.
GCTCTCTTCTCCTGCCAATTCTCCTGATTTTTTTACCTTTCTCTGAATAGATCTGTTAATGTAATGTGTCTGGAAATTAAATGTATTATTAATATTAATTCTTGTATGATGTACATAATTATAATTTCTATATAATAATTGAAGGTGTAGTAGGCCAGCTTATTTTGAAATTTGCTAAAAGAAACCCTGCCAAATTTTTAGAAGCGTACCATCTTTACTTTTTATTAGTCTCATCACAATGAAACTAGTTTGCTTCATAGCAATGGTTCATTGCTGCGCAAGGCTTATCTCAATTTGAGTCTTGATTTTCATAATATTGCAAATGGCGAGCTACCTTAGGGTAAAACGTGAAAAACGTGGCATGTTAAGATTTTATCTTGAAACATATTTGTCAGTGCTTTGTGACAGCAGGAGTCATTTAATGACGCGAGTGCACTCACAGAGCAGGCCATGACTCTGAAGTATTGTAGGGCTTAGAAGCGTACGGCAGTTACATGCTGAGCTGCACTTTGCAACAGTTCTGAAGACTGAATGATTTGGTGACACTATATAGGAAGACCATTCATCAGTGAACACAACGTCTACATCAAAGATGCCCAGTGCATTTCCAAAATGTTTACTGGAACTGTAATCAAAAATGCTAACCAAGCAAGTGATTAAATATCATTAATTTAAAGATAATGTTAAAATTGAGTGAGTGATCTATAAAGATATAAAAATAATGCAAATAGAGTTTCATAGAGAGAGCGAGCGAGAGAGATTGTGCTGCTAAATAGACTCAGTCATTAAAGACAGATCAGTCTTTTTCACTCTTTTGTTTAAAGGCATCAATTTAAGAGGAGACCCGTAATGCTCCAAACTGTCTTTGGCCTACATTCACAAAAGGGAATTCCCTAGTGAATGCTAATGTTAGCGTTCGGATGTGTAAGTGTTACCGCCAAGATAAGTGACTTTAACATATGCCCCCATATTACCTTCCTGATGCTAAACACATGAAAAATCACTTTGCGCATCCTATACGCAACATGGGGAACGCATTCATTAATTAGCGTTTCGATAAGTAAGGTATTATAACGTCAGAGTGCTAATTACTGTCGGGATGCGCAAGGCAAAATTTTAGCTACTCTTAAAAGCTGGTACTATAATGAATCGGCTCTTGACAAAGCCGTGTTCACGGCGAAACATGTCACGTTTTTGCCTTTTTAACTGCATATGTCTTTCTATCCTACCTGAGGATGTTGCCTAATCGAGAGGGTTAATTGTTGGCTTTCTGTAGTCAGTTGGGTATAGTTGGCGGCACGAACCACTGAGGTCACTCAGCATAGGACGTACAGTGGCAAGAAAAATTATGTGAACCCTTTGGGATTACGTGGAGTTTTGCATGAATTGGTCATAAAATGTGCTCTGATCTTCATGTAAGTCACACCAATTTGAAAAACACAGTCTGCTTAAAATAATACAACACAAACATTATATGTTTTTATTGAACAGAACATGTAAACATTCACATTGCAGGGTGGAAAAAGTATGTGAATCTTTGGACTTAATAACTGGTTGACCCTCCTTTGGCAGCAACAACCTCAACCAAACGTTTCCTGTAGTTGCAGATCAGACCTGCACAACGATCTGGAGTAATTTTGGATCACTCCTCTTCACAAAACTGTTTCAGTGTAGCAATATTCTTGGGATGTCTGGTGTGAATCGCTCTCTTAAGGTCATGCCACAGCATTTCAATCGGGTTCAGGTCAGGACTCTGACTGGGCCACTCCAGAAGGCATATTTTGTTTTGTTGAAGCCATTCTTTTGTTGAATTACTTGTATGCTTTGGGTCAGTGTCCTGTTGCATCACCCATCCTCTGCGGAGCTTCAGTTGGCGGACAGATGGTCTTACGTTTCCTGCAAAATATCTTGATAAACTCTGGAATTCATTTTTCCATCAATGACAACAATCCGTCCAGGCCCTGAGGCAGAAAAGCAGCCCCAAACCATGATGCTCCCTCCGCCATGTTTTACAGTGGGGATGAGGTTTTGATGTTTGTGTGCTGTGCATTTTTTTCTCCACACATAGTGTTGTGTGTTTTTTCCAAACAACTCAATTTTGGTTTCATCTGTCCACAGAATATTTTTCCAGTAGTGCTGTGGAACATCCAGCTGCTCTTTTGCAAACTTCAAACGTGCTGCAATATTCTTTTTGGACAGCAATTGCCTCCTTTGTGGTGTCCTCCCATGTACTCCATTCTTGTTTAATGTTTTCTTTATTGTAGCTGTGTCAACAAAAATGTTAGCATGTGCCAGAGATTTCTGTAAGTCTTTAGCTGACACTCTAGGATTCTTCTTTACCTCATTAAGCATTCTGCGCTGTGCTATTGCAGACATCGTTACAGGACGACCACGCCTAGGGAGAATAGCAACAGTGCTGAACTTTCTCCATTTGTAGACAGTCTGTCTTACTGTGGACACATGAACATCAAGGCTTTTGGAGACACTTTTGTAACCCTTTCCATCTTCATGCAAGTCAACAATTCTTGATCGTAGGTCTTCTGAGAGCTCTTTTCTGCGAAGCATGGTTCACATCAGGCAGTGCTTCTTGAAACCAGTAAACCCAAAACTGGTGTGTGGTTTTAAAGGGCCGGACAGCTTTCAGCATCACATCCAATAATATCACAATGATTGGACTCAAGGTTGGCTCACTCCTGGCTCCAATTAGTTCTTGGAGAAGTCATTAGACTAGGGGTTCACATACTTTTTCCACCCTGCACTGTGAATGTTTACATGTTCTGTTCAATAAACACATGAAAACCTATAATGTTTGTGTTGTATTATTTTAAACAAACTGTGTTTTTCAAATTGTTGTGACTTAGATGAAGATCAGAGCACATTTTATGACCAATTCATGCAAAACTCCACGTAATCCCAAAGGGTTCACATACCTTTTCTTGCCACTGTATGCCTTCTTGCTTCTATGAGAGAAACAAAGAAACTAATCTCTGACATTGTTGATACTGATATTGTTCCTCTCTTTTCTTTCTACTAAATTGGGGGGTCAGCAACCTTGGCTCCCTGATGTTTTGAGAACTACATTTCCCTTGTGGCTCAGTCAGCCTAATGGGTGACTGAGCATCTTGGGAGATGTAGTTCCCAAAACATCAGGGAGCCAAGGTTGCTGACCCCTGTACTACGCAAACAGCTTCACTAATGTTATCCTGTGTTCTTGCCTATTGTGGTTTGTTACTTGCTTAAAGGGTGTATTACTATGGTGGCTGTCGCACACCACTGTTAAGCTAAAATAAAGCTACATTGGAGCCCTTATTAATGTGAGGTTGTTCCTTTGCCTGATTGCTGTATTGTACCAAATCCATGCCTACTTATTACATTTCCCACTTACAGATACTGTGATAATTACCTTAGGTCCGTCTATATCAATTATGTTATATCAATTTATGTTTGTGCCGGGTTTGATTGTTTTTATTTATTTCTCTACCAAATATCCATTAAAGGTTAAGTTTTATTTACGCCTTTTCTTCCTATCTTTGACCTCTTTGAGGCTAATTGTTCTCATTAATGAAGTATTTTTATTTTCTATCACTTGGGTATACAGATAGTGTTTAGATCTTGAGCTAATGCTCACTGATCTCTATTGGTATTGGTATTTATATGTGGAGAGTGAGGCCCATGTTCTGATCTGGTTTTGGCCCCAGTGTTCTGGTTTCTGGTGGAATCTTGGGTGATGTTTGGATTGCTTTGTTAGAGAAACCCTTCTTTAAGGGCCATAACCCATTCCCAACCTATTCAAAATAAAACATAGTCCATGTAACTCCATATATATTGTCTGATATGACACTTGCAGCCCACTGCCGACAATTCCTATCACTCTCAGGCAGTCCTCCACATATTCTAGAGACGCCTGAGAGTGATGGGAGTTGTAGACAGTGTGCTGCAAGTGTAAGACAATATTGCAGCTGCTTTGAAACTCCACAGCAATTAAAGTCACAATAATATGCGGTATGTATGAGCATATCACAGAGATCACCAACAATAAAGCTCACAGTAATGTGCAGTGTGTATGAGAATGTCACAGAGCTCACCAGCAACAAAACTCAAACTCCTACACACTGCACTGTATCGTTACATTACTGTATCACAGAGCTCACACATCCACATTCCCTGCCACACAGCCACACAGTCACACATCCATATACCCCACACAGTCACTCATCCATGCTCAAACACATAGTCACTCATCAGGGTACACAGTCACACATGCATGCACACAAACACTCACACAGCCTGAACAGGGTTGCTGTGGCTGAGGCCCGGGCGTGTACCAGATCTATTCAATGCACCCCTGTGACGCCTATCACCCGTGGCGGTCCACCACCCCACTCCCCCCTTAGTACGCTACTGGCAAGGGCATGTCTTTATATGCACATAGTATATTGCTAGAATAAATGTCACATCTGAATAATTGCTGATAGTCAAATACCACTTGCCCACTGCATGTGATGGTATTGAGGATGACAAAACTCCCATGGGTAAAATCCAGTTTACAAATGACATATTCCTTTTCATATCTGAGTGGATGCTGCTTAAGACAAAACAGCATACTTACATTTGTTTGTATAAGCTTAACCCCTTAAGGGCGGGCACAGGTTAATGGCAGCGAGGCCTACATATCATGTCCCATAGCAATAAAGGGACACTGCCACTTACATAAGCATAACTAGATTACTTGTGCATTACAAATAAAACTACTTTAGAAAACACCTGCTTAAAAACAGTAAAGTTAGGCTTTTATCTTGTTTCCATGTTGTGGCTTTTTCCCATAATTTACAAAAATCTGTGCAAAAGTTTTACTTGACTGCTGTGGTTTAGCTTCTACGGTATTTAACAGTCAGTGGAGTGGAGGTGTGAATGCTTAGGTAAGGCAATTGTGTTCTGTATGCTGCTCGAGATAAGAGATGGTGCCTGAATGCGCTAAAACAGGGAGCTTAAAAGTCTTTAAATCTACCATCTGGTGATGTCCTTTGAATACATCCCACACAATACAATGATGTTAGTCGGCTGCCTGACCCATAGACGCCATGCTATGGCCAATGCCACACAGTGAGGAGCAAGTGGTGTACAGATATGGTGGGGGGGGGGAGTTTACAGCACAAACGATCACTAAATGGATTCACCCAGTGACAAATATAGAGTAAATTATTTTCTTAACTAAACATACAAGGAAAAATAAAGTGCATGTAAAATATCGGCAACATAAAATCAGCACAATAAGCACATTTCACTTTTGGTGGTAGTGTCCCTTTAAGTAAAAGAAATGTCAAGAAAAGCAAGTTCTACATATACACACATATATGCACAATAACGTATTATGACATAGGCGATTTAAAATAACCATGTATATTCTCTTCTCAAACTAGTTAAGTTTGAAAAACAGCTGTAAATCCTCCTCATTACGTGCACATGTTACCAATCCATGAAGGTCATTGAGTGAGATATCATATATTAGAAGCATAACCTACAGTATTTATAGGAGTATTTTACATCTGACTTAATGAATCTTGAGCAGCCTTAAGCTAACTTTAGTTAAGGGATATATAGCAACCTGATAGCAATTAATTTTCTTGCCTAGAAATGTTACCATAAGTCTTGAGGAAATGAATATACGTGACCAACGCTTGAAATTTTCATTCATCTGTTTGCCTTTGATGAGCTAAAAGTAGAAGGAAGCTCATTTTCTGTATCTATAACATTAGATGGACAAGTAAATTACAGTTTTAACATAGAAATAAAATTGCTTTGCAAGACTTTAATACTTGTGATACATACCATCGTTAATATGATTTTTTACAGAGCTCTAGAATGCATCGATAAAGGAATTAAACATAAATATAGCTTGTAAAGCAAGCATTAACTACCTGCCTGCAGTATAGTTTCTACTGATTTTAAAAGCCAATACAAATGCACAAAATGATGGTAATCATTTTTGTGAAACTGGTGAGTAACCTCAGTTGACACCGTAGGGATATTTCTCTTAACCACTGTTTGCCGTAGATGCGTCATCGACAAACGTCAGCATTTCAAAGAGAGAAATCCAATATATAGCAGGAAAAGCTTCATCAGTGACTCCATTCCTGCCTCTCTTTGAATTCCCCTTTTGTGAAACGGTGAAGATTGTCGGGCTAGGTTACAATGGAGCTCTTGATGGAGACCCAAACTCTTCCCAAGCCTTTCTCCATTTGCAGTTTGTCATTAATGGCTTTGTTCCAGATTGGGTTCTGTATCAGGGATTTAAGCAAGAATATTTTTCAGCTACTAATTGATACAGGCAGTGGCATGGGACTTCTTGGAGCCCAACACGAATGTCCAAAAGCTGTGTGCAAGCTGGTTTGAACGTGGACGCGAAGGAGCCACAGGGAGTTTAAATGAACACTGGGAACTATTTGTTCCCAGTCTGACACTGCTTGCAATTAGAAGTGGTGGATCGGGACGCCGTCTGCACCATGGAGTCTCAGGTAAAAGATTGTTCAAGCATTTTAGATTGACGAGTGTTCATTTATACCATCTCCAGAGGGGAAACGCAATCTAATATAGAATAGCTGTTTTTTCGCCCTCTAGCCACAGACGAAGGGCTCATGTGCAAAGTATAGGAGCCGTTAATTTACAGTAAGCTGCCGAAACATGCAAATCTTTAATGACTCTGTTGTGATCTAGCCCCAAATGGTTATTAGGTAGGAGAATACATAGTTACATAGGCTGAAAAAAGATGTGCATCCAATGTCCATCGGGTTCAGCCTTTCACACATTACCTACTGCTGTTGATCCAAAAGATACCTTTCATTAAAAACAGAAAACCTACATTGAAGATAAATGTAACACAAAAAATCCAAACAATCACGGATAACTTGATTCTTACAGAAAGAAAGAGATCAAGAATACACCATTTTTTAAAATGTTTTCTTAATGTCAAAACGATAATGTGGAAAGTATATTGTTAGAAAGGCAATGTTAGCAGACATTGGGGAGGAGTTGGAGGGGAGGAATGGCAGGACATGTCGGAAAATGTTGCGAAAGTGTCGATCTGTGTCATACTGAAAGAACAAGCATACAAAACGATGTATAGATGGTATACTACCCCTGTCTTGCTTTCTCACCTGCAGCCAGGTACCCTTGACATTTGCTGGAGGGGATGCGGAGCCAGGGGTACCTTGTTTCACATGTGGTGTCTCTGCCCTAAAGTAAGGTGGTTCTGGGACGAGATAAGTGAGTTAATGGAGGAGGCGTTTCAACAGTCTATCCACAGGATCCCTGGTCCTTCCTGCTACACAGGTCTCCATCGGCCCTTCAGGGGCCGGACAATAGACTCTTTCATAAGATGGTGCTGGGTGCCCGACAAGCTCTGGCCAAGCACTGGCGAGATGGTGACGTGCCTCCCATATCAGTGGCCCGGGCTTATATAGCAGAGGCTCACTATATGGATAGGCTGTCGGCTGTGGTGCACAACTCGCTTCCAACGTTTTTCAAAACCTGGACTCGTTGGGAGGAATTGTACCCGTAAAAGGTTATGGAGCTGAGGGCCCCCTCTCTCCTTCCCCGTATTTTTTCTCCTTTTTCTTTTTTCCTGTCTTGTGTGGTTAGTGGTCTGGTTCATCCATTTTTCTGTTGGGAGGCACACCATGAGAAGAGTAGTAGGATTAACGTGTTTTCAATATCCTGTTTCATTTGCAACGATGCATCGTTTTGAACTTAGGTGCTTTGCTTCATCGTGCACTAAACCTGGTTGTTCCTCCTGCCCTGCGTGGCGGTGCCGCTGTTGAGTGTTGTTTTTCTTTATTTGAGTATTGAAAACTTTTTCAAAATAATTATAAAAAGAAGAAAGGCAATGTTAATTCCAGTATAAGACACAAAAGTATGTTGTGGTTTACTATGAACACAATATAAAGGAAAAACTCAGAAGTATTTCCTTGGGTCACAATCATAATCTGTCAATTCAGCATTCACCGCAGGGTCCCCGGAGTGCACGGAAAACCCGCCGAAAACCCACCGAAAACCACACCGGAAAAAGCCGCCGAGCTGCCGATCACAGCGCAGAGCAGCCGTCGGAAAAAGCCAACAAGCTGACAAACAGGGTAAAAAAAAAAAAAGTACACTTGAACGTTTCAAAATTGAAGCGCTGTTTGGAAAAAAAACTACTAAACGAAAATGCCTGGAATTTACATAGAAGATCCAATGAATAATAATAAAAAGGTCTGTTACAGAAAAAATGAAAAAATTTTTAAGAAGAACTGATCCTAAAAAATCTATGAATAAAGAGACTTTTTACTGCAGAATAAAATAATAATAAACGGTTATTAGATATTGAATTAAAACTGAAATATTTTTAACATTGAAGCCTATGGGGTTCGCCTGAATAAACCTGCCGAATGAAAACACTGAACACAAGGGCATTTCGGCAACTTTTCACTTCTGTTCGGTGTTCTCTGAATAAATGAACCATTGTTTCTCTATGGGGGATTTCATTGTCGTCGAACAGGCACCGTTCGTGCAGGCAATTCCCCAAAATTTGGCAAACTGCCTGCTCTCTGAATAGCCGAATGGCCCCAAAATGTCACCGTATGCAGAATTTCCGTGTACAGTTACATTCCGGCGACATTTCAGACCTCTCTGAATAACCCCTATAGTTTGAATACAATTTTTCCTTCTTCAGGTTGTCATGAGGTATCCTATGTGTGCTGTTTCATAGCGGAGCCTTCATGTTTACACCCAGCTGATTGCGGTATCATGAATAGCCACATTAACCTTCTTAACCTTTTACTGTTTACCAAAAATATAATACCTTTTAAATTGCCTTTAACTAATGAATACTTTTTATTTTTAAACCTTACATCAATACTTTTTTTTTTTACATGATTTATGTGCTTTTTAAAAGTGGAGCTGAGCATTTGTCTGATGAAGGGGCAAAAAAGAACGTAATACTAAGTGTTTCTTGAATCTGCGAAGCCTACTTGTAGATGAATTGAGTTTAAAGTGCACCACTCATGCAGACTGTATGTTTATTAAACAACTCAATTATTGTGAAGTGTTTTAGCATTATTGGCTTTGATTTTCTATAGCTGTCAAAGGCAAAATGACTTGTTTCCATGAAACTCGCAAGATTCACTGTACCATAAAGTTTGCATCCTCACGTGTATTCTCTGAGCACTGAAAGGCCTCTCCACTGCCACCCCAACTTCTGATGGTTTTAGTCAATATTTACTAGTGGGTCCTAAAATAGGGCTAAAGAATTAGTGGAGCACTTAAGATTTCTACAAGTAAATAAAAGGAGAACATTTGGGTATTCGTAGGACTTGAACAAGATAAGCGAACAACAAAGCGGGGGTAAGCCTATATAGAACGATGGGAATACTATAAAGCTCTTAACCTTTGTGTAAAACGTAACTTTTATTTAATCTTCTACAACCAAGAAAAAGAAATTAAAGAAAAAAAATATGAAAAAATCCTATAAAGCAATGAAAGAAGTTGAGATAGAGTTGTAAAGTAGACACCATTATATAATCTAATGGGTAAATGTGTTGTGGAGGGGACTGGCCAGTCCAAAAATAATCGTAAGCACAAATATATGAATCTCCCTACCAGCTGCCATACATGCCCTTTAAAGAGATAGCGTTAACATTGTAATCTAGCCTTAACGTTGGAGCTCGGATGTGTAAGCATTAAAATAGATTAAGACTTTAGCTCATGGCCCCCATATTGTGTTCCTAATGCTAAACCTGTTTGTAATCTGTTAGCGTATCGATGTTTGCTCTAGCTCCCACAAGCTTACTATACTTTGCGCATCCTATACTTGACATGGGGAGCGCAATCAGTCATTAGCATTAGGATAAGTAAGGGATTACAAAGTCCTACCGCTATTTACCGCACTGATGTGTTTAATGGATTTCTTTCCGTTACCCAGTATCTGGTGCTAACTGATTCCGCTTCTGCAGAATCATTTAGCATCAGCTAAACCCCCCCCAATAAATCAGATACTCCTCTCGTCTCACGGAGATAACGGTGGCCCGATCCGCAGCTTCTTGTCCCCGGAAGCAGAACGAATAGTTCCCAGTCTCCCTCCGCGATCACTCCACAACGCTGCATGACGTCGCGAGAGTGAGATCCCTCAGGGCTTGTGGCCCGTCAGCACAACCCTCCATGGAGTCCTATGGACTCCAGGAGGTGATACTCGTGGGGGGTAGCTCTACTTTACAGAGCAAGGCGTCAAGGTAGCGCCTGCCCTCTAATCAAATCTAAAATGAGGCGTTACGGGGAAACCTGCAGGCGCAGGTTAGTGTTAGTGTCCCCATTTTAGCATTACCACTTAATATGGCCCATTATCTATTAAAATATAGATTGTTTTTTGTCCTTTGCTGACAGTATCTGCCCAATTAGTTTTTTTTTAGTTTAGGTGAATTTACTCACCTTTTATCCCTCAACGGTAGCTTGTTTCTACACAGCATACGTAGAGTTGTGAAGCAGTTTACATATGTAAGTTCCTTAGCGCCTGCAATCAATCTGAGCTGCACGTGCACGCGCAGTAATGATCCATCAGCTGCCCCTCTCAGGATGCTGAAAACAATTAAGTCAGTTTGCTCCAACAATGCTCACCAATATGCTGGGTCCTCTCTCCAAATCCCAAAAATCCTATTAAAAGACTAAATATTAAGTAATAGATTCAATACTGAAGTTGCCAAGAGGTGGGGATAGAGAGAAACTTCTAAAAAGGAGGGAATTATATTGGATCCACCATTTAGGCTAGGGTCAGACTAACGCATTTTTCGCGTTGTCCGTGAAAAAGTGCGTTCGAACGAATGGATGTATTTTTTCACAGAATACGCGATAGCTGTCATACGATGCGCATTTGCGTCCGTGATTTTGTACGGATCATCAATAAAACCCTTTTGGCATCTGGACGTTTTGCTGGCCAGACATTAGCAGCGTCTGACGTCTCCTAATCACGCACACATGCCGCTAGTGGACGCAGCGCACTCTGAACGTCAGTACTAGTGGTATCACGTTCTCGAAAAAAAAATGCGTTTGTGTGCCGCTTGCGTTGCGCGGCCACACTTTTGTGCGGCCGTACTTTGTACATTGCCCATCATTGGCTGTCATTTGCTGCTACTACGGCCATGATAAAGTGCAGCTGCACGCGCGTTCGCACTGCGTTCGTCTGACCCTAGCCTAAAACACCATCACACCATCTGGTCTGAATAGAGAATTTAATTTATCCCCATACATGAACATGCAAGAATATTGTAATGTTGTGTTGGAAATTTCAAAAAAACACCTCCTCCCAGGGCAAAATCATTAACAGCTTTGGCTTTAATTATCACCTCTATGCTGATGACACTCAGATCTACCTCTCCACCCTTGATCTTTCTCCAACTGTCCTTTCCAATGTCAGCGACTGTTTATCTGGCAATTCATCCTGGATGGCCTCTCACCACCTAAAGATTAACATGTTGAAGACTAAACTCCTACTAATGCCTCCCCACCTCCTGACTTCTCTATCAAGGTCAATAGTATCACTATTTCCCCATCAAACCAGGTTCGCTGTCTCGGAGTTACACTTGACTCTGTTCTTTCCTTCATCCCCCACATCCAGTCTATTTCCTCCTCCTGTTGCTACCAATTACGTAATATTTCCAGAATTCGGCCATTTCTTACCGGTAACACCACAAATCAACTCATCCATGCCCTCCTAATCTCCCGACTTGACAATTGTAATAGTCTTCTAGCTGGCCTCCCTCTCTCCTCCCTACAATCCATTCTGAATGCTTCTACCAGGCTCATCCACCTCACACGCCGCTTTGTCTCTGCGAGTCCATTCACTGGCTCCCCATCCACTGCAGAATTCAATTCAAAATTTGCCTTGACCTACAAAGCTCTCACTAACTCAGCGCCTCATTACCTGTCCCCATTAATCACCAAATACCCCTCAGCCCACTCCCTAAGGTCAAACAGTGACCTGCGCCTTGCTTCTCCCCACATCACCTCTTCCCATATGATAGACAGCAGGATTACCCACACATAGCCCCCATCCTCTGGAATGCTGTCCCTCATACTGTCAGACTTTCCCCTAGTTTCCCTTCTTTCAAATGCTCCCTTAGACATTCCTATTCAGGCAAGCCTACCACCTGACTCACTAATACTCCTCACTGGTCTAACCAGTCCATCTCTCTCACTTTGCAGTCCTCTCCACCTGTTTCCACCCCAACCCTTCTAGATTGTAGAAGTCTTGTGTTCCCACAGGAATAGGGCATTTGTTTCCTCCTGTCCTGTACTGGTTTGTCAAAATGTTGCTTAGTCTCCATGTATTGTAACCCTGTCTATGTTGTGTCCATTGTTCAGCACAGTGGAAAATATTGGCAATATATAAATAACGAATAATAATCATAATATATAGTTCACTATTGAGTTATTTATAATATGGAATTCACAGACCAGTCTCCTACACACTGTCAATTTTCATAACCAACAAAATATATTTGTCAGGCTGATTTACAGTGGAGAGCAAGTCTCTGTCAGGTACCGGGTTCTGGTGACACCAGTGAAATGGATAAGAACCCAGGATGCAGTAAATAAATAAATGAGACAACAAAAAGGTTGATGTGAAAATTGCAGGAAAGTATATTGAATAACTGGATGCAAAACAAAAGGCAGGAATCTGTATAGATAATAATAGTACTTGAAAAGCAATGGAAGACACAGTCACTTGAATTAATGAACACTGGAAAAGGAAACCTGGATGATAAAAGTCTCTGGAGATGAAGTAAGGAGGAATGGTGGATCGTGGATGGAGGTCTTGAGGAGTATCAGGTACAGTATCCAAAAACAGGCAATGAAGTCAAAAGGCTGGCGGCGATCTTGGGCAACCGTGGTTCAGGCAGATGGTTGGGTACACGAGAAATCAGAAGTATCAGTAAGCTGGTCACAAGGCTCTGGGACAAATCCAGGTACTTCCTCACTTGGTAAGGAGTAATACTTTAACGACAGAGAGCTGGCTGAATTTTGGAGTGGTTCTTTTAAGGAACCTAGCCAGCGCTCATTACATACACCTGATGCAGGAGGCCTGAGTTTGAACAAGGCATATTAACAACATATACATAGACATATTACCAGGGTTGGATTCAGGACTTGGCCTTCTTGTTACGGTGTCGCCGTGGAACCTGACAGTCTCCTGCCTATCCATGATTAAGCGATATATTGCAAGTTGCTAATGCTAAGTTCGGAAACAGAAAATTGGCCTTTTTTGGGTCCATACGTAACAGGAAAGCAAGTGCTGACTTGGAGTAGTAGAGTACACAGTATCTTACTGTATAGTTAAAGAAAGTGGAGCATCATTATAGTGAGGTGCTAAATATTATAAGTACGGTCTCTGTTCTATCTGCTATAGCAACATTGTAAAAGAAAACCAAGACATTGCAGACAAATTGCATTAAAAAAATTTTTAATTTGTTCAGAGGGCATATTTGCTCATTCACTGTACATGTTTTAAAATGCAACGTATCATCAGGAGCATCGATCAAAGCAAGGGGTTAGGAGTTTATAGTATTCCCTTGGGTTATAAAGTAAACACAATATTACTTGAAGTGCAAGCTCAACAATCATCCCTTGTATAAAAAGATAACTCGTTATCTTTCAAAGACAGTGAAAATTACTTTCTGAATAAAGATATGGACTGATACATTTAAATGAGGTGGTTGTTTGGTTACTACAAATAAATGTTGCCTTTTACGGCTGACAATATGCATGGGCTTTCAAAAGACAAGACAAGCAACATCTTTGAAACTAATTAGGCTGCCACTTCTATAAGCATGTGAGATAGCTGAGCCATATTTTAACACATAAGAGTGTTAACTTCTAAATCAAAACAGTTAATTAATATATCATTTAAATAATTTATATAATAGATATTTACAGTTTATTTGTATTTATTTATGTATTTATTAAGAAGTGTGTTCTTCCTTAGTTACAACATGCATTGCAGTGACTAGAATCCCTAAACAATAGGGGTTATTCAAAGAGCCGAATTGGCTCCGAAATTGCATCGAGTGGTGAATTTACCCATACTGTGAAACCTCAGAGCCATTCGGCTACTCAAAAAGCAGGCAGTTCGCCAAATATTGCAAGCGAAATACGTTGATATTCGGTGGCAGTGAACTCCCCATGGAGAAGAATTGGTTAATCTTTTCAGAGAACACCGAACAGCAGAGAAATGTCAGTGAAATGTCCTGATTTTCATTGGTTTCATTTGCAGGCTTAATCAGGCAAATCCATAGGTTTCAATGTAAATAAAATCCACTGTTTTTATTAATCCCATAAGGACCAGAGACATACATAGTACGTCCTGGGGAAAATTCTCCTTAAGGACCAAGGACGTACTATGTACGCCATGGTCCTTTAACCCCCCTCCCTCCCTATACTCAGCTCTCTGGCTGGGGTCCCACATCGGACTGATTTCCATGAAGTCAGCTGATGGTTTTATGGGCCCCAGCCGTCATGATGATGTCATCAACGTGCTTGATGATGTCACTTTTAGGCGCCCCCTGTGCCTGCAGACAGAACCTGAAAGGGAGGGGGTGAGGTTCTTTGGACGCCTCTCCCTCCTGAAAGGCTAGGGCTAGAAAAAAAGAGAGGCACTGCTGGAGAGGGCAGAGTCTGCCCTTTACAACTGTGCCTCTTTTTATCCCCTTAGGTGCCGGATTGCGATTCGGCACCAAATCGCGATTCAGACTTGGAAGTGGCTGACATCTTGGGTGTCATCCAAGAGTATGGGTCGCCTCCCACTCACTGATGTCGTCACCATATGTGCGATGAGTTCAGTCGGCCAGTTACCCCCTAGCTGCCAAGTGGAGGACGGGGGGAATCATTTGGATCCCCATATCTCCCGATCTGCGACAGCTAGAGCCTGACCATGGCCTTTACAATGATGACAAACATGACTTAGTTTGGTGTAAAAGTAAAATAAATAAATAATTTACATAATTTTTTAATTTTTTTAAAAAGTTGTCTGGGGGTATAATAAAATAGGACTACAATTAACATTTAAACATGGTGAGCATAAAACAGACACAATTTCAAAACTATTTAGCCGGGGTCTTTTTTGGCAGTTGCAGATTTTGAGGTTTAAAGTTCTAAAAAGTGTGTTTTTTTTTCCATTTTATTTCATAATATTTTTTGTAGTAAATTATAAGAGATGATGGAAATAATGGTATCTTTAGAAAGTCCATTTAATGGTATAAAATATATGTGGGTTCCATAAACGAGTAAGAGGAAAATTAGAGCTAAACACAAACAGCGCAGAAACCTAAAAAACGCAGTGGGTACTTTTGGACAATCTTAAAACCACCTTGTCACTTAAGGGTTAAAGTCAGACGCTAACAGAAAATTGAGTGCCAGCTATTAACCATTAGCATCTCACCACTAACGTCTGTGATCAAACCAAGACACATGTCAAGACCCTAAAGCTGTCTGGAGACAGTAACATTTTTTTAACGAGATGTTATTTCAACCTTGGTGTAAACGGCACTAGAGCCTTAACAATTCCATTGACTTCAATTGCTCTGGAAAGCTAACACCTGGGTTTTCGTGTCACTATGAACATAACGCCAACTTTTAGAAGTTGTTAAAAGTTCCTGGTTTGCACCTAGACATTAAGGTTATTACTTTATAATAACTTTGGAATAGGTGGCTATTCTTACATTTCTTAATGACTTGCGTGTCTCGTGTTATGTATAGGTGACACCAAGTCAGTGAATACAAGCCACGAGACGCTACAGTCAGAATGTCTTCTTCAACATCAAGGGCGGAATAGGACTTGAAAAATTAAGCTAATAACGCTTTCCATTTTGTTGTACATCACGAATGCTAAGCTTAACAACAAATGTGGAATACGCCCAGATTAGTATTTTCAGGGTACTATTAAATAAATATAATTAAATAAATGTCTTATTATTTATATTCATTAAATAGTACTCTGAAAATACTACTCTGGGTAATGACATACAAACCCAGCTTTTCTCTTACGCGGTAAATTTATGGATCTTTCAGTATTAGTAATTTATTTTCCCTATATGTAATGCATTACTACTATATATCTTATTATCAATTATCAAGTACCGGCTGGGTGGAGTAGAGGTAACATCACTGCTCTGCGTGGAGAGAGCCTGTGGAGTCATGGGTTCGATCCCGACGAGCACCTCTCCAGTAAGTGTCCTTGGGCAAGACACCTAACAGTACATACTCACCACCCAGGACATACTTGAAAACGAGAGAAATCTCAATGTATCCTTCCTGGTAAAATACTGTCTCTGAAAAAAAAATGGATATCATGTACGTATCTCCGTTTCATAATTACAAGTGTACTGTGAAGGTACTACTCTTAGGAACCTGAAACAGGGATAGACATCCCTGTTTGGCAGATGGTAAACCAATAAATGTGTATCCATAGCAAAATTCAAGGATAAAACTGAACATCAAAGTTTAACTAAAATAATTACTAAATTTTCGAATTTGTCTTTTTCTATGTATTTTTGTTCTAAGAATAAATTTAGCCATCAATCTGTCCCTCAAAAGTTTGACCTCCTTTACACTGTATTCTAGGAAATAATGTGCTCTGTAATAAAACAGGAAAGCTATTAACTGTTTTTTTCTTAAATATCAGACATTTTTGAAATATTTTTGGATTAGAACATAATGTTAATATCTTACAAATGGACCATATACACTTTGGAATCCTGAATTCAATTTATTCAGCTTACAGCATCTATTACAAGTTTGAGTTCTAATATTATTAATTATCAATTCAAATCATTTTACAATTAAACTTCATAATTACAACATATTATTAAAATGGTTCATGACCAGATGTTAATTGAATGTGCACCACAGCATTAATCACTTACTTTGAATATAAAAATAATAATAATTGAAATGATAAATGTCCTTTTTAAGGTAACTCAGAACTTTTCCCCTGTTAATTAAAAAGATCTACCGAGAGGTGAGCTTTACTAAGTTTCATAAAATTATCAAGGGCAGACTATTATATTCAAGCATTCGTATTATCTGACCTTAACACCATTAATATTTGTTAAATTGCTGCTTTCGATGTCAGTTAATGGTCAGTATAATTAGGTGCAGCATGAAAACCTTGGATTTTAAGTCACAAGGCTACAATAAATTCTTTAGTGTAGCAATAATAGCCATTAATGGACTATGGCTTCAATTTAAATCTCTGTAGCATTTATGATAATTAGACTATTTAAAGACCAATGGCAAGTGTCAATTTTTAGAAAAGAGCATTTAAAGTACATTGAAGCTGATATTTTATTTTTTTCGAGTAGATGATGCAAGCAACTGTTGTAGATTTATTACATGTTCACATATAATTTACATAATGAAAGAATGTGGTGGGGCGACACCCAATTCATACAATCACGGTACTTAACTCCTCATGGATTCCATATTTCCAGAGTTGTACCTCAAAAGGATACAAAATCACACTATGTTGCATTTTATTTATATGTACAAAAAATTGTATCCTAAAAGTGACAAAGTTCCACTCACACTTTAGGGAGCCTATGTCGGCTCTAGTTCTGTACGCCCATGGGTGAATTCTATACCCCCCCACTGGCCTTCTTCCACTGGATCACTTTTATAGATACAGTGGCAAGAAAAAGTATGTGAACCATTTGGGATTACGTGGAGTTTTGCATGAATTGATCATAAAATGTGCTCTGATCTTCATCTAAGTCACAACAATTTGAAAAACACAGTCTTCTTAAAATAATACAACACAAACATTATATGTTTTCATGTTTTTATTGAACAGAACATGTAAACATTCACAGTGCAGAGTGGAAAAAGTATGTGAACCTTTGGACTTAATAACTGGTTGACCCTCCTTTGGCAGCAATAACCTCAACCAAACGTTTCCTGTAGTTGCAGATCAGACCTGCACAACGATCTGGAGTAATTTTGGACCACTCCTCTTCACAAAACTGTTTCAGTGTAGCAATATTCTTGGGATGTCTGGTGTGAATCGCTCTCTTAAGGTCATGCCACAGCATTTCAATCGGGTTGAGGTCAGGACTCGGACTGGGCCACTCCAGAAGGCGTATTTTGTTTTCTTGAAGCCATTCTTTTGTTGAATTACTTGTATGCTTTGAGTCATTGTCCTGTTGCATCACCCATCCTCTGCGGAGCTTCAGTTGGCGGACAGATGGTCTTACGTTTTCCTGCAACATGTCTTGATAAACTCTGGAATTCACTTTTCCATCAATGACAACAATCCATCCAGGCCCTGAGGCAGCAGAGCAGCCCCAAACCATGATGCTCCCTCCGCCATGTTTTACAGTGGGGATGAAGTTTTGATGTTGGTGTGCTGTGCCTTTTTTTCTCCACACATAGTGTTGTGTGTTTTTTCCAAACAACTCAATTTTGGTTTCATCTGTCCACAGAATATTTTGCCAGTAGTGCTGTGGAGCATCCAGATGCTCTTTTGCAAACTTCAAACGTGCTGCAATATTCTTTTTGGACAGCAATGGCTTCCTTCGTGGTGTCCTCCCATGTACTCCATTCTTCTTTAATGTTTTCCTTATTGTAGATGTGTCAACAAAAATGTTAGCATGTGCCAGAGATTTCTGTAAGTCTTTAGCTGACATTCTAGGATTCTTCTTTACCTCATTAAGCATTCTGCGCTGTGCTCTTGCAGTCATCTTTACAGGACAACCATGCCTAGGGAGAGTAGCAACCGTGTTGAACTTTCTCCATTTGTAGACAGTCTGTCTTACCGTGGACACATGAACATCGAGGTTTTTGGAGATACTTTTGTAACCCTTTCCAGCTTCATGCAAGTCAACAATTCTTGATCGTAGGTCTTCTGAGAGCTCTTTTCTGCGAAGCATGGTTCACATCAGGCAGTGCTTCTTGAAACCAGTAAACCCAAAACTGGTGTGTGTTTTTGAAGGGCAGGACAGCTTTCAGCATCACATCCAATAATATCACACTGATTGGACTCAAGGTTGGCTCACTCCTGGCTCCAATTAGCTCTTGGAGAAGTCATTAGGCTAGGGGTTTACATACTTTTTCCACCCTGCACTGTGAATGTTTACATGTTATGTTCAATAAACAAATGAAAACATATAATGTTTGTGTTGTATTATTTTAAGCAGACTGTGTTTTTCAAATTGTTGTGACTTAGATGAAGATCAGAGCACATTTTATGACCAATTCATGCAAAACTCCACGTAATCCTAAAGGGTTCACATACTTTTTCTTGCCACTGTAGACCTCAAAGGCATTAAGAAACATAATTGTGCAGATTGAAATGAGCAAGCAGAGTAGCAAGATGCTGGCAGCACACTTACACTTTTTTGAGCTTCTCAGGCTCCTGTTTCATCGCCCGGGGGTTGTTTTGGCCAGCACAACTCCTAAAAAAGCCTTTAACCACACATCTTGTACATTGATAAAATGTATTCCATAAAAAAGATAAATCATAAACATAAATACTGAACGTGCCTTGCTTTTCTGCTTGCTCGTCTCAATCTGCACCATGATATTTCTTATTGCCTTTGAGGTCTATCTATAAAAATGATCCAGTGGAAAAAGGCCAGTGGGAGGCCCATATAGAATTCACCCATGGGCGGACAGAACTACAGTCGGATATAGGCTCCCTAAAGTGTGAGTGGATCCTTGTCACTTTTAGGATACAATTTTTGGGCATACAAAATCAAGCGATGTTGCATTTTATATATCTCTTTGAGGTACTACTCTGGAAATATGGAATCCATGAGGAGTTAAGTACCGTGATTGTATCCACTGAGTGTCGCCACACCGCATTCTTTCCTTTTCTGCGTGTTTATTAGTGTGTTAAGTAGGAATGACACATGTGGGTGTAGAGGCGATCGTGACACCTACAGTATAAGGTGTTTGTTGGGAACCACTGATAAGAACTTTTTGCGCCATAACCTGTTATCCATTTTTAATCAATAATTTACATAATGTTACTGTACAGAAACCTAAAAAAACACAGATTATTAAATATAACTATCACAAAGCAGCAAAAATTGTAATAGATACATTAAATGTTGCAAAAGAACACTTAAAACAACCTAATATATAAACAAACTATCAACAATGTTAATCAAATTCTAGTAATACATATTTAAATACTTCTGGAAATAAAAAGGTGCTCCTCAATTTGTACATCAGGCCAACTGTAATTCCAAAAGGAACCACCTGAATGGTGTAAAACACCACAACCCTAAGGGACTAACCAAACAGAATTCGAGAAAAAACAATTATAACCATCCAGCACAGCAAAGTGCAAGGAGAGTTAGTAGAGGGGATGTGGGTCCCCATCACGAACACAATTTATTGAAATAGAAGAACAATTAACAAACTCAACTCCTAAAAAAACCAAAAAATTTTAACTTGGAGGTTGATGTAAATGACCCGGTCAACTGCTAAGTCTGCCATGTGTATAATGAACCCGATCAATATCATTGCCGGTAAGAAGAAAACATGATTGATTATCAAGTTGAAAAGATGTAGATATAACTAATGTCAAGACACAAGTATATTAACTCATGAATTACTAAATCTGGTGCGGTATGCACCGGTAATCACACCGCACACCAGTAAGCCATTCTATCAGACAATACATGACCAGAAACATCCACAAACAACAAACCAAAATGAACCAGATTAAATGGGGATTTAAAAGGCACCCCAAGCAGTTAAAATAACATATACATGTTAGGACAATCACATATCGGGAACACGCTCAACGCGTTTCGATAGCATCAAGCTATCCTCATCAGGGCCAGTAACCAGGTTACTTTTCAACTTGATAATCAATCATGTTTTCTTCTTACGGTGCAATGATACTGATCTGGTTTATTATACACATGGCAGACTTAGCAGTTGACCGGGTCATTTACATCAACCTCCAAGTTTATTTTAATTTTTTGTGTTTTTTAGAAGTTGAGTTTGTTAATTGTTTTTCTATTTCAATAAATTGTGTTCGTGACGGGGACCCACATCCCCTCTACTAACTCTCCTTGCACTTTGTTGTGCTGGATGGTTATAAGAGTTTTTCTCCTCAATTTGTTGCACAATATATCTTATAGCAATTTAATGATGTATCAAGTGTTTTATTTCATACATTTGTTAACCAGATTTGTACATTTAAGTTAAATAAAAAAAAATTGTTGTGTTTTCCCCTTTCCATGAGATCGGAGACACATTAAAATCCCAGGGCAAAGATTTCCCCTGACCACTTGGTGGCAACAAAGGATTTTACTCACATGTAATGGAGCATTTCTATGTTCTGGTTTCAAATGCTATCAGTTTTTTAAGGTGATACTTCCTCTTCTAGACCAGTGTAGTCACTATGTTGGTAAATATAAGGCTCTGGTTAGAGCAGAGCATAGAAATACAATTAAAACCATTTTTAAAATATTAACATCTCTATTTATAAGAATATTTGTAAATAAGGTGAAGCGCGCGGTTGCGGAGTTTGACTCAACCTTCTTGGCTGGAATGTAAATTAATGATATACATAATACTGTGTTTTCATAAGTTCCATGACAGTATACACAATATATATGTTGCACTGAGGGAAACACATCAGAGTGTTGGTGTTATGAAATATTTTAAGCTGATGCTGGACATAAATGTCCATAGTGCATCAATGTTTTGTATAAGCCTCTGGACTTTAGAGGTATAGAAAGTGTCTTTTATACTTAATTATTGGGTTGTGCAGTGTGGTGTAATTATTTCATTAGCATTGAGTTTGCTGTGGGAAAGAGAAATGTTCACATACAGTGCACTGAAGTATGTGCCTCACTATAAATACACTATACTGCAGAAATCTTTTATTTTTTTTTACACAGATTCTTCAAAACCAGATATGGTATTGCTTGCAGAGTCTTATAGGGTTATTCAAAGTTTTTCTTTCGTTCCCCACACTTCAGAGAGTCAAATTCGCTGACCCTGCGGTGAATTCAGCACTCACTGCAGGGTCCCCGAAGTGCAAGGAAAAGCTGCCGAACGCATCCGAAAAACTGCCACAAAACTGCCGAATCGAACGTAAAAACTGACGCAAAACCACTGATTGATTTATAAGCTGCCAAAAAAACACTGACCGCATCCTAAAAAAAGCTGATGATCCGACAAACAGAGCTCCGACCAGCCACTGAATAAAGCCAACAAGCCACTGAACAGGGTAGAAAAAAAACGACCACAAATTATATAACGCATTTGCAAAAAAATACCACACGAAAATGTTTGGAAATAACATATCAGAACCTATGAATGATAATAAAAAGGTTTGCTACAGAAAAAAAATGCTATTTAAAAAAAATTGGGGAAAAAAAATCGTCAAAAAATCCTAAAAAAAATTGAATTTTTACTGCACATTAAAAGAATAAACAGTTGAATAAATATTTTATGAAAATATTTTTGACATTGAAATCTATGGGGGGTTCACTGCCACCAAAGATCACTGTATTTCGCTGGCAATTGGCCAATATTTGGCGAACTGCCTGCTTTTTGAATAGCTGAATGGCTCCGAAAATGCACCGTACGGGGAAATTCACCGTTTGATGCAATTTTGGAGCCAATTAGGCTCTTTGAATAACTCCTATTGTTTAGGGATTCCAGCCACTGCAAAGCATGTTGTAACTAAGGAAGAACACACTTCTTAATAAATACATAAATAAATACAAATAAACTGTAACTATCTATTATATAAATTATTTAAATGATATATTAAATGTTTTGATTTAGAAATTAACACACTTTTTTTTTTTACATATTCAAAGAAATTAACACTCTTATGTCTTGAAATATGGCATGTTCAGCTATCTCACATGCTTATAGTAGTGACAGCCTAATTAGTTTCACCAAAGATGTTGCTTGTCTATTTTCAGAAACAAAATGCGTTCCGAAATTCCGAAAACAAAATTAATTTAAAAAGAAACTAAACAAGTTTTTCAGCTGTGCACACCCCTAAGTCTGTATTAGCTGTCATTTTTATAGGATTACGCTATAAATTGCTATTTATGTTTTTAGGAATTTAATCTTTTTTAAGAAGTCTTCAAAACGCATCTTATGTCTATATTGTGTCCGCACACCAGCACCTTTTTATGTTTTGTGTAGAACAAGGTTAGAGGACATAAAACCCCCCTAGCCCCCGGCCCCTCCCAAGCATAGATGTTAGAGGCTACAATAAACTGGGGGGAGATGGGTATACTGCTGCCCCCTCTGCATATCCTTTGATACAATGCACATAATAGACAGAGGAACCTAAACTGCAAAATCTAGTTCTCTAGGGTAGATCACTGAATTTCTATATAGGGGTACATTAAACCCAATTTATTGCCTAGATTAGCTCTATTGGCGATGTATAAATACTGTGCGTTATATTCAGGAATGCTAGAGGTATCAAAATGCTCTTTAATTCATTGAACACACTTGCCAATAGGGATGGGCTGAACACCCCTGTGTTCGGTTCGAACTCGAATGGCCGAAAAATTCAAATTCGAACTCTAACGTAATGCAAGGTCGAACTTCCGAAAATGAAAGTGCCCTCCAAGAGGGCATATATGCAAGATATTGGCCATAAAAGGTATATGGGGGTCTGGCTACTGCCCTGGGGAACAGGAAACAATGGGAAAAAAATAGTTTTTAACCCTTTCACTGCTGAGTGCTGAGCCATTTCAACGCTGTGTATTGAGCTCATTTTTGCCACTTTTGCTCATGTTTATACACAATTTGAAGCCAGGGAAAATGTTTGACCAACAATGAGGGGGAAATGTTTGATCAACACACAGGACAGGGTATATCTGAAATAGGCCTAGACGTTATACAAGGACGCATTCTAACACAATTCCAAATCGATCAGTGTTAGAGTGGTCATGGATAGCCAAGGACTGGTACACGGGGGTGGTTCTCCTAGAAGCCAGGTAACAACGGAGACTGAAAAATCAACCAAGTAGTGAATCGCCAGGAGACACTCAGCACTGAGGGAAGCAAACTCCACGATAGGGCGATGAGCCGGATCGCGCTGTCTATATTTAAACCCGGCGGGTGCGCGTCATCATGCCGCGCCCCACCTCCTGACCAGCACTGCGAGGTACGGAAGCCGGCACAACTCCTGGCACCCGGCTTGTCGATGGCGCCACCAGGAGGCGGGGCCCCTCTGAGCCCCAGACGTGACAGATACGCTCATACACACCACACATTACTGTGAGTTTTATTGCTGTGGAACTATGTTTGTTTTGGAAGGGAGCGAAAAGCTGTTACGGGTTGAGGAAGTTTACAGTGGGGCCCCATCGTGAGGTTCAGTAAGGAGCCGCCATCATTTCTGATGGTTGCCCTGTATGCATCCGGTACAAGGGTCAGTGCACCCAAATACTGGGCCTTTGGTGCCAGTTAGTGCCTTCACACCGTAACCCCTCTGAGGTATTGTGGAAGAGTGCAGGGTTGGGCCCTGCTGTCAAATATTGAAATGATATGAACCTGTCACATTCCAGTACAGAAAAATTGGGTCTTAGTCGGTGGTGCACGACACCGAGAATCTAATAGGGTTATTCAAAGAGATCCGAATTGTGGCCGAAAGGTAACCGAACACTGAAATTCAGCGTACGGTTAACTTTCCTGGCCATTCGGCTATTCAGAGAGCAGGCAATTCGCCAAATGTTGGCAAATTGCCTGCACATACGGTGCCTGGTTGGTGCCTGTACGAGGGCAGTGAAATCCCCATAGAGAAGCCATGCTTTGTCTATTCAGAGAAAAAAAACAGCAGTGAAATGTTGCCGAAATGCCCTGCTGTTCGGTGGTTTCATTCGGCAGGTTTATTCAGGAGAATCCCATAGGCTTTAATGTTAAAAATATTCCTGTTTTAATCCAATATCTGATAAACCGTTTATTATTATATTCTGCAGTAAAGAGTCTCTTTATCGTTAGATTTTTTTAGGATCTATCAATCATTTTTTGGAATTTTGTTTTGCAATTTTTGTTTTTTTAATCGTTTTTTCATTTTTGTGTAACAGTCCTTTCTATTATCATTCATTCATTGGATGTTATGTGTAAATTCCAGACATTTTCGTTCAGTAGTTTTTTTGCAAACAGCGTTTCACTAACAGTCGAACTTTTCGCGAACATCGCAAAAAGTTCGAAGATCGCCGAACATTCGAACAGCCGATGTTCGATTCGAACCTGATTACTTCGCAAATAGTTTAAGTGTTTATCTGATTAGTTGAGTGACCTATGGATCCAGCTCGATACCTGGAACCTTGTGTCTCTGTACCCTACCCCCTCCTCCTCAACACTGAACAATGAAGTATAAATTCCCAACATTTGCTGTGAATCATAAATATAAGGTGTAGGTGGGCTGCGGATGAATGAAAAATAACTCCTTGTGGAAATTAGATAAGAAATTAGAATACAAATTAGAATTAATAGATTATAATTAATAGTTTCTGTGCCAGACTGATTTTACTCAGCCTTACTAGAATGAAACTCTAACATACGCAATTATATATCAAAACTGTATCCTTTTTGCTATTTTCCTTTTTTAAAGAAAAGTATTCTTCTGTAACCATTTGTAATGCCAGGCTCAAATTTACTGACATTTTTCAGGAATTCATCTGATTTCTATTTCATCTTTACGTGCATCACTTGGTGACTGGCCCTGTAATTTCAGCTCACGTAATTACTTACGGTATAATTAGCTGTTAGATGTGTATAACATATATTTCCCAAATTGAATAAAACATAAAACTGTTTCTGGGATGGTCATTATATCTAAAAAAAAAGAACAGTGTCTCTTGCAAATCTCTTTCTAACAAGACTCTCGTATAGCTGCTTAGAAGGGAATGTCACATATGCTCATAAAATGATCATTTTAACACTGAATAGATTATGTTTAATAATACGGCGAGCGTTGTCATTAAGGTCCAAGAATACCTCAGAAATTCAAGCCATGTTCTTCACATATTTTGATGAATTATTACTTCACAAAGACATGACCTAGAACGTGAACATTTTTTTTTTGAAGTTGTTAAATCTTTATACATCACCCTGGATCCTAACCCATGTAACGCGAATACAGGATCGGAATGGCAATGTAAGGTCGCTCCAGTGAGATTATTTTTTTTTATTATTTTTTTTAATCTAATTCTGTTGCTGCTATTTATTTTATGAAGCATGCATTCATCACAAGTCAAAAAGAAAGACTTGAAAATGGAAACTATAATATATAAAAGAAGAAATTAATTCTACGATTCAATATTTAAAGCAGAAATGTTGCTGAAGTCAATTTACTACAAAATAATGTGATGTGTCTCGGTGTTCTCTGTATCAAAGGAGTCATTTGATTAAATCAAGACTGTTTGTAAGAGCTACAGTGCAATAGTGTGGCCTATGGGTTCTTGGGAAAAATAATGACGGTGAGAGGATGCAATGTTACCATGGAGCTAGTCTAGAATTTTTGATTATTTTTTTCTTTAACGTGTAATAACACCTTATTGATGATTTGTTTGGTGAAAACGAAATATGGATCTGGATCATCAGAAAAAAGCTCTTATTTGTTTAAAGGATGAAAAATCGTTTGGAGCATGGCTGCTTTTAGACATCTAGTTGATGACATCTGGGAAGCCCTCAAATACTTGGGCGGAGGCTGCTGACAGCTTCTGTCAAATATTTTTTTTCTTTTATGAGTGTATTTACTCACCTTTTCTAAATTGCCGCATGCTCCTCTACCTCTCTGGTTTGTGGACTCCTGAACCCACAAGTTCCTGAGGCTTTTATGTGCAATTTGCAGTCCTATGCAACTCGCGCAGTATAGGAGACGCAAATTGCGCACCACTACGGGAGTTGTGCACTCTCAGGGTTATTTAGAGACGGCAGAACTGGCCTTGAAATTGCACTGAATGGTGAATTTCCCCTTACGGTGCAATTTTGTGACCATTCGGCTATTCAGAAAGTAAGCAGTTCACCAAATATTTGTGAATTGCCAGCAAAGTACGGTGCCAGTTCGACGACAGTGAGATCCCCATAGAGAAGCAATGGTTAACCTATTCAGACAACCCCGAACAGCAGAGAAATGTCAGTGAAATTCACTGATGTTCAGTGGTTTCATTCGGCAGGTTTAATCAGGCGAATCCCATAGGTTTTAAAGTTAAAAATATTCTCGTTTTTATTCAATATCTATTAAATAAATTAGTCTTTTAATTTGAAGCAAAAGTTCTATATTAATTTTTTATTATTTTTTTTAGGCAATTTTCAGGATTTTTGTCAGCAATTTTTTTTTCCTATAATAGACCTTTTTATTATTATTCACAGGACCTTATATGTTAATTCAAGACATTTCCGTCCAGTAGTTCTTTTGCAAACAGTGTTTCAAATCTTGAAACTTTCAATGTTTTGTTTTTTTTACCCCGTTTGTGGGCTTGCCAGCGTTTTCTGGCGGCTGGTCAGCACGGTGTTCGGCGGGTTTTCAGTGAATCGTCGGGTACGCTCGGTGGGTTTTCTGTGGCGTTTCAGATCGATCGTTTCGGCAGGGTTTTCAGTAGATTTTCAGATTTTTCAGCAGCTTTTTAGATCCGTTCCCTGCACTTCGGGGACCCTCTGGTGAATGCGGAATTTACCGTAGGATCAGGGAACTTGATTCCCTGAAATGCGGGGGAACAAGAGAACAGCAAAATGTCTGTGACCTTTCGGTGCTCTCCGAATAACCCCTTTTATGTACCAATGCGCCTGCTCAGAACAATGGATCGGAGCTTTGTGCACATACGTAGATCCGATCCATTGGCTGCCGTTCTGCGACTGCTACAGCAATTGGTCTCAGAGCGGGTGATGTCGGAAAGCTCTCTGCGTGCTGATGTCACTAGTGCTCTGATCTGGTGACTGGCAGCCAGGAAATTCAAAAATCCACGGTGCTGGTGAGGCTGGTTGCGGTGGTGAAAGTCCTTCACTTCACCCGGTGATTCTGCCAGGTCGGAGCAGCGAGGGGGGGCAGTCCTTGTTTTAAAGTGTTCAGGATGAGTAAAGTGCCATCCTACATGGTTTGTTAAACTTTATGCACTGTATATTACTGGAGCAAACCTCTTAGTCACTGGATTAATGCTATTATATAAGAATTATTTAATTTGTATGTTGTAGTTATTAATGACTAGCTCTTGGTTCTATCCTCTGATCTTTATTTATATATATATATATAAAAGGCTTGTGGAATAATATGTAGTTCCAAGTGCTTCCCTTTCATTTATTCAAGTGTATATTGCTTTCATTTGAATAATTACATGCTTTGATCTAATAATACTATCTTGAGCCAAAGCATAGTTATGGTGGATGAAAGAAACGCCAACTCATGAGTTCATTACAAGCCTGCAGTTGGTTTAAGTATCCTAAACAAAGTCAACATTTCGGCTCACCCTCTCTACACTGTAAGATATGTGAGTTGGACTCCCTACACCTCTTGCTTCTGTTTCAAAAACTATATATCATGACTAATTTTGTTTGTTGAATTTCCTGATTTAAATTGTAAACCACTCCTATAAAATGTATTATTTAAAGGACCGTGGTAATAAGAGCAATATCCATGATAATAAAGTCAATTAACTATTTTGTTACTTTGAGAGAACTGAGAATGGCCAAAAGCATAAGTGTTCTGTCCTAAGATGGATCCGTGATAAAAATCCATGTTTTGGCTCTTTAGTGCCATTTCAAAAGAAACTATATCAAATCAAGCTACTTACACCCTAAAGTTCAGCCAGAACAAAAATGTCAACTGTTCCATGAGAAGTGGTTCATCTTTAGTTGGCCCTCATCAGGGCAGTGTAGCTTACACTCTAGTAGGCACCACAAACAGGTGCTCCACTTCTGAAATACCCCAAAGGATTATAGAAACCTAGAAAATGTCGGCAGATAAGAAACTTTTGGCCCATCTAGTCTGCCCAATTACATGGATACTTTACCTGGATTTATCTTTTGTTTAGGATTGCCTTATGCCTATACCATGCCTGCTTAAATTCAATCACTGTTTTGGCCTCTACCACTTCTACTGGAAGGCTGTTCCATGTATCCACCACCCTCTCAGTAAAATAATGCTTCCTGATGTTACTGTTAAACTTTTGCCCCTCTAATCTAAGACTATGTCCTCTTGTTTTGCTACTTTGTTTCCTTTTAAATATACTCCATTCCTCTATGAAGATTAAAATTAAAAGGTGGATGCAACTTCAGAGTGTTGCGTCTGGTACTTATGTTCTTACTCTTTACTTAGGTAGGCACTGCCTCAGAATGCCCTTACCACATGCTCATTATACCAACTCCATCCTGTATCCTAGTAATGATTTTGCTGTACCTTCTGACATGAAAACCCTAGCTTGTTTCTTATTTATTCCATCCTGAACTTGACAATGTCTCCTTATGTTGTGTATTAATCTCTGTTTGTCTCTGTACTCCTGACCTCAGCCTGTTCTTGTTTTTGTGTTTTGCTTTGCCCATCATTTTGGGAAATTAGTATGAAGCCAGCCATTCTAAGTAGTGGTATATGCTTCTGAATGTTTGTGGCTAGGTTCTGCATGTTGAGTACTACTAGTATTAGAAATCAGAATGTAACTTGCGGTCTGTTGTTCCTGTTTAGTTCTCCTGATCTGATAAGGTCAAGGTTGGTTAGACAGTTAGGGCCCTTTTCCCTACCTAAGGCTAAAATAAGGACACTAATGCTGAAAACCTGCTCCTGTAGGGTTCCCAGTAGCGTCCCCATTTTAGTGTTCGATTCCAGGGCAGGCGCTACCTCGGCAGCTTGCCCCATAAGGCAGGGCTACCCTCAGTGATACTTGGGGTAGTGCTTCTGCGCTGCAGTGAGTATCACCTCCAGGAGACAATAGGACTCCATGGGAGGGTTGCGTGTTTGTCCACGAGCCCTGTGCGAGATCGCGCAGCACCATGAAGTGATTGTGGAGGAAGACTGGGAACTATGACTGATTGGGCCACTGTTCTCACAGCAGGATGAGCGGTGGATATCGGATTTGTTGTGGGGTTTTTAGGGGGTGCTAATTGACTTCATAAAAGTGCAATAAGTTAGCATCAGCTTTTAGGCATAGCTAACTTTTTGGTTTGCGTATTACTGCAGTAATTAGCGCTAGCACTTTGTAATACCTTACTTATCCTAACGCTAATTGATTACTCTTCCCATGTAAAGTATATGATTTGCATTATCCAGTAAGCTCATGCAAGCTAGTGCAATCACTGACGTGCTAACGGATTTTTCACAGGTTTAATGTTACGAAGGTAATATGGGGGGCATGCGTTAACCTCCCTGGCGGTATTCCCGAGTGTGACTCGGGGTTAAATTTCGCTACCGCGAACGGTAACCACGAGCCGCACTCGGGCTGGATGTTTACTCACCTCCTCCTGGCTCCCTCGCTGTCCCCCGCAGTGTGATCGCGGCGAGCTGCTTCCTGGAAGGCTCCCTGCGAGTCACATGGTGCAGGGGGCAGGGCAAGCATAAAAGGAATCTTTTTTACAGTTTTCATTTTGGATTATACAGTGTATTGTTTTTGAACGGCCACTAGGTGGCAGTACAGGATAAGAAATAGACCATACATCTTCTCACCCTCGCTTGCAGACAGATTTCAGTGTTTTTTGTTGTATTTTATTGAATATCATTTATTTGCATTATTTTGGATAATTATTTTTAGGATAATAAATTATTATTTCGTGGTTCAAACTTTATCGGACTCAGTGTATTTACGATTTATTTTTTAT
The DNA here is from genome assembly GCA_009667805.1 of Leptobrachium leishanense. Classification (NCBI taxonomy): domain Eukaryota; kingdom Metazoa; phylum Chordata; class Amphibia; order Anura; family Megophryidae; genus Leptobrachium; species Leptobrachium leishanense. Next base: position 109,338,744 of record CM019064.1, on the reverse strand, counting down.
TTATTTATTAATTTATTTATAAAGGATTTTACCAGTAAGGACTCTTGATTGCACGGATTTCAGTGCGTGATTCCTAATAATTACAGGCTAACTATGTACAAAAACACGTTTCCTTTAAAAAAAAATTGAGACGCTTTTAGACACGAAATTTTGAAAAAATTAGACCGCCAGGGAGGTTAAAGTCACTTATCTTCGCATTAACGTTTACTAATCTGAAAGCTACAGTTAGCGTTCACTATGGAATAGAGCCCATAGTTTCAACATTTGTAATTATGTTCATCTGTCCATCTATTAAGCATTGATTTTTAAAAGCATATGAGCAGAAAATATAACTATATCAATCAACAAATGTTTGAAGTTCCTTGAAAAGTACAATAATAACTTTCGAGTTTCTAATAATAAATTTACATATGTATTTTAATGAAAATAGTTTAAATCTTAACTTATATAAAATAACGGTTATTTTTTATTTAATTGACAATTCTGTTCAACACCCCAGACATTTAGCAGAAATAATTCCTATAGACTATGGGCAAGTCTCAAAATGATGAAAAAATTTAAATTCATATCTTAGCAACTGCTGCATTTGCAGTGGCCAGCTTGCCCCTTTACTTTTTAGTGTATCAACATTGGTGTGAGTGGCAGCATTTAAGTGGTAATGCTGGAGCATCTGCATGTTAGTTTCAAGAGACTGCCTTTGATGGTACAAGCCGAGGAAGCCGCACCTCTATATACAAATCCTATATCATCACTTATGCAAAGGAGGATGTTGATGACTCCATTCAGGCCCAGGTTGCCTATCTACCACACTTGGCGATACTGTAAAACCCTATCCCATGCATTGTGGAATATTTTGGTGAGCTCCACTAGCTGTGGGGGCATCCACGGGAGCTTTTACTAACTAAATTAAAGGGTATTGGGGTGGCACTACTAAAAGAGAGTATATTGCGAGACTTGTTACATAGGTTTTGAATTGGGTACTGTTATCAGATGGGATATTGGGACACTATAATGTGATAGAAACATATATATAAGGTCAGGGCAGTATTATTTGACTTATTTGAGGGCAAAATTACCTGACATAATAATGGGGGAGCTCTTTCCTCATATGATGTTGGGGCTACTGTTATTTCAGTATATGATATAGAGGCACTAGAAAATGTGGGAATATTGGGTAAGTATTAACTATATAAATAAATATTAAATGCTGTGTGAGACACCACTAGATGATGGGATATGGGGAATTATTTTCCGAGGAAATATTTGGGGTGGTACTACTACGTGGAATGTGTTAGTGGAGACTGACGATAATGGAATAAAGAGGTGGGGAGAGGCAGGAGTGGAACACAACTTATAAGTGATTGGTGTGGATTGGGTGACAATGTGAATTATGGGGACAGGCAACAGGGGAACAGTTGTGTTTAATTACAGTTTTTACAGACATTTAGACACTTAACTAGGTGCGAAGTTAAGAATTAGCTTTGTGTTTAGTGACGGAATTCTGGTATTGTGTAATTAGTGGTGAAATACTAAAAACACCATAAAGGTATATGTTTGGGATCCAACATATAGTTGATGATATTTCATATTGTGAGGAAGATTGAGTTGCTTGTTCTATAATGTGTGATTCTCCTCTGTAAGACAAAACCTTGACCATAAATATTTGACTCTCGCGACCATTCTATATGAGGCATTGATAATGTAATTTCATCCTGTGAAATTACTCCCAGATAAGGTTTGAACTTCATTGTCTTTTTTAATGGCAACTGTTAATTACAAAGCTCATTTGAAAAGGTTACATTATAATAGCTATTTCTGTGTATCGGCAGTATAAGTGACATTATTGTGAAAGAATAACCACCTGCTTAATGAAACCTCTAATATATATAATGCCTGTGTGTGTAAAGGTTGCTTTATGATGGTTCAATTGACAAAAATGTTATATAAAATTAATGCCAGTTCCAATATATTAATTTAAAAATCAAATGGTTTGAAACTTGTACTTTTCTAGAGTAGGAAAACAAATAACTAAGATGCAATTAATTATATAAGCTAACAATACTGGTTTTGACAGTTTACACACCAAAACCGCAAAGCTCAAGGTGACACGGAATAGACAAACATTGCTCATTTACCACCCCAAAACAAAGGGTTTTGTTTAACCCTAATAGCTTTGATAATAGTGAAAAACCCCACATTGAAATCTTTATAGCATGCAGTAATATTTAACAGTAGACCGCCTGTGGAATTTTACCAAGCAGGTAATGAAAACCATTATATCCTTGTCATCACGACCATAATGACTGTTAAGTAGCGTATTTTGTCTTTATTTCAGGAAAATTGTCATTTTCACCTTTAGATTGGGAGAATTATATTACAGCACCATCTGTCTGTGCATCATTAATATGTAGTCTTAAACAAATCAAACAAGTTAATAAAAACAGATTACTGAGCAATGAGACCTATTCTACGTTTCAGTTTTGTTCACATGATAGTGTTTATTTTTAGTTTTTGAGACATGAGGGTAGGTTTTAAGCTGTTTGTCATGGAGCTGATGTAACGCTCCATGCTTCAAACCCCAAGAGACTTTATGTTCATTTATATCGTGTGGTTTTAAATATATTTTACATCGTTTGGTTTTAGTTTAATTTAGTTTAGTGTAAAATGGCATAGCTTTGGTTTTAAAAATACTTATATTCCTGTAGGTAAATGTGTTTTTGTGTAAAACAGTAAACAAGCTTTACTGCTGTGTAATTTATGCACCAGGGCTTTTCCCATTATCTAGCTGCATGTTTAATTCAAGGGATCTCTGATAGTGTGTGTTTAATCTGATATGTTAGAACAATGGATATACAAATGTTGTGTGAGCTGAAGGCTAGAGAATGTAAAGAATGTTTATTGTAAATAACTGACCTAATGTAATTAGTATGGGTATGCAAATTATGACTAGTAATTAGTATGGGTATGCAAATTATGACTGTTGGACTTCAGCATAAATGGTGGTTGTTCATTAAAAGTCAGAGAACTCTCAGAGCTCAGAGAGAGAGGATCCTGTTTTAAAGCATACAGCCGCGCCTGGTGTCTTTATTACAAACTACGCTACACTCCATACTCACCCTCAGAAGGCAGAGAGCGGCCTTCTGGAGATTCCTAATGGCTCCAGGGCAGAGGAACAGAAGCAGGCAGGTCAAGCCGCTCGAGGCGCTGAGGACAGCGCTCCCAGTAGCCGGGCTGACCGCAACGAAGGGGTGTCTGGAGAGCCAGGACAGACAGAAGGGAACGGTTCCTTCACACTGTTGTTGAGCAAAAATTATGAATGACCCAAGTTATTTTATGTTTTTTATTTCTTGATTATCATAGAATGTATTTTAACTTATAAACTAGATTTATTAAATATATTAATTGTGCAGATTTACACAAGACATGTGCATGTTGTACACAAAAGCAACCTGATGAGGTGCTGATAAGTACTCATTATCCTTTTCATCGGTACCTACCTACAATATTTGGATTTTCCTTCTTTGGTCTGTGATGTGCGAGCAAATTTGCTTTATATCTCTATGTGTTCAATAATTGCTAAATGTCTAAACAAAAAGTTGGAGTTTTGTGATTCACTTTAACCGATTCACTACCATGATCGAGTTTAATCGTTCTTCAGAAGCTCATGCAGAATCAAATAAACTTGATCTAGTCATAAACTGGAGCAATGAAAAGGAGGTTTGTTTGTACCCTGACACATTGTCAAATGTTGGCTAAGCCAGAAGGAAACATGGGGCTAAAGGACCTCTCGGACACACCCCAAGGGAAGTGAAAGACATTCCTCGAGGGAGCTACAAAGCTACATTATCCTCCACCACACCTCTCAGGAACCCTGTATCCACAGAGTATGATTAGTATGGTTAGGTTCCTCCCCACTCCCATCCCCTAGTTACCACCTATCGTTACTTCTTCAAACTCTAAACTCTGATCTGCTCTGGGCCAGTCACTGGCTGATGCTGAGTGTTTTTGTTAAAGCAAACTGTTTATGATAATGCCTCGATGTTGTGTATTCATTATACTCCTTTGCCAGTGATGCTTATTGTACACATGTAAACCATTCGTAAATAAAGCATTTACAAAGAAATTAGTTTGTAATTAAAGTAACTGGTGGTTCAACAAAACTGACACAAGGGGGTGTTCCCGTTTCCAGTTCTGTGATTCTGTTTTTGAATTGTCTTTATTTTTGTCTAACATGTCTGACATGTGGTCCATATGCTCTAGTACAAAGCCACCTATACAGGAGGCTCTAAGTCACGTGAGATGAGAACTACTGGTGTATATACACTCAATTTTCTTTGTGATGATACACCTTGTTACATATTTGATTTATTTGAGGTACTATTGCCGTCTGTGATATATCAATACCGTGGAACGTTGGGCGAGGCCCCTTCTAAGAGGCCTACAAGCCTATACTATGAGCCACTTGGGGCTCCTTCTCTGTGAGTGAGACCAGTAACATGTATAATCAATAGATATATGTAAATTTTATTATGTGATCAGTTTTTTCTGTTATATTTATACTCGCAAATTCATATTGAATATCTTCTGACTATTTTGAGATAAGTCTTCTATGTGTTATATTGATTTACTATATCCATCTACGTATACTTACAGTCATCTGTATATATTTATAGCACTCCCTACATACACCACACTGTAGGTGTATTTGTTTTCATGTTATAAGAGGGTGAAGGATACATCCACTATAGGTGAGCTGCAAAGATTATTTGTACACACATTTCCAATCGCTGTGAACCGGATAGGTTAAATTTTTGTGGGTTATTCAGAAAGCGGTGAAAACCAGGAGAATGACTGGAAAAGCGAAAATTCTAGGTCAAAATAACCAAACTGGAAACATTCTCCCATTTATCTCACTTTCCAAATCGGCTATTTGGTCTAGATTGTTCTCTTCTCCTGCCAATTCTCCTGATTTTCACCTTTCTCTGAATAACCCTGTGTGTCTGGCTTTATTTGAGGCTGCAAAGTAACAAAATGGGATTATTTCCGGGGGAGGGGGGTTCTTTTCTATAGCCCTGTAGTAGCACTTTTGTGGCCAGCAGGAGGAGCCCTCTGTCAATAAACTTTAAAATGTATTTTATGAAGGGCGCATTATTTCTTACACTGTCTGCAATGGAAAGTGGTTGTCCATAAATCCACTGGGTCCTATCAGTGGTTTTATGGGAAACCACTTGATAGTGAATGGATTAAGAAAAAGAAAACCCAAAAGGTTTTAGTGTGGAGGCGCTATATAATTTAGATCAGTAGCAAAGCAATATACTTTTAAGCAGCTCACTAGTTGAGTGTATCCTTCACTCCAAAAATAGAATGCAGAAAAAGATCACTATACAGTGAAATAGGAGCGCTAGAAAATTGAACAGAGATCTCATGTATATTAATATATATTAAACGAAAAGACAAGACAGAAGGAAGGTCTATTTTTCTTTCTTTCTTTCCCTTGTTCTTATTTCTTTCAGTAGAATAATAGATCAGTTAAATGCCATCAATTTCTAAAAGAGACAAAGGGAGAATCTCATTGCATAGTATCAATATACACCAAAAAAATCAGAAAGAAATGAGATTTCCACTCACAAACAGGGAGTCTGCGAGACTCCAAATGTATGCCTTTAAGCCTCTTCTGGGGGGCTCCACCCATCAACAGGAAAAGAGATTCACAATCCTTATTCTTCCAGGCTTGATAGTGGCTTTAGACCGGAAGTGTATTTATGATCTCGAGAAAGAAATCAATAATAGTATAATACTGTGAGTTAATTGAAAATGAACATTCAAAAGAGGATTACACTCACGTGTTACAGAGCCTCTATTGAAAGTGGCTCTGTATAGGCGCCTGGGACCACTAATCAGAGGGGGTCCATCCTCGATATTGGATTTCCGCTGGAACACAGCTCCGCCGCATAACAGTGCAGCCCAATGCACAGAAATGTGCCAGGTATAGAGAAAAAATGAAAATAAAAAATAGAGGACCAATGTAAAGAACAATAAAAATTTATTAAATAACAAAACACCAAATGGAGGTGTATAAAGTGCGAGACGCGTTTCACCTACTACTGCAGGATTCCTCAGTCAAAAAATGATAAAAAGTCCCCCAGGGGCCATCTTACCCCTTATATAGTCTGTGTCAATGTAAAAAACCGCATGTATTCGGCGTGCGGTTCACCTGCGTTCCACCTGTGATTGGTTGACTTCCGTATGACGTATTTCCGTTTTCGGATCTTCAGGCGGATGTTTACGAATTTTCATTTCGTTTTTATTATCGTTCGGATCTCCGATTCTGCTATCGAAGCGGCAATTTCTCAATGAGAAATTGCCGCTTCGATAGCAGAATCGGAGATCCGAACGATAATAAAAACGAAATGAAAATTCGTAAACATCCGCCTGAAGATCCGAAAACGGAAATACGTCATACGAAAGTCAACCAATCACAGGTGGAACGCAGGTGAACCGCACGCCGAATACATGCGGTTTTTTACATGGACACAGACTATATAAGGGGTAAGATGGCCCCTGGGGGACTTTTTATCATTTTTTGACTGAGGAAGCCTGCAGTAGTAGGTGAAACGCGTCTCGCACTTTATACACCTCCATTTGGTGTTTTGTTATTTAATAAATTTTTATTGTTCTTTACATTGGTCCTCTATTTTTTATTTTCATTTTTTCTCTATACCTGGCACATTTCTGTGCATTGGGCTGCACTGTTATGCGGCAGAGCTGTGTTCCAGCGGAAATCCAATATCGAGGATGGACCCCCTCTGATTAGTGGTCCCAGGCGCCTATACAGAGCCACTTTCAATAGAGGCTCTGTAACACGTGAGTGTAATCCTCTTTTGAATGTTCATTTTCAATTAACTCACAGTATTATACTATTATTGATTTCTTTCTCGAGATCATAAATACACTTCCGGTCTAAAGCCACTATCAAGCCTGGAAGAATAAGGATTGTGAATCTCTTTTCCTGTTGATGGGTGGAGCCCCCCAGAAGAGGCTTAAAGGCATACATTTGGAGTCTCGCAGACTCCCTGTTTGTGAGTGGAAATCTAATTTCTTTCTGATTTTTTTGGTGTATATTGATACTATGCAATGAGATTCTCCCTTTGTCTCTTTTAGAAATTGATGGCATTTAACTGATCTATTATTCTACTGAAAGAAATAAGAACAAGGGAAAGAAAGAAAGAAAGAAAAATAGACCTTCCTTCTGGCTTGTCTTTTCGTTTAATATATATTAATATACATGAGATCTCTGTTCAATTTTCTAGCGCTCCTATTTCACTGTATAGTGATCTTTTTCTGCATTCTATTTTTGGAGTGAAGGATACACTCAACTAGTGAGCTGCTTAAAAGTATATTGCTTTGCTACTGATCTAAATTATATAGCGCCTCCACACTAAAACCTTTTGGGTTTTCTTTTTCTTTTATTTGCTTTATCCTATCTAGTGTGGGCAGCTTATTTGGGATAATATGGAATTCAGAAATAAATTCGGTATTAATACCCGTATGATATTCTCCAATGCATCATCTGGGACAATAGATACAACTAATCTTACAGACCCTAGGGAATTTAAAAAAACTACGAATAAATTAGAATATCTACTTAAAAAAGAAATTCGATTAAAGTGGGATATTATCACTCTGGATCAATATCTTAAGGATAAGATCACACCACGGGGTCTAAGGTGGCAAAAAGATCCATCGCCAGATATGATAAGCGATGAATTCATACAAATATGGTGTAATATGTTGGAGAATTTCTCCTTTCAAATGATTGAGACTATCATACAAAGGAGAAAGGGTCTCCTAAATGATCTAAATGTTGAGATAGAGCTATTACATGAAAAGATAAGCACTGTAATAAGTGAACAGGAGAAACATGATTTGTTTGTTAGAATCGAAATCAGCTTACAAAAACTGGAAAAAGATGTCATTAGTAAAAAGAAAAGTAAATATGCCAGAGATCTACGGGATTACACAAATAAAAAGATATGGCTATTCTATCCACCTATTTCTGAGATTCAGATTGAAGAAAATGAAGCTAAATCTTCTATAGAACAGCCTTATTGTGGTAGAAATCCTGCTAGCCCTGTGAGAACAGTGTCTAAAGGAAACCTAAACTCTGGAGATGAGATGGTAGTAAGGAGAAAGGTATATCCCCCTAGAAGGAACAGTGTTCGGTCCAGGGGACAGGTATACAAAGAACCTGCCGCTTGGAACCCTGCTGGTCCCAATAGAGAGACATATGCCTCAAGAACCACTAATTATCAATCCTCTTATAGGAGAAATAATGATATTTATCCAACTACTGAATGGCAGAGAATAGGGAGACCAGGTCCAGCTACTCACAATAGAAGACGAACTTCGTATGATCATCGCCAACCAATCACATTGAAGAACTCCTTTTCCAGTTTGGCTGATCAGGAAGAGGAGGTTTTTCAAAAAGTCAGATTGAAGAACGAGACAAGAATATCCCATATCGAGATCTCTACCAAAGGCATCCACAAGGAGCCTTGGGATTAACAAAGGAAGGTTCCACTCCGGGGAAGAGATTTTCAAGAGAAGAGGATGTAGAGGAGGAAAGACGACTCAGACAAGAAAAAAGAGGAAGATTTTGGAACCACTAGGGATTTTTAATCTCAGTGGGAGGCCTCTGGCCGAGGGTCAGGTTAGTGTACTTAATAAAGGGCTGAAATTTGTCCCTACGGCGAGAGGGGATCCCTTTAATACTTATATTGATTTGCAAAAATTTAAAAGGAAATTATGCATAAAGAGGTTTTTTTCTAAGACCCCTTTAGAACGACAACTAACAACCAACGACCAATATATTCATACCCAACTTAAGGATAAATCTCATTTCTTTCCTAGACATATGGCTTCTAAAGAAATAGAAACCTTTGAACAATTGGTTGCTTTAGATATTAAAAGATTAAATAAACATAAATATATAGATCCTAAACCTAAGAATTTGAGCAAATCTGAGTATGAAAGGTTGAAACAACTTAAAAGGGATGAAACGTTAATAATCAAGCCCGCAGATAAAGGAGGGGGAATTGTAGTTCTTAATCAAGAACAATATCATAATGAAACTATGAGACTTCTAAATGACCCCCTCACTTATCGTAAATTAGAGAATGACCCTACAAATAGGATTAAAGAAATTTTCTTTGAATATATACAGAAGGGTAAGGACAGTGGTATTCTAAATGAGCAAGAATTTAAATATTTGAATATCAAATGTCCGCGTATTCCTGTCTTTTACTATTTGCCAAAAGTCCACAAGGACAGATTCAATCCACCTGGACGTCCTATAGTATCTGGAATTAATTCCATTTCCTGTAGGACGTCCGAATATATAGATCATCTGTTGCAGCCTTTGGTGGTACAAACTAGGGCACACTTAAAAGACACGATTTCAGTACTCCAGCTTTTACAAGAACTTAAGTGGGAGAATGACTATCTCTTTGCAACATGTGATGTTAATTCACTGTATACTATCATTCCCTATAAAGAGGGGTGTGAAGCAGTCGATTTTTTTTTACGTAATTCAGGTAATTTTTCAGTGGAACAGTTAGAATTTACAATAGAGGGTATACAATTGATTTTGAATAATAATTACTTTTGGTATGATGGGAACTTTTTTCTACAGTTAAAAGGTATGGCCATGGGGACGAGGTTTTCCCCCAGCTATGCCAACCTCTTTATGGCCCACTGGGAATCCAGTGTGGTCTGGGCGGGGCATGGCTGGGGGCGGAACCTCGTCCTCTATAGGCGCTATATAGATGATATTTTGATTGTGTGGAAGGGTGATGAGGATAGTCTTTCACAGTTTATAGCTCACCTCAATCAGAACCTATTGGGAATCAAATTGGATTCAGTTATCAGCAAGCAACAGGTCAATTTTTTAGACATCAATATTTATGTAGAAGGGGGAAATATTAAGACTAAGACCTACTTTAAAGAGGTTAATGTAAACAGCTATATACCCATTGAAAGCGGCCATTATTCACCTTGGCTAAAGGCGATACCGAAAAGCCAGATGTTGCGAGTTATGAGAAATTGTACTGATACTGAACAATTTCTCATTCAATCAGAGAAACTGATTGAGGACTTTAAAGAAAAGGGCTATAGAGAGGATACCTTGAATAATACTCGAAAAGAAATTCAAAATATGGATAGAACCACTCTCCTGAAATATAAAAAACGAGAAAAAGATTTAGGAGAAGATGTTCCTATGATTCTGGATTATAATACCAATAATGGGAAAATTAAAAAATCAATAGTAAAATATTGGCCCATTCTAAAAAGAGATCCTATTCTCAGTAAAATTCTATCGGAGAAACCTCAAATTATTTATAGAGGAAACAAACCAATCAAAATGGATTTGGTTCACAACCATCAGAGAGATGATAAAGCGATAAAAGATAAGAATCTGTTTGGTCTACTCCCAGGCTTTTATGGCTGTGGACATTGCATTTCATGTAGAAAAACTGGCAATAATAAAAGATTAATTAAGAACTTTGAATCTTCGGATAAAATACAATACAAAATTAAAGAACTTATTACCTGCCTGTCCACCCATGTGATATACGTGCTGGAATGCCCATGTGGATTACAGTACGTAGGTAAGACCTCGAGAGCTCTCTACATTAGAATTAATGAACATTTATGTAACATTACGAGAGGATATGCAAAACATAATGTTTCAGTACATTTTAGAGATAACCATCAATGCAATCCAAGAGGGATTAAATTCTGGGCAATTGAAAAAGTTAGAAAGAATTGGCGAGGAGATAATTTGATTGAGAAACTAATTAAGACAGAGATGAGATGGATTTTTGTTTTAGATACTATGGTCCCTAGAGGAATGAATGTAGACTTCGAAGTCTGCCATTTTTTATGATTTTATTTGTTTGTCCTTTGTATTTTATGATTTCTGTGTATCCGTATATCTACTCTCCTGATAACAATTGGAGACTAGTTTTAGCCAAATATTATTAGACAGAGCCTATTTTTGTAGGTTCAATGTTTATCCCTGCCATATGACCTGGGTTATGCACAAATATAGATTTTCCATGTTTTCATGTCGATTATTGACCATCTAATTATGTAGTCTCTATCTTGACTATTAGTGGTGACTGCTATGAGTTTCGACCAGTTGTTATTATAGTCTCAGGCTATATGCTGTATATTACATCTTTTTTCATTTATATGTGTGTTCGTTTTTTCCGATTTTTCGTTCGAATCGGTTGTTTGAATAGTTGAAAGTTAAGATCCGAACGATTCTATGTTTAAATGAGAAATTGCCGCTTCGATAGCAGAATCGGAGATCCGAACGATAATAAAAACGAAATGAAAATTTGTAAACATCCGCCTGAAGATCCGAAAACGGAAATACGTCATACGGAAGTCAACCAATCACAGGTGGAACGCAGGTAAACCGCACGCCGAATACATGCGGTTTTTTACATGGACACAGACTATATAAGGGGTAAGATGGCCCCTGGGGGACTTTTTATCATTTTTTGACTGAGGAAGCCTGCAGTAGTAGGTGAAACGCGTCTCGCACTTTATACACCTCCATTTGGTGTTTTGTTATTTAATAAATTTTTATTGTTCTTTACATTGGTCCTCTATTTTTTATTTTCATTTTTTCTCTATACCTGGCACATTTCTGTGCATTGGGCTGCACTGTTATGCGGCGGAGCTGTGTTCCAGCGGAAATCCAATATCGAGGATGGACCCCCTCTGATTAGTGGTCCCAGGCGCCTATACAGAGCCACTTTCAATAGAGGCTCTGTAACACGTGAGTGTAATCCTCTTTTGAATGTTCATTTTCAATTAACTCAAAGTATTATACTATTATTGATTTCTTTCTCGAGATCATAAATATACTTCCGGTCTAAAGCCACTATCAAGCCTGGAAGAATAAGGATTGTGAATCTCTTTTCCTGTTGATGGGTGGAGCCCCCCAGAAGAGGCTTAAAGGCATACATTTGGAGTCTCGCAGACTCCCTGTTTGTGAGTGGAAATCTCATTTCTTTCTGATTTTTTTGGTGTATATTGATACTATGCAATGAGATTCTCCCTTTGTCTCTTTTAGAAATTGATGGCATTTAACTGATCTATTATTCTACTGAAAGAAATAAAAACAATGGAAAGAAAGAAAGAAAAATAGACCTTCCTTCTGTCTTGTCTTTTCGTTTAATATATATTAATATACATGAGATCTCTGTTCAATTTTCTAGCGCTCTTATTTCACTGTATAGTGATCTTTTTCTGCAGCGAATGGATTAAGCCTAATTTAATTTAGCTGGTTATAGTAAAAAATAGTGTGCATAGTCTATCCGTATTTGCAGGGAGCACAGTTCACCACAGAGGTTGAATCTATACCTATCTCTTTGAGTTGTCTGTGATGCTGAAGATTTACTCAAGAATATTTATGAAGCACTGATTAAATGAGGTTTACTGAACATTTAAGTTAGTTATAAGAACTGCAGTTAAGTCATTCCTATGGGAAATGGGATCTCGGGAAACAGTGAGAGAAACTGGAGCTGGAAAAGAATTAAAAGCACAATTATTTTTAGAATCAAGAGGACAGGGTAAAAAAACAGGTGTATTTTGTGCCTGGAAGGGACCCAAGTGACACCAGAAGTGTCTTTAAAAATCCACTATATAAATTCTGTGTATGTAATGTTACTGTGGTTTAAAGAATTGCTCTGTGACCTACTACTGGAAGAATTGGCAGAAAATTATTCTACTTTAGTAATAATAAACACAAAATAAAAGGAAAGACTAGCCATCTTCTATACTGTGTCTGATAATTATATTTTAACAAACCAGAAGTTAATAGTCATCAGATGTTAAACTTGGCCACTGAGAAAACAAAAAATGGGATTTTCCATCCCTAAATACAGCCAACATATAATAACACTGACAGAACAGTCTCACCACTCCCAAGAATTCACAAAAAAAGAATGAGAAGAAATATGGTTTTATATATATATATATATACACATATTTCTGTAAAATCATATTCTTTATTAAGGAAATTTATATTAAAATGATCTACTACATGGATCAACAACACAAGAAAAACCTAAATAGGTGAAAAAATTAATAAATGTGCTGTGATCTTTAAAACCAAATAACCAAAAAATATACTAAATAAATGATAAACAAAAAATGTATATACAAATCCGAGACAAATCTAATTTGTCCTTTTAGGACTACTAATATGCATTAATCACGTGTCAGGGATGAGCTGTTCGGTTCGATCTGTTTGGAGTTCGCATCGAACATCGACTGTTCGGCTGTTCGCCGAACTCCGAGCATTTCCGCGTGTTCGGTTCGAGTTCGCCGACAATGCACCACAATGAACCACAATGCACTTTTCCACTGGCCTGAAGCTTGTAATTGGCTACAGCCTTGCACCTGACCACAGTCCCGCAGCTCACTATATAAGGCTTCACACAGCCCCAGCACATGTTTTTTGAGAGGAGATTGTTCTGTTAGTGTGTCTTCTCAGTGCCAGCAGGTATTGGGGGGGGGTCTCACTTCTACAAGATATCTGGGAATTGTTGTAATCTGTGTGTTCTCACTGTCAGCAGCTATTGGGGGGTCTCACTTCTACAAGATATCTGGGAATTGTTGTAATCTGTGTGTTCTCACTGCCAGCAGCTATTGGACGGGTCTCACTTCTAGCAGATATGTGGGAATTGTAATCTGTGTCTTGTCACTGCCACCCATCAGGGGGTCTCACTGATTTATAGGAGGTTCCTGGGAATTGTAATTTGTGGGTCTCACTGATTTAGAGGAGGTTCCTGGGAATTGTTATTTGTGTCTTGTCACTGCCACCCATCAGGGGGTCTCACTGATTTATAGGAGGTTCCTGGGAATTGTAATTTGTGTCTTGTCACTGCCACCCATCAAGGGGCTTGCAGCTGGGAAGGATCGAGGAGGGGGCTCTGTGCTGGAGCTTGTTCATCCACCACGCCTCCAGAAAGCTGCTTGTATGAGGTCTGTCTGCTCCACCACCTCTTCCTCCTCCTCCTTCTCTGTCTCTGGCGAAGTGGCAGTTAAACCGACGCCTGACAGGGTCTACGCAATGGCTCAAGCAAAAAGATGCCATACTGTGCTTGAGCTGGTTTGTTTAGGGGACAGGAGCCACACCGGGCCAGAAATTCTGTCAGCTCTGCAGGGGTAGGTGCAGAGATAGTTAACACCTCACCAGCTTCACTTGGTGATAATGGCAGCAACCTTCTCTACGCCCTACGCCAGGGTAAGTTGACGCATGTACCATGCCTAGCACAAGTCCTAAATCTGGTGGTACAGCGTTTCTTAATCAGGTACCCAGGGCTGCCAGAGCTTCTCATCCAGGCCAGAAAAGTCTACAGCCACTTCAGACGGTCATTCCCAGCAAGCGTTCGCCTGGCAGAAATTCAAAGAGAATTCCACTTTCCCACAAACCGTCTGATCTGTGACATGCCCACCAGGTGGAACTCAACATTAGTAATGCTGCAGCGTCTGCACAAGCAGCAGAGGGCCATCAATGAGTACCGGTGTGAGTATGGCACAAGGACAGGTTCAGGTCAACTTGTTTCCCCCCCCCCGCAGTGGCTGATGATCAAGGATGCATGCACTGTACTGTCACCATTTGAGGAGGCAACGAGGATGGTGAGCAGGGACAGTGCATGCATCAGTGACACAATTCCTTTAGTGTTCCTGCTAGAGCGCACTCTGTGGGGAATTATAAATGTGGCACTAGAGGTAGAGCAGCAGGAGGAAGAGGGGGCCTTCCCTAGCTCTCAAGGCCCCAGTCTTTATGCAGACAGCATTCCTGCGGGTCCTCAGATCAGACAGGAGGAGGATGAGGAGGAGGAAGAATATTTAAGTAGTGAGGGCATTGAAGGTGGGGATTCTTCAAGGGAGGGTTTTGTGTGCCCAAAAACCCATGGACTATTACATGGCTGGGAGAGGAAGTGCACGATGGGGTCATCCTCATTGACCAGGAGGACTCGGAAGCTAATGCCACCTCCAATCTACGCTGCATGGGCTCCCTTATCCTGCAAAGCCTGCTAAAAGACCCAAGGATTCGTGCTATCAAGGAGAGGGATCATTACTGTTTGGCAAGCCTTCTTGATCCACGATACAAGGGTAAATTTGCAGAGCTCATCCTGCCTGCACAGAGGGAGCACAAGATGAAACAACTTGAGAACGCTCTAAAGCGACACATGTGTAACACCTTTCCAGGCACTGGTAGGTTACCAAGTGATGACACAGGTGCTTCTGAGGTTGTGGATGATCAGAGGAAGAGCGGTGAAGGCCAGGGCCACTTGACTGATGTCTTTTTAAATTTTTTTAGTCCACGACACCCAGGGACGTCAAATGTAGGCACCTATTGCCAGCGTCTTCACCATATGGTGCAGGACTACCTAGGGGCAAGGGCAAGGGTTGATTATACTCCCTTCCTCAACCTCAGAGTTTGAATCAGAGCACTGTAGATGCTGCACATCCTCAAGCAGCATGTCACTGTCATTGTAGTCAAACAATTTAGCTGACTCCTCCGTGTGTGATAGTGAGGCTACGGCAATTAGATGTGTTGGCAGCTGAGGTGGACTGTAAACCACTACAAGCCTGGCTGGCAGAGGACTCAGAGGATGAGGATGGCCTAGTTAGCCAATCCTGCAAATCCTCTGTATGTTGCTGCTGCTTAAGACGACCAGCACCAGTTAGAAAGGACAAGCGTGCCCCTGCAGAGGATGCACCATGTCCACGATGACCAGAGGCACAGCCTTCCGACACAGAGGCTGCTTGCCCTCTTATCTGTGTCTGGGAGCATCTGCCTGTCCTTTTTGGTCTGAAATGGTGAGTGATATATAGATTAAAGATATACAGAACTCTGATTCAACTCTGTTATAAAAATTGGAGATACGCAGAACTCTGATTCAACTGTGTTATCTAGATTAAAGATTTCCAGAACTCTGGTATAACTCAGTGAGACACCCTGAAAGCTGGCAGCCAGTGACAAGACACAGATTAAAATTCCCAGAAACCTCCTATAAATCAGTGAGACCCTCTGATGGGTGGCAGTGACAAGACACAAATTAAATTTTGCATAAATCTGCTAGAAGTATGTGGGACCCCCTGATAGCTGGCATTTAGAAGACACAGATTACAATTCACAGGAACCTCCTATAAATCAGTGAGACCCCCTGATGGGTGGCAGTGACAAGACACAAATTACAATTCCCAGGAACCTCCTATAAATTAGTGAGACCCCCTGATGGGTGGCAGTGACAAGACACAGATTACAATTCCCAGGAACCACCTATAAATCAATGAGACCCCCTGATGGGTGGCAGTGACAAGACACAGATTACAATTCCCACATATCTGCTAGAAGTGAGGCCCGCCCAATAGCTGCTGTCAGTAAGAACACACAGATTACAACAATTCCCAGATATCTTGTAGAAGTGAGACCCCCCCAATAGCTGCTGGCACTGAGAAGACACACTAACACAACAATCTCCTCTCAAAAAACACGTGCTGGGGCTGTGTGAAGCCTTATATAGTTTGCTGTGGGATTTAGCTCTGTGAGCCCATGATTGGGCAAAATTTGCCCAATCAGGACTCTGAGCCGTGATTGGCATAGACTTGAACCTGTCTTGCACCTGACCTGTGGTCAGGTGCAAGGCTGTAGCCAATTACAAGCTTCAGGCCAGTGAAAAAGTGCATTGTGGTGCATTGTGGGCGAACTCGAACCGAACACGCGGATATGTTCAGAGTTCGGCGAATAGCCGAAAGGCCGATGTTCGATGCGAACTCCGAACAGATCGAACTGCTCATCCCTACTGTTGTAATGAACTGTATAGCGCTCACACTGGAATAACGTAGTTAGGATCGTAGAGCGCAGATCTTTATGTTACACATTGGAAATATAAATAGTATACAAGGACCTGACTTCCAAAACCCGGGAGTAGGTAGAAAATATTGAGTAGGACTGAAGCTTGATTGGTTTCGTGACCAAAAGACAGCTTAGTGTCGATATAAAACAATTAGATCTAATCCCAGAAGTCTCTGGATCATTGACTGGACTCATGTACTCTTGCAGATTATCACATTTGGTTTGTCACGGCATATGAATTGTGCAGGCTGCAGGGCAGTCACAACAGAGAAAAACCTGACGTTCGTAATCAAACCTGATCGTGCAGATACCGGATCATAGGTATCATATGTAGGGATGAGCTGTTCGGTTCGAACGGTTCAGAGTTCGAACCGAACTTAGCCTGTTCGGTCTGCTCGCGAACTCCGAACATTTCCTAGTGTTCAGCGCATGTTCGACCACAATGCATCACAATGGACCACAATGCAGTTTCCCACTGGCCTGAAGCTCATAATTGGCTACAGCCTTGCACCTGACCACAGGTCTGGTGCAAGACAGGTTCAACAGTATGCCAATCACGGCTCAGAGTCCTGATTGGGCAAATTTTGCCCAGTCATGGGTTCACAGAGCTAAGTCCCGCAGCACACTATATAAGGTTTCCACGCACCGCTTCAGCATGCATTTGAGAGGAGATTTCATAGGAGATTGTTGTTGTGTGTTCTTACTGCCGGTCTGCCACGCTTCTGGGGGGTCTCACAAATTTCTACAAAACATTTGGGAATTGAGGTGATGTGTGTCTTGTCACTGGTGCCAGCAAGTATTTTGGGGGTCTCACAAATTTCCACAAAACATTTGGGAATTGAGGTGATTTGTCTCTTGTCACACAGCCAGTACCACGCAGTATTTTGGGGGTCACAAATTTTTACAAAATATCTGGGAATTGAGGTGATCTGTCTCTTGTCACTGCCAGCAAGTATTTTGGGGTCACTAATTTCTACAAAACATTTGGGAATTGAGGTGATCTTCTGTGTCTTGTCACTGCCAGCAAGTATTTTGGGGGTCTCACAAATTTCCACAAAACATTTGGGAATTGAGGTGATCTTCTGTGTCTTGTCACTGCCAGCAAGTGTTTTGGGGGTCTCACAAATTTCTTCAAAACATTTGGGAATTGAGGTGATCTGTGTCTTGTCACACAGCCAGTGCCACGCAGTATTTTGGGGGGTCACTAATTTTTACTAAATATCTGGGAATTGAGGTGATCTGTCTCTTGTCACTGCCAGCAAGTATTTTGGGGGTCACTAATTTCTACAAAATATTTGGGAATTTTTATAATCCGTGTGTTCTCACTGGCTGCCACCCATCAGGGGGTCTCACTGATTTATAGGAGGTTTCTGAGACTTGTAATCTGTGGCTTCTCACTGCCACCCATCAGGGGGTCCCACATACTTCTAGCAGATTTTTTTGAATTGTAATTTGTGTCTTCTCACTGCCACCCATCAGGGGGTCACACTGATTTATAGGAAGTTTCTGAGACTTGAAACCTGTGGCTTCTCACTGCCACCCATCAAGGGGTCACACTGATTTATAGGAGGTTTCTGAGATTTGTAATCTGTGGCTTCTCACTGCCACCCATCAGGGGGTCCCACATACTTCTAGCAGATTTATGCAAATTGTAATTTGTGTCTTCTCACTGCCACCCATCAGGGGGTCACACTGGTTTATAGGAAGTTTCTGAGACTTGAAACCTGTGGCTTCTCACTGCCACCCATCAAGGGGTCACACTGATTTATAGGAGGTTTCTGAGATTTGTAATCTGTGGCTTCTCACTGCCACCCATCAGGGGGTCCCACATACTTCTAGCAGATTTATGCAAATTGTAATTTGTGTCTTCTCACTGCCACCCATCAGGGGGGTCTCACTGATTTATAGGATGGAATTGTAATCTGTGTCTTGTCACTGGCTGCCAGCTATCAGGGTGTCTCAGAGTTATACCAGAGTTCTGTAAATCTTTAATCTTTATGCCAGAGTTGAATCACAGTTCTGTATATATTTAATCTATACATCACTCACTATGTCTGAAAGAACAAAAAGGACAGGCAGATGCTCCCAGACACAGATAAAAGGGCAAGCAGCCCCTGTGTCGGGAGGCTGTGCCTCTGCTCATGGTGGACGTGGTGCATCCTCTGCAGGGGCACGCTTGTCCTTTCTAACTGGTGCTGGCCATCTTAAGCAGCAACAACATACTGAGGATTTGGTGGATTGGCTAACCAGGCCATCCTCATCCTCCCAGTCCTCTGCCAGCCAGGCTTGTAGTGCTTTACAGTCCACCTCAGCTGACAAAACATCTAATGCAGCCTCCATGTCCACAGCTACTCCTGCCGTAGCCTCACTATCACACACGGAGGAGTCAGCTGAATTGTTTGACTACAATGACAGTGACATGCTGCTTGAGGATGCGCAGCAAGTACAATGCTCTGATTCAATCTCTGAGGTTGAGGAAGGGAGTATAATAAACCTAGAGGAAGGGGGTGCCAGTGATGACACACAAATAACTGGCACTCATGTTGCCCCAGCAGCTGCAGCAGACTGCCAAGTTGGCTCCAGTGACAAGGAGATAGGGGGTGAAGATGACATTGATGATGAGGTCACTGACTCCACCTGGGTACCAGATCGAACAGAGGAATCAAGTGGGGAGGAGGGGGAGGAGGCACAGCAAACACGAGGCACAACATCCTCTATGACCAACCGTAGCACTAGCCAGTCCAAGGCATCAGATGTCAGAGATGCTCCGGTGCAGAGCGCTGTTGTCTCAAAGCACACATGCAGGAACTCTGTTGTCTGGGAGTTCTTTAAGAAATGTGCAGCAGAGCGCACCATTGCTATTTGTAATCTATGTCAGATGAGGCTGAAGTGTGGGAAAGACACCGGACACTTGAGTACCACGTGCTTGAGGCGACATGTGAACACCTGCCACACATCCCGTTGAATGCAAAAATTTGCATGGTCCTCCTCCTCCTCATCTGTCTCTACCCCCACTGTATGTCCTGCCATGTCATTGCCTACAACCTCCACTGACAGGGATGATGCTACAGTAATGGATGTACCAGCTCCTTCCTCACAATGTGACATCATCCCATCAGCTGAAGATTTGCGCAGTTAGATTACGTTGCCGCAGCTGCTGCAGCGTAAGAAAAAATATAGTCCCAACCATCCCCAAGCACAGCGTCTAAATGCCAGCTTATCAAAATTACTCGCATTGCAGCTGCTGCCTTTCCAGCTGGTGGACTCTGCTCCCTTCCGTGAATTTGCTGAATGTGCGTACCACAGTGGAAGGTTCCAAAACGCCATTACTTTTCACGCAAGGCCATTCCAGCACTATACCAGCACGTGGAAGACAATGTTATCCAGTCATTGGGAAAGGCAGTCAGCAACAAGGTGCATGTGACTTTAGACATGTGGTCCAGCCAGGGCCGGATTAACGTAGGGGCGGATGGAGCGACCGCTCCAGGCCCATTCCTATAAATAGGTGCTGGAGCTTGTTCATCCACCACGCCTCCAGAAAGCTGCTTGTATGAGGTCTGTCTGCTCCACCACCTCTTCCTCCTCCTCCTCCTTCTCTGTCTCTGGCGAAGTGGCAGTTAAACCGACGCGTAGCAGGGGCTACGCAATGGCTCAAGCAAGAAGATGCCATACTGTGCTTCAGCTGGTTTGTTTAGGGGACAGGAGCCACCCCGGGCCAGAAATTCTGTCTGCTCTGCAGGGGCAGGTGCAGAGATGGTTAACACCACGCCAGCTTGAGCTGGGAATGCTCGTCTGCGATAATGGCAGTAACCTTCTCTCCACCCTACGCAAGGGTAAATTGACGCATGTACCATGCCTAGCACACGTCCTAAATCTAGTGGTACAGCATTTCCTAACCAAGTACCCAGGGCTGCCAGAGCTTCTCAGCTGTCACGAGGCATGTGCGGTTCTGGTATGAGCCCAGCAGGCGGCGACACAGAGGGGAGGCCAGATAGGCCTTTAATAAAACATAAATGGTCCTTAACTGCAGGCAAAAGAACAAAGGGAATTGCAAATAAAGTCCAGGGAGAATTCTTGGAGAGTCAGTGGATTGTGGGTAGTGCAGTCCTAGACTGCAGACAAGGCCCACCAAGAACAAGTCTGGATGGAGGACAGTGGTACCTGGATCAAAAAGGTCAGAGGGTGATGAACAACTGTAATCCACGGGTAGACAGATGGGTCCTGGATACGTAGGATAAGCTGGTACTGGAAGAGCAGGTTAGCACACCACCAAGTGACCTCAGTCAAGGATAACAATGCAGACCCACTGCTGGCTGGGTCTCTCTGCCTTTTAAGGAGGCTAAAACACAGATAGGCCTCAGCTGGAAGTCCAGGGCTAGAAAGGAAAGACCCAGGCTGGAACTCCAGGAGCCTGGTCCAGGTGCAGAGCCTGGGTAAAACCTGGAACGGAATCCAAGAAAAGGAGGATACATGGCAAAGTTCTAAGATCCAGGAGTGCAAGACAGGTACACGGGGTGGACCGTGACATCAGCCAGGCCAGAAAAGTCTGCAGCCACTTCAGACGGTCATTCCCAGCAAGCGTTCGTCTGGCAGAAATTCAAAGAGAATTCCACCTTCCCACAAACCGTCTGATCTGTGACATGCCCACCAGGTGGAACTCGACATTAGCAATGCTGCAGCGTCTGCACAAGCAGCAGAGGGCCATCAACAAGTAGACATGTGCACAGCACAAAATTTTGTTTCGAACTAATGGATTAGTCCTAAAATGCAATTTATTTAGTTGCTAAAGAAATTCGTTTTCAGTTCTTTAGTATGAAAACTAATTTCATTCATCCGAAAACCAGTGGATACAATTACTATTGTAGTGGCTCCTCAGGGGGCTGAGATCGCTGCTTGTTACAGTATCACTCACTCTCAGCACAATGTGCCAGGCAAAGCTGTTACAGTAACTGACTGCTGCTCATCATCACAGCGCTCAGAGTTTCAGTAAAACTAGTAAATAATAATTTTATATATAAGAGGTTAGAACAATATTATTTTCCTGTTTACTGAAACTCTGAGCGATGTTACAGTCAGTTACTGTAACAGCTGAGCTGATACATTGTACTGAGAGATAATATAACAAGCAGCCGATCTCAGTGCTCACAGCCACTGGATAATGTAAGAACATCCTCCTTCATTAATTAATACCCCTCTCTGTATAATGCATACAACATCCACCTGCAGTAATTAATACCCCTCTCTGTATAGAACATCCTACTGCATTGGTATGTGGAGAGTGCAGAACTTTGGAATGCAATGCTTATCCAGCACAGGAGAGGGAACTTTTACTTAACGTTGTATCTCTGTGGGAGAGACACAGGAATATAAAAGCAGGGGAGAGGAAAATATTAACGTAAATCAGTCTGAAAGCTCAGCGAAGAGATGACTGGTGCAAATTGATTTTTATATAAAAAAAGCACTTTAAATCTAGGGAAAACATTCAAATAAATCACACTGAAGGCTCATAATGACAGAGTAACTGTGAGCGCTGGATACTAAATGTATCAGACGTAAAAAAAAAATTATAACAAGCAGCACTGGAGAGGAGAGGACTTTATATAAAAGTGTTTTATAGATGAGGAAAGGGGATAGTGCTCCTGGATAATATAAAATGTATCAGACCTAAGCCCCTATTATGCAGAGCGAGAGGGAGATAACACATGTTTTATAAAGTCCCTCTCTTCTCCAGCGCTGCTTGTTATAAAGGGTTTTTTACTATCCAGCCCTCCTCTGTCATTAGCTTTCAGTGTGATTTATTTGAATGTTTTCCTTCTCCAGCTGCTTTTATCATCTTGTCTGCCTCATAGACATGCAAGGGTTAAGTAAAGGTTTCCTCTCCTGTGCTGGCTGTCTGTGCTGCGAGTGAGTATTCTGGAGCTCTATCACTGTCAGATTTTCGGGTAGGGGTCGCAAGGATTACGCATACAAACCTTTTCTGTAGCTTGCGATGTTGCGCTTCATTACTGGTCTCCTTCACTCATCAAATGTAATATCACAAAAAGGACTGAAACTAAAATGTAGTGCATTTTATTTTAGTTTCTTTCGTTTTTTGTACTGAGCAGTTTCGTATCTCTTGAGTCATACTAAAACTAAATTATCCCAAAATTGGACTAAATTGTTTTAGTACTAAAACGAATGCACATGTCTATCAACAAGTACCTGTGTGAGTATGGCACAAGGACAGGTTCAGGTCAACTTGTTTCCCCCCCCCGCAGTGGCTGATGATCAAGGATGCATGCACTGTACTGTCATCATTTGAGGAGGCAACGAGGATGATGAGCAGGAACAGTGCATGCATCAGTGACACAATTCCTTTAGTGTTCCTGCTGGAGCACACTCTGTGGGGAATTATAGATGTGGCTCTAGAGGCAGAGCAGCGGGAGGAAGAGGAGGCCTTCCCTAGCTCTCAAGGCCCCAGTTTTCCACAGACAGCATTCAAGTGGGTCCTACTCAGATCAGACAGGAGGAAGATGAGGAGGAGGAGGAATATTTAAGTAGTGGGGGCATTGAAGGTGGGGATTCCTCAAGGGAGGGTTTTGTGTGCCCAGAAACAGAAGGGCTAGTGCGTGGCTGGGAGGAGGAAGTGCACTATACGGTCATCCTCATTGACCAGGAAGACTCGGAAGCTAATGCCACCTCCAACCTACGCTGCATGGGCTCCCTTAAAAACCCATGGACTATTACGTGGCTGGGAGAGGAAGTGCACGATGGGGTCATCCTCATTGACCAGGAGGACTCGGAAGCTAATGCCACCTCCAATCTACGCTGCATGGGCTCCCTTATCCTGCAAAGCCTGCTAAAGGACCCCAGGATTCGTGCTATAAAGGAGAGGGATCATTACTGGTTGGCAAGCCTTCTTGAGCCACAATACAAGGGTAAAGTTGCAGAGCTCATCCTGCCCGCACAGAGGGAGCACAGGATGAAAAAACTTGAGGACGCTTTAAAGCGACACTTGTGTAACACCTTTCCAGGCACTGGTAGGTTACCAAGTGATGACACACGTGCTTCTGAGGCTGTGGATGATCAGAGGAATAGTGGTGAAGGCCAGGGCCGCTTGACTGATGCAATTTTAAATTTTTTTAGTCCACGACGCCCAGGGACGTCAAATGTAGGCACCCATTGCCAGCGTCTTCACCATATGGTGCAGGACTACCTAGGGGCAAGGGCAGACCTGGATACCTTTCCAGCAGATGATCCACTGGCTTACTAGGTGTTGAGATTGGATCACTGGCCAGAACTTAGCCAATATGCTATGCAGCTACTAGGTTGCCCTTCATCCAGCGTGCTTTCTGAAAGGACGTTCAGTGCCGCTGTAGGTTTTGTCACAGACAAAAGAGTGCGTCTGTCCACCGACTCTGTAGACCGGCTGACATTTATAAAAATGAATCAGTTCTGGATCAGCAGTTATCAATCCCCTGATGCTGACGTAACGGAATAGATCGGGGATGTCTTCTGCATGCACAAAACCTCCAGCACTGAACTCTTCCACAATACCACAAAAGGGTTACAGTGTGAAGGCACTTGCTGCCATGAAAGGCACAATATTTGGCTGCACTGACGCCTGTGCCAGATTTATATAATTTTAATTTTTTGAACAGCAGGGTCCAACCCTGCACTCTTCCACAATACTACAGAGGGGTTACTGTATGATAATAGTACTTGCTGGCAGTCTGGCACCAAAAGCACAATATCTGGGTGCACTGACTCCTTTACCAGATTCATATCTTTTTAATATAGGACCAAATGGTCCACCCCTGCATTCTTCCACAATACTACAGAGGGGTTACTGTATGATAGTACTTGCAGGCCTGGCAGTCTGGCACCAAAAGCACAAACTCTGGGTACACTGACGCTTTTACCAGATTCATATCTTTCTAATATAGGACCGCAAGGTCCACCCCTGCATTCTTCCACAATACTACAGAGGGGATACTGTATGATAGTACTTGCAGGCCTGGCACCAAAAGCACAATTTTTGGGTGCACTGCCACTGACGCCTGTATCAGATTCATATCCTCAGAGGGGTTACGGTGTGACGGCACTGTTGCCGATGCTAAAGGCCCAATTCTAAAGCACCTATTGTTACTTTCATCCAAAGCCTGCATAAATTTCACAATAATTTAGCCAAAAAATCACTAAACTTTTTCTACGTGTCTGGAAATGTCTCCTCTTCTCATACAGACTGCCGCCCCAAGCAGTTGTTTATGGATAGATTAAAGGAAAATCATTTACCGTCATTTGAAACATAATTTTTTTGTTTTCAAGTGTTTCTATACATCCTAGAAATCCGCCACTTCACGGGCAAGTTATGGGGACCTCCTAGGCACGATATTTGAAGGAATTTTTCATTTTTATTTTTAACCCTTATTTCATGGAAAACTCTCTGTCCCTTTAAAAACTTTTTTTTAAAACTTTTTGTCCTTGTTTCCTGTCCCCCAGGGCACTACCCGGACCCCCATACACCTTTTATGGCAAATATCTAGCATATATGCCCTCTTGAAGGGCACTATAAAAACCGAATTTTCAGCCCCATTGACTTGTATTGAGTTCGGGTTCGGATTCGGATTCGAACACTCGGACGTGTTCGGCTCATCCCTAATCATATGCAGAGCTCACAGCATGATAGACCCACAATAAGGTGCCTTGAGATTAGGATTTAGGGTGGAATGGGTAGCTATCAGAGGCCAGGAGCGTGAGATGGATTGTGCAAGGAACCAGGTAGGTCTCCATGCTGCATATAAACAACGCTACATCAATCCATACAAACAAACACCAAAGGGGAAAAACCAGACAATCGTCAAAGTGGGAAGCTGGGTCAAAACACATAATCACGGTCCTCAGACAGAAATGGGATGGCAACAAAGTAGCAAATGAGCGTAATAAACAACAGGCGATGCGGGAACTAGACTCAACGTCAGGGTGACGAGGCAACGCCTCGTGCCCTGCTTTAAACCCGGCAACTCCTCGTGACCACACCAGGCCCCGCCCCCTCAGACGCCGATCGGCCATCATGGAATGCTGGCACTCGACCAGCCAGTGGCAAAGAAACCTGCCCTGACCCCCCCCTGGGGAGCGCAGCAGGGGCTGAGGACGTAACAGCTGGCCAGTAAAATGTCAAAAATTATAAAATGATGATTAATTAGTTGTCCTTGAAGGACAAATTAGATTTGTTTCTTGTTTGAATTTGACAGTGGTGTCATAGACAATTGTATATGATATTGATTAGAGACATGTCTTTTTTTGTTGTTTTTTTGTATTTTAACATGTATTTTTTGATTATAATTTATTTAGGAATTTTTTGTTATTTCACTTTTATTTATTCACTTTTTTCACACATTTACATTTTTCTTGTGTGGTTGATCCCATGTAGTAGATAATTTTAATGTGAATTTCCATATTAAAAAATATGATTTTTTGGAACTTTATATGTATAACCATATTTCTTCTCATTTCTTCATTTTTGTATTCTTGGGAGTTGCGCGACTCTGGCTGTCTTGTCAGAGGATTTTTATATGTTGATTATTCGATAATGAATTGCATATTTTGTAAGGAACACCTTAATAGTTTTTTAATATGGTTTTTAATTTGGTGAGGATTTTGTTATGCAATATAGGATCATATTTTCTAAGTCTGCTGCAAGATCAATGTACCAGTGGCTCTATGTCCTGCTCTATGCCAACCTAATACCCATTCCTACGAGACTAATTAAATTACTCGGGAAATGCCTCTTCCTGGGACTCTCTAAAGTACAAGGTTTAACTATAACCTGCAATAATGAACATGTATACTACACCACCCTGACACGTGGTTTACAACATTATATATTTATATATATTCCTCTCGATGTTCCACCATGCAGAGATTTGTTAATAAATATACTTTATTAAAATTAATGTTTCTGTCCCTACCGGTCTTGTATTTTCTATACATACAGTTTAGAAAATACATATTGTGCGACATCACATCAATCTAACAGGCCACTCCATCCAAAACCTCAGAATTAAAATCCTCAAAGGAAATTATAAAGACCATGAAGGCAAACCATATGAAATGAAAATGATCAAATACAGGGTTATTCAAGGAGATCCGAATTGTGGCTGAAAGGTAACCGAACAGTGAAATTCAGCGTACGGTTACCTTTCCTGGCCATTCGGCTATTCAGAGAGCAGTCAGTTTGCCAAATGTTGGAGAATTGCCTACACATACGGTGCCTGTTCGAGGGCAGTGAAATCCCCATAGAGAAGTAATGCTTCATCTATTCAGAGAACAAAAACCAGCAGTGAAAAGTTGCCGAATTGCCCTGCTGTTCGGTGGTTTAATTCGACAGGTTTATTCAGGCGAAACCCATGGGCTTCAATGTTAAAAATATTCCCGTTTTAATTCAATATCTAATAAACCGTTGATTTATAATATTCTGCAGTAAAAAGTCTTTTTATGTATAAAATTTTTAGGATCTTTTAGGCATTGTTTTTTTTTTTTAAGATTTTGTTTCCTTTTTTTTAAATCGTTTTTTCTTTTTTTGTAACAGCCCTTTTTATTGGATCTTATATGTAAATTTCAGACATTTTCATTCTGTAGTTTCTTTGCAAACAGCGTTTCACTTTTCAAACTTTCAAGCGTACTGTTTTTCTTTTTTTTCACTCCATTCGTCTGCGGTGTTGGCTTTTTCCGGCGGCTGCTCTGCCCTGTGATCGGCGGCTGCTCGGGTTTCTCCCGCGTGTTCGGAGGGGTTAATCCAGATGTTTTTGTGGGTTTCGGTGTGCGTTCGCTGGGTTTTGCGGTGAGTGTTCGTCGGGTTTGCGGCGGATTTTCCCTGTACTATGACGGCCCTGTGGTGCTTGCTGAATACATCGCAGGGTCACTGAAATGGGATAGCTGAATCGCACTGAATTGAAGAGGACGAAAAGTCACCGAACGCGCGGCTACTTTTCGATTCTCTTTGAATAACCCTGTAATTTTAACACTATGAAAGAAGGACTTAATGTGGATTCATGCTTTTTAACCCATTATCATAATGTCACATAACATTCAGAATTCTGGCTGGGATTTGGTTTTCCTTCTTTTTTTTTTCTTCTGTGTCTTTTTCAAACTTCAATGATTTGTTTTATTGTTTTTCCTTTCAACTAGTCATTATCTTATCACTGTTTTATGGGCATAAGATCCCTTAATGTTTTTTTTTTTTTTCCCCATTTTGACCATACCTTTTGGCTATTTACAACATCTAAAACCTCCACCTGTGTGCCCGGTAATGTCTCAGGTCCATATTACATAATTGGTGCTAACTTAACCAGAGCTGTTGTAAACTTACCAGAGCCATTATAGCCTATGGATGTTTTAAATTTACAACAGCTCTGGTTAAGTTAGCACCAACATTGTAATACTGCCCTTAATGTTTAATCCTATGGTTTTGGTCCGTAAGCTTCCAGACCTGAAGAAGAGAGGAATACTCTCGAAAGCTTGTCTTTTAAATGTAACGTTAGTCCAATAAAAAAGGTATCACTACGGACTGCTATACTCGCGATTTATATATATATATATGTATTTACTTTGGACAAGCCGTGTTAGTCCAGATGCCAAAATCACCATTGTATAGCAGTAGTAGTGATATCTTTTTTATTGGACTAATTTTAAATTTAAAAGACAAGCTTCCAGACCTGAAGAAAAGAGTTATACTCACGAAAGCTTGTCTTTTAAATGAAAAATGTTAAATGTTAGTTCTACAAAAAAGGTATTAGATATATATATATACATATAATCATGAAATATATTTCTAGTTGATCATGATACTATCTAACTAATTATGAAACTGAGCTATTTTTCTGAGCTAGATTGGTTTCTTTTTAATAAGATTGTAATATATGAACATGCATTTTACAACCCTAATAATAGGGCCTTGGGGGAGTTGTAGCTAAAACAGAACTTGAAAATTATAAGCATTATTCATTTCATGCTATTATTTAGCAGTGACAGCCCAGGGATGCCACATTGTGTACAAAATGTTCTGATTTATCTACATTATGTTTTTCCATCCACAACATATTTATAAGTAATATTGACAAGGAGAAGCCTAATTTACATCACCTGTACAGAAAATCATGAGAATAAATGATGACACCTGAACGGTGCTGTAATATGAGTGATATATATCGCTTGTTAATTTTTAGCCATTACTGACTGTATGAGCTCTGCTGGTATGTTCATATTCAAAGTATGAAGCTATCCATGGAAAGATTTTGAATGCATTCCTGAATTTATCTAGCCAACAGTGTGGTTCTGCAAATTCTTTGTGGGTGCTATAGAGCAATTGTTTGCCTCATTACAGCCAACAGGACAGCTGGATTGGTCAAAATAAGATTCAACTGAACCACTTTTTTGGGGTTTTATTTTGTTTGCGGACATTTTTTTATAAGTTGCACCAGGACATAAAGTTTTGTAATAATTTTTTTGTCCATTGAATGATAGGTAGAGGAGTAGCAAGAGTGCAACCTACTTAGGTAACGAATATGTATGAAAATATTAATGGGGCAGCATAACATATAAATTTGCTTCATTCTAGTTTTGGGGTAATGACAGTTGTAAAGTTAGATTAGGGGTTGTTTTAAGGAGCAATGGGTGGGAAGATAGGAAGAGGTGTCAGTGGGACAGGTGTTCATCCTATCCTCTTCACCCACCAATAATGCTACTATGCCACAGTCCAGGTTATGAAGGTCGAGAGCACTAGAGCAGATTGATGACCAAATAACATTGAATTTTATCTTCTAAGCCATCAACCATTCTTGGAGGGTCATAACGGAGGACAGGATGCCTCTCAATTCATTGGTAATGCCCACAGCTCAGGGAAAACGTATGGACCAAGCAGGGGCAGATCCAGGGGGGGGTCAATGGGGCAATTGCCCCCCCCCCGAGAAAATATTACTGACCCAGCACTTGCCTCCCCTCCCCCGAGCTGCAGTTGCACTAAAGGCAGGGACAGGCAATAAAAGCTTTATTTTTGGCCGGGTGCCGCTTCACAGTGGCATGTGTTTGTGTAGCTTTTTTTTTTTTCTTTAGCTCGCAGGACGGAGGAGAAATTTCTCTCCGTCCCCAGTGCCTGCACGCAGCTTTCCGGGGTGGTCTGTGTCATGTGATGCAGGAGCCCCGGAAGAAGCAGTGACAAGGAGCCGTGCTGCTCCTCCCATCCATACAATAAGGTACATGGCACATGCTCTGCTCACTCAGGAGCCTTAACCACAGAGAGTGAGGCACTCAGACACTGATGTCCTGTGTATGTATATAATTCTGGGGGTCTGCTGCCCTGTGCATCTAATTCTGGGGGTCTGCTGCCCTGTGTATATAATTCTAGGGGGTCTGCTTTCCTGTGCATCTAATTCTGGGGTGTCACGTCTCAGCCCTGCCTCCTGCTGGTGGTAGCAGGGATTCCTGTTTGTTTTCTTTTTCAGGCTGCAGGCCATCTGTTGGGCTTATTGGTCTGCGGTCACATGACCTGTTCTGCCCTACATGTAGGGCCAGGATTTCCCTTGATCCTTGGACCAGGATAGACCTTATTCTACCTAGTTCCTGTGCGCTGTATCATTGTTACTCTTGTTCTGATATCCTGTGTATGACCTCTGGCTCTTATGTTTGGATTTCTCTCTTGTCTGACCCCTGAAGTATTTCTGATATCCCGTGTATGACCTCTGGCTCCTATGCTTGGATTTCTCTCTTGTCTGTTCCCTGGTGTATTTCTGATATTCTGTGTATGACCTTCTGGCATGGATTTTTGGACCTCTCTAGTAATTAACCTTGTCTGTTTCAGGTATTATTGTGTTTGTGCATTTTGTAGCTATTTTCACTCAGCAGACATTTAACCACGAAGCCAATTTGCTGTTGAGTGGTACTCAGGACCTTATCTGTACTCTCTGGCTGGGAGTGTCTGGTTCATCAGTCTGTACTATTGTATCAGTATTGAGTGCTGCCCTGCAGCTTGCACAATTCATTCTGTCTTGCCAAATACCTTCTAGTTCTGAAGCTCAAGTTTTGCTATCCTCTGTATTGTTGGGTGCTCTAAGTTGTCCCTTGGTCTCGAAACCTTTGGAGCTTAGCAGTTTAGTTCTCCTGTAATACTCCCTGGATTCGAAGTATAAGTCTGAAGGTATTGTGCTTGATCCTGTTACTGCCTGTTATACCATATACCTGCCCTAAAGGCTTCAACCTCCACAGATTAAAGGCTCCCCATCACCGTTACATGGGGTTCTGATGCCCTATGTATATAATTCTAGGGGGTCTGCTGTCCTGTGCATATAATTCTGGGGTTCTGATGTCCTGTGCATCTAATTCTGGGGGTCTGATATCCTGTGTATATAGTTCTGGGGGTCTGATATCCTGTGTATATAATTCTGGGGGCCTGATATTCTGTGCATATAATTCTGGGGCTCTGCTGTGTGTATATAATTCTGGGGGTCTGCTGTCCTGTGTATATAATTCTGGGGGCCTGATGTCCTGTGTATATAATTCTGGGTGTCTGCTGTCTTGTGTATATAATTCTGGGGGGTCTGTGCTGCGTATCCATGATTCTGGGGGCTCTGTGCCTGGTTATATATGATTCTGGGTGGGTATATCTGTAATATATATCTGAGGTCTGTGTGTGTGTGTGGTCAGGGTGTAATTGTCAGTGTGACGTGGACAAGGCATGGCACACATTCACATTGTCTTATTTTGTGTATAAGAAAGGAGCGTATAAGAAAGTGTGTGTTTTATATTTTTTTTTTCCGTTAGTGGAAATCTTGGGTGAGTTCCCTCCCTTTATTCCCCAGGACTTGACCCCTGGCTGCACCCATATTAACATCACTGCTATAAAACACATGTAATGACGATATTGGTCTCCATGCACCTCTGATCTGAGGTCTGTATATATGTATCTGGTCTGAGATCTACTCCATGGAGGTGAGGTCAGTGGCTGGTGAGGCACTGGCTAGCATCAGAGCCAGATATACACAGGTTACGTAGGTTCAGTGCTCACCAGGGTCTGGCTGCTCTTCAGTGCTCCCCAAGAACTGTCTCTGACCTGTCACTGCGAACCCAATACCAGCTCTTAGCCAAAACTGTTTGAGTGCCCCCCCCTGAAACCTGGGTCTGGATCCACCCCAGGGACCAAGCAGCCCACCGGTCTACACCTATTGGCAGTGGTATCACTTTGACTTGTCTTTCAAACCAATATTAGATACTGTATACAATGGATAAGTGTATTTTAAAAGCCAAACTGAAATGAATGGTTATGCAAAGTGTTCTAAATATATTTCCACTATTGTACTCAGTTTTATTCTTGAACTTTCATATCATATATTTGATACCCCTGCCATGCTCAATATCTGGAGCACAATGGCAATACAATACCTAAAACATGTACCATAACAGCACCATTGGGATAATGTTAAAATACTAATGGTAGTTTTGGTATAAAAAATAAGAACCTTTTTAATTTGTGATAATCATTTTAAATGCATTTATATAGTTAATTTACTATACATATTTACAATCAGTGACCATTTTTAATATAAGTTCAACTATGATTTCTTCCATAAAAAAGTCAAACAATCATTCAAGCTGAAAAATAACTCCATTATATATCACAAATTCTTACTACGCTTAGTTGTTACTGTATTATAATATGTATGTTTTTATTACACAACACAATCATTGAAAACTCCTGCTTTTTCAATGGTAATTTGGCCATTTATGGTGGAGATTCAATTAATACCATACCAATATTTCAATTCTTGTAAAATTGGCTCAGTTATCAATAGACATGTGCACAGCACAAAATTTCGTTTTGAACTAATGGATTAGTCCTAAAATGCACTTTATTTAGTTGCTAAAGAAATTCGTTTTCAGTTCTTTAGTATGAAAACTAATTTCATTCATCCGAAAACCAGTGGATACATTTTACTATTGTAGTGGTGGCTCCTCAGAGGGCTGAGATCGCTACTTGTTACAGTATCTCTCACTCTCAGCACAATGTGGGCCATATTACATAGTTGGTGCTAACTTAACCAGAGCTGTTGTAAACTTCCCAGAGCCATTATAGCCTATGGAGGTTTTCAGTTTACAACAGCTCTGGTTAAGTTAGCACCAACATTGTAATACTGCCCCGTGTCAGGCAAAACTGTTACAGTAACTGACTGCTGCTCATCACAGCGCTCAGACTTTCAGTAAAACTAGTAAATAATATTTTTATATATAAGAGGTTAGAACAATATTATTTCCTTGTTTTACTGAAACTCTGAGCGCTGTTACAGTCAATTACTGTAACAGCTGAGCCTGATACATTGTACTGAGAGATAATGTAACAAGCAGCCGATCTCAGCGCTCACAGCCACTGTATTTAAAGGGCTAAAAAAAAAAAAAAAGCTCCTCTCTGTATAATGTTTAGAACATCCTCCTGCATTAATTAATACCCCTCTCTGTATAATGTATACAACATCCACCCGCATTAATTAATACCCCTCTCTGTATAATATATATAGAACATCCTCCTGAATTAATGTCCCTCTCTGTATAGAACATCCTCCTCAATTTAGACCTTTCTCTGTATAATGTATATAACATCCTCCTGCATTAATACCCCTCTCTGTATAATGTATAGAACATCCTCCTGCATTAATTAATGCCCCTCTCTGTATAGAACATCCTACTGCATTGGCATGTGGAGGGTTCAGAACTTCGGATGTTGCGATGTTGCGCTTTTCATTGCTGGGCTCCTTCACTCAATGTAATATCACAAAAAGGACTGAAACTAAAATGTAGTGCATTTTATTTTAGTTTCTTTCGTTTTTTGTACTGAGCAGTTTCGTTTCTCTTGAGTCATATGAAAACTAAATTATCCCAAAATTCGGACTAAATCGTTTTAGTACTAAAACGAATGCACATGTCTAGTTATCAACACTCACATCTCTACTCTCTAATGGAAATATGTGCTTTGGCGATTCAATTACATTTTCTCTTTATGCTAACTTCGGAATAATTATTAGTTTCGACCAACATTTTTTTTCTCAAAATAATGGCTGATCTAACTAAATCGACCCCTTAATTAGCCTTAAGATTGCAATTATCTGTGTCCTACTGATACAATGGTCCTTATTGTGCCACTACCTGAGGTTAAGTGCTTTGCGGCAGGGACTGTGTGCCTTATCTAAAAATGGCTACGGTTGTATCAAGCATTAATAAAAGCTGAAGGAGGCACAAAGTCACAAGTAGCTTTAAAATCACCAAATGTCCTTCTGTATATGTCTTGCGAAAACACGCCTCTTCATGAAATGTGGATGAACCCCAGATGTACAATGAACCACATGTGTACAAACAGACTAATAAAATTACCATGCTCCAAATTACTCCTAGTGGATATAGGATCAAGGGAGTCACTAATGAAAGGATCAAATGGTTGCCAATCATGGTCTTGCCCCAAAGGGCAGAACTAATTATGGGATCAGAAGGTATGGCAAGAAGAGTGGAGAAACTAGGGGGTGAGTGGAGAAACTATATGAATGGACTTTAATGTATGTACGGTAAGGCCCTGCTGGGCAGACACAGACTTCATACACGTTATACTCGGAGTCGTACACAGTTCTGGTAACTTGTAACCATTCTCTTCATTAACGTATACTTCAATAACTTCCATTCTGCATCTGTTATTTTTGTATTCCATTTTTACATTTCTGTTTATGGCTGTAATAAAGAAGACCTTTTCAGTTTGATGACCAGCTTTTTGTTATAAAGATTTTTTTCACTAACTAGCCATAAAGCATAAGAAAGCAACAGATTCACCAGATACAGTGTATCTATAAAAGGTTATTACAATCAGCAATGATTAGATTTTTTTTTAACACTCTAACTTTCAAGATTTGTCAGACCAGGTAACCTTTTATCCAGCCTTCTTATGTCTATTTTTTACATTAGCATTTTAATGTCCTTTGTTTTTCGTAGCTTCCAACCTGCAAAAACCTTGTAGACTTTGAGGCATCTTGTGTGATCATTCTCTAGTATTTTACCTAAACAGCATATAATCTGATCATCAAACCTGTGCTTTAGTTTTCAAACGAAGTGCTATTCTTTTGTATTGTGGGTGATTCACCGATTTTTCTGAATAACGATGAAACAAACCACCACATGAATGTAATATACTAATACCAAACTCCCTACAAAAGCCTAATTGTAAATTAATTTGTTCATGCAAGCATGTATTACGCATATGGGGTCATCCATTAACTCTGCAATGTATTCATGTCCATCCTAGTCTTGGTAAACAACCAGATGCAATGCATTTCTTTATGTCACTTATGATTGGGCCACAATGTCTTTGCAGAAAGATTTTTTTATAAACTAGAGGAATGGGAAGGCAAAGGACAGAGGATATTTACTAAAATGGTGCAAATTGCTTGACATGTTAGCTGGCGTTGCTATGCCTGCTGTTGATGCAGTACACCGGTCATCTGGGACTGCTGCACCTAGTCAAAGACCTAGGAGGACTTTAAATAGCAGCAACTGAAAGAGCCCTGTGCCCTGCTGTGGTTCCTAGTTGACCCCTCAGCGTGTCCCTGAATCTCTGTGTTCTTGATCCCTCGGTTTGAATGCTGGCTAAGTATTCTCAGTTCTGGTTTCTGCTCTTGTCCTTGTAGGGGACAGTGCGGCGCTCCCCAGGCAATGCCCACAACCTTAGAGCAGGTGCCAAGTGGTGGTCTCCTCATGAACCAACAGGATACGAATTTCACAAAATAGTTATCAGTGCCAATATCCGTGGAATTGTGGAGGGAATGAATGTGGATTTCTATGTACACTTTTGGCAGATGATATGTCAGCTTAAATGAAAAAATAGCATTGCACGGTGCAATATATCAAAACACAACAATCTGGCAATTATAGTATATATATATATATATATTGTAGTATAGCAACAGCTCGGGATCCTTGGTTCCAGCCAAACAACACGGTCCTCTAGGGAAGAAACAGCTGCAGACTTGAAACTTGTGCAAATTGGAGGTCTTTTATTCCAGCATATAGCAGCCAGCAAACAGCAGACAAGGCTTTGGAATCACAATTGCTGGTGATTCAGCAAAAAAAAACTACAAAAGAAAACATAACTCAAATGAGAGTTCTTACTAAACATCCAGCACTCCTAAATATCACAAAACGATAATCTCAAACAAAAGAGAAAAACACAGCATCTCTTTAGAAGTGCAACAGCTCCACACCCTGCTCTGAGCAGTCTGATTAAACACACTTCTATCTATCAGTCAGCAGCCTGGGACTTTACCTGTGGCTTTAATTGATTAATTGGCAACACGTGTGTGAGAGGGTAGAAGCTGTGCAGGATTCTGGGTCCTATATACCTTCCCTCAATTACTCTCCCAGACATCCTGTTACCCAACGCCTGCACACCGTCACAATATATATATATATATATATATATATATATATACACCTCTCACATTCTCTAGAGCCCGAAAACCCTCTCTAGGTATATCAGGCCTCTGGGTATTTTTCTTCGATACTTTTCTCAGGCACCAAATTACCATTTTGTATCCTTTGTACACAGGTTCAGATACAAAAAAGTGATTGGGTGCCTGAAAATAGTATGGAAGAAAAATACCCAGAGGCCTGATATACCTAGACCCAGTTTCTGGGCTCTAGAGAATGTGAGTGGTAGACTATAATTGCCAAATTGTTGTGTATTGATATACTACACCATGATATGCTATTTTTTTTTGTTTAGGCTAGGGTCAGATGAATGCATTTTTCATGGCCTGTGCGTCCGTGCGTCCGGACGCACTTTTGGACGGAAGACGCTGTAGCGGTAAAACCGGTGCGCAATTATGGCCGTGATTTTTGACGGAGCTATAAAAAAGACTGGACGTGATGTAGGCTGGACATGTGCAGCGTCTGTCGTCTCCTACTCACGCACACAGGCCATTATGTGGACGCAGCGCACTCTGTGCGTCCATCCTAGCGGTTCGACGTTCTTGCTAACCTGCATCCTTTTGCCGCTTGCGTGGTGCGACCACACTTCCGTGCGGCCATACTTCGTGTGTGGGCCTTCGTTGGATTTTATTTGCTGCTACCACGGATGTACTAAAGTGCGGCTAAACGCATGTTAACACTGCGTTCGTCTGACTCCAGCCTAAAGCGTACGTACAGAAAAAGATGGTAGGCGCCCTTGCTTCTACCACCACCAGTTCCCCACAGCCAACTAGAAAATCAGTGGTTTCCCCCAAACCAGTGTAGTAACAATTGGAAAATACGTATCTGGTGGCGCGATGGTAATCGCTCTTGGGTCATATGGTGGTTCTCTTATATAACATCATCCATATGGGTATCAGAGAAAGGAAAAAAATGGCGTAATAGTGCAGAGCGTACTGTATAATATATAGTAGGAATTATTATTAGTGATTCCACTCACAAGAAAAGAGCCCCAACACTGGCTCTGAGTGGGTAGGCGCGATTGGGTACTTTGCTTCTGTATTTTCGAGGTGACCCACACCCCTCAATAAAAGAATCTTCTCCCAATAAGGGTATATGGAAAGACCTAAAAACAAGAACGAACTTCCTTGTGCAGACCCACTATAAAATATGTGGAAATGCAAATTATGAGGTGTAAACTCACATTTGGTGGAGCTTAAAGCCAAGCTCTTGGTGGGAGTGCCTGTGGATTTATTAGCAGGTTAAGTCCATAGAGACCTTTGAAATTCCAGAATATCGGGGACTTGTGCTCAATATAAAATTTATTAAAACACAATAATTAAAAGAAAAATAAACCTGGCACAGCCAGATGACCAGGATGCGTTTTGCCAAGTTCTATGGCTTCCTCAGCTGGTTTACAGGTATTACTAAACAGACCATATATATAGTGTCCTCTCAATAATAAGATTGTCCCCACATGTTCAAATTTACAGTTGGCATGCGTTCCACGCCTCGAATCACGGACTCCTTGTATTGCGGTGGACGCCGCCATCTTGCGCATGCGTTCCAGCGGTGCTTGTGCTTCACCCTGCGTTCCACGCTGTATTTCCGGTTCGTACATGTGTTCCACCTACGCATTGCGATGTGTACCAAATAAGGCAGTCCTCTATTTCTTTTTCCGTTCATACAGTGCTGCCTTGCAATCATAGTCCATAGGGCTATATCTATAAATGTATACTATCTGGAGAAAAAACAGATTAAGTCCCTGCGGTACCCATATTATAGAGATCCTCCCCAATTCAGTACTATATGGAGAAACAGAATAATCTAGTGCATACTTATAGATTCCCTCTGATGTTATAGCAGTGTGTAATAATAATTATGTGAATATATTATCAAGCAGATATATCCAATCTGCTGCATATGGTTATCGAGTATTCTACTGTTGATATATAATAACTTGCATGCAAAATGTGTTAATAATAAAATTGTGGCTATTGTATATAGTAACATTTATTCGTTAATGTAAAAATACAAAATTTTGTGGAATTAAATTAAATTAAACTGTGAATCATTTATATGTGTAGGGTAACTATATCGTCTAGTTAACGTTTGCCCAGATGTTGAATCGGAGAGGATCTAGAGTGGTAGACAGGAATTAATTACAGAAAATGAATAACTTCGAAATCATCATTTAGACCATTAGGTACTAATGTACCATTATCGAAGATGTATCTCATCTCCTCTCTCCCTAATTTATTATGTACAGCCTCTTCAATCTCTGATTTTTTTAATCTGCTTTATTGCCCAAAATTTTAAACCTATAGGGGAACTATTATGGTGAATTTTACAGTGGTAAGAAACCGAATGCTTTTCAAAGCTATTTTTGATGTTTCTAGCATGCTCTGCTAACCTAACATTCAGGGCTCTTTTAGTGCGTCCTATATAGCGTAAGTCGCAAGGGCATTCTAGCATATAAATGACGTTTTTAGAGCAACAATTCAAGATCCCGTCTATCTTTACATTTTTATTCTGTTTGCGGTTAAAATAAGAGCTCGTGTAATTCTTTTTATTTCCAGTCGACCTACAGGCCAAACATAGGCTGCATTGGTAAAAGCCCTCTTTTAACCCAAAAAAAACTCCCAACAGTGTCCTTCTTTTTAGTTTTACTATGAACCAGGCTAGATTTTATATTCTTCGTGCCTCTGAACACCACTTTAGGGGTCGTCCCTATGTAGTCTCTTAGATCAGTATCATTTCTTAAAATGGACCAATGTTTTTTTATAATTTTTTGATACTATTTGCTTTACTACTATGATCACAGATAAAACGGACTTCCTCTTTTTCTTTTTGGATCTTAGGTTTATATGTGAGCAAATCACTTCGATCCCTTTGTGATACATTCAAGATTATGGCATCCAAATCTATTTCTTTACTGCCCTTTTCTAAAAAGTCCTTCTTAAGGGTGCTAGCTTGCTCCCTAAAGGTTTCGATGTCTGTACAATTACGTCTCAATCTAATAAATTGTCCCTTTGGGACACCTTTGTGCCATGTAGGGTGATGGCAGCTTGTTTGATCAATATATGTATTGGTGTCCACATCTTTGAAAAAAGTTGTCGATTTAATATGTTCTCCCTCTATATAGATCTCTAAATCGAGGAAGTTGACTCTTTCTGAACTCCAATGGTTGTCGAGCTTAATGCCCCATTCTGGACTATTTAAACTATCAAGAAACAGTCGTAATTCTTCTCCCCCCCTCTCCATATAAAGAAAATGTCATCTATAAAACGTTTATAGGTTTTGACCGACTTCCACCTCGAAAATACAGACGCAAAGTACCCAATCGCGCCTACCCACTCAGAGCCAGTGTTGGGGCTCTTTTCTTGTGAGGGGAATCACTAATAATAATTCCTACTATATATTATACAGTACGCTCTGCACTATTGCGCCATTTTTTTCCTTTCTATGATACAAATATGGATGATGTTATATAAGAGAACCACCATATGACCCAAGAGCGACTACCATCTCGCCACCAGATACGTATTTTCCTAAAGCGTATGTACACTGGCATATCCTCTACCATAAGTGTACATATAAAGCCACATTCATTCCCTCCACAATCCCACGGTGATTAGCGCTGATACCTATTTGTGAAATTCGGATCCTGTTGGTTCATGAGGAGACCACTACTTGGCATCTAGCGAGTGACGGTTTGCACTAAGGTTGTGGGCATTGCCTGGGGTGCGCATGATAGCATATCATGGTGTAGTATATCAAAACACAACAATTTGGCAATTATTGCCAACTAGGGATGAGCTGTTCGGTTCGATCTGTTCGGAGTTCGAATCGAACATCGGCTGTTCGACATCGGCTGTTCGACAGTTCGCGAACTTCGAACTTTTTGGGGCGTTTGCCAAAAGTTTGAAAAAATAAATAAATTTGAAAAAAGTATAAAAAATGCTTAAAAGATACAAAAAAATCTAGAAATAAAGAGACTCTTTACTGCAGAATATTATAAGCAACTGTTTATTAGATATTGAATTAAAACGGGAATATTTTTAACATTGAAGCCTATGGGATAAAACATTCTTGTTACTAAAACATCAGGCAGACACGGCCCTCTAATCAGACACTGTAGAGGGCAGCCTGCCGGGGCCTCCCAAGGATCCCCTTGAGGAGCATGTGGCCGCCGGATGACAGAGCTGCGACTGTGTGGGCTAGCCGCCCGGGTGCATGTGGCAGAGACAGGCAGTACAGGGAGGGAGCCACTGCACCTGCGGCCACGGCAGACCCCCCACAACCAGGATCCAGGGAGCCCCCACTGACCACCAGGCTAAGGTAAGGCGACACATTTCTAAAACAAAATAAAATCCGAGGACATTTTTAAATGTCCCCGTGAACATAAAATAAAACCTTTTTTTTTTCTCTACCTTGCTGAATGTATTTAATGATATATATTCGATACATTCAGCAAGGTAGAGGGGGTGGCATGTGTGCTGCGCGGGGTCTCAGGCAGTGGTTTGTTTTTTTGTGTATATTTTTAGCAAATTTATAGGGGAAGGTAAGGGCAGGTATGATAAATATATATATATATATGATATATATCTATATTCTTATAAATATATATATCCAGACTTGTATCACACACACATTTTGGCAACTAATTACCCCCCCCCCCCATTTGGCTGATCCCTACAGAAGAAATGTTGAACTCGATAGAGCAGAGAATAATATATGTATTCTCTGCTCTGTCGGGTTCAACATTTCTTCTGGAGGGATCAGCCAAATGGGGGGGGGGCGCATTTTGTTGAGATTGTCCACATGCCACCCCCATGTGCGTATGTGTATATATGGTCTGAGGTCTGTGGGTGGGTGTATGTATATATCTGCGTGTTGATATATACGTATATATATATAGGTCTGCGTGTTGATATATACGTATATGTCTGTGTGTGGTATCAATGAATCACTACTCTATACACAGCGCTCCGTGTCCCTATAATATATATGAACAGGGGGTAACCTTTTTTATATTTTTATACTATTCCTATTAAATTAACAGTAATTTTTTTATGTATTTTATTGAGTAGAAACTTTTTTTTGCCTATATAACATGTGCTTTGTGAAAATAAAATGGTTTTGTGTGTACATTTTAATTTAGTTAGTGGATTCCTGTCCAGTGCGGTTCGAAGTAAACGTAATGCAGTGTAGATACGCTGCGAGGCGGAGCGGAGTGAAGTCAAACCTGCAAAATGTTTGCTTCTCTTCGCTTCACTACGCTGTGTGTCGCTACATGCTCAGTGTGTCTCAGCCTTTATTCCCGCATCGCTAACTTACCGAATCGGTTTGTATACTTGTTACTGACCCTGCTTATTCTGAGGACCTGATCTCATGCCGACTTTGCCTGCCATTTGACTATTCTCTCTGTGTATTCCCTGCCTGTTCTGTTTGCTTCTTGTTGCTACTGGTGTGCGCCGATTCTCACCATATACAGTAGCGCAGTACAAGTGCCTAAACATTGCTGACCCAGTTTTGTTATAGCTGCTGATGTAACTGAATAGATCGGGGATCTCTTCTGCATTACCAAAACCACCAAAATGTGGCATTTACAGTCTTCTCCTGTATACTCCAGCTTGTAAAAGTCTTACAGGGTTATCCAAAGCGATCCGATTGGCTGGATAAAGGTAACTGAATGCTGAAAATCAGCGTTCGGTTACCTTTCCTGGCCATTCGGCTATCCAGAGAGCAGGCAATTCACCAAATCTTGGCGAATTGCCTGCACATACGGTGCCTGTTCGAGGGCAGTGAAATCCCCATAAAAAAGCACTGCTTCGTCTATTCAGAGAACAAAAACCAGCAGTGAAAGGTTCCCGAAATGCCCTGCCATTCGGTAGTTTAATTCGGCAGGTTTATTCAGGCGAATCGGATAGGCTTCAATGTTAAAAATATTCCCGTTTTAATTCAATATCTAATAAACTGTTCATTATAAAATTCTGCAGTAAAGAGTCTATTTATAGATTTTTTTAGGATATTTTAAGCATTTTTCTGGAATTTTTTTTTTAAAAGTTTACTTTTTTTTCTGTAACAGTCCTTTTTAGTATCATTCCTCGGACCTCATATGTAAATTTCAGACATTTTCACTCAGTAGTTTCTTTGCAAACAGCATTTCACTTTTCAAACATTCAAGCAAACTGTTTATCTAATTTATTCACTGCCTTCGTCTGCGGTGTCGGCTTTTTCCGGCGGCTGCACTGCGTGTGATCGGCTCCTGCTTGGGTCTTTCCATGGTTTCGGCGGGTTAATCCAGAGGTTTTTTGGGGTTTTCGGCGTGCATTCGTCGGGTTTTGCGGATAGTTTTCGTCGGGTTTGCGGCGGCCTTTCCCTGCAATTCGGGGACCCTGTGGTGCTTGCTGAATATACCGCAGGGTTACCGAAATGGGATTGGAAAAAAGAACCGAATTGAAGAGAACGAAAAGTCACTGAACGTGCAGTGACTTTTCGATTCTCTTTGAATTACCCTGTTAATGATCAGTGCAGGGAAGAATAAAAAATTAAAGTCATACAGTATCTCGTATTTGTGGAGTCAGCTGCCTCTCCAGACCACTTGGTGGTGTATCTCTTTTCCACCTTCTAAGTCAGTATAAAAGAAATAAAAAAAAAAATACATTGCTGCTCAGGGCATCTATAATTAGCCTTTACTATCTCTTATTTCTTAATCAGAATTGCTTCTTCAATATAGTGTGCTCTATGCATTAAGGACTGAAGGCTAATTCCACTGTATATGTGCTATGTGTCTGCCAGATATAAGAACTAGAAAAGCTTTTCATTACACAAATAACCAAACATCAACTGAACACTTTGTCACTTTAGTCAAAAGAAAACACTATATATCCATTAAAAAAGCCAAAAACTGTAAATCCATTTTCAGTAATCTGGATAAACATTGACATTGTCTTCTGCTAGTCAGTGTAGCTCCTAGTGACTAGTCCTTTGGGTCTCTGTTCACAGTATATCATACATACTTAAAATGTATTTTTGCAAGAACACTGTCATCGTTGCTTTGGCAAAACACCAGTAAAATATGTCATAAAGCCCATTAGTGACTTGTTCTCCATGTTCTCCTGTAATAGACATACTTGTATTTTTCCAGCGGGTATTTTATTTCTATCGGGTCTCGTTTATATATTTATTTTGGATCTTTGTTTATCGGAGTACATGTTTCTGTATATTTTCAGCAGCTTCTTTTAAGAGCTATAATTGTCTTACTGTAGGGAGGATGTGGACACAAGTATAAAATTCCTCATCCTAATGCCACAGATGAGTTTTCCGATACATTTTTAGACCATGCTCTGCATCCTTCAGGCAAGCTATTTTTCATAAATTTGTCAGTACACCAACAGTTATACGCTTGCATGCATTATCTTGTTGCCAGCACTGTCAGTGTTGTTCAGTTTGATTCTTTTCTTGATCCCTGTTGCTGTTCTCAATAAGCGAAGCTCTCTGCTGTGAGGGTGGACATATCCTTGACAACATCACGGTGGTTCTGTAAGGTTAGTTCATGCTAATTTTTCAATCAGTATTTCTTTTGCCGAAGCCTAAGAAACAACAGTCTTGATATTGAATGGTTGAGTTAATCATCTTGAAACAGTTTTATTTGAGATATAAATAACAGCTACCTGCGTTGCCGCAAGAAAAATGAAAAATCATTCACGAGAAGATGTGTTTTTTTCCGTGTTTGCTCAGTAAATCTGTATACAGATCAAAAGTAAATTTCTTATGTCATGAAACATTACTGTGAAATTTATTTATGATAATGTAGGGATTCACCAATATTTTTCAGGTTTATTTTTGGGCAATGGAAGGATTTCTTAACCTGCCTGACGGTTATCCCGAGTTCGGGGTTAAATTTCACTGCTGAGAGCGGTAACCCCGAGACACACTCGGGC
Organism: Leptobrachium leishanense; assembly: GCA_009667805.1. Taxonomy (NCBI): domain Eukaryota; kingdom Metazoa; phylum Chordata; class Amphibia; order Anura; family Megophryidae; genus Leptobrachium; species Leptobrachium leishanense. Next base: position 109,294,377 of record CM019064.1, on the reverse strand, counting down.
TGTATACATCACCGTTCCCTCGCTGATCTCTGCAGTCTCCTCCGGCGATCGCAGCGTTTTACTTCCTGGATTCCTTCTAGCGAGGAGGGAACCAGGAAGTATGAGGGTCGCGATTGCTGGAGGAGACAGCTGGGGACATCGAGGGAGAGCAGGAAGAGGTGATGTATCCAGCCGCATCCCGAGTGTTGCACGGGATTACTGCTTCCAGCATAGGAATTTAACCCCGAGCTACACTCGGGATGTCGCAGGGGGGGGGGCAAAACAAATAAATAGACCGCCAGGGAGGTTAATTCGCTGGTAATTATAACGATCAAGAGGCATTATGGTAGACACTTGATCTGTGTTAATAGCCAGATCATCTGATAGAATGGAATGAAAATATAGTGTTGATTGATAATAATCTGAAATGATTCAAGGTGTCTTGCCTTAATGATGGGCAACACCATGGAGCAACACCATGGAGGTATTCTGGAGCATTGTAAATTATTTGTGTTTGCAAACAGGCTCTAGAATAGGTACCTAAAGTTACAGTACATCTGGTATGACAACCAATGTACTGTAACCAGGGATTCAAAATTTTAATTCCAAAGGGACTAGCCAGGTTGAAAAGTTACTCAACACTTCTGATCCAAAGTCATCAAGGACAAATTCCATTGTTGCAAATGGACAGATTTCGCTAGCCCTGCTGAAATGATCACTCTCCCTAGGTGAATGGACAAGTGGAAATTTTGATTAAAAGTCTCCAGTCATAAGAACTATGCTGGCAGCCTCAATGCTATACCTGTAATGACCAATGTTACGTATGCAACCACCACAGAGGCACTATTGCATGCCCTGAGCTAAAACCAGAGATGCTAAGGGGAAAAATTTGCATTCCCTAACTCCTGGTTTCCCCAGCAGATCACAAGGCAAGTGCCAAGTCCAGCAGCCTGCCCCTTGGCAATCGCTAAACTCGTGGATGCTGGGGCAGCGCTACAACGCCGTCCCCAGCATCCCTTCCATGGCGGCCATAGGACTCCATGGAGGATCGTGCTGCTGGGCAGAGTGATTACAGAGAGACTGAGGACTTTCTTCCCCCAGTCACCCAATGCTCCCGGCAGCCAGAAGCAGCGGATCAGGCCGCCATTCTCGCCACGGGATAGGAGGTGAGTATTTGTTTTTTGGGTTGGTTTTGAGTTGCAGGTAATGGATTCTGCAGCAGCGCAATCCGTTATCTACACCTCTGAGCTGGAGGTAACTTATTCAGTTAGCGCTAGCTCTTAGTTACTACTAGCGTTAGGAAAAAGTGATCCTAACACTAGTTACTCTGTGCTTTCACTTTGCTTTCCCCATGTATAGGTATAGGGAGCGCAAAATACAGTAAACTCACGCAACAAATCACTAATTAGCGAGTGCTAAAGGATTTTTTAACCCGCGATTCGAAGGTGATACGGGTGCAGCTCTATGACCTCTTTTAAGCTAGCGCTATCTCTACTGTTTGCTTGAAGGAGGTGATAGAGTCCCAGGAGGGCATTGACTCAGGGGATGAAAGGGCAAAAATCACTATCTGTCTACACTAGACCCAAAGTATCATTCTGCAGGACAAATTCAAGGCTTTGCAAAAATGGATAGCTTGAAGCATTCATAAGCATATCTGAGATTATATTTCATATTTTAGGATAGAATTCTGAGAAATCGGATTGTATCTAGGTTTTAATAGGTGTAAACCTCACTCCAACCAGGCCATTGAAGGTGTTATAATCTCTTCTTGTGCTTGGCCAGATGCTGCCAAAATTGTAAAGGATCAACCAACTCCCTGGCTGTTCAAAGAACAGGACGTTCGCACCTGAGCAGCTCCAAGGAACTTCTTTGAGAAGTCTGGGGTCTTGGATTACACCAGGTCCTTTGAAGCTCACTGATAACAAAAGCTTTTTTACAGAGTTTTACCTCTTCTGCTTGGAATGTGCATCCATGTAAATCCTACTCCATGCGCACACACACAATATTTATATTTTATAGAGTGAGCCCAGGACATAGTTCCTGCCCATGACAACCACCATGCACTTTAATGACAATGATAATGAGAGAGATAAAGTGTCTATGTTTGCACGTCTATGTGTGTGGGCATCTTTTGAGCATGTAGTACGTCCCGCAGTGGGAAAAGGTTAAGGTATAATTTAAAGGATTTTAATAAAAATCCTAGGAAACCACAATGCCTGTCAGCGATATCACCCCTTAATAGTTAAGGGGTTAAGTGTAGGTTTTAACTCCATACCACACAAACGCATTCATATTGGAGTTTACATGCAGATTTAAAGTATAAAATATGCATGTATGCCTTTGACATACTTGATTTTGAAGTGCTCCAAGAATTCTAGCAGGATTTGTGTCCTTTTGGATGCTGTATTTGTTTCTTAGACATTTGTCACATGCTGTTTTTCTATTGTTTAACATCAGAAAATGTTTGCAGCATTCATTCTATAATGATACCCTACCATGAAACACATTACCATCTCTTTTTTTTTAACACTTCCACCCACGTACCTTCACATTCTTCTCATCAGCAACCGATATCAATTCATTTTATCGTTATTATTGAATCAAACATGTTTGATTTTCAACTTTTTCCAGTAATCATGCACATTATATTAAGTGCAGCTGTAACTCATATTCCCAATCACCAACTGGTGCACTAATTGTGTGGGCTAATGTTAATATGAAGAAATAAAATATATGATTCAATATCAGTGAGTCATTCCCTGCTAATTTAGAATCGCATAGGCATGATAATTCTAAAACAATATGTAAGACACATTTCATGGACTCATAATGTATATTATTAAGATTTATTATGACAACTTTATTACATGTAATGCTTCATTACACTATGTTAAAACTGCAGAAAACCTGGCCATTTAATTATATGCTCCTGTAATTGGGGTGCTTACTACCTTTATATAAATATGTTTTAACGTGATTTTAATTTTTTACCCCAAAATAGTTTATCAATGTTTTTAATACTTGTGTAACTGTAATAATGAATTGGGAGACTTTAAATATTCTTCTTGCTGAGAAAAATGTTAATTCTGGCTTTGTGATGGATATCATTTTCATTCAGGTTGCCAGTTTGTTACTGTACCAACACCTGCCAGGTTGTGTGTTACCCGTCCAAATCTCAGCAGTGGAACCGTGACTCACAACTACTGTTGCTGTCCAAGAGCAGAATGTTCAGGACACAACATTACTCACCCAGCCAACATATCATTTTGGGCACGTATAACTGGCAGGCCATCAGAGCTATGTAAAACTGAAATCAACATCAAAAGGCAAACATCACATGTTTTTTTTATTTTCTATAGTACTGTGGGCTTTTAACATATTTATTTTTAATAACTGTGCAGAAGGGAAAAGAAACACTGTCAGAACTCGGCAGAGTAAATTAGCTTATTTCACTGTGTGTGTATGTCCTGAATCATGTATTTATAGAATCTAATGTCAGGAAAACTTTGCATATGGCAATGTCTAACACTGGTGAGACTTGAGTTAGTCAAAGGTTAATAAATGTGTCTGTACCATACGTTTCAGTAGTCATAAAATTGTAGCGGCTAATAACTAGTGTGGTAACGGTTGCTCAAAATCAGGGAAGCTGCCATGTGACATACTCAGTAAGGGCACGATTAGATTAACCCCTTAGTGACCGGGCGGTTTTACGAAAGTCTGTCTAAAAGTGCCCGCTGTTTTTATGTTTCTGCGCTGTTTGTGTTTAGGTCAAATTTTCCTCTTAGGCTAGGGTCAGACGAGCGTGATTTCTACGGACTGTACGTCCGTGCACACGGACGTACGTCAGTACGGAAGACGCAGTAGTGGCCACACAGTCAGTTTATTCACTGACGTATACTTTGACGGATGTAGGAGAGAAAATAAAATAAAAAGCAGAACCATTTTGTCCGTGAAAAATACTGGACGTACAGTATAACCGTCTGACCACGTTCCATCACTCACACACAAAGCTATGCGGACGTTGCGGACGCAGCACACTTTGTGCGGCCGTTCTAGGGGTTGTACGTTCTTGCCTGCCTTGCGTCTGTGGCCCGTGGCCGTTGTGCGTCCGCAGTTCAGTGCGGACGTACTTCGTGTGTCGGGCTCCGATGGGCTTTCTGTCATGCTATCATGGATGTACTTTTAGGCGCAATCACGGACGTGAACACTACGCTCGTCTGACCCCACCCTTACTTGTTTATGCAACCCACACATGTTATATACCTTTTTTTCCTCCATTAAATGGATTTTCTAAAGATACCATTATTTCCATCATATCGTATAACTAACTATAAAAAAATATGAAATATGATGAAAAATGTAAAAAAACACACCTTTTCGTAATTTTTTTTATTGAATATCTTTTATTTTGTTTACACAAAGATACATTCCAAACATATAAATCAAAAGTACATCAAAACTATACAGAAGAATAGAATCTTTGACGTTGCACAATGCACTCTTGTATAGCAAACATGTATCACATCACTATAACTCTAAATGACATAAATCGTAAGAATAGTAAAGCTATCAGAATCAAGTCCAGTAATTGGACTGAAAGGGGGGAAATAAGGGATAAAACGATGCAACATTTACTTAACACACAACGCTGTTGTTTCGGGTTCATATCACGTAATTATAAAGAACAAAACACACAATTCAACTTTTCAGATACATCTATGTAGTACCAGTATTGTATACTGTAGTAAAGGGTATGAGGTTCAGGTGTCATTTCTGCTAACTTTTTCGTAATTTAATCCCCAAATCTACAACTGCCAAAAAAGACCCCGGCTAAATAGTTTCAAAATTTTGTCCTGAGATCAGAAATACCCAATTTTTACATGTTTTTGCGTTTTAACCCCTTCACTGCTGAGCCATTTCACCTCTGCGCACTGAGCTCAATTTGATCATTTTATGCTCATCATGTTCGGGCCTTTCCAATGATATCAAACATGATCCTCTAGCTGCCACGGATCGGGAGATAGGGAGATCCTGTGGATCCCCCTATCTCCACTTGGCTGCTAGGGGGTTAACTGACCCACTGACGTCATCACACATATGGTGATGTTGTCAGCGTATGAAGGGGTGACCTGGAGGCTTGGCAGCCATCCAATACTCGTCACTGGTTCATAAACAAATGTTTTCAAATGTAATTAAGTTCTTTATTGTCACTTTTTGTATCTTAAGCAAATGAATGCAAAGTAAATCCTTCACTACCAAGTGATTTTCCAAAAAAAAGTCAGGAACCAAAGGTTTTTGGAAAATAATTCTTTATTAATTATACAGTAAGGAATATTTAGCAATATTCTCAATGTAGCAGCCCCCACTCTCTGGAACGCTCTCCCTCGTACTGTCAGACTTTCCCCTAACTTCTCTTCCTTCAAACGCTCCCTTAAAACATTCCTATTTAGGGAAGCCTACCACCCAACTCACTGACACAACCATCAATCACTCTCACCTTACAGTCCTCTCCTCCTGTTTCCAACCCCAACCCTCCCAGATTGTGAGTTCCTACGGGAATAGGGCCCTCATCTCCTCCTGTACTGTTTGTCAAATGTTGTTCAATGTATTGTGACCCTGTCTATACTGTGCTTATTGTACAGCGCTGCGGAATATGCTGGTGCTTTATAAATAAAGAATAATAATAATAATAATAATGTATTCCTAGCTGTAATAACCTACTTGGTAGGAAGATATCACCATCTGCTGGTCAAATTGAGTTACTGCAGCTCAGAACTCTGTGCATTATATGCTGGGGAAAAGTATGTTAGAGATATTCCCCGTTTTTTTAAAGTGTTAGCACCTTGGGCATTATGCCAATGGCACTAAAAGTTTGGGGGCATCTTCTGGAGCCTGAATGCAAATGAAATTCATTAGCAACAAGCAAATTCCATTTGGCGTGACACAGCCTAGCCCCAGATCATGTCAACGCAATCTCGGGATGCTCTGTCTGCTACTTCTGATTGTGTATACATGATTATGGTAGTGAAGAGGTTAATGAGAAAACATATCTTTGTATGGTTAAGCACATATCATCACAGCAACTGCAGGAAATTTTCACAATTTTCTGTTGGGCATGTGTCTGTGCCGTGCTGCATGTTGCTACTAAGGTGTCTTATGTGTCAATGTTTTGAATTTAAGTCCTACTCTTATCTGTGAAGGAGTGCTATTCTCATGGCTGTGTGGTTGGCCTGGCAGTGCTGTGACCTAGCTGCCACTAGCTGCCACTTGTTGCATGTGCTGTGATGGGATACCTCGACATAAGAGAAGGTACATTCTTTCTAAAACCTATCAGGGTTATTCAGAGAGAGGAGAAAAGCAGGAGAATGACTGGAGAATGAAAAATTCTAGGTCAAAATAGCCAAACTAGAAAAATTCTCCCATTCATCTCACTTTCCAAATCTCCTATTTTGACCTAGAATTTTCCATTCTCCAGTCATTCTCCTGCTTTTCCCCTCTCTCTGAATAACCCTGTATAAATATACAAGAAACATTATGAGCAGTTTTCATGGTTACATTTGGCCATTTAATTCCATGCAATATACACAATGGAAAAATGAAAAACTGTTGGAAATAAACTTTTAGAGATTGAGAAAATATCCACGTGTTATCTCACCTTTAACGTGTGGTGTATTGAATCCACTGGATTTAAGAACCCAAAGAGATGTGATTGGAGTAACTTTAATCTATATTTACATATGTGCTGGTTTCAGCATTTCTGATGAAGCTGAACTCTTCTGGTGTTACACTATCCAGTAAAATAGTTAAAATAACATGCAATTAATGGACGTTCTGTGACCCAAAGCATCTTGGTTATAAGAGCAGTAAGTCAATTAAGTCAATTAAAGACTTAAAATAAATGGATTTGTACCGTAAATTTCAAATTGCTGGATCAGCATTTTCCATAAACAACACAAATATACATGATGCTCAGTCTTGCTGTGTGTCAATGGGTCAGACCTTTGCTGACGATGCAGTCATGTGAAGAAAACAATAGGACAGATCAGTCCAGCTGTGCAGGCTTTAGAAAAAACTGCATTGCATATATAAGCATTGTTACTGGTTTGCAATACAAATCCATCAGATTTGAAAGGCACAGGGACTATATGGCTCCCTCTGCTGGTGAATCCATTTATAGCACTGATGCTTGTCTGACAGGAATCTGTGGGCACTATTCCCTAATGAAAGGTAATGTTAGTGTTCAGATGTGTAAGCGTTATTGCTAGGAAAAGTGACTTTAACACATGCCCCCCCCCCATATTACCTTCCTAATGTTAAACCCGTAAAAAATCACTTAGCGCATTGGTTATTGCTCTAGCTTCCGTGATCTTACTGTACGTTGCGCATCCGATACTTAACATGGGGCACAATCATTAACTAGAGTTAAAATAAGTAAGCTATTACAAAGTCCTATCTCTAATTACCGCAGGGATGCGCAAGACAACATTTTAGCTACAACTAAAAGCTGGAGCTTTTGCATAATCATTTCGTCATTGAAATCTGCTTCGAAAAGTGATCATCCGCTTTTGCAAAATCATTTAGCATCACCTTTTAAACTCCCAGTAAATCTGATAATCTCCTCTCATCCCACGGCGAGAATGGTGGCCCGATCCACTGCTTCTTGTTGCCCGGAGCAGAGTGAGACTGGGGGCAAATAGCTCCCAGTCTCACTCTGTGATCACTCCGAGGTGCTGGGCGATCTCGTGAGAGCGAGATCACGCAGGGCTCACAGCCCATAAGTGCAACCCTCCATGGACTCCAGGAGGCGATACTACTCGTGGAAGCACTACCGCAAATATAACTGAGGTCAGAGCTGCGTTCTGTGGCAAGGTGCTGAGACCGCACCTGCCCCGGAGTATAGCCCTAAAATGGGAGCATTATGGATAAACCTGCAGGTGCAGGTTTTCCCCTGTAAGGCCAGGGTCAGACAAATGCATTCTCAGCGGACTGTGCGTCCGTGCAAACGGACGTACTTTCTGACTTACGACAAAGTAGTGGCCACACAGTCCGTTTTTGTGACTGACGTTTTTTTGACCAACGTAGATGGGAAATAAATTAATATGAAAAACATTTTGTCCGTCAAAAATGCTGGACGTCAAAAATGCAGTCCGTCTGACTACTGTACGTTCCATCACTCACACACAAAGCTACGCGGATGTGGCGCACTCCGCACGTCCGTTCTAGCGGTTTTACGTTCTTGCCTAAGTTGCGTCTGTTTTCCGCGTCCATTGTGCATCTGCACTTCTATGCGGACGTACTTCGTGTGTGGGGCTCTATTTATCATAGTTGTATGCTACCACGGATGTTAAAATGTGCGGCAAAACGGACGTGAACACTGCCCTTGTCTGACCCAAGCCTTAACGTCCCCATTTCAGCACAATGCACGGAATAGGGCCCTGAAACGGCAGTGTAAGCTACGTATAGTACATCAGCTGTTATGTGTGGTATTCTATAAGTTTAGGAATATATTCTGGAGCCTACTGTATATGCAAGTGAAATGGGTTTGCAATAAATGAAATATTTAGGGCAGCTGTACAGAATAAAAAAAGTGAGTTAACATTTTCAGGAGCAGTGTTGTGACCACCTCTGGATAAGTGTCAGGATACCATTACAGGATTATGGTAATATTTCCATTTTCTGCTCGGGTCCTGCACACCTGCCCATGAAGGGGAGAAAGGAGGTGGAGTTTCCTCCATCCTCACTTTAGATTCCTGAACACTCATGACTGACAGTTAGTGATTTAAAACCTGGGTGATATACTACATTTCAGGCTGGTGTCAAACGAGTGTTTTTAACCGCAGAAGGAACATCCGTGAGCGTGGAAGTTTCTTCCACTCTGACGCCCGTCTGGCCACCTGCAAGGCTTGAGTCTTCTATGGAGGATCGCGTTTTGAAGCCCTGTCGAACATGCATCGTAGTGCTTTAACGTGGAGACTTGCAGCACGGTCACTGTCAACAGCGTGTGGCCGGCCCCGTCGCAGTGTCACAATGCTGAGACGGATGCCAGGAGACACATCAGTATGGGTGCATATAGAGCGCTCGGCTGACACCAGCCTTAGAGGTCTATTCAAAGAAAAGTGAAACTCAGGAGAATGACTGGAGAAGTGAAAATTCTAGGTCAAAATAGCCAAACCAGAAAAACTCTCCCATTTATCTCACTTTCGAAACTGGCTATTTGTTCTAGATTGTTATCTCTTTTGCCAGTTCTCCTGGTTTTCACCTTTCTCTGAATAAACCTGTTAGAGTCTTGTTCCTTCAAGCAGCCTCTATTAGGCTTAGGCAGAAATTCCCTTTTCATCTTGCATCTTAAGGTGAACCCAGTGCACCCAAAACAACTAGATATCTTCAAAATAAACTTTTATATACACATCGGGTTAACTTTATTGCTTGTGAATAAGATTTTGTTTCCTAAACAGACATAAAATGAAAGAAACTTCCCAACTGTGACCACATTTTCCTAGCATTCACTTCTCTCCTACTGGCATATGTTAAGGCAGTATCTGCTGGTAACATGGGGTGATTGATATGTTCACGGCATAATAAGATATTACAAGATACATTTTTTATTTAGATTTACACTAAGAATGCACTTGTTTCCAGTAGATTAACTAAAGAGTCTATCCAATAAAGGTTGAGTTGCAGTTTAATTCAGTTTGCTTTGCTATGGCTCCAGGTGACTGCAGATGTAAAATACAGCTCTTTTCAGAGTTGCATCTGAAATTGTTGTCAACATTATATCCTCCTTAATTACTTGGCTAATGGTGAGGGTTATCTTATTTGCAAGTGAAATTAGTGGTGTTTTTACTTTTTCAATCATTAGATTGCTATGATAACCAATTTGCTCTGATTATGCTAGATCAGACTCTGGAGAGTAGACCCTTAACTGTTTTATTAAGTGGGTTTCCATAAAACCATTAGCAGCTATCAGGGTTCTCGGGATATTTAATAAAATCTTTTAAATGACCCCTAAACTCTCTAACTAGTACATGCATACAAAACTACATACAGCTATACACACATACACACACACACACACACACACACACACACACACACACACACACACACATATATCTACTTCTTCCATCATTGTCATTACAGTGCATTCAGGCTGTAGGCACAGTATTTGACAGGCTGACAGCTCCCTCTGTTAGTCAGCCCTGGTATAGCACAGAAGGTGACACTTCTCTGACTGGAAATGTTTAGGGGGTTATTCAGAGAGATCCGAAATGTGGCCGAAATATAACCAGACACTGAATTTCAGTGTACTGGGACATTTCGGGGCCATTCGACTATTCAGAGAGCAGGCAGTTCGCCAAATTCTGGCGAATTGCCTGCACATACGGTGCCTGTTCGAAGGCATTGAAATCCCCCATGGAGAAACAATGGTTCTTCTATTCAGAGACACCAAACAGCAGCGAAAAGTTGCCGAAATGTCCTGCTGTTCGGTGGTTTAATTCGGCAGGTTTATTCAGGTGAATCCCATAGGCTGCAATGTTAAAAATATTCCCGTTTTAATCCAATATCTAATAAACCATTTCTTATTTTATTCAACTGTAAAAAGTCTCTTTATTTCTAGATTTTTTTAGGATCTTTTAGGCATTTTTCAGGATTTTTTCTGCAAATTTTTTTTCCATTTTTTTTTTATTTATTATCGTATTTTCTTTTATCTCCAGACATTTTTGTTCAGTAGTTTTTTTCACAAACAGCGTTTACATTTTTAAGCTTTCAAGCGTACTGCTTTTTTTTTTTCACATTCATCTGCTTGTCGGATTTTTCCGGCGACTGCTCTGCGCTGTGATTGGCAGCTCATCGGGTTTTTCCAGTGTGTTCGGCAAGGTTTTTGCAGCGGTTTCAGTGGGCTTTCGGTGAAATGTTCGGCGGGTTTGCGCGGGTTTTCTCTGCACTATGGGGACCCCTGCAGTGCTAGCTGAATACACCGCAGGGTCGGTGAACTAGAATCGCAGAATCGCCCCGAAGTGCGGGGAACGAAAGGTCACCGAACGTGCAGTGACTTTTCGATTCTCTCTGAATAACCCTGTTAATCTTCAAATCCATCCAGTACATCCGCTTCCAATGTACTGTAACTTTAGGAACATATTCTGGAACCCATCTGCAAATAAAATTTAAAATTTGTTTAGAATAAGCAAAATTGGAGCTTAATTTAGGCTAGGGTCAGACGAACGCATTTTTCACGTCTACTGTCAAAAAGTGCATTGATGCGTAAGAACGCATTTTTTCACGGAAGATTTATTTATTTATTTATAAAGGATTTTACCAGGAAGGATACATTGAGATTTCTCTCGTTTTCAAGTATGTCCTGGGTTCAAGAACATTGAAGTGTTACAGTTACAGAAATACAAAGTAATACAATGCAAGATATTAAAAAAAAACAACACAAATATACAGATTAACAGAAAATAAATATGTAGGAAATATAGTCACTAGGTTACATGTTTACAGGTGCATTCTGTATTGAGGTATGTTAGTAAGGAGCTCTTGAGTGACTTAAGACTGGGGGAAGATTTGATGGTGTCTGGGAGGTTATTCCATAATTGTGGTGCTCTGTAGGAAAATGAGGACCGAGCCACTGTCTTTTTGTATTGTGGTATTGCAAGTAAGGTGCTGGTCCTGGATCGGAGGTTATAGGATGAGGGAGCTGCTGGGGGAAGCAGTCTATTCAGGTAGGGTGGCAGCTTCCCAGAAATGCTCTTAAACACCAGGCTGGAAAGGTGAAGGGTGCGTCTGGATTCCAGCGATGGCCAGTTTAGCTCTTTTAACATGTCACAATGGTGGGTCATGTAGTTACAGTACATTGTAGCGCAAAGCGGCAGAATGAGTTATACAATGTAGTAAGTTTATGAAGGTGTGTTTGCGGGGCGGCTGCATACACTACATCTCCGTAATCAATAGCCGTCATAAGCATTTGCTGTACAATCTGGTTTCTTACCGCAGGACTCAGGCAGGATTTGTTTCTGTACAGGGCACCTAGTTTGGGGTAAAGTTTAGATGAGAGTTTTTCGATGTGGGGGCCAAAGAATAGATTAGGGTCCAACCACATACCTAGATATTTGAGAGAAGTGACTGTGGTCAGCATGCCATTTGATTTTGTCCCAACACATAGATGGGGATTTTGCAATTTGTGTAGTTTAGGTGCTGTTCCAAAGAGCATCGTTACAGTTTTGTCAGTATTTAAAAAAGTTTGTTGTTTTTGATCCACTTTTCTACCTCTGTGAATTGTTCTTGCAGCACGGCCTCCCGCTGCGGGAGATTTGGTTTGCTGGTATAGATTACAGTGTAGTCTGCGTACATATGTACAGTTGAGGCTTTGTAGACATTGGACAGATCATTTATGAATATTGTGAATAGCAGGGGGCCTAGTATTGAGCCTTGGGGTACACCGCAAGTGACTGGGAGCGGGAGGGAGGAGCTGCCAGAAATTGACACATATTGTGATCGGTCGGATACATATGATTGAAACCAGGTTAGCGGCGATCACCAATGCCAGAGTTTTTAAGTTTTTCTAACAAGATGCCATGGTCTACCGTGTCAAAGGCCTTGGCAAAATCAAGGAAGATGGCTCCAGTTAGGTTTCCTTGTTCCATCCCAGCTTGGATATCATTGCAGACTTTTAAAAGGGCGGTTGTAGTTGAGTGATTTGGACGAAAGCCTGATTGATCTAGGGATTAAGTAGTTCCAATATTGATAATAATCATGTAATTGTGTGTAGACGCATTTTTCCAAGACTTTTGACATTACAGGGAGCAACGATATCGGACGGTAGTTGGATACCAAAGTACTGTCACCACTTTTATGGATAGGTACCACTCTTGCAGTCTTCCAGAGCCTGGGTATGTATCCAGTCACCAGTGACACATTTATTAGGGTTGCGACAGGATTTGCAATTGCTGGCGCACTGATTTTCAGCAGCATTGCTGGTATTTGATCAGGTCCAGACTGGTATTTCATTTTTTGCTTACGGAGAAGTTTAGTAACGACCCTGACAGGCACTGGTCTAAAACTGAATTCCTGTCTGATACAGGGACTTTGCACAGTTGGGGGGGGGGCTGACCTGCATGAAGCCTCTCTGATTGCATGTCATTTCCTAGCTTGGCAATAAAAGTGGTGGCGCATCCAACAAAATAATCATTAAAGGCATTTGCTACATCTAGGGGGTGTTGCAGGGTTTGGTTGTTTACTTTGACAGCAGCTGGCTGGGAGTGGACTGGGGGTGCTTGTATGTTACTTATGGTTCTCCAAAGGTTTCTAGGGTTTGATATGTTATTATTTAGATTTTCATTGAAGTAATGGGCTTTGGCCATTTATGTTTGTTTTGTGCATTCATTCCGACATTTTCGGTATTCGTAGTGATCGTTCATGGAACCAGTACTCTTGAAATTTGACCACAGTGAATCTCTAAGCTGGTACATTAGTGTAAGATCAGCTGTAACCCAGGGGAGATGGGTCCCTTTTACTCGCACTTTACGCAGCGGGCATGGGAATTCCAGACTTGCAGGAGCTCAGACTGAAAGTATTCAACTGCACAGTCTAGGTCTGGGATTAGGTTTAGCCTGTACCAGGGGAGCTGTTTGAGATCACTTAGGAAGGATTCAAGAATTAATTTCTTGAAAGACCTGGTGGTTATTACCTTTGGGGGAGATTTCAAGGCCTTAATTTTGCACACGCTGTACACTAGACAATGGTCACTAAAGCTATTAGCAAGAACGCCTGCCTCCTGTATTGTTTCAGGAGATGAGGAGAGAATCCAGTCCAGCAAGGTATGGTTAGGGCTTTTCATATTAATGCGAGTGGGGGAGGAGATTAATTGAGTTAGCTGCAAAGTTTTAAACAGCGAGCAGTGTTTATTGTTTTTAGGATTTAGCCAATCTGTATTAAAATCGCCGAGGACCAGCAGTTCACTTTTTTGGTTTTGGGCAAGTAAGTGATTAAGGATTTGAGATATGTCAGAGAGGGAGTGCACTGGAGAGCTCGGTGGACGATAGAACCCAGCAACAATGATTGATTTACTGAATGGGATCTCAATTATACCAGAGAGGAAATCAAAGGTGACAGGAGAGCTAGAAGTCTGTAAGGGGGTGAACTTTATGGACTCCTCAACATAAATAACAATTCCCCCTCCTCTCTTTGCTCTGTCTTTTCTATAACATGAATACCCCTGTATTGATATGGCAGAGTCTGGTACTTTTGGGGTTAACCATGACTCTATGAGCACAATGATTTTGGGCTTGTAGTAGCAACACCAAGCCTGAAGCTCATCCAATTTAGGGAGTAAACTTCGGATGTTACAGTGCACAAATGAGAGGCCTTTTTTCGTGGGGAGTTTAAAGGTTGTGTCACCTATAGGACCAGGGTTAGTTTCCACATTGTTTGCCAGGGAAAGTAGCAGAATAAATAGGAATTTGGACAGAGTTTTCTTTTGATAATAATGTGGTTGCAGAGTTTTAAATCTTTGTGTGGATGCGATAGCGGTCATACGATGCGCAATTTCGGCTGTGATTTTTTTTACGGATCCAAACCAGGAAACTTTGGGTGTCTGGACGTTATGTTGGCCGGACATGAGCAGCGTCTGACGTCTCCTAATCAGCGGACGCAGCGCACTCTGTAAGTCAGTACTAGCGGTTCGACGTTCTTGCAAAAATGCATTCGTTTGCCGCTTGCGTTGCGCGGCCGAACTTTCGTGCGGCCGTACTTCGTGTGTGGGCCTGCGTTCGATGTCATTTGCTGCTACCACGGCCGTAATAAAATGCACCTAAACGCACATTCACACTGCGTTCGTCTGACCCCAGCCTTAATTATCTGATTTTTCAATAAAATATCAACTGCATGCAGACAATATCTTTTTTTTCAAAATATCAACAGTTTCAGTTGAAAAATTTCTGCTGTAGCTGATATTCAAAAATTGCTGTGATCTGAAAAAAAAAGAGCTGGCTGCTAAAATGGACAAAATGTTTATTTTTTTGGCTAGCATCATACAGAATTGTGCATTTAACCTCTTCCCTGCTGAGCCATTTCACCCCTAGCACTGTTTTTGTTTTGTTTGAAGTCATGTTTTATTATAAGACCCAGACAAATTATATATCCTTATTGTCAGCAGACTCGGCAGATTCAGAATATATCATTATTATAATGTATGTATACAGCATGTCATGTCTAGACATCTTAGAGAGAGTTCAGAGAAGGGCTACTAAAATGGTGTACGGCTTGAAGGAGAAAAGTTACCAGGAAAGGCTTAATGATCTTAACATGTACAGCTTGGAAAAAAAACAAGACAGAGGAGATATGATAGAAACATTTAAATACGTAAAGGGAATCCACAAGGTAGAGGAAGGGAGTATATTTAAACGGAAACAAAGTAGCAAAACAAGAGGACATAGTCTTAGATTAGAGGGGCAAAGGTTTAAAAGTAACATCAGGAAGCATTATTTTACTGAGAGGGTGGTGGATACATGGAACAGTCTTCCAGTTGAAGTGGTAGAGGCCAAAACAGTAATTGAATTTAAGCAAGCATGGGATAGGCATAAGGCTATCCTAAACAAAAGATAAATCCAGGTAAAGTATCCATGTAATTGGGCAGACTAGATGGGTCGAAAGGTTCTTATCTGCCGACATTTTTCTATGTACCTGTCAAAATGCTATAACAAGATATTTAAAAAAAACTTAATTTCCATTCAGATTTCAATCAATTACAACTTGTAAATACTTTTTTAAAATTTTATCATCTAAACCTTTGTGGTTATATATTTTATGGAGTACTCTTGTTAAAAAAAATAAAAATGGGAACCTGTTACTGCATTTTTCATGGAAAATACAGAAATTTAACTAAAACTGATAAAAAAAACCTGACATTTGTTGGCTTGTATTTTGCCGCATTGTGGTTTAAGAAAAATATAACCAAGTATAAAACACTGATCTTGCTTGAGGCGTGGGAAAAGATGAGTAACGACAGTGGTAGTGCATATTTTATATCTGACAAATAACGCCGATGCCAACGCCTTCAAAATGAGGGGGAAAAAATAATTTTGCATTTAATATTTTTTTCTCTACTGTTACACATTACATGATTATATTTAGTATCGATGGACAAGCCAGGCTCTTTTCTTTCCAGTGACCCCTCACTCGACCTTGTGCGGTGTAAAAATCAGAAACACAGGGTTCCTAAGGACCCTTAGCTCTCCTTACTGCAGTACGGCAGTTAAGGTTTTCCATGAAACAATGCATAATGCCATCACCTCCACATTTTATGGCATTGTGGGAAATTAGAGGGTGAGTTAAAGCTGCATCATTGTTCACTTTATAATTGAAAAGTGTACAATAGTGCTGCAATATAAAAAATAACAAATAAAGTGTTTTATTTTTATTGATTTTTTTTTTTCTTTTTAAACATAACCTGGTCATATTCCATGCTCTGGCCTTTCCAACGATACCATGCATGACCCTCTATCTTTTATGGTTGCAGAGGTAGAGGGTTCCATAGGGAATTCACTGCCAGCTTAGGGGTATCCCTTCCTGACATCATCGCGCCCAAGTGCGATGATGTCAGTGGGTGAAGGGAGAGCTGAAGGTGTGGTCTGACTTCCAAGAAGTTAGATTAACACGAGTTTTCCCCCCAGACCCTCAGAGATCTCCCCTGAGGCTACGGGGAAACCGTGACACGTGCGGGACGTCAGCCGCATATTGTGGTGAAAAGGTAGGATGTCCCGTCCGCTGCATGTCTTCTGCAGCCAAGGGGTTAAACATGATGTTTAGAAAAAGATTTCAATCAATTACCTCTATTTCCCTGCTTTAAAATACATTTATCAACATCTTTCAGCAATTAAAAAAAATTAAAAAATCAGCATACTGATAAATTTGAAAGCCAATATTTCCATTTAGAAGTATAGCAGCAAGCACTGATATACGATCCACATTTTTTATCAGGAATTGAAATGTTGGTAAACCTGCATTTGAATCTCCCGTACCGAAAAAAGGCTGAAAACCTTCCAAAAAAGGTTTTGATTTCGGTCATTGGACCAAATTAAGTTGAGCCCTTAGTTTGTAGCTCTACAGAATAAGTACAGACGGTGATTTTGAAGATCTAATTAATTCTATAACAGTAGTGAAAGGGTTACTATCTCATCTTTTCTAGGCAATGTCCTACTCTATACACCGAAATCAGCTGATTGGCTGTATCCTTTCTACTCAGGTGACAATGCTCACTATATAATCTACAAATACATACAATTTTCATCACCTGCAGACTGTATAGAGGTTGTTATTATTTTTTTTCTTAGTAATGAGAGTATTTTCCAATGGGGATTGATCCTTTCTACTAATGATGCCGGCCAAAATTTCCTTATACTAATTGGTGTCAGAATATACAGTTGAACGCTATGTGTTTCATATTCTTTATTTTTCCTGTTGATAACATTTCAGTAGATACAATCCTTTGATCAATTATGATTTTTATATGTAGCATACACTTGTCTATATCATAAGTTGGAAAAATGCATGGAATTTAACTAAAGTTAGAGATAGACACTGTAACATTTCATTAAATCATTGACCTATAAAATGAAATGTGTGCTTAATGTGAAATAATTTTTGCTGAGAAAGCTAGAATCTAAAGTAGGATTTTGCAAGCATAGCTAACATAAAGACTGAAAATAAATGTAATTCAGGATATTAAATGGTAAGGTTTATAGATAGCTACAGAGTAAGGCTAGGGTCAGACGAAAGCATTTTTCCCCGCGAACGTGAAAAAGTGTGTCCGAACGCATTGACGTATTTTTTCACGGAATGCGCAAAAACGGTCAGACGACGCGCATTTTCGGGCGTGATTTTGTACGGATCGTCAATAAAACTCTTTTCGCGTCTGGACGTTATGTAGGCTGGACATTAGCAGTGTCTGACATCTCCTAATCACGCAAATACGCCGCTATGCCGCAGCTGCGCACTCAGTACGTCAGTACTAGCGGTTCAGCGTTCTCAGAAAAATGCGTTCAAATTCCACTTGCGTTGCACGGCCAGACTTTTGTGCGGCCGTACATCGTATATTGGCCGTCATTCCCCGTCATCTGCTGCTAGTGCGGCCATAATTATGTGCGCCAGAACGCACGTTAAAAGTGCGCTGGTCTGACCCCAGCCTAAAACATGATATTCTGAAATGATGGTGTTACAGTGTATATGAATATGGAAGGAAATATTAAAATAGATGTGTTTAAAAGGCAATTATTGTCAAAGGTGAATATGAAAACGTTTTACAATTTAAATGTATAAAATCATTGTCTTTATCACCATTATTTATAAATAAATATATATATATATATATATATATCAGACTGAAACATTATCAAAAAAATTAATATATAATCTGCAAATGGTTACTGGTAGTGTAATGCAAAGAGTTTTAAAGTGATATATAAGAACAAGAAATAAAACACTAATAACTGCTCCACTTTCCAATCAAATAAATAAATAATAAACCGATTCAAGTTATAATCATGTGAGCAGTAGAATCATATTTCTCCTGTATTTTAACAATTACACATTAGTACATATAGGTTATCTAGTGTGATATCTCCATATCTTTGAAAGCAGAGACGGGCTGTGGAAGGTTCTTATTCTTTATTTACAGGAGCTGCACACAGCGTCTGCATGCTGCCTTAGAACTCTACCATGTGATGAGGAAACTTTATTTACAATGAACAGGAACACAGATAATACCTACAACATGCGCCCTCTAGTGGTGGATAGATATAACACTATGATATACTACATCCCCTTCCCTCTGATAACACTAGTTTCAAAAATACCACCCACATGACCCTAGGCACAGAAAAACTCCCACTAAACTTGAGACTTTGGGTAGACTACCTCCGTCCCAGTGAGTTCCAGGACGCATTCTTGTCCTGTGGCTGGGGAACTCACTACTAAGCTAAGTATAATCCTGTAGATAAGTTGGTGCTTTCTTTGTTCTGGTGGATCGCCGTAATTCTTGCTCCCCCTCCACATGAGCAGTCTCTGATGATTTCTCTGTGACAAGCTCCCCCTCCATCTGTCCCTCTTCCCCGGCTTCTGCAAGTACAACACCGGAAAGGGGAGCCAAAATCTCCCTATCTTGCGTTAATGGTTCCGCCAAACTCTGTAGATCCTCTGGATATGCAACATGTCTATTTCTCACCTGATCTATGTGACGACGCACAATCTGGCCATTTCCAAGTGCAACAGTGCATGACACAGGACCTGTCTGCGTCTGAACAGTCCCCGGAATCCAGGAAGGTCCCACACCAAAATTTCTAGTGTATACTTTGTCACCTTCCCGCAGATGTCTCTCCTTGGCATGTTGATCATGATAAAGTTTTTGCTTCACCTGCTTTTCTTGCACCTGGCCTTTAAAATCCGGATGTATGAGATCCAACGTGGAACGCAATTTCCTCCCACACAAGAGCTCTGCAGGTGATTTTCCAGTCGTGGACTGAGGAGTTATCCTGTAACTAAACAACGCTCTGGCCATCTTGACCTCAATGGAATCTCCTGAACTTTTTTTTATCAGCCCTTTAAATGTCTGCACCGCCCTTTCGGCCAGTCCATTGGACGCTGCATGGTAAGGCGCTGTGGTCACGTGCTTAATACCATTTCGAGCCATGAATTCTTGAAACTCCATACTCGTAAAACTGGTGCCATTGTCCGACACCACCATTTCGGGAATTCCATGCTGGCTAAAGCTCTGTCTGAGGCATTGAATAGTCACTGCGGAGGTGGATTTACTTAACGGGTACGCCTCTATCCATTTAGAGTAAGCATCCACCAAAATCAAAAACATCTTGCCCATCCACGGGCCCGCATAATCAATGTGAAGTCTTCTCCATGGAAGGTTTGGTACTTCCCAAGGATGTAAAGGTGCACACTGGGGAGAATTTCTATTTTCTTGGCACATGGTGCAAGTTTTTACCATTGCTTCTATATTGGCATCCATCTTCGGCCACCACATATAGCTCCGCGCCAGCCCCTTCATCCTGATTATTCCTGGGTGAGTCGTGTGTAAGTGCTTCAGTAGGTCTGTGCGACCTGGGGGTGGAATGACCACACGGGCACCCCACAAGACACAACCTGCCTCCACACTAAGTTCCTCCTTCCTTTTCACATAAGCTCCAAACACTGATTCTCCACTCTTTTTGGCCATCCTCTGAGGACGAACTCTCTAACCCGTGCTAAAACGGTATCTTTATCTGTCCATTTCCTCACCTGGTCGGCTTTAACCAATGGTACGCCATTTTCTTCCAATAGAAGTACTCTCTCTTCCTCCGCAGGCGTCTCCACCCCTGTTTCCGCGACTGGCAACCGGCTCAAGCCATCAGCATTTTGATGATCCTTGCCTGCTTTGTACACGATGGAGTACTCATATCCACATAATGTCACAGCCCATCTTTGAATGCGTGGCGAGGCCATTTGTGGAACCTCCTTCAGTTCATTAAATAATGAGATCAGTGGTTTATGATCTGTAACAATGGTGAATTGTCTCCCATACAAGTATGTGTGAAACTTCTTCACCCCAAATATCACCGCAAGGCCCTCCTTCTCAATTTGAGAATAATTTTTCTCAGCTGCATTCAGTGTACGTGAGACGAACCCTATTGGCCGTTCAGATCCATCCCCCATCCTGTGCGACAACACAGCACCCACACCATAAGGTGAAGCGTCACAAGCCAGGATAATAGGTTTGTTGACATCATAATGTACCAACAAGGCATCCGACTGGAGAAGATTTTTGGACTTTTCAAAAGCCTCTTTTTGCTCACAACTCCAGGTCCATTTAGTCTCTTTCCTCAATAGTGCATGCAGCGGTGCCAGTAACGTGGACAGGCTCGGTAAGAATTTGTGGTAATAGTTCAATAGGCCTAAGTAAGCCTTTAGTTCACTCACAGACCGCGGTGTGGGTGCCTCTTGTATGGCCTGGACCTTTTCTGCGACTGGCTGCACACCCGCAGCACTGATCTTGTGACCCAGAAAAAACACTTCTGTCCCAGGAACTTGCACTTGCTCCTTTTCAGTCTCAGGCCACTTTGTTTTAGCCGAGACAAGACCTCCTCCAGATTTCTTAAATGATCGTCCTCGCTGACCCCAGTAACTAAAATGTCATCTAAGTAGACTGTGACGTGCGGCATGTTTTGTAGGATGCCCTCCATAGTGCGCTGGAAAATGGCTGGACTCGACGCCACTCCAAACGGCAATCTACCATAAGTATACAGTCCTTTGTGTGTATTAACAGTCACATACTTTTTGGCGCTTTCATCCAGCACGATCTGCTGATACGCATGACTCATATCCAGTTTGGAGAATTTGTTGCCGCCCGCCAACTGAGCAAATAAGTCTTCCACTTTAGGAATAGGATATTGTTCCACACTGGATGCTCGGTTTACTGTGAGTTTGTAATCTCCACAGATGCGGATTGAACCATCCGGCTTCCTCACCGGTACTATGGGAGCTGCCCATTCCGAAAATTGTACTGGTTCTATAATTTTCTCATCTACCAGTCTCTGCAGTTCTGCCTCCACCAGAGGTTTGACAGCAAAAGGTATCCGTCGTGGCTTATAGAATCGTGGCTGGGCCTCTGAGTTCACATGAATTTTGGCCGTGGTGCCTTTCAGCTGACCTAGCTCATCTTTGAACACCTCAGCATATCGATCTAGCAGGTCAGCCAAATGTAGCGTTGGACTGGCTGTTACTGTATTCACCAGTTGTGGCAACACTCTTAAGTCTTTCAGCCAGTTTCGTCCCAATAAATTTGGCCCGGCCCCTTCAACCACTACCATAGTAAGTTTCTTGTTGTCCATCTGACTCTGCACTGTTCCTATAACCTGACCTAACACCAGCATCTTCTCACCTGTATATGTTTTTAATGTCAGGTTGCATGGTTCCCACTCTGGTATGTCGGTGTTTTTCCATAGCTTAGAGTATTGCTTTTTGCTAATAATTGTAATGCCACAACCTGTGTCCACCTCAAATTCGATGTTCATGCCATTCACCTTTAACTTCTGTAGAATAGGAGCCACTTTAGGCATTTTATGTGAGACACTGTATATCGTGTTTATGTCACCTGCATCTTCTGTCTCACTAACGTCTTCTTCTTTCACTAAATGCGACCTCCCAGCCTTCTCCTTTCCTTTCCTCTCCCCCCTCAGTCCTTGAAATGGGGTTTTGTGACTCTGCATCACGTGCTTGGATTTGCACGCCCGCTTGATGTGTCCACGTTTCTGACAATGGTGGCACAGTTCATTTATAAATTTGCATTCGTGGGGTGCATGATTCCCTTTGCACCTGAAACACTCATAGTCCGTCTTCCACCCCCTCTTATCCACTGCACCCACATTATGCACCACCGATTGTCCCTGATGAGACCTTTGAGACTGTGATTCTTCATCCCCAGAGAAGCCTTGGAGATCTTTATATTTTCTGTCAGCCGACTCCATCGCCAGACACATAGTAAGAGCCTTTTCAAAGGTTAAATCCACTTCTGACAACAGCCGTCTCTGCATCCTGTCGTCATTTACTCCACACACCAGCCTGTCCCGCAGCATTTGTGGTAGTGTAGGCCCGTATTCACAATACTGCGCTAACTTTTTCAACTCCGCCACATAATCAGCCACCTTCTCGCCAGTATGCCGTGTGCGTGAATTAAATTTATATCTCTGCACAATTTCACTTGGTTTTGGATTATAATGGGCTTTGAGCACGACAACAAGTTCCTGATATGTTTTCTCTGCTGGCGTCATAGGACACAGCAAACTTCTCAGCAAACTATAAGTTGACGCGCCGACCCCGCTTAATAACACTGCTTTCCTCTTACCGGCATCAGTAATCTCATTAGCTTGAAAGAAATAGTCCAACACTTCAATATATTCGTCCCACGATTGCAACTCACAGTCAAAGGGGCTCACTGTTCCCACAAGAGCAGCCATTCTGTCTCAGCAATTCACGTCCTTGTAGTTTCTTCTGTTTCTTATTTTTTTTTTCTTCTGCTCTGCAGACCTTGAAACTGCACATACACGTTCCACAGTACAACCTGTTTACCCTCGTCGCCAATGTGATATCTCCATATCTTTGAAAGCAGAGACGGGCTGTGGAAGGTTCTTATTCTTTATTTACAGGAGCTGCACACAGCGTCTGCATGCTGCCTTAGAACTCTACCATGTGATGAGGAAACTTTATTTCTAGCAATAGAGTGGTTAGTCTGATCTAGATAAGAGAAGCGTTTCTATTCAGGAAGTTAAATTGTCCACATTTCTCCAACCTTATGAGAGGAAACCATTGACTGAGTAAAATGTTAATTCTGCCTCCAAGTCAAAAAACTTAGATTTTCCATGTGCATGTCATGATATCTCTCTGAAACGTCACTTGTCCAGTGGTGTATCAGCCAGTGCAGCAATCGAGTGTTTACACTGTGATGAAAATGCCACTGGCAGTATATTAAATCATTACAATTGCATCTGGGGATGGGATATTTTAGGCAGCAAGCTGCAGTCAGTTCTTGAATTGTGTTGGAAAAGGGAAAATCGGTCAAGCAAAAATATCGACATGACTATGACAAGGGCCAAATAGTGATGGCTAGGTGATTGGGCCAGAGCATCTCCAAACCGACAAGTCTTGTGGGGTATTTCCAGTAGTATGCAGTGGCTTGTACCTGCCAAACGTGGTGCAAGGACAGACAAATGGTGAACTGATGTCCAAGTCATGGGTGCACAAGACTCCTTGATGCAAATGGGAAAGGAAAAGGTTAGTCTGTTTGGTCCAGTCACACAGAAGAGCTACTGCAGTTCAAATTGCTGAAAATAACCAATGCTGGCCATAATAGAACATTTCAGAACGCACTTGACACGTACTACCTAGAGATTGTTGCAGATAATGTAATCCATTCATGGCAACGGTGTTCCAAGATGGCAGTGACATCTTTCAGAAAGATAATGCACCCTGTCACACTGCAAAAATTGTTTAGGAATGGGTTGAGGACCATGTCAAAGATTTGAAGGTGTTGCCTTGGCCTCCATATTCCCCAGACCTCTACACGATTGAGCATCTGTTGGGTTTGCCGGAACGACAATTCTGATCCACCTTGCAATTTGCAGGACATACAAGATCTACTGTTAATCTCTTGGTGCCAGATATCACAGGATATGGTCAGAGGTATTGTGGCATCCATGCCTCAAAGTATCAGAGCTGTTTTGCAGCACAAGGTGGGCCTACACAATTAATATATACAGTGGCAATAAAAGTTTGCGAATCCTTTAGATATGACTGCATTTATGTATAAAATT
Organism: Leptobrachium leishanense; assembly: GCA_009667805.1. NCBI lineage: Eukaryota > Metazoa > Chordata > Amphibia > Anura > Megophryidae > Leptobrachium > Leptobrachium leishanense. The sequence goes on along the minus strand of CM019064.1, from coordinate 109,270,048 downwards.
GTCTTAAAATATGGTTTGATTTCAGTCTGTTTTACATTATTGTAATATAGGTACATACTCGCCACCCAGGACATACTTGAAAACTAGAGAAATCTCAATGTATCCTTCCTGGTGAAATACTTTCTAAAAAAATATATAATAATTATTGTATTGTTCTTACATATTGAATATATCATTCAACTATTCACAGTATAGGTTGGAAAAAGTATTGCATACCTCAGGCGAATGACTTCAACAAAAGCTAATCACAGTGGATTAGCAAACCTGGTTCAAATTAATGAAACCAGATTGGAGACACGGGTTGGAGCACCTTTGGCCTATAAAAGCACTCAAACATTTTGAGTTTGCTGTTCACAAAAAGCTTTTGTTGATGTGCACCATGCTTCACAAAAAAAAAGCTCTCAGAAACCCCAGTGAATACAGTATGTATGAGGTTAACCATGGTGGAATTTGGGCTGGCCGAGGAGGGGTTTGTAGGTGACCTCCCACATGACCATAAACTGGTCCACTCCTACTTTGAAGCACGGGATCCATATTTTCTTTGCACCTTTATGCCTTTTCATCTGCTCCCTCACTAGCTGTAACTTAAGTAATTATAAATGCATCTCTACAGTGAGGAGGTCTTTGGTGTCTACACTGATGCCCCGCTATGTGAAATGTAGAAATGTAGAAATGTAGAAATGTACTTTCCATTCTCTATCATTACTGACCTACAAACATTTATACTCCTTTTGGAGATACAAACTTCAGTGCCTCAGATTGTAACACAGAGAATAACTAAAGATTTCAACCACTTTTAAAACAGAGAAGGAAATTCGGCCTGTAATTTATTTTAGTCCCATAGGCCTGCTATAAATTTTGTGCGGTCCATTAAAGGTAAGAGTCTGGAGAGCTTAAGCACTATATGAGACGTAAACTACCCCCAAAAAGCCCGAAGAACAAAAACATAATACGTCATGCATTTCCATTTATTCTATTATTGAAAAGCATATTTGATTATTTACAGCTGAATTAATTACTTTTCAGCTTCGGACATTTTTTCTTGGTTACCTTTTGTTATCCTTGGGGATAATACAGATCTAGATTTCTTTGATAAAGTGACAGCATCACTGTGATATGAAAAACCATCCTCTTGCATTCAATAAAGTTTTAAATGTGTATTTTAAAACGTGTGTGTGTATGTATGTATGTATGTGTATATATATATATATATATATATATATATAATATATATATATATATATATATATATATATATAAATCACGTGTATAGCAGTACGTAGTGATACCTTTTTTTATTGGACTAACATAACATTTAAAAGACAAGCTTTCGAGAGGATTCCTCTTTTCCTCAGGACTGGATGCTTACTGATCAGTTCCTAGAATAGTACAATAGGACATTAAGGGTCACATGGGTGGGGGGATTAGATGTCGTAAAAAGTGAGAGTCAAATGGTATATACTCTCACTTTTTACGACATCTAATCCCCCATCAATGTGACCTTAATGCCCTAATTCTCTATTCTAGGAACTGATCAGTAAGCATCCAGACCTGAGGAAGAGAGGAATCCTCTCAAAAGCTTGTCTTCTAAATGTAACGTAGTCCAATAAAAAAGGTATCACAACGTACTGCTATACTCGTGATTTTGGCATCTGGACTAACACGACCTACCGAATTTACATATATAATATACAGTATATTTATAATTAAAAACCAATGAAAAAATGTTATGATGTGATACGACTACTTCATAAATTCTCAAATGAAAATCACATATTTTATATACTTTTAGATGTATAAATGAAGGCATAATGTGTTAGGAATTTTACACTTTTTATTTTTGAAAATGCTTTTTTATTTTCTCATGAGAAAACAACAACGAACGAACGAACATATGGCAGTTTAACCCGCCATTTTATGTTGTACTGGATGAAAATTGTCACTTCATGTAACCGTATAAACGTGTGGAACAAATAGACGTATATGGAAGGTGACAGATCTGCTGTCAGTTCAGTGGAAGGTTTTTGAGTTAATATCTAGATGAAACGCTGTTTTCCAGTTGAAATCCTTTATCTCTGCATTTCGACTGCAGCACACAAGGAGAAGAAAAAAAAACCACATCACTTTGGAACAGTGTATTCTTTTTCTATAGTGATGTTACCTGCATCGTTCATGCCATTTCATCCTGTTAACAGCAAAGCAGGAAGGCAAGCAGAGAAATGAATTCCATAATTGCTTTATAATTGTACTTGTGACAGGTGATTTAACTCCGGCAATCTCTGAAATGCAGTTAAAACTATTTTTCCTTTTGTGAAACCTATCTGTGCTCAATTTTAACATTTTTTTCTCTCAGCTAGGGTTCAGTAAGCACTATACCTGGTAGTACAGAGAGATTACAGAGTGGTTTACGTTGTCATCAGTGGCAAGCTTTAAAGCATCTGTATCTTTATTCCTTCAATCCCAGCTTATGGGTATCTATAAAAATATAGCTTTCCTTAATCATACTGTCACTATTAAAATACAGCTGACTTCCAGAGCTGTTGAATTAAACAGGGATTTTGCAGTGTTATGGGTAATCGGACACACGTATAACATTAGTAATAATTCTACTGACATTAGCTTGCAACTGGTTAGTTATCAGTTCCTAACACTTCCTGTAGGGGGAGCCATAAACAGTTAGTTGCACTGGTACCCTTTTTGCGACGTGACTGAAATTGTATGCGAAATGTGGTATTTAGAAAATCTGAACGTCATTTTTAATGATGGCTTCTATTTTAGGTTTAATGGAAATATTCATGCAAATGAAACTATTTATACCAATTCATTTTCATGTCTGAAATAATCGCTCCATCCGTCTGACAGTGAAGGCGAATGTGATGTCTTTCTAGTAGTTTTTTTTTTAATATAGTAGACTAATCCGACATAAAGCTAAGTAATATGCAAATTAGGAATCTTTAATTAACAACGTGAAGAGGATTTTGCATGGATCACGCTTTAAACGTCACAAACTGTTTTATGGAAGCATCTTACTGACCTTAAGGAAGGAACAATGCGTCTCTATAACTCTATTAGGCATCTGTTGATTAAGCTGTGATCACTATATGTAGTATAAACGAATACTGTCTAAGGAGTGCCTGGGAATTTCTTAGGCCCTGTGACTCAAGAAAATTACAAAGTCCTTAGTGTTGTCCTCCACACACAGCCCTCTATGAAAAGAATTCTCCAACCATCCGGAATGATCACAGTAACCTCCCATGTAAATGTGACCTTCTCATTACTATATAGAGTCGCAGTGTCTCTGTCTAACTGTCATTCACAGAAGCACATTCTTTCACTTGATTGAATCCTGTTTGGAAGCAACAATTTGTAATTCTTTCCCTCTGTGTCTGGTTCTCCGCTTGCTTATTCTATTTAAACCGTCAGTTGCTAAAAATTTTCTTTTTTCTGTTGTTTTGTATAATTTTGCATGACATATTGTGGGGTCTCGACCTTTTGGATCTGTCATTCATCAAGTAACAATCCAACCCCTTCCGCTAAAACACGTCTTAAAATTCATACATTATGCAAGATAGATAAGGGATGCGAAGGGTATGATTTCACAAACAGATTTCCTCATGTTTCAGGCTTGACAAGCCTTACTTAACATGCTAACAAACATTAATTTGCATGAACACTGAGCAATAATAGTCCAATTTTATATTGGGATGTGATTTAAATAAAACTGTCAATCTTTCTATGTCTCCAATGCAAAAGGGGAATCCAGGCACTCCATTCAACATCTTGAAGCTTTTATTTAGAAGACCAGCAACATTTCAGCTGTATTGCCAGCCATTCTCAAATCTAATAGCATAGCAGCATAATTAATTAATTACATTGTCCTTAATAATAGCTTTCATTGAAAATATAACACCTTTGACAGAATCAACTATTGGCAGCAAAAAACCGAAAATTAAAAAATAATTGGTATATGAATGAATCAGCCTGAACTCTAAATCGTACATATCCAAAGGTGAAGCAGAATCTGCACATGTACATAGGTGATTTGAAACACAGCTCCACAGATCGGTTCCCTGAAATATCTCAATGGAGAGTAACATGGTGACTGGCTCATGGAGATTTGAAGCCATTGATACTTATCAACTTGTACCAGCTTTTTTTTTTGCAATTCCCTTTTATTGGCTTGAATAGAAAACGGCCTTAAGGAATTTAACAGGAATGTTCTTTATTATGCTGAAAGAACATGTTTAGTCAATGGCTAAAGGTGAGTGGGTCTATCTGTCACGTTCCCACGTTCCAACCCTGTCTTCCTGCCCTCTGTATTTGTATATTGTGTTTTTTCCCTTGTGTTTCTGTTGCTGCCAATTCCTGGGTGGCTTCCCTGGGGTTAATTGGTGTTCTGTGTGCTGCTCACCTGTTGACCCTTGCCTTGATTCCCCTGCCTATATTAGAGCAATGTACCTATAGGACATTGCTGGGTCATTTTTCTTTGCCTGGTCTCCTTGCCACTTGTGTCCTGAGAGCTCCTTGCTGTGTTCCTGATATCCTCCGTTTGTTCATCCTTGTTCAGTTTTTGCCTCTAATATTTCTGTTCCAGTTTATGTCAGTTCCTTCTGTGTATTCAGTTCTGTCTATTGCTGTATTTTGTTTTGCTGTTTATGTTCCATTCAGATTCCCCGGTTACTGATTTTGGCTTGGCTGACTTCCCTTCTGGTTCCTATTCCTATATTCTGTATGACGTACTCTCTCTGGTTATGACCTTTGGCTTTCCTCTTTATGACTACTCTATTGATTATTCCTTGTCTGTACCGTTTCCAGGAAACCCTGTCATCTGTATACAACAAAAGACTCTGTACGGCTTCAAGGTAATACTTTCCTTTAGATTAGATCCGGCTATCCTAAAGACCGGTCTTTCAGTGCAGGGAATCTTTGGTATTGCCGTACAGAGGTCTTTTGTTAACCCTTTGCTTTCACCTGTCCTTGCAGTTTACAGTGCATCTCTGCATATAGGGGCTTCTCTCAGGAACCAAGGCCTCACCTTCCTGCGAGTTATATTCATAGGGATATATATACAGACCGACCACTTCCAAGGATCGGAGGGCAAGTATAGGGTGGTGCGTGCCTGGTGGTACTGCCACCGTGACACTATCTAACAGATCTGTAACTCCGTTACCTGCCAAGGTCCACCATATAATTTCAACCAGAAACACTAGGCTCTATACAAACATCATTTATCTCAAATGGTGACTTATTAATACACAAACCATGGTAAAAGAGATGAAATTGTTTGAACCAAAACACAATCATCATTAAGTCTAGACCTTTTGAATGCTACCTCGTAATGCGTTAGTGAAACAATGGCAATGTATCACTTCTGGCAAGATTAGTCTAGGCCCCAACATGCAGAATATAGAATTGACAGCAAAACATAACAACGGTCCTTGTTTTGGCCAGGTAAACAGGTAAGGGATGGGTAAAAGGGGAAGTCTCTGAAAAAGGGAATCAAACAGGAAAACAAATGGAAAGATACCAGTCCTGGTAATGGCTGAGCTGGACAGACAAGGACGACACACATTAATGGTCCAATAACTAACTGACATCACAGTATGCCAGAAATGAGAGTTGTCAAGGGAACAGAGTCTAGTCATTGGGAACCAGAGGTCAAGGATAGTCAAAAAAACAAGCTGGGATCACAATAAGAGAATAGCAATAAGAAATGTGCATACAGAACCACAACAGACAATGTATCAGTAATGAATGAAAGCTTATATAGGTGTCAAAAAGTCCCATTGGACGGCATCATCTTTATGAGGCAGAAAGTGCATGCACAGCTTGAAGCAAAGCCGGGATCGTTACACTAATGTCAAGTGGCGTGGTGTCATTTCGATGATGTTCTGAACGCTCATTATATTATATATTATATACAGCCTTTCCAACGATACCAAGCATCGCCCATTATCTATCAGGTTTCAGGGGATACAGGGGGTCCAAAGGACCCTGTATCTCCTCTATTGGGATTTTCCAGTCCAGCTGGGGAAGGTCCCTTTCTGACATCATCGCAGCCATGTGGGGGGGGACCCAAGGTATGGTCTGACTTCCAGGAAGTCAGAGCTCCATGGGATTTCCCCCTAATCCCACAGAGGTCTTCCCTGAGGCTTCGGGGAACCCATGATATGTGGGGGACATCCTCCATATACTATGGGGAATCCCCATGACAGCCAAGGGGTTAATTTTTATGTAAATATTCTAAAAATCTCTCTTAGAAGAAAAGACAAAGGAAATTGTTGTTTGGTGTGGGTATGAGATTTAATGAGCGGAGTACAATTTTTTGGCATGTTCTTAGTACGATAAATCGCAGGCATGAGGTTTGTCTTGGAGTCGACCTATAAATTGATAAAATGGTTAGATCCATGCAGTGAATGTGTATTTATTGCTTAAATGAAACCACACAGGAAATAGCGAAACATTATAATACATATACTCTTGACACAATTGTTCACAGAGGAGGCAGAAAACACTTACGGGACAAAGTTAACGAGCGCAGTTCTGTGTGTGATAGCCTTTTAGTTTGGTGATCTTTATAAATAAAAACACACATTTGGATATAAAAGAGGTCTTGTAAAGCCGCGTTGTTCTTTTTTTCCTCTTCAATTACATTGGAAAAGACATTTATTTAAATTTAAAAGCATATCTAGTGGCAGCTGTCGTTATGCTTTTATAGTCGTGTTTCCCTAAAAGCCAACTATCACATTGTTGAAGCAGGAGCAGCATGAAATATTCAAGTGTTAGATTGGTCTTTGTAGTAACAACAAAATACGGTACAAGAACTGAAAAAAAAATCTCAAAGATGAATAGTATAGTCACATATATAGGCCCCTATTACACGCTTCGCGCAATGCGCAGCGCAATTTTTTTGGCGCACGGAAAAAAACGTTAGCGCGCATAAATTAACGCGGTATTACGATCCGAGCGCAGTTTTTCAGCCTTCAACTTTTTTTCGAGCGCAAATCCGACAAGCAAAGCCGGGCGCAAATGACCGTTGCGTGCAGGAATCGGTGGGCAATCAAAATTAAGAACCACCATTTGCTAGGTTTCGGTTGTTACGCCTGTCAAAGTAAATCTGCGTATATGTGCTGCAACAAAAATAAAAAATTAAACAATTTATTAATTTTATTGTTTGGGTATGTGTAGAATATGTAACTGTACTGTGCTGTATTTTTTTCGTTCCTACGATGTTGTGCGAAGATCGTAATACCATCCTCTCCAACGCATTCGCGCTGACAATGGTAAGTATGCGATGCGCGAACGCACTTGCGCTGGGTTTGCGCAGGGTCAATCGCAGTAGACGATACCGCCCATCGTTTGCACGAACGTCGTAATACGACGTTCCACGCAAATGGTTTTGTACTCCCACAAAAGCACATTTGCGTTCACGTAAATGCGCTGCGCGAAGCGTGTAATAGGGGCCATAGTCGCATACACTGATATTGGGAATCTCACACACATTTAGTAGTTTTTCGGTTTTAAAGAAGTGAATTGGTCCCACCAGCCTTATCATTTTCCAGAAGGGTTTATTCACTTCAGAAAACTTTTATACAAATGTTAAGTCTGACTATAGAATATATAAAAATCTAGCAATATTAATATTATAGTTATTAGTAACAAAAATCTTAATGAGTTGAAGTTCTACTTTAGACATTCCAGAACAAAATAATACAAATTAGCCAAGTTGCACTTGCTCGTCATCCGTTTGCTCTATCATAAAAATGAGAGGTATATGTCAATGCCTAGGTGAACAAGCAGTACATAAGGATAGAACTATACTTTTAATCAGAAAAATGAGTAAAAATCCCTCAATATATAAGCGGAGATATCAGCCAAGTGGCTTCAAGTGAAAGAGCAACAGTGCAACAAAATTGAAAATAAGCCAGTGAATCAAAAAAAGCACATACAAGTGTAACAAAGAAAAACAATATGAAGTGAATTCATGGTACCTTGCACACGCTGAAGCTTCCCTGTACCTGCAGAAGCAAAACAGCCCCAAAGCATGATTGACCCCCCGCCATGCTTCACAGTAGGCAAGGTGTTCTTTTCTTCATAGGCCTTGTTCTTCCTCCTCCAAACATAGCGTTGATCCATGGGCCCAAACAGTTCTAATTTTGTTTCATCAGTCCACAGAACACTATCCCAAAACTTCTGTGGTTTGTCCACATGACTTTTGGCATACTGCAGTCGACTCTTCTTATTCTTTGGAGACAGCAAGGGGGTGCGCCTGGGAGTTCTGGCATGGAGGCCTTCATTACGCAGTGTGCGCCGTATTGTCTGAGCTGAAACTTCAGTACCCATATCTGACAAATCTTTTCTCAGTTCCTCAGCAGTCACACGGGGACTTTTCTCCACTCTACGCTTCAGGTAGCGCACAGCAGTCGAAGTCAGCATCTTCTTTCTGCCACGACCAGGTAGCGTTTCAGCAGTGCCCTTTGCCTTGAATTTGCAAATGATGCTTCCTATGGTCTCTCTTGGTATGTTTAACATCTTTGCAATCTTCTTATAGCCATTGCCCTTCCTGTGAAGAGTAATCACCTCTTCTCTTGTCTTCCTGGACCATTCTCTTGACTTCACCATGTTTGTAACCACACCAGTAAATGTCTAGAAGGAGCTGAGTATCACAGTCATTTTAAAGCTGCCTAATTGGTGCTTATTATGCTTTATTGCTGCTCCGTGACATCCACAGGTGTTTTCAATACCTGATTGAAAACACTTGAATGAACCTCTGTTCTTCAGAGTGGTAGTCTTTAAGGGGTTGAATAATTGTGTCAATGAAGAATTCACAAAAGAAACATTTACTACCCAGGACATACTTGAAAACGAGAGAAATCTCAATGTATCCTTCCTGGTAAAATCCTTTATAAATAAATAATTTACTACTGTATTACAAGACCAATTGATGTCATTTTAGTTGCATATGGTTCTTTAAAAAGTCCTTGTAGGATTTCATTCTGAATACAATTACAAATGTACACTAAATTCCCTAAAACCCTTTACAGCATTGGGGGTTGAATAATTTTGAACACAACTGTATACCTGTCTATTTATTTATATTTGCGGGTTATCCCCTTGTTGTATTAGGTGTTTTCTTTCCTAATCAATATCATTGAGAGACTTACTATTCCATTTCTCGATGATAAAAATATAATTGCTAAAACTATAGTATTTTTATTAGCTGTGGCTCAACTTATCCATTTTCATTCCATTCCCTGTTGACTTTGGAAATGGATAATTTGTAATGAAATTATTATAATTAAATTTATTTGCAGCTTCTCAGGCTCACAGTAAATAAAGTAAATTGTACCCTCAATAATGTAGCATATTAAGACAGAACTGTCTCAAGAGAAACACTTTAATATAGTTAAATATAGTTATTTAAATCAGTTATGTTCCAGTGTGTTATAAAGTTTTTGTTTTTTTCTGTTTTTTTTTTTTTAATTTGACAGCATTTTGTGATTATTTCTTTTGTTCGTATTTTTGTTTTTACTATTGCGCATTTTTAAGTGTACTAGTTTAGTTTTTCAAATTTTTTAATACATTTTAATATCATTACTTTGGGAATTCTGGGAAATTTCAAAACACACTAAAATTGTAGGTTAGGTAGAAAAAGGAAAACCCGCAATATTGCTTTTCCCAGTAGTTGATTCCTCTCTTTGAACATACATGGGAATTTTGTTGAGGTTCTTTAAGGTCTTGATGGTTGTTCCACAGTGTCACACTTAATATTACTGCACAGTGTGATACAGATCATACTTAGTGAATTTTTTTTGTTAGCTTACTCTTCTAGTAAATAGCCATTTCATCTAGATTGATCTTACAAAAAATGCAAATATCCCTTCCCAAAGTTACAGGTCAGCAAGAAAGGTTTAGACTGTCACCTGTGCATATAGAGAAATAATAGAGGGGAATGTATAGTTTCCATGTGGCTTCTGCGATCCCCTCCATGGAGTGACATGCTTCTCTTTTGGATATTTATCTTAATTCTTGTAACCCAGACAGTAGCCATACATTTTGCTATATTCCATAGTTGGCGCTAACGCTAGTGCTTTGATATGTGTTATTGCCGGGATAAGTGTGTTTTACGCATGCCACTGAAATTACATTCCTGACGCCATCCCCATTAGTTCATCTTTTTTTGCGCTAGCTTCCGCGAGCTAAGGCCCCGTTCACACCTAGACGTTTTAAAGTGCGTTCCTGCGCAATTTAAAACGAATGGACGGGGAAATCCCATGCTTTTCAATGCAACCCGTTCACACCTGGGCGTTTTAAAGCACGCAGGAACGCGCTTTAAAATGTACCACGCCCAAATAAGTCCAGGAGCTTCTTTTGCGGCGCAGAGCAGCGCGTTCGTGGCCATAGACATAGCTGCGAACGAGCTGAAATGCGCGTTCGAGCGGTTTTCACGTACGCGCGAACACGTGTAAAAAAAACGTGCGTTTTGCGCACGTTTGAAGTACGTGAAGGTGTGAATTTGGCCTTACTGTACGTTGGGCATCATATACCTAACTGTGGAGCGTAAATGTCCATAAGCATTTCTATAAGTGAGGTATTACACTGGATAGAGTTTTTGCTTTAGTTTACCACGCAGATTTGAGTGAATTCTCACAATTAATTACATATGCCACAAAAGGTAAGGGATGTAAACTAATAACCTGATCTTTTTAGCCTGTTTTACTGTATTTTAAATATATTATGCGTTTACACTGGCTTCCAATGAGATGCCCCACTCCCCCAATTTTTTTGTGGGTTCCTACACCAATGATTAACACACTTGTATAGGTGTTATGGATGAGTCATGATAGATGCTTTTTTTAGTAATACTCCTAAGTGGAAAAATAATATGAGCACAATCTCATCTAAACATCACGTCTGTCATATATTTGTATTTACAAGAATTATCTGTTCCGATTTCAACTAGTATCTCATTTTTGTTTATCATTGGTTAATCCCAGACTACTTCATCTCTTGTTACCAAGTGTCTTTCTGACGTTGGGCAGTCATAGATTTTATTGAAGCTTCCTTACAGTGACTAAGTAAAAGTCAAGTTTCTTATTCCAGGATTGAATTAAAATTACAGTTGTGGTGCACAATAATAGTAGGAAAGTCAGTTGATAATGTGCCTGGAACCAACATTAAAGTTTGCTTGAAAAGGAGAAAATACCTGTGAAAGTAAGTGACAGGCTGTAAATAGAGTGAGCAGTCATTGCTGCAGATGGTGATGAGCTCTACAGGGATTGAGGTGAATATTTAAGTGGGCAACTAACACCTTCCACAACTCAACGCCTTCTGTTTCAGGGATAGGGTAACATTAAGTTTGTAATGTATAGCTAGATTAAGGCACTTCGCCGATATGTTGCCTGAATCCAGTGTCCCTAAAGCTGTACCAAAATAAATATATATTTTTATATCGTTAAGTTCCTGGTGTGGCCCACTGATTTTTTTGAATATTTCCAATTGGTGGATTACGGATGGTGGAGCACTCTGGCAAAACCTGGCATCAGTGTGCCCCCCCCCCCCCGTGAGAGCTGTGCTCTACTTGACTTTCTATGTATAGGTAAGTCAGTTTGAAGGTTGTCTACTAATCTTTCCAATGCAGATATTCACAGACTTTTTAGGATATAAAGAGGTTAAATGTGCTTTCAAGAGCTTGATTTTCCAATCATCTCCATCCAGATTATTTCAAAGACTTAAAACTCCAGTGAAATGTTTTAAAGGTGCTTTTGAGGAAATTAATGTTTAACTATTGGCCTTCATGTCTTGGCCGGGAGAAACGATTTCCTGGAAAACCAAAATTATTCATATGCTGACTTATTTATGAGCTCCTATGATGGACATTTCTGCCCTTTTCACCTTAAAATTCCAAAATTGACTAAGGCTAGATGAGTCACTTGGGCTGAAATAGACATCTATAATCCCATTCATCTTGTCACAATAAATGAACTAGAAATTCCGTGATTTTCTGGCACTTGACTCTCTAAGCAGAAATAAAACATCACTCTGTTGGAAAAGGTTAATATATTACAACATCTTAAAAATAAATACATATAATATTCCCTCATAATCATGACTTGCTTATGGGTATTATTGAAATAGCAAGCAGAGAAACTAGACCATAAAATTCATAAGGAGAACAAAGGGTCTTCCCAGATTGGAGAAACATTAATGATATTAATAATAACAGTTTTGTTTTATAAAATATAGTTTATTGGGGTACCCTGTTCCCAAGGAAACGTACAGTTTATGAGGGATATACAGTGTGTGTGTGTGTGTGTGTGTGTGTATATATATATATATTATATACACCAGGACACTTGCTGGTGAGGTGTTATGATTGGGATCTGAATATGCTTTTCATGGTTGCAGAACTGAGACAAGGTGTTGAGGTTGCACCTGTTTCTCCAGTTGTAAGGCAGGGACCTGCTTGTCCATGGTTGTAGATGAGAGACTGGCTAGTTATGTGTTTGGATCAGGTTTCAATCTTGCTTCTCTGCAGTTGTAGAGCAGATATGTTGCTTGTGTATTATGCCAATATTGTGTGGAAGGCAATTAAGTACTGCCAGGTGTCTCACCCATGGACACATGGTGAAGAAGTGCTTTGACCAGGTCTCCACTCTACCCAGTTGATAATCCTAACTATTTAAAACCTGTTCCTACAACTTGTGAGTTATTCACAGGAATATAGGTCAGAATGTGAGATTCAATAATTGTCGCCATTTCCCACTCACAACAACTCCAGAATTATATCAACGACACTATGAATAAAAAAATCGAACAAAAACCTTGCAATAATGAATGCTGAAAATTATCAAGGGATACAATGATTTTCCATGAGTCTTGGTCACGCTCATCTCAATAAGTTTGAGTTCCATGGATTAGCATCTCATAAATCCAAACAGGATACTATAAATATCTTGCAAATAACTGTGAGGGAATCACAACTTTCACTTGTCTGTGAACTTGGTCTTGAGTAATAACCGCTCACTTTTAGATTTGATTCTAATCATGCCTTAAATATTCTAACATTTCTTTTCATAATTTTGGCTTTTTTTTCTTGTGTTTGTGTAAATTATTTTAATGTTGTATGATTTGACAGGAAGTCTTGTCTTGAATTCAATTTGTAGCTATGATGTGGTCCTTTCAATAGAACATGTTGTACAAATTTTGATAGAGGAAAGGGCTTATAGAAAGTTAGTCAGCCATAACTGTAATTGCTGCTATATTCTTCAAGACTGTTCCACATGTTTTCCACATTTCCTTCACATATTGTCAGAAAATATCCATTGGTAAATGCACACTTTATCACAACCAGGTACACTTGCCGTGTGGTCAAGAGCCTTCTAAACCATGACCCATCTAAACCTTGTAAACAGGGGGTCAAGTTCAGGGGGAACAAGTGGGAACGCATTTGCTGCACTATTTTTATAGGGGATATTGAGTTCCCACACTCTGCGAAGCTTCTATTTAGTTGGTCAATCATAAGTTATCCCTGTAAAGACACAATACATTTGATAAGTGTAATTATTATCATAATTATTCTATAAACCCATCTGATTTGTACATACATTGATATATTTGTGTGTGGTATGGTGGGTTTATGTGCAAGATGACAATGGTTTTAATAGTGGGAATAGTGATAAGTTCCCACACCTATGTTTCTAGCATTTGATCCATGATGAAGAGTCCGGGCAATCAAAGTACCAAGAGGGAGGAGGGAAGAGGTGCAATGTTTTAATTATGAACAATCTTTGTCAAACCTGAGGCTTGACAAAGACTGTTTGCAGTCAAATCGTAATGCGCGGACTCATCTTTCTGTTTCAGAGGAAATCCATTGGGCAGACATGGGGCCATATTACAAAGTTGGTGCTAACTTAACCAGAGCTGTTGTAAACTTACCAGAGCCATTATAGCCTATGGAGCTGTTAAGATAACAACAGCTCTGGTTAAGTTAGCACCAGCTTTGCAATACTGCCCATAGTGAATAACTTTTTTGTTATTGGTTCCACGGATGATGGCATAAGAAGTCTGCATCTTGCAAGTCCCTTCAACTCTCAGTGCCATTTGGGAAAACCTGATTAATTTTTATATGCTGTGCGAGAGGTTGGATAAACTGCATTTAATTGCATTTTAAAAGATAACTTTGTTACCATAGTAGCAACACTAGCCTATAAACAATTCATTAATGGACTTGGGTATTTGCATGGAATGTACTTCAAATTTACCTTTTAATTAACAGAAAAAAATTCCCGGTAATCATTTTCAGACGCATTATTTGAAAAGAGTCAAATTGGCTATTCTGCACTTTCTATTTTCTTAAATCTGCTAACTCCTCAGAGAAAATACACTTTAGTTGCCCCATGAGAGGTCTGCTTGAATGCCAGTGTCAAGTTTGTCGTAAGGCAACAGTAAAAACAATTTTACCCTTTATAACATGTCACAGCAGTGGCATCTAACACTGATGTGTGCATTCAATGCAAAACATAAAAATGACAGACTTCTTTTTCCTGCTGCTGTCATTTTCTGAAAGATGTTTTTCATATATATTTTTTATTTCATCCGAAGCTTGCTGACAAAGCAGCCTGTGTTGGCGCTAACTTTATTATTGCTAAATTCCAGTAACCCGTTGTTTCAATTTGTGAGTATTACAAAAATGCCGTCCGTTCTCGTTTTTCCTTTGTTATTGTGGCTGTATTAAATAAGCCATATTGTTGATTTTTGATCTGGATTTCTAATGGGTCACATGGCATTTGTTTCTGGGATGCAACACCAGCCTTTCTAAACTGGCATAGAAGGCGTCCTGCTTGGTTTCATCGCATTAAGAGCACGATCACGACCTGCTATGACCTAGCCATTAGTAAAACTGCATTTGGAGCACATTTATGAACACTGACCCACGCTGACCTAACCATCATAGAGAATGCAATAGGAGCATGCTCATGAACGCGGACGCTCTTTCCCACTGACAAGTGGCTCATTCATTCTCTCCAAAGCAGTGAAAAACCCCAATGTAGTCAAGCAGTTTATAAATTAAAAAGTTCACTGAAGCTGTCAGAGGATATAGGTTCATGAATAGTGCGTCTTAAAGCCAATTTAAAGTAAGATTGAGAAAGTTACCATCATGTAAATTGTTTTCACCAAGCCATGCCCACCTACTGTTCTTGTTTTCTCAAACACTGCAAATCGAATAAATGACATAATAATGCATATAGATCATGTAATTTGGTTACACTTGAATAGTGTTACTCACAAGAATACTAGAACAAAACTAATAATAAAGCAGTTTGTATTCAATTTCACAGATTGTTTGAGCAGTAGAATTCTAATTAGCATTCTGTTAGAAATACAGGATTCCCCTGCGCTTGTGTCACTGCCTTGTCTGATCTCACCATACATTATGCAGGGACTATGCATGATACTAGTGTTTACCTTAATATATTCCACAATTTTGGTTTGGGACTACCCAAGATGAGGAATTTATTTGCATTACAAAGTGGAATGCTGTGCATGTCACTGGGGGGAAGCAAAAATAAGTTTACATTGTACCACTTTGCTCTTTGCGGAGTAGTACAGACATAAGGCAAAGCATCTGTTGGCATATGTAATTGTATGTTTTATAATTAACTATCAATTCATAGTTACAGAAATGTGCAACCAGAAGAAATATATGATTCATAAAATAATATAGATCATATTTAAGTTTACTTAATTGTTGTTCTGTGGAGCCAAGACTTCCCGTATAATCCGCCATTGCTAAAAATTCGGATAATTCTTGATTTATTTTATCTTTTCACAACCAAAGTCCAGTTAACTCAATTTTGCATCGTTATATATTGAAAAGCAATCATTAGCATATAAAGCCCCATTTGCATATATTTTTAAGGTAGGATTAGTGTGCTCATGTGGAGAAATTAATCTTGATGGGAGAATGCACTCCTGTCCCTCTGGAATACTGTAAACAAGCTGCAAAATAGAAGCCCCATACCTCACTGTAACAAAAAGTTCAAAAACATTGCTGCTGCATTACAACAGCCAGGGAGAGTGCTGAATATAGGGAGAGCATTGGGTTCACTCAATACTGTACAGGGATAAGATTCAGGTGGTTATAATTACTATATCCCTTTACAGAACAGATACAGCTAGTTACAAGTATTTATAAAGCGCCAATAAATTCCTTAGTGCTGTACAATGAGACAGAATAACAAATATACATACCTGTTACAGACATGGAACAGAAGGAGGGAGGACTCTGCTTGAGAGTTTACAATCTAAGAGATACAATATGTTACTGTAATTTCAATGTACAGGTATTATCCCACATACAAATAACATTTTTACATTCTATTGGTATTTTCGGAAGCTGCATTGCTAATAATCTCTTTATGATCACTGTAAATCCCCTTACGCAGGATATCTGATCACTTTTATTATCTACCTTTATCATATTTACTAGATTTGACGCAAAGGTTATTTCTGCCTATATACAGATAATGCAGAGCCTGTGTGAAAATCTGTAATATAAGGGACACCATCCAGAGTTCAGTCTTTCATTCCAACAACATTTCTGTGAAAGATAAACAATATATATATATACATATATGCAAATTTAAATTATTTAATCATTTAACTATTTTACAACAACAATGTCTGTGCAACATTTCTATTTTACTCTATTTGTTAACTTTGCTTGTTTCAAATAAATTTTATGGAATTTTCAAGTATTCTGTAGTGAAGGGGTTAAATAAAGAAACAAAACATACTTGAAGACTTTAAAACCTGTAAAAGTGTACTTCTAGTCCGAAGGCAGCTTACCAACATAAATATACTTTCTCATCATTTTTGCTGATGACTATTTACATCTATAACATACAGTATGTATTGTAATATAGCTATTGTTCCGTACATCCATTATTACATAAAAATCTGATTAATTTTGTCACTTTGTAATCGGGCTTTACATTATTTCTCAGTTTTCAAGGGATTACTTTAAAGCTAATGTTCTCAGCGTATTGTAAATTATAATTATTATAGCCCCTTCTGCAGCAAGAAAAGTGACATCACAGAAACCAATTATGACTTTCATGGTTGATGAGTGAAGTACAGTCTTTTGTAAAGGGATAAGGAAAAATAATTCTCTAAAGTCATAATAATGCTGTTTTATGTGTTTTATGGGCTATTTTCACTTAAGTCGGAGCGTGTCTAAGTTGCATTTTCTTCAGGTTAGAAGTTGAATTAAGTATCAAAAGAGTTGATTTAAACCATTTACTCGCTTCTATTGTTCAACCGAAAGCTATTAGCAAAATTGTAAGAGGTTTGGTGCATTACTAGAAAAAAAATGAATAAAAAATGAGAATAATAAAGAATATAAAATAGCTCTTAACGTTAACAGGTTTGCGGTAGCTTTTGAGATGCTAATGACAGTAACAAGTTACTATGTGCAGTGAAAGAGAAAATGATGGCAAAAAGGTCTGTCTGTGAAAGGCATTCATGTAGGTATTGTTTGTGAACTTAACTTGTGGACAAAGATGGGTTTAAATTTTGGGGATCATTTATTGCGAAAAGCCATTGGCAATAATGATGGATATAGAGCCAGGACTGGCACATAAAGAGATCAGTAGGATTTGCCATGTCTGGCCATGATTTAAAATAAAAATAGGATTTTATTTTCTTATTTTGCTTTAGTGCTCAAAGGGGATGTGGAAGGAAATAGTTATTCTTGAAACACAATGTTTTGATATTTTTATATTAATTTAGTTTATAACTAATCGTGAAGCAAATATCAAGAATCTCATGAAACAATTAAGCATGCAAGTGCCAGTGGTCAATGCGCTACTCTGTAAAATAGATATAGTTATATATACATATATAAATATATTCTGTGGATTTGCATTTTATATATATATATATATATATATATATATACATATATATATATAAAAATGAAGAAAATGGGAGAACTCTGGGTCTTGTATTAAAACAAAAAAGTTTATTAAGCTTTACATAAAATGAGGGACCGACGTTTCCTTCTTCAAGGAATGTCCCGTATAAGAGAACACAACATATAAATAATAAAAACATAAACTCACCCCCCAATCGTGTGCCGCTGTGTCCCTGACCACGCCGATATGCTTAGGAGCCGGCGTACCCTCTCTGGGCGCCGTGCGTGTGACGTCAGTATTGTCACGTCATGGTGTGCGACGGGAATATAGATACTCTAAATTCCTAGCACTCGATGGGCCCTATCACCTCCTTGATGCTAGCACTCACACAAATGAGCGCATGGAGCCACATGGATAAGCACAAATGACAACCTTTTTCTCTCATATTTTACACATAAAGTGGGCTGGATACTTCTGATTTACGCTGCAGGTAGGGAATTAGTGCGTGTAACTGATTTCTGTGCATATATGTATATTTTGTTGTATTTCCAGCCAGGTCATTTATTGCAGCTGTCCCTTTCAGTGTTTGCTTTTTCAATCCTAAAGTGGAAATGTGGTGAGGGTATAAATATAAACCCACCATAGTTTGTATCTTAGCTGAGAAGCATTAGGAGGACATGTGGTTGATGTGAGCAATTTTTGGTTACATTAGGTTAGGACCCACCATTAAAGCGGTGCCTTGACGTGACGGGTGGGCTTAACACATCAATGACCATTTAAGTAAACTAAAATCTCTTCTTTTCGCATGAAGCCACAGTGGTGAGTGCAGTTGAAAACCTGTTTTATACATGAAGTGGGCTGGATACCTCTGGTTTGCACAGCCGCCTAGGTAGGGAATTAATTCCTCGAAACCACTTTCTATGTGTGTTAGCGCTAGGTTAATTGAGGTGAAAGTGTGCCACACAGATTGCCTCCCAGGTTAAAAAAATCTGTTAGCGCATAAGTATTAGCACTTTTTAATGTGAGCTTAATGTACCTTGCTCTCCCTATGCTTAACATGAGGAGCGCAAAAGTGTAAGCAAAGAGTAATTCACAAACGTCCTAACGCTTATTACTAACCGCTGCTGCTAACAGAAAAGGTTTGCTACAGTTTAGAGCTGTAGCAGACGGATTCTGCTTCTGCAGACTCAGCAGCAGCTTGAACCCCACCCAAAATCAAGTACTCACCTCTCATCCCGTGGTGAGAATGGCGACCCACTCTGCCGATTCTGAATTCAAGGAATAGGGCCTTATATGTCTCCAAAATATTAATGAAGGCGCACAAATTTCAAAAGTGCAGAAAAACATAGGAGTAAACAAAAAGCTGCCCACATTGCCATCTCTAAAGTTTTGTAAATCAACTGTGAGGTCAGCCCCATTGCAAGGCATATACAGACTTTAACAAGTCTTGGTACTGGTTCAATTAAAACACTGTGTGAAAATTAAGTCACACCCATGGAACCTACAAATTCGCAAATCCACAAGGATTTTGACCCAACATTTGCAGTCAGGGTAGAGATACCCCTGGCAAAATAAATGGATGCAAGCAAATCTGACACGCATGTCCCAAACAAACTTTAAACATCACAAAATGAAATGTCTGAAAAGAGCTTGTATTCCATCGACTGCCTCCAGCTCATTTTTGAAGTAGCTCTTGGTCATGGGTGTGGCCGCGGAGGGCCTTGCAGTGGACGTGGAAACACAATATCCGATTAATAGACTGGGAGGAATGGGGATGGTTTTCCCCTCCAGCTCGCTTGTCGGCCTTTAGTTTTCATGTGCTCTGTTGCTGAGTGACAAATTAGGTGTCGGATACCGTGGGACGAGCTGTGACGAGGGCTAGGAACGATTTGCTTTCTTTTTTCTTTTCTTTTTTCTCTCTCTTCCTTTTGCTCCTTCTCCCTTTACCTGCAGTGTTTTTCTATTCTATGTTCCTCTCCTGGTTCACATGGGAATAGCCCTTTAAGTAACTTTTTAAATAGATGGCATCACATGTGTTACATATAGCTGTCAATTTGATTTTGTCTCTGTCTCTGATTCATGTATATTTCGTTGGATGGTTGTAATTTTCCAGGATTCATGTGAACCAGTTATGTTACTATACTATTGCTTTTGATCATTTTATCTTCCCTTTTTTTATGTTTTGAACACAACTTTATAAAATGTGAATAAAAAAACGCAAAATGAAATGTCCGGAAAGCATTTAGCTTAAAATAAAACTAACATAAGTAATAACCATTTAATCATGCTATGATTTTGCATGTGGTCCATACTATTACTGTGAATGGTGGGCTATAGAGTCTATTGGCACAGCCCTTTTGTTCCCTGGCATTTATACCTATGGGTGAATCATTCACATGTTAGGGTGCAATGCGTTGTTCCTTGTGTAGATTCACCATCATTGACAATTCCCATCATGCCAATATTGATCCATAAAATATCTCATCCCTATCTGCATGTATGTGTCTGAGTGTCAATGTGTGTGTCTGCACCTGCTTATGTGTATATGTTAGTGTTTGCAGGAGTGTATCCAAGAGTACCAGATTTTACATATGAATGTCTGCATGTGTGTACTTGTCAGGGCTTGCATGTTAGCATCTTAGCATGTTTGTATGGTCAGATTTGAAATTATCAGGGTTATTCAAAGAGATCCGAATGGCTGCCGAAAGGTAACCGAACGCTGAAAATCAGTGTTCGGATACCTTTCTTGGCCATTCAGCTATCCAGAGAGCAGGCAATTCGCCAAATTGAAAACGAGAGAAATCTCAATGTATCCTTCCTGGTAAAATCCTTTGTAAATAAATAAATAAATGTTGGCGAATTGCCTGCACATACGGTGCCTGTTCGAGAGCAGTGAAATCCCCATAGCTTCGGCTATTCAGAGAACAAAAACCAGCAGTGAAAAGTTAATGAATTGCCCTGCCATTCGGTGGCTTCATGCTGCAGATTTATTGAGGCGAATCCCATAGGCTTCAATGTTAAAAATATTCCCGTTTTAATTCAATATCTAATAAACCGTTTATTATAATATTCTGCAGTAAAAATATTCTTTATTGTTAGATTTTGTAGGATCTTTTAAGCATTTTTCTGCATTTTTTTGCCAAAAATATTTTGCCTTTTTTTTTTTTAAACGTTTGTTCTTTTTTCTGTAACAGCCCTTTTTATTATCATTCCTTGGACCTCATATGTAAATTTCAGACATTTTCGCTAAGTAGTTTCTTTACAAACAGCGTTTCACTTTTCAAACATTCAGGCTGGGGTCAGACTAACGCAGTATTAACGTGCGTTTAGCAGCACTAAATCACGGCCGTGCTAGCAGCAAATGACGTCCAATGCCGGGCAGCATACGAAGAACGGCCGCACAAAAGTGCGGCTGCGCAACGCAAGTGGCAAACGAACGCATTTTTTCCGAGAACGTCAAACCGCTAGTACTGACGTACAGAGTGCGCTGCGTCCGCTAGCGGCATGTGTGCGTGATTAGGAGACGTCAGACGCTGCTAATGACCGGCCAACATAATGTCCAGACACAAAAAGTGTTTTATTGATGATCCGTACAAAATCACGGACGAAAATACACATCGTATGACCGCTATCGCGTATTCCGTGAAAAAATGCATCCATTCGTTCGAATGCACTTTTACACGGACAACGTGAAAAATGCGTTAGTCTGACCCTAGCCTCAAACGAACATTCCATTCGTCTGCGGTGTCGGGATTTTACATCAGCTGCACTGCGTGTGATCGGCTCCTGCTCGGGTTTCTTCAGCGTGTTTGGCGGGGTTAATCCAGATGTTTTTGCAGGTTTTCAGTGTGCCTTCATCGGGTTTTGCGGTAAGTTTTCGGTGGGTTTGCGGTGACTTTTCCCTGCAATTCGGGGACCCTGTGGTGCTTGCTGAATACACCACAGGGTCGCCGAAGTGGGATTGCCAAATCGCACCGAATGGAGGAGAATGAAAAGTTACCGAACGTGCGGTGACTTTTCGATTCTCTTTGAATAACCCTGTATGCGTTTGTGTCTGTACAAGTGGAGGCTTAAGATAGAGTGGTGAAAAAGACATTTTGGGTTGGAAATGTGAGAATCATAATTAGTATTAATTTAGTCGACTAATACATTTTGTAAAAGACTTGGTCAGAAGTCTACATTTGTCACCGAATTAATGTTGTCCACTAAATTATGAGGACTAAAACTATGATTAAATCAATTGACAATTTTGTTGACTAATAAAAACTACACGAAAATGTTACGGAGATTTAATTTTTAAGTTTTGCTCATATCCTTTGACTAAAATGCCATTTAGTTTCAAGTCCTGTTTTAGTCGCCCACTACAACTATGAGGAAAATCCGTTAACATTTGACTAAAACTATGATAAAACTCTAATGACCTGCTCATCAACTGATTAAAAACTAGACAAAAATGTTTGAGGGATTAATCTTGATTTAATTTTTGTCATTGTCCTTTGACTAGAATGCCATTTAGCTTTAGTCGTGTTTTGGTTCACTAAATTAACACTGATCATAATGTTGACACAAAAGTGGATACAGACATAAGGGGACAGGGAGACATAGTGGATACAATGAGGATTAGAGGTGAATTTGGGAGAAGCACATTAGGAGCTAAGAGTTCAATTAAATAATGAATTAGTTGTGCAGTAATGTGTGTACTGGCTCATTTACCTGCAATTAAGCCATTTTAATGGAACAAAATATCTAGCCTGAATTATAAACAAACCATATCATTGGTCCAACAGCTAAATCCTTTTCTCTTCTTCTGAACCAAATGTCTTGCTTGTGCCCATGTGTATAATGTAAATAATAAAATCAATATGCTGACTCCTTACATTCTTAAATAAAAAGTGGGTTTATTCCATGGAGGAAAATCAACGTTTCAACCCGGGTGGGTCTTTGTCAAGTCAGGGTCGACCCACCAGGGTCGAACTTTGTCTTTCTTCCACTGAGGAATAAACCCACTTTTGATTTAAGAACACAAGGAGTCAGCATATTGATTTTATTCTATGGAGGTTTGTGAAGTGGATCCACACTGGCTGGTCGGTGAGGAAATTGGTTGTGTCGATTGGTGCTTTTGGGACATGTGTAAAATGTATACTCAAACATGCATTACAAATACAAACAAATGCTGAAGAATTGTCCTTGCGTGTGTAGCACAATGTGTATTTGAGTTTGAGGATATACAGTATATATATATATTAGTAAAAGTCTACACCATTACAGAAATATCAGTATGTGATTGGCCTAATAATAATATTTATTTCCAAGTAAATTTTTATAAATAATCTATTGAATTTATAGTTTAGAAAACGCTACTTTACGTTTTACTTTAGCATTACTAGAACTATTAAAAATGGTAATACTTTGTTTATTTAAGATTATTATTCAATTTAAAGTTTTAGTTTTTCCATTTTGTGAGAGCATAGGCTGTTATACAAAACACAATTAATACGTGTGATAAAGTAATTTACACGGTATCTGTCGAACCAGCAATGTGATCATTCATACAGTTGTTGTCACACACACATTCCCAATTACTCACGTACAGTAACATCCATCACTCAGAGTTCTGGTCTACACAAAATATCCACTACCTCTCTCATTCACATTTTCTGCATCACTACAGTCCTATCATTCCTTAACTCGGATATCCATCTTACTTCCCTTCCATTTCTCAAGGTTATATAGCCGTGATGCTTTCCATGCTCATTCTCAGTTTGCAGCATCAATAATTTCGTCTATACTTCACCATTTCCAGATTGCTCATGTATCCAACATACATCTTATATGGGCAACTGTACTTATTTGTTCTTTAAACCTATAATTTATTATCAATTCTGATTGTTGCCATTATGAATATAACTTTTTAATATCCATTGTTGATGTACTATGAGATTCGGTAAATAAAATAAAAGATTATACCAATAACAATAAATAATAAAAGTCAAAGTGCTATTTGGTAGTAAATATCGATAGAAATAATAATAATGATAATTTTTAGACTTTCTCTAATTTTGTATGGCTGGATAAACTAGAATGTAAACAGTAAAAGCAGGGCTACTTATTTTATAAATCTTGAAATAATATTTATGTAGCTTGGGCTGCATGAAATTGAAAATACTATTTGATCTCATTTATATTATTGGCTTAGTAAGAGCTATGCATTTTTTTCTTTAATGAAATATTATTCATAATGGTCTTTAAATACATATTTCCCTCTTTTAACGTCTGGATCTCAGCAGTAAAAACCTAGGGAAGTGTGGATTTAACAAAACACTTTTCGGTGAAAGAAAATATCACCAAAATATCTATTTGAAACATGGAACACCTAGTAAAAACTGAAATGTAGGATGAAAAAAATACGTTTTGCAAAAAGCCTGTTATTTTTCACAGATTTAGCTATAATTTGTACACAGTACAAGTGAAAAATAGTATCTACAACAGAAATGTATTGAATGTTGGAATATTTCATATATCTTGAATGTTTGCATTTCTATACTTTCATACCTATATGTGTGTCACACGTTTTATGTTCAAAGAGTTTTTATTGAGTTTTCAAGGCCAAAGATGATAAAAAAGTACAAAAAGCATCACTGATAAAACCAGAGAGATTGACAATTTTAATAATATAAAATAAATTGGAATTTAAGTTAACCCCATAGTGACCGGGTGATTTTACCGTTGTCTGTCCGAAAGTTCACACTGCTGTTTTTACATTTCTGTGCTGTTTGTGTTTAGCTCTAACTTTCCTCTTACTGGTTTATAGAACCCACACATATTATATACCATTTTTCTTGTTTTTAAATGGAATTTCTAAAGATACCATTATTTTCATCATATTGTATCATTTACTATAAAGAAATTATGAAATACAATGGTAAAAACACTCTTTTTCCAACTTTGGCCCCCAAAATCCCCCAGCTAAACCATTTTGAAATTTTGTCCTGAGTTTAGAAATACCCAATTTTTACATGTTTTTGCTTTTTAACCCCTTCACTGCGGAGCCATTTCACCTCTGTGTGCTGAGCTCATTTTGACCATTTTATGATCACCATGTTTAAACGTTATTTGAAGTCCTATTTTATTATAGCTCGAGACAAAATTGTTTTTAAAAAAACCCACTTTTTAATTTATTTTTAATTTTTACACCAAATATGATCATGTTTGGTATCGTTGTAAAGGCCATGATCAGACCATGTTCCAAAGGAACCCCCTATCTCCGCTCGGCAGCTAGGGGGTTAACTGACCAACTGACGGCAATGCACATATGGCGATGAATTCAGTGGGTGGGGGTGACCTCGGAGGCTTGGCTAACATCCAAGATGCATGTCAGCTACCTCCGGAAGCGGATCGTGATCAGACACCCAAGGGGTTAAAAAGGGGCACGGCTGGAAAGAGCAGACTCTTCCCTTTCCAGTGGTGCCTCTCTCTTTTTTTTATGTGCAGCCATTTGGGAGGGAGAGGGGGCCAAAGGACCCCCACTCCCCTTTCTGAATCTCCCCTGCAGGCGCCGGGGGCGTCTGAAACTGACATCATTGCACCTCGTAATATGGAGCTAAAATGGGGACGTTTGCAGGTTTTCCTTCTTAGCATCCCCGTTTTAGCAGCAATAATGTAATACTGCCCGTAGTATGGTAAACAAATAGGGAAAAGGGGTGGGAAATGGACTGTGTTTGTATGGCGTAATTGCTGCCTAGGAATGAGAAAATTCAGAAGTGATGAATACATTTTCAGCCTGTCTTGTAGCCTAGATTTAAAAATTATTAGCCCTGTGTATTTGTCTGAAAATATGTTTGGTTACTTTATTATTTTATATCATAACTTTATTTTGCTTTCCTGCAAACATTTTACAACAATCTTTTGCTCTCATTATTTTCAATATTATTTTTTCTAATTTTACTTCACTGTGGAGCATAATATGGAGCCCCGCAGGTGTCATGGTGTTTTTTTTAAATGTGCGCACGCTGTGCTAGGTTGCGGGGATGACCTTGCACAGAGAGCCCACGAGATAACCCTTAGCATGTGCACGACATAGCTGTTCTGTGCACACGTTGAGACTCCCCTCAGAGTCCTCCTGTCACGGTCCGTACCCCTAGACCCTCTGGCACCCCCTCTGGTTGATATAGGACATTCTTGTCTGGACTTTTAGTGTCTCTGGCGCCACCTCTGGCCTCTATTGACATTTCTTGGATTCCAAGCCTGATCAGTACCTGGACTTCATTGGTTCACCCTGGATCATTTTGTATAAATGGAGACCACGCCCTTAGTAGGGTGCGGTCTCATTCATCCTGAATATGTCTTCAAGCTCATGTCTGGTTTGCCTTGGTCTACATTCATCCTATATCAGTCATTCAGTTCAGTCTGTCTGTCTTCAAGCTCAGGTCTGGTTTGCCTTGGACTAGATTAATCCTGTTCAGTCTGTCTACCTGTTCATTCTGTTTACATTAGACATGTGCATTTGTTTTTGTACTAAAACGATTTAGTCCGAATTTTGGGATAATTTAGTTTTCGTATGACTCAAGAGAAACGAAACTGCTCAGTACAAAAAAACGAAAGAAACTAAAATAAAATGCATTACATTTTAGTTTCAGTCCTTTTTGTGATATTACATTGATGAGTGAAGGAGACCAGCAATAAAGAGCACAACATCGCAACATCCGTAGTTCTGCACCCTCCACATGCCAATGCAGTAGGATGTTCTATACAGAGAGGGGCATTAATTAATGCAGGAGGATGTTCTATACATTATACAGAGAGGGGTATTAATGCAGGAGGATGTTATATACATTATACAGAGAAAGGTATAAATTGAGGAGGATGTTCTATACAGAGAGGGACATTAATTAATTCAGGAGGATGTTCTATATATTATACAGAGAGGGGTATTAATTAATGCAGGTGGATGTTGTATACATTATACAGAGAGGGGTATTAATTAATGCAGGAGGATGTTCTAAACATTATACAGAGAGGAGCCTTTTTTTTTAGCCCTTTAAATCCAGTGGCTGTGAGCGCTGAGATCGGCTGCTTGTTACATTATCTCTCAGTACAATGTATCAGGCTCAGTTGTTACAGTAACTGGCTGCAACAGCGCTCAGAGTTTCAGTAAAACAAGGAAATAATATTGTTCTAACCTCTTACATATAAAAATATTATTTACTAGTTTTACTGAAACTCTGAGCACTGTGATGAGCAGCAGTCAGTTACTGTAACAGCTTTGCCTGACACGGGGCAGTATTACAATGTTGGTGCTAACTTAACCAGAGCTGTTGTGAACTGAAAACCTCCATAGGCTATAATGGCTCTGGGAAGTTTACAACAGCTCTGGTTAAGTTAGCACCAACTATGTAATATGGCCCACATTGTGCTGAGTGTGAGAGATACTGTAACAAGCAGCGATCTCAGCCCTCTGAGGAGCCACTACAATAGTAATTGTATCCACTGGTTTTCGGATGAATGAAATTAGTTTTCATACTAAAGAACTGAAAACAAATTTCTTTAGCAACTAATTAAATTGCATTTTAGGACGAATCCATTAGTTCAAAACGAAATTTTGTGCTGTGCACATGTCTAGTTTACATGTTCATGTCTGGTTTGTCCTGGTTTAGATTTATCCTGCTCAGTTCTGTCCGTCTGTCTACAAGCTCATTCTATCTACTAGTCCATTGTCTGGTTTGCCCTAGTCTAGGTCAGTCCTGTTTTTCTTGCCTTCTTGTAGAATATGTTTAGTTCTGCTTCCCATGTTTAGTTCTGCTTCCCATGTTATTTGCCTATTTTGTTTGTTTATGTTTTTGATTTTCTGGACCTTCATTGTTATATCTGGTTTTCTTTATATTTCTTGCCTTGAGGTTAAAGGCTCTGTTTATTGAATTTATGTTCTGTATTCCCTGCTCTTGGTTTAAGTTCTTGGTTCCTAGAATACATAATATATATTTATTTTCTAGTTCAGGCTCATGGTCTATTTTCATTGCTCATTAGGCTCACACCCCTCTCTGTCAGGTCAGGTCCCCGACCCCCACCGTTACACCTCCAAGCTAGGGACTGGTTTCTCAGCCTTCCATCCAGCAGCCCTCCTTCCCTGCTCAGATTTTCTCACAGAATGCAGGGAGCCCTGTCACAGATCAACTGCTAAGCTCCTCCCTGCCCCGTCCTTCAGAGTCTAATCAAAAGAGCATGCAGAAAACAACAGCTTTTGGCTACAGCTCAGTGTGTAAGTGACCCTGCTTGATAAACCAGAGGTCCTGAGTTCAATTCATAGTAGCGCTGCCTGAGTTTTTTTTTTTTTTTTTTACACATCTACCTTTTTATTTTTACATCCCAAAACAAACACGATAAAAATGATAATTTTAGAATAATATCATTATTATTGTGCTTGTTTTAGGAGGTAAAATAAAGGCACAGGTAATTGTGATTAAAAAAAAAGACTGATAATATTTGAACTCTTGGGCTTCTGTTTACAAAGCAGGAGCATTAACACACTGAACTATAGACTAACTCAATAAAAAATATGCCTATTAATTTCTTAATTATTTAAAACCCAAGTCAGGGAGGCACAAATCTGCAGCCGGCCAGTGAGGAAGGAGTGCTCGGTCGGGGAGGGGACTGTCTGCCTGAGGTACAGTATCTTGTGAGCACGCTAATGGAAATAACTAAATTACCTTGTGCCCACCCTTTGCTAGCACCTTGCACAGCTTGGGAACAAGTTATTTTTTTCCTCCTAACACTGGCGTGGCTCCATAGCATAACAAGAGACCCATAATAACTTATTATTCTCCCAGAGTACAACCAATATAGTACCGAGTATAGGAGGAGTAAAAGCCAGTTACTGCTAGGATTGGATTAGTGAGTTGAGAGGAAATTATTAAATAAGGCCAAGTAGTAATTGCCTTGTCTCACATAAAAATTACTAATCTTTCACAGGTAGTAAGTAACTTTAAACATTTAGGGTAACCAACAGTCTTTATCGTTTTTTGTTTTTTTTTAAATGTGATTCGCCGTTGTGCTTAGATGCAGATAATGTATGTAGTTCTAGCTTTTGTATTCTAAAACCATACTGGTCTATATCCCCCAAGCTATTAAGCTAAAAAAAAGAGCAAATTGGTGAAATTTAAAGGTTTCCTTTGACCTCTTGGCTTAAAAGGTCCTCTGATATCTTCCAGTGTCAAACTTGTGTAGCCTTTCCTGACACAAAGGGTTACCATTGACATTCTTCTTCACCAATAATAATTGACTGGTAGTGAAAGATTTATGCGTATTGACATAAACACGTTGTACAATTTAGACCTTTCTTCCTACCAGTTAATCTGACAATATGGTGTATCAATACCTTGATCTGTGTTGCTGTGAAAAATATTTTATGATGAAAGTGAAGTATACTTCCATATTCAATATAACCCATGGACCCATATACATATATGCTTTATTATTATTATTATTAAAGAGATACTCTATGCACCAAGATCACTACAGCTTAACGAGATGCTATATGGTGCCAGGAGCCCTGACCCTGATCCTTTGTTGTTGTTGTTTTTTTTTTTTGCACTAAACATTTTGCCCTCAAAAGCGAAATTCTGTTTCCTCCCCAAGCCTTGTCAACCAGCGAACTATGAAGTACATTTTCCATATCTCTCTACAGTGTTCATAGCCACCCTAAGCTGTCAACTTGTATATTGCTCAGGTGTTCATGTCCATAGCATTTTTTTCCATTCTTTATTTTCATGCAGTATAGCACAATACAATCTGCAAGGTAGAGGCAATCAGTAAAGGTGCATCGTACGTCTGCTGGGTGTATAACCGCTAAAACGATATAAACATTACATAATAAGCGACACAAGACTTATAAATGTTCATACATCGGGAAATTATAGAGTCTCGGAATACTCTTCCCACAGGGCCTAGACGTTCTCATGTGAGCATATGGCTTTTCACATCTTGGTTGCCAACTCATCCATTATTTGCATGTTCCTAAACCTCCTAATAACCCCTTTGTGGATAGCATGGTATCTCCCAGGCATTTGTTGCTCGTCACCGTTTGGCAGCTAAGCATACGTGATTAATTAGGGTTTGATCTGGCCTGGAGAAGTCTGGGGGTGTCAGCATTACAATAAGGCCAGGGGTTAAGGTACAGCATTTTTTAATGTCTTCACAATAATCTGGGTTGATGTATGCTTTAATTAAGTGGTGAAGTATTGTAATGGAGTTAAGATATCTGTCAGCATCATTTTAAGGTCATTTAGTAATTAACTGGGGAAACAGAATATATTGAATAGCCACCATCATATAGCTAAGAAAGATACTATGCTATTGACCATAAAATAATTAAATGCTCCTACAAGGACAAGGTAAAATGGAGCCATAAATTATTTATACGACCCTTGCTTATGAATAGTTTTCAAACTTTCTCCAAGGTTCTCGGCATCACATCAATAAGCTGAGTAATTTATTTCCTGAAGTACACATTAAACGTGGCTGTATAACTTACAAATAATATTTATTTAACATCATTTTCCTTTTCTTGGTTTTGCAATCACAACACCTGCAGATTTCTTTGTTATTCTTCACGCTATAAGAAGCCCGTTGAGAGGACCGCTCTTGTAAGCCGGGGTTTTTTTGTTGTTGTTTTATTTTATTGTAAGAAATACCGGCATGATATCATTGTATTAACCTTTCAATGCAAGAATAATCTTTCAGAATATCAACATGTTAACCATTCATCCAAACAGGGACATGCAGAGAATTGATTTGCACGGAAACTAGTACTTTCTCAATCTGTCTCTGCTATAGGTTTTCATTAGAATTTCATAGCATTTGGTTGTTTTCGCAAATTAGGGCTGCATGCCTGTGTGAAATGGAGCAACACGCATCAAACAGGACTACTACACTGGTCCTTTTTGTATGTTCTGTTCTTTTATCGTCAATTGCTATATACTCGTCAATGAAAACCACATAATTCCAGAGAAAAACACATTTTGAATGTGATGATATCGAATGCAGTATTTTGTAAAATAAATGCTAAAATAGAAAAAGAAATCAATGGTTGTGATACGCCTATTATATTCTTCATGTTGACAAGCCTGTAGTCTGCCCATAGGAGTATTTTTAATCCTTGTGCAATACTACAATGGCATGTCGTGAACGATTTGTCAGTGTGACATGTGAGTTTATTGAATAGTGGTACATTTAGTGATGTTTGTAATGGGCAGTAGCACAATGAAAATGTATTATTGAATAGATCTTAATAATCAATTTTAACCCCTTCACTGCTGAGCCATTGCATCTATGTGTGCTAAGCTAGGGCCCTATTACATTGTTCGCACATAAACGCAGAGTGCGAATTTTTGCGCGAACCGTCAAACGTTATCGCACGTAAATCAACGCTGATATTACAATCCTCGCACATTTTTTCATCCGTCAAAAAATAATGCGCGTAAAACGGATGCGCAAAACCTGTGCGCAGTAACTTTGCGCGCAGAAATCAGTGTACAGACTGTTTTTTTCACGCAATTCAGCCAATCAGAATTAAGAACCTTAATTGTCTCACGTTACGTTTTTGCGCCTGTCAAAGTCAATCTGAGTATATATGCTGCAGCAATAATAAAAACACACACAACTTCTCAAATTCATTGGTTTGGTATGTGTAGAATGTGTAACTATACTTTGCTGTATTTTTTTATTTTTGGGCTGTTGTATTTGGGTTCGGCCAGATCCGTCAGATTTGCCATTAACAGCAGCTTTCAGGAGTTGCTAAAATTATGCACGCAAAGACCGTGCGTTCCAAACTGCGCATAGATTGTAATACCATTTACATACCATCGCACAAACGCATTATCGCTCACAATGTTAAGTATAGGACGCGCAAAGTAGAGTAAGGTTCACCTGCGGTAGACATACGCGAGTTTGTTGCGCTGAGATTGTGTTACGACCTTCACCGCAAAGGGTTTTACCCCTCGCGTTAATGCGTTTTTTGCGCAGGCGCAAACGTATGTATGAAGATTGTAATAGGGCCCCTAATTTTTTAAATTTTTGCTCCTGTGTAACCGTAGTTTGAAGTCACGTTTTATTATACGACCGAGACAAATTTATATCTTTTTACGGCCGACTCATAAAATATTATTATATGTATACGTCATGTCCTGCCAGAATGCTATAACAAAAAATGTGAATTCTAATTCTATTAAAATTTCATCTCCAACGTGTAAAATGATTTTTTTAACATTTTATCATTCGAGCCTTTGCGGTTATATATGGGGTTCGCGTGTTAAAAAAAAATCAGAACTGATAACGCGTTACTTTATTTTTCTGAGATATTACCTGATTTTGGCTAAAACCGAAAAAAAATTGTTACTGCAGCATCATTGTTCACATTATAATTGAAATGCTGCGTTAATAAAAAAAATGTTTTTATTTATAAGTTTTTGTTTTTTACTTGTAACATAGTCATATTTGGTATCATTGGATAGCCAAGCTGATCCAAAGGTCCCCCTTTTCTCCAACATAGGGTTTCCATAGGGAAATCCCTTGGCAGCTAGTGGTTAATTCTCCAACTGATATCATCGCTCAGGGAGAGGCCTCGGAGGCTTGGCTGATATCCAAGATCTCAGCCATCTCTGGGAGAGCTTTGTGATCCCGATCACAGACTAGCAACTAAGGGGTTAATAGAGGAAGACCTGGAAAGGTCACACTGTGACCATTTCAGCGCTGCCTCTCTTTTACTAATATCTCCTCCCAATCGGGAGGGAGAGGGGTCCAAAGGACCCCCTCCTTTCAGGCATACTTCTGGCTTTGCCGGGGGGACGCCTGAAATTGATGTCATCGCACCTGTCGCAATGACGTCAGTGCACCGGGAGGGGGTATAAAGTGGGGTCTGACTTCATGTACGTCAGATCACTGCGGGACCCCAGAGGCAGAGGTGAGTATTCTGCTGGAATGCCCCATCTAACAGGGTTATCCAAAGAGATTCGAAAAGTCACCGCACGTTCGGTGACTTTTCGTTCTCTTCAATTCGGTTCCTTTTGCCGATTGTATTTCGGTGACCCTGCGGTGTATTCATCAAGCACCACAGGGTCGCCGAATTGCAGGGAAAAGCTGTCGCAAAACCACCAAAAACTAACCACAAAACCCACCAAATGCATGCCGAAAACCAGCAAAAACATCTGGATTAACCTTCGAAAAACCCGAGCAGGAGCCGATCACACGCAGCCGAACAGGAGCCGAATCACACAGAGCCGAAGCAGCTGAGACGTAGCGGAGGCAGTGAATAAATTCGCAAAACCATTTGTATGAATCTGTGAAAATGAAACGCTGTTTGCAAAGAAAATACTCAGCGAAAATGTCTGAAATTTACACAGGAGGTCCAGGAATGATAATAAAGAGGGCTGTTACAGAAAAAAGAAGTAAACTTAAAAAAAAAATCTAAAAATGCTTAAAGTATCCTAAAAAATCTATAAATAAAGAGACTTTTTGCTGCAGAATTTTATAATGAACGGTTTATTAGATATTGAATTAAAACGGGAATATTTTTAACATTGAAGTCTATGGGATTCTCCTGAATAAATTTGCCGAATTAAACCACCGAATGGCAGGGCATTAGGGGAACCTTTCCCTGTTGGTTTGTGTTCTCTGAATAGCCGAAGCAGTGCTTTTTCATGGGGTTTTCACTGCCCTCGAACAGGCACCGAACAGGCACCGTATGTGCAGGCAATTCGCCAGGATTTGGCGAATTGCCTGCTCTCTGGATAGTCGAATGGCCAGGAAAGGCAACCGAACGCTGATTTTCAGCGTTCGGTTACCTTTCTCAAGCAATTCGGATCTCTTTGGATAACCCTGTAAGTGGATGACTTGAGGGGAACGTCCTATTTATATAGCAGGGGATTCCCATGATGTTCCCCACGCGTCTTCCGCAGTGAAGGGATTAAGTCATATAATAGATCTTGTATAACCAACAATGCAAAGAGGGTTTATACTGTGGAAACACCCAAAAACAATGAGCAGCAAAAAAACACCACCCTGATATCCACCAAATTCAGAAAGCATATAACATGAAAAACAAAAATTGGTGGTGTTGCGCTAAAGGAAAGTAAAAAAACTTATGTATGGTCTATTTTGAAGGCATGCTATACTGCACAGCAAAAAGAGAAAGAAAGTTCTATTTCTCAATAGTTCGTTCAATGGATATCCAGTCTCTGTTGTAGAAAGGATTTTCAGTGAAATCTTCCAAGACTTTGGAACGAATGACCACTTCTTTGGTGAATCTTCATTAAAGTGTATATATCTCGGAAAAAGAGAAACTCGATAGTGTTATACCGTTTATTAATGTGTATACAAATCTACTGACATAATATACGTACAGAAAAAGAGGTAGTGGGTTTAGGATTTGATCTCACCCACTGCCAGATAAAACATCACGTCCCAATCAAGCCTCTATAGACAAAACCACCAGGAGCTCCCGGGCTGCTTCCAAGGTGGTCACTCAATACCAAAGGTGGGACCGCGATGATAAAGTGACGTAGTGCTGACGCGTTTCGTCCGCCCACGGGACTTCATCAGAGCATACGTCACTATGCCATCATCCTCTCTAAATAGTGTCTTAACTTGACACACCTGGTGAAATTCTAATGAAATTCTCTGTAGCCACTCCCTATGGGAGATCCTACAAATGGACTAACCAACAATGGACTAAATTACAATCTTCGCACAAAAACGCTCGTGCAAAGCGTGAATTTTTGCGCGAAGCGTCAAACGTTTACTCGCAAATCACCGCTGGCATTACAATCCTCGCATGTTTTTTCATCCGTCGAGCAATAACACACGTAAACCGGATGTGTAAAAATTCTCGCAGTGTGCGCACTGTTTATTTCTCGCGATTCAGCCAATCAGAATTAAGAACCACAATTGTCTCACATTAAGTTTTTGCGCCTGCCAAAGTCAATTTGAGCATATATGATGCAGCAATAATAAATGCACACACAACTTCTCCATTTTATTGGTTTGGTATGAGTAGAATGTGTAACTATACTTTGCAGATTTTTTTTATGGGCTGGTGTATTTGGGTTTGGCCAGGTTGTTCAGATTTGCCATTACCACCAGCTTTTAGGAGTTGCTAAAATTATGCGCACAAAGACTATGCGTTAAATCCTGCGCATAGATTGTAATACCATCCGCGTACCAGCGCACATACGCATTTGCGCTCACAATGTTAAGTATAGGACGCGCGACGTACAGTAAGCTCGTGCAGCGTTCGCGCAGGTTCACCCGCGGTAGACGATTACACGCGTTTGTTGCGCTGACTATGTAATACGGCATTCGGCGCAAAGGGTTTTACCCCTCGCGTTAATGTTTTTTTGCGTGGGTGCAAACGTTTGAGCGAAGATTGCAATTTAGCCCAATGTGTCTAGACAGTTTGAACACCCTGACTTTATTCTAAAAGATAATGATGTTGAACTTGGGTATAAAAAGTTTGAATTTAAAGATTAATTCAACAAGTTTTTGGTTTTATTTAACCTTTTTAAAAAAAATATTAATGTCTGCTTTGGTGAAATATAATGATGCCATCACTGACTGATAGTATTAGAGTTCAGAGAAATTTTTGCCCCAATTCCATCTGAGCTGTTAATTTGTAGCTAGTCAGAGAAGAATTACTTTTTCCAAACTAACACTGTCTTATTGGCTCAAGCCAGTATTCTGCAAAGAATGCTGGTTCCAAGACCTTGGTGTTAAGTGATTTTGAAAAAGCAAAAACACTTAGCACTTTAAAGTAACTACACTTAAAAAACTCAAACTTATCTCTGATCCCGCGGTGAAAAGGGTGGCATGATACAGCTCTTGCTCTGACTACAGGCAGCAGCGTACTGGGAACAAATAATTCCATGGCCCCAGTGCCAACCTGCATACAGAATCTTGCACAGGGTCAAGCATGTCTCTATGGATTCCTATTTACTTCAGAAGAAGATACCAATGGTGGCACTCAGTGACACTGACGGTATCAATGAACTACTCCAAAATATACTGCCAAGACGCTAATGCAGTAGTTAATAGCAAGCTGCTAATGTATAACGACTCATGCACAATTTATCCGTTAGCAAGATGCTATTAGCCGCTCGATTGGAATCTGGCCTTTTATTTTCCGAAATAAATAATTTTGTCATAACTCTTCTTTTTTCAAGATACAATATTGCTTTGCTTGAAATCATTGAATCCTTATAACAATAGGTTTGATCGGCAACATTGGTAAACCTACGCACAAATCTCTGCTAACATAAAAGACATTTGTGTCACTTGCACTGAACGCCATGCATGTGCATTTTTTAAAACGGTTTTGATGCCAATGTAAAGTTATATCAGTGAATAATAATAGTGAATAATTCAGGTGATAGCTCTGTGGGAGATTAAGAAATGTATCCAGCAGGAAAAATCTATTCTGAAATCACTTTTTCGCTGCTTGCTCTGGAGACAAACCCAGTCATCAACTTGACTTTCTACAAAACAGTAATTCAAAATGCTGCTTCTTAATTACTGTCAAACTTCAGAGCACAGCCATCTGTAATAAACTTTCATTTAAAATGTGTCCCCCTAGAAAATTACTGCTTTGTTTAGTAAAACGCTGAACTCTTGCATATGGAAAGTGTCCCATGATATAGTTCGCATTTTTTAACCCCTTCACTAGCATTATAGAGTATATTCATTCTTCATGAGCACCTGAAAGGGCCCCAAGATCAAGTAACCTCGATCTGGTCTGATTCTGGAGCAATGCAAATGGACTCCAGAAACTGCCCATAAAATGTCAGCACATTGTCAACGCAGCTTTGAAATCAGTTTTTTCATCAAGGAAACACAGAGCCCGAGCACCAATGTAAATATAGTAGTGGTTTTTTTTTGACCAGAAGAGGGCGCCCTCTGCCTATCAAACAGGACTTACCTGTAGTTAACATAAACAGTTGTATGCCTCTGTATATATTTACTGTGTGAGTAATGGAGGGTGATTTTCCACAAAACCACTGTGTCCTGTCAGTGGTATTATGGAAACTCCCTTGGTATTGAAGGGGTTAAAATGCCTTAATTTCTGCCAGGATACATATTCAAGAAGGAATTTTTTCCCAGTATGTTGCATATTGCCAAGCATTTCAGACTGGGTTTTTTGCCTTCTTTTGGATCAACAGCAGTAGGTTATGTGGGAGAGGCTGAACCCGATGGACGCATGTCTTTTTTCAGCCTATATAACTATGTAATATTGTACATGTCTTAATATAATTGTCGCCTGGAACTGAATTATTGATGTATATATTGCTGAATAAATGGAATAATCATTGTCATTTTAACACAACTCTTGTCAGTCGTGTCTACTTCGCGATATGTATAGGTCCAATGATTTGCTCCCAGGTTCCAGCAAATTATAGTTAGATGTTAAGTCTTAGGGCACCACCAGATGTTTTGAAAGTACATGTCCCATGGTGCTCCAATAGTTTAAAGGCTGAGTATGCATTGTGGAACAAGTATTTTCAAAACACCTGGAGATGCCAAGGTTTGCCATCACTGCTTTAGGATACACATTTTTTTTTATAGGCCATTGTTATTTGTAAAAATACTAACCTTAAATCTTGTAATTTGGAATCTGAAGGCCATGTGTCTTTACTATTCTTGTAAAAGACTTGAAATACATCCATATTATGTAGCTCTTACATAACTTCATTTTCTATAGCTAAAACCCATACCATTTCATATAATCATGCATGGGAAAAGGATTTGCATTTCAACACCAGTGCTGATTCCTCACAAATATTCCTGTAATCCATCGTTCAATTACATTACATACAAAAGAAAAAGAGGAAATGGAAAAATGTAAGAGTTTCGTACCAAATGTATTGGCACCCGCTGGAGAATAACCCTTAGATATACAAAGAACAGAAATAAACCTCAACAAAGGATGCTAAGGCTACAAAGTTAGCAGGTACCTAACCATTATGAGCAGTGAAAAATAGATAGTATGTGGTAAATCTTGCAGGATTTACCATATACTGGGCTCTATCACCTCCTTCAAGCTAACGCTAGTGTCAGCATTAGAGCAAGCTAATATGTCGCTTCTGGCCGCCGTGAGCAGAGGGAGACTGGGGGAAGAAAGTCCCCTGTTTCCCTCTGCGATCACTCCGCCGACCAGCAGGATCTCGCGAGAGGCGAGATCCTGCCAGTCATCTGACCTGGCAGCACAATCCTGCATGGCGTCCTATGCGGGATGCTCCATGGCGGGATGCTGGGGACGGTGCTGTAGCGCTACCTCCAGCATGCGTGAGTTTAGCGATCACTAAGGGGTAGGCTGGAGGACTCGGTGCCTGCCCCACAATCTGCTGGGGAAACCAGGATGCTAAAGGGGAGTTAGCAAATGCCTATTTTTTCCCCTTAGCGTCCCGGTTTTATCTCAGGGCACATGACAGTGCCCACTATTATTATTATTATTATTATTAATTAAGTGCCAACACATTCCGCAGCGCTGTCCAAGGTGCAATAGGTAAAGACAGGACAATTCTACAATACATACAGGAGACAGGTCAGTATTCCTTCCTGCAGATACAGGAGGATATGAGGACCCTATTCCCATGGGAATTTACAATCTCGATGGGTGAGGGGATTAGAAACAGGAGGGGGGACTGCAGTCAGAGGTGAAGACTGTTTTTGGGTCAGTCGGATGTCTTGTTACGGAGTCGGGTGGTAGACTTCCCTAAACAGAAGGGTCTTTAGGGAGCATTTAAATGAAGCCAGATTTGGGGACAGTCTGATATTGCAAGGAAGCTCGTTCCATAGGGTCGGCGCCGCACGAGAGAAGTCCTGCAGTCTGGCATGTGAAGAGGTAATGATGGGGGATGCCAGGCGCAGCTCATTGTTGGATCGTAGGGGACGGGCTGGGGTGTATTTGGTGATTAGTGAGGACAGGTAGTGAGGGGCGGCGTTAGTGAGGTTTTTGTAGGTCAGGGTGAGTAGTTTGAATTTGATTCTGCTGTGAATGGGGAGCCAGTGCAGGGATTCACAGAGAGGAGCAGCAGAGACAGATGTGTTTAGGATGGACTGCTATCTATTTTTTACTTCTCATAACGGTACTTGCTAACTTTGTAGCCTTAGCATCCTTTGCTGAGGTTTATTTTTTTAGTTACTATGCATAGTTCCCCTGACAGGAATGTATGTGTCTACACACGGGAAGCTGAAACAACCATTCTTGGTCGTCTGCTTCGCTGTTCTGTTGGCTTCCTCAGTCAGATAAATACCACCGATGGGAAAGGACATTTATCTGACTGAGGAAGCCAAGACCCATTGGCGAAACGCGTTTCAGGACTTTTTATTTCCCCCAGGCTATTTTTATGGTTTTTAGAGCTATATATTAATTTTAAGGAAAAATAAAAAAAAATTGTTCTCTCCTGCTTGATTTTAATCTCTCACACAATACATCAGAGACGGGAGAAAAGCCAGAGGATCCTCCAGGAAAACTACAGGATCTCAGGCCGAAGAACCTTCCTGGTGGACAGCGAAGCAGACGGCCATGAACGTTGTTCCAGCTTTCCGTGTGTGGAGGACGGTGCCATCCTTTTAATCGGCACATTGCACTTATACAGAG
Organism: Leptobrachium leishanense; assembly: GCA_009667805.1. NCBI lineage: Eukaryota > Metazoa > Chordata > Amphibia > Anura > Megophryidae > Leptobrachium > Leptobrachium leishanense. The sequence goes on along the minus strand of CM019064.1, from coordinate 109,230,490 downwards.
CCAATATTTTATATAGGCTCTGGGCCGCATGAGTGATGATTTATCTTTGTATATATAAAAGTTACGATATATAAACCGAATTGCACTATATTGCTTTTTCTCCTCTCCATATATTATCCATTGATGCGAGGCTTGCAGAAAGGTTAAGCACGGTCTACTCAATCCCTACTTTTGACATATTCACACTGGTTTTGCATTGATTTGCACAAATTTTCTTTTGCGCTTAGTAGTAACATTGTGGGATAGTTCAAGTTCCCCAAGAATCTGCATGTACATAAAGGTTTTCCAGGCATACATTTTACCAAGAGACGCTGCTGCTCTTGGCCTTCCTACAGCGTCGGCGGCGAGAGGCCTGACAATTCCATGCTTAAATGCTCACCTGCACTATTAGTAAAATATTTACACTGGATAATATAATGGAGTGTTTAGCAAGTAGTTAGTTACCACATTCTGCTATACTGCGTGGCACAGTGACTTTATACAAGTTAATTAACTTGTGTTTTTTTTCCCTTACAGGACGTTACAATCTACTTTAATTGTGAAATTAATGGTCCAGCTGCTTATAGACTTATATACTCTTTGCTTTTAAAAGAGCCGCTTACTCTCAAAGGACTCGAATTCTGTCATTAAAAGGTTTAGCTGTTGTGTGAGGAATATTCATTGAATTCAAATGTGTCCAGTACAAATATATTTTATTTAATATTAAAAAATATATTATATGACAGCAGAACTAGGTGATTTATGATACTTAGATATAGATATATATATATTCTAGTATATGCATGTATTCAAAATGTAATTCTTCTTCCACCCTCTGACTTACTACATAGATAATATCAAAAAGGAGCTGATTCACCAAGAATATATTTGATTGAAATGCAAATATTTAGGCATATTAATATTTATTTTTCTCCAATTTGCTGATGTCAGGAGAAGTCATAAATTGTGGAAGATCTGCGGTTATTGCACGTTTAACTATTTTAATTACATTTTTGTGAGAAGGTTCTAGTTTATAATCTACACTAATATTATTGGACCATATCTCCATCGCAGTTATATCTCAATATATATAATCCTGTGATTTTTGTCCGGTTTTAATTTTCACTGCAATCAAAGTGACGTTGTGCCCCTTACTTTATACAATATGGGGGAAAAAAACATTAAAATTGACTTGATTTTATCCTTATTTTACTGCTAAAATGTGATCCACTAATCAGTCTGGGTTATACCGCCTCTACGTCAATCTCTGAATAAATATTGAGATATCATCTAATCTTCAAGCTCTAATTACCATTTGAAATTGTATGTGATGCTACATTATGTTCACCAGTTAATTTTAGGCTGCAGACATTGAACAGTAGAACCCAGAAGATGTTTAAGTGCTCATTACAGTGAATACCTGGAATTATAAATGCTGCTATCCATTTCATGGGCTGAGATTAACTAGATAACACTTTAAAAGTGAGGTAGCTCAGTAAATAAGCAATGGTTCACTAAGCCACTAATCACTGTGTATTACAAAGACATTGCAATGGGAGAGTAACTAAAAACAGTATATAGGACTCCGTACAGCAGTTATTGCTAAGTAAAAATGAAAATATGTGGTTTTAAAATTGCAAAACACTTGCTAATTTTGAATGTAGGACAATGGTTCGCTGAGTGTAAAACGAATGGCTATTGTATTTTATAATTATTAAGAGAATGTGAAATTTCCACATGATCACTATGTAGGTTAGGCATTTCATGACTGTGACAAAGCTCACAATGAGTTACCAATCCATGATTAATATTCTGAAATAAGAAAATAAAAAAGAAAACTTACGTTTAAAATGTGTGGGCCATATTACATTCCTAACGCTAAAGTTAGAGCTCACCTGTGTGAGCATTAATGTTAGCTTTGGTTGCCCTAGCACAGGTGCACCATATTACAATCCGAACGCTGATGGGTTAAAAAATTAGTGATAGGATTACAAAGTCCTAACGCTAATTAACATCCTGAACAGTTAACCACAGCTAGGACCTGGTGCTGATTCCACTTCTGCGGAATCAGTCCGCACCATCTGAATCCCCTCCCCCCCAAAATCACATACTCCCCTTCCATCCTGCAGCAAGAATGGCAGCTCCATCCACTTCTTCTTGCTGCTGGGAGGAGAGAGGGACTGGGGGGAAAAGTCCCTCAGTCTCCTTCTCTGAATCACTACGCCGACATGCAGGTCATGTGACCGGCAGCGAAAGCCTCAATGGAGTCTTATGGACTCCATGGAGGGGATGCTCGCGTCGGCGCTTAGCGCTGCCAAGAGCATCCTGAGGATTAGCGCCGTGTTACCTTAATATCACACTAAAACGGGGACGCTAAGGAGAAACCTGCAGGTGCAGGTTTTTCTCCTTAGAGTCCCCATTTTAGCGTGATGATCGTAATAGTGCCCTAAATGTTTTACTTTGGTGGATTAATTTAATTGATGGTACAGGCTGGTTGGATTTGCAATGGTTTGGCAGGGGTGTCTCAGGGGCGTTTTATGTGGGTTTATTTTGGATCTGTCATTGAAAGGGATTCGCTAAGGTCCGGTTTAGTAAAAATAGACAAAGGTTTCCCTATAGTGTAAAAAATTGTATATACAGAGATAATGGTCCAAAAACAACCCAGTAGTTTTGGTAGATACGTAATGGTATATCCAGACAGTGAATTATACAGGTGCACAAAACCAAACCAATGTATACGTATATATCTATGGAGGTAGATCCTGTGCGGACAAAACCTCATAACCAGGAGACAAAACATACAGGAACAAAAACGTGCAATACAGTTTATAACAGATGGTGTCCAGAAAGACCTGTGAGCAAATGGCACCTCACATATTCCAGAGCTTATGTGATATTGGCTCTGTATGTTGTGCGACGTGACAACTTAGGGAATGGCACCTTCCACTTGACGATCCTCCATAGATGGAAAAGAAGGCAAGAAAAACACTATCATTGGGGAAAATAACTGATCTTAAAATAACTTTGACAGTTATTACTGTATATACAGTTTTTTGCGCTTTAGGAAATTCTTTGTCTGGTTTACTCGGTTTTTCTAGTGACTTTTGGGAAGATAGCTCACATTCTAGATTTCCTGTCTATAGCAGCATATTGTACAATCACACATCTATTATTTACTTTCTGATCAAATTATTTGGAGCTTTAGGTGTTCACTTTCTGCATACAATTTTAAGATTCAGCATAGGCATGTGGGGTACTTTGATCTTGGAGATTCTGATTTTGCCAGGTTCTAGCTTTTTGGGAGATATACCTTTTACTTTTTGTATGTATATATGACTGTAACAATAATTACTGTAACAATCATTTTGATGATGAGATTTTTGTGAGAGTATAAAATGCGTTGGCTGCAAATTGCATTCTTACTATTGGTTTTTCACTGCAATTGCTTTTTAAAATCATTACCACCATAAATCTATTTGAATATAACATTTTTCAATATTTTGTTGCCTCAATATAGATTGCTTCTCGATTATAGGCTTAGTAGTGGTCTATGATGAACCTACCTAAGCTATTTTTTTGGGATGCTCAAATGTTTTTCTCTTTTGTCTTTTTTTGAAGCAAAAGAACAGCGATAAGTATTTACGGTATGCAGAACATAATGTACACTGTGTTTTTATTTAACCTTAATTACTATGTAATGTGTAGTCTATGCAACCAGCATAGGTGCAATATGAAGGTTATTTGCTGTGGGTTTCGATTTCCACCTATTGTAATTCCCAGACACAAAATTGTGGAATGTTCCGACTTTTATGCAAAAAGTCAAGAATAATGTATGGGTGGTTCGAATCTGTGAATTCACTTCTTATACAATATTTCAGAACGCAAACCCATCCTATCTCCTCCTTTCTCACCTATCTAGAATGTGGAAGGAAGCTGTTCTTCCAGTTTATTTGCTCAGAATGAAAAAAAATATATGTATTCTTGTATTTATCGATCATATGAAGGATGAATGGCGCTCACAGACTCCGAGCACCCTATGCTCTACAATAAGTAAAAGTGCTTGTTCCGTTCAGTTGCAGAGACAGTTATTTTTAAACGCTAGTTTCTTTGTTTGAACGTTTTATTTTTTTGTTAAAATTTTGTCATAAAGGCACATATTGGTTAAATAGTTATGTATACATACCCGTTATTTTAAATATTGAATAATCCTTAATTGGCCAAAAACATATATAGAAATCTAATAATAAAATAATAAATTAAAGTTGTTCTTGTTTTTCCATAGTGCCTTGTGTTTGAAGATGCCCCTAATGGTGTTAAAGCAGGATTGGCAGCTGGAATGCAAGTCGTCATGATTCCAGATGAAAATCTGAACAGAAATCTAACAGAAAGAGCAACTCTTGTTCTGAAATCCATGGAAGAATTTAAACCTGAATTATTTGGCCTACCTGCCTATGAATAGATCTTTCAGTGTATTGTCTCCTGTAATATCTTTTCTTCAAATAAAGAATTTAATGATGCTTCTCACTGTGTAATGCATTTTTGTTCATGCAAATATGTGCTAATTCTTTTTCAATGTCCTAAACTATAATGTTCTGCCCACAACAGTGTCAATCATTCATTAACCTCCCTGGCAGTCAATTTTTTGGGAAAAACCGCATCTAAAAGCGGTCTATTGTTTGTTCCCCCCCCCTAGCGGTATTCCCGAATGTGGCTCGGGGTTAAATTCCTATGTTGGAAGCGGTAACCCCGAGCAACACTCGGGATGCCGCTGGATACATCATCTCTCCCTGCGCTCCCTCGATTTTCCCAGCTGCCTCCTCCGGCGACCGTGACCTCATTACTTCCTGGTTCCTTCCTCACGAGAAGGAATCCAGGTAGTAAAACTACACGATCGCCGGAGGAGACTGCAGAGATCATCAAGGGAGCGCACGGAGAGTTGATGTATACAGCCCGAGTGTGTCTCGGGGTTATCGCTCTCAGCGTCGAAATTTAACACCGAGACACACTCGGGAACACCGCCAGGGAGGTTACGCAACAGTCCTTATGTAACCTTCCACAGGACTATAATGGATTAGATAGAGAGGTGAGTAGGAAAGTGAATTTTGATTGCCAGGAAGAAGGCTAAATAATCAATCATTTGCCTGGCAACTACATTAATAGCCTGAATCCACCCGAGCAAGAGAAAGGACCTAGACGTATACTACCCATATGCTCCATATACAACAGGTAAGGAACACCCTTTAGGACCAGCGAGAAAGAGAAAGTAGGGGGAGAAGTAACCTATTCCAGCATATTTCCATAGATTTGCTCAAACCCCTGGGTATGTCTTATTTTTCTATTTTTTTTTAAATTCTGTATTTATTGCATATTTTTTTTGTTACATGGAATTTATATGGTATGTAGAAAATCAACAAGAGTATAATACTAAGAGCCAAGAGTAATCATTCACCAAAAACGTGTAGAGTCCTGTTGCATATATTAAAAAAATCATAATGAATTATAAAACAGGAGACAAAATATATTCAATGAGACTGTAGGGTCTCCATGGCAATGAAGGGTTCCTGAGCCTGGGCATCAGTAATTTAAGGGAAAATGGGTGTATCATTCTGTTGGGCTGTGAGTTGTTACATTGTACAGACATTGATGAAGATTTTATGGAGCTTTTAATGAGATGGCAGACTACCTAGTCGGTTCCAGTGGCAAGCCAAGACAAGTGTTTACAGTTAACCAATCATTTTCTTAATCATGCTAGTTTGTAAATAACATAACCTGCCATTAACACATTCCCGCGGTGGGGCATACCATGCCATACCCACGGTGGGTGAGCCTGAACTTCGTGGGGCAGCATAGCTATGCTCTGTTGGCGTCTATGGCCTGTAAAAGACCCATCAACCAGTTGGAGGACATTATCGGCTGCAGCAACATGGCCCGAACTAAGCTGTATAGGTGGGCAGGAGGTGGGCCTGCCACAGTAGCTGGCGTTAACACCACCCCACCAGACACAACCTGCCCGGCAGTAAGGGGTTAATGAAAGTGATTGTTATTAAACTTAAATTAAAGGCAGCTATTGCCTATGGTTTGCTCGAATGTTTAGATTTGCATTATCCTTGATGAGCCAAGGTGCTCAAAGAGTTACCAAAGAATTGTGAGAGCTAATTGTTGAAAAGTATCATATACAGTATTTGGTTTGATTGTGACTCACCTGAAACTCACCTCAAAGAAGAAAACTGAGTTATTATTGGTCCTGAGAATGAGCAGCTTGAAAACTGATTATCATTTAGAATATGAAAGCACCTAAGGCTAGGGTCAGACTAACGCATTTTTCACGTTGTCCGTGAAAATGTGCGTTCGAAGAATGGACGTATTTTTTCACGGAATACGCAATAGCGGTCATACGATGCGCAGTTTCATCCGTGATTTTGTACGGATCATCAATAAAACACTTCTTGCATCTGGACGTTATGTTGGCCGGACATTAGCAGCGTCTGATGTCTCCAATTCACGCACACACGCCTCTAGCGGACGCAGCGCACTCTGTACGTCAGTACTAGTGGTTTAACGTTCTCGAAAAAATGCGTTCATTTTCCACTTGCGTTGCGCAGCCGGACTTTTGTGCGACCGTACTTCGTATATTGGCCGTCATTGCCCGGCATCTGCTGCTAGCACGGCCGTGATTAAGTGCGCCAGAACGCGCGTTCGCACTGCCTCAGTCTGACCCTAGCCTAAGAAAGAAAAGGATCCAAGTAAAAAAACAAACACAAACTCCAAAAGCAATCCAGGAGGAAATACAAAAAAAGTGCTTGTGAGAAAAATGATGGCCAACTCCAACCCTTTTGAGGTTTGTTGCTTATCAAGGGATTTAATGTTTGCTTTCACACTGAGGAAGCCAGGTCTTGGCAGATGGAAAATACCAAGCTTTCTAGTGCTTTTGCAATCCATTTACCCCAGTGCACCTCGAAGCAGCTTCCAGCTTAGTTATGTACAGGGGTCTAATAAGAATCCCCTACTGTTTGGACAGCTCAGCTGCTGAATAAATGCTATACACAATGCCAGCCATAGGTTTCAAGTGTTATTATGTTCACATGATCACCAAAATTGAATTATTGATGCTTGGAGGTATATTTTGTTTTCCGGGAAATGTCAATTTATGAATAAAAGTACATAATTTTTTTGTCAGGTACTGACTTCAGGTGGAATGGTTGGCAGATATTAATTATGCATCTTAATTCTAACTGAGCTTGTTTAAATGTCAGAGGCTATCTATGCATTGTTGTTGACAATGTGAATTCCTTTATGGCCATAATCTCGGCATTTGAAGCTGATATTACCAACGAGATAATGGAGCATCCCACCTTGCTCCTCAAGCTTATTCAATGAAGATTACAGTGATGTGTATTTACTTGAATGCCCGGCGAATCCACAGATATGAATTAACATTACGATCCTTTAAGAGTCAGAAGAGCCAGTATTTCATTCACAGCATAGATTTGTGGCTGTTAAAAAAATCTTCACAAATGTGATAATGGTAAATCTGCATATTCAAAATTCATAAAATGAATCCAAGATCCAACACTTTATTGAATTTATCTTAAAAAAAATTCATATCCCCTGACAATTCCAGAGAGAACAGGGTGGTCTACGCAAGTGCAAAGAACAAAGTGGGTCAGTGTCTGTTGGTGTCACAGTGTGATTTATATCTCACACAATACACTGTATGAATGACAGCTAGAATTCTGAAATCGGAATTTGTCTATAAAGCGAGCAAGAAGAATTTTAATTTGTTGTTGTGAAATGGGACATTATATGAATTGAATTGCATTGACACGTTCTGGGTTTCTACGTGATGCATAAAATGCATTGTGTCATGTTGCAATGGGAATTATTTCAAATGGACTGATAACATAGCCTCTAGCTGTACACTAAAATCCTCTTCTTATGACTAAAAAGAGATAATATTTTAGTAGCTGTATGGTATTGAAACATGCTTGGGTTGCTCTGAATTTTTTTACATAATTACAGGATGTATAAGCATTGCAGCTGTTTGATGGAAATTAATGAGCAAGTGAGAAGGAAATACACATACTAAATATGCATTTGTTTGTGTGTTTGTCTTGGGGGGTGGGATTAAGAAGAAAGTGAGTTGATATCTTTGTGTAGCACCTTCAAATGCTAATTCTGACCGAATTCCTAAATAAGGTTCCAAAATCCTAAAATATTTCTTCTTCTTTTTTATTCTTTTCTACCTGCCCCCTGCTCCTGCTGGCTCCATGCTCCGCTCTAACTCTGCACTGCTCAATCACAAAATGATGATCTCATCTGTAAGGTGACCGCAGTTCTAATTCCTATTGTGATGAATAGACTTGCTTATAGAGACATATTACTTTAATACCTGATGTGGGATTTATATAGCCCCAGTTTATAAGATGTGTGCATTCTGATTGGTTGAGACATTTCATTGCTTTAAGCTCTTAGAAATAGGACGTTCATGCAGAAAAAACTTTAAACGACTATCTTTTTTTATTTTTTTATTCACAAATTTTGTAGTATACAAAACAAGTGTATACAGTATTAGAACAAAGGGATCCGCAGGGGAACAGAAATAAGGTCAAAACTGGTTAGGCAGAGAGAAATATGTGAACAACCATAAAAATCAAGTTGCACCAAAGCGAGCATCAAAGCACATATTACCCAAATGTGCGCAAACCACTACCTGACGGATCAAGAGAAAGAAAGATACAGTGGGGCAAAGATGTTAAAAAATAAGATACAATATAAAATAAATAAGAAACAAAACAAACCACAAAACAAAAAAAGGGAGGGGATGAATATAGGGGTGAAGGGGAGCGGGTCTGTTATCTCAGACACCCAGTGAGTCACGTGAGTCAACAGGTACAATTGTACCTCCCGAGAGCTTGTATGTAGCTGCAGCCCCGATGGATCCTACAGGTGACACACCTCATAGCACCCTACCCCAACCCAAAAGAGGAACAGTCAGTCAGATTGGCAAGGGATGCAATTCTATCAAACACCCACCCACGCAGGCAACGGAGACTGCAGTGCGGTGAGAGGACCACCAGAATTGGAGATTGGGCAAGTCTCATCATCTGACAGCAGTTGACAACCTAGTGAGGCGGACGTAGTAAATTGAGTCCAGTAATACCACATATGTCCAAAGAAGGCCAGAAGGTTGTTGCGCTGAGAAGCAATCGTTTCTTGTACGTGTGATATATCTCATCGACTTGTGTGACCCAATCCCTGATGGAAGGAATAGTCTGACGCTTCCAGTGTTGAGGAATATGTTGACGTGCTGCCAAGAGAAAACAAAAAGCAACAGATTTACGGAAAGCCGACTCGAGTACACCCGTAAGCAGCAACAGGAATGTTTGAGGGGTATGATGAAGATTCAGATCTATGATCTCCTTAACGAGTTCGCCTATCAAAACGGCGGATCTATCCCAGACCCCTACAAGTCAAGCCATCGCTTCGAGGATATTCGTATCTTTTAATTTTTGATTTTATAATGCAAAATGTCAAATGCCATTATTAATGTGCTTAGTATGGTTTATCCTCAAATATATATATTCAATAAGAAAATGCAATCATAGGAATAATGGTGGAGTGATTTAACTGAACTCCAATTTATAGGTCAATTCATACAAATTTCAGTATTTGTTACCGGTTAAATATTATGTGTTAAAGTTTGCAATTTTCCAAAAATCTGTTTGTATAGCCCCTAGGTTTATCAGTGAAAAGAATGTTAGTGATTTTAGTTTTGGATGGGAAATAAGACCGTGTTGCACTGACTGAGGAATGTTAAAAAGACAAATTAAACAATAGACATGTGCACAGTTAAAATATGTTGTTCTTAATTTTTGCTTCATCTAAAAATTACAGTCACTTTCATGTGAATCTCATTGGACCATTGAGGCAATTCATCTGAAATTCAGACTAAAGGGGTTATTCAAATACTGCCGAGTTTTCTACCGAACTGCACTGAACAGTAAATTTCACCATACATTGCAATTTCGTGGCAATTAGTCTATTCAGATAGCCGCTATTCACCAAATATTGGCAAATTGCCAACCAAATACAATGCAATTCGGCATCCTTCTGTGGCAGTGAAATTCCCCATAGAAAAGTAATGATTTATCTAGTCAGACAACGCCGAACAGCACCGAAAGGTTGGCGAAATACCCAGATTTTCAGTGCTTTCATTCGACCAGTTTAAACAGTCAAATTCCGTAGGTTTCAGTGTAAAAATTATTTCCTGCTTTTATACATTTTTATTCAACCATTTATTCTTTTCATTTTCAGCAAAAAGTCTTTTTATTAACCCCTTAGGGACCGCTGATGTAATATGTACGTCCTGCCCATGGGTCTCCCTTAGACCCGCGGACGTACATAGTACGTCAGTGGATCCTAACCTCCCTCCCGCCCAATACTTGCCTCCCTTGCTGGATCCCTCGCAGATCTGGCAGGGAGGAAGCCTGCCCCCATGATTTACAGGGGCCGGCAACCTCAATGACATCACCACGCTGCGTGGTGACATCATCAGCAGGCGCCCCCATTGAAATCAATGGAGGAGAGGGGGAGGAGGAGGGGTGTGCAGCATTAATCATTTCGCTGCCGGATCTCGACTCAGCACAAATTTGCCCCAAATCGCGATTCAAATTTGGAGGGGGCTGACATCGTGGATGTCAGTCAAGTCTCCAGGTCACCCCCACCCACTGATATCCCCACCATAGCTGCCAAGGGGAGATAGTGGGATCCTTTGGATCCCGTTATCTCCCGATCCGTGGCAGCTAGAGGGTCATGTTGTACATCATTGGAAAGGCCAATGATACCAAACATGACTAGGTTCGGTGTAAAAGACAGCTAAAAATAAAAAAATAAAAAAAAATGTAAAAGAAATTGGGTTTTTCTTAATAAAAAAAATTGTCTGGGGGGGTTTAGTTAAATAGGACCTAGTCTGTCATCTAAAAATAATGAGCATAAACCAGTCAGAATGAGCTCAGCGCACGTAGGTGAACTAGCTCAGAAATGAAGGGGTTAAAAATCAAAAACATTTAAAAATTGGGTATTTCTCGGGACAAAATTCTGAAACTATTTAGCCGGGGTCTTTTTTGGTGAATTTTGGTAGATTTTGGGGATTAAATTACGAAAAGGTGTGTTTTTACCATTTTTTCATCATATTGCATATTTTTTTATAGTAAATTATAGAATATGATGGAATTAATGTTATTTTTAGAAAGTCCATTTAATGGCAGGAAAAACGGTGTATAATACAGTATGTGTGGGTTGCAGAAACGAGTAAGAGGAAAATTTGACCTAAACACGAACAGAGCAGAAACGTAAAAACAGCAGCGGTCACTAAAGGACAGATTTGTGTAAAACCGCCCAGTCCCTAAGGGGTTAATTTATTTTTTAGAATTATATTTGGCATTTTTCTGGATTTTTTCAGCGACATGTTTAATTCCAATTTTTTTTTAAGTGGTGTTCTTTTTTTTTATTCTGTAACAGACCTTTTTATTATTATATGTAGGACCTTCTATATTATTTTAATGCATGTTTATGCATTTCTTTGTTTTAAACACCTTTTAAAAATTGTGGTGGTTTTTTTGGTTTTTTTTTTTATTCCCATTCTGGGGACTGATCGGAGGTGTTCGGCAGATCCATTTGGTGCACTTTGGGGACCCTTCGATAAATGCTGAATTTACTGCAGGTTGGCAAATTGAACTCGCTAAATCTCACCGAATTTAGCCGACTGAAAGAGCACCGGACTTTCTGTGAAATTTCGGTGCTATTTGAATAAACCCCTTAAATATTTTTTAACTAAAATCCCCAAAATCCTATATAGTGCAAAACAGTCTTATGCATCAGATTAATTTGTAATGTTTGGAATGTTCTGTCTTTTCTTGTTATATACTTCTTTGAATCATAGGAAAGATCAATTGCCAATCCATGGTCCCGCTTTTACCTTCAGTATACAGTACAATGAGGTTTTATTCCTTTCAGGGTTATTCAAAGAGATCCGAATTGCTTGAGAAAGGTAACCGAACGCTGAAAATCAGCGTTCGGTTACCTTTCTTGGCCATTCGGCTATCCAGAGAGCAGGCAATACGCCAAATCCTGGCAAATTGCCTGCACATACGGTGCATGTTCGGTGCCTGTTCGGTGCCTGTTCGAGGGCTGTGAAATCCCCATGAAGAAGCACTGCTTAGGCTATTCAGAGAACACAAACCAGCAGTGAAAGGTTCCACTAATGCCCTGCCATTCGGTGGTTTAATTCGGCAAGTTAATTCAGGAGAATCCCATAGGCTTCAATGTTAAAAATATAAATTTCTAATATATTTCTAATTTCTAAATATCTAATAAACCGTTCATTATAAAATTCTGCAGTAAAGAGTCTCTTTCTTTATTTATAGATTTTTTAGGATATTTTAAGCATTTTTCTTAATTTTTTTTTTTTTTTTTAAAAGTCCATTTTTTTTTTTGATATTTTTAAGTTTACGTATTTTTTCTGTAACAGCCCTTTTTATTATCATTCCTTGGACCTCATATGCAAATTTCAGACATTTTCGCTCAGTAATTTCTTTGCAAACAGCGTTTCATTTTCACAGATTCACACAAACTATTTTGCTAATTTATTCACCTCCCTCGTCTGCGGTCTCAGCTGCTTCGGCTGTGTTCGGCTCCTGCTCTGGCTTGGTTTTCGGCAGGTTAATCCAGATGTTTTTGTGGCTTTTCTGCATGCATTCGGTGGGTTTTGCGGTTAGTTTTCGTCGGGTTTGCGGCAGCTTTTCCCTGCAATTCGGGGACCCTGTGGTGTTTGCTGAATACACTGCAGGGTCACCGAAATGGGATCGGCAAAAGGAACCGAATTGAAGAGAACGAAAAGACACCGAACGTGCGGTGACTTTTCGAATCTCTTTGAATAACCCTGTTTGTTTTTGGTGCTTAACACCACATCCTTCTATCTATGTTAGATAAACTAAAACAAAAAGCTCTTGGCAGTAAAAGGGTTAAAGGCATGAACAGCAACTCCTATGTTTTTATTTTTAACGTCTCTTCTTAACCATTCTTAAGTAAATCTCAGCTGAAGCCTTGCTGTCTCTTTTAATATCCATCAGGTGCTGTATTTGGTAAGGCATAATGTGTTGTTACATATATAACTCATTCTCACAGTAATAAATGATCATTTAGATTATTACCGATATCCTGTCTGAAGATGAACATGTCAGTGTTATTTTAATACCAATTGATTTAAAGATTAAGATTAAGTTGAGCCAGCACGATTAAATTATAATGTGTAAAATAGATTTTTGTGTCAAAATAGCACTCTTAATTGGTGTTTTGTTTTTCTTTGGGTGTTGCCTTTTAGAGGTTATTAACATTTCACAGGCCATCAGTAATAGGTCGTTCTCTTCTGCAGTGCTTTATATTCGTGAATGATATTAGATGTTTGTGCTTTAGCCAAATATTGATAATGGCATGTGCAAGGCAGTCTCTAGTGTTTGTAGGATGAGGTGCAGAGTGCAATGCATGGATACCTTTATTCTGTTTCTTTTTACAACATCAATTTTAACAAAAAAGTATTAAATTAATCATGGATCTCTGGGGCATTAAATTCATCAAAGTCTTGTAACATTGTAGCTCTCACATTTTTTTCAAACAGCACAGTCTGTTTTCAATGAGCAGTACAGGCAAAATAAAAAAATAAAGCCTAGCTCATCAAAGCTCTAACTATCAAATAAATGTCCTTTCTATTTCAGGAAAAAAAAATTCAGCTTTCTGAACCTTTGGTTCTCTCCCTCTGTATATCTGCTGCAGTATTAAGCTGCTCCCGCCTCAGAGTTTATATTTACTGCCCTGATTCTCCATAGCTGGAAGGAACCTGGAGTAAAAGCAAGCCGAAAGACCTGGATGGACATAGGGCAGAAAATGTGGGGTGGAGCGCTGCCCAAACCATAATATCCAGTCTCTTTACTAAATCTACCCACAGCTCCCTCCAAGGGTTAAATGTCTTATTCATTCCTTCCTTGGAAAAAAAGAGGACATACAACTGGCATAGCAGACAATTCCATGTGCCCTACAGTATATAAATGGTTTAACATATGTGGCCATGTGTAACCAGAGAAAGCTCTAGTTGCTCATTGTCTACACACATCATGTCATAGCAGAGAAGAGACCCTCTTCCTTTACCATATGACACAAACCTATGTATCTATAAAGAAACTCACATTACAGAATCTGGAGCACTTTTAATTTGTTGATCCTCTCTGATTCTATACTTTAATTATATATAGCTTTTTTTTAAGCATTCTCTTCTGCTCTCCTATAAACCTCACAGAACAAAATGCTTTTTTCATAAGGTCCAAAGAAACCATACAGGGTTATTCAGAGAGAGGTGAAGACCAGGAGAATTGGCAGGAGAAGAGAACAATCTAGAACCAATAGCAGATTTGGAAAGTGATATAAATGGCAGAATTGTTCTCGTTTGGCTATTTTGACCTAGAATTTTCACTTCTCCAGTCATTCTCCTGGTTTTCACCTCTCTGAATAACCCTGATCGTGTACTCTCAGTTGTGGTCCTTAAAATGTTGTTGTGTAAAATATATACACAAGACAATGCACAAATATACAAAATGCAAATGTGTTCAAATACTGATTTTTTTTAAAAAAATGATTGTAGTATCAAAAAAGGGTGTACAGTTGTGGAGGCGCTAGCAATTATGTCAGATAAACTTTGCTTAGGAATAATTGGTGTAGGTCTGCTGTCGACAAGGATATACACAATAAAACTCAACCAAAATTGTGCTAGATACAGAAGAAAAATTGGGGGGTTCTTAGAGGCACATATCTGATTATTAAATCTGTGGCAATCCATTTACCTTGACTCATTCTATCAAATCATGATAACCTTATATGTTGGAAAATACTATTGTATGTCGCACGTAATATACGCACTTTAATGCACAAATTTGCACTGACTTGATGTCACATTGATTTTGAGATTTGTACAATATTGTTCAGAATTTTGAACTCTGTAAGTTGATAGCGATCCAGATATTATTACACCCGATACACAAACAACATCATTTGTATAGTTTAAACAGTGCTGGCATAGTACCTCTTGACTACTCCACAAACTTAATAATCCTATATGCATCACAAGGAACCCCCTAATTTTTCCTCTTTAAAAATATGATAACTATTACTAGAGATATGTTATCCATTCTGCCTGCAGATCATTCCTTACGCATTTTAACAAATTACGCAAATACTGTATCAATGTACTCCAGCTATGCGAAAACTTGAAAATAACAATAGTATGTTATATCCGCAATTTAGAGCCATTTACAAACAAATAACGCAAAGGGTTCTTGCACAACTCCAACATATGAAAGTATCTGCTAAGAGCCCAAATTAACCCTTTCACTACAGTGATCATGTATGCATATCATGTTCCAACTGGTGCCATGCCCCTTCCCTGGCTCCCACGACTCACCGCAGTACTGGTGGCATCCTTTGGTGGGGCATATGGGCCGTACGCTGCCCTGCCGGTCTGCGTGTGCAGGGCCTTGGACCTAGGCACCAACAAAGGGGTCCTCCATCCTCTGCGATGGTGGGCTCTCCTTGTTGTTTGGGCGAGTTGGTGTGTCGGAGGAGGACGTGGCCTCTATGTCCGTGGCTGGAGTGACGGCCGCTATGACCCCTGGATCCCCCCTCTGCTCAATGGTGGAGAAGGAGGACTGGAGAGGTGGGGGTAGGCGTGACTGGCTCCTGACTTCCTATTTAAACCCGAGCACTAGAACAAGGGTGCTCACTTGTTTTGTGCCGCCATAGCAACAAGACACTGAGCATTCCTTCTGACTGCCAACTGCGATACCAGACCTTGCTTTCCCCACCAATTAGGCTCCTGTGCTGCCAGCCCTGACTTCGGCCCTGACATTCTATTTGGATTACCCTTTGTGTACCGACACCTCAATATCCCTCCGCATCCTGGGTTCCTCATTCCCTTGAACCTGACAATACACAATCACTAGTGGCAGACACAGCAACTGGAGATTGTGGGCTGTATGATTACAAAGAAAATTAGTTTGTTGCAAACTAATTTTGTTAGCTTTTGGGCTCCAGAAGCTTCCCTCAAAGATTTAGCCCTGTAGGCATAATGCGCCAGTTGCTAAACAGTTTAAATTCGGCTTGGGATGTCCTGACATATTGGGCGTTCCCCTGCTGGCACGAAACCATGGGGTTCAGTTGACTGCATTTCAAATTGCAGCAACTCCATTTCGCCAGTAGATGGCGATATCTATGACGACAGGTTTTAGGAAGTAGATTGGGAATATTCCCAAATATTTCTATTGTAAAACTAATTAAAAATGATTTTCCAATAAACCACTGCTTCCTGGCAGGGCTTGTTTTGGAAAATCACTTGGTAGTGAAGGGGTTATAAGTAAACTTATTACTAAGTTAATCTTAAGAACTGTTAAATGTCTTACCTGCTTCTCTATTCATCACCTCATCTGATCTCATAAATTGCAACTGAGATAAATTGCTTTTCTAACATATCACCTGTGTATTCTATTTTTATTTGGACTCAGGAGGTTTTACAGCGTGATTATCTGTCCTACATTAAAGGATCGCTTGTTAAATAACAATCCACTGATCACAGAAGCCTTTTGCATCTCGGTAACCAGAAGCTGCCCAATGGGGCTATTTGGTATTGTTTTTACTAGTACATTGTAAATTGTATAGATTAGGAAATTGCTGGTACATTAAGGTATGTTTTGTGTTGCGCAATCACAAACAAAGATCAGAGTGACAGCGTAATGAAAGTGTTTGACTTTGCAAAATATAGGGATGCTTGCAATACATGTCAGCTCTGAAACATGGTGAGTTTTCAATGAGGGCCTAGAGAGTTAATAATTTTTTCCTTCCTAGAAGATGAATAAAACACATCCTGCACATCTCCTGTTAAGCTAAAACATTGTTTTTTTTCCCTCTGATGCTAATAGGTAAGTGAAGGTAAGCTCTGACATCACTATTCATATGTCCAAGGTAATTACATCACTTATGCATTATTTGAAATGGGACCAATATAACTGGGACATGTCTAGTTGACAGATTATTATTATTATAGTTTATTTATATAACGGCAACACATTCTGCAGCACTGTACATAGTTATAATTGGTTCAATTAAAAAGACAGGTACGATACATCTGAAACATAACATTTGACACATAAATACAGGAAGGAAAGAATGCCCTAATCCTGTGGGAATTCCAGATATAGCAGCATATTATAAAATATTACATGATGCCCAACACTTATTAAAACTGCTAGGATTGATTCTAAATCACATCTCCCCAACTTATTTTGCACGTTGTCCAGAACTGCAGTAACTCCACGCAGTGACATCTGCCTGCCGAATGGGTTATTACTCTAAGAAATACATTGGGAATATTCCTAAATATTTCTTACTTAATTGTATAATTGATTAAAAATGATTTTGGAAAACCATTAGTGAAGGAACTAAGGTCAAAATACACATTTTTCTTTAGCAATAAAAAATATCTGTAAACAGACATACAGTCCATTTTCAAGTTAATCATCATGAACCAGATAATGGACACATAAAATGTAAATTTAAGTGGTGAAAAATTACTTTTTTTAACCAACATTAGAGTGTGCCTGGTCACACCCTCTGTGCACCATTATGATTAAGGACATTGCCTTGTCATACATTACTCATTCATAGACGGTATCCTCATGTACTGGGTAGCTCCGTTTACAGCCTCTAGTTGATTGCATGTTGAAGTCAATGAATCTTTCTGCTTTAGACACTTATATATAAAATCCAGGTATGGTTTAACCCTTTACCACTGGGTGGCTTGTGCCCAGCGGGAGGGCTATAACGCTGGTGATGCATACACCCTGCACGCCGGCTGCTGCTGTGGGCCCTTCCTCCAGCCCACCTAAGCATCTAACTTTCAGGCCGTCCCACGGCAGCCAATGACACTCGCCGCATGCCAACTAGTAGGCGGGACAGTCTTGAGCCATAGATGCTAGCAAGGCATATTTAACTTAAAGTTAACTTGAGTTAAACAAAAGTGAAAAATTCTTGGAGCCCTGGTATAATAGAAAATATAAGACGGAATATGGGGAAAATATGGTGACATTTTTGGAATTACAAAGGGGTCAGGAAAACAAGATAGAAATTAGAGGTGAAGTCGGAAAGCATACTGCTAATATCGAGTACATGCAATCTTTAAAGCCACTGGATTTAGTCTAGTTCTGGAGCAGTGCAAAGGAATTTAATTTATTGCAAACAAATTGCATTTGCAAATGGCCTCCAGAATGTGTCCCTAAAGTTTTAGAACCTCAGCCATGACAGCTGGGTTACTATAACAGTTTGCTTAGCTTGGAGATGTGTTTTATGTTCTACAAAAAATGGAGCCCACAGCCCAAACTATATTAGTGTATAGTGTTTGTTGAAATATTAATTGCATAAAACTATTTGTTTTTCGGGTTGATTTTGTATTTCTTTTTTAAGAGTTTTTCGTATTTTCGGGCGATTTTTAAATTTGGACGGCTGGTATTTCATTTTTCAGATCCCTTAGTTTTTATGAGTTATTTCGTAGTTTGGTTTGATTCGTATTTCATTTTTAAGAGTTATTTCGTTTTTTATTAGTTATTTCGGAATGTGAAGCTGATTACCATTACAATACAATGAAAATACCAGCCGTACAAAATAATCCCACAGGTTTTAATGTAAAAAATATACCCTTTTTTTTAAATATGTATTAAAACATTTATTTTTTTCACTTGCAGCAAAAGTCTCTTTACTTTTGTTAAAGATTTTTTAGACATTTTTCTGTTTTTTTGCGGTAAATTTTAGGTTTCCTAATTTATTTTAAAGCAACAAGGTTTTTTCGAAGCACAAATATTTTTTACGCTGAAGCCTATGGGAAAAAAGACTTGTTGCTTTAAAATTAATTCGAAAATCTAAAATTTAACCGATAAATCCCAAAAAATGTCTAAAAAATCCTTAAAAAGAAATAAAGATACTTTTTGCTGCAAGTGAAAAAAATAAATGCTTGAATAAATATTTCATAAAAAACGGGATTATTTTTTACGTTGAAACCTATGAGAAAAACAGCCTCGTTGCTTTAAAATAAATAAAGAAACCTAAAATTTAACCAAAAAATCCCGAAAAATGAGTAAGACAAAATACTAAAAAATAAGAGACTTTTTTCTGCAAATGAATATAATATCATAAATGGCTGAATAAATGTTTAATTTAAAATGGTGATTTAGCATTTATAATCCTAATTTCTAACCCTAGCGTCTAACCCTGATTTTCAGTGGTTCATTCGACATGTTTAATCACGTGAATCCTTTTGGTTTCAATGTAAAAAAAAATCCTGTTTTTATTCATTTTTAATCATTTCGTTCTTTTTTTTTTTACGTTTCGGGTCATCTCGTTCCGTTTTTTTTTTTTTTTTTTGTTTCGGATCATTTTTAGTTCTGATATTTTGTTTTGTTGTTTTCGCTACGCTACCATGATTCGTATATTCGGCTGGCAGATTTTTTTGGGGGTTTTCAGAAATGAAAGAAATAACGAAAACTGATTTTCGGCCAAATTTGTATTCGCCTACGGGCTGCCAAATATCATTGTATTCAGTGAATGCTCCTCTTGTGCATCGCAACAATTTAACCTGTGGAAAAAAGTTTTCTTTGTGACAAAATGTGTTCTCCTTCAATGGATAAAACACCTGTGGTCAAAGCGGCAGACAATCACGCCAACCACATGGCTGCATTGAAATCAGACCGATACATCAGCATACCTTATATCCATGTCTGGAGGCAGCGCTGATCCTAGGGCTGCCTCATTGAGGAAAGGTGAGTAATGTATAACCATATTTACACCATGAAGTGCCAAGACGGTCACTCAATCTGCTGTGATAGTTTTTTGTGACTGTAATGACATGCCGCTTGGTGTAAAATGGTTAAGACACATAGCCAATTGGCAATCATGTTAGTTATAGACTTTTGATAGGGAATTTCCTTCTTCAGTCATACAGTGTGTCGCCTTCCCTTAATAAAGTGCATAAATCTTTTCGTATCGTAATATTAGCTTCATGCAATATTTTTTTCACTCCTTACTATTAAACTGCGTCCCCTGACTGGTGGACAACAGAGATAATTTAAGTCTTTCATTAAGTTTGTCGCAGTTCACTGCCTTTTTGTGTTATATTGATAGAAGAAGAAGCTTTATTGGTTTATGGTAGACACTGTAATAGTTAGCTCTGCCATACTGGCCAGTTAAGCCTTCACCATGTTAAAACATCGTTTTGACTTTACGGTCTTTCCTCTGTTCCTGTGACCTTACCAAATCACTAATTAAATTAAAACTCACAGTTGTTTCATTAAAATGACAAGCTATGATGTTAATAACCTTATCTGTGTTACTGTTCCTTGATTGTCTAGCGTGATAACTCATGAAAATAATATAGTTGAAACATACTTTAAATTATGGAATAGTATCTGTGCAGCATATTAAATCCAAGCCAGTCCACCCTTAGCTAATTACCTTCAATATGCTGTTATCTAACAATTCTCTAGAAATAATAAATGAATTAAACAACCTATTCCTTAGGTAAAGCACTTTGCATTCTCTCCTGAACAGCATGATGTGTGCTAATTGAACTTAAAATACTTGTGTGGTAATAATAATAATCATTTATATTTTATATATGCCCTTGAAAGCTCTACAAATAATGCAAAAATGAAATTATAGCTTGCAATACTTTTACTGAAATATATACAATTACCAATTATAGTCCGGGACTCTGAATGCACTGCATGTATTAGCATTGTAATCTCGGACTGCTACTGGGATGCTTTTCTGTGTTTGCATAATGAGCTTCATTTTCTATTCCATAGTATCACTCCCTATACATAAAAGAATGTATAATGTAGCTTATTTTGTCTTAGTGAAAGAGTGAGTGTGTGTCTGTGTGTGTGTGTACGTTTGTGTGTCAGCATGCATTACCTTCTACTCATATCCTATCGATAGAAATTGAATAAACTATAAGCTTCTATGTAAGGCAGGCACATTTACTGTTGAAAAACTAGGGCTCTATTCCAACCAGGTTGTTACACTTAACAAAGCTCATTCTTTAATGATAATGACCCCACATGTTAATACTAACAATTCCTGTCCTGTTCCATCCAAGCTGCAAACTTTCCTTGTGGCTTGACTGTTATACCTGCCTACAGTACATTAACACTTACTATAATTTGTATTGGCAACTCTAATGAGTAGGCTACCATAAAATAATGAGTGATTCGGTTGTTCTTTATTCTCGGTTGCAACTGGTAATAATAAAAATCACCGAAACCAGGTGTTAAGTGATTTTGCTTCAGCAATATCATTCAGCATCTGAAAAAAAAAAACATTAGGAAAACATATAGTCCCCTGCGTTTTCCATGATCTTGCTTATAGGAGCTCATGCAAGACTCCATGGAGTCCTATGGACTACAGGGGATATCAGCTGTGCTGTGTGGTGCCACTGCTGTTACCTTGTAATGGCTCCCTGATGTTATTGTTATGTCCTCTGATGGTTCATGGAGCTTTCTGCCCCTTGTCAAGTCTGCCATGTCTTCAGTGAACAGGATGTCTCAGTTCTGGTGGAGTAACGCTATAGGTCCACTCTTCTTCCATTTACAATGTTTTGTATTCTTGCTGTATTGCCTGCTAGGAACAGAACCCAGAGGTTCCACCACTCTCATCCTCTGGCCCACGATGTTTATAGTCCGCCACTCTCGTCTTCTGGCCAACAGGGTTTCCAGGCAGTGTTTATGGACTTCCAGAGAAGCAAGCAACCACTCAAAACAGGATGGGGCGTGGAGTGGCAAGTGATTACTATAGCCTCTGAGTACTAGCAATCGTCCACCAAAAGCTTGCAGGACTTAGCCCTAATGATGAAGGAGGAATTGGATTCCAAAGAACCCAAAAGGAAGGTGGGAACAAATGATTAAAATTCTAAACCTTTATTGGACTTCTGAGAAAAAACATACACACCCACAAATGTATAAAAAACACACAAAAAAGGTCATAAATTAGAGACCATAACTCAAGGTCAGTGACCAATCACAAAAGGCATCTAATGCAGGGTGAGGTCTCTGTGACAACAATTGTATGTCAAAAACTGAGAACCACCACCTGAAATGAATAATAAGCAAGAGATGCCTAAGGATCCCCTCAGAAAAGTATACACACGTTAGAGTATACTTAAATGCTTAAAGACATGTGCCACCAAATTGGTTATTGTAGTTAGCATGCACCACTCAAATGCGTCACGATGAGGTGCAAACATAAGTGGTCCATGTCACGGAATACAACTGGTTAATACAGAGACAAGGAGTGAGCCTGGTAGCTACAATTTGCATGCACTGATTGAGAAATCACAATAAAGTGCAGGCAGTAGCAATCACCCAGCCAAAGGTATTCCTCAGAAAAAGAAAAAAAAAGGCATACGTTGGAGTATACTTAAATGCTTAAAGACATATGCCACCAAATTTGTTGTTGTAATTAGCATGCACCACTCAAAGGCGTCACGATGAGGTGCAAACATAAGTGGTCCACGTCACGGAATACAGCTGGTAAATATAAAGACAAGGAGTGAACCTCGTAGCTACAATTTGCATGCACTGATCGAGAAATCACAATAAAGTGCAAGCAGTAGCAATCTCCCAGCCACAAGTGTATTCCTCAGCAAGAAAATTCATATAATACATAAAGGGGATCATGAGATTAAAAATCCATCTCTGACGTGGACCACTTATGTTTGCACCTCATCGTGACGCATTTGAGTAGTGTATGCTAACTACAATAACCAATTTGGTGGCACATGTCTTTAAGCATTTAAGTATACTCTAACGTGTGCATACTTTTCTGAGGGGATCCTTAGGCATCTCTTGCTTATTATTCATTTCAGGTGGTGGGTCTCAGTTTTTGATATACAATTGTTGTGACAGAGACCTCACCCTGCATTAGATACCTTTTGTGATTGGTCACTGACCTTGAGTTATGGTCTCTAATTTATGACCTTTTTTGTGTGTTTTTTATACATTTTGTGGGTGTGTACGTTTTTTTCTCAGAAGTCCAATAAAGGTCTAGAATTTTAATCATTTGTTCCCACCCTCCTTTTGGGTTCTTTGGAATCCAATTCCTCCTTTATGGACTTCCACTTTCGTTTGCCATTCCCCTGTTGTGGTTTTGGTTACCATTCAGCGTATTCCTCATATATTTCATGACTGATCTCTTGGTATTTGGCTTCTGGCTTTGTGTATAGACTTATCCTGATTCCTCTGCTACTTAACCCTGGCTTGTCTGATAACGAAGCTTCTCTGCTTGTTTATAAGTTTATGTGGACCTCTCATGTCCCAGATCAAGATTTGTTTAACTAGTTATTCTTTATATTAACCTTGTTGTTAGCTGGCCATTTAAGGACCAGCTCTAGAACGGCTTATGTGTATGGTCTGTGGTTACTCATATCTGGGTGCTGGATTATATACTTGTTGTTACAGTTACAAGTTGAACCTCTAATATATTAGTTTACTCATAACAGACCTGGGAAGGAGGCTGCTAATGGATAATGGTGTTAGAAACATAGAAACATAGAAAAATGTCGGCAGATAAGAACCTTTCGGCCCATCTAGTCTGCCCAATTACGTGGATACTTAACCTGGATTTATCTTTTGTTTAGGATAGCCTTATGCCTATCCCATGCTTGCTTAAATTCAATTACTGTTTTGGTCTCAACCACTTCAACTGGAAGGCTGTTCCATGTATCCACCACCAAATTTTGCCATTAGCAGCTTCCTATTACCAGCTCAGCTGGAATAGGATCACAAACTGGAATGCCTCATTATAACCTTACATTGAAACATTATAGGGGTCATGCTCCTGCTAAACATACACTATATTGTCAAAAATATTCGCTCACCCATCCAAATAATCAGAATCAGGTGTACCAATCACTTCCATGGCCACAGGTGTATAAAATCAAGCACCTAGGCATGCAGACTGTTTTTACAAACATTTGTGAAATACTGGGTTGCTCTCAGGAGCTCAGTGAATTCCAGCGTGGAACTGTGATAGGATGCCACCTGTGCAAAAAATCCAGTTGTGAAATTTCCTCGCTTCTAAATATTCCACAGTCAACTGTTAGCTGTATTATAAGAACTTGGAAGTGTTTGGGAACGACAGCAACTCAGCCACGAAGTGGTAGGCCACGTAAACTGACAAAGCGGTGTCAGCGGATGCTGAAGCGCATAGTGGGAAGAGGTCGCCAACTTTCTGCAGAGTCAAACGCTACAGACCTCCAAAGTTCATGCGGCCTTCAGATTAGCTCAAGAACAGTGCGCAGAGAGCTTCATGGAATGGGTTTCCATGGCCGAGCAGCTGCATCCAAGTCATACATCACCAAGTGCAATGCAAAGCGTCGGATGCAGTGGTGTAAAGCACAGCACCACTGGACTCTAGAGTAGTGGAGACGCGCTCTCTGGAGTAACGAATCGTGCTTCTCCATCTGGCAATCTGATGGAAGAGTCTGGGTTTGGTGGTTGCCAGGAGAACGGTACTTGTCTGACTGCATTGTGCCAAGTGTAAAGTTTGGTGGAGGAGGGATTATGGTGTGGGGTTGTTTTTCAGGAGCTGGGCTTGGCCCCTTAGTTCCAGTGAAAAGAACTCTGAATGCTTCAGCATACCAAGACATATTGGACATTTATGGACATTTTGGACATTTGGAGCTGGCCCCTTCCTCTTCCAACATGACTGTGCACCAGTGCGGAAAGCAAGGTCCATAAACACATGGATGACAGAGTCTGCTGTGGATGAACTTGACTGGCCTGCACAGAGTCCTGACCTCAACCTGATAGAACACCTTTGGGATGAATTAGAGCGGAGACTGAGAGCCAGGCCTTCTCGTCCAACATCAGTGTGTGACCTCACAAATGCACTTCTGGAAGAATGGTCAAAAATTTCCATAAACACTCTCCTAAACCTTGTGGACAGCCTTCCCAGAAGAGTTGAAGCTGTTATAGCTGCAAAGGGTGGACCAACATCATATTCAACCCTATGGATTAGGAATGGGATGTCACTTAAGTTCATATGCAAGTCAAGGCAGGTGAGCGAATACTTTTGGCAATATAGTGTACCTTCAATGAATAGGAGAAAAATATCAATGTAGTGGTGTTATTATTTTAAAATGGTTCGTGGACAGAAATCTTCAAATGTTCACTTTTAAAATACAATTTACACCATTTACGATGTGAACCAACTAGAATACCGGTAGGCTAGGGAGGTCATATGTTCCATAAGTATAGAGGACAACTCTCTCTTAGTGGGAATGTATACAATTTCTAATTTCCATTTTAACACCATGTATAAAATGATCAAAACAGGGTGGGGCGTGGAGTGGCAAGTGATTACTATAGCCTCTGAGTACTAGCAATCGTCCACCAAAAACTTGCAGGACTTAGCCCTAATGATGAAGGAGGAATTGGATTCCAAAGAACCCAAAAGGAAGGTGGGAACAAATGATTAAAATTCTAAACCTTTATTGGACTTCTGAGAAAAAACATACACACCCACAAAATGTATAAAAAACACACAAAAAAGGTCATAAATTAGAGACCATAACTCAAGGTCAGTGACCAATCACAAAAGGCATCTAATGTAGGGTGAGGTCTCTATGACAACAATTGTATGTCAAAAACTGAGAACCACCACCTGAAATGAATAATAAGCAAGAGATGCCTAAGGATCCCCTCAGAAAAGTATACACACGTTAGAGTATACTTAAATGCTTAAAGACATGTGCCACCAAATTGGTTATTGTAGTTAGCATGCACCACTCAAATGCGTCACGATGAGGTGCAAACATAAGTGGTCCATGTCACGGAATACAACTGGTTAATACAGAGACAAGGAGTGAGCCTGGTAGCTACAATTTGCATGCACTGATTGAGAAATCACAATAAAGTACAGGCAGTAGCAATCACCCAGCCAAAGGTATTCCTCAGAAAAAGAAAAAAAAAAAAAAAAGGCATACGTTGGAGTATACTTAAATGCTTAAAGACATATGCCACCAAATTTGTTTTTGTAATTAGCATGCACCACTCAAAGGCGTCACGATGAGGTGCAGACATAAATGGTCCACGTCACGGAATAAAGCTGGTAAATATAAAGACAAGGAGTGAACCTCGTAGCTACAATTTGCATGCACTGATCGAGAAATCACAATTGAGTGCAAGCAGTAGCAATCTCCCAGCCACAAGTGTATTCCTCAGCAAGAAAATTCATATAATACATAAAGGGGATCATGAGATAAAAAATCCATCTCTGACGTGGACCACTTATGTTTGCACCTCATCGTGACGCATTTGAGTGGTGTATGCTAACTACAATAACCAATTTGGTGGCACATGTCTTTAAGCATTTAAGTATACTCTAACGTGTGCATACTTGTGTGAGGGGATCCTTAGGCCTTGTCGTCCAACATCAGTGTGTGACCTCACAAATGCACTTCTGGAAGAATGGTCAAAAATTTCCATAAACACTCTCCTAAACCTTGTGGACAGCCTTCCCAGAAGAGTTGAAGCTGTTATAGCTGCAAAGGGTGGATCAACATCATATTCAACCCTATGGATTAGGAATGGGATGTCACTTAAGTTCATATGCGAGTCAAGGCAGGTGAGCGAATACTTTTGGCAATATAGTGTACCTTCAATGAATAGGAGAAAAATATCAATGTAGTGGTGTTATTATTTTAAAATGGTTCGTGGACAGAAATCTTCAAATGTTCACTTTTAAAATACAATTTACACCATTTACGATGTGAACCAACTAGAATACCGGTAGGCTAGGGAGGTCATATGTTCCATAAGTAGAGAGGACAACTCTCTCTTAGTGGGAATGTATACAATTTCTAATTTCCATTTTAACACCATGTATAAAATGATAAAAATCTATATGTTTCATGACACCTTTTCCCCAAATAACACCTATACTCAAGCAAATCACATCGTGCAAAGTCAGAAGGACTGCTTAGTTTCTGCAAAATTGTATGCTAATCGGCTAGCTATCATTATTGTGATTAATAAGTACCTAATGTAATGTTAGACCTGTCACTATGAGGCATTAATCTTTATGTGCCTTGAATGATTAATCTTGCCTTTGAATCTGACACTTAAATTAGACAGAAAAGCAGAAAAGAAGATGCATGACTTTGAATATCTAAAGTATCTACTATAGGGTATTATTATTATTTTAAATGTTTTATTTTAGATGTACTTGTTTTATATGTTCATCAGCTGGACTACCACATTCAAAATTAGCTTTTTCTTCTTAGCAGTAAGTTTGTTCAGAATGTATTTTGCTTTAGCAAGGTATGTCCTATGCTTTAAAAACGCTACCTTAAAATTTTGAATTAATAAAAAAAAAACAAGGCCTGTCCAAAAGATTATCAATTTCTCTGCAGAAAAATAGGAAAACTGAAAAAGAAAGTCTCTGTTTAGTTGCTTAAATTGCTTGATCTGCATTCAGGAAATTGCAAGTGGTTTGCATGTAAAAGAACTGTTTATTTCTTTCCAGTTTACTCTGGACAAGACCACATATTCCTTGTAATTATATTCTTTCTTTGAGCTATCATGTCATGTTTTCTTTGAATTTGCAAGTAAATAAGACTTTTGATATGTGCCGATGATCCCTTCCTGAGGTATAAACCAGATATCAGCAGGTAACCTTTATATTACAGGGAATCGAATGCCAACATTTTGTGTCATTATGTTGTCATTGCAACATAGACTTATGCTTTTTGCTACATATGCTCTGAAGATTTGCAGAAGATTAGTATTTGGAACAGCCCTCATTATTGCTTTAAATTAATCGGAGATGCATGTGCTAGCCCTGTGATTAAATGACTTGCTCCTACGAGGTTAATACTGGAGATACCAAGCTAGATTCATTACATATCACTTGGAGAACGAGGTGTTTGATGAAGAATGATGCTGGTAGCTGTTAACTGTTCATTATAAGAACCTCACAATGGGGCAGTAACTACAAATCCTAGCAGGATCTGCTTATGTCAATACTCCATGGCAAATACTTATTTTTAAAACACTCTCCGTATCCTAATATTTTAAATACATGGCATTGTTGGAGTTTTGAAGCATGCAATTGCCCTATGGTTTCAAGCCTGTGTGTAAAATATTTACACAATTCCATGCTGAGACACCTATAGAGTCCAGGATGGCTTTCTAACACATAGCCAAACATTCTGACATTGAAAAACCAAAGAGAAAGCATCAGTAAAATGTATCTTGTCCCTTATTTGGTTATCGGAATGGATAAAACAAGTTTAAATTTGCTCTGGCATGGTTTAAGGGTAACACCGACATGCAGTTTCCTGTAAGATAATGGTGAAGGAGGAGTCGATAATTTTGATGACTTCTTCACCTCTCTAAACAGCACCTAGCCCCTTTGTAGTCATTTATGAAATAAAATACATGAATATCAGTAGAAAAAGGGAATACATTCAATAGAAAAATCTGTACTTGGTTTGCTCAATAGTAATTGGCTAGTTGTAATCTTAACTATGTAACACATAAGAGGCTAACATACCTATAAAAACAAAGGATGCATAAAATATATTTACAATGCATTATTGAATTCAATACCATCTGGAATTTCCTGAGCTAATATGTTAGCTGTGCATATCTGACTAACTATTTTGTTTGGCACATGATAAAAGTGTTTTCAATCTAGATAATGACTTGTTATCAAGGAGTTAAAAGTCAGTTCCTGAAATATTTTGCTATCAAATGGCTTTGGTAATGCTTGCTTTTTGTCAGAGCAAGCTATATGTACGAGAGGAAATTGCCCATAATATATAAATTCTATTGATATTCCACTTCTAAGAGATTTGTCTCTTTCCACAGACCTTTAACACACATTTGGTGAAACTAGCCAGGTGTATCAGGAGCAACTGGAATATGATACCAGTTGCCAAAAAGTTACCAATGAGTGTTGAAAAACCACCCTTAATTTGTTACAAAAGGAATAAGAACTTGAGGGACTTCTTGGTACATACTGATCAATATTTATTAATGATGAAACCTAGTCCTAGAAATCCAGGATGTTACAGATATATAGGATGTACAACGTGTAACTTTATGATGCCTGGAAAAACATTGTCACTCTTATAATGGAATGGTTTGTAAAATTCGACACTCGATTTCTTGCATGACGACGTTTGTTGTGTATCGATTGATATGCCCGTGTGGACTCGTCTACATTGGAAAAAGGAACAATGGGTTACGTGAAAGAGTAGCGAACCATTGGGTGGCGATACGTGCAGCCTTAGGAAGCAGAGAGAATTCCCAACTGATAGGACATAATTTCCAAAAAAAACAACATCCATTATCCTCATTATGGGTTATGGGGATTGATCATATTCCCCTGTTGGTACGTGGGGGGGGTCTTGCTCTGGATAAGCTAAAATGAGAATTGTTTTGGATTTTTACTTTAGATGCCCAGGTTCGTAAGGGGTTAAATGAAAAGAATTCTCTACATTGTTTTTTAGATTTTTGCTAGTCAAAATTTACCTCCTTTGCTATAGGGGATAGTTGAGAATGTTTGAGTTTGAGGTACTGGATTATATTGATTCTTGAGAAATATCATATACTAGCTCTAAACATAGAAGGCATCCTTTGTATAGTTACTTTGTGCATTACTTTAGCATGTTATTTGTTATATTATATGGTGATGGGTTTGTTGCACTTTTGATGGACCACATAGCACCGGGCAAAGAGGAGCGTACATGGTTATCATTTGGTTGGGGATTTCCCTTCCGCTTCAATCAGTGTGGCGTCTCAGCGTCTTTCACCTTGGTGCTTTTTGGATATATGAGTATATAATAGTGTTTGTTATGATATGTATAGTCTTGAAATAAGTCCTGTAGGGACTGAATCATCGACTTTTAAAAAAATTTATTTTTTTACATTCATTAACAAATCTCTGAGTAGTGGAACATCGAGAGGAATTGTGTGCATTGGCCAGTCTCCAGCGCCATAGTGTATGAATGGACACAAGGTTGTGCGGGCATCAAGGATGTATTTTTTTATTTTTATATATACAGTATACAGTGGCAAGAAAAAGTATGTGAACCCTTTGGGATTATGTGGAGTTTTGCATGAATTGGTCATAAAATGTGCTCTGATCTTCATCTAAGTCACAACAATTTGAAAAACACAGTCTGCTTAAAATAATACAACACAAACATTATATGTTTTCATGTGTTTTTTGAACAGAACATGTAAACATTCACAGTGCAGGGTGGAAAATGTATGTGAACCCCTAGTCTAATGACTTCATCAAGAGCCAATTGGAGCCAGGAGTGAGCCAACCTCGAGTCCAATCAGTGTGATATTATTGGATGTGTTGCTGAAGGCTGTCCTGCCCTTTAAAAACACACACCAGTTTCGGGTTTACTGGTTTCAAGAAGCACTGCCTGATGTGAACCATGCCTCGCAGAAAAGAGCTCTCAGAAGACCTACGATCAATAATTGTTGGCTTGCATGAAGCTGGAAAGGGTTACAAAAGTATCTCCAAAAGCCTTGATATTCATGTGTCCACGGTAAGACAGACTGTCTACAAATGGAGAAAGTTCAGCACTGTTGCTACTCTCTCTAGGCGTGGTTGTCCTGTAAAGATGACTGCAAGAGCACAGCGCAGAATGCTTAATGAGGTAAAGAGAATCCTAGAGTGTCAGCTAAAGACTTACAGAAATCTCTGGCACATGCAAATATTTTTGTTGACACATCTACAATAAGGAAAACATTAAACAAGAATGGAGTACATGGGAGGACACCACGCAGGAAGCCATTGCTGTCCAAAAAGAATATTGCAGCACGTTTGAAGTTTGCAAAAGAGCACCTCGATGTTCCACAGCACTACTGGCAAAATATTCTGTGGACAGATGAAACCAAAATTGAGTTGTTTGGAAAAAACACACAACACTATGTGTGGAGAAAAAAAAGGCACAGCACACCAACATCAAAACCTCATCCCCACTGTAAAACATGACGGAGGGAGCATCATGGTTTGGGGCTGCTTTGCTGCCTCAGGGCCTGGATGGATTGTTGTCATTGATGGAAAAATGAATTCCAGAGTTTATCAAGACATTTTGCAGGAAAACGTAAGACCATCTGTCCACCAACTGAAGCTCCGCAGAGGATGGGTGATGCAACAGGACAATGATCTAAAGCATACAAGTAATTCAACAAAAGAATGGCTTCAACAAAACAAAATACGCCTTCTGGAGTGGCCCAGAGTCCTGACCTCAACCCGATTGAAATGCTGTGGCATGACCTTAAGAGAGCGATTCACACCAGACATCCCAAGAATATTGCTACACTGAAACAGTTTTGTGAAGAGGAGTGGTCCAAAATTACTCCAGATCATTGTGCAGGTCTGATCTGCAACTACAGGAAACGTTTGGTTGAGGTTATTGCTGCCAAAGGAGGGTCAACCAGATATTAAGTCTAAAGGTTCACATACTTTTTCCACCCTGCACTGTGAATGTTTACATGTTCTTTTCAATAAAAACATGAAAACATATAATGTTTGTGTTGTATTATTTTAAGCAGACTGTGTTTTTCAAATTGTTGTGACTTAGATGAAGATCAGAGCACATTTTATGACCAATTCATGCAAAACTCCACGTAATCCCAAAGGGTTCACATACTTTTTCTTGCCACTGTATATATATATATGTATATATATATATATATGTGTCACTTCTCCAATTATATTCTAAGGGGACACAATATTGATATTATTTTGATCCTTCTTGTAGTCCTCAATGACTCAATGCTTTTTTGACTTCCTTTATGAGTCAGGCATTAAACTTGGCGATGTCATTTTGAATATGCAGTCACATTGAAATGAAGCAGGTGAAAGCAGAAATCTAACAAATCTGACATTGATAAATCTAGATGTCCGGAAAAGAAAAAGAAATAAAAAACGGCTAATCATAAGTTAGACATTCAAGATAAATTGAGTATTTTGTATAACACAATGGCTTCTATTATTGCATTGTAAGTAGTCAGGTAATATATATATGGTGTCAATAATGTAATAACATACTTAAAAAAACAGAATGACATGATGGATGAGAATACATTGTTGAAATGCTGCAATGACTGTCTCACAAAACGTAAAATTTGTTCAATAATCCAGAAACAATGCTAAATAAGAAAATTATTTCATCAGCATATTATGACACATTCATGCACGTAATGATATTTAATGTTATATATATATATATATATATATATAACATTAAATAATAAATTCACTGAAATTGGTATGGCAAAATAGGTTTGATTTCTCAGATTTCAAGAATTTAGTAATAAGAAATCACTACTGGATTTCATGCTATCATACCACATTTTAAATATACCACAAAGGGATTTAACATTATTTATATGCTCTACCTACCAGCTCAGAAAATATTTATAATTGTCTCAAAATAAAAATAATACTAAACAAAGATTGGCTCACAGACCCCCAAGGCTACACTAGTAATCATTAGGTACACAGAACGAGTATCATTGTTTTCCATACATAAAGTGCATTATTTGAAATACTAAAAATAGCTGCATGAATCATCATAGCACGCACATTTTCCCCTCTCCTTTGTATTAAATTGACCTGTGGTTTCATGATCTTTAACATCCAAGAGAACGTAACTGATATCTTGTTATACCAAGCATCCTATACTTTATGTTACTTTCTATGTTATATATATTTTGTGTAAGTTTCCTGTTCTTGTTTCCTATTTTCCTATTCTATAAATAAAGATTGTAAAATAATAATAACCAAAAGAAACATGCAGTAGGTTAATAAACGCCTACAGTTTGAGAATTTTAGATCCAATAATTTATTTCCTGTTCTATTATTTGTGCTATTTCCTGGCACTGTCAAGCCTGCTCCTTATGCCTTACTTTCTAAAAAAAAACACATGTATTTTACCAGGAAGGATACATTGAGATTTCTCTCATTTTCAAGTATGTCCTGGGTGGCGAGTATGTACCATTAGGTGTCTTGCCCAAGGACACTTACTGGAGAGGTGCTCTTGCTGCGTTTCAAACCTGTGTCTCCACGTTCTCCACAGTCATAGAGCAGTAATGTTACCTCTACTCCACCCAGCCAGTTCCTGTTATCTGTGTCCTCGTACCCCTTCCTGGCGTCATTTTGGGAATCCGTTCTTTGGAATTGCAGCTGTTGATATTACGGAGCATCTTTTTACACCACATGTATTAGACCTTCTCAGAGTTGGGTGAGTTAGCCCCACTAACCAATAACAGTTAACCTTGTTGTATTTAGCTCTTATTTCTCAGTTGTCTCAATGCCCTGTCATGGTTCTAGTTACCCCTGAGCATGTTGTATGCTCTCTATTTTCTTTACAGCATACCAGATCCAGGCCTTCTCTCTCACTCCAAGTGTTTCTCTTGTCCTGGACCTTGACTCATCATATATATTGTATACTTCTCTTATAAGAAGAGGACTGTCCTCGTATATAGGGACTTCCCATTTTTTGATTGTCCTGGAACTCTCTGTTCTTCTTTTATTGTGTCCTTCTATTGTCCTGTGTACTGCTTGTTTGATTATCTATATATATATCTCCGTCAACTGGCCACCACAAAGACCAGTTCACAGATTATGGTTTCTCTGTGCAGAATCTGCGTGTTGGGCCTCTATAACACCATGGACACAAGGTCTTTAAAAATTCTTTTTTTTTCAGGAATTTAAAAGTAAATAGTGCATCACCCTAGAAACAGCAAAGGAGAATTTCGATTCCTAATAGTTTCTCTTACAAATTGTGCAGCAGTTAAGTGTTGATTAAATTTGGAAGTCTACAATACTATGACCAGGCAACATTAGCAGTTGGCCAATGAGTCAAATTTCTTGGGACCTGCATTGTGAACTCTCTATGTTTGGATATATAGGCTACTGGAGACACTTACTGGAGAGGTGCTCTTGCTGGGTTGTAATCTTTTGAATTTGTTGGCTGGAGTGCTCTCCTCCTTGTAAGCTGTGTTCTATTTTGTCTTGAGAAGCACCTGCTCTCTGTGCTTAGTAAAGGTTGAGTGCTGCCCTCCTAGTGTTTTCTGTAGGTTAATACTTTATGGCTACTGTATAATTGTTTTCCAGAAAGCCACTGATTCTTAACAGGAGTTTTGTCCATAAGAAGGGTGACTTCGTAATCAGAAATATCTGCAAGAGACAGACTGAGCATTTGTAAGTGCCCTTAGACAGCGTAGATTTAAAACAAAACTGCAAATTTTGACCAGATCAGTTGCAGCTACCTACTATGTTATATTAACTGTAATTAAGTCACATAACATCCATAATACAACAATGTAAGGGATTTTAACCCCTTCGCTGCGGAGGACATGTGGGGCATGTCCTCATTGACTCCCGCTATATGAGGAGGACATTCCCCACACGTCATCCGCTTGCGGAAGCCCCAGCGGAGATACTCACCTCTCTGTCTGGGGTCCCGCAGTGGACTGACTTCAGCGTCCTCAGACGCTGAAGTTAAGCCCCTCCTGACGTCAATGATGTCATCGCGCCATGCGCCATGACGTCATTTCCAGGCAAACCCCCGGCAATGCCGGGAGATCGCCTGGAAGGGAGAGGGGATCCGTTCGGATCCCTCTCCCTCCCGATCGGAAAGGAGCAGCGCCACAAGCCAGGCACTGCTTAAAAGAGTCTCCCCTTTTAAGCGGAGCCTGGCTTTAACCCCTCAGGCACCGGGTCGCACTGCAGCGACTTGCGGCTCGAATTGCGGCCTAGCTCCGTTGGGGGCTGCCATCTTGGATGGAGGCTCCACCCCGGGTCCCCCCTCGCTGCCTGATGTCATCACGCATAGCGTGATGATGTCAGATAGCCAGGGAACCCCTAGCTGCCTGGGGATTTCCCAAGGAAATCCCCTGGTGGAGATAGGGGTTCATTTGCAGCTAGGGGGTCATGGAGGGTGTCATTCGAAAGGCCTGAGCATGACCTTTCAAATGATATCCAACATGACCATGTTCAAAGAAATAAAAAATAAAATTAAATAAATAAATAAAATAAATAATTATTTTTTTTGTGTGTGTTGTTTTTATTAATGCAGCAATATTGTTCACATTTCAATTATAATGTGAACAATGATGCTGCACTAATGAATTTTTTCTATGGGGTGCGTTTGCAAAAATCACGTAATTCCCCCCAAAAAATGTAACAAGTCCCCATTTCTAATTTTTGTACAAGCGCACCCCATAGAAGATATAATCGCAAACGCTCATGGGATAAAATGTGAAAAAAACACTTTACACGCTGCAGATGATTAAAAATTCAAGTTTATTGCATTTTTTGCTAAAATATACAGGCAGGACATGACGTATACATATAAAAATTATATTATGAATCTGTCGAGTCTGCCGGAAAGAACGATCTATAATATGTCTGGGTCATTTAATAAAATGTGGCTTCAAATCGCGTTTAAACATGATGAGCGAAAGCGGTAAAAATGAGCCCAGCACACAGCGGTGAAATGCCTCAGCAGTGAAGGGGTTAAACGGAGAGTATTTGTGAGAAAAGTAAAATTGTACAGGAACCAATGATTTTGGGGGTCAATTACTGCTACGTTTTTACAAAGGAATTATTCTGGGTTTTTTAATCCACAGCCTGGCTACACCTAATGACTGAGTAGAAGTATCCAAGATGAAATCAAGCAAAATATCCTATTGCTGGCATATGGGAAATAATTTTTTCAGTAGTGCGTGCTATGTTACCTTTCATGTACATACAGGTTAAACTGCAGTTCCACTTTCAGCCTTAACCAAAATCTCAAGGATCTTGTCACAATATTCCTCTTTGTCATTGCGGTCACATTAGAGTTCCCATTATTCCAAACATTTCTTGCTTTATTTATAAAGTATTTTACCAGGATGGATACATTGCGATTTTTCTCATTTTCAAGTATGTCCTGGGTTCAAGAACATTGAATTGTTACAGTAGGTACAGAAATACAAAGTAATAAAATGCAAGATATTAAAAAACAACACAGATATACAGATTACATATGTATTGTCTTTTTCTTTCTTGTAGGGCATTTCTTTTTCGTGCTGCCTGATGTCCTCTGTATTTCAAATGATAAAATAGTTATGATCTCAGAAATTATATAAGACGTTCTAGCTTTCTATTGTCCATGGATATCATTCTACTTTTCTCTCCTTACGCTCATCATTGTGCAGCTAATCCCTTTAATTGGTTACACTTGCGAGGATTAGCTGTGCATTTGATACATTTATAAATCCCACAGAAAAACACATGTTTCTTATTGATAGGTTTTATGTACTAATATAATTGAGTAAACAATAACGCTTTATGGGTTTCTAGCATTTCCAAACAAAACCTCAATAGAATGTTGACAGTTACCTAGGAGAGCAGGGTTATTTCTTCCTAAATGCTTTGAACATCTTTTCATGTCCTGAATAAACATAACATCAATTTTAGACTGTGAGAAAACCTACTCAGATCTCAAATAAAAAAATTGAAGATGGTAACCCACAGTCAACAGAAACTGCCCTTACTAAAGTTAACAATGACCTCCTAATGGCTAAAAACCACAACCACTATTCTATTCTCATCCTACTTGACCTCTCAGCTGCTTTTGACACTGTTGACCACCCCCCTTGTACAGACTCTCAGGTCTCTCGGGCTCGGTGACACTGCGTTCTATTGGATAGACTCTTATCTCTCTAACAGGTCCTTCTCTGTGTCATTCGCTGGTAACCTCTCCTCTTCAATGCCTTTATCAGTTGCTGTACCTCAAGGCTCTGGTCTAGGTCCTCTACTCCTCCTTATCTACACCTCCTCCCTGGGCAAAATCATTAACAGCTTTGGCTTTAATTACCACCTCTATGCTGATGATATTTAGATCTACCTCTCCATCCCTGATCTCTCTCATCCTGTCCTTTCTTAAGTCAGCAGCTGTTTATCTGGCATTTCCTCCTGGATGACCTTTCACCACTTAAAGATTTTAGTCACTGCTTTTATGTTTCTCATCCCTTTAATTACACTGGTCAACACTACTTCAGGTCAATCACATTCAAGGCTAAAGCAGTAGTCTGCCATCATGTGTCTGTCCCATCTGCCTGGATACCTCTTTTACATTACCTTTATATTATGGTGGAACCTCTCACCTTGTTCCACACTAAAATTACCAAGATTACCCCAAATTATGTGTGTGACTATGGAGAAATTGTACATTTATGGTCATATTAGCACTCAATGTTTCAAAGTTAGCCAACATGTTTTGCGCCAATGTTTTGTAATTGTCTGCTTTGTGGTTACCCAAGAAGTTCTTGACATCTGAGGCATATATGTGCACCAGACAGATGCTTCTGTTATAAATTTATAAAGTTATAAATTTCAAGAAATTTGAATTTTTGATGAGTTTACAAATTTGAGGGTCGATTGAATAAAACAATTGTTAAAGACAGACCACAAACTCCTGCATATGTCAGGAGCTATGGGACATATTGGGATAAAATCATAATTTGAGAGGTTTACATTATCTCAAAAGCTAGAACCAAGTCAGCAAAATTAATGTGATTTCTGGATTTAACACCCTTAAAATACCCCAAAATCACTCAAAGATCCTTGGTAACAATTTTTTTTAAAATGGGCTGTGTTATGTTATTGAAGGAAACCCTCCTGATTTTGAGTTTTTGCATTCCTGAGCCTGATTATGAGTCCTAACATGGACACAAGAGCAGCTCAATGCCACCCTGACATGGTTTACCTCTTTGACAGTAGCTTAAAGTCACCTTACCTTGAATAGTTCAAACCCACAAAATTCAAAATAAACTGAGGCTGACCAATGGAACCGAAATCGCATCACCTTGATAAGAGCCAGCACTCAAACAGCAGTTGAGTTGGCCTGTGGGCTGCCCAAAATGGAGTTATGGTTAAACCTCCCTTATTAAAATCAGCCTAGTGCAGTGGAAACAAAAGGAATATAACAAGCAAAAGAACGAAACATCGTGTCTCCAACAAAATTTGCAAACAAATGTAATATCTCAAAAGTGCAGAATAAAGGCCAGTTCATCAACTCTTAAATGCCAAGCCTTGAACGTGAGGCTGGACCCTTAGCACGACAAAGGCAAATGTTATTGAATGCCCACGTGGTTCCTTCTACAGCTGTGAGAAAACAAACACTCATGGAACACCTACGCTATGCCCATCAGAACACTGATCTTGGATCCTCAACTGTGAATGAGACACCCATAATAAGAAAAATAGATGGAAAACTGCATCCCAAACAAGCTTTAAACACTGCACATGTCACGTTTCAACACACAAATAATCTAAAGCACAAAGTGAGCTGTCTGTAAAAAAAATAAAAATTAGTTTCACATAAATATAACATGACTACTAATGGCTTCTTGGTCTTGAGATAATGGACTAAGTCATCAAAACTCTTGCAGCAAGTGTCAGGCTATATATTATTTTACTGTCACAGTGGCCGGCTCTTTTCTTGCTAGTTATAACCATTCGTTATCAACACACATTAGGGATGCAGAATTAACTTGTAGATTCTCTTCGCAACATGGACGACTCCTATCTTCACCATAAAGGATATCAAAAATCTCTACCTACCTCGACGAGACCAGAGAATAACCTCCTTCACAAAATAGCTTTGGCGGCTAGGAGTGCAGTGGCGCAAAAATGGACGACGCTCTCTCTTTCAATGATGCACTGAGTACGGATTAATATGCACCGAGTACGGACAATATGTCCATGGATCATCTGTTTGCACTGGTCCACGGTACGCGGCCTCAATTTTACCAGGTTTGGTCGTCTTGGCTAGACTTTGAGCCAGTTTGAGGGGGTTATGGTGCAGGACCTTCGGGCGGGTTTATTTATTTATTTATGTTTATTTTATGAGATGGACCAAGGTCACAGTCAGGATGCTTGGGATGGTGCCCCCATCCCCCTCCTTTTCTTCTCTTCCTTCTTAGACAAACCCACAGGACTATAGACAAACTATGTGTTTTTTTCTGAAAACTGGTGTGGTACTCATTGGATTGCTCTTGTTTGTGCCTCCTTTGGGTGGTTGGTTGTTATGTACCGAAGCTATGAAATTCTAAATTAAAGGGAAAAAAACAACTCTACCTATGTGTTTGTTTCTTTTGTTGAACACAGAGAAGACTTCTGATGATTTGGAATGCACTTATATTCTTTACTTGACCATTTGATGTTGCCTTGCCCATTCTTATGATCTATTTGTGAACTTGGAAAAATGGTGACAATTCACAAAAGGTAAATACAAAAAGTGGCAGCAGAAGTTCCATAGTGCAGCTCATTAGATCTACCTTTAGTGAAATGCCTGTGTTTGCAATTTCCACAAACCTCAGCAGTACCTAAATAACTGTGCATACGTTTGTTAATTTTTTAATTTGATAAATACATCCAGCTATTCTAAGTAAAAAGACATAAACAACTTTATAGTAACAGCGTCGAAGAGCAACGTTACAATAAAGCTGTTTACACCTCTACTACGCACGCACACTCATGTAGCTTGTTTTTATAGTTCGGAAGGAGGTTCGGTACTCCACCATTGAAAGACCCCTTTGTCTTTAAGAAGTACGGTTAGATTCAACAGCTGGATGCCTGTCAGGCTCTTGATGACCTTGTCCTTGGCACACAACATAAAACTTTTAAAGTAATGTAAGATGTATCTTTTATAATGCATGATCCACAACAGCTGTTTATATAAAATATGTTAATATTCCATTTGTTTGATAGAAAGCCACTGGAGTATACTGCTCTACGATTTTACAATGTCACCATCGCATATTCAGTCACCTTCCTCCCTCCAAGGTCATTCGCTAATCACAGTTAGCTGTTATTGTTCATTAACAGACATGAACTGAATAAGGGCCTTTAACTGCAGTTACACAGATTCTGATGAAAGCATTACTTCTAATGCTTGTCTAGCAAGGAATCAATGAAGTATGGCTACACTGTTTATAATCATTGGAGCTGCATGTCAATTTATGTTAAAATAAAATTGCTAATTGTACAGTGGAAGAAGATGAAATGCATGCAGGGGGATAGCAGTAGCAATATTCATCCGAAGGACCGCCTGCTACTATATTAGAGCTTAGTAAAATAAATATTCCTCTTATTCCTCAGAAACACAAGAAATGACAAAACCCATAGCGAGATATTTCAAAATCTAAGCAAATATTGACTTTTCACTATTAACAGAGAATAAAGCGATGATGCCGGCCACTTATATTCACGTATTTTTTTCTTCTTTTTTTTACCAGCTCCAGCTGTGTTTTACCAACATAGCATGACAAATTAAATATTTAATAAAATTAAGAGGTTTGTAGAAATTTACAGGCAGGTTCTTTTCTATTATTTAGCTTTGAATCTTGCAGTGGAGGGTCTATATTCACTTGCGACTGTAAAAGCATAAAACATTTAAGAGAAAATTGTTGAAGTAGTTTAGCACCCTTCGCCTCCAGCGATTTTTAAATAAAAAATCATGTCCATAAAATGTAAAATTTATAATGAAATGGACTATTCTATCCTCAGATACAAGCTCTTTACCTCGGTCACGTTTGTCCGATTACTGTTTAGCATTCTGCGCCACTTTGACACTGGTGAATTTGAGGGTTGCAGGAATGATTAATGGGCCCGTAAACAGAACACCACATTCTAACTTGTGACTTATACACTCACATGGAATGCAAGCTTTGAGATTTCAAGGTTGAGGAATACTTTGAAAATATTACTGTGTTTTTTTCATTAAAACAGCATGAACACACATATTATTATAGGGTATATTGTGATTAAAATTTTAAAGCATCTTTCTATAAATAAAACTTGAAAAATATATGGAAACCTAATCAATAAAAAGCTATAATGTGTGTATATATATATATATATATGTTGTCCCGCAACACAGAGGGCACTATTACGATCCTAACGCTAAAACGGGACTGCAAAGGAGAAAAACCTGCACCTGCAGGTTTCTCCTTTGCGTCCCCGTTTTAGCGTGATATTACGATTCAGGCGCTAGAAAAGCTGCCTGCATCGTAACCCAGCGCTAAGCCCCGGGAAGTGCGCAGCAGCGCTAAGCCCCACAGCGAGCATCCCCTCCATGGAGTCCATAGGACTCCATTAAGGCAGACGCTGCCGGTCACATGACCTGCCGGATCTTGCCTTGCGAGATCCGGCAGGTCAGCATAGTGATCCCCAGGGAGAGACTGGGGGACTTTTTCCCCCAGTTTCACTCTGCTCTTTGTGGCCAGAAGAGGCGGTTGGAGCCGTCGTTCTCGCTGCGGGATTAGAGGTGAGTATCTGATTTTTGGGGGGATTTTCTGCTGGTGCTGACGGATTCCGTTATCACCAGGTTCTGGCTGTGGTTAATGTTTGAGTTAACCGCAGCCAGATGGTAATTAGCGTTAGGACTTTATAATCCTAACGCTAATTAACTCTATGAGCGCTCCATGTTAAGCATAAGCAGCGCAAAGTACAGTACGCTCACGCAAGGGAACGCAAGCTCCAAATCGCTAACAGGTTTTTTAACCCATTAGCATTCAGATTGTAATATGGTGCGCTCGCGCTAGGGCCACCAAAGCTAGCGTTATCGCTCACGCGGGTGAGCGATAACATTAGCGTTTTGAATGTAATAGTGCCCAGGGTCTTTATATAGTAATTAAAAATGTTACTTTATTCAATCAGCGTTTCAGTCCCAAAGGACTTTTTTCTTGAAACGTTGATTGAATAAAGTAACATTTTAATTACTATACAAATAATCTGTGTTGCGAGACATCTTGTTTATTTTATATTGGAGCTACCAGTTCCTGGCACTGGAGCAAATAATTCTGCAGTAGAGGTGTGTGAAGATTGTGGATTCTTTGATTTGATATATATATATCATCAGAGTATAGCCGTATGTAGTGATACTTTTTTTATTGCACTAATGTTGCATTTAAATGACAAGCTTTCGATAATATACCTCTCTTCTTCAGGTCTATATGGTTGTTTGTTTTTGTGTATATCTATAAATTCAATTCAAAAATGTCTGCGCTCTCCTTATTGCATTAACAAATAATAAACAGGTGTACTATCCAGAAAAAAAAAATATTTTCAATATGGATGCACCCTGAGATTTCTCAAAAATAAAAAAGCTCTTTTACTGCATATAAATTTTAAAAAAATATTGACCAACGTTTCGGGTCATACTGTACATTTATCACGTTTCAGGATGAGCCAAAACATCGGTCTATTTCTTTTTATGTATAGCCAATAAACTTCTTTTTTTTTTTTTCTTTACTCTTCTTTATTCTTAAAAAATTCCAGAGACTGTCCATATAGGAAGTGTATATATATATATTTCAATGTACTCACAATCAATTCAATGTATCCATTAATTTTTAGACAATAAAACAATTCCAAGCACAATATTTAAAAAATCTTTAAAACATTATTGTGTATATTTTTTGTCTGAAAGAGAAAACCAAACTCATTGTAGATAGAGGCTTTGGAGAATGCTGAAAGGTTTTTTTTCCCTTGAAGATGTTCAGTGCTGGCAGTAGTCCAGTACCTTCATATTTTTATTAGAAGTATAGAATCTGATTAAGTTAAAATACATTTTCCCAACAAAAGGGACTTACAGCATGTACTGTTATTGATTGAAACATCCAACATTGCTCTTCTTGTTAGCTACATGGTGGACTTTTATTGAACCGAAAATATATAAATAAATATGGGAACCAAGACATTATTGATATACCTAGGTACACTACTGAATGTGTGGGTACACGTAGAAAGTTTACTTTAACGTGTATTTCTTCGTTTTATTTCAAAAAGGCGCTTTTTACTTGTTTTGTTTGTTTTTTAGACTTAATTTAACTGAAGATACTCCATTATGTTTCTTTTCTATAAATGAGTTAACAAAAAGGAAAGATGTTTAAATGCAGATTTTTATTTATCGGATCGGATTCAATATTTTCTGCGGATTTTATAAAAAAAAGAAGAAGCTGCAAAACCGCAGGAATTATCGCCTCCGATAATTTCGACTGGTTCCCTGCGGCGTATCAAATCCAATCTGATAAGCTGCCAGACCAGCCAAAATTATCAGATCCGATTATGTCGATGATTTTGCTGGGTTTTTTGTTTTAGAACTAAAGACCCTAGTGGCACAAAAATGGGTGTGTCAAGAAAGACACTGATCTCTAGTGCATTTAAAAGTCGTTAATCCCAAAACCACTATACAGGTCTATATACAAAAGAAGAGAAAAGAAGTGCAGCGCTCCTGTGTCTATACACCCAAGTGTGGATCACCGCACATAAAAACTTACATATCTGTATTGAAGGTACCATCCTTAGGGTAACATATGCTTCAATGTTACATGCAAAATAGAAAACATACAGTCCATAGTGTGAATCTGTATATATTGTTCTTTATATTATGCTATTGTGCATTTTCTTGGTCGTTTAATACTTGGAGATGGATGCAAGAGACATTTGCTATCAAGGTTTAATGGTATGGCAACCTTGGAGAGTG
Source organism: Leptobrachium leishanense (assembly GCA_009667805.1). NCBI lineage: Eukaryota > Metazoa > Chordata > Amphibia > Anura > Megophryidae > Leptobrachium > Leptobrachium leishanense. The sequence goes on along the minus strand of CM019064.1, from coordinate 109,186,794 downwards.
GCGATGCATAGAGAGAAAGAAAACGGAAAAAAGTGGGCAGCCTCCAAAAGAAACACACAGCAGGGGTAACCCAAAACAATGATATATATTTATTGTTTGAGCTTGCAAAGGCCAAATCTCCGTCTGGGAGAGTGGATGTGGGTGGGTGTATAAAAAGTAACGTTTAATGGAAAATACTACTAGAAATGGCGTATGGACCTATCGTTTATCATAAAACCTCGAGGAAAACTCAAGGTGTAGGGAATGGATACCAAGGAACCACAAAGCAGACAAACAAACAATAGGAATAGCCAGCAGCTATTGGGAGGGATCTCACTTCTACAAGATATCTGGGAATTGTTGTAATCTGTGTGTTCTCACTGCCAGCAGCTATTGGGGGGTCTCACTTCTACAAGATATCTGGAAATTGTTGTAATCTGTGTGTTCTCACTGCCAGCAGCTATTGGGGGGGGGGTCTCACTTCTACAAGATATCTGGGAATTGTTGTAATCTGTGTGTTCTCACTGCCAGCAGCTATTGGGGGGTCTCACTTCTATCAGATATCTGGGAATTGTAATCTGTGTCTTGTCACTGCCACCCATCAGGGGGTCTCACTGATTTATAGGAGGTTCCTGGGAATTGTAATCTGTGTCTTGTCACTGTCACCCATCAGGGGGTCTCACTGATTTATAGGAGGTTCCTGGGAATTGTAATCTGTGTCTTCTCACTGTCAGCTATCAGGGGGTCCCACATACTTCTAGCAGATTTCTGCGAATTTTAATCTGTGTCTTGTCACTGCCACCCATCAGGGGGTCTCAATGATTTATAGGAGGTTCTTGGGAATTGTAACTTGTGTCTTGTCACTGCCACCCATCAGGGGGTCTCACAGATTTATAGGAGGTTTCTGGGAATATTAATCTGTGTCTTGTCACTGGCTGCCAGCTATCAGGGTGTCTCACTGAGTTATACCAGAGTTCTGGAAATCTTTAATCTAGATAACACAGTTGAATCAGAGTTCTGCATCTCTCCAATTTTTATAACAGAGTTTAATTAGAGTTCTGTATATCTTTAATCTATATATCACTCACCATGTCAGAAAGACCAAAAAGGACATGCAGACACTCCCAGACACAGATAAGAGGGCAAGCAGCCTCTGTGTCGGAAGGCTGTGCCCCTGGTCGTCGTGGACGTGGTGCATCCTCTGCAGGGCCACGCTTGTCCTTGTTTCTACCTGGTGCTGGCCATCTTAAGCAGCAGCAACATACAGAGGATTTGCAGGATTGGCTAACCAGGCCATCCTCATCCTCCGAGTCCTCTGCCAGCCAGGCTTGTAGTGGTTTACAGTACACCTCAGCTGCGAAAACATCTAATTCAGCCTCCATGTCCACAGCTACTCCTGCCGTAGCCTCACTATCGTACATGGAGGAGTCAGCTGAATTGTTTGATTACAATGACAGTGTGAGTGACATGCTGCTTGAGGATGTGCAGCAACTCCAGTGCTCTGATTCAAACTCTGAAGTTGAGGAAGGGAGTAAAATCAGCTTAGAGCGAGGGGGTGCCAGTGACACACAAAGAACTGGCACTCATGTTCCCCCAGCAGCTGCAGCATATTGAGAGGTTGGCTCAAGTGACAAGGAGATAGGGGGTTATGACGATGATGAGGTCAGTGACTCCACCTGGGTGCCTGATCGAACAGAGAAGTCAAGGGAGGAGGAGGAGGCACAACAAAAACGAGGCAGAACGTCCTCTATGACCAACCAAAGCCAGTCCAAGGCATCAGAAGTCACAGCTGTTCAGGTGCAGAGCGCTGTTGTCTCAAAGTACATGTACAGGAAGTCTGCTATCTGGGAGTTCTTTAAGAAATGTGCAGCAGAACACACCATTGCTATTTGTAATCTATGTCAGATGAGGATGAAGCGTGGGAAAGACATCCCACGCTTGGGTACCACTTGCTTGAGATGACATATGACCACCTGCCACGCATCCCGTTGGCACAACACTTTGCATAGGTCCTCCTCCTCCTCATCTGTCTCTACCCCCACTATATGTCCTGCCATGTCATTGCCTACAACCTCCACTGACAGGGATGATGCTACAGTAATGGGTGTACCAGATCCTTCCTCAGAATAAGACAGCATCCCATCAGCTGAAGATTTACGCATTCAGATTAAGTTGTCCCAGCTGTTGCAGCATAAGAAAAAATATAGTCCCAACCATCCCCAAGCACAGCGTCTAAATGCCAGCTTAGCAAAATTACTTGCATTACAGCTGCTGCCTTTCCAGCTGGTGGACTCTGCTTCCTTCCGTGAATTTTCTGAATGTACTGTACCACAGTGGCAGGTTCCAAAATGCCATTTCTTTTCACGGAAGTCCATTCCAGCACTATACCAGCACGTGGAATACAATGTTATGGAGTCATTGGGAAAGGCAGTCAGCAGCAAGGTGCACATGACTTTAGACACGTGGTCCAGCAAGCATGGACAGGGCCGTTACATTTCCTTCATGGCACACTGGGTAACTCTGTTTGCAGCTGGGAGGGATCCAGGACAGGGCTCTGTGCTGGAGCTTGTTCATCCACCACGCCTCCAGAAAGCTGCTTGTATGAGGTCTGTTTGCTCCACCACCTCTTCCTCCTCCTCTTCCTCCTTCTCTGTCTCTGGCGAAGTGGCAGTTAAACCGACGCGTGGCAGGGGCTACGCAATGGCTCAAGCAAAAAGATGCCATACTGTGCTTGAGCTGGTTTGTTTAGGGGACAGGAGCCACACCGTGCCAGAAATTCTGTCAGCTCTGCAGGGGCAGGTGCAGAGATGGTTAACACCACGCCAGCTTGAGCTGGGAATGATCGTCTGCGATAATGGCAGCAACCTTCTCTTCGCCCTACGCCAGGGTAAGTTGACGCATGTACCATGCCTAGCACACGTCCTAAATCTGGTGGTACAGCGTTTCCTAACCAGGTACCCAGGGCTGGCAGAGCTTCTCAGCCAGGCCAGAAAAGTCTGCAGCCACTTCAGACTGTCATTCCCAGCAAATGTTCGCCTGGCAGAAATTCAAAGAGAATTCCACCTTCCCACAAACCGTCTGATCTGTGACACGCCCACCAGGTGGAACTCGACGTTAGCAATGCTGCAGCGTCTGCACAAGCAGCAGAGCACTATAAATGAGTACCTGTGTGAGTATGGCACAAGGACGGGTTCAGGTCAACTTGTTTCCCCCCCCCCGCAGTGGCTGATGATCAAGGATGCATGCACTGTACTGTCACCATTTGAGGAGGCAACGAGGATGGTGAGCTGGGACAGTGCATGCATCAGTGACACAATTTCTTTAGTGTTCCTGCTGGAGCGCACACTGCAGGGAATTATAAATGTGGCACTAGAGGCAGAGCAGCTAGAGGAAGAGGAGGCCTTCCCTAGCTCTCAAGGCCTCAGTCTTTACGCAGACAGCATTTCTGCGGGTCCTCAGATCAGACAGGAGGAGGATGAGGAGGAATATTTAAGTAGTGGGTGCATTGAAGGTGGGGATTCCTCAAGGGAGGGTTTTGTGTGCCCAGAAACCCAAGGACTAGTACGTGGCTGGGAGGAGGAAGTGCACAATGGGGTCATCCTCATTGACCAGGAAGACTCGGAAGCTAATGCCACCTCCAACCTACGCTGCATGGGCTCCCTTATCCTGCAAAGCCTGCTAAAGGACCCCAGGATTCGTGCTATCAAGGAGAGGGATCATTACTGGTTGGCAACCCTTCTTGATCCACGATACAAGGGTAAAGTTGCAGAGGATCGGATGAAACAACTTGAGGATGCTCTAAAGCGACACTTGTGTAACACCTTTCCAGGCACTGGTAGGTTACCAAGTGATTACACACGTGCTTCTGAGGCTGCGGATGATCAGAGGAAGAGCGGTGAAGGCCAGGGCCGCTTGACTTATGCCTTTTTACATTTTTTTAGTCCACGACGCCCAGGGATGTCAAATGTATGCACCCATTGCCAGCGTCTTCACCATATGGTGCAGGACTACCTAAGGGCAAGGGCACACCTGGATACCTTTACAGCAGATGATCCACTAGCTGACTGGGTGTTGAGATTGGATCACTGGCCAGAACTTAGCCAATATGCTATGCAGCTACTAGGTTGCCCTTCATCCAGCGTGCTTTCTGAAAAGACGTTCAGTGCCACTGGAGGTTTGTCACAGACAAAAGAGTGCATCTGTCCACCGGCTCTGTAGACCGGCTGACATTTATAAAAATGAATCAGTCCTGGATCAGCAGCTATCAATCCCGTGATTCTTACGTAACTGAATAGATCGGGGATCTCTTCTGCATTCCCTAAACCTCCACCACTGCACTCTTCCACAATACCACAAAGGGGTTACGGTATGAAGGCACTTGCTGTCTCCAAAGGCACAATTTTTGGGTGCACTGATGCCTGTACCAGATTCATATCATTTTATTATTGGACCACAGAGTCCAACCCTGCACTCTTCCACAATACCACAGAGGGGTTACTTACAGTGTGAAGGCACTTGCTATCACAAAAGGCACAATATTTGGGTGCACCGCCACTGACATCTATACCAGATTCATATAATTTTAATATTGGACCACAGGGTCCAACCCTGCACTCTTCAACAATACCACAGAGGGGTTTCTTACAGTGTGAAGGCACCTGCTGCCACCAAAGGCACAATATCTGGGTGCACTGCCACTGACGCCTATACCAGATTCATATCATTTTAATATTGGACCGCATGGTCCAACCCTGCACTCTTCCACAATACCACAGAGGGGTTACTTACAGTGTAAAGGCACTTGCTGCCACCAAAGGCACAATATTTGGGTGCACTGCCACTGACGCCTATACCAGATTCATATCATTTTAATATTGGACCGCAGGGTCCAACCCTGCCCTCTTCCACAATACCACAGAGGGGTTATGGTGTGACGGCACTGTTGCCGACACTAAAGGTCCAATTTTAAAGCACCTATTGTTACTTTCATCCAAAGCCTGCATAAGTTTCACAATAAGGCTAGGGTCAGACTGAGGCAGTGCGAACGCGCATGCAGGCGCACTTAATCACGGCCATAGTAGCAGCAAATGACAGGCAATGACGGCCAATATACGAAGTACGGTCGCACAAAAGTCCGGCTGCGCAACGCAAGTGGAAAATGAACGCATTTTTTCGAGAACGTTAAACTGCTACTACTGACGTACAGAGTGCGCTGCACCCGCTAGCGGCGTGTGTGCGTGAATTGGAGATGTCAGACGCTGCTAATGTCCGGCCAACATAACGTCCAGACGCAAAAAGTGTTTATTGATGATCCGTACAAAATCCGGATGCAAATTACATCGTATGACCGCTATCGCGTACTCCGTGAAAAAATACGTCCATTCGTTCGAACGCACTTTTTCACAGACAACGCGAAAATGCGTTCGTCTGACCCTAGCCTAATTTAGCCAAAAAATCCCTAAACTTGTTCTGTGAGTCCTAAAATGTCTCCTCCTTTCATACAGGCTGCCGCCCCAAGCAGTTGTTTATGAATAGATTAAAGGAAAAACATTTACTGTCATTTGAAATGTCATTTTTTTGTTTTTAAATGTTTCTATACATCCTACAAATCTGCCACTTCACGGGCAGGTTATGGGGACCTCCTAGGCATGATATTTGAAGGAATTTTTCGTTTTTATTCGTAACCTTTATTTCATGGAAAACTCACTGTTCTTTTAAAAACTTTTTTTTAACTTTTTGTCCTTTTTCCTGTCCCCCAGGGCACTACCCGGACCCCCATACTCCTTTTATACAAATATCTTGCATATATGCCCTCTTGGAGGGCACTCTAAAATTGAACGTTCGAGTGCCATTGACTTGCATTGAATTCGAATCGTGTTCACGTTCGAACTCGAACTTTTGAAATTGTTCGAGTTCGAATGCGAACTGAACACAGGGGTGTTCGGCTCATCCCTATTTATCACTATTATTGTCATATTTATGGATCACTATTTACACCTTGTAAGGTCTTAGGTGACACTACTAATTTACTTACTGTTTTGTACGCTTTCAGACGTCTCTCTATGTGCATTTTACTTCTTGAGTTGAGCAGCACATTTATATTACATCAATATATAGTTATATCATCTAATCGGCACTATTCCGTTTTCACTCTTTTGGTTCGATAGCTTAATACAATTTATGTACGTTTAAATGGCAAATGATCTATTGGTAATCAATGCATTTACATTCTCTTTTCTTTATGAACATTTTTCTGAAGATGACAGCTCAGAAACTGGATTTTTTGCCAATTACCAATTATTGTCGGGAGTGGCATAAGTGCCCATGTAGTACATAAGCTTTCAAGAGATTGAAATAATAGAAAATAACTCCCTGATCATTCTGATAACAAAGTATGGGGTTGCAGCTGTTATTTTCTAGTTGTTCCATTTATCCCTTACTGACCAAAATCATGTGAAATAAGAAAGCAAAATACATATCACAAAAATCATGTTAATATGATCCAATTTATGCTCCATTAAACCCATTAAATCTTGTTATGTAAGAGATAATGTACTTTTTTATTTCCTAATAATTTATTATTTCCTCTTATGAGACATTTAATATGGTGGCATTTACCATTGCTCTATTTTTATATAGACTCCATCAGTGACAAACATCACATAATGAATTATAAGAAACCAATTAATGCAGGTTAATGGGAAATGTTCAGCTGACCTTGAACACAAAAGATTTGCTAGATGTTGTTAATATAGTTTGTAATATAGCATGTATATATTATGTTATATATTGGATTCAACTCTAACTTATAGTAACTTTAAAACTTCAGGTCTGAGGAGATTGAAAATTTACTTTCGGGATACAGTTTATTGGATGAGAAAGCCTGCAAGAGAAGAATAATTTTTGAGAACCACATATCTTGGGAACATCAAAAAACAGAATGTTTGTTCTTAGATACTGGTCAGAGCTTCTTGGGTTTGTTAATTACAATCAATAAAAATGTATTCCCCTGTCATCAAGATGTATGTGCTTACATTAAGTAATGCACTGAGCTAGCTGTGGAGTTTAGATGTATGTAGTTATACTTCTGAATCAGTAACATTTTGAGAATCAACTCATACAACACAGAGACACTTGCTGGTGAAACAATATTAAAGCCATCATCCTGGAAGGATATACACAAATAATCTGAAGTGTCCATTCTGTGTAAAGAGGTAACAGTAAGAAGTACAGTATATTCACGGCTCCTGTTGGACATCTAGGCCCAGACAGACAGACAAGTGTTGAATAGTCATTCTTAAATCACTGTGGTAGACAAGGAATGGAAGACCATATAGTGGAGGATGTGGCAGTAAGTACCAAGCAAACATAATTACATAGGCTGAAAGAAGACGTGCGTCCATCGGGTTCTGCCTTTCACACATCACCTACTGCTGTCGATCCAAAAGAAGGCAATAAACCCAGTCTGAAGCTCTCGCCAATATGCAACATACTGCGAAAAAAATTCCTTCTTGACCCCAGAATGGCAGAGTTCTCCTTGCATAAAGCAGCTTTTACCCACAATTTAAATATTATAAATACAACAAATTTGTGCTTCCAGGAAAGGAAAAATTTTTTTTGTTATATATATATATATATATATATATACATATAAAAAAGCAATACGTATCCTCAGACTTCTACAGCGGCCTCCTCCTTAGGCACGATGAAACAGCAAAAAAAGAGAGAATTGAAGTCTGTAAAGGATAATATGAGATGACCATAGCATAATACTGTTATTGTAAGTAAGTATTTAGGCCCCTGCTAGGACCACACTTACAAAAAGCAGAAAGTATTCAAGCCCATCAAAAGTGCACACCAGCTTCTTATCCACACCAACCGGCAGCAAGTATAACTCCTTTTCTCCGGTGGGACAGCTGTTTTTGCATACAATAGTACTTACCATACAGAAGCCTTTAGTGGTGGATCCGGCAGCCTTGGGCAGGATATACAGCATCCTCAGGACTCCGGCAGCGTTAGGATAAAATTAGGACATAATTCGCAATGAATAAAAGTAAAAAGTGTGTTTATTAAAATAAAACACATCCAAAATGTTTCGTTAGTCTAAGCTAACCATATCATATCCCTGATGAAGGTACCCAAAATGGCACAGCATATTCAAGGTGTGGTCTTACCATTTTTAATAAAGAGGAAAAATTATGGTTTCATCCCGAGAGTGAACATAAGATCCAGAAGAAGGAACATGAGAAGGTGGATAGATACCAAAGGCTGAAAGAGGTGCTAGAGCGAACGTGGGAAGTAAAGACAACCGGAGTCCCATTTGTGATATGACTCCTTACTTGTCCCAATGGTGATATGAGTTACTACTATGTTTAACTGTGATGCCGAAGGTGGAAAGGAGCTTTAGAACATTTCAAGGTGTGACATCCCTAATCTCCATTCAGAAGAGTGCTGTGCTTGGAACATCAAACATGCTTTGAAGGGACCTCAAACTGTCTTTTCTTTGGTAGAAAACGTAAAACAAGCTAAAGAGAACCAGACAATCTGGATGATCTAACAGGAGCTTTTATTGCAGAAATGCCAAATTATTTCACTTGCCAAAGGCTAGAATCTGAGCCGAAATATTGTGGCATCCGTGATAGATCAGCCAGAGAGCCCGTTCCTCTTTTGTCTGTTTTGGAAGAGTTGTATGGGAATTGAGCCATCTTGGTCCGTGGGACACCTGGGGCCATATTACAATCATCATGATAAAACGGGGAAACTAAGGAGGAAAACCTGTGCCTTCAGGTTTCTCCTTAGCATCCCCATTCTAGCGTGATATTACAGGGCAGGCGCTAATCCAGCAGCCTGCCCCATAACGCGGTGCTAAGCCTTGGGATGCTCAAAGCAGCGCTAAGCAATGCCAGCTGCATCCCCTCCATGGATTCCATAGGACTCCATTGAGGCTTCCACTGTCGGTCACATGACCTGCAGGATTTCGCCTCTCATGATATAATATGTAATGTAATATGGTGGGCCCGCGGTAGGGCCACCTAAGCTAACGTTAACACTCACACAGCTGAGTGTGAACTATGTAATATGGCCCCTGGAGTTTTAATTAAGCAATAGAAGTTTGACCTTCCAGGCTTCGCAACAAAATGAGGACTTTGGAGTGGCCTAGTCAAAGTCCTGACCTGAATGCTATTGAGATGCTGTGGCATGACCTTGAAAACCGATCGAAAACCTTCCAATGTGGCTGAATTACAACAATTCTGCAAAAAGGAGTTAACCAAAATTCCTCCACAGCGCTGTAACAGACTCACTGCAAGTTATCGCAAACGCTTGATTGCAGTTCTTGCTGCTAAGGGTGGCCCAACCAGTTATTAGGTTTAGGGACAAGCAATTTTCACACAGGACCATGTAGGTTTTTATTTTGTTTTCCTTTAATAATGAAAACCTTAATTTAAAAACTGCATATTGTGTTTACTTGTGTTATCTTTTGATGATCTGAAACATTAAGGCTTAATGATCTTAACATGTACAGCTTGGAAAAAAGACGAGACAGAGGAGATATGATAGAAACATTTAAATACATAAAGGGAATCCACAAGGTAGAGGAAGGGAGTATATTTAAAAGGAAACAAAGTAGCAAAACAAGAGGACATAGTCTTAGATTAGAGGGGCAAAGGTTTAAACGTAACATCAGGGAGCATTATTTTACTGAGAGGGTGGTGGATACATGGAACAGTCTTCCAGTTGAAGTGGTAGAGGCCAAAACAGTGATTGAATTTAAGCAGGCATGGGATAGGCATAAGGCTATCCTAAACAAAAGATAAATCCAGGTAATGTATCCATGTAATTGGGCAGACTAGATGGGCCGAAAGGTTCTTATCTGCCGACATTTTTCTATGTTTCTATGTTTCTATTAAAGTGTGACAAACGTGCAAAAAAATTTAAAATCAGGAAGGGGGCCAACACTTTTTCACACAACTGTAACTCCAATGATAAACCACATTTGAGAGAATAAGTTAATTGTTTTTTTCAATGTGTGAGCATAAAAAACATGATTTCTGTAACCTTACTAGAACATTCCTGAAGAAACAAGGTAATCACATGTAGTGTAGTAATATCTTGGTTAGCAGTAGTGCAGGACTCAAGTCTTAATTCTTTTTTTTAATTGTTTTTATACTTTAACAACCAAGTTATATTTGCAGCCGTGCCTTCCCATTTTTATATTTTTACTTTTAAATTCAGGATGATTTGGAGATGGATATAAATAAGTACACATATAGTAGGTCTTATTTGACCTTGGTGTAGAGCAGAGAGCAGCTGGGGCTTCATGGTTTAGTATTTGGACTCCTGTAAAGAGGCTCACCTTGGCATTGAAAGATGATTCTACACTTTCTGGGCACTATTACACTATTTTGTGTGTGTGCAAAAACGCGTTAACACGAGGGGCAAAACCCTTCGAGCTGAAAGTCGTATTACGACGTTCACGCACAAAATGCGCGTTAACATCTAAAGCAAGTGACCCTTCGCGAGCGCAAGTTCATGCGCGCATCCCATACTTAACATTGGGAGCGGAAATGCGTTTGTGCGCTGGTGCACACATGGTATTACAATCTTAGCGCAAAATTTAACGGACAACATTTGCATGCATAATTTTAACGTCTTTGAAAAGCTGGTGGTAACAGCAAATCTGAACGTCCTGGCCGAAACCAAATACACCATCCCGAAAAATAAATACAGCAACGTATAGTTACACATTCTACACATACCCAAACAATAAAATTGAGAGGTTGTGCGTGTTTTTATTATTGCTGCAAGATATATACTCAGATTGATTTTGACAGGTGCAAAAACTTAACGGCAGACAATTGTGGTTCTTAATTCTGATTGGCTGAATCGCATGAAAAAAGTCTGCCCACCGATTACTGCACGCAGCGTTAATGCGCGCGCGTTTTGCGCATTTTTTTTTACGCGCGTAATTTTTGGAAAGATGAAAAAATCCGCTCGAATTTTAATACCAGCATTAATTTACACGCGTTAACGTTTAACGCTGCTGAGTGCAAAAAAAATTGCGCGGCGCGTGCACTTTTGCGCAAAGCAGTTAATAGAGCCCTCTATAGCCAGTTAATGTAAGCTAAGAAAATTCCATGTCCTCGTCTGACATTTGGGACATGGAAACTTAAGCGCTAATGACATTACTTTGGTTTATTCTTTGCATTAATTGGTTGATTACTAACAGTTCCCGCTGACACCCAAGAGTACTGGACATCTGAATGTGGGACTGACAGCAGGGAAATTATCCTACAGGCAGGGCTGTCTGTTCCTTATGTATCTTTATTATCTCTCATGTCTTTACTTCCCCATTGTAAATACTGCAGAATCAGTTGATGCTATATAAGTGACTGTAACTGTACCTGCAACTTTATGTGTTTCTAACATGGTTAAACCAGTCCGAAATGAGTAAGATTTACTGATTCAAATTAACTAGGCAAAAAATGAAAATTAATTTACTATTTGAAAGACGTGCGTTGCTTTCTGTATTTGAGGCTTACAACATACTAAAAAAATTATATTCCACTTAATACTTACTAGTCTAACGCAGAGGTAGTCTGTTAAAAGCAATTAAGCACTGGCTGATGAAAAGATTGCGATAAGAAGCCATTAAACAGACTCCATCTAAACAATGAAATGTGAAAAATACCATTCTGTTAATGGGATCCATTGATTTCACTGCAGAAGTCTTTCTTGACTCATCTTAGTGTTAGCTGCATATCTAACATAACCTTGTTATTTTCTTTCCCTTTTTTATCATTAAAAGACTAGTAAACCGATTCAACTGCAAAACAAAACAAAACAATTTTTTTTTCTTATTACGAAGTTATACATAAAATAATTCACTTTATAGTGAGTGCAACACTTACTGGACATTCATTTATATATTATAATTGATAGTTGCAATTGCAGAAAGGATAAATTGTTCAACGAGAACAGAAATTTAGCTTTCTCTAAAAGATTATGATACAGCATTAGCAATAATGCAATTATAAGCTTACATGACAGTTTTTTAAAGAATGTAATTGCTCAGGTTACTATATATATATTTATATATACAGTTTACACACACATATATTTATTTATTTATAAAGGACTTTACCAGGGAGGATACATTGAGATTTCTCTCGTTTTCAATTATCTCCTACAAATGCTCTTTAAAGGTTTTGGTAGTAACAAATTTTTGAACACTGGAAAGGTGGTGTATATGCAAATCAGTGTGGTTACACCAATATCCTTACACATGAGATATTGTATTCTTGGTGCTGATGCAAAATTTATGTCAAAATTGTTTTGTTGAACCAAATACATTATTTTATAGCTCAATAATTTTCATGCTGCACAGATGAGTTCTTATAATCAGATATGTTTCTTGAATCTATGAATCCTTGCGAGTCAAAAGAAAATCCTACCTGTATACAATCAAGTACATTGACATTTACCTGCCAGTAAATTATATTCTATATACATATGTAGATATGCCAAAACCTGCTCTTCCAGTGTTTCTGCAAACTAGTTCATAAGCCTATGGAATGGGGGATAAAGGATTGACTGGGAGAGAGGAGTTGCGGCCTACCTGGAGGCTTTGTTTAGTTGTTAAACATCACAGATATCCCACATAATAAAGTTTTATTACATTTGACTCACAAACATCCCATATGTATGAGAGAGAGAGTGAGAGAGAGAAAGAAAGAATCATTGTGAAGAACATTTGCACATCAAAACAAATTCACAAGCATCCCCATATGCAGCAAAGACCACTTCCTAGAATTCCTTGCTACATATGGGGAATGTATCATATCATGGAACCAGATTCCTTATTTGTTTTTCCCCTATACTTTTACTTAAAATGGATTAGACCACTCTCCCTGTCTAATCACATTGTTAGTTTGGCCCAGGCCTATTTCCTAGCAAGGCTTCACTTCCTTCAGTCTATCCATGAGGCTTGTGAGTAACAACATCCTGTTCATACGGAGCAGATGCATTCTGTTTTACCTTCCTCTGACTAGAAGGCAATCCAGGGAAGCTCTCTCTGTCCAACATCTTCCTCCTATTAGAAAGTACACCAGAGAGGCTCTCTCTAACCCCTTCCTTTCATACCAAAGCATACCAGAGAAATCCCCCTACCCCCTTCCCCAAACTAGAAGGTACTCCAAGAGAATCTATCTCTAACCATAAGACACCTTTTGTTTGCTGTTACATTCCCAATAAAGTGAAGAAAAATATAAAGGATATAATATAAAGGAAATATATTGTGTGCTTTCAAAAGGGGATAAGTTGAGCTATCTGTCTTCAATCATAGCCTGTATGTGACATAGAGGTGTGCACGGCTAGAAAATTAATTTTGTTTAATTTCAAATTAATTTTGTTTTTGTTATTTCGTTTCGTATTTCGTTTCATAATTTTGTTTCATTTCGTTTGGTATATCGGATCACTAAAAACCCCATTGTAAGTTAAGATCGATTCAATAGTTGATATCGAATTTCGGATCACTAAATAAAACCCCAATTAATCAAATCTTGTTGTTAAAAGGCAAGCTAGGGTTAAATGTTGAGCTGCCCATTGGTCTGTGGTGCTGACAATAGATTCAGCAGTGCACCACCAGGTCAATTTACAGAGACAGGGTGCTTTGTGTAACAGTCTAACGATTCTTTCATTTCATAATGCCGTTTGCTTTAGTTAGTAGTACTATGTATTGTAAGTTAACATCGATATGCTAGTTGATATCGATTTGAATTTCGGATCACTAAATAAAATCCCAATTGATCAAATACTGCTCAGTAATCTTTTAATCAATGGTTCTCTAGTGAAGCAGCATAATGAATCAAATTTGTTATATGCCATTTTGTTTTTGTTTCAATTCAGATCAAATCAATTCGTTATTTCAGAAGTACTTCCGAAATACAATTAACGAAATTCATAAAGAATTGTGATTCATTACGAAACGAATGCACACCTCTAGTGACATTGACTTCTTGCATATAACTCTGGGGTTCCAGAATATAGCAAAGGATCTCTGTGGGCACAAATGTCTCTGAACATGGTTTTCAAGATGGCTTAAGTTCGCTCTTACAATTTATATATATATATATACTGTATATATTATCGCATTTCTTTTTATCATAGTGTATATTTTACTTTGATTTTTACCTTATGATTGGCAGAGTGCAGGGGAGTGTTTGTGGGTCTGAGTAAGAGTGTCTGACACTGGTTGTAGCTGACAGTGAAAGATTCCTGGGATGGTCCATGGAGAGATATGGAGGGAGGAATGTCAGTAGAGAGAAGAAGCTGGGAGATGGGAGATGGAAAGGAGAGTTGGGGGATAGCATTTTTTTCCATGTCAAAAGAACATTATTTTCATTGGTAAAAAAACATACAGTATATCTATTATCTAGTTCTATAATTCTTTGAAACACTGTATTTCATAAAGAGATAACTGGCTTTTACTAGATGAGGCCAGATTCTATCCGTTTCCCCTTAAAAAATATCCGTATTAAATTCGTTAGCAGGAAGCATGTGTTAAGCCTCTGACATATTGAAAGTTTGTCCTGCAGTATTGATGGTATTTTAATCCCACCGAAATGAATGTATATTTTATTATGACCTCGTTTGGCAATTATTGACTAGACTGGAAAGCTATAGATGAAGTTAAATTAGAAAAAAAAACGGATAGACTGTAAAGTATCAACATAAGTAAGAAAAATAGAGGACCACGCGAGATGCAATGAAACAAAATACTTACACATAGGAATGTACTGTATGGAACATTGTAAAATAATTCACTAATGCTTCATAATACTCGCAAGATCAAAAACCATTATAGGCATATCAGTTTGTATTACTCAGCCTTCCTCTATGCAACTACTGAACCCACTTGAACCGGCCTGAACAGGAGCTGGAAACACTGTGACGTATTAACATAGGAGGTAAAGTACAGGGAGAAACACCAGTAAAGTATAAAAACAAACTGATTTATTTTCAAGATATGCTAAAATATAAAATAAGCAGATGTGTTATTTTTTTATGTTTTATATTAGCATATCTTGATAATATTTTATTATTTATGTACATATTGCGAGTCCAGTAGGTGGATTAAGAGTAGGATATATCTTTAACCCCTTCCGTACCAAGCAATTTTTGTTGGAATTTTGTTTTATCACAACATTTATTTATTTACATTTATAATGCAAACTTAACAATTAAATATAGGGTAAAATAGAAATTCTGCGCATCGATTGCTGTTCTGAGATAATTAAAAAAAAAAAATGTAAACTCGCTCATTTTTATTTGTCCTTGCATTTCTTTATCCATTACAGAAACATTGTTGAAACAAAAGATTCTGAAATCGAGATTGTGCCCTTTATCTTACACAATGTCACCCGGGGTCTGCATTTTCAACATACGGGCAGACATGGCTTTTTTGTTAAATACTGTAACTGTGATAAAGGTAAATAATAAAAATGTTCAGATCTCCTGCTTAATGCAGTGATAATGCAGATTTCAAAAAATACCAACACAATCTAAAAATAATGTCTGTATGTGGCATAATGCCTGTTTATGTAAATTATAGTAACATCTTGTATCTGTACTGTACAGGGATTTTCACTCATTAAACCCCTCCCCCTGACTGTTATTCCTGTATATCAGTGAGCGATCCCCAGAGTTCTCCATGTATTCTGCCAAATCCCTGTGTGCTATAATAAAAAAGTAATGTGTTTGAACTTTTTGTTACAGTGCGTTTTGGGGCTGCTATATGCAGCTTGTTTTATCTCTGCAGGGTGTTTGGAGATAGAATAGAAACTGGAATTTGTTTCTCCACAGGGGCCACTTTAATCCTGCTTTTAAAAAAGTGTGAAAATTGTCTTTTTATATGTTAGTGAGTGCTTATCAATGTATTACAATGGAAAATCGAGATAACTCGATTTTGGGAGTGAAGGGGTTAAGGGGACCACAAATTTGCACACGTAAGATTGATTTTCATTACTTTCTTGTTGTGTTCTGCTATCCTGTGATGCTGAAACTCTAAAGTAACCCACTTGTTGTCATTTGGTCCCTCATCTTCAGTAAAGGTTGTCCCATCTGATTACAAGGGGTTATTATTGCTTCCAGAAAGAGGTATAGTTCTAAAGTTTTATATCTGCTGTCGCCAAAGACAACATAAAAAACAATGATATTATTCATGACACCATTTTAACTGAAAACTTAATTTAGTGGACTTTTGTTCTATTTTTACATAGTTATCAATTTCCCTAATAGCTCAGTATAATATGCAGGCTCATTTTGCAGAGAGACAGTACAGCCGTTTGACAAATTGAGCAGGGAGAATGATGAAAGATCTGCCAAAAAGATATGACAACGATAGAAGCACAGGCATGTTTCATTCCTCTAGAAAGGCAGTTTTTTGGACAATGTTACATTATGGAGGCCTCGTATTAAAGTTTTAGCTCCTAGTAAAATGTTGTTGTCTTTTTTTTTTAATTTCACAGGATACTTGCAATGCTCGCTAAATATGATATTACTTATAAGTAGCTATTATCTAATTATTGCATTTTTCAAATATGAGATGAGAATACAAAATAAATAAATACATCTTTGAAGTTTTTCTTTATAAAATCCTTTATAAATAAATAAATAAAATAAATAAGTAACTTCACATAGGGCTCCACCCTATTAATAGAAAAAAAATTAACATTAGCCCAAAACCAACAAAGCAAAAACTGTGTTTATTTTGCTTTCTTGTTTACTAAACTAAACATTTCAAAGTCTTTTCCAAGACACAATATTTTTGAAAGATATAATTTGCATAGAAATCAGAGAGGATACATTTTTTTTATAGTACTAAAGGGGTGAACTATGAGAAATATTGACTGTTTTAATAGAAAACAAAATAAACCAAATTGGGTGCCAGTTTAAAATAAATAACAATAATCTAGCCTGTTAAAACTGATCAATTAAAAAAAATGGACAATAATCAATATGATACATTTGTGGTACGCAAAACCAAACCTGAAAATATCCATAGCATCTACAGCAAAACAACATGCCGTTATAACAGAGTTGCACAGTAGGATATTAAAGGAACACTGTACTTCTCCTGACCACTTTATCTTTTTAACGTGATCATGCTGTAAGGAGTGCCCCTTCCCCTTCCCAGCTCCCCCTGATCTGGTGAAATCGTTGGGTGAAGTAGAGTTTCCACTACCCCACCCGACATCACCAGCAGATGGGATTTTTGAATTTCCCGGCTGTTAATCACGAGATACGTCATCAGTGGCGTTGGCACGCAGAGAGCATTCCGACATCACTCTCCCTGAGACCAATCGGGGTACCCAATTGATAGGATCTGTACATGCAAGTTGCGTAGGATTGCAAATTGCCTTACGAAGCTACAAGGACTTTCTGGTATGGGAGTCCCTGAACTGAAGAGGATGAGTTGCATGTGCCGTGGGACAAAACTTAAGTAAAAAACCTAAAAAGAGGAAAAAATAATTGGTCAGTGACTGTCAACAGCCCCTGCCTATCTATTTAAGTGCCAAAAAATGAACTTTTTTAATGGCGTGTTCCTTTAATCCATCCATGGCTTCACTGCAATAAGCACTGTTATTTCTTTTAAATAACAGTCGACATATTTCAGTATGTCCACCATAGTTCAGAGTTTGATTGTTGTTCCCAATGTTGTTCCTGCAGTAGTTGTGTTTAGCGCAAATTTTACCATTGTTTTGGCAGACTGTTCAGATGAAGTTGTCCTACATTGGGCACTATTGTGTTTCCCTCGCTAAAACCGGGATGCTAAGGGGAAAATTAGCATTCCCCATTGCATCCCAGTTTCCCCAGAAGATCGTTGGGCAGGCGCAGAGTCCAGCAGCCTGCGCCTTAGAGATCGCTAGGGTTGCGGATGCTGGGGGCAGTGCTACAGTGCCGTCCCCAGCATCTCCTCCATGGTGTCCATAGGACCAGCAGGCTCTCACCTCTCTCGAGATCCTGCTGATAGGCAGAGTGATCATGGAGGGAGACATGGGACTTTCTTCCCCCATTCTCCCTCTGCTCCCGGTGGAGGCGAGTATGTGATTTTTTGGGGGTTTTGAGCTGCAGGTAATGAATTCTGCAGTAGTGGAATCCATTACTTACAGCTCTGAGCTGGTGTTAACTTTTTCGTTAGTACCAGCTCTTAGTAACTAGCATCAGGACCAAGTGATCCTAATGCTAGTCAATCTGTGCTTGCACTTTGCACTCCCCATGTTAGGTATAGGGAGCGCAAAGTACAGTAAACTCGTGCTACAAATCGCAAATTAACAAGTGCTAATGTTTTTTTAACCCATTAGCGATTCGAAGGCAATCTGGCTACAACGCTATGATCTCCTTAAAGCTAGCACTAACGCTGACTTTAGTGTAGCTTGAAGGAGGTGATAGAACTCATTGTTTGTTACCATTGTTTTCAGTCAAATCTATTGGAGTTCAAAAAAGGACACCCATTTAAAATCACTGAAGATTATTCGCTTATTTTGCAAACAACATTGGAGTGACAATAAATGCAGAATAGCTGCAGTTAACCCCTTCTACAGAAGAATAACAGTAGAACAGTAGTACCAATGTCACCATTTTTCCAGGAACACCCATCACTCGGTCACCAAAGGGTTTGAATGAAATTAAACCATTAAACAGTTTTCTCCATTATTACTGACTTCGATTACATATTGCAATTTTGTTGTCTCAATTTCTATTAATGTGCCATATTAAAGATTAGGTATTACCTACTCAATTTATTCCAGATAATCTCCAAATCTCTTAGTCACACAAGAAAAGTTGCTTGGCTGAAGGAGTTAAGCTATGGGTGCAGAATGTTTCCAGAGCTCCACTAAGGGGAAATGCAAGCAGGGCAACATGCGTAACAACATCTGAGTAATACCATTAACAGGAGGTGGCAACAATTATGACAACTGAACAGCAAACTATGTTAAATTCTGTGGTACTTTCAGGGTTATTCACTTAACACCGTAATTAATTGATGTTGCAAAAAAGACAAAAACATGGACACGGAGAGCATCAGGAGAAGAGTCAACAATGATTTTCCCCTGCTAGTGTTTGAAATTCTCTTTTGGGATGCACCGTAGTTTATCATTGTTGCAACGACTGTGATATTCGCCATTGATCCTGTACCACTTAACTGAATAATACACTTCACCTCCCCAACCAGTGGCATCACTCTCACTTTGCAGTCCTCTCCTCCTCTTTTTCACCTCTCCATAGGAATAGGGCTCTCATTTCCTTCTGTGTTGGTTTGTCAGATGTTGCTCTGCGTCAATGTATTGTAACACTGTCTATATTGTACTCATTGTTCAGCACTTTTGAATTTGTTGGCGCTATATAAATAAAGTATAATAATTGTTTGCAACAACTGTAAACTAAGGTGGTTAATGACTATTCCTGTTTATTTTATATTTATGTATTTATATATAAAGTATTTTATCAGGAAGGATACATTGAGATATCTCTCATTTAAAGTACGTCCTGGGTTCAAGAACATTGAAATGTTACAGTCGATACAGAAATACAAAGTAATAAATGCAAGATATTAGAAACAAAACAGAAAATAAATATGTAGGAATATACTCACTAGGAATTTGCATGACTGAAAAATTTGTTTCGTATAGTTTAGATTCATTTATAAATAATTTTGTTTTCGGAATTTCGTAACCAATTTCGTTTCGTATTTCGTTTCATTTAGTTTCGGATCGATTCAAAATTTCGTATCGATTTGAAATTTCGATTCTAATTTCATATATCAATTCGATAGCTGATATCAATTTGAATTTTGGATCACTAACTAAAACCCCAATTAAACAAATGTTGCTGTTAAAAGACAATCTAGAGTTAAATATTAAGCTGTGTCACAGAATTAGTCTTTGAGTCAAATTAAACAGTGAAACAAAATTAATTAGTTTCATAAAGTCCTTTGCTGACTTACTTGTATTGTATGTTAAGATCAATTCGATAGTTGATATCAATTTGATAGTTCATTTCAAATTCGATAGTTGATATCAATTTGAATTTCAGATCATTAAATAAAACCCCAATTAATCAAATGTTGCTGTTAAAAGACAAGCTAGGGTTAAATTAAGCTGTCTCACAGATTTAGTATTTGAGTCAATTTAACAGGGACAGGTGCTTGTGAAACAAAATTAATTTGTTTCATAAAGTTGTTTGCTGACTGCATTACTTGTATGTATTTTAATTTAAGATCATTTCGATAGTTGATATATCTGTCACGTTCACACTCGATAACCGTGGTGTGGATCCCTTTCGACAGACCTCTAAACCCTCCGATCCTTAAGTGGTTGGGACCGCTAATCCTATCACTCCCAGCCAGGGAAAACAAACACACCAGTAACAATAAGTATAACTTCTGGTATCGGCAGTAGGCGTCTGTACTGAACATACACTGGGGCAGAAAAGGTTAACCTCGCTGTCGGATGAGGAATAGCCTGCGCTAGGCCTGTACTGGTTGTTTATATAACACGAGTCAGAAACAACTTGGTCAATATCACAATCCGGGTCAGCAACAGAGAGGGTTTGTATACAAGCAGGGTTGGCAACAGAGGAGGTACTCATACAGACTGACTCGGTAGCAGAGAGGGTTCGTATACAAGCAGGGTTGGCAATAGATATATACCCTGAGTTAGCGTGTGGCAGGATCAGCAATCAATCTGAGGCTGCTCTGGGGTAAACCATACATACCGGCTGAGTAGGAGATAGATTCATCAATAAGCAGTCCGGGTCAGTAACAGGGAGGGTCCTCGTACAATCATAATCGGCAACAGAGTGACTGAATCAAAGAAATAGAGAATCAGTGAATCAAATACACGAAACACTCAGCGATGCGGGAAAATGACTCCACGTCAAGGCAATGACTCAGGGCGTGCGCTCTTTACTTAAAGGCCTGCGGCTACGCGTCATCACGCCGCGTCCCGCCCCCTGATCAGCCACAGACATGCCGGGGACCGCCGGAGCTCCTGGCACTCGGCCAGCCAGCGGTGTCACGCCCCCGGGACCCCTCCGAGACCCACAAGGTGCCCCAGGTGTGACAATATCAATTTAATAGTTGATATATCAATTCGAATTCCGGAACACCAAAAAAAAAAATCAAATTTTTCTTTTATGATGATGACACAGTGTAAAATGAAATAAATTTGTTGTATACCATTTTGTTTAGTTTTGAATTCGTATCATATCGATTCGTTATTCGGAAGTACTTCCGAAATACGAATTAATGGGTTTCGTTCCTAATTCCGAATATTTCCGAAACGAATGCCCATCTCACTATGTTATATGTGTACAGGTGCATTCTGTAATGTATGTTAATAGAGATCTCTTATATTTGTAGTATTTTGAAAACATTTTGTACACTACTGTAATCAATACATTGGTTAATGGTGGACTTTTTCTGTCTTGCTCATCCCATTTTTTCTACATATATTTTTGTAATGCTGTTTGCACCCTTTAGGTCCTATAGTTTCTGACAATCCTTATCTAAACCTCCCTTCAGGTGGTTCAGCCACTCCCTGTCCCCCTATCCCATCCCCGTTTTTCATGCTACATGTCCTGTATATTTTTGTTTCCTGGGTTGTGCACTTATCCTGATGGGAACTTAAACAATGATCTTCTTAAGTGTTTCTGAACTGCAATTGTTGTAATAAAGAGGCTTTTTAAGCCGAGTACAAATTATCCCACATGGCTGCATCGGGGCATACATTGGTTAATCTCCCAACTACTTGGATTCCAAGTTAACATATACTGTATAAACACACATAATACATATTTAATGTTTTATAATATATAAACTAAATAATGCTATGTTTGAATGTTTAGTTGTCATGGAAACATGGAGCATTTGTATATGTGATCAATATCTTATTATTTTCATATAATTTCCCACCATTCAAATGTTTTTTTTCTGTGTGAGAGACAGTTTTCAAATGCAATTGGAACATTGTAAGCCTGGTTCACGAGAACTGAAAGTCCCTATACTGTGCACTAATAATATTACTCCAATTTCATTCAACAATAAAGTTATTTTAAAGCCTGATTTATATTGTTGTAAGAACAAACTCCATAATATCGGATGGGAAAAGATGAAAAGACTCGAGCTGGCAAAGGCATTAATAGAGACAAAGAAGACTTAAAAAAATCTGATTTTCATGGGTGAAATCTCCAGTGCTTTTAAATGTCCTTTTCATCATGGAAATTACTATCCCTCTTTAAAATTTCCTATCTATTCCTATTCCTATTTACTATCATCCGAAGTAAAATGTGTTCATCATATTCTATTTAACCCCTATGGACCACAGCAACGACTGCACAAATGATGTGGCGTTCCGATATGTTAACATGTTGATAATTCTGCAGCGGATTGTGTTTTGTATTTTTTTTCCTGATATTTAATAAGCCTTTTTTTCAGCATGCGTTTATTTCTCCACATGGTTTTCTGTAAATTGAAGATTCATCCAGTTGTGGGTGACTATAGCACCTTTATAATATATATATATATATATATATATATATATTATATAATCAACTTTATATATAATATATATAATCTACTTTACTTCTGCAGAATATTTTCAAGTGAATAGTAATTTTTTTAAAAATAACATGATAGTGATAAGAAAGTTTTAATGCGATGTACAAATCAGATACATTACGGGGTTTGCTAAGTATAGATCAAAATGGAAAATAATGGATTATGCAATAAATAAGAATAAATATATGTAAAGGAGAGGTAATCATTTAAAAGTTTATACACCATAGGGGTTATTCAATAACCTCCAAATTGGAAAAAAAAACATACTGTACCTTAAATGGTTGGGGAGATAGAGAGCTCCAAAGGAGCCCCCCTTCCTGAATTGTGCCTACTGGCGCCCGCCGATGACATCATCATGCAGCATGATGACGTCATCGGATCTGCCGACCCCCAGGAAACGGTGAGGCAAGCTTCCACATAATCAGTGTCCCATTTTTGGCCAGGTCCACTAGGACCACTTTAATCCATCCCATTTTTAATGTAATGTGCACTAGGTATATCTCAAAGAGCTTTTCAGAAATAAAACTCACAGTGATGTGCGATGTGTATGAGCGTACAGTTGTGTTCAAAATTATTCAACCCCCAATGCTGTAAAGGGTTTTAGGGAATTTAGTGTACATTTGTAATTGTATTCAGAATGAAATCCTACAAGGACTTTTTAAAGAACCATATGCAACTAAAATGACATCAATTGGTTTTGTAATACAGTAGTAAATGTTTCTTTTGTGAATTCTTCATTGACACAATTATTCAACCCCTTAAAGACTACCACTCTGAAGATCAGAGGTTCATTCAAGTGTTTTCAATCAGGTATTGAAAACACCTGTGGATGTCACGGAGCAGCAATAAAGCATAATAAGCACCAATTAGGCAGCTTTAAAATGACTGTGATACTCAGCTCCTTCTAAACACTTACTGGTGTGGTTACAAACATGGTGAAGTCAAGAGAATGGTCCAGGAAGACAAGAGAAGAGGTGATTACTCTTCACAGGAAGGGCAATGGCTATAAGAAGATTGCAAAGATGTTAAACATACCAAGAGAGACCATAGGAAGCATCATTCGCAAATTCAAGGCAAAGGGCACTGTTGAAACGCTACCTGGTTGTGGCAGAAAGAAGATGCTGACTTCGACTGCTGTGCGCTACCTGAAGCGTAGAGTGGAGAAAAGTCCCCGTGTGACTGCTGAGGAACTGAGAAAAGATTTGTCAGATGTGGGTACGGAAGTTTCAGCTCAGACAATACGGCGCACACTGCGTAATGAAGGCCTCCATGCCAGAACTCCCAGGCGCACCCCCTTGCTGTCTCCAAAGAATAAGAAGAGTCGACTGCAGTATGCCAAAAGTCATGTGGACAAACCACAGAAGTTTTGGGATAGTGTTCTGTGGACTGATGAAACAAAATTAGAACTGTTTGGGCCCATGGATCAACGCTATGTTTTGGAAGAGGAAGAACAAGGCCTATGAAGAAAAGAACACCTTGCCTACTGTGAAGCATGGCGGGGGGTCAATCATGCTTTGGGGCTGTTTTGCTTCTGCAGGTACAGGGAAGCTTCAGCGTGTGCAAGGTACCATGAATTCTCTTCAGTACCAGGAGATATTGGATGACAATGTGATGCAGTCCGTCACAAACCTGAGGCTTGGGAGACGTTGGACCTTTCAACAGGACAATGATCCCAAGCATACCTCCAAGTCCACTAGAGCATGGTTGCAGATTAAAGGCTGGAACATTTTGGAGTGGCCATCGCAGTCACCTGACTTAAATCCGATTGAGAAACTCTGGTGGGACTTAAAGAAAGCAGTTGCAGTGCGCAAGCCTAAGAATGTGACTGAACTGGAGGCTTTTGCCCATGACGAATGTGCGAAGATACCCGTAGATCGCTGCAAGACACTTGTGTCAAGCTATGCTTCATGTTTAAAAGCTGTTATAACTGTAAAAGGATGTTGTACTAAGTACTAAGATTGAATGTCACTTGGGGGTTGAATAAAACTGATAATGATGTGAGCACAGAAAAGACATTTGTGGTTATTTCATTATAAATGTTATGTTATATTTGTCTGACCTACACGTGCCTCTTTGATTTAATTGTAAGCAAGATGACTGAATGATCAAAATCAATGTCAAACTGGCCAAAACACTAAATTTCAGTGGGGGTTGAATAATTTTGAACACAACTGTATGTGAGGAGTGTATGAGCTAATCACAGAGCTGCAAAGTAAAACCCACAAATATGTATATATGTATATAATAAAATATTTAAAAGAATATATTAAAATAATATTTAATTTATTTAAATACAATTAATTAAGATAAATATAAAAAAATATTATATTAACAAATTTTATTATTAAAAAAATATATACTTGTTATCTTTCCTAACTATTTTTGTAGGGACGGAGCTGTATTCAACTTCATCCAGTGGAAGATACTAGGCAAGGCCTTGCCATGCGACCCAGGCACCCGCCACGGCCACAGGCCCCAGTCGAGGCCCTGGCCCCAGCAGATGTGGGCCATCTGAACTCAAGGCCCTGAGTGCTGAGGCACGCACTGCACCCCTGGTAGTTACGTCCCTGGTATAATATGAATGAGGGTGCCTACAGAGTAACTAATTATGTTGTTATATTATGTTGTTCTTACTATTCTTCTTCGGCAAATTCTGTTGGTTATAGGTACCAGCTAAATAATATTCTCTTGTTTTTTTATTTTTTTATTATGTATTTTCATACTTAAATGTACAGACGATAAAAAACATAAATGACATCTTCTTCCACTTCAATAATTTCATCCTTTATTTTAATTGCTTTACATTCATACATTATTACATACTTCTCGCAGGCATGCATATATTGATGCTACTGTATTGCTTACATTTTCGCAAGTTATTGCTGATTCTGTATAGTCAGCAGCTTTATTATAGCTACTGTATTTTAAAGTTACGTGACACATGTGCATTATTATTATTAGTTCCAGGTTGTGTACACATCAAATTCATTATTACATTTATATGTTCAGTTTACAGATTCTGGACCAGTAGACTCTGGAATATAGTACTTAGCATATTTGGTATAAAAGAGCTTTTAAATAATATAAAAAGATTAACTGCAACTCACACTGTATTAAATTATTTTGAGAGTTCAATGGCTGACGTTCTTCAAAATCTTAATGACTGCCAATGGCTGGCGTGTTTCAAAATCAAGAGTATATTTTGTGTATGCAATATAACAATACGTAGCTTGAACATTTGCTGCCTCGAGTGCATTAAACAAGAACTTGCTATCAAAAAACCTAGCATCACCACTCTTGTGGTATAATTGGTTAAATGGTTTAACATCAATACGTGATTACAGTTTATGCTAAATTGCACTTACACAAGCAAAGAAGGGGACAGAGGAGAGTAAGACATTTGAGAAATACAGAAACGGATCGATCGACCGAACGCAAGTACATTCTAAATGCTCCTTTGTTGCAATAAACCCTTACAACTCATTAACAATATACTAGGTCATGCTACTGTAGATGCGATGAATCAGGTAAAAGGAACCTTAATAAAAGCCTGAATAATGCCCATTTTTTTTAAAAAAAACGGACTGTTTCGAGATATACTTAATTTACATAAATTTATGACTGGTAATGTGAATGAACGTCGGAACAGAAGATAAGAATTCTCATTCCTCCCTCCAAGAAGAACCCAATCTCTATACGAGTAAATGGAGTGTTCATTAGCCCGACGCCTCAATCTCGCTGCCTAAGTCGCTTTCGGTTCTGACCTAACATTTTCTCACCATGTCCAGACAGTGACCAAATCCTGTTACTATCAACTCAAGAACATCACCTGCATCAGCCCTTTTCTGATGCAAGATACCACAAAGGTGCTGGTTCATGCACTTGTCATTTCACGGCTTGATTAATAGAACTCACTCCTTATTGGCCTCCCCAATGCCCTCATTGTCCCTTTGCAATCTGTAACGAATGCAGATGCCATGTTTATTTTTGTCACCAGATGGTCCTCCTCGAGTACCTCCTCCCTCTGCTGGTCCCTCCATTGGCTTCCTGTACATTTCAGAATACAGTTTAAAATACTGATGCTCATGTTAAAATCGCTCAATAACTCGAACCCCCCTTAATGTCTTTGTTACTCCGCAAGCACGTCCCATCTAGACAACTCCGGTCGGTGGGCAACCTCCGCCCGTCCTTTGTCTACACCCAGGCTGCCAACTCTTGCCTCCAAGACTTCAAGGGCAGCTCCTGTCCTGTGGAATGACTTACCTCGTCCTATCAAACTCTCCCCTAATCTTCAGGCCTTCAAGAAATCTCTCAAAACCCATCTCTTCAGATTAGCATACCACATCACTGATGCAACTCACCCCTCTGCTCATCTACTCCCACATCATGATTGAAAAGTTTCCTGAACTGCTGGCACTAATGATTCTGATATCAAGTAAAACTACCCTTGTGTTCCTCGACCCCAATCCCTCTAGACCAGTGGTTCCCAACCGTGGTCCTCAAGTACAGCCAACAGGCCAGGTTTTAAGGATCACCTTGTGGAAATGCAGACTGAATCCTGCAATCACTGAGCAGCAAATCATTTCACCTGTGCTGTGCTTCGGATATCTGGAAAACCTGACCTGTTGGGGGGTACTTGAGGTACTTCACCGCGGTTGGGAACCACTGCTCTAGACTGTAAGCTTCTATGAGCAGGGCCCTTGACACTTTTTGTTTCCATCCTATGTCTGATTATCTGTATCTCGTTCCCTTTGGTTGTTGTAAAGCGTTCCGGAAACTGTTGGCGCTATATAGATGATGACAAAAATAATAATAGACGAGGGATAGCAAACCAAGAGGTAACAATTGTGCAAGACACAGCAGCAATAACCATGGCTTAGTATGTGGCTAGTTACATCTGTTTGCTAACTATTTCACCATAAAATGAATGTGCATAGAGAATGGAAGTTAGAGTTGTGATGGTAGCTTAGATGGTTAATATACTGACTTTGATACAGAGAATCAGAGAAACATGGCTTGATTCCCATGTCACCTGCTTGTGACCTGAGGCAAGTCTCTTTAACTCACAGAGCTTCGGGCGCCAATACTAGAATCTAACATCAACACAGCAGGAACTCACCGCCTCAAAAATTATTTCTACCAGTTAATAAAAGAAGAAATATTTTCATTTTCCTATGTGACTGTACCTCTGAGTGGGTGTTTTTTTTATATATTTAGAATTATTGTGTCAGTGTTTCAGCATTGGAGTTGATAAAGTTGCAGAAGTTTATTCAGCAAAAAGGTACCTTTGAAATATTGCGCACAGCAGCACATAATAACAATATTACCAGTCACCTTGGAAAAATGTAAAAAAACATATAGTTGCACAAGGCGCTGGCTGAATACTTTTATAAGGTGACTGAACTTCAAGGTAAGTTGTAATATTTTTATTTATGTACAACCAGGGACATTTTATTCTATATAAAGCACTCGATATTACATAGCTAAAAAAAACAAACAATATCCAATATAGCTATTTTTCTAGGATACACAGTATAAAATTATTTAGAATCATGGGAATTGAATGTTGCAAATTGTCATAACAAAGTGGCAACCTGCAAACAAACTGCTCCAACAACTTTCTGGATTGATAGGCTGAAGACCCAACAACCTTAGGATTTAAATCAAGGGTTCATCTTTACTAGGGATGAGCTGTTCGGTTCGGACGGGTCGGAGTTCGATCCGAACTTAGCCTGTTCGATTAGATCGCGAACTCCGAACATTTCCGGGTGTTCGCCACATGTTCGACCACAATGCATCACAATGGACCACAATGCATTTTCCCACTGGCCTGAAGCTCGTAATTGGCTACAGCCTTGCACCTGACCACAGGTCTGGTGCAAGACAGGTTCAACAGTATGCCAATCATGGCTCAGAGTCCTGTTTGGGCAAATTTTGCCCAATCATGGGCTCACAGAGCTAAGTCCCGCAGCACACTATATAAGGTTTCCACGCATAGCTTCAGCAAGCATTTGAGAGGAGATTTCATAGGAGATTGTTGTTCTGTGTTCTTACTGCCGGTCTGCCACGCTACTGGGGGGTCTGGGGGGTCTCATTTATACCAAATATCAGGGAATTTAGGTGATGTGTGTCTTGTCACTGTGCCAGCAAGTTTTTTTGGGGGTTACAAATTTCTTTAAAACATTTGTGAATTGAGGTGATCTTCTGTGTCTTGTCACTGTGCCAGCAAGTATTTTGGGGGTTAAAAATTTCTTTAAAACATTTGTGAATTGAGGTGATCTTCTGTGTCTTGTCACTGTGCCAGCAAGTCTTTTTGGGGGTTACAAATTTCTTTAAAACATTTGTGAATTGAGGTGATCTTCAGTGTCTTGTCACTGTGCCAGCAAGTCTTTTTGGGGGTTACAAATTTCTTTAAAACATTTGCGAATTGAGGTGATCTTCTGTGTCTTGTCACACAGCCAGCAAGTATTTTGGGGGTTAAAAATTTCTTTAAAACATTTGTGAATTGAGCTGATCTTCTGTGTCTTGTCACTGTGCCAGCAAGTCTTTTTGGGGGTTACAAATTTCTTTAAAACATTTGTGAATTGAGGTGATCTATCTCTTGTCACACAGCCAGTACCACGCAGTATTTTGGGGCTCACTAATTTCTTTAAAACATTTGTGAATTGAGGTGATCTGTCTCTTGTCACACAGCCAGTACCACGCAGTATTTTGGGGCTCACTAATTTCTACAAAACATTTGGGAATTGAGGTGATCTGTCTCTTGTCACACAGCCAGTACCACGCAGTATTTTGGGGGTCACTAATTTCTACAAAACATTTGGGAATTGAGGTGATCTGTCTCTTGTCACACAGCCAGTACCACGCTGTATTTTGGGGGTCACTAATTTCTACAAAACATTTGGGAATTGAGGTGATCTGTCTCTTGTCACACAACCAGTACCACGCAGTATTTTGGGGGTCACTAATTTCTACAAAACATTTGGGAATTGTTATAATCCGTGTGTTCTCACTGGCTGCCACCCATCAAGGGGTCTCACTGATTTATAGGAGGTTTCACTGCCACCCATCAAGGGGTCTCACTGATTTATAGGAGGTGTCTGAGACTTGTAATCTGTGTCTTGTCACTGGCTGCCAGCTATCAGGGTGTCTCACTGAGTTATACCAGAGTTCTTTAAATCTTTAATCTTTATACCAGAGTTGAATCAGAGTTCTGTATCTATTAATCTCATTTATATCTATTAATATCATTTCCCTAACCCCTCTTCAAAGCTATGTGTTTGGTGACAACATAGTATTGAGAAGATGAACGTTCACCTCTCATAAGTCCACACAATGCTATGAGAAGCATTTTATCGACTGCATGTGTGCTCGCTGCTCATGTATTACTTATCCATAATTCTTCTTAATAAGATCGGGGCGAAAAAAATATGTTAAAGAAAAACAATGTGGTGTATTTAAAGTGTTTTTTGTTTATATAAGGTTATAGAAGTAGGCTAGCAGGGGATGAAAAAGGTACAATGCAGCTTTTAAAAAAGGATGCCTTTAAAGGTTGATGGCATATTACGTCAATAATGACTTCATATCATACCTCATGCTATGAATGCGGATATAGCCCTTTGTGTTATATAAAGTTAAAATATATAGCTTAGCTCTCTGATATATTTCCCCTTAATGTTTGTTACAGAGATGTCTTTTGTCCGTACCATATATTGACTTCTGACTCTCCCAGCATCCATGGTATCATTGTGTCTTCTCTACCAGGTTTCCTTGGTTGCATTTGAGTCAGAGATATCGACCTTGAGGAGGTTTTTTTTATACTAACATTTTAGCTCTGCTTTTGTTATAGTAGATATTATTTATTCAGTGTACTATGTAGGTTTTGTTGTTACAGCAAACAATATTTGGCATTCTCATATCTGACTCTGTTAGACAACAATGTAATGCTTTTACCCATTGTTATCAATAGAATTTACCACAATCTAGTTGCGTTTTTTAGTATAAACAAAAAAAGCTTGATTCAATATGACTTTTAATAAATATAAATCACTGTGTTTATGAGCTCTTGCTACACCTTGTAACTTTTTTAAAATCATATTCTACCTGTAAAGTCATTAAAATGTCCTTGATTGGGGGGAATGATATAGCTCTTCAATATACTGTATCTTCATTTACTACTATAACAATTTAGCTAGCAAAGCCCAATTTGCTTTCACTTGGGAAACAACAGCATAGCCAAAGTGCTGGTTTTATGCAGTTTAAGAGTAGTTTTCTGTTATTAACAAAACTGAATGTAAATATTAGATAAACAGTTTTATATGCTCAATTTCCCACTAGCTTGAACATGTGGTCACACAAGTATGGAAAAAACATCTGTGAGAACGGATGTTGTTTCTGTACGTACGCACTTGTGTCCACCTCGCTGTGTGCACGTTTGTGGTTACAGCTCTACAAAGCACAAGCCTCCTATGGACCTGTTGTAAGGCTCGACAGGGAGGAAAACAGCACTCCCGCTGTAGCGTGCATTACTAGTATGCATGTTACATTGTGTGTTCCTTCCTGCCAATCCATCATAATGCTACGACAGAAGGTGCGTGGGGCTTTGCAAAAAAAGCACTTAGTGCATAGCATATTTTATTTTTAAATATTTAATATTCACATCGCAAAAAATACATGTTTTCTTCAATTAACAAAATTTTCAAATTATTTTATTTTACATTTTCCAAATGGCAATTTTACAGACAGGGTTATTCAGAGAGCACCTAAATGACAGCGACATTACGGTGCTCTCTGATTCACTGCACTTTGGGGAGTCCAATCTGCTGACTGTGCCGTGAATTCAGCATTCACCGTAGAGTCCCCGAAGTGCGGCAATCGGCCGCTAAAAGACGCTGCCAAACCGCCGGACAGCTACCGCAAACCCGCCGGCTGCCGACACCAACCCATCTGACAGCTACTGCAAACCCTCGGACAGCCACCAAATGCACCCGCAAGCAGCCGATGAGCGGCTAAAAACAGCACTGACCACCCGAAGAAAACAACCGACAAGCTGCTGGGTGGATAAAAAAAAAGATTGAAGCTTTAAAAATTTGAAACGCAATAAAAAGGTCCGTTACAGAAAAAAAGAACAAAGCTATTTAAAAAAAAATCTGAAATAATTTGCTGAAGAAATCCCTAAAAAAAAAATGAGACTTTTTGCTACAGATTAAAAGAATAAACGGTTTATTACATATTGGTTAAAAACGGGAATATTTTTAACATTGAAACCTATGGGATTCGCTTGAATAAACCTGTCAAATGAAACCACCGAATGGCAGGGCATTTCGGCAACTTTTCACTGCTGGGTTTTGTTCTCTGAATAGACGAAGCTATGGGGATTTCACTGCCCTCGAACAGGCACCGAACAGGCACTGTATGTGCAGGCAATTTGCCAACATTTGACGAATTGCCTGCTCTCTGGATAGCCGAATGGCCAAGAAAGGTAACCGAACGCTGGTTTTCAGCGTTTGGTTACCTTTCGGCAGCCATTCGGATCTCTTCGAATAACCCTGATAGTGTATACTTTCTTGGTTTGTTTCTAACCAACCAATTTGTAAGGTTTTTATCTTCCACAATTCTGTTGACCGATAGGTCTGACCAGGGTGTATTTGCATCTCGGGAGCCTGTAGTCACAGAAATGTGGAGCGTCCCCCCTCCCCAAACGAAAAAAAACCTAAACCTGCCGAATGAAACAACCAAACATCAGGGCATTTTACTGTCATTTCGGCGCTGTTCAGTGTTCTCTGAATAATAGATTAACCATTGCTTCTCTATAAGGACTTTCACTGCTACCGAATAGCATTGTATTTTGCTGGCAATTTTCCAATATTTGGCAAACTGCCTGCTTTCTGATTAGCCAAATGGCCACGAAATTGCACCGTATGGGGAAATTCACTGTTCGGTGCAATTTTGGGGCCAGGTAGTCTCTCTCTGAATTACCTCTACTGTCTCTGATTTCCAATTCTTTTAATACAATAGTTGTTTCTTTAGCATAAACTATATTATATCGGTATTTATAGGGTTGTAATTCATATCATATTCAGCAACAGTGATTTCATGAGGTAAACTTCGGTACATTATAAAGTATAAGCTTTTTGCTTCACAAACCACGGTCTCTGCTCTACTTCAAAGCATTAGCCATTGCAATCTATTGAGAAGTATACGGAGTGTACCAGAATGCCAGTTGTTTTTCCATGAGGGAAAAATTAAAGGAAACAAAGAGAAAATATTGCAGCTTTGCAAGGTGACCCAGGGATGTTTGCTGATGGGGTGAGATTATATGGGACTGGCACTGGCACGGTACAATGAGTTCTCTCAATATTGTGAGAATCTCATCTAGAAACCCCAGAATCGTCCTTATTAGGATGCATTAAAGGTTAATTTATCTATCGATACTTTTTGTCCGTAACAGGGTTCTAGTAACCTTTCATCTAGTATCTATGAGACTGTTAATCCTGAATACCTATTTTTGAAATGATCTGTTGGTCAGTTGCTAGACTCATTTTACCTGGCGCTAATGCAAAAACATGCTGACGCTAGGGTTAGCTTACACCAGGTGAGATCTTGTCCAGAGAGTATCACTAAAGAGTAGACAAGTGCATTTGTTTTTGGAAGAACTGAGATTTGTCTGAATTTGGGCCAATTTGTCACTTTGTGAAAATGATACTTTGGTAAATGTATCGATAGAATTACACAAGAACAAATCTTGTTTGTGCATTTTGTTTTAGTTTGATCTATTGTAAGAGATCACAGTAATAGCTCCTATGTAAACACTAGAAGCCGTGGGAGGTATGGAACCCATTTTATGATTTTTAATGTTTTATGATTGTTTCTCACGAAGAGAAAGAGATGGAGAGTTAGAGACAGCCAGGGACAAAGTAATCCAAAGGCAGAGACATAGAAACAGCCTGAGGCAGAGACAGTCAGAGAAAGAGAGATGGAGGGAGACAGTCTGAGGCAGAAAGACATAAACAGACAAAGACAGAAAGATAGAGACATACAGGGTTATTCAAAGAGATCCGAATTGCTTGAGAAAGGTAAGCGAATGCTGAAAATCAGCATTCGGTTACCTTTCTTGGCCATTCAGCTATCCAGAGAGCAGGCAATTCGTCAAATCCTGGCGAATTGCCTGGACATACGGTGCCTGTTCGGTGCCTGTTCGAGGGCAGTGAAATCCCCAGGAAGAAGCACTGCTTCAGCTATTCAGGGAACACAAACCAGCAGTGAAAGGTTCCCGAAATGCCCTGCCATTCGGTGGTTTAATTCGGCAAGTTTATTCAGGAGAATCCCATAGGCTTCAATGTTAAAAATATTCTCGTTTTAATTCAATATCTAATAAACCGTTCATTATAAAATTCTGCAGTAAAGAGTCTCTTTATCCATAGATTTTTTAGGATATTTTAAGCATTTTTCTTAATTTTATTTTTTTTGAAAGTCAGATTTTTTACAATTTTTTTTTAAGCTTACTTATTTTTTCTGTAACAGCCCTCTTTATTATCATTCCCTGGACCTCATATGCAAATTTCAAACATTGTCGCTCAGTAGTTTCTTTGCAAACAGCATTTCACTTTTCAATCATTCATGCAAACTGTTTTCCTAATTTATTCACTTCACTCTGTCTGCAGTCTCGTGTTTTTCCGGCGGCTTCGCTGCGGGTGATTGGCTCCTGCTCGGGTTTTTCCGTGGTTTTCGGCAGGTTAATCCAGATGTTTTTGAGGGTTTTCGGCGTGCATTCGCTGGGTTTTGCGGTTAGTTTTCGTCGGGTTTGCGGCAGCTTTTCCCTGCAATTCGGGCACCCTGTGGTGTTTGCTGTATACACCGCAGGGTCACCGAAATGGGATCGGCAAAAGGAACCGAATTGAAGAGAACGAAAAGTCACCGAACGTGCAGTGACTTTTGGAATCTCTTTGTATAACCCTGATAGACTTCCAGGGATAGAGACATAGAGAAACCCATAGAGATAGAGACATGCATATAAAGAGAAAGACAGAGGTAGAGAGAGATAAAGATGGAGAAGGCAGCGACGAGAGGCAGGGACAGGACCCTGGCAGGGATCCCCTGTTAAGTTGTTTTCTATTTTTCTATATTTTTTCATGTCAAATGATCAGACATGAAGGAATATTGAAACGAAATAAAATCGATATCTGTCCTTTACAGAACAATATATAACATGTGGGGTGCTGTAATAAGAAAGTGAAAAATCACAGGTGGACATCTGTGCAGCTGTACAACGCAAAAATTGTAAAAATGGTTCTGGTCATTAAAATACTGCAAGGTTAAAAAGCCTCATTATTAAAACTGGGTTGTGCCCAGCTGGTGGGTCTAAATGCCGGTGGGGCGTACTAGTACGACCCCGGGTTTCTGGGTGCTGCTGCGACCCCTCCTCTGGCCCACCTACACACCCGACGCACCATGCGCATCATTGGCTGAGGGGGCAGTTTGAGTTTAGGCTATGCCATCCCATGACGTTCAATTCCACCAGCCACAGAGATGGCATAGTGGACCCCTCAACGGTAACTTGTTAAGCGGTGCATGATCTCTTCAAAATATAAATGAGATAAGATGTTGCAGAGAGTTGAAGAATAACTTAAAGATACATTCCTCAAAGTACACCTTCTGTTTGTTATTCTTTTGTGTGCATGAAGAAATATTAACGTGGTATGCTGTTTTCGAAACGCAAAGGTCATGTTCTGCTATATGTTTAGTCATAACATAATTATCATCACATAATGCTTGAATGAATAATTGATATTGGACTATATGAAATGAATTCCTATAACCTGATAACAAATGCAAAATGCAAATTTCATATACTGTACATGCAGTTTTATATTATGCCATCTGGATTTAATGAACATTAAAGATCTTTAAAAATCATTATACTCCTTCTGTATTCAAGGATGCAAGTAGACTAGACCTGCCAGTGGAGTGCTTTATAACCTACATCGAACAGAACACAATGTAGCGCTTGCTTTAAATATGAATAGATGTTAAAGTTTTTGCAAAGCTGGATCAAGGCCAAAAAGCTAGTAAACAGAATTCATTTCTACTGATGAAGTGATCAGAAGTGCATTTCAGTCAAGATGACAACTCAAGGACACATAAAAGACAGTATTCTCTGAGAAGAATGAGTTATCTCTAGAATAAGAATCAAATATCCAAAGGGGAAGGAAAACAAATGCGTTCAAAGCTTTGTTCTGTAATGTTTAAATAGATTGTTTTACAGTAATGAATAAAAAAAGTGGAATCACTTTTCATTCTATATCTTTGACATGATTTAAAATCTCTATCCATTTATTTGTCTGTCTGTCGATATATCTATTTAAGAGAGAGAAAGCAGGAGGGAGAGATTTCTGAGATCAGAATATTGATTTGAATTAAAAGTGAAAATGTATAATTTTAGATTGAGAAAAATTAAAGAATAAAGGATCTTCACAAAGAGATTGATACATTCCAAACAAAACATATTATGATGAAAAAAGTACAATGGGTTTTATGCTTTTATCACAGTAAATATTTAAACAGACACTGACTTATGTGGTCATAGTTCAAATTTAAAAAATATTCCACAACACTATGTTTTTATTCTACAACAGCAGTTTTATAATTTGTATACAATAAACCATAATGAAAAAAAAATACAATAACACATTGTGAAACCTAAATTATATGACACGGATAAACCCTCCTGAGGGTAATTTAACCCATTTAGGCTAGGTGGCGTACTATGCCATCCCCTGCTGGCATCTATGGGCTGTGGCAGGCCCACCCACCAGTTGGCGTGGCACATCATTCGCTGCTGCAGGATGGCCTGAACTCAGGCTATCCCCCTTCAGCCAATGACGTGCACCGTGTCAGCTGCGTGGGTGGGCCAGAGGAGGGGCTAGCCACAGCAGCCAGAGAGCAGGGCATACTAGTACACACTGCCAGCATTAACGCCCTCCCGCCAAGTGCAATCCAAGTGTTGGTAAGGGGTTAATTTGCAAAGGCTATGAACCACTGAAAATTAATGGTGGTACCAAAGTTCGGTCTTGTTCAGCATTGTTTGCTTCAGTTTATAGAAACATAGAAAATGTCGGCAGATAAGAACCTTTCGGCCCATCTAGTCTGCCCAATTACATGGATACTTTACCTGGATTTATCTTTTATTTAGGATAGCCTTATGCCTATCCCATGCCTGCTTAAATTCAATCACTGTTTTGGCCTCTACCACTTCTACTGGAAAGCTGTTCCATGTATCCACCACCCTCTCAGTAAAATATTGCTTCCTGATGTTACTTTTAAACCTTTGCCCCTCTAATCTAAGACTATGTCCTCTTGTTTTGCTACTTTGTTTCCTTTTAAATATACTCCCTTCCTCTACCTTGTGGATTCCCTTTACGTATTTAAATGTTTCTATCATATCTCCTCTGTCTCATCTTTTTTCCAAGCTATACATGTTAAGATCATTAAGCCTTTCCTGGTAACTTTTCTCCTTCAAGCCGTACACCATTTTAGTAGCCCTTCTCTGAACTCTCTCTAAGGTGTCTATATCCTTCTGGAGATACGGTCTCCAGTACTGCACACAGTACTCCAAGTGAGGTCTCACCAGTGCTCTGTACAGTGGCATGAGCACTTCCCTTTTCCTACTGCTAATACCTCTCCCTACACAACCAAGCATTCTGCTAGCATTTTCTGCTGCTCTATTACATTGACTACTTACCCTTAGATCCTCTGCAATAATAACCCCTAAATCCCTTTCCTCAGATGTTGAGGTTAGGACTGTATCAAATATTCTATATTCAGCCCTTGAGTTTTTACGCCCCAGGTGCATTATCTTGCACTTATCCACATTAAAGCTCAATTGCCACAGCTCCAACCATTTTTTTAGTTTACCTAAATCATTTGTCATTTGGCTGATCCCTCCAGGAACGTCAACCCTGTTGCAAATCTTTGTGTCATCAGCAAAAAGACATACTTTACCATTAAAACCTTCTGCAATATCACTAATAAAAATATTAATGAGAATGGGTCCAAGTACTGACCCCTGAGGTACCCCACTAGTAACAAGACCTTGCGCCGAATAAACTCCATTTACCACAACCCTCTGTTGCCTGTCACTCAGCCACTGCCTAATTCATTCAACAATATTGGAATCCAAGCTCAAAGATTGCAATTTATTGATAAGCCTTCTATGCGGAACAGTATCAAAAGCCTTACTGAAATCTAAATAAGCAATGTCTACTGCACCACCTTTGTCTATTATTTTTGTTACCCAATCAAAAAAATCAATAAGATTAGTTTGGCATGATCTCCCTGAGGTAAACCCATGTTGTTACTGATCTTGTAATCTATGTGTTTTTAGATGTTCAACAATCCTTTCCTTTAAAATGCTTTCCATTAATTTCCCCACTACTGACGTAAGATTAACTGTCCTATAGTTCCCCAATTCCTCCCTACTACCCTTCTTGTAAATGGGCACAACATTTGCTAATTTCCAGTCTTCTGGGACGACTCGTTAACAAGGATTGGTTAAATAAATCTGTTAATGGTTTTGCTATTACACCACTGAGCTCTTTTAATAACTTAGGGTGGATCCCATCAGGCCCCATTGACTTATTTGTCTTTACTTTAGACAGCTGCTGTAGAACCTCCTCCTCTGTAAACTCATATGTAAATGTCTCTTTAGTATTTCCTCCTTATGAGGTCCCTTTCCTTCCTTTTCTTCTGCACAGACTGAACAAAAATATTCATTGAGGCAGTCAGCAAGACTTTTATCCTCTTCTACATACCTTCCTTCCTTTGTTTTCAATCTAACTAATCCTTGTTTTACTTTTCTTTTCTCGTTTATGTATCTAAACAATGTTTTTTCCCCCTTTTTTACTGACTGAGCTATTTTCTGTTTTGCGTTTGCTTTGGAAGCTCTTATAAATTGCTTTGCCTCTTTCAGCCTAAATTTATAGGTTTGCCAATCTTCTTCACTCTGAGTTTTTTTATAATTATTGAATGCTATCTTTTTGTTCTTCACTATTTTTGCCACTTCTGTAGAGTACCACAGTGGTTTCTTCCCTTTTTTGTTTTTGATAACAAGCCGAATGCAATTGCCTGTGGCCTTCAATAATGCCTCCTTTAAATAATCCCATTTCTCCTGGACTCCCTTTAAACTCCTCCAGTCTGTTAATGACTCCTTCACACAAAATCTCATTTTAGAAAAATCAGTTTTTTTAAAGTCTAAAACTTTTGTTTTTGTGTGGTGCGGCTCCATCCCTGTTCTTATATTAAACCACACTGACTGGTGATCACTAGATCCCAAATTTTCACCTACAACAATGTCTGATACCAAACCTCCATTCGTGAGTATTAAATCCAATATGGCCTCTTTACGGGTCGGCTCCTCAACAACTTGTGTTAGAGATAATCCCAGTAGGGAGTTTAGAATATTTGTACTCCTGGTGCACCCAGCTAGTTTGGTTTTCCAGGTCACATCAGGAAGATTAAAGTCCCCCATGATAATTCCCCCTTCATGTGGTGTTGTTGCTTTCTGCTTCTCTAGATATCGAAGTTCACCGTATATGCAATGAGGGTGTTTTTGATTGTTGATTGCAACTTTGGCGAACATCGTTGCCTCAATTGTGCTTAGTGAATAACCCTTGATATGCTTTATATATGTCCCTCTTTTTGTGGTTTAATATTTGAAGCTACATTAACCTCCCTGGCGGTCTAATTTTTTAAACATTTTGTGTCTAAAAGCATCTCAATTTTTTTAAAGGAAACATGTTTTTGTACATAGTTAGCCTGTAATAATTAGGAATCACGCACTGAAATCCGTGAAATCAAGAGTTCTTACTGGTAAAATCCTTTATAAATAAATAAATAAATAAATAAAAAAATAGTAAATACACTGAGTCCGATAAAGTTTGAAACACGAAATAATAATTTATTATCCCAAAAATAATTATCCAAAATAATGCAAATAAATGATATTCAATAAAATAAAAAACAAAAAACACTGAAATCTGTCTGAAAACAAGGGTAAGAGGATGTATGGTCTATTTCTTATCCTGTAGTGCCACCCAGTGGTCGTTCATAAACATTGCACTTTGGATTACAGTATTTTATGAATTGTTTATAAATTTGCTGATGGTTCCCGCCCACCCTGCACCATGTGACTCGCAGGGAGCCTTCCAGGAAGCAGCTCGCCGCGATCACTCTGCAGGGGACAGCGAGGGAGCCAGGAGGAGGTGAGTAAACATCCAGCCCGAGTGTGGCTCGGGGTTACCGTTCACGGTAGTGAATTTTAACCCCGAGTCACACTTGGTAATACCGCCAGGGAGGTTAAGCCTTCCTTTAAACTCCACAACCTATTAGTAAACTACGACTTGCCTCGCCCTATCAAACTCCCCCCTGACCTTCAGGCCTTTAAGTAATCCGTCAAAACCCATCTCTTCAGATTAGCGTACCACATCACTGATGCAACTCATCCCTCTGCTCACCTACTCACACTTGATTGAAGCCGCTTCTGTTGCCCCACCATTACAAAACCACTGGCACTAATGATCCTGCTATCTAGTGAAATTCCTCTTGTCTTCCTCAACCCCAATCCTTCTAGACTGTAAGCTCCTATGAGCAGGGCCCTCTACACCTCTTGTTTCCATCTTATGTCCGTTTATATGTATTTTGTTCCCTTTGGTTACTGTAAAGCGCTGCGAAAACTGTTGGTGCTATATAAATGATGACAATAATAATAATAGTGCTATGAGTATCCATATCCTTGAGCTACGTTTGTCTTTGACATAAAAAATGGAAGGTTTATTATTTTTGAATTGTCACTTATTATCACATTCCATACAAAACCAATTAATTTGTTAATTTAGTACATCCTCCAATATCATAAATGTTACATAAATATGTGGCTGATTACCATCAAACATATTCTTGAACTAGATTCTATAAATCTACAGAGGCAATTGTTTCATTGCCATATTGCTACAAAGTGCACACTTGGACTGTATTGTCCCTCTATCTACAACTTGTTTCTAAGATAAAAACAAAACCCTAGAAAACTACAAAATTGATCTTCTAATACCCATGGAATTACTTACAGTTAAGATAAAAGTTGTCACTGATGTGTTGCAAGTAAGGAACCTAACAATATATCTTACAAGGCATAAATGTGTCACACTAAACAGACAACAAAGAAATATTTTCCAAGAGATACTTGAATACAAGAAAAGAATATTGACTACCACTGTGCTCGTAGAGAAGGAATGGTAAAGATGAATGTTGATTTTCAATGTAAAGCACAACGCAATAAAGAAGTGTTATACAAAGCAGAATGCCTTTGAAGCTGATAATAATAAAGATAAACTAGGAATGGAGAAAATAGAGAGCTCACTGCCAAAATCACAATGGGATTTATTATAGGGGAAGAGGAAGAAGTCAAACCCAGAGAGTTTCCATGTGATTAAAAAGATGCACACCGTAAATTTGCAAAACAGTAAATGATTCAAGAGAATTGTTTTGCTTGAGTTGACAATATCGATAATGCCAAATTAAGTAATAACAGAACAAGAAAACTATTAATGGGATACTATAGGGTGAAAGCCAGAGGGAGAGGAAATGGAAGGGTTAAACGCCTACTAACCCCCACAGCAGCCCCCTCCTCTATTAACTCTTTAAACGTTTTAGAAATGCACCTTCTTTCCAGCATTTGGCTCACTTGGCATTCTTCAAAACATGATATGTTGCCGGTTTCCTGCCAGCCATGGCAGTAACATGACCCAGGGGAGGCTGGTCGCCGGAGTCTCTAGTGAGTGCCCAGGCAATTTATTGGTTCTCAGAGCACTCACCATGGCTTCATCGCAAAAATCAAAAAATGCACTCATAGCAGTTTAATATGGTTTAAATATCAGGACACTATCATGTGCCCATCGCTAAAACCGGGATGCTAAGGGGAAAAATTAGCAGTCGCTAAATTCCCCTTTGCATCCCAGCTTCACCAGTGGATTACGGGGCAGCAGCATCCCACCCTGTAGTGGCCGCTAGGCTCGCAGTTGCTGGGGGCAGCGCTAATGCTCCATCCCACGCATTCACTCCGTGGAGTCCATAGGACTTCATGGAGGCTTCTCCTGCTGGCAGGATCTCGCCTCTCGCCTCGCGTGATATTCTTCTGTTCGGCTGAGTGATCACGGAGGGAGACTGTGGACTTTTTTCCCCAGTCATCGTCTGCTCCAGATGATCGGGCCACAGTTCTCGCCGCAGGAAGAGAGGTTTTTTTGGGGGGGGGTTTCAGCTGCTGTAGCAGCGGAATCACTTAACATTAGCTCTGAGCTGGTGTTAACTTCTTCGTTGGCACCAGAGTTTAGTAACTAACGTTTAGACCTTGTGATTCTAATGCTAGTTACTCTGTGCTTGCACTTTGCGCTCCCCATGTTAAGTATAGGGAGCGGAAAGTACAGTAAACTTGCTCAAAAAAGCTCTACTAACGATTCAGTTACAGATTTTTTTAACATTTTTAAAATACATAAAACTCTATGGGCCATATCACCTTCTTCAAGCTAACGCTAGTGTGACCGTTTGAGTGAGGCCTTGTCTGGGCTCTCAGATAATCTGCTGGTAGGTTGTAATGGCTCACCCACTAGTCTCAACATACATAGCTTCTTCCAAAATTTTCAAATGGTGCACCTCACTTAGAAAAAGCAACCCCACTGCCGCTAGAGTAACTGAGGCCTATTATAGAATTGCCACATTCACATAAATGAACCACTATGGGGCTCAAACGCTAATCAAGCCTTTTACAGAGACTGGATCACAGTGTAATAAAGCTGTATAAGGTATAGTCACCAGGGTTCTAAAGCCTGATACATGTTACCAAACTGCAGAAGACAACAGTGATGAAACAGCTATTTCTGCCAGTCAAATAATGAACAGGGGGCACCTCTCCCTGATTCCTCTCAACCTGCACAAGTGAGTAGTGGAGACAATCCAGGAGATGGAAATGCCCACGTCTACTCCACAGCCCCCACCAATGTGTGGGGTGGGAACATTTAACATCAAAGGGGGGGACGTATGCCATGGTGCCCCTTGCCCTCCACCCATGGGTATCAGGTGGGGGACAGTAGCTTGCTTAGAAAGCAGTTTTTGATTTCATTAGGTAGGACTCACCTACCAGAGGTGCCGTGACGTGGCAGGTGAGCTTAAACTTCAATGGCCATTCAAGTAAACCAAAACCTCTGATTGTGTTTTGTTTCACATGGAGCTATAGGGATAAGCACAGATGACATCTTTTTTTTCTTATGGTGTGGACATGTGACTACCTTTATCCAGGTAAACAAGTCCAGAATGAAATCCTAATAAACTGATGTAATTTAAAAAAAAAAAAACAAGCAAATAAGGGAAAATATGCAACACTATAAGAATAATCTGTTTTAGCCAATGGAGACACCTGCTCAGAATGGCTTTTCAGGGACCCTCACCATCATAGGACTCCAAGGACCCATTTATGAGTGGAGTCATGAAGGAACGACAGGACAACAATTGTATTCTGCTACTTGAGACCAGAGGAAGATCATATCACTCTCTGCGCTGTCCGTCCCGAGGTAAGTTTAGCATTTTTATTTTGTTTTATTGTTTAAATGTTAGTGTTAAGTAGTTTTGCTTTGCCAGAGCACTTAACAGTAGGGTCTGAGAGTCTGTATTCTTTCAGGAATAGCATCTCAAGAGGAAAGTGGTTTACCAGGGAACAGATCATTCATCTTCCTCTAGCCACAAATAAATGGCTCCTATAAAAAGTGTAGAAGCTCTTCAGCCACAATAACATTCTGCAACATAGGGTTGCAATAGTATTTCAAGGCATTAATCTTATAGCTAGAGCTGTTATGTATATGGCTCAAGTTGTTACCTTTAAGTCTCAGTCTGAAGCTGGTCCAACATTCTATAAGAAGAATCTAATGTATATGTGCATATTATCTAGATTGTAAATTCCCAGGATAATAGAGCGCCCACTTCCCCTTGTATCCGTTGTTGATATATTGACTTGCCTTTTTGGTGTATTGTAGAATTGTCTTGTCTTTACCGATTGTGCCTTTGTACAGCACTGCAGAATGTGTTGGCGCTTAATAATAATATTAATAATAATGTTATGCTTAGGCTTCATTGCATGTATACTTAGTAATACTATAGTGAAAAGTAAGTTACGCTGGTCAGACCCTGGACCAGATTTATAACTAGCAGAGTAAGCATGTGCCTACAGGCACCTGCCAAGGGGGAGCCTTGCTCTGCAAAATAAATAAATAATCTATATTTATTTTTTTACAAACATTTAGACCACTGTATCTCTGGAGCCCTAAAGGCTAGAGAGACATATTAGGTATCATTGGAAAGGCCAGATTCTGACCTTATAATACCAAATATAACCAGGTTAGATTTATTTAAAAGTAAAATAATAAATAAAATAATATTTTTCACTTTTTTTCTACCGCAGTTTAAAATTATAAAGTGAACAGTGATGCTGCTCTAATTCACTTTCTCACTTCCCACACTGCCAACAATTGTGGAGCTGATGATGCAAAGCATTGTTTCATCGACAACCTCCTAGACCATAGCATTGCAGTGAGGAGAGACAGGGGGACTTTAGATCCGATCCCTGCATTTCTGAATTGTACCCCTCACAAGGTTAAGTGAGGTGTCATTGGAAAGGTCAGAGTCTGGTCTTTACAATGATACCAAACATGACCATGTAATGTGTAAAAATAAAAAATGTAATAAACGTAAATGCAAAATTTATATTTTTCTCTGTTCTACAGCAAAGACACCTTCAGGCCTTCAAGAAATCCCTCAAAACCCATCTTTTCAGATTAGCGTACCACATCTCTGATGCAACTCATCCCTCTGCTCATCTACTCACACTTGATTGAAGCCGCTTGTATGGCCCCACCATTCCCAAACCACTGGCACTAATGATCCTGCTATCTAGTGAAATTCCTCTTGTCTTCCTCAACCCCAATCCCTCTAGACTGTAAGCTCGTATGAGCAGGGCCCTCTAGACCTCTTGTTTCCATTTTATGCCCGTTTATATGTATTTCGTTCCCTTTGATTATTGTAAAGTGCTGCGGAAACTGTTGGCGCTATATAAATGATGACAATAATAATAATACTATCAGGGTTATCCAAAGAGATTTGAAAAGTCACCGCACGTTCGGTGACTTTTCGTTCTCT
This sequence comes from Leptobrachium leishanense, assembly GCA_009667805.1. NCBI lineage: Eukaryota > Metazoa > Chordata > Amphibia > Anura > Megophryidae > Leptobrachium > Leptobrachium leishanense. Next base: position 109,141,964 of record CM019064.1, on the reverse strand, counting down.
TCAATTCGGTTCCTGTTGCCGATTGCATTTCGGTGACCCTGCGGTGTATTCAGCAAACACCACAGGGTCCCCGAATTGCAGGGAAAGGCTGCCGCAAACCTGACGAAAACTAACAGGGTTATCCAAAGAGATTCGAAAAGTCACCGCACGTTCGGTGACTTTTCGTTCTCTTCAATTCGGTTCCTTTTGACGATTGCATTTCGGTGACCCTGCGGTGTATTCAGCACGCACCACAGGGTCCCCGAATTGCAGGGAAAAGCTGCCGCAAACCTGACGAAAACTAACCGAATGCACGCTGAAAACAAGCAAAAACATCTGGATTAACCTTCGAAAAAGCCGAACAGGAGCCGAAAAGGAGCCGAATCACACAGAGCCGAAGCAGCTGTGACGTAGAGGAGGCAGTGAATAAATTAGAAAAACCATTTGTATGAATCTGGGAAAATGAAACGCTGTTTGCAAAGAAACTACTGAGCGAAAATGTCTGAAATTTTCACAGGAGGTCCAGGGAATGATACTAAAGAGGGCTGTTACAAAAAAAATAAGTAAACTAAAAAAAAAAAAAAAAAAAAATCGGACTTTTAATTTTTTTTAAAAAATTCAGAAAAATGCTTAAAGTATCCTAAAAAATCTATAAATAAAGAGACTTTTTGCTGCAGAATTTTATAATGAACGGTTTATTAGATATTGAATTAAAACGGGAATATTTTTAACATTGAAGCCTATGGGATTCTCCTGAATAAATTTGCCGAATGAAACCACCGAATGGCAGGGCATTAGGGGAACCTTTCACTGCTGGTTTGTGTTCTCTGAATAGCCGAAGCAGTGCTTTTTCATGGGGATTTCACTGCCCTCGAACAGGCACCGAACAGGCACCGTATGTGCAGGCAATTCGCCAGGATTTGGCGAATTGCCTGCTCTCTGGATAGCCGAATGGCCAGGAAAGGTAACCGAAGGCTGATTTTCAGCGTTCGGTTACCTTTCTCAAGCAATTCGAATCTCTTTGGATAACCCTGTAACCGAATGCACGCTGAAAACAAGCAAAAACATCTGGATTAACCTTCGAAAAACCCGAACAGGAGCCGAACAGGAGCCGAATCACACAGAGCCGAAGCAGCTGTGACGTAGAGGAGGCAGTGAATAAATTAGAAAAACCATTTGTATGAATCTGGGAAAATGAAACGCTGTTTGCAAAGAAACTACTGAGCGAAAATGTCTGAAATTTTCACAGGAGGTCCAGGGAATGATAATAAAGAGGGCTGTTACAAAAAAAATAAGTAAACTGAAAAAAAAAAAAAATCTGAAAAATGCTTAAAGTATCCTAAAAAATCTATAAATAAAGAGACTTTTTGCTGCAGAATTTTATAATGAACGGTTTATTAGATATTGAATTAAAATGGGAATATTTTTAACATTGAAGCCTATGGGATTCTCCTGAATAAAATTGCCGAATGAAACCACCGAATGGCAGGGCATTCCGGGAACCTTTCACTGCTGGTTTGTGTTCTCTGAATAGCCGAAGCAGTGCTTTTTCATGGGGATTTCACTGCCCTCGAACAGGAACCGAACAGGCACCGTATGTGCAGGCAATTCGCCAGGATTTGGCGAATTGCCTGCTCTCTGGATAGCCGAATGGCCAGGAAAGGTAACCGAACGCTGATTTTCAGCGTTCGGTTACCTTTCTCAAGCAATTCGAATCTCTTTGGATAACCCTGTATGTTTTTAACCCTTTCGCTGCTGAGGCTTTTCCCGCCCCTGTGCTGAGGTCATTTTTTACCTGTTTTGCGCATCATGTTTAAACGTGTTTTGAAGGCTTATTTTAGTATATGACATCGACATATTATATATCGTTCTTTCCGTCAGACTCGGTAGATTCATAATATGTCATTATTATATGTATACGTTATGTCATGTTTGTATATTATAACAAAAAATGCAATAAAATATGTATTTTCAATAATTTACAGCGTGTAAAGTGTTTTTTTCCACATTTTAACATGCGAGCAATTGCGGTTATATTTTGTATGGGGTGCGCTTGTTAAAAAATTAGAGATGGGGTCTCGTTACATTTTTTTTGGGGGAAAATGACACCATTTTTAACAAACGCACCGCATACAAAAATCGTTAATGCAGCATCATTGTTCACATTATAATTGAAATGGGAACAATATTGCTGCATTAACAAACCAAAAAAAAAAAAAAAAAGTGTTTATTTTTTTTTTTTAATTTTTTTTTTAATTTTTTTTTTATTTTTTTTTTTTATTATTTTTTTTTTTTACAATTTTTTTTACTTTCATGTTTGGTATCGTTGGAACGGCCATGCTCTGGCCGATCCAACGATATCAAAATTTAACCCCTAACTGCCACGGATCGGGAGATAGGGAGTTCATTGGAACTCCCTATCTCCACAGTTCGTGGCAGTTAGGGGTTAATGCTAGGACTGGCGTCATCGTGCTGCGCACGATGACGCCAGTCCTCTGGGGAGTTCCCGGAAGCTTGGCCGACATCCAAGATGTCGGCCAGCTCCCGGGAAGGATCGCAAATCGGCGCTTTTCAGCGCCGATTTGCGATCCAGCTCCCCAGGGGTTAATGCCAGGCATCATTTGGAAGGGCAGGCTGTGCCCTTCCAAATGATGCCTGGGTTAAGCCCCTGTGAGCCGCCGATCGGGAGGGAGAGAGGTCCGAAGGACCTCCCCCCCTCCCTTTCAGGCGCCTCCTCCGCACATGCGGGGGGGCGCCTGAATTAGGTGTCATCGCGGGGGCGCGATGACACCTAATAATGGCGGCCACTGCTCCGGATGCCGGGCTGACATCCAGGATGTCAGCCCGCACCGGAGGGGCCAGCGATCGGCCGGTACCCGGCCGAACGCTGACCCCAATGCGAGGACGCGCTCAGCGCGTCCTCCGCATACCAGCGGCAATGCTGAGGACGCGCTGAGCGCGTCCTTAGCATTGAAGTGGTTAAATATAAAACACACAATGCAGCTGCACTAACTCAACTAAGGCAACAGATTCTGCCCCTTATTTTGATTTGAGTGGAGTTTTTTAATTTTAATTTTTTTTTTATTATTTAGTTTGCCCTAAAACGAAAAATTAAAAAAGCCATTTTGGCATAGTTTGTTTTTTTTGGGGAGAGGGAACACTCCACATTTCTGTGCCTACAGACTCAAAAGATGCAAATACGCCCTGGTCAGACCTATCAGTCAACAGAATTGTTGAAGATAAAAACCTTACAAATTGGTTAGTTAGAAACAAACCAAGAAAGTATACACTTAGGGCAGTGTTACAAAGTTGGTACGAACTTAACCAGAGCTGTTGTAAACTTAACAACCCCATAGAATATAATGGCTCTGGTAAGTTTACAACAGCTCTGGTTAAGTTAGCACCAGCTTTGTAATACTGACCTTAATATATAGATATTAATGAAAAAGATTTAAAAAAATGCTGCTGGATTATAGCCTTCATTGAGTCAGCAAAAGTCAAGTAGCACCAACATTAACAGTATTTTACTAATTTCTATAACTAGAAATTATATTAACGAACTAATTAACTATAACAAACGAATTAACTAGAAATTATGATAATATATTCATGACATTTTTCTACACACAATCTAAAGAGCAAGCCAGCATTGCATTCTCTAAATTTATTTCCTTTTTCTTTTCAAAGCATTTATACAACAAGTCATACATACTGACAAAATAAATAACATAACAATATTGATGACTTTTTTTCCTTAGGAAAAAAAAAAGCTTTGTGATTTATGTTTTATTGTGATGGCATTAGAACTTGATTGATTGTTCCGTTACTGTGAGTCAACGCCAGGCAGTGAAACATTTTATTATTCAAAATGTTGCTAAGAGGATTTTTTTATCATTTTTTTAATATTTTTTTAATGATAAATTCAAGCATAGGTCATAAACATGTCAGAAATCATAACAATCTAGTCTGAGCAATAATTTTCATTTATAAGCAGAGAGTATTAAAAAATAATGAAAATATTATTGGACAGGAGAACATTAGGGATCACTATGAAAGTGAATTGAAAAGAAAGCAAAAATAGGAGTAGATATATGAGATACGGATATTTGTGTCTCAGGTCCTGCTCTTGGTCTTAATATAATAGCTACAGATCTATGGGTACCATATTCACCAAAAAAGCTACAGGAATTTGTCTCCATGAGTAGCCTTTGTGACATAGTTCTTTCCAAAATGAGCATGTGCACCGAACCACTTTTTTGTTTCATATCTTTCAGGGTTATTCAGAGAGCGGTGAAAAGCAGGAGAATGACTGGAGAATGGAAAATTCTAGGTCAAAATAGCCAAACCAGAAAAATTCTCCCATTCATCTCACTTTCCAAATGAGCTATTTTGACCTAGAATTTTCCATTCTCCAGTTATTCTCCTGCTTTTCACCCCTCTCTGAATAACCCTGATAGACAGTACTTGGAGTTTCTGTTGCTCTTTATTCTTTTCACAACCAAGTTCTTTTTGATTTTGGAAAAAAAAATCATCATAACAATTATTTTACACTTGGAATGCACAGTTAACGTTTAATATGGGGCAAATTATAAACGTTGCCTCTAGATTGTTATTCTAAAATAGTTTAGGAGTAGAATAATGTAAATATGCACATTTTTAATTCTTCATGTAAACAATTATCCTTTATAGTAATATTGTTTGGGTGAAAGGTTTCAAACTCAAGATAGTATCCCTTATCCTGCACAATTTTTAAATGGGTCTGCATTATCAGCATACAGGCAGAAATGATCTTTGTGTCAAATACGGTAAATGTGATAAAGATAGATAATAAAAATTGTCTGATATCCTACAGCAGGGTAGTTGTAAAAATTATAAAGAGATTATTAGCAAATGAAAATGCCAGTGACATATAATAGTAATACACAGTGCATTCTGGAAGAATTGAGAACCCTTCTTTTTTTCAAATCTTTTTATATTGTTATCTCGATAATCAACAATAACAAAGTAAAAATAAACCAAAAAAATATTATTGACAGTAGTGCAAATTAATTAATTAGGGGAGGGGATGGACTTTAAGGTCATATGGCCATTCAATTCATATTTGAACAATTTTAGTATTTAGTAGTCTATACGTGGACATATTGCCTGCAAGGATTTAGGAAGACCTTGTATCTTAGTGTGCAGATATTTTAAGGAACTATAATTAGCTGAACCTTACCCTGCCTTCTCCTTGTCAGCTGTAGTGTAGCAATGTGGTTTGCTGAACCTTTTATGGGAAGGGCGTTGGCTCTTCCTTCTAGCTTCTTTTCAGTATTACAGGGTGACATCAGTGAAGTCTGAATGATAATTTTACTTCATCAAGCAAGGAAAAATGGGGTTTCATGGGCTAAATTCATTTTTTTGGGGACTTTCCTTTTCCAATATTTATCAAAACAAAAATGTGTGAATAGGTTTTGGGTAGTGAACCAATATGTCTCAAGGTTTGTAGACATCCAGTGTGATTCTTCCACCTTCATATGGATCTATAAGTGTTGTGACAGTGTGATTAGGGACAGTGTGGTAGACCACAGGTTCATCAGCAGGCGGATGGAGGACTCCCTTTTTCCCCTATAGTGTTAGCCAACAGCTGATGCCTAATTAGGCCTGCCCTGCCCTATATAGAAGATGTGGTTCCCTCTGAGAGGGCAGTCTTGGCGCAGGGTGCAGAAGGAAAGGAATCATAATCCTGAGCCCAGAAGAAAGGTACATAATATTTTGTATTTAGGCTTAGCTGTCCATTATGTCAAATAGGTATTCTGAAATGTTTTGTTAGCCTCCACATCAAGGAGTAGGTGTTTGTTTTGTATTTGTTTATTTTGCTGTTTATGCTGTACCCTCCTCATGCCTCCAGATAAAGAAAAGTGGAAGCACTCATTCCTGCTTCCAGTGGCTATATCACAGTGTATAGTTTACTTTGCTTTTAAAATGCAAGTATCTTATGAATTATAAAGAATTACTGATTATAGAGTTAACGTATGGATTTCATTAGCGTACATTATCTCCTTATTTTACACTTGCTCTGGGCTCATGACACCATTTCTTTCTCTGATTTCCCAATCAGCCATTATGTTCATCCCACCTTTGTGATCAGTAACAATGAATCCATATCACCACAATCTTTGTCTATTAGTATTGTTTGTAAATGGTTGCATTTTCCAGTGCCTTGGTTCCAGATACACAAAAGGGACAATTTCTCTGACAATTCGGTATTAAAGAGACTTGTATAATTTATGTATATTAGCAAGTCTCATTTTATAAATAAAAGTTATTTTGCCAGTTATTTGTATAAATTATAAACAAGTTGCATATCCCTTTTTTCATTAGGATTAATACAAGATAAAAAATTGTAGAGGTTATGAATCAACTTTAAAAATGAAAATGAAACACAGCCAAGCAGAAAACAAAAATGCAAATGTTATTGTAAAAATGCAATGAATATTTATATACATTTTGTTCTATTCTGTTTAATATGAGGACAGTTCAATGGCATGTGCTCAGTAGTGCTTCATGAAAAATAAATTAACATTGAAGTAAGCAGAAAAGTATATTTGAAATGTTCACCAAAGCCAGGCCACTTAGAAATAAATCATCAGGTATGAATGAAAATACTATATATGGACAACTGATTATGCAACAAACTGTTTTATTCCACATTTATCATTTAGATGTATTTTCCTGGAATCTGTTATTGCTGTGATATTATTCTAGTGCTGTAAGGTTATCTAAATCACGACCAGCTAGGTTTATTCTGAATCGCACATATATCTAAACAGTCCTTTGCTGAAAATCTCATACTTTATCAGTTGATGATTATTTATACCTTCGAAACTCAGAGGGATAAAATTATTGATTTTGGAGATACCACAAAATATTCTTGTGTTTTAAGCTACGGGTTCCTAGATCTCAGTTTTGCATCAGTCATCAGTTTGTATTATCAGAGTCTCCACTTAGATGTATTAATAAAAAAGGACTTCTGGTATTTTTTGCTTTTTTTTAAAATCAAGTCTGTTCTTCTGCTGTTTCTATAATGCTATGGTACAAGTGGCAGCATATAATAAAAATAATTTCTACTTTAATGAAACAAAATAAATTCATGTAGACAGATACCTACTCAGATCACTCGTGCATACAACTGTCCTTCTTCATTTGACTTTCTTGTTTAACTTTCATCCTGCAGATTAGATTCACCAAACACCGTGGGTTCTATTACATTCTTCACGCAAAAACGCACACAGAACGCGTGAATTTTTGTGCGAAGCGTTAAACGTTAACGCGCGTAAAACAGCGCTGGTATTACAATCCTTGCGCATTTTTTCATCTGTCAAAAAGTAACGCGCATAAAGCGGACGCGCAAAAACGCGCGCGCAGCAACGTTGCGCACAGAAATCAGTGTGCGGACTGTTTTTTCACGCGATTCAGCCAATCAGAATTAAGAACCACAATTGTCTCACGTTAGGTTTTTGCGCCTGTCAAAGTCAATCTGCGCATATATGCTGCATCAATAAAAAAAACACACACAGCTTCTCCATTTTATTGGTTTGGTATGTGTAGAATGTGTAACTATACTTTGCTGCGTCTTTTGTTTTGGGCTGGTGTATTTGGTTTCGGCCAGGTTGATAGAATTTGCCATTAACACCAGCTTTTAGGAGTTGCTAAAATTATGCGCGCAAAGGTTGTGCGTTACAAACTGCGCATAGATTGTAATACCATCCGCGTACCAGGGCATAAACACATTTGCGCTCACAATGTTAAGTATAGGACACGCGACGTACAGTAAGCTCGTGCAGAGTTCATGCAGATTCACCCGCGGTAGACGTATATGCGCTTGTTGCGCTGAGATTGTAATACGACGTTCTGCGCAAAGGGTTTTGCCCCTCACGTTAATGAGTTTTTGCGCGGGTGCAAACGTATGCGCAAAGAATGTAATAGAGCCCCATGTGGGGTATAAAGACTGCAGTAGAGCCATAGAGAAAGATGTGAGAGCCACTAAAATGCATCACCTACATGGACATGTTTCCCTGTGGCTTGTTATGAGCATATTGGGAATAGTCTATGATGCGAGGAGGAGCTCCATTATGGTTAGTGTCGTCCTAACGTGGGAGAAAATCGCCAATGGTGTTTGAGCAAGGAAAAAAATATTTAAAATACTGAGACAGATTTTCAGACCCAATAGTCTTTCTCCATAGATGATATAAGAACTTGCTCCCTAGTTTATGTACAAGCCAGTCAAAAATAAGTTGTTGCCAAATAAGTTGAAATAAAAGCAAATTAAGTATGGAAAAACCTAGGACACAAACGTATTCGGCAATGAAGTAAGACCATCAAGTCAACAAATACAGTGGCAAGAAAAAGTATGTGAACCCTTTGGGATTACGTGAAGTTTTGCATGCATTGGTCATAAAATGTGCTCTGATCTTCATCTAAGTCACAACAATTTGAAAAACACAGTCTGCTTAAAATAATACAACACAAACATTATATGTTTTCATGTTTTTATTGAACAGAACATGTAAACATTCACAGTGCAGGGTGGAAAAAGTATGTGAACCTTTGGACTTAATAACTGGTTGGCCCTCCTTTGGCAGCAATAACCTCAACCAAACGTTTCCTGTAGTTGCAGATCAGACCTGCACAACGATCTGGAGTAATTTTGGACCACTCCTCTTAACAAAACTGTTTCAGTGTAGCAATATTCTTGGGATGTCTGGTGTGAATCGCTCTCTTAAGGTCATGCCACAGCATTTTAATCGGGTTGAAGTCAGGACTCTGACTGGGCCACTCCAGGAGGCGTATTTTGTTTTGTTGAAGCCATTCTTTTGTTGAATTACTTGTATGCTTTGGGTCATTGTCCTGTTGCATCACCCATCCTCTGCGGAGCTTCAGTTGGCGGACAGATGGTCTTACGTTTTCCTGCAAAATGTCTTGATAAACTCTGGAATTCATTTTTCCATCAATGACAACAATCCGTCCAGGCCCTGAGGCAGCAAAGCAGCTCCAGACCATGATGCTCCCTCCACCATGTTTTACAGTGGTGATGAGGTTTTGATGTTGGTGTGCTGTGCCTTTTTTTCTCCACACATAGTGTTGTGTGTTTTTTCCAAACAACTCAATTTTGGTTTCATCTGTCCACAGAATATTTTGCCAGTAGTGCTGTGGAACATCCAGGTGCTCTTTTGCAAACGTCAAACGTGCTGCAATATTCTTTTTGGACAGCAATGCTTTCCTCCGTGGTGTCCTCCCATGTACTCCATTCTTGTTTAATGTTTTCCTTATTGTAGATATGTCAACAAAAATGTTAGCATGTGCCAGAGATTTCTGTAAATCTTTAGCTGACACTCTAGGATTCTTCTTTACCTCATTAAGCATTCTGCGCTGTGCTCTTGCAGTCATCTTTACAGGACGACCACTCCTAGGGAGAGTAGCAACAGTGCTGAACTTTCTCCATTTGTAGACAGTCTGTCTTACCGTGGACACATGAACATCAAGGCTTTTGGAGATACTTTTGTAACCCTTTCCAGCTTCATGCAAGTCAACAATTCTTGATCGTAGGTCTTCTGAGAGCTCTTTTCTGCGAGGCATGGTTCACATCAGGCAGTGCTTCTTGAAACCAGTAAACCCAAAACTGGTGTGTGTTTTTAAAGGGCAGGACAGCTTTCAGCAACACATCCAATAATATCACACTGATTGGACTCAAGGTTGGCTCACTCCTGGCTCCAATTAGCTCTTGGAGAAGTCATTAGGCTAGGGGTTCACATACTTTTCCCACCCTGCACTGTAAATTTTTACTTGTTATGTTCAATAAACACATGAAAACATATAATGTTTGTGTTGTATTATTTTAAGCAGACTGTGTTTTTCAAATTGTTGTGACTTAGATGAAGATCAGAGCACATTTTATGACCAATTCATGCAAAACTCCATGTAATCCCAAAGGGTTCACATACTTTTTCTTGCCACTGTATCTGACTACATCACCAATTCCAAAGTTTTGAGCATCAATCATGAGGCCATTCCGATCACAGTGAAAATTCAGATGTTAGCGAATATAGGGAACTGTTTTTGTAAGATATTGCAAATCCTGAGGAATGTAAATGGAGCTGCCTCTCACTCTGTCCATCAAGGAATAAATGAGGACGGCAATTCCATATTCCACAATCAAGAATGAGACGCCCAAAGCAAAAAAAATAAATGTGTGAGAAACTGACACATGCATCCTCAACACATTAGACACGGCACACTTTTTGACAAAGCCACAAAATAAGGTGTGTATATAGCAACAAAACAAAAAGGATCTGCCTCAAGGAAATCTGAATGACAAATAATGTGACAAAATAATAATAAATACAACTTTAGACTCTCCAGAATCCAACGGTGTAAGAAGCCCACAGACCCAAACATTTAATTTGAATCTTTTAGCAAAATAAGAGGAAACAACGCAAACACAAACAGGAGTCCACGGATATTACTGCATAAAGCTCAACTAACTCCATTCAGCATCAATCCTACATCATAGATAGTCATCATTTAGGTTGGTTAAGACTTAACAAGTGATGACCTATTAACTATAATCAAAAAATACAATCAAAAAATTCAAAAAGACAGGACACAAACAGAAGTCCACATATTACTGTGAAAAGCATATCTTATTCAGTACTCCACACATCACAGACAGCTCCCGTCGTGTCCATAAGAAGTGCTGGAAAAATTCTTACATCACCTGTCTACTTCACAAGTACATGCCTTTTCAGTCACTGAGGTCTGGTGGTAACATTCATCTGTCCCCTGTTGGTGGCTTCACTACTCAAGCCTACAAATCTGCTCAATCGAAATGCATGAAATTCCCTGTGACACCCAATTAATCTAATTCATTCTGCTTAAAAATATACTCAAAATCAATCATCTTTGGTCAACTTATCATCTTCTACAGTAAATATTTTTTTCTGAACAGGCTACTCTATCAGGGTTATTCAAAGAGATCCGAATTGTGTCCGAAAGGTAACTCAGCGTAATTCAGCGTACGCTTACCTTTCCTGGCCATTCGGCTATCCAGAGAGCAGGCAGTTTGCCAAATCTTGGCGAATTGCCTGCACATATGGTGCCTGTTTGGTGCCTGTTCGAGGACAGTGAAATCCCCATAGAGAAGTAATGCTTCGACTATTCAGAGAACACAAAACAGCAGGCAAAAGTTGCCGAAATGTTGTTTGGTGGTTTAATTTGACAGGCTTATTCAGGTGAATCCCATAGGCTTCAATGTAAAAATATTCCCGTTTTTATGCAATATCTATTAAACCGTTGATTATAATATTCTGCAGTAAAAGTCTCTTTATGTATAGATTTTCTAGGATCATTTTTCAGGATTTGTTTGCGAAAATTATTTTCCAGTTTAGTTTTTAAATCGTTTTTTCTTTTTTCTGTAACAGCCCTTTTTATTATCATTCATTGGACCTTATATGTAAATTTCAGACATTTTCGTGGTACATTTTCATTGTAGTATTTTTGCAAACAGCGTTTCACTTTTCAAACATTCATGCGTACTGTTTTTTTTTTTTTTCACTCCATTCGTCTGCGGTGTCAGCTTTTACCGGCGGCTGCTCTGTGCTGTGATTGGCGGCTGCTCGGGTTTCTCCAGCGTGTTCGGCGGGGTTAATCCAGATGTTTTTGTGGGTTTCGGTCTGCGTTCGCCGGGTTTTGCGGTGAGTGTTCGGCGGGTTTGCGGCAGCTTTTCCCTGCACTACGACGGCCCTGTTGTGCTTGCTGAATACACCACAGGGTCGCCGAAATGGAATCAACAAATCGCACTGAATTGAAGAGAGCGAAAAGCCAATGAGCGTGCGGTGACTTTTCGATTATCTTTGAATAACCCTGTATAAGTCTTGTTCATTTGTTGTAGCCAATTTCTTCAGCCAATCAGAATTAAGAACTTGTCAGGGAACAGCCCATCCTGGAAGTCCTGTGCCACCGAGGAGTTCTGCAGGATGTAGGAGTCGTGGGTACTTCCAGGGAAGGAGACATATAAGTGCATAATGCGCATGTTTACATCACACACCATTTGCACATTTATTGAATGGTAATGCTTTCTGTTGATGTAGACTGCAGGTTCCACCCAAGGTGCACGGATCACTATGTGGGTGCAATCAACAGCCCCCAGGACATTTGGGAAGCCTCCTAGTGCCTAGAAGCCCTGTTTCACCCTTTGAAATCCCTCATGGGTGGTAGGGAATCCTATGTAGTGGTGCCAGTAGCACTTCATTGCTTGGAGGAAGCGATGAAGCACGATGGAGAAGGTGCTCTGGCTGACACCGCCTAATTCTGCTAGAGGCTGCTGGAAGGTTCCAGTGGCAAGGAACCTCAGGCAACACAGCAACTTTGTCATCCCTGGTACAGATATGTGTCCCTGACCTGGACTCCAGATGGGACCACAGCTGTAGGTAGAGCCAGTTTATCTGTGCCCGGGTCAGACGGTAGCGGAGACGACACTCTGCATCAGTGAGATGTTTCAATCTCAATCGTGTCCTTTGGACACGTGGTGCCCGAGGTACAGCACGCTCCTTCTCCCAACCCCTGCTGCCATTGGAGACAAGCTCTTTCTCTGTGACCCAAAATTAGCATATATGCTGCAGCAATTATACAAGCACACACAACTTCATCCATTGTATTTGTTTGGTATGAGTTGAATGGGCAACTGTGCTTTGATGCATTCCTTTTTATGGGCTTGGATATTTGGAGTTAGCCAGGTTGTTCAGATTTACCATTAACACCAGCTTTTTGCAGTTGCTAAAATTATGCACGCAAAGGCCTTGCGGTAATTACCGTGAAATAGATTGTAATACCATACTCGTACCAGCGCACATTCACATTTGCGCCAGGGGCGGATCCAGAGACTAGTCTCGGGAGGGGCACTTACAGAAAATAAGGTGTTTTAGCAGAGAGCCCGACTCACGAGAATTTACAGAGGGCCCGGCTCACAGGAGCTTACAATCTAGAGGAGCAGAGGGCCCGGCTCACAGGAGCTTACAATCTAGAGGAGCAGAGGGCACCCAGGAGCTTACAATCTAGAGGAGTAGAGGGCACCCAGGAGCTTACAATCTAGAGGAGCAGAGGGCACCCAGGAGCTTACAATCTAGAGGAGCAGAGGACACCCAGGAGCTTACAATCTAGAGGAGCAGAGGGCACCCCGGATTTTACAATCTAGAGGAGCAGAGGGCACCCCGGATTTTACAATCTAGAGGAGCAGAGAGCCCCCAGCTCACACATGAATTTGCCCCCAGCTCAAGGATTTGCCCAGCTCATGGATTTGGCCCCAGGTCATGGATTTGCCCAGCTCATGGATTTGCCCCCAGGTCATGGATTTGCCCAGCACATGGATTTGCCCCCAGCTCATGGATTTGCCCCCAGGTCATGGATTTGCCCCCAGGTCATGGATTTGCCCAGCACATGGATTTGCCCAGCTCATGGATTTGCCCCCAGGTCATGTATTTGCCCAGCTCATGTATTTTGCCCCCAGGTCATGGATTTGCCCAGCACATGGATTTGCCCAGCTCATGGATTTGCCCCCAGGTCATGGATTTGCCCAGCACATGGATTTGCCCCCAGCTCATGGATTTGCCCCCAGGTCATGGATTTGCCCCCAGGTCATGGATTTGCCCAGCACATGGATTTGCCCCCAGGTCATGGATTTGCCCAGCTCATGGATTTGCCCAGCTCATGTATTTTGCCCCCAGGTCATGGATTTGCCCAGCACATGGATTTGCCCCCAGCTCATGGATTTGCCCCCAGGTCATGGATTTGCCCAGCTCATGGATTTGCCCCCAGATCATGGATTTGCCCAGCACATGGATTTGCCCAGCTCATGGATTTGCCCCCAGGTCATGGATTTGCCCCCAGGTCATGGATTTGCCCAGCACATGGATTTGCCCCCAGCTCATGGATTTGCCCCCAGGTCATGGATTTGCCCAGCTCATGGATTTGCCCCCAGGTCATGGATTTGCCCAGCACATGGATTTGCCCAGCTCATGGATTTGCCCCCAGGTCATGGATTTGCCCAGCTCATGTATTTGCCCAGCTCATGTATTTTGCCCCCAGGTCATGGATTTGCCCCCAGGTCATGGATTTGCCCCCAGCTCATGGATTTGCCCAGCTCATGGATTTGCCCCCAGCTCATGGATTTGCCCCAGCTCATGGATTTGCCCCAGCTCATGGATTTGCCCCCAGATCATGGATTTGCCCCCAGCTCATGGATTTGCCCCAGCTCATGGATTTGCCCAGCTCATGTATTTGCCCAGCTCATGGATTTGCCCCCCAGCTCATGGATTTGCCCCAGCTCATGGATTTGCCCCAGCTCATGGATTTGCCCCCAGGTCACACATGGATTTGCCCCCAGGTCACACATGGATTTGCCCCCAGGTCACACATGGATTTGCCCCCAGCTCATGGATTTGCCCCCAGGTCACACATGGATTTGCCCCCAGGTCACACATGGATTTGCCCCCAGGTCACACATGGATTTGCCCCAGCTCACGGATTTGCCCCCAGGTCACACATGGATTTGCCCCCAGGTCACACATGGATTTGCCCCAGCTCATGGATTTGCCCCCAGGTCACACATGGATTTGCCCTCAGGTCATGGATTTGCCCCCAGGTCATGGATTTGCCCCCAGCTCTCACCTGGATTGTTGCCCCAGCTCCGGCAGGGGGTTGAGGGACCCAGATGCCGGGCAGCGCGGGAGCGCCTGCCCGATCTTGAACAGTCCGTCCTGTGAAGTGGATGCGGCTGTGTGCGTGCGCAGCCGGTCACGCGGTCCGGCCAGTCAGGTGGTACTGAGACTCAGTACCACCTGATTAGCCGGACCACGTGACCGGCTGCGCACGCACACAGCCGCATCCACTTCACAGGACGGACTGTTCAAGACCGGGCAGGCGCTCTCGCGCTGCCCGGCATCTGGGTCCCTCAACCCCCGGGCCAAATCTCGGGGGGGGCAATTGCCCCGTTGCCCCCCCCCTGGATCCGCCCCTGATTTGCGCTCACAATGTTAAGTATAGGACACGCGAAGTACAGTAAGCTAGTGCAGGGTTCGCGCAGGTTCACCTGCGGTAGACGATTGTGCGCAGGTCTTGCGCTGACTATGTAATACGGGATTCGGCGCAAATGGTTTTACCCCACGCATTAATGATTATTTGCGCCGGCGCAAACGTTTGCGTGAAGATTGCAATTTAGCCCAACATTGGTTATAAGTCTTTCATAATGAAACTTTTCAATTCTGTTTTTATTGCATGTTTGCATTTATATAATTTTTTTTTATCTTTTTAGTGCCACTGTGGACTACATCTAGAAAAGGTCTTATAGTTGATTATATGAGTAGAACACTGGGCTTTGAAATGCAATTCTTTTCAAGATACAGACTTATCACTGATTTGTAATATGCTAAGATTATCTCTCCAGCTCAACTCATCACACGAAGGCTCCAGTGTATATATACATCAGATGAGGAAACAATTTATTATTTCTACTCGAGCAAACACATGTTATCATTCACAATGCATTTCCAAATATATGACCGTTTTGACCATTCAACTAAATGTCAGAAAAATAATACTCTTGTGATATTTAATATACAGTATTAAAAATCCAGTTTCCCTTATATTTCTTTCTTCATCCCGTACAACATATATTAATGTTTGATCTTTAATCCATGGAGTAAAGTGGCTGAACTTGTAAACATTTTCTGCACATCTCTGATCAAGACTTTTGGGAGAAGAACTAAGAATTGAACTGTGACTTTGCTTTGAGTGACTGAACAAAAAGGATATTTTTAAAGAGCAAAAAAATACAACATTCACTTGGTTTTATTTCTCTGTAGAGTGTAATTCAAATGTTTTGCAAAACAAAAGAAATGTATTTTCTTTTCAACTTCATGCCACCCATTGCTTTGTCTTTGCCTTGGAGTTTCGAACGACTTGCTGTGAGTCCATGCTAAGCTTAAACATTAGCTTTACCAATAGCAAAACAAGTTCAAAGCCTTTGGTTTTCTACTTAGGAAAGCAAATAATAATGAAAGAAAATCTACAGCGTATCCCTTTTGCCTCCACAATTAATATCATGAATGCGAATAATTATTAGTGATTTGATTTTAGTAAGTGAAAAATATACAGTATATTAAAATGAAGTGATCTTAGATACTGAATTTAGTGGCGTACTTGAGACTAGCTGGAAAATGTAACATCTTTTGTTTGTTCTATTTTTTTTTAGAATTATGTATTGACTAGACTGTACAAAACAGGAAACAGCAAATAAAACATTCATGGCATATTCCCAAGCCTCAGCTTACTGTTGTATAGCTAAGGGTCTGCATCTAAGGATAGAGGTAATTACACTGAAATAAAGGGAAACGTGCATAAACTGAGAGCTTTGGCATTACTCAGCTTAATAAAAAATTGAATAGCTTGCAAATATGTTAAATATACATGAAGTTTTTGTAAAACTGTTTACAAATAGATAGAATGAAGTTCTTCAGTCAATGTTCTGCTTTAGAAGAACAGTAATATCCTGTAAGTGAAAGGATTAATGACAGACCTTCATAAAGCAAGAGACACATTATTCATTTTAGGGGGTTTCAGTGCAATTCTGAGAATGCACACAAGCAGAATGAACAAAAAGTATTACTTTTTCTTTATTCCTTGTAGTATGGACAGATAATAAAATCAAAAGATGGGTATGAATGGATCCCCTCCCTTTCTGTCACCCTGTTTAAAATCAAACACTAACAAGGTCAAATGATGGAAATAAATGGCACTCATATCCTAAGAATTGCAAAATATAATTATAGAAAGGGAAATTATTTTTTATGGTACCAGGCAGACCTGCAAATGGAAAGACAAAACAGAGAGAACACTGCACACACAAATACATATTCATTGTGAAACATCCTTTCTTGAAGTGGAGAAAAAAAGCTATGTTTTGGCCTATAAATATTTAATCATACTTTGATTTGATTTGCATGATTAACAGGGTTATTCCAAGAGCACTGAAATTCCAGTGGAATTTCAGTGCTCTTTCGTTCCCCACACATCGGGGATTCACATTACTTGACCCTGCGGTGAATACAGCATTCACTGCAAGGTACTCGAAGTTCAGGGAAAAGCCGCCGAACACACCTGAAAAACCGCTATAAAAAAGGGCTATTTCAATTATTTTTTTAAAGATTTTGCTGAAAAGATGCCTAAAAAAAATCTTAAATAATTAATAATTAAACAGACTTTTTGCTGCATATTAAAAGAATAAACAGTTTAATAAATATTTCATAAAAACAGGAATATTTTTTACATTGAAACCTGATTAAATCTGTCGAATGAAACCACTGAAAATCAGGGCATTTCACTGACATTTCAGTGCAGTTCGGTGTTCTCTAAATAAATAAACCATCACTTCTCTATGGGGAGTCCACTGCTGTCAAAGATCACCGTATTTAGTTGTCAATTCGCCAATACTTGGAATTCCATGTGAAAATATATGTGGGTATTTGGAAGTATGTGTATGGAAAAATATTACAATAAATGGCACAATTACATATCAAGTGATAATTACAATACATACAAAATATGCTGGCCGGGGTTAGAATGAATGTTGCAACAGGGCACTATGAATAGGACAGACTTGTAAGATAGTAAAAAAGTTTACATACATAAGCTTGCATATTATAGTACAACTGTCAGGATCCATGGCTGTAGCCATCCTGGAACCCCCCTAGTGGTACACTTCATGTTCTGTTCCACCCCTGAACCTGCATTCAGTAACAACATCCAGCAGTGTAACAGTTAAATACCAAACACGTGACACACAGAATAAAGGACTCCGCCCCAGACAGACCATTGCTGGTTCATACAGCTCATGCTTTCAAAGAGTGAACTACTACTTTGTATTGCTGCCCTGCATTTCCTACCTTTTCCTCATTACCCGCATCTGGCTCCTGCAACCATATCCACGATTCCTACCATCCATCAGAATACTACCTGGTCAGTTTCCATATGCTTTCATCCTCCTCCACACATACCCACCTGTTTATCCGTGCATCCTGAATTCATACCCCTGCCATCCAGGTGCCTCCCCAGTACCCATCCCTGACAATAACTTAGGAAAAGTGCAAATTTGAGAGAATATTAGAATATGTTGTAATTGATGGAAACCAGAAACAATATTGCATAATCAAAATATTCAAAAAATAATGACTTTTAAATTATTATGTTACAGTTTTTAAGGTATGATTCTTAGAACAAAATGATGTTTAAAGTTAGATATGTGATGTCTATGTATTAAATTATTAGTAATAAGGATTAGAATGAAAAAATCAACTTTGTATGTTCAGGTTTTCCAATTATTGTGTATATCATCTAAATTTAATACACATATATATATATATATATTAAAATGCCATCAAAGAAATGCAGATAGGCACTGACATTAGCTTAGATTCATTATTGATCACTGCTTGATCTTAAATTGAATTAAAATTTAATTGAAGTGCCCTAAGAAGTCACCCAGGTCAATTTCTTCGCAAGTCCAATTAAGAGAGAACATGTGACAGAAAATTCAGTATTTTAATATCCCATGCAATAGCCACATGCTTACACATTGGTTTCCAAAGCCTGGAGGTTTCAAGTGTCACTATTCTGGGAAAATGAAAACATCAAATTGTATTACACGTTTTACTTACAGGGTTATTCAAAGAGATTCGAAAAGTCACCGCACGTTCGGTGACTTTTCGTTCCCCACACTTTTGGGCGATTCGGCGATCCTAGTTCGTCGACCCTGCAGTGTATTCAGCAAGCACTGCAGGGCCCCCATAGTGCAGGAAAAACCTGCCGCAAACCCACTGAACACTCACCTCAAAACCCGCCGAACACTCACCGAACACTCACTGGATCCCGCAGAAACAGCTGGTTTAACCACACGAACACGCCGGAGAAACCCGACTAGCCGCCAATCACAGCGCAGAGCAGCCGCCGGAAAAACCCGACACACAAACGAACGAGGTGAAAAAATAAATAAAAGTTTGCTTGAAAGTTTGAAAAGTGAAACACTGTTTGCAAAAAAACTACTTAACGAAAATATCTGGAATTTACAAATAAAATCCAATGAATGATAATAAAAGGGTCTGTTACAGAAAAAAGAAAAAATGATTTAACGCCTTAGTGACCGGGCGGTTTTACACAAATCCGTCCTTTAGTGACCGCTGCTGTTTTTACGTTTCTGCGCTGCTCGTGTTTAGATCAAATTTTCCTCTTACTCGTTTATTCAACCCACACATATTATACACCCTTTTTCCCGCCATTAAATGGACTTTCTAGAAATACCATTATTTCCATCATATCCAATAATTTAATATAAAAAAAATATGAAATATGATGAAAAAAATGGTAAAAACACACTTTTTCGTAATTTAATCCCCTAAAGCTATAACCACCAATAAAGACCCGGCTAAATAGTTTCCAAATTTTATCCCGAGAATAGAAATACCCAATTTTTACATGTTTTTACCTTTTAACCCTTTCACTGCTGAGCCAGTTCACCTATGTGCGCTGCGCTCATTCTGACCATTTTGTGCTAATTATTTTTAGATGACAGCCTAGGTCCCATTTAATTAAACTCCCCCCAGACAAAAAAAACTTTAAAAAAAAAACCATTTTTTATTTTATTTAATTTTTTTATTATTTTTTTTTAATTTAATTTTTTTTTACATTTTTTTTTAAAACCAAACCTGGTCATGTTTGGTATCATTTGAAAGGCCATAATCAGGCCTTTCAAATGATGGCAAATATGACCATCTAGCTGCCATGGATCGGGAGATAAAGGGATCCTTAGGATCCCCTTATCTCTACATGGCAGCTAGAGGGTTAACTGGCCCACTGACATCCTCACACATATGGTGAGGTTGTCAGTGGGTGGGGGGGGACCTGGAGGCTAGGCTGACATCCAAGATGTCAGCCCCCCTCCAGGTTTGAATCACGTTTTGGCGCCAATTGGTGATCAATTTGGCGCCAAACGTGATCCGGCGGCGAAATGGTTAATGCCATACACCGCTGGAAAGGGGAGGCTCTCCCCTCTCCAGAGGTGCAAACGGCATCTCCCTAGCTTCAATGGTTGGGGAGATAGAGGGCTCCGAAGGAGCCCCCCCCCCTCCCCTCCATTGAAACACATGGGGGCACCTTCTGATGACGTCACCACGCAGCGTGGCGACGTCATCAGCCTCGCCTGCCCATGTAAATCACATGGGCAGGCTTCCTCCCTGTCAGATCGACGTGGGATCCGACGAGGGAGGTGAGTATCGGGCGGGAGGGGGATTTGGCGCCGCTGACGTACCCTGTACGTCATCGGGTCTAAGGGAGACCCGAACACAGGACGTACAGGGTACGTCAGCGGTCGGGAAGGGGTTAAAAAAACCAAAAAAAAAAGTGTGCCAAAAAAATGCCTTAAAGATCCTAAAAATTCTATGAATAAAGAGCCTTTTTACTACTGAATATAATAATAAACGGTTTATTAGGTATTGAATTAAAACTGGAAAATTTTTAACATTGAAGCCTATGGGATTCTGAATAAACCTGCTGAATGAGACCACCGAGCAGCAGGGCATTTCAACAACTTTTCCCTGCTGTTTTGTGTTTTCTGAATAGACGAAGCATTGCTTCTCTATGGGGGATTTCACTGCCCTCGAACAGGCACCATAAGTGCAGGCAATTTGCCAACATTTGGCAAACTCCCTGCTCTGAATAGCCGAATGGCCAGGAAATGTCACCGTATGCTGAATTTCAGTGTCCAGTTACAACATTTCGGAGCCAGATCGGCTCTCTTTGAATAACCCTGTGAGTGTATGTTTAAAGTAGGTGGCTCCAGTGTGAAATTTCGCTGACACCACATTGCCTTGTCTGTGTAATGCCCAGTGAAATCATATGAATACCACTAGACTTCCTTCAATGTTGAGCCACTTCACTCCTCCTAATAGTTTAATGTTAAAATAATGTTTTTTCATAAAGATTCTCTTAGTTTGATAGATAAAATATTGAAATAATATAAATTTGCTAATTTTTATTTTATGTGTTCATTTACCCTTTTACAAAAATATCACCGGGATGAAAGGTTCTAAACTCTAGAAGATGTCCCTTATCATGCTCAGATTTAAATGAGGTCTGCATTATTAGCATACAGGCAAAATGGCCTTTGTTTCAAATACAATCTATGTGATAAAAATAGATAATAAAAATGGTAAGATATCCTGCTTATGGGGATTTGTAGTGATCGTATTAACAGTGCAGCTTCCACAAAATACCAATAGAATATACAAATTACTGTACATCTGTATGTGGCATAATGCCTGTGTGTATGGAAATTACAGTAAATAAGGCCTGAAGCACCTAAGGCATAGGGCCCTTAAGTTGCCTCTGATGCCAGGACGCAGGGAGGATTTTTCTAGAAGGTTTTGCAGTGCGTGACGAGATTGAGCGGGAGTGGTGTGGGAGGAGTCGACAGGAGGGTACTTAAGGCGCGTGTGCAGAGGCTCTGCGCGCCTTTTTCTCCTGAGGTAGAGCGGTGAAAATCTGTGCTGCGTCAGAGAAGCAGTGTTTTTTTCGGCTTTTTGCCTTAAAGTATTGTTTTGGGAATGGCGGAAGGTGGTGAGCTGGAGTCGCTACTGGAGGAAGTGTGGGAGGCGGCTCGGCATCCTGGTGTGGAGTGGGCCAGAAGAAGCCTGTCGGAGGTGTTGGCGGCAGAAGGGGGCTCTCGGCCTGCCAGGATTTCGAGGCCTCCGGTGCGGTTTAATCCGGGAGGCGAATCCAGTGATGTATCGGCGGCCAAGAGATTGAGATTGGAGGCTGTGAGAGGTCGTGGTCGGTTGGTTCAACGGATGTTGGCTGGTGGTGACGCAGTTGGAAATGTGGCTGGCGTGAGCGCTTCCAGGCGTGTGGAAGGTAGGAGCTTGAGGCTGGCATCGGGGGCTAAGGATCCTTCCGGTCGGAGGGGTGGTGTGGTGAGCTCTACCAGGAGAGAAGGAGTGCAGAGTTCGAGGAGTTCCTCGGGGAGAAGGAGAGGTCGGTGGTCTGCCAGGGGTCCCAGAGGAGGAGCAAGGGCTGTCTCAGGGACTGATGTTTCGGCGGTAAGACAGTTGGTGGATAGGGATGTGGACGGTGGTGTGGCACAGGGTGTTGGTGTGCGGGATGAGGGCACTCATGAGCTCAAAGTAAATTGGTGTTCAGTTGGTGGAGATGATGGGGCTCCGGATGTTGGTGTGAGGGAGCGAGTTGATGATTTTGGTACTTCGTGTTCTGGGGCTCATCGCACTATTAATTTTTCGTCCACAGTTCCAATGGTTCGGGAGAGGAGTCCACAGCCGGTGGGTGGTTTCCAGGCTGCTGGAGTTGGTGGAGGTGGTGCAGGAGGTTTGGAGTCAGTGGCGCTGGAGGTTCCAGGAAGTTCGGGTGGACCTCGTGTGGCATCAGGTAACGGAAATGGTGGTGATGTGGGTTCTTTCATGTCTTTTTTACAGGGGGCCTTTGAGGCTTGGTCGGTTTCACCAAGGGGTGTGAACCAGGGTGTGGATTTGGCTCAGGCATGGAAGGGTGCAGGTGGGCCAGTTGTGAGAGCTGGTGGTGCTCTTGGTGGTGAAGTTATGGCTTCAAATGGGCCGAGTGGCGATGTGGGTTCACTCGGTGAGTCCGCAGGAGTGGCAGATGTGGCAAGGAGAAATGCTTACGTGTCATTTTCTGGGCCTTTGAGGTTTCATTTGAAGCAGGAGGTTAAAGAAGGCATATGGCGGGGGGAAGTATGTGGAACTTTTTTCTCTGCTTCCGTTGGATGAGGTGGCTGGGGTAAAAGATGATTCATCTAAGGACGGTTTAAAGGAAGAGGAGGAAAGGAAGAAGAGGTTTCGGAGGATTCCTAAGTCATTCGGGAATTGGCTCCGGGCTTTTTGTATTTTGGCAAGTGTGGTTGGGGCAAAGAGCCCACAGCACTGTTCGGGTCTTTTTTGTTATGTGGATGGGATTTGGGAGGCTGAGATGTAACTACCATAAAGGAAAAGTGTAACAATATGGTACCAGGAAAGGATTGTGTTATATAAGGTTGAGAAGATCATGAGAGACCTAAGGGTTTCCCCCTAAAAGGATGGCAGAATACAATTATTCTGATAGGATCAGAATACTGGTGTCTCACAGAGACCAATATAAAATTTAACTTTTAATAAATAAATTAAAAATTGATTGGCAATCTTGAAAACATAAATAACAATTAAGTGTAAAGTGTTCAATAACAATAAACATGATAAAAACAACAATTAGTGGTTGTCTTGCAGCAATTCATGAGGATTGAAAAACCATTCAACAAGTGACCTTCAAGAATCACCTCAATTGATGGTAGCTACCATAAGAAATAGAGTTGTCGATAAAGCATGATATATGCGCAGCAAAAACACCACAATAGAGCAACAGGATAAGGGATACACTTTATCCACAATATTCAGCTAAATTAGCCCAATTTTTTGTAATGGTTAACCAATTATTATATCACAAACCACAAAGGTATGACAGGGTTACCAAACATGGTATCCACTAATTGTTGTTTTTATCATGTTTTTTGTTATTGAACACTTTACACTTAATTGTTATTTATGTTTTCACGATTGCCAATCATTTTTTAATTTCTTTATTAAAAGTAAAATTTTATATTGGTCTCTGGGAGACACCAGTATTCTGATCCTATCAGAATAATTGGATTTGGGAGGCTTATCGAACGTATGGTGGTTGGGCGTGGTGGAAATACGATGAGCAGTTTAGGCAACGTTTGGCGGCTCACCCAGGCATGGGGTGGGATCAATTGGACATTACGCTGTGGTTGCATTTGATGGGGGCACAAAATGCGTTGCCCTTTCCAGGGGGAGGTGGTGGGGGAGGAGTCAGTTCCCCACCGGCAGGTGTTAAAAAGGGATCGTGCTGGCAGTTTAATGAGGGTCAGTGCAAGTTTGGTGCGGGGTGCAGCTATAAGCACGAATATTCAAATTGTGGAGGATTACATTCATTGTCCAGATGTTTTAAGAGGGCAATTCGGGAGAAGGTGTTTAAGGAGATTTGGGCTGGTAGGATGGCAGGTCCATTCTCGTCTCCTCCGGTGTGGGATTTGAGGATATCCCCTTTGGGTTTGTGCCAAAGCGGAAGGCAGGAGAGTTTCATTTGATTCATCATTTATCCTTTCCACGGGGGGAATCGGTGAATGATGATATTGGTAAGGAGTTGGCCTCGGTGTCATACGTGTTATTTGATTCTGCGGTTAGTTTGGTTCGTGATGCAGGACCGGGAGCTTTAATGGCTAAGGTGGATATTGAGTCGGCTTTTCAGCTATTACCTATTCATCCTTCGTGTCATCATCTTCTGGGATTTTGGTTTGAAGGCAAATTTTATGTGGATTTATGTTTGCCTATGGGTTGTTCCATTTCCTGTTCCTTTTTTGAATGTTTCAGTACATTTTTGGAATGGGTGGGCCATGAAGTGGCAGGGTCGAACAATCTGACTCATTATCGGGATGATTTTTTGTGTGTGGGAAGGGAAGGGACAGGAGAGTGTCTGCACATTCTTCGATCTTTTCAGTGGGTGGCACACCGATTTGGTGTTCCTTTGGCTTCTGATAAAACGGAAGGTCCAGCGTCGGTTATCACTTTCTTGGGAATTGAGATTGATTCAGTAAAGGGTGAGTGTCGTTTACCTGTTAAAAAAGTGGTGGAAGCTTTGAGGCAAGTAGAAGGGGCTCTGTCGGTTAAAAAATTACAGTTGAGAGAGCTGCAATCGCTGATTGGTCGTTTGAATTTTGCATGCAGGGTCATTCCGGTTGGAAGAGTCTTTTTACGTGGATTGGCTTTGGCGACACAGGGTATTCGGGAAGGTCATCACTTTCTTAGAATATCTGGTGCCATGAAGGAAGATTTGGAAGTGTGGAAATCCTTTTTGGTGGTGTTTAATGGGGTGGCCTTATTCCCTTCGAAAGAGGTTTTGGCGAAGGAGCTGGAATTTTTCACGGATGCCTCGGGAGGTGTTGGATTTGGGGTATATTTTGGGGGACGTTGGTGTGCTTCTCGTTGGCCTGAAAGTTGGTTGGCATCTTCCTTGGTGCGGAATTTGGCTTTTTTGGAGTTGTTTCCATTAGTGGTGGCCTTGGAGCTGTGGGGAGGTGCTCTGGAGGGGAGATGGATTCTGTTCCGTTCTGACAACATGGCGGTGGTGTCGGCGGTTAATTCTTTGTCTGCTTCATCATTGCCAGTCATCAGATTGCTGAAAAGATTTGCGTTGATGTGTCTTAAGTTTAATGTTTTATGCAGGGCAAGGCATGTTCCGGGTCGCCTTAACTCAGTGGCGGATGCTTTGTCTCGTTTTCAGTGGGACAGGTTTCGTTCCCTGGCTCCATTGGCAGAGGAGGTGGGCACCCCTTGTCCGGAGGGCCTTTGGCAGCCAGGCTCGGAATTTTTGGAAGATGGGTGAGAGGTTCCTTGTCTGAGTCATCTTGGAAGGCCTACTCGCGAGTATGGAGGGATCGGGACGCTTTGGCTGAGCGGTTCAGGTACGTGTCAGTGGGTGGTTTGGATGAGGAAAGTCTGCTCAGAGCATACCTCATTCGGTTATTTGAGTCTAGGCATCTCCTGGAGTGGTTCGGCAGTCTTTAGCCGCCTTGGCTTTCCTTTTTCAGGTATCGGGGAAAAGAGATGTCACCAAGGATTTTGTGATCAGATGTGCAGTTTGGGGTTATGTGAAGGGGAGATGCAGGGTGGACGCTAGGCGTCCAGTTTCGAGACAATTATTGGAGGGGCTGTGGGATTTTGTTGGGAGTTTTTATTCTTCACCTTATGAGGTTCTGCTTATGATGGCGGCTTTTTGTTTAGGGTTTTTCGGGGCATTTCGAGTGGATGAGCTGGTGTGCAATTCTGGGAGAGGAGGTGGTGGTTTGGGAGCTGAGGCGGTTTGGTTGGGAGTTAATGATCTGGTTATTTGGGTTGCTAACTCCAAGACGGATCAGTTGGGTAGGGGGTGTAGAGTTGGTTTATTCAGTGTGGATAACTGTGTTGTTTGTCCAGTGGAGAACGTTAAAAAAATTTGGAGGTACGAGTGGAGTCTAGAGTGGCCTTTTTATGTCACGCGGATGAGTCGGCTTTATCAAGATATCAGTTTATTTCTATTTTTAAGAAAGGTTTGATGAGTTTAGGGAGAAATCCGAAGGAATTTGGTTCTCACTCCTTTCGTATTGGGGCAGCAACGGAAGCTTCAAGGTTGGGTTTGTCGGCAACAGAAATTCAAGAATTGGGAGGATGGAACTCAAGGGCTTTTAAGTCTTACATTCGTCCTGGTTTGGTGTCATGAATTTTGTAAACATTTGTTAAAGCTGGGAGGTAATGTGGAGAACAGTTTGCTGTATGTTATGTTATGTTTTATCAATTTAAAAAAAAAGAAAGAATAAAAAGAGAAATTTTTAAATATGAAAAAATATCTAACTTATACATAAAATATGAATTATACCTTTTATACGGAATATATATATTTATTCTATTTTATCTTTGTAAATCTGTTGGTTGTTTGGGGTTGAGTGTGGGGGTTTGGAGTGTTTGGAGGCAAGGAGTTGGTGTTGGTTTATGATATGTTTTTTCTTTACAGGTATGGTCATGGTTTATTTGGTGGGATGTATGGTGGTTTGGTGGGGAGTTTTTTCTTTTAAAGTATTTTGTGTGGTGGAGATGTTGGTAATTTGTTTTTGTTTGCAGATCCTCCAAGAGTGGTGTGGATCATTGGAGACTCGCTGATTTTTTGAGCGAGAAGAAGGGCGGTGGTGCGATCCTCTGGAGTTCAGATGGGTCTGCTTGGGTCGGCAACACGGGTATGGTGGATCGGAATCCGTGGACTCCTATGGGAGGAGTTTAAGCCGATGATTTTGGGTGCCCTGAGGCATGGTGAAGTTCCCCATGTGCTGGTGGTTCACATGGGAGGGAACGATTTGGGTATGGTCCCTCTTTGTATGCTGCTGGAGCAGATGCAGGAAGATCTGCTGCAGTTGAGGGTGTGGTCACCATGGACAGTGGTGGTGTGGTCTGAGGTGATGCCAAGGATGTGTAGGAGCAGGCAGAGAATGAGGAGGCGGTGTGGCTTGGCCGTATAAAGCTGAATCGCTGCATGCGAAGGTTTGTGAGGAGGATGGAGGGTGTGGTGGTGCGACATCTACCTTTTGAAGAGGAGGTGGAGTGTTATTTTATGGCGGATGGAGTTCACCTGACGGATGTGGGCAAGGATCTGTTCATCCTGGGACTCAAGGAAGGGATTGAACAAGCCCTGTTTTTTCTTGGTGGGGGAGCTCTCCCATAAGGGGGTTATGTGAGGAGCTCGTGGCGGGGGCCTGTAGGCAGTGCTGGCTAGGGGTTCCTTTTTAGTTAGGATTACTTTGGTCAGATGGTTGGGAGTTGGGAAGTTTTTTGGTGGTTGGTTGGTTTGGAGGTGTGTGGTGGTTGTGCAGAGTCCTCTTTCAGCACTGGGTTATTGTTTTAATTTTGTTATGGGAATGGTTATGTCATTATGGTGGGTTATTGATATTGTGTGGAGTTTTTAGCTGTGGCCTATATATAATAAATATATATATTATTCCACAGTTATGTGTTTGCGTATTTTTTGTGTATTTTTGTCTCCCTGCGTCTGACCCGGTCATCAGTAGGTGACTTAATAAAGCCTGAAGCACCTAAGGCGTAGGGCCCTTAAGTTGCCTCTGATGCCAGGACGCAGGGAGGATTTTTCTACAAGGTTTTGCAGCGCGTGAGGAGATTGAGCGGGAGTGGTGTGGGAGGAGTCGACAGGAGGGTACTTAAGTCGCATGTGGAGAGGCTCTGCGCGCCTTTTTTCTCCTGAGGTAGAGCGGTGAAAATCCCCACTCTCCCTCCCTGTTTTATTTAATTCCAGGTTGGGTTGGTTTTTTCGTTAGTACAGTATTTTTGTTGGGCTCCTTTGTCACGGCGGGGGCTTGTAGGCAGTGCTGGCTAGGGGTTCCCTTTTAGTTAGGATTACTTTGGTCAGATGGTTGGGAGTTGGGAAGTTTATTGGTTGGTTGGTTGGTTTGGAGGTGTGTGGTGGTTGTGCGGAGTCCTCTTTCAGCACTGGGTTATTGTTTCTAATTTTGTTATGGGAATGGTTATGTCATTATGGTGGGTTAATGTGTGGAGTTTTTAGCTGTGGATTATATATAATAAATATATATATTATTCCACAGTTATGTGTTTGCATATTTTTTGTGTATTTTTGTCTCCCTGAATCCGACCCGGTCATCAGTAGGCGACTTATACCCTTTGTTTGTACTGTATAGGGATTTTCTTCACTTACAACAACATGCACTTTATCCCTGTTCATTAATAAGTGACCCTAGGGCTCTCCTTGCATTATGTCCTCTCCTTGATTGTTGTAATACAGTAGTAAATTTTGTTGAACCTTTTGTTGCAGTGAGGTTATAGGACTGCTTCTTTACATTACAGGGTGACAGGTAGGGATGAGCTGTTGCGGTTCGATCTGTTCGGAGCTCGCATCGAACATCGGCCATTCGGCTGTTCGCCGAACTCCGAACATTTCCGCGTGTTCGGTTCGAGTTCGCCCACAATGGACCACAATGCACTTTTCCACTGGCCTGAAGCTTGTAATTGGCTACAGCCTTGCACCTGACCACAGGTCAGGTGCAAGACAGGTGCAAGACTATGCCAATCACGGCTCAGAGTCCTGATTGGGCACATTTTGCCCAATCATGGGCTCACAGAGCTAAGTCCCGCAGCACACTATATAAGGCTTCACACAGCCCCAGCACGTGTTTTTTGAGAGGAGATTGTTCTCTTAGTGTGTCTTCTCAGTGCCAGCAGCTATTGGGGGGTCTTACTTCTACAAGATATCTGGGAATTGTTGTAATCTGTGTGTTCTCACTGCCAGCAGCTATTGGGAGGGATCTCACTTCTACAAGATATCTGGGAATTGTTGTAATCTGTGTGTTCTCACTGCCAGCAGCTATTGGGGGGTCTCACTTCAAAAAGATATCTGGAAATTGTTGTAATCTGTGTGTTCTCACTGCCAGCAGCTATTGGGGGGTCTCACTTCTACAATATAGCTGGGAATTGTTGTAATCTGTGTGTTCTCACTGCCAGCAGCTATTGGGGGGTCTCACTTCTATCAGATATCTGGGAATTGTAATCTGTGTCTTGTCACTGCCACCCATCAGGGGGTCTCACTGATTTATAGGAGGTTCTTGTAAATTGTAATCTGTGTCTTGTCACTGCCACCCATCAGGGGGTCTCACTGATTTATAGGAGGTTCCTGGGAATTGTAATTTGTGTCTTGTCACTGCCACCCATCAGGGGGTCTCACTGATTTATAGGAGGTTCCTGGGAATTGTAATTTGTGTCTTGTCACTGCCACCCATCAGGGGGTCTCACTGATTTATAAGAGGTTCCTGGGAATTGTAATTTGTGTCTTGTCACTGCCACCCATCAGGGGGTCTCACTGATTTATAGGAGGTTCCTGGGAATTGTCATTTCTGTCTTGTCACTGCCACCCATCAGGGGGTCTCACTGATATATAGGAGGTTCCTGGGAATTTTAATCTGTGTCTTATCACTGCAACCCATCAGGGGGTCTCACACACTTGTAGCAGATATCTGGGAATTATAACCTGTGTCTTGTCACTATCACCCATCAGGGGGTCTCACTGATTTATAGGAGGTTTCTGGGAATTTTAATCTGTGTCTTGTCACTGGCTGCCAGCTATCAGGGTGTCTCACGGAGTTATACCAGAGTTTTGGAAATCTTTAATCTAGATAACACAGTTGAATCAGAGTTCTGCATATCTCCAATTTTTATAACAGAGTTGAGTCAGAGTTCTGTATATCTTTAATCTATATATCACTCACCATGTCAGAAAGACCAAAAAGGACAGGCAGACGCTCCCAGACACAGATAAGAGGGCAAGCAGCCTCTGTGTCGGGAGGCTGTGCCTCTGGTCGTCATGGACGTGGTGCATCCTCTGCAGGGGCACGTTTGTCCTTTCTAACTGGTGCTGGCCATCTTAAGCAGCAGCAACATACAGAGGATTTGCAGGATTGGCTAACCAGGCCATCCTCTTCCTTTGAGTCCTCTGCCAGCCAGTCTTGTAGTGGTTTACAGTCCACCTCAGCTGCGAAAACATCTAATTCAGCCTCCATGTCCACAGCTACTCCTGCCGTAGCCTCACTATCACACACGGAGGAGTCAGCTGAATTGTTTGACTACAGTGACAGTGACATGCTGCTTGAGGATGCGCAGCAACTACAGTGCTCTGATTCAAACTTTGAGGTAGAGGAGGGCAGTACAATCAACCTAGGGGAAGGGGGTGCCAGTGACACACAAAGAACTGGCACTCATGTTGCCCCAGCAGCTGCAGCATACTGCCAAGTTGGCTCCAGTGATGAGGAGATAGGGGGCGATGACGATGATGATGTCACTGACTCCACCTGGGTGCCTGATTGAACAGAGGAGTCAAGCAAGGAGGAGGAGGCACAACAAAAACGAGGCAGAACGTCCTCTATGACCATCCGTAGCCAGTCCAAGGCATCAGAAGTCACAGCTGCTCAGGAGCACAGCGCTGTTGTCTCAAAGCACATGTACAGGAAGTCTGCTGTCTGGGAGTTCTTTAAGAAATGTGCAGTAAACCGCACCGCTGCTTTTTGTAATCTATGTCAGATGAGGATCAAGCATGGGAAAGACACCGGACGCTTGGGTACCACGTGCTTGAGGCGACATATGACCACCTGCCACGCATCCCGTTGGCACAACACTTTGCATAGGTCCTCCTCATCTGTCTCTACCCCCACTATATGTCCTGCAATGTCGTTGCCTACAACCTCCACTGACAGGGATGATGCTAAAGTAATGGGTGTACCAGGTCCTTCCTCAGAATGTGACTGCATCCCATCAACTGAAGAATTACGCAGTCAGATTACTTTGTCCCAGCTGCTGCAGTGTAAGAAAAATATAGTCCCAACCATCTCCAAGCACAGCGTCTAAATGCCAGTTTAGCAAAATTACTCACATTACAGCTGCAGCCTTTCCAGCTGGTGGACTCTGCTTCCTTCCATGAATTTGCTGAATGTGCTGTACCACAGGTTCCAAAACGCCATTTCTTTTCATGGAAGGCCATTCCAGCACTATACCAGCACGTGGAACACAATGCTATGGAGTCATTGGGAAAGGCAGTCAGCAGCAAGGTGCACATTACTTTAGACACATGGTCCAGCAAGCATGGACAGGGCCATTACATTTCCTTCACAGCACACTTGGTAACTCTGCTTGCAGCTGGGAGGGATCCAGCATGGGGCTCTGTGCTGGAGCTTGTTCATCTACCACGCCTCCAGAAAGCTGCTTGTCTGAGGTCTGTCTGCTCCACCACCTCTTCCTCCTCCTCCTACTCCTTCTCTGTCTCTGGCGAGTTGGCAGTTAAACCGACACGTGGCAGGGGCTACGCAATAGCTCAAGCAAAAAGATGCCATACTGTGCTCGAGCTGGTTTGTTTAGGGGACAGGAGTCACACCGGGCCAGAAATTCTGTCAGCTCTGCAGGGCCAGGTGCAGAGATGGTTAACACCACGCCAGCTGGGAATGGTCGTCTGTGATAATGGCAGCAACCTTCTATCCGCCCTATGCCAGGGTAAGTTGACGCATGTTCCATGCCTAGCACACGTCCTAAATCTGGTGGTACAGCATTTCCTAACCAGGTACCCAGGGCTGGCAGAGCTTCTCAGCCAGGCCAGAAAAGTCTGCAGCAACTTCAGACGGTCATTCCCAGCAAGTGTTCGCCTGGCAGAAATTCAAAGAGAATTCCACCTTCCCACAAACCATCTGATCTGTGACACGCCCACCAGGTGGAACTCAACATTAGCAATGCTGCAGCGTCTGTACAAGCAGCAGAGGGCCATCAACAAGTACCTGTGTGAGTATGGCACAAGGACAGATTCTGGTCAACTTGTTTCCCCCCCGCAGTGGCTGATGATCAAGGATGCATGCACTATACTGTCACCATTTGAGGAGGCAACGAGTGACACAATTCCTTTAGTGTTCCTGCTGGAGCGCACTCTACGGGGAATTATAGATGTGGCACTAGAGGCAGAGCAGCAGGAGAAGGAGGAGGCCTTCCTTAGCTCTCAAGGATCCAGTCTTTACGCAGACAGCATTCCTGCGGGTCCTCGGATCAGACAGGAGGAGGAGGAGGAGGAGGAATATTTAAGTAGTGGGGGCATTGAAGGTGGGGATTCCTCAAGGGAGGGTTTTATGTGCCCAGAAACCCAAGGACTAGTACGTGGCTGAGAGGAGGAAGTGCACAATGGGGTCATCCTCATTGACCAGGAACACTCGGAAGCTAATGCCACCTCCAACCTACGCTGCATGGGTTCCCTTATAATGCAAAGCCTGGTAAAGGACCCCAGGATTCGTGCTATCAAGGAGAGGGATCATTACTGGTTGGCAAGCCTTCTTGATCCACGATACAAGGGTAATGTTGCAGAGCTCATCCTGCCCGTACAGAGGGAGGACCTGATGAAACAACTTAAATACGCCCTAAAGCGACACTTGTGTAACACCTTTCCAGGCACTGGTAGGTTACCAAGTGATGACACACGTGCTTCTGAGGCTGCGGATGATCAGAGGAAGAGCGGTGATGGCTGGGGCCGCTTGACTGATGCCTTTTTAAATTTTTTCAGTCCACGACGCCCAGGGACGTCAAATGTAGGCACCCATTGCCAGCATCTTCACCATATGGTGCAGGACTACCTAGGGGCAAGGGCAGACCTGGATAGCTTTACAGCAGGTGATCCACTGGCTTACTGGGTGTTGAGATTGGATCACTGGCCAGAAGTTAGCCAATATGCTATGCAGCTACTAGGTTGCCCTTCATCCAGTGTGCTTTCTGAAAGGACTTTCAGGGCCGCTGGAGGTTTTGTCACAGACAAAAGAGTGTGTTTGTCCACTGACTCTGTAGACCGGCTGAAATTTATAAAAATGAATCAGTCCTGGATCAGCAGCTATCAATCCCCTGATGCTGACGTAACTGAATAGATCGGGGATCTCTTCTGTATTTCCAAAACCTCCACCACTGCACTCTTCCACAATACCACAAAGGGGTTACGGTGTGAAGGCACTTGCTGCCACCAAAGGCACAATTTTTGGGTGCACTGCCACTGACGCCTATACCAGATTCATATAATTTTAATATTGGACCTCAGGGTTCAACCCTGCACTCTTCCACAATACCACAGAGGGGTTACTTACAGTGTGAAGGCACTTGCTGCCACCAAAGGCACAATATTTGGGTGCACTGATGCCTATACCAGATTCATACCATTTTAATATTGGACTGCAGGATCCAACCCTGCACTCTTCCACAATACCACAGAGGGGTTACTTACGGTGTGAGGGCACTGTTTCCGACACTAAAGGCCCAATTTTAAAACATGTATTGTTACTTTCATCCAAAGCCTGCATAAATTTCACCATAAATTAGCCAAAAAAATCACTAAACTTAATCTGTGTGTCCTAAAATTTCTTCTCTTTTCATACAGGCTGCCGCCCCAAGCAGTTGTTTATGAATAGATTAAAGGAAAACCATTTACCGTCCTTTGAAATGTCATTTTTTTGTTTTTAATTGTATCTATACATCCTACAAATTCGCCACTTCACGGGCAGGTTATGGCAACCTCCTAGGCACGATATTTTAAGGAATTTTCATTTTATTCTTAACCTTTATTTCATGGAAAACTCACCGTTCCTTTAAAATGTTTTTTTTAAAACTTTTCGTTGTTTTTTCCTGTCCCTCAGTGCACTACCCGGACGACCCCCATACACCTTTTATGGCAAATATCTTGCATATATGCACTCTTGGAGTGCACTCTAAAAATCGAACTTTCGAGTCCCCATGACTTGCATTGAGTTCGGTTTGTGTTTGAGTTCGAACTTGAACTTTTGAAATTGTTCGAGTTCGAATGCGAGCCGCACACGGGAGTGTTCGGCTCATCACTAGTGACAGGAGGGAGATCTCACAGTTCCCAGGGAGGATGCTAATCATGCTTTAGAAAGGTATGCATGTATTACATGCTAATTTTAAACTTTCATTGTATTTCAATACGAACATTCTATATACACTTTTGCTAGTGAAAGGTTAAAGGTACATACTAGTGCTTTTTAATCTTAATCTAAATCATTTCAGATTTATAAAATATGTTAAGATTTTTTAATGTATTACCTATCAAGCAAAATAGTGGTGTTTGAGATTAGGGATGAGCCGAACACCCCCGAGTTCGGTTCTTATTCGAACCCGAACTTTCCAAATGTTCGAATCCGAACTCGAACTCGAACTCAAAACAAGTCAATGGGGCTGAAAATTCGGTTTTTAGAGTGCCCTCCAAGAGGGCATATATGCTAGATATTTGCCATAAAAGGGTGTATTGGGGTCCGGGTAGTGCCCTGGGGGACAGGAAACAAGGACAAAAAGTTTTAAAAAAGACGGTTTTAAAGGGACAGGAGTTTTCCATGAAATAGGGTTAAAAATAAAAACGAAAAATTCCTTCAAATATCGTGCCTAGGAGGTCCCCATAACCTGCCCGTGAAGTGGCGGATTTATAGGATGTATAGAGACACTTAAAAACAAAAAAATTACATTTCAAATGATGGTAAATGCTTTTCCTTGAGGCTAGGGTCAGACTGAGGCAGTGTGAATGCGCGTTCTGGCGCACTTAATCACGGCCGTGCTAGCAGCAGATGCCGGGCAATGACGGCCAATATACGAAGTACGGTCGCACAAAAGTCCGGCTGCGCAACGCAAGTGGAAAATGAACGCATTTTTTCGAGAACGTTAAACCACTAGTACTGACGTACAGAGTGCGCTGCGTCCGCTAGAGGCGTGTGTGTGTGAATTGGAGACGTCAGACGCTGCTAATGTCCGGCCAACATAACGTCCAGATGCACAAAGTGTTTTATTGAAGATCCGTACAAAATCACGGATGAAACTGCGCATCGTATGACCGCTATTGCGTATTCCGTGAAAAAATACGTCCATTCTTCGAACGCACATTTTTACGGACAACGTGAAAAATGCGTTAGTCTGACCCTAGCCTTAATCTATCCATAAACAACTGCTTGGGGCGGCAGTCTGTATGAAAAGAGGAGACATTTTCGGACACATAGAAAAAGTTTAGTGATTTTTTGGCTAAACTATTGTGAAACTTATACAGGTTTTGGATGAAAGTAACAATAGGTGCTTTAAAATTGGTCCTTTAGCGTCAGCAACGGTGCCGTCACACAGTAACCCATCTAAGGATATGAATCTGATACAGGCGTCAGTGGCAGTGCACCCAAATATTGTGCTTTTGGTGCCAGGCCTGCAAATACTATCATACAGTAACCCCTCTGTAGTATTGTGGAAGAATGCAGGGGTGGACCTTGCGGTTCTATATTAAAAAGATATGCATCTGGTAAAGGCGTTAGTGCACCCAGATATTGTGCTTTTGGTGCCAGGCCAGCAAGTGCATTCATACAGTAACTCCTCTGTGGTATTGTGGAAGAATGCAGGGGTGGACCATGCGGTCCTATATTAAGAAGATATGAATCTGGTAATGGGTGTCAGTGCACCCAGATTATGTGCTTTTGGTGCCAGACCGCCAGGCCAGCAAGTACTATCATACAGTAACCCCTCTGTGGTATTGTGGAAAAATGCAGGGGTGGACCTTGCGGTCCTATATTAAAAAGATATGCATCTGTTAAAGGCGTCAGTGCACCCAGATATTGTACTTTTGGTGCAAGGCCAGCAAGTGCATTCATACAGTAACCCCTCTGTAGTATTGTGGAAGAATGCAGGGGTGGACCATGTGGTCCTATATTAAAAAGATATTAATCTGGTAATGGGCGTCAGTGCACCCAGATATTGTGCTTTTGGTGCCAGGCCTGCAAGTGCATTCATACAGTAACCCCTCTGTGGTATTGTGGAAGAATGCAGGGGTGGACCTTGCAGTCCTATATTAAAAAGAAATGCATCTGTTAAAGCGTCAGTGCACCCAGATATTGTACTTTTGGAGCCAGGCCAGCAAGTGCATTCATACAGTAACCCCTCTGTGGTATTGTGGAAGAATGCAGGGGTGGACCATGTGGTCCTTTATTAAACAGATATGAATCTGGTAAAGGCGTCAGTGCACCCAGATATTGTGCTTTTGGAGCCAGGCCAGCAAGTGCATTCATACAGTAACCCCTCTGTGGTATTGTGGAAGAATGCAGGGGTGGACCATGTGGTCCTTTATTAAACAGATATGAATCTGGTAAAGGCGTCAGTGCACCCAGATATTGTGCTTTTGGTGCCAGGCCAGCATTCATACAGTAACCCCTCTGTGGTATGCAGGGTAATAAGAGTAATAAGAGTGCAGGGTTAAAAAAATTAAATTATATGGATGTGGCCCAGGCGTCAGTGCAGCCAAATATTGTGCCTTTCATGGCAGCAAGTGCCTTCACACCGTAACCCTTTTGTGGTATTGTGGAAGAGTGCAGGGTTGGACCCTGCCGTTCAAAAAATTAAAATGATATAAATCTGGCACAGGCATCAGTGCAGCCAAATATTGTGATTTTTATGGCAGCAAGTGCATTCACACCGTAACCCTTTTATGGTATTGGGGAAGAGTGCAGGGTTGGACCCTGCTGTTCAAAAAATTAAAATGATAAAAATATGGCACAGGCGTCAGTGCAGCCAAATATTGTGCCTTTCATGGCAGCAAGTGCATTCACACCGTAACCCTTTTGTTGTGTTGTGGAAGAGTTCAGGGTTGGACCCTGCGGTTCAAAAAATTAAAATGATATAAATCTGGCACAGGCGTCAGTGCAGCCAAATATTGTGCCTTTCATGGCAGCAAGTGCATTCACACAGTAACCCTTTTGTGGTATTGTGGAAGAGTGCAGGGTTGGACCCTGCCGTTCAAAAAATTAAAATGATATAAATCTGGCACAGGCGTCAGTGCAGCCAAATATTGTGCCTTGCATGGCAGCAAGTGCATTCACAGCGTAACCCTTTTGTGGTATTGTGGAAGAGTGCAGGGTTGGACCCTGCGGTCCAAAAAATTTAAATGATATAGATGTGGCACAGGCGTCAGTGCAGCCAAATACTGCGCCTTTCATGGCAGCAAGTGCCTTCACACCGTAACCCTTTTGTGGTATTGTGGAAGAGTGCAGGGTTGGAAACTGCGGTTCAAAAAATTAAAATGATATAAATCTGGCACAGGCATCAGTGCAGCCAAATATTTTGCCTTTCATGGCAGCAGGTGCATTCACACCGTAACCCTTTTGTGGTATTGTGGAAGAGTGCAGGGTTGGACCCTGCGGTTCAAAAAATTTAAATGATATAAATCTGGCACAGGCGTCAGTGCAGCCAAATATTGTGCCTTTCATGGCAGCAAGTGCATTCACACCGTAGCCCTTTTGTGGTATTGTGGAAGAGTGCAGGGTTGGACTCTGCGGTTCAAAAAATTTAAATGATATAAATCTGGCACAGGTGTCAGTGCAGCCAAATATTGTGCCTTTCATGGCAGCAAGTGCATTCACACCGTAACCCTTTTGTGGTATTGTGGAAGAGTGCAGGGTTGGACTCTGCGGTTCAAAAAATTTGAATGATATAAATCTGGCACAGGTGTCAGTGCAGCCAAATATTGTGCCTTTCATGGCTTTCATGGCAGCAAGTGCATTCACAGCGTAACCCTTTTGTGGTATTGTGGAAGAGTGCAGGGTTGGACCCTGCGGTTCAAAAAATTAAAATGATATAAATCTGGTACAGGCGTAAGTGCAGCCAAATATTGTGTCTTTCATGGCAGCAAGTGCATTTACACCGTAACCCTTTTGTGGTATTGTGGAAGAGTGCAGGGTTGGACTCTGCGGTTCAAAAAATTTAAATGATATAAATCTGGTACAGGCGTAAGTGCAGCCAAATATTGTGCCTTTCATGGCAGCAAGTGCATTTACACCGTAACCCTTTTGTGGTATTGTGGAAGAGTGCAGGGTTGGACCCTGCGGTCCAAAAAATTAAAATGATATAGATGCGGCACAGGCGTCAGTGCAGCCAAATATTGTGCTTTTCATGGCAGCAAGTGCATTCACACCGTAACCCTTTTGTGGTATTGTGGAATAGTTCAGTGCTGGAGGTTTTGTGAATGCAGAAGACATCCCCGATCTATTCCGATACATCAGCATCAGGGGATTGATAACTGCTGATAAAGGACTAATTCATTTTTATAAATGTCACCCGGTCTACAGAGTCGGTGGACAGATGCACTCTTTTGTCTGTGACAAACCCTCCAGCGGCACTGAACGTCCTTTCAGAAAGCACACTGGATGAAGGGTAACCTAGTAGCTGCATTGCATATTGGCTAAGTTCTGGCCAGTGATCCGATCTCAACACCCAGTAAGCCAGTGGATCATCTGCTGGAAAGGTATCCAAGTCTGCCCTTGCCCCTAGGTAGTGCTGCACCATATGGTGAAGACGCTGGCAATGGGTGCCTACATTTGACGTCCCTGGGCGTTGTGTACTAAAAAAATGTAAAAATGCATCAGTCAAGCAGCCCTGGCCTTCACCACTATTCCTCTGATCATCCGCAGCCTCAGAAGCACGTGTGTCATCACTTGGTAACCTACCAGTGCCTTGAAAGGTGTTACACAAGTGTAGCTTTAGAGCGTTCTCAAGTTTCTTCATCCTGTGCTCCCTCTATGCGGGCATGATGAGCTCTGCAACTTTACCCTTGTATCGTGGATCAAGAAGGGTTGCCTACCAGTAATGATCCCTCTCCTTGATAGCACTTATCCTGGGGTCCGTTAGCAGGCTTTGCATTATAAGGGAGCCCATGCAGCATAGGTTGGAAGTGGCATTAGCTTCTGAGTCTTCCTGGTCAATGAGGATGACCCCATCGTGCACTTCCTCCTCCCAGCCACGCACTAGCCCTTGTGTTTCTGGGCACACAAAACCCTCCCTTGAGGAATCCCCACCTTCACTGCCCCCACCACTTAAATATTCTTCCTCCTCCTCATCCTCCTCCTGTCTGATCTGAGTAGGACCCGCTGGAATGCTGTCTGCGGAAAGACTGGGGCATTCAGAGCTAGGGAAGGCCTCCTCTTCCTCCCGCTGCTCTGCCTCTAGAGCCACATCTATAATTCCCCGCAGAGTGTGCTCCAGCAGGAATACTAAAGGAATTGTGTCACTGATGCATGCACTGTCACTGCTCACCATCCTCATTGCCTCCTCAAATGGTGACAGTACAGTGCATGCATCCTTGATCATCAGCCACTGCGGGGGGAACCAAGTTGACATGAACCTGTCCTTGTGCCATAGTCACAGAGGGACTTGTTGATGGCCCTCTGCTGCTTGTGCAGATGCTGCAACATTGCTAATGTCGAGTTCCAACTGGTGGGCGTGTCACAGATCAGACGGTTTGTGGGAACGTGGAATTCTCTTTGAATTTCTGCCAGGCGAACAATTGCTGGGAATGACCATCTGAAGTGGCTGCAGACTTTTCTGGCCTGGCTGAGAAGCTCTGCCAGCCCTGGGTACTTGGTTAGGAAACGCTGTACCACTAGATTTAGGACGTGTGCTAGGCATGGTACATGCGTCAACTTACCCTTGCGTAGGGTGGAGAGAAGGTTGCTGCCATTATCACAGACAATCATTCCCAGCTGAAGCTGGCGTGGTGTTAACCATCTCTGCACCTGGCCCTGCAGAGCTGACAGAATTTCTGGCCCGGTGTGGCTCCTTTCCCCTAAACAAACCAGCTCAAGCACAGTATGGTTCTTTTTGCTTGAGCCATTGTGTAGACCCTGTCAGGCGTTGGTTTAACTGCCACTTCGCCAGAGACACAGAAGGAGGAGGAGGAGGAGGAAGAGGGAGAGGTGGTGGTGGTGGAGCAGACAGACCTCATACAAGCAGCTTTCTGGAGGCGTGGTGGATGAACAAGCTCCAGCACAGAGCCCCATCTTGGATCCCTCCCAGCTGCAATCAGAGTTACCCACTGTGCCATGAAGGAAGTGTAATGACCCTGTCCATGCTGGCTGTACCACGTGTCTAAATTCACATGCACCTTGCTGCTGTCTGCCTTTCCCAATGACTCGATAACATTGTCTTCCACGTGCTGGTATTGTGTGGGAATGGCCTTGCATGAAAAGTAATTGCGTTTTGGAACCTGCCACTGTGGTACAGCACACTCAGCAAATTCACGGAAGGGAGCAGAGTCCACCAGCTGGAAAGGCAGCAGCTGCAATGCGAGTAATTTTGCTAAGCTGGCATTTAGATGCTGTGCTTGGGGATGGTTGGGACTATATTTTTTCTTATGCTGCAGCAGCTGCGTGAACGTAATCTGACTGCGTAAATCTTCAGCTGATGGGATGCTGTCACATTGTGAGGAAGGACCTGTTACATCCATTACTGTAGCATCATCCCTGTCAGTTGAGGTTGTAGGCAATGACATGGTAGGACATACAGTGGGGGTAGAGACAGATGAGGAGGAAGAGGACCTACGCAAAGTTTTGCGCCAACGGGATGTGTGGAACTTGTTTATATGTCGCCTCAAGCACGTGGTACCCAAGTGTCCAGTGTCTTTCCCCTGCTTAAGCCTCATCTGACATAGATTACAAATAGCAATGGTGGGGTCTGCTGCACATTTCTTAAAGAACTCCCAGCAGACAGCAGAGTTCCTGCGTGTGTGTTTTGAAATAACAGCGCTCTGCACCGTAGCAGCTCTGACATCTGATGCCTTGGACTGGCTAGTGCTATGGTTGGTCATAGAGGATGTTGTGCCTCGTGTTTGCTTTGCCTCCTCCTCCTCCCCCTCCTCTTCACTTGATTCCTCTGTTCGATCTGGCACCCAGGTGGAGTCAGTGACCTCATCATCAATGTCATCTTCACCCCCTATCTCCTCGTCACTGGAGCCAACTTGGCAGTATGCTGCGGCTGCTGGGGCAACATGAGTGCCAGTTATTTGTGTGTCATCACTGGCACCCCCTTCCCCTAGGTTGATTATACTCCCTTCCTCAACCTCAGAGATTGAATCAGAGCACTGTACTTGCTGCGCATCCTCAAGCAGCATGTCACTGTCATTGTAGTCAAACAATTCAGTTGACTCATCCGTGTGTGATAGCGAGGCTACAGCAGAAGTAGCTGTGGACATGGAGGCTGCATTAGATGCTTTGGCAGCTGAGATGGACTGTAAAGCACTACAAGCCTGGCTGGCAGAGGAGTCAGAGGATGAGGATGGCCTGGTTAGCCAATCCACCAAATCCTCTGTATGTTGCTGCTGCTTAGGACAAGCGTGCCCCTGCAGAGGATGCACCATGTCCACCACGACCAGAGGCACAGCCTCCCGACACAGGGGCTGCTTGCCCTCTTATCTGTGTCTGGGAGCGTCTGCCTGTCCTTTGTGTTCTTTCAGACATGGTGAGTGATATATATAGATTAAATATATACAGAACTCTGATTCAACTCTGGTATAAAGATTAAACATTTACAGAACCCTGGTATAACTCAGTGAGACACCCTGATAGCTGGCAGCCAGTGACAAGACACAGATTACAATTCCCTCCTATAAATCAGTGTGACCCCCTGATGGGTGGCAGTGAGAAGCCACAGATTACAATTCGCATAAATCTTCTAGAAGTATGTGGGACCCCCTGATGGGTGGCAGTGAGAAGCCACAGATTACAAGTCTCAGAAACCTCCTTTAACCTTTCACTGCTGAAGACGTGTGGGGCACGTCCTCATTGATGCACGTTACATGCTGAGGACGTGCCCCACACGTCATCAGCTGTGCGGGACCCCCGGCGGAGATACTCACCTCTCTGTCTGGGGTCCCGTGGCATTCTGACTTCAGCGTCTGAAGACACTGAAGTCAAGCTCCTCCCGGCGTAAATGACATCATCGCGCCAATCGCGATGACGTCATTTCCAGGCGACCCCCGGCAATGCCGGGAGATAGCCTGAAGGGAGGGGGGATCGTTCGGATCCCTCTCCCTCCCGATCAGAAAGGAGCAGCACCAAAAGCCAGGCACCGCTTAAAAGGGGAGAGTCTCCCCTTTTAAGCGGTGCCTGGCTTTAACCCCTCAAGCGCCGGGATGCACTTCAGCCTAGCTCCGGTGGGGGCCGCCATCTTGGATGGCGGCTCCACCCCCGGGTCTCCCCTCGCTGCCTGATGTCATCATGCATAGCGTGATGACATCAGATAGCCGGGGAACCCCTAGCTTCCAGGGGATTTCCCAAGGAAATTCCCTGGTGGAGATAGGGGGTTCTTGTGAACCCAAATATCTCCAGAACCGTGGCAGCTAGGGGGTCATGGAGGGTGTCATTTGAAAGGCATGAGCATGGCCTTTCGAATGATACTTTGTTCCTAATCATTTTGGGTAACACAAATAATAAAAAAAATTATAATAAAAATAATAAATAAATTTTAAAAAAAAACATGTTTTTTTTTTGTGTGTTGTTTTTATTAATGCAGCAATATTGTTCACATTTCAATTATAATCTGAACAATGATGCTGCACTAATGATTTTTTTCTATGGGGTGCGTTTGCTAAAAATCACGTAATTCCCCCACAAAATGTAACAAGTCCCCATTCAAATTTTTGTACAAGCGCACCCCATAGAAAACATAACTGCAAATGCTCATGTGATAAAATGTGAAAAAAAACACTTTTACACACTGCAGATGATTAAAAATTAAATTTTTATTGTATTTTTTGTTATAATATACAGACAGGACATGACGTATACATATAAAAATGATATATTATGAATCTGCGGAGTGTGCCGGAGAGAACGATATATAATATGTCTGTGTCATTTATTAAAATGTGGCTTCAAATCGTGTTTAAACATGATGAGCGAAAACGGTAAAAATGAGCTCAGCACACAGCGGTGAAATGCCTCAGCAGTGAAGGGGTTAAATCAGTGTGACCCTTGATGGGTGGCAGTGAGAAGCCACAGATTACAAGTCTCAGAAACCTCCAATAATTCAGTGTGACCCCCTGATGGGTGGCAGTGAGAAGCCACAGATTACAAGTCTCAGAAACCTCCTATAAATCAGTGTGACCCCCTGATGGGTGGCAGTGAGAAGCCACAGATTACAAGTCTCAGAAACCTCCTATAAATCAGTGTGTCCCCCTGATGGGTGGCAGTGAGAAGACACAGATTACAAGTCTCCGAAACCTGCTATAAATCAGTGTGACCCCCTGATGGTGGCAGTGAGAAGACACAGATTACAATTCGCATAAATCTGATAGAAGTATGTGGGACCCCCTGATGGGTGGCAGTGAGAAGCCACAGATTACAAGTCTCAGAAACCTCCTTTAACCCTTTCACTGCTGAAGACGTGTGGGGCACGTCCTCATTGATGCACGTTACATGCTGAGGACGTGCCCCACACGTCATCAGCTGTGCGGGACCCCCGGCGGAGATACTCACCTCTCTGTCTGGGGTCCCGTGGCATTCTGACTTCAGCGTCTGAAGACACTGAAGTCAAGCTCCTCCCGGCGTAAATGACGTCATCGCGCCAATCGCGATGACGTCATTTCCAGGCGACCCCCCGGCAATGTCGGGAGATAGCCTGGAAGGGAGGGGGGATCCGTTCGGATCCCTCTCCCTCCCGATCAGAAAGGAGCAGCACCAAAAGCCAGGCACCGCTTAAAAGGGGAGAGTCTCCCCTTTTAAGCGGTGCCTGGCTTAACCCCTCAAGCGCCGGGATGCACTTCAGCCTAGCTCCGGTGGGGGCCGCCATCTTGGATGGCGGCTGCCACCCCCGGGTCTCCCCTCGCTGCCTGATGTCATCATGCATAGCGTGATGACATCAGATAGCCGGGGAACCCCTAGCTTCCAGGGGATTTCCAAGGAAATTCCCTGGTGGAGATAGGGGGTTCTTGTGAACCCAAATATCTCCAGAACCGTGGCAGCTAGGGGGTCATGGAGGGTGTCATTTGAAAGGCATGAGCATGGCCTTTCGAATGATACTTTGTTCCTAATCATTTTGGGTAACACAAATAATAAAAAAAATTATAATAA
This sequence comes from Leptobrachium leishanense, assembly GCA_009667805.1. Taxonomy (NCBI): domain Eukaryota; kingdom Metazoa; phylum Chordata; class Amphibia; order Anura; family Megophryidae; genus Leptobrachium; species Leptobrachium leishanense. The sequence goes on along the minus strand of CM019064.1, from coordinate 109,097,836 downwards.
AAATAATAAATAAATTTTAAAAAAAAACATGTTTTTTTTTTGTGTGTTGTTTTTATTAATGCAGCAATATTGTTCACATTTCAATTATAATCTGAACAATGATGCTGCACTAATGATTTTTTTCTATGGGGTGCGTTTGCTAAAAATCACGTAATTCCCCCCACAAAATGTAACAAGTCCCCATTTCAAATTTTTGTACAAGCGCACCCCATAGAAAACATAACTGCAAATGCTCATGTGATAAAATGTGAAAAAAAACACTTTTACACACTGCAGATGATTAAAAATTAAATTTTTATTGTATTTTTTGTTATAATATACAGACAGGACATGACGTATACATATAAAAATGATATATTATGAATCTGCGGAGTGTGCCGGAGAGAACGATATATAATATGTCTGTGTCATTTATTAAAATGTGGCTTCAAATCGTGTTTAAACATGATGAGCGAAAACGGTAAAAATGAGCTCAGCACACAGCGGTGAAATGCCTCAGCAGTGAAGGGGTTAAATCAGTGTGACCCCTTGATGGGTGGCAGTGAGAAGCCACAGATTACAAGTCTCAGAAACCTCCAATAATTCAGTGTGACCCCCTGATGGGTGGCAGTGAGAAGCCACAGATTACAAGTCTCAGAAACCTCCTATAAATCAGTGTGACCCCCTGATGGGTGGCAGTGAGAAGCCACAGATTACAAGTCTCAGAAACCTCCTATAAATCAGTGTGACCCTTGATGGGTGGCAGTGAGAAGCCACAGATTACAAATCTCAGAAACCTCCTATAATCAGTGTGTCCCCCTGATGGGTGGCAGTGAGAAGACACAGATTACAAGTCTCCGAAACCTGCTATAAATCAGTGTGACCCCCTGATGGGTGGCAGTGAGAAGACACAGATTACAATTCGCATAAATCTGATAGAAGTATGTGGGACCCCCTGATGGGTGGCAGTGAGAAGCCACAGATTACAAGTCTCAGAAACCTCCTTTAACCCTTTCACTGCTGAAGACGTGTGGGGCACGTCCTCATTGATGCACGTTACATGCTGAGGACGTGCCCCACACGTCATCAGCTGTGCGGGACCCCCGCGGAGATACTCACCTCTCTGTCTGGGGTCCCGCGGCATTCTGACTTCAGCGTCTGAAGACGCTGAAGTCAAGCTCCTCCCGGCGTAAATGACGTCATCGCGCCAATCGCGATGACGTCATTTCCAGGCGACCCCCCGGCAATGCCGGGAGATAGCCTGGAAGGGAGGGGGGATCCGTTCGGATCCCTCTCCCTCCCGATCAGAAAGGAGCAGCACCAAAAGCCAGGCACCGCTTAAAAGGGGAGAGTCTCCCCTTTTAAGCGGTGCCTGGCTTTAACCCCTCAAGCGCCGGGATGCACTTCAGCGCCTTGCGGCGCTGAAGTGCAGCCTAGCTCCGGTGGGGGCCGCCATCTTGGATGGCGGCTCCACCCCCGGGTCTCCCCTCGCTGCCTGATGTCATCATGCATAGCGTGATGACATCAGATAGCCGGGGAACCCCTAGCTTCCAGGGGATTTCCCAAGGAAATCCCCTGGTGGAGATAGGGGGTTCTTGTGAACCCAAATATCTCCAGAACCGTGGCAGCTAGGGGGTCATGGAGGGTGTCATTTGAAAGGCATGAGCATGGCCTTTCGAATGATACTTTGTTCCTAATCATTTTGGGTAACACAAATAATAAAAAAAATTATAATAAAAATAATAAATAAATTTAAAAAAAAAACATGTTTTTTTTTGTGTGTTGTTTTTATTAATGCAGCAATATTGTTCACATTTCAATTATAATCTGAACAATGATGCTGCACTAATGATTTTTTTCTATGGGGTGCGTTTGCTAAAAATCACGTAATTCCCCCCACAAAATGTAACAAGTCCCCATTTCAAATTTTTGTACAAGCGCACCCCATAGAAAACATAACTGCAAATGCTCATGTGATAAAATGTGAAAAAAAACACTTTTACACACTGCAGATGATTGAAAATTAATTTTTTATTGTATTTTTTGTTATAATATACAGACAGGACATGACGTATACATATAAAAATGATATATTATGAATCTGCGGAGTGTGCCAGAGAGAACGATATATAATATGTCTGGGTCATTTATTAAAATGTGGCTTCAAATCGTGTTTAAACATGATGAGCGAAAACGGTAAAAATGAGCTCAGCACACAGCGGTGAAATGCCTCAGCAGTGAAGGGGTTAAATCAGTGTGACCCCTTGATGGGTGGCAGTGAGAAGCCACAGATTACAAATCTCAGAAACCTCCTATAAATCAGTGTGACCCCCTGATGGGTGGCAGTGAGAAGCCACAGATTACAAGTCTCAGAAACCTCCTATAATCAGTGTGACCCCCTGATGGGTGGCAGTGAGAAGCCACAGATTACAAGTCTCAGAAACCTCCTATAAATCAGTGTGTCCCCCTGATGGGTGGCAGTGAGAAGACACAGATTACAAGTCTCCGAAACCTGCTATAAATCAGTGTGACCCCCTGATGGGTGGCAGTGAGAAGACACAGATTACAATTCGCATAAATCTGATAGAAGTATGTGGGACCCCCTGATGGGTGGCAGTGAGAAGCCACAGATTACAAGTCTCAGAAACCTCCTTTAACCCTTTCACTGCTGAAGACGTGTGGGGCACGTCCTCATTGATGCACGTTACATGCTGAGGACGTGCCCCACACGTCATCAGCTGTGCGGGACCCCCGGCGGAGATACTCACCTCTCTGTCTGGGGTCCCGCGGCATTCTGACTTCAGCGTCTGAAGACGCTGAAGTCAAGCTCCTCCCGGCGTAAATGACGTCATCGCGCAATCGCGATGACGTCATTTCCAGGCGACCCCCGCGCAATGCCGGGAGATAGCCTGGAAGGGAGGGGGGATCCGTTCGGATCCCTCTCCTCCCGATCAGAAAGGAGCAGCACCAAAAGCCAGGCACCGCTTAAAAGGGGAGAGTCTCCCCTTTTAAGCGGTGCCTGGCTTTAACCCCTCAAGCGCCGGGATGCACTTCAGCGCCTTGCGGCGCTGAAGTGCAGCCTAGCTCCGGTGGGGGCCGCCATCTTGGATGGCGGCTCCACCCCCGGGTCTCCCCTCGCTGCCTGATGTCATCATGCATAGCGTGATGACATCAGATAGCCGGGGAACCCCTAGCTTCCAGGGGATTTCCCAAGGAAATCCCCTGGTGGAGATAGGGGGTTCTTGTGAACCCAAATATCTCCAGAACCGTGGCAGCTAGGGGGTCATGGAGGGTGTCATTTGAAAGGCATGAGCATGGCCTTTCGAATGATACTTTGTTCCTAATCATTTTGGTAACACAAATAATAAAAAAATTATAATAAAAATAATAAATAAATTTAAAAAAAAAACATGTTTTTTTTTGTGTGTTGTTTTTATTAATGCAGCAATATTGTTCACATTTCAATTATAATCTGAACAATGATGCTGCACTAATGATTTTTTTCTATGGGGTGCGTTTGCTAAAAATCACGTAATTCCCCCCACAAAATGTAACAAGTCCCCATTTCAAATTTTTGTACAAGCGCACCCCATAGAAAACATAACTGCAAATGCTCATGTGATAAAATGTGAAAAAAAACACTTTTACACACTGCAGATGATTAAAAATTAAATTTTTATTGTATTTTTTGTTATAATATACAGACAGGACATGACGTATACATATAAAAATGATATATTATGAATCTGCGGAGTGTGCCGGAGAGAACGATATATAATATGTCTGTGTCATTTATTAAAATGTGGCTTCAAATCGTGTTTAAACATGATGAGCGAAAACGGTAAAAATGAGCTCAGCACACAGCGGTGAAATGCCTCAGCAGTGAAGGGGTTAAATCAGTGTGACCCCTTGATGGGTGGCAGTGAGAAGCCACAGATTACAAGTCTCAGAAACCTCCAATAATTCAGTGTGACCCCCTGATGGGTGGCAGTGAGAAGCCACAGATTACAAGTCTCAGAAACCTCCTATAAATCAGTGTGACCCCCCTGATGGGTGGCAGTGAGAAGCCACAGATTACAAGTCTCAGAAACCTCCTATAAATCAGTGTGTCCCCCTGATGGGTGGCAGTGAGAAGACACAGATTACAAGTCTCCGAAACCTGCTATAAATCAGTGTGACCCCCTGATGGGTGGCAGTGAGAAGACACAGATTACAATTCGCATAAATCTGATAGAAGTATGTGGGACCCCCTGATGGGTGGCAGTGAGAAGCCACAGATTACAAGTCTCAGAAACCTCCTTTAACCCTTTCACTGCTGAAGACGTGTGGGGCACGTCCTCATTGATGCACGTTACATGCTGAGGACGTGCCCCACACGTCATCAGCTGTGCGGGACCCCCGGCGGAGATACTCACCTCTCTGTCTGGGGTCCCGCGGCATTCTGACTTCAGCGTCTGAAGACGCTGAAGTCAAGCTCCTCCCGGCGTAAATGACGTCATCGCGCCAATCGCGATGACGTCATTTCCAGGCGACCCCCCGGCAATGCCGGGAGATAGCCTGGAAGGGAGGGGGGATCCGTTCGGATCCCTCTCCCTCCCGATCAGAAAGGAGCAGCACCAAAAGCCAGGCACCGCTTAAAAGGGGAGAGTCTCCCCTTTTAAGCGGTGCCTGGCTTTAACCCCTCAAGCGCCGGGATGCACTTCAGCGCCTTGCGGCGCTGAAGTGCAGCCTAGCTCCGGTGGGGGCCGCCATCTTGGATGGCGGCTCCACCCCCGGGTCTCCCCTCGCTGCCTGATGTCATCATGCATAGCGTGATGACATCAGATAGCCGGGGAACCCCTAGCTTCCAGGGGATTTCCCAAGGAAATCCCCTGGTGGAGATAGGGGGTTCTTGTGAACCCAAATATCTCCAGAACCGTGGCAGCTAGGGGGTCATGGAGGGTGTCATTTGAAAGGCATGAGCATGGCCTTTCGAATGATACTTTGTTCCTAATCATTTTGGGTAACACAAATAATAAAAAAATTATAATAAAAATAATAAATAAATTTAAAAAAAAATGTTTTTTTTTGTGTGTTGTTTTTATTAATGCAGCAATATTGTTCACATTTCAATTATAATCTGAACAATGATGCTGCACTAATGATTTTTTTCTATGGGGTGCGTTTGCTAAAAATCACGTAATTCCCCCCACAAAATGTAACAAGTCCCCATTTCAAATTTTTGTACAAGCGCACCCCATAGAAAACATAACTGCAAATGCTCATGTGATAAAATGTGAAAAAAAACACTTTTACACACTGCAGATGATTAAAAATTAAATTTTTATTGTATTTTTTGTTATAATATACAGACAGGACATGACGTATACATATAAAAATGATATATTATGAATCTGCGGAGTGTGCCGGAGAGAACGATATATAATATGTCTGTGTCATTTATTAAAATGTGGCTTCAAATCGTGTTTAAACATGATGAGCGAAAACGGTAAAAATGAGCTCAGCACACAGCGGTGAAATGCCTCAGCAGTGAAGGGGTTAAATCAGTGTGACCCCTTGATGGGTGGCAGTGAGAAGCCACAGATTACAAGTCTCAGAAACCTCCAATAATTCAGTGTGACCCCCTGATGGGTGGCAGTGAGAAGCCACAGATTACAAGTCTCAGAAACCTCCTATAAATCAGTGTGACCCCCCTGATGGGTGGCAGTGAGAAGCCACAGATTACAAGTCTCAGAAACCTCCTATAAATCAGTGTGACCCCTTGATGGGTGGCAGTGAGAAGCCACAGATTACAAATCTCAGAAACCTCCTATAAATCAGTGTGTCCCCCTGATGGGTGGCAGTGAGAAGACACAGATTACAAGTCTCCGAAACCTGCTATAAATCAGTGTGACCCCCTGATGGGTGGCAGTGAGAAGACACAGATTACAATTCGCATAAATCTGATAGAAGTATGTGGGACCCCCTGATGGGTGGCAGTGAATAGCCACAGATTACAAATCTCAGAAACCTCCTATAAATCAGTGAGACCCCCTGATGGGTGGCAGCCAGTGAGAACACACAGATTATAACAATTCACAAATATTTTGTAGAAATTAGTGACCCCAAAAATACTTGCTGGCAGTGACAAGAGACAGATCACCTCAATTCCCAGATATTTAGTAAAAATTAGTGACCCCCAAAATACTGTGTGACAAGACACAGATCACCTCAATTCCCAAATGTTTTGTAGAAATTAGTGACCCCCAAAATACTTGCTGGCAGTGACAAGACACAGAAGATCACCTCAATTCCCAAACGTTTTGTAGAAATTTGTGACCCCCAAAATACTTGCTGGCAGTGACAAGACACAGATCACCTCAATTCCCAAATGTTTTGTAGAAATTAGTGACCCCCAAAATACTGCGTGATACTGGCTGTGTGACAAGACACAGATCACCTCAATTCCCAAATGTTTTGTAGAAATTAGTGACCCCCAAAATACTTGCTGGCAGTGACAAGACACAGATCACCTCAATTCCCAAATGTTTTGTAGAAATTTGTGACCCCCAAAATACTTGCTGGCAGTGACGAGGCACACATCACCTCAATTCCCAGATATTTGGTAGAAATGAGAACCCCCAGACCCCCCCAGTAGCGTGGCAGACTAGCAGTAAGAACACACAACAACAATCTCCTATGAAATCTCCTCTCAAATGCGTGCAGAAGCGCTGCGTGGAAACCTTATATAGTGTGCTGCGAGACTTAGCTCTGTGAGCCCATGATTGGGCAAAATTTGCCCAATCAGGACTCTGAGCCGTGATTGGCATAGTGTTGAACCTGTCTTGCACCAGACCTGTGGTCAGGTGCAAGGCTGTAGCCAATTACGAGCTTCAGGCCAGTGGGAAAGTGCATTGTGGTCCATTGTGGTGCGTTGTGGTCGAACATGCGGCGAACACCCGGAAATGTTCGGAGTTTGCGAGCAGACCGGGCTATGTTCGGTCCGAACTCTGAACCGTCCGAACCGAACAGCTCATCCCTATTTGAGATGTCTATGCTGCACACAAACATAAATTGAACAATTGTGTTAAATCACTTAATACGTTTAGAAATATGGTTTTCATGGTCATGGTCATGTTTTTCAAACAACATATACAGCATCTAAAAACATATTTTAAAATGCCAAAGAAAAATGCATTTAGGTACTGACATTAGCATAGTTTCTCTATTGATTACTTTTGGGTTTGTAAACATTTTCATTTTAAAACATTTTCCTAATTTACAGTACATCCTATTTCAAAGAAGAGTCTGAAAAAAATGCTTTTATGCATAATAAATTCATTAGAGAAAGTACAAAAATCACTAGTCTGTCCCTTTACTATAGCTCTACATTTTCTGAAGCAATAAAAGTCAGAGAATACTCTGCTCACATGAGCATAACTCCTATATTCTACATAATATTCATGTGTATCATGTGAATATATTTAAAATTCTAAAATCTAATCTAATATGCAGTGTAATAACTAATGAATCTTTGATATTAGGATAATGAATTACCAGTGGTCTGGGAGGATTTTGAAACTCTTCATATTGGCAGTGTGTGTTGCATATGCCATTGTTTCATACAATGAATATTTTATCAGTGACTGTGAATGAACCATTTTAGCAGTATCCATATCTTTCACACTATTTGTTTTTTCTTGTTTTGTAAGCAAAATTAACGTGCTATTTCTTGAAATTTTTTAAACTTATTCAAGGGTATCATTTTGTTTCCTCTGCAAATAAAACTTGAACATAACTGATTGATCTTTATTGTCTTTGTTGCAAAGAAGTTACATCAAATTGCCATATGGCTTACTGTCCTCAGCATACCCTTGATGATAACTATTTTACATTAATAATTCAATACTGATGTTTGGGTTTTCTGTGATCTTTTGTTGCTTTCTATGCCATATTGAGCTAAGAAAATAGGTTTTGCTTTTGTTGTTGTTACTATTTTTGCTGTTATTAAAAGAAAATAATGAACACATTGGCAAGCTCCAGCCAAACATACATCAAATCATAAGTGTGTGCAGGGGTTGTGCCGGGTGTGCCTAGGCACACCCTAATTTTGAGTGAAGAGGTCCTCTTTCACCTCCTACATAGACATTTTAGATGTCCCTTATCTTCTTTGCGATGAATAAAATAAAGCTGACTGTCAGAGTTATTCAAAGAGAACCGAAAAGTCGCCGCACGTTCGGTGACTTTTTGCTTTCTTCAATTCAGGGCGATTCGGCAATCCCATTTCAGCGACCCTGCGGTGTATTCAGCAAGCACCACAGGGCCGTCATAGTGCAGGTAAAAGCTGCCGAAAAGCTGCCGAACACTCACCGCAAAACCCAGGCGAATGCACACCAAAACCTGCAAAAACATTTGGATTAACCCCGCCGAACACACCGGAGAAACGCGAGCAGGAGCCGTACACAGCGCAGAGCAGCCACTGGAAAAACCCGACACTGCAGACGAATGGAGTGAAAAAAAAAAAGTACGCTTGAATGTTTGTAAAAAGGGAAACGCTGTTTGCAAACAAGCTACTGAGCGAAAATGTCTGAAATTTACATATGAGGTCCAATGAATGATAATAAAAAGGGCTGTTACAGAAAAAAGAAAAAACGTTTAATAAAAGGAAAAAAAATTTTTGCAAAAAAATCCCGAAAAATGCTTAACAGATCTTAAAAAATCTGTAAATAAAGAGACTTTTTACTGCAGAATATTATAATAAACGGTTTATTAGATATTGAATTAAAACGGGAATATTTTTAACATTGAAGCCTATGGGATTCACCTGAATAAACCTGTCGAATGAAGCAACCGAATGGCTGGGTATTTCGGCAACTTTTCACTGCTGGTTTTTGTTCTCTGAATAGACGGAGCTATGGGGATTTCACTGCTCTCGAACAGGCATTGTATGAGAAGGCAATTCACCAACATTTGGCAAACTGCCTGCTCTCTGGATAGCCGAATGGCCAGGAAAGGTAACCGAACGCTGAATTTCCGCTTTCGGTTACCTTTCAGCCCCAATTCACATCTCTTTGAATAACCCTGCCTATCTCCGATTACATCCTTGTTATTTTTAATGAAAAAATTGAGTTTTGGGCAAAATCCTCTACACGTACGTTTTCAGTTAATAAATGTTCCACGGGTGCACACCCTAATATAACTGTCTGCACATGCCAGTGCATCAAATTAACTTTCATATATTTACTTCTGCATGGAGAAGAAAAAAAAAACAAGGGACATGAACATAATAGTAACATTGTTGCCAGCAATAAGAATATAAATGCTATCCCTCATTCATTTCAGCAATACACGTCCGATTCCAAATGAGCCATTGCAGAACTGCTGTTGCGCCTTGGCTTATATGGTCACCTACTGTGCATTTATTCATCCTACGCTTTGCCATTACTGTACTATACCATGCCCTTAAAGTTTTTTGCACCATGGATATGATGTCCGAAGTGCTAACACTCTTTAAAACCAGACGGGAATGTGTGTCTAAAACACATATCGGCAGCTGGTCCAACATAGATCCCATTCCTGTAGTAATGCCTTTTGGCCAACAGATGGTGACCTGTCACCTGTCACCACCGCGGCTCCGACCGCCTCCTCTGTTCGGCGGGAGCAGGGAAAGACTGGGTGAAAAAGTCCCCCCAGTCTCTCCCTGCGTATCACTACGCTGACCAGCCGGATCTCGAGAGGCGAGATCCGGCTGTTCATGTGACCGGCAGGGGGGAACTCAATGGAGTCCTATGGACTCCTCGAGTGGATGCTCGCGGCTGCTCTCAGCGCTGCCGCGAGCATCCCAAATTTTACGGCGCGGTAACAATGCAGGCAGCATTTTTTGCGCCTACATTCTAATCCAGCGTTAAAATGCGGTGCAAGGGGAAAACTGTGGGCACAGTTTTTCTTCCCTTGCGCCCGTGTTTTAACGCTAGGATTGTAATTTGGCACTATATGTATATATTTTTGACAAATATTATCCGTCCAGTTGTTTTAACCCCTTCACTACAGCTATTGTTTATATGATCAGCAGTAGGAGACACACAGGGTTATTCAGAGAGAGATGAAACTCAGGAGAATAACTGGAGAAGTGAAAAATCTAGGTCAAAATAGCCAAACCAGAAGAATTCTCCCATTTATCTCACTTTCCAAATTGGCTATTTGGTCTAGATTGTTCTCTTCTCCTGGCAGTTCTCCTGGTTTTCACCTCTCTGAATAACCCTGACAGCAGCCCGGGTTCGTGTTAACACGATCTGGGGTTATGATGTATTACTGCAAATTGATTTTTGCAATCTAATTTACTTTGCGTTTGAGTTTCAGGTGGTGCCGCCAAAGTTTTAGCCCTGTGGGCATAATGCCCATGGTGCTAAAATAGTTTAAAATCTACTAGGGAATGTCCTTTATCAGACATTCACCAGCCAATGTGCCATGCCTTGAACTGCAGTTCTAACTGCAGTGACTCCATTTGGCCAGTAGATTGCGACAGCTGCCTGCAAAATGGGTTATTACAGTATGAAATACACTATATTGCCAAATGTATTCGCTCACCTGCCCAGCTCCTGATTTGGATGGGTGAGTGAATACTTTTGGCAATATAGTGTATTTCTTATCGTATAAAGATTTCAAAATGATTTTCAAAAAAAAAAAAAACACTGATTCCCGACAGTGGATTTTTGGAAAAATCACTTGGTGGCGAAGGTATTAAATTTATGTTAATATAAGATAGATAGACACTCATATTTTTCCAACTTGTATAAACTCACTAGAAGAATTGAAAATGGCAGGGCAGATTATAGGAGATCAAAAGACACTTATAACTATGCAGGTGTGACAGAAAATATATCATTATAAACCCAGCTTACTCTACAAGCCTTTAGTACAATGCACGGCACTGCAATTATAACAATGTGAAACAGGGCACTAGAGTTTTCAACAAGTTCCTAGTACTCTGTTCTTCACCTTCCATATTCCTGACATTCCTTTTTAAAAGGAGAAGCTATCATCTCAGCTTTGTATATCAAAAAGTTGTTTGAAGCTAACGTCTAAGTAAGACTAAATCTGATCCACTGCAAAATGAAGTGCCATAGGTATGACGAGAGTGATCAAGGAACACTTCTACTCAATGCACAATCATTTTTAGTCTTGTTATACAATCTGCCACAAAATACGGTAAATATATTTCAGGTAGTAAAAAGAAACACAGACTATAAAGGTAAATTTTCAACATTATAAACACGCATTAAACGTTTGATGACGTCTAGATTAAACTCGAAAAACATTCTTTCAAATTATGTTTAATTTCACAAACTATCCTTAAATCAGTTTACAATATGTTAAAAAAAAATCTAAAATGTGCCAGTGATGGAGGAAAAGGAAATCTATAAATCTTTTAGCTTGAGTCTTGCTTCTAGTTTCCTTTATGGTGTTTTTGAACCCTGCTAGAACAGCACTCTGAGATGTTATAATGTCATGGGAATCTGTCAATAACCTATGAGGAAAGAAGAAAAATAAGTTGACTAAGAGAGAGCTTCGGTTTTATTTATTTTTGATAGACATTACAATAAAATGTAATTCCAGGGCTTTAAAAGCTGTGTAAAGACATTAGAAACAACTTATTCAACAAACAAACTACAGGGGGTACATTCATATTACTATTTACTTTCACAGGAAATTGTAAAACCATCATGATGACTTGCAATGTTCGATATTGTGACACTATAATGACATTTGACATTTTAAAGTAAACATTTCAATGTCGCTATTTATAAAAATAAATCTTTGCATGCATGCTTGGCATATTAGTAGTTGTATGATATTTATGTATATAAAACATATCTAATTAACCCCTTCACTTCAGATAGAGTTACAGTCATTTGAGCTGCAGGTCTATTTTCTTCCCCTGCATCGGCTGCTGAATGCATGATGTCAGGGATTTTAGTTAGCCGCTTTTATACAGTTTTAACTCTTTGGGCATTATGCCCACAGGGCTAAAACTTTGAGGACATCTTCTGCAGTCCAAAAGCAAGCAAAATTTGTTTGCTGCAAACAAATTTCATTTACTTTTGGGTTGTAGATCAGCAGTTTGAGATATGTCGATATTGGGGCACTGGATGGTGCCTTTGAAGCCTGAGATATCTCGATCTCGGTAGTGAAGGGGTTAAGAGCACTCCACTTCAACCCGTTCACAACCTGTTGATTTTTCCAAAAACCCACTGGGTCCTGGTTTTATGGAAAATCACTTCACATTATCAAAAATGTCAAAACATATATAGCCTCAGTCTATACATATATTTTTTATTATACAATATAGTACAGTAAGCTCACCTGACATGCAGAAGGCTCTCCATGCTGGTTAAATTTTGTTACTGCAGCATGTGTATATGACACACAAGCAGGTATACTTCATTACAGACACGAGAGCAGTTCCCTGAGCTACAGGACAACGGCTGCATTTGTCACGTTCCACATTCCCAGCCCTGTCCCCTGTATACGTTATATTCCTATTGAGGCCTTGTGTTTATGTTGTCTTTCCTGGATTGCAGCTAAGGGGTTAATTGTGTCTGCTCTCCTAGCCCACTTTGTCTTGATCTCCTCCCTATTTAAGAGCAATGCACCCATAGTGCATTGCTCTATGATTTATTCACTTCCTGGTTTCTCCAGTGTTTTGTATTCAGAAAGCTGCCTGCTGTTTTGTTCCTGATCAGTTTGTATACTCTGTTCATAGTACTGTTGATCCTGTTTTCCCTGTCTGTCTGTTACTCCTGCCACTGTGTTCCTGGTTTATTTCTAGTTATTCCTGTGTTGGTTTTCCCTTGCTGTATTTTGGTTTTCTGTTTATTGTTTATGCTGATTACCTGTGTACTGATTATTGGCTTGTGTGACAACCCTTCTGGCTTTAGAACCCTGGAATCTGGATGTCATACATTCTCTGGCTTTCGGATCTCTGGCTTTCCTCATGACTATGCTTTTGTATGTTCTAAGTCTGGACTGTTTATATTGAGTTCCTAGTATCTGTGTTTATTTTCTAGGACTCTGCATGGCTTTGTGGTAACTTTTCCTCTAGCGCATATCCGGCTACTTTAAAGACCAGCCTATCAGTCTAGGGATTCTTTGGTATTGCCGTGCAGGAGTCCCTGGTTAACCCTGTGTTGTTCTTGCCACCTCATATAGTAGTTCTGCATATAGGGGCTTTCCATCTGAACCTGGGCCCCACCTTAGCACAAGCCTGGTGCCGCCAGCATGACAGCAATGTACTGTATATGTTGCAACTTTAGCAACTTGCTCTGGAGACCATATGGGAATTAATTTGCAATAAACACAATTTTCCTGCATTTCTCCACAAAAAGACTTTTTGTTTTTCCTTGATGTTGGCCTCATTTTTGAAAAGCGAGTATGCTCAATCACGGTAGTGAAGGGGTTAACTACACCAAGAATGCAGCCAATAACTGCAAATTATTGCATACAAAATCTTGTGTTCTACAGTTCCAGAATGAAAAAAAAAAACATATTGCAATGTAGGCTTTATTCACTACACTAATATGAAAGTATTCCAAGCTCATCCTGGCTGTAATAAATTATTTAAAGGTGTTATATTGAAAAGTTTTTTTTTATTTCTAAAGAAGAATCTTTCTGTTCTGAAAATATCAATATAATATATTTATTCACACCAGACTTTTCTCCAAAAGCACACCATATTCTATGTACAGTATAAAGGAAATTGTATGCTATTGAATATATAGAGCAGTACCATTTATAGAGGTTTGTACATTTCACAAATCTAAAGTCCTTTAGTCCATTGTGGCTTCAAGGCTGACCTTGTTCCTTGTTTGCAACGCGTCGGTTTGCAAAATGCAAGCACAAAACAAACACACAAACAAAAAAATCCTACAAGTCTACCGCTAACTGAAAGAGAACACAGGTGGATATTGGCTAATGGCAGTGTTGCTCTTCAAGTACTGTAAAGTACAAGTCAGAATTTACGAAAAATACTTGTAATAATTTTTATAATTTTAATAACATTTTACTTAATTTAAATTTAATTTTAATAACTGCAACAATCTGCATAAAAAATATACAGGGTTATTCAGAGAAAGGTGAAACTCAGGAGAATTGGTAGGAGAAGAGAACAATCTAGCCCAAATAGCTGATTTGGAAAAGTAAGATAAATAGGAGAATGTTTCTGGTTTGGTTATTTTGACCTGGAATTTTCACTGCTCCAGTCATTCTCCTGAGTTCACCTTTCTGTGAATAACCCTGATAGTTTAACTGGGTTATTTTAAGCAGAGAAGGCCCCAGGCAAAAGCGAAATAGGCATTTGCCTAAGGCCTCATACCAGCTGGGTCCTCTTGTTACCAGAAAATGTAGAGGGCAGTCATTCCTCTGGAGGTCCAATCTGACTCCCAGCAGCAGAAAGCCCTCTCTGTGGCTGGAACACTAGAACCTGTTCTGCTTTGAAGCACCTCAATGTTTTAATAACAGGTAGTTAATACTGCCTGCACTGGAGGACTTTTTCCTTTTCTGAAGAACACGGGGCAACTTTAGAATGGTTTACTTTTTTCAATGATGTCTGCATCAAAAAGCGTCAAGATAATGTCACTGGGATCACAAAGTTAACCAGTTCCAGTTGTCTGGGAAATTATATTTATTTAATGATACAGTCGTACACTGAAAATTTCTTAGTATCACAAGATGCAACATCGCATGCAGGGTGACAGTGGTATTGTGTAAAAGATATATATTTTTCAAGCAAAGGGAAACCATCCATCCTCCTTTTTGAAAAAAATGTGTAAATAGGTGATCATAGACTCAATTTTATGTGTTTCAACGCAAAACACCTATACAATTATCTGTTTTTACTTTACAGTGTAAGATCAGAAGCTTTAAATCCAGTAGACTCAAAAAAGGAGCCAGTCCAACAGTAGTAAAGCGCTTTTCTTCAGGAAGCAAACAGCAATGTTTCAGCTGTCGATGCAGCCTTTTTGTAGCGGAAGTTTTCAAACTTACTATCCTTGCACTTAAGATGGAAAAAAAATGGCGCTAAAGTTAGCACCTCAATCTGAAAGCGTTAGTGCCAAGATAAGTGTGGTTAAAGCATGCCTTCCTTATTACAATTTCTGATGCTACCCTGGTAAGGAATTCGTTAGTGCATTGTTTTTTGCTATAGCTTCCGTGAGCTTACTGTACCTTGCGCATCCTATTCTTAACATGGGGAGCACAAACCTACATTAGCGTTCTGATAAGTAAGGTATTACAAAGTGCTAATTACCACAGGTATGTGGACAGCCATATTTTAGCATCGCCTAAAAGCTGTCGCTACTTTTCAGAATCATCTAAAAACCTCCCCAATAAATCCTATACTCACCTCTCATCCTTTGGCAAGAATGGTGACCCGATTCGCCACTTTATGTTGCCAAGAACAGAGTGAGACGGGGAACAAATAGTTCCCAGTCCACATCCACGATCACTCCAGTGCTGCGTGATCTTGGAATCGCAATGCTCCATGGAATTCTGTGATCTCCAGGTAGTGATACTCGTAGCAGTGCTGAAGTGCTACCGCAAGTATCCCAACCATTAGCACAGCATTCTGGGGAAAGGTGCTGAGGTAGCACCTGCCCAGAATATCATGCTAACATGGGGATGTTATGGGGTGCAAATTGCTCCCCATTAGCATCCCCATGTTAGCGAAAACTAGGGAATAGTGCTCAAAGTGTAAATGTCAGGTATTTATTACTTGCAGTGGAAGATGCTGTATAGTTATTGAGAATAATGGAGTGTGGAAACCCGTTACTCATAAATTAGACATGTGCACGACCAAAAAATTTGTTTAGTTTCAGATAATTTCATTCTGTTTTTTTTCGTTACGGATCATTTCGTTCTGGTTTTTTTTTGTGTTTCGTGCGATATGTTACCGCGATATATATTTTCGGACCGATCCACAAATTCAGACGGCTGGTCTTTGTTTTTCAGGTCCATTCATGTTTTCATTTTTATTGTTTATTCAAATTTTGGGATGATTGGTATTTCATTTTTATTAGTTATTTCGTTTTTATCAGCTATTGGAATGTGAAACTGATTTAATTACTTAGATTAGGGTAAAAGAAAAAAGTAATCCCCCTGCTACGGAGCCCCATGGAGCTTCTGTCCTTGGTTCTGAATAGGTTTCAGCACCATGGATAGCCCCCGCGGAATGCAGCCAGACTGAAGAAAAAAAACGTTCCATTCAGCAAAGAAAAAAAGGCTTGTTTTAAAATAAATTAGGAATCGCCTGATTAAACCTGTCGATCGAACCACCTAAAATCAGGGTTACAAATTAGGGTTAGATGCTAGGGTTGCAGTCAATGAATTTCACTTGAAAATGGGCACCATTATGTGCCCCAAAATTACTAGAGTTGCTAACACTCTTTTGACCAGCTGGGTCCAGATGGTCACCACGAAGACTGCAGTAGCTCATTTTGGCCAGCAGATGGTGACATATTCCTGCTAATTAGGTTATTACAGTAAAGAATAAATGTGGATTATTGACCTGATAGTGTTTTTTTTAAGAAAATCTCTTGATAGTGAAGGGGTTATGCTAACAATTTTTGAATAGGTAGGAATATGGGTGTGATGGATTGCCGCTATTCAGGACAAAAAGATCTGCCGTTAACTCCTTGTCTCGGAGAGTAACGGGGTAGCGGGCCTGCCGAGGTGTCAGCCCTGGATACAGCCAAGGCAGCTGCTCTAAATTTGACAATCTGCTCTCTGAAGCCAGTAAAGCTGCTTCTTGGAAATAAATGCATGTATCCGCTGCTCGCCTCTGCGTGGATCTGAGGCTCTGTGAAAATATCCCTTTATCCCCCAGTCACTTGCCAAGGTAGGCTTTAGTTTGAAGGAAAATCAGTGTGTATTTTGGATGGGAACATACAGTGTTTATATACAGTTTCAAGATCTTGATAACCCAGCCTGCCATTGTTCTACACCCTGCCCACACCAGACTTTATGGCACCTGGCTATCCTGTTAGCCCATTGAGGACAATGGAACATTTGTCCTAGCCATAGCACAATTCTTGGGATGCACCCCCTTGCCCCAAGCGGGAGTCCAGTAGTTGGGATGCACCGCTGCCCTTTGTGCAGGCTGGGCGCGGCTGCCTGATCTGAGGGATATGCTGCTCCTTTTCCTTTGAGAGAGTCTGATACCCCACCAAGGTTTGCAGATCCACAGGGGTTAATTCCAGACCGGCGGAGGCACTTCCCAGGAACAACTGGATAGCACTGGTCCCCCCGCTCCTCCTGCCAAACTGCCCAGCAGCTGGTGGAGTGTAACCTGGTTAGAGATCTATAGCAGCAGCCACTCTATCGTGGGATAGTCAGATGTAGGGGTTCCTGGTGGCACTTACCCTTCAAAACTCACTCCAGACCAAAGCTATTTTTATCAACCCTGGGGACCTACTGTCCAAAAAGTGCCATGGTGGGGCTAAGGTTCCAGGGCAGGCGGGTGAATGGGTGGCAGATTTTAGCCACTCACCAGCAATGTTTGCGATTTCTTGGGGAGTGACGGGTATCACACATTTTCAGGCAAGTTGGTGAACACATTACAAGGATACAAATAACATATTTCGTTCGGACAATTAAGACTGGTACAAGCTAGCCACAAAAGGGAACAAATTGTTAACAGCACAAGGACAGTACAGACAAAGAAGCAGCCAGGCAGAGAAACCCAGTTACGACATGAGCTGATACATTGTTGCAACGTGCAACTAAGTGGCTGCTGGTAGGAGAGGTGTGAGAAATTGCAATGGGAACACGATTAAATACAAAACAGCAAACAGTTTACAATAATCCTAAAAAGGGAATTCGCACATATAAATACAGGGGAAACATAATACAACAAAATAAGAACAAAATTAAACAAAAAGTAAATTAATAGTGTGGCGGCTGTTCCATCACAATGGGCCATAATGGACACTGAGTGCATTTAGCAAGCTGTAAGATAAAAAAAAATGTGTGGACTCAAAACAAATAGTTATAAAACATAAAGCACTGACAAGAAAAAATGTGTGTTATGAGTTTTGACACCATGCCAAAAGAGGAAAAACACAGAACAAATTTCATAGTATACAAAGCTGTCATGAGTGTTCTGATTATAAGTGTCCTAGTTATGAATCACTTGATCATTGCAGAACCTATAATCATCCTGTTAGCTGGAAGATGGACAGATAGGGAAGAAAGTGGAT
The DNA here is from genome assembly GCA_009667805.1 of Leptobrachium leishanense. Taxonomy (NCBI): domain Eukaryota; kingdom Metazoa; phylum Chordata; class Amphibia; order Anura; family Megophryidae; genus Leptobrachium; species Leptobrachium leishanense. The sequence goes on along the minus strand of CM019064.1, from coordinate 109,079,627 downwards.
CAGCAGCTAAATGAATATACTCTTGTAGATTATCAAAACCTTTCAGTCCTAGAACTAAACATTTTGGCAATGATATCACTGACGTCTTTTATACTACCTTTAAAACGATAAATGTTGGTTTTGTTTTGTAATAACAATAATAGTCTGAGGTGTATCATTGGTTTACACAGCAAATACCTATTACCTTCTGCAACAGTAATAATGGGTCTCATTTTAAATATGTTTAGTCTCCTCCAACAGTCATTCCATGGTTTTCCTTAAAACCATAAGGGTTTTAACCATTTCAAAGGGGAATATTAGGTTTGCATTTATGAAAGTATTGTGTTAAGTATAAAAAAAATGTCTACATAGTTGCTTGCTGAACTAACTTAAGAAAATTATCTTCTACATGGAGTGTCTGTTGCACGAGCACAAGTTACAAGTTAACCCCTTTGCTACTAAGATTAAAAAAATGCTTTCGGGGGGGGCGTGGCTGACTGCCGAAGAGAGCGGACGTGTTTCTAAGGAGCTCCGCACGTCTGCTGCCTTTAGGGTCCAATAACAGACTTTTAAGCAGTGTATGTTTGACTTTTGGACTCCGGCTAGCTGGCCACCTGAACTGAGCTGTGCGGAGGCTGTTTTGTCCCCCCCTCTGGACCTGAGACAACCTTTGAAGCCGCAGGTATTTGGCTGACACGAGGTGCCGGTGGCCATATTGCGGCCTTCGACATGGCTCCTGCGGTCTCTGTTCCCAGCTGCTCTGCCACCTTAGCCTGACCTAAAGATGTTCTGGAGGCTAGGAAGATGGAGGGCCCTCATCTCCCGACTGCCTGAGATAAGAGCCTGACGAGAGAGACGGATGGGCTGGTGGACAGACGGGGGACGGACACCCTCCCCCTGCGAGAAGTTTTGACGCCTTCCTTACAGGCCTGGAGGCCTGTTTGCAACTGATGGACGGGGAGAACGAGGATGCCCTGCTCACCAGAAGAGTTTGGCAACGGATGCTGTTTGCACTGCGGGGCTGCCGGAAGGAGGAGGATCTGAAATCGGAAGAGAATGTGGCTGCTTCGGATGGGCACCTGGTCGTGGCCTGTTCCGTGGCTGTGACAGAGGGCCACGACACGGTCGATGTCCCGGCCGGGATGCTGACTCTGGAACCCATACCTGGCTGTAGGAAAATGGAGGTGCATGTTCCAGGGCGGGGTCCTCCGTGCCCGAGGATGACACCAGGGCCACGAGTGACCATCGCGGGGCCTTTGTGCTTGGGCCTTGCTGTGACGACGGTTGAGCCGAAGGTCGCGGTCCATTTTCTGAGGCCTGCATTGAGGGCGCTGCCCAGGACTCTGGCACTCAGCTTCGTTGAGGGGCTGGGCTGGCCCTGGGCCGTTATCGGTGCGGCAGATGTGGGGACCCGGTTGCTGACTGTTTGGGTTGACACGGGTAGCAGGCGCCAACCTGAAGATGTTCTATACCCCGCTTAGCCCCTGGACACTGGCTGAGGGGACCCTTCTCGCAGGCCCGCTGTTTCCTCTTGGTATTTTGACCCTGGCCCGAAGAGTTTCCGCCTCCCTGGTTACCCTCTGATATCCTCCTCTCCTTTCTGCTGAGTACCTGTCAGGTTCGCGCCAGGATGGAGCCATGGTGGAGTCTTAGGTTTAAGTTTATTTTCCCAAGCGCTGGGGGAGAGCAAATCAGGCAGACACAGGAAGCTGTATAAGTATATAAAGTGTATTCCAGAAAGGTAGGCACACAGCAAACAGTCTTTACATAATACAGAGCACTGGAAACAAATAGACAAGTCCTTCTGTACAAAGGTAGTGTCTTGAAGCACCAGGGATAGTGGGCTATGCAGTCCACCAAGTAGAAAACAGGAGCTCTTCGCAAAGTCCCTTGAGAGCAGGATGGTGAAGCGAGGCTTGAATACAGATAGCCACAGGTGTGGTCATAATACACCAGGGATAGTAGGCTAGGCAGTGTTCACCGCTGACAGGATCCACAGACCTGGAACCAGGAGCTCTTCTCAAAGGACTTTCTGTAATGTAGGCAGATGAAGCAGGAACACTTGTAGACAGTAACGATAACAGTACAGAGGATCATAGGGAATGCAGACAGACTCAGGGAGAGGCAGCTCACAGAACCTCACAGTAAGCAGGATGGGGAATTACAAAAGAGAGAGCCCTGAGAGAAGGGTCTGACTAGGTTATAAGCACACCCACTCAGGAGTAGGGATGAGCCGAACGCTCCCTTGTTCGGTTCGACTTCGAACTCGAACAATTTCAAAAGTTCGAGTTTGAACTCAAAAACGATCTGAACTCAATGTACGTCAATGGGACCCGAACGTTTGATTTTTAGAGTGCCCTCCAAGAGGGCATATATGCTAGATATTTGCCATAAAAGGTGTATGGGGTCCGGGTAGTGCCCTGGGGGACAGGAAACAAGGACAAAAAGTAAAAAAAAAAAAGTTTTTAAAGGTACAGTGAGTTTTCCATGAAATAAGTGTTAAGAATAAAAATGAAAAGTTCCTTCAAATATTGTGCCTAGGAGGTCCCCATAACCTGCCCATTAAGTGGCGGATTTGTAGGATGTATAGAAACATTTAAAAACAAAAAAATGACATTTCAGATGACGGTAAATGGTTTTCCTTTAATCTATTCATAAACAACTGCTTGGGGCGGCAGCCTGTATGAAAAGAGGAGACGTTTTAGGACACGCAGAACAAGTTTAGTGATTTTTTTGGCTAAATTATGGTGAAACTTGTGCAGGCTTTGGATGAAAGTAACAATAGGTGCTTTAAAATTGGGCCTTCAGTGTCGGCAACAGTGCCGTCAAACCGTACCCCTCTGTGGTATTGTGGAAGAGTGCAGGGTTGGACCCTGCGGTCAAATATTAAAATTATATGAATCTGGTATAGGCGTCAGTGGCAGTGCACCCGAACATTGTGCCTTTGGTGGCAGCAAGTGCCTTCACACTGTAAGTAACCCCTCTGTGGTATTGTGGAAGAGTGCAGGGTTGGACCCTGCAGTCCAATATTAAAATGATATGAATCTGGTACAGGCGTCAGTGCACCCAAATATTTTGCCTTTGGTGGCAGCAAGTGCCTTCACACCGTAAGTAACCCCTTTGTGGTATTGTGGAAGAGTGCAGTTGTGGACCCTGCGGTCCAATATTAAAGTTATATGAATCTGGTATAGGCGTCAGTGGCAGTGCATCCAAATATTTTACCTTTGGTGGCAGCAAGTGCCTTCACACTGTAACCCCTTTGTGGTATTGTGGAAGAGTGTAGTGGTGGAGGTTTTGGGAATGCAGAAGAGATCCCCGATCTATTCAGTTACGTCAGCATCAGAGGATTGATAGCTGCTGATCCAGGACTGATTCATTTTTATAAATGTCAGCAGGTCTAAAGAGTCGGTGGACAGATACACTCTTTTGCCTGTGACAAAACCTCCAGCGACACTGAACGTCCTTTCAGAAAGCACACTGGATGAAGGGCAACATAGTAGCTGCATAGCATATTGGCTAAATTCTGGCCAGTGATCCAATCTCAACACCCAGTAAGCCAGTGGATCATCTGCTGTAAAGGTATCCAGGTCTGTCCTTGTCCCTAGGTAGTCCTGCACCATACGGTGAATGCGCTGGCGATGGGTGCATACATTTGACGTCCCTTGGCATCGTGGACTAAATTATTTTAAAGAGGCATCAGTCAAGCGGCCCCAGGCTTCATCTCTATTCCTTTGATCATCCACAGCCTCAGAAGCACCTGTGTCATCACTTGGTAACCTACCAGTGTCTGGAAAGGTGCTACACAAGTGTCGCTTTAGAGTGTCCTCGAGTTGTTTCATACTGTCTTCCCTCTGTGCGGGCAGGATGAGCTCTGCAACTTTACCCTTGTATCGTGGATCAAGAAGGCTTGCCAACCAGTAATGATCCCTCTCCTTGAAAGCACGAATCCTGGGGTCCTTTAGCAAGCTTTGCAGGATAAGGGAGCCCATGCAGCGTAGGTTGGAGGTGGCATTAGCTTCCGAGTCTTCCTGGTTAATGAGGATGACCCCATCGTGCACTTCCTCCTCACAGCCACGTGCTAGTCCTTGGGTTTCTGGGCACACAAAACCCTCCCTTGAGGAATCCCCACCTTCAATGCCCCCACTACTTAAATATTCCTCCTCATCCTCCTCCTGTCTGATCTGAGGACCCGCAGGAATGCTGTTTGCGTAAAGACTGGGGCCTTGAGAGCTAGGGAAAGCCTCCTCTTCCTCCCGCTGCTCTGCCTCTAGTGCACATCTATAATTCTCGGCAGAGTGCGCTCCAGCAGGAACACTAAAGGAATTGTGTCACTGATGCATGCACTGTCCCTGCTCACCATCCTCATTGCTTCCTCAAATGGTGACAGTACAGTGCATGCATCCTTGATCATCAGCCACTGTGGGGGGGAAACAAGTTGACCTGAACCTGTCCTTGTGCCATACTCACACAGGTACTCATTGATGGCCCTCTGCTGCTTGTGCAGACACTGCAGCATTGCCAATGTTGAGTTCCACCTGGTGGGCATGTCACAGATCAGGCGGTTTGTGGGAAGGTGGAATTCTCTTTGAATTTCTGCCAGGCGAACACTTGCTGGAAATGACCATCTGAAGTTGCTGCAGACTTTTCTGGCCTGGCTGAGAAGCTCTGGCAGCCCTGGGTATCTGGTTAGGAAACGCTGTACCACTAGATTTAGGACATGTGCTAGGCATGGTACATGTGTCAATTTACCCTTGCGTAGGGCAGAGAGAAGGTTGCTGCCTTTATCACAGACGACCATTCCCAGCTGAAGCTGGCGTGGTGTTAACCATCTCTGCACCTGGCCCTGCAGAGCTGACAGAATTTATGGCCCGGTGTGGTTCCTGTCCCCTAAACAAATCAGCTCAAGCACAGTATGGCATCTTTTTGCTTGGTCCATTGCGTAGCCCCTGCCACGCATCGGTTTAACTGCCACTTCGCCAGAGACATTGAAGGAGGAGGAGGAGGAAGAGGAAGAGGTGGTGGAGCAGACACCTCATACAAGCAGCTTTCTGGAGGCGTGGTGGATGAGCAAGTTCCAGCACAGATCCCCATCCTAGATCCCTCGCAGCTGCAAGCAGAGTTACCCAGTGTGCCATGAAGGAAATGTAATGGCCCTGTCCATGCTTGCTGGACCACGTGTCTAAAGTAATGTGCACCTTGCTGCTGACTGCCTTTCCCAATGACTCCATACCATTGTGTTCCCCATGCTGGTATAGTGCTGGAATGGCCTTCCCTGAAAAGAAATGGCGTTTTGGAACCTGTCACTGTGGTACAGCACATTCGACAAATTCACGGAAGGAAGCAGAGTCTACCAGCTGGAAAGGCAGCAGCTGTAATGCGAGTAATTTTGCTAAGCTGGCATTTAGACACTGTGCTTGGGGATGGTTGGGACTATATTTTTTCTTACGCTGCAGCAGCTGTGGCAACGTAATCTGACTGCGTAAATCTTCAGCTGATGGGATGCTGTCACATTCTGAGGAAGGACCTGGTACACCCATTACTGTAGCATCATCCCTGTCAGTGGAGGTTGTAGGCAATGACATGGCAGGACATATAGTGGGGGTAGATACAGATGAGGAGGACCTATGCAAAGTGTTGTGCCAACGGGATGCGTGGCAGGTGGTCATATGTCGTCTTAAGCACGTGGTACCCAAGTGTCTGATGTCTTTCCCACACTTGATCCTCTTCTGACATAGCTTACAAATAGCAATGCTGCAGTCTGCTGCACATGTCGTGAAGAACTCCCAGACAGCAGAGATCTTGGACGTGTGCTGCGAGACAACAGCGCTCTGCACCTGAGAAGCTCTGACATCTGATGCCTTGGACTGGCTACGGTTGCTCATAGAGGACGTTCTGCCTCGTTTTTGTTGTGCCTCCTCCTCCTCCCTTGACTCCCCTGTTCGATCAGGCACCCAGGTAGAGTCAGTGACCTCATCATCATTGTCATCACCCCCTATCTCTTCATCACTGGAACCAACCTCGCAATATGCTGCAGCTGCTGGGGGAACATGAGTGCCAGTTCTTTGTGTCAATGGCACCCCCTCCCTCTAGGCTGATTATACTCCCTTCCTCAACCTCAGAGTTTGAATCAAAGCACTGGAGTTGCTGCGCATCCTCAAGCAGCACGTCACTGTCACTGTAGTCAAACAATTCAGCTGACTCCTCCGTGTATGATAGTGAGGCTACGGCAGGAGTAGCTGTGGACATGGAGGCTGAATTAGATGTTTTGGCAGCTGAGATGGACTGTAAACCACTACAGGCCTGGCTGGCAGAGGACTCGGGTATGAGGATAGCCTGGTTAGCCAATCCTGCAAATCCTCTGTATGTTGCTGCTGCTTAAGACGGCCAGCACCAGTTAGAAAGGACAAGCGTGCCCCTGCAGAGGATGCACCATGTCCACGACGACCAGGGGCACAGCTTTCTGACACAGAGGCTGCTTGCCCTCTTATCTGTGTCTGGGAGCGTCTGCCTGTCCTTTTTGGTCTTTCTGACATGGTGAGTGATATATAGATTAAAGAACCAAAAATTTGTTGCAGCCACAAAGGGTCCACAGTTGGCATGGAAGACTTCCAAATCCAGACACAGCAATATAGAAAAATATTTACCAACTCTTGTGTGTGATGAATAAAAAGGTTTTATTCCATGGTGAGCACAGGAAAAAGACAACGTTTCGACCTTCACAGGTCTTTGTCAAGTCTAAGATAGATATATATATATATATATATATATAGATTAAAGATATACAGAAGTCTGATTCAACTCTGGTGTAAATTTTGGAGATATACAGAAGTCTGATTCAACTCTGGTATAAAGATTGGAGATATACAGAAGTCTGATTCAACTCTGGTATATAGATTAAAGATTTTCCGAACTGGTATAAGTCAGCGATTTTACTGATATTTTCCCTGCAAGGCTGCCAATGTCCTCTACTCTCTCTCTCATTCACTTCCTCTCCTGCAGGCTGCAACACCCTGATAGCTGGCAACAGCCATATTCAACTCTCAATAGATAAACAGATGAACTCTGATTAAACTGTGTTATTGTATGGTATCTAGAATTAGATCAAAGATATACAGATTTTCCAGAACAATGCTATAAATCAGTGATACACACTGTCCCTGATAGTCTGGCTGTGCCAAGACAGATTTATATTTGCTGAACTCTGGTATAACTCTCTGATACACACTGATAACAGGCTGTGCCAAGACAGATTCTAATTTGCTGAACTGTGGTATAACTCACTGATACACACTGATAACAGGCTGTGCCAAGACAGATTCTAATTTGCTGAACTGTGGTATAACTCATTGATACACACTGATAACAGGCTTTTCCAAGACAGATTCTAATTCCCAGAAATCTCCTACAACTCACTGAAACACACTGTCCCTGATAGCCTGGCAGTGCTAACACAGATTCTAATTCCCAGAAATCTCCTACAACTCACTGAAACTCACTGTTACTGATAGCCTGGCAGTGCCAACACAGATTTTAATTCCCAGAAATCTCCTACAACTCACTGAAACACACTGTCCCTGATAGCCTGGCAGTGCCAACACAGATTCTAATTCCCAGAAATCTCCTACAACGTCACTGATACACCCTGACAGAACAATCTCCTGTCCTCTCCGATTCACTCCTGCAAATACACGCGCTGGAGCTGCAGGCAGGGAAGAAGCCTTATATAGTGTGCTGCAGGACTTAGCTCTGTGAGCCCATGATTGGGCAAAATTTGCACAATCAGGACTCTGAGCCATGATTGGCATAGTCTTGCACCTGTTACAAGCTTCAGGCCAGTGGAAAAGTGCATTGTGGTCCATTGTGGTACATTGTGGATGAACACGCGGCGAACACGCGGAAATGTTCCGAACGGGCAATGTTCGAATCGAACTCCGAACCGAACAGCTCATCCCTACTCAGGAGCTGGCACAGGTGATTAAACCCTGAGTGGACGCAGACATAGAGCAACAGAACATATGATGAATAGGCAGGCTTCTCGGGCTGAGGCATGACAGCACCTCTACTTTTTAGAGAAGTTTGCGTTCTGTCACTTCTGTTGACGCTCGAGGACTTTGATTTTTGGTGGGGCACCCCCTCTTTTTTCCTTCTTCCAATTTTTAGTGTTTCGCTGAGACCCCCCCTCCCTTTATGCATTGTCTTCACCACCGCATGGCGTAATTTTTGCATTTGGCTGCTGTATTTTATGTCTCTCCCTTATTATTTTTCTTACAGTATCATTATATTGCTGACCTTTGCTGGCCATATGTGGCCTTTACCCCCTGTTTGATCTTATGCTGTCATTGTTTAACATTCTAAAATAAAGAATTTAAAAAAAAAATGCTTTCAGGAACTAGTGGGTTTTTTAGAACCTCATTATTAATTAATAGAACAATAAGAAATATTTGGGAATGTTCCCAATGTATTTCTTACTGTAATAACCTATTTGGCAGGCACATTTCCCTCTACTGGCCAAATGGAGTTACTACATTTATGAATTCTGTGCAGGATCAGATGGGGAGCTGTCCGTTAGAGACATTCCCCAGTTGGTTTTAAAAAAGAGTTATCACTTTGGGCATCATGACCACAGTGCTAAAACTTTGTGGTACCTTCTGGAGCCAAATCAAAATTAACCTGCAACAAACAAATTTAATTTGCAAAGACATATTATAGCTCAAGATTGTGGTAAGACAAAACTGCTGTGTCTGCTTCTGCTGTTTCCTATTTAGTCTTCTTTCTAGGCTTTTTTTTCAATAAAAGTCAGCTGGGCAATATTAGACAATGATGATACATATTTAGATACTCATAGCACCATTGACTAGTTCAATTGCTTAACATTTTCAAATCCGGCAAATCAGAATCCAATTTTGAAAAAAAAAGTCTAATTTTAAAAATATCTGATGAGTCCTTTTTGTTGTTTAGCCTCAATATGACTTAAAATTAATAACAAAACGCATATCATAACTTGTATATCTCGTTTAGAATCTAATTTTGTGAGTTAAGGGTCCAGGTAGTACTGGAACATTGTCAAACACACCTTGTTTTAATGATATATACATTTAAATTACCTTTATTTTTAAACTTCTGAATTGCCCCAGCTAGATGCCTTATTAACCCCCTTAACACCCAAAATAGAGTTCTTGATTTTGCATTGTAATGCATTGATAAGCACTCATTACCATATCAAAAGACCATTTTCACACCTTTTTAAAGCAAGATTAGTGTGTCCCCTGTGGAGAAACAAAATCCTTTGTTTTATGTCTCTCCAAGCACTCTGGAAAGACATAAAACCAGCTGCAAATAGAAGTGTTTAACCTCACTATAACAAAATGTGCAACTAGATTACTGCTGCATTACAGCTGCCAGGTATAGGGGGCGGAATAAAGGGAGTATTCTGGGGTCACTCACTGCTGTACAGGGATATGATTCAGGGGATTATAATGAGTGAAAATCCCTGTACAGAACAGATAAAAGGTGTTACTGTAATCTCCATACACAGGCATTATGCCACTCACAGAAATTATTTTTATATACTATTGGTATTTTTTGGAAGCTGCATTGCTAACGATCTCATTATTATCACTTCAAATACCCATAAGAAGGAGATATGAACATTATTATTATTATTATTTTTATTTATCACAGTTACTGTCTCTAACACAAAGGTCTTTTCTGCCTGTATTATAATAATGAAGTCCCTGTTTGAAATTGTGCAAGATAAGGGACACCATCTGAATCTAACATTTCAACAATATTTCTGTAAAGGATAAATAAATACATGAAAAATTAAAAATGAGCAAATTAACATTTACATTTTTTTTATCTTATTTGTGAACTTCACATGCCATGTTTCAAAAAAAATTTATGATAAAAAAAGATCAGCAGAAATCGCATGGTAGTGAAGGGGTTAAAGTGTCCGCAAAGTTTAAAAATCTATGATACAAGACCAGAACTTTTTAGCAAGTAAGATTGTAGATGAGAATAAAATGGCAGTGTCAATTTTCCCACAAATACTCCTGTGTTTTGTAAGCTGCTATAACCATTCTACAAGGAAACTAATGTTCTATGCGTATCTATTAGCAGATATACAATGTGTGCCTACCATCCATTAGCAAAGCAGATAGACAGTTTAACATATTGACCCACATTTAAACAATGATTGACAACCATTACATTTTCTCATATTCACAGGTGCTGTATTCTTCATCATAAGTAAATATAATTTAACTGAAGTTACCATCTGAGTTGTGCATACAGACGTTATCTATATGACAACTGAGAGTGAAATGAGAATGGAATTGGAGAATTAGTTTGTTCTTTTTAGACTCTATTTCTTTCATTTACAGTTTTTATGGGTTTTCTGGAAGAACAGAGAATTCGAAAATAAATGCAAAAAAACTGCACTATACATTGTTATATTGTATCAATATGTTATACGGGACAAACATAGGCGGCAGGTTTCAAGAGTTCACTGCAGAAAAACTGAAATCATCCAATGTAAGTAGAGAAATATTTGAGGTGGTCATAACTTTGGTATTGATACTTTTATCAATACAGTTAATTACACATACAGGTCTATTCACTAAATAGCACAGAAAGGAGAATTGACAGAAGTGAAAATTCTAGGTCAGAATAGCCAAACCAGAAAATTCCTCCCATTTATCTCACTTTCCAAATCGGCTATTTGGTCTAGATTGTTCTCTTCTTCTGTCAATTCTCCTAAGTTTCCTCTTTTAGTGAATAGACCTATTAGTTAATTAAATAGTAATGACACTTTAAAATGCCCTTGATCAGATGTATAATATAACTGCCCAGACGTAATTGGCCTATGTTTGTGTTTGTCTAGGTTTGGCAATCAATTCAACAATAGCAACTTTTAGTGCATTTGTCAAAACTATCAGGGTTATTCAGAGAGAGGTGAAACTCAGGAGAATGACTGGAGAAGCAAAAATTCTAGGTCAAAATAACCAAACCAGAAAAGTTCTCCCATTTATCTCACTTTCCAAATCGGCTATTTGGTTAGGTTTGGTTCTCTTCTCCTGCCAGTTCTCCTGATTTTCACTTTTCTCTGAATAACCCTGTATATGTTATCTATGTTCTCATCAGTCAGCCTTAACCGGGACAGTATTAAAATTTGCATATGTAGAAGACAGAGCTGATGTTGAGCATTTTACTGTAATACCGCACGGCAAACAGAAATAAAATGTACACAGTTTTGCTCACTATAATTTTAATGCAACTCAAATATAACTAAATCATTTATCCCCATGTAGATATTTTTGTGTACATGTTTTTGATTTAAACCCACCAAAAATCTCATTGGAACATTGGAACAATAGGAAGAAAGAGTTCCCAGTGTCTCGCCACGGCCTCAGTATGACTCCTTTCCGATCCTATGTTGCAGAGGATGCTGTGATCTGTGCCACTCTGGGCCATTGCTCTTATATTGACATGCAAAATTTCACTTATGTGAGCTTGTGTAAGACTCGTGCTTGGTTCCATTGAGTCTTATGGACTCCAGGATAATAGGAGAGGTGCACGGCGCTGCTGCTAATGTCCATTCGCAGCTCCCAAAAAAATTACATGCTAACATAGTGGCTCACGTGTAATAGAGAGGGTAGTAGGTAGCTGTTAATGGTTAAAACCACGTTGAATTGTGCCATCATCAACTCTTTCTTTTTGGCTCTGCATATGGCCTATTATATTAACATCATACAGGGATTAATATGTGATCTCTCTCTGCCTGATTTCTTACCCCTCTGACACACCAGTAGCTGTATATCTTTACAAGGTACAAATTACTGCAATGGTAGCCAATATTTACTCCGTTTGCACCTCCGCATCATCTACAAGCAAATGTAGAAGAGCTACCACCTAAACAGTTATTTGACTGTGTGATTACTGCACTGACAATTAAAGTGATCAAGCAGCATGATAGTTGTTAACCCCTTTACTGCCAAGGGATTTTCCAGAAAACACTTTCAGGAATCAGTGGTTTTTGGGAAAATAATTTTTAATTAGTTATACATTAAGACATATTTGAGGATATTCCCAATGCATTTCTTTCTATAATAACCTATTGTGTAATGTCACCATCTGTTGGCCAAAAGGAGTTACTGTATTTCTGGTCTCGTGCAGGATCAGCTGGAGAGATGTCGGTTACACACATTCCCAAATTTCAAAAAGTGATAGGACTCGTCATCATGTCTGTTAAAATAATAATCTTTTTAATTATCTGTATCTTATGCACATATGAAAGCTAGCCTTAGTTAACATGCCCCTTGGTTCAATTTAAAATGCTTTGCTTGCAACTTCCTCTTGAAAGTCTCAGGCATGTAAACAGCCACTCCCTAAGAAAAAGAGGTCACTCTTTTAATTTACTATGACACGTGATTCTGGGCAGAAAGAATGCCTTTGTTCTCTTTTTTAAAAGTTAAATGTAAACCATATATGGTAACAGTGCTTTTGGGCTGAGTGCTGGTCAACTCTGACATGGAAATATTTCTGTATACTGATTGGCCACTGTTACTCCATTGTTGTATGCTATATAAGCTAAATCCAAGGATCATAAGATTGAATCTGACTTACCCTGCACATGCTGCCTGTTGATTCATTTTCCCGCTATCTAGCACTGCGCTGTGCCACGCCACGCCTTGCATGAGGAACGAAGAAAGCACAGAAATGTCCTGAGTTGTCGGTCTCTGCTATGATTTTATATTTTTCAATGCCTACAGTGCTAGAACCTTAGGGGCATGTTCTGGAGCCCAAATCTAAATTAATTTCATTTCCAATAAATTAAATTATTTTACATTGCTTTTGTGCAACATTATATTGGCTATACTTAATATCTGGGCACCAGGTAATGCCTTTCTGACTGATTATGCTCTTGACAGTGAAGGGGTTAATCACAAATTTAAAATAGTGACATTGTATTAGCTTTACTAAATCTCCCTAGACCTGTATTGTTAAAAACCCTGCCTTTTGTGTCAGCATTTGTCTTACTGTGTATTTTATTCTATAAAAACAATGGTGGAACTGTAAAATATATCTTTAAATGGCAAAGTGTTCCACGGATTTTCTTGGATATTTATTAAAGAATTTCTGTAAACGCTGCAAATTTATTACGCTGCAGAAACAGATTATCCCAGCATGTCAAGAGGTTCACAAGATGCTTTCCTTTTCATCCAGCCCTGAAAATGTTGGTATTACAAAGACATGCGAGAAACCTGACTTGTTTATTCCATGAAGAGTTTGATGAAAAGATACACCAGACATGAAACATTGCTTGTATATATTTTGTATTGACTAAATAATTAAAATAATCTAAGAAATTAAATTGGCTGGCTAAATTTATTTCTTACTTTCCGTTATATACATTTTGAGCTTTTATGGAACAACTAAACGGTATAATAAATACTTGCTCATGAAGCTAAATCAGATACATTGATTTTCCCTTCATAGTGCTTACCAATAACATTAATTATCATATTCACTATGAGGAAAGTGTCTCACAATGTCATACTGCTGCTGGGTAAAGGCAGAAAACAACAAAAGAAGTATAATTTTTAATATATTAATAAAACGCGTAAAAAAAAGTTGTTTTTTCAAATGTATTCCCTAATATCAGTTTTAATTAGTTAGATACAAATAAAGTTATTGTTTCCTTAACATCTTTACTACTAGGATCAAGTATACTCATTCTTCAAAAGCACCCCTTGGTGCTCTGATAGAGTATACTCAATGTGGTCAATTATGTAGCGATGCAAAAGAATTTTGTTTATTGCAAGCAAAATGTGTTTGCACATTGGCTCCAGAATGTGCTGCAAACGTTTAGCACCCCAGGCATGACGACTGAGGTGCTGCTATAAACTGAACAGCTTGGAGTTACGTTGTTTTTCTTCAGGGAAAACATACAGAGCCCTTGTTTTGTTGTTGATCTGTAGTTGGTTTATGAAAACCAACATGGGTAAATTGTTTAAGTGGGCAAAAAATAACTGTATCTCATACATATTTGGCAGTTACTCTTCCATGGTAGGGAACACCCTCTTAACCCCTTCACAAACAAGTGATTTTCTAAAAAAAAACATTGTCAGGAACCAGTGTTTTATTGAAAAATCATTTTTTATTAATTATACAGTAAGAAATATTTGGGTATATTCCCAATGTATTTCTTACTGTAATAACCTATTTGGCCAGAAGATAGTGCTATCTACTGCCAAATTGAGTTACAGCCATTGCAGGGAACACGAGCTGCAACTGTATCAGCTTGCTGAGTGTCCGGTGTCAGGACATTCAGTTAGTTGATTTTACACAATTTTAGCTCAATAGGCATTATTCCCACAGAGCTAAAACTTTGGTGGCACCTTCTGCAGCTCAAAAGCAAACAAAATTCATTTTCAGAAAATGTATTTTATTTGCTTTAGAGCTGCAGATTGAGATATCTCGATATCGGGTACTGGATGGTGCCTTTGAAGCCCCAGGGTTAATAATAAACAATACTGATTGCCACCAACAGCATTATATCTAAAGATAAATAGAATCCTATAGAAGTATTTCTACTAGTACAAGTCCCTCCTAATCTCATAGACTGTACTCGATCTGCATGGCACCTTCTGGTGCGCAAATATTGAGTACAGACAATATGGTATTCCAATGGAGCATTGTAAGGGAATTTTGTCCATTGCAAATGAAATTCATTTGCATTTGGGCTCCAGAACGTACCTATAAAAGGGGTTATTCAGAGAGAGACGATCTGGCCCCGAAAATTGCACCAAACTGTGAATTTCCTCGTACGGTGCAATTTTGTGGCCGTTGGGCTAATCAGAAAGCAGGCAGTTCGCCAAATTTTGGCAAATTGCCAGCGGAATAGGGTAAACGAACAGGGAATGTGTTTAAATGACATCTCCCCAAGATGAAAAATTCTGTTGTGGCTCAGCTGTTATAGATGCCTACTGTACATTTGCTCTTTTTTGAACTTTGTATGTTAAGTGCTAACATTAAGGCAGCTGGAGAATAATAGTTGTACTCATCCTCAATCTCTTCTGCAGACAGCATTGCAAAAAAATATTTATATGTTTATATTGGCTGCAAAAGCTGGTGTTATGTGAGAGGACAAACAGTTCTCTGGTGTCGTACCATAAAAGAGCAGTCCCATAAGACTGTGGGGTTTGCTGGAATCCTTATGGAATCCACTAAAGGAGACAAGCTGGTAAGAGGGAGCCAAAAATACTGAACAGCCAGCACCAAATCTTTCTGTGCTGTTTGCTACTTTCAGCTCTGCTGGAGTAGTCCAACATTCAACTACTTATTGCAATAAGTCCACTAAAGCTATCTTTGGTGGACCACCAGTCTTCTAATTCCACTCTCAGTATAATTATTGTGAATGCCTTTATTATTTGCTTGATGGTAGCCCTTTTCTCTTTTCATGGCAGCATTCACAGATAAAGGTTATTCACTAACATTGAATTGTAAGAAGAATTGTATATTCAAATTCAGTTAAACGGTAACATTTGGAGATCTTTTCCAATTCTCTACATATTTCTAATTAGTAATTATTTATCCCTAGTTGAATCCAAGCTGCAGGAGGTATTTTTGTTCATAATATTTGCATTAAGTGAATTTTTGATATGTATGGCAGCAAAATCAATTTTCTCCCTATTGTTTCCCTTTAGAACAGACATCTGACAGATCATCCATACCCTGTAATAGACAACCAAAATTCTTATCTTATTAAACATCAACTGTCCATATAATGAGAGCATTGGCTATTGCAAATTTGAATTACAGAAAAATACCATCAATGTATCTATAAATTAAATTTCAATTTAGTTGAAACTAATTTATGCTGCTTATTAAAAAAATTGATCAATTACTAAAGGTTTGAGATCACTATTGATTTCCACTCGGAAACCTATTAAGTCATCATACTAGGAAGCTATATTCTTGTTCATCATGTAATCATTAAGCTATAGATGATGCATCTTTCTTGTCTTTAGCAGAAATCCAAAACATTTTCCTGTGAAAATTATCAACAGAAATGTCCAAATGTGGCTCAGTTTGCTATTGGAAACAAATCATTTGAAGCCAGTTATCAAAAATGAATAATCTGTAAGAATTATAAGAAGAGTGCACATATTTCAAGGAAACTATGTGATAATAATATCTTGTTCCACTATAGTCCACAATCCATAAATATATAACTAAAAATCAACATATTCTGATGTGCTTCTTCCTGCATGTTTCAGTAAACATGTGCAGCATATGCTGCCTGGCCCCATAAAGTCACCAACTGTAATATATATCGTTGGACCACTTTTTGTTTGATAATGTCACACATTCAGCTTTTGATAAGCTTACGCAATGTAACATCATTTGTTTCCTTCCAGAGTTGCATTAATTTGACACAAAGATCTTGTATTTATGATGGGAGAGTCAGACCTCTGAAATAGTACCGGCTGGGTGGAGAGTACCGGCTGGGTGGAGTAGAGGTAACATCACTGCTCTATAACCACGGAGAGAGACTGTGGAAACACAGGTTCGATCGCTGCAAGAGCACCCCCCCATTAAGTGTCCTTGGGCAAGACACCTAACGACCCAGGACATACTTGAAAAGGAGAGAAATCTCAATGTATCCTTCCTGGTAAAAATACTTTCTCAAAAAAAAAAGTATTTTCCAGCACATCTCAATAGGGTTAAGGTTTGGACTATGCTATGTGGTGGCCAATCCATGTGTGAAAATGATGTCTCACGCTCCCTGAACCACTCTTGCACAATTTGAGCCCAATAAATCCCGCCATTGTCAAAGTGGAATATGCCTGTGCAGCAGGGGAAAAAAACAATCCATTGATTGAAAAAGCTGGTCATTCAGTAAATTCAGGTAGTCAGCTGACCTCATTTTTTTTGGGCACATAACATTGCTGAACCTACACCTGACCAACTGAAGCAACCCCAGATCATAACACGTTTGTACAGTATGATATATAGCAAAATATACATAAAAATACAACTACGAATTGAAAAATAACACAATTGTGTCCACAGAAAAACAACTTTCATATACAACTTGCTTCACAAACTAGTACCTTAGACAATCTCCCAGTCAAACAATCACAGCCACTCAAACACATTTGCTATTAACATTGATCTATTAAAGCAGTCAAACATGGTGTGTCTCTCAGATACACTTTCACATACAGACACACACACATATATTCAGTCACATACTGACACACTTCGACGCATGCATCTACTCAGATGGAAAAATACATACTCAGACTAACACAGTCACTAAGTTACACTAAAGTCATTTACACATAAACAAATACCTGGTATTAACATTATCCCTGTCTATTCTACTGCTGATACCCTATTTAAAAGAATAAAAAGGGTATGGTAGCTTGAAAGAGCAAATGAGGGAATCTGTCTTCCTGCTCATTGGGCTGTTTATTTAATATGAAAGAAAGGGGTTTCCATAACGGGAAGGAACGCTGAAACGTCTGCTGGCAGCTTTCTCTATACGGCCATGCACACTGTCCTAGGAAGAAGCTGTTACTATTGCCTGATGCCTAAATATGTTATATCCACAAACAAAAAGGACAGGTTTTAGGTGTCATAGTATTTAGAATTTATTTGATTAATTACTAACGCATGGGTTTCCATAAAACCACTTGCAGGGCCCAGTAGTTTTATGGAAATCCACTTTCCATTGCCATACAGTAAAAAATAGAGATGCATTTCTACTGCACATTTTCACTATTAGTAAGCTCTATTTGACAGAGGTCTTCCTCTGCTAGTCAAAATAGCAACTACATGTACATTACAGCTTGAACCTTCCCTAACCCCTTAGTGATTGGACTGTTTTACCATTGTTTGTCTGAAAGTAGGGATGAGCTGTTCGGTTTGATCGGTTCGGTTTGATCGGTTCGGAGTTCGATTCGAAAATCGCCTGTTCACAAGTTCGCGAACTACGAACATTTCCGCATGTTCGCCACATGTTCGCCCACAATGGACCACAATGCACTTTCCACTGGCCTGAAGCTTGTAATTGGCTACAGCCTGCACCTGACCACAGTTTAGGTGCAAGACAGGTGCAAGACTATGCCAATCACGGCTCAGAGTCCTGATTGGGCAATTTTTTTTTTTTCATATAAAGATTTTTATTGGAGTGCACACAGGGATGTTACAAACATGCAAATAAAGAAAGCATCAGAAGAAGAAACATAGATTTGCAACTTTGGTAATAAACAATTCAAGTCGAATGAGATTGTCGTTGAACTCCAGAAAGGTGTCGATTGTGCAGACTCCGTTTTCCAATAAAAACATAAATTCCTAAACTAAAATAAACATAAAACATACAACATGGCAGCACTACAGCCTTACATATCGAGGAACCTTATATCAAAAGTCCAGAATCGACAAACACCCTCCATCCCTCCCACGTTTCCTCAAGTTGGCTTATAGAATTATTCGCTGTGTGGAACATTTCCTCATATTTAAACACACTTTCGAGGGCAACCATAACCTCTCTCATAGAGGGGCAGACGGAAGAACGCCAATGTCTTGCTATAACTATTTTAGCCGTCCCTAGTAACATGGAAATAAACCTCCTATGACGGGTCTGGATGTTAACGGGTAAAAGATGCAAGAGGTACACTTTCGGGCATATTGGAAGCGTAAGCAAAGTACAATGGGAAATCAATCTACATAACTTTTCCCAATATCCCCCCAGAATAGGACATAACCAAAACGTATGCAATAGAGAGCCAGGACCGGTGAGACACCTCCAGCATAATCCCAAGTTCCCTGAGATATGGGCCAACCGGTTGGGAGTTAAATACCATCTACACAGCAATTTGATGTGGGCCTCACGTAGGTTGGTGCTTCTAGAGTATTTAAATATCGTGTCCATGGCGTATGACCAATCCTCTATGGAAATAGTTAAAGCTAAATCTTTTTCCCATTTAATCATATAGGGTAATTTCTTAGGTGGGGTTGGGGTTAGGAGGCTATTATAACACAGAGACAGCGGTTTCATTTGACATTTCCTTCCCATACATAGTTTATGAAAGGCCGAAAGATTTGCTTCATTAAAAGAGGTTAGGCCCCTTTGGGTCAAAGCATGTTTCACCCGAAGGTACGTAAAGCAATCACTCGGTGAGATAGCAAATTCCTTTACCAGATCGGGGAAGGATTTCAGGGAGTTGGGCGTAAAGAGCTGCCATACATGAGTCAAACCGCGCCAGAACCAAGAGTCCAAGTTTAAATCAGGGATAGAACGACACAATACTCTTAGGGGAGCGAGACATAGTAGGTCATAAGGTCGTACCAAGGAGCGACCCCACAGGCGCCAGGACATAAGAGAAAGCATTGAAGCGGGCAGCAGACCTGAGTACTGTTCCTCGGCAAAAATGGAAGCCACATCAAGTCATGGAGTTTATATGGGAAAATCATGGCATTCTCCAATAGTAACCATAGTGGCGGTTCTCTCAAGTGCATTGATGATAACAGTTGGGCTAGTAAGGCTGCTTTATAATAAGAGTGTAAGTCCAGAAACCCCAACCCTCCATTACGTCGCGGCCTGGTGACTGTGGAAGCTGACACTCGAGGGGGTTTCCCCTTCCAAATATGTGCATGGAGTATCTTTTGCAGCCTGAGCAATAAGTGCGCCGGAATAAAAACAGGGATATTCCTGAAATAGTATAAAATTTGGGGTAAGATGCACATCTTTATAGCCGCCATGCGGCCCAGCCAAGAGGAATCATTTGTACTCCAGTTAGAGAGCTGTGTCTCTATGGAGGTCAATAATGGCGTGAAATTTTCCTTAAGGATGGTACCTCGCGATTTGGTTAGGGAGATACCCAAGTATTTTAAAGAAGTAGAGCGCCAATCAAAAGGATATTTACTACGCATAGAGCTAAGGGAGGAAGCAGCCAGATTTATGGAGAGAGCTTGTGTTTTACTCATATTATTTTTGTAATACGATAACGCGCCAAATTTATCAAGGATGTCAAACAGGGGCGGGAGTGAAGTCTCCGGTGAGGTCAGGAAGAGCAGTATGTCGTCAGCGAATAGTGCCAATTTATGCTCCCCATTCGGGGTCGATAAACCCTTGATTGCCGGGGAGGTTTTAATCTGCAACGCCAGGGGTTCTAGGGCCAGAATGAATATCAACGGGGATAGTGGACAACCCTGTCGGGTGCCATTGGTTATGTGAAAG
Source organism: Leptobrachium leishanense (assembly GCA_009667805.1). Taxonomy (NCBI): domain Eukaryota; kingdom Metazoa; phylum Chordata; class Amphibia; order Anura; family Megophryidae; genus Leptobrachium; species Leptobrachium leishanense. Next base: position 109,059,397 of record CM019064.1, on the reverse strand, counting down.
GGGGAGGATAAAAACCCTGAAGCCAAAACTTTCGCCGACGGAGCTGAGTAAAGGGCCATAATACTATTCACAAAATGTTCCGGGAAACCAAACCGCACAACACCTTCCGCATATACCCCCAGTGCAGGCGGTCAAACGCCTTTTCAGCGTCCAATGCCAGCAAGAGTCCAGAGGTATTAGTTCTATGAGCTAAATCAATTATGTCATAAAAACGTCGGGTGTTGTCACATGTCTGGCGTCCGGGGACAAAGCCAGTTTGTTCATTCGCGATCAAGGAGGGAAGTAGAGGGGCCAGTCTGTTAGCTAATAATTTAGCATATAGTTTTGCATCTACATTCAACAGGGATATGGGACGGAAGTTGGCGCAATGCGACGGGGGTTTACCAGGTTTAGGCAGGGTCACTACAGTCGCTTGCAGCATCTCCGGAGGGATAATGCCAGTTTTTTAATGTCATTAAAAACCAGGGTGAGAGTCGGGACTAGAGACGAAGCAAACTTTTGGTAATACAGATTTGTAAAACCGTCGGGGCCGGAGCTTTATTTTTCGGAAGTGCCTTAATGGCCGTATGTACTTCCTCCTCTGTAAACGCAGCAAGCAAGCCCGCGGATTGAGAGGAAGAGATATAGGGGAGATTAACCATCTGGAGAAAGGTATCTATGTCGCCCGGTGTGGGGGACGGCACTGTGTGGTCTATTCCTAGGTTGTACAGGGATGCGTAGTAGTGTGCGAATTCGTCAGTGATAAGGGCTGGGTTGTAAATTTTTACGTTATTAGCACCCATTAGGTACGGTATGTTGGTTTGCATTCGTTTTGCTTTCAGTTTAGACGCCAGCAATTTCCCCGGTTTATTGCCCTGAGTATAATGAGCATAATTGAGCCGTCTAATTGAGCGTGCCGTGACCTGGAGCAAAAGATGCTCCAACTCACGGCGCTGTAAAATCAATTGAGCTGAAATACTTGGAACAGGAGAGGATTTATTCTGGGTTTCCAATACAGTGATTCGTTGTATGAGGGCATTTGTCTGGGCGTTAAAACTTCTCTTACGCTGCGCTCCTTTCTGTATAAAGTGTCCCCGCAGAACCGCTTTGTGGGCCAACCAAACCGACGACATTGCAACACCCTCAGTCATGTTTGCCGTAAAGTACTCCCGAAGGAGTTGTATCGTTTTGGTCACGTCGTCCCTATTCACAATAAGCGAGTCATTGAGTCTCCAGTTCCCCATACCCCTCGGCGGGAAAGCCGCTTCAAAGGTAAGCGTAAGCGGAGCATGGTCAGACCACGTGATAACGCCGATGGACGCCTCCATTAGGCGGGACAAAGCCGAACTATGAATCAAACACAAGTCAATTCTACTGTATGAGGAATGAACATGAGAAAAAAAAGTGTAATCGCGCGTATCAGGGTGACATATCCTCCAAGAATCATATAATTCAAACGAATGCATAAATTCCCGTAATTGTTTGCTAGAGGATGGGGAGGAGCGGGCGTGGGAGCGGGTTGGCCTGACTGGGTATCAACGTCGGGATCAGGAGTGCAGTTAAAATCCCCACATAGAAACATCGTACCACTAGACATTTTCCTCACTCTACCATAAGCTTTCCGAAGATAAGAAACTGGGTTGTCATTAGGAGAGATAAAGGTTGGCTATAGTGATTGGTAATTCGTTCAGCGTGCCCACCAGGATTACCAGGCGACCCAGCGGGTCAACATACTGAGCCGAACACACAAAGGTCCAGTCTTTATGGAACAGGATCGAGACACCCTTAGATTTTGTCTGGGCAGTGGAGTGATATGCATCAGTATACATGCGTGACTTCAGAAACGGCGGGCGTCTCTTACAGAAATGAGTCTCTTGCAAACATACAATAGCAGGTTGGGACTTATGTAGGTCACGAAATAAAGCATGTCGCTTGTACGGAGTATTCAAGCCCCGAACATTTAAGGAATAAATTTGGAAGTGAGGTTTACTCATCGTTAATTGCGTCCAGCTGTCTAGATCTCATAGCGAACCTGACACACAACCTCCGTGGGGAGAATGGGGGGACTCCTCCGCTTACAGTAATACCTGGAATGATATAGCGTAGTGCATACCAAATAACACACAATACATACAGTACACACATAAGTTGAACCAGAAAAAGGTTAATTAAAAGAAAAAAAAGAAAGGAACAAAGAAAAAAAAAACCCGTACTAAATACGAGGGGGAAAAAAAAACAACTGCACTCCATAAATGCAGCTGAGTGGAGTCAATCAACACAGTAGGATGGTGTAATTAGAAGAAACACGTTCAAGAAAAAACTCCCGTAGGGGAAAAACAGCAGTCCCAACTCTCCACGGAGGAGACTGCGCCAATTTACAGGCCATTGGAAGGCCTCGGGGTTAACCAAACGAAGGAACGTTACCCAGAAGCACCACTCTCAAGGTAGATCGAAGGGTTAAGTCCTGCAGACGTGAGAGAGATTCAATGTCCCAGTAGATTTAAGACAACCTGGTGGAAAAAAGAAACAATAAAGAAAAGCACGTCCCACGCAATAAAATGCAGGACCATTGCATCTCATTTAGGTCGGATCCGGTGCCACTCCGGAGAAACTTTCAGCGGCGAAGACGATTCCACACGGGGGGGAGTAAACTCCGACACCACCTTCCATTCCGTCAACAGACGCATGCCAGCGAGGGGATCTGGAATGACGTGCAAAGCTCCTTCCCGCCATAACAGGATCTTCGTGGGAAATCCCCAACGATACGCCATGTTGTGGTCACGTAAGATTTTGGTGAAAGACGAGAATTCCCTCCTTTTAGTCATGGTAGCTGTTGACAGGTCTGCATAGAGGAAACTTCAGCATATGGAGAGGGCAGAGGCATGGATTTCCTCGACGCTCTCATTAATGCTTCTTTAACGTGGAAAAAATGCACCCGGACCAGCACATCCCTGGAGGCGGAGGGTGGTAGATTTTTGGCACGCGGCAGTCTGTGTGCCCGATCCATCAAAAAATCTTGCGGCAAGTATATGCTGGTACCAGGATCTGGAAGAGCTCCATAATATAAGGCTGGAGGTCAGCAGGAGCCACTGCCTCCGGAATGCCCCGGATCCGCACATTATTGCGCCGTGAACGGTCTTCCATATCGGCTAATTTCGATGCCATGGTGTCGTGTGCTGCTTGCAAAGCTATATGACGGTCCACCAGGTCATTGTGAGCTAAACATAAGTCATCTGCTTTAGACTCCAAAGAATCGGTCCGCTCACCCAGGTCCTGTACATCGCGCCTCAGCTCCTGCAGCGCCTCTTTGATATCCGTTTGGATGTGTGGAGCGGAGTTCTTGCAGCATGGCATGAAGTCTGCTTTCTGAAGGTGGTGAAGTGTCAGACATGCAAGGTGGGCCCACCACAGCTGCCTCCATTGTAAAAGAGGAAACAGAAGAGGGAGATCCGCCATCTTGGGCCTCACGAACCCGGTCTTTTTTCGCCGATTTTTGCGGTTTCCAACCCGCGCCTTAGGAGGTGCCATCTGGGAGCTAGGAGGTGTCACCCAGCTGTGGGAGAATTTTCAGCCCCGAGGTTGCCTGTTTTAGCCGTTAGACATGAAAGTTCAGCGCCGGTCTCAGGAGCTTCCCTTACATGCGACCGCGCGCTGCAACGTCCGGCCACGCCCCCCCTGATTGGGCAAATTTTGCCCAATCATGGGCTCACAGAGCTAAGTCCCGCAGCACCTATATTAAGGCGTCCATGCAGCCCAGCAACGTGTTTGGAGGAGATTGTTCTGTTAGCGTGTTGTTCTCACTGCCAGTCTGCCACCAGCTATTGGGGGGTTCTCACTTCTACAAAATATCTGGGAATTGTTCTAATCTGTGTGTTCTCACTGCCAGCAACTATTTTGGGGTCTCATTTCTAAAACATTATCTGGGAATTGTTCTAATCTTTGTTCTCACTGCCACCAGCATTTTTGGGGGTCAGTCATTTATACAAAATATCTGGGAATTGTTGTAATTTTTGTGTTCTCACTGCCACCAGCAATTTTGGGGGTCAGTCATTTATACAAAATATCTGGGAATTGTTGTAATCTTTGTGTTCTCACTGCCACCAACTATTTTGGGGGTCTCATTTCTACAAAATATCTGGGAATTATTCTAATCTTTGTGTTCTCACTGCCAGCAACTATTGTGGGGGTCTCATTTCTACAAAATATCTGGGAATTGTTCTAATCTTTGTGTTCTCACTGCCACCAACTATTGTGGGGGTCTCATTTCTACAAAATATCTGGGAATTGTTCTAATCTTTGTGTTCTCACTGCCACCAGCAATTTTGGGGGTCAGTCATTTATACAAAATATCTGGGAATTGTTCTAATCTTTGTGTTCTCACTGCCACCAGCAATTTTGGGGGTCAGTCATTTATACAAAATATCTGGGAATTGTTCTAATCTTTGTGTTCACACTGCCAGCAACTATTTTGGGGGTCTAATTTCTACAAAATATCTGGGAATCATTCTAATCTTTGTGTTATCACTGCCACCAGCAATTGTGGGGGTCTCATTTCTACAAAATATCTGGGAATCGTTCTAATCTTTGTGTTCTCACTGCCCCAACTATTTTGGGGATCAGTCATTAATACAAAATATCTGGGAATTGTTGTAATCTATGTGTTCTCACTGCCACCAGCAATTGTGGGGGTTTCATTTCTACAAAATATCTGGGAATTGTTCTAATCTGTGTGTTCTCACTGCCACCCATCAGGGTGTCTCACTGACTTATAGGAGGTTTCTGGGAAATGTAATCTGTGTCTTCTCACTGCCAGCTATCAGGGGGACCCACATACTTCTAGCAGATTTCTGCGAATTGTAATCTGTGTCTTGTCACTGTTGCCAGCTATCAGGGGGTCCTATCAGGGGGTCTCACTGACTTGTAGGTGGTTTCTGGGAATTTTAAATTGTGACTTGTCACTGCAACCCATCAGGGGGTCTCACTGATTTATAGGATGTTTCTGGGAATTGTAATCTTTGTCTTGTCACTGGCTGCCAGCTATCAGGGTTTCTCACGGAGTTATACCAGAGTTCTGGAAATCTTTAATATTTAGACCAGAGTTGAATCAGAGTTCTGAAGCATATCTCCAATTTTTATAACAGAGTTGAATCAGAGTTCTGTATATCTTTAATCTATATATCACTCACCATGTCAGAAAGACCAAAAAGGACAGGCAGATGCTCCCAGACACAGATAAAAGGGCAAGCAGCCTCTGTGTTGGGAGGCTGTGCCTCTGGTCGTCGTGGACGTGGTGCATTCTCTGCAGGGGCACGCTTGTCCTTTCTAACTGCTGCTGGCCGTCTTAAGCAGCAGCAGCAACATACTGAGGATTTGGAGGATTGGCTAACCAGGCCATCCTCATCCTCCGAGTCCTCTGCCAGTCAGGCTTTTAGTGGTTTACAGTCCACCTCAGCTGCCAAAGCATCTAATGCAGCCTCCATATCCACAGCCACTCCTGCCATAGCCTCACTATCACAAATGGAGGAGTAAGCTGAATTGTTTGACTACAATGAGAGTGACATGCTGCTTGAGGATGCGCAGCAACTACAGTGCTCTGATTCAATCTCTGAGGTTGAGGAAGGGAGTATTATCAACCTAGAGGAAGGGGGTGCCAGTGACACACAAATAACTGGCACTCATGTTGCCCCAGCAGCTGCATCATACTGCCAAGTACGCTCCAGTGATGAGGAGATAGGGGGTGATGAGAATGATGATGAGGTCACTGACTCCACCTGGGTGCCTGATTGAACAGAGGAGTCAAGTGAGGAGGAGGAGGAGGCACAAGAAACACGAGGCACAACATCCTCTATGACCAAACGTAGCACTAGCCAGTCCAAGGCATCAGATGTCAGAGCTGCTCAGGTGCAGAGCGCTGTTGTCTCAAAGCACACATCCAGGAACTCTGCTGTCTGGGAGTTCTTTAAGAAATGTGCAGCAGACCGCACCGTTGCTATTTGTAATCTATGTCAGATGAGGCTCAAGCGTGGGAAAGTCACCGGACGCTTGGGTACCACGTTATTGAGGGGACATATTACCACCTGCTACGCATTGCATTGGCACAACACTTTGCGTAGATCCTCCTCACCTGTCTCTAAACCCACTACATGTCCTGCATGTCATTGACTCCAACCTCCACTGACAGGGATGATGCTACAGTAATGGATGTACCAGGTCCTTCCTCACAATGTGACAGCCTCGAATCAGCTGAAGATTTACGCAGACAGATTACGGTGCCCCAGCTGCTGCAGCGTAAGAAAAAATATAGTCCCAACATCCCCAAGCACAGCGTCTAAATGCCAGCTTAGCAAAATTACTCGAATTACAACTGTTGCCTTTCCAGCTGGTGGACACTGCTTCCTTCCGTGAATTTGCTGAATGTGCTGTACCACAGTGGCAGGTTCCAAAACGCCATTACTTTTCACGGAAGGCCATTCCAGCACTATACCAGCATGTGGAAGACAATGTTATCGAGTCATTGGGAAAGGCAGTCAACAGCAAGGTGCATGTGACTTTAGACACGTGGTACAGCAAGCATGGACAGTGCCATTACATTTCATTCACGGCACACTGGGTAACTCTGATTGCAGTTGGGAGGGATCCAAGAAGGGGCTCTGTGCTGGAGCTTGTTCATCCACCATGCCTCCAGAAAGCTGCTTGTATGAGGTCTGTCTGCTCCACCACCACCACCTCTCCCTCTTCCTCCTCCTCCTTCTTGGTCTCTGGCGAAGTGGTAGTTAAACCGATGCATGACAGGGGCTATGCAATGGCTCAAGCAAAGAGATGCCATACTGTGCTTGAGCTGGTTTGTTTAAGGGACACTGGGCCATAAATTCTGTCAGCTCTGTAGGGGCAGGTGCAGAGATGGTTAACACCACACCAGCTTGAGCTGGGAATGGTCGTATGTGATAATAGCAGCAACCTTCTCTCCGCCCTATGCCAGGGTAAGTTGACGCATGTACCATGCCTAGCACACGTCCTAAATCTGGTGGTACAGCGTTTCATAACCAGGTACCCAGGGCTGGCAGAGCTTCTCAGCCAGGCCAGAAAAGTCTGCAACCACTTCAGACAGTCATTCCCAGCAAGCATTCGCCTGGCAGAAATTCAAAGAGAATTCCACCTTCCCACAAACCGTCTGATCTGTGACATGCCCACCAGGTGGAACTCAACATTAGCAATGCTGCAGCATCTGCACAAGCAGCAGAGGACCATCAACGAGTACCTGTGTGAGTATGGCACAAGGACAGGTTCAGGTCAACTTGTTTTTTTCCCTCCCTGCAGTGGCTGATGATCAAGGATGCATGCACTGTACTGTCACCATTTGAGGAGGCAACGAGGATGGTGAGCAGGGACAGTGCATGCATCAGTTACACAATTCCTATAGTGTTCCTGCTGGAGCACACTCTGCGGGGAATTATAGATGTGGCTCTAGAGGCAGAGCAGCCGGAGGAAGAGGAGGCCTTCCCTAGCTCTGAAGGCCCCAGTCTTTCCGCAGACAGCATTCCAGCGGGTCCTCCTCAGATCAGACAGGAGGAGGATGAGGAGGAGGAGGAGGAATATTTAAGTAGTGGGGGCATTGAAGGTGGGGATTCTTTAAGGGAGGGTTTTGTGTGCACAGAAACACAAGGACTAGTACGTGGCTGGGAGGAGGAAGTGCACGATGGGGTCATCCTCATTAGGGATGAGCCGAACACCCCCCGAGTTCGGTTCGGGCCCAAACCCGAACTTCCCATTTGTTTGGGTCCGAACCCGAACTCGAACCCCCATGCAAGTCAATGGGGCTGAAAATTTGTTTTTTTAGAGTGCCCTCCAAGAGGGCATATATGCTACATATTCGCCATAAAAGGTGTATGGGGGTCTGGGTAGTGCACTGGGGGACAGGAAACAAGGACAAAAAGTTTTTAAAAAAACGTTTTTTAAAGGGACAGTGAGTTTTTCATGAAATAAGGGTTAAAAATAAAAACAAAAATTCCTTCAAATATCGTGCCTAGGAGGTCCCCATAACCTGCCCGTGAAGTGGCGGATTTGTAGGATGTATAGAACACTTGAAAACAAATAAATGACGTTTCATATGACGGTAAATGCTTTTCATTTAATCTATCCATAAACAACTGCTTGGGGCGGCAGCCTGTATGAAAAGACATTTTAGGACGCGCAGAAAACGTTTAGTGTTTTTTTGGGCTAAATTATTGTGAAACTTATGCAGGCTTTGGATGAAAGTAACAATAGGTTCTTTAAAATTGGGCTTTTAGCGTCGGCAACAGTGTCGTCACACCGTAACCCCTCTGAGGGTATGAATCTGATACAGGCGTCAATGGCAGTGCACCCAGATATTGTGCCTTTAGTGCCAAGCATGCAAGTACTATCATACAGTAACCCCTCTTTCTGGGCACACAAAACCCTGCCTTGAGGAATCCCCACCTTCAATGCCCCCACTACTTAAATAGTCCTCCTCCTCCTCATCCTCCTCCCGTCTGATCTGAGTAGGACCCGCTGGAATGCTGTCTGCGGAAAGACTGGGGCCTTGAGAGCTAGGGAAGGCCTCCTCTTCCTAACGCTGCTCTGCCTCTAGAGTCACATCTATAATTCCCACCAGAGTGTGCTCCAGCAGGAACACTAAAGGAATTGTGTCACTGATGCATGCACTGTCACTGTCCCTCGTTTCCTCCTCAAATGGTGACAGTACAGTGCATGCATCCTTGATCATCAGCCACTGCGGGGGGGAAAAAAACCCAAGTTGACCTGAACCTGTCCTTGTGCCATACTCACACAGGTACTCGTTGATGGCCCTCTGCTGCTTGTGCAGACGCTGCAGCATTGCTAATGTCGAGTTCCACCTGGTGGACATGTCACAGATCAGACGGTTTGTGGGAAGGTGGAATTCTCTTTGAATTTCTGCCAGGCGAACGCTTGCTGGGAATGACCATCTGAAGTGGCTGCAGACTTTTCTGGCCTGGATGAGAAGCTCTGGCAGCCCTGGGTACTTGGTTAGGAAACGCTGTACCACCAGATTTAGGACGTGTGCTAGGCATGGTACATGCGTCAATTTACCTTTGCGTAGGGCGGAAAGAAGGTTGGTGCCATTAACGCAGACGATCATTCCCAGCTCAAGCTGGCGTGGTGTTAACCATCTCTGCACCTGCCCCTGCAGAGCTGACAAAATTTCTGACCGGTGTGGCTCCTGTCCCCTAAACAAACCAGCTCAAGCACAGTATGGCATCTTTTTGCTTGAGCCATTGCGTACACCCTGTCAGGCGTGGGTTTAACTGCCACTTCACCAGAGATGGAGAAGGAGGAGGAAGAGGAGGAGGAGGAAGAGGTGGTGGTGGTGGAGCAGACAGACCTCATACAAGCAGCTTTCTGGAGGCATAGTGGATGAACAAGCTCCAGCTCAGAGCCCCGTCTTGGATCCCTCCCAGCTGCAATCAGAGTTACCCAGTGTGCCATGAAGGAAATGTAACGACCCTGTCCATGCTTGCTGGACCACGTGTCTAAAGTGACATGCACCTTGCTGCTGACTGCCTTTCCCAATGACTGGATAACATTGTCTTCCACGTGCTGGTATAGTGCTGGAATGGCCTTGCGTGAAAAGTAATGGCGTTTTGGAACCTGCCACTGTGGTACAGCACATTCAGCAAATTCACGGAAGGGAACAGAGTCCACCAGCTGGAAAGGCAGCAGCTGCAATGCGAGTAATTTTGCTAAGCTGGCATTTAGACGCTGTGCTTGGGGATGGTTGTGACTATATTTTTTCTTTCGCTGCAGCAGCTGCGGCAACGTAATCTGACTGCGTAAATCTTCAGCTACTGGGATGATGTCACATTGTGAGGAAGGACCTGCTGGTACATCCATTACTGTAGCATCATCCCTGTCGGTGGAGGTTGTAGGCAATGACATGGCAGGACATACAGTGTGGGTAGAGACAGATGAGGAGGAGGAGGACCTACGCAAAGTTTTGCCCCAACGGGATGTGTGGCACTTGTTCATATGTAGCCTCAAGCACGTGGTACCCAAGCGTCCGGTGTTTATCCCACGCTCCAGCCTCCTCTGACATAGATTACAAATAGCAACGGTGGGGTCTGCTGCACATTTCTTAAAGAACTCCCAGACAGCAGAGTTCCTGCATGTGTTCTTTGAGACAACAGCGCTCTGCACCGGAGCAGCTCTGACATGTGATGCCTTGGACTGGCTAGTGCTACGGTTGGTCACAGAGGATGTTGTGGCTTGTGTTTGCTGTGCCTCCTCCTCCTCCCCCTCCTCCTCACTTGATTTCTCAGTTCGATCTGGCACCCAGGTGGAGTCAGTGACCTCATCATCATCAATGTCATCTTCACCCCCTATCTCCTCGTCACTGGAGCCAACTTGGCAGTATGCTGCAGCTGCTGGGGCAACATGAGCACCAGTTATTTGTGTGTCATCACTGGCACCCCCTTCCTCTAGGTTGATTATAATCCCTTGCTCAACCTCAGAGATTGAATCAGAGCACTGTACTTGCTGCACATCCTCAAGTAGCATGTCACTCTCATTGTAGTCAAGCAATTCAGCTGACTCCTCCGTGTGTGATAGCGAGGCTACGGCAGGAGTAGCTGTGGACATGGAGGCTGCATTAGATGCTTTGGAAGCTGAGGTGGACTGTAAGCACAAGAAGCCTGGCTGGCAGAGGACTCGGAGGATGAGGATGGCCTGGGTAGCCAATCCACTAAGTCCTCTGTATGTTGCTGCTGCTGCTTAAGACGGCCAGCACCAGTTAGAAAGGACAAGCATGCCCCTGTAGAGGATGCACCACGTCCACCACCCCCAGACACATAGCCTCCCGACACAGGGGCTGCTTGCCCTCTTATCTGTGGCTGGGAGCATCTGCCTGTCCTTTTTGTTCTTTCAGACATGGTGAGTGATATATAGATTAATATATACAGAACTCTGATTCAACTCTGGTATAAATATTTAAATAACTCTGGTATAACTCAGTGAGACACACTGATAGCTGGCAGCCAGTGACAAGAGACAGATCACCTTAATTCACAAATGTTTTACAGAAATTAGTGAGCCCCAAAATACAGCGTGGTACTGTATGTATGACGAGACACAGATCACCTTAATTCCCAAGTGTTTTAAAGAAATTAGTGGGCCCCAAAATACAGCGTGGTACTGTTTGTATGACGAGACACAGATCACCTTAATTCCCAAGTGTTTTAAAGAAATTAGTGAGCCCCAAAATACAGCGTGGTACTGTTTGTATGACGAGACACAGATCACCTTAATTCCCAAGTGTTTTAAAGAAATTAGTGAGCCCCAAAATACAGCGTGGTACTTTTTGTATGACGAGACACAGATCACCTTAATTCCCAAGTGTTTTAAAGAAATTAGTGAGCCCCAAAATACAGCGTGGTACTGTTTGTATGACGAGACACAGATCACCTTAATTCACAAGTGTTTTAAAGAAATTAGTGAGACCCCAAAAATAATTGCTGGCTGTGTGACGAGACCCAGAAGATCACCTCAATTCACAAATGTTTTAAAGAAAGTTGTAAACCCCAAAAAAACTTGCTGGCACAGTGACAAGACACACATCACCTAAATTCCCTGATATTTGGTATAAATGAGACCCAATAGACTTGCTGGCACAGTGACACAAGACCCAGAAAATCACCTCAATTCACAAATGTTTTAAATAAAGTTGTAAACCCCTAAAAAACTTGCTGGCACAGTGACAAGACACACATCACCTAAATTCCCTGATATTTGGTATAAATGAGACCCAAAAAGACTTGCTGGCACAGTGTGACAAGACCCAGAAAATCACCTCAATACACAAATGTTTTAAATAAAGTTGTAAACCCCAAAAAAACTTGCTGGCACAGTGGCAAGACACACATCACCTAAATTCCCTGATATTTGGTCGAAATGAGACCCCCCAGACCCCCCCCAGTAGCGTGGCAGACCTGCACTAACAACACACACAACTATCTTCTTTGAAATCTCCTCTGGAATACGTGCAGAAAGCGCTGCGTTGAAACCTTATATAGTGTGCTGCGGGACTTAGCTCTGTGAGCCCATGATTGGGCAAAATTTGCCCAATCAGGACTCTGAGCGGTGATTGGCATAGTGTTCAACCAGTTTTGCACCAGACTTGTGGTTAGGTGCAAGGCTGTAGCCAATTACGAGCTTCAGGCAGTGGGAAAATGCATTGTGGTCCATTGTGGTTGAACATGCGGTGAACACCCGGAAATGTTCGGGGTTCGCGATCTGCTCGAACAGGCTAAGTTCGGGTCGAACCCCGAACTGTCCAAACCCGAACAGCTCATCCCTAATCCTCATTGACCAGGTAGACTCGGAAGCTAATGCCACCTCCAACCTACGCTGCATGGGCTCCCTTATCCTGCAATGTCTGGTAAAGGACCCCAGGATTCGTGCTATCAAGGAGAGGGATCATTACTGGTTGGCAAGCCTTCTTGATCCACGATACAAGGGTAAAGTTGCAGACCTCACAGAGGGAGCACAGGATGAAACAACTTGAGTACGCTCTAAAGCGACACTTGTGTAACACCTTTCCAGGCACTGGTAGGTTACCAAGTGATGACACAGGTGCTTCTGAGGCTGCAGATGATCAGAGGAAGAGCGGTGAAGGCCGGGGCCTCTTGACTGATGCCTTTTTAAAAAAATTTAGACCACGACGCCCAGGGACATCAAATGTAGGCAACCATTGCCAGCGTCTTCACCATATGGTGCATGGCTACCTAGGGGCAAGGGCAGACCTGGATACCTTTCCAGCAGTTGATCCACTGGCTTACTGGGTGTTGAGATTGGATCACTGGCCAGAACTTAGCCAATATGCTATGCAGCTACTAGGTTGCCCTTCATCCAGCGTGCTTTCTGAAAGGACGTTCAGTGCCACTTGTCGGTTTTGTCACAGACTTAAGAGTGCGTCTGTCCACCGACTCTGTATACCGGCTGACATTTATAAAAATGAATCAGTCCTGGATCAGCAGCTATCAATCCCCTGATGCTGACGTAACGGAATATATCGGGGATCTCTTCTGCATTCACAAAACCTCCACCACTGCACTCTTCCACAATACCACCAAAGGCACCATATTTGGCTGCACTGACACTGACGCCTATATAACCAGATTTATATCATTTAAATTTTTTGGACCGCAGGGTCCAACCCTGCACTCTTCCACAATACCACAGAGGGGTTACGGTGTGAAGGCACTTGCTGTTGCTGCCACCAAAGGCCCAATTTTAAAGCACCTATTGTTACTTTTATCCAAAGCCTGCATAAGTTTCACCATAATTTAGCCAAAAAATACACTAAACTCGTCTCCTCTTTTAATACAGACTGCCTCCCCAAGCAGTTGTTTACGAATAGATTAAAGGAAAACTGTTTACCGTCATTTGAAACGTAATTTTTTTGTGTTTAAATGTGTCTATACATCCTACAAATCCGCCACTTCACGTGCAGGTTATGGGGACCTCCTAGGCACGATATTTGAAGGAATTTTTCATTTTTATTTTTAATCCTTATTTCATGGAAAACTCACTGTTCCTTTAAAAATGTTTTTTTTAAAACTTTTTTCCATGTTTCCTTTCCCCCAGGGCACTACCCGGGCGCCCATACACCTTTTATGACAAATATCTTGCATATATGCCCTCTTGCAGGGCACTCTAAAAATTGAACTTTTGAGTCCCATTGACTTGCATTAAGTTCGGTTCGTGTTCGCGTTCGAACTCGAACTTTTGAAATTGCTCGAGTTCCAATGCGAACCGAACACGGTGGTGTTCGGCTCATCCCTATCTAAAAGGGCACACTGCTGTCTTTACATTTCCGCCCTGTTTTGTTTAGCTCTAATTCTCCTCTTACTCATTTACTGTACCCACACATATTATATACTTTTTTCTTGCCATTAAATGGACTTTCTAAAGATGCCATTATTTTCACCATATCCTTGAATTTACTTAAAAAAAATATGAATAAAATGGCAAAAAAAACAAGTTATTGAACTCTGACTACCAAAATTTATTACATATCTGCAACCGCCAACAAAAATCTAGGCTAAATAGCTTCTAAATGTTGTCCAGAGTTTAGAAATACCCAATGATTGCATGTTGTTTGCTTCTTTTGCAATTTATATGACAGTAAGTTCAATTAGCACTTTGCTATTTCCAAATCATTTTTTCCCCCAAAATTAGCAATAGTGACATTGTAACAATGATATCTGATATGAATACCTGAATAACCCTTTATATATTTTTAAAAGTAGACAACGCAAGGTATTAGACTTGGGGTATTTTGACTCTTTTCATGTAACCGTTTTACCACCAATCTATGCCAAAGTTTGAAAAAAAGTATATTTTGCCATTATTTTTTTTTGACAGATTGCAATTTAAGAACACATGTACTGAGAACTTTAAGGGATACTGCCAAACAACACCCCAATACATGTTCAGCAACATCTCCTGAGTACAGTGATACCGTCCATGTATAGGTGTGTCAGGTTTTTTGGGGGCTACATGGCCTTATTTGGGGGTGCACATTCTAGTTTTCCAACTTGGAATTTTGGAAATAGGGAACAGAGGAGCATTTTTAAATTTATTTTTTTCACTTAATTTTTTTAATCATTATTTGGCTGAGTACCTCGATCCCTTGAGGCACTCAGCATTAGGGATGTGCATTTCGGGTTTCGGAATTTTCACAAAATTTCCCGATTCATGCATTCGGATTCGGCCGATTTTCCGAAAGTTTTCGGATCCGAAAACGGCAGATCCGAACAAATTTTTGAGCCGAAACGAAAACTTTTTGGAATTTTCGAATGGACTAGAAATGTGTAAAATCGAAATTCATTTTCGTTCCATTCGTGATTTCGGCTCCATTCTTGATTTTGGTTCCATTTCAGTAATTTCGGACATCGTATTTATATCGCTGATTCTGTAATTAAATTTTGTATCATTCCCATCTCAATGTATCCTTCCTGGAAAACCAGAGAAATCTCAATGTATCCTTCTTGTAAAACCAGAGAAATCTCAATGTATCCTTCTTGTAAAACCAGAGAAATCTCAATGTATCCTTCTTGTAAAACCAGAGAAATCTCAATGTATCCTTCTTGTAAAACATGAGAAATCTCAATGTATCCTTTCCGGGAAACCAGAGAAATCTCAATGTATCCTTCCCGGGAAACCAGAGAAATCTCAATGTATCTTTCTTGTAAAACATGAGAAATCTCAATGTATCCTTCCTGGAAATCCAAAGAAATCTCAATGTATCCTTCTTGTAAAACATGAGAAATCTCAATGGCAGAATTATCGTATCGCCTGAATTATCGTATCGTATAATTATCGTATCCGAAAAACCATTAGTTTACGTCAAAACGAATAGACACTTTGAAACGAGGAGAACAGACGTTCCAAAAAACACTAAAATTTCCGAAATCACGAAAAAAAAGTCGATACAAAAAAGGAACCGAAACGAACTGACCCGAAACGGAAATCGGCCAAAACGAAAATCTACAAAATCAGAACGAACCGAACCAAAAAAAAATCGATGCACAAGCCTAGCATGCTTTCAGATTAGTGGCTCAACCTCTTATTTCACCCATTGGCTGCTTCACCGGTATACCGGCAATGATTGGTCCGGAGGAGCGTTCATAAAACGGTCCGGAAGGTAAGATTACTATTGAAGGATGCCTCGATGTCGAGGCATCCCTGCAATAATAAAAGAGCAGCTGGAAGCAATACCAATTGCCTCCAGTGCTTTATTTAGGTAACCACATACCAGATAAGTCCTCGGTCGTTAAGCAATCTCTTTCGTCAGACGTACCTGGTATGTTGTCAGGTGTTAAGGGGTTAAATTATAAACTATTTTTTTTAAAAAAAATCAACACAATGGCTGGCATGTTCAATGTGTTGAAAGTTTAGGGGCACATTTGCAATTTAATTTTTCTTGTATTGCTCTGAAATAACGCCAGATCGAATGGACTTCTGCAGGAACATTTGAAGATTGAGTACACTCAATCGTGGTACTGTAGAGGTTAGATCACTATAGTAGTTAACTTTGAGTTGTAAAAGCCCACCATTTTATTAATAAACTGATCTTGGGACATATATTTTCTCATTTTGATTTAAAAGTAAGCATTGGGTCGTACCGGCAAACTTAAAAGCAACAGAGAGACACAGTTAAGGATATATGTTTGTATCTGTAATGTCAAGAGGTGTCCAAACTGTGAATGAACTGCATTAGTAATAAGACAAGAAAAAGCCTGTTGCTTTCTATATTATTGATTAAAGATTGCTTTCCAATCTATGTATGTCAAGACCAAGGGTGAAGTCAATGGCACATCTGAAAAATCCAGAAATAGCATTGTCATTTATCAGCAAACAGTGACTTGCATTGCAATTACCTGCATTTTCTGAAAAGATCAAATTAATCAGAATACATTATCAGCAGATTATACTGTACATCTTCACTAATCCATTACCCATCAAATTTGTTCTTATTATATTTTAACCATTAAATATACCTTGAACGGAAAAGGTAGTTTTAATAATTTTCATAATGAAAACATTTTAAATTTTACATATCTTTAACATATTATAATGGTGACCTATCCACTGTGTGCCTTTTTTAAAAAATTTCAAAAAACATAAACTGCTAAGCACTCATTACAAAATATGGTAGAATCCATTACCGAAAAATGAATCAATTGGATAGACGAATGGATGAATAGATAGACCTGTAGTGACACCCATATATAAAAATGATCAAAATCTGTTAGGGGCATGGCTTGGTTTGGGGTAGACATGTGCATTCGTTTTAGTACTAAAACTATTTAGTCCGAATTTTGGGATAATTTAGTTTTAGTATGACTCAAGAGATACGAAACTGCTCAGTACAAAAAACGAAAGAAACTAAAATAAAATGCACTACATTTTAGTTTGTCCTTTTTGTGATATTACATTGATGAGTGAAGGAGACCAGCAATGAAGAGTGCAACATCGCAAAGCTACAGAAAAGGTTTGTATGCGTAATCCTTCCCGACCCCTACCCGAAAATCTGACAGTGATAGAGCTCCTGAATACTCACTCGCAGCACAGACAGCACAGGAGCGGAAACCTTTACTTAACCCTTGCATATCTATGAGGCAGACAAGATGATAAAAGCAGCTGGAGAAGGAAAACATTCAAATAAATCACACTGAAAGCTAATGACAGAGGAGGGCTGGATAGTAAAAAACCCTTTATAACAAGCAGCGCTGGGAGAAGAGAGGGACTTTATAAAATGTGTGTTATCTCCCCTCCCGCACTGCATAATAGGGGCTTAGGTCTGATACATTATATTATCCAGGAGCACTATCCCCTTTATCCCTCTATAATACACATTTATATAAAGTCCCTCTCCTCTCCCAGTGCTGCTTGTTATAAAGTTTTTTACGTCTGATACATTTAGTGTCCAACTCACAGTTACTCTGTTATTATGAGCTGTCAGTGTGATTTATTTGAATGTTTCCCCTGGATTTAAAGTGCTTAATTTTATTATAAAAATAAATTTGCACCAGACATCTCTTCTCGGAGCTTTCAGACCAATTTATGTTAATATTTGCCCTCTCCCCTGCTTTTATATTCCTGTCTCTCTCCCCACAGTTATGCAAAGTTTAAGTAAAAGTTCCCTCCCTGTGCTGGATAAGCATTCATTCCGAAGTTCTGCACCCTCCACATGCCAATGCAGTAGGTCCTACTGAGTAGGATGTTCTATACAGAGAGGGGCATTAATGAATGCAGGAGGATGTTCTATACATTATACAGAGAGGGGTATTAATGCAGGAGGAGGTTATATACATTATACAGAGAAATGTATAAATTGAGGAGGATTGTTCTATACATAGAGGGACATTAATTCAGGAGGATGTTCTATACATTATACAGAGAGGGGTATTAATTAATGCAGATGGATATTGCATACATTATACAGAGAGGGGTATTAATGCAGGAGGATGTTATCTGCATTATACAGAGAGGGGTATTAATGCAGGAGGATGTTCTATACATTATACAGAGAGGAGCCTTTTTTTAGCCCTTTAAATCCAGTGGCTGTGAGCGCGGAGATCGACTGCTTGTTATATTATCTCTCAGTACAATGTATCAGGCTCAGCTGTTACAGTAACTGACTGTAACAGCGCTCAGTTTCAGTAAAACAAGGAAATAATATTGTTATAAACTCTTATATATAAAAATATTATTTACTAGTTTTACTGAACTCTGAGCGCTGTGAGAGCAGCAGTCAGTTGCTGTAACAGCTTTGCCTGACACATTGTGCTGAGAGTGAGATATACTGTAACAAGCAGCGATCTCAGCACTCTGAGGAGCCTCTACAATAATAATTGTATCCACTGGTTTTCGGATGAATGAAATTCGTTTTCATACTAAAGAACTGAAAACGAATTTCTTTAGCAACTAAATAAATTGCATTTTAGTACTAATCCATTAGTTCAAAATGAAACTTTGTGCTGTGGCACATGTCTAGTTTGGGGTACTTTTTATTAATAATATTTTGTTGTCATTTTTCTAACATAATAAAGTATTTTATTTATTTATAAAGTATTTTACCAGGATTGATACATTGAGATTTCTCTCATTTTCAAGTATGTCCTGGGTTCAAAAACATTGAACTTTTACAGTAGGTACAGAAATAAAAAACTAATAAATGCAAGATATTATAAAAACACAAATATACAGATTAACACAGAAAATAAATATGTAGGAAATAAACTCATTATGTGACATGTTTACAGGTGCATTCTGTATCTAGGTGTATTAATAGAGAGATCTTATGTCACTTTAGACAGGGGGAAGATTTGATGGTGTTGGGGAGGTCACTCCATAATTGTGGTGCTCTGTAGAAAAATGAGAATCAAGCAACTTTCTTTTTGTATCATGGGACTGCAGGTAAGGTGCAGGTCCTGGATCAGAAGTTATAGGAAGGAAGAGGGAACTGCTGGTGAAGCAGTCTATTCAGGTAGGGTGGTAGTTTCCCAGAAATGCTCTTAAACATCATGTTGGAAAGGGGAAGGGTGCATCTGGATTCCAGCGATGGACAGTTTAGCTCTTTTAACATGTCACAATGGTGGGTCTTGTAGTTATACTGTAGCACAAATCGGAAGAATGAGTTATACAATGCAGTAAGTTTATGAAAGTGCTTTTGCGGGGCAGCTGCCTACATTATATCCCTGTAGCCAATGGCCGGCATACTATCTGCTTTCTTTTACGCAGGGCTCAGGCAGGATTTGTTTCTGTCAAGGGCAACTAATTTAGGGTAAAGTTTAGATGAGAGTTTTTTGATGTGGGGGCCAAAGGATAGATTTGGGTCTAACCACATACCTAGATATTTGAGAGAAGTGACTGTGGTCAGTGTGCCATTTGATTTTGTTCTGACACATAGATGGGGATTTTGCAATTTATGTAGTTTAGGTGCTGTTCCAAAGAGCATCGCAACAGTTTTGCCCGTATTTAGAAAAAGTTTGTTTTCTGATCGGTAAATTGTTCTTGCAGCACCGCCTCCAGCTGTGGGAGATTTGGTTTGCTGGTATAGATTACTGTGTCGTCTGCGTATATTATATGAATACAAAATTATGGAAGCATAATTTTTTGCCCCATACTCACACGAGGTAAGCTATTTTTATTTTATTTATGTATGCATGTGCATATGTATGTATGTTTGCTGTATTCTTCTATAACCAAAATTTTGTCTTTTGTTGTACCTCTCTTGCCTGATGGGTGTTTCTTATTTCTGTCTCTGTAATAGTTAAAGCTCTATACTCACTGTGCATTAAACTTGAAAACCATCTTTTAAAAGGGACTGTATAGCATCAATGACCATTTAGTGAATTCAAAATTGTCAAGGATAGCTGAGAAAATACTATTAAACTTCAGAGGATAATACAACCATAGAGAATGGATGGATCATTTTGTGAATCAGCTTTCTGAGCCGGGAAGCTTCCTCCCACCTAGAAAGAGGTCAATCAGCCCACACTGGACTGCCTTCCAGTCTTTAGTTTGGGAGTACACAGCTGTAGCGCTGTTTAAAACTCTGTTGCTGCATTGCTCAGTTTGGCCACCAGAGGGAGACAAGCGCAATGTAAGCTATATAAGCTATACTGGACACAATGGGACTACGTTTTACAGCATGCTTTGGGGCACAGGAAGTGGGTGGGGAAGGAGGAGAGGACATCCGCAGCCTCGTGGAAGGAGAGCCAGTGTGAGCCGAGGGGTGAACTGAGTAAGACGCACGTGAGACTGTGAGTGATTGTTACCAGGCCGGAGAGCAGGCGATGCTTTGCCAACGCTGGGGATCGATACAGTGACTTGCCAGAGACCTAGTAATCCACCGCTGAGAGGTTTGCACAGACACAGAGTTCCAGATTGGACCCCGAGTTAGGAGAACACGATGATCCACTGGGAGTGCAGGCGGTAGGCTGTAGATCCTGTTACACAAGACGGACAAGCAGGAGAAGCGGATCCGGTGGCACAGAGTCCCAGTGTAATTCAGAGGTGCGGCGTCCTTGATCGGGCAGCGGAACAGATTGTCTGGCGGATGGGTGAGAGGCCTTCCTGGCCACAGTCGGAGTTTAACGAAGCACGCTGCAGTATTGCTTAAATCTACAGGGCCCCAACGTGACTAGTCGAAGATTTATTAAATCCATTCCCTGGCCAGTATACCGTCTTATACCGTACCGTCTTATGTTCGGAAGAGAAGCTCAACTGCCGGTTGATTTGGTGTTTGGGCTATCTCTGGATCAGACGTCTGTAGCCTCTCATAGAAATTACGTGGATAGACTTTGGAAGAATTTGGCCTCTGCGTTTGAACAGGCCCGTTTGACCTCAGGAAACAGGGAACAGAGGAATAAGCGAAACTATGACTTGAGAGTTCGGATACAGGATCTACAACCCGGTGATAGGGTTTTGTTGAAGAACTTGGGTGCTTCTGTAAGGCATAAGTTGGTGGATAGATGGAGTTCTGAAGTCTACATTGTCTGCAAGCAACTGCCGGGTTTGCCAGTTTACCAAATCTGACCAGATGGAAAGGCTGGGCCTCTTAAAAACCTGGCACCGAAATCACCTGTTACCTGTGAGGGAGGCTGTAAGGATACCAGTTAGAGACAAACTTTCTCTACCGAACCCGCCTGCTCCACGCTCGGCTCCCGTTACTCGGTCTCAGCAGACACGGGTTGTCGAAGAGAGTGAAGAGGATAGTGAGGAAGGAAGTTTTTGTCTGGACTGGGTGCGCTCGCCAGAACCTGAAGAGGTCATTCCAGTCCCCGAATGGTGGGAAAGTAACCCAGTGGTGTATTTAGGTTTTGTGCTGCCCTAGGCCTGACTAAACTCGTGCACCCCTAATTTAAATTTGACGCACCCCTTCCTGTCAAGGGCACACCTCTTCCTGGTTAATCCCCACCCTTCCTCTTTAAGCTCCACCTTTTCCTCTTAGAGCCCCGCCTTTTCCTCTCTTTATATTAAAAGTGGATACCAAGTGTCTACTTGTATATTTTGTATACCATTTCAAATGTATCTATTGAGATGAATTTAAACATTTCATAATTTTCTTTTAAGTATTTTTACAAAGAACAGCCACGCATGTCAAGTAAACGGGATCACAGCAGGTCTAATTGGTGGAACAATAAAATCCACAGAAACGTGCACTGCATATGAGCGTATCACAAAGCTGCATAGCAATAAAACCCACAGAAAATGGCACTGTGTATGAGCATATCAGAGCTGCAAAGCAATAAAACCCACAGAAATGTGCAGTGTGTGTATGAGCATATCACAGAACTGCACAGCAATAAAACTCACAGTAATGTGCAGTGTGTATGAGCGTATCCCAGAGCTCCAGGGCAATAAAACTCACAGTAATATGCTGTGTGATCACAGAGATCCACAGCAATAAAAACTTCAGCAATGCAATGTGCGGTGTGTATGAGTGCATCAGAATTACACAATTAAAAAACTCACAGCAATGCAATGTGTGGTGTGTGTCAGCGTATCAGAATCCACAGCAATAAAACTCCCAGCAATGCAATGTGCGGTGTGTGTCAGCGTATCAGAATCCACAGCAATAAAACTCCCAGCAATGCAATGTGCGGTGTGTATGAGTGCATCGGAATCCACTGCAATAAAACTCCCAGCAATGCAATGTGTGGTGTGTATGAGTGCATCAGAATCCACTGCAATAAAACTCCCAGCAAACCGAGTGTATATGAGCACACAGCAATTATTTATTCTACATTTACCGGCCTCTGTCCGCGGTAGGGCTGTGTGCAGAGTCAGCAGGGACTGTGTACAGACTCAGCAGGAGGTCCCTCCAGGCCACGTTAGGATCACGGCTGTGCCTGTGCGTGGAGCCATCTTGTCAGCAGTGGGGTGCCACTGCCAGAGGGTGCACCATGGCTTTGATTCCCTTCCCGTTGGGTGTTAAGTCCAGAATAGAGTGACAGTCCATGTTAACGAAAGGGCGGGCAGCTGCGTGCATGCGTGTCACGTGGTCAGCCAGTCAGGTGGTACTGAGACTCAGTACCACCTGACTGGCCGGACCGAGTGTGACCTGCACGCAAGCAGCCTCACCAGGAGCCAGGCAGCTCAATGACAAATTTCTATCACTGCAGTGCTGGTTAAGGAAAGGTCCACTTTAAACAGCAGTAAGCAGACAGGGCTTCATATTCTGCTGAAACCCCCCCCTTTACCTGCCGTTTACTGTCATCTTCTCTCTCTGGACACAAATCACATCCCCCTCCCCTCTCCTAGAGCTGCTGCGGGCAGGGGAGAAGCTATGGAGGGAGGAGAGGGGGATTTTATTCTATTCTTTTTATTCCGTATGCAAACGCCATGCTCCGCTGCTCGTTGTTTGAGAACACAGCTCAAAGCGGACACACAGTGACAGTGGCACCTCCTAGTACCCCCTAATGACACCCCAATATCACTGGTACCTGGGGCGGCCCGCCTCCGCCACTCCTCTAAGTACACCCACTGCTCTGGTGATATGCTCACACACAAGTTTGGCGAACTGCCAGCAAGTACGGTGCTGTTTGAAGACAGTGCAAATCCCCATAGAGAAGTAATGGTTAATCTATTCAGAGAACACCAAACAGCAGAGAAATGTCAGTGATGGTGGTTTCAATCAGCAGGTTTATTCAGGCGAACCCCATAGGTTTCAATGTTAAAAATATTCCCGTTTTTTATGCAATATCTAATAAACCATTTATTATTTTAATCTACAGTAAAAAGTCTTTATTTATTTATTGATTTTTTTTTGTACCTTTTAGTGGTTTTTCAGAATTTTTTGGGCTAAATTCCCCCCCTTTTTTTTTTTTTTTTGAATAAAATGTTTTTATTTTTCAAAAAGAACAAAAACTAAGGGTACAGAAAGAAAAGGTGTGGAAAGTACATTACACATCAGGGGTACACATACAGTGTTTCTATAATCAAATGCGACAACATAAATCCGTGGCTATCGAAATCAATATGTGCTCCACTGAACGGCACTGAAAGCTGAGCGTCACATAGATATGTTTTCAGAAATTCGCGCACTTATCCACACAGTAAAAAACTAATAAATGGGGGGAAGGTAGGGGATACCAGGAGGTCAATCTGAGGATACTTTGTTCAAGAGAGGGGGCAAGACCAGCACTACAAGGCCAAACATCAACACTTTCTTAAATTACCTCACAACCCACACGCTTCATATAATTTATGTATATCCCATATCCCCCCTTTTTTTTTTAATAGCGGTTCTCCTTTTTCTGTAACAGAACTTTTTATTATCAATCATAGGATCTTATATGTAAATTCCAGACATTTTCGTTCAGTAGTTCTTTTGAAAACAGCAGGCCATGGGTTTTGCGGTGGCAGCATACAGCGGCCGACTCCATGCACTTTGGGGACCCTGCGGTGAATGGTGAATTCACTGCAGGTTGGGAAATTTTTATTCCCGAAGTGCAGGGAACTACAGAACACCAAAATGTTGGCGTCATTTCGGTGCTCTGTAACCCAATTAGTGGTGAGGTTTTTTGTTGCCCCCTGGAAAGTGAAAGCCTAGGCCTTGCCTACCCAGGACATACTTGAAAATTAGTGACATCTCAATGTTTCCTTCCTGGTAAAATAGTTTTCAAAAGTAAAAAAAAAAAAAAAAAAAAGTTTTTTTTTTTTTTTTTTAGGGGTGGGGCCACCCAGCAGGCTGCCGACCCCTGGAAAGTGCCACCCTAGGCCTGGGCCTTCTTGGCCTAGGCCAAAATACACCAGTGAAGTAACCTGAGGCCGGAGGCTCCTGAATTTCAATTGGAAGTTCCCGAAATTTAGAAATTCCTGTAGTTCCGGAAGATGCGTCCTATGATTACAGTTCTATGCCTTCACTGGAAGGATCATACTCTGAAGAGATGTCTGTTCCAGTTGTGGATGAAAGAATTGAACCCATACCTGTAGTACTTCCACCTGAAGAGGAGCGGATTGAGCCCGAATCAAAACGTTCTATCCGACCACACCAGAGACTTACCTACGACTCACCAGGACATAGCACTGAAGAGGCTGTCACCACAGTGCGAAGGTTGCCTGAAGTGTCTGCTATGTTAGCTGAGGTAGTCAGGAGCATGAATCAACTTGAGGACGTATATCTGACTCATTGTATGTTTGCTGATGAACCTGTATACATTGCCTAATGTTATGTAATTGTTATACCTCCTTGGAGAGACCCAAGAGTTCTAGGAGGGGGAGAGTGTAGCGCTGTTTAAAACTCTGTTGCTGCATTGCTTAGTTTGGCCACCAGAGGGAGACAAGCGCAATGTAAACTATACTGGACACAATGGGACTACGTTTTCCAGCATGCTTTGGGGCAGAGACAGGAAGTGGGTGGGGAAGGAGGAGAGGACATCCGCAGCCTCGTGGAAGGAGAGCCAGTGTGAGCCAAGGGGTGAACAGAGTAAGACGCACATGAGACTGTGAGCGATTGTTACCAGGCCGGAGAGCAGGCACTGCCTTGCCGACACTGGGGATCGATACAGTGACTTGCCAGAGACCTAGTAATCCACCGCTGAGAGGTTTGCACAGACACAGAGTTCCAGATTGGACCCCGAGTTAGGAGAACGCGATGATACACTGGGAGTGCAGGTGGTAGGCCGTAGATCCTGTTACACAAGACGGAAAAGCAGGAGAAGCAGATCCGGTGGCACAGAGTCCCCGTGTAATTCAGCGGAGCAGCATCCTTGATCGGGCAGCAGAACAGATTGTCTGGCGGATGGGTGAGAGGCCTTCCAGGCCACAGTCAGAGTTTAACGAAGCACGCTGCAGTATTGCTTAAATCTACAGGGCCCCAACGTGACTAGTCGAAGATTTATTAAATCCATTCCCTGGCCAGTCCAATATAGTACCCGGGTACCTGAGCTCACACACACACTTTTTGGGACATAACCTGCACGGGACTTACACTCCAGAAACGAAGGGGTTAAACTTTTCTTTTACCGCTGCGCGTTTCTCGCATTACGAAATCCTGTTTTCTATATACCGTGCTTACATTATATATGCCGCTTTATTGAGACCAGCAAAGTATATAATTTATAAAATCCACAGCAGTGCTGGTGTATATTTATTCCCTAGTGCGGAGAGACTAACCCGAGGTTAAATTCAGCGGCTCCTCCGGGAGTGAGCGCTACACAGCTCTTTGCATTGCTAGCCAATTGTTTGTGTGAGTGTGTATATATGTACACAGTTCAAGTGGGAGATGGTAGGTTACATGTGATATTGCAACACTTAATTTAGGGGCAGAACAATTGAGGAATTCCCATACAATTTTTTACTACTTGACTCCTGGGTGGAGTTAATATTTAACACCCTGCTTATATATTTTTTTATAATATACCTTTAAGGTTATACCATAGCTGCTTCACTAAATTAGTAAATTGACAACTGAGAGCCTGCACAGCCTATTTCTGTTCACACCTGGACCTTTTTTCTTTTCTTTATTAATTCAAAAGCTGAGAGATACGAAAGTGCACAGCAATAGTAAGTCAACAGTACACATGAAAAATAAGGCACTCTTGACAGGGAGACATGAAGAAACATATTACAAAATATAGAAAAACATTCAACAAGTGGCACACAAATATGATGGGTAAACAAAAAAAGTATAAGTGCGAAACAAAACACAAAGAAGAGTACGTAATTAGAAACCCTAACAAGCGGAAACCCTCCTAAGAAGGCAAGTAGGACCAAACGGGGTCAGATATAATAAAAAATAAAATGGTAAAGTGGGTCAAATTATAAAACAATCACATATGTATGAAAGAAAAGTGACCGGGCGAAGGGAGAGGGTTCGGGGCAATGAGTAGTATAACCAGTCAAATATGGGTTGTGGAAATCAATGGGTTGAAGAATGGTAGATAAAGAGGGACATCTCCACAAAACATAGAAAACACAGATGGGGGAGGGGACAGGGGAAAGAGAGAGGTGAGAAGAAAAAAAAAGAGGGGGAGAGCTAGATGGGAAAGAGAAGGAGAGAAGTGAAAGCATAGAGCTGAGATCAGCATCCTGGCAGGCAAGGCCAGTGGGCAGCAGCCACCCCGCACTCACCCAACACCCACCAGGTGGACACGGCAAGAGGCCGAGGACAAAAAAAGCCACAATGATACCATTTATGCAAGTGTGTCTCCAGTTTATCTTTCATCTGAGCTACCAGGTGCTCCAGACTCCGTAGGTTCTACATTTCAGTAATCCATTCTTTGTAAGTGGGGCTGGCCTCGGATTTCCAGTGATGAGCAACAAGGATTCGAGCCGTCATCAGCATAGGTAGTGCTACTGACTTCTTAAAAGTCTGGGGCAATAGTGGGGTGTGAGACAGCAAGAAGGCCGCAGAGGTAAAGGTCAGTTGAAGATCTGTGACTTCCGCCAGCATCGTCTGGATCAGTTTTCAGAAATGAGAAAAACGGCTACAGAACCCTCACATATGGAGACAGGAACCAACACAATCCTCACATCTCCAGCAATTCTGGGTGGAGCGAAGGCCAACGTGAAGAACATGGACCATTTAACACTGAAAATCTGTAAATAATCACAAACAGTCAATTTCCATTCTCTTTTCACGATCCAAATAAGTAGCACCCTTGGTCTGTTATAGGACCATTACTATTCAATTTATTTATAAATGACCTTGAGATAGGCATTGAAAACCATGTATCAGTTTTTGCAGATGACACAAAACTAGGAAAAGTAACACAATGTGAGCAGGATGTTACTTCGCTGCAGAGGGATTTAGATAGATTGGGGGACTGGGCACTTAAATGGCAGATGAAATTTAATGTAGATAAATGCAAAGTTATGCACTTAGGAGTGAAGAACACACAAGCAACATATACCCTAAATGGTACTGAGTTAGGGAAATAAAAGCAGAAGAAGGATTTGGGAATAATCATAGACTTCAAACTAAGTAACAATGTGCAATGTCAAACAGCAGCCGCCAAGGCCAGCAAGGTATTGGCATGCATTAAAAGGGGAGTTCACTCTCGGGATAAAACATAATTTTGCCTCTGTATAAATCAATGGTCAGACCGCACCTTGAATATGCAGTGCAATTTTGGGCACCTGTCTTAAAAAAGGATATTATAGCACTAGAAAAAGTGCAGAGATGGGCATATAATTTAATAAGGGGAATGGAAGGTTTAAGTTATGAGGAAAGACTAACAAGCTTAAACCCGTTTAGTTTAGAGAAGCGGTGCCTTAGAGGGGATCTGATAACTTTATATAAATATATACGGGGCCATTATCAACCATTGTCTGATAACCTATTCATTAACAGGACTATACACAGGACACGGGGTTACCCATTTATA
Organism: Leptobrachium leishanense; assembly: GCA_009667805.1. Classification (NCBI taxonomy): domain Eukaryota; kingdom Metazoa; phylum Chordata; class Amphibia; order Anura; family Megophryidae; genus Leptobrachium; species Leptobrachium leishanense. Next base: position 109,031,522 of record CM019064.1, on the reverse strand, counting down.
CTGGAAGAAAGAAAATTTAGCCTAAAGCACAGGAAGGGCTATTTTACGGTGAGAACAATAAAGCTGTGGAATTCTCTGCCTGTTGAGGTGGTTGGGTCAGAGACTGTACAGACTTTTAAAAAGCGACTGGATGACTTCCTGCAGACACAGAATATTAAGGGTTATGATATAATATATAATACATAATATGTGGATAAAAGCTTCTTGATCCAAGGAGAAATCTGACTGCCATTCTGGGGTCAAGAAGGAATTTTTTCCAAGTATGTTGCATATTGGAAAAGCATTTCAGACTGGGTTTTTTGCCTTCTTTTGGATCAACAGCAGTAGGTGATGTGTGAGAGGCTGAACCCGATGGACGCATGTCTTTTTTCAGCCTATGTAACTATGTAACTGTGTAAGTGTAGCTGGAGACCTAAAAATAGCTAGCTCCCCTTTTCACACACCTATCCTGACAACCACCTGGAGAGTGTGGAGCCTGACTTTTCTTTTCGTGCTATGCTAGTAGGTATGGAAACTGCATCCCTATTTAGGTAATTCCAATACCAATTGCTTGTATGATAACCCCTTCACTACCGAGATTGAGATATATCCATCTTTAAATGGCACCATCCGGTGCCCCGATAGAGATATCTTGATCTGCAGCCCAAAAGCAAATGAAATTTGTTTGCTGCAAACAAATGTTGTTTTCTTTTGGGCTGCAGAAGGTGCCCCCAAAGTTTTAGCCCTTTGGGCATAATACCCATAGAGCTAGAACTGTAAAATCAGCTGACTGAATGTCGTGACATCAGACTTTCAGCAAGCTGATACAGTTTCAGCTCGTGGTTCATTGCATTGGCTGTAGCTCAATTTATCAGTAGATGGCACAATCTACTGGCCAACTATGTTATTGCATCAATAAATACATTGGGAATATTATCAAATACTTCTTACTGTAAAATTAATTTTAAAAAAAATCACTCGGTAGTGAAGAGGTTAAATCATATCAGATTAACCCACTGACAGGTTTCATGGAAATTTATTTTCAATTACTTAAACAGTAAAAATATACAGAAACGACTTTACTGTATACTGATGCTAAGCCCTGCTTGACATTCAGAGGGCTTGGTCCTCTGACTAAAATGACAAACATTACAGCTTGGGCTCCATGATTCCATGAAGGAATACGTGGGCCTCCGAGCTCTTCAAACAATTTGAAAACTTTGGCATGTCATGTACGATAAGTTGAAACGTTTGGGTCACGTTCTGGAGTTCTTTTGCAATAAACAAAATACCTTTGCATTGCTTCAGAATAAGAACAGATCAAGTATTCTTGATATTGGGGCACCAGCAAGAGCTTTTGGAGACCAAGTGTACTCAATCTTCTTAGTGAATGGGATTAAATTTGTGGTTAAAATTTAGTAACAAATAAATGGATTAAAGCAGAGACCATGTACTGCAAAATGTCTTGAAAACAGGACCCACCAATCAAAAATATTAGAATTCATTTTATCCTTAGACATTCTGAGGTTTTTTAGTCAGTTTGAGGCACTGTGTCTCTAGAAATAATTGAATGCTTTACTCTTTTCATTTCTTAGATAATTTCTTCCAAATATAGACTCTGGAAATGAATATATTTATTAAACTATAAAGATGGTATAAACTGGTTATAAATAACTATATACAGCATATGCAGAGATTTGGATGTGTTTGAAATCGTACCATTCTATCCTGATCATTCTCTTTCAGACTCATTATTCCTTTTTTCCCTAAGCCTTTTTAGCTCTCTAACATAAAATTCATCATATAATTTTGACAGGTTTTAGAGGAATATTGCAGTGCTTCTCTAGAAAAAAGAATACATTCCCTAGCAAGCGACTGTATAGCATATGGTTACCTTTATTATAAAAATGATATACTTATTTCTTTTTCTCTTCCTGAGTAGGGATGAGCTGTTCGGGTTCGGACGGTTCGGGGTTCGACCCGAACTTACCCTGTTCGAGTGGATCACGAACACCGAACATTTCCGGGTGTTCACCGCATGTTCGACCACAATGGACCACAATATATTTTCCCACTGGCCTGAAGCTCGTAATTGGCTACAGGATGCACCTGACCACAGGTCTGGTGCAAGACTGGTTCAACACTATGCCAATCACTGCTCAGAGTCCTGATTGGGCAAATTTTATAGCACACTATATAGCACACTATATAACGTTTCCACGCAGCGCTTCTGCACGCATTTCAGAGGAGATTTCAAAGGAGATAGTTGTGTCTTGTTACGGCCAGTCTGCCACGCTACTGGGGGGGTCTGGGGGGTCTCATTTCGACCAAATATCAGGGAATTTAGGTGATGTGTGTCTTGTCACTGTGCCAGCAAGTTTTTTTGGGGTCTACAAATTTCTTTAAAACATTTGTGAATTGAGGTGATCTTCTGGGTCTTGTGACTGTGCCAGCAAATCTTTTTGGGCTCACTAATTTCTTTAAAACATTTGTGAATTAAGGTGATCTGTGTGTCTTGTCACAACCAGTACCACGCGTATTTTGGGGCTCACTCATTTCTTTAAAACACTTGTGAATTAAGGTGATCTGTGTCTCGTCACACAACCAGTACCACTCTGTATTTTGGGTGTCACTAATTTCTTTAAAACATTTGTGAATTAAGGTGATCTGTGTCTCGTCACACAGCCAGTACCACGCTGTATTTTGGGGCTCACTAATTATTTTAAAACACTTGTGAATTAAGGTGATCTGTGTCTCGTCACACAACCAGTACCACGCTGTATTTTGGGGCTCACTAATTTCTTTAAAACACTTGTGAATTAAGGTGATCTGTGTCTCGTCACACAACCAGTACCACGCTGTATTTTGGGGCTCACTAATTTCTTTAAAACATTTGTGAATTAAGGTGATCTGTGTCTCGTCACACAACCAGCAAGTTTTTTTGGGGCTCACTAATTTCTTTAAAACACTTGTGAATTAAGGTGATCTGTGTCTTGTCACAACCAAGTACCACGCTGTATTTTGGGGCTCACTAATTTCTTTAAAACACTGTGAATTAAGGTGATCTGTGTCTCGTCACATAACCAGTACCACGCAGTATTTTGGGGCTCACTAATTTCTTTAAAACATTTGTGAATTGAGGTGATCTGTGTCTCGTCACTGGCTGCCAGCTATCAGTGTGTCTCACTGAGTTATACCAGAGTTCTTTAAATCTTTATACCAGAGTTGAATCAGAGTTCTGTATATATTAATCTATAAATCACTCACCATGTCTGAAAGAACAAATAGGACAGGCAGACGCTCCCAGACACAGATAAGAGGGCAAGCAGCCCCTGTGTCGGGAGGCTGTGTCTCTGGTCATGGTGGATGTGGTGCATCCTCTGCAGGGGCACGCTTGTCCTTTCTAACTGGTGCAGCAGCACCACTGGTGCAGCAGCAGCAACATACAGAGGACTTGGTGGATTGGCTAACCAGGCCATCCTCATCCTCCGAGTCCTCTGCCAGCCAGGCTTCTAGTGCTTTACAGTCCACCTCAGCTGCCAAAGCATCTAATGCAGCCTCCATGTCCACAGCTACTCCTGCCGTAGCCTCGCTATCACACATGGAGGAGTCAGCTGAATTGTTTGACTACAATGAGAGTGTCATGCTGCTTGAGGATGCGCAGCAAGTACAGTGCTCTGATTCAATCTCTGAGGTTGAGCAAGGGAGTATAATCAACCTAGAGGAAGGGGGTGCCAGTGATGACACACAAATAACTGGCACTCGTGTTGCCCCAGCAGCTGCAGCATACTGTCAAGTTGGCTCCAGTGATGAGGAGATAGGGGGTGCAGTTGACATTGATGATGAGGTCACTGACTCCACCTGGAGTCAGATCAAACTGAGGAATCAAGTGAGGAGGAGGGGGAGGAGGAGGAGGCACAGCAAACACGAGGCACAACATCCTCTGTGACCAACCGTAGCACTAGCCAGTCCAAGGCATCACATGTCAGAGCTGCTCCGGTGCAGAGCGCTGTTGTCTCAAAGAACACATGCAGGAACTCTGCTGTCTGGGAGTTCTTTAAGAAATGTGCAGCAGACCCCACCGTTGCTATTTGTAATCTATGTCAGATGAGGCTGAAGCATGGGATGAACACCGGACACTTGGGTACCATGTGCTTGAGGAGACATATGAACAAGTGCCACACATCCCGTTGGTGCAAAACTTTGCGTAGGTCCTCCTCCTCCTCCTCTGTCTCTACCCACACTGTATGTCCTGCCATGTCATTGCCTACAACCTCCACCGACAGGGATGATGCTACAGTAATGGATGTACCAGCAGGTCCTTCCTCACTATGTGACATCATCCCAGTAGCTGAAGATTTACGCAGTCAGATTACGTTGCCGCAGTTGCTGCAGCGAAAGAAAAAATATAGTCCCAACCATCCCCAAGCACAGTGTCTAAATGCCAGCTTAGCAAAATTACTCGCATTGCAGCTGCTGCCTTTCCAGCTGGTGGACTCTGTTCCCTTCCGTGAATTTGCTGAATGTGCTGTACCACAGTGGCAGGTTCCAAAACGCCATTACTTTTCACGCAAGGCCATTCCAGCACTATACCAGCACGTGGAAGATAATGTTATCCAGTCATTGGGAAAGGCAGTCAGCAGCAAGGTGCATGTCACTTTAGACACGTGGTCCAGCAAGCATGGACAGGGTCGTTACATTTCCTTCACGGCACACTGGGTAACTCTGATTGCAGCTGGGAGGGATCCAAGATGGGGCTCTGTGCTGGAGCTTGTTCATCCACCACGCCTCCAGAAAACTGCTTGTATGAGGTCTGTCTGCTCCACCACCACCACCTCTTCCTCCTCCTCCTCCTCCTCCATCTCCTTCTCTGTCTCTGGCGAAGTGGCAGTTAAACCGACGCCTGACAGGGTCTATGCAATGGCTCAAGCAAAAAGATGCCATACTGTGCTTGAGCTGGTTTGCTTAGGGGACAGGAGCCACACCGGGTCAGAAATTTTGTCAGCTATGCAGGGGCAGGTGCAGAGATGGTTAACACCACGCCAGCTTGAGCTGGGAATGATCATCTGCGATAATGGCAGCAACCTTCTCTCCGCCCTACGCAAGGGTAAATTGACACATGTACCATGCCTAGCACACATCCCAAATCTGGTGGTACAGCATTTCCTAACCAAGTACCCAGGGCTGCCAGAGCTTCTCATCCAGGCCAGAAAAGTCTGCAGCCACTTCAGACGGTCATTCCCAGCAAGCGTTCGCCTGGCAGAAATTCAAAGAGAATTCCACCTTCCCAAACCGTCTGATCTGTGACATGCCCACCAGGTGGAACTTGACATTAGCAATGCTGCAGCGTCTGCACAAGCAGCAGAGGGCCATCAACGAGTACCTGTGTGAGTATGGCACAAGGACAGGTTCAGGTCAACTTGGTTTTTTTCCCCCCGCAGTGGCTGAAGATCAAGGATGCACTGTACTGTCACCATTTGAGGAGGCAACAAGGATGGTGAGCAGGGACAGTGCATGCATCAGTGACACAATTCCTTTAGTGTTCCTGCTGGAGCACACTCTGCGGGGAATTATATATGTGGCTCTAGAGGCAGAGCAGCGGGAGGAAGAGGAGGCCTTCCCTAGCTCTCAAGGCCCCAGTCTTTCCGCAGACAGCATTCCAGCGGGTCCTACTCAGATCAGACAGGAGGAGGATGAGGAGGAGGAGAACTATTTAAGTAGTGGGGGCATTGAAGGTGGGGATTCCTCAAGGGAGGGTTTTGTGTGCACAGAAACAGAAGGGCTAGTGCGTGGCTGGGAGGAGGAAGTGCACAATACAGTCATCCTCATTGACCAGGAAGACTCGGAAGCTAATGCCACCTCCAACCTATGCTGCATGGGCTCCCTAATGATGCAAAGCCTGCTAAAAGACCCCAGGATTCATGCTATCAAGGAGAGGGATCATTACTGTTTGGCAACCCTTCTTGATCCACGATACAAGGGGAAAGTTGCAGAGCTCATCCTGCCCGCACAGAGGGAGCACAGGATGAAAAAACTTGAGGACGCTCTAAAGCGACACTTGTGTAACACCTTTCCAGGCACTGGTAGATTACCAAGTGCTGACACACATTCTTCTGAGGCTACGGGTGATCAGAGGAATAGCGGTGAAGGCCAGGGCCGCTTGACTGATGCTTTTTTAAATTTTTTTAGTCCACGACGCCCAGGGACGTCAAATGTAGGCACCCATTGCCAGCGTCTTCACCATATGGTGCAGGACTACCTAGGGGCAAGGGCAGACCTGGATACCTTTCCAGCAGATGATCCACTGGCTTACTGGGTGTTGAGATTGGATCACTGGCCAGAACTTAGCCAATATGCTATGCAGCTACTAGGTTGCCCTTCATCTAGCGTGCTTTCCGAAAGGACGTTCAGTGCCGCTGGAGGTTTTGTCACAGACAAAAGAGTGCGTCTGTCCACCGACTCTGTGGACCAGCTGACACTTATAAAAATGAATCAGTCCTGGATCAGCAGCTATCAATCCCCTGATGCTGAAGTACTGGAATAGATCTGGGATGTCCTCTTCTGCATTCACAAAACCTCCAGCACTGAACTCTTCCACAATACCACAAAAGGGTTACGGTGTGAAGGCACTTGCTGCCATGAAAGGCATAATATTTGGCTGCACTGACGCCTGTGCCAGATTTATATCATTTTATTTTTTTGAACCGCAGGGTCCAACCCTGCACTCTTCACACAATACCACAGAGGGTTTACTGTATGATGATACCTGCTGGCCTGGCATTAAAGGCACAATATCTGGGTGCACTGATGCCCATTACCATATCAAAAACTTTTCAATATAGGACCACATGGTCCACCCCTGCACTCCTCCACCATACCACAGAGGGTTTACTGTATGATGATACCTGCTGGCCTGGCATTAAAGGCACAATATCTGGGTGCACTGACGCCCATTACCAGATAAAAAACTTTTCAATATAGGACCACATGGTCCACCCCTGCACTCTTCCACCATACCACAGAGGGGTTACTGTTTGATGATACTTGCTGGCCTGGCAGTCTTGCACCAAAGGCAGAATATCTGGGTGCACTGACGCCTTAACCAGATGCATATCTTTTTAATATAGGAACGCAAGGTCCACCCCTGCATTCTTCCACAATACCACAGAGGGGTTACTGTATGATAGTACTTGTATGCCTGGCACTAAAGGCACAATATCTAGGTGCACTGCCACTGACGCCTGTATCAGATTCATATCCTCAGAGGGGTTACGGTGTGACGGCACTGTTGCCGACACTAAAAGCCCAATTTTAAAGCACCTATTGTTACTTTCATCCAAAGCCTGCATAAGTTTCACAATAATTTAGCCAAAGAAATAACTAAACTTTTTCTGCGCGTCCTAAAATGTCTTTTCATACATGCTGCCGCCCCAAGCAGTTGTTTATGGATAGATTAAAGGAAAAGCATTTACCGTCATATGAAACGTCATTTTTTTTGTTTTTAAGTGTTTCTATACATCCTAGAAATCCGCCACTTCACGGGCAGGTTATGGGGACCTCCTAGGCACGATATTTGAAGGAATTTTTTTTTTTATTTTTAACCCTTATTTCATGGAAAACTCACTGTCCCTTTAAAAAGGTTTTTTTTTTAAACTTTTTGTCCTTGTTTCCTGTCCCCCAGGGCACTACCCGGACCCCCATACACCTTTTATGGCAAATATGTAGCATATATGCCCTCTTGGAGGGCACTCTAAAAACCCTAATTTTCCGGTCCTATCTAACTTGACCGAGTCTGCACTTACAGGATCAACTCACCCTGGAGCTCCCCGGCAGCTCGAGGCCTTTATAGGCTGCCATGGTGGAGCACCTGTGAACAGGGAGGGATGCATACCAAATGAGAGTTGTCAGCTCTCTATATATAAAATACAAAACAGTAGAAGGTTGCACTTAACCTCAAAACTATGCAGGTGCAACTAAGACATCAAATACAAAACACCAAGAAAGAGCACTCCATATTATTGACCACCTTGGTGGATGAAGGTGGTCATTGATATGGAGTGCTCTTTCCTGGTGTTTTGTATTAAATGTCTTCGATGCACCCGCTTATGTTGTAAGTTTAGGTTGAGTGAAACCCCCCTGTGGTTTGTATTATACATATAGAGAGCTGACAACTCTCTTGGGTGTGCACCCCTCCCTGTTCACGGGTGTGTTCTACCATGGCAGCCTATGAAGGCCGGTGCCTGCTGGGGAGCTCCAGGGTGAGTTGATCCTGTAAGTGCAGACTCGGTCAAGTTAGATAGGACCTGTCAAAGATGGGGTACATTGGCGACCGTGACAGGCTTAAGCAAATTATGATCATAACTTTGTAAACTGAATCCCCATCATTTTACCTCAGTCAGGTTTTTTGAGCATTTTTAAAACTGTGTTTTTTTCACAGAAAATGATGGAAGAAGGTGGTCAATAATATTGAGTGGTCTTTCTTGGTGTTTTGTATATGATGTTGTAGGCTGGGGTCAGACGAGCGCACTGACTGCGCACATTAACGGACGTTACTGAAAAGTAAAAGGTTGCTTAAAGTATTTTTGTTTGAGGTGGCTGAGACAAGCTCACCACTTGCTAGGTAAGAAAACTGCCTTTTTAGTAAGAGCCTGAATGGCAAGGATTTATTTTGTTTCATTGCAACCTTTTAAATAAAAAGCTGATTGAAAAATAACTTTTGCTGCCTGGACTACCTTTTTCCCAGGGAAGGTTATCTCCATTTGAGCTATACCCCCACAACGTGTATATATCAATTTCTAAAGCCGTATATTTATATTGCATGTTAACATTTAAGATGTTATTTCACTACCAAGGAATTGCATTGATTTCTGCCTAATTTAAAGCTGAGAGCAGATAATGGCATATAATAAAGACAACACACCATCCACAGAGCCTATCAATGCTAAAATGGCTTTCTATATCAAATGATGGCAGCACTGGAAAAAATACAGAACAAAAGGGACAACAATTCAGATTTTATGACCTATCATGTGGACGGAAATGCAGTAATGGGGCCTGCAATGTGTAATGTATTAGAGACAACTATAGATACATATAATTTTATTTGAGAGGTGAATGTTTGCTTTGACATTGAGAGGAAGAAATGGCAAGATAAATGAAGTTAATGAAACATAACTACAAATTGTCTTTTGTATATTGTCTTGGATCTAATGTTTATTTAGGAAGCTTTTGATCTACAGGATTTTCAAGCATTGCTAGAGTTCATAGCGCAATAGCGTGGGCAGAGCTCTATAAAGCTATTGGAAAAAGACAAAACACTTTTGATATAGAGCATTTTATTCTATAACCCATGAGTGAATATGATAAACAGTTTTGAAAGAGGTTATGATCTGATATATTTGGCCTAAGGCAACTGTGTGTTAATCCATCTTGCAATTCATGCCATGCTGGTCATGATAAACTGTTTGTTTGGATTACCACTGCCAGATTCAGCTACCACTTAGTACAGTAATCATATAATTTTCTGCAGTTTCACATATATAGTTTTGTTGCACATATTGTAACAGGGCACCTCCTTTTTACCACGTCTTCTAGGGCAGTGATTCGCAAGTTCCCCCGAACAGGTCAGGTTTTCCAGACATCTGAAGCACAGGTGATATGATTTGCTGCTCAGCGATTGCAGGATTCAGCTTGCTTTTCCACAAGGTGGTCCTTAAAATCTGGCCAGTTAGGGGTACTTGAGGACCGTGGTTGGGCACTGGTCTAGGGCAATAAATACACCATTTTAACCAAAACTGAAAAGAAATTAAATATTTGCTTGTGTTTTGCAGGATGGTATTTTATGAATATGACTATGTATAAAATATTGAACTTGCTCCCAGCATGGGAAATGAGAAGGTGAATAATAGCAGTGGTATTGCACATTTTAATACTTGACAAATGGACAATGACATATTTTTGGAAAGAAAAATAAATTTAAGAAGCTTGTTATTTTTCTTTTTAGAATTTACATGGTCATGTTTGGTATCAATATTAAGGCCAGACTCTGACCTGTCCAATAACTCCTCACTTGACATTGTGCAGTGTAAAGATTAGAGACACAGGGTTCCAAAGTCCTCACCGTGCTGCTAGCTGCAGTGTGGTGGCTTAAGATTGTGATGGAACAATGCATAATAATGGATTGTGCCATCGCCTCCACACTTGTAGGTGAAATGAGTTTGTCAGGGTTATTCAGAATTGAAAAGTCACTGCACGTTCGGTGACCTTTCGTTCCCCACACTTTTCCTAGTTCGCCGGCCCTGTGGTGTATTCATCAAGCACTGCAGGGACCCCGTAGTGCAGGGAAAACCCTCAGAACACTCACCGAACACTCACCGAACAATCACCAAAAACACGCCAGAAAAATCCGACTAGCCGCCGATCACAGCGCAGAGCAGCCATCGGAAAAACCCAACAAGCAGACGAACATGGTGAAAAAAATTTAGAATAAAATAATAAACGGTTTAACATTGAAGCCTATGTGATTCGCCTGAATAAACCTGTCAAATGAAACCACGGAACAGCAGGGCATTTCAGCAACTATTCCCTGCTGTTTGGTGTCTCTGAATAGACGAACCCGAACCATTGCTTCTCTATGGATGATTTCACTGCCCTCAAACAAGCACCATATGTGCAGGCAATTCACCAGAATTTGGCGAACTGCCTGCTCGCTGAATAGCCGAATGGCCCCGAAATGTTCCCGTTTGCTGAAATTCAGTGTCCGGTTACATTTCGGCCACATTTCGGATCTCTGAATAATCCCCTGTGAGTTAGTGCAGCATCATTGTTCACTTTATGATTGAAAAGTGAACAATATTGCTGTGTTAGACAGAAAAAAAAATTTGGGTTACATAAAACCTGGTATGATTGGTATCATCATTGGAAAGGCCATGCTCTGGCCTTTCCAGTGATACCTTACATGACCCTGTAGCTGCTGTGTAGTTGGAGATACAGGGGTCCAAATTTCCATCAATGCAGACAGTTATCCTTTCTCTGGGCCTATTATGGAGCATTGGCCTGGAGCTATTGCTCCAACAGCCCCTATGTTAATCTGGCCCTGGCCACACTTGTGAGTCACAAACTGATATTTGAAAGCCTTATCTGAGCAGTGATCCAGGCTGCTAGGATAATGGCCCACCCGTCTCTACATTATTCCAACCCCAGGGACCCAGAACACAAATCCCAACATGCCCAGCTGATATACAGCATTTCCCTGGGGTTTTAACTGAAGGGAGGGATGCAGTTCAAAAGGCCTGGTCTCACAATAGTCCCATTTGTAATCATACCCTGCTTCCTCTCACAATATGTAATCTCATATTTTACAGCTTGTGTTTTCCTGGTTAGCATTGGGCTTAGCGTTTCAATTTTATGTTATATATATTTTTATTTTAATCACAGGGTTAAGATTTACGTTTTTTGATTTTGGTTTTTTACTTACTCAACTTCTGGAATTCTGGATAGATTTATTGTTCGATTTATACTCCCATTAAAAGAGCTTGAGAGCTCTTTCTGAAACATCATCTAAACCTAGGCACAGGTACTGTCTCTGAAGGTGTGCTTGGGATTAGCCCCGTATACTGCTTTGAGAACAATCCATTGTACTGATCATGTACAGACTGTGGCAATATGTGCCATTGAGGACAAAATGCTGCATACTTGTATCATGTGTAATGCACATTTTCCTTCAGTCCCTCACAAGGACACATCAGGGACTACTACATTTACCCTTATATTGTCCATGATGTGGTCAAATGCCAAACCAGGGACCATTCACTGAGAACTAGCATTTAGAATAAAGCCACCCCATAATGGTACTAGAGCAGAAACATGAGTCAGCAGATATTTCAGATACATTTTACCACAAGAATAATAAATTGATGATTAGGGTTAAAACAGAATAAAGTGTCTCCACCGTAAAGTAAGCATTCATAGAAATTTGGCAATGAACAAATATGCCTGAATTATTTCAACCTTCCCCTGGATTTCTCTTTTACTTTAATATTTGAAAGCAGTTGGTATAAAAACATAATTAATAGAGACTAAAGGATTTACAATAACAGCCATGGAAAAGATAAGCTAAACAAACAAAAAAAATGACATGGTAAAAAAGTTGTGTCTTTAAAAAGGATGCCCCAAATCCAGCCATGGCTGAATTGGACTCCCAGAACTGAAATGGAGCATCATTTGCAATAGCTAGTTAGAAACTAGGGACAGAATCTCTTGCCTGAAATCGAAGCAAAAATGGAGCAGAATGTTAGGGTTAACCATAAATGTGTCATGGTGGCACATGGCAGGAGCGATGGTGGGACTCCAGGGCAGGACTCAGGAAAACCCTCCGTTGAGGAAATAGAGAAAGAGGTGTGTATAAATGTTTTATTAAGCAGGAATCTGGTGGTCATGAACGCTTCACTCTGCTGGGCAGTGCTTCAAGATAACTGCTGCTGGGAGTGGAGCACTGGACAGAGCTGGCTTGGAGCAAAGGAGCACATTGGGCTTGAGGAATGGTGGGCTTGGAACACAGAAGCACGCTGGGATTGGAACACAGGAGCACAGTGGGCTTGGAGCATGGTAGGCTTAGAGCACAGGAGCAGGTGCGCTTGGAACAAAGTAGCATAGTGGGCTTAGGACAAAGCAGCATAGCAGGCTTAGAACACAACAGCACAGCTGGCTGTGAAATGGTATGGTTACATGGTATGGAACAGCTATGCAGGGATCCACTGACACACTAAACTGGTACTCACTGCAGATGAAATAAAAGGACCTGTGGGTAAGCCAGAAGGATTGGTGGAGAGCTGGTAGAATGTCAGCAGGAGAATAATCAACTACACACAGGAGACCCAAGAACAAAGCATTGACTCATGGGAGAAATGCCCTTAAGTAGGGAAATGGTCAGTGCTCTGTGAGACAGCTGGACATCCTGGACTGGAAGGAGATACTGGGTAAGGTAAAGCCAGAAGAAGAGTCTGGATCGGCTTAGATATATAGTTCAGGGTTGGAATCGCAACAAAATGCAACTCTAACTGTTAAACAAGAAGTAATTGTAATAGGTCATAATTCTAACCTCTAACCATAATTTCTAAACCCAATTTCTAACTCTAACCCTAACCCTAATTTGTAACACTAACCATAATGTCTAACCCTAGGTATGGAATATGATGCTTTATTTCACTGTGCCACATCAAATTCAGCTGTCGTAGAATTGGATAGGCTTCTAATATGGTCGCAGATGAATTAGAGCAGCTTTTTAGAAAAGCAAAATGTTTTTACCAAATCATTTTTTGACATTTGACATTTTTTCTATGGCTTTTCCAGGACAGGATAACGGAATAAAGGCGTAGGATTGCTGGAAGATAATTTGCTTTGTTTTCGTAATAACAACTAAAATATAAAATAATGACACTTGATTAACTGCATAAATTGTTGTAGTAATAAAAGGGAAGTGATCCTATTCCCACCCTGCCAGTAACAACTTCAGCCACTAATCCCACCTTGCCTCCAGTGTAGATTGTGTCTCGAAATTGGTGGCTCCATACTCTATATTAAAATACTTTGTATAGAAACTGTTATAATGGTTCAGCAAGAGTGCCTGAAGTGGGCACTCCATATACTTACTAAATGGGGGTAAGGGTGAGTGTATGGGATTATGTTTCCTGTAGGATAAATATTGCAGGCTCATCCACCTCACCGCTCACACCTCTCACACCTCACCCCTTTGTCAATCTCTACACTGGCTCCCATAACCGCACCCCTGCCTACATCTCCTCCCTTATTAACAGGTACATCCCGTCCCGACCACTTCGCTCTGCCAATGATCTGATGCTATCAGCTTCACGTACCCTCACCCCCAACTCCCGCCTTCAGGACTTCTCCTGAGCTGCTCCCTTTCTATGGAAATCCCTCCCCCACAACATCAGACTTTCTGTCTGTCCAGTCCTTCAAGAAGTCTCTGAAAATACATTACTTTAGAGAAGCCTATCATCTCACTCCCTAATCCCCCTTTGTTCATTTCTTACTGCATCTTCCCACATAGCCCACATGCACCCTGCTATTTCACATTTTCTATTAACCCTCACCTAGTGTGCCACCCCTATCCTCTTAGATTATAAACTCTTGAGCAGGGTCCTCTCACCTACAGTACTGTGTTTTTAACCTGTATGTATATTTGTTGTTCTGCCTCCCACTGTAACAAGAATGCTGTTTCCAGATGGTACTTACGGAGTTGACTCCTGAGTAGCAATTACCAAAAAGAAAAAACAAATATGCTAAATCTTCAAAAGTCACTTTTTACATCATGTTATAGATGAGCATTTGAGGTAAAATTTGAGATGTGTCCATTTATAATGTTAGGCTTACAGTTGGGAAAGATTGAACGGCCTTGTGCAATGTTTTCAACTGAGAAATAACTACAAAGACAAAATGAAATACCATTTCCAGAAGCAAGCAACCTAAGCTCTATGACTTAGGATAGTTTGAGTATTTTCCATTATTAACTTATTTGCAAAATTACGGTAAGTGTTTTATATACTGTATATAATTTTTTGCATCTGTATTGTATTTAATTTTTTTACAAATATTCTACTGCTACAATAAAACTCTCCATTTCACATCCAGTTACATCTCCTGTGTACTTAAATAATTCTCGATGAAACATTTACTTTTGAAATTACAGTGACATTGATTGGGTGCATGTACAACATTTAAATTGAACATTGCTACACATCTTTATGCATAAGGTATCAAGCAATTGCCTGGTCAGATGGAAATCAGTGTATACTGGGACTCCTTGAAGCCTCTGGTGCTTTTCTATGGTAATTGCTGTATGATTGCTGTGACATCTTCCAGGATATTGTTTCTGGAATGCCTCAGTTGGGTAGCATCCAGCTATTGACTCTTGCCAATCACAGTTTGACCAACAGCCCTAGGGAGCAAAATTTCAACTGGAAGCCACTACTGATGCACTCGAAATGTATGCCGTTTAACTCTATGCCACCTTTCTCTTCACGACTGTAAAATAACTAATTTAGTGTATACAGATTAATATATATATATTATACAGATTAGCTATGCATGAGAATTTGACTTGGGCCTGACTCAATGTACAGAGACACCAAGTATCTATTGTTTTTTAAAACATGATAAAACAAAGACTATAATTAAAATGTCAATAAACAATTAATCAATTGAATATTCCACAAGGGCCCGATTTCAGCTCAGCCATTATCATTAACAAGTGAGCTATTTAGTAAAGCAGCACCACAAGTTAATATTAAGAGCTCAAGATTTAATCACAAGCAACGGTTATCTCCAAACGGGCTAGCATCCTCTTAAGACCTCCTATGGTGTTCAGTGAACTTTTAACTTCTATACTAAATAAGCATGCACACCCAAGGGTGAAGAATCATGGAGATACCGATAGGAACTTCTGGAGGCCTCTTCCAATTCCCCCATATATAGAGACAAAAAAGCCTGATTGTGGAGTTTGTGAATACACTATAAAAATCAGCAGTCTCTTTCCTAATAGAAACACTCCTTTTTTTTTAGAGCCCGCATACAGCAATTCAATGACCAGTAGAGGTAGTCCCTCCTCTCCGTTTCTTGACAGTAGTGTATTCGGTTGAATGGCCACTTCTTTTGCTGGCAGTCGCCTAGTACCTCGGGGATGCAGCTCAAATTTCCTCCTCGTGCTAAAAGTTCAAGATTTAATCATGTCTACTTGTGAACTCCTCTTGTGGCTTGGTTGTTACTGCTGCATACAATACATTAACGCTATACTATATATGGGAAGTGCTACTGTGGAGGCAGTTGGAGAATAATAAGAAATTCAAAAGCTTTTGCTTGCAGCTGGAAATTAAACAAATTTTATAACCTGGTATGTCATTTTGCTTTAGTAACTTAATATATATATATATATAAAAATAATTAAATACTTAATCCCCTCCCCCCATTGTGACCTAATAAGTACAACACAATTCCAGTCTCCCTCTGCAATCACTCCACGGTGCTGTACAATCTCGTGAGAGCGAGATTGCGCAGGACTCACGGCCCGGAAGAGCAAACCTCCATGGAGTCCTAAGGTAATACTCATGACGGTATGGAAGCACTACCTCAAGTATACCAGCCGTTGGCACTGTGTTCCAGGGAGAAGTGCTGAGACAATGCCTGCCCGGGAATAAACCAGTAAAATGAAGACACTACAAGGAAACCTGCAGCCGCAGATTTTCCACGTTAGCGTCCCCATTTTCGCGCACATTAGGGAATAGAGCAAAACTAATTTAGTCATTTGCAGCTCCCTATTATTGGCTCAGCCAAAATAGGGCCCAAGGGTTATAAACTCCATGACTGTGATGCAAATAACATGGTATCTGGATGTTGAATATAAAACATTAGGATATATATATATTATTGGAAAATTGGAAAATAAAAAAGTGATTGATTTATAAAGTCTCCAGTTCACTCAAGCAACATACCTTAAAATGTATGTATCTTTTATAATACGGGTTAGGTACTCCTTATCAGTATTTCTGAATAGTGATGGGCCGAACACCCCCGTGTTTGATTCGAACTCCAACATCCGAAAAGTTTGAATTCGAATTTGAACGCAATTCGAACACAATGCAAGTCTATGTAGCTCAAAGTTCGAAAATCAAAGTGCCCTCCAAGAGGGCATATATGCAAGATAATGGCCATAAAAGGTGTATGGGGGTCCAGGTATTGCCCTGGGGGACAGGAAACAAGGAAAAACAAATAAAAAAAAAGTTTTTTAAAAAAATAAATGTACACCGATTTGGATATCGACTAACTATCGAATTTGAAATGAACTATCGAATGGATATCGAATTCGAAATGAACTATCAAATGGATATCCATTTGATAGTTCATTTCGAATTCGATAGTCAATATCCATTCGATAGTTCATTTTGAATGTTAATAAAGGTGTGAGAAATGTTGAATCCCATTGGCTTCAATGTTAAAAAGATGTGGGAAATGTTTTACCCCATATGCTTCAATGTTAGAGTTGTGGGAAATGTTTTACCCCTTAGGCTTCAATGTTAAAAAAGATGTGGAAAATGTTTTATCCCATAGGCTGCAATGTTAAAGGTGTGGGGAATGGTTTACCGCATAGGCTTCAATGTTAAAAATGGTGTGGAAAATGTTTTACCGAATAGGCTTCAATGTTAAAGGTGTGGGAAATGTTTTACACCATAGGCTTCAATGTTAAAAATGGTGTGGAAAATGTTTTACCGAATAGGCTTCAATGTTAAAGGTGTGGGAAATGTTTTACAACATAGGCTTCAATGTTAAAAATATTCCTGTTTTAATTCAATATCTACCAAACCGTTGCTTATAATATTCTGTAGGTAAGAGTGTATTTATTTATTTTTTAAGCATTTTTTTTCAAAAAAATTAAGAAATTAAGAAATAGTTTTTTTGGTCGAACTTTTTTTGACCGGCCCAAAAAGTTCGAAGTTCGCGAACTTTCGAACAGCCGATGTTCGAATCGAACTTAGAACAGATTCGAACCGGCAGCCCAACCCTAATTCTGAAATCCAGAAGATTTTAAAAACTGGAATTTTCAGCCTTCCTGATTTTAGTTTTACTGACCTCCCTGATGCTTCGGACATGTCCCCCTTCACTCCTGCTCTCCTCTGATGGCTACAGCACTGCGAGGAGCATGCTGAAAGACTCTGTGCAGCTCCATTGTGTGCCATGCTGCCCAGACACATGCTAACTCTGTAGAGCATGTCCCTCGTAAAAGCCTGCACAGCACCTCCCAGCATGTATGCACACTGGTGGTGCAGCAGGCAGTGTATTTCAGCTCCCCTGCTGCATCACTCGTCCCCTCTGACTTTGGATTCTTTCAGATTCTGAAACGTAGAAGAATCTGAAATCCGGAATGCTAAGGGTCTCAAGCAGGGCCAGATTTCAGGAGCCTGTAGGCACAGAAATTTGGGGTGCCCCCACCCCTAAAAAAAAAAGTGTCAAAACTACTTTTTAATTTTTTTTTGAGGGAAATGAAGAAAACTGTTTGTCTCTGTGCTCATATCAACAGAAGGGACAGAGTCCGTTGCCTTTAAAATGGAGCAGAAAGGGCTAGGATAAACCCTAATCCTAAACAAGCACAAATAGTAACCTAAATTAGGTTACCTAACCTTAATTTTATAAGCCTATCCCTAATTTCTAACTCTAGCTATGGAAAATGATACCCCATTTCGGCCCAGAGCATCCACAATTTTGTGCACTTGACCTTGTGAAGTATTAAGTTTAGAGGTACAGGGTTCCAAAGTCCCCCTGTCTCTCCTCACTGCAGTGCTGCCATTTATACTGTCGATGATGGTGTGCCATCACCTCCACACTTGCTGGCAGTGTGGAAATGAGAAGATGAGTTAGTGCAGCATCATTGTCCACTTTATAACTGTAAGGATATCAATAGTGCTGCATTAGAAAAAAAGGAAAATTATGTTTTGTTACTTCTTACATAAACTTGTTTGGTATCACTTGAAAGGTCATACACTGGCCTTTCCAATGATACCTAATATGTCTCTCTATGCTATAGGGCTCCAGAGATACAGAGGTTTAAATTATTGTAATTTTGTTTTACGTTTTTTTTACAGTGCAAGGCGCCCCCTTCTGGCAGGCACCTGTAGGCACATGCCTACTCTGCCTAATTATAAATCTGGCCCTGGTTCCAAACATGCCGGATAAGGGGTGCAAAACCTGTACATAATAATTCTAGTTTTATATTAGTCTTATATTGTTTGTTTTTATTAATTAACCAAATAATTAAAGGTCATCATATAACCATGTACATATTGTTATCATTTGTGTTTTAGATACAAATGACGCATGTGAGAGATTTCTTTATTGTTATTCCACGTGTCTCTCTATAAGAAGCATAAAACAAAAGCCTCCTTGACATTATCCAATCTTTAAATTAAGCAATATTATCTAATATCCTAAGCAATTATTTCTAGTTCATACACATGGAAATGTTGCTTCTGTAGCGTAACATGCTCTCAGCAGAGGATGGGCATCTTAGGCGGTTATAAATTAAATTAGATCAGATGGGAGTTGAAGAGAGTATGAATAATTTGTTCTGCTATAAACAAGGCAACAATAAGGATATTACTGTTTATATGTGCCGAAAACCATCTCAAAACTGTTTACTTGTAAACACCAGTTGTATTTGTTTATTTATAGGCAAAACACATTACACTTAAACACATCGACTAATTCTACAGGAAATAGTTATTAAACCGTGCCTGTGCTGGCTATCAAGCAGCTGTTAACTTGAATTAGAATTTCCATTAACTACACCGGATTGATACAGGCTGTAACAAATAAACGTAATATGGTTATCCAGAGTTAATGAAAAGTTTTGCCCATATAGTAATTACAATGAACATGATCGAACTACTTTTATATATAATATACACACATTTTTTCGCTTATTGAATGAATAAAACGCACTGCTGTCAATTTTGTATGCACGGTTATTAGCCGCTGTGCTGAAACATGCAAATCACACATTTAATCAACAGTCCAGGCCCTTTTGCTGAGAGCAATCTGTCATCGGATAGACATGGGTTGTGATGGATGATAAAACTCCTCAGAGCCCACTACCACCGCTAGAGTCCAAAGAGTTACAATCTTCCACAAACATCAATGCTTCACTTACCCTGGGGATCTCATAAGGAGGTTTGAATGCATAATTTTCTATATCCTCCTACATAATGAGATTTGTGGGAAAAAAAGAAGCACACGGTTTAATATATTCAAGTTTCTCCCACTTAGATATTTGTAGATTTAAAGCAAACCGCTCTGGAATGTGCAATACTATTACAAGTAATAAAGGAATAGGAAGCAATTGTAGACTAAAGATAAAACGCTACAAAGTTGGATATTTTATGTATTCTGTGTTGCTGGTTTATCTTGTTTTCCTATAAACAATTAGACTTGAAAATCCCTGAAGTCTGTGAACATTTTTTTTTCTATCTAGTAGTAAGAGAAGTGCTTTACTCTTCAGCTTCAGCTAATACTCAGAATTCATATCCAATTGAAATTATAATGTACTTAAAATAAAACAAAATAAAGAGTACCGCTCAAGTAACAGAAAAAAAACACCTCTTTTTTTTGTACTATCCTACTAGGCATGTTAAGTGCACTTCCAGCAGAATCAGAATATAAGGGGTTATCACTACCTGCTCAAACAAATTCTCTCAAAATAAAAGGGATACCCTAATCGTGTCTTAAAGACTGCGTATAAACGTGCACTGCTTTCTGACCGACATGGTCTTCTACAAGACGTTCCATGCATTAAGCAATCTGAACCTATAAGAATGATTGCCAACTATGATCGCAGTTGGCACGCGGTCAAACGTATGTGAAAGATACTGGCCTTTGCTGACACAGGATATACATCTCAAAGGTGTCTTACCTAGTCGCCCCTCCATTACAGCTAGGAGGTGTACCAATCTCCACGATAGACTAGTACATAGCCACTTTCAGTCTTCCCATGGTTCCTCGAGTTCTTGGTTAACAAATCGGCTTAAGGGGTGTACAAATGTGGGAGATGTACCGCCTGTCCCTTCGTGTCCCGTGACTCCAAACTATTTTTTAATTTTGATAACTCCAAGTCCTTTTTGGTTCGCCAATTTTTGAACTGCAACTCTCTCGGTGTGGTGTACCAACTCGTTTGCCATTGTGGCAAAAAGTATATTGATAAAACTATCCGCCCTCTAAAAGTCCGTATATTGGAACACATTAGATCCATTACACTTCACAAGGACACGCCTGTCGCAAGACATTTTTAAACGTGTAGCGCTTGCTCACTTAACAACATGAAATTTTTGGGCATTGAACAGATCAAACTTGGCCCCAGGAAAGGCAATCTTGACAACAAATTGCTCCAATGTGAAGCTTTCTGGATCTGTCAACTTAACACTCGGTCACCTTTTTGTCTCAATGAAGGGTTTACCTTCACTCCATTTATATAAACAGCAATCACTCATTCCTCTCATTGGCAGTACAGTTGTTTTAATTTGTATTCCTTGCCCCCTTTATCATCATTATTTTCAATTTCATTATGACCATTATTCGATTCATATCCACATTGTTAATCATATATATATGTCATTTTTGGTGTAATTATCTTTGGTTAATGTCCATTTCTTACTACCTTTTTTATTTTTAATTCTTCTGCCCTCACCCCCAGTCTATTAACTTTTTAGAATCAATATAGGATCATAGCATATTGCTCACGCGTATAATCAAGGGTCCATTCATGTCTACCTTCATACATGGTAATCTTGTACTTTATTTTCCCACGGTATATTATGATGCCCCTAATATGTTCTGTGGGGATTGATTGCCATGCTTCTATTGGGGCTATATAGCATATGATCATTTATTTATCCTGTTCCTTTCATTAGGTTAACTGTGCTTTTGTCCCCAATTCCTGCACATTTGTTATGGCTGACATGACCTCTGATCTTCTTGTGATTGCAGGTGTATGTTTGTTCTTTTACCGTATCGGGTTAAGTACCATCCAGGATCGGACCTCCTCTTTGGCGCCTTATCTACCAGTCACTATGGGCGTTGTGTGTTTTTCAATGGCTATTAGCTTCCATGTGACCTAAGCATCAGGAAGCGTCTTTCGGCACCTGTTCGATTAACTAATTTGGACGCATCGGTCACTTCCCTCCCATTGGCTTACAGCTCCCATGTGACCACTAACTCACCCGGAAGTATCCACAATGGTCGATCCTACCCACCTGTTTGCAATGTAACAGCTGTACATCATTAGTTTCCTGCCCATATATACTGGGGTTAGTGCTACTGGCAATTCAGCTTTAGACTAAGCCCAGCACGGGTGAAACGCGTCGAGCTACGCCTTTCCTTGTTTGTTTTTAACTGAATTGTTGTGGTTTGGGTCCAGTGTATGGGTCTATTGTCATGTTGATGGCTTTCCCTGGATTTATTCCTTAGTGATTGGTTAACGTAGGTGGCTTGAACCGCCGAGGTATAGTCTGCCACTACCTTGTACTCTATTGCCATTGCTGTAGCCAGTTATATTCCTTTTTGGGTTGCCTCTCTCCACCCATTACGAATATGACTGCATTGTGTGTCTTGCCAATTCATATATACACTATATTGCCAAAAGTATTCACTCACCTGCCTTGAATCGCATATGAATTTAAGTGACATCCCATTCCTAATCCATAGGGTTCAATATGACGTCGGTCCACCCTTTGCAGCTATAACAGCTTCAACTCTTCTGGGAAGGCTGTCCACAAGGTTTAGGAGTGTGTTTATGGGAATTTTTGACCATTCTTCCAGAAGCGCATTTGTGACGAGAAGGCCCGGCTCTCAGTCTCCGCTCTAATTCATCCCAAAGGTGTTCTATCGGGTTGAGGTCAGGACTCTGTGCAGGCCAGTAATGTTCATCCACACCAGACTCTGTCATCCATGTCTTTATGGACCTTGCTTTGTGCACTGGTGCACAGTCATGTTGGAAGAGGAAGGGGCCAGCTCCAAACTGTTCCCACAAAGTTGGGAGCATGGAATTGTACAAAATATCTTGGTATGCTGAAGCATTCAGAGTTCCTTTCACTGGAACTAAGGGGCCAAGTCCAGCTCCTGAAAAACAACCCCACACCATAATCCCCACTCCACCAAACTTTACACTTGGCACAATGCAGTCAGATAAGTACCGTTCTCCTGGCAACCCCCAAACCCAGACTCGTCCATCAGATTGCCAGATGGAGAAGCATGATTCGTCCCTCCAGAGAACGCGTCTCCACTGCTCTAGAGTCCAGTGGTGGCGTGCTTTACACCACTGCATCCGACGCTTTGCATTGCACTTGGTGATGTATGGCTTGGATGCAGCTGCTCGGCCAAGGAAACCCATTCTATGAAGCTCTCTGCTCACTGTTCTTGAGCTAATCTGAAGGCCACATGAAGTTTGGAGGTCTGTAGCGATTGACTCTGCAGAAAGTTGGCGATATCTTCGCACTATGAGCCTCAGCATCCACTGACCCTGCTCCATCAGTTTACGTGGCCTACCACTTCGTAGCTGAGTTGCTGTCATTCCCAAACACTTCCACGTTCTTATAATACAGCTGACAGTTGACTGTGGAATATTTAGGAGCGAGGAAATTTCACGACTGGATTTGTTGCACAGGTGGCATCACCTGTTCTACGCTGGAATTCACTGAGCTCCTGAGAGCGACCCATTCTTTCACAAATGTTTGTAAGAACAGTCTGCATGTCTAGGTGCTTGCTTTTATATAACTGTGGCCATGGAAGTTATTGGAACACCTGGTTCTGATTATTTGGATGGGTGAGCGAATACTTTTGGCAATATAGTGTATATGTTTCTTATCTTTGTGGTGTCATTCAATAAAATTAACCTACCTTGGGTACTCTAGTTGCACCTTGTGCAAATTGTCCTGTATCTTCTATTGTTTGGGTTATGCCCTGTGAGTACCTGGTGCCTCCATGTTGTTTGATTTGTGTCTCAAAATAAAAAGCTGCTGTAAAAGCATATTGTATCCATCCCGACTATATAAACTGCAATATGCATAATACAATTACCAATGATCATAGTCCTATAGAACTGTAATAACTGGAGAGTAACCAACCCCTTTGTTCAGGAATTCACAGATATCTAACACCATGCATTACTATGCGTATAATCGATTTTTCAAATGCTCCTGCAGGTACCCCAATAATGGAGCATCTGGTCCGGAGCAATGCAAAGGAATTTAATTTATTGCAAACAAAATTCCTTTGTAAATGGGCTCCAGAGTATTCCCTTACTTTTCTACACATTGTACATGACAGCTGATGTGTTGAAATTGTATGAAACGTTTTGCGATCCTTCTTTTCCTTGAGGGAAACATGGAGCCCAGGTTGTATTGTATATGTAACAGTATGCTTTGGCCTGTAGAGGGAGCCCTCTGCCCGTCAAATTGTGCTTAGCTACTGTGAAAATATACAGTAAGTAGGTTAATGTATATCTTTACTGTATGGGTAATGGTAAGTGTTTTTTCCATAAAACCATCAAGTCCTGTTGGCGGATTTATTGAAAAATCACACACAGGTCTATGCACTAAAAGGTGAACCTCAGGGGAATTGTCAGAAGAGAACAATCTAGACGAAATAGCCAATTTGAAAAGTGAGCTAA
Source organism: Leptobrachium leishanense (assembly GCA_009667805.1). NCBI lineage: Eukaryota > Metazoa > Chordata > Amphibia > Anura > Megophryidae > Leptobrachium > Leptobrachium leishanense. Next base: position 109,007,320 of record CM019064.1, on the reverse strand, counting down.
ATGGGAAAAAATTTCTGACCTAGAATTTTCACTTTTCCAGACAATTCTGAGTTTCACCTTAAAGGGTCTATTCAAAGAAAGGTGAAACTCAGGAGAATGACTGGAGAAGTGAAAAATCTAGGTCAAAATAGCCAAACCCATTTGGTCTAGCTTGTTCTCTTCTCCTGCCCATTCTCCTGGTTTTCACCTTTCTCTGAATAACCCTGTTAGTGAATAGACCTGTCAGTAATGAATGGGTTGAATAATTTTCCTTTATTTCATATAAAACGAGTTAAAGGTATACCTAGCAGGGAGTGGCTAGTGAATGCTCCTGCCACAATATTTAAAGGGTCATCATTCAGGCTACCTTTATTTCCCAATAAGGCTAGGGTCAGACGAAAGCATTTTTCCCCGCGAACGTGAAAAAGTGCGTCCGAACGCATTGACGTATTTTTTCACGGAATGCGCAAAAAAGGTCAGACGACGAGCATTTTCGGGCGTGATTTTGTACGGATCGTCAATAAAACTCTTTTTGCGTCTGGACGTTATGTAGGCTGGACATTAGCAGTGTCTGACATCTCCTAATAACGCAAACACGCCGCTATGCCGCAGCTGCGCACTCAGTACGTCAGTACTAGCGGTTCAGCGTTCTCAGAAAAATGCTTTCAAATTCCACTTTCGTTGCACTGCTTTTGTGCGGCCGTACATCGTATATTGGCCGTCATTGCCCGTCATCTGCTGCTAGTGCGGCCGTAATTATGTGCGCCAGAATGCACGTTAAAAATGCACTGGTCTGACCCCAGCCTAAGCCTTAACAAATCCAATCTAGTAAAAGAAGCAATTGAGCACTAGCAGCCGTCTTTTTTTTTTCCTACCAAAAGGAGATAATCCTATTCATTCAGCAGCATTCAGGCTTTGCAATATCCTAAAATCCTATTATAATAAACACAATGCTCACTGTTAGCAGTGCATCAGGCACTTGGCACTTGGTTCTGCTTCTTCTAATAAACCATATTTTATAAATAAATAAATACAAACCTTTATTTATTTGCAAAGTATTTTACCAGGAAGGATACATTGAGATTTCTCTCATTTTCAAGTATGTCCTGGGTTCAAGAACATTGCAATTTTACAGTCGTTACAGAAATACAAAGTAATAAATGCAAGATATTAAAACCAAAACACAAATCTACAGATTAACACAGAAATTAAATATGTAGGAAATAGTCACTAGGTTACATGTTTACAGGTGCATTCTGTATCAAGGTATGTTAATAGGGAGCTCTTGAATGACTTAAGACTGGGGGAAGATTTGATGGCGTCTGGGAGGTTATTCCATAATTGCGGTGCTCTGTAGGAAAATGAGGATCGAGCCACTTTCTTTTTGTATTGTGGTATTGCAAGTAAGGTGCTGGTCCTGGATCGGAGGTTATAGGATGAGGGAACTGCTAGAGGAAGCAGACTATTCAGGTAGGGTGGTAGCTTACCATAAAAGCTCTTAAACACCAGATTGTTACAGCCATCTCCAGAGTTTTAACCCCTTAGTGACCAGGTGGTTTTACGATTGTCAGTTTGAAAGTACCTACTGCTGTTTTTTACGTTTCTGCACTGTTTGTGTTTAGGTCTACTTTTCCTCTTACTCGTTTATGGAACCCACACATATTATATACCGTTTTTCTCGCCATTAAATGGACTTACTAAAGATACCATTATTTCCTTCATATATCATATAATTTACTGTAAAACAAAATATGAAATATGATGAAAAAATTGAAAAAAACACACTTTTTGACGTTGTGACACTGCAATGGGCCGGTCACACGCTTGTGCGCACGCACGAAATGCGCACGCAATAAGCGTGCAACATGCGTCCGATATCAAAGCTTTCCCGTCAATGCGCTAGGATGCAAATTGATGGGGCGGCAAAGCGCGATCCTCCATAGGATGGATGAGTGCGCTCAGTGAGGTGGCCAGAAGGGTGTCGAGTGAAAGGAACGTCCATTCTCACGGACGTTCTGTTATGTCCTGCGGGCCCTCTGGGTGAGGTTTACATTGCCAGTGAAGTTCTGGACTTTTTGTATCTGGCGCCGCCTCTGGCTTTTTTGAACTATGCACCTTAGTTCTGGACATTCAGTCACTTCCTGCTGTCTAGCCTATACACACACACCTGGACTGAATTGCAAATGAACTCATGTGCTTAAAAGCAAGCAGCGCCCAAAGAAGGATGCTGCCTCATTTGTTCTGGAGCCCATCGTGTTAGGTACTTTTTCTGATACTAGCCTCCTGGTGATTCATGGTCTAGTTTAGTCTAGTCTAGTCTAGTCTGTTCTGCATTCTGTGTTATTTTTCAGTCCTATCTGTGCTCTCAGTTTAAACTATTTCCTCATTGTGTCCTAGCTTTATCCTGTCTGTCTCCTGGTCTCTTCCATGTCTTGTATTTCCACTGTTGAGTTCAGTTTAACCCTTCCATCCTGCATTGCTTTTGTTTTCAGTATTTGGGTTTCTGCTTAGGTTTTGCTCAGTTCCCTGATTTCTGGTTTCATGTATATTTTGTTCTGTAAACCTGCTGTCTGTTTTTTCTAGTTCCTCGTTGTTTATTAGTTGTTTTTAGTAAATATATTCCTTTATTTACTTTCTGTTCTCGGTTCATGTTTGTTTTGTACACTGCAATAGAGCTCACACCCTCTTGTTCCTTGTCTAGCCAGGTCCCCCCCAGTCGTTACACATTCCTTCCGCTCTCAGAAGACGTTCATCTGACCCTAGCCTTAATAGTTTTGAAATTTTGCCCTGGGATTAGGAACACCCAATTTTAACTTGTTTTAGCTTTTTGACCCTTTGACTGTTAGTCCATTTCATCTTTGTGCGCCGAGCTCATTTTGACCGATTTATGCTCATCATGTTTAAATGTCAATTGAAGTCCTATTTTCTGCCCTCCTTACCATTCTTTACCATTTTTTATTTTTTTTGTAGCTTCAGCCATTTGGGAGGGAGAGGCGTCCAAAGGACCACCCTTCCCTTTTCAGGTTCTTCCTGCAGAAGGATGCCTCAAGTGACGTCATAGTGATGGCTGGGGCCTATAAAAACACTGGGCAGACTTCAGAGAAGTCTTTCTAGCGTTGGAGCCTGGACAGAGAGGTGAGTATAGGGAAGGAGGGGGCGATAAAAGACCATGACGTTCATAGTCCATCCTTGGTCCTTATGGGGAGTTTTCCCCAGGACGTACTATATACGTCAGTGGTCCTTAAGGGGTTAATTATAGAAAATCTGAATATTTAAATCTGTCACAAAGGATCTTTATAATGATTATGATTATATCTAGCATTGCCCTTCACTAATTGTAAAAATGTTGTAAGTTAACAGTTCGATCTTCTGTACATATTTTGCCACAAAGTACTTTATCCCGATCCTGTCTTCTAAAACACATCTAAGTGTATTACACATTGATGTGGTCAAAGTCAGATCACAATTCAAAGTCTGAAATTGGCAAAAGGTTGTACAGTGGCCTCCTGGGTGAAGTTGTAATGCATTTTTCACAGAGTAGCAGTAATTGCATAAAGTTCAGTTCTGACACACAAAAGGTTCACCCACTATTTTTCAGCTAATCAGGTAAACGATTTCAATTTCTGGTAGGCATTTCACAGAATTAAGGAAATTCATCATGCAATTGATCCTAAATATTTTCAGTGCGCAATTGACTTCTACAAGAAAATCCATTTACATTGAGTTAGGTGTAAGGCATTCAAGTGTTAAGAAATCAACTTGAGCAAAGAAATATAATAACAAAAACGTTCAATTTAACACAGTTTATTCAAAACTAGAGGCCCAAAATATTTTACTCTGAATCCTCGAACGTGATAATGGTTTATTTCAGGTTTGAAGCTATATTTAAGTAAAGCCAGTAATGGGGAGCAGATAAGCTGGAAAACAATGCGAATGTCATGACTGGGTTGTGCCGGGGTTGCAGAGTCGAGCCCAGTTGCTGTGACAGAGTGGTGAGGTAGATTTTCGGGGTATAAACAAAGGTTTATTCAGGAGGGAAAACAACAGGGATAAATCAAAGAGAACGCCACATAATGTATAAATTATAACAGGTGGCTGGGCGAGATATAAATGGGGCTGCCATACTAGCACAAGACAAAGGATATGACACAGCAGGGGGCAGGACAGGAACTGGACTGAGTATAAACAGAATCATATAACAAGAGACAGAGGGGCAGTACATGAAGAGGGCTGACTGCAAAAGAAACACAAGGCAACTGGAGAAACACAAGGGCACTTACTGGGAATGAGACAGAACAAAGGAGGGGGCTGAGGACCAGGAAACACGGTGGGTAAAAGTCCATACAAATGTGGGTAAATCAGGCAAGGTCTCAAAAAGGGGCAATCCATGTAGCACGATCAAAGTTCATGGCATGATTCGTGGCGGGCAGCTGGCAGAGAATTTTCAGAGTCCAAAGCAAAACGTCCTACGTGGGTGAACACTGGCAAAGGGTATAGTTGAGGTTAGGCAGGATCTTCAGGACATGTCAGGTAGGAGATGTGTACTGCACGCAGGTTGAAGGGAACTGAGGGACTTCAATGCAGAAGCCCTCCCTCTAGGGTGGAGTGCAACTATAAAAGAAGCCCAGCCCACACCTGAGTTTGAGATTCCAGGGAAAACCTGGCATGGTATCCTGGGCACCTGGACATGGGAACAGGGGAAAACCCGGTCTGTAATGTCCATGAAGCAGGAAAGGCACCTTATTTGGCCTTTATACGGCGAGGGCCGTGACAGCGAACCATTGCATCTTAGCTATAGGAATATTAGACTTACAGGCGCTACGAATTTCGGATACGGTATAGAGATTAATAATTAATATCCCCATTGCATTTTAGCAGCTATGGTTCAGCCTTCACTCAGCCATGAACGAGTCACTATGTTGGAGACTTGGCTTATAATTTCAGGCAGCTTCTAAGGCTGTGTTTCCCAAATCTGTCTAAAAGGCCAGATGTTAAGGATTGCCTAGGAAAAATGCAAACGGAATCCTGCAATCACTGAGCAGCAAATCATATCACCTGTGCAGTGCTTCAGACACCTAGCAAAACCTTTCAAGTTATAAAGCCCTGAGGACAGGGTTGGTAAGGTATACTGTGGGTATCTCCTGGATGCCATAGGACTCCATAAAGATGAGTAAGACCCTTGCACAAGACAACATGGACACCATCTCATAGAATAGTGCAGTTCTCTTTGTTTACCTTTTTTTCTGTGTCCGTTGAACTACAGGGAGATCATGGTATCCACTCCACTGCAGTATAAAAGGTGAGTTTTGATTTTTTGGGGTATATCCTGTTGTGAATTCAGTGATTTTGTTTATACCAGTATCCCCCTACCTCCCAAAAATGCCAGTTGCAGATGAGAATAACAGGTTCCCTTGGATTCACTCATCATTTTCTTGCTGCCTTAACATTAGTGTTTGGCTTGCCTAAATCCAGATGAGAGCTACCAGAAGGGATGAGATTGACTGGATTAAGTTCCTGTGAGACTACCCCATCCAAACAGAGAAGAAAATACTGGGTAACCCACTGTTTTGGTGGTAATCAAAGAGATGGAAACCACATTTGTGGTACATGTTGTAATGTCCAGCAACCATAACATCATGAAGAAGGAACGTTAGATGAAGGAAAAATACCTAAGACTGAAAAGCTATATGTATACTATAGTCAATGATAGTCCTGTCAATGGGAGCGTATAGGGTTGTTATCCCAAAGCAAGGAGGGCACCATCAGCAGATCTCATTCTCAAATGGGACATCCTCCGGGTCATATCTCAGTGGACCAGAGTGCAATTCACTAAAATTGTACTTTTTGCTATTTTCTAGTTAATACTTTCATTTTGACTTTCTAAGGCTAGGGTCAAATGAACGCATTTTTCACGTCGTCCGTAAAAAGTGCGTCCGAACGCATTGACGTATTTTTTCACGGAATGCGCGAAAACGGTCATACGATGCGCATTTTCGTGCGTGATTTTTTACGGATCCAAACCAGGAAACTTTGGGTGTCTGGGCGTTATGTTGGCCGGACATGAGCAGCGTCTGACGTCTCCTAATCACGCAAACACGCCGCTAGCAGACGCAACGCACTCTGTACGTCAGTACTAGCGGTTCTGCGTTCTCGATAAAATGCGTTCGTTTGCCACTTGCATTGCACGGCTGCACTTTCGTGCGGCTGTACTTCGTATATTGGCCGTCATTGCCCGTCATTTGCTGCTACTGCGGCCGTGATTAAGTGAGCCCAAACGCACATTAAAAATTTGTTAGTCTGACCCCAGCCTTAACGTGACCAGTTTGCACTGCAATCTTCTCAGAAACCTCAAAAAGCAGGAGGAGAGAGTTTTTAACTAGGGATGAGCGGTTCGGGTTCGGACGGTTCGGAGTCCGGCCCGAATTTAGCCTGTTCGGGTAGATCGCGAACTCCGAACATTTTGCCGTGTTCGGTTCGGGTTCAGGAAAAAAAAGAAATTTTGAAAAAATGTATAAAAAATGCTTAAAAAATACTAAAAAATCTAGAAATAAAGAGACTCTTTACTGCAGAATATTATAAGCAACGGTTTATTAGATATTGAATTAAAAACTAATGTCTAGGTGCAACGATTTTCACCTTTAAATTACCTTTTTTTTTTCAAACATAACAACAGATGTTTTTGTCTGGTCTAATCAATTTGATACATTTTATGTAGAATGAAGGTGTGGTGTCTGCTTCTGTTCTGAGTGAGTAATTTCCCTCCTAAAACGTCCTAATATGCTGCATTTAACTGCTGTGTGAAAAAATACAAAATTTCCTCATTGCCTGACTTTAACATCTAAAGCAATGTTATTTTTCACTTTGGGATTAAACATTCACAGGGTTATTCAGAGAGAGGTGAAAAGCAGGAGAATAACTGGAGAAGTTGAAAATTCTAGGTCAAAATAGCCAAACCAGAAAAATTCTCCCATTTATCTCACTTTCCAAATCTGCTATTTGGTTTAGAATTTTCCATTCTCCTGCTTTTCACCGCCAAAAAATCAGTAAACTTTTTCTGCGTGTCCGAAAATGTCTCCTCTTTTCATACAGACTGCCGCCCCAAGCAGTTGTTTATGGATAGATTAAAGGAAAACTGTTTACCATCCTTTGAAACTTCATTTTTTTGTTTTTAAGTGTTTCTATACATCCTAGAAATCCGCCGCGTCACGGGCAGGTTATGGGGACCTCCAAGGCACGATATTTAAAGGAATTTTTCGTTTTTATTTTTAACCCTTATTTCATGGAAAATTCACTGTTCCTTTAAAAACGTTTTTTTTTTTTAACTTTTTGTCCTTGTTTCCTGTCCCCCAGGGCACTACCCGGACCCCCATACACCTTTTATGGCAAATATCTAGCATATATGCCCTCTTGAAGGGCACTCTAAAAACCGAATTTTCAGCCCCATTGACTTGAATGAGGTTCGAGTTCGGCTTCGGGTTCGGTTTCGGACCCGAACATTTGGAAAAATTCAGGTTCGGGCCCGAACCGCACTCGGGGGTCGTTCGGCTCAACCCTAGTCCTCCATGTATTCTGAGTGTGTGGGTGTCTTTTAGGGGGTCCTCCAAATATTCAGGGTGTGTGGGTGTCTTTTCGGGGCTACGCCATATATTCAGAGTGTGTGGGTGTCTTTTAGGGGCTCCTCCATATATTCAGGGTGTGTGGGTGTCTTTTTAGGGGCTCCTCCATATATTCAGGCTGTGTGGGTGTCTTTTTAGGGGCTCCTCCATATATTCAGGGTGTGTGGGTGTCTTTTAGGGGCTCCTCCATATATTCAGGCTGTGTGGGTGTCTTTTTAGGGGCTCCTCCATATATTCAGGGTGTGTGGGTGTCTTTTAGGGGCTCCTCCATATATTCAGGGAGTGTGAGTGTCTTTCTAGGGGCTCCTCCATATATTCAGGGTGTGTGGGTGTCTTTTAGGGGCTCCTCCATATATTAAGGGTGTGTGGGTGTCTTTTAGGGGATCCTCCATATATTCAGGGTGTGTGGGTGTCTTCTAGGGGCTCCTCCATGTATTCTGAGTGTGTGGGTGTCTTTTAGGGGCTTCTCCATATATTCAGGGTGTGTGGATGTCTTTTTAGGGGCTCCTCCATATATTCAGGGTGTGTGGGTATCTTTTAGGGGCTCCTCCATGTATTCAGAGTGTGTGGGTGTCTTTTAGGGGCTTCTCCATATATTCAGGGTGTGTGGATGTCTTTTTAGGGGCTCCTCCATATATTCAGGGTGTGTGGGTATCTTTTAGGGGCTCCTCCATGTATTCAGAGTGTGTGGGTGTCTTTTAGGGGGTCCTCCATATATTCAAGGTGTGTGGGTGTCTTTTCGGGGCTACGCCATATATTCAGAGTGCGTGGGTGTCTTTTAGGGGGGCTCCTCCATATATTCAGGGTGTGTGGGTGTCTTTTAGGGGATCCTCCATATATTCAGGGTGTGTGGGTGTCTTTTAGGGGCTCCTCCATATATTCAGGGTGTGTGGGTGTCTTTTAGGGGCTCCTCCATATATTCAAGGTGTGTGGATGTCTTCTAGGGGCTCCTCCTTATATTCAGAGTGTGTGGGTGTCTTTTAGGGGCTCCTCCATATATTCAGGGTGTGTGGATGTCTTTTAGGGGCTCCTCCATATATTCAGGGTGTGTGGGTGTCTTTTTAGGGGATCCTCCATATATTCAGGGTGTGTGGATGTCTTCTAGGGGCTCCCCATATATTCAGAGTGTGTGGGTGTCTTTTAGGGGCTCCTCCATATATTCAGGGTGTGTGGGTGTCTTTTAGGGGCTCCTCCATATATTCAGGGTGTGCGGGTGTCTTTTTAGGGGCTCCTCCATATATTCAGGGTGTGCGGGTGTCTTTTTAGGGGCTCCTCCATATATTCAGGGTGTGGGCAGCGGTGTATTTTGGCCTAGGCCAACAAGGCCTAGGTCTAGGGGGCACTTTCCAGGGGGCGGCGGCCCGCACTGGTGGCCCCACCCCAAAAAAATTATATATATTTTTTTTACTTTTGCAAAGTATTTTGCCAGGAAGGATACATTGAGATTTCACTAATTTTCAAGTATGTCCTGGGTAGGCAAGACCTAGTCTTTCACTTTACAGGCGGCAGCAAAAAACCTCACCACTAAATGGGTTAATCACAGAGCACCGAAATGACGCCAACATTTTGGTGTTCTGTAGTTCCCTGCACTTCGGGGAATAAAATTTCCCCACCCTGAAGTGAATTCACCATTCACCGCAGGGTCCCCAAAGTGCATGGAGTTGGCCGCTGAATGCTGCCACCGCAAACCCGTGGCCTGCTGTTTTCAAAAGAACTACTGAACGAAAATGTCTGGAATTTACATATAAGATCCTATGATTGATAATAAGAAGTTCTGTTACAGAAAAAAAACGCTATTAAAAAAAAGGGAGGGAAATTTTGCTGAAAAATTACTAAAAGGTACTAAAAAAAAATCAATAAAGACTTTTTACTGCAGATTAAAATAATAAATGGTTTATTAGATATTGCATAAAAACGGCAATATTTTTAACATTGAAACCTATGGGGTTCGCCTGAATAAACCTGCCGAATGAAACCACCGAACATCAGGGCATTTCACTGCCATTTCTCTGCTGTTTGGTGTTCTCGAGAATTGATTAACCATTACTTCTCTATGGGGATTTGCAATGCCTTCAAACAGCACCGTACTTGCTGGCAGTTTGCCAAACATATGTGTGAGCATATCACAAAGCAGTGGTGTACTCAGGGGAGTGGCGGAGGGCTAGCCGCCCCAGGTACCAGTAATTATTTGGGTGTAATAAGGGGGTACTAGGAGGTGCCACTGTCACTGTGTGTCAACTTTGAGCTGTGTTCTCAAACCACGAGCAGCGGAGCAGGGCGTTTGCATACGGAATAAAATCGAATAGAATAAAAATACCCCTCTCCTCCTTCCATAGCTCCTCCCCTGCCCCACAGCAGCTCTAGGAGAGGGGAGGGGGATGTGATTTGTGTGCAGAGAGAGAAGATGACAGTAAATGGCAGGTAAAGGGGGGGTATCAGCAGAATATGAAGCCATGTCTGCTTACTGCTGTTTAAAGTGGACCTTTCCTTAACCAGCACTGCAGTGATAGAAATTTGTCATTGAGCTGCCTGGCTCCTGGTGAGGCTGCGTGCATGCAGGTCACACGGTCCGGCCAGTCAGGTGGTACTGAGTCTCAGTACCACCTGACTGGCTGAACCACGTGACACGCACGCAGCTGCCTGCCCTTTCGTTAACACGGACTCTCACTCTATTCTGGACTGAACACCCACCAGGAAGGGAATCAAAGCCACGGTGCACCCTCTGGCAGTGGCACCCCACTGCTGACAAGATGGCTCCACGCACAGGCACAGCCGCGATCCTAACTTGGCCTGGAGGGACGTCCTGCTGAGTCCGTACATAGTCCCTGCTGACTCTGCACATAGCCCTACCACGGACGGAGGCCGGTAAATATAGAATAAATAATTGCTGTGTGCTCATATTCACTCGGTTTGCTGGGAGTCTTATTGCAGTGGATTCTGATGCACTCATACACACCACACATTTCATTGCTGTGAGTTTTATTGCTGTGAATTCTGAAACGCTGACACACACACCGCACATTGCATTGCTGGGAGTTTTATTGCTGTGGATTCTGTGATACACACTGCATATTACTGTGAGTTTTATTGCCCTGGAGCTCTGGGATACGCTGATACACATTGCACATTACCGTGAGTTTTATTGCTGTGCAGTTCTGATATGCTCATACACAGTGCCCATTTATGTGGGTTTTATTGCTGTGCAGCTCTGTGATACTCATATGCAGTGCACGTTTCTGTGGAGTTTATTGTTCAACCAATTAGATCGGCTGTGATCCAGTATACTTGACTCTTTGTATAAATGCTTGAATTTAAACATTTCATAATTTTATTTATCTCAATAGATACATTTGAAATGGTATACAAAATATACAAGTAGGCACTTGGTATCCACTTTTAATATAATGAGAGGAAAAGGCGGAGCTCTATGAGGAAAAGGTGGAGCTTGAAGAGGAGGGTGGGGATTAACCAGGAAGAGGTGTGCGCTTGACAGGAAGGAGTGCCTCAAATTTAAATTAGGGAGTGCACGAGTTTAGTCAGGCCTAGGGCAGCACAAAACCTAAATACAGCACTGGGTGTGTGGGTATCTTTTAGGGGCTCCTCCATATATTCAGAGTGTGTGGGTGTCTTTTAGGGGCTACGCCATATATTCAGAGTGTGTGGGTGTCTTTTTAGGGGCTCCTCCATATATTCAGGGTGTGCGGGTGTCTTTTTAGGGGCTCCTCCATATATTCAGGGTGTGTGGGTGTCTTTTAGGGGATCCTCCATATATTCAGGGTGTGTGGATGTCTTCTAGGGGCTCCTCCATATATTCAGGGTGTGTGGGTGTCTTTTTAGGGGCTCCTCCATATATTCAGGGTGTGTGGATGTCTTCTAGGGACTCTTCCATATATTCAGGGTGTGTGGATGTCTTTTTAGGTGCTCCTCCATATATTCAGGGTGTGTGAGTTAGGGATGAGCTGTTCGGGTTCGGACGGTTCGGAGTTCGACCCGACCTTAGCCTGTTCGAGCAGATTGCGAACCCCGAACATTTCCGGGTGTTTGCCGCATGTTCGACCACAATGGGCCACAATGCATTTTCCCACTGCCTGAAGCTAGTAATTAGCTACAGCCTTGCACCTGACCACAGGTCTGGTGCAAGACTGGTTCAACACTATGCCAATCACCGCTCAGAGTCCTGATTGGGCAAATTTTGCCCAATCATGGGCTCACAGAGCTAAGTCCCGCAGCACACTATATAAGGTTTCAACGCAGCGCTTCTGCACGCATTTCAGAGGAGATTTCAAAGAAGATAGTTGTGTGTGTTGTTACTGCCGGTCTGCCACGCTACTGGGGGGGGTCTGGTGGGTCTCATTTTGACCAAATATCAGGGAATTTAGGTGATGTGTGTCTTGTCACTGTGCCAGCAAGTTTTTTTTGGGTTTACAACTTTATTTAAAACATTTGTGTATTGAGGTGATTTTCTGGGTCTTGTCACACTGTGCCAGCATGTCTTTTTGGGTCTCATTTATACCAAATATCAGGGAATTTAGGTGATGTGTGTCTTGTCACTGTGCCAGCAAGTTGTTTTGGGGTTTACAACTTTATTTAAAACATTTGTGAATTAAGGTGATCTGTCTCTTGTCACTGGCTGCCAGCTATCAGTGTGTCTCACTGAGTTGTACCAGAGATATTTAAATCTTTATACCAGAGTTGAATCAGAGTTCTGTATATATCAATCTATATATCACTCTCCTTGTCTGAAAGAACAAAAAGGACAGGCAGACGCTCCCAGCCACAGATAAGAGGGCAAGCAGCCCCTGTATCGGGAGGCTGTGTCTCTGGTCGTGGTGGACGTGGTGCATCCTCTGCAGGGGCACGCTTGTCCTTTCTAACTGGTGCTGGCCGTCTTAAGCAGCAGCAACATACAGAGGACTTGGTGGATTGGCTAACCAGGCCATCCTCATCCTCTGAGTCCTCTGCCAGCCAGGCTTCTAGTGCTTTACAGTCCACCTCAGCTGCCAAAGCATCTAATGCAGCCTCCATGTCCACAGCTACTCCTGCCGTAGCCTCGCTATCACACACGGAGGAGTCAGCTGAATTGTTTGACTACAATGAGAGTGACATGCTGCTTGAGGATGCGCAGCAAGTACAGTGCTCTGATTCAATCTCTGAGGTTGAGCAAGGGAGTATAATCAACCTAGAGGAAGGGGGTGCCAGTGATGACACACAAATAACTGGCACTCATGTTGCCCCACCAGCTGCAGCATACTGCCAAGTTGGCTCCAGTGACGAGGAGATAGGGGTGAAGATGACATTGATGATGATGAGGTCACTGACTCCACCTGGGTGCCAGATCGAACTGAGGAATCAAGTGAGGAGGAGTGGGAGGAGGAGGAGGCACAGCAAACACGAAGGAAAGAAAAAATATAGTCCCAACCATCCCCAAGCACAGCGTCTAAATGCCAGCTTAGCAAAATTACTCGCATTGCAGCTGCTGCCTTTCCAGCTGGTGGACTCTGCTCCCTTCCGTGAATTTGCTGAATGCACTGTACCACAGTGGCAGGTTCCAAAACGCCATTACTTTTCACGCAAGGCCATTCCAGTACTATACCAGCACGTGGAAGACAATGTTATCCAGTCATTGGGAAAGGCAGTCAGCAGCAAGGTGCATGTCACTTTAGACACGTGGTCCAGCAAGCATGGTCAGGGTCATTACATTTCCTTCACGGCACACTGGGTAACTCTGATTGCAGCTGGGAGGGATCCAAGACGGGGCTCTGTGCTGGAGCTTGTTCATCCACCACGCCTCCAGAAAGCTGCTTGTATGAGGTCTGTCTGCTCCACCACCACCACCTCTTCCTCCTCCTCCTCCTCCTCTGTCTCTGGCGAAGTGGCAGCTAAACCGACGCCTGACAGGGTCTATGCAATGGCTCAAGCAAAAAGATGCCATACTGTGCTTGAGCTGGTTTGTTTAGGGGACAGGAGCCACACCGGGTCAGAAATTTTGTCAGCTCTGCAGGGGCAGGTGCAGAGATGGTTAACACCACGCCAGCTTGAGCTGGGAATGATCGTCTGCGATAATGGCAGCAACCTTCTCTCCGCCCTACGCAAGGGTAAATTGACGCATGACGCACAAGCAGCAGAGGGCCATCAACGAGTACCTGTGTGAGTATGGCACAAGGACAGGTTCAGGTCAACTTGTTTTTTTTTCCCCCCCGCAGTGGCTGATGATCAAGGATGCATGCACTGTACTGTCACCATTTGAGGAGGCAACAAGGATGGTGAGCAGGGACAGTGCATGCATCAGTGACACAATTCTTTTAGTGTTCCTGCTGGAGCACACTCTGCGGGGAATTATAGATGTGGCTCTAGAGGCAGAGCAGCGTTAGGAAGAGGAGGCCTTCCCTAGCTCTCAAGGCCCCAGTCTTTCCGCAGACAGCATTCCAGCGGGTCCTACTCAGATCAGACAGGAGGAGGATGAGGAGGAGGAGGACTATTTAAGTAGTGGGGGCATTGAAGGTGGGGATTCCTCAAGGCAGGGTTTAGTGTGCCCAGAAACAGAAGGGCTTGTGCTTGGCTGGGAGGAGGAAGTGCATGATACGGTCATCCTCATTTGACCAGGAAGACTCGGCAGCTAATGCCACCTCCAACCTATGCTGCATGGGCTCCCTAATGATGCAAAGCCTGCTAAAGGACCCCAGGATTCGTGCTATCTAGGAGAGGGATCATTACTGGTTGGCAACCCTTCTTGATCCACGATACAAGGGGAAAGTTGCAGAGCTCATCCTGCCCGCACAGAGGGAGCACAGGATGACAAAACTTGAGGACGCTCTAAAGCAAAACTTGTGTAACACCTTTCCAGGCACTGTTAGATTAGCAAGTGCTGACACATGTGCTTCTGAGGCTGCAGGTGATCAGAGGAATAGCGGTGAAGGCCAGGGCCGCTTGACTGATGCATTTTTTAATTATTTTAGTCCTCGACGCCCAGGGACGTCAAATGTAGGCACCCATTGCCAGCGTCTTCACCATATGGTGCAGGACTACCTAGGGGCAAGGGCAGACCTGGATACTTTTCCAGCAGATGATCCACTGGCTTACTGGGTGTTGAGATTGGATCACTGGCCAGAACTTAGCCAATATGCTATGCAGCTTCTAGGTTGCCCTTCATCTAGCGTGCTTTCCGAAAGGATGTTCAGTGCCGCTGGAGGTTTTGTCACAGACAAAAGAGTGCATCTGTCCACCGACTCTGTAGACCGGCTGACATTTATAAAAATGAATCAGTCCTGGATCAGCAGATATCAATCCCCTGATGCTGAAGTAATGGAATAGATAGGGGATGTCCTCTTCTGCATTCACAAAACCTCCAGCACTGAACTCTTCTACAATACCACAAAAGGGTTACGGTGTGAAGGCACTTGCTGCCATGAAAGGCACAATATCTGGGTGCACTGACGCCCATTACCAGATCAAAAAATTTTCAATAAAGGACCACATGGTCCACCCCTGCACTCTTCCACAATACAACAGAGCGGTTACTGTATGATGATACTTGATGGCCTGGCATTAAAGGCACAATATCTGGGTGCACTGACGCCTTAACCAGATGCATATCTTTTCAATATAGGACCACATGGTCCACCCCTGCACTCTTCCACAATACCACTGAGGGGTTACTGTATGATGATACTTGCTGGCCTGGCACCAAAGGCACAATATCTGGGTGCACTGACGCCCATACCAGATCAAAAACTTTTCAATAAAGGACCACATGGTCCACCCCTGCACTCTTCCACAATACTACAGAGGGGTTACTGTATGATGATACTTGATGGCCTGGCATTAAAGGCACAATATCTGGGTGCACTGACGCTCATTAACAGATAAAAAAAACACTTTTCAATATAGGACCACATGGTCCACCCCTGCACTCTTCCACAATACCACAGAGGGGTTACTGTGTGATGATACTTGCTGGCCTGGAACCAAAGGCACAATATCTGGGTGCACTGACGCCCATTACCAGATCAAAAACTTTTCAATAAAGGACCACATGGTCAACCCCTGCACTCTTCCACAATACTACAAAGGGATTACTGTATGATGATACTTTATGGCCTGGCATTAAAGGCACAATATCTGGGTGCATTGACGCCCATTAACAGATAAAAAAAAACACTTTTCAATATAGGACCGCATGGTCCACCCCTGCACTCTTCCACAATACCACAGAGGGGTTACTGTATGATAGTACTTGCATGCCTGGCACTAAAGGCACAATATCTGGGTGCACTGCCATTGACGCCTGTATCAGATTCATATCCTCAGAGGGGTTACGGTGTGACGGCACTGTTGCCGACACTAAAAGCCCAATTTTAAAGCACCTATTGTTACTTTCATCCAAAGCCTGCATAAGTTTCAAAATAATTTAGCCCAAAAAAACACTAAACTTTTTCTGCGCATCCTAAAATGTCTTTTCATACAGGCTGCCGCCCCAAGCAGTTGTTTATGGATAGATTAAAGGAAAAGCATTTACAGTCATATGAAACGTCATTTATTTGTTTTTAAGTGTTTCTATACATCCTAGAAATCCGCCACTTCACGGGCAGGTTATGGGGACCTCCTAGGCACGATATTTGAAGGAATTTTTTGTTTTTATTTTTAACCCTTATTTCATGGAAAACTCACTGTCCCTTTAAAAACGTTTTTTTTAAAACTTTTTGTCCTTGTTTCCTGTCCCACAGGGCACTACCCGTACCCCCATACACCTTTTATGGCAAATATGTAGCATATATGCCCTCTTGGAGAGCACTCTAAAAAACAAATTTTCAGCCCCATTGACTTACATGGGGGATCGGGTTCGGGTTCGGTCCCGAACAAATGGGAAGTTCGGGTTCGGGCTCGAACCGAACTCGGAGTGTTCGGCTCATCCCTATTTTTAACAAGGTATGTAAACCAGAATATCTACGAGTATCTATGCAGAGTATAAATGTTATATATCAAAAACACACACTTGAGATTATGGCACAAATCAATTAAATTTTAAAACAATGAAAGAAAATATGAGTTTCTCATAATAAAATCCCTTTCCTTTAATACAAGTTCTAATACTGTCATGACCCTAGGCATGCTCAGCCCATATATTAGAGTGTGCAACTGTGCACTAATGGCATAATCATTAACTACTAGCATTAAATAATTACACAAGAATTGCTTTTTGTGATCTTTGTATTAAATAGATAAGAGACTTGCAAAACGTGTGAATGGGGTCAAAATGTGGTCAAGCAGGACCAATTCAGCCAGAGCACACCTATGGTAACAATCAAATATGAAATATTAGATATATCAAAGCCACCTGCTTAAATATAGCTGAATACTCATTATTCGGAGACATTTACTAGATAAAGGTTCTTCAACTAAATCCTCTTTCTGTTAAAATTCCAGCTACAGGGACAATATAGAAAACCTCAATTCTTTCCCTTTGTCACATGGATCTTTATAATGAGCTGATTATGTCTGGCATTGCCCTTTGCGAACAGTAAAATAGAGTAAGTTACCAGTTCATTCCGTAATACATATTTTGTCAAAAGTTACATGTAACCAATGCCCTCTTCTAAAGCATAACCCCTTATATTATACATGTACGTGTTCAAAACCGTACCAGAATTCCAAGTGACAAAAGGTGATACAGAGCCTCATAAACCTCCTGTGTGACTTGCAATGTGCTTTTTCAGAGAGTGTCGGTAAAGTATCCCCAACACGTAATGTGAGCTCTTCTTGTTATAGTCATCTTATCCTGTTCGTTTTTTTTGCTGTTCTTTGTGTGTAAATGGATCACACATGGCCTTGATATTTAGCATTCATTTTGCTCCCTCTTCCTGCTTTGACCTTTTATCAGTTAATTTTTGATGTCGAGGTCATCCGCGGTGAGAGAGTTTACATCAATAAAGAGTCTGTCTTATTACAATCAATGAAAGGTCAATATCTGCCTTAACAGATAAAATCTAGCTCTATTTTCCCTAGGGCTAACAACCAGTTGTGCTTTGAGATGTCAGCAGTTTTGTGCAGGTATCTTGGCAGAATAATATCCTTTTAAACTTTTCCTGAGCCTGTACAGAAAACAATACACTTACTGCACTTTATGACTCTGTTATTTAATATATTTTTACAGTTATTAGACCGTACTATTCGGACCGATTTTGGGCCCTATTACATACTTAATGCTAACATTAGCGCTCAGCTGTGTGAGCGTTAACGTTAGGTTAAGTGGCCCTAGCACGGGCCAACCATATTCCAAACGATAATGGATTAAAAAAACAATTAGCGTTCGGAGATGGCGTAAGTTTACTGAACTTTGCGCTCCCTATGTTTAACATGAGTTGCGCAAAGAGTTAATTAGCGTTAGGATTACAAAGTCCTAACACTAATTACCATCCTGCTGCAGTTAACTCAAAAGTTAACCACAGCTTGGAGCTGGTTCTAACTGATTCCGCTTCTGCGAAGCAGAATCAGTTATCAACAGCTTCAAATCCCCCCAAAAATCAGATACTCACTTCTCATCCCACGTGAAAACGGTGGCCCAATCTGCCTGTTTTGACTGCCGGGAGAAGAAAGAGACTGGGGGGGAGTACCCAGTCCCCCTCCACGATCACTCCATCGACCTGCAGGATCTCACAAGAGGCGAGATCCCGCAGGTCACATGACTGGCAGTCAAAGCCTCAATGGAGTCCTATAGACTCCATGGAGGGGATGCTCGCGGAGGCGGTTAGCGCTGCCCTTGAGTATCTTCAGGCATTATGGGTCAGGCTGCTGAATAGGGTATGCCCTGTAATATGGAGCTAAAATGAGGACGCTAAGGAGAAACCTCCTTAGCATCCCAGTTTTAGCGGACAGTATGTAATACTGCACTACGCTTCCTGCTATTTATTCCTTTGACTATATGGCAGAGGTGAGAATGTTTTAACATTTTGAGCACTAGTACTGTCATCAATTATTCACCTCCTGTTAATCTGTGTATTTTGAATATATTGTGACAGTGTGATATTAGGGGCAGGGTAGTAGCCCATAGGTTTATTAGCAGATGGATGGAAAAAGCCCTTTTCCCTCTATAGGATTAATTGTCAGCTGACACCTGATTAGGTCTGCCCTGCCCTTATAGGAGCTGTGGTTCCCTCTGAGATAGGCAGTCTTTGTGCTGGGTGCAGTAGAGGAAGAGGAAACACCTGAAGTTGAGTATATTCTGGTTTGTTTTGTATTATTGGTAAGCGGCTTAGCCACCCAATGCTATAGTTAGGTTATACCGAATGTTTAGTTAGACTCCACATGAGGAGTAGGCTTTACTTTATATTTGTTATATTTTTGTTGAAACAATTACTCTGCATGTGCTAAGGCTGCTCAAATAAAGAAATATACTGAAGCATTGACTCTTGGGTCCAGTGGCTATACCACAAGATATATATATACACTCACCGGTCACTTTAACACAAATTGCCAATTAGCTAATCACATGGCAGCAACTCAATGCATTTAGGCATCTAGTCGTGGTGAAGACGAAATGCTGAAGTTCAAACCGAGCATCAGAGTGGGGAAGAAATGGGATTTAAGTGACTTTCAATGTTGTATGGTTTTTGGTGCCAGATGGGCTATGAGTATTTCAGAAACTGCTTATCTACTGGAATTTTCATGCACAATCATCTCAAGGGTTTACAGAGAATGATCCGAAAAAGAGAAAATATCCAGTGATCGGCAGTTGTGTGGACGAAAATGCCTTGTTGATGTCAGAGGTCAGAGGAGAATGAGCAGACTGGTTTGAGATGATAGAAAGGCAACAGTAACTCAAATAACCACTCGTTACAATCAAGGTATGCAGAATACATTTCTGAATGCACAACACTTTGAACCTTGAAGCAGGTGGGCTACAGCAGCAGAAGTCCACACACTGGGTGCCACTCCTTTCAGCTAAGAACAGGAAACTGAGGCTAAAATTTGCACAGGCTCACCAAAATTTGACAATAGAAGACTGGAAAAACATTGCCTGGTCTGATGTGTCTCGATTTCAGCTGCAACATTCAGATGGTAGGGTCAGAATTTGACGTAAACAACATGAAAGCATGGATCCATCCTGCCATGTATGAACTGGTGTAATGGTGTGGGAGATATTTTCTTGCCACATTTTGGACCTATTAGTAAAAATTGAGCATCTTTTAAAACACCATGGTCTACCCAATTATTGTTGCTGACCATGTCGATCCCTATGTGACCATAGTGTACCCATCTTCTGACTACTTCCACCAGGATAATGCACAATGTCACAAAGCTCAAATCATCTCAAACTGGTTTCTTGAACATGACAATGAGTTCACTGTACTCCAGTGGCCTCCACAGTCACTAGATGCAATAGAGCACCTTTGGGTTGTGGTCGAACGGGAGATTCGCATCATGGATGTGCAGCCTACGAATTTGCAGAAACTGCGTGATGCTATCATGTCAATATGGACCACAATCTCTGAGGAATGTTTCCAACACCTTGTTGAATCTATGCCATGAAGAATTAAGGCAGTTCTAAAGGCAAAAGGGTGTCTGGCGGCGGTACAATCAAGGTGTACCTAATAAAGTGGCAGGTGAGTGTATGTTTCTCCACTTTGTGTCTCTTATGCTCTCATTTTATAAATAATTGAATTTTATAGAAAAACCAAAAACAACCAAAGGGGGAAGCCCCTGCTACCAGTTTAAAATTTTAAATGGATCTTTGAAGTCTTGACAGAAATTCAAAGACAAGCATAAATGTCAATAAACATGTTGTTGCTAAAACATATTATAATAAAACTGGATGTCTTTATAAATAAAGAGAATAAATAGAGAATTTAATCATTTATTTAATTATTCCCTTCTACTGCTGGAACTTTAACATACAGGCTTGCCTTTGGGATCCCTGCCAGGACTTCAAAGATCCTATTGAAATATTTAAATGGAGCGGCATTGTTTGAGCAGTTCTTTTTTTCCATAGTATTCAATCATTAACAAATTGAGCATAAGAGACACATTGAGCAAAATGAAGGAATTCCCGTACAATACCACAAATTACCACTGTTATTTATCATGTTGAAAACACATTTGAATTTACACACAAACATCTACAATATATTCAAATTTTATGAAGCTTTTCTTTATGTCCCTATGTGTTACCTCTTTGTACAAGAATTATGTGATTTCAGTCTGGATAAATACACACATGCACGCAAATGTATGATTATGATTGAATGTCCAGCTAAAACGTTCTCATAAAAATAAACACCTGTTCAATTAGTGGTAGAAACTTCCATTAAGCCATAATTATAACAATGTACATTGCAATGAATTGTTTTCTGCCCACGTGAAAAAAAAATGCAAAGTATTAAGCATGTTTACAAATGTAGCTCTGTTCAATACCAGGCTCTCTCTGGTTAAATAATAATAATAACCGTACAATATTATAATTTTTCCATAAGCTGTGTTTATGTTTACGTTATGATACAGTCCGTATCCCCTCAGTGATTAACCCTTTCCCGCCTTGCGACGTACCATGCCATCACATACTGGTACGCCCCACTGACTTCAATGGGCTGCCCCGGCCCCTCCCCACAGCTGGTGCGTGCCGTCCCCTGCAGCCAATTAACTCAGGCTGTCCCCCTGTAGCCAATAACGCACATTGGCTGCATGGGCAGGCAGACATAGAGGCCTGCAACAGCACCTGGCGGCGAGGTGTACCAGAACGAATTGCCAGCGTTAACCCCCCCGACGGACGTCACTTGACCGATGTTAAGGTGTTAAACCAACTATTCTAAATTTCTACTTGCATTAAGTACCACCTTAGAGCTTGTCATGGATGTAGTATATGTAGTATTCTCATTCTTGTGAGCTGTGCACCTGTCAAAAATGGATACTTCAGCATTATTGGACACTAACGCTGTCAGTCAAACTGGAGGCTAGCCATCCTGTCTGTTAACACCTTAACACCGAGGCTCCTGCAGGTGACAGGCAGGCTCGAATGATGCAGAGTAGCAAATCATACCTGCAGCTTTCTGGCCCTTCTCTGGCCCGTCTCCTGTTCTCCGTCATTGGCTGCAGGAGAACTGCTGTTAAGGGAGGCGGCCCAGAGGAGGGGCAGAAAGCTACAGGGGCATGCTATGAGCCTCAGAACCAAGGTGTTAACAGACAGGAACTGGCTAACCTCCTGTTTATTTGATTGACAGACGTTAGTGTCCAATAACAGCGAAACATTCCTTTTTGACAGGTGGACAAAAAACATTTAAGCCCGCCTGCCGCAAAGACGGCATAGGACGCCCTGCAGCATTAAGAGGTTAAAGTACCAGCACACATCCTGTCAGTTGCTGAAGTGACAGTTATTCCTGATGTATGCTTGCACAAGTTTAACCCCTTCACTTCTAAGTGATATTCCAAAAAGCCATTGTCGCGAACCAGTGTTTTTTTGGAAAATTATATTTATTTATACATTAGGAAATATTTGGGCATATTCCCAATGTATTTATTACTGTAATAATGTATCGGACAGGCAGATCTCACCTTCTGCTGGCCAAATGGAGTTACTGCAGTTAGAATTGCAGTTCAAAGCTCTGTGCATGGGCTGGGGAAAGCTGATAAGGACATTCCATAGCTGATTTTAAACAATTTTAGCACAGTGGGCATTATGCCCACAGAGCTAAAACTTTGTTGGTACCTTCTGGAGGGTAAAAGCAAACAAAATGTGTTTACAGCAAATGAAAATCATTTGCAATCATACAACACCGGATCGTGTTAAAATGATTTTTGGCTGCTGTGTCTGCTAAAGCTGATCATGTATACATGATGATGGTAGTGTAGGGGTTAATAAATAAGCATTCATGTTGAAATCACGCTTACCGGCATCCTAAGCATCTTTATACAGCTCATCCAAAAGCACAAGCACTGCAGTATCTATACTATAATTGAGTAAGCTAAAAACTGTCCGTCGCCAAAAGCCGTCTGCGCATGCGCGACGGACATTTGAAAGCGGCCGTTAAAACACACAGGTAGCTGCGCGTGCCGGCCGCGTGAAAAAAAAAAAACCGGCACGAGCCGCGCGCAGCTACCCGTGTGTTTACACGGCCAGATGCCCCGATCCTCCAGCGGTGACCGTCCTCCGGCTGCCGGCGGGCCTCCAGGCTCAGGCGAGCCCCCGGCTCGGTTTGGGCCTACAGGCCCAGCCGAGCCGGGGACTCGCCTAAGCCTAGAGGTCCGCCGAGCAGGCCGCCGGCAGCCGGTCACCGCTGGAGGATCGGGGCCGAAGTTCCCAAAACATACTTAACCCCATAAGTCGGCCCTGAGCTCCAGCGGAGACCTCCTCCGGCTGCCGCTGGCTGCTCGGCGGCCTCTAGGCTTAGGCGAGCCCCCGGCTCGGTTTGGGCCTACAGGCCCAGCCGAGCTGGGGACTCGCCTAAGCCTAGAGGCCCGCCGAGCAGCCAGCGGCAGCCGGAGAAGGTCACCGCTGGAGGATCGGGGCCGAAGTTCCCAAAAAATACACCCCAAAATCGGCCCTGAGCTCCAGCGGAGACCTCCTCCGGCTGCCGCTGGCTGCTCGGCGGGCCTCTAGGCTTAGGCAAGCCCCCGGCTCGGTTTGGGCCTACAGGCCCAGCCGAGCCGGGGACTCGCCTAAGCCTAGAGGCCGCCGAGCAGCCAGCGGCAGCCGGAGAAGGTCACCGCTGGAGGATCGGGGCCGAAGTTCCCAAAAAATACACCCCAAAATCGGCCCTGAGCTCCAGCGGAGACCTCCTCCGGCTGCCGCTAGCTGCTCGGCGGGCCTCTAGGCTTAGGCGAGCCCCCGGCTCGGTTTGGGCCTACAGGCCCAGCCGAGCCGGGGACTCGCCTAAGCCTAGAGGCCCGCCGAGCAGCCAGCGGCAGCCGGAGAAGGTCACCGCTGGAGGATCGGGGCCGAAGTTCCCAAAAAATACACCCCAAAATCGGCCCTGAGCTCCAGCGGAGACCTCCTCGGCTGCCGCTGGCTGCTCGGCGGGCCTCTAGGCTTAGGCGAGCCCCCGGCTCGGTTTGGGACTACAGGCCCAGCCGAGCCGGGGACTCGCCTAAGCCTAGAGGCCCGCCGAGCAGCCAGCGGCAGCCGGAGAAGGTCACCGCTGGAGGATCGGGGCCGAAGTTCCCAAAAAATACACCCCAAAATCGGCCCTGAGCTCCAGCGGAGACCTCCTCCGGCTGCCGCTGGCTGCTCGGCGGGCCTCTAGGCTTAGGCGAGCCCCCGGCTCGGTTTGGGCCTACAGGCCCAGCCGAGCCGGGGACTCGCCTAAGCCTAGAGGCCCGCCGAGCAGCCAGCGGCAGCCGGAGAAGGTCACCGCTGGAGGATCGGGGCCGAAGTTCCCAAAAAAATACACCCCAAAATCGGCCCTGAGCTCCAGCGGAGACCTCCTCCGGCTGCCGCTGGCTGCTCGGCGGGCCTCTAGGCTTAGGCGAGCCCCCGGCTCGGTTTGGGCCTACAGGCCCAGCCGAGTCGGGGACTCGCCTAAGCCTAGAGGCCCGCCGAGCTGCCAGCGGCAGCCGGAGGAGGTCACCGCTGGGGATCAGGGCCGAGGTTCCCAAAACATACTCACCGACATCGGCGGTCCCGCTTGCAGCATCCTCTCTCTCTCCGTTGTTCGCCGGAATGACGTCACGAAAGCCTTTGACCCCGGGGGTCAAAGGCTTCCGTGACGTCATCCCGGCGACCAACGGAGAGAGAGAGAGGACGCTGGAAGCGGGACCGCCATCGCTGGAGGGCCGATGTAGGTGAGTATATCCACGAGCTGGGGCCATATCCACGAGCGGGGGGGCCATATCCACGAGCGGGGGGGCCATATCCACGAGCGGGGGGGCCAATATCCACGAGCTGGGGGGCCGTATCCACGAGCTGGGGGGCCAATATCCACGAGTTGGGGCGATATCCACGTGCTGGGGCGATATCCACGTGCTGGGGCAGTATCCACGAGCTGGGGCAGTATCCACGTGCTGGGGCAGTATCCACGAGCTGGGGCAGTATCCACGTGCTGGGGCGATATCCACGAGCTGGGGCAGTATCCACGTGCTGGGGCAATATCCACGAGCTGGGGCAATATCCACGTGCTGGGGCAGTATCCACGAGCTGGGGCAATATCCACGAGCTGGGGCAGTATCCACGAGCTGGGGCAATATCCACGAGCTGGGACAATATCCACGTGCTGGGGCGATATCCACGAGCTGGGGCAGTATCCACGTGCTGGGGCAGTATCCACGTGCTGGGGCGATATCCACGAGCTGGGGCAGTATCCACGTGCTGGGGCAGTATCCACGAGCTGGGGCAATATCCACGTGCTGGGGCGATATCCACGTGCTGGGGCAGTATCCACGTGCTGGGGCAGTATCCACGTGCTGGGGCAATATCCACGAGCTGGGGGCAGTATCCACGAGCTGGGGGCAGTATCCACGAGCTGGGGCAGTATCCACGTGCTGGGGCAATATCCACGTGCTGGGGCAGTATCCACGTGCTGTGGCAGTATCCACGTGCTGGGGGCAGTATCACGAGCTGGGGCAATATCCACGTGCTAGGGCAGTATCCACGAGCTGGGGCGATATCCACGAGCTGGGGCGATATCCACGTGCTGGGGCGATATCCACGTGCTGGGGCAGTATCCACGAGCTGGGGCAGTATCCACGAGCTGGGGCAATATCCACGTGCTAGGGCAGTATCCACGTGCTGGGGCAATATCCACGTGCTGGGGCAATATCCACATGCTGGGGCAATATCCACGTGCTGGGGCAGTATCCACGTGCTGGGGCAGTATCCACGAGCTGGGGCAGTATCCACGTGCTTGGGCAGTATCCACGTGCTGGGGCAATATCCACGAGCTTGGGCAGTATCCACGAGCTGGGGCAGTATCCACGAGCTGGGGCAATATCCACGTGCTGGGGCAGTATCCATCCACGTGCTGGGGCAGTATCCACGTGCTGGGGCAGTATCCACGTGCTGGGGCAGTATCCATCCACGTGCTGGGGCAATATCCACGTGCTGGGCAGTATCCACGTGCTGGGGCAATATCCACGACCTGGGGCAGTATCCACGAGCTGGGGCAGTATCCCGAGCTGGGGCAATATCCACGTGCTGGGGCAGTATCCACGTGCTGGGGCAATATCCAGGAGCTGGGGCAGTATCCACGAGCTGGGGCAATATCCACGTGCTGGGGCAGTATCCATCCACGTGCTGGGGCAATATCCACGTGCTAGGCAGTATCCACGAGCTGGGGCAGTATCCACAAGCTGGGGCAATATCCACGTGCTGGGGCAGTATCCACGTGCTGGGGCAGTATCACGTGCTGGGGCAATATCCACGAGCTGGGGGCAGTATCCACGAGCTGGGGGCAGTATCCACAAGCTGGGGCAGTATCCACGTGCTGGGGCAATATCCACGTGCTGGGGCAGTATCCACGTGCTGTGGCAGTATCCACGTGCTGGGGGCAGTATCCACGAGCTGGGGCAATATCCACGTGCTAGGGCAGTATCCACGAGCTGGGGCGATATGCACGAGCTGGGGCGATATCCACGTGCTGGGGCGATATCCACGTGCTGGGGCAGTATCACGAGCTGGGGCAGTATCCACGAGCTGGGGCAATATCCACGTGCTAGGGCAGTATCCACGTGCTGGGGCAATATCCACGTGCTGGGGCAATATCCACATGCTGGGGCAATATCCACGTGCTGGGGCAGTATCCACGTGCTGGGCAGTATCCACGAGCTGGGGCAGTATCCACGTGCTTGGGCAGTATCCACGTGCTGGGGCAATATCCACGAGCTTGGGCAGTATCCACGAGCTGGGGCAGTATCCACGAGCTGGGGCAATATCCACGTGCTGGGGCAGTATCCATCCACGTGCTGGGGCAGTATCCACGTGCTGGGGCAGTATCCACGTGCTGGGGCAGTATCCATCCACGTGCTGGGGCAATATCCACGTGCTGGGCAGTATCCACGTGCTGGGGCAATATCCACGACCTGGGGCAGTATCCACGAGCTGGGGCAGTATCCACGAGCTGGGGCAATATCCACGTGCTGGGGCAGTATCCACGTGCTGGGGCAATATCCAGGAGCTGGGGCAGTATCCACGAGCTGGGGCAATATCCACGTGCTGGGGCAGTATCCATCCACGTGCTGGGGCAATATCCACGTGCTAGGGCAGTATCCACGAGCTGGGGCAGTATCCACAAGCTGGGGCAATATCCACGTGCTGCGGCAATATCCACGTGCTGGGGCAGTATCCACGTTCTGGGGCAATATCCACATGCTGGGGCAGTATCCACAAGCTGGGGCAATATCCACGTGCTGCGGCAATATCCACATGCTGGGGCAATATCCACGTGCTGGGGCAATATCCACGTGCTGGGGCAATATCCACGTGCTGGGGCAGTATCCACGTTCTGTGGCAATATCCACATGCTGGGGCAGTATCCACGAGCTGGGGCAATATCCACGTGCTGGGGCAGTATCCACGTGCTGGGGCAATATCCACGAGCTGGGGCAGTATCCACGAGCTGGGGCAGTATCCACGAGCTGGGGCAGTATCCATGAGCAGGGGCAGTATATCCACAATAGACTGCCCTCTGGGCAGGCTTTACAACTAGTTAGCAATAAATGTTTAATTTGATACAAGTATACTGCTCATATCTAGAATATCCCTTTGTGTACCTCCTGCAACAAAACTCACTAGTGTGTATTGTTACTGTTTTTTCATAGAGACAGCATTTTTGCAATGTTTATCCATTGTGACATATCAGTAAAGGATTGCTTATTGAACGTAATTCGATTTTAAATAACCGTGTCTTTTTAGCCATGTTTATTTTATTTTTTTGCTGAGAATAACAAACCGCATACTATTACATTGTAACAAAAAAAACATACTACCCAAAATGACATAAGTGACATTAAGTGACATGGACTTCCTGCATACATTATTTGGATTTACGTCATGGTATTGCATTTTTAGAGAGCAGGAGTTTTAAACAATCTGGTATTTTTCCCTGCAAAGGTAATTATTATGGATCATATGTAGGACACTTTGACTCATTTGTTAGCTTGAAACCTCGAAATATCAGACTATGCTAAAAAGGTGCATTTACCTTTAAGCACTTATCTGACACATGGTCTGAATGAGAAGCTTTCGAACAATATACACCTCTACAGCATATTGACCATCAGATTATACTACGTTGTGGTTAATGTTATACTGATATTATTTGTCCAATTATAGAACATAAAGGGTTATTCAGAGCGCACCGAAATGTTGCCAACATTTCAGTGCTTTCGCATTCCCCTCACTTCGGGGAATCAAATTCCCCAACCCTGCGGTGAATTTGGCATTCACCGCAGGGTCCCCGCAGTGCAGGGAACGAATCCAAAACTCTGCCGCAAAACCGCCTAAAAATCTGAAAATTCGGAGAAAAAACACAACTGATACAATCCGAAGTATCATATCACTTCGAACTGCTGCAAAAAACACGCCAAACGCGTCCAGAAAAAGCCGACGATCCACCAAACACAATGCCGACTAGCTGCCGGAAAAAGCCGACAAGCCGACGAACGAGGTAAAAACAAAAGCCGATTGAAAGTATCAGAATTGAAACACTGTTTGCAAAAAGACTACTGAGCGAAAATGTTTGGAATTAACATATAAGGTCCCATGAATGATAATAAAAAGGTCTGTTACAGAAACACTCAGCTATTTAAAAAAAAAATTGGAAAAGACATTTTGCCGTAAATAATCCAGAAAAATGCCTAAAAAATCCTAAAATATGAATGAATAGTGACATTTTGCTGCAGATTAAAAAAATAAATGTTTTACTAGATATTGAATAAAATCGGGAATATTTTTAACATTGAAACCTATGGGATTCACCTGATTAAACCTACTGAATGAAACCACCAAACATCAGGGCACTTCACTGATATTTCACTGCATTTTGGTGTGCTCTGAACAGACTAACCTTTACTTCTCTATGGGGATTTCTCTGTCGTCAAACAGGCATCGTATTTAGCTGACAATTCTCCAAGATTTGGCGAACTGCCTGCTTTCTGAATAGCCGAACGGCCACGAAATTGCATGGGGAAATTCATTGTTCAGTTCAATTTTGAGGCCAGATCTCTGAATTACTCTGATAGTAAAAGAAGAAGAAGAATTTGAAATATGAATTCTGTTTAAGACTTATTTTCCTTCAAACAAGGGGGATTATGCGAAGTTGTTCCCTCAAATCTTCAAGTATACTTTATTCTTCAAGGAGAAATATATTCAATTCATTGCAGCTTTATCATTAGGCAAAGCCACATTCTTGCATTTTAGCTGTTGGAAAGAGCAACTTGAGTATTTGGATAAATCTAAAAAATAGCATAACATTTATTGGCAATATGGTCCAGGGGTCAGTAATCTTGGTTCTCCAGAAGTTTTGGAGTTACATCCTCTTTTAGGCAGAGCCAACCTAATGAGCGTCTTGGGAGATGTAGCTTCCAAACAAGATTACTAACCCCTGGTATCTAGCTAACAGCCATAACTGTGGGCAGTAATGCAATTGCAAAATTATAAACGTAAACGTGTTGTGTACACAATTACAGTCTAGAAATGTGGTATGCAATATATTATGATGTTCATCCATCCTATTCGAAGAGGACCTTGACATCTAACAGGTTGTGGGTTGTCCACGGTGTGTCCGCAGATGGCTGGTAAGGACTATATGTGCACAAAATGTTCTGCCAAATGTCGAGCAGACATGTGTAAGTACCCCTGTAGCAACATTTTCAGCTCTGTCTTTCCGAAGTGCTCGCTTCTCTTGTGCTGTAGTTGTTCTTCTGTCCTCAGATATCTGGCAGCCTTGGAGGATCAGTATGCACCATGTCGATCGATCTTGTGCCAGGGTTTCCCAGGAGGTGATATCAATATCCATGGACTTGAAGGAGGCTTACAGTGCATCTTTGTATTGCTTCCTTTGTCACCCGTGCAACCGCTTTCCTTGAGACAGCTCACCATAAATGAATGTTTAGGGATGCAATGATCTGGCATCCTTGCAACATGGCCTGCCCACCGTGTCTGGGCTTTCATCAGCAGGGTGGAAACTGAATACAGGCCTGCTCTGGAAAGGGCTTCTGTGTCTGGCACCTTATCCTGCCACCGGATCCTAAGAAGTCTGTGGAGGCAGGTCATATGGAAGTGATTCAGTTGCCTTGCATGCTTCCTGTAAACAGTGCAAGTCTCACTGGCATACATCAGGGTAGTTAACACTACTGCTCAATAGACTTTGAGCTTTGTAGCAAGGCTTATTCCACAACGGTCTCATACGTTGTTCAATAGTCTGCCAAATGCAGCAGCTTGCCTTGGCTACTCTGCAGTTTACCTCAATGTCAATTGTCACTGCACGGGAATGGGTGCTGCCTGAGTATGTAAATTGGTCCACTGCTTGCGGCTTTTGTCCCTTCACTGTGATAGTGGGCTCTTGATGTTGGGCATTCAGAGCTGACTGATGCAGCACCTTGGTCTTCTTTGTGTTGATGAGGAGGCCGAAGTTGTCGCAAGCTGCTGAGAATTTGTTCACACTGGCTTGCATTTCCTGCTCCGATCCAGCATTCAGGGCACAGTCATCAGCAAAAAGGAGGTCACGTAACACAGTCTCCTTTACCATGGTGACAGCCTGGAGTCTACGCAGGTTGAACAGCAGAGTGAGCTTGTCAACAAGCACTGTACCACCATCCTTATAGACTTCTGCTGGAATCGCATGAGATCCTGGACACTTGCCATTGGACAGCTGGCTGATAGCCTGTTGGGTTTCAGTCTTTGCTGGTGGGGCATCCAGGCTGTGGTTAATATCCACCTGTGGCATTCTGTCAATCGCCTCGTTGTTGATGGAAGATGGGCGGTTCAGTACAGATTGGAAGTGTTCGGCACACCGCTGTAGAATCTGACTCTTCTCAGTAATGAGAGTTACGCCATTCAAGTCTAGCAGAGGGGAGCTCCCTGAGGGTTGAGGACCATGCAAGGATCTGAGGGCTTCATAGAACCACTTTGCATTGTTTCTATCAGCAAAATTCTGAATCTCATCTGCTTGGACGCTCAGCCAGGATTCCTGCATCTTACGAAGCTTGCTCTGCATGGTCCTGCGAGTGGTGCTGAAGGGATTTTCTCTTGACTGCTGATGACGTGTCATTCTGATAAGCACGGTGAAGGCGGTGCTTCTCAGCAAGTAGGACCTTGATTTCATCATCATTTTCATCAAACCAGTCCTGCTGTTTCTGGTGTGAGGTTCCAAGAACCTTTAGAGCAGAAGAGTGCACAATATCCCGGAAGCTTTCCCATTCCTTCTTGGCATTTCCTACCAATTGCAGCTCTAAGAGTTGGGTGTCAAGATCTTCTGCTAGTGAAGTAGCTGTATTTGGGTTTCCCAGTTTACTGACATCAATCCGTTTCAACACCGCTTTGTTTTCCTGTGGGCGTCTTTTTGGCTTGATGTTGAAGTTTAATTTGGAGATGATAAGTCTATGGTCAGTCCAACAGTCTGCACTCGGCATGGCCTTGGTCACCCTTACATCCTGTCTGCCTTTCTTCTGCACAATGACATAATCAAGAAGATGCCAGTGCTTTGCACATGGATGCATCCATGACATCTATTTTGCGAGTGGGCAGACGAAAGATGGTATCGGTGATGATTTAGAGCATGAACTGCACATGTCTTCAGTAGTAATAGACCATTGCTGTTACATTTGCCAATTCCATTTTTTCCATTGACACCATCCCAGGTGGAGTGATCAGATCCTACTCTCACATTGAAATCGCCAAGTAGAATCAGCCTGTCGGTGCGCTTCATGGATGAGAGTAGGGCATCAAGATCTTCATAAAACCTGTCCTTTACTTTATCCGGATTAGTCATTTTTGGTGCGTAGGCGCTGATCAGTGTGGCTTGTTTTTCTCTCGGTAGTGGGAGATGCAGTGTCATGAGTCGGTCGTTCACGCAATTGGGGAGAATGGCAAGTTTGCAGACAAGATGATTCTTAACTGCAAAGCCAACTCCAGATGCCTGGCGTTCGTTACTGCTGCGTCCACACCAGAAGAATGTATAGCCACCTCCTGTTTCTGTGAGCTGACCTTCATTAGGTAGATGAGTTTCACACAGGGCTGCGACATCGATGTTAAATTGTGTGAGCTCTCTGGCGACCCAGGCTGTTCTTTCTTGTCGGTCTGCTGAGGGGTTGCCTTGAAGTGTGCGTACGTTCCATGTGCCGATAGTGAGTGGTATCACCTTATGTTTTCTTTGAAGTTTTGTTATTCGACCGCATGAAATGGGATTCCCGCCAGTCACGGTAAGCTGGCCAGAGTTCTGTGAAGCAACCATGTTTAGGGCACCTTTTCTAGCCCCTTCCTCTGGCTACGGAGGTGAGCAATGTGGTCCTAAAAAGGGTTGCTCAGTCACTCAGGCAGATGCCAAATCCTGCTGCTGCTGCTGCTTCGGTCACCAAGAAAATGACCATTAGACCTGAGCCGCCTGTGTGCAGGTCTGTGGCTACAGCTCCCAGTGTATCCACACCTGCTGCTTCGTCGCTCGTCCATCGCCACATGACTTTGAAGTTGGGGGGGAGATGAGATGTCGAGACTTGCTCATGAATTGGATTAAAGTGAGGGAAAGGTGCACGTAGTCAGCCTCACTCTCTCTTCCCAGATTCCATCTTTCTCCAATGGCAGGACAATAGCCTAGACAGTTGGAGTTGGGCTGGGTGCAGTGGTTGACCAGGGCACCTTATGTGTCTTGCCATGCTCTTAGAGTACAACATCACTTGCAGAGACCGCCTTCACGACCGTTGTTCTATTCTAGATTCCATCCGTTCAATTCGCACGGAATCTGTCTTCACATGCACGGGATAGACAAGTCCCTATCTCACCGAAGGTATATGACCCAATGGCTACTCTCTACCTGGTTTAGCCAGCCTGTCGAGGGTGTGGCCGCTGTGCATGCTACAGCTACTAGGAGCCACAGGTGAGAACTGAGTGACAGGTGGGGACCAAAGGTGAACGAGCTCTCCTAAAAAGGACATGACCAGCCCTACACCAGAGGTGCTACCCCTCTCTGCACACCCTATACAATATATAGGGGATAGGTAGAATGCAATCATATTAGTGTCAGGGGGCATGAAGTTAACAGGCAAGAGTGTGTCAGAAGGCAAGGACACTATATTCTGATACATTATGAAATTCCTCTCCTCAGTAGATATTTGAAAGCTTTAATTGGTTTTCATATCATGAAGTAGAAATATGTTGTTTGTATAATGGGGTAACATTTTACAGAAGGCGAATACCCCTTCCCCTCTATGGGCTATATTACAATCAACGTACTAAAACGGGGACGCTAAGGAGACAAACCGGCGCCTGCAAGTTTCTCCTTCGCGTTTTCGTTTTAGCGTGATATTACGGGGCAGGCGCTAATCCAGCAGCCTGCATCGTAACGTGGCGGTATGCCTCGGGATGCTCGAGGCAGCACTAAACGCTGCTGCAAGCATCCCTTCCATGAAGTCCATAGGACTCCATTGAGGCTAATGGTGCCAGTCACATGACCTGCAGGATCCCGCCTTGCGAGATCTTGCAGGTCGGCGGAGTGATTCGCAGAGGGAGACTGAGGGGCTTTTTTCCCTCAGTCTCTCGGCTCCCGGCGGCCAGAAGAAATGGATCTAGTCACCGTTCTCGCCGCGGGATGGGAGGTGAGTATCTGTTTATTGGCAATTTTTTCAGCTGGTGCTGACGGTTTCTGCAGAAACGGGATCCATTAGCACCAGCTCCAAGCTGTGGTTAACTTCTCAGTTAACTGTAGCTTGGCATAATTAGCGTTAGGACTTTGTAATCCTAACGCTAAATTACTTTTTGCATTCCCCATGTTAAGCATAGGGAGCGCATAGTAGAGTAAGCTCGCGCAAGGGAACACAAGATCCGAATCGCTAACGGGTTTTTAACCCATTAGTGTTCAGAATGTAATATGGGTGGCACGCGCTAGGGCCACCAAAGCTAACGCTAACGCTCACACAGGTGAGCGCTAACGTTAGCGGGAACAATGTAATATGGCCCTATGTGTCTTTCCTGCTCTCCCTTCCAGTAACACCGGCTGGGTGGAGTAGAGGTAACATTACTGCTCTGCGTGGAGAGAGCCTGTGGAGTCATGGGTTCGATCCCGATGAGCACCTCTCCAGTAAGTGTCCTTGGGCAAGACACCTAACGGTACATACTCTCCACCCAGGACATACTTGAAAACGAGAGACACCTCAATGTATCCTTCCTGGTAAAATCTTTTCTAAAAAAAAAATAAATAAATCAGTGAATGGTGATGTGCTGACATCCCCTTCACTGCCAAGTGGTTTTCCAAAAAAATTGTCAGTGTTTTTTTTTTTGGAGAATCATTTTAATTTATTAATTATTCAATAAGAAATATTATGTGAATATTCCCAATGTATTTCTTACTGTATCTACCTATTTGACAGGCAGATGTCATCATCTACTGGCCAATTGGAGTTACTATAGTTTTGAGCTCCATGAGGGATCAGCTGGGGACATGTCATTCAGACACATTCCCCAGCTGGGTTTAAAAAGTGTTAGTACCTCGGATGCCATGTTCAGTGTGCTAAAACCTTAGGGTATGTTCTGGAGCCTAAATGCAAACATAATTAATTTGCAGCAAACACATTTTATTTGCAGTGATACTGCATAGCTCCACCCCGTGTTAACACAATCTAAGGCTCCTGTCTATTGCTGCTGTCGATCGTGTTAGCAAGACCATGATAGTGAAAGGGGTTATGCTATTATATTGATAGACATTAGCCATGCTTGAGACATTTTTCGTGCAGAGTAAATTAACTAAAAATGGGTGGGGGCATAGGAGGTACCATTGGAGTAAAAAGTTGAGATAATTGTAAGATCAGTAACATCACTTAATTATATATGCACCACTTGTATAGTATTTTTCTTATTTCACATTCATTTTAAAAATATAATTTCCAATTAAATTGTTATGTATCCTAGAATTAATGTCTAGGAAGGAATAGATTTTTATTCCAGCTCAAAGAACATTGTAAATGCTGTGACACTGATATAATCTAATAATTAGCTTACTTCATTTTTCTCCATATATTTTTCCTTCTTCAGGGGACAATGCATTTTTAAATCTTATTATGTATTCGAAAATGTGTTAATGCTTTTATTACTGTTATTTACGAATTTTCCTGCTCTCTTTTTTTCTCTATCAGCAATATGCAATAATGTAAAGATTATTAGGATTATCGTTAGTATGTATACCCATGCTGTTTAATTTCTTTCATTTTTTTTATCTTTTCCATCTTCGTGCATTTATAATAAGCTTATATAATCATACTCTGCAGATATAAAGTTCAGAAATGTCAATGTCTACCAGTAAGTTGTACTTACTGCTTCTTTTGTTGTTTTTTTCTATGCTCAACCTATGGGTTATGGTATATTTTTAGAGTTAGCTTTGGGGTTAGTTTTGGGTGTTAGGGTTTGTTATGGGTTTACAGATAGTTTTAGGGCTATAGTGAGAACAAGGAGATTGTTTTAGGGTTAGGGTTAACGTTAGGGTTAAGGTTAGGACTAGATTTGGGGTTAGGGTTAGACTTTGCTTTAGGGTTAAAGCTTGTTCTAGAGTTTTCAGGTAAGGGTTTGATTTACAAATGTTTTAGTAAGTTAACATCAATAATGCAATAACTCTAAAGTAATTTTCTGTTGTGAGGTTATTATAACATGCAGTTGCCTCGTTGTTTTAAAGTAGGTCTTTATTACATTTGGAGCAATGCTTTTTGAGACAGCGCTTGAAAAATAAAAGACTGCTGTTTAAATAGACTTTAGTGCTGTAATTGTTTGCTAATAAATGGCATTGCTGTTGTTTAACACTTTCACTACTGATATCGAGATATCTCGGGCTTCAAAGGCACCATCCGGTGCCTTAATACCGAGATATCTCGAATTGCTGATCTGCAGTCCAAAAGCAAATGAAATTTGTTTGCTGCAAACAAATTATTTGCTTTTGGGCTGCAGAAGGTGCCCCCAAAGTTTTAGCCTTGTGGGCACAATGCCTAAACAGCTAAAACTGTAAAATCAGCAGCTGGTAGCTCTGAAATAGTGGGCTTTCAGAAGCCGATGCAGGGAGAAATAGAAGAAAATAGACCAGCCTCTCAAACCTCTGTGACTCAATTTGGCAGCAGATGGCGCCATTTACTGGCCAAAAATAGGTCATTTACAGTAAGACATACAATAGGTATAAGATCAAATATTTCTTACTTTATAATTAATTAAAAGTGATTTTACAAAAAAAACACCACTGGTTTCTGTCAATTTCTTTTTGGAAAATCACTTGGTGGTGAAGGGGTTAAATAGCCTGTTACTTTCTTCTACATGTGATTTAGATATCAACTAAAAGAGTTAAGACAAGAAGCTTAAACAACTTCTAATCTACCCCCTGGTGATGTGCTTTGAATACATCCCACACAATACAATGATATGAGTCAGTCTTCAACCTATTTTCTCTATTCTATGGCCATTACCACACAGTGAGTAGCAATTGATGGAAAAATACTGTGAGGGGGCAGTTTGCAACACAAAAGATCACACAATGGATGCATCCAGTGACACATATACAGAGTTATTCAAAGAGATTCGAAAAGTCACCGCACGTTCGGTGACTTTTCGTTCCCTGCACTTCGGGGCAATTCGGCGATTCTAGTTCGCCAACCCTATGGTGTATTCAACAAGCACCGCAGGGCCTCCGTAGTGCAGGGAAAACTCGTCTTAAACACACTGAACGCTCACCGCAAACCCACCGAACACTCACCGAAACCCGTAGAATCAGCTGGATTAACCCTGCCGAACACGCTGGAGAAACCTGACTAGTCGCTAACGAGGTGAGAAAAAAAACAGTACGCTTGAAAGTTAGAAATTTGAAACGCCGTTTGCAAATAAACTACTGAACGAAAATGTCTGGAATTTACATATAAGATCCAGTGAATGATAATAAAAAGGTCTGTTACAGAAAAAGAAAAATCGATGTAAAAAAAAAAAAAATCGGAAAAAAAGTTTGCCAAAAAGATCCTAAAAATATCTATGAATAAAGAGACTTTTTACTGCAGAGTAAAATAATAAACAGTTTGTTAGATATTGAATTAAACCGGGAATATGTTTAACATTGAAGCCTATGGGATTCGCCTGTATAAATCTTTTGAATGAAACCACCGAATGGCAGGGCATTTCGGCAACTTTTCTCAGCTGTTATGTGGTCTCTGAATAGATGAACCATTGCTTATCTATGGGGATTTCACTGCCCTAGAACAGGCACGTATTTGTGCAGGCAATTCGTCACAATTTGACGAATTGCCTGCTCTCTGAATAGCCGAATGGCCACGAGTCATTGGCTGCAGGGAGATGGCTTCAGTTCAGACCCACTTCATTTATACTTGTTTTATAACTGTGTGACTTGCTCTACAGTCTTTTGCTGAAACTTTTAATCCACAGATATATCCTTTCAGACCAGTGTTTGGAACCAAGTCTATGTTGCTTGTCAAACAGATGCCGATCTTCAGTGGGATGGCTGATGCAGGTTCCTTAACATGTCATTAAACCATAGTAAATGGGAAAAATAGTTTGTCATTATGTGGTTGATGTTGTGTGTGTCTATTATATGTAAATATTTTGGGGGTTGACTGTAAATTTTATCTATTGCGTTTTTTGAGGTCTGTAGACGCATCTATTCCAGTTCTTTAGCAGCACCAGTAACACTTAAGTAGGTCCCGTGACAATAGTTTCAATTTAACACTAGCTGTCAGTAAACGTTCCTGGGATATTACCTGCAAGTGGCAGCTGCGTGAAAGGTGCTGCCCTTCTGCTCATCACCAGTATTAAAACAGTTAAACACACACCACAGGTCACATGACATACCCCTGCGCCTAATCAATAAAGGCTCCACACCCCCTCTGTCCAATCCTTCATTGTTGTCTATAATTCTTAGGAATAAGACCTGCTAACACAAGCTCCAGAGAAACCTGCTTTCCCCTACCAACCCACCGTGTTCCCCTGTTCCAGGGCCCTCCGTGTTTCACCTACTTCAAGACCCTCCAAGACCCACTGTGGTCTCCCAAGAGCAACTGTCCTTCCCATCGTGCTCTCCCAGGAGCAACCACCCATCCAACCTCCTTACCTGGACACAAGGACTGCTTTCCCAATCACCCTAAGTCCTATTGTGTACTGTCCCTCAGCCCCCTTGTTGGATTCTCCTCTCCAACGAACTGTGTGCATCCCAGATAACTGCATATCGGGCTCATAACCTGAGAGGCCAGTACCTGTAAGGTATTAAACCCGACACTAGCGCTGCCTTCACGCTATCACCAGTTTACCTGTAAATTTTATTTCTAACTGACCATTTTGAAAGCCATGAATTTTACACGTCTGTGACTTTTTAACACATAGAATGATAAGACACTATTAGGACTATTCAAAGAGATCCGAATTGTGGCCGAAAGGTAACCGAACAGTGAAATTCAGCGTTCGGTTACCTTTCCTGGCCATTCGGCTATTCAGAGAGCAGGCAGTTCGCCAAATGTTGGCAAATTGCCTGCACATACGGTGCCTGTTCGTTGCCTGTTCGAGGGCAGTGAAATCCCCATAGAGAAGCAATGCTTCGTCTATTCAGAGAACAAAAACCAGCAGTGAAAAGTTGCCGAAATACCCTGCTGTTTGGTGGTTTAATTTGACAGGTTTATTCAGGCGAATCCCATAGGCTTCAATTTTAAAAATATTCCTGCTTTAATTCAATATCTATTAAATCGTTGATTATAATATTCTGCAGTAAAAAGTCTCTTTATTTTTAGATTTTTTAGGATCTTTTAGGCAATTTATAGGATTTTTTAGCAAACATTTTTTTTCCGTTTTTTTTTTAAATCGTTTCTTTTTTCTGTAACCGGCCTTTTTATTATCATTCATTGGATCTTATATGTAAATTTCAGACATTTTCGTTCTGTAGTTTCTTTGCAAACAGCGTATCACTTTTCAAACATTCAAGCGTACTGTTTTTTTTTTTTTATCATTCCATTCGTCTATGGTGTCGGGTTTTTCCGGAGGCTGCTCTGCGCTGTGATCGGCAGCTGCTCGGATTTCTCTGGCGTGTTCGGCGGGGTTCATCCAGATGATTTTGCGGATTTCAGTGTGCCTTCCCCGGGCTTTGCGGTGAGTTTTCGGCGTGTTTGCGGCGACTTTTTCCTGCATTACGATGGCCATGTGGTGCTTGCTGAATACACCACAGGGTCGCCGAAATGGGATCGCCAAATCGCGCCGAATTGAAGAGAAAGAAAAGTCACCGAATGTGCGGTGACTTTTTGATTCTCTTTGAATAACCCTGTATGTATAAATAATGCAGTTTTGCGTTTGTTTCAGCACTCTGCAGTCAAAGCAATCAAACAGATGAGTTTCCTGTCTTTAACTTTCGGATTGTTACCCAGTAAACAAATCCAGGCACCAATTACTGTGTTCTTTCTCAGAGATCAACTTGTTTCCTGGTTGCATTTGGTTGATATCACAATGAGCAAAATTTGTATTCCTTACAGATTAATTAAACCCTTTTTATAATCAATTTCATAGTGTGAAATATTAAATAAAAGAAAAAAAATACACCAACATGTGTGTTTATACGTGGAAACTAAAGTGCATTAATATTTAAGTTTATTTTGCTTGTTGTCAGATCACATTTAATACATGTTTTTTTTGCATTCAATATAAAACATGTCACCCTTGTTTTGTTCTAGCAATTATTTTTAAAAGTTGGCATAAATGTGCAGACATTACTTAACGGAGAGATTGCTGGCAATCCATGCACATCATGACAGACAGTATTTTGATTCTTTTCAAAACTCTAAATTAGCCTCCAGCTAATAAATCATGCTATTGATATTATCTGGCTTTATCAGCCACTTATCCATTGTCTCACATAACAAAAACAATAACCACAGGAGAAGAAACTGTTTAATGCTGTCTGAATACTGTTAGGATAGAAACATGATCCAAACGTCAATCCTTCTTTTAATGTGATGGGAAATAGATGGGTAGAATTCTAAAAATGTCTGATGGCACTGATAGAATGTCAGGCAGGTGGTTTTATGAATTTATTTTTACGCAAAATGTATCTATGATAACTTACTACAAGTAGTACAAATGAAGAGAGGATGGTCAGTCCTCCATGATTATTAGACATGTGCACAGCACAAAATTTCGTTTTAAACTAATGGATTAGTACTAAAATGCAATTTATTTAGTTGCTAAAGAAATTCGTTTTCAGTTCTTTAGTATGAAAACTAATTTCATTCATCCGAAAACCAGTGGATACAATTACTATTGTAGTGGCTCCTCAGAGGGCTGAGATCACTGCTTGTTACAGTATCTCTCACTCTCAGCGCAATGTGGGCCATATTATATAGCTGATGCTAACTTAACCAGAGCTGTTGTAAACTTCCCAGAGCTATTATAGCCTATGAAGGTTTTCAGTTTACAACAACTCTGGTTAAGTTAGCACCAACATTGTAATACTGCCCCGTGTCAGGCAAAGCTGTTACAGTAACTGACTGCTGCTCATCACAGCGCTCAGAGTTTCAGTAAAACTAGTAAATAATATTTTTATATATAAGACGTTAGAACAATATTATTTCCTTGTTTTACTGAAACTCTGAGAGCTGTGATGAGCAGCAGTCAGTTACTGTAACAGCTGAGCCTGATACAATGTACTGAGAGATAATGTAACAAGCAGCCGATCTCAGCGCTCACAGCCACTGGATTTAAAGGGCTAAAAAAAAGGCTCCTCTCTGTATAATGTTTAGAACATCCTCCTGCATTAATTAATACCCCTCTCTGTATAATGTATACAACATCCACCTGCATTAATTAATACCCCTCTCTGTATAATGTATACAACATCCACCTGCATTAAATAATACCCCTCTCTGTATAATATATAGAACATCCTCCTGAATTAATGCCCCTCTCTGTATAGAACATCCTCCTGCATTGGCATGTGTAGGGTGCAGAACTTCAGATGTTGCGATGTTGCGCTCTTCATTGCTGGTCTCCTTCACTCATCAATAGAATATCACAAAAAGGACTGAAACTAAAATGTAATGCATTTTATTTTAGTTTCTTTCGTTTTTTGTACTGAGCAGTTTCGTTTCTCTTGAGTCATACTAAAACTAAATTATCTCAAAATTCGGACTAAATCGTTTTAGTACTAAAACGAATGCACATGTCTAATGATTATATAGCTAAAGGCTGCTGCTCTCAAACAGGTGTACTTTATGTGGTTGTTCCTGACACTAATTGCAATATACCTGATGATGCATACTCCATTTTAATCTATCTTAATGTTTAAAAACACCTGATGTGGGTACAATGGTAAACAAATGGGTACCTGAGGAGATGATGTTGATTGGCATTGTGGCAGGTATAGGTAAGGTATCATCATATATTGTAAGTATATACCCATTGTATGTGCTTTTAAAACTATTAAAGCTGTGATAAAGTGGTGTGTGCTACATTTGACATGTTGCATTGGGTTTATTGGTTTCAGCTACCATTAAAGCTAATGGGTTTTGCAGTTGTTTATGCCCTTTTGAGAACTGAGGAAGAATGGACGGAATGCTAAACTCTGGATAAATGGCTAGCAATAGAGTGGAGTAATGTAAAAGGTGGCCGGATCCACCACTTCTTGTCGCTGGGAGCATAGTGAGACTGGTTACAAATAGTTCCCAGTTTCCCTCTGCAATCACTCTGCAGTGCTACGTGATCTCGGGGCTCGGAAGTTCAAATCTCCATGGAGTCCTATGGACTCCAGGAGGTGATAATCGTATCCCAATATCGTATCCCGATCGTATTAGTATCCCAATAGACCAGAATATTAAATTGAGTGAATTTATTCCATCACCAAAAGGAGGATGACAACGTTTGACCCAAAGGTCTTTGCCAAGTCTTGACAAAGACGTTTTGGTCAAAACATTGCAATCCTCATTTAGGTGATGGAATAAATCCACACGATTTAATATTCTAGTCTACTGGAATTCTTATTGCTATTGCTGTTCTGGGGCCGTGGAGCAAAGACCCTCTTCCAATTACTGACCACAGATGGT
Organism: Leptobrachium leishanense; assembly: GCA_009667805.1. NCBI lineage: Eukaryota > Metazoa > Chordata > Amphibia > Anura > Megophryidae > Leptobrachium > Leptobrachium leishanense. The sequence continues at coordinate 108,965,546 of CM019064.1, read as the reverse complement.
GCTCAAGCTTAATTTCTTTTTATTACCGCTATTATCCCAGCAGTTAGCTCTGTCTCCAATTGTGTGTGAGATTCTGGAGCAGGTGCAGGCACAGATTTTCCTTGTTAGAGTCTACATTTTAACCACTTGGCTGCTATGGACGCGCTCAGCGCGTCCAGCCAAGTGGTTCTCCTGTGCTATGGACGCGCTGAGCGCGTCCATGCACAGGAGGCAGCAATCCGCCGGATTACAGCGGATTGCTGCGCCCCCCCCAGTGTGGGCTGACATCTTGGATGTCAGCCCAGCACTCGGGACCCCAGCGGGGACATTAGATGTCATCGCGGCGACGCGATGACATCTAATTCAGGCGCCCCCCCCCGCATGTGCGGAGGAGGCGCCTGAAAGGGAGGAGGGGAGGTCCTTCGGACCTCTATCCCTCCCGATGGCCGGGGAGCAGGGAGTTAATACAGGCACCGCTCTGAAAAGCGCCGGTTCGTGATCCTTTCCCCTTAGCTGGCCGACATCTTGGATGTCGGCCAAGCCTCCGGGAACTCCCCCTGAGGACTGGCGTCATCGTGCCAGTTACACATCGTGCTAGTTAACCCCTAGCTGCCACCAATGGTGGAGATAGGGGGTTCCAATTCTCCCGATCCGTGGCAGCTAGGGATTAAAGTTTGGTACTGTTGGATCGGCCAGAGCATGGCCGTTCCAAGGACACCAAACATGACTATGAAAAAAGTTTTAAAAAAATAAAAATAAAATAAAAATAAAAAAATATTTAAAAAAAATAAACAAGTTTTTTTTCTTTTTTCTAGTTTGTTAATGCAGCAATATTGTTCCCATTTCAATTATAATGTGAGCAATGATGCTGCACTAACAATTTTTGTATGCGGTGCGTTTGTTAAAAATCACGTAATTTCCCCCAAAAAAAAATGTAACGAGACCCCATTTCTAATTTTTTTAACAAGCGCACCCCATAGAAAATATAACCGCAATTGCTCGCATGTTAAAATGTGAAAAAAAAACACTTTACACATTGTAAATTATTGAAAGTTCATATTTTATTGCATTTTTTGTTATAATATACAGACAGGACATGACGTATACATATAATAATGACATATTATGAATCTGCCGAGTCTGACAGAAAGAATGATATATAATATGTCTGGGTCATATACTAAAATAAGCCTTCAAAACACGTTTAAACAAGATGAGCGAAACAGGTAAAAATGAGCTCAGCACAGAGGCGGGAAATGCCTCAGCAGCGAAAGGGTTAATATTATATATATTTTATTGGGAAGTCGGCAATGTTTCGGCCATCAGCTGATCTTTCTCAAGTCGCACTGACTTCCAAATAAAACTGACATTGCTGAAGCCTACTTTTAGCTCCCAGACCACCTTCTCTTTGTAACATCTGGATAAAGTCACTAAACTTGAGGAAACATTGGATGCATTAACATAATGAAATTCATCGGCTTTGAAGACTAAACACACCAAAATAATCAGAATGAACATCAAAATATATACAGGGTTATTCAAAGAGATCCGAATGGCCGGAGAAAGGTAACCGAACGCTGAAAATCAGCGTTCGGTTACCTTTCTTGGCCATTCGGCTATTCAGAGAGCAGGCAATACGCCAAATCCTGGCGAATTGCCTGCACATTCGGTGCCTGTTCGGTGCCTGTTCGAGGGCAGTGAAATCCCCATAAAAAAGCTCTGCTTCGGCTATTCAGAGAGCACAAACCAGCAGTGAAAGGTTCCCGAAATGCCCTGCCATTCGGTGGTTTAATTCGGCACGTTTATTCAGGAGAATCCCATAGGCTTCAATGTTAAAAATATTCCCATTTTAATTAAATATCTAATAAACCATTCATTATAAAATTCTGCAGTAAAGAGTCTCTTTATTTATAGATTTTTTAGGATATTTTAAGCATTTTTTTTTTTTAAAACTTATTTTTTCTGTAACAGCCCTTTTTATTATCATTCCCTGACCTCATATCTAAATTTCAGACATTTTTGCTCAGTAGTTTCTTTGCAAACAGCGTTTCACTTTTCAATCATTCAAGCAAACTGTTTTCCTAATTTATTCACTGCCTTCGTCTGCGGTGTCGGCTTTTTCCGGAGGCTTCGCTGCGTGTGATCGGCTCCTGCTCGGGTTTTTCCGGCGTCTTCGACGGGTTAATCCAGATGTTTTTACGGATTTTCGGCGTGCATTCGCCGGGTTTTCGGCAGCTTTTCGGCAGCTTTTCCCTGCATTCGACAGCCCTGTGGTGCTTGCTGAATACACCGCAGAGTGGCCGAAATTGGAAAGCCGATTTGCACCGAATTGAAGAGAACGAAAAGTCACCGAACGTGCGATGACTTTTCAATTCTCTTTGAATAACCCTGAAAGAATCCCAGAACTGATGCATCAAACAAAACTGTCTTTTTGCGTTACTGGATCTCTTACCCTTAGTCCTAGATACTGTGCCTTTTAATAGCACTCATCCACAGTTTACCAAAAGACTGCTCTATATCACCAAATGCAGAGAATGTGTTATTTCAAATTGACAGATCTCATCTTTAGAGCAGTATGTTGCCTGATGCTGGACATCTCCCATAATCCCTTTCAAGATATTTTTTCTTTCTAGTCTCCCTCCTTCCACATTATTGGTTTTAGGAACATATATAGTTTGAAATATTGGTGAGATTGTACCTGCCATATTCTCATGAAAATTACCTCATAATAAGGGACACTGAATCTCTTTATTAAAAGATATTCCATATATACCGATATTAAATTTCAACATGTTTACCCATTCTCTTCACAGGAGCCACACTTTCAAAATTTATATATATTTTTCCATTGCTAAGCAGAAGTATGTACAGATTAGTGAACAAGTGTAACGGGGATGTGCTGATAATGGGTAGGTCTCGGCTTAGCAGTATTATGAGCCCAGAATGCAGTGATACACACGCATGGGAATGGGAAGGGTGATGGATTGCAGGATGCAGGAAAACCAACTGGATGATGACTAGGAGCAGGACACAGAGAGGGCTGACCAGATACCAGAATGAATACTGAGGATAGTGGGAAATATAGATGCTTGAAACTGACCACAACAGAAACCTGGAGACACGAGGAACATGGAAGGTACCTGAAGCTGAACAAGACAAGGCTTGAGGCTGGGGAGCACAGCAAGGCTTGAGGCTGGGGAGCACAGCAAGGCTTGAGGCTGGGGAGCACAGCAAGGCTTGAGGCTGGGGAGCACAGCAAGGCTTGAGTAGTAGGATAAATAGCTGGTAGCAGTGTAGCAACACACAAGACTTGATTGTGTGAGCTAGTGGGCAACAATGATGAAGCACTGGCTGAAGGGAGGCGTAACCTTTCATTGAAATCAGCCAGTGCTAATTGGTCATCCGCGTGTGTGTGTGCTGAGGCAGGAAAAAACAGGGCTGTTGTGCTGAGAGATGGTATACGGAACAAAACCAATACCTGGTCCGGTTTAAATTGTCAAGACAGGAAGGAGACTGCCAGGGGTTAGGGCACAGCTGGATAAGACCTGTCACGGTTCTTTCCTGGTATATGCCATGGCGCTGGGCATGGGCCATGACAAGACGGTTTCAGAGATCCACGTAGAATATGTTGTATTGTGCAGAGAATTTGGTTTTTTTTGTAGATGGAATCTTGTCTAGAAACAGAAACTCAAATGCATACCACATTGACCGGATTTGTGATGCCTAGAGGTTGCCTTAAAGAAGGGAAAGACACTTTACTTATCATTCTAAGGTCCATAACACCTACACAGAATCCATTACTTTTATTTATCTAAAAGTTCTCCTTACCATCGGTTACAGGATGTACAATTGATAAATAACCTTGATCCGACCATGCATCTTCCACATCTACAATTTAAGACAAATACTGACCTTTCAGTTAAACTCCCCGGAGGCAGTCTAACACGGAGATTCTATATGATATCTCTATCTATGAGAAACCCACTTCTGTAAACTTCTATAAGAATCTCACTTTTCAATCTATTTTGCTCAAAACAAATGATCAGGCCATATATCTCAATATCTACTATATAGCTGGGTCATGGCCTTCATCCATGGCTTTACAATTAAGGATAGCGAAACATTATATCCGTGGTAGAAGAGAAGGAACACTCAACGCCATAAACTGATACTTGACTACATCACTTGAAACTATACTTGAACACTACCACTACTGCTCTAAAATTGTTTATCTTTTTCCTTTAACCTCCCTGGCGGTCTATTTATTGTGAAATTTCTAGTTTAAAAGCGCTCAATTATTCCCCCCCAGCGGTATCCCGAGTGTGGCTCGGGGTTAAATTCCTATGTTGGAAGCGGTAACCCCGAGCAACACTTGCTCTCCCTGCGCTCCCTCGATGTCCCCAGCTGTCTCCTACGGCGATCGCGACCTCATTACTTCCTGGTCCCCTCCTCGCGAGATGGAATCCAGGAAGTAAAACGCCGCGATCGACGGAGGAGATTGCAGAGATCAGCGAGGGAACGCAGGGAGAGGTGATGTATACAGCCTGAGTTTGTCTCGGGGTTACCACTATCACTCGGGAACACAGCCAGGGAGGTTAATCTAATATCACATAAATACCACATTCACTTTTGTTTTATGTACTTCCTTTGTTTCTGGAAATTTCTTGTGCAAAAACTCTCAAAAAGACACAATAACAATCATCATTAAATCTACTAAATAGGGCAGATTTTCTTTTTTTTTTAGCTTTCATACTGTTTCTCTTTGGGACAAAGATGCATGCTAAACCATAGTTTACAGATTTGAAAATATACTCTTCTTGTCACGATCCCCCCCTATAGGGAGTGAGGGGGGCCCTTTAGGCTGCGTATTTTTAAGCCCTTTAGGCAGGTTTGCGGTCATATTGCAGGATCACGCACACACTAGCAAACTAGAAACAAGAGAGATAGTGCAGATGACAAACACAAAGGGGGACCCTGTACTAGGTAATTTCTCAACTAAAGAAAACAGCAGGGATATGGGTAAATACAAAGTGACAAATCTGCAAGCAGACAACAAGAAATAAACAAGTTATCAGAAACTAGAAAGATCCCTAAGCCCTGACTGAGATCCTTGAAATATGGTCTCAAAATACTAACTAGGCTAGGTCTGCAAGGTGTATAAAACATAAACCAGACATACAATGAATGCAGGTATACAGATTCCAGGGAACAAACTAGGATATATGCTGCAACAAATCAGACACATGAACTCATAAGAACATATATACAAGACACAAATAGAATATCCAAGAAACCGAGCCGGGTCATACACGGGTTAATATAAGCACGGTACAGGGGACAGACAGAAGAGAAGATCCGATATCCAAAGCCAGAGAGTCATGTAAACCGAAATCAGAATAACATAATTTAGCACAATCCAAGGAGCTGGGATACAAAAAGTAGAAGCTATCCAAACCCAAGGATCTGATCCACTACTGGCTCATATATAGGGCAGGACTGGTCATGTGACTACAGAGCATCAGCCACAGGAGAGACGCTCTGCAGAGACCATCCCATTTAACCCACAGGAGCTGCTGAGCTTCGCTCTCACCACCAGAGGGCCTGACTACCTTGTGGAAACGTAACACTTCTCCTTTATTGCTCATTATCAAGTGATCTTATCTTATTACCAAAAAATATATGTATCTTAGATGTCATCAGCACTTGGAACAATGCCATGTAGGAAGACTTTCTTGACATTTTAGCTCTGGATGTCCTTTTGGACAATCAGCCTGGATTAAAGCAGGCTGATTTGCATATGGTTATGCACTGTGACCATTCAGTGTAATTACATGTTTTGTCCTCTCTCCTCCCCATCAGTTGGTGGTCCATTCATGATAATGCAGTACTCTGAGCAGGGTGGTTAGCCCTGACCAGAAAACTGAGATCCGCATGCACCCAGGAAAGAACGAATGTCTACTTGAGAGTCTATCACCACCCTAACTCATGTGACATCCGCAGCATGTCAAATCTAGACCAGGGCCAAGGGAGTCCAGTGAGGGTTTCAGGTTGAGTTTTACACTGACTAAAGGGTTAAGACTGGAAGGGGCGTGTTGGAAATACTAGGGGGATTAATGCTTAACTTCTTCATTTCCCATATCGTTTTAACCCTGGAGTGTCCCTTTAAGCTTCCTCTGTAGTAGCATAAATAAACTAAAAGCAATCTATGAAATCGGAATGTAAACTCAAAGGACAAGCCACTTGTGCTTATGTTCATTCTCAGAGTCCCCATAACTGTTTTACTCCCCACCATCCGGGCGGGAACATGTATTACACGAACTGTAGATACCTTCCTTTTGATTGCTATCAGACATTTAAATGTTATTAAACCTAGGCTGCCTATGTCTATTATTATTATTATGACTGATTATATCAAGCCAAGACTTTTGAAAAAATATGTTCTTGTACCTATGGGAGAAATGGGAAATTTCCTGGATTTGCATGGTTGCCATTGCAAAAATTTTAATCCTATCTACTACCGTGGATTTTTTTTTTTTTATTCCACATCACTCCTTTTAACGTCTCCATATCTAAAATCTCTACTATCTGGAAAGTGAAAAGGCCCACGGATACAAAAAGAAGACCCTACTTACCAACAGATATGGAAAGTCAAAGCCTTCAGAACATGCACATCTATCAAAAAGCTACAGTTGTGGTTTCCTTTAGACAATTTTTTCACTCACTGATTTACAGTAGAGACTTCCCCCTCATCCATACACATAGTTCAAGATTTCTTCTGGTATCCTCCACATCCCAGTTATTTTATCCCTTATTTTCTCCCATCAACAAAACTATGGCGGATAAAATCTTTGACCATTGTATAATTATTTGAAATGTTATAATTCAATAGGACTTCTGCAGTCTCTCAACTAATTTATATAATGCTTCAACCCAAGCCCATGACAGAAAAAGTCAATAGGGTCTATTCAAAGAAAGGTGAAACTCAGGAGAATGACTGAAGTGAAAATTCTAGGTAAAAATAGCCAAACCAGAAAAATTCTCCCATTTATCTCACTTTCCAAATCGGCTATTTGGTCTAGATTGTTCTCTTCTGCCAATTCTCCTGGTTTTCACCTTTCTCTAAATAGCCCTGCATATGTCATGAATATCAGTTTGATCTGATTTGGTAGTTCCCCTTCATGATCGATTTTTAATTGCTCATTATGTTACAAAACTTTTCTTATGTCCCTAAAAGATCAAAACACTTTGTTTACGCATAAATTTACTGTGTACCATGACACTAGATAGATTAATTCCTAGATGTGCTACTCTAGTGGATGTTTGCAGAAAAAATACTATGACAGTAATATTTGGTCACTACTGTAAAGCTAATTTCCTTTCTAAAAGCTACCCCACATATTGGAGGTATAACACAGGAGTTAGCACTCTGTATACCAAGCGGAAATGTCCCATTTTAGTCCTAGGGGTTATTCAGAGAGCACAGAAATGTTGCCGACATTTCGTTGCTCTCTCGTTCCCCACCCTTCGCTGCACTTCAGGGAATCAAAGTTCCCTACCCTGCAGTGAATTCAGCATTCACCGCAGGGTTCCCGAAGTGCAGGGTAAACCCATCGCAATCCTGCCGAACACCTGCCAAAAACCCACCGAGAACCCATCGGAACCGCTGCAAAAAACAGGTCCTATGAATAATAATAAAAATGTCTGTTACAGAAAAAAGAAAAAAACGCTTTAAAAAAAATGGATAAACAAATATGCCAAATTCCAAAAATGCCTAAAAGATCCTAAACAGTAAATAAAAAGACTTTTTACAGTAGATTAAAAGAATAAACGGTTTATTAGATATTGCATAAAAACGGGAATAATTTTAACATTGAAGCCTATGGGATTCGCCTGATTCAACCCGCCGAATGAAACCACCGAACAGCAGGGCATTTCGGTAACTTTTCACTGCTGTTCGGTGTTCTCTGAATAGATTAACCATTGCTTCTCTACGGGGGATTTCACTGTCTTTGAACAGGAACCGTACTTGCTGGCAGTTTTGCCAAAAATCTGAATAGCCTAATGGCCTGCAAAATGTCACCGCATGGGGAGATTCCCTGTTCGGTGCCATTTCGGGGCCAGATTGGCTCTTTCTGAATAACCCCTAAAAATTAGAAACATTTGCCTTTTCTTTAATCAGAACACAAGCAGATACCATTTTAGTATGGCTGTATTCCTAATGATATATTACCCCTAAGTGAATAAAATCCATGTCTGTCTTTTTCCATGCAATGTAAACAGCAGGAAACAACAGGGAGATGGATTCAGATGCATTTAATCTATGAATTCAATAATTTAAAATTCTTTTAATGTTTTATCAACTAAGCATAACATAAATCATCAATAGACTTTCTTAATTAGTCTCACCGCACCCTAATAGGTTGTGCAGAAGGAATATACTTTCTATCTTAGAGACCTTTTCTGTGCCTTCAATTCATACATCAACTTTAGAGTTTTAAGATGCTTCTCATTAAAATGCTTTATCCGATTTTCTTTGACAGTGAGCATTTTCAGTCAATGTAAATATTGCTTTTGGGTGTAAATGTTTACCTCCGAAAACAATTATATCATAAGTCATTAATGATGAGTCTTCTCAAAATGTTTTATTAAGAATTTATCGAATATTAGATTGAACCATCAGTTGCACCTTAAATTAACTGTTCTTATTGAATTTTTACCAAAATTTTTTAATAACATGATATTAAAACAATGTAACATGTGAGCAAGTCACAAAAACATCTATGGTCAAAAATTTTCTAACTTAAATTGACTGAAAAGATTAAAAAAAACACAGTTAAAGTTGTGGGGGGTTCAAGGAGTTATTTATTAACCCCTACTGAACCCTACACCCTGTTTCTATCTTAGCATATCTTAAAACCTTGCGTTGTCTCCCTATGTGCTTTTCTGGACTGACAGCATCTGTTGCAGGACCGTATTAGGAGACATTGATCAGCTCTGCACAACCTGCAAAACTGATAGGAACTCCAAAAGGCTGTCCAAAGGGAGCTGATTGAAAAAAGGTATTTGGTAAGGTGAAAACATGTTGTGACTTATTTGTGCAATAAAGATCCCTTACTTATTCTGGAGTGCCTGGAATGTGGACGTAGTTTGCCGTTGTGGTACCAAGAGCTCCATGCCTTTAATTGATATTTCTCCAGACCAGCATATGTGAGTGAAATCCCATCTTTGCTGATTAACTGTTATGTAATGAGGGTATTTGACAGCCTTCATAGCGGAAGAAAATCCATGCCAATGACCAATTAACAAAATTAAGAGGATTATGGGGCTAGATTGTAGCTCAGTTGCATTTGGATTATTGTGCTAGAGTTCTATTTTTCCTTCAAAGAAGAATCCCTCAAACCCAATTGGAACACTATTGAGATTCAATAATCCTCTGCCGTGCCCTTTCCAGATTATCAACTACTGCAATGTTCTACTCATTAATGATCCTTCCGCAGGTTCACCTACGGAAACCTTGTTACGACTTTCACTTCCTCTAGATAGCCAAGTTTGATCGTCTTCTCGTCTTACCTGTATTGTTTGAATTAGTTGTCTTATAGTGGTGACTTTTCCCATATAAAAATATCTTATGTTTCAACTCCAAAATCCTTTTTTTCCTTATTTAACCCAGAACCTTGGCTGGGAAGTCTAGTATTATGGTAATAATGAGACCACCTTTCAGTTTTCATTTAAATAGGTTGGTATTGTATCTCTATTCTTTGATCACATGAAGAGCAGAGCACCCTCTCCCATCTACTATGTTGCAAAAAAATCATATTCAATGCAGTAGAATGTGATTGGCATTTGCACCATCATTGACCTAATTTATCCCAGACTGCTGCATTTATAACAATGTTTGCCTCATTTCACCCTATATGCATGCATTTATTTATTTATTTATTTCACTGAATGTGTCAGCAGCTTATCATAGTTCGTTCCTCAGTTTCCACCATTCTTCAGATATAACACAATTCATCCAATTTCTATATTCTATCTCATATCATATGGAACCCTTTAAATTATATATAACTTCCTAGTTATCATATCAAGCCCTCAATACCATTGATGTTCATTTGTGAGATCATGCACTATTTTTAAGTTGGTTTCCTTATACATAAACAGAAGAAAATGTAAAAATTATATTTATTTTTATACCACACTTATTGTTTGTCTACAACTACTTGCATTCCTCACATCAAATGGAATATCATATTATAAGGCTCACTATATAATCTATTTACAATCAAAACAGCCCAAATTTCAGCAACAGAGAAAAAAATCAATTTCTGTAAATTTCCATATCTTTTCACAAGATTGCTGTTTTATGTGATTCTTTTGTGCTAGCCATGCAAACCACGCTGTCAATAGGTATTATTCTGTGCTTTTCAAAAGGAAGAATTTTAAAGTCAAGGGGTTAATGAATATGCTCTTTAGCCTAAGATTAATTTTAGTGTGCAAATTATTAGGGAATTAGTAAAAATAAAAGGTTAATACTCTACTTTGTTAGGCCTATATTTGAATAACTGTGAATAGGTCAGAAGAGCTATTAATGCAGCTTTTAAAAAGAACAGAGTTTGGAATTGTGGCTTAATATCTATGACTGAACAGTATATTAGAATATCATACACTATTTCTTGTTGAACAGATATAGCAGTGATAAGAATTATCACTTTTACAAGGTTCACAGTGTTCACAATTATTGCTCTTGTAATTTGTGGTAAGATAATGCAGTATTATATAGCCTCTTAGGTCCTTCTCTACCAAGATTGACATAACTCGTTCCTCAAAAGCACCTGCAGGGTCCCGAGATCGAGTTGTCAATCTGCTCTTATTCTGGAGCAATGCAAATGAATTCCATTTACATATAGGTTCCAGATTCTTCCCCTAAAATTCTAGTATATTGCATTACAGCTAAGATCTAATGACCAGTGCTGCCCTTTAACTGATCTCTATATCCCCAGAGCATCAAAGCTGCCTTTTGGTAAGAGATGGACTGCCCTCCCTCCCTCCCTCCTTGAAGCTTTATCCTCAGTAAGGTTCAACTATTAAACGTTCCCTACAACTAAACTTAGTTTGCTGTACAATATGATTTGCTGTAGTGATTCTACAGCATTATATTATATTGCTACCATGTTCAAAGCTGATAGGTATCCCAGAAAGCTGCCTAATGGTTCCTCAGAGTGTTTTTACTGAAAAGCACCTGGTAGTGAAAGGGTTAAGTACAATCGTGATAAGAAAAATGTATATCAGGTCCAATGAAGTATCATCTCAATACTTTATGATTTATGGACATGTTATGCAAACTAGAACAACTGATGTCAACCAAATTCTATAACATAATGTAATATAGGTCCTTTATGAGCACTGTAAATTCTCAACAATCTAATATTTAAAATTTTACATTGCATTGCCTACGTAAGAAGCAACATCTTGGGTTTTACAAAAATACATTTTTAAGGGGAATGACTTAAAAAAAAATAAAAAATAATACTATGGGATTATTATTTAGAAAAAACGGTACTTGAAAAGTCATATGTTTGTTATTTATGACTTTTTCTAGGATCACGTTTTCCAGAAACATATGTAGCTCCCACTGCTTTCAATGGGAAAGCTGAGTATATATTATACGATATATCATATTATCTAAATAAGTTGATAACTGAAATCTATGAGAGTTAAGGTATTCAATTTTTAAAAAAAGCTAATTTCTATGTCTTATGGCACAAACAACGCAAGGTTTTTAGGCAGGCAATACTTGAAAAATAACAGTTCTTAACCCCTTTACACTCACTGCTGTACAGAGAGAACATACAGTGGGTTATAATGACTGAAAATCCTGTACAGTATAGATACAAGGTGTTTCTGTAATTTCCATACACAGGGAATATGCCACGTACAGATATTATTTTTATATTCTATTGCTATTTTTTGGAAGCTGCATTGCTAATAATCTCATTATGCTCGCTACAAATCCCCATAAGCAGCAGATCTGAACATTTTTATTATTATTTATCTTTATCACAATTACAGTATTTGACACACAGTCCATTTTTGCCTGTTTGCTGAAAATGCAGACCCTGTGCGACATTGTGCAAGATAAGGGACACCATCTTGAGTTCAGAACTTTATAATTCAACAAAATTTCTGTAAAGGATAAACAAATACATGAAAAAATAAAAATATGCTCAAACTAGGATTATTTTAATATTTTATCTGTCTCCGAACAACAATCTCTGTGCAAAATTTCTATTTTACTCTATATATTTAATTGTTATCTTTGCATCCCGTGTTTCAAATAAATGTTATGATAGAAATAGCTTGGTAGTGAAGGGGTAGAAGCCTGCGAGTGCATTTCGCACACTAAGCTATTAAATTTGCATTAAATTGCTCTTTGGTAATTCCTTGACTATATGAGTGCTGTTTGACTATTCATATATTTATCTAACTTATGCTAATATATATAGATAAATATATATATATTAGCATAAGTTATATAAATATATATAGTAAAAAAAATTAGCGGAAACTGGTTATGGCAACAAGACCCACACAATTGTGTTTATTAATGCAAAAGCATGCCGTTGTATTTTATTAGGTTGCATAATGAAGCTCAATAACATACTATCAAGTTAATGCATCACAACAGTCTTGTAAACAACTAAATATTCAAACTACAGGGAGCAGTATAAAGACACATTCACCTTGGGTAAAAAAAGAAGGGCAGAAAGGAATCAAATTATTACAATTAACACCAGCCTGACCCAGTCAATCCAGATGAGAGCTTGCAGAATGAACTGACATTGAAAGTATAATTAAGAAATCAAGCGCAGCAACTAGGACTGAATAACAATTTAATAAAACTAACAATTACAAGTTATACATACTTTTGTAATTTAGTGGGCAAACACAGATATAATTCCCGGGTAGTCAAACAAATATTTGAAACATAAACATATGTAGAAAGAATATCTCTTGTTAAATACACTTGGCAAATTAAATAAATTAAAAGCCCATGCTTATTGGTTTTTATTATTATTTTTATTATTATTCTTTATTTATAAAGCGCCAGCATATTCCGCGGCGCTGTACAATAGGCACAGTATAGACAGGGTTACAATACAATACATTGAACAACATTTGACAAACAGTACAGGAGGAGATGAGGGCCCTATTCCCGTAGGAACTCACAATCTAGGAGGGTTGGGGTTGGAAACAGGAGGAGAGGACTGCAAGGTGAGAGTGAGAGTGAGTGAGAGTGAGAGATTGGTTTCATTTATTATGTAATACATACTAATTTAATAAATATTAATATAAGTGGCTATGCTTTAGAAATAAATCTGCATAAACTCTAACTCAAACTTAAGGTGTATTCTGTGTATATGTAATTAAATAGGAAAAAAAAATAAGTATTGAACAAAATGTCAAAGTATAAACTATTAAAATTAAGAGAAAAACTTAAACTTTAAGGGGTTATTCAGAAAGCACCGAAATTTCATCGCTTTCTAGTTCAGTGCTCTTCGGCGATTCTATTTCACTGACCCTGTGGCGAATTCGCTATATAAATCAGAACTCTGTTATCATTAATATCTATTGTTATAATAAAAAAGGATCTTTAAAAATAATAAACAGGTCTGTTACAGAATAATGCCATTTAAAGAAAAATTGGGAATCAAACATTTCTTCTAAAAAATATAAAAAAATACAAAAATGTGGTCCAATAAATAAATAAAAAGACAGTTTGCTGAAAATGAAAAGAATAAGCAGTTGAGGAAAAATAAAAATGATAATTTTTTTTCATTGAACCCTATGACCCCAGCAGTTGGTGTGTGTCGCTGGTTGCTGCAGGACGGCCAGAACTCAGGCTGTCCCCCTTCAGCCAATGACGCGCGTCGCACTTGAGCTGCCCACCATAGCACCTGGTGGGGGTTGTACTAGTACGCCCTGCCATGTTAACCCCCTCTGTGTCTGGCTACCTGACCAGGATTTCTTTATTCAAGTGGCAAAAATCAGGCCTACCGAGTGGAGGGGGATATGTGGGAGAACACTCAGGTCACTGTGACTTTTTGGCACTGAATGGTCGCAATGCTTAGATTGTCCCTTGAAGCATCAGGGCACACAGCTCCTAGAGGGCTGCTTCAGTCCTAGGTGCAGGGGCGATTAGCCCGACCCAGGAATCTTAGCTTAGCAAACGTGTCTGACTGGCCAGTTGGTGGAGTGTTGCAGTGATTGTTGCCCTTACACAATTTTCTCCCATCTCCACATTTTGATCTCTTCCCAAGGCTCTCCTCCCCCTATTCCTCCATTTGGCTAAGTGGCCTCTACAAAAAATTGTGATTGTTCCAAACACTTAGCATGTAAGAACAGCAGAGTCTGCTATGCTCTGAACCTCAAATACAGCTGGTAGGATTTGTTGTCTTTCACAGATCTGTGCCTCAACACAATCCTCAAGATTTTATGTAGACACGTGTGAGCCTTTCTAAATGTGATTATTTTTTCTTTTTAACTCCTTCACTACCAACTGATTTTCCAAAAAAAACATTGTCAGAAACCAGTGGTTTTTAAAAAAATCATTTTAAATTCATTTTAAAGTAAGAAATATTTGAGTTTATACCTATTTTATGTCTCACTGTAAATAACATGTTTTTGGCCAGTAGATGGTGCCATCTGCTGCCAAACCGAGTTAGAGATTTTAGTGGCTGGTCTATTTCTCCTGCATCAACTGCTGAAAGCCTGATATTTCAGAGCTTTGAGCAGCCAATTTTACAGCGCTTTGGGAATTATGCCCACAGGGCTAAAACTTCTGCAGCCCAAAAGGTAACGAAATTTGTTTGCACCAAATGAATTTAATTTGTTTTTGGGCTGCAGATCAGCATACTGAGATATCTCGATACCGGGGCACCGGATGGTGCCTTTGAAGCTCGAGATATCTTGATCTCGGTAGTGAAAGGGTTAATAAATGTTCATTGTTGACAGAAATCATTTTTTTTTTCTTTATGGGATATTAAACTAATGTTAAAAAAATACTTTAAACATTTTTGCATAAAGCTGCAACATAAAAAATGAGACAAAGCTGACACTAGATATAAATCACCTACTCTATATAGCCATCAGCCTACCAAAAGCCCGCAGACATATACACTGGGAAAGTGATTGTGACAAGGACATGTACCTAATTTGTATTCTGAGTTTTTATTTTGTAGTTAGTTAAACTCTTCCCCCCTTTATTGCTTTTCCCCCTTATTTATGATGGTATCCATTATTTTGTGATTGAGTGTGATTCAATGGGTTTGCTAGAAAGTATTTTGCAGTAAAAAAAAGAACCTCTTGCCTTGAGGAAATAATTGATGATAAAAATCTTGTAACTTTAAAGTGAATGCTTAAATAAACAGTTTGCATGCACAGTTGCTGAGCTTACGTACCGTTTTCAAGGTAAAACCTTTATATTAATGGACTTGATCTTAAAGGACTTTATAGCTAAGGTGACATGAGATTTCTGCAGTTTTCTTTTAAAGAAATGCTGAAAAAAGTCTACCAGAAATTATAAGACCTGTATTTTAATGTGATTTTATACCAGTCATAAAATGTTAATTGAAGTGATATGACATGTCCCTACGAATGTAAAAATGCAATAAGGAAGAAACTTCATCACTCATAATATCCATCCTTCCATATAGTGGTAGGGTTTAAACATGCTGAGTTTTTTATGTATCATTAGCTTTCTGCTAGTGAAATGGCTATAAGCCTTAATAATTTCAAGAACCGTGACATGATGATAAGTGCACAATGTTTATGCAGAGATAACACTGTAGAAATCAATATCAACACATTTTAACCTGGGGTATAGCATTCTGTTTTCATCTAACATGGGAAAGTGATTTAACCCATTGTGTGCCAGCAGCATTAGAATATTTTACTTTGCAACTACAGTGTAACTTGTAGAACAGAAAATATATATATATATTTTAAAAGTATTTTACCTGGAAGGATACATTGAGATTTCTCTCGTTTTCAAGTATGTCCTGGGTGGCGAGTATGCACTGTTAGGTGTCTTGCCCTAGGAGTTAAATATTAACGTTTAATTACATGTTTTTCTTCAAAACAACTATTACAAACATTCTGATTGTAATATAGGGATTTTAATCATTTCTTATTTTTGCTGTTTTCAGTTATCATCCTGTGTATACATATGGGTTTTAAGCAAAATGTTTACATTTTAAGAAATAACTGTAAACGTCCTAAGAATAGAAAACAAATTCAGCATGAAGGAAAGAAACTAAAAAGTGTCAGATAAATTTTGAAGCAGGACTGAGAGGTATATTTACCCCTTCAATACTGAGCACATTTTACTGAAAAATATATTAGCATATAAAAAAAATGTGGACAGATGGGATGAGTAATTTACACTTAAAGGGCTACTACCACCAAAAAATGAAATGTCCTTATTCTGTTTATTTTATGTTGCTGATATCTTACATGTGCTTTGTTTTTCTCTTGGATGTTTAGTTAAGAAAATATTTTACTCTGTATGTGTCACTGGGTGCATCCATTGTGTCATCTTTTCTGTTGTAAACTGCACCCCCCACAGTATCTTTCCATCACTTGCTCCCTACTCTGTGGCAATGGCCATATAATGGAGTGAATGGGTCAATCACTGACTCAAATCATTGTATTGTGTGAGATTTATTTAAAGGATATCACTAGTGGGTAGGTTAGAAATCTTTTAAGCTCCCTGTCTTAACTCATACATTTGCCATCTCTTATTTTTGCTTGGGTAGTCTGGAGAACACAATAGCCTTATCTAAACATTCCCCCTCCACTCCAATTACTGTTAAATACTTTAGAAGCTAAAAGACAGCAGTAAAGTTAAACCTCTGCACAGCTTTTGGTAAATGTTGCATCATGGGAAAAATCGACCAATTGGAAACAGGAGATAAAAAATACCTTTTATTTTGCATTTCTACACACAATTACTGAAAAAAAAAACAGCAGCATGAGTTTTAAAAAGTGGTCTTGTTTCTAATGCACAAGTAGTCTAGTTACAGCTTGTAAGTGGTAGAATCCTTTTAACACTGGTTTGAAAAATTAGGAAATGACCCTTCCTGAATTTCACTCACATGAGAAAGTCTGCTCATTCAGTAATCTCACTATAAAAAAATAAACAACATTATCCATACTACCTTAACCCCTTCGCTACTAATATGGAAATATCTCGGGTTTCAAAGGCACCATCTGCTGCCCCGATATATCGAGATATCACGATCTGCTGTTCTGCAGCCCAAAAGAAAAATGAATTTGTTTGCTGTAAACGAATTTCGTTAGCTTTTGGGCTGCAGAAGATGCCTCCAAAGTATTAACCCTGTGGGCATAATGCCCAAAGAGCTAAAATTGTAAAATCAGCTGCTCATAGCTCTGAAATATCGGGCTTTCAAAAGCTGGCAGCAGCCGATGCAGGAGAAATAGAAGAAAATAGATCTACAAGTAAAAGGTCTGTAACTCAATTTGGCAGTAGATAGCGTCATCTACTGGCCAAATAGGTTATTACAGTAATAGATAGCTATAACTGCACAATTTATTAAATTTTTATCAAAAAATCACTGGTTTCTGACAATGTTTTTTTGGAAAATCACTTGGTAGCGAAGGGGATAAAAAGATTCTCCTATGTGCAACATTATGTTTGTCCGTTTCTAAAATAAAGTTAGATGTAGCTTCTGCAACTATTTTTTTCTGAAGAAGGTTCTTATGATTTTACTACGCACTTACATTCCAATTGTTTGTTCTTCGAATATCATCACTTAGATTCTATAATGGGACTAGATGCTACTAATTAATGTCCTCAGATGCTTACCGTTTGTTATTGATATTTCTTGTTTGTTAAATAAGAGTTCTAAAATCAGATTAGCACTACGGATTAGTTTACTACACAACACCTATTGAAGTTTACTACTACTTGGTAATACACAGAGGATATCAAGAGTTCTTCTTACCTCAGAAATCATCCGCTTGTAATTAGGAGTACTGTGAGCATCAGTTTTATTACCCTAAACTTTCATTATATGTCAGACATTTGTGAAATGTCATTTGGGATGATGGATTGTACTCTCACTAGAATGATGATATATTTCATCTGATCTAATTACTGCATAATGTCCTTCTTCCGAATGTCTATAGGCAGAGAAATTGTTTTATGATGGTATATTAATATTTAGTTGATTTCTTGTACGCAGTTCTTTAGATATCATGTGCATAAACATTCAGTTAATGGATAGTAATATTCTGCTTTGATCTTCTAATGTTATTGTCTTATTAACCTCACATCAACTCTTTAACGCTTTAACTATTGTGATTGAGTTGACTCAATTCTCAATAGCACCACCAATGCTCATAATCAAGTTAACTCGATCTCAACATATTTTGGAGAATTGCAATTGCATTTTGCTTGTGAATAGGCTGCAGAATATATTTCTAAATTTACAGTATACAGAACATATCAGCCGATGTACTGTAAATAGCCAAAACTGCCAAGAATCCATTCAAAGACTTGTGTCAGCCTCAGCACTTTACCAGTATTGACCATTAGAGGGAGCCTTCTGCCTGTCACGTACACAGAGTCTTTAATGACCAAATGCACTGTGATGACAATGGTAGGAGGAGGGCAGAATTTGTCAGTATGTATGTGTGTATACATAGTGCTGTTTTTATGTGTACGTGTGTTTGTGTGCGTGTGCTGGTTATATATTTAATGCAAAACTGAAAGGATCTTAACCCTTTCACTGCTGAGGATGTGTGGGGAACGTCCTCATCGACTCCTAAGGAAAGATAGGGGTGGAGATAAGGGTTCTCCGATATCTCCCGACTGTTTTCAGCTAGCAGGGTTATGTTTGGTATCATTAGAAAGGCCAGAGCATGGCCTTTCCAATGATACCAAACATGACCATGTTAAAAGTAAAGAAAAAAATAAAAATAATAATACAAAAAAGAAAAATGTTTTTTTTTCTTTTTTAAGCCCTGAAATGGCTCAGCAGTGAAGGGGTTAATAAAAAAAAAACAAGAACCCTGTCTCTTGCCAGTGGTTTCATGGAAATCCAATTGGTAGTGAAAGGGTCAAGTAAAAAAAAGAAACTATCTGAAAAAGCATGCTCATAGCGAAAATTACTGAAAATTGTGAGGTTTTTTCTTTTATGCACTCTCGTTTTTTTTATTCATTTAATTATTTTGTAAACACATCCTTTTGAAACATGGGTAGCTATGATGTTTTAAAGTACCGTTTCATCACGCACACTGCTTTCCACTATTGTATAATCAGGGTACACGATGTATAGAAAATCTATTTCTTGACAGTGCAATTTTATGATATGCATTTGCCAGTCTCACATATTAGATGAAAGAACTGCGAGAAACACAATGACTTCACTGTAGATGGAAGCTTCAAGAATATGTGTAGTGGAGTTCAGATTCTCCTCCACATTTTCATATAACGACACAATTATCTCAACTCCGCAGCATGTGTTCATCATCACTCTGTCAGTGCTTACAGCAGAATGCTTATTTCATCAATTCACCTGTATTGATGTGACCATTTTCAGGATACTATTGCTGATTCTTTTGTTGTAATGGACCATTATCTATTATCTTCAAAGCAGTGTTTAAATCTAAGACCTATATGCAATCATGTCAGTTGGTACATGGTTGATTTTATTATTATTAGATGTATTTTGCCGCACTCTGCATATGTTACACTCGCTGCGACTTGTTTCTCTGGATTTATTGAAAGACATCACATTTTCTAGTATTTATTCTCATTTGCATAATAAGATTCAGTGTCATCTGCCCTTGTATTTTGTAATCAGTGTATCGTTTTCTACTGTAGATAACCTATGTGACCTATGAACGTTTTATTGCAATCATTAAAGTTTATTAATGACGCTCCTGTCCCTTTGACAAGGAAAGGCTGAACATTTGCATCTTCCTACTGTTTTTCCTTCTGTTTATTGCCTTGTTTGTGTGTTCAGCTACTTTGGCTTTGATGTATGTCTTTTGCAGTTCTTTTACAAGATTATACAATGATTTAATTTTTCCCAACAGTATTTAAAGGCTGCTTAAAACATCTTTAATATATTACTTAAACCACGATAAAATTCTGCAGAGACTGCTTGAGTAGCATAAAATATATTTTTTTATTTTTTTAATAAAATCTTACTAAATTTTTTATCATGTTGTTCTCTTAAAATCAATTTTGGGATTCTTAAAGGATTATAAAGCACTAACAACTGTACTAGGCACCACAAAGCATTACGGTACAATAAGAGCATTCATTAGAGAGTTATCTTGTTTAATAGTAGTACTTAATAAACCCAGCCTACACTATTCTTGAATCATTAAGCACAGCACTTAATTAATAATTCTTTACGACAAAATAAATTACAGATTCAAACAATAACTTACATCAGGTCAATTTTAATCGAATATTTGTTAGAAGGTATTTAAATTCTTCTTTGCTTACCATTGATATCAAATGAAGATTTCCCAATTCAACATATATTTACCTTGACACATACTTTTTCTTGATAAAAATACTCTCTTGTGCAGAAACGGCTAGTGTGCTCTTTAACCCTTTCACTATCATGATCTATGATATTTGGTCTTCAGAAGCACCTGCAGCAGCCTATCATCGAGTAAATATGATAAGGTCATATTCTGGAGCAAAGGAATTGTGTTTGTTGCAAAATAAATTCATTTGCAAATGAGCAGAATGCACCACAACATTTTTAGGATATTGAACATATGCGCTGAGGTGCTAAAGCAGTTTGAAGAGGATAGGGATCCGTTTTTTTTTCTTTCACAGAAACACAGAACTTCAACTATATTATTAGGGATGGGCTGCCATTTCGAATCGGTTTGCATCGAACATTGGCTGTTCGAAAGTTCACGAACTTCAAACTTTTCAGGCAGTTCGCAAAAAGTTCGAAAAAAAAAATATTTAGAATTTTTTTTAAAAAAATCTAAAAATAAAGAGACTCTTTACTGCAGAATATTATAAGCAACGGCTTATTAGATATTGAATTAAAATGGAAATATTTTTAACATTGAAGCCTGTGGGATAAAACAATCTTGTTGTTAAAACATCAGGCAGACAAGGCCCTCTAATCAGGCACTGTAGAGGGCAGCCGGCCAGGGCCTCCCAAGGATCCCTTGAGGAGCATGTGGCCGCCAGATGACAGAGCTGCGACTGTGCGGGCAGGCCGGCCGGGTGCATGTGGCAGAGAGGTGGCGCAGGGAGGGAGCCACTTCACCTGCGGCCACAGCAGACACCCCCCCCCACAACCAGGATCCAGGGAGCCTCCACTGACTGACCACCAGGCTAAAGTAAGGTGACACATTTCTGAAAAAAATAAAATCCGAGGACATTTTTAAATGTCCCAAGGAACATAAAATAAAACTTTTCCTTTTTTTCTTTCTATTACTCACCTGATTCCTGGATCCACCAACAAGCGCAGCCTCCTGTCTCCCACGCTGTTAGATGCTGCATGCACCAGCGCGCTGTGTGCAGCTTCTGAGAAGATACGCTATTAGTGTAGAGCAAGCAATGCAAAATGTGCAGCCGGCTTCCTCGCTACACTAATAGCGTATCTTCTCAGAAGCTGCACACAGCGTGCCGGTTAAAGCTAGCGTCAGACTATAGAGGTGCTGTGCGGCAGTGTGAGGATTCATATGCTGCATTAATTATTCTTCTTACAAATTTGGTTACTTAACCAGTTTGCATTTGGATTGTAATATTGTGACATCCAGGGTCCCGGGTGGCGATCGGGGGGCCCCCGGACACATGGTGTCGCCAGCTGGCCGAATGCCAGGAGCTCCGACGGCACCCGGCGCAACTGTGAGTGATCAGGGGGCAGGGCGCGGCGTGATGACGCAGAGCCACCTGAACCTTTAAATCAGGAGCGCAGGCTTACACCTCGCCTTGCCGTGGAGTTTCATTCCCGCATCGCTAGCTTACTGAGTCAGTTTCTATACTTGTTTGAAGAAGAAATACGAATGAGCACTGAGACGAGGTGAAAACCACGGCAGGGCAACGTGCATGTCTCAGCTGAGTGGTTTTAAACCCGGCGGACGCCATGTCATCATGCTGGACCCCGCCCATGGGCTCACCACATGACTACAAGGGGTCTGCATATCACTCAGCACCCAGCCAGCGGGCAGCAAGGACAGTGCTGCTGGGCGCCAGGGCTTGAAGACGGCGTGGGATGTGACAGTTGGGGGGTGGGTCCTTTATTTTCTTTTTTGAATGTTAGTTTACAACAGAAAAAATTTGACCTCATTACAAAATTCTTATAACCTGCCGAGGATTAGATATTTTTAACATTACGATTTGAATTGCATTGTAAAATCAATTTATTATGCTACAAATTTTCATTTAGTGTTATATCAATTTTTTTTTCCGTATCTTGGCATACATGTGTCTTAAATTATTATCTTAGTTACTGAGATAACACAGCGTTGGTAGCTATTACATTTTATATGCATATGTTTTAATTGCTATAGACAGATGAAAGATGAACAAGTTAGATAAGGGGTTATTCACAGACTAATCCATTTCCTTTGGCTATTTTTACGATTGCCTTAATATTTTTGACTTCTTTTACATGAAGTTGACTGTTTGGCATTGAACTATGCATACAGGACATCTCTGGGGCAAAATTGAAGTATCCGATGCAATGCCTTTGGCTGAAAAATCTCAATGTCACTCGTGATTTACTAAAACAATTTATAAGAAAGTTATGATTAAACAATATCGACACATGAGCATGGGGACAGCCAAAGTGAATGAACCATAAATATTAGCTTTTCCAAAACAGAGATACCATGTACAAATATGAGGATGAATAATTTTTGGGAACTGGGCCAAGCAGAACTGAATGAAAGCATTTAGGATTTAAAAGTACGTTGTCACAAAAATAAATCCTCTTTCGATTCTTAATTTTCAATTACACTTATATGTATATGAATATGTAGGTGTGTGTGTGTGTTTGTTTTGCTACTGCTGCTTTGATCTGTTTGTTAAACTAATTAAAATATTGTTGCAGCATTGATATAATTAGCACAGTAAAATGAAATGGTTGTAGTCTGCAGCTTTCTTTAAAAAATTGGGGTTTGCCTAACCGTTCGTTATTCTTTCAGGGTTATAGATAATCTTATTTTATGTATAATACAGTTAAATCACACAGGTGCACACCCAAACACCGATGGCCAGTAGTGGATTAAGGCCTTCATGGGCCTAGAGCGTAAGAGTTGGTTGTGCCTCTGCCCCCTTCTTCTCACCTACCCAATGTGTCATTACCAGGGGCTGACTGGCAACTTTTTGGTCTAGGGAGCAAGACAACCCAGAGGCCCATAGTGCAGCAACTCAAACCCCCATATAGGGCCCATTCACACTAAAGCAATTTATCGCATGTTTTTTGCCGTCTTACTGCACATATTTCTGCACGATATCGCTCTATGTAGCATCTCCTATACATTTCAATGGAGCTGTTCACAACTCACAGCTCAATGTCGCCTGTAGATCGTCGCTGTAGCTCGTCGCTTATACATGACCCTTTTTTTCCCGATTTGACATGATTTGCCGCACACCACATTAAGGGTGACGTGCAATATCGTGCATAACGGCGATACTGCGCGATATTATCGCTCAATGTTGCGCATATGAAAATCGCGCGGAAAAATGTGCAATTTTCCTGTCGCTCATTGTGAATGGACCCATAAAGTGCGTACGTCGCACATTACTTTATGCTTCTTACTGCATAAATAATTAAAAATGATTTTCCAAAAAAACACTGGTCTCATTTGGTAGTGAATGGGTTAACTGTAAAATATCACTGACTAACATGGGAGGTGTTTTTTCACATAATGAACATTGCATGCACAGTCTGATGTTGAACAAATTGCCTCTTGGTTTTCTACAAATTGTAATGCAGTATTATATAATGCAAAATTCAGTAGTTTTTTGTTTTGGTTTTTTCTTTAAGTTTTTTTTCCCTACTAACTGAAAGAATCGCTTAAAGGAAAACTCAACTCATAAAATCCAAGCATAATTTTCAGGTCTATTCAGAGAAAGGTGAAACTCAGGAGAATTCCATGGAGAAGTGAAAATTCTAGGTCAAAATAGCCAAACCGGAATTTTTTTTCCATTTCTCTCACTTTCCAAATCGGCTATTCGGTCTAGATTGTTCTTTTTTCCTGCCAATTCTCCTGGTTTTCACCTTTCTCTGAATAACCCTGTATACAGTATATACTGCTTGAGACTTTCTAAATATTCTTTGTTTCAAATTATTCCCAGTTTCTATTATTGCTTAATAATTACTTAGTATGTTTTGTACAGCGAATGAAAGCATGCTTTGCATGTGTATAGTACACAGTGATTACATTAAGCTAAACTAGTCCTTGAATCCTTTTTGTTAATGGCTTGTCTGAAATTCTCAATGAAAATGCTGACATGCTTATATAGCAATTCAATTGATTAATAAACATTTGGCAATCTACAGCAGGCCATGTTAGCAGTGTAAAACACATTAATTATGCAAACATAAAAATATACAATATTATGTGACAGTATTGACATTCTCGATCTTCTTGGCTGCTGCCAACAGTTTTATTTACCGCCTCAAAGTGATTTTTTTTTCCTATTGTGGAAGTTAGCCTATTGCATGCAATCACTACCATGGCTCTGGGATTAACCCCACAGCTAGAATTAGTGAGTAGCACGAACACTGTTGGTTGCTTTTATAACTTTCTATATTATATTATATGTTTTCGGTTTCCTGTCAGTAGAGATGTGCATTCGTTTTGGAAAAAATTGGAATTTGGAACGAAATTTGATAATTCGTATTCGGAAGTACTTCAGAATAAAGAATCGATATGACGCGAAATCGAAATGAAACGAAATGGTATATAACGAATTTATTTCGTTTTACACCGTGTCATCATCATAAAAGAAAAATTTGAATAACTGATATAAATTATTGAATTGAAATGAACTATCAAATCGATATCAACTATCGAATTGATCTTAACTTACAATACAAGTAATAGTCAGCAAACGACTTTATGAAACAAATTAATTTTCACTGTTTAATTTGACTCAAATACTAAATCTGTGACACAGCTTAAAATTTAACCCTAGCTTTTCTTTTAACAGCAAAATTTGATTAATTGGGATTTTATTTAGTGATCCAAAATTCGAATTGATATCAACTATCGAATTGATATATGAAATTCTAATTGATTTGAAATTTCAAATCGATATGAAAGGAAATACGAAACTAAATTAGTTACAAAATTCTGAAAACCAAATGATTTAAAAATGTAACGAAACGAAACTAAACTAGACAAATTTTTCAGCCATGCACATCCCTACCTGTCAGTATGGTTCACACGCCTAAGCTCATCTTTGTATAAAGAAAAGCATTTATAAAATAAAATGTAGGGACCCTAGTGTGTCACCCCTATCGTCTTAGATTGTAAGCTTTTGAGCAGGGTCCTCTCACCTACTGTACTGTGCATTTAACCTGTATATATATTTGTTATTCTGTCTCACCCATTGTACAGCGCTACAGAACTTGTTAGCGCTTTATAAAAACTTGTAACTGTAACTGGAATTGGAGCTAGTTGGGAAAATACCGGCTTCAAGGGTGATAAGCTCTATTGGGATAATTTGTTCTTCTGCACCTAGGGGCAATTAAACAGCTCCAATACAACATAATTTATAGTAAGGAGCGACAATGACTAAGCTACATGTGATGCTTGGGACAAAATTGGAATAGAAACTCAATCCATAAGGTTAATTGCCATAGCCATTATGCATAATGGCTCCAGCCTTTAATTTAACACCAGGAGTA
The DNA here is from genome assembly GCA_009667805.1 of Leptobrachium leishanense. Taxonomy (NCBI): domain Eukaryota; kingdom Metazoa; phylum Chordata; class Amphibia; order Anura; family Megophryidae; genus Leptobrachium; species Leptobrachium leishanense. The sequence continues at coordinate 108,939,639 of CM019064.1, read as the reverse complement.
GAATAGGGTCCCAGGATCAGTGATCTGCTCTTCATTGTGTACACACACCATAGACGTGCCATCAGGGTAGGCAGGTGGGGCTGGGCAGAGCCTCACCTGCCATTAAGAACTAAGATAATAAAAGAAAATAAAGTATACTCACCTGCTCTGTGCTCCTCCGCTGTCGGCTCCATCTTCTACCTTTGTGCGCATTCTTTTTACAGCTTATGCAATTTGCATATCGGTATGCTTCCTGGCTACGCTAATCGCGTAAGCTGCTCAAAGTCTGCATTGCGCGTCTGCTCAAATAGGAACACATGCGCTGCCTACTTCCTGAACACTGCTTGTCAGAGCCTCAGAGAGGCACTGACAGAGCAATGGAATAGCTTGGACCAATGGGAAAGCACCATTGGTCCAAGCCATTCAAAAAACTGCCTGCATTGGAGGCTGGCCTCTGATTGACAGGAAGGGGGCCAGGCAGCTCCATATTCTCTCTCTAGAGGTGGATACAGAGTATGACAGGCACAGGCACAGAAAAACAGTTATTCTATCTTTTTTTTTTAAAAGTAAAGTATATATGATGAAAATAATGGTATCTTTAGAAAGTCCATTTAATGGCGAGAAAAATGGTATATAATATGTGTGGGTACAGTAAATGAGTAAAATATAATTTGCAGCGAAACACAAACTGCAGAAAATTAGTTAATATCTGTGTATATCTGGCTCTGATACTAGCCAGGGCCTCAGCAACCACTGACCTCACCGCACGTCCCTGACACACATAGGTCCCTATGGTGCCATTACTGAGAAGAGTCTATTATATGCAAGCCGGTCAGCATCCATGCAAAAGGGCAGCCAGAAACAGTTCTCAGGCCACTGGATCCATTTCCCATTCTCAGTATTCCCACTATCCCAGTTTATATTCTCTGCAGTTCTACAGGGTAATTTAGTTGTGGACCCCTTGATCAAGGTGCCTGCAAAAGTGTCAGCTGCACCCTCCTCATGAGATACAACTAAGGTCGAAACAATCATTGAGGGTAGCTGCCTTTATTTTGCCAAGATAAAGAAATAAAGAATGCAGTTACAGGAAGTATACATTTCTGATGCAGCTCAAGTCCTAATATTTAAGAGCTACTGATCGATACTGGCAGTGGTGCTGCGTGCTGCCACTGGTATTGGCTTTTGCAGTCCTTAGGACACCCTAGAGCTAACCATGACCCTGTGAGAGTCTGGTCATGCAGGAGCCGCAACAGACTACTGGGAACTATTTCTCAGTATGCTGTGACTCATAATCCCTGAATACCGGCTGGATGGAGTAGAGGTAACATCACTGCTCTATAACTGGGGAGAGAGAATGCAAGACAGGACCCCAAGCATTCTTGATTCTTCCATATTTCAGAATCTGGGAAAATCCAATGTTTCAGAGAGAGGAGAGATGCAATACCCTTTCTCCTGACGCTCTCAGCATGTACACACGTTGGGAGCGCTGCAGGGGGGTTACTCTGTAGACATGATGCACGGAGCCAGCGTGACTCCAAGCCGCATTTCACATGCTGAGGATGCCCAGAGGCTCCCAGTGTGTGCCGGGTTTTGCAGCAGTCCCTATCAAACAGCACCCGTCCTTAATCTGCAAATACTAAAATCTGCATGGCCAGATTACTGTATATTAGAATGGCTGATAAGGAGTGTGCAACTTGTTTATAAATAAAAGACTTGGGGCTAAATTACGATCTGCACGCAAGCGTTAACGCTCACTTGCGTTAAATAACCTGTTTGCGTTTGGTACCTTGAGCTTGGGCTTTGGTACCAGCGCAAGGTTACTGTACTTTGTGCTACCTATGCTTAACATGGGGAGTGCAAAGTGTTACTCAAAAATTGCATCTAATACTCACCCTCTTTCCCTCCCAATCTCTCCCTGCGTACCACTACGCAGACTGGCTGGATCTCGCGAGGCGAGATCGGCTTGTCAAGTGACCGGCAGGGGGAACTGAATGGAGTCCTATGGACTCCATTGAGTGGATGCTCACGGCTGCGCTCAGCGCTGCTGCGAGCATCCAGGATTTTTACACGCGGTAACAATGCAGGCAGCATTTTTTGTGCCTGCATTGTAATCCAGCGTTAAAACGTGGGGGCAAAGGGGAAAACTGCGGGCGCGGTTTTTCCTCCCTTGCGCCCGCATTTTAACGCCAAGATCTTAATTTAGCCCTTGTATGTTTGGTATACACATGCAAGATGTCATGATAAAAAAAAGTTAATAGATAATATATTTACAAAAACATGCATACCCCAATACCCCACAACAGCAGTAATATAATCAATCATTGTTTCCTTATGTCAGACTTTTCTAATAAATTAAGAAAAAAACAATGCAGAGGTCAGGTGGGTATATCACACTTTGGTATTGACTGTTTAGTTTCCCAGCAATTAATTGAAGTCTTGGATTTGCATTTAAATTGTCTGTCACATCTAGACAGTATCACTTTATGCACTGGAATTATCAAAGAGCATGTTGTATAACAAAGGGTAAGCTGTATAAAGAATGCCTGGTGATCTGTAAATAAATCACTTTTATTTTTCATTTTCTTGCTAATACTAACAATGATGATAATAAAACTACTAATAAAAACTATACGTTTTAATTTAAAATAAATACAAATGGTAAATTAAAAAAATTCCTGCAATAATACCGCTAAATCTGGACAAAATATATGAAAAAAAATTCAATAACTTGTAATAAATAATAGATTTTTATATTGTGGAAATACATGTCTCACTTCGCTGTCTTATTCTCATTGGATTTAAGTTGCTGAACACTGCAAAAAAATTATATTATAAAGACAGAATGAAACACGCATAAATATTTAAAATAACTGCAAAGGCGCATCATAAACAGTTTAAAGAGTATCTAAAAGCAGCAAAACTGAAAAGGCAAAGAAAAAAAATCTTCATTAGACGGAAACCCTTGGGAAATTAGTTTTATAAACCAGTCCTTAAAAGAAATGCTAAATTAGGAGAGAGTTAGAGAGACAAACGGTTTCTACAACTACTTAAGAAGAATGCAGCAAAACCTAAATTTAGAAGTCCTCAAGTCTATTACTTGTAGAAAGATAATTAGGTGGTTTGAAAATTTGTTTTAAATTAAGAATGTAAAGGAGTCAATGTTCTGACACAAAGACGTGAAAAATACAGTAAATAATTTGCATTTTTTAGTAGTTAGTCATCTTTGTTGTAAATAAACTTGATCCCCATACTGTGGAATATGTCGGCACATCACAAATAAGCAAATAATCATAATACACAATAAGTATTATAGGCAGTTATAATGATTTGTTATGCAACTCCACACAGACATGGACTGGTGGTCCAGGCATCTACACAGACATCAGGCCCTATTTCACTGTTTCTGGAGCCACTAAGGAGAAATGACATACAAGCTGTTATCCCTTAGAGCAGGGGTCACTAAACTGGGCAATTCCAGATGTTTTTGACCTACAAATCCCGTGATGCCTAGTTAGCTCAAAGAGTCTCTGAGCATTAAGGGAAGTGTAGGAATGTAGGCCAAGTTTGCTGACCCTAGCGTTAGTGAGTCCCTGTTACTGACTCTATTCTGACTAAGCTGCCGTTTAAGGAACTCGATTCAGAATAGTCGGGAGCCACTTACAGATATCGACCGTTGGCCGCATGCTACCGTTGGTGTCTGCTCCTTGGAATAATGCTGGACCCTATGAGAGCTCATGTATGTGGTGTTATGCCGAGGACACTAGGACTATTTGTTCCTAGTGTTCCACTGCATTTTGCCAAAGGTGATAGTGAATCCTGTTCCCCCCTGTGCCAAAGTATTGAGGGTAGTTATACCTGTATTTAGTTAACTTAGTGTTACTTGGTTTATTTTGCAAAATCACTTAACACCAGGCACTTCGAGAGGTATTCATTGCACAATATTGGCTTCAGCCGAGAACAATGAGCTACCACAGAATAGCTGGCTGTTCTCTTGCTGGACCATTATTAACATTATAGGAACCTTTAATCCAGGACTCGAGTCCTGCAGGAATGCGTAGGAATGGTGTTCCTGCACTTCTCCCACGATGGGAACGTAGCGGGAAAACAGCGGGAACGCAGCTTGTGGTGCGATCGCCGTCCCCAGGCTCCAAGAGATCCGAATCCCCGGTGACAGACCAAGTTTAGATCTCTGCCTATGTCCTCACTATGTAAGCAAACAGAAGCCTGATAGGCCATCTACACAGGCAATCATCTCCCCTGGAGCACCATGTTATCACATGCTGCTGAGCACGCACGCAGGGAGAGGCGAGACATTTGGAGACAATGTGAGTGTTTTGGATGCAGAGGAGGGGTCTTGCAGTGGGTTTATAGGGAGGGGACATTTAGTGTGAGTGTTTTGTATGGGGAGTGGGAGGCTGGCAGTGGGTTTATGGGGAGGAGGAAATTAGTGTGAGTGTTTTGTATGGGAAGAGGGGAGGCTGGCAATGTGTTTATGGGGAGGGGCATTTAGTATGTTTTATGTATGGGGAGGGGGGAGCTGGCAGTATTTGTATGGGGCTGGCAGTGTGTATGTGTATGGAAGGGGGCTGTATTGTCGGGGCTGACAGAATGTGTGTTTATATGGAAAGGTGCTTGCAGTGTGAGTGTGTATGTATGGGAGGGGGCAGTATGAGGGTTTCAGTGCTGTGGAGCTCTGTCATACACTCAAACACAACACATTAATACAAGTTTTATTGCTGTGGTGCTCTGTGATGCACTCATACGCACCGCATATTACTGTGAGTTTTATGGCTGTGTAGCTCTGTGATATGCTCATACACACCACACATTACTGTGAGTTTTATTGCTGTGGAGCTCTGAGAGTGTCACATACAACATTCACTTTTAATGAATTTTAATGTTTATGAGAGTGATATGACTTCACAGGTTATTCTCAAGCAGCCAGGCATTAGCAGTATGCTATAATAATATAATACAAAAAGGTTTGTGAACCTGCTGCCTAGATTATATGATAAGGAATAAGTCAAGACTAAATCCCAATCACAATAATCATATTTTTATTTTCTAAAATTTTCTAGAGCTGGATATATAGACTCCTGCCTGAGAGAACATGCACACAATTTGAAATAAAGTTGCTCTTCACTCCGAGTGGATTTTGTTCAACCAGGACACAGTAGGTGGACCTAGCAATGTTTTGGTACCTTTGTGCAGCCTACATGTGGAGGAGCTATATTTTGATTGCTGAATCCCAAAATAACTTTTGATATTTATCGAATCCATGGTTATTGTGTCTTCCTTAAAAGAAACAGACTTAGAGAAGAATCACAGGCACAATGTGCATGAACTTCAAATCAAACAGTGTCAAAAATTATTAATGAAATGTTATCAATAAATTATGACTAAAACAGATGCGAATATAAACTGGTTCACGTGAAAGATACACCGGAGGCTTTTGACACACTTTCGCATAAAGGTTAACCACTAAGCACCACTGTGGCACCAAAGTTCACCATAGTTGTAAATGATGATGATAGTCACCATTGTTGCAACTACGGCAGACTTCGGCTATCTATTCTATTGATGCAAAATCAATACTGCCAGGCGATACTGCAGGAATCCATTGAAAACAACTCTGAACAGTGGTACCATTACTATTCTTTTGCAAAATGAGTATAATATCAGTGGTTTGAAAATAACCTCCTAGTGGGTTTTTATAATTACAAAAGGAAAATAATTATCTTTGGATATTGGCAGTCATTTTATTTTTACAGCTCTGAAATCAGGTTGTTATGATCGGCTGTCTGCGCAGAATAACCCTCAAATGCTTCTGGAGCTCCACAGCATGCATTATTATGTGACACCAGCTACATAGGCCTTTATTCTTGGTGGAGCCTGCCTAGCAGTTAATTAGGCAGCTGTTCCTGGCTCCATTAAAATTTACATAAACAGAAACTCAGCAATCAATGATTGTTTTCTCTTCAATTTACTAGGCACCCTTATTATTATATGAAAGCAAACAGTTAATATAGTTTTAATTTGCACATATCCTATGAATCTTATGAATATTTAATGGTTAGATCTAGATACACAAAGAAATATAGTTTGTGACTTTTTAAATTAGATGTAAGGAGCAAAAGCAGCCAAAACCGTATTGCCCAATTTTACTAAATGTTTTACTAAACATGTTATTTAAAATTTATTGATCATGGAATAAAATTGACAACAAACATTTGTATATTCATCACTTTGCAACCACAGGATAGTAGATTACTGCTATCAGAGAAGCTTTGGGTGAGGAACAATGCAGGTGTTCAGCCAAAATATAGCAAAATAATCTAGTTTTATCACATTTTCCTCAGTGATTCGTCTTGACTCTGGAGATGCATGTAATACACCCTGCCTCAGACAGGTCTTGATAATGACGGTTTAAAGGCCCAAACGTTGCCTACCTTGATGCTCCATTAAACGAATGTAAACTTGGATTGCAGTGCTTGGACCTGTCCAGGGGTCAAGTCGAGTGGGAACACATTGGAGCACAGTTCCTCCGCTAGTTTCTCAGGAGGGAAGGAAGTGAGGTTGTGTTTTGAAGAGCTCCCGGCTGTTGCATTTTTTGTTACTGTTTGAAGCGACCCACCATTGGCTGACGCAAAACTTTTTGTCAGGGGGCGACCCGAACGACCTGCTGACCAGAACCTGTGCCTTCTCGCTTCCCTTCAAGGGCTCTTTAGGGCAATTTGTGGCATCCGGCCTACTTCTGCGGCCTACTGCTAGCGGCCCTCTTAAGCATTCCTGCGACAGCCCTGCAGCTTTTACTACTCTCTGGCCTGGTTTCGCTGATGGGTAAGAATATGGGGAAGGTGTCCTGCCTGCCGCAGGGCTCTCGACAGTGACATTCGCGAGTCCAATGGAGATGACCAGCGACAGCGCTATGTAAGTTCCCCGAAGTGTCACACCCAGAAGCATGCGCCATGGTTGAGGATGGCCTTCTCTGGTCAGAGGTCATGGCGGCTCCCCAGAGATCGGCTCGCAGAGTGGCGCATGTTATGGAGAGGATGAAGGGATTGGACGGGACGGCTCCCCTGGCACCACCCAGATTATCTGGGGCAAGCTTCTGTGGTCCTGACATGATGGCACTGACACCTCTGGCCTTCTCCGGAGACAACGATGGTGACAGCCTCTTGCCCTCCATGAAGGGTGACCTCTGATGTATGCTTGGTGAGCTGTGTACGTTGTGGCATTCTGATTTCAATGTCATGCAGGCTGAGGTGGCTGAGGTTAAGAGTCAAGTGGCGGCTGCTGAGGTGAAGGTTGAGGGAGCTGAAGTGTTGCAGACCCGTCTTGCTGATCAAGTGGAATCCTTGCAGGCCCAGGTAGTCTGCTCTCTGGAGCTGTGGAGAACATAGAGGGTCATCACTGCAGGAGAAATGTGCAGCTCCGGGGATCCCCAAAAAGATCTATGTGAGTAGACTGGCATCGCTTGTTCTGGGGGTGTGGTGCTGTCTGGGGCTCTGGGTGTTTTTGGCGCAGTTTTGCGCATCTGAAAAGTGGCTGTGGGACCGGTGATTGCTGGCGCTGCAGATGTTGCGACTAAGTTTTGTCTATTGATTCCCATTGCCCAAGCTACAATTATTTTTGAGGTATCTACTTTGTCATTGTTCAATGATTTACCTTATCTGACTTTGACGGCTCAGAGGTGATTTTGGGATGTGTCTGCTTTTTTGAGGAGCAGTGGGGTTCATTACCAATGAGGGATGGTGGGATCCTTGTACATCACTTATGATAATTTGTGCCACTCGGTCATTACTCTCGAGGAGCCATGGTGCCTCTTACATTACCTGGGACTTTCATACAATCAGATCTCAGTTGACCCCCGCCCTCATGACCCCTCCAGGCTAGATTTGTGTGACCCCCCGCCCCACCTTTTTGGCCTGCACCACTGTGCCTCTACAACGCTGCACTAGTAGCCCTGTTTGCCCCCTTGAATTTGGCTAATGATCTCCCACCACCTGTCTTTGTTCCACATTGTCAATGTATTTTTCCCCTGTGTTTTATGAGTTCTTTGTTTTCATGTTCTCCTGTTTGAAATTTGCCGCTTCTGGCAGTTTTTTGATCACCAACTATTTCTAATGGACTTTATGTACCTTCTTGTTGGGTTGTAACAGATATTTTTGCTGCTTTTTGAAAACTATGGGCGTATGGGGCGGATGGAGCTTTCCCTTTACCACCCCCCTTGGGTTGTGTGGGTACATGGGTAAACCCAGGTGCTACCAAGTTACCATGGCTCTGCCTGCCCTCCTGGCCCTGGGTTCCTTGAGCCTGCAATCTCTTCCATGGCCTTTGTTTCCTGATTTGGGTCCTGGAGTGAGCCTTCAATACTGCGTATTTTATGGCTGCTACCTGCCCCCACCACCTTTTTTTTTCTCCTGCTCCAACATATAGGGCTAAATTACAATCTTCACGCAAATGTTTGCGCCGGCTCAAAAAAACATTAACGCGAGGGGTAAAACCATTTGCGCCGAATGCCGTATTACATAGTCAGCGCAACAACCGCACGCAATCGTCTACCGCGGGTGAACCTTCCCGAACCCTGCGTGAGCTTATTGTACTTTGCACGTCCTATACTTAACATTGTGAGTGCAAATGCGAATGTGCACTGGTACGAGGATGGTATTACAATCTATTCGCGGTAATTACCGAATAGCCTTTGCGTGCATAATTTAAGCAACTGCAAATAGCTGGTGCTAACGGCATATCTGAACAACCTGGCTAACCCAAAAAAAAAACAGCCCATAAAAAGGAATGCAGCAACAATATAATGGATGATGGCAGGTGTGTGCGTATTATTACTGTAGCATATGTGCTCATTTTGCATCATAGACGCAGAACCCGTCTTCGATGCCTCTGGCAGGTGCAATTCAGTCGCGTTTGATAGGTGTGTTTCTTCATTTTGATTGGTTGAATGGGTGCATAAAACTGCGTGCAAAGATTTTTGGACGAGACGGCACTGAGCCTGCATTTGTGCGTGTAATGATTGCCCGCGCAATTGATCAGCGTAAGAAAAAAACTGTGAGGATTGTAATTCCAACGGTGATTTGCGCACACAAAAGTTTAACGCTTGGTGCAAAAATTTTCGCTTTACACAAGGCTTTTTGCGCGAAGATTGTAATATAGCCCATAGTGTTTACTTATTGCCTTGACCGCATTTTGTTGAGACTACATGTATGTTTTTCTCTTTTCATGACCTTGTTTTGTATACCTTGCTTTGCCAATAAACACAAACTTTAAATATAAAACAAACACAAAAAACATTGATGTCAAATTAGCATGTGGAATGTTGGGTTAGGTATAACATATCAGTGGTTAATTAGGAAATCTCTGAGAGTTCCAAAACTTATCTTTTTAGGACTAGACGCCTGGACTCATTTATTTGAAATTATATTTATAATTTTTTCTTTCTACTGGTTTAACATTCTTCCTTCAGCCCCATCTCTGTGTACAGTGTTAGACTGTCTTAACCAGTGAGGTCCAATAGTGTTATGTATAATTCTTCTGTAAGATGCTCAATGCCTCTGATCTAAAGGAAGAGACATCACCCCAAGCAGCAGCTTTGGTCGACGCATATGGTTTATTGTTCTAGTGATAAGACACAGAACCTTGACTACAACATCCATGCCACTTCACTTAGGAGTAAAGATGAATGATCAGTTAATCATGCAAGGAAAACAGGGAGTCCTTCTACGACCAGAACATCACAGATCCGACAACAGCAAAAAATCTTCGTACGCCAATTCTGCTTGTACTCGTGTAAATATTTGAAAATACTTTATAAGCATCAAATGAATACCTTAGCAATAAGTTTATTCTTAATAACATATCTATGGTTGTTCAACTGCTTTATACTTGGCCAGGAAAGGATATAATACTGAAACATAATATTACATTTTGAAGATCCTTTCAATATGGCAGCACAGATTTTAACTCACACTCTTATAGGGATATAAAAAGTTCAAAATAAATAATTTAAACAAATAGTACTAGAAATTGCGGATTTACTTTATTTGGCCGTTATATACAGCTGTTTGAATCATCGAGCCTAACACAGCGTGTTTATTTTGACTATATCTCAACCTAATGATAGCTTACACTAGGAAATAGCAATTTTATATCTTTCTCGGATTTGCAGACAGTTAAAAGTAAAAAGTCCCAAACAATGCTCAATTGTGTAACAATACTTTTCAGTAAGAGTTCATTTTTCTCCCTGTGACATTCAAAACTACCTTCTATAATCCATGTCATAAATAAAGAAGGATTAGAAGCTAATCCATTAAACTATAGAAGACAAAAAACTTTCTCTGGTATGCATTTTATGCTATTTTTTAAATTTTGTAAATTAGATATGTAAATATATATATATATATAGTGGCAAAAGTGTGTGAAACCTTTAGAGATAAATGCATTTAAGTATAATCTTGTCTTAAAATCTGGTTAGATGTTCACCTAATTTAAAATAATATTCAATATATCATTGAAATGTTCATAGTATAGATTGGAAAAGTATGTGGAACCTTCGATGACAGCAACAAAAACTAATTAGAGTTAGAAATTGACAAACCTAGTGTCCGATTAATAAATGAGTTTCGAGGTGTGGGTTAGAGCTACTGTGAAAGAGCCATCACAAGACATGCTGTCAAGCAAGAAAGGATTACAAAGATATGTCAAAGAGCTTAGGTAGTCATCTTTCCACTGTTTGACAAATTGTAGATGATTTAATATGGCTATTCTCCCTAGAAGTGGCCGCCCAGCCTAGATCACAAAGGGCACACTGCACAAATCTCCGTTATGTAAAATAGAACTCCCTAGTCATAGCAAAAGACTTGAACACATCATTGGAACGAGTAAATATCTCTGTTCAGGAGTCTGCTATAAGGAAAATCTTGAACAGGCATGATATGCATGGTAGGATACTACAAAAAAAATCTAATTGTGCCCAGTTTAGCTCTGCAAACCTACTATCAAACATATTAGGAACGAATCAAGTTCTACAGAGCATTACTCCAAGTATATTATAGAGGGAGAAACATAAATCCCCCAACGGACCGCAGTAGGTATGCAGTGGTCATTCTGAAGTGCCATACTGAATGAAAGGGTATGAATAGTGGTAATTTGCTTAAAGAAATATCTTGCACTAAGATAAAGGATGGTATATATTGGAACAGGGTGTCATGTAGAGTGCAAGGAAAGGTCCTGCCCGGGGTTTATGTGTCACCCAGATTTCTCTCTTACACTTCCGGAACCTCTAAGCCCCTGGTTTTGCACTTTGCCTCAGTGGCAATTTAGTGCAGGTGAGGCAAACAGACATCGCTCTGGAACCTGCGGAGCAGACAGTCTCTATCTGCTGGAGCACAAGGTTGGTCATGCTGGTTTGCTGAAGCCTGACAAACACTAAGTTTGCACAGGTTGTTAGTCAGGACTATTGTATGTTTAGTAAGCGCCGGGACACGGCTAGGAATTTTCTTTGTTTTTGAAGTGTTTATTTTTGAGCACTGTACAGCACGGTGTATAACCTGTGTGTTGCTGCAATAAATGTACCACCGTTTGAAGGAAAGTCACTGGTCTGGTCTCTGAACCTTTCAAGAGTGCTCACCCCAGAGAGCAATTGCACCCGCTACCTGTTTCACAGCTTACAATATTGAAAGCACTACTATCACCACCACTAAATCAAGAGACTAACAAATAAACAGAATAATACCAGGGTCATAGTCCCGAGTAGTTAATTACGTTGAGCCAAGCAGTAGGCACGACTCTTTCCTATTAGAGGCAAAATAGATACTGTTGTTAAGCACAAAACGGCACTATTCATTACGTCCAGTATAACATTTGAAGTTAATTAATATGCCCTAAGCCTCTTCTCTTAGTGATACGTTGACCAAATTAGTGGGTTTAGAACCACAGATAGTATCAACTTGTACAAGTCTGGATCTGATTTATTTTTAAATGTATTGTTTCTACTGTAGATGTTTGAATCTTTTAAAATTTGTCAATAAAGGTTATATTTTTTTACTGTGTGATCCATGTTTAGGTCTGCTCCGAGCAGCCAGTGTCACTCTGCTCCCAGCGGCCAGAAGCAGTGTATCAGGCCGCCGTTCGTGCTACAGGATGAGAGGTGAGTATCTGATTTTTGGGGGGTTTCAGCTTGTACTAAATGATTCTGCAGAAGTGGTATTAGTTAGCACCAGCTTCTAGCTGTGGTTAACTTTTTAGTTAACTGCAGTGGTGTGAAAATTAGCGGTAGGACTTTGTAATCCTAACACCAGTTACTTGAACTCGCGAGGCGAGTGTAATCCCCGATGTGTTAACAGATTTTTAAATGCAGGCATTAGGTTTAGATGTTGAACCTTCTGGGATGGAGTACATTGATGCTGTAATGGGTATAAACATTGTATGATCATAATTTGTGACCAAATCTCCATAATTGTTCTCCTAGATATGAGGTTTTAACATTTTTATTTTTATATTTAAGCGGGATGCTCTGTATCTTGTAGTATATATACTATAACCCTTGTAAGTACTGATTTACCATACGGGTCCAAGCATCCACTGCAACTGGTCATCATGCCTAGCTCCTAGCTGATGAGGGTCCAACAAACCTGAAACAGCGCTATGGCTTTGACCAGTTGCATAAACCTTATCTCTGCTAGAAAGCCACAGTGTGGCATAGCATTGATTTTAGGGTTCTGTGTAATAACAGACCCAGGATGCATAAAAGTGAGACAGATGTCATTTGCAAATCCTACCCAGAATTCATTGCTGCATATGGGTAATGTGGCACAGGAGCTCTGGGATGCAATTCATTGAATTGCTGTGATGTGCAAGTGTCTTCTGCTATAATAAACACATCTATATATATAAACGCGAATGTCCTGACTGACTGACTGTCTCATCAACGCCCAGCTGAAACCATTTAACCTAGGAACGTGAAATTTTGAAGGTGCACTGTTTTTATGATGTAGGCACCCACTAAGGAAGGATTTTTGGAAACTCCGCCCCTAAGGGGGTGAAAAAGGGGGTTGAATATTTTATACACGATACCTGTATCTCAAAAACAGAAGATGTTACAGACGTGAAAATCGGTGTTTAGATTCTTCTTGAAAAATAAAAAAACACATTAATTTACAGTTTTTCAAAAATTCAACTGCGGGGCAAAAAAAGGGGTTGAATATTTAAAATATTTTAAACAGGATACCTATATCTTAAAAACAGAAGATGGTACAGACGTGAAAATCGGTATTTAGATTCATCTTGAAAAATAAAACAACACGAATTTTACCGTTTTCTGAAAATTCCTTCGGGGGCAAGAAGGGGGTTGAATACTTTTATCATAAACGTGAAAGTCCTGACTGACTGACTCATCAACGCCCAGCTGAAACCATTCAACCTAGGAATGTGAAATTCTGAAGGTGCACTCGTTTTATGATGTGGGCACCCACTAAGGAAGGATTTTTGGAAACTCCGTCTCTAAGGGGATGAAAAAGGGGGTTGAATATTTTAAACAGGATACCTATAACTCAAAAACAGAAGATGCTACAGATGTGAAAATCGGTATTTAGATTTGTCTTGAAAAATAAAAAAACACATATTTTACTGTTTTTCAAAAATCCAAGTGGGGAGGCGAAAAAAGGTGTTGAATATTTTAAATATTTTAAACAGGATACCTGTATCTCCAAAACAGACGATGTTACAGACCTGAAAATTGGTATTTAGATTCGTCTTTAAAAATAAAACAACACATATTTTACCATGTTCTGAAAATTCCTTGGGGGGGGGAAAAAGGGGGGTTGAATAGTTTTATCAGTATACCTATATTTCAAAAATCGAAGATGTTACGGGTGTGAAATTTGGTATATACAATCTTCGTGAAAAAAAACCCATGTTTTTTGCCATTTTCCACAAATCCAATTGGGGGGGTCGGGGGAAAGGGGTCTGAATATTTTTATCATTATACATATATTTCAAAAACCAAATATGTTACAGACGTGAAATTTGGTATTTACAATATTCTTGAAAAATAAAAACAGGTGTTTTACCATTTTCCAAAAATCCCAAGTGGGGGAGTGAAAAAAAGGGTGGGCTGAATACTTTTAAACAGGATACCTATATCTCAAAAACAGAAGATGTTACATACGTGAAAATTGGTATTTAGATTCGTCTTGAGAAACAAAAAAACACCTATTTTACCATTTTCAAAAAATTTACTGGGAGGGGGCAAAAAGGGGGGGTTGAATACTTTTATCAGTATACCTATATTTCAAAAACCAAAAATGTTACAGGTGTGAAGTTTGGTATTTACAATCTTTGTGAAAAAAAACATGTGTTTTGCCATTTTCCACAAATCCAAATAAGGAGGGGGGGGTCGAGGGAAAGGGGTCTGAATACTTTTATCAGTATATCTATAGTTCAAAAACCAAGATGTTACAGGTGTGAAGTTTGGTAATTACAATCTTTTGAAAATAAAGAAACACGTGTTTTACCATTTTCCAAAAATCCAAGTGGGGGGGTAAAAAAAAGGGGGGTTGAATACTTTTAAACAGGATACCTACATCTCAAAAACAGAAGATGTTACAGATGTGAAAATTGGTATTTATCTTTGTCTTGAGAAACAAAAAACACCTATTTTATCATTTTCTAAAAATCCAGTGGGAGGGGGAAAAAAGGGGGGTTGAATACTTTTATCAGTATACCTATATTTCCAAAAACCTAAGATGTTACAGGAGTGAAATCTGGCACTTACAATCTTCTTGAGAAATAAAAAAAACACATGTTTTACCATTTTCGAAGAATCCCACGTGGTGGGTTTAAAAAGGAGGTGAATACTTTTCAACAGGATACCTTTATCTCAAAAACAGAAGATGTTACAGACGTGAAAATTGGTATTTAGATTCGTCTTGAAAATAAAACACTTATTTTACCATTTTCCAAAAATCCAGTGGGGGGGGGCAAAAAGGGGGATGAATACCTTTATCTCTATACCTATATTTCAAAAACCAATGATGTTACAGGTGTGAAATTAGATATTTACAATCTTCGTGTATAAAAAAAAATATGGTTTACCATTTTCCGAAAATCCAGTTAAGCGGGGTGGGGGAAAGGGATGTGAATACTTTTATCAGTATACCTATATTTCAAAAACCAAAGATGTTACAGGTGTGAAATTTGGCACTTACCTTCTTCTTGAAAAAAAAAAACACGTGTTTTACAATTTTCCAGTGGGGGGAAAGGGGGGGTTCTACCAAAAAACTCAAGTTTCTTTTTAAAAACTATTTTAACAAATCCTAAAATCCACGCGAGCGAAGCCGCGGGCAAAAGCTAGTATATATATATATATATATACACACTCACCAGACACTTTATTAGGTACACCTTGCTAGTAACGGGATGGACCCCCTTTTGCCTTCAGAACTTCCTTAATTCTTTGTGGCATAGATTCAACAAGGTGTTGGAAACATGCCTCAGAGATTTTGGTCCATATTGACATGATAGCATCACTCAGCTGCTGCAGATTTATCAGCTGCACATCCAAGATGTAAATCTTCTGTGCCACCACACCCCAAAGATGCTCTATTGCATTGAGATCTGGTGACTGTGGAAGCCATTGGAGTACCGTGAACTAATTGTCATGTTCAAGAAACCAGTTTGAGATGATTTGAGCTTTGTGACATGGTGCATTTTCCTGCTGGAAGTAGCCATTAGAAGATGGGTACACTGTGGTCATAAAGGGGTGAACATGGTAAGCAACAATACTCAGGTAGGCTGTGGCATTTAAACAATGCTCAATTGGACTATGGGTACTAAGAGCCCAAAGTGTGCCAAAAAAATATCCCCCACACCGTTACACCACCATCAGTCTGAGCCATCGATACAAGGCAGGATGGATCCATGCTTTCATGTTGTTTACGCCAATATCTGACCCTACCATCTGAATGTTGCAGCTGAAATCAAGACTCATCAGACCAGGCAACATTTTTCCAATTTTCTATAGTCCAATTTTGGTGAGCCTGTGCAAATTGTAGCCTCAGTTTCCTGTTCTTCGCTGACAGGAGTGGCACCTGTCATGGTTTGCTGCTGCTGTAGCCCATGTACTTCAAGGTTTGACATGTTCTACGTTTAGAGATGCTATTCTGCATACCTTGGTTGCAACGAGTGGTTATTTGAGTTACTGTTGCCCTTCTATCATCTCGAACCAGTCTGCCCTTTCTCCTCTGACATCAACAAGGCATTTCCACCAACACAACTGCCGCTCACTGGATATTTTCTCTTTTTCAGACCATTCTCTGTAAACTCTAGAGATGGCTGTGCATGAAAATTCCATTAGATCAGCAGTTTCTGAAATACTCCGACCAGCCTGTCTAGCATCAACAACCATGCCACATTCAAAGTCACTTAAATCCCCTTTTTTCCCCATTCTGATGCTCAGTTTGAACTACAGCAAGTTGTCTTCACCACGTCTAGATGACTAAATGCATTAAGTTGCTGCCATTTGATTGGTTGATTAGCAATTTGCGTTAACAAGTAATTGAACAGGTGTACCTAATAAAGTGGCCTCTAAGTGTATATAATACTCTAGTGTTCTATTCCAAGAAAATATCACCATTTATTTACATTTATGGTTACATACAGCTACCATAAAGGAAATTATATATAAATGCAATAACAAAGGCAAAGTGGGTATTATATATATATTTTAATATACTTAATATTTATAAACTCTTTTCTGCCTCAAACTCCAAAAAGCCGTCTATACATATCCCAACATCTTTTTATATTTACAAGTTTGAAATAGCGGGTATATGGTAATGGGATAAAAAAAACTGTATCCTTCAGCATCAAAGGTCCCCAAAGTTTTGAACTGTTATGATTTTGCAGTAAAGGTAAAATATCAAACTGCTAACCAGGGATTTTTTTATATTCTGTGCTAAAGTTTAATGGAGCATCATTATAAATCCACAAACCATAGTGCCTTCTGACAGCAAGTCAATTACAGTATATTTCAGAATATTACTATCTGTCTATACGTATAAACATATTTTCGCACAATAGTTCTCTTTATGAACAACCATGTTCTTTATCAGGATTATTATGTATCCATAAAGGTGAATGCTCTAATGCATAGAACTTTTAAAAAAATATTCTTCACTGTATTATAATAATTGTTCTACACTTTAGATTGTCACGACAAGCATAAAAAAGGTTAAATGTGACAACACATCTAAACTAGTTTATATCAAATACATATTTGATGTGAAATACATATTAGATAAAGCCCATGGCACCTGAACCAATATAGCAAAAATAATATTTTTTTTGTTAAGGAATGTTTGTATTGATTTTTCTTTGTACTTATAAATGGCAGAAAGTAACAAGATTTTATAGCTATAAATAATTTAGTTTCTTCTAGAGCGGCAAGATTGCAAAATATAAATGTCTATTCAGATAGGAATATTCTGCAGAAGACGGTGGTAACATCTTGGGTTTTGATCTGATTAGATTCCCTAGTTGCATAACGGATGGAGAAAAGAAAAGGAAAAAAACTTTTGTATATTTAAAAGTCAAAGAAAAAGTATGTGCGATTGTTAGTCTGAGACACAAGCGCCTGATCGCATTAGGATGAACCTGCAATATTTATAGTACAAACACTTCTGTAAAATATCGTAATTAGATTTTGTGATAGTAAAGATGAACTTTAATTGCTTTACTTGCTCTGGAGATTTTAAAAATGTCTCATTGTCTCTCATTTTCCCTTTGCTTTCTTAAATTATGTTTATATCTCCAGGAGTTCTTATTTTCCTTTCAATGTTTTTTTTTTCTCCACTTGTTGAAATCAAATAAAAGTCACTAAAAATGTTTAAAAAGATAGATCTATAACACGAGGGATGGATTTAAATTGAATGATTCAAACAGTTATTCTTTCAATGTGATAAGCTTATCTACGTTATCCCCTACACTACCAAATGATTTTCCAGAAAACCACTGTCGGGGACCAATTTTTTGTTTTTTTTGGGGTTTTTTTTAGTCACTTCTTACTCTCAAGCCTATGTAACAACTAGGCTGCTCTCTCTGCTCCTGATGACGCTGGTTTATATCAGGAAAACGCGTTGAGCCAATAGAGATGTTCATTTAGTTCTTTATGTTTTAGGGACCCTTGATTCCTTGCTCCGGAAACTGTGTTTTTTCTGGCTTGACAAGAATATTCCTTACCTACTGGGAGTGTTCCCAATTTAGACATCTAGCTCAGTTTAAATGCAATGAGGCCAGGCTGTTTATTTGTGTTTGGTTTTTTTTCCAAGCCTGTACTGTTTGTTCCTGATAGAGCTCTTCAATCTTCATAAAGGCTGTGTGTTTTCTTACTCTTTCCTATACCCACAGACCCTCGAAAGGCTTGTTTCTATTCATTATATTTGATGCTTGCAATATTTCCACACTGCCTTTTATTCCCTATATCAGTTACCAGGGAGAGTCCAGTATTGTGCTAGTATCTCCAATCTAGCATACTCCCAAACTTGCTTTATGGCCTCTTTTTTGTAGTGGCCTCCTATTTTATTTATGTTCTCGCCTCCGCTGAGACATGTATACATTATATTTGTCCTAGGTAAGCACTGCGACTATGTCTGACCGCAATACAGCTTTGAAATCATTTTTTACTGCATTTCTCATTAAAAGCTAAGTTTTATTTTATTATTTGTCTTTCTCCAGTAGAACACCAGTTTGACTATACTCAATATCGAGGCATTAGTAGGGGCTTTGCCATTGGAGTATCTTGATCATGAAGGGGTTAAGAATGACAATAATATATTTATTAGTATCTGATAGCTGTATATAGGAAGTAAATGTGTATCTGTTTATGAAGGATAATGTTTCAAATTCAGCTGTTTTGATCTAATATTGATTTTAGCACTATGCAGCAACATATCTTCATTATATGCCTGCTCAGGATCGATAACATTATCAGCCAGTTTAGTGGGCACAGCTGTACATGGTGTTAAAAGGATACCCATGGAAGCTCAACATCTCTAGTATTTCATCCTCATAAATTCAAAAAGACATAAAATCTGTGTTTTTCCTGAATGTATAAGAGAATTGCCAGAATCAGTGCTTGGATACTTACCCATGGTAATACCCTACCAGTACTGTAATGGGTCAGCTTAAGATAAACCAGTACTAATCCTTCATAGCCATTCACTGACAACACAAGCACCCCTCCAGTGGCTGATAGCAGCAGCGCCCAGTGTTGCTCGCAGTATCTGAGAATGGCTCCCTAACATTACAGCTCAACCCACAGATATAACAGCTCGGTCACAATACAGTCGTAACAGGAGCTGCTATGGGTTAATGGCTCATACCACTTACACCTGTTACCAATAATATCTAATAGGAGCCTGGACATCTCTTATTTCTAATTTATATATGCAGATAATTGTCCTACATTATTTAAAATCTATAAACTGTGCATTATTCCATGAATTTATATTTATTTCAGTATAAGTATTGTTTTTTAACCCTCTCACTACCAATTATTGAGATATCTCAGTCTTCAACGGCACTATCCGGTGCCCCGATGTGGCGATTTCTCGATCTGCAGCTCTGCAGTCCAAATGCACATGAAATTATTTTGCTGCAAACTAATTTCGTTAGCTTTTGGGCTGCAGAAGTTGCCTCCAAAGTTTTAGCTCTGTGGGTATAATGTCCAAAGAGTTAAAACTGTGTAAAATGAGCTAACTGAATGTCCTGACATCGGACATTCAGCAAACTGATACATTTGTTTCAGCAAACCACGGGTTGCAACTGTAACTCGGTTTGGCAGTAGATGGCACGATCTACTGGCAAAATATTTTAGTACAGTAAAAAAATTATTGGGAGTATTTGTAAATATGTCAGACACTATAATGAATTAATAGAAAATGACACAGAAGATATAGTGTCCTATAAAGTTAATGAATCATACAGAGTTTATAGAGGGAATTTTGAGTTATTAAACTCACAAATTTTCCATAAAGGTGAACGTCCTTAGGATAGATGGAATACTCCTCTCAGAGTCGTTGTAGATATGGGGACTCTCCAAATCCAGTGGGTGATGTTCTTTATATAGATTCCATAGCAGGAAAAATTGCCACACAGTGTCAAAAATAAAAATGAACCACCTCCAGTGAGATTGTCCTATCATCTTAAGTTAAGTATTTGTATACACCTATTTGTATGTGACATTGCGACTATAATGAATTAAAAATGATTTTTTTAAAAAAAATATCACTGGATCCTGACAACGTGTTTTTGGAAAATCTCTTATTTTGGAAGCTCTTGAGCAGGGTCCTCTCTCCTACTGTTCTGTATGTTTATCCTGTATGTATATTTGTTATTCTGCCTCCCATTGTACAGCACTACAGAACTTGTTAGCGCTTTATAAAAACGTGTAACTGTAACTTGGTAGTGAAGGGGTTAAACATTGTTTACCGTTGAAATTACAGTTTTCCTCCTTTTTCCCTTTTTGCAAAGAACCATACGTACCCAAATCTGCTCCTACAATTTCCTTAACCCCTACGTTCAGAATGTCCTTACCCATTACACTAACTGCAATATTTCTCAAATCATGCTGTCACCAATGTCCTTTCCATTACCCTATCCCTTAATACTTCTATAGTCAATATATTTACCTAAAGATGGGCTTAAGCTACAAATGTTCGAAGTAATACCTTCAACAGTTTCAGTCTACTATTATCTACTATTTTAATGTGCTAGAAATAACACAATAAATTTATATTCGCTTATAAAACTAGAAGAAATCTATTAGCTTTAATTGTATTTTTAGTCAATAAAAGCCAAATATTTTAATCCGCAATAGTTTAAAATGTTATCTGTTAATAAGTGAAAGTTAATAAGTGAAAGACTTAAGTCTTTAGAGTGGCAAATTGATTGTATATACCAGTTATACAATTTGTTTAAAAATGATTTATGTCAGATCATGTGGTTTGATCATTATTGTTTTAAGGATACTGCGATGTTTTGTAAATCTATATTAAATGGTGCCATATGACATTAAATAAAAAAAGGGAATGTTGTAAATGCATTATTTAACAAGTGAAATATTTCTACAATAAATCCATTTTAGATAAAATAAACATTGTGGGCTCTACAGTATTACATTCTCTGTGCAAATTAGTACGCGCAGCACAATTTTTTTTGCACGCAGCGTTAAACGTTAACACGTGTAAATTAACGCAGGTATTACGATCCGAGTGCATTTTTTCATCTGTCAAAAAATATTGCGCATAAAAAAGACATGCAAAAACACGCGTGCATTAACGTTGCGTGCAGAAATCGGTGGGCAGACTGGCTGAATCGCGTGAAAAAACAATCAGAATTAAGAACCACAATTGCCTCCCGTTCAGTTTTAGCACCTGTCAAAATCAATCTGAGTATACAGTGGCAAGAAAAAGTATGTGAACCCTTTGGGATTACGTGGAGTTTTGCATGAATTGGTCATAAAATGTGCTCTGATCTTCATCTAAGTCACAACAATTTGAAAAACACAGTCTGCTTAAAATAATACAACACAAACATTATATGTTTTCATGTGTTTATTGAACATAACATGTAAACATTCACAGTGCAGGGTGGAAAAAGTATGTGAACCCCTAGCTTAATGACTTTTCCAAGAGCTAATTGGAGCCAGGAGTGAGCCAACCTTGAGTCCGATCGGTGTGATATTATTGGAGGTGTTGCTGAAAGCTGTCCTGCCCTTTAAAAACACACACCAGTTTTGGGTTTCTGGTTTCAAGAAGCACTGCCTGATGTGAACCATGCCTCACAGAAAAGAGCTCTCAGAAGACCTACGATCAAGAATTGATGACTTGCATGAAGCTGGAAAAGGTTACAAAAGTATATCCAAAAGCCTTGATGTTCATGTGTACATGGTAAGACAGACTGTCTACAAATGGAGAAAGTTCAGCACGGTTGCTACTCTCCCTAGGCGTGGTCGTCCTGTAAAGATGACTGCAAGAGCACAGCGCAGAATGCTTAACGAGGTAAAGAAGAATCTTAGAATGTCAGCTAAAGACTTACAGAAATCTCTGGCACATGCTAACATTTTTGTTGACACATCTACAATAAGGAAAACATTAAACAAGAATGGAGTATATGGGAGGACACCACGGAGGAAGCCATTGCTGTCCAAAAAGAATATTGCAGCACGTTTAAAGTTTGCAAAAGAGCACCTGGATGTTCCACAGCACTACTGGCAAAATATTCTGTGGACAGATGAAACCAAAATTTAGTTGTTTGGAAAAAACACACAACACTATGTGTGGAGAAAAAAAGGCACAGCACACCAACATCAAAACCTCATCCCCACTGTAAAACATGGCAGAGGGAGCATCATGGTTTGGGGCTGCTTTGCTGCCTCAGGGCCTGGACGGATTGTTGTCATTGATGGAAAAATGAATTCCAGAGTTTATCAAGACATTTTTCAGGAAAACGTAAGACCATCTGTCCGCCAACTGAAGCTCCGCAGAGGATGGGTGATGCAACAGGACAATGACCCAAAGCATACAAGTAATTCAACAAAAGAATGGCTTCAACAAAACAAAATACGCCTTCTGGAGTGGCGCAGTCAGAGTCCTGACCTCAACCCAATTGAAATGCTGTGGCATGACCTCAAGAGAGCGATTCACACCAGACATCCCAAGAATATTGCTACACTGAAACAGTTTTGTGAAGAGGAGTGGTTCAAAATTACTCCAGATCGTTGTGCTGGTCTGATCTGCAACTACAGGAAACGTTTGGTTGAGGTTATTGCTGCCAAAGGAGGGTCAACCAGTTATTAAGTCCAAAGGTTCACATACTTTTTCCACCCTGCACGGTGAATGTTTACATGTTCTGTTCAATAAAAACATGAAAACATATAATGTTTGTGTTGTATAATTTTAAGCAGACTGTGTTTTTCAAATTGTTGTGACTTAGATGAAGATCAGAGCACATTTTATGACCAATTCATGCAAAACTCCACGTAATCCCAAAGGGTTCACATACTTTTTCTTGCCACTGTATATGCTCCAGCAATAATAAAAACAAGCACAACCTCTCTATTTTATTGTTTGGGTATGTGTAGAATGTGTAACTATACTGTGCTGTATTTTTTTTTCATGCTGGTGTATTTCATTTCGGCCAGAACGTTCAGATTTGCAGTTACCACCAGCTTTTAAAAGACGTTAAAATTATGCGCGCAAACGTCGTTCGTAAAAAGTTGCGCATTGATTGTAATACCATCCGCATACCAGCGCACACGAACGCATTTGCGCTCACAATGTTAAGTATGGGATGCGCGCACAAACTTATGTTTGCGCAGGGTCACTCACGTTAGACGTTAACGCGCATCGTATGCGTGAACATCGTAATATGACGTTCAGCGCAAAGGGTTTTGCCCCTCGCGTTAATGCGTTCTGCGCACGCGCACATATTTGCGCGAACAGTGTGATAGAGCCTGGTGTGTTTAAAAATCAATAACAGGCTGTCAGGCACGCTCACGTACCTGAGGGTGGACGACGAACGGTTAGCCCTAAGTGAAAACAGGAGCCTCGAGTTCGTAGAGAGAAACCAGTCCTTGTAGTGGCTGGGTTAACACAAATAATGAGGGCTGCCCTGTACTCAGGCCAACACCAACCAAGGGTACGTAACGGCTGTGCCGGTAAAGCAAGATAGAGTCACAATACGGTACCAGTCCTTATAGTGGCTGGGTTTCGCACAAACAGGAGGTGAACCTATAAGGCAGGGACACAAGGAGGACAGGAACCAGTCCTTAGAGTGGCTGGTGTAAACGCTGGTAAGCCAGGAACGTATATCAGAAAGCCAAGGGTATAGGCGAAAACAGAGTCGAGTAACAAGCCGGGTCAAGGGGTATAGAGGTACACAAGTCGAGAGAGAGATAGCCAGGTCATACACAGTAAGTCAAATTGAGTGAAATAAACGAGCACTTAAGGGTCAGACAGGCAAAACCACGAAAGGGCACTGAGGAATGGGAAAAGCAAGTTTAAATTTGGTGCCTTGCCTGCTGATTGGTCCTTCGCGGTCACATGGAGATTGGTGACGTCGCGCCGCCGGGAGGGCTAAATCCGGAACTGCCGGCGGCGCGCGCGCCTACTGCGCGCACACAGGACTCTGAGAGGACGCCGACCCCGGAGCCGGGAAGAAGGATGCCGGGTCGGCGGCCCGGCGGGACGCCGAGCCGGCGGCGCCCGCCGAGCCCTGACAGCACCCCCGCCTGAGGAACGCCCACCGGGCGGCTGGGAGCCGGGCGATCGGGAAAACGACGATGAAAGGCGGAGACCAATCGAGGAGCATGAACGTCACGTGACGAAACCCATGTGCGATCCGCGGGACCATAGCCAGTCCAATGAACCAAATACTGCAACCGATTGCGGACATAACGGGAATCCAAGATGGACTCAATTTCATACTCGGGAGTCCCATCAACCACCACAGGGGGAGGAGGGGAGTCAGGGCGAGTAAAACGGTTGCAGGAGAGCGGCTTCAATAAAGAGACATGAAAGGAGTTGGGAATACGCAAAGAGACAGGCAATTGCAGTGCGTATACTACGGGATTGATACATCGGAGTATTTTATACGGACCGATAAAACGAGGCGCGAATTTCATAGACGGGACCTTCAGACGAATGTGGCGTGTGCTGAGCCAAACCCTGTCACCCACATGGTACACTGGTGGAGGTCTGCGCCTCCGATCAGCCGCCCGCTTCTGGCTCAAGGAAGCGGATTCTAGATTCAACCTGGTCTTCTCCCAAATAACCCGGAGCTTATCTAGGTGTTCCTCCAGGGCAGGAATGTTCTGGGGGGAGAACGAGGATGGAAAAATAGTGGGATGCATACCCGTGACTATTTCGAAAGGAGAATATTTTGTCGACTGTGATGTGGCGTTGTTATACGCAAATTCTGCCCATGGTAACAGAGTAACCCAATCATCCTGTGCGTCAGAAATAAAACACCTTAAATAAGTCTCAAGCGTTTGGTTGGTTCTTTCGGCTAAACCGTTCGTTTGCGGGTGATACGCGGACGAAAAGGACAGTTTGACGCCCAACTGGTGACAGAAGCCTCTCCAGAACTTAGAGATAAACTGAGAACCCCGATCCGAGACGAGAACATTAGGAACACCATGTAGTCTGAATATTTCTTTGGTGAAAATCTGTACTAGCTCGCTGGAGGAGGGGAGCTTCTTTAACGGAATAAAATGTGCCATTTTAGAGAAGCGATCGACAACCACAAAAATCACAGTATGACCAAGTGAAGGGGTTAGTTCCACTAGGAAGTCCATAGCTAAATGAGACCAAGGGCGCTCAGGGATCGGTAGGGGTTGGAGGAGGCCAGCAGGACAAAGGCGGGAGGATTTGGAACGGGTACAAACAAAACAGGTGGTTACGTAATCTTTTACATCCTTAGTAAGTGTCGGCCACCAAAGGTGTCGTTTAATCAAGTCAAGAGTTTTATTTACCCCAAAATGTCCAGCGAATTTGGATTCGTGAAAGAGCTGTAAAGCAGTGGGTACCTCTACAGAAGGAACGAATAGCTTATTCTGTGGTTTAGACGGGGGAGCCAGAGCCTGTTTAGAGAGTAAGAGGTTCCAGAAAGGAGACTCGACTCGTGTACTCAGAGAGGCTAAAATTTTCCTTTCGGGAACTATGGACACAGGTACAGACACTGGAGTTGCTAGGGGTTCATATTGTCTGGAGAGTGCGTCGGCCTTAACATTTTTAGACCCGGGTCTGTACGTAATGAGGAAGTCAAATCTGGTGAGAAAAAGGCCCATCGAGCTTGTCTAGGGTTCAACTTTTAGCCTCGGACAGGTAAATCAAATTTTTGTGGTCAGTGAGAATGGAAAACGGACAGGTGGAGCCCTCCAAGAGATGGCGCCATTCTTTTAAGGCCAAAATAATGGCTAACAATTCCCTGTCCCCAATGTCATAACGGGCCTCGGTAGGGGACAATTTCCTAGAATAAAAACCACAGGGTTGCATAGGCTTGTCATCAGCTGGACGTTGGGACAAGACGGCTCCTACCCCGGTTTCTGATGCGTCAACCTCTAAAACGAAGGGTCTATTGGGATCAGGGTGGTGTAGAATGGGAGCAGTGGAAAAGGCCTCCTTTAACCGTTCGAAAGCCTCCAGGGCACTGGAGGACCAATTCTGAGTGTCACCTCCCTTTCTCGTCAATGCTGTAATGGGTGCAATAATGGACGAAAAGCCCTTGATAAACCGTCTATAGTAATTGGAGAAGCCAATAAACCTTTGAATGGCCTTGAGGCCCTTGGGAAGAGGCCAGTGACTGATGGCCTCCAGTTTTTTGGGATCCATCATGAAACCAGAGGAGGATATAACATAACCCAAAAACTGTACCTGTTGGACATCGAATAGGCATTTTTCTAGCTTGCAGTAGAGGCCGTTGGCCAAGAGCTTAGATAAGACGAGTCGTACATGTACGTGGTGGGTGTTCAGATCAGGGGAATGTATTAACACATCATCAAGGTAAACCACGACAAAACAAGGGGTGTACTCTCGTAACACATCATTAATAAACGCCTGAAACACTGCTGGAGCGTTACATAAACCGAAGGGCATAACCAAGTACTCGTAATGCCCTAACCTGGTGTTAAACGCAGTCTTCCACTCATCCCCGTGTTTGATTCTTATTAAATTGTACGCTCCTCTGAGATCCAGTTTCGAAAAGATTTTGGAATGTTTCAGGCGGTCAAACAGCTCGGGGATGAGTGGAATGGGGTAGGCATTTTTAACGGTGATCTTGTTCAACCCTCGAAAATCGATACAGGGTCTAAGATCACCCTCCTTTTTCTGCACAAAGAAAAACCCTGCCCCAGCGGGTGAGGAGGAAGGACGAATAAACCCTTTTTTAAGGGAATCTTTAATGTACTCCTCCAAAACCTTATGTTCTTTCACGGACAAAGGATAGACAGCCCCTTTAGGAGGCATGGTACCAGGAAGAAGGTCGATGGCACAATCGTAAGAACGATGGGGGGGTAATCTATCGGCTCTCTTTTGTCAAACACAGGTGCCAAGTCCGAGTAGGGGACAGGAATGGAAGTCGTCAGAGGAGGGGCCGTGGGCAAATTCAAGACATTAATGGATAGTGGAATCTCAATACAAGAAGCCATACAATCATTATCCCACTTCGCGATCTGACGAGCTCGCCAGTCAATAACAGGGTTATGGCGGGTTAACCAGGGGTAACCCAGTACGATAGGATAGGAAGGGGACGAAATAGCATGGAAGAACATACTTTCTTTATGACACAGTCCTATCCCAACAGTAATATTGCGAGATTCAAACAAAACAAAAGGGGTTTCGAGAGGTCTGCCATCGATGGCCTGTACAAGTAATGGGGTTTCCTTTTCAACCAGGGGTATGGCATGTTTGCGAGCAAAATTTATGTCAATAAAGTTATCGGCAGCACCAGAGTCTACTAAGGCATAGAGTTGTACCGGGTTACGGGAACTCTCCCAGGATAGAGTAACCGGAACCCGGAGTCTATTTTCCAGTTTGGGGGACGAAGGAAAAGCGCCTAAGAGC
Organism: Leptobrachium leishanense; assembly: GCA_009667805.1. Taxonomy (NCBI): domain Eukaryota; kingdom Metazoa; phylum Chordata; class Amphibia; order Anura; family Megophryidae; genus Leptobrachium; species Leptobrachium leishanense. The sequence goes on along the minus strand of CM019064.1, from coordinate 108,912,025 downwards.
TGTCCCCTAGAGGCACTTAGGCATGAGAGTTTCCCGCTGGACCCTGGGGGCGTTTTGAACAGCCCTTAAGGAAATGACCCCCAAACCACAGTACAGGCATAAACCCTCACGTCGTCTGCGTTGTTTTTCACTATCAGGGATCTTGGTGCTATCTAATTGCATGGGTTCGGGGGGTGAATGAGACTCGGGAAGCAAAGGTACAGAAAACCGGGGAGGCTGCCTAACCGGTGGTCTTTTAGACCTCTCCTTAGTAAGTCGACGATGGCGAAGGCGTTCATCGATAAAGGACAGGTAAGTAATCAAGTCTTCCAGGTCCCCTGGGAGATCTCTGGCCGCTATCTCATCTTGCAACTCATCGTTCAGGACCCTCAGAAAACACGGCTATCAAAGCCTCATTGTTCCAGTTCAATTCAGAAGCCAATGATCTAAACTCCAGAGCATATTCACCCAGTGATTCGCACCCTGGCGCAAGCGTAACAAGGATTTTGCGGCATTGGTTTTACGCCCGGGAGGGTCAAACACCCTACGAAAGGCCGACATAAAGTCACGATAATTATAGACAATCGGTTTATCGGTATCCCAAAGAGGGTTAGCCCAACTCAACGCTTTGTCGGTAAGATGGTTGATGACAAAAGCGATTTTGGCACGATCTGTAGGGTAAGACCACGGGGTTAATTCGAAATGAATGGAAATCTGGTTCAGAAAACCTCGACAGGCGGTAGGATCGCCCCCATAACGTACTGGAGGTAGCAAGTTAGGGTACGAGGTGGGCACAGAGAACGGTTCGGAAGGGAGAGGATTCACGGGAGGGGAAACCTCTACCTGGGTAGGGGCGGTACGGGTGAGCAGCGTTTGGAGGGCCTGGGCGAACTGATCAAGACGGTGATCTTGCTCCTCCAAACGGCTTTCTAGACCAGAGAATTGCTGAGCGGTCCCTGCAAGGTCCATGGCCCTTTCGTGATGTCAGGCACGCTCACGTACCTGAGGGTGGACGAACGGTTAGCCCTAAGTGAAAACAGGAGCCTCGAGTTCGTAGGAGAGAAACCAGTCCTTGTAGTGGCTGGGTTAACACAAATAATGAGGGCTGCCCTGTACTCAGGCCAACACCAACCAAGGGTACGTAACGGCTGTGCCGGTAAAGCAAGATAGAGTCACAATGCGGTACCAGTCCTTATAGTGGCTGGGTTTCGCACAAACAGGAGGTGAACCTATAAGGCAGGGACACAAGGAGGACAGGAACCAGTCCTTAGAGTGGCTGGTGTAAACGCTGGTAAGCCAGGAACGTATATCAGAAAGCCAAAGGGTATAGGCGAAAACAGAGTCGAGTAACAAGCCGGGTCAAGGGGTATAGAGGTACACAAGTCGAGAGAGAGATAGCCAGGTCATACACAGTAAGTCAAATTGAGTGAAATAAACGAGCACTTAAGGGTCAGACAGGCAAAACCACGAAAGGGCACTGAGGAATGGGAAAAGCAAGTTTAAATTTGGTGCCTTGCCTGCTGATTGGTCTTCGCGGTCACATGGAGATTGGTGACGTCGCGCCGCCGGAGGGCTAAATCCGGAACTGCCGGCGGCGCGCGCGCCTACTGCGCGCACACAGGACTCTGAGAGGACGCCGACCCCGGAGCCGGGAAGAAGGATGCCGGGTCGGCGGCCCGGCGGGACGCCGAGCCGGCGGCGCCCGCCGAGCCCTGACACAGGCTAACTTCACTATTAATTGATAGTGGATCTAGAATCGAGTTTCCGTTAGAAGTGATCAGCTTGAAAGATGTAGAATATATTATTAAAGCTGGAATCTTACCTTGTTTATAAGAACTCAACCAAGCAAGAGTTTTAACTGTGAGAAATTGTAAATTCAGACCTGCCAAGGCTAAAATGAAAGCCAAAGCTATGAAAACGTTAATGATGCTATATGAATGTCAACAGATTGCCTCTTAGAACAACAAGTGGGTCACACATGTTTATGGGAGCCCCCAATATAATAAATAATTCAATTTAATAAGCCTCACTCAAACATTAACAGCCTACATGGAAAAGACGCCAAAATATATCATAAGGTTCATGATGCCCAGAATCTGTGTCATTCTTAGTTTCCGGATTAAATACACATTAAGTAGATTTCCCACAACTGATGATGTGAATTTCATGATCATAGTAATACTTGTTCATTGGGTTTATTTACAGATCCTTTTAGTAACAAATTCGTTTTTTGTACCTATTTAGTTGTGCTATGTTCTTGCTGTAAGATGCCATGTTATGCTATTGATGATTTTATATTGATAGGTTTGTGGTACACTGCACATTTCATTGATTATAATCTGCCATGAGTAAGACCTAATAGTAGTAACACCATAACGAAATTGCCAAGTAAGGTAGCCTGATTGGGAGTTTTTATGGTGTGGTAGTTAATTGGGATGAAGGGACTAAAGATCATCGAAGCACAACTATAGTGATCAATTTCAAATTAATTGAAACATTTTTATAACCAAGGCTCACATGGGTTATTAAGCTGTACTTCATTTTTTTACCTTCATTACCAAGTGGTTTTCCACAGAACCATTGGTAGGTACTGATGGTTTTGTGGAAAGCTACTTTAAATGATTCCTTATCCCGATAAGCAACACATACACGTATGTGCATGTGCACACACATATACACATACACATGCAAACAACATCTATTTGCACTGTAATATCATTACAATCGAAATGCAGACAATGTCGACTATTTGACAAGCAGCTGGCTCCCTCTGCTGTTCAATCTTGGTATTGCCCTATAATTGTAGAGTGCAAATAATAGATTTCAGTCAGTGTTCACTGTGTTATAGGACACTAGCTTTTGCCCGCGGCTTCGCTCGCGTGGATTTTAGGATTTGTTAAAATAGTTTTTTAAAAGAAACTTGAGGTTTTTTTGGTAGAACCCCCCCCCCCCTTTCCACCCCATTTGGGATTTTTGGAAAATTGTAAAACACGTGTTTTTTTACTTTTCAAGAAGAATGTAAGTGCCAAATTTCACACCTGTAACATCTTTGGTTTTTGAAATATAGGTATACTGATAAAAGTATTCACATCCCTTTCCCCCACCCCCCTTAACTGGATTTTCAGAAAATGGTAAAACATGTCTTTTTTTTTTTTGCACGAAGATTGTAAATATCGGATTTCACTCCTGTAATATCATTGGTTTTTGAAATATTTATTTATAAAGGATTTTACCAGGATTTTTATAGGTATAGTGATAAAGGTATTCAGCCCCCTTTTTGCCCCCCCCCTGGATTTTTGGAAAATGGTAAAATACATGTTGTTTTATTTTCAAGATGAATCTAAATACCAATTTTCACGTCTGTAACATCTTCTGTTTTTGAGATATAGGTATACTGTTGAAAAGTATCACCACGTGGGATTCTTGGAAAATGGTAAAACATGTGTATTTTTATTTTTCAAGAATATTGTAAGTGCCAGATTTCACTCCTGTAACATCTTTGGTTTTTGGAAATATAGGTATACTGATAAAAGTATTCAACCCCCCTTTTCCCCCTCCTACTGGATTTTTTGAAAATGGTAAAATAGCAGTTTTTTTTGTTTCTCAAGGCAAATCTAAATACCAATTTTCACATCTGTAACATCTTCTATTTTTGAGATGTAGGTATCCTGTTTAAACGTATTCACCCCCCCTTTTTACCCCCCTCCACTTGGATTTTTGGAAAATGGTAAAACACGTGTTTCTTTATTTTCAAAAGATTGTAATTACCAAACTTCACACCTGTAACATCTTGGTTTTTGAACTATAGATATACTGATAAAAGTATTCAGACCCCTTTCCCTCATCCCCCCCTTATTTGGATTTGTGGAAAATGGCAAAACACGTTTGTTTGTTTTTTCACGAAGACTGTAAATACCAAATTTCACACCTGTAACATCTTTGTTTTTGGAAATATAGGAATACTGATAAGTATTCAACCCCCTTTTTGCCCCCCTCCCACTGAATTTTTGGAAAATGGTAAAATAGGTGTTTTTTTGTTTCTCAAGACGAATCTAAATACCAATTTTCACGTATGTAACATATTCTGTTTTTGAGATATAGGTATCCTGTTTAAAAGTATTCAGTCCCCCTTTTTTCACCCCTCTTGGGATTTTTGGAAAATGGCAAAACACCTGTTTTTATTTTTCAAGAAGATCGTAAACACCAAATTTCACATCTGTAACAACTTTGGTTTTTGAAATATAGGTATAATGATAAATATATTCAGACCCCTTTCCCCCGACCCCCCCCCAATTGGATTTGTGGAAAATGGCAAAAAACATGTTTGGTTTTTTTCACGAAGATTGTAAATACCAAATTTCACACCTGTAACATCTTCGGTTTTTGAAATATAGGTATACTGATAAAGGTATTCAACCCCCGTTTTTGCCCCCCCAAGGAATTTTTAGAACATGGTAAAATAGGTGTTGTTTTATTTTTCAAGACGAATCTAAATACCAATTTTCAGGACTGTAACATCGTCTGTTTTGGAGATACAGGTATCCTGTTTAAAATATTTAAAATATTCAACCCCTTTTTTCGCCCCACTTGGATTTTTGAAAAACGGTAAAATACGTGTTTTTTTATTTTTCAGGACGAATCTAAATACCGATTTTCACATCTGTAGCATCTTCTGTTTTTGAGCTATAGGTATCCTGTTTAAAATATTCATCCCCCCCTTTCACCCCCATATGGGTGGATTTTCCAAAAATCCTTCCTTAATGGGCGCCTAAATCATAAAAACAGTGCACCTTCAAAATTTCACGTTCCTAGGTTAAACGGTTTCAGCTGGGCGTTGATGAGTCAGTCAGTCAGGACTTTCGCGTTTATGATAAAAGTATTCAACCCCCCTTTTTGCCCCCCCAAGGAATTTTCAGAAAATGGTAAAATACGTGTTTTTTTTATTTGTCAAAATGAATCTAAATACCGATTTTCACGTCTGTAACATCTTCTGTTTTTAAGATATAGGTATCCTGTTTAAAATATTCAACCCCTTTTTCACCCCCTTAGGGGTGAAGTTTCCAAAAATCCTTTGTTGGTGGGTGCCCACATCATAAAAACAGTGCACCTTCAAAATTTCACATTCCTAGGTTAAACGGTTTCAGTTGGGCGTTGATGAGTCAATCAGTCAGGACTTCCACGTTTATGATAAAAGTATTCAACCCCCCTTTTTGCCCCCAAGGAATTTTCAGAAAATGGTAAAATACGTGTTTTTTTATTTGTCAAGATGAATATAAAACCGATTTTCACGTCTGTACCATCTTCTGTTTTTAAGATATAGGTATCCTGTTTAAAATATTTAAAATATTCAACCCCGATTTTTTTGCCCCCAGTTGATTTTTTGAAAAACAGTAAAATATGTGTTTTTTATTTTTCAAGAAGAATCTAAATACTGATTTTCATGTCTGTAATATCTTCTGTTTTTAAGATATAGGTATCTTGTTTAAAATATTTAAAATATTCAACCCCCTTTTATCGCCCCCCAGTCGAATTTGTTAAAAACGGTAAAATACATGTTTTTTTATTTTTCAAGATGAATCTAAATACCAATTTTCACATCTGTAGCATCTTCTGTTTTTGAGGTATCCTGTTTAAAATATTCAACCCCCTTTTTCACCCCCTTAGGGGCGGAGTTTTCAAAAATCCTTCCTTAGTGGGTGCCTACATCATAAAAACAGTGCACCTTCAGAATTTCATATTCCTAGGTTAAACGGTTTCAGCTGGGCGTTGATGAGTCAGTCAGTCAGTCAGTCAGGACTTTCGCGTTTATATATATATATATAGATTGACCGATATATGCCCAATGTACTGTAATTTTAAGGACATATTATGGAGTTCATTAGCAAATTGCAAAATCATTTAACACACAAAAAAGTACTCCCCTCTGGTCCACAGCGCAATCTGCCATCTCCTCTCCTTGTCACCTTCTGCCCGTCCTGTACTATAAAGTAGAATTAATCTTGCAGAGCCCTATCTTTGGTCTATATGGAAACCTGGAGACTCTGCCAGCAGTTGTATTGGATTCCCATATACTATAGTCAAACTGCTAATATTGAAGCATTGTCATAACAGATTTGGCAATAGGGAGCCACTAAAATGTAACAGCTCGTGGCACATTTTCTCATTATGAGCTCAGCTGGAATAGGAACCCAGATTTAGCATTTTCCTCTTTATATGGTGAGCTGTATTGCATCCTTACATTACAATGTGAAGATGTGCACAAAACTGCTTTAACACTATTTCTGGCTTTTGCTGTATACTGATTTAAATCCAATATATAAAATCATCAAGGAAACATTTTTCATTTTAGCCCCTTCACTACCATGACTGAGTATACTCAATCTTCAAAAACACCTTCTGGTGCGTCAATACTGATTATACTCAATATGTTCTAAGAGAAACGCAAAGGAATTGTTTTTATTATAAATGGGCTCTAGAATGTGCCTCCAAATCCCCCGACCCCCCCCCCCAATTGGATTTGTGGAAAATGGCAAAAAACATGTTTGGTTTTTTTCACGAAGATTGTAAATACCAAATTTCACACCTGTAACATCTTCGGTTTTTGAAATATAGGTATACTGATAAAGGTATTCAACCCCCGTTTTTGCCCCCCCAAGGAATTTTTAGAACATGGTAAAATAGGTGTTGTTTTATTTTTCAAGACGAATCTAAATACCAATTTTCAGGACTGTAACATCGTCTGTTTTGGAGATACAGGTATCCTGTTTAAAATATTTAAAATATTCAACACCTTTTTTTGCCCCACTTGGATTTTTGAAAAACGGTAAAATAGGTGTTTTTTTATTTTTCAGGACGAATCTGTATACCGATTTTCACATCTGTAGCATCTTCTGTTTTTGAGCTATAGGTATCCTGTTTAAAATATTCATCCCCCCCTTTCACCCCCATATGGGTGGATTTTCTAAAAATCCTTCCTTAATGGGCGCCTAAATCATAAAAACAGTGCACCTTCAAAATTTCACGTTCCTAGGTTAAACGTGTTCAGCTGGGCGTTGATGAGTCAGTCAGTCAGGACTTTCGCGTTTATGATAAAAGTATTCAACCCCCCTTTTTGCCCCCCCCAAGGAATTTTCAGAAAATGGTAAAATACTTGTTTTTTTTATTTGTCAAGATGAATCTAAATACCGATTTTCACGTCTGTAACATCTTCTGTTTTTAAGATATAGGTATCCTGTTTAAAATATTCAACCCCTTTTTCACCCCCTTAGGGGTGAAGTTTCCAAAAATCCTTTGTTGGTGGGTGCCCACATCATAAAAACAGTGCACCTTCAAAATTTCACATTCCTAGGTTAAACGGTTTCAGTTGGGCGTTGATGAGTCAATCAGTCAGGACTTTCGCGTTTTATTCAACCCCCCTTTTTGCCCCCCAAGGAATTTTCAGAAAATGGTAAAATACGTGTTTTTTTATTTGTCAAGATGAATCTAAATACCGATTTTCACGTCTGTACCATCTTCTGTTTTTAAGATATAGGTATCCTGTTTAAAATACTTAAAATATTCAACCCCGATTTTTTTGCCCCCAGTTGATTTTTTGAATATTCAACCCCCCTTTTTGCCCCCCAAGGAATTTTCAGAAAATGGTAAAATACGTGTTTTTTATTTTTCAAGAAGAATCTAAATACTGATTTTCATGTCTGTAATATCTTCTGTTTTTAAGATATAGGTATCTTGTTTAAAATATTTAAAATATTCAACCCCCTTTTATCGCCCCCCAGTCGAATTTGTTAAAAACGGTAAAATACATGTTTTTTTATTTTTCAAGACGAATCTAAATACCGATTTTCACATCTGTAGCATCTTCTGTTTTTGAGGTATCCTGTTTAAAATATTCAACCCCCTTTTTCACCCCCTTAGGGGCGGAGTTTTCAAAAATCCTTCCTTAGTGGGTGCCTACATCATAAAAACAGTGCACCTTCAGAATTTCACGTTCCTAGGTTAAACGGTTTCAGCTGGGCGTTGATGAGTCAGTCAGTCAGTCAGGACTTTCGCGTTTATATATATATATATAGATTGACCGATATATGCCCAATGTACTGTAATTTTAAGGACATATTATGGAGTTCATTAGCAAATTGCAAAATCATTTAACACACAAAAAAGTACTCCCCTCTGGTCCACAGTGCAATCTGCCATCTCCTCTCCTTGTCACCTTCTGCCCGTCCTGTACTATAAAGTAGAATTAATCTTGCAGAGCCCTATCTTTGGTCTATATGGAAACCTGGAGACTCTGCCAGCAGTTGTATTGGATTCCCATATACTATAGTCAAACTGCTAATATTGAAGCATTGTCATAACAGATTTGGCAATAGGGAGCCACTAAAATGTAACAGCTCGTGGCACATTTTCTCATTATGAGCTCAGCTGGAATAGGAACCCAGATTTAGCATTTTCCTCTTTATATGGTGAGCTGTATTGCATCCTTACATTACAATGTGAAGATGTGCACAAAACTGCTTTAACACTATTTCTGGCTTTTGCTGTATACTGATTTAAATCCAATATATAAAATCATCAAGGAAACATTTTTCATTTTAGCCCCTTCACTACCATGATTGAGTATACTCAATCTTCAAAAACACCTTCTGGTGCGTCAATACTGATTATACTCAATATGTTCCAAGAGAAACGCAAAGGAATTGTTTTTATTATAAATGGGCTCTAGAATGTGCCTCCAAATGTTTAGCACCTCGGACATGACAACTGAGTTGCTAAGACAGTTTGATCAGCTTGGAGTTCCATTTTTTCTTTCAAGGAAAACCAGAGCCCAAGCTGCATTATAGAGAGGTAGTAGCACTTTTTGGTCAGTAGATGGTGAAATCTGTCAAATAGCACATACAGTACAGAAATCTACTTTTGAGATTTTTGTGATTTTCCATAAAGTGACATTGCTTTTCTGGAAAATGACATGGTCATGAAGGTTTTAAACGCTAGCCAAAGCAAGAACAACATATTGTTTAAATTTAGAATCCCTCAACTTTCGCTCAAATATTGAAAACATATTTGAAAGGTATTGTGATTAAAAACATATCAAATTAATCAATAAATTGTATGGGCTCCATTACATATCTCCCACTAAAACGGGGGTGCTAGGGAGAAAAAACTGCACCCGCAGTTTTCTCTCTAGCGCCCCCGTTTTAACAGGAGATTACAATGCAGGCGCTTTTTTTGAGAAAGAATTTTACCAGGAAGGATACATTAAGATTTCTCTTGTTTTCAAGTATGTCCTGCTTAAAAGGTCCATAGGACTCCATTGAGTTTCTCCTGTGCCTGTCTCGCGAGATCGGCAGGTCGGCGTAGTGATACGCAGGGAGAGACTGGGGACTTTTTTCCCCAGTCTCGCCCTGCTCCTGCCGGAAGGAGGGGGCAGACGGAGCCGCGGTCCTCGCCACGGGACAGGAGGTGAGTATCTGGATTTTTTTGGGGGGTTACTGCTGGTGCTAATGGATTTTGCACCAGTGGAATCCGTTAACACCAAGTCCTGGCTGTGGTTAACATTTTGTTAACCGCAGCCGGACCTTAATCAGCATTAGAACTTTGTAATCCTAACGCTGATTAACACTTTGCGCTCCCCATGTTAAGTATAGGGAGAGCAAAGTACAGTAACCTCACACTGAAAAGCGCAAGGTACCAAACGCTAACGGGTTACTTAACCCGTTAGCATTTGGATTGTAATTTGAATTGGCTACCAGGGCTAACATTAACGCTCACTCAGGTGAGTGCTAACATTAGCACGCAGTATGGAATGTGGCCCTATGTGTTTTAGTGGATGGCAATATATGTCAATTCATGCCCAGTTGTCAATATAAATTCATTTTATGTTTGACATTCGTAAACAAGGCTCAAATCCCAATGTTTTTCTTTAAAGATTCCTGAAAAATGAAAATAAACATTGGATTTTGTTTCAGTTGTGAACAGCAATATCATATTAAAAACCTGTATTTATAGGAACTGAGCGAGCTAAATAATCAGCAGGTTCAACCTGTTGCTGTAAGTTTAACATAGTCCAAAACACCAACTAACATTCACAGGTTTAACATGTAACTCATCATTCTTGCTGTAACAATGGGAGGAAAAATAATTGTCCTGAATTTTGTTAAAAGAAATCTTTCATTTCTTAGTGAACTTAGATTTGTTTCCATAGAAACACTTAGCGGCTTTTGTCATTGAGATAGTACCACTCAATAACTTTGTATTAACAATCAGGGAGCTTACTAATGTTCTGCTATTATAATTTCTCCCTTTCCAGAGAAAAAAGTAATTTCGGTAGCATACTATGATAAAGTTAATAAAGCCACTAAAAGAAAGCAATCACTGGTGCAGAGATGGCTTATTACACCAAAGAAAATGAAGGAGTTCTATATGTATATTTTGGAATGTGGTGCAAAAATTAATTTAACTTTTTTTTCTGCTCAGATGTTGACTGTCTCATCTAAACTGTTTCCATAAATTCTCTTCATTCTTCTTATAGTAACCTCAAACAGGATGCTTGAATAAATAATATCTGTTTGTTAAAACCTTCTCTTCATTTAACATGCTATGTAATAATGCTAAAATATATGATATATGAAAGATGTAATATTAACCTTCTACTAGACTTTACAGTGTATCAAAATATTAAAAACATTATTTAAGTCTAAATGACACCAATAGACCTACAGGGTTATTCAAAGAGAATCGAAAAGTCACCGCACGTTCGGTGACTTTTCGTTCTTTTCAAGTCAGTGCGATTTGGCGATCCCATTTCGGCGACCCTGCGGTGTATTCAGCAAGCACCACAGGGCCGCCGTAATGCAGGGAAAAGTGGCCGCAAACCCGCCGAAAACTCACCACAAAATGAGGGCAAACGCACACCGAAACCCGCAAAAACATCTGGATTCACCCCGCTGAACACACCAGAGAAACCCGAGCAGCCGCCGATCAGAGCGCAGAGCAGCCGCCGGAAAATCCCGACACCGCTAGACGAAGGAGGTGAAGAAAAAAAAAAAACAGTACGCTTGAATATTTGAAAAGTGAAACGCTGCTTGCAAACAAACTACTGAGCGAAAATGTCTGAAATTTACATATAAGATCCAATGAATGATAATAAAAAGGGAATATCACCAATATTCTCTTGCTCCAGATGAAGCTGACGTGCAGCTGGCGAAACATATGTTGAGTTAATGTCCAACTTTTTATTTTAAAGTTGTCTATGTTGTGTCAGCATCGCTAGGGTCAGGATAGAATTTATGAGCATGAGCTCTATCAGCATTAGGGCAATTTTGGGTTGGTAAATCAATTTTGGCTGCACTTAAGTGAGCTTAATGGCCTTTTTCCTCGATCTTCCTTATGTGGACTGTATTATTACATAGTATTAGTGCCTTCTAGTGCTTTCCATTCAGCCCATCATTCAGCCTATTAATGCTTGGTTAGTTATCCAATTCACCCTACGATGCTGTATGTGTATATGTGTTTTAAAGTTTGAGATCTGAGAGTGTTATTTGTTCATTAAAGTTCATTTAGTACTAGCCACTCCCTGATCATCAGTTGATGGGCCTTGCTGCCTGTTATACTGGTTATTTTCTTCTGTGTTTGTATATGTAATAATAAAGGTTTAATCCTGTAGATGGGAGTGTTGTCCACCTTTTTCTGTGTGGACAGGTGATTGTTTTCTAGGTGGGATCATTTTTTCACCTTTGCTGTTATATTCGTTTACAGTCAGTTGCTGTAACAGCTGAGCCTGATATATTGTACTGAGAGATAATATAACAAGCAGCCGATCTCAGCGCTGACAGCCACTGGATTTAAAGGGCTAAAAAAATAAAGGCTCCTCTCTGTATAATGTATCGAACATCCTCCTGCATTAATTAATACCCCTCTCTGTATAAAGTAGATAACATCCTCCTGCATTAATTAATACCCCACTCTGTATAATGTATACAGCATCCACCTGCATTAATTAATGTCCCTCTCTGTAAAGAACATCCTCCTCAATTTATACCTTTCGCTGTATAATGTATAGAACATCCTCCTGCATTAATGCCCCTCTCTGTATAGAAGAAAACATCCTACTGCATTGGCATGTGGAGGGTGCAGAACTTCGGAATGCAATGCTTATCCAGCACAGGAGAGGGAACTTTTACTTAAACTTTGTATCTCTGTGGGGGAGACACAGGAATATAAAAGCAGGGGAGAGGGAAAATATTAACGTAAATCGGTCTGAAAGCTCAGAGAAGAGATGACTGGTGCAAATTTATTTTTATAATAAACTAAAGCACTTTAAATCTAGGGAAAACATTCAAATAAATCACACTGAAGGCTCATAATGACAGAGTAACTGTGAGAGCTGGATACTAAATGTATCAGACGTAAAAAAAAACTTTATAACAAGCAGCACTGGAAGAGGAGAGGGACTTTATATAAAACGTGTATTATAGATGAGGAAAGGGGGATAGTGCTCCTGGATAATATAAAATGTATTAGACCTAAGCCCCTATTATGCAGAGCAGGAGGGGAGATAACACACATTTTATAATGTCCCTCTCTTCTCCCAGCGCTGCTTGTTATAAAGGGGTTTTTACTATCCCGCCCTCCTCTGTCATTAGCTTTCAGTGTGATTTATTTGAATGTTTTCCTTCTCCAGCTGCTTTTATCATCTTGTCTGCCTCATAGACATGCAAGGGTTAAGTAAAGTTTTCCTCTCCTGTGCTGGCTCTCTGTGCTGCGAGTGAGTATTCTGGAGCCCTATCACTGTCGGATGTTTGGGTAGGGGTCAGGAAGGATTACGCATACAAACCTTTTCTGTCGCTTTGCGATGTTGCGCTTCATTACTGGTCTCCTTCACTCAATGTAATATCACAAAAAGGACTGAAACTAAAATGTAGTGCATTTAATTTTAGTTTCATTCGTTTTTGTACTGAGCAGTTTCGTATCTCTTGAGTCATACTAAAACTAAATTATCCCAAAATTCAGACTAAATCGTTTTAGTACTAAATGAATGCACATGTCTACTGTTTTATACACGGTGATAGTACGCAAGACTTTGTCGAGGTAAAGTTATGCCAGCATCCTTATGATTTGGCTTTGAAGGCAATCTGCGTAGACAAAGGATAACTTCATATGGGTAGTTATAGAACTATATTAGTGATTAACTTTACTACCTTTCGTCTGTCATTTACCAATTTAATTTTCATACCAATTAACTTCCTTTAACCCCTTCACTGTTGAGCCATTTAACCTCTGTGTGCTGAGCTCATTTTTGTCATTTTTGCTCATCATTTTTGAACGCGCTTTAAAGTCATGTTTTCAAATTATATATCCTTTTTTTTGGCAGACTCAGCAGATTCAAAATATATCATTATTTAATGTATACATCATGCCCTGCCAGAATGTTATAACAAAAAATATTAAAAAATTTGAATTTCCATTACAATTAAATCATCTACGTGTAAAGTATTTTTTTTTTTTTAACATTTTATCATCCGAGCCTTTGCAGTTATCTATTTTATGGGGTACAATTTAGAACTGGGAACCCGTTACTTTATTTTTCTCAGAAATTGCGTGATTTCAGCTAACCCCCCAAAAAATTGTTAGTGCAGCATCATTGTTCCCATTATAATTTAAATGTTTACAATAGGTCTACATTAATAAAAAATAAAAACATTTATTTTTTATTATTATTTGTATTTTTTTTAATTATTTTTTTTACCTTTAACATGGTCATGTTTGGTATCATTGGAAAGGCCATGCCATCACCCAAATGATGGATCCAGTATGCCTCTCTTAATCTGATGTCCAAATTTTCTTTGCGTAGTCCTAGGTGAATTTGTTCAATTGCTTCGAACTGAAGGCTCAAGGTTGATCCATTATGTAAGAAGTTCAAATGTCTCGGAGTTACCTTGGTGTAACATACTGATCTAATATGCTCCAAGATCTATATCTTGAATTACCTTAGCGTTTTACAGATATATGTCTTACCACAACTGCATGCTATGTGATATATCACACCATCGCTTCTGCAATTAAAAAAGTTTTTAACCTTAAAGGAAAAAGTATCATCATGACTGTAGATGGTTTTGGACTCTTTGGAGATGAAGTTACAGGCTTTACATTTTTTTACGCACCTGTATGTACCTAAGAATGGATTTGTTTAACCAGTTGCCTTTTTTTTAGTTCCTGACCTTTGAAAATGGCTCCTCACCAGTATATCGTTAAGATTTTTTGTCCTTCGTGCTGCCATAGTTACTCCAGATGGGAGACTTTTCCCTAAGTGTCGGTCCGGTTTGAGAATTGGCCTTCACTTTATCCCAGCCTATATCGAAGTTGCCTACCAATCTCGTACTTTGATCTTCCTTCTTCTCATCTATCAGTAGGCTTTCACATGTACAAACCAGCGCTCTCTTATAGGCTTGTTTCAAGATCCTATTAGGACCCAGTACGGTGCAATATCTTGGTCATTTGGCTATTCAAAACGCTGCCAGTTCAAATATTGGTGAATTCACAGTGAAATACAGTGATCTTCGGTGGCAGTGAAATCCCCATAGAGAAGTAATGGTTAATCCATTCAGAGAACACCACCGAAATGTCAGTGAAATGCCCTGATTTTCGGTGGTTTCATTCAACAGGTTTAATCAGGCGAATCCCATAGGTTTCAAAGTAAAAAAAACGCCTTATTTTTCTTAAATATTTATTAAACCATTTATTCTTTTTACTTGCAGCAAAAAGTCTCTTTATCAATTTTTTTTAGGATTTTTACAGGATTTTTTCAGCAATTTGTTTTTTACAATTTTTAAAAAAATTATGTTTATTTTGTAACAGACTTTTTTATTATTATTCATAGAACATTATATAATATTTTCGTGCAGTAGTTTTTTTGCAAACACCTTTTCAAAGCTGAATTTTTTTTTACCTTTTCGTTGGCTTGTTGACTTTACACAGCAGCCAATTGGCGCTCTGTTTGGTGGGTTGTCAGCATTTTTTGGATAGATTTGTTGTTTTTTCAGTGTTTTTTCTGATTGATTCTGCGGTTTTGCAACAGGTTTTTGGATGCGTTCGACGGCTCATTCATTCCACTTCAAGGACCCTGCGGTGAATGCTGAATTTCCATGCAGGGTCGGCAAATAAGACTAGCCAAAGTGCGGGGCATGGAATTGCACCGAAATGTTGTGACATTTCGGTGCTCTCTGAATAGCCCTGTTAGTGTATTTGTCACAAAGGTTATTTCTGCCTGTATGCTAACAATGCAGACCCCATGTGAAATTGCGCAACATAAGGGGTGCCGTCTAGAGTTCAGGACCTTTCATTTAAGCAATATGCTAATAATCTCATTATGATCACTACAGATAAGCAGGCGATCTGACCATTTTTATTATTCACAGTTAGAGTATCTAACACAAAGGTATTTTCCTCTTGTATGATAATAATACAGACCCCGTTTCAAATTGTGTAAGATAAAGGACACCATCTAGAGGTCAGAATCTTACTTTTAAACAATATTTCTGTAAAGGATAAACAAATGCAATTTTTTTTTCACTATCTCAGAACAGCAATCTCTATGCAAATGTTCTTTTACTTTGTATTTAATTATCATCTTTGAAACCTGTGCTTTAAATAAATAACATGATAAAGAATGTTTTAAACAAAAATCGCTTGGTAGTGAATGGGTTAAAGCATACGTATACTTGTTGATGACATGACTTTTACCCAACTTTTTTAAGTATCTGTTCAGTCAGCATCTGATTTTATTCTTCCTTTTCTAATATGAATGTTAACTTTATTATCTCTTTCTGGCATGTAGAAAGATACTTTCAGTCACTTTAATTAAAGCCGGGATTCTAAATCCCGATAGAATGACCTACAAGAGAAACAGAATTACTAAATAACGGTGAAAGTGGCACTGCCAAAATACACAGAGAGTTGTAATGAATAGACACATGTTGTGCATTTAATTGCACCCTGTATCTCTTGCTGTTTTAAATGTTCAATAACGTATTTAGGAATTAATGGAAGTTGGTCATACAGATCAGCCCTGGAATAAAGTTTTTAGAGTGGAGAATTGAGACGGAACATTCTTTTTGTTTAGAGAGTGATCCACCACTTTTAGAATATTGCCAAACTTGTCCTGAATATCATATGTAAATATTTGATCTTATATAGTTGATATGTTGTTTTATCTAAATTCTAGCTGTCTGACATATTAATCACTTCACTACCAAGATCAACTATACTCGATTGCCAAGGTACCTGCGGGTGCCCTGATATAGAGTGTAGTCAACATAATGTTCCACATGAGCAATGCCAAGGAATGTTGTTTATTGATAAATTAAAATAATAAATCTGAAATAAATCAGAACATGCCTCTAAAATTTTAGCACTGAGGTAATTAAACCCGAGGTGCTCACACTCTTTAATACCATTGGGAATATGTGTCTAAAATATATGCCCAGCTTTAGGACGGAGCCAATGCTGCAGTACCTCCTTTTTGCCAGCAGATGTCAACAGCTGGTTGCCAAATAGGTTATTATAGTAAGAAATAAATTGGGAATATTTCCAAATATTTATTACTGTATAATTTGATAAAAATAATTTTCCAAATGAACACTGGTTATTGACAGTGGTTTTCTTACTATTTCCTTGGTAGTGAATGAGCTAAGTTCCAATAGTTTTGGATTTCATATAACCATTGTCATTTCCTCATGTGTCTCTGTACAGGGATAATAATAATAATTTTGGTCAGGTTACATAGTACATTATCGTAAAAGTTCCTGGATTGGTATCTATTTTATAACATGTTTATTAAAGCCTGCATATGGAACTATTTTCCTTTTTTCTTTCGTTTCATTTTTATGACTTTTGATAAGAGAGATAGGTGACACGGTTTTGCTTATTATTGAACGTTTTTTCCTTGCTCCTCCTTTTTACTGCAAATATTTAGTAGATACAATTTTTGTTTGGGAATAAATCCTTAATTCCTTCACACTCAAAATAGAGTTATCTTGATTTTGCATTGTAAAGCATCAAAAAGCAGTCATTAGCATATAAAAAGACCATTTCACACCTTTTCAAAGCAAGATTAGTGTGCCCCCCCGCGGAGAAACAAAATCCTTTGTTTTATGCCCCTCAAAGCACCCTGGTAACATAGTACCATCTGCAAATAGAAACCTCACTGTAACAAAAAGTTCAAATAGATGACTACTGTATTACAGCTGCCAGTGATTTGACAGAATACAGGGAGTGATCTGGGGTCACTCACTGCTGTAAAGGGATATGATTCAGGGGTTATAATGACTGAAAATCTCTATACAGTACAGATACTGTACAAGGTGTTACTGTAATCTCCATATCTAGGCATTATGCCGCATACAGGTAATATTTTTTTATTCTATTGGTATTCTTTGGACGCTGCATTGCTATCAATTTCATTATGATCACCACAAATTGTATTTGTATTTATCACAGTTACTGTATCTAACACAAAGGTCTTTTCTGCCTGTATGATAATAATGCAGACCCCGTAAATTATGTAAATTAAAGGACACCATCAAGAGCTCAGAATCTTAAATTTCAACAATAATTCTGTAAAGGATAAACGAATACATATAAAATTAAAAATGAGCAAATTAACATTATTTTAATTTTTTAATTATCTCAGAATAACAATTTTTGTGCAAAACCTCTATTTTATTCTATATTTAATTGCTAATGTCACATCCCTTGTTTCAAATAACTGTTATGATAAAAAAAATCAGGAGAAATCGCTTGGTAGTGAAGGGGTTAATAGAAACATAGTTAATGAGACAAGTAAGTTGAATGGTAAACTGTGAGCGTTAGCTTTTGGAATTAATTGTGTTGGTAACCTGTAACTCCTAGCAGATTATTGCTGCTGTCACTGTTATGAGATAACTGGGAAACATCCCATTTCACTAGGGGCAGCAATCATTACTGGTGTCAAACATTCCACTGACCCATCAATTCATGGCATAAGATTACTCCAGATAATATAGATGTAATCTCAGGGTCACATGAGATGCTTTTGGATATATATATTAACCCCTTCACTACCGAGATCCAGATATCTCAGGCTTCAAAGGCACCCTCCAGTGCCCCTGTATCGAGATATCTCGATCTGCAGCTCTGCAGCCCAAAAGCAAATGATATTTCTTTGTTGCAAACTACTTTTTTTTGCTTTTGGACTGCATAAGGTGCCCCCACAGTTTTAGCCCTGTAGGCATAATGCCTAAAAGAGCTAAAATTAGGGCAAATCAGATAACAGGATGTCCTGACATCATGCACTCAGCAAGCCAATATAGTTGCAGCCCTTGGCTCACTGCAACAAATGTAACTCAATTTGGCAGTAGATGGCACCATCTACTGGCCAAATATGTTAGTACAGTAAAAAGAAAACATTGGGAGTATTTTTAGATATTTCTTACAGTATAGTTAATTAAAAAATATTTAAAAAAAAAACACTGGTTCCTGACAATTTTTTTTTAAATCTCTTGGTAGTGAAGGGGTTGATGGACACCTTAGCCTTGGTGTAATTCCAATAGTGGCAATAAGAGGTTAATCCTCAATGAAGGACTATCAAAAAGTTTATCCCCTTCCATGCGGAAGACGCACTCAGCGCGTCCTGCCGCATGGCCACTTCGCTGCGGAGGACGCGCTGAGCGCATCCTCCCTTTGCAGCGGCAATCGGCTGGGATTTCAGGCGGGCACGATAGGGGCATCGCGCCTGCGCGATGACGTCTGTTACAGGCACCCCCCCACCATTGCGGGGAAGGTGCCTGAATGAGAGGGGGGAGGTCCTTTGGATCTTGAATGTCGGCCAAGCTTCCAGGATATCCCTTTGATGACTGGCGTCATCGGGCATAGCGCGATGGCGTTAGTTCTGCAATTAATCCCTAGCTGCCACCTATGGTGGAGATAGGGGGTTCCAATGAACCCCCTATCTCCCAATCCGTGACAGCTAGGGGTTAATGTTTGATATCATTGGAATGGCCAGAGCATGGCCTTTCCAATGATATCAAACATGACTTTGTAAATGTAAAAAATAAAATTAAAAAAAAGCTAAAATTAAAAAAATAAACAATTTAAAAGTTAAAAAAAAATTAACCACTTCAATGCGGAGGACGTGCTCAGCGCGTCCTCCGCATTACCGCTGCTGTGCGGAGGACGCGCTGAGCGCGTCCTCCCATTGGGGTCAGCGTTCGGCCGGGTTCCGGCCAATCGCTGGCCCCCCCGGTGCGGGCTGACATCCTCGATGTCAGCCGCGCATCCGGAACCGCAGCCGCTGGAATTAGGTGTCATCGCGGCAGCGCGATGACACCTAATTCAGGCGCCCCCCGCATGTGCGGAGGAGGCGCCTGAAAGAGAGGGGGGGAGGTCCTTCGGACCTCTCTCCCTCCCGATCGGCGGCATTGCGGGAGTTAACCCAGGCACCATTTGGAAGGGCACAGCCTGCCCTTCCAAATGGTGCCTGGCATTAACCCCTGGGGAGCTGGATCGCGAATCGGCGCTGAAAAGCGCCGGTTTGCGATCCTTTCCCGGAGCTGGCCGACATCTTGGATGTCGGCCAAGCCTCCGGGAACTCCCCCTGAGGACTGGCGTCATCGTGCATAGCACGATGACACCAGTCCTAGAGTTAACCCCTAACTGCCACCAACGGTGGAGATAGGGAGTTCCAATGAACTCCCTATCTCCCGATCCGTGGCAGCTAGGGGTTAATGTTTGGTATGGTTGGATCGGCCAGAGCATGGCCGTTCCAACGATACCAAACACGAATGTGAAAAAAGTTTTTAAAAAAAATTAAAATTAAAAATAAAAATATATTTAAAAAAAAAAATAAACATTTTTTTTTCTTTTTTTTGGTTTGTTAGTGTAGCAATATTGTTCCCATTTCAATTATAATGTGAACAATGATGCTGCACTATCGATTTTTGTATGCGGTGCGTTTGTTAAAAATCGCGTAATTTTCCCCCAAAAATAATGTAACGAGTCCCCATCTCTAATTTTTTTAACAAGCGCACCCCATACAAAATATAACCGCAATTGCTCGCATGTTAAAATGTGAAAAAAAACACTTTACACGTTGTAAATTATTGAAAATACATATTTTATTGCATTTTTTGTTATAATATACAGACATGACATAACGTATACATATAATAATGACATATTATGAATCTACCGAGTCTGACGGAAAGAACGATATATAATATGTCTGGGTAATATACTAAAATAAGCCTTCAAAACACGTTTAAACATGATGAGCAAAACCGGTAAAAATGACCTCAGCACAGAGGCGGGAAAAGCCTCAGCAGCGAAAGGGTTAAAAACTGTTGTTTTTTTTTTCTTTTATTAATGCAGCAATATTGTTCCCATATCAATTATAATGTGAACAATGATGCTCTACTAACGTTTTTTTCTATGGGGGGCGTTTGCTAAAAAACACGTAATTTGTAACGAGTAAAAAAATGTATCGAATCCCCATTTCAAATTTTTTAACAAGCGCACCCCATAGAAAAAATAACCGAAAAGGCTTGCATGATAAAATGTGAAAAAAACCACTTTACACAATGTAGATAATTGATAATTAAATTTTTATTGCATTTTTTTTGTTATAATATTCAGGCAGGACATTACGTATACATCTAATAATGATATATTATAAATCTGCCGAGTCTCCTGGAAAGAACGATATATAATATGTCTGGTTGTATAATAAAATATGACTTCAAATCGCATTTAAACATGATGAGCGAAACCGGTAAAA
The DNA here is from genome assembly GCA_009667805.1 of Leptobrachium leishanense. Classification (NCBI taxonomy): domain Eukaryota; kingdom Metazoa; phylum Chordata; class Amphibia; order Anura; family Megophryidae; genus Leptobrachium; species Leptobrachium leishanense. The sequence goes on along the minus strand of CM019064.1, from coordinate 108,891,240 downwards.
CTGTGCTCAGCACAGAGGTGTGAAATGGCTCAGCAGCGAAAGGGTTATATATATATATATATATATATAGTTTAAGTTTCATTTTTGTTTGCGGGTTTACAAATTACGTTATAACAGTGTTATCTTTACTTTTTCCATTTGTGTCAAGATTTCTATGCAGTTCAGACAGTGTTTAGTGTTCTTTTTAGCATACTATATTAATGTAGTTTCGGTAATTCAAACTTGCTTAAAATCAAAGAGGATCTGTCACACATTTGAATTGATTTCTTGGAGTATATTTGCATCAGTAAACACAATTATACTATACTTTTTGATCTATTCAAGTTTTCATATAAAGGTTTGTGAATTTAATAGCGTCTAGGAGAATGGAAAGAAGGAGCAGGAAGAGAAAAGAAGGACGTTAGATTAGAATGGCCAAAATATGCCAGATGAAGAAAGAAAACAGAGAGAGGTAAAGGTCTAAAAAAAAAAGAGTAGTAATCAATAGTTTAATATAGAAACTAACTCTAATTTAACCTCTCACCCTCTAGTCCTGGGTTGGTAAGGTATGTGTATCATGCAGTGTTTGTGCTCTTGGATGAGGTGTCCAAAGCTGCTCAGGATGCTGGTATGTTTGTAAGCTTGGGCAGACACATAACAGGGATAATTGTCACTCCAGCAACCGACAGGATGTGAGCTGGCACTTCCTTACAAGACAGGAACTGGCTAGCCTTCAGGTTATTTGATTGACAGGTGTTGGTGACCAGTAATAGTGAAGCATACATTTCTGACAGGTGTCTAGCCCACAATAAGTGTGAGAATAATACAACCAGAAGGGGTTGTAAAGCCATCCTCCTACTCTAATTCTAATGTAAAACAATGCGCCCACAAATTGTTTCTTTGTGAATAATTTTTCAGTTCATTAGCATAGTTTCCTCTCACTGATTCATATTTTGCATGAAATACTTTACATGGTGATGATGGCTAGAGCATCCCTTTAATTATTTTCATCATTTTCAAATATCACTAGATATGGCAAATGTTGACCCTGCATATAACAAGCCAATACATCACTTGATGACCTTCTGCAATATTTCACAATAGCCAATGACACTCAGCTGAACAAATTCCTTTTTTTCCTCCTCTTTAAGCTGTTTTCATATGGGCTATAAGAGTCTTTTTGGATAGATAATTTATTTTCAAATTTAATAACTACTCTCTAATAACTGCACATTTCATCCTCTGTCACTGAAAACCCCACCATGGCACATGTCACTATAAATGCTGTTTAATGACCTTACAAGGGGTGGCTATCTTAACCCCTCACTGCCAAGTTATGTTTGAAAAAAATCCACTGCTAAGAATCAGTAGTTTTTTGGAAAATCCTTTTAATTAATTATACAGTACAAAATATTTGGGACTATTCCCAATGTATTTGTTACTGTAATAACCTGTTTGGAAGGCAGATGTCACCATCTCCTGTACAAAAGGAGTTAGTGCAGCTAGAACTGCAGCTCATGACACTGTGCATTGGCTGAGGAATGTCTGATAAAGGAGATTTCTTAGCTGATTTTAAACAGTTTTAGCACCTTGAGCATTATACCCACAGAGCTAAAACTTTGGAGGAACCTTCTGTAGCCCAAAAGCAAATGAAATTTGCACATAGCAACCAAATCATTTGCAATTATAAAGCATAGCTCGAGACCATGTTAACATATTGGGCTGCTGTGTCTTTACTATTGTTCATGTATGCTTGATCATAGCAGTGAAGGGATTAATAAAAGCAAGTGCTTCAGACTGTGTTCATTGCCTTCTTTCGGATCAACAGCAATAGGTAATGTGTGAAAGACTGAACTCGATGGACGCACGTCTTTTTTCAGTCTATGTAATTTATTATCCAAAGACATACTAAAAAGCAGAGGGGATACCATCAGTGATGGAGGAAGACATACAGCAACTGGTCCCTACACTGTTGCTTAGTTATCCTTAATTTTGATTGGAATTTCCATGTGGAGAAGCATGACTACAGTTTTGGGAGTTTTATTAATTTTTGTAAATTCTCAATGTAATACACAACATTTTACAAGACTGTATATTTTTGTAAATTCCAAATTAATATTGTTACAGCTAATCTACAATTACATTTTAAACACTTCAAACACAACAGTACAAATATTTTAGGTCGGCATGCTATGCAAATATTTTTGGGAATTTCCACACTTTCGGTACTATCATGGGGATGTAGCTAAAATGGGGACCTTAGGGGAAAACTTTGCGGTCGGAAATTTCCCCTTAGAATCCCGTTTTACAAGTAGATTACGAGGCAGGTGCTGAATTCAGCAGCCTGCCCTGTAATGGCCGCTACCCTCTAGAATACTCACAGCAGCGCTAACACACTGTGGCAAGCATCCCGTCCTGGAGTCCATAGGACTCCATGGAGGCTTCTGCTGCTGGGTCAGATGACCGTCAGGATCGCGCCTCTCATGAGATTCTGCAGGTCTGTGGAGTGATTCGCAGAGGAAGAATGGAGATTTTTTTTCCCAGTATCACTCTGCTTGCGGCGGCCAGAAGCAAAAGATCGGGCCGCCGTTCTCATCGCGGATGAGAGGTGAGTAATTAATTTTTTTGGGGTGGTCCCGCTGCTGCTAACTGATTCTGCAGAAATGGAATCATTTAGCTACATCATAGAGCTGTGGCTAACTTTTGAGTTAGCAGCAGCAGTTAGTAATTAGCATTAGGACTTTGTGATCCTAACGCTAATTACTCCTTGCTTACACTTTGTGCTTCTCATGTTAGGTATGGAGAGAGCAAAGTACAGTAAGCTTGTGCTAAAAGCGCTAATACCGATGCGCTAATGAACCTTTAAACCGTTAGCGATCGCGAGGTGATCTGGCCAGAACGCTCACTTATGTGAGCGGTAGTGCAAGCATTAAGAAGGTGATAGGGCCCTTTGACAGTGAGTAGGAATAACATTATCTCTACAGCACATGCAATCTCTCATGAACAACAAGTCTTACTTCATCAGGGTCCTATAAATGAATATTTTAGGGTAGTTTGAGAAGACTGGGGATGCTTAATTGTAAGATTATTCCTGTGTTTAGGATTACTATACTATTACTGATATTCATTATTGTGATGGATGCCGCTACTGTGAGGGAGTAGATCTGCCTTCGATGCTGAGTTTACCCTGGAGTGAGCCATGGTAGCGAGCCGGCTTCTGGTCCCCGTGAGCAGATTAGCGGTCTGCGGCAGTGAGGACCCGGCTATTCGTTTTGATAGCACACCTATCTCTCCCAAATACTAGTCGAGATGTATTATTATTATTATTATTATTATTATTTTTATTCTTTATTTATAAAGCACCAGCATATTCCACAACTGAAAAATGGGCACAATATAGACAGGGTTACAATACATTGAACAACATTTTGACAAACCAGTACAGGAGGAAACAAAGGCTCTATTCCAGTAGGAATTTACAATCTAGAAGGGTTGGAGGTGGAAACAGGAGGAGAGGACTGCAAGGTGAGAGTGATGGACTGGTGAGAGTGATGGAAAGGTTAGGGCAGTGAGTTGGGTAGTAGGCTTACCTATATTGGAATGTCTTAAGGGAGTGTTTGAAGGAACGGAAGCTAGGAGAAAGTCTGAACATCCAAGGAAGAGCATTCCAGAGGATAGGGGCTGTGCACGAGAAGTCCTGTAAACAGCTGAAGTTCTGTACCCGGGCAGGAGTTAATGTGAGTGGCCGCGCTCCATGCTGGAGGGGAGGATCGGGTCGGGTGGAGGGGTTCCCGTTAGTTCTCCCCCTCATTACTCACTCCACAGCAAGCTCCTGGTTTTAGGGATGCTCTGCCAAAAAATCTTTCTGTTTGAGTGCACAGGTGCTGAGATGCTCAAGGGACAAGGCATGTTGGCTGGGCTAGGTCTCAGCTGGCGCCGGCTTGGGGTGGTTGCGCCAGTCAGACAAAACACAGTTCCCGGGTCCACAGGGTTCGTCAGAGCAACATAATAAACATAGGGAGCATACAGTCATAAATTGTGGAAACAAAATGTAACATAAAATAAATGAATTTACACAACTATTTTGGTGTTTTGATTGTAAGTGGTGGCTGTTCCGTCACAATTATCTTTCAGCCTCTGTAGTTTGTATAGTACAGCATTGCAAATTTCTGCCACAAAGTTTATATCTCATAAATAAATAATGTATTTAATTTCATTAGATTGGAGAACATCGATAAAAATTTTAAATCCACTATTTCTCAGAGTCTTAGTTCTTTATCTCTAAGGGCAGGCTCAGAAAGTTTTCATTTTTTCTTTTTAAAATTGAGGTCACCTTTGACAAGCTCATCTCTATATAAAACATTTGTCCACTAAAGGTCAATTGTAATATCTATGCGTAAATCACAAGAAGAAAAGAAAACTTGCCATTTTAAGGAAGAAATAATGGTAGCAAACACACACAAAACAATTTTCCAAGAACCAAAGCAATTTGCTGTTAGTACTGCTTGTGCTGCAGGTATTGATCAGTGACAGCTAGCAACCTTCTTCACAATCAGTCCCTCCGCGAGGCCTAATTAACACAGGCGTGCTTGTTGAAATAGATAAAACTCAGTGTCCAGTGAAATTAATGCAGTGCCGTGTGAACATCCTTCTCTTAATAGGCAAAGGATCAGCTTTAAGTGGATGAAGAGGGGAAGTAGTGTTCAGCGCTGAAATAATTTGAAGTGTAAAATGAATGGATTTACTCAAGGATTTTGCAAGGGCAGCATGAGGACCCCATTATATTATTTTCTTTATGAATGAATCAAAAATTATTTTCTTCATGCAGTGCAGACCCAGGGTGATCACAAATTGATTTCCATGTTGTCCAGCATTTTAGACTATTCAGAAAGCGTATCAGGAATGGTTTGTATAATGGAAAGCCATATTAATTAGTGATGGTTTACATTTCAGTGCATTTGAAATACATGAAAGGGGTATAAATTAAATCATGATAAAATATGACCTGATTCTAGCTGGATTTATGTGTAATATTATTTATTCTAAAAGGATAGTGAGGATATAAAATGACAAAACAGTAATTTGGTTTATATAATATTTTTCAGAACATGAAAAATATAAAAAAATTTGGATAAATATAGAGTATATCCTTATCCTGATATCATACCATTAGTAAAGAGCTCGGGACATATTACAGTCCTAACGCTAATGCTACAGTCCTAATACCTTGTCATACCCCTGTCCCTAGTGTGCCAGGTCCCGCCAGAGTCACCGCTCGAGATGCCTACATAGAGCCATTAATGTGCAGCCCATTGCCGGAGTGAGCCTACTTGCGGAGCCCTTCGCGCATGCGCAATCGGAACCTACACGAACGCCAGCCGCGGGTTCTACTGCGCATGCGCGCTTGCCTCTGGGAACCCCTCCCTGGCATCTGACGTCACAGACACGCACCTAAGCGGCAGAGAGAGAGACAGAAGGAAAAAGTCCCTCAGTCTCCCACTGAAAACCACTACGCTGACCTGCTGGATCTCGCGAGGCGAGATGCTGCAGGTTATGTGACTGCAGAGGAAGCCTCAATGGAGTCCTATGGACTCCATCAAGGGGATGCTCTTGGCGGTGCTTAGCGCTGCTGTGAGCATCCCGAGGCTTAGCGCCGCATTACGGTGCTGGCTGCTGTATTAGCACGTGCACTGTAATATCACTGTAAAATGGGGACACTAAAGAGAAACATGCAGGCACAGGTTTTTCTCCTTAGCGTCCCCGTTTTACCTTGAACTGTGTAATAGTATGTGTGTGTGTGCGTGCGCACGTGTGTGTGTGTGGTAATCTACCAACCCATCACAATATCTATCTAGGAATTAAATTAGTCAATATCATTTTAATCCCTGAAGGTTTGATATTGGTTTAAGTCCACCACAATAAAATAAACTTTAAAATCAATATATGAAAAAGCAAAATCTTAAAAATGTAGTGAAAGTCAAGATACAGCATATAAAGGTACCAATGCTAAAAAGAAATACAATTCATGTGGATGCAGGTTCTGCCTGGACTGCATTTGTCTGGAAATAAATCATGTAATGAACTTTAAAGGGTTAATAACACAGATACTCCCCTTCATCCCTCCCAAGGATGAAAGTGTTTGGAAACGTAAGTGATGGTGCAAAACAAATGCCCTTGAACAAGGAGAGAGAAATGAATATGAATGCACCCACCCACACCACTCATGTATATTGACCTTGAATTGGGAACAGCCTCAAATTGTTTTGCCAACAATGGAAAGTTATGTCCTTTTTTTAATATTTTTGTAACATCTGTTAAGCATTAAAGAAATGTTATGCAAGAAAGGAAAATGAAATAGTAAATTACAATGAAACATGAAAATAAAAATCCAGGCACTGCTGTTCTCACTAGCCTGTTCTTCAAGAAAGCTAGAGAGTTCTGAAGCTGATAAATTACCAATTATTTTGTTTACTAGGTTCATATTTTTCTAGTATAACATTTACAAATTCACATATAGGACACAGTTATAAATAATGTTCACAAAAATGCCATTTACATCATGGTAATGCTATTTCTTATCATGAACTATCATAGACATGCCATCAGCTGAAAATTAATTAAGATGAATATGGAAATATATGCGGCACATAATATAACAATGTTTTATTTAGTAAGTTAAGATGTTTAAAAACTAAAAACCTTTCAATAGTATTTTCATCATGCATTGCATGACAAACAATACAGAAAATATATATTTATATTAAAACCAATTTTTCACATTTCCTATTTTTGGTTTACAAAGATTATGATTTCACACACAACTGTCTGGTGCACACACACAGACTAACTAATGTCTTGCTTTTTTTGAAAAAGGCCGACCCTATGGAATGCGCTCCCTCGCAGTATCAGACTGTCCCCAAATATGGCTTCATTTAAACGCTCCCTAAAGACCCTTCTGTTTAGGGAAGCCTACCACCTGACTCCGTAACAAGACATCTGACCGACCCAAAAACGGTCCTCACCTCCCTCTTCATTAACTCATCAATGCAGTCCCCTCTTGTTTCTCATTCCCTCACCCATCGAGATTGTAAATTCCCATGGGAATAGGGCCCTCATGTCCTCCTGTACCTGCAGACAGGAATACTGTCCTGCCTCCTGTATGTATTGTAGAATTGTTCTGTCTTTACCCATTACATCTTTTGTACAGCGCTTCGGAATGTGTTGGTGTTTAATAAATAATAATACCCTGTAGTCATGTTACTCACTTCATGTTTGTCATGCCTGCTGGTGCTCCTGCAGTGCGGCCTTCCCAACAGAGAGGGCGCCAGTCTCTGAATCAGGCCATTTTGAATGCCGCACCTGGCCAGGGATCTAGGCCTTTAAATATCAGTCACTGACTGTGGTCTGAGCCCTGACGTGGTTTATTCTAGCCCTCAGCGCGTGTCTTTAGCTTCTGCATATTGGTTTTCTGGTTTGACTTCTGGCTTGTATATTTGACTGTGTTTTCTGTGATTATCCCTTGGCATATGTTTATCTCGTGTACCGACCTCTGGCTTGTTATTACTACGATATCTCTCCTGTCCCTGATCTGTACTTCTATGTATTTTAGATCAGTACCTGGCCATTCTAAGGACCAGCTTCTCAAATTAGGGTTTTTTCTTGCCTTTCTGGGTTTTGTCTGCGTGCTGGGTGACTCTATATCCTTACAATGTTATTCTGCTACTTCAGGGTCCCATTCCCCTACAGCCTTCTCCCTTATTGCTGACCAGACAACTAGTAATTTTGATGCTGGCTGTTCGGTCACACTGCTTTTTTGTGCTCTGGGCGTCACGTGTAAATAATTTTCCCTCGTTGCCCCCAAGGTTATTCTTATGGTCGGCCATTCTCATAGTAACACTGCCCAAAGCGTCGTTCACGTTAAAGAGAAAAGCAACTATGTTCTGCACCAAAACTTATATGTAAGGTGCAATCCCACTCACCACATGGGTGTTCCCTCTATCATCCCAAAAAAGATCCACCAAACACACGATACAGTGTCTTGGCTTAGTCTCAATATAGACTATAAGTCGCCTACTGATGACCGAATCGTACGCAAGGAGACAAAAAATGCACAAAAAGACACGAACACTTGACTGTGGAATAATATATATTTATTATATATATATATATATATATATATATATATATCGGCCACAGCTAAAAAACTCCACACAATATACACATAACCATGACATAAAATTGCCATAACATAACTGAACAGTGCTGACAGGGGACTCCACACAACCACCACACACCTCCAAACCAGCCAACTACAAATTCCTCCCATCTCCCAACCATCAAATCCACAAATAACCTAAATAAAAGGAACCACTACCCCAGCACTGCCTACAAGCCCCCGCTGTGACAAAGGGGAAAAAACACACAAAAACAAAAACCAAACAAAAAACCAAAACTCCCCATAAACAAATAAAAAAGGGGGGGTGGTGATTTCACTTCAGCTCTACCTCAGGAGAAAAAAGGCGTGCAGAGCCTCCCAGCATATGGCATAAGTACCCTCCTGTAGCCCCACCCCCAAATCTCCCCCTCAATCCCTTCACACGCTCCGTCCCAAACATAAAAAAATCCTCCTTGCCTCCTGGCATCAGAGGCAACTTAAGGGCCCTATGCCTGAGTTGCTTCAGGCCTTTATAATGTGAGTATTACTCCTGATGTGATTTTAACATTTATGATCACTCTTTAAAGTTTAGAATACATACACTGAGATACTGGAGCTGTTGACCAACTCTCATCCTATACGCTGATGACACTCAAATTTACCTCTCCTCCCCTGATCTCTCTCCTGCTCTCCTGGATCGAGTCACTGACTGTCTCTCTGCTGTCTCAAATTGAAGCTTCCAGCTTCCTTAAACTCAATCTTGCCAAAACTGAAATTCTTGTCATTCCTCCCTCCAAGAAGAACCCAATACCACCTATCTCTCTATAAGTAAATGGAAAGCCCATTAGCCCAACACCCCAAGCTCGCTGTCTTGGTGTCACTTTTGACTCTGACCTAACATTCTCTTCCCACATCCAGACAGTGACCAAATCCTGTTACTTTCAACTCAAAAACATTGCCCGTGTCCAACCCTTTCTGACACAAGATACAGCAAAAGGGCTGGTTCATGCGCTTGTCATTCCACAGCATGATTACTGCAACTCGCTCCTTATTGGCCTCCCCAACTTCCGTATTGCCCCTTTGTAATCTGTAATGAATGCAGGGGCCAGGCTTATTTTTCTCACCAGACCCACCTCGCGTACCTCCTCACTCTGCCAGTCCCTCCATTGGCTTCCTTTACGCTCCAGGAAACAGTTTAAAATACTGATGCTCACGTTCAAATCGCTCAATAACTTAATTCCTCCCTACATGTCTTTGATACTCCGCAAGCACGTCCCATCTAGACAACTCCAGTCAGCAGGTGATCTCCACCTGTCATCGGTCTACACGCGCACGGGCAACTCTCGCCTCCAAGACTTCTCAAGGGCAGCACCGGTCCTGTGGAATGACTTGCCTCACCCTATCAAACTCTCCCCTGACCTTCAGGCCTTCAAGAAATTCCTCAAAACCTTTCTCTTCAGATTGGCGTAACACATCACTGATGCACCTCCTCCCTCTGCTCACCTACTCACACATGGTTGAAGCTGCTTCTATGGCCCCACCGTTCCCAAACCACTGGCACTAATGATCCTGCTATCTAGTAAAATTTATCTTGTCTTCCTCAACCCCAATCCCTCTAGACTGTAAGCTCCTATGAGCAGGGCCCTCTACACCTCTTGTTTCCATCATATGTCTGTTTATCTGTATCTCGTTATCTTTGGTTATTGTAAAGCGCTGCAGAAACTGTTGGCGATATATAAATGATGACAATAATAATAATCATATCAATTAAATTCACATGGAATTAAAAGCAAAAAAAACATTTTTATATTGTAACATGTGCACTACAGATGTTCACAAATTATAAATACAGTTTCACACTCAAATATTCAAGAGCACGCATTGGCTCTGTTGTTTGCGCTTATGGGTGTTATACCGAGAGTAAACAGTTCTGAGGCCTTTTGGTGCTCAGACTTGACACCAACTAATGGAAGGGTTTGTGTCTCTATATAGCCCTCAGTCACACTGTGCTCTGGTCCCTGTCGTACCTTTTTTGTACCCTTTGTATTCTCCTTCTTGTATAGTGTTCCGTTTTTGGCTATTATTATTGACTGCTCTGTTCTCTGGTGTAGGGATGAGCCGAACTACCCCGAGTTCGGTTCGCATTCGAACTCAAACTTTTCAAAAGTTTGAATTCGAACTCGAACACGAACTCAATACAAGTCAATGGGACTCAAAGTTAGATTTTTAGAGTGCCCTCCAAGAGGGCATATATGCTAGATATTTGCCATAAAAGGTGTATGGGGGTCCGGGTAGTGCCCTGGGGGACAGGAAACAAGGACAAAAAGTTAAAAAAAACATTTTTAAAGGGACAGTGAGTTTTCCATGAAATAAGGGTTAAAAATAAAAATGAAAAATTCCTTCAAATATCGTGCCTAGGAGGTCCCCATAACCTGCCCATGAAGTGCGGATTTGTAGGATGTATAGAAACATTCAAAAACAATGTCCGGGTCCGGGTAGTGCTCTGGGGGACAGGAAACAAGGACAAAAAGTAAAAAAAAAAAGACGTTTTTAACCCCTTCACTGCTGACGACGTGTGGGACACGTCCTCAGTTACTCCCGCTGTATGCTGAGGAGGATGTGTCCCACACGTCATCAGCTTTGCGGGACCCCCGGCGGAGATACTCACCTCTCTGTCCGGGGTCCCGCGGCGTTCTGACTCCAGAGTCTGAGGACGCTGTAGTCAAGCTCCTCCCGACGTAAATGACGTCATCGAGCCATGTGCGATGACATCATTTCCAGGCGACCCCTGGCCAGGGCCGGTGCAAGAATTTTTATCTAGTCAGACAAAGGTGCATTTTGGAGCCCCCCCCATCCGTGTCATGTCAAGCCAATCAGGATAGAGGTGCCATGATAATCTCTATATATACATATATATAGTTTCTACAAGGGTTGTGGTGAAGGACTAAAAGTGAGATAAAAAGCCTCCACAAATATATATATACACACACTAGGGTTGCTCATATAAGTATATTTGCCCCCAGCTCATATGGGTATATTTGCCCCCACATCACATGTGGATATATTTGTCCCCCAGATCACATGGGTATATATTGCCCCAGCTCATATAGAGATATTTGCCCCCAGCTCATATGGGTATATTTGCCCCCAGATCACATGTGGATATTTTTGCCCCCAACTCATGGATATATTTGCCCCCAGCTCATGGATATATATATATTTGCCCCCAACTCATGGATATATTTGCCCCCAGCTCATGGATATATTTGCCCCAACTCATGGATATATATATATTTGCCCCCGGCTCATGGATATATCTGCCCCCAATTCATGGATATATTTGCCCCAGCTCATGGATATATATATATTTGCCCCCAGCTCATGGATATATTTGGCCCAGCTCATGGATATATATATATATTTGCCCCTGCTCATGGATATATTTGCCCCAGATCACATGTGGATGTATTTGCCCCTAGGCTTGTGCACCGATTTTTTTTTCGGTTCGATTCGATTTTTCGGATGTTTAAGCTTTTCGATTCGGCTCGTTTCGACCGATTTCTGTTTCGATTCGGCTCGGCTCGACTCGTTTTTTGCGTACATTTTTTTTTCGGAATATCGACCATTTTTCGTATTTTCATGTCACTTAGCTCGTTTTTTGTATCGACTTTTCGTGATTTTGGAAATTTTCGTTTTTCGGAATTGTACATGTTTTCGGAATATCGACCATTTTTCGTATTTTCGTGTCACTTTGCTCGTTTTTTGTATCGACTTTTCGTGATTTCGGAAATTTTCGTTTTTTCGGAACGTCTGTTTCCACTCGTTTCAAAGCAACAAATTTCGATTTGACACATTTCAAGTCCATTCGAAAATTCCGAAAATATTTCGTTTCGGCTCGGAAAACTTTTCGGATCTGCCATTTTCGGATCTAAAAATTTTCAGAAAATCGGCCGCATCCGAAAACACGAATCGGGAAATTTCGTGAAAATTCCGAAATTCCGAAACCCGAAACGCACATCCCTATTTGCCCCCAGCTCATGGATATATCTGCCCCCAGCTCATGGATATATATATTTGCCCCCAACTCATGGATATATTTGCCCCCAACTCATGGATATATTTGCCCCAGCTCATGGATATATTTGCCCCCAGCTCATGGATATATATATATTTTCCCCCAACTCATGGATATATTTGCCCCCAACTCATGGATATATTTGCCCCCAGATCACATGTGGATATATTTGCCCCAACTCATGGATATATTTGCCCCCAGCTCATGGATATATTTGCCCCAGCTCATGGATATATTTGCCCCGTGCTCATGGATATATATATATTTTCCCCCAACTCATGGATATATTTGCCACCAGATCACATGTGGATATATTTGCCCCAACGCATGGATATATTTGCCCCCAGATCACATGTGGATATTTTTGCCCCAACTCATGGATATATTTGCCCCCAGATCACAGGTGGATATATTTTCCCCAACGCATGGATATATTTGCCCCCAGATCACATGTGGATATATCTGCCCCCAACTCATGGATATATTTGCCCCCAGATTACATGGGTATATATTGCCCCAGCTGATATGGAGATATTTGCTCCCAGATTACATGGGTATATATTGCCCCAGCTGATATGGAGATATTTGCCCCTAGCTCACATATGGATATATCTGCTCTCACCTGCTGCCAGGCCCCCAGGCTCTGCCGGCATTCCTCATGGTGGCGAGCGCCGCTGACATGATGCAGCTTTGCCGCTCGCCAGGCAGGAACCACATGACCAGCGCAGCCGCGTTCTCGCGAGATCGCGCGTGGCGCTGGTCAGGTGGTTTGGCCCCTAGTGCTGCACCGGGTCTCCCCGGCCGACCAAGATGGTGGCGCTCGGGGCCGGGGAATTCCGCCCCCACAAACTGGCAGGAAGCCAGATAGTAAGGCGGCCACCTGTGCCGCCTTACGCTAGCGCCGGCCCTGCCCCCGGCAATACCGGGAGATCGCCAGGAAGGGAGGGGCGGATCTGTTCAGATCCCTCTCCCTCCCGATCGGGAGGTCCCACAAAAAAATCCAGGCACTGCTTAAAAGGGGAGAGTCTCCCCTTTTAAGCGGTGCCTGGCTTTAACCCCTTAGCCACTGAGTCGCACTTCAGCGCCTTGCGGCGCCGAAGTGTGACCTAGCTCCGGTGGGGGCTGCCATCTTCAATGGCGGCTCCAGCCCCGGGTCCCCCCTCACTGCCTGACGTCCTCACGCATAGCATGATGACATCAGATAGCCGGGGAACCCCTAGCTGCCCGGAATCCCCTGGTGGAGATAGTGGGTTCATTTGAACCCCGATATCTCCAGACACGTGGCAGCTAGGGGGTCATGGAGGTCATGTCAATCGAACAGCCTGAGCATGGCCTTTAGAATGATACCCAACATGACCAGGTATAAAGTAAAACAATTAAAAAACATGTATTTTTTTGTGTGTTATTTTTATTAATGCAGCAATATTATTCACATTTCAATTATAATGTGAACAATGATGTTGCACTAATTATTTTTTTCTATGGTGTGTGTTTGATAAAAATCACATAATTCCCCCCAAAAATTTAATAAGTCCCCATTTCTAATTTTTGTACAAGCGCACCCCATAGAAAATATAACCGCAAATGTTCATGTGATAAAAGGTGAAAAAAAAAACTTTACATGCTGCAGATGATTTAAAATTCAAGTTTTATTGCATTTTTTGTTATAATATACAGGCTGAACATGACGTATACATATAAAAATGATATATTATGAATCTGTCGAGTCTGCCGGAAATAATGATATATAATATGTCTGGGTCGTATAATAAAATGTGGCTTCAAATCGCGTTTAAACATGATGAACGAAAGCGGTAAAAATTAGCTCAGCACGAAATGCCTCAGCAGTGAAAGGGTTAAAGGAACAGTGAGCTTTCCATAAAATAAGGGTTAATACATGAAAAATTCCTTCAAATATCGTGCCTAGGAGGTCCCCATAACCTGCCCGTGAAGTGGCGGATTTGTAGGATGTATGGAAACATCGCCATCACAGCACAGACCCACACTTGACACCTGGCACCTCCAGTCTGCATACAATGTATCAAATTCATGAGACGGACTAATTAGAAGCACATGTTATTTCCAAACACTAATTAAACACCTGTTGTTTACGCCGTTTGAGAGCACAGGTCATTTAGAGGTGAGAATCTTTGCACGTAGACATTATTTTTTAATTCAATATCTAATAAACCGTTGGTTCTAATATTCTGCAGTAAAGAGTCTCTTTATTTATCGATTTTTGGTATTTTTTAAGCATTTTTTATACTTTTTTCACAATTTTTTTTTTTTCCGAACTTGAACCAAGCACGCCAAAAAGTTCGAAGTTCGTGAACTTTCTAACGGCCAAAGTTCGAATCGAACTCCGAACTGATCGAACTGAACAGCTCATCCCTACTCTGGTGTCTCTACTACCTGGATTGTATTATTCTCCCCTCTGTTACCGACTTGGGTTTTATATAACTACACCCTCTGTTTCTGAGCCTCACTTATGGTGTGACTGCTTTTTTGTTTGTTTGTCTCTTTAACAGCCACTATACGGATTGTGATTCGTACTGCATGTTTGGTGTGAATTGTTATACCTATGTGGTTTAGATAATATTCTTACTAACTATGCTACAGGTTCTTATCATTGGTGAGGATTAGTATGGAGAAGGACAGACATAGAAATATAACCAAGTTGCAGGAAAAGTGATCACATTTAAAAATATGTATGTTTTTATTACTAGCTAACTCACATTTTATACACTTATTTTATAATATAGCCATAACCTGTTATGTCTCGACCCTGCCCCCTGGTGGTGAAGGGCCTCCATGTCTGTTTTCCCCTGTGGTGTGTTTGGCTGTGCTGTCTGGGGCCGATCTGGGGTTCTGATGTCCTGGTCTGGGGTCACATGGCCCAATCACACAGGCCCACTCCCTATTTATATCCCAGCAGCACAAAGCCTCATGGACGATTTGTGGAGATAGATGGTGGTTGTGTCCTGTTTGTTCCTGAGCTGCTGCAAAGCATTCTAGTCTTGATTATTCTGTTTTTTTTACCTCGGCCGTATTTCTGACGTTCCTTTCCTGCTTGCTCCTGGTACTCTGCATTCTGATCTGTTGCCAACCTTTGCCTGCCTGACCATTCATATATGTTTCATGTTTCCTGTACCTTGTCTGTCTTAGTTTAGTATATTTTCAGAGGCCATTACAAGGACCTCTATAGTGTAGGATTTTTGTATATTGTGTTTACCCTCGCTCTTGTTTCCACTTCTCTTTTCTACTTTGTGAGGTATACTCCCTGTGCGTCGAACTCCGAACATTTCCACGTGTTCACCGCATGTTCGCCCACAATGTACCACAATGGACCACAATGCACTTTTCCACTGGCCTGAAGCTTGTAATGGCTACAGCCTTGCACCTGACCACAGGTCAGGTGCAAGACAGGTGCAAAACTATGCCAATCATGACTCAGAGTCCTGATTGGGCAAATTTTGCCCAATCATGGGCTCACAGAGCTAAGTCCCGCAGCACACTATATAAGGCTTCCCTGCCTGCAGCCCCAGCGTGTGTGTTTGCAGGAGTGAATCAGAGAGGAGATTTTTCTGTCAGGGTATATCAATGACGTAGGAGATTTCTGGGAATTTGAATATGTGTTTTGGCACTGCCAGGCTATCAGGGACAGTGTGTTTCAGTGATTTGTAGGAGATTTATGGGAATTTGAATCTGTCTTGGCACTGCCAAGCTATCAGGGACAGTGTGTATCAGTGAGTTATACCACAGTTCAGCAAATTAGAATCTGTCTTGGCATGTTGCCTGTTATCAGTGTGTATCAGTGAGTTATACCACAGTTCAGCAAACTAGAATCTGTCTTGGCATAGCCTGTTATCAGTGTGTATCAGTCAGTTATACCAGAGTTCAGCAAATTAGAATCTGTCTTGGCACAGCCTGTTATCAGTGTGTATCAGTGAGTTATACCTCAGTTCAGTAAATTAGAATCTGTCTTGGCACAGCCTGTTATCAGTGTGTATCAGTGAGTTATACCACAGTTCAGCAAATTTGAATCTGTCTTGGCACAATATTTGGGTGCACTGCCACTGATGCCTATACCAGATTCATATCATTTTAATATTGGACCGCAGGGTCCACCACTGCACTCTTCCACAATACCACAGAGGGGTTACGGTAGGAAGGCACTTTCTGCCACCAAAGGTAAAATATTTGGGTGCACTGCGACTGACGCCTATACCAGATTCATATAATTTTAATATTTGACTGCGGGGTCCAACCCTGCACTCTTCCACAATACCGCAGAGGGGTTACGGTGTGACGGCACTGTTGCCGACACTAAAGGCCCAATTTTGAAGCACCTATTGTTACTTTCATACAAAGCCTGCATAAATTTCACCATAATTTAGCCAAAAAAATCACTAAACTTGTTCTGCGTGTCCTAAAACGTCTCCTCTTTTCATACAGGCTGCCACCCCAAGCAGTTGTTTATGAATAGATTAAAGGAAAACCATTTACCATAATTTGAAATGTCATTTTTTTGTTTTTAAATGTTTCTATACTTCCTACAAATCCGCCACTTCACGGGCAGGTTATGAGGACCTCCTAGGCACGATATTTGAAGGAATTTTTCATTTTTATTCATAACCTTTATTTCATGGAAAAATCACTGTTCCTTTAAAAACGTTTTCTTAAAAACTTTTTGCCCTTGTTTCCTGTCTCCCAGAGCACTACCCGGACCCCCATACACCTTATATGGCAAATATCTAGCATATATGTCCTCTTGGAGGGCACTCTAAAAATCAAACGTTCGGGTCCCATTGACTTGCATTAAGTTCAGATCCGGTTCGCGTCCGAACTCGAACTTTTGAAATTCTTCGAGTTCGAATGCGAATCGAACATGGGGGTGTTCGGCTCATCCCTAGTTAGAGGCCAACTAAAGGACCTACCCCAGCTTAGTATTCCTTTAGTTCTTCTGGCCCTCCTGTCTCTTGTGTCTGTCTGGTTCCTGCATAGCCCTGACGTGGAATTCAGTTCCCGTATCACAAAATCTGTCAGTGTGTTGACTGCCCTGCAGTCTGATCAATTCATTGCCTGTCCTGCCGAATGTCTCAGTTCTAACGTTTCAGTCTCATAATCTGATGTCTTGTTGTGTGCTCTAAGTTGTCCATTGGTCTCAAAACCTTTTGGAGCTTAGAAGCAGTTCTCTTGTCTTGTCATGCTCCTTGGTTTTGGTAAAATAGTCTGTATTATTTATCTGTCCTGTGTCTAGTCAGTAGCTCATCTGCCTAAAGGGCTTTACTCCATGTTCCAACCCACCATGATGGCCCAAGCGGGGGCTAACCATTACATAACCACTCGGTTGGGAGTTGTGGTGGCTAGGTGGACAGAGACACTGATGACTTTCAAGTTTCAGATAGCCTAAAAAAATGTTACAACTCAAATTATGAACACCAACATATCTGGACAGCATCACAGCCTGTCCCTGTTACCAGCATCCTAAATTATATCTCCTTCTACTTTTATAGTGTTTCTCGTGGTTTTCATAATTATATTCTATGTTAGTATCACATAGCAGTTGCTAATCTTAATCTCTATTTTCATTGAATATGGTGAGGTCTGACACTCTGGTAGGTTAGATGTTTGGAGAATGCGAATACAGCATTTAACCACTCTTTAGATCTGAGAAAATTGGCCCCATTGAGGGCCACATTATGATCCTAGGTATAAAACGTGGGCTCAAGGTAGGAAAAACTGCGCCTGCAGCTTTCCCCCTTGCGCCCACGTTTTAACGCTAGATCACAATGCAGGCACAAAAAATGCTGCCTGCATTGTTACTAAGCGCTACAGCACTGGATGCTCACGGCAGCGCTGAGTACAGCCGCGAGCATCCACTCGATGGAGTCCATAGGACTCCATTGAGTTCCCCCTGCCAGTCACATGACCAGCCGGATCTCGCCTTGCGAGATCCAGCCGGTACGTGTAGTGATACGCAGGGAGAGACTGGAGGGACTTTTTCCCCCAGTCTTTCCCTGCTCCCGCCGGACGGAGGAGGCGGTCGGAGCCGCGGGACAGAGGGTGAGTATTAGATGCAATTTGTAAATTTTTTTAGGCTGGTGTTAACGGATTCTGCAGAAGCGGAATCCATTAACACCAAGTCCTGGCTGTGGTTAACTTTCCGCTATCTACAGCCGGACGTTAATCCGCGCTAGGACTTTGTAATCCAGCACTGATTAACACTTTGCCTCGCGAGATCCAGCCGGTCGATGTAGTGATATGCAGGGAGAGACTGTGGGGACTTTCCCCCCCAAGTCTTTCCCTGCTCCCACCGGATGGAGGAGGCGGTCGGAGCCGCAGACGGAGCCGCGGACAGGAGGTGAGTATCTGACTTGTTTTTTATTTTTTTGGATGCAGAAGCAGAATCCGTTAGCACCAAGTTCTGGCTCTGGTTAACTTTCCGCTAAGCGGACGTTAATCAGCTTTAGTACTTTGTATTCCTAACGCTGATTAACACTTTGCACTCCCCATGTTATGTATAGGGAGCACAAAGTACAGTAACCTCGCGCTGAAAAGGGCAAGGTACCAAACGCAAACGGGTTACTTAACCCATTTGTGTTTGGATCGTAATATGTGGTAGACACCGCGGCTAACATTAATGCTCACGCAAGTGAGCGTTAACGTTAGCATCAAGAATGTAATGTGGCCCTGAGTCTTTTGTGGTATGGGAGACTTATTCCTATTAAAATAAAATTTATGTGATCTCTTTTACATTCAGTTTCACGGATTCCAGATTTCCAGTTTCAATTCAGAATTTTGATGGATGGCCAGAAAAGGAGACCATCATCAGATAAATGTTGTTCTGTAAAACTGACATGCTGTTTCAGCACTAACTGGATACGTTTTATATTTTGAAGTATTGAAAAGTCCTTGGAGTGCTATTGGCTCTTTGGTTTATCCACACCAGGCAAACAGAAGTAGTGAGAAGTCCTCGTCTGTGAGTATACATACATAATATGTCAGAAAAAGGGAAAGATTGACTTTTTAGACTTAGCTTAATTACCAAATGGTGCACATTTGTATTTTGGTCTTGCATACTTGCTATGAGGCTCTCATTTCATGCAATTATGCAATGCTATGCGTGTTCACCCATTACAGAGATAGTCCTGAAGGGACAAAAAGTAAGAAAAGGCAAAGGCATGGTTGATACACAAATTGTTGGATCCCCTATGCTCTTCCTAGTGCAATCAGATTAAAGTTGACTGGTAGTATGGCAACTGTAAGTATGATGCACAGAATGAAGCTATAAAAAGTGGCCTATTCAGTTTGTCTGCCTCCCAGAAGTATTGGAGACCTAATATTAAAGGTGTTCGAAGGCATTGCAGAATCTATGGTGGCAATAATTTTATATATCTTTAATTTATCAGAAGCACACAATGTTGTCAGTCGTGCATTCCAGTCCCTTTCATATTCAATGTCGGCATAAAACATCTGAATCTATTCAAAGTGGAATATAAAATTCTCAGTTATATATTACATATAAATATAAATTTCTTAAAGAAAATAGAATACAATAATGCTGAAATTATTATATCAGCCGATACACTTGTGGTGTCCAAGAAATGTATTGTAAATGTGTGAAAGCATAAGCCATAAATGGTTCATGATGAGATTTAATCACTGCATGCACTTTTTCCCTTAGATTGTAAGGTCACTTGAGCAGGGACCTCTTTTTTAATCATTCTCTCAAACGTGTTTGCAAATGTTAGGTTTGGTTTTTTTTTCCTACTCATTGTACAGCCTTGTGGAATATGTTTGTGCTTACTAAATAATTGTAAATAATTGGAATTCTAATTCTGTTGATACAACTTTTATTAAAATACAATTATTAATATGCCATACTATATTCACGACGTTACTGCAGCATAAGAAGTTTATAGTTATAGCACTATCTCATAAACGTGAATAAACAAAAGTGGAATATTTTGCTGGCATTGGACTCAGTGGTGGGATAATTAAAACATAAATAATTTAAAAATGTCTAGAGTATGTGAGATCACTTTAGTGAACTCGCTGGTTATCAAACAATAGGCGTACTCTACATAATCATTGTTATTATTGCATGTTTAGTTATTTTAAGTGGTATTCATCACCTATGTTTCTGGGAAACAAATGATCTTATTAATTTATAATGCAAGGCCACCCCAAGAATTGTGTTAAGAGAATTATCTACAGTACAGAAAGTTGTGCTGAATTGCAGTACTTATGTTATTATAGCTGATATTGGGAAAATAAATCTCTAATCCCCTAATTAGTCTTTTTCCCCAAACTCCACTATTTATTTTAGAATGAAGTGATGTCAGTTCGTTATAAATCATGGTTAGGTAAATGAGTGTACAGTTAAGAGTGAATAAAATAGGAAAGATATGACAGTTGAAAGTATACTCATTTTAATTTATAACGTCGAAGAATTGTCAGGATTAGAGATATCCAGTAAAACACATGCAGCAAATAGACAATGAAAAATAAACAAAAAACATTATGTTTTCAGAAGATATATGATATGTTGAGCCAATGTGGAACATCTAAAATAGGAAATAAGGATATGGCAATGCATTATGGACCAACTCGAGCATGGTTTCCAACCATGTCCTCAGGGACCACTGACAGGTCAGGATTGCCAGATATCTGAAATACAATATAGGTGATATAATTTGCTGCTCAGTGATTGCAGGATTAAGTCTGCATTTCCCCAAGGTAATCCTTCTGGCCTGTTAGGGATACTTGAGGACAGGGTTGAGGACTGGGGAGCACTGAACTATAGTGAAGTATTTCTTACATTGTATTTTAATCAATGACATCATCTCAAATAAAACTGATCTAAATTTCTGGATTTCTTTTGGAAAGCTTTTCGAACTTGACACTAAATATTGCTCCGGTTATTGAGTACAGCTATATTTGTTGTTAAAAAGCTAGATTTAGGATGGTCTAATAAGAAATTGGTGATAAAATTTCTATGAATTTTGCAATATTACCTGGAGTGCACTCAGGATTAGATCCCAGATCTCCTGCCTCTCCAGCTCGGTAACAGCTGAACCACATCGGACTCATAAGATCATTTGTCTCTATTTCAGTCTGTTGCAGTAGCTGCAGTCTTGTGGCTGTGCACACTTGTCTGCTCAGGAGTACCCCATAATTGTTAGATGGGTACTTATGACAGCCACTCCCAAGCCCCAATAATCTGACATTGGTTTTTACTCATGCAATTGAATCCTGTGTATGCATTTTTGACCTGGTTTGTTATAAGACTACATTGTCTTTCCTCTGCACCTGGATTGTTATTATAATGATTATTATTATCCACAGCACTATACAAGATCGGTATACAAGGGGTTGATTCATTAGAATACCCCAGAATCAGGTCATCACATGGATGATGACCTGATTTCGGGGAACCCTGTTCCCAAGTAAACTTACAATCTATATGAGAAGTAAAAGTATTTTGTGAGGTAGGCGCATCCATATCTCAAGGTGTCTTGCCCAAGGATACTCGCTGGTGGCATCTTCTGAGTGGGATCAAGTCATCTTTCCATGATTGTAGATCAGCGACCTGGTGGTTAGGTTGAACCCGCTTCTCGTAAAGTCGTAAAGACTTCTCCACAGTTGTATTGGAGGGATGTGCTGAACAGGATTTGACTTGCTTTTCCAGGGTCGAAGGGTAGAGTCGTTACCACTGGACTCCACAGCCGATATTGTGTGGTAGGAAAGTATGTACCGTTGGCCAAGGACACTTACTGGAGAGGAGCTCTGCTTGGGATTCGAACCTGGGTCTCCGTGGTTATAGAGCAGTGATGTTACCTCTACTCTATGTCGTATGTCATATTTTGTCTGCTTTCACTCTTGCACCCTGCCTGGTATAAAAATATGTTGCCCTCTCCTGCCCCTGGACCTGGCCTTGTTATCAGGACTGTGTTGTATTCTCATAGGCCTGTACCCCAGCTTGCGAATGTGAACACTCCGTGGTTACAGTGCCATCATTCATCTGCTTGTGTAATAATTCTGTTCATGTATTCATTGCGGCCCAAACCTGTTATTGCAAAACGGTGACCAAAAAAAATCAGAGCAAAAGGATATGGATGCCTCTTCTGAGAGTGCTAGGCCTGTCCCTGAAGCTAGTGTTACTGCAACTGGGTCCAAGAACCCAAACCTAGACCTGGGTTTAGACTCTTATATCAGCCTGGACATGATAAGTATAATGTGATCCATTAAAACATTTTGCAACACTACTGCTTCAAACTACAAGTAAATAACTATTAAAAAAAGACAATATAATCAAATTTGTTCAGTTTTCCAGTTTCGCGTCTTCTAAAATGATTCTTATTTACCTTAGTTAACCTGCTTCCAAAAATTAATAGACAATAAAATTGAATAAAGAAAACTCTAACCTGCAGAATGTAATGTTTTTATTAGGGATGTGCATGGCTGAAAAATTTGTTTAGTTTAGTTTAGTTTCGGTACATTTTTAAATAATTTCGTTTTTGGAATTTTGTAACTAATTTCGTTTCGTATTTCGTTTACTTTCGTTTTGTTTTTCGTATCAATTTCGTAACGATTTCGTATCGATTTCGAATTGCATATATCAATTCGATAGTTTATCAATTTGATAGTTCATTTCGAATTTGATAGTTGATATGTATTTGATAGTTCATTTCAAATTCGATAGTATATATCAATTTGATAGTTCATTTCAAATTCGATAGTTGATATGTATTTGATAGTTCATTTCAAATTCGATAGTTGTTACGTATTTGATAGTTGTTATCAATTATGCAAATTTTTCTTATATGATGATGACACAGTGTAAAACTAAATAAATCCGTTATATACCATTTTGTTTCATTTCAAATTTGTATTGTATCGATTCTTTATTCAGAAGTACTTCCGAACTACGAATTATCAAATTTTGCTACAAATTCCGAATTTTTCCGAAACGAATGCACATTTCTAGTTTTTATTCAGGATAAACACTAACATGAAGTTTTCATTGTAATGTTAGCAGTTGGAACAAATGATTTGCGTGTTCCTAACTATACTTGAATGCTTTAATTTAGGACAGCACATGTGATAGAAATTAAAAGGTGAAGCCAATACATTAGATCTTTACAGTAGAAGGCAGTGTGTATTAACATGTACTTCACTGTCACTCACCTGTCTGTTGCCGCAACATCAATCCAGTGCTTCTCTCCCATGGTATCCACATGCTGGTCATGTGGCCAATCTGGAGGGAACTGCAGAAGTCCATTGATATTATGACATCAGGTAAACCCCTTAACTGCATCAGATCTAGAGAAAATTTAATAATAGAGACAAAGGTATTTTAGATCACTGTATTGCTACTTCTATACACCCCACAAGGTCACATGATGATGAGGTGTCATTAGAAAAGCCAGAGTCTGCCCATATAAAATGTAAATAAATAAATAAGGTCTGGAGGAGATGAGGAAGTGTGTCATAATTATGTCATCTAAAACATAAGCAATTTATCACAAATGCTATTCTGCAGAGAAGCGGGGGCTCAATTAGACCCATATTCCTCTGTTATTTAAACGCCTAGGAGCTTAAAAAACACTTTTAAAAGATATCTACCTGATCTGAGTAGAGCAGATCAAAAAATAATTTTCATAACAAAACAGCCAACCGCATTGTGGAAACTCACAAGTCAGTCTGTAAAGTCCATATTTCCAAGCTCCTATACTTATAATTAGGGATGTGCGTTTCGGGTTTCGGAATTTCGGAATTTTCACGAAATTTCCCGATTCGTGTGTTCGGATGCGGCCGAATTTCCGAAAATTTTTAGATCCGAAAATGTCAGATCCGAAATGTTTTCCGAGCCGAAACGAAATATTTTCGGATTTTTCGAATGGACTTGAAATGTGTCAAACGAGGAGAACAGATGTTCCGGAAAACGAAAATTTTCCGGAAAACGAAAATTTTCTAAAAACGAAAATTTTCCGAAAAAACGAGAAGTCGATACAAAAAATGAGCAAAATGACACGAAAAATACGAAAAATGGTCGATATTCTGAAAAATGTGCAATTCTGAAAAACGAAAATTTCCGAAATCACGAAAAGTCGATACAAAAAACGAGCACAGTGACACGAAAATACGAAAAATGGTCGAAATTCCGAAAAAAATGTACCCGAAAAACGGGCCGAACCGAATCGAATCGAAACCGAAATCGGTCGAAACGAGCCGAATCGAAAAGTTAAAAAATCCGAAAAATCGAACCGAATCGAACCGAAAAAAAAATCAGTGCACAAGCCTACTTATAATGAACGATATGTCAACTGGGCATGCTTAAATCTTAGTTACTTTTCTTGCAGAGAGCCAAACTGCCCCCGAAACTGTACTGAACAATGAATTTCCCCATATGGTGCAATTTTGTGGCCATTCGGCTACTCAGAAAGCAGGCAGTTCACCAAATATTGGCAAGTTGCCAGCGAAATAGGATGATCTTCAGCAGTGAACGCCCCATAGAGAAGTAATGGTTAATCTTTTCAGAGAATACCGAACCTCACCAATATGTCAGTGAAATGCCTTATTTTTTTGGTGGTTTCATTTGACAGGTTTAACCCCCCTGACAGTTATGAGTTATCCCGAGTGTGTCTCGAGGTTAAATTTCACCGCTGAAAACGGTAACCCCGAAACACACTCGGGATGGATACATCACCTCTCCGTACGCTCCCTCGCTGATCTCTGCAGTCTCCTCCGGCGATCGCAACGTTTTACTTCCTGGATTCCTTCTTGCGTGGTCACGATCGCCTGAGGAGACAGCTGGCGACATCGAGGGAGTGCAGAGAGAGGAAAATTTTAAATAAATGGACCGTCAGGGAGGTGAATCAGGCGAATCCCATAGGTTTCGATGTAAATTAAATTCCTGTTTTTTACTAAATATTTATTCAACCATTTATTCTTTTCATTTGCAGAAAATAATTTTCATGATCAATCATGATCCAGCACCCAATGGGTTAAAGGCAGGCACGGTTTGGAAGGGCAGGCTGTGCCCTTCCAAGCCGTGCCTGCCTTCAGCCGCAGGACCCCAGCGATCGGGAGAGAGAGAGGTCCGAAGGACCTCCCCCTCCCTTTCAGGCACCTCCTCCGCACACGCGGAGGGGGTCCCGAATTAGATGTCATCGCGCCGCCGCGATGACATCTAATGGTGCCGGCGGCGGTCCCGGGTGCTGGGCTGACATCGTGGATGTCAGCCCGCACCAGGGAGCACAGCGATCAGACGGAATCCGGCCGATCGCTGGCCGCAAAGGGAGGACGCACTCAGCACGTCCTCCGTACGCAACAGTACCTGCGGGTGGATGCGCTGAGCGCGTCCTCCACAGCGAAAGGGTTAAATAGTGGGTTTTTTTCTGTAACATACCTTTTTATCATTACTCACAGGACCTTATTTATTATTTCCAGGTATGTTTGTGCAGGATTTTTTTTTGCAGACACGTTTTAAAAGCTGTTGAGTTTTCTTCTTTTTTTTTTACCCTTGTTCAGCAGCTTGTCAGCTTTATCCAGCGGCTGGTCGGCACTCTGTTCAGCAAGTCGACTGCTTGTTTACAGATCAATTTGGTGGATTTTTGGCAGTTTTTTCCTATCGATTTGGCGGTTTTGCGGCAGTTTTTTGGATGCACTCGGCAGTTCGTTTTCTGCACTTTGGGGTACTCTGCGATGAAAGCTGAATTCCCTGCAAGGTTGACGTATCAGACTCGCCGAAGTGTGAGGAACGGGAAAGCACTGAAATGTCGGTGACATTCCGATGCTCTCTGAGTAACCCTGATGGTCTCACAAAAGTCGGAGCTTGAAAGTAGAAACCATGTCTAAACCTCTTTTCATGCAGTATACATAAAACTTTACAATTTTGGCTTTTTCCAATTAATCTTCATCCTCTTTCATCCATTTTCAAATTCTATTGCACCTTAATTTTTTTTTGCATAGTTGTGTATGACTGTTGACATTGCTATTACGATTTCATGATGATGCTTATAACTATTAACTCTGGCGCTGCATACCTCTTTGACATCTACGATTTTACTTTTAAAGTAGTACTGTCTAGTATTTTTTTTTCTTTTTTGATGTCTTTTAGAGAGTATTTGAAAACTAGCAGCTGGATATACAAGACGCTGACATTACTGCCCAGAAAATAGTGTATACTTTCCAGTCCCCTGACCTCCCTTTGTTTCAACTTTCTCTGTTTCATTAATCACTCCACAGGTCACCTATTTCTTCACCTTTACATAAGCAGAGCATTCACCGAGCCAACACTATTAATCTCCTCTGCACTTTACTTCTTTTCCAAAAGCCATAGAAATATCACAGATACTGAGTAGATAAAAACTCACTTATCATGAGAGCATTTTTTGACCATAATCTGTGCTTTAAAAGTATGATTCTTTTAATATTAGGTTAATTTCTGCTTTTCCATAAACTATGTATAGCAATATTGTTTTATATATTACATCCAGGACATACTTGAAAATGAGAGAAATCTGAGTCTATCCTTCCTGGTAAAATACTTTATAAATAAATAAATAAATCTTCATGTGAAGAAGAGAAATATAGAAATACTGTGTTTTACCATTTTAATGGAACGTGGAATAAGTAAAAACTCAAGCTAGGACTTTCAAAACTGAACATCTATGACACAAATACAGTATGCTGCTGTTCTAAATAGTATGGGGAAAACATTTAAATGTGATGAGCACTCAATCTTGAAAGATGGTGGACATGATCCCAGACCTCTAATTCAGGTCAGGAAGATAAAATATTAATGTTCCATCGCTCCTCCTATTTCCCTTCAGATAGCCTCCTTTGTTGTGGCATCAAACAGCAGTTGGCAATGTTTCGGCCAGATATACCAGCCTTCATCAAGTCATTGTTGATGTCACAATTAAAGACCTGGCCATATTCTGGAGAAATGCAAAGGAATTCATTTGCAAATGGTCTCCAAAATGTGCACCAAATATTCATTGGGAATGTCAACCAAGGTGCTGAAGCTTTTTAAACAGTTTGGAGAATGGTTCTTCCATAAACGAAACACAGATCCCCAACTGCTTGTGGAATAAGCTTACTGTCTCTAAAATGAAACAAAAATTTATTTTATGAACGGAACAATAATTTTTACACTGTATGCATTGGAAAGTTGTTTTCCATAAATCCTTTGGGTTAAAGAAGCATATATAAGCTCTAAGATGCTCTGAAATATCCAATGTCTATACCCATTACATTTTTTTGAAATTAGTGATGAATAAAGGAGGAAGTAAAGTCTAAGATATGCATAAACCTCCATTGTACTGCTATTGGATTACTTAATTTAGCCAAGCACAATAGAAAAGCTAAGCTAAAATCAAAGTCAAATGCATTATTGGTTTCCTAAACAAATATTGAACAAACCTCTCATCACTTTAAAATGGGCTATTGTATTGCTAAAAGCTGTGGCAGGTGCTTGCACATCCACTTGAGTAAATTATTTCATCTTCCACCAGTGCCACTTACATCAAAGTTCCAATAGTGTGCACAATTTTTGAAACGATGAGGTCATTCCAGAGACAGGCAAATAGAGACTAGAGAGATATATTGAATGAGGGACTGAAATGATCATAAAGACCCCAACTGACTGATATTGATTTATTTTAAATTCAGGACAGCTTAAAGGATTTTCCTTTCAATATAAACACGGATTATGAGCTGAGCCACAGAGCTTCTTTCTCTTAAGAGAGACAAACATTATTTGTTTATGTCTTACTAAAAATTCTTTGTGTTTTGGTTTTCTTTTTTTATTCCATATTTTTTTTTTAAACCATGCACATATTTTTTGACAGTTTTCTCCCTTTTTTGTCTGGTTTACCTGTTGTACTATAGCTTCTTTATAAGTGATATTCATCTTCAAAAATATTCAATTTCAGACAACTCTTAAATAAATTTATTTAACATTGGTGGAGATCACAAAGGCCTGGAAATGAATATAATCCTTTACATATGTTAGAGTTAAACTCAACCCATGAGTACTAAATAAAATTATAATATAAATGTGCCTTGAAACAGGGTAAAATTAATATTCAATAATAATAATTTTAAATGATATTTAAATCATATGTCTATGAAAATGTAAAATGAATAGAGCCTAATAAAACACATTTAGAAACAGAATTTTTCTTTATTTTTTTATTTCGAGAAAGTATTTTACCAGGAAGGATACATTGAGATTTCTCTCATTTTCAAGTATGTCCTGGGTGACGAGTATGTACCGTTATGTGTCTTGCCCAAGGACACTTACTGGAGAGGTGCTCTTGCCGGTATCGAACCTGTGTCTCCACTGTCTCCATGTTTATAGAGCAATGATGTTACCTCCACTCCACCCAGCCGGTAAACCACAAGAAATCTGAAATAAAATACTAAAATGTAATTTAAAAAGAAATATAACAACAAAGGTGAGAAAATGGTCCCACCGAGAAAACAATCACCTGTCCACGTAGCAAAAGGTGGACAACACTCCCATCAACAGGATTAAACCTTTATTATTAGATATACAAAAACAAAAGAAAATAACCAGTATTAACAGGCAACAGGGCCCATCAACTGATGATCAGGGAGTGGCTAGTACTTAATGAACTTTATTAACCGAAAAACACTCTCAGATCCCAAACTTTAAAATACATATACACACACAGCATCGTAGGGTAAACTGGACAACTAACCAAGCATAAATAGGCTGAGTAATGGGCTGAATGGAAAGCACTTAAAGGCACTAATACTGTGTAATAATACAGTCCACATAGGGAAAATAGAGCAAAAAAAAGACCATTAAGCTCATTCAAGGGCACCACAATTGATTGAACAACCCAAACTTGCCCAAATGCTGATAGAGCTCATGCTCATAAATTCTATCCTGATCCTAGCGATGCTGACACAACATAGACAACTTTAAAATAAAAAGTTGGACATTAGCTCAACATATGTTTCGCCGGCTGCACGTCGGCTTCATCTGGAGCAAGTATTATTACACAGTATTAGTGCCTTTTAGTGCTCTCAATTTAGCCCATTAGTCAGCCTATTTATGCTTGGTTAATTGTCCAATTTACCCTACGATGCTGTGTGTGTATATGTATTTTAAAGTTTGGGATCTGAGAGTGTTTTTCGGTTAATAAAGTTCATTAAGTACTAGCCACTCCCTGATCATCAGTTGATGGGCCCTGTTGCCTGTTATACTGGTTATTTTCTTTTGTTTTTGTAATTTAAAAAGGTGTAAGATCCTTATCTTTATGACCTCACTACACTGTATGAGATGTTTCATAAGGCTAGAAGCTACACTTTCCTTCTCACTAGCTCACATGGGGAGACCTTAACATCCTTTGAAAAAATGTAATTCTTGATTCCAATCTTTGAGCATGTTATCAGCACACTCTGTTGTCTATTTATTTTTACACCAGACACGTTCCTATCTGATTTCATAGCTATTTGGGAGTGGCCCATCCCAATCTTTCTGCAAACATTAGGACTAGGGTCTCATCTCCTGTCTGAATGGTACAGTGACAGCCTATGCACTTCAATACGTACCCTAAAGTCAGGATGTACTAATCTGCAAAGTTTTGGAAAATATGAACTTCTCGGACACTAATTCCTTATACCCGTAAAGAGCAAGAAACCTCTATGTAATTACAGGGATGGTCATAGATCAATACAGTTAGGTTGTTTGCGGAATGTAAAGGTTTCACAATAAGACAGAAGGCCATATTCCAACTCTAGTGTAAATTAAGCCAGATGAGTTCTAAGCTTGGCAATGTCATAGACTATAATGGCTCCGGTAAGTTTAAAACTGCTCTGGTTAAGTTCACACCAGGGGTGGAAAAAGCCCACAAACTGGTTGTCACAAACTACTGGGAAATAAGGTACCCATTTTGAAACCATGTAGGGCCACTTCTCCACGCTAAAACGGGGGCGCTAGGGAGAAAAAACTGGGCCCGCAGTTTTCTCCCTACCGCCCCCGTTTTAACGTGGGATTACAATGCAGGCGCTTAAAAAGCTGCCTGCATTGTTACTACGCACTACGCCCCAGGATGCTCATGGCAGCTCTGAGCTCTCCGCGAGCATCCACATCGATGGAGTCCATAGGACTCCATTGAGCCAGATGCCGGCGGTCACATGACCTGCCAGATCTCGCCTCGCGAAATCCGGGTGGTCGGCAAAGTGATACACAGGGGGAGACTGAGGAACTTTTCCCCCCAGTTTCTCCCTGCTCCCGCTGGACGGAGGAGGCGGTTGGAGCCGCGGTCCTTGCCACGGGACAGGAGGTGAATATACGATTTTTTTTTATTTTTTTGGATGGTGTTAATGGATCCTGCAGAAGCGGAATCCGTTAACACCAAGTTCTGGCTGTGGTTAACTTTCTGTTAACTGCGGTCAGACGGTAATTAGCTCTAGGAGATTTTAATACTAACGCTGATTAACACTTTGCGCTCCCCATGTTAACTATAGGGAGCGCAAAGTACAGTAACCTCGCGCTGAAAAGTGCAAGGCACCAAAAGCGAACGGGTTACTTAACCCATTAGCGTTTGGATTGTAATATGAGGTAGCTACCGGGGCTAACGTTAACGCTCACGCAGGTGAGCGTTAACGTTAGCACCAGGATTGTAATGTGGCCTGTATTATTTTAAAATGTGGCTCAGTTCTGAACAACTAGTGATATTCAGTGGTAAACCACAAGGAAGAAATTAAAGTTTTTGTTGTAGAGTAGAAGAAGTTGTTATGCATTATTTGGTGACTATAGCCTCCATAGATGTTTGAAGAAACACAAGGTACATATGTTACAAAGGAAGAAATTTCACTGTATTACTCCATCTTTTCAGAAGCAACCAAAGCCAAGTTTTCTATTATCTCTCTATCTAATAAGCTATCAATACATAAATTCACGAATAAGCACTAGTTTAAGACAGATATAAATAAATACAGTTTAATGTTTTGAAGCTGTGGAGTGTGAGTGACCAGAATTTCTCAATCTTGCGTTTGGATAAAAAAGGTGAAAGGTTGTAGAATTCCATAATTCACTACTGCATTTGACAAAGTGAACTTTGTTTCATGATGGACACAATTATTTTTTACCAGGAATTTTAGGATTGTTGCGGCTCTCTGTGTTCCATATTAACATAAAATTAAGTTGAATATTCACAACCTATCAGGTTTATATACTGTATGTCATTAATGTGTAATTTTGAACAGAAACTAAATATCTATTAGCAGCAGATTCTTTAAGTCTTGGAAGTTGAAAGTTAGGGCCTCACTGTATCAAATATGTGGCTCCAGCACATCCCACAGATGCTCAATTGGATTAAGGAATTTGGAGACCAAGGCAACAGCTTGAAATCATTGTCATGCCATCTTGGAACCACTCTGCATTGAAAGGGATGAGAGGTCTGCACCAATCTCTAAGTAGGCGGTACATGACAAGTGTATTCTGACACCTTGCTTTCATGGCCATGTCACAATTCCCTGATCCCACCATGCAGTACACATCACAATCTAAGCTGCCAGTCTTTAGAGTAGCCAGAGTATATCTAACAACCAGAAAAAACAGATAACACGTAGTCAAACAATAAGCCAGAGTCAAGAACCAGAGAGGGCAGTCATACAAGCCAATGGTCGGTACACGGGGATAATAACTGACTGCAGGGGTTAAGACACAAAATATGGCCAGAGGAGAAAACCCAAGATCAGCACATGAGTTAATAATTCACAGCTGGGGACACGGGTTGATAATTCACAGCTGGGGTTAAGACATAGAGACTGGCAAAAAAAGGCAAGCCAAGGTTGATACACAGGGTTAATAAGTCACAGCAGGGGTCAAGGCACAGAGAATGGTCAAAGGAGACAAGCCAAGATCGGTAAACAGGGTTAATAATTCATAGAGCGCAAAAGCGCCTTCCTAGCACTACTTGTTAGAAAACCCGACAAAAAGTGGCATTTTGGAGATGCTCTGACCCACTTGTCTAGTTATCACTATTTGGCTCCTGTGACGGCCACTCAGATATTTTCGGATTGGAAAGTGTATATATACACTATACAGTGTGGGCGCCTGCTAAATTATTCTAGCGTTTAGATAATAAAGTGCTAATAAATAGTTAAATGCTAATAAATAGTCAGATGCTGCCTATAACATGGTTAAAAAAACACATATAAAACAACCAAAATATGTGTCAAAAATGGACAAAGGCGAAAACAAAACCATACGGCGCAACCAATTTAGTTAATAAGTGAACATGCAAAAACTTATATCAGTAATGCTGAAAAAAGGTGCAACAGTGCTTAATAACAGTTTATAATATCATTTTCTTAAATGTAGGTGCAACAGTGCTTGATAACAGTTTATACTATCATTTTCTTAAAAGTGCACGTGCTTGGAGTTGAAGTTCAATATATGAAAAAAAGTGCTCTAGTATATAATTGTCCAATACTCAAGAAAATCGGAGAGAGGAATGTGTTGATCTTCTCTAAAGTGCTGGTCTCAAATTCGTTTATTCATCAGAGTTCCTCAAAAAAGCACATCAGAGAACAATAATAGTGCAGAGAGTCATCACAGGGTTGGTCAAAATGTTTTTAGTCAGAGTATAGACCACTCACATTTATGGGAGCCCACAAGGTCCCGGCTCAAGGAAAGAAAGCCTTTGGCCAAATACAGGGTGGCACTCCCCTTCTTTCATCCGTAATAAATACAATTCTGGAGCCTCACGATATTTAGGCTCAATGGAAATAGCCTTGGGCACTCTTAAAGGTGGAGACCCAAACCCCTTTATCTCGACGACAGATGTTCCATGCAAAAAATAAATAAATAAATCAGAGAAAGTGGCGAATATTGGGTTATAAAACCAAACTAATTTATTTAAAAGCAAGCTGTAAAAGAATAGGACAGAAAGTCTACCGAGACGCGTTTCGGCTTAAAAAAGCCTTCCTCAGTTGGTATGAAACTCGAAAATGTCCATATATGTGCAAAGTAGCAATGTAAAAAAGATACTCAGATATTTTCGCTTGCCCATTTGTTCTGCTTCCAGCACATGAAATTCAAGAACTAACTGTTCACTTGCTCCTAATATATCCCACCCCTTGACAGGTGCCAAAGTAAGATATCAACGTTATGCACTTTACCTATCAGTGGATTTGATGTTGAATGATAGTGTGTATTATACACAGAAATATTACAACTACAAATGTATAAAAAAATTGAATTCAAATTTTCATTTAGTACATAATTAGTTCTTATACTTTAATATTTCCTTTCATCTATTCGATATAGAACTAGTGTAACCACAGTTCTACTAAAGTATAGTTCCACTTCACATTCTGTTTATGTTTGTCAGTAAAATATGCTTTCAAAACAGGGCATCATTTATAAAATGCTCCTTGGTATGAAATATGTTTGGCAATTTGCAATCTGCTTAAAGACGCACCCTTGGAGTTTACAGTTGTCATTGAAGTGCCATTCACATTAGTAACTATGCATATTGATTAATGGCCTCTCTTTAGGAAATAGAAGCTAGAAAATATCCACAATCCTTTGCAGCCCAAAGTAATATGTCATAAGAACATTTAGAGAAAGGCACATCGCTGTGCTTCTTACTATTTTTCTTATAGTGAAAGATAAAACCTGAGATGAATTCTTGAAATATTTAAAAAAAAAGGTATTTTAGGACGGAATGAAAATTCTGAAGGATCAATTTAGGAACTCATTTGCGTGTCACTCTTGATTTGCAAAAAGATTTCTATTCATGTACATTAAATTGTCAAAGGGTTACCACAGGCCAATAATTTAGAACTGGCTCAAACTTACAAATGGTATAGATTAAGACAGTGAAGCAAAGCTAAGCAGTTGTGTCATGAACAAATAAGGATCCTATTGATTCAATTACAGATAACCTCCAATAGCCCTACAAAATCCAAATTGTTTTCTTTTGGAATATTGGTAGAAATATAATGGATTATGTTTTATTTATTTGCTATCAATTACATATAAAATAAACATTTAGTCTAAGTGTATTGTTTATAATATGAAATTTATCTCAAATAAAAAATCATGGTGGTTTTGATTCTTGTCATAAGTATTATTATTATTATTCTTTATTTATAAAGCGCCAGCATATTCCGCAGCGCTGTACAATAAGCACAGTATAGACAGGGTTACAATACATTTAACAACATTTGACAAACAGTACAGGAGGAGATGAGGCCCTATTCCCGTAGGAACTCACAATCTAGGAGGGTTGGGGTTGGAAACAGGAGGAGAGGACTGTAAGGTGAGAGTGATTGATGGTTGCGTCAGTGAGTTGGGTGGTAGGCTTCCCTAAATAGGAATGTTTTAAGGGAGCTTTTGAAGGAAGAGAAGTTAGGGGACAGTCTGACAGTACGAGGGAGAGCGTTCCAGAGAGTGGGGGCTGTGCGTGAGAAATCCTGCAGTCTATCATGGGAAGAGGTGATGCGGGGAGAAGCTAGGCGCAGGTCACTGTTTGACCTTAGGGAGTATGTGAAAACAAATTGACTTCAGTCATATGACAGCCAGTGGCAAAACAAAATATAAGGGTTTGACACTTATAATGGTCATGCAAATATGGGCACCATCAACAGGGTTACAGTCCATGATAGGGTCAGGGTTTGATGGCTCCTGGAGGGGAGTGGAAATAGTGAGGGTGTTGAAGGTCAGGAGAGAATTTAATTGAATTTAAGTGAAGGGACTCGCAAACAGGCACAGCAGAGACCGAGCAGTGGGTGAGGTGGATAAACCTGGCAGAGGCAGGTAGAGTGGACTGTAGGGGGGAGAGGTGGGGGAGAGGGAGGCCAGCTATAAGGTTATTGCAGTAGTCAAGTCCAGAAAGTAGGAAATGGATGAGTTGCTTGGTGATGTCGGCGGTAGAAATGGTTGGATTTTGGAAATATTTTGCAATTGGTTACAGCAAGAGGATGAGAGAGAATGGATGTGGAGGATGACGGAAAGAGTGAAGACAAGTGTAAATCCAAAACAGCAAAACTTGTTTGTTCAGAAGATAGTGATGCCATCGACATTGTCTGATCTCAGACTCCTCTTTAATCATGTGACAAGATCATCGTCACATGCATACGTGATACTTTCTAGTCTCAGAACCTCCCCAATGCAGTCCTAAGGATGCTCTGAGACTGGAAAGAAAGGTGCATGCTATTCAGACCAGTTTGAGATATTTTTATATGGAGAGCAAGTCAGTTTGGATATTAATGATTCGGAATTCGGATCAATCAATAGTGATTCAGAGGGCACAAATTTGCACATCTTCTCACCACACACTGTATCTCATCTCAGCTTCTTTAGGAACTGGAAACAGAGTCTTGACATGAAGTTTTCTGGTACCTTCTTTCCCAGTTTCATGATTTTGGAATGGCATTTTGTGACTTTGTGTGTGTTTTGTGAGGTATAGATTTCTGACTCCCTAACAGCTATTTTGCTAGATCTTACATGGCTTTCTCCAGATTCCCCTCCTCCACACAACAAATGCAATGATCCCTTGCTATGGGAAGATGGCTTCCCATAGAGGAAGTGATTTTCATGTTCTCCAATGGCACCACTGGAACATTATCTTTGACTCTATAGCCTAAGGGTTTTTTAGTGGCTGCCACTTAAATTCCTGTTTCATCTCCCTACACCACTCTTGGGCGCTGCTCTTAGACTAGGGTCAGACTGGGGCAGTGCGAACGCGCGTGCAGGCGCACTAAATCACGGCCGTAGTAGCAGCACATGACGGCCAATGACGGCCAATATACGCAGTACGGGCGTACAAAAGTGCGTCCACGTCACGCAACCGGCCAACTGAACGCATTTTTCGTACAACGTGTACCGCTAGTACAGACGTACAGAGTGCGCTGCGGCCGCATAGCAGCGTGTGTGCGTGATTAGGAGACGTCAGACGCTGCTATTGTGCGGCCTACAAAACGTCCAAACAGCCAAAGTTTCCAGGTTTTGTTGGAGTGTACCTGCGACTGTCGAAAATGTCTGCTGGACCAGAGATCGATGTGGAGAGGCTGATCAGCGCTGTGGGGGAGCATCCTGAGATATGGGACACGGCCTGCGACAGGTACAAAGACAAGGGGAAGAAGGCCAACGCATGGGTCGTGGTGTCCCGTGTCGTGTACCCTGATTATGATACGTGGTCCGAGAAAGAGCAGCATATCCAGAGTGAGTATTTGATTATTTTAATCATAATCCCATACATGTAAATCTCAATAATAATAATAAAAACAAATATGTAATCATTGGGGTGAAATCTCAAATGCTCCCCAGCTGCCAGGGCACCTGCCCTGCATCACTCGTAAAATAATTAGACAGAGCATCGCGAAACCTGTTGCTGTATCTATTCACAGCTATGATGTCATCGTTCACATCATCTTCAAGACCGACAACTGTGAGGGTATCATCAAAATTAAAACCATCCCTGGCACGCACATAATTATGTAGGATGCAACAGCATTTGACTATATCCACACAGAATTCAACCTGTACATGCAGCGGTCTATGTAAAATCCTCCACTTGTTGGTCAGTATGCCAAAGCTACACTCCACATACCGTCTCGCCCGCGACAGCCTATAATTAAAAACCCGCTTCTTCACATTCAGGTGTG
Source organism: Leptobrachium leishanense (assembly GCA_009667805.1). Classification (NCBI taxonomy): domain Eukaryota; kingdom Metazoa; phylum Chordata; class Amphibia; order Anura; family Megophryidae; genus Leptobrachium; species Leptobrachium leishanense. Next base: position 108,854,362 of record CM019064.1, on the reverse strand, counting down.
TCCCTGAGTAGGGCCTTAGGAGGTGTGTGGATAGTCCGAATGCTTCATCACCCACGAAGGCATAGGGGACTGACACGTCACTGCCAGGCAATGGTGCGGGTCTGGGGATGTTCAGGGAGCCACTCTCAATTTCATTCCACAGTGTGGAGTTCCTGAACAGTGTGGAGTCAGAGTCCTTGCCGTATGAACCGACATCCACATAGACGAAACTATAGTTGGCATCTGCCACCGCCAGTAGGCCAATGGAAAAGTAATGTTTACAATTCTGATACAGTGAGCCACTGTGCGGTGGCTTCACTATGCGGACATGTTTGCCATCCACGGCTCCCAGGCAGTTTGGAAAGTTGGCTCTCTCCCAGAATCCTGCTGCAATTTCTAGACATGCCTTGTGTGTCGGTTTTGGCAAACATTGGTCCTTCATGGTTTCCCATATGGTTTGGCACACCTTGCGGACGATCTCACCAGCTGTTGATCTGCCAACGCGGAAGTTATAATGCAGATCCTTCAAACTGCATCCACTAGCGAGATACCTAGAAGACAAAACAAAACTGTTTGAATATGATCACATACCATGAACACAAGCTAATGTCACACTCATCATGTTTTGCAGCACAAGAGGCGATGAACAAATGGCGCACAGTACGCGACAATTATACGCGGGTGCAGAAGAAGCAAGCCATGGCTGCGCGCTCTGGAGCTGGCTCCAAGAAGGTCCGTGGATACATCTACACGGAGCAACTGTCATTCCTCCGAAGGACCCAGGAGCCGCGCAGTAGCGTCAGCAGCATCGACCAGCCATCGACCTCCGGTTCACAGGTCCAACACACGGTGCCAGGAGGTTCTGCCAGCTGCCAGGAGGAGGTGAACCGGGGTGGTGCAGAGTCCCAACTGGAGGAGGATGTGGAGACAGGACAGGTGGCAGGTACCGCAACAACGGTCAGCACCAGACCTGCACAGAAGAGAAGGGCACCAGCTACAGACCTGGAGCAGGCCATGGTTACCTTCATGGAGGCTCAAACCAACCATCCACACCAACGCTGCATGCTTGCGGACTTCATGGACATGTCATTCTTCAATTCCTGTATGATCCTCCTCAACAAGATGAGCGAGGCTGAGAAGGTGGAGTACCGGCGCAGATCTCTGGCTATATTGGACGACATCCTTTCCCGTCCCCATCACGCAGCCAGTTACAATGCTGTGCCACAATCCACCAATGCCAGTGGCTCATCCCTCCCCAGTGAGGTGCTGTCCACCCACCCAGCCATGCCCCCTGGAGCCAGGCCACACACAGAGTCGGAGTCCTGCTCTAGCCACACCACCGGCCCTCATGACCCAGATGCTCGGCGGTATCATGATCTGTGATACATGTCATGAATATATTTTAGTTTTGTTTGTCATGTGTTATTTGGTTTCATGTTTAATATATCATGACCTTCAGTTAACAAGTTATAATATATGTCGAGAATATATTACTGTTATTTTATTTCATGTTTCATATTATATTATTATTTTGGACTACATTGTTGTCGGAGTCATTTATGATTATGTATTTGTGATGTGATGCCTGTGTGTGTATGTGACAGTGGGCATGTGACTACAGACATGATGCACTCATGTCAGGTGACTGGCAGCGATGTCATGTATGCAGGTGTTTGACAGTACGTACCGCAAAGTGCGTGGGTCTGGCAGCGTTAATTTGATGAACCCAGGTTCGCCGCTTTCTCTTCCTCCTAAGGTACAGGTACCCCATTGCAGCAAACACAAAGACGTGTACTGGATCCATGTTTGAAAAACGCCACCATACCCAAAATGGCTTTTTATAACCCTACCCCTTATGTTTTTCATTCATCAATTAATTAGATTCATCGGATTTTTCTATTTTTTTACAGCTCCGTCATGAAATACGTCCAGAATTGCGCATTGTCTGACCGCTTTCGCGTATTCCGTGAAAAAATGCGTTCGCACGCACCACCGTACGTTTTGACGCTGGACGTCAGAAATGCGTTCGTCTGACCCTGGCCTAAATGTTTCGATATATGCTACTGTCAGTTGCATTGGTCAATGGACATATCTTCTGCGTCCTGTTCATCTTTAGTTGTGATGTTCATACTGTCTTTTGCCACTGGGAACTCTCATATCGCCGATGTTCCGTCTATTCAGACTATCTATGGCAATATGTTGTAAATTCCTTCTGTTCTGTATTATTGTCTTCATATAAAATATATTTATAAATTGTAATCTCAAATAATCAATGCTTATTTTAAATAGATAGATTGACATCTAACCCCTTGACCATATCTACATCATGCAAATTTTGATTATGTTTGTAGTGTCTGTTTAAAGAAGATGAAACAATTAAATTGTTCTGTAAGCATTTAGTAATGCTATTTGATGATCTGATCTCTCAAAGCTTAAAGTGTGATTGATGAACAAGAAAGCAATCTGTTTAGTCAGTCACCATAACAGCATTTACTATTAAGGGTCTTTTTTTTGTAAGTGACATTATGTTATTGGAAATCTGGAACGTTACACTACAATTTTAGATGAATGCTTAAAACTGATTCTTAGAAAGCAGGATGGTTTCATGAACCATAGAAAAAGATGATCAAAATTTCACAACATGTGTTTTACAGTGTACCCCTTAAAAATCTAGTCTTGTAGTCTTTCATTTTTGTCTAGAAAGGAAGGTCATGGCTAGAAAGAGGTACCATGTCAGCAATACAACTATCTTTTTTGTGCAATTATAAAATGTGTAACATCATATTCCATTCAAAGTTTATTATCCAGGCATCATTTTTTTTAACTTTTGATGACTTTTAAAAATATAAAAGAAGACACCTTGCCACTAGGGATGAGCCGAACACCCCCCGAGTTCGGTTCGAGCCCGAACCCGAACTTCCCATTTGTTCGGGATCGAACCCGAACCTGAACCCGAACCCCCATGCAAGTCAATGGGGCTGAAAATTCATTTTTTTAGAGTGCCCTCCAAGAGGGCATATATGCTACATATTTGCCATAAAAGGTGTATGGGGGTCCGGGTAGTGCCCTGGGGGACAGGAAACAAGGTCAAAAAGTTTTAAAAAAAACGTTTTTAAAGGGACAGTGAGTTTTCCATGAAATAAGGGTTGAAAATAAAAACGAAAAATTCCTTCAAATATCATGCCTAGGAGGTCCCCATAACCTGCCCTTGAAGTGGCGGATTTCTAGGATGTATAGAAACACTTAAAAACAAATAAATGACGTTTCATATGACGGTAAATGCTTTTCCTTTAATCTATCCATAAACAACTGCTTGGGGCAGTAAGTATCATCATACAGTAACCCCTCTGTGTTATTGTGGAAGAGAGCAGGGGTGAACCTTGCGGTCCTATATTAAAAAGATATGCATCTGGTTAAGGCGTCAGTGCACCCAGATATTCTGCCTTTGGTGCAAGACTGCCAGGGCAGCAAGTATCATCATACAGTAACCCCTCTGTGGTATTGTAGAAGAGTGCAGGGGTGGACCATGTGGTCCTTTATTGAAAAGTTTTTGATCTAGTAATGGGCGTCAGTGCACCCAGATATTGTGCCTTTAAAGCCAGGCCAGCAAGTATCATCATACAGTAACCCCTCTGTAGTATTGTGGAAGAGTGCAGGGGTGGACCATGTGGTCCTATATTGAAAAGAGTTTTTATTTATCTGTTAATGGACGTCAGTGCACCCAGATATTGTGCCTTTAATGCCAGGCCATCAAGTATCATCATACAGTAACCCCTCTGTGGTATTGTGGAAGAGTGCAGGGTTGGACCCTGCTGTTCAAAAAATTAAAATGATATAAATCTGGCACAGGCGTCAGTGCAGCCAAATATTGTGCCTTTCATGGCAGCAAGTGCGTTCACACCGTAACCCTTTTGTGGTATTGTGGAAGAGTTCAGTGCTGGAGGTTTTGTGCATGCAGAAGACATACCCGATCTATTCCGTTACTTCGGCATCAGGGGATTGATAGCTGCTGATCCAGGACTGATTCATTTTTATAAATGTCAGCCGGTCTACAGAGTCGGTGGACAGACGCACTCTTTTGTCTGTGACAAAACCTCCAGCGGCACTGAACGTCCTTTCGGAAAGCACGCTTGTTGCAGGGCAACCTAGTAGCTGCATAGCATATTGGCTAAATTCTGGCCAGTGATCCAATCTCAACACCCAGTAAGTATATTTGGATCATCTGCTGGAAAGGTATCCAGGTCTGCCCTTGCCCCTAGGTAGTCCTGCACCATATGGTGAAGACGCTGGCAATGGGTGCCTACATTTGACGTCCCTGGGTGTCGAGGACTAAAAAAATAAAAAAATGCATCAGTCAAGTGGCCCTGGCCTTCACCGCTATTCCTCTGATCACCTGCAGCCTCAGATTACCAAGTGCTGACACACATGCTTCTAACAGTGCCTAGAAAGGTGTTACACAAGTTTCGCTTTAGAGCGTCCTCAAGTTTTGTCATCCTGTGCTCCCTCTGTGCGGGCAGGATGAGCTCTGCAACTTTCCCCTTGTATCGTGGATCAAGAAGGGTTGCCAACCAGTAATGATTCCTCTCCTTGATAGCACGAATCCTGGGGTCCTTTAGCAGGCTTTGCATCATTAGGGAGCCAATGCAGTGTAGGTTGGAGGTGGCATTAGCTGCCGAGTCTTCCTGGTCAATGAGGATGACCGTATCGTGCACTTCCTACTCCCAGCCACGCACAAGCCCTTCTGTTTCTGGGCACACAAAACCCTGCCTTGAGGAATCCCCACCTTCAATGCCCCACTACTTAAATAGTCCTTCTCCTCCTCATCCTCCTCCTGTCTGATCTGAGTAGGACCCGCTGGAATGCTGTCTGCGGAAAGACTGGGGCCTTGAGAGCTAGGGAAGGCCTCCTCTTCCTCCCGCTGCTCTGCCTCTAGAGCCACATCTATAATTCCCCGCAGAGTGTGTTCCAGCAGGAACACTATAGGAATTGTGTCACTGATGCAGGCACTGTCCCTGCTCACCATCCTCGTTGCCTCCTCAAATGGTGACAGTACAGTGCATGCATCCTTGATCATCAGCCACTGCGGGGGGAAAAAAAACCAAGTTGACCTGAACCTGTCCTTGTGCCATACTCACAGAAGTACTCGTTGATGGCCCTCTGCTGCTTGTGCAGACGCTGCAGCATTGCTAATGTTGAATTCCACCTGGTGGGCATGTCACAGATCAAACAGTTTGTGGGAAGGTGGAATTCTCTTTGAATTTCTGCCAGGCGAATGCTTGCTGGGAATGACCGTCTGAAGTGACTGCAGACTTTTCTGGCCTGGATGAGAAGCTCTGGCAGCCCTGGGTCCTTGGTTAGGAAACGCTGTACCACCAGATTTAGGACGTGTGCTAGCATGCGTCAATTTACTCTTGCGTAGGGCAGAGAGAAGTTTGCTGCCATTATCGCAGATGATCATTCCCAGCTCAAGCTGGCGTGGTGTTAACCATCTCTGCACCTGCCCCTGCAGAGCTGACAAAATTTCTGACCGGTGTGGCTCCTGTCCCATAAACAAACCAGCTCAAGCACAGTATGGCGTCTTTTTGCTTGAGCCATTGCGTAGACCCTGTCAGGCGTCGGTTTAACTGCCACTTCGCCAGAGACAGAGGAGGAGGAGGAGGAGGAGGAAGAGGTGGTGGTGGTGGAGCAGACAGACCTCATACAAGCAGCTTTCTGGAGGCGTGGTGGATGAACAAGCTCCAGCACAGAGCCCCATCTTGGATCCCTCCCAGCTGCAATTAGAGTTACCCAGTGTGCCGTGAAGGAAATGTAACGACCCTGTCCATGCTTGCTGGACCACGTGTCTAAAGTGACATGCACCTTGCTGCTCACTGCCTTTCCCAATGACTGGATAACATTGTCTTCCACGTGCTGGTATAGTGCTGGAATGGCCTTGCGTGAAAAGTAATGGCGTTTTGGAACCTGCCACTGTGGTACAGCGCATTCAGCAAATTCACGGAAGGGAACAGAGTCCACCATCTGGAAAGGCAGCAGCTGCAATGCGAGTAATTTTGCTAAGCTGGCATTTAGACGCTGTGCTTGGGGATGGTTGGGACTATATTTTTTCTTTCGCTGCAGCAGCTGCGGCAACGTAATCTTTCTGCGTAAATCTTCAGCTACTGGGATGATGTCACATTCTGAGGAAGGACCTGCTGGTACATCCATTACTGTAGCATCATCCCTGTCAGTGGAGGTTGTAGGCAATTGCATGGCAGGACCAGTGGCGACTCTAAGAACAATATTTAGGGGGGGCACATAGGATACCACAGTCAAAACTGGGGGGGCACTAATAATTTTCACCACTAAATCATACCACTGAATAAAACTAAGCGCCCTATCACCTGGTGTGAGCTAAAACACCATCACTAAAGGAAAAATTTTGTGCAAGTCCCTAAAACGTAGTGCCTGACGACCTACTAACAGATCACCGCAGTAGTCCATGAACAAGGTCGTTTAGCGCATGCTAGGGAAACTAATGCAGTTGTGTACAGGATAGAACTGTTTTTTTTCCAGTGCAGAGTGCCGGGTCATACCTATCCCCCGCCTTCACAAGCTTGAATATGAACATATCCAGTGAATAACTTCACACCCCTGCATTATTAAAATCCTCCACGGTGGTCGTATCATCCATGTTTTGATGCACACATATATTAAGGCTGATGGACATTGCATGATAAATGCCACCCAACAGCATGTAGAATCCTTACACTGCATTTAATAGATCCAAAAGGAAGGCCAGGTGACACAAATTTCCCTGCTGCAGCATATAAAAAATACATGTTTCAGGGCAAGACTTATTGATGTGTCCCTTTAAACATGGTCCACACGGTCACCCTAATAATCAACCGCTTACATACTATGAATAACCCCCAGCATAAAATGTTTAAAATTAGGCGATATATTAGAATTAGGATATATATGGATAAAGGATACATTTATAATAGCGCCGACTGCAACAGCAACAACATTGCTGACCAGATCCATTACTATGGCGTATGGGACCAAGAGAACACCTGTAATGCATTCCTTTACATTGCCTATTAATTGCCTGTTAATTTTGGGCGAGGACCTGTTTTTTTGGAGTTAGCACCAGGGTTGAGCAGTAGGTAAAATGTTGCAATTAGCGCCCCTCAAAAAATTTGCGATGCACCAAGTGATCTGTTAGCTGCAAAAGCGCTAAAGATCTCTAGTGCTCCCCATGTTAAGAAAAGGACGCGGAAAGTACAGTAAGCTTGTGGTACAAAACGCTAATAGCAACGCGCTAAGTGATTTTTCCTGTTTGTAGCGGGAGGCAAACAATCTGTTGGTCGGCTCCAGACTCTATTAACCTGGCGCTACCACAAATTCAATGCCGATGCAAGGGTTAGCTCACACCAGGTAATAGTGCCCTAAATAAGTATATATAAACAAGATTCCAAAACCCCAGAGTAATGTGATGCAATGATGATAACTTTTTGTGATACTAACCGGATACTTTAATTCAATATTTTGTTTGCTGCAATTCGGCAGTTTTTGCTGAATGTCTGATTGCTGCTTCAGCGACTCCACTTTTAGAAATATACAGTGACCATTCGCTAAATAGGGAATTCACCTTATTTTCGGCTAAATAAATTCCCCGAAATGTGACGAAAAGCAGAGGATCTAAAAATGAATAGACCCTTTAGATTCTAACTTCCATAATAACCCCTAAAATGCCATAAACCCAGGGAAATACAATAAAATTAATAAACAATGTTGGATTTAGCTACCCCTTAACCCCTAACATGCAATTGATCAAGGGAAAACATGAAATGAATACACTTTGAGGCATGTAGCCAACCCATTTACCCCTAAAATGCCATTGATCAATGAAAAAATAAAATGTATACTATGAGGGACGAAGCCTACCCATTAATCCTAAATATAGAACTAGAACCAAGGCAAAAACTGACGTAATACACAATGTAATGTATAGTCTGAACATTAACCACTTCACTGCTGAGCCATTTCAACCCTGTGAAAACGTTTACGTTTAAGTGCAAGTTTTTATTTAATGTTTTAGGACTTTTACTTTACACTGAATATGGTCATGTTGGGTATCATTGGAAAGGCCAGAATCTGCCCTTTCCAATGACACCTAGAATGTCCATATACGATGCATAGCAACGGAGATACCGCGGTCCGAAAAAGTGTGGGAAGCTGGATGTTGATTTTTGGTGAGGGGGCACATGGGGGGGCAAGGAATAACCTAGGGGGGGCAATTGCCCCCCCTTGCCCCCTGTAGAGACGCCTATGGGCAGGACATACAGTGTGGGTAGAGACAGATGAGGAGGAGGAGGACCTACGCAAAGTTTTGCCCCAACGGGATGTGTGGCACTTGTTCATATGTCGCCTCAAGCATGTGGTACCCAAGTGTCCGGTGTTTATCCACGCTTCAGCCTCCTCTGACATAGATTACAAATAGCAACGCTGGGGTCTGATGCACAGTTCTTAAAGAACTCCCAGACAGCAGATTTCCTGCATGTGTTCTTTGAGACAACAGCGCTCTGCACCGGAGCAGCTCTGACATGTGATGCCTTGGACTGGCTAGTGCTACGGTTGGTCACAGAGGATGTTGTGCCTCGTGTTTGCTGTGCCTCCTCCTCCTCCCCCTCCTCCCCCTCCTCCTCACTTGATTCCTCAGTTCGATCTGGCACCCAGGTGTAGTCAGTGACCTCATCATCATCAATGTCATCTTCACCCCCTATCTCCTCGTCACTGGAGCCAACTTGGCAGTATGCTGCAGCTGCTGGGGCAACATGAGTGCCAGTTATTTTGTGTGTCATCACTGGCACCCCCTTCCTCTAGGTTGATTATACTCCCTTGCTCAACATAGGAGATTGAATCAGAGCACTGTACTTGCTGCGCATCCTCAAGCAGCATGTCACTCTCATTGTAGTCAAACAATTCAGCTGACTCCTCCGTGTGTGATAGCGAGGCTACAGCAGGAGTAGCTGTGGACATGGAGGCTGCATTAGATGCTTTGGCAGCTGAGGTGGACTGTAATGCACTAGAAGCCTGGCTGGCAGAGGACTCGGAGGATGAGGATGGCCTGGTTAGCCAATTCACCAAGTCCTCTGTATGTTGCTGCTGCTTAAGACAGCCAGCACCAGTTAGAAAGGACAAACGTGCCCCTGCAGAGGATGCACCACGTCCACCACGACCTCCCGACACAGGGGCTGCTTGCCCTCTTATCTGTGGCTGGGAGCCTCTGCCTGTCCTTTTTGTTCTTTCAGACATGGTGAGTGATATATAGATTAATATATACAGAACTCTGATTCAACTCTGGTATAAAAATTTAAATAACTCTAGTATAACTCAGTGAGACACACTGATAGCTGGCAGCCAGTGACAAGAGACAGATCACCTTAATTCACAAATGTTTTAAATAAATTAGTGAGCCCCAAAATACAGCGTGGTACTGTATGTATGACGAGACACAGATCACCTTAATTCCAAAGTGTTTTAAAGAAATTAGTGAGCCCCAAAAAAAATTGCTGGCTGTGTGACGAGACACAGAAGATCACCTTAATTCACAAGTGTTTTAAAGAAATTAGTGAGCCCCAAAATACAGCGTGGTACTGTTTGTATGACGAGACACAGATCACCTTAATTCCAAAGTGTTTTAAAGAAATTAGTGAGCCCCAAAAAAATTGCTGGCTGTGTGACGACAAGACACAGAAGATCACCTTAATTCCCAAGTGTTTTAAAGAAATTAGTGAGCCCCAAAAAGATTTGCTGGCACAGTGACAAGACCCAGAAAATCACCTCAATTCACAAATGTTTTAAATGAAGTTGTAAACCCCAAAAAAATTTGCTGGCACAGTGACAAGACACACATCACCTAAATTCAATGATATTTGGTATAAATGAGACCCAAAAAGACTTGCTGGCACAGTGTGACAAGACCCAGAAAATCACCTCAATTCACAAATGTTTTAAATAAAGTTGTAAACCGCAAAAAAACTTGCTGGCACAGTGACAAGACACACATCACCTAAATTCAATGATATTTGGTATAAATGAGACCCAAAAAGACTTGCTGGCACAGTGTGACAAGACCCAGAAAATCACCTCAATTCACAAATGTTTTAAATAAAGTTGTAAACCCCAAAAAAAACTTGCTGGCACAGTGACAAGACACACATCACCTAAATTCCCTGATATTTGGTCGAAATGAGACCCCCCAGACCCCCCCAGTAGCGTGGCAGACCGGCAGTGACAACACACACAACTATCTGCTTTGAAAATCCTCTGAAATGCGTGCAGAATCGGCGTGTTGAAACCTTATATAGTGTGCTGCGGGACTTAGCTCTGTGAGCCCATGATTGGGCAAAATTTGCCCAATCTGGACTCTGAGCGGTGATTGGCATAGTGTTCAACCAGTCTTGCACCAGACCTGTGGTCAGCTGCAAGGCTGTAGCCAATTAGGAGCTTCAGTCAGTGGGAAAATGCATTGTGGTCCATTGTGGTCGAACATGCGGCGTGTCCACAGCACAAACATTGCCTTTAAAACCAATGTTGCTACCATTTCTTCAATGTTGTCAATTGTAGATTTATTAGTACATATCAATTAAATTTATTAAATGCAATATCTGCTTAATTATTCACATAACACTTAAATTAACCCATTCCCACCATTGGAGACCTAAATAGCTACGATGAAGCAGAATTTCATAATCCCCAATTGTTGTGACCTGCATTATAGAAAGGGTGCATAATCCGCCTCTCTATTTAACCCTTGGGGGGACATCGCATTTAACCACTTTGCTGCGGAGGACGCGCTCAGCGCGTCCTGCCGCAGGAAGGGTTGGCTGCGGAAGACGCGCAGAGCGCGTCCTCCCAAAGCAGCATGCGATCGGCCGGATTCCGGCCGATCGCTGTGTCCCCCGGTGCGGGCTGACATCTTGGATGTCAGCCCGTCACTCCGGGACTGCCGCGGGCACAATAGATGTCATCGGACCTCTCTCCCTCCCGATCGCCGGGGTCCTGAGCTTAATGCCACGTTGTAAATTATTGAAAATTCAAATTTTATTGCATATTTTGTTATAATATACAGACAGGACATAACGTATACATATAATAATGACATATTATGAATCTGCCGAGTCTGCCGGAAGGAACGATATATAATATGTCTGGGTCATATAATAAAATAAGGCTTCAAAACGCGGTTAAACATGATGAGCGAAACCGGTAAAAATGACCTCAGCACAGAGGCTCCTGCACCTGGTATTGGGAAATAGCTTTTTCCTGTTTAACGGGGATTACTATATGCAAGTGCAGGGGTCTTCCATGGGCACTAATGTAGCCCCAACCTACGCCAACATATATATGTCTGAATTGGTGGCAGCTAGGGGTTAACTCCAGGACTGGCGTCATCGTGCTATGCACGATGACGTTAGTCCTCAGGCGGAGTTCCTGGAGGCTTGGCCGACATCCAAGATGTCGGCCAGCTCCGTTAAAGGATCACGAACCGGCGCTTTTCGGCGCCGATTCGCGATCCGGCCCCCATGGGGTTAATGCCAGGTACCGTTTGGAAGGGCAGGCTGTGCCCTTCCAAATGGTGCCTGGCATTAAGCTCAGGACCCCGGCGATCAGGAGGGAGAGAGGTCCGAAGGACCTCCCCCCCTTTCAAGCACCTCCTCCGCACATGCGGGGGGGCGCCTGAAATAGATGTCATCGCACCACCCCAATGACATCTATTGTGCCCGCGGCGGTCCCGGAGTGACGGGCTGACATCCAAGATGTCAGCCCACACCGGGGGGCACAGCGATCGGCCGGAATCCGGCAGATCGCATGCTGCTTTGGGAGGACGCGCTCAGTGCGTCTTCTGCAGCCAACCCTTCCTGTGGCAGGACGCGCTGAGTGTGTCCTCTGCAGCGAAGTGGTTAAATGTGATGTCCCCCAAGGGTTAAATAGAGAGGCGGATTATGCACCCTTTCTATAATGCAGGTCACAACAATTGGGGATTATGAAATTCTGCTTCATCGTAGCTATTTAGGTCTCCAATGGTGGGAATGGGTTAATTTAAGTGTTATGTGAATAATTAAGCAGATTTTGCATTTAATTGATATGTACTAATAAATCTACAATTGACACCATTGAAGACATGGTAGCAACATTGGTTTTAAAGGCAATGTTTGTGCTGTGGACACAATCATTGCAAACAGGTGTTACAAGGATGAATCTGTGTATAACACTGCTGTTTTTAATGATGTTAATTACTCATGATGTATTTAAGAAAGTGTAGAGATATGTTTAGTAGACTTGACAAAGACCTGGTTGCAGGTCGAAACGTTGTTCTACTGTTGATGGAATAAAACCAAAAAATTTCCTGCTATATACTGGAGTATTTTTCTTGATATTGTGCTACGTCCTTGGAGTGAGGACTTTCCAGTGGCAGCTCAAAGGTGGGTGGCAGCAACCTGAACTGAACTTTATTTGATGTCTCCAGGAGATGCTGAAAAGCTTTGCTACTCTGGTGGGGAGTTTGCTGCACAATCTGCAAACAACCGCACCCAAGGAATGTGTACCTACGATCAGCAGACACAGAGACCCCCTGTCTCCCGAGGAACGGGCCAAGAGACAGACTGCCAAACTTTGCCTCTATTGTGGGGACCCCACCCATTGGCTCGTGGACTGCCCACTAGGGATGTGCGTTTCGGGTTTCAGAATTTCGGAATTTTCACGAAATTTCCCGATTCGTGTCTTCGGATTCAGCCGAATTTCCGAATCGTGTCGGACCCGAAAACCGACAGATCCGAAAAGTTTTCCGATCCGAAATGAAAAATTTTCAGATTTTTCGAATGGACTTGAAATGTATCAAATCGAAATTTATTTTTGCGCTATTCATGATTTCGGTTCCATTCGTGATTTCGGTTCCATTTTGGTAATTCTGGAAATTGTATATTTAACTATTATGGGTTATATCGCTGATTCTGTAAATTTTGTATTTGTAAATGCGTATCACTTGTTTCTTGTGGCATTCGGGTCAGTTTAGCGTTTTTTAAATCGTTTTGTTCATTTTTTTTGTTCCTTGGCTTTCAGACCATTTTAATATGATTAAATAAAGTTGTGAAATGTATATTCATAAGAAAAAAAGGATCTTTATTTAATAAAAAAAAACACGATAGAATCGCCAGAATTATCGTAGACACTTTGAAACGAGGAGAACAGACGTTCCGAAAAAACGAAAATTTCTGAAATTTCCGAAAAGTCGATACAAAAAATGAGCAAAGTGACCCGAAAACACGAAAAATGGTCGATATTCCGAAAAAAAATGTACACAAAAAACGAGCCGAACTGAACCGAATCGAAACAGAAGTCGGTCGAAACGAGCCGAATCGAAAATTTTAAACATCCGAACAAATCGAACCGAATCGAACCGAAAAAAAATCGGTGCACAAGCCTACTGCCCACTAAGACCCCAGAAACCTACTGCTGTTTCTAAGCCTGTTGTTACCTCCAAGCAAGCTCCAGTGCTTAGATCTCTGCAGCAACCCCGAGCTCCCAGGTCTACTGCTGTCTCCAAGCAAGTCCCTGATGTGAAGCCAGCTTCAAAGAGACCTGCAGCACCTAAGCCGGTACCCTTTCCCAAACCGGCTCCCAGGGGTCTGCTGCACGAGAGGGTGCACCCAGAAAACCTCCTGTGCCCAAGAGGTCTCCAAAACCTGCACCCCCACCTAAACCCACACCCAGATAACCTCTGGTACCCAGACCCACTCCTAGGAGAGCTGTGCCCCAAATGACGGCGTCGCCGAAGTCCAGCTCTGAAGAGGAGTCTGACAACTCCATGCCGTTGCAGAGGGGGCCCGAGCCTGATCCAGTTCCTCCTATGGACTTTAAAAGTACACCTGTGGAACCAGAACCTCTGCTCCCTATGGAGGTTATGTGTATACAGATTCCAGGTACAACCACAACTCCCACCACTCTCAGCCAGCACGATCCGGCCATCCCTGAAGTTGAAGGTACTGGTTATGACCCTCTGTGGGATTTCTTGCCATTTGGCCGTCTACCCTCTGATTATTTAGATCCAGAGCAGATACCAAGGGGTACCACCTGGGACAATTTACCTACCAGGGAGGAAGGGGTGGAGGCTGCCACCACCTCACCTGATATGAGAGCATGGAGTAACCTCGAAACACCCGGTGAGGAGTCTGATCATGGGTGGGACACTGCTGAAGAGGACTACATGCCTACCTGTGTGCCTACTGATACAAGATATGACATGCCCAGCAGACCAATAATCGTTGCCACTATGAAACCTGCAATCAATGGTGATTCAGATGTTGACTGGGAGACCGATGACTCTGTAGCTAAAAACCTGCCACAAACCGTATGGCGTAGCAAAGGTCCACCGAGTCAACAACGTGATTATATGGGCACCATCGTGGCGACCGATCCTGTTGTACTCAGCACCCGGGTGGAAGACCCCTGTAAGAAAAAATCTAACTCTAAGGTGCGGAGACAACCGAGGAAGAACCGTCTCCAGGCCTGTGTTACAGGCTCCCCCATTGGAGTGATCCAGGACTTCCCACAGGCTACATCTACCCCGATGCCATCTGCCTATGTTTGCACAAAGTTCCCTGGTGACCCTGCCTCCTACCAGTGTCCCTCTGTTTCCAGGAGCCTACGAGGTCATGACACTTGTACACGTCCAGAAGCCCCACCTGAAGAACCGGGCTGTTACACTGTACAAGGAACTATTGTTATACCTGCCCGGGACACTGTACCAGGAGAATGGACGCTGCAACCTGTCCGTTGATGCCAGCTGCTGCCAGTCTTCGCTATAACCATGCAGGTCCCTGTATCAGGACACTGGACGACTTCTCCTGCCCACTGAGGTCCAGCTACAGCCAGTTCTTGGTCACCCAGAGTGTGACCGTGACGGGGAGGGTATTGTCAGGATTCCTGGCTGTAACCATCCTGGAACCCCCCCTGGTGGTGAACTTCAGGTTCTGCTCCTGCCTTGCAACCAGCAATGTAACAGTTAAAACACCTGACACACGCACACAAAATAAAGGCACCACGCCCCAGCCAGACCTTTGCTGGTTCATACAGCTCATGTCCTGAGAAAGTGAGGTGCTGTTACTCACTGCTCTGCTTTACCCATCTGTTCTGTTATTCCTGGTTCCTGCATTTATTTCCACCACGCTTCCCACCATCCTGCAGAATTCATCCGGTCAGTTCTCATATTTCATCCCCTTCCAAACCATACTTACCTGGTCATCTGTGCAGGAAACTGCATACTGGGTTCATATCCCAGTGCCATCCTGGTACCTGGGCTTGACAGCTTATCTACTTTCTCCTGGTTCCAAGTTTGACCACCCCATGTTTTTTCTCCACAGTCAGATATATAATTTAACTGATTTTCATTTGTTTGCCTGTGCCTTATTTCTGATAAATAGGCAGATAGAAAAGAGGCCAATTGAATATGCCACCTCGCTGTACAATACAATGGACACTTTATATTCTTAACGCCTCTAGGTCATGGATTTTGAGAGACACAGGTAAAGATGATTGTCTCATATTTTATATTAATATGGGAAGAAAAAATGATTTGGTGTATTTTAGTAATATAAAATTATATGCTCTCACCGCTCCCTGGTTTCATTTTTGTCAATTTGAGTTAAGAATCGGCATTTAAACCATACACAATTGCAGCATTCTTTTAATTTCTAGCAAAAGGATATAATTAACCTTGTAATACTATTTTTTTTTATTGAAAATTGTCTGAACATTAAAAGCTAAGTAAAAAAGGTCCATGTTGACCTCTGTATTCTCAATAGCTCATACATATTACTTATTTTACTAATAGAGTAATGAATAAAACCATTTTAATAATTTGTACCATAAACATGTACAAGATGCTAACATTGATTGCATTCCAAAACAGCAACTGCCATTTTGACCAACACTAACAGGGTTATTCAGAGAGAGGTGACAACCAGGAGAATTGACAGAAGAGAACAATCTAGACCAAATAGCCGATTTGGAGAGTGAGATAAATGGGAGAATTGTTCTGGTTTGGCTATTTTGACCTAGAATTTTAATTTCTCCAGTCATAATCCTGGTTTTCACCTCTCTCTGAATAACCCTGTAAAGATTAAGCCACAAGGAGCCGTACTATTCTGGGCAGCTGAACAACACCTTAGACATCATGACCTTATACATTTCATAAAAAGATTTAAAATGGCAATGATTTTGAGGGTCTTGGAAATAAAGTGGAGCAATGGAGGGGGAAGTCAAGAACTACCGGTGGGGGCTAATAATAAAAGTGTGGGGGCAAGCCTTTGTCCCTCCCCCTCAGTTTACCTCCCATGCTCACTGGGTGGGGTCTATTCATGTTCTGGGGATTTATCAGCCATTCTCTAACCTCTAGATGTGCACAATAAAATAGAAACTGCCTATATCCTCACTCTACTGATATTGAGAGGCCCAATAAGCCAAATCTCTGTTTGGGGAAAAAAACACAGTGCAAACAAATGCTGGCATTTCACAAAAGCAAAATCCAAAGAGCAACAAGAGAAGCTGCACTGTCTCTCTTAAGATTTTATTTTTCGTAAAATACTGACGTTTGCCAGCCTTGTAACACCAACAAATGATTAATTTGCTTCATCATAGGTTCATTTTAAACCTTGAACTGCAGGGAGTTCCAGCGCCAGGTCAATCAGAATGAGAGGTAAATGTTCACATGTGATGTTCATACATGACACAGTATACAGCAATCACATCAAACAAAATTCACAAAAAAACAACAAAATATTTTGTTTTTTAACCCTTTCGCTGCTGAGGCTTTTCCCGCCTCTGTGCTGAGCTCATTTTTACCGATTTTGCTCATCATGTTTAAACGTGTTTTGAAGGCTTATTTTAGTATATGACCCAGACATATTATATATCGTTCTTTCCGTCAGACTCGGCAAATTCATAAAATGTCATTATTATATGTATACGTCATGACCTGTCTGTATATTATAACAAAAAATGCAATAAAATATGAATTTTCAATAATTTACAACGTGTAAGTGTTTTTTTTTTCACATTTTAACATGCGAGCAATTGTGGTTATATTTTGTATGGCGTGCGCTTGTTAAAAAAATTAGAGATGGGGTCTCGTTACATTTTTTTGGGGGAAAATTACGCGATTTTTAACAAACGCACCGCATACAAAAATCGTTAGTGCAGCATCATTGTTCACATTATAATTGAAATGGGAACAATATTGCTGCATTAACAAACCAAAAAAAACAAAAAAAAAAACTTGTTTATTTTTTTTTTATAATTTTTTTAAAAAATATTTTTAATTTTTATTTTTATTTTTAATTTTTTTTAAAAAAAAATTCATAGTCAAGTTTGGTATTGTTGGAATGGCCATGCTCTGGCTGATCCAACAATACCAAACATTAACCCCTAACTGCCACGGATCGGGAGATAGGGGTTCATTGGAACCCCCTATCTCCACCATTGGTGGCAGTTAGGGGTTAACTCCAGGACTGGCGTCATCGTGCTACGCCAGTCATCAGGGGGCATTCCCGGAAGCTTGGCCGACATCCAAGATGTCGGCCAGCTCCGGGAAAGGATCACGAACCGGCGCTTTTCGGCGCCGATTCGTGATCCGGCCCCCATGGGGTTAATGCCAGGTACCATTTGGAAGGGCAGGCTGTGCCCTTCCAAATGGTGCCTGGGTTAACCCCCGCAATGCCGGAGATCGGGAGGGAGAGAGGTCCAAAGGACCTCCCCCCCTCCCTTTCAGGCGCCTCCTCCGCACATGCGGGGGGGGGGGCCTGAATTAGGTGTCATCGCGCCCCCGCGATGACACCTAATTACTCCGGCGGCGGTTCCGGGTGCTGGGCTGACATCGAGGATGTCAGCCCGCACCGGGGGGGGCCAGCGATCGGCCGTAACCCGGCCGAACGCAGGCCCCAAAGAGAGGACGCGCTCAGCGTGTCCACCGCATGGAACGCTACATGCGGTTGGACGCGCTGAGCGCGTCCACCGCAGCGAAAGGGTTAAATCTTTGCAGATAATGAATAAATCAATGTAAATGTTATGTTAAGGATCTATTCTTGCATACACCTGGGGCCTGATTCCACTACAGTGGATAACAGGGAGCCACTAAAAAATGGACAGGATATACCTGAGAAGCTACCTGTTAATGGCTCTTTTATGACCAAGCCAGTGGCACGAGCCATAATACTAAGAAAACACAAATTGATAATAGCAGTGACAAAGCGTGCTGCTGTTGGTATCAGCTCCTGGAGTCAATAGGACTCCATCGAGCCAAGCGTCACACTGCAATGTGTGGGGTTGTATAGGGACAGAGGAAGAAGATCCTGAACTACTTGCCTGTAATCTTCATTTGCGTGTGGATATGGCAGGATATGACATAATAAACTGTTTTTATGTATTTTTGACACATTGAACAATTTTGCAAGCGCATTCTCACTTATCACCCAGGATTAAGAGTAGGTATTCATTTCAGCTTGAGTCGTGAAGAATGAGCGAGGTTGGAATAACTCATTCTTCATCAGCTAACCTCAAAATAATGGCTCCTATACAAAGCCTAGTTCTTAAAAGCTCAAGCCTTGAGTGTATGAAAGCAAAATTAAAATATGCAAACACCGGCCACTTTTTTAGGTACACCTGTTCAATTGCTTTTTTTTAAAAAAAAAAAGCTAATCACCAATCACATTGCAGCAACTCAATGCATTTAGGCACCTATACGTGGTGAAGACGACTTGCTGAAGTTCAAACCAAGCATTAGAATGAGGAAGAAAGGGGATTTAAGTGTCTTTGAATGTGGCATGGCTGCCAGACAGGCTAATCTGTGCATTTCAAAAACAGCCGATGTACTGGGATTTTCATGCACAACCATCTCTAGGGTTTACAGAGAATGGTCCTAGAAAAAATAAATATCCAGTGAGTGGCAGCTGTGTATTGACAAGAATGCCTTGTTGATATCAGAGCTCACAGGAGAATGGGCAGACTGGTTCGAGATGATAGAAAGACAACAGTAACTCAAATAACCACTTGTTACAACCAAGGTATGTAGAATAACATCTCTGAATGCATAATACGTTGAACTTTGAAGCAGATGGGCTACAGCAGCAGCAGACCATACCAGGTGCCACTCTTGTCAGCTAAGAACAGGAAACTGAGGCTACAATTCGCACAGGCTCATCAAAATTGGACAATAGAAGATTGGAAAAATGTTGCCTGGTCTGATGAGTCTCAATTTCAGCTGTGACATTCAGATGGTATTGGTAGGGTCAGAATTTGGCGTGAACAACATAAAAGCATGGATCCATCCTGCCTTGTATCAATGGTTCAGGTTGGTGGTGGTGGTGCAATGGTGTGGTGGATATTTTCTTGTCACTCTTTAGGCCCCTTACTACCAATTGTGCATTGTTTAAATGCCACAACCTACATGAGTATTGCTGCTGACAATGTCATTCCCTTTATGACCACAGTGTACCCATCTTCTGATGGCTACATCCAGCAGGATAATGCACCATGTCACAAAGCTCAAATCATCTCAAACTGGTGTAGCGCTGTTTAAAACTCTGCTGATGTATTGCTTGGGTTTGGCCACCAGGGGGAGACAAGCACAATGTAGAGTATACTGGACACAACATGACTACGTTTTCCATCATGCTTTGCGGCGGGGACAGGAAGTGGGTGGGAGAGAGCGAAGGACATCCGCAACCTCGTGCGAAGGAGAGCCAGTGTGAGCCGAGCGACGAAGGGTGGAAGACGCACATGAGACTGCCAGAGATTAAGACCAGGCCGGAGAGCAGGAGCTGCCTTGCGGGTGCTGATAATCAGAGACAGTGCTGGCGGAGATCTATCCACACATCGCTGAGAGGTTTTTTTGCGCAGACACAACGTTCCAGTTTGGACCCCGAGTTAGGAGACCGCGATGATCCACTGGGAGTGCAGGCGGTAGGCCGTAATTCTCGTTACCGAAATCGGACAAGCAGGAGAAGCGGATCCGGTGGCACAGAGTTCCAGTATAACCAAGCGGAGAGAGATCCTTGATCGGACAGCGGAACAGATTGTCTGGTGGATGGGTGAGAGGCCTTTCAGGCCACAGTCAAAGTTTAAACCAAGCACACTGCAGTATTGTTTAAATCTACAGGGCCCCAACGTGACTAGTCGAAGATTTGCTAAATCCATTCACTGGCCAGTTGAATATAGTACCCGGGTACTTGAGAACACACACACACACCTTTTTGGAACACTACTCTTATGGGACTTACACTCCAGAAACGAAGGGGTTAATCTTTCCTTTTACGAAAATTTACGAAAATCCTGTCGTTCCTATACCGTAATTGTATTATATGTGTCACTTTATTGGGATCAGTAAAGTATATAATTTATAAAATCCACAACAGTGCTGGTGTATATTTATTCCCTAGTGCGGAGAGACTAACCCGAGGTTTATTCAGCGGCTCCTCCGGTAGTGAGCGCTACACGGGTTTCCCCGAACATGACAATGAGTTCTCTGTACTCCAACGGCCTCCAGAGTCTAAAGCTCTCAATGCAATAGAGCACCTTTGGGATGTGGTGGAATGGGAGATTCGTATCATGGATGTACAGCCGACAAATCTGCAGCAACTGCGTGATGCTATCATGTCACTATGGACCAAAATCTCCAAGGAATGTTTCCAATGCCTTATTGAATCTATGCCATGAAGAATTAAGGCAGTTCTGAAGGCAAAAGGGGGTCCAGCTAGTGAGGTGTACCTAATAAAGTGAGAAACAGAGAGGTTTGTGAGGGTCCAGTGAACAAGCAACAGCACTAGAGGCCATCTTTACGGTGGGGGCCCGCTGCTCAGGTCTCACAAGGTTTTAGCTCGATTGTGCTATTACAGGGACAACTGCTCCATATGCAAATTAGACTGCTACACCCAAAAAGGGTGGCCAGTACTGAAATGCCAATGAAGTCATCCCTGCACGAGAGGTGCAGCAACCCCCGATGACTGTTTCGGCCTCGTCAGAAGGGTATAGCTGATACCCTCTAGGCACAGCGAGCAAGGGGTCCACGTCTGGATTATCCTGTAGACTTAATCTAATAAAGTGACTGAGTGTATAATGGCATAAATAAGAATAGCATATTCTATTGTGTCATTATTTATCAGTTATGGATACAAACCTAACATAACCTGTTACTCACTAGAAGGAATCTTCCAGTAACAAAAAAGCACGTCTGAGATTATTAATTTTATTTATTTTTTTATTAACAATTTTCTTTATTGTAAGAAAAATCAGCTGGATAAAACAGAAGGAAAATGGCCTCGCAGGGCCACAACAAGTCATCGTAAAGGAGAAGAGCTTGGCCACGTAGGGCCACAGTTGAACATCTGCGGAAGCACATAAACTAGACACAGGAACAGCACTGCATGTTAATAACAAGAGCACATAGTAGCTCAGCAGGAGATCAGAGTCCTCAGAAAATAGTGTAATTAACGAGGGGGGGTAATGTAGAAAAAAAAAAGGCAGCAAGGGAAGGGCGTGGACATTCCTAAAAGAAACAAAAAGTCAAAAATCTGCATAAAGTGCTACCAAAAATCAAGTATTGGGGAAAAACAGACACATCCACAAAATATGGCACAACGTCAATCATCAAATTAATAAATAAAAAATAAAATGAATAAAAAAGAAATAAATAAAATAAAAATAATATGAAAGGACAAATTATGGGGTGGGAGGGAGAAAGACAACGTGGCAAAGGCCAAAAATGTGACACTCCTGGCGCAAACCCTGTAGCCCAAAGGGCCGTGGGAGGCCAAGGAGGAAAGTAGTAACGAGGCCAGGACGCTCGAGGGAACACCTCAAGACAGCCCAAAAGTGCCAAAGGGGAGAAAAAAAATGATAATGACAATAAAGGGAAAGAAAAGGGAAACGGGGATGGGGGGTGGGAGACAGGGGGGAGCAATCGCATCGAGCAACGAAGAACTAGAAAAGGTCGAGCAAAACAGAGCGTACGTGAGGGAACATCACCCCAAAAAGTCACAGCAGAAAAAAACAGCAGAAAGTATCCTGGACAAAAACAAAATCAGCCCGGGGACGTGGTCGCCGGATTCGGGGACTAGCTAAAACCGACTAGTAAAGGCCAAGCCTCGGCCGGGTCAGAGATGATACATGGTAAGCTCCTGTGGGTCACCATGAGCAAGCCAGCCAGTCCCCAGCGGTATGGGATCTCTTTAGGATGGAGAAATTCTGTCACCAGTCGGAAGCAACGCCGCGTCAGCAAGGTGACAAATGGCAGATCATGGTATAATGACAGCATCGCCCCATCAAACTTCACCACCGTCTGGGCCCCAGGAGTCGACATGATCCGAGCCTTAGCCGCAGCATCCCGGGCGACCGCAATAACATCGCTTGTGGAATCTCTGGGGGCCAACGCGGGTTTACGAATCCAAAATGCTGAGACGAACAGCTCCGAAACGTCGGAAGACGATCCCAATGCATGATGAGCCAGGCAATTCACATAAGAAAGCAAGTCCAACGTTAGCACCGACTCCGGGACACCTTGGACACGGATATTGCGTCTGTGGTGCCTAGACTCGAGGATCTCCACCGAGCGAGTCAGGAGTAGTGATGAGCCGAACACCCCCATGTTCGGCTCGCATTCGAACTCGAACAATTTCAAAAGTTCGGGTTCGAACGCGAACACGAACCAAACTCAATGCAAGTCAATGGGACTCGAAAGTTCGATTTTTAGAGTGCCCTCCAAGAGGGCATATATGCTACATATTTGCCATAAAAGGTGTATGGGGGTCCGGGTAGTGCCCTGGGGGACAGGAAACAAGGACAAAAAGTAAAAAAAAATTTTTTTAAAGGAACAGGGAGTTTTTCACGAAATAAAGGTTAAGAATAAAAACGAAAAATTCCTTCAAATATCGTGCCTAGGAGGTCCCCATAACCTGCCCGTGAAGTGGCGGATTTGTAGGATGTATAGAAACATTTAAAAAAAAAAAATGACATTTCAAATGACGGTAAATGTTTTTCCTTTAATCTATTCATAAACAACTGCTTGGGGCGGGAGCCTGTATGAAAAGAGGAAACGTTTTGGGACACACAGAACAAGTTTAGTGATTTTATTGGCTAAATTAGGGTGAAACTTATACAGGCTTTGGATGAAAGTAACAATAGGTGCATTAAAATTGGGCCTTTTAGTGTCGGCAACAGTGCCGTCACACCGTAACCCCTCTGTGGTATTGTGGAAGAATGCAGCGGTGGACCCTGCGGTCCAATATTAAAATGATATGAATCTGGTATAGGCGTCAGTGGCAGTGCACCCAAATATTGTGCCTTTGGTGGCAGCAAGTGCCTTCCTACCGTAACCCCTCTGAGGTATTGTGGAAGAGTGCAGTGGTGGAGGTTTTGGTAATGCAGAAGAGATCCCCGATCTATTCAGTTACATCAGCAGCTATAACAAAACCGGGTCAGCAATGTTTAGGCACTTGTACTGCGCTACTGTATATGGTGAGAATTGGCGCACACCAGTAGCAACAGGAAGCAAACAGAACAGGCAGGGAATACACAGAGAGAATAGTCAAATGGCAGGCAAAGTCGGCAACAGATCGGGTCCTCAGAACAAGCAGGGTCAGTAACAAGTATACAAACTGATTCGGTAAGCTAGCAATGCGGGAATAAAGGCTGAGACACACTGAGCGTGTAGCGATGCACAGCGAAGCGAAGAGAAGCAAACATTTTGCAGGCTTGACTTCACTCCGCTCTGCCTCGCAGCGTGTCTACACTGCATTACGTTTGCTTCTCACCGCACTGGACAGGAATCCACTAACTAAATTAAAATGTACACACAAAACCGTTTTATTTTCACAAAGCACATGTTATATAGGCAAAAAAAGTTTCTACTGAATAAAATACATCAAAAATTACTGTTAATTTAATAGGAATAGTATAAAAAAAAGGTAACCCCTGATCATATATTTTATAGGGACACGGAGCGCTGTGTATAGAGTAGGGATGCATTGATACCACACACAGACATATACGTATATATATCAACACGCAGACCTATATATACGTATATATCAACACACAGATATAAAATATACACCCACCCACAGACCTCATACCATATACTAGATCAATAACTAGCGTAAACCAGATGCGCACAAATGCTTGCGCAGTACCGTTGCACGCAGAAATCAGTGTGCGCACTGTTTTTTTACGTGATTCAGCCATTCAGAATTAAGAACCACAATTTACTCACGTTAAGTTTTTGCGCCTGCCAAAGTCAATCTGAGCATAGAGTCATGGCCGAAATGTGTGCAAGGCATCATGAAATCTGAGGATTACCAAAGGATTTTGGGTCGCACTGTAGAGCCCAGTGTCAGAAAGCTGGGTTTGCGTCCGAGATCTTGGGTCTTCCAGCAGGACAATGTCAAAAACATACGTCAAAAAGCACCCAGAAATGGATGGCAACAAAGCGCTGGAGAGTTCTGAAGTGGCCAGCGATGAGTCCAGATCTAAATCCCATTGAACACCTGTGGAGAGATCTTAAAATTGCTGTTGGGAAAAGGCGCCCTTCCAATAAGAGAGACCTGGAGCAGTTTGCAAAGGAAGAGTGGTACAAAATTCCAGGTGAGGCGTAAGAAGCTTTTTGAAGGTTATAGGAAGCGACTGATTTCAGTTATTTTTTCCAAAGGGTGTGCAACCAAATATTATGTTAAGGGTGCCAAGAATTTTGTCCAGCCCATTTTTGGAGTTTTGTGTGACATTATGTCCAATTTGCTTTTTTTCCTCCTTTTTTTTTGTTTTGTTCCAATACACAAAAAGGGAATAAACATGTGTATAGCAAAACAAGTGTTACTGCAATACTTTTCTGTGAGAAATACTTGATTTTCTGGAAAAATTCCTGGGGTGCCAAAATTTCGGCCATGACTGTATATGCTGCAGCAATAATACATGCACACACAGCTTCTCCATTTTATTGGTTTGGTATGAGTAGAATGGGCAACTATACTTTTCTGCTTTTTTTTGGGCTGGTGTATTTGGGTTCGGCCAGGTTGTTCAGATTTGCCATTAACACCAGCTTTTAGGAGTTGCTAAAATTATGCGCCCAAAGGCTATGCGTTAATTCCTGCGCATAGATTGTAACACCCTCCAAATACCAGCGCACATACGCATTTGAGCTCACAATGTTAAGTATAGGACGCGCAACATACAGTAAGCTCGTGCAGCGTTCACGCAGGTTTACCCGTGGTGGACGATTACATGTGTTTGTTGCGCTGACTATGTAATACGGCATTCGGCGCAAATGGTTTTACCCCTCAAGTTAATGTTTTTTTGCGCCGCGGCAAAACCGTTTGTGCGAAGATTGTAATTTAGCCCTGAAACTGTGTAATTCAGAAATTGTACTTAGTGTCAGAATTTACATTTTATGTAAAACATAAAAGGGAACTCCTAATGTTAACCCTTTCACTGCTGAGCCATTTCACGACCCAGACATTTTATATATCGTTCTTTCCAGCAGACTCGGCAGATTCATAATATATCATTATCATATGTATAGGTCATGCCCTGCCTGAATATTATAACAAAAAATGCAATAAAATTGGAGAGAGGTCCAAAGGACCCCACCCTCCCCCTCAGGCACCTTCCCCGCACTGGCGGGGGGGTGCCTGTAATTGACATCATCGAGGTGCCCGCCGGGGTCCCGGAGGTTGGGCTGACATTAAGGGGGGGGCGCAGCAGTTGGCCTGAATAGGCTCAGTGCGTCCTACGCACAGGAGAACCACTTGGCTGGACGTGCTGAGCGCGTCCTTAGTGGTTAAACTTCCATCTCTTTAAAATTCAGTTCTTTCCCTGTTTCTTAATTTTTTAATTTTTTTAATCACAAATACATTTTCAAGCAGTTACAAGTCTTATAGCAGTTACATTATTACAAGTCTTATTGTGCCTTGATTGCGGAGCAACATCGTAAACTGAAATCCGAACAATCTATCTGATGTTTTTTAATGATTTTAAAGATAAACTATAAATGAACATTAGTATGGATTTAACAACCTTTGAAAATGAAAAATGACCCAGACATTGATTTTAGGTGCAACTTTAAATGAAGCAATTACATTGTAGACAGATAGTATATGGTATAATTTAAAAGTGAAATGAATCGCTAGCTCAATAAGTTATTTTACTTAAAAGGTAATTATTTGTTTTAGTACTTGCATTATTACAATTTTACAGCACATTGTTGAAAATCTGACTGACAAAAATGGGTTATGTTACTTTAAAATATATATGCTGCAATATCATATGTTGATATCACAATTGTTATCCCTTTATTAGATTAATGAAAGATTTGTCTCTTATTTTCTGCACTTTCATATTGACTCTCATTAGCAGTAATGTGATTTAATAAAGCCTTTCAAATATGTGTACCACATTTAATTTAAAACAAATTATTGCAGTGCTGAAAGGTGAAATATTAACAACTTCTAGAAAAAATGTCCAAATTTACAGTCAAAGCTAAAATTCTTCATTGGAACAGTTCAGGAAAATTTACCTAGGGAAATACATGATTTAAATAATATTAAAAGATTCTGTTTATGTTATTATTATTAACTATCAATAATGTTGCGTAATCCAAGCACATTAAATTTGAATATAAAATACAAAATCGATGTGCATAAATTTGTAATACAGGGTTTGACATCAGAGGCGATTTTAGACCTTTTGAGGAAAAACTTAAAACATAAGAAGGAGGGATGTGAATCTGGCGCTTTTATTATTAAAATACTGTTAGGGTACACTCGTTTATAAGTCGGTGCTGCAAACCAGAAGGCCTGTGTTTACAACCTCAGAACACGATATAAATGAAAAGATAGAAAAGGACTTCCAGGCGCATCTTCTCGATAAAACACTGTACCCTTAATGTAAATAATATAATACCAAAAAACAAGACAGTGTAGTATATATTAAAAAACAAGTATAGCCTTAGGAATACTTATATTTCAGTAGTATTTCTTCTCTCAACGTTTGGGTCCGACTCCTATATCTTGATCTTTATATAAAACATAAAACATGAGGCCCCACTAACGGTCACAATGAAAAAAAAATGCAAGCATGGGCCTGGTGCTGAGGATTTTGTTGGCCCTTTTAATAGAAATAAAATGAAAAATAACAGGTATCCTACCTTGAAGCTGAACCATAGATTTTTCTCGTATTTCTCAATTTGGCAATAAAATGCTTCCCAGCACAGTCTCCTCTCTGCTGTCTGAACAATAAGAAATACATGTAGACATAATTAATATAATATGCCATAAATATGTTCCATGTACCACTGCTGTAGAGGTGATGGAGCAATGCCTTATTACACATTGATCATTGGTGGCTGTTTAACCGCTGCGGGGAGAATGGGGGTCCTTTGGAAGGGAAGGGAACTCAGAAACAGGACGCCACGATCGGACGGAGGTGAGTGTGGGAGGACAGTGAGGGAATGTAGGGACAGGTATGTATCAGCCTGAGTGTGGCTCGGGGTTACCGTTTTCAGCACTGAAACTTAACCCCGAGCCACACTCGGGATACCGCCGGGGAGGTTAATGAATACAGATACCTGTATACCCAGACACATCAGACCTCAGATACATGTATACCTAGACAGACACAGGCCCCAGATACATGTAAATCCAGATATCAGACCCCAGATACATGTATACCCAGATATCAGGCCCCAGATACAGGTGTACCCAGACATCAGACCCCAGATACAGGTGTACCCAGACATCAGACCCCAGATACATGTATATCCAAATATTAGACCCTAGATACATCTTACCCAGACATCATACCCCAGTGCGAGCGAGGGATCCGGGGTCCTAAAGATCCCCTATCTCCACTTGGTGGCAAATCATGATCCAGCACCTATGGGGTTAAAGAGAGGCATCACCACTTGAAAGGGCAGACTGTGCCCTTTCCAGTGTTGCCTCTCTTTTTTTACAGTTTGCCATTCAGGAGGGAGAGGGGTCTAAAGGATCTCCCCCCTTTTCAGGCTCTCCCCCGGTAGTGCTGGAGGGTGCCTGAGACTGATGTCATAGCGCCCGGCAATGATGTCAGTATGACATCTAGGGCCTATAAAACCATCGGGCCAGCTTCAAGGAAGCCAAACTGATGTGGGACCCTGGCAAGAGAGGTGAGTATAGGGATGGTGGGGATAAAGGACCACCAATGACGTACATAGTTTGTCCCTAGTAGACATGTGCATTCGTTTTAGTACTAAAACGATTTCGTCCGAATTTTGGGATAATTTAGTTTTCGTTTGACTCAAGAGATACGAAACTGCTCAGTCCAAAAAACGAAAAACTAAAGGAAAATGCATTACATTTTAGTTTCAGTCCTGTTTGTAATATTACATTGATGAGTGAAGGAGACCAGCAATGAAGAGCGCAACATCGCAAACCTACAGAAAAAGTTTGTATGTGTAATCCTTCCCGACCCCTACCCTAAAATCTGACAGTGATAGAGCTCCAGAATACTCACTCGCAGCACAGACAGCCAGCACAGGAGAGGAAACCTTTACTTAACCCTTGCATGTCTATGAGACAGACAAGATGATAAAAGCAGCTGGAGAAGGAAAACATTCAAATAGATCACACTGAAAGCTAATGAGAGAGGAGGGCTGGATAGTAAAAACCTCTTTATAACAAGCAGCGCTGGGAGAAGAGAGGGACTTTATAAAACGTGTGTTATCTCCCCTCCTGCTCTGCATAATAGGGGCTTAGGTCTGATACATTTTATATTATCCAGGAGCACTATCTCCCTTTTCTCATCTATGATACACGTTTTATATAAAGTCCCTCTCCTCTCCCAGTGCTGCTTGTTATAAAGGGGTTTTTACGTCTGATACATTTAGGGCAGTATTACAATGTTGGTGCTAACTTAACCAGAGCAGTTGTAAACTT
Organism: Leptobrachium leishanense; assembly: GCA_009667805.1. Taxonomy (NCBI): domain Eukaryota; kingdom Metazoa; phylum Chordata; class Amphibia; order Anura; family Megophryidae; genus Leptobrachium; species Leptobrachium leishanense. Next base: position 108,825,389 of record CM019064.1, on the reverse strand, counting down.
AAAACCTCCATAGGCTATAATGGCTCTGGGAAGTTTACAACAGCTCTGGTTAAATTAGCACCAACTATGTAACATGGCCCTTAGTATCCGGCTCTCCCAGTTACTCTGTCATTATGAGCCTTCAGTGTGATTTATTTGAATGTTTTCCCTAAATTTAAAGTGCTTTATTTTATTAAAAAATAAATTTACGCCAGTCATCTCTTCTCTGAGCTTTCAGACCAATTTACATTAATATTTTCCCTCTACCCTGCTTTTATAATCCTGTCTGTCTCCCCCACAGAGATACAAAGTTTAAGTAAAAGTTCCCTCTCCTGTGCTGGATAAGCATTGCATTCCGAAGTTCTGCACCCTCCACATGCCAATGCAGTAGGATGTTTTCTTCTATACAGAGAGGGGTATTAATTAATGCAGGAGGAAGTTCTATACATTATACAGAGAGGGGTATTAATGCAGGAGGATGTTCTATACATTATACAGAGAAAGCTATAAATTGAGGAGGATGTTCTTTACAGAGAGGGACATTAATTAATGCAGGAGGATGTTCTATACATTATACAGAGAGGGGTATTAATGCAGGTGGATGTTCTATACATTATACAGAGAGGGGTATTAATTAATGCAGGTGGATGTTCTATACATTATACAGAGAGGAACATTTTTTTTTGAGCCCTTTAAATCCAGTGGCTGTGAGCGCTGAGATCTGGCTGCTTCTTATATTATCTCTCAGTACAATGTATCAGGCTCAGCTGTTACAGTAACTGACTGCTGCTCATCACAGCGCTCAGAGTTTCAGTAAAACAAGGAAACAATATTGTTATGACCTCTTATATAAAATATTATTTACTAGTTTTACTGAAACTGAGCGCTGTGATGAGCAGCAGTCATTTACTGTAACAGCTTTGCCTGACACATTGTGCTGAGAGTGAGAGATACTGTAACAAGCAGCGATCTCAGCCCTCTGAGTAGCCACTGCAATAGTAATTGTATCCGCTGGTTTTCGGATGAATGAAATTAGTTTTCATACTAAAGAACTGAAAACGAATTTCTTTAGCAACTAAATAAATTGCGTTTTAGGACTAATCCATTAGAGGAAGGGAGTATATTTAAAAGGAAACAAAGTAGCAAAACAAGAGGACATAGTCTTAGATTAGAGGGGCAAAGGTTTAAAAGTAACATCAGGAAGCATTATTATACTGAGAGGGTGGTGGATACATGGAACAGCCTTCCAGTTGAAGTGGTAGAGGCCAAAACAGTAATTGCATTTAAGCAGGCATGGGATAGGCATAAGGCTATCCTAAAGAAAAGATAAATCCAGGTAAAGTATCCATGAAATTGGGCAGACTAGATGGGCCGAAAAGGTTCTTATCTGCCGACATTTTTCTATGTTTCAAAACAAAATTTTGTGTTGTGCACATGTCTAGTCCCTAGTCCTTTAGGGGAATTTTCCTCAGGATGTACTATGTACATCAGTGGTCCTTAAGGGGTTAAAGTGGCAGTAAAAAATAAAAACCATAAAATTCCATTACCACATGAAACAAAATAGCCAAAAAACATTTCAGCTTTCAAACATCATCATTCAACATTGTTATCCCCTCCTCCAGTCTCCCTTTATATACTCTCCACATTAGGAAAACCAAATGCACGTGTTACATCGGCATCATTGCAGATAGATTACATCACCTATGTTCTCTTCCTCAAGATATGTTCTCAATGCATATGTCTGTAGGTGACTGGCGTCTGAAGCCTTGTTGTCAACCTTTCCTTAGTGTACATGTTGATTGATATGGCCAATCGTTCCATCGCTCACATGTTCTTTACTGGTTGTCAATTCTACTAGTGTTGGCTACTTCTCATATCACCTGATTCCTGCGGTACAGACCGTGTTTCGGTGAAATTTCGGTGCTCTCTGAATAACCCCCTTAGAGTTTTTCATCAGTGACTCACATTATGAAATTCCTATTTACAGACCCCCCCCAGAAATAATCACATAAAATATATCTTATAATGCAATAAATAATTTAAAAAATAGATACAGTAATGCATTCCTGTAACTATTCCCCACAATTCAATCCTTTGTATGGCATATTGAAATATCCAGAAAGACCAGAAATTCATCAAAATGCATTATATCCCAATTAAGCAACCTTTTATGCATGTCTTACAATCTCATATGTTTAATCATCCCAAAAGAGCTTGATATCCTAATTCACCAAAAGATTTATATGCTCATATAAGATAAAAAATCCATCAAGGTAGAGTATCTCACTCTAAATATTTTTATATTACATTGGGTCATCTAATACCTAAGAATAATTCCTACCCATTTTACCTATGCTTCTCGTATCATACTTATCTAGGCAACAGCTTTTTTTTATCATCAGTGCTCTATAATTTTAACGAACATTGGCGTACTTTATCCTTGGTCTTTATGTGTTATTTTGACCAACTCGTTAATTATTTCTGAATATATCATTAAATTGGTGCTTTTTGGTTGTATTATTTAGTTTAATTGTATTTCCTAGAATTGTTCTTCAGATGAGCCACATTTGTGTCTCGTCCTGAACTTATTAACTATTTGGATATCCATACATACAGAAAAAATGGCGTTGCGCCTCTACTCACCAGAGCGGCTGCAACAGCCAGGAGTAACAGCCCAGTTCATGTATAAAACATGACAAGAAAAAAAAGTTGTAGTCTGCGCTCGTTTCTATATTGAGCTTCTATAGTGAGGTTACGCTTCAATGGCCATTTAAGCAAACTAAAACCTCTGACAGTGTTTTGTCGCACATGGAAATATATAGAAACGAGCGCAGATGACAATTTTTTTTCTTCCTTTCTAGTTTTATTTGGATATCCAGGTGGGCAAGCCCTGTGTAAGTCTAGGACTATGATTGCACCGTCATGTGGGTCTTTCTGTGACCCATTGGTTTATTTTCATATTTATATTCCTCTGGTGCTAATTAGTTCATCCGTCATTAATCTTCTTTTCAATACGACCTTTGATAGAGAGAACGAGATGCTTCTATTGAGATGGGAAAATAAACTTAAGACTTGCTTTGACCTGGCAATGGGTTTATTACTTCAGAGACCATTTAAGCGGACAAAAATAATCTCTATTTTTACTATAGGTTTATAGGATTTTGAGCACAATTGATACATTTTTGTCTTTGACAAGGGTAGGATCATTTCACCATTTCAAGTGATGGGCATCCTTTGGCTGCACAACACACCAGCTTTGGCCAGCACTGTTAGAGTTACATTTTGGTTGTATTATTTTGTTTAATTGTATTTAGTCTCTATTAGTGTAGAGGGAGCGATGCAAAATGCGCAGCCGGCTTCCCCGCTACACTAATAGCGTATCTTCTGAGAAGCTGCACACAGCGTGCCGGTTAAAGCATCAGACTGTAGAGGTGCTGCCCGGCAGTGGGAGGATTCATATGCTGCATTAATTATACTGTAGAGGTGCTGCCCGGCAGTGTGAGGATTCATATGCTGCATTAATTATACTGTAAAGGTGCTGCCCGGCAGTGTGAGGATTCATATGCTGCATTAATTATACTGTAAAGGTGCTGCCCGGCAGTGTGAGGATTCGTATGCTGCATTAATTATACTGTAGAGGTGCTGCCCGGCAGTGTGAGGATTCATATGCTGCATTAATTATACTGTAGAGGTGCTGCCCGGCAGTGTGAGGATTCATATGCTGCATTAATTATACTGTAAAGGTGCTGCCCGCAGTGTGAGGATTCATATGCTGCATTAATTATACTGTAAAGGTGCTGCCCGGCAGTGTGAGGATTCGTATGCTGCATTAATTATACTGTAGAGGTGCTGCCGGCAGTGTGAGGATTCATATGCTGCATTAATTATACTGTAGAGGTGCTGCCCGGCAGTGTGAGGATTTGTATGCTGCATTAATTATACTGTAAAGGTGCTGCCCGGCAGTGTGAGGATTCATATGCTGCATTATTATACTGTAGAGGTGCTGCCCGGCAGTGTGAGGATTCGTATGCTGCATTAATTATACTGTAGAGGTGCTGCCCGGCAGTGTGAGGATTCATATGCTGCATTAATTATACTGTAGAGGTGCTGCCCGGCAGTGTGAGGATTCATATGCTGCATTAATTATACTGTAGAGGTGCTGCCCGGCAGTGTGCGGATTCATATGCTGCATTAATCCTTCTTCTTACTAATTTGGTTACTTAACCCGTTTGCGTTTGGATTGTAATATGCGGTGAACACCACAGCAAACGTTAATGCTCACGCAAGTGAGCGTTAACGTTTGCGTTAAGATCGTAATTTTTCCCACTCGTTGTTGCTCAAACATTTCCCATTGCTTCAAATCGCGTTTAAACATGAGCAAAAGCGGTAAAAATTAGCTCAGCGCACAGCGGTGAAATGGCTCAGCACTCAGCAGTGAAATGATTATAAACAGGTTTTTTTTTGTTTGTTGTTCATTGTTTCCTGTCCTGCAGGCAGTACCCAAACCCCCATGCAGCTTTTATGACCAATATCTTGCACATATGCCTTCTGGAGGGGACCTTAATTTTCAAACTTTTGAGCCCCATTGACTTGCATTGCGTTCGAATCGTGTTCGCGTTCGAATTCAAAGTTTTTCAAATGTTCGAGTTCGAATGCGAACCGAACACGGGGGTGTTCGGCCCAGCACTACTGCTTATTGGATGTAAGCTGTAACTAGAATACCTGTACATTACAAACAAAACCACATTATAAAACACATGTTGCTGGATTTTTTTCTTTCCTTGAAGTAATTGCATGTTAAAAGGCAATATAAAGTTAGTTTTTTTTGTATCTCCTGTTTCCATTTTGTGGCTCTTTCCCATGATCTTACATTTACCAAAATCTGTGCAAATGTTTTCCTTTGTGGCTGTGGTTTATCCAATCTACAGTATTTAACAGTTAATGCCGTGCAGGAAGGAATGTTTAGGTAAGTCTGCAGGTGGGGTATTGTGTTCTCCAGGCCACCTGAAATAAGGATTGGCAGCTGAATGAGATAAAACAGGGAGCTTAAAAAACTTCTAATCTGCCCCTGGTGATGTCCTTTGAACAAATCCCACACAATGCAATGATTTGAGTCATTGATCGACCCATAGACTCCATTCTATGGCCAAAGCCATACAGTGCGGAGCAAGTGATGTAAAGATACTCGAGGGGAGGGCGGCAGTTTACAACAGAAAAGATCACACAATGGATGCACCCATTGACACATATAGAGTAAATATTTTCTTAAATAACCATGCAAGAGAACAACAAAGAACATGTAAGATATCTGCAACATAAAATAAGGAAAGAACAGCGCTCCTCCTTAGTGTGAAATTACCTCTCCCCAATCTCAAACACCTAAGGTGTATAAACCAAGTGGCAACTGTCTTACTTTTATAAAGTACGAGGGAGATAGTTTCCTTCCAGTAGTCAAATCTTTGCTGTTCAATGACCAAAATTGACATCCAAATTAAGGAACAAAAAGGAGACAATAGTGCAGATCAATGTGACTCTACATAAATGTATTAAAAAATTCCCACTATTACAACACACTCACAATCTCTGAGAGCTCTCAGAAAAGACATCTGCACGCATGCGCATAAGACCCGGAAAACAAAAGCCCTGGTTGTTCGGGATTCTAAACCGGAAGTGGAGCCCTGCCGGTGTACCACGTTGGATCAAAGTGAAAACGGAAGTGCGGGTTGGCGCGCAAGTACCGGACCAATTGCGGAAGTATTGGGAACATGAGGGGGTGTATAAATATAAGTACTTTACATGAGGATGTAAACCTTTTTCTGTACTTTGCCACTGATGAAGCGCTTGAGGCGCGAAACGCGTCTGGCCATTTGTTTTTAGTTTATATTGGTTATAACGAATAAACCTTATACTCTGTTATCAGTTCTGCGGATCTGCAGAATACTTATTCAACAAGAGGCTTTGTAAATTGTGCCCAACAATTTGTATATGCTGGACACCTAGAGCTTGGCTAAGCTCCTCAAAGGGTGAGTGTGATTTCTTCCTTTTGAGTTAGTGTTTGTGAAGTATGGACGATACTGTGCCATGAAAATTCTCTTTTTCTTTGAGCTATGAAAAGATAAAGGAATCTTGGAAGTAGAAGTTCGGCTGAAGGGCTGGCCTGTAACAGTCCGTGACGCACCAACCATAGAGCTAGAGAGCTCTCAGAGATTGGTAGTGTGTTGTAATAGTGGGAATTTTTTAATACATTTATGTAGAGTCACATTGATCTGCACTATTGTCTCCTTTTTGTTCCTTAATTTGGTGGTACATTTTGGTCATTGAACAGCAAAGATTTGACTACTGGAAGGAAACTAAGACAATTACACCTTAGGTGTTTGAGATTGGGGAGAGGTAATTTCACACTAAGGAGGAGCGCTGTTCTTTCACCTGGTTTACTTTAGATTTGTCTTCTTTGTGGTGAGGGGAATACCACATTTGTAAGAACGTGTAGCGATCCATCCATTGTTCTGAGTGCCTTCTATACAACCTGTTTTCTGTACCATAAAATAAGGAATTTTTTTTTTTCTGGTGATAGTGGCTCTTTAAAGAGTAAACTCCCAAAGCTGTAAAATGTTTGATGCGCTGAAGATTGTCATGGTCTTACATAGCAGAAATCATTAAACACATTTTTTTTCATTATATATTAGCATTTTTCTTAACGCTGAGACAAACGGCATGCTTCACATTGTGTTTTCTCCGTGTTACCATGGAAATAAAATGGGTGACCAATGTGTGTGTGTGAGATTTAATATTCAATATTTAGTAGCATAAAAGAAAATAACTTATCTCTTGTTAAGTTCAACAGTTACCGTGTTAACTCTATTGTTAAATACTCCGAATTTATTTAAAGAATAAACATTTTCATACTGTACAGATAAAACACATTTCTTTGTATTTCTATGTACGTAACAATCTCTCCATAAATATTTCACATTATTGCAATGTGAAATGTACCATATAAGGGCAAACAAATAATACAGATATATTTTCAGGCATATCGATGAATAATGTATGCTCCTTTTATGAATTTGTATTTCATTGATTTAAAATTGTAATATGTGACTGTGTGCCTGCCAAAACAAATGTAGGCAACATGCAAAAGGTTATCTCTTTTTTTTCCCTCCTTCGCGACATGTAGAAGATGCCCTATAAATGTGGTGTATACCTTGAACAAAAGAAATGTGCCAAGTACATCTGTTCACAAGTAGCTTTTATTTAACAAAACAAGATACTGCCGTGCCAGACTGAAGATGAAAAGTAAATATGACTGTAGCTGCCAGTAATATTTAATCTCTTCCCAGGAAATGTTAAGATGTGCATTAACTATATTATACTAATACATTTAATGAATCCTGTCATACTTAAAAATTCATAAATCCACATGTTTTTTTTTTAATGTACAACAAATTTTGAACCCATATGATATGGCAGTTCAAGAAAAATAATAAAACAAATAGTGCATAATTAAATAATTAGTTTAAGATAAATACTATTCATCAAATACAAAAGCAATGCCATGTGTTGCTTTCACAGCGAGGAGATAAAAAAAGAATTGTGCTTAGTATGCAGGTTCTCTATTTGTTTTGTTTTTTTAAAAAAATGAAATTAAACATAATTAAAATTGTAAGAAAACAATTTGTGAAGTAAGATATTTAATAACAAGGTAATTTACGAAAAAATGTCACTTATGAGCTTAACGCATCTAGCAATAAATGGATGATGTTTATTTTATAAAATGCTATATTAAATTTAGATGAATGTTTTGAGCAGTGGTTTCAAATTCTTTAACCAACCCGTGTTAAATTGAGCAAAAACCAAATTATGAATTAGGAATCAAATGCAGCAACAGATTTCTGTTTTTTATATGTTTCATATATGTTGTATTTTCTTCTGTTTATCTTAACAACCAACAACAGTGGTTAATATTGATGGCTGGTTGTTAACCCCTTCACTACCCTGATAAAGTTGACTCAATTTTCAAAAGCACCTTCAGGTGTCTGAGATCGAGTTAACTTGACCTGGTCTTATTGCAGAGTAGAGCAAATTAATTTCAAGTAGACACCTAAATATGTCTGTAACATTAAAGTATATCCAACGTGACAGTCAATGTACTCAAGCTCTTTGAAGTCCTTGGAATATTGAGTCTCAGATGTATTACACATGCATTACTGGGATTGACCAGCAGAGGGAGCCATCAGCCTGCCAAATAATGCATGCAGTATCTAAATGCATTGTAATAATCTTAAAGTGCATTTAGACTGTGTATGTTTGTGTGTCTGTTGATACAGTTAAAGGGTAATGTAAAGTGATATTTCTTAAAAATTATCATAAAAAAAACAATTTGCAAATCTCTTGTCAATGCACAATTAGGGCACTATTAGCTGCCCCTCGCCGGGATGCTAAGGGGAAGCTTAGCAAGCGTGAGTGCTAGCGTTAGCATGAAGGAGGTGATAGGACCATTAAGGAGTTATTCAAAGAGGTCCAAATGTTGCTGAAATGTAACGGGACACTGAAATTCAGTGTACAGGGACATTTCGGGGCCATTCGGGTATTCAGAAAGCAGGCAGTTTGCCAAATTTTGGCAAATTGCCTGCACGTACGGTGCTGTTCGACGGCAGTGAAATTCCCCATAGAGAAGCAATGGTTCATCTATTCAGAGAACACTGAACAGCAGTGAAAAGTTGCCGAAATGCCCTTCTGTCCGGTGTTTTCATTCGGCAGGTTTATTCAGGTGAATCCCTTAGGCTTCAGTGTTAAAAATATTCCAGTTTTAATCCAGTATCTAATAAACAGTTTATTATTTTATTCTGCAGTAAAGAGTCTCTTTACTTATAGATTTTTAGGATCTTTTAGGCAGTTTCAGGATTTTTTCGGCAATTATTTTTTTTTCAGTAAGAGACCTTTTTATTCTCTTTCATAGGACCATATATGTAAATTCCAGACATTTTCGTTCAGTAGTTTTTTTGCAAACAACATTTCAATTTTGAAACTTTCAAGCGTACTGTTTTTTTATTTTTTTACCACGTTCGTCATCTTTTTGGCTTTTTCCGGCAGCTGCATTGCGCTGTGATCGGTGGCTCAGCGGCTTTTTCCGTCGAGTGTGGCGTCGTTTTTGTGGTTATTTCTGCAGGTTTTCGATGAGTGTTCGGCGAGTGTTTGCCAGGTTCGCGGCAGGCTTTCCTTGCACTCCGGGGACCCTGCAGTTGTACTTGAATACACCACAGAGTCGGCGAACTAGAATCGAAACTAGGAACAATAGAGCACCTGCACCTGTCTCTGAATAACCCTGTTAATGTTTTCTGAGGTAAAAAAAAGATTCTCAGTACATTCTCTCTCATTGAACCCTGTAATACTGCAAAGAACCTACGAGCAGCAACCCCTGCTCTTAATATAACATGTTCAACAAACTTTAATACTTCATTATAACAGTTAGGGAGAGGGGAGGATATGGGGACAGATCACTGGTTCACTCACTACTGTATAAGGATACGATTCAGGAGGTTATGTTTGCTGAAAATCCCTGCACAGTACAGAAACATGCTGCTACTGTAATTTACAAAAAGCAGGCATTATGTGGGCTGCTCCCTGCAGCTTTTTTTTTTCCAATAATATAGGGTAACCATAGTAAAATCTAAGAGAATTTTATTCACTCAACTAAAACCACTAATCTTTAGACATGTCTGGTTCAGTTTGGACCTATTTGGAAATGGCCCAAAATATCGACAATTCGGATCAATGTCCGAACCGAATAGTTTTTCAAATAAAAAATCTAAATAAATCCAAATTATTCCGATTATAATTGGCCAGTTCTAAATTTAATTGTAAAAATTAGGATTTAATCAGAATAGTAAAAAAATAGAAAAAAAGGATATACCAGCCCCTAGCACTAACCTCATCTCTAGCCCTAAACTAACCCTCATCCTTACCCTACAAATCATAAAACACACACACATTTTTTTGTCACCCTAAGCCGAGCCCTAATCTAACCCTAAACCTAGCCCTAGCTATAATGCTAGCACTAACCATAAAATAACCCTAGTCATAACCCTGACCCTAGCCCCCCTAACTAATTCTTACCTAACGTATGATATACAAAGGTTCCCAAAATCGGAAACAGTCAAATATATTGGACTTTTCTGATATTTCTAATTGGTTGGATACTGAAATATTGGAAGCTTCCAATATTTGGAATCAGCTAATTAAGATTATTTCCGAATCTGCTACTGTCTACTAATCTTGCATTAACTGCTTGGCTGCAGAAGACGCTCTGAGTGCGTCGTCGATGTGCACGCTTCTGTGCAGACGACGCCCTCATTGTGTCCTTTTGGCCCACAGCTCTGTAGTTAACTGGCACCAATCCCAGCCACCAAAAGACCTGGGTGATGACACATTGCATTATTACGCATCGTTTCATCTAAATCACAAGCTGCTGCCCGTTGGGATGAGAGCAGGGGACCGCTTTATCTTGATTCATTACATCCCACAAAATCAAGTTAGGTGTCATTGGTCAAGTCAGAGCCTAGCCTTCCCAATAATAGCAAACATTATCCTGCAAAATCTAAATGGGAGTTTTTTAAAATTTATTTTTTATTTGTTCGCTTTATTTTTTTGTTCCAAAGCAATGGGATTGTCCATTTGTCACGTATAAAATGAGCAATGCCACTGCCATTACTCACCTTCCCATTGCTCACAATGGTCGAAAATTCACAGTTTTTAAAGTCATATTATTCATAAAACGCAATCCTCTAACACACAAGCGGAAATTTTCTTTCTTCCCAGTTTTGGTTAAAATTGCGTATACTCTCAGAAAAGTACAGACACAGGTTTCAGTTTCAATTTTTTTAATGCGTACCTCATAAAATATATAACCACAAAGATGTGGATGATAAAATATGAACATTTTTTGTAATAGTATTCTGACGGGACATGACATACTGTATACACATAGAAAAGATATTTTGAATCTGCTAAGTCTGCTGAAAAATGGATACATCATTTGTGTGGGTCTTATAATAAAACGTGACTTCAAATTGTGTTTAAACATGATGAGCGAAAAACAGTCAAAATGAGCTCAGGGCTGAAGGGCTGCGCAGCGCTCCTTTCTGCTGCTTACTCACTGTCGCAACTTACTACTCTGGAGAGGTGGGGCCGCGGTTGATAATAGACGATAAAATCAGTGCGGAGGCCGCGAGTTTGAGCAGAGGTGAGCATCCATTGCACTTTATATGGGGGGACTGAGTTGCTGCACTATAGGCCTCTGGGTTGTACTTGCTCCCTATGTCAAAGGATGTCATTCAGCCCCTAGTAATTGCACATTGAGTGGTGAGAAGAATGGGGAGAAAGCACACCCAACTCTTCTGCTCTAGGCCCATGAAGGCCTTAATCTAGCACTGGGTAAATTGCCATGCTTTCCCAAATCTCATGCTCTAGAAACACCCTTAAATACAGACATTTTTCTATAATTGTGTTTGAGTAGAAAGGCAATACATCTTTCCATTATATAAGTCAAATGGGAGCAAAGTTTCCCCTGCTAAAATATAGAGGGAACCGTGTTCCTGCCTGACTTTACCCCTGGTTGAAAACATATTCAAGTTGTTTGCAAGTGCAAAAAAATATGAACATGACGGGCACTATTACACTCTTCACGCGTGCGCAAAAACGCATTAACGCGAGGGGAAAAACCCTTTGCGCTGAACGTCGTATTACGATGTTCGTGCAAACGATGCACGTTAACGTCTAACGCAAATGACCCTGCACGAACCCTGCGTGAGTGAAAGTTTGTGCGCGCATCCAATACTTAATATTGTGAGCGCAAATGCGTTCGTGCGCTGGTACGCGGATGGTATTACAATCGATGCGCAAATTTTAACGAACAACATTTGTGTGCATAATTTTAACGTCTTTTAAAAGCTGGTGGTAACGGCAAATCTGAACGTCCTGGCCGAACCCAAATATACCAGCCCAAAAAAAAAAAATACAGCAATGTATAGTTACACATTCTACTCATACCCAAACAATAAAATTGAGAGGTTGTGCGTGTTTTTATTATTGCTGCAGCATATATACTCAGATTGATTTTGACAGGTGCAAAAACTTAAAAGGGAGACAATTGTGGTTCTTAATTCTGATTGGCTGAATCGTGTGAAGAAAACAGTCTGCCCACCGATTTCTGCGCGCAACGTTAATGCGCGCGTTTTCGCGCGTATTTTTTAAGCGCGATATTTTCGGACGGATAAAAAATGTGCTCGGATTTTAATGCCAGCGTTAATTTACGCGCGTTAACGTTTTAACGCTGCACGCAATTTTTTTTTTAGCATTTTAGCGCAAGGAATGTAATAGAGCCCGACATATTTTAAAAATCATTTAAGGAAACTCAGTGGAAACTGCAAATTGAAAAAAACATCAAAATATGTTTATCAACTAGCAATTTCTACTCCAAATGTCACTGTAACCTTATTTTAATATAATGAGCATGTACTTTAAGGCATAAATCGACAATGAATGCATTTAATACATAAGTACAAATGTCATTCCAGTAATCAGTCTCTGCATTGCTTCTGAATCTTTGTACAGACAGTGAAAAATGTCAAAGATACTAATCTTTAGTCTGTAATCAAAATAAAATCTCTGTATCTGATAAACAAATTGCGAAGGAAACAATTATTTCAAATTCCATTCAACGTCCTACTGCAAAAATAGACTGATGGAAAAATGAGTGCATGGATGATATCGATATTAATAGTTATAATTAATTCTTAAAGACAGCTTTAAAATGGAACAAAATCAATGTTTAACCCCTTCACTGCTGAGCCATTTCACCTCTGCGCACTGAGCTCATTTTTACCGTTTTTGCTCAACATTTTTAAACGCAATTTGACGTCATGTTTTATTGTAGGACCCAGACAAATTATATATCCTTTTTTTCAGCAGACTCAGCACATTCATAATGTATCCTTATTATATGTATATGCCATGCCCTGCCTGAATGTTATAACAAAAAAATGCAATAAAATTCGAATTTCCTATAATCTCTATGTGTAAAATGACATATTTTACATTTTATGACCCAAGCCTTTGCGGTTATATATTCTTTGGGTATTAAAAAAGAATTAGAAATGGGAACCTGTTACTTTTTTTCTGAGAAATTACTTGATTTTTAGCTAAAACCCAAAAAGATAAAAATCGTTAGTGCAGCATCATCAAAAAACACACAAAAAAATGTTTTACATTTTTTAAATCTTTTTGGGCCGAATTATATACTTGGTGATAACGTTAGCGCTCATCTGCGTGAGTGTTAACGTGAGCCCAAGTAGTTACCTCAAATTACAATCCAAACGCTAACGAGTTAAGTAACCCGTTTGCGTTTGGTACCTTGCGCTTCTCTGCGCGAGGTTACTGTACTTCGCGCGTCCTATACTTAACATGGGGAGCGCAAAGTGTTAATCAGCATTAGGATTACAAAGTCCTAACGCTGATTAATGTCCACCTGTGGTTAGCAAAACGTTAACCACGGCCTGGACTTGGTGTTAATGGATTCCACTTCTGCAGAATCCGTTACCACCAGCCAAGAAAATAAAAAAATTATTCGTATACTCACCTCCTGTCCCGCGGCAAGGACCGCGACTCTGTCCACCTCCTCAGTCCGGCGGGAGCAGGAAAAGACTGGGGGAAAAAGTCCCCCAGTCCCCCCTGAGTATCACTACACTGACCGGCCAGATCTCGCGAGGTGAGATCCGGTAGGTCATGTGACCGCCAGCGTCTGGTTCAATGGAGTACTATGGACTCCTTTGAGAGGATGCGCACGGCTGCACTTAGTGCTGCCGTGCATCCCGGGGCTTAGCGCCCGGTAACAATGCAGGCAGCTTTTTTAGAGCCTGCATTGTAATCTAGCAGTAAAACGGGCGCGCTAGGGGGAAAACTGCGGGTGCAGTTTTTCCTCTCCAGAGCCCCCATTTTACTGCTAGGATCGTAATTTGGCCCTTTATTTTTTAATATTTTTATTATTTTTTATACTTTTAACGTGTTCATGTTTGGTATCATTGGAAAGGCTATGCCTTGACGTTTCCAATAATACCCAATAATAACCTCTAGCTGCCAATCCAAAGGATCCCCCTATCTCCATCATAGTGTTTCCATAGGTAAACTCCTTGGCAGCTAGGGGTTAATTCTAATACTGACCTCATCGTGCCATGCAGGGAGAGGCCCCGGAGGCTTGGCTGACATCTAGATGTCAGCTACCTCCAGGTGAGGTCCACAATCCTGCCCTGAATGGTGCCAGATCGCAGATCGACACCTCAGGGGTTAAAGTCAGGCATCGCTGGAAAGGGCAGACTCTGCCCTTTCCAGCAGTGCCTGTCATTGACTTTATTATTATTATTATTATTCTTTATTTATAAAGCGCCAGCATATTCCGCAGCACTGTACAATAAGCACAGTATAGACAGGGTTACAATACATTGAACAACATTTGACAAACAGTACAGGAGGAGATGAGGGCCCTATTCCCGTAGGAACTCACAATCTAGGAGGGTTGGGGTTGGAAACAGGAGGAGAGGACTGTAAGGTGAGAGTGATTGATGGTTGTGTCAGTGAGTTGGGTGGTAGGCTTCCCTAAATAGGAATGTTTTAAGGGAGCGTTTGAAGGAAGAGAAGTTAGGGGAAAGTCTGACAGTACGAGGGAGAGCGTTCCAGAGAGTGGGGGCTGCGCGTGAGAAATCCTGCAGTCTATCATGGGAAGAGGTGATGCGGGGAGAAGCTAGGCGCAGGTCACTGTTTGACCTTAGGGAGCGGGCTAGGGTGTATTTGGTGATTAGTGAGGACAGGTAGTGGGGCGCTGAGTTAGTGAGGGTTTTGTAGGACTTCAACCTCCTCCTGATCAGGAGGGAGAGGGGTCCAAACGACCAACCCCTTCCTTTAAGGCGATCTTCCAGTTTCGCCGCCTGAAAATGACGTCAACGCGCCGGGAGGGGTTTTAAAATCAGGATCTGACTTCCATGAAGTCAGATCACTGCGGGACCCTGGAGCAGAGAGGTGAGTATGGAGAAGATAGCCTGCTTAGCGTTAGTGGGTTAGTGGGGATGGAATGTCCTCTGCATTTAGCAGGAGACTCCCATAATGTTCCCCACACGTCTTTCGCAGTGAAGGGCTTAAACAGGAAACTATTTGTGCCAGCAGCCATCTGTTGTCAGTGTTTTATCCAAAGTTCATTAAAGTTCATGTTTTGTTTTTTTTTCATTAAAAAAATATGTTTATCTAAATCAGTGGTTCCCAACCGCGGTCCTCAAGTGCCCCCAACAGGTCATGTTTTCCAGATAGCTGAAGCACAGCACAGGTGATATGATTTGCTGCTCAGTGATTGCAGGATTCAGTCTGCATTTCCCCAAGGCAATCCTCAAAACCTGACCTGTTAAGGGTACTTGAGGACCACGGTTGGGAACCACTGTTCTAAATCATAAGCACAGAGTATACAAGCATTACATGTATCATCTGGATGTAAGTTTAGAACTTCCAAAGGACCCCAATATGCCTTTCCTTTAAATGTTTTAATTAGGCATTCTTTTTAATGACTTAAACTAATTAGAATCACAGGAAATCACATGTGTAATTAATATAGAGTTGATTAAAATGTATATATGTTCCATTCATGGTATCAAGGGTATAACAAGCAGGCTATTCTCGGTATTATTATTATTAAGCTGAGGAAAATGAACAGATACGTGGCTTGCTGAGTAATCTACTAAGTAAGTAATATAATATTGGTTGGCAGGTAAAGCTCGTCTTCAACCCCTTCAATACAAAGAGCTTTTTGTTGAAAAAAATATTATCATAAACATTATTTTAAACATGAGATGCATTGCCCACATTTAAATAGGAGTAAGAAAGCAATTTTGCATAAAGATTGTTATTCAGAGATAGTTAAAACCTTAAAATACAGTAAATTTGCTAATTTTAAATTCTTATTGTATTTGTTTATCCTTTGAAGAAATATCACTGGTATGAAAGGTTCTGTCAGGATTCGTGCCTGCACGTGTTAAAGAACATTACCTGCATGTGGGCAGGTACTTTTAAAGTGCTGTCCATGCTCAGCACTGGAACAGTTAATAACAGCTAACACACACATCACACCCCTGACTGACTGACTCGTCGGACGCAGTGATGTCATTTTCAGATGACCACCCGGCAATGCCGGGAGATTGCCTGAAGGGTGGTCCTTTCGGATCCCTCTCCCTCCCGATTGGGAAGAGGTAGAACTTAAAGACAGGCATCGCTTGGAAGGGCATTGTCTGCCCTTGCAAGCTATGCCTGTCTTTAACCCCTGAGGTGCCAGACCACAATCCGGTGCCATTCGGGGCTGGATCACGGCCTAGTTCCGGTGGGGGCCGCCATCTTAGATGGCGGTTCCACCTCCAGGTCCCTCCTCGTCACCTGACGTAATCATTCATGGCACGATGACTTCAGTTATCCAGGGAACCCCTATCTGCCCAGGGATTTCCTAAGACAGTGTTTCCCAAACCTGTCCTCGGGACCCTCAACCAGGCCAGAATTTGCAGATCACCTTGGGGGAAAGTAGACAGAATCCTGCAATCACTGAGCAGCAAATCATATCACCTGTGATGTGCTTCACATATCTGGAAAAAGTGGCAAGACAGAGGGTCCTGAGGACAGGTTTGGGAAACACTGTCCTAAGGAAATCCCATGGTGGAGATAGGGTGGTTCCTTTGAACCCCCATACCTCCCGAACAGTGGCAGCTAGAGGATGTTTGGTATCATTCACAAGGCCAGAGCATGGCCTTTCCAATGATATCAAACATGACCATGTTTAAATTAAGACACAAAAACTAAAAATAGAAATAATAAAAAAAAAACAGTTTTTTGTGTGTTATTTTTATTAATGCAGCAATATTGTTCCCATTTCAATTATAATGTGAACAATGATGTTGCACTACCGATTTTGTTCTATGGGGGTTGCTAAAAAAATTACGTAATTTCCCCCAAAACAATGTGATGAGTTCCCATTTTCTAATTTTTTAACAAGCATACCCCATAGAATATATAAACGCAAAGGCTTGGATGATACAATGTGAAAAAAAGCACTAATGGGAACATTAAGAAGATTGATATGCAGAAGGGCGGCAGCGGGTGTAATATTGATGGTAATGCCCACAGGAGTATTCAAATTATGGATACAGTTATGCCAAACAGGCTATATCACTGGACAAGACCACCATATATGCAGAAATTCGGTGTTAACTGCACCACATCTCCAACAATCAATATTATGAATCTGCCGAGTCTGACGAAAAAAGGATATATAATATGTCTGGGTCATATAATAAAACGTGCTGCAAGAACAATTCACAGAGGTAGAAAAGTGGATCAAACACAACAAACTTTTTTTAAATAATGACAAAACTGTAACGATGCTCTTTGGAACAAAACCTAAACTACACAAATTGTAAAATACCCACTTATGTGTTGGGACAAAATCAAATGACACGCTGACCACAGTCACTTCTCTCAAATATCTAGGTATGTGGTTGGACCCTAATCTATCCTTTGGCCCTCACATCGAAAAACTCTCATCTAAACTTTACCCCAAACTAGGTGCCCTGTACAGAAACAAATCCTGCCTGAGCCCCGCGGTAAGAAAGCAGATTGTACAACAAATGCTTATGCCGGCTATTGATTACGGAGATGTAGTATACGCAGCCGCCCCCGCAAACACATCTTCAGAAACTTACTATATTGTATAACTCATTCTGCCGCTTTGCATTACAATGTAACTACATGACCCACCATTGTGACATGTTAAAAGAGCTAAACTGGCCATCGCTGGAATCTAGACGCACCCTTCACCTTTCCAGCCTGGTGTTTAAGAGCTTTTCTGGGAAGCTGCCACCCTATCCGAATAGACTGCTTCCCCCAGCAGCTCGATCATTCTATAACCTCCGATCCAGGACCAGCACCTTACTTGCAATACCACAATACAAAAAGACAGTGGCTCGATCCTCATTTTCCTACAGAGCACCACAATTATGGAATAACCTCCCAGACACCATCAAATCTGCCACCAGTCTTAAGTCACTCAAGAGCTCCTTACTAACATACCTCAATACAGAATGCACCTGTAAACATGTAACATAATGACTATTTCCTACATATTTATTTTCTGTTAATCCGTATATTTGTGTTGTTTTTTAATATCTTGCATTGTATTACTTTGTATTTCTGTAACTGTAACACTTCAATGTTCTTGAACCCAGGACATACTTGAAAACAAGAGAAATCTCAATGTATCCTTCCTGGTAAAATCCTTTATAAATAAATAAATCGCGTTTAAACCTAATCCTTGTGAGGTGTTATAAATGACAACACCAGTAATGCTAAGCGTTGCCCTTTTATCAGCTTCAGGAACCCATAGGACTCCTTGGAGACAAATGTGATCTCTGCAAGAGCTGGGACAGCGGAGAGATACAGTCAGGTCCAGAAATATTGGGACATCGACACAATTCTAACATCTTTGGCTCTATACACCACCACAATGGAGTTGGGATGAAACAAACACAATGTGCTTTAACTGCAGACTGTCAGCTTTAATTTAAGGGTATGTACATTCAACTCAGGTGAACGGTGTAGGACTTACAGCTGTTTGCAGATGTGCCTCCCACTTGTTAAGGGACCAAAGGTAATGGGACAGAATAATAATCATAAATCAAACTTTCCCTTCTTAATACTTGGTTGCAAATCCTTTGCAGTCAATCACAGCCTGAAGTCTGGAACGCATAGACATCACCAGACGCTGGGTTCCATCCCTCGTGATGCTCTGCCAGGCCTCTACTGCAACTGTCTTCAGTTCCTGCTTGTTCTTGGGGCATTTTCCCTTCAGTTTTGTCTTCAGCAAGTGAAATGCATGCTCAATGGGATTCAGGTCAGGTGATTGACTTGGCCATTGCATAACATTCCACTTCTGTCCCTTCAAAAACTCTTTGGTTGCTTTTGCAGTATGCTTTGGGTCATTGTCCATCTGCACTGTGAAGCGCCGTCCAATGAGTTCTGCAGCATTTGGCTGAATGTGAGCAGATAATATTGCCCGAAACACTTCAGAATTCATCCTGCTGCTTTTGTCAGCAGTCACATCATCACTAAATACAAGAGAACCAGTTCCATTGGCAGCCATACATGCCCATGCCATGACACTACCACCACCATGCTTCACTGATGAGGCGGTATGCTTGAGATCATGAGCAGTTCCTTTCCTTCTCCATACTCTTCTCTTCCCATCACTCTGGTACAAGTTGATCTTGGTCTCATCTGTCCATAGGATCTTGTTCCAGAACTTTGAAGGCTTTGTTAGGTGTTGTTTGGCAAACTCTAATCTGGCCTTCCTGTTTTTGAGGCTCACCAATGGTTTACATCTTGTGGTGAACCCTCTGTATTCACTCTGGTGAAGTCTTCTCTTGATTGTTGACTTTGACACACCTACACCTACCTCCTGGAGAGTGTTCTTGATCTGGCCAACTGTTGTGAAGGGTGTTTTCTTCACCAGGGAAAGAATTCTTCGGTCATCCACCACAGTTGTTTTCCGTGGTCTCCCAGGTCTTTTGGTGTTGCTGAGCTCACCGGTGCGTTCCTTCTTTTTGAGAATGTTCCAAACAGTTGTTTTGGCCACGCCTATTGTTCTTGCTATCTCTCTGATGGGTTTGTGTTGTTTCTTCAGCCTAATGATGGCTTGCTTCACTGATAGTGACAACTCTTTGGATCTGATCTTGAGAGTTGACAGCAACAGATTCCAAATGCAAATAGCACACTTGAAATGAACTCTGGGCCTTTTATCTGCACATTGTAATTGGGGTAATGAGGGAATGTCACACACCTGGCCATGGAACAGCTGAGAAGCCAATAGTCCCATTACCTTTGGTCCCTTAACATGTGGGAGGCACATCTGCAAACTGCTGTAAGTCCTACACCGTTCACCTGAGTTGGATGTACATATCCTCAGATTAAAGCTGACAGTCTGCAGTTAAAGCACATTGTGTTTGTTTTTTTCCAACTCCATTGTGGTGGTGTATAGAGCCAAAGATGTTAGAATTGTGTCGATGTCCCAATATTTCTGGACCCGACTGTATGTGCAGGAATACTGGAAACTATTTGTTACCAGTGTTCATCGGCCCATGGAATGAAGAAGAGGCGGATTGCATCGTTGTTTCTACTGAGGGATTAATGGTGAGTATGGGCTTTTTATGTGGGGTCAGCTCAATGTGTTAGGTGGTTGAGCAGTCACTTAGCACGAACCTTTGAAAGAGTTATTCTTTTCTGAATAATGTCAGGAGCAGAGGAAGAACAAGCTCCTTGGAATTGGTTATTGTTTATCTGCAGGCTCAGAGAACCGTGAAGACCAGCATGCAAGTTCTCCAGTCCAGGAGGGGTGTTTCATCTGCAGAGGGTGCCCTGTAAGGTGCCAGTAAATAAATCATTCTACTTGCAGTCTTTTGAAAATCCAGAAGAGATATTTGTGTTATTAAGGTGTTAAGGAATCATTTCATTTAGGGATTTTTATCAAAATCAAAATTATCAGATTCCAAATATGGTTTACTGTTGGCAAGCCACCAGTAAGGGAAAGAATTAGACGAGTTGATGTCATAGTTTGAAATGTACATATTTTCTAACATTGCATTGTTTATTTTTGGATTTCCTTTAACTGGGTTCCTTGTTGAAGAGTATTTTAAGCTTAAAGACAAATTGATATTTGATAAGTATTATAAACGTTCTAATAACATAATGTACACACTGGCCCAAAAGGAAATAGAAAAAGGCTCTATTTTTGGGTTCTTACAATCTGGTATATCATGTTATCCCTATGGATTATATACCTAAAATTCTGTTACTAAAAATTAAAAAATAAAAAGGCTGGAACAAATATATAACAAGATACATTGCGCTTCAGGGTATGTTGCATTCATTGGTCTCAGTATCCTTGTATGAAATTCTTAAGATGAGTGTCATCTCTCCCAGGTGTGTGTGTGTATCTCCAGCTGATTAGGGTACAATAAACCTGAAACAGCTGTAACGGAGTGTCTGTGACCTGTTGCATAAACCTGATCTCTGCTAAAAAAAAAAAAGCCATCTAGTATGGCATAGCATTGATTGGAGGGATCAGTGTGAAAACAGACCCAGGATGGAAAAAAGTGAGAAATTGCTGACGTCATTTGCATGTCTTACCCAGAGTTCTGTGCTGCATAGGGGATGTAGCACATGAGCTATGTGATGCAGTTCTTTGAATTGCTGGGATGTGTAAATGACTTCTGCAATAATAAACTTTATTTTATGTGTATATATATATATTCACAAACAGCTATTTTAATTTACGCATATTATACTTAATAGCTATGACTGCTGAGAATTCCATGCATTCTCGTTAATCATCTTTATATTTTATGACATGCATTGCAATTCATTACATTATATTACTCGATAGCCAATAAATCAAGGGCACATACATTGTAGAATTTTAATGGAACATAGGTAGTTTAAAAAAAAGATGGTAAGGGATATTGATTTTTTTTTCCATAACCCCGTGTTATTAAATAATTATGACATCATCTTTCTGCTTTTCATAATGAAATTTCTAAATATAGCCATCTGTTATCAGAGGTCATAATACATAATCGTATAGCTATCCAAGATTATTTTAGTCCTGCCAGTTTCATTCTGTCACATTGACTCTTATAGGATTCCCAGCTTAGTATTCAGTAAGCTAATTCATTCTGCTACTGGCAGAGCTGCATTAATGATCAAGCCACAACGATGAACATTGTCTGCATAACAAATGTCCTTTTCTGAAGATGCAGTAAATAGAAAGCGATTAACATGAAATACATTCTCGACCAAACTGCTTGTTATGTATAGAAAGAAATACCTGTGCTTTAATATAACTTTAAAGTCACACTGCCGATCCCTTAAAAAATACAGCAGTTGTTTATTTTTTAATTGTTTTTTGTAAGTAATAAAAAAAGAGAGAGAAAAAGAAAAGATATAAAAGTTAAGGTTTTGCAAGCTGTGACTTTTGATAATTCCTTTATTGAAGAACTGCCTTTAGCACACTAGATGGAAATAATTACTAGTACTTATTCTCTGTGCATCTGACATTTGTGAAGCCAAATGCATCAAAATGTTACAAAATCACATCATGCTCCTTCTAGCAAGCCTAATCCTGCCATATATTTTGAGGCTAATGAAAGTGATGTCTCAGCATGTTAATACTGCGACTATTAATATCCTTTATGTTGTATGTATCTGCTAGGTTGAGGACAGAAAACATTGAAAATAATCATGGATGTTTGTTATTATCATTATTATTATTTTTATTATTGTTCTTGCCATAATACTTTATCTATATAGCATCCACAGATTCTGTAATGATATAGAAGGCAGGAGGACATGGAGATATAATATATATATACAATATAAATACAATTGAATGAAACTAGGATTGGAAGACCTTGTCCTTAGAGAATTTACAATCTACATGGGAATGGGGTGTGTGGAGTCATAAGGGAGAGAAAAATATAGATAGGTGGATACAAAGTTACTTAACTTGGTATCATATATACAAGGTTATTCAGAGAAAGGTGAAACTTTGGAGACCTAGCAGGAGCGGAGAACAATCTAGACAAAATAGCCAATTTGGAAAGTGAGATAAATGGGAGAATTTTTCTGGTTTGGCTATTTTGACCTAGAATTTTCACTTCTCCAGTCATTCTTCTGAGTTTCACCTTTCTTTAGACCTGATAGTGTAGAATAAACTTCCAGGAGGTGGTTCTCGTCCTCCTTAATCAGGCAAAGGGATATGCAAGGAACTATAAAATCCTATAACAATGAAAAACATATATAGTGCAGCATAATTGTGGGAACGGGACCTCAAATTGGATGAAACTCACAGGTTCCTTGGGGTGAATCAGCACTTCTATGGAACTCCCCTCTGTTTGGCTGCCTTCGTTGGATCATACGGTCTGGGGATATGGATGGTCTCACCATTTAATTGGTATAATGCCAATATCTCTATTATTCCCAATGGAAAGACGTCAGCCACAGGATACCCACGAGTGTAAAAAATATTTTATTCACCATAAAACAATAAAACAATTATGACTAATAGAAGGGCTGACCAAAATCATAGAATTGAACAATATAGAACCATGCAGAAGGGGAGGGGGCTTGTAAATACTAATAGTGGAGTCCTATGGTCAAGTAAGGTAAACAAACAGAGGACAGATCATAGGCCCACAAAACAACACAGATAAGCATCATGTTGAGCATCTGATGATGGTGTCTAGGAGGAAAGAGTAAATGACCCAACTTAAAAATAAAATAAAGAAAAAAACAGAAAAAAAAGAAAGAAACCAAAATAGAAAAAAAAACATAAACCAAGTGCAGTGCTGAATGTTACATGACATTATGATAGTGTGTTAAAAACCCAGAGTCCACACTGAGTGCTCCATTTATGGTGTTAAAATATGTAATCATTTTCTTTTCAAATGTCTTACGTTCATAGGGGTCTTTAAAATTTACTTTTGAGGATTTTAATTTTGAGGTTTTGGATGGAGTGGCCTGTTAGATTAAATTGATGTCCCACCGGGGTACATTATTTATTTTCCTGATGGTTCTTTATGGAGTGTATGTGCAGGTTCATCCTGAGGTTCATTTCGAGGCTAGTTTCCCCAATATAGCATGCCTTTTTACTGGCCTTGCACTGGGTCGCATACACCACATTGGTAGACGTGCAGAGGTACGAGCCCTTGATGTTGTATGTGGTGTTATTGTGCCGGGCAGTGCTGCACATATACATATCGCACAGAAGTGAGTACACCCCTCAAATTTTTGAAAATATTTTACTATATCTTTTCATGTCAGAACACTGACAAAATTGCACATTGCTACAATGTAAAGTACTGAGTCTACAGCTTGTATAACAGTGTAAATTTGCTGTCCCGTCAGCATAACTGCACACACAGCCATAAATGCCTAAACCGCTGTCAACAAAAGTGAGTACACCCTAAGTGAAAATGTCCAAATTGGGCCAAAGTGTCAATATTTTGTGTGACCATCATTATTTTCCTGCGCTGCCTTAACCCTCTTGGGCATGGAATTCACCAGAGCTTCACAGGTAGGGATGGGCCGAATATCCCCGTGTTCGGCTCAAACTCGAATACCTGAACGACCGAAAAGTCCGAATTCGAACGTAATGCAAGTCAATGGAGGTTGAACTTCTGAAAATGAAAATGCCCTCCAAGAGGGCATATATGCAAGATATTAGCCATAAAAGGTGCGTGGGGGTCTGGGTACTGCCCTGGGGGAAAGGAAACAATGATTTTTTTTTTTAAAAAAAAAACGTTTTTAACCCTTTCACTGCTGTACGCTGCGCTAATTTTTACTGCTTTTGTTCATGTTTAAACGCGATTTGAAGCCATGGGAAATGTTTTATCACCAACGAGTGAGAAATGTTTGACCAACAATGAGTGGGAAATGTTTGACCAACAACGAGTGGGAAATGGTTTACCAACACACAGGACAGGGTATAACTGAAACAGGCCAGGCGGTATACAAGGACGCATTCTAACACAAACCCAAATCAATCAGTGTTAGAGTGGTCAGGGATAGCCAAAACGGTACACATGGGGTATCTATCATATAAGCCAAAAATCAGAGTTAGAGTGGTGAAGGAATAGCCAAGGACTGGTGTCACGTCCTGGTGGCTGGCGCGGCTCTAGCATCCTTCCCTGCGTCCCCGGGGTCTGCGTCTCCCTCACAGCCCTTCCTTGCGCCCTATGCGCGTGTGCCGCCAGCCTCTCTGGGTTTAAGCTCCTACCGGCGGCGCAACATCATCACGCCTCCACCGTGGGTTTCCCTGCACCATGTGATCTTGTTGGCCAATCAGAATGCAGGGCGCGAGATTTAAACTTGCTTTTTGCCTTTTCTCATTGCCCTTTCGTGGTTTTGCTTCCCTGACCCTTAGTGCTTATTTCTTATACCTCTGATTGATTTTTCTGTGTATGACCTGGCTATTGGATATTGACCTGTGTATCTCTATACTCCTTTGACTCGGCTTTTGGAACTTGACTTCGTATTCTGTTGTATCCCTACGACCTGGGCTTGTGTTAGACCCCTCTGGTACCTCGTACTGTTTCTGGTTACCGCCTCATACTTTTCCACACTTACCTGTCTCCATACCAGCCACTCTAAGGACTGGTTTCTGTCCTCCTTGCTTGTTGTCCCTGCCTTATAGGTTCACCTCTCGTTATTGCGTAACCCAGCCACCTCAAGGACTGGTATCGCACCTAGGCATAGGGTTACCTATTGTTACACATAGTACTGACCGTAGCACATCCTTGGACTTACGTGTGCTCGCCTGACAACTGGTACACGGGGTGGTTCTCTTACAAGCCAGGTAACCACGTAGACTGAAAAATCAACCAAGTAGTGAATCGCCAGGAGACAGGAGACTGTTCGGTGTTTTCATTCGGCAGGTTTATTCAGGAGAATCCCATAGGCTTCAATGTTAAAATATTCCCGTTTTAACCCAATATCTAATAAACCGTTTATTATTATATTCTGCAGTAAAGAGTCTCTTTATTTTTAGATCTTTTAAACATTTTTTGGAATTTGTTTGTTTTAAATCATTTTTTAATTTTTCTGTAACAGTCCTTTTTATTATTCATTCATTGGATGTTATGTGTAAATTCTAGACATTTTCATTCAGTAGTTTTTTCGCAAACAGCGTTTCACTAACGGTCAAACTTTTTCACGAACTCATGTTCGAATCAAACCGGAAGCCCATCCCTATTCACAGATTGCCACTGGAGTCCTCTTCCTACTCCAACATGAGGACATCACGGAGCATGTGGATGTTAGAGACCTTGTGCTCCTCCACCTTCCATTTGAGGATGCCCCACAGATGCTCAATAGGATTTAGGTCTGGAGATATGCTTGGCCAATTCATCACCTTTACCCTCAGCATCTTTAAAAGCCTCCACACAGCAAATTATAAAGTTTATTATTCATATATACAGAGCAGTGGTGTATTTAGGTTTTGTGCTGCCCTAGGCCTGACTAAACTCGTGCACCCCCTAATTTAAATTTGAGGCACCCCTTCCTGTCAAGGGCACACCTCTTCCTGGTTAATCCCCACCCTTCTTCTTTAAGCTCCACCTTTTCCTCTTAGAGCTCCGCCTCTTCCTCTCTTTATATTAAAAGTGGATACCAAGTGCCTACTTGTATATTTTGTATACCATTTCAAATGTATCTATTGCGATAAATAAAATTATGAAATGTTTAAAATAGCATTTTTACAAAGAACAGACACGCATGTCAAGTATACTGGATCACAGCTGCTCTAATTGCTTGAACAATAAATTCCACAGAAACGTGCACTGCATAGGAGTGTATCACAGAGCTGCACAGCAATAAAACCCACAGAAATGGGCACTGTGTATGAGCATATCAGAACTGCACAGCAATAAAACTCACAGTAATGTGCAGTGTGTATGAGCGTATCCCAGAGCTCCAGGGCAATAAAACGCAGAGTAATATGCAGTGTGTATCACAGAATCCACAGCAATAAAACTCCCAGCAATGCAATGTGCAGTGTGTATGAGTGTATCAGAATCTACAGCAATAAAACTCCCAGCAATGTAATGTGCTGTGTGTATGAGTGCATCAGAATCCACTTCAATAAGACTCCCAGCAAACCGAGTGAATATGAGCACACAGCAATTATTTATTCTATATTTACCGGCCTCTGTCCACGGTAGGGCTGTGTGCAGAGTCAGCAGGGACTGTGTACGGACTCAGCAGGAGGTCCCTCCAGGCCACGTTAGGATCGCTGCTGTGCCTGTGCGTGGAGCCATCTTGTCAGCAGTGGGGTGCAACTGCCAGAGGGTGCACCGTGGCTTTGATTCCCTTCCCGGTGGGTGTTCAGTCCAGATTAGAGTGAGAGTCCGTGTTAACGAAAGGGCGGGCAGCTGCGTGCGTGTCACGTGGTTCAGCCAGTCAGGTGGT
The DNA here is from genome assembly GCA_009667805.1 of Leptobrachium leishanense. NCBI lineage: Eukaryota > Metazoa > Chordata > Amphibia > Anura > Megophryidae > Leptobrachium > Leptobrachium leishanense. Next base: position 108,798,317 of record CM019064.1, on the reverse strand, counting down.
ACTGAGACTCAGTACCACCTGACTGTCCGGACCGCGTGACCTGCACGCACGCAGCCTCACCAGGAGCCAGATAGCTCGATGACAAATTTCTATCACTGCAGTGCTGGTTAAGGTCCACTTTAAACAGCAGTAAGCAGACAGGGCTTCATATTCTGCTGATACCCCCCCTTTACCTGCCATTTACTGTCATCTTCTCTCTCTGCACACAAATCACATCCCCCTCCCCTCTCCTAGAGCTGCTGAGAGGCAGGGGAGGAATTATGGAGGGAGGAGAGGGGGATTTTTATTCTATTCGATTTTATTCCGTATGCAAACGCCCTTCTCCGCTGCTCGTTGTTTGAGAACACCGCTTAAAGCTGACACACAGTGACAGTGGCACCTCCTAGTACCCCGTAATGACACCCAAATAATCACTGGTACCTGGGGCGGCCCGCCCTCTCCACTCCCCTAAGTACAGCACTGCTCTGTGATATGCTCACACACAAGTTTGGCGAACTGCCAGCAAGTACGGTGCTGTTTGAAGGCATTGCAAATCCCATAGAGAAGTAATGGTTAATCTATTCAGAGAACACCAAACAGCAGAGAAATGGCAGTGAAATGCCCTGATGTTTGGTGGTTCCAATCAGCCGGTTTATTCAGGCGAACCCCATAGGTTTCAATGTTAAAAAATATTCCCGTTTTTATGCAATATCTAATAAACCATTTATTATTTTAATCTGCAGTAAAAAGTCTTTATTGATTTTTTTAGTACCTTTTAGTAATTTTTCAGCAAAATTTCCCCCCCCCTTTTTTTTAATAGCGGTTTTTCTTTTTTCTGTAACAGAACTTTTTATTATCAATCATAGGATCTTATATGTAAATTCCAGACATTTTCGTTCAGTAGTTCTTTTGAAAACAGCAGGTAACGGGTTTGCGGTGGCAGCATTCAGCGGCCGACTCCATGCACTTTGGGGACCCTGCGGTGAATGGTGAATTCACTGCAGGGTGGGGAAATTTTATTCTCCTAAGTGCAGGGAACTACAGAACACCAAAATGTTGGCGTTATTTTGGTGCTCTGTGAGTAACCCACTTAGTGATGAGGTTTTTTGCTGCCCCCTGGAAAGTGAAAGCCTACCCAGGACATACTTGAAAATTTGTGAAATCTCAATGTATCCTTCCTGGCAAAATACTTTGCAAAAGTAAAAATATATATATTTTTTTTAGGGGTGGGGCCACTAGTGCGGGCCGCCGCCCCCTGGATAGTGCCGCCCTAGGCCTAGGCCTTGTTGGCCTAGGCCAAAATACACCACTGATACAGAGGCGTAACTAGAAAGCTCAGGGCCCAGGTGGAGGAATCCACAAAAGGCCCCCTGAATGAGTGTATCACAGAGCTCCACAGTAATAAAACTCAAAGTAATGTGCTGTGTGTATGAGTGTATCACAGAGCTCCAAAGTAAAACTCACAATTTAGTATAAAATAAAATATTATTAAAATAAATAATATATTAAACTATTTAGTTTATACAAATACAATTAAAATTATTTTAAAATAATTTATAGTATAAAAATATATACTTACCTAACTTTTTTTGCAGTGAGGTGACTGAAGTCCTCTTCATCCAGGACCAGGTAGCAGGACCAGACCCGAAGAACCGGACCAGTTCCTAGGCATGGCACCGGACAAGGACCCAGGTGAGAAGACCGGGACAAGGCCCGAGACCCTGGACTGAGGCCCAGACAAGCCCGCGAACCAGGCCCGACACCCCAGACCGGGGCCCAGGTAAGGCTGCAGAACAGACCAGAGGCCACAGACCAGGCCTAAGGCGAAGTCTCGGACGATGCCCGAAGCCCCGGCGGTTGATTGTGGGCCCCACAGACTCGAGGGCCCAGGTGCCATGGCACACTTTGCACCCCCGGTAGTTTCACCCCTATATATATATACACACTTCTTTTAAGACCCCAAAATCATACATAACAGACATTTTATTGCTACCAGTAGTCATATACAAGCCTAACTTGCTCGGGTTTGTGATATCAATAAGAGAAATGCCTTTATGAAAACTAGATGAAAAGGAATGATCTATCAGAACATTGAGCAAAGGGATCCAAGAAAAGAAAAAAGTATGTATTTTTAAATATATGACCTTGTGCAATGGAAAAATGGCATATAGTTAAATAAGCCTTGGTAATTTAAAAGTAAATGCATTTCTTTGATGCTATCACAGTATAAGGATATCAGTCATGGAATACCTACACTTATCCCTGGGATTAATGAAGGGTGAAACCGAAATAGTGAAACTGCCACTCACAATGACCTTACCTGATAAGACTTTTCTATCTTTCTTGGAGCAGGTGAGAAGGGCAGGCTGTGCACAGCTCGGCACCTTAATGAGAAAAATTGACCTGTGTATCCACCAGCTGTCTCTTTTGTTTCTGAGTTATTTCTGCATCTTTGTTTTCTAAATATGGAATCCAAACTTTTAGTAAGCATGACTGTTATCCTTTTGAAACTGCATTAATTATAGAAATGAAAGCCAGAATGGAAAAGATTCTAGAAATACGGCATTTTGACAGCATATTGAGGGCATGTGACACGTGGTGTTTTTGACAGATGAAAAACTTTGGCCCAAAAAATTCTGCTTACCTCAGATAATTCTTAAATCTTGTTAATTATAAATACAAAGCTTAATTGGAAATGTGGCTTTAGCCATTAGGCTAATGGTCCAAGTATTATTGGACTGTTAGCATAACATTCTGATTTGAATAAGGTTGGTAGGCAGGAGTGGCTCATGGAAAATATCTACACAAGTTGATATCCCTTCCTGTTAGTGACTGCATTTCTACCAAGGCACTGTTTTTGCAGTTCGAGTTGAAATCTTTGACAGCTGAAAACAGATATTTGTGAACTGCAAACAGATACCGGCAGCTGCACAGTAGCTATATCATATCGACTGCTGACATCAATCCATGTGGGGTCATGCTGAGGCCATGGAGGGACAATAGGGGCACTATCATCTTTCTTCAGGTAAAACGGGGAAGCTATGGGGAAAAATTAGCAGTCACTAGTCTCCCTTTAGCATCACCGTTTTATCTGTAGATTATGGGGCAGGCGCTAAATCCAGCAGCCTGCCCCGTAGTGCCTGCTAGCTAGGCTCTAGGATGCTCGGGGCAGCTCTAAAGCGCCGTCACTAGCATCCTCTCCATGGAGTGAGATCCTGCAGGTCGGCAGATTGATCGTGGAGGGAAACTGGGAACTTTTGTCCCCAGTCTTACTCTGCTCCCTGGCGGCCAGGAGTGGCGGATCGAGCCACCCATTCATGCGATGAGAGGTGAGTATGTGATTTTTTGGAGGGGTGTACAGTTGCAGCTAACGGATTCCACAGAAGTTGAATCAGTTAGCTACAGCTCTAAGCGGTAGCAAACCTTTTTAGCTAGCGACACCTGTTTGTAATTAGCGTTCGGACTATGCGATCCTAACACTAATTACTCTCTGCTTACTATTTGCACTCCCCATGTCAAGTACAGGGAGCACAAAGTGCAGTAAGCTACTCTAAAAAGTGACAATAACGTTTCGATAACAGGTTTTTTAACCTGTTAGGTGATTTATGCGGTACGCTATCACCTCATTTAACCTAGCCCTAATGCTCATTTATGTGAGCGATAGCGTTAAGGAGGTAATAGTGTCTGGGGATTTTTTTCCCAGTGTTCAATCAAGTTTATAATTGTGGAAGACACACATCCCAGCAATTCAGAGAACTGCTTTACAGAGCTCATTTGCTACATTCCCCATATGCAGCACGGAACTCTGGAAAAGACATGCAAACGACGTATGCAATTTCCCACTTTTTTGCATCCTGGCTCTGTTTTAAAATAAAATCAGAAAGAACAGGACAGTGCAGGGTGGTGTCAAAACCGTAAAAACCACCCACAGCGATAAAATCTTTAACCCTTTCGCTGCTGAGGCTTTTCACACCTCTGTGCTGAGGTCATTTTTACCGGTTTTGCTCATCATGTTTAAATGTGTTTTGAAGGCTTATTTTAGTATATTACCCAGACATATTATATATCGTTCTTTCCGTCAGACTCGGTAGATTCATAATATGTCATTATTATATGTATACGTTATGTCATGTCTGTATATTATAACAAAAAATGCAATAAAATATGTATTTTCAATAATTTACAACGTGTAAAGTGTTTTTTTTCACATTTTAACATGCGAGCAATTGCGGTTATATTTTGTATGGGGTGCGCTTGTTAAAAAAATTAGAGATGGGGTCTCGTTACATTTTGTTTGGGGAAAATTACGCGATTTTTAACAAATGCACCGCATACAAAAATCGTTAGTGCAGCATCATTGTTCACATTATAATTGAAATGGGAACAATATTGCTACACTAACGAACCAAAAAAAAGAAAAAAAAATGTTTTGTTTTTTTTTTATAATTTGTTTTTTAAATATATTTTTATTTTTAATTTTATTTTTTATTTTTTTAAAAAAACTTTTTTCACATTCGAGTTTGGTATCGTTGGAACGGCCATGCTCTGGCCGATCCAACCATACCAAACTTTAACCCCTAGCTGCCACGGATCGGGAGATAGGGAGTTCCAATGAACTCCCTATCTCCACCGTTGGTGGCAGTTAGGGGTTAACTCTAGGACTGGCGTCATCGTGCTATGCACGATGACGCCAGTCCTCAGGGGGAGTTCCCGGAGGCTTGGCCGACATCCAAGATGTCGGCCAGCTCCGGGAAAGGATCACGAACCGGCGCTTTTCAGCGCCGATTCGCGATCCAGCTCCCCAGGGGTTAATGCCAGGCACCATTTGGAAGGGCAGGCCCTTCCAAATGGTGCCTGGGTTAACCCCCGCAATGCAGCCGATCGGGAGGGAGAGAGGTCCGAATGACCTCCCCCCCTCCCTTTCAGGCGCCTCCTCCGCACATGCGGGGGGGCGCCTGAATTAGGTGTCATTGCGCTGCCGCGATGACACCTAATTTCAGCGGCTGCAGTTCCGGATGCTGGGCTGACATCGAGGATGTCAGCCCGCACCGGGGGGGCCAGCGATCGGCCGGAACCCGGCCGAACGCTGGCCCCAAAGGGAGGACGCGCTGAGCGTGTCCTCCGCATACCAGCAGCCATGCGGAGGACGCACTGAGCGCGTCCTCCGCATTGAAGTGGTTAAGCATGAACTTCAAAAATCCAACAGCTTCTTTTCCACTTTAAACCTGAGAAAATTAGGAGCAACACATGGTGTAGTATATCTAAAAAATTTTACACTTTATTAAAAGACATAAAACAAACTCACAGATTCGCCAGCACATAACCAAATGTGCATATACGCATTGGTCTCATAGACCCAGACCTCCCGATCTTTATCCCCACAAGGTCCACCAACCATCCAACGGCCTAGGTTTGCCTCCTGGATCAATTCAGGTGTTGTTGCACCGGTCCGGATCTCAGAGTGGTCACTCGACGCGTTTCGTGAGCCTCTTACTTCCTCAAGAGCATGACCACTACTAAATATACATTCACTTTTATAACCCATTTCCCAAAGATAGGATTGAACAATTGTCGGCAGCTGTGTGTACAAAATTGTCCCACCAATCCCCAACAGTGTACCTCTCATCACAGAGTTTTACCTTATTTCTGCGCATGCGTCATTACAATCACCCGCTATTGGACCGCACTCGGCAAAACTTGCCATTGGGCCACATCCTGCGCATGCGTGCGGAGGCTCTATCGACAAACATCACCTTCTTTACAACGATCGGAACACCGATCACATTTATCAGAGCAGAAAGTCTCATCAATATAAATGCAGATCTAAATTATCTTCTCATATACCCTTTTCATATGTCCTATCTTTCCATCTAATATGGCGGCCTCCATTACCTAGCATAGTTACTTTCACTTTCGTTTTCCCTTGATGTTAATTATAAGGGCCTCTTCATATCGAATATTACCCTATTCCAATGGGCTGATTAATCTAATTAAAGCCCCAGATCTTATCGGGATTCGAAACTAAGCAACATGTCTCCTAATCTGTCACAATTCAGATGCTAATCATTATTACTACATATGGATTGCCAGAAAGAAAACAACTCAAGAACACCAAAAAAAAAAACGCTTGACTTTACACCACAAATGCCAAAATATCAATCTCATTGTTTAACCCTTTCCCTCCCAACGTTTTCAACCTATAGATCCATTCGGTTTCGCTCTTGGTTAAAGCGACTGCAATATCCCCTCCTCTCCATTCAGGTTCCACTATATCTATACCTATACTGATAAAATTCTCAAAGCTAAATGCAGTGCAACCATTACAATGTAATGGGACACTTGGTTTCACTTTCTTCGTTCGAATCCCCGAATAGTGCTCCATAAGTCTCTCATGGAGAGTTCTGGATGTCCTACTGGGCACCTACATTTGCACTCTAATAAATAGATCACATTTCTGCTCTTGCAATTAATAAAATGTTTAATCGGGTACTCTTTTCCTGTCACAGTACTCTTAAAGTGTACTGTCTTTCGTACCTGATATTTACAGGTAAAACAGTTTCCACACCTATAAAATCCATTTGGTCTTTGGACTAACATATTCTCTTTCTTCTTTTTCGGCTGAAACCATGCCCTTGGGGCAATCTTTGATTTTAAATTCACTGCTCTTTTTAACACTGTAATCGGTCTGTCAGGTAGGTTTCCTCCAAGATAGGCATCCAATTTCAATATGGGCCAATGTTTCGTCAACACTCTTTTAATTGCCAAAGCATCTTCACTATATTCCGTGATAAAGTGATTCCGTGATTCCTCACTGCCGGTCACGTGACCAGCCGGATCTCGCCTTGTGGCCAGTCGGCGTAGTGATTTTTCCCCCAGTCTTTCCCTGCTTCCGCCGGCCGGAGGAGGCGATTGGAGCCACGGTCCTCGCCACGGGACAGAGGGTGAGTATCTGTTCTGGTTTTTTATTTTTTATTTTTTTTATTTTTAAAGCTGGTGTTAACGGATTCTGCAGAAGCGGAATCCGTTAACACCAAGTCCTGGCTCTGGTTAACTTTTCGTTGACCAGAGCCAGGCGTTAATCAGCGTTGGGACTTTGTAATACCAGTGCTGATTAACACTTTACGCTCCCCATGTTAAACATAGGGAGCACAAAGTACAGTAACCTCGCGCTGAGAAGCGTAAGGTACCCAAAGCAAACGGGTAAACACCGCAGCAAACGTTAATGCTCACGCAAGTGAGCGTTAACGTTTACGTCAACAATGTAATAGTGCCCTTAAACATTCAAGGATAATACCAGATTTTAACCCTTCAAAAGCTTACAACAATTCTTACCCCCTTCGGGATCACAACAGTTCTTAACCCATACAAGTCTTTTTACAAGGTTTTAAACCTTAAGCTCTACTGAAAATGGTGGAAATTTGGTGCACAATAAATGGCCATGGGATGCTTAAGTCTGCCAACAGTGTCGATGTATTATATATATATACACAGTATATATACACAGTATATATATATATGTAACTTTTTTTGCGTAGTCCCACAAATACCCCTGTGGTCTTTTACCTCAGTTACCTTCAAGCGCTCTGCAAGCCGATCCTGAGCCTCCGCTACCTGGGAGTTGGGGTACATGACTGCAGCAGTGCCTCCACCCAACTGGACATCCAGGCTTTGGGTGTGAGATCCAGTTGGGAACATATTTGAACAAGCAATAAAATTAACACAGAGCTGTCTTTTATAGAACTTTGTATTGCACAGCAAAACTCTATGTAAAAATAAATGTAACGGAATAAGTAAATAACGCAAGAGTCAGTATGAGTTTACCCATCCACAAACAATACTGCGGCCCACCCTAGTCTTTTCCCTAATGGTACCATTGGTAGGTGGTGCACATAGTTGGGGCCCAGAATAATTGTAATCCACCTTGTTTGTAATATGCTGAGATTTTCTAGGGATCAGAGAAGTCATAGACTGCTGCTTTAGTAACCAGTGTTAGAATGTCCTGTTGTAAAACCAAGGGGAGAGGTCTCCGCTTACCACTCCAGTCTGTAATCAGATTTGTCCAGGAAGAGGAGAAGCTGCTCCACTGGGATTCCTTCACTCTGCAGAACAATCACTGCCAGGAACAGTTCTGTGCTTTGATCTGGATACAGAGTCTGCTGGGAGCCTTTATGCAGGATGCTTCAGCACTGGACACAATACCACAAATCTCAGCCATCATCATCTTCCAGCTTCCTCTCTCATCCTTCCTCTCTAGCAGCACTGCCTCCACACACAAAACCATAGAGCCACACAGTCTTGAATCTCCAGAGCAAACAGAAGGTCGCCATCTGCTGGTTACTACATAGAAACTGCAGGGTAGTAGAATTACTGTACTCCAGGGGTTACATATATATTTATATATATATATATATATATATTTAAAAGCTGGTGGCAGTGCTGCAAAAACACTTCACAGAGGTAGAAAAGTGGATCGCAGATAACAAACTTTTTCTAAATACTGACAAAACTGTTACAATGCTCTTTGGAACATGTCGAAATATATTCAATTAAGAAATTTATACGAGATATAAATATCAATCGTTTATATTTCCTAGAAATTCTCCTAAATTCTTTTACTTGTCTGTGTTTGCTTTGAAAAATATAATAATCAATAACCGGATAAAACCATATATATATATTTATTACGTATACAAAAAAAGTTTCAAATCTCATATCATAAACAAGGATTTATAAACAACAACAACATCCATCCATCAGCACATAGACTACTAGCTTCCCAATATATGTATCTCCTGTTAGTAACTGCATATATGATTAATATCATTTACTTTATCAGTTAGTAACTATACACAAATGGTTAATAAACATTTCTGCTTAACGAAAACAATTAACATGTATTTCCCAGCAAACCAATGTTAAACAAGCTAGATCTTCTAGAGATATATGTATCTCTCTATGCTACGTGGATCAACAAAAGATGAGCTATCACTTATTCTATTTCTAGAATGATAAGTAATAAAAACTTATTTAGTCAATCCTCCCCTAATCTCGAGAATTAAGCTTCTAATCTTCTGCTTTTTATATTGTAGTTATATAATTCCTTGCTTATTAATTTCAATCACAATAACTTCCAAATCCAATATATATATCTGTATATCATTGCAACAATTACTTTAGGATAAAATCCTTATATCCGATTCTTCTTCATATCTCTATTTGCAGATTTAGAAATATTTTGAAGACTCTGGATCTAACAGTAATCTGAGATATCTCAGTCTATCTATTGCAAGAAATACTCCAGATAAATATAATTACATTAATTTCTTACTTTTGCTTTCTCATACATTACCTCTCCAATCTGGATTCAATGAGTTACAGCAGCAATATTCTTTAGATGTAATATATTGTTTTGGAAAATGTGAAAATTATCAATGTCAGATATTCAATGCATGTGAGTTAGAGATGTGGTCCTAATTAAGTAATATGTAATATCCTGAATGCATTGTGTGTTGGAATGATCTGAATCTCTGAATCAATGCATTATCTTGTCCTGGGATGATCTGCCTGACTGCAACGAACAGTATATCCAGTTATAGTCAATTTGACGTCACTGAAAATCTACCCCTTCATTTAAATATTACTTTCTCTATAATTGATATTTATATATTTTCTTAAACTATTTACTATGCCTCAAGAGGGCAGTGTTGCTCTTCAAATTAATTTCACAATTTAATTTTAATTCCCTTATCATGGTTCAGAGGTCAATTCCACTATCTTGGTTTGAACAAAGAATGACTATGGTTATTCCAGACAGTGCATCTCTGGTTGTCAACATATAATTAATAGCTCTACTCCTTTTGCTCATTCAAAGATTTTAAAGTACTTCTTTATCAGCTAAATTAATTTCTAGTTAAAATCAACAGAAATGCTATTCTTCAGTAATTATACCGTTTACCAGTTATACTCTACAAATAATTGGAACATCCATTTTCTACTGTAAATATATAGAATATATTGATTATAAAAATATATTTTGTGAATATTTTTATACACTTGCATAGATTTTAAATATGTTCCTATACCCAAAAAGAAAAATATCTTTAATTCAAGGACTTGTTAAAACAAACCAATAAATTTAAATATGACATGTCTGGCACTTAGCTCAGCATTATATCAATATAAAGACATTTTATCGTCTATAGCATTTATAAAAAGACCCATAACTCTTATGGGTCACCTAGCCATGAACTATGTAAAAATAAATCTCTGTCCATTTCTAAAACTAGACAAAAATTGAGAAAGAATTTTTTTTACATTAAAACAAGATGGCTACAGGCATCCATTTTAATTTTCCATTATAATATACCTGACAAACAGCACCTAACCCCTTCACTGCTGAGCCATTTCACGTCTTAAAAAAACCCGTTTTTCTTTTTCTTCTTATTCTTCTTATTTTTTTTCCTTTACTTTAAACATGGTCATGTTTGGTATCATTGGAAAGGCCATGCTCTGGCCTTTATAATGATATCAAACACGACCCTGCTAGCTGCCAATAGTCGGGAGATATCAGGTGCAAAGGAACCCACAATCTCCACCCCATCTTTCCTTAGGAGTCAATGAGGAAGTTCCCCACACGTCCTCAGCAGTGAAAGGGCTAAACTACATAAATTGCAAACACCCCATGTGTCAGGACAAGATCAAAGGACACGCTGACTACAGTCACTTCTCTCAAATATCTAGGTATGTGGTTAGACCCAAATCCATCCTTTGGCCCCCTCATCGAAAAACTCACATCTAAACGTTACCCCAAACTAGGTGCCCAGTACAGAAAAAAATCCTGCCTGAGCCCTGTGGTAAGAAAGCAGATTGTACAACAAATGCTTATGCCAGCTATTGAATACGGAGATGTAGTGTATGCAGCTGCCCCGCAAACACACCTCAAGAAACCTACTACATTGTATAACTCATTCTGCCACTTTGTGCTACAATGTAACTTTATGACGCACCATTGTGACATGTTAAAAGAACTAAACTGGCCATCGCTGGAATCCAGACGCACCCTTCACCTTTCCAACCTGGTGTTTAAGAGCTTTTCTGGAAAGCTACCACTCTACCTGAATAGGCTGCTTCCCTCAGCAGTTCCTTCATCTTATAACCTCCGATCCAGGACCAGCACCTTACTTGCAATACCACAATACAAAAAGAAAGTGTCTCGATCCTCTTTTTCCTACAGAGCACCGCAATTATGGAATAACCTTCCCAGACACCATCAAATCTTCCCCCAGTCTAAAGTCCCTTAAGAGCTCCCTATTAACATACCTCAATACGGAATGCACCTGTAAACAAGTAACATGTAACATAGTGACTATATTTCCTACATATTTATTTTTTGTTAATCTGTATTTTTGTTTTGTGTTAATATCTTGCATTTTACTACTTCGTATTTCTGTAACAACTCAATGTTCTTGTACCCAGGACCTACTTGAAAATGAGAGAAATCTCAAAGTATCCTTCCTGGTAAAATCCTTTATAAATAAAATAAATAAATATATATATAAATATATATTTGTAGAATAGCATGTAATGGATGTTTGAAAACAGAAAGTAGTTACTGAAGTGCTAGTTGCTGGGGAAACAAGATGTTCAGGAAAGATATCTGGCTATTAAAATGCCAGTACCAGTTAAATGCACATTCCAGTATAATGTACAACACTGGTTTTGACTATCAGTTGCATATTTAGACCAAGTGCTTTCAACTTTGGTTCATACCAGATTGTAAGGTGAATTTAGAAAGAGAAATAAGCAAATGGAAACCAAAATACAAAAAGAAATTGTATCGTCCTTTTTGAAATTACTGTCCATTTTATTCCCCACATATACTTCTATACTTATTTACTTAGGGTACATGAGGATGGAAGGGATCACTTTTAAGATGGTTTATAACTGTAGTAAAGAGCGTGCATTAGCTAGAGATGTGCATTCGTTTTGGAAAAATTTGGAATTTGTAACGCAATTTGATAATTCGTAATTCGGAAGTACTTCCGAATAACGAATCGATACAATACGAATTCGAAACAAAATGGTATATAATGAATTTATTTCGTTTTACACTGTGTCATCATCATAAAAGAAAAATTTGAATAATTGATATCGTCTATCGAATTTGAAACGAACTATCAAATACATCTCAACTATCAAATTGATATCAACTATCGAATTTGAAATGAACTATCAAATACATATCAACTATTGAATGTGAAATGAACTATCGACTTTGAAATGAACTATCGAATGGATCAAATATCGAATTTGAAATGAACTATCAAATTCATATCAACAATCAAATTTGAAATGAACTATCAAATTGATCTTAACTTAAAATACAAGTAATAGTCAGCAAAGGACTTTATGAAACAAATAAATATTGTTTCACTGTTTAATTTGACTCAAATACTAAATCTGTGACACAGCTGAAAATTTAACCCTAGCTTTTCTTTTAACAGCAAAATTTGATTAATTGGGGTTTTATTTAATGATCCAAAATTCAAATTGATATCAACTATCGAATTGATATATAAAATTCGAATCAATTCGAAATTTCAAAACGAATCGAAAATTTCAAATCGATCCAAAACTAAACGAAATGAAATACGAAACAAAATTAGTTATGACATTCCGAAAACAAAATTATTTAAAAACGTAACGAAACAAAACTAAACTAAAAAATTTTTTCAGCCATGCACATCCCTACCATTAGCCACTTCATGGACACAAAGTAAATATATATCTTAGAAATGTCAGGAACATTTAATGTAGTTTTCCTTAACCCCTTTACTTCCACTAGAGATATCTCAGGCTTCAAAGGCACCATCTGGTGCCCCGAAATCGAGATATCTCGATATGCTGATCTGCGGTCCAAAAGCTAATGACATTTGTTTGCTGCAAACAAATTTTGTTTGCTTTTGGGCTGCAGAAGGTGCCCCTAAGGTTTTAGCTCTGTGGGTATAATGCCCACAGTTAAAACTATAAAATCAGCTGCTGAAAGCTCCGAAATATCAGGCTTTCAGCAGCTGATTCAGGGATGCATAGAAGAAAATAGACCAGCTGCTCAAACCTTTGTAACTTAATTTGACACCTAATGGCACCATCTACTGGCCAAAATAGGTTATTTACAGTAAGAAATACAATGGGTACAAACTCAAATATTTTTTATTTCATAATTAATTCAAAATGATATTACAAAAAAAACCACTGGTTTCTGACCATGTTTTTTTGGAAAATCACTTGATAGCATGGTTTTAACCCTTCACTATCTGTGAGCAAATATCTGTTGAAGATTTATTTTAACCTTATTGCTATCATGGTGTGATCAGTAATATAAAACATAGGATGGACAGCGATATTCTATTCTTGAATATTAGTAGCTTTAATCAATATTGATTTACTGTTATTGTTTTGCACATAATCACAACGCCATATTAATTATGTACAGTTAAATTACTTCATCATATAGCTGGACATGGTTTCCTACAGTACTGGTGCAGAACATATATGTTTTTAATGTAGCACTTGTACACGCCTAATATTAGGGTTGTATGTAAAAATCAGGAAGGTATTCTAGTAATCCTCAGCTATGTCATACTACCAAATGAATCACGGTTCTCTATCAATCTGTAAGGAAACTTGTCAAATAATGTCATTTTCCATTTTTAGATCTTAAAGGGAGCAATTGAAAAACCTCTTTTGTCTTTTATAGATGAGCTTTCTGTCTTCCTGTCTCTTCACTTTGTAATTTGAGATCAATATTCTACAGATTCTGTAGATTGTTAAGGAGCGTTACTGACATATCATGGTGGTAGCTGCCTAACAGAAGCAATATAGTAAGTGAAAATCCCCTGGTGTGCCTAGATAATAACAATAATAATAGTGAGTGGTATGTTTTTTTATTATCAATCAAACTTACATGCCACGATATAGCGTATTATTCGTGCCTGAAAATGCTGTTCAATTTAAACTTATCTAATACTACCCTTTCTGGGCTGAAGGATTTTTTTTTTGCACAGTGAACCCCCTGGTCCACCCCGTGCCCCCCACCCAACTTCCATATATGAAATATTAACTTGAAGAATGGGAAGGTTGCAGTGTGGCTCAACTACATTCTGCAAGGGATAAAACTCAAAATTGCTTATGTCCCCCACATCCTATACTCCACTTCTTAACTCGTACAGCCCTAACCCCCAATTCCAAGATGATGAATTAAGAGGTTTCATGTCAAGGGACATATAAAACACAAAAATGGGGCTGGATTTAGGGTGGTTTGGATTGGAGTGAGTGAGTGTTTAAGTAGAGTAAGGTCAATTAGTGTGGTGTGTAGATATTGGGGTTGTTGGTACAGTAGGTTTAACTAATGAGTGGTATAGGTAGTAGAGGAAAGGTAGAGTAGCACAGGATAGATAAGGTTGTCCCAATGGGGAATTAGGTAGCAGTGATGCTAAAAGAGGATTCATCAAACAGGAAGAGCTGGGTCTCTCCCCTATAACCCCCAAGACCCCATATCTTGTTTTATACACTGAACCATTGATTGTTGTTGGTTATGTGGGTTTGTTGTTGTTGTTGTTAGTTGCAAAGCCGTGTCTGACCCGTTGCGACCCCATGGACAACGTTCCTCCAGGCCTTCCTGTCCTCTACCATCTTCAGGAGTCCATGTGGGTTGTATGTGGGTTTAGGGTATCATATGTGGGTTTAGGGTAGTTATTTAAAAAAAAAATTGATTATCATAGTATCTGTTTTTTTATACATATACCTTCTCTACGAAAGGGTTTGCAGTTTTAAATTTAGGTGAATAACCTTGTAGATCCCAGGTTATTTAAATGAATTTAATGCCTTTCTTTTGGTAAAGAATAAGAGGTGTACAGTAAATTAGAAATCATTCCAAATACCATACACTATTTCGAGCAGTAAGTTCTATTGCACTAATGGTTTTGAAATCACCATATCTTAGACTTTCATCACTACTTTCTATAAAAGCAAAGTGAAATCCAAATTATAGTTATATTTTTTAGTTTTTTCAACAGGTTAAGTATAATTTGGAAAACTTGTTTTATTTCAGCACTAAGGTGGAAAAAATAACTTAAATTGCAAATGGAAGACATCATTTATTATTAATGTAATTGCATGCAAATTCTAGACCTTTCATAAAATATTTCTGAAGTAATTAGATGTAGTGTCTTGTAAGTCAGAGTGGTATGCATTTTTATTTTGAAAAGGCACATAGCATGACTAAATGAATGAGCCAAAATATTTTTATTTCCTTCGAAAAAGGAATAGGCTAATGCAAGCGCACCACGTACCCTGACAGGGCATTCTTAAATTGTATAGTATGAAAGTGTATTTATTTTGCAACAAATGTTAAGTCTAAGAAGCCAAATCAAGTACAGGAAAACTGCTTTGGACAGGTACACGATAACCCTGTTTTTAAATTTGTGCTGAAGGACTAAATCTGAATTATCATGGGAGACGCATCTAAATTACCAAAATAGAAACAAGGATTCACTCGAATTGGGAAATAAAAGGCAAACATAAGAGTATTAAGACTATACTACCATTAGATTCTAGAAGGCAATTAGCTGTTGAGATATTAACTGAATCTTGAGAGAAGACAAAAACTTTTGCAAGGATCAGCAATCTTGACCTTCCAGATGCTTTGGACCTAAATTTTCCATGACACTTGGCTACACATTAGGTGCCCTATTCCAAGGTTTGCATAAACGTACCCAGTGCAATTGTAAACTTACAGGGTTATTCAGAAAGAGCCGATCCGGCCCCGAAATGTAACTGGACACAGAAATTCAGCATACGGGGACATTTCGGGGCTATTTGACTATTCAGAGAGCAGGCAGTTCGTCAAATTTTGGCGAATTGCCTGCATGTACGGTGCCTGTTCGAAGGCAGTGAAATTTCCCATAGAGAAGCAATTGTTCATCTATTCAGAGAACACTGAACAGCAGTGAAAAGTTGCTGAAATGCCCTCCAGTTCGGTGGTCGACAGTATTATTCAAGCGAATCCCATAGGCTTCAATGTTAAAAATACTCTTGTTTTAATACAATATCTAATAAATCGTTAATTATTTTATTCTGCAGTAAAAAATCTCTTTATTTATAGATTTTTTAGGATCTTTTAAGCATTTTTTGGGATTTTTTTGGGAAATTCTTTTTTCCGTTTTTAAAAAAAATCTTTTTCTTTTTTCTATAACAGACCTTTTTATTATCATCGTAGTTTTTTTGCAAACAGCGTTTCAATTCTGAAGCTTTCAAGCGTACTGTTTTTTTGTTATTTTGGGGGAGTTTTTCACACCATTTGTCTGCTTGTCGGGTTTCTCCAGCGGCTGTTCTGTGCTGTGATCGCCGGTTCAGCGTGGTTTCTGCGGCGGTTTCTGTGGGTTTTCGATGAGTATTCGGCGAGTGTTTGGCGAGTGTTCGTTGGGGTTGCGGCGAGTTTTCCCTGCACTACGGGACCCTGCGGTGCTTGCTGAATACACCACAGGGTCGGCGAACTAGAGTCACCTAATTGCTTCGAAGTACAGGGAACGAAAGGACACTGAACATGCAGCGACATTTCGAATCTCTCTGAATAACCCCTATATTGTAAACCCTATATACTACAATGGCTCTGGTAAGTTTACAACAGCCCTGGTTAAGTTGGCACCAACCTTGGAATAGGGTACTAGGTTGCCAAAACCTCAAAGTAAATGTAGTTTCAAGACATCCTGACAGCTGAGGTTGCTTTAAAGTTAGGTCAGCAATTTAGGAAAATTGAATAGGTATGCTACAAAATGTCCATAAAGAAATTGGCGCAAAGAAGGCCATAAAATTATAAGTAGATAGAACAAAGGATATTGATTGACTGAGATAGCAAATAAAATTTTACTTTTATTGGAAACTAAAAAACAGAACAACATAATGACAAACAAAGGAAAAGATAAAAAGTCTCTGTGGCTCCAATCAGTGTAATAAATGTCACATAGGGTACTAGGTGCACCTAGATAAGTCTCTCATATGGGATACAAACAGACAAACAACCTAAATTCTGTCAACTCCTATCAAAGTGAAGAGAAGGCCTTCATGGGTCCGCCTAATAGGTCAGAGAGAAGCCTGCTATAGAAAGAGTTCCCAATAGGATGAGTGGCAAGTGAAATTGCATTAGGTAGAGGAAAGGTTGGGGCCCAAAATCAATGCTGGGAGCGCTACCAGCTTAGAGCAAACCCATCCTAAGATTAACACCAAGCTACAGAGACTAAAAAAAATATTAAACTAAAAAACACAATCTGCATAGGAGTAAGCACTCCATCACTCGACGTGTTTCACCATAAACACTGGCGTCTTCAGGAGCATGCAGAAAGTAAATCTCAGTATGGCAGCATAACAAGAAATAAGCAGGTCCCGGTGGAGCAGGCTCTTTATATACTGCTTATTGGGAACGCTCTCTATAGCAGGCTTCTCTCTGTCCTATTATGCAGACCCACGAAGGCCCGTTTCTTCACTTTGTTAGGAGTTGACAGAATTTAGGTTGTGTTGTGTTGTGTTAGGGTACTAGGTGCACCTAGATAAGTCAACTATGTGACATTTATTACGCTGACTGGAGCCGCAGAAACTTTTTATCTTTTCCTTTGTTTGTCATTATGTTGTTCTGTTTTTAAGTTTCCAATAAAAGTTCAATTTTATTTGCTATCTCAGTCAATCCAATATCCTTTGTTCTATCCATGTTCCAGGGTTACCCCTATTTCTGTTGCTAGATATTGACTGTCACTTTCCTGCAGGGGTTTTCTTTCGTGCTTCCACTTGTTTACCTGCCTTAGTATAAATATTATAAGGACTATATTATTAACTTTTAATTTTTTTTATTATTTTTTATTATATTAGACATATTTACCAAATTAAAAACTGTGTCCCATGGTCACTATAGTTTGAAATTCAATGTACACTGTATAAATTAGATTTTTTTGTACCATTGTAATGACTGTTAAAGTGCAAGTTCACATGTCAATAATGTGGCAAATCTTTTGGGTAAGTCCTACACTTGCACAAACACTTTGGCTGCTTTCAGATATACAGTATGAGACATATTTGGATTTTCTTAATTATTTTCTCAATCAACTCATATAAAGATATGCAGCTACATGAGCTGGCTGAGAAATACAGGAGCAGCTAATGCTAATTTGCAGACAGAATGCGCTATTCTAACATAGCTCATTCACCTCTTCTGGTGCAGGTATTTTTGAAAGAAAGCTCTGCTTGCCCCTCCATGCTCATACCAACAAGGAATCAGTCATGATATCAGTGGACTAGAAGGTGTCCACCAGTCTGGCCTGACTCAGTGCAGGTCATGGCAGAGGGTGAGAAGAACCTAGTCCGTTAATGGAACAATGGAAAGGTGAGTGGCCTCGATGAGATGTCCTACATGTCATAAACATTCCAGTGGGAATTACGATGATTTGTGGGACACGTCGTCTGCAGCAAAGGAGTAGCCAGGGATGTCCAACTCTGGTCCCCCAGATGTTGATTGCCTACAATTCCCATAAGTCCTTAAATTCAATAGATGGCAGAGAATCATGGGAGTTGTAGTTCAGAAACACCTGGGGGGGGGCAGAGTTTGAGATCTCTGCTTTATATGTTACAAAAGAAGCCTATGCTGGTCTTCAGCTGTTTTTTCTAAAACCAAGAACATTAGAGTCATGATAGATAGACAAACAGAGATTGAAAGACTGAGAAATTTCACCTTTTCTGAGCAATCTTGATTTATGCTGATACAGGAAAATGGTATAATCAGTATACGACATACACCAGAAGGAATTGATGGATCCATTCTGCCATGTGGCTAGTGGGCACTGGTGACCATTGTCTCTAGAAAAGGGGATAAAAGATAACAGGTAATAATACACAAAAGGCTACCCATGATAAATATTCATTAGAGTTTATCCATTTCATGATGTATGCCGTTTTTAACCCCTTCACTGCTGAGGCATTTCACGCCTGTGTGCTGAGCTCATTTTTACCGCTTTCGCTCATCAAGTTTAAACGCGATTTGAAGCCACATTTTAATAAATGACCCAGACATATTATATATCGTTCTTTCCAGCAGACTCCGCAGATTCATAATATATCATTTTATATGTATACGTCATGACCTGCCTGTATATTATAACAAAAAATACAATAAAAATTGAATTTTTAATCATCTGCAGTGTGTAAAGTGTTTTTTTCACATTTTATCACATGAGCGTTTGCGGTTATGTTTTCTATGGGGTGCGCTGTACAAAAAATTTGAAATGGGGACTTGTTACTTTTTTTGGGGGGAATTACGTGATTTTTAGCAAACGCACCCCATAGAAAAAAATCATTAGTGCAGCATCATTGTTCACATTATAATTGAAATGTGAACAATATTGCTGCATTAATAAAACAACACACAAAAAAAAACATGTTTTTTTTATTTATTTAAATTTATTTATTATTATTTTTTTTTTTTTTTATTATTTTTTTTTACTTTTTACCTTGTCATGTTGGGTGTCATTCGAAAGGCCATGCTCAGGCCTTTCAAATGACACCCTCCATGACCCCCTAGCTGCCACGGTTCTGGAGATATCGGGGTTCACAAGAACCCCCTATCTCCACCAGGGGATTTCCTTGGGAAATCCCCGGCAGCTAGGGGTTCCCCGGCTATCTGACGTCATCACGCTATGCGTGATGACGTCAGACAGCGAGGGGAGTCCCGGGGGCGGAGCCGCCATCCAAGATGGCGGCCCCCACCGGAGATAGGCTGCACTTCGGCGCCGCAAGGCGCTGAAGTGCAACCCAGCACTTGAGGGGTTAAAGCCAGGCATCGCTTAAAAGGGAGACTCTCCCCTTTTAAGCGGTGCCTGGCTTTTACCGCTGCTCCTTCCAGATCGGGAGGGAGAGGGATCCGAACGGATCCCCCCCCTCCCTTCCAGGCTATCTCCCGGCATTGCCGGGGGTCGCCTGGAAATGACGTCATCGCGCATGGCGCGATGACGTCATTTACGCCGGGAGGTGCTTGACTTCAGCGTCTGAGGACGCTGAAGTCAGAACGCCGTGGACCCCGGACAGAGAGGTGAGTATCTCCGCCGGGGTCCCGCACAGCTGATGACGTGTGGGACACGTCCTCAGCATGCAACGTGCATCAATGAGGACGTGTCCCACACGTCTTCAGCAGTGAAAGGGTTAAACATTAGGGGCACTATCAGCTGCCTACAGCTAAAACAAGGATGCTATAGGGGAAAAATTTGCCATCGCTAATCTCCCTTTAGCTTCTCCGTTTTGCCTGTAGATTATGGGGCAGGCACTGAGACCAGAAGCCTGACCCATAGCGCCTCTAGGCTCCAGGATGCTCAGGGAAGCGCCAAAGCGCCGTCGCGAGCACCCCTCCATGGAGTTGCTGCCAGGTCACATGACCGGCAGGATCTCGCCTCTTGTGAGATCCTGCAGGTCAGCAGAATGATCGCAGAGGGAGACTGGGGACTTGTTCCCCCAGTCTCACTCTGCTGCTCCCGGGAGCCAGAAGCGGCAGATCAGGCTGCTGTTCTCACCGCGGGATGAGAGGTGACTATATGATTTTCTAGGGGCGTTTACAGCTGCTGCTAACTGATTCCGCAGAAGCGGAATCAGTTAGCTAAAGCACTAAGCTGTGGCAAACTTTTTGAGTTACTGACAGCTGTCTGTAATTAACGTCAGGACCTTGAGATCCTAACGCTAAATACTCTCTGCTTACTCTTTGTGCTCCCATGCTAAGCATAGGGAGAGCAAAGTAAGCTTGCGCTAATGAAAGTAAGAGAGTCGTAAACTCGCTAATGAATTTTTTAACCCATTAGCGATCAGGCGGTGATCTATGCAGCACACTATCACCTAATTTAAGCTAACGCTAATACCCATTTATGTAAGCACTAGCGTTAGCGTTAACTAAGGATGAGTCGGAAACCCCCGTGTTCTGTTCACATTCGAACTCGAACAATTTCAATAGTTTGAGTTCAGACGCGAATACGATCCGAACTCAATGCAAGTCAATGGGACTCGAACGTTCGATTTTTAGAGTGCCCTGCAAGAGGGCATATATGCAAGATATTTGCCATAAAAGGTGTATGGGGGTCCGGGTAGTGCCCTGGGGGACAGGAAACAAGGACAAAAAGTAAAAAAAATAATAAAATTTAAAAGAACAATGAGTTTCCATGAAATAAAGGTTAAGAATAAAAATGAAAAATTCCTTCAAATATCGTGCCTAGGAGGTCCCCATAACCTCGCTGTGAAGTGGCAGATTTGTCGGATGTATAGAAACATTTAAAAAGAAAAAAATGACATTTCAAATGACGGTAAATGGTTTTCTGCCTGGGGCGGAAGCCTGTATGAAAAAAGGAGACGTTTTAGGACACGCAGAACAAGTTTAGTGATTTTTTGGCTAAATTATGGTGAAACTTATGCAGGCTTTGGATGAAAGTAACAAGAGGTGCATTAAAATTGGGCCTTTGGTGCCAGCTAGTGCCTTCACACCGTAACCCCTCTGAGGTATTGTGGAAGAGTGCAGTGGTGAAGGTTTTAGGAATGCAGAAGAGATCCCTGATCTATTCAGTTACATCAGCATCAGGGGAGTGATAGCTGCTGATCCAGGACTGATTCATTTTTATAAATGTCAGCCGGTCTACAGAGTCGGCGGACAGACACACTCTTTTGTCTGTGACAAAACCGTCAGCGGCACTGAACGTCCTTTCAGAAAGTACGCTGGATGAAGGGCAACCTAGTAGCTGCATAGCATATTGGCTAAGTTCTGGCCAGTGATCCAATCTCAACACCCAGTAAGCCAGTGGATCATCTGCTGTAAAGGTATCCAGGTCTGCCCTTGCCCCTAGATAGTCCTGCACCATATGGTGAAGATGCTGGCAATGGGTGCCTACATTTGACGTCCCTGGGCGTTGTGGACTAAAAAAATTGGAAAAGGCATCAGTCAAGTGGCCCCCTTCACCGCTCTTCCTCTGATAAACAGCAGCCTCAGAAGCACCTGTGTCATCAGTTGGTAACCTACCAGTGTCTGGAAAGGTGTTACACAAGTGTCACTTTAGAGAGTCCTCAAGTTGTTTCATCCTGTCCTCCCTCTGTGAGGGCAGGATGAGCTCTGCAACATTACCCTTGTATTGTGGATCAAGAAAGGTTGCCTACCAGTAATGATCCCTCTCCTTGATAGCACGAATCCTGGGGTCCTTTAGCAGGCTTTGCAGGATAAGGGAGCCCATGCAGCGTAGGTTGGAGGTGGCATTAGCTTCAGAGCGTTCCTGGTCGCTGAGGATGACCGTACCATGCACTACCTCCTCCCAGCCACGTACCAGTCCTTGGGTTTCTGGGCACACAAAACCCTCCCTTGAGGAATCCCCACCTTCAATGCCCCCACAACTTAAATATTCCTCCTCCTCATCCTCCTCCTGTCTGATCTGAGGACCCGCATGTATGCTGTCTGCGTAAAGACTGGGGCCTTGAGAGCTAGGGAAGTCCTCCTCTTCCTCCGCTGCTCTGCCTCTAGTGCCACATCTATAATTCCCTGCAGAGTGCACTCCAGCAGGAACACTAAAGGAATTGTGCCACTTATTTATGCACAGTCCCTGCTCACCATCCTCGTTGCCTCCTCAAATGGTGACAGTACAGTGCATGCATCCTTGATCATCAGCCACTGCAGGGGGGGGAATCAAGTTGACCTGAACCTGTCCTTGTCCCATACTCACACAGGTACTCATTGATGGCCCTCTGCTGCTTGTTCAGACACTGCAGCATTGCCAATGTCGAGTTCCACCAGTGGGCATGTCACAGATCAGGCGGTTTGTGGGAAGGTGGAATTCTCTTTGAATTTCTGCCAGGCGAACACTTTCTGGGAATGACCGTCTGAAGTGGCACAGACTTTTCTGGTCTGGCTGAGAAGCTCTGCCAGCCCTGGGTACCTGGTTAGGAAACACTGTACCACCAGATTTAGGACGTGTGCTAGACATGGTACATGCATCAACTTACCCAGGCGTAGGGCGCAGAGAAAGTTGCTGCCATTATCACAGACGATCATTCCCAGCTCAAGCTGGCATGGTGTTAACCATCTCTGCCCCTGCCCCTGCAGAGCTGACAGAATTTCTGGCCCGGTGTGGCTCCAGTCTCCTAAACAAACCAGCTCAAGCACAGTATGGCATCTTTTTGCTAGAGCCATTGCGTAGCCCCTGCCACGCGTCGGTTTAGCTGCCACTTCACCAGAGACATTGAAGGAGGAGGAGGAGGAAGAGGAAGTGGAGCAGACAGACCTCATATAAGCAGCTTTCTGGAGGCGTGGTGGATGAGCAAACTCCAGCACAGAGCCCCGTCCTGGATCCCTCCCAGCTGCTTGCCCTCTTATCTGTGTCTGGGAGCGTCCGCCTGTCCTTTTTGGTCTTTCTGGCATGGTGAGTGATATATAGATTAAAGATATACAGATTTTCCAAAATAATGCTATACATCAGTGATACACCCTGGCTGATAGCTGGCAACACCCATATTCTACTCTGAATAGATAAACAGATGAACTCTGATTAAACGGTGTTATTGTATGGTATCTAGAATTAGATTAAAGATATACAGATTTTACAGAACAATGCTATAAATCCGTGATACACCCTGATAGCCTTTGCAGTAACAACACACAGATTCAAATTCACACAACTCTGGTATAAGTCAGTGATACAGCCTGATAGCCTTTGCAGTGCCAACACACAGATTCAAATTCACAGAACTCTGGAATAAGTCAGTGATACACCCTGATAGCCTTTGCAGTGCCAACACACAGATTCAAATTCACACAACTCTGGTATAAGTCAGTGATACAGTCTGATAGCCTTTGCAGTGCCAACACACAGATTCAAATTCACACAACTCTGGTATAAGTCAGTGATACAGCCTGATAGCCTTTGCAGTGCCAACACACAGATTCAAATTCACACAACTCTGGTATAAGTAAGTGATACAGCCTGATAGCCTGGCAGCAGCTAGCAGTGCCAACACAGATTCCAATTTCCAGAAATCAGATATAACTCAGTGATACAGCCTGTCCCTGATAGCTGTCAGTGACAACACAGAGATTCCAATTTCCAGAAATCAGATATAACTCAGTGATACAGCCTGATATGCAACAAACAATCTCCTCTCCTCTCTGATTCACTCCTGCAACAAACACACGATGGGGCTGCGGGGAAGCCTTATATAGTGTGCTGCAAAATTTTCCAAATCAGGACTCTGAGCCGTGATTGGCATAGTCTTGCACCTGTCTTGCATCTGACCTGTGGTCAGGTGCAAGGCTGTAGCCAATTACAAGCTTCAGGCCAGTGGAAAAGTGCATTTTGGTGCATTGTGGGCGAACACGTGGAAATGTTCGATGTTCGCCAAATGGGCAATGTTCAAATTGAACTCGGATCGAACGGCCAGCCCATCCCTAGCGTTAACGAGGTGATCGAGCCCTAGCTATATGATTACTCATCCTTTTTTATTCAGATGATATAAGGAATATAAGTATCTATTCTTAAGTATATATTCCAGTGTAGTACAAATATTACATCACCTTTTCATGTATAATGATGGGTCACGGTGTCATGGAGCTGATGTAACGCTCCATGCTTCAAACCCCAAGAGACTTTATGTTCATTTATATCGTGTGTTTTTAAATATATTTTACATCGTTTGGTTTTAGTTTAATTTAGTTTAGTGTAAAATGGCATAGCTTTGGTTTTAAAAATACTTATATTCCTGTAGGTAAATGTGTTTTTGTGTATACAGTAAACAAGCTTTACTGCTGTGTAATTTATGCATCAGGGTTTTTCCCATTATCTAGCTGCATGTTTAATTCAAGGGATCTCTAATAGTGTGTGTTTAATCTGATGTGTTAGAACAATGGATATACAAATGTTGTGTGAGCTGAAAGGCTAAAGAATGTAAAGAATGTTTATTGTAAATAACTGACTTAATGTAATTAGTATGGGTATGCAAATTATGACTGTTGGGCTTCAGCATAAATGGTGGCGTTTGGTTCATTAAAAAGTCAGAGAACTCTCAGAGCTCAGAGAGAGAAGATCCTGTTTTAAAGCATACAGCTGCGCCTGGTGTCTTTATTACAAACTACGCTACACTCCACACTCACCCTCAGAAAGCAGAGAGCGGCCTTCTGGAGATTCCTAACGGCTGCAGGGCAGAGGAACAGAAGCAGGCAGGTCAAGCTGCTCGAGGCGCTGAGGACAGCGCTCCCAGTAGCCGAGCTGACCGCAACGAAGGGGTGTCTGGAGAGCCAGGACAGACGGAAGGGAACGGTTCCTTCACACACGGTGATTGTGATCAAAAATTGCAAAAACATGGAATTTTTTAAAAGTTAAAAAGTATCATTGTATTAAGAAATGTAGTATTGTTACGAGACATGTGCATTATATTAAGGACATTGTCTAGGCATTTTAAGTAAAAGCTTCCAAAATCAGTTATCATGTCAATTGCAGTGTCTTTAGATGATTAAATTAAATATCATAAAAAAATCAATTTTGCTCCAATGACTCATACTTTAGCTCTAAAGGACATTTATATGGTGAAATGCAACAGAATGTTCGAGGACTGAATGTCCAAAATTTAAATGCCTGTAATGCTACTAAACTACGGTGGAATTTTCAATAATGTGGCAAGTCCATTACGTAATGGAACCTAATATCTTCGTAGGTCAAGAACAACCCATAATCGATTTTTAATGGAAAAAAATATATAGCAAGGAATAAAAAGACACAACGAAAAGCTTCATGGTTAGAAAAATGCAATTCTGTTTTGCATATATTTTTTTGTTTTCTTTATCTGCTTTTTTATTTGTTTTGTTTTATTACATTTATTTGTTTTATTACATGACAATGCACAAACTACAAATGACAAATCAAGAGTAAACACTAAGGGTAAAATATGTGTAATATGACACATGACAAAGAGTCTGGAGCTGACCTTCGATGAAAACTGCCTTCCAGTATAATTACAAAAGTGTCAATATTATCTAGAGTATTTAAATAACCAAATAATTTGTGTCTTCATTGTGTATATTTTCTGAATAATATTAATTTGTGAGATTTCTCACCTATCTCTTGAGACAGGTCACTGGGGCTGTGCAATCCATCCTAGGTTACATAAATATCCAAATAATTTTATTGTCACTAGTTACAATTCAGTTTTCAAGAACACAGAAATGCAGATATTCTGCATTGAACAGTTTGCCAACATGTTCCAACGGTTTGGTGGAGTAAACATAGCGTAAATCTGGGTAAGATGGTTTTTACTCCAAGCTTTACCTGAATGAGTTGGAAAAATCTCCTCTTTCCATTCTTTGCTGAAAGCATGATGAAATAAGTATGTTCAATTTCCATGCTCTATACCCTCTTCTTGCATCCTTTCTGGTTATCCAGCTACAGGAAGTAGCTAGATGTCTTACAATATAATTGCCATAAAGAAGTATCCCTTTTCATTCAGAAGAACTAGGAGCAGAGAACTGAACATTCATTCATCCTGTTGAGTACTTTACACTACTTTAGCAGCAGTCGCATTTCTTGGACAAGGGCAGACCAAAATCATGCAAGGTTATCCAGCAGAGTGATGTAAAGCTACCGATGTGAAAATCTATCTCAGTGGTCAGGGATAATGGGGTGTAGGAGAGGAGTGGGACAGTTACCTCTCATAAACAATTAATTAAGCTTTCAGTAGGCATGGCAGTTAAAGGGTCCCTTTAAAGGAACCAAAGAGAACAGTAAAGAAATTAGTGAGGGCATGGGATCGGAGGATAGGTTTGGTAATTCTTAAATCTTTACATATAGTCTCCATTAAAATGCAAACTATTAAGACAAGGTCAATTTATAGGGATTAAAGATGTGGCATATTGGAGGATTGTGTGTCACGTCCCCCACCGTTTGGGTTTGCCAAGCGCCTGGTAGCATGTTCTTAGCTGCTCGCTGGCTGGGCACTGACTGATAACAGGAATCTTCATGGTCACAGATCAGGCATGTCGGCGGAGCACAACGTGATGACGCGGTACCCACCGGGTATAAAACCCTACGTCTCACATCACTCGTTGCCCTGATGTGGTTTACGTATTGTCACGGTCCGAACCCCCAGACCCTCTGGCACCCCTTTTGTTCCCCTCTTTTGACATGTCCTGCATCGCCTTATGCAGGTTCTAGGACTATTTTCCTCAGTATGCTCTCCAGGACTATAATTTGCATATGGACCGAGAACCACACCTGCCCCTAATTCTCCCTAATTACTTCTGCTTATGAGGAAGCTACACCCCTGATCCCACGCTTCCTCATTGAAGTTCACAACCCTATCTAGTGCAGACCTACTTCGTGGTGAAGTTCCTGAGATCCCTGTCTTCCCTCTGCTCTGGGTACCATCACCCATACCTGTATCTGTGTTTTCCCCCTTGCTATTATTGTTCCCTGTATCAGTTCATTTAGTTCTGTTTGTTTATTTGTAATACAAATAAACCCAGTAACCTGCCTAATCTCTGTCTTCTGCTGCTATTACTGCATCCTGGGCTCACACTCACACTACTGAACGCCACGCACGACGCAGACCGCAACAGAATGAGGAAGCCAAAAAACAGTGAGCCTGCAGTGATCATAGCCTATGTACAAAGACTGAAAAAGGCCAACCAAAAGGTCCAGCAGCACCTGCATTCATTATGGGATTACCTGCAGCAGAATTCTATCGGCACATATACTAAGGTATGCACTCCGGTCCCAGAAGGTGCTCGAGGACCCCTGACTGAGGAGGAAAGGGCAAGGAGAAGGACGCAAGGCCTCTGTTACTATTGCGGGGGTCATTGGCATAGAGTATTGACCTGTCCACTGCGCCCACCAAAGCCGGGCACCAAAAATGTTCCTGTACCTGTGTCTAAGAAGCCTGCGCCTAGCCAACCCTCAGGGAATACTCCAGAGAAGTCCAGAATCCCTACACATAAAGAGAAAATGCTGTCCAGGAAATTGTTGGAAAAATCTGTGCCTGCCCCGCAGAAAATAAATTCGCCAACTGTCAGGTCAAGAAAACCTGCACCCAAGAAAGAACCCCTATCCGAACCTGCTCTCAGGAGAAATCCAGTGATTAAGTCACCTCAGCAAAACAACGCTCCTGCTCCCAGGAGATCTGTACCCATAACGCCCAGAAGAAGGGTATCGTTGGACTCCACCTCTGAAGAAGAATCAGAGACCCCAATGGAGTACACTGAACCAGAATGCACCTATGAAGAGCCCATGGAGCAAGAATCCACAGAAAGAGATCCAGTGGTGCAGATGGAGACCGAGCCTATCCTGCTTACAAGTGTGAGGCCCATCACTTCGAGCCATCAAGACTCCCCAAACTATTCTGACCAGGAGTCTGGTTCCTCTGAGTGGAGTTCCGTGGAATCAGAGGAGGAATGGCCTAAACAGACAGCCAGACATCCTCACGGTGGTCCAGGTCGTAACACTAAGTTAATGGGGTATATTGGCATTCCTGGATCTGTCTGCTGTCCTACTGGAAAGCCTCATCGAGCCGCTGTTCCCCAGTACCATCAAGCCTTGACTCCGTACCAGAGAACAGCCTACATAGGTACTGTGTTTATGTCACCCACAGTTTCTCCTTTGTCTGAAAAATCTGAACCCCAATGGTTGGAGCCTGCCCTGCATCCCGCAGGATCTCCAGAGGTCGCTGCCCTGCATCCAGCAAGATCTCCAGAGTCCGCTGCCCTGCACCTCGCAGGATCTCCAGAGTCTGCTGCCCTGCACCTCGCAGGATCTCCAGAGTCTGCTGCCCTGCACCTCGCAGGATCTCCAGAGTCTGCTGACCTGCACCTCGCAGGATCTCCAGAGTCCGCTGCCCTGCACCTCGCAGGATCTCCAGAATCCGCTGCCCTGCATCCTGCAGGATCTCCAGAGTCCGCTGCCCTGCATCCCGCAGGATCTCCAGAGGTTGCTTCCCTGCATCCCACACGATCTCCAGAGGTCACTGCCCTGCATCCCGCAGGATCTCGAGATGTCGCTGCCCTGCATCCCACAGGATCTCGAGAGGTTGCTGCCCTGCATCCCACAGGATTTCGAGAGGTCGCTGCCCTGCAGCCCTCAGGATCTCGAGAGGTCGCAGCCCTCAGGATCTCGAGAGGTTGCTGCCCTGCATCCCACAGGATCTCGAGAGGGCACTGCCCTGCATCCCACAGGATCTCCAGAGGTGTCACCGCCACGGGGCCATCGCCGCCGCCGTAAAGCCAAGCCGCTCACTGCCCAGCAGGAGTGCTGCGCCGAGGTCGCCCAAGAGCCGTGCCGCGCCGAGGTCGCCCAAGAGCCGTGCTGTGCCGAGGTCGCCGCTGAACCGAGCCTTGCCAGGGGCACTGCCCCATCGAGCCTTGCTACGGGCGCTGCCCCATCGAGCTGTGCCAAGGGCGCTGCCCCACCGGTCATCACCGAGGGCGCAGTCCCATCGAGCCGTGCCAAGGGTGCTGCCCCACCGGTCATCGCCGAGGGCGCTGCCCCATCGAGCCGTGCCAAGGGCGCTGCCCCACCAGTCATCGCCGAGGGCGCTTCCCCATCGAGCCGTGCCAAGGGCGCTGCTCCACCGAGCCGTGCCAAGGGCGCTGCCACACTGGGCAGCACCGAGGGCGATGCCCCACCGAGCCTTGCCGAGGGCGCTGCCCCACCGGTCATCGCCAAGGGCGCTGCCCCACCGGTCATCGCCAAGGGCGCTGCCCCACCAGTCATCGCCAAGGGCACTGCCCCACCAGACATCGCCGAGGGCGCTGCCCCACCGAGCCTTGAAAAGGGTGCTGCCCCACCGGTCAACGCCAAGGGCGCTGCCCCACAAGCCCTGCAACCAAAGTGTCACCACTGAGCTGTGCCCATGTGTCACGGAATGGCCCAGCACCCTCAGCCAGGGGCGGTGCGCACAGACATTGATTGGCCATGAACAGTGAGGTGCGGTGGCACGCACAGAGTTTTTCAAGTACTTTCTTATTAGATGTGATATTGTGTGGTGTAATAAAGTGTCCCCGTTGGTTTATTGCGAAATGTATTTTCCCTTTGTTTGCCTGGCCCGCCGCCATTTTCCGATCACCTTGTGGCGCAGTTCAGATTCTTCGATTCGTAAAATGGCCGATTCGAACCATCCGGTTCGAATCGTAAAATGGCCGATTCGGACCATCTGGTCCGAATCGGCGACTCCCCGATCTGTAAGGGCCAATGGGTCCTGGGAGGGCGGGCAAGGATTCCCATTGTATGATAATTTGTGAAAAGTTAATAAATGCTCAAACTGTAAATAATAAAGGCAGATTTAGCAGTGCATCCAGCCTCGTCTGATGTGGTTACTTCTCCGCCGTACTTTCATTCTGAGAATCCCTCGCGGTCTCAGGGTGCGGTGTTCCAGACGATCCGAACCGAATCGAGCGCTCTGTATCTGCATCGAGTATCAGAGCAGAGGCGCAGCGGAAGAGATTCGGTTCCCTGGCTATCGGACGAGGATCCGATCCGAAGGAAGCGGCCGTGTACCGCGCTTCGGTATTGCGAGGAGTTGCGGTAAGAACCGAATTCCTTGCCGATCCCGCCCAATCCGAAACTCCATCCACTCCCGATCCGATCCGATCCTCCATCCATCCCCGATCCGAAAAGTCCTTCACCGGAGATACGAAGATTCACCCGCCCCCGGATCGGAAACGTTTCCCGCATAAGATCCGAAACGTTTCCCACATAAGATCCGAACACTTCTCCGCAGCTGCCAGATCCGATCCCCACGACCGTCCCACACCCACAAGGTCAGTGAACCAGCTGCTCGGGACGCTGAGTGCCGTATGGCTCAGTGGTCGGGCTGGTTCTAGGCAAGGGTCCCCTCCACCGCCCGCTAACCCCATCCCGGGGCCACGCCAGGCCGCACGAGATGCCGAGTGTGCATCACTCGGTAGTCGGGCCAGCGGTAAGCGACGGGGTCACGCAGATAGAGCACACCCGCAGGCGGAACAACATCCCATTCCGTCATACCATGACACTATTCCTGATGCCGAGTCTGAAAGGGCTGTTCTCCTTGCTCTCAATGAGGACTTCCAGAATCCGAGTAGTTGGACTGGCAAAATGTACCCTGCTACAGGACCTGCCCCTACGGGCTACACCAGGACGCCCTCTGGTGTGTTGGTCCGGGAGGAGTACTTGGCAGTACTCAGGCGCTACCCCGAGCTCTGGAGAACCCTCGACATCTATTCTAATGACTCTAGTTAGACTGATTCCACAGATCCCTGATTCTTCGAACTTTCTGGAGTTCGTCTTGTGTTTATGAACGTTGCACCTGCCAGTCTTCGGCCACTTCTGGGGCACCCAGAGGTTGCCCTTGTCGGGGGGTACTGTCACGGTCCGAACCCCCAGACCCTCTGGCACCCCTTTTGCTCCCCTCTTTTGACATGTCCTGCATCGCCTTATGCAGGTTCTAGGACTTTTTTCCTCAGTATGCTCTCCAGGACTATAATTTGCATATGGACCAAGAACCACACCTGCCCCTAATTCTCCCTAATTACTTCTGCTTATGAGGAAGCTACACCCCTGATCCCACGCTTCCTCATTGAAGTTCACAACCCTATCTAGTGCAGACCTACTTCGTGAAGTTCCTGAGATCCAAGTCTACCATAGAGATCCCTGTCTTCCCTCTGCTCTGGGTACCATCACCCATACCGGTATCTGTGTTTTCCCCCTTGCTATTATTGTTCCCTGTATCAGTTTATTTAGTTCTGTTTGTTTATTTGTAATACAAATAAACCCAGTAACCTGCCTAATCCCTGTCGTCTGCTGCTATTAATGCATCCTGGGCTCACAGTCACACTACTGCATGCCACGTACGACGCAGACCGAGACACGTATCCTCTCAGTGCTCTCCTATACTTGATTTGACTTGTCTGTGTATAGACTCTGGCAAGGCTGACTCTATCTCTCTCTCTCTGTGTACCGATCCTGGCAAGGCTGACATTCACTCTGTGTATCAATCAAAGCATACGGCTGACTTTCTTTCTGTGCAACAACCCAGGCAAGGGATGATAATCTCACCTAGTGATACTACCCTTATTGCCCTGTGTGTCTGGCGTGTGAATAGCTTGCTCTCAGCTGTACGAACATCATTTTTGTTAACCCTCTGTATGTATACCTCTGTATGGTCATTGGCAACAGGTAGCTTTGCCGACCTCTTAAGGATCGGAAGAGTAGATAGTAGTTTGCTTACAGGGACCAGCAATACAGACCAGCATTATAGATTCTAGGGGAAATCGTGACATTGTGGTACTGTGAGAGCCTGGTATGTTTCCAGGCCCAGTTATTGGAAAGTTATGTTATTTTTTCTGGTTGTGCCATCAAATCCTAAGAAGACCCATTACTTATTATTTAACTTCTTCACTATCAAGGGAATTTCCATAAAATACCTGTCAGGAATATATTTTTTTATCTTTAAATAACTTTTTATGAATTTTACAGTAAGAAATATTTGAGAATCTTCCCAATGTATTTCTTACTGTACTTCTGTTTGAGTGGAAAATGTTGCCATCTTCTGGAAAAAAAAAGTTGCTGCATAAAAGGCTTCCTGCCAAACCAGCTTTGGATCTGTGTATTAGACACAAAGTCCCAGTCGCTCAAACTGTTTTAGCACCTCAGGCATCATACCCACCAGAAGATGACTTCATGGATAAATATAATGATTGCAGTAGTATGGATAACTTCTTACCAAAAATATTGTAGTATATTACAAACCCATCAGCAATTTTCAGCTATTAATGAAAAACATTTTGTTAAAATTATATCAATATATGCTAAGCTGTCAACCAAAACATAGATAAAACCTTAAAATCTAGCAAAGGAAAAGCTCAAACCTTATTGAGGATTGCCCTTCAAAATGTTATGGACAAATACAGATTTTCATTCCTATTTTTTCTTTTTTCTTTTTTTTATATGTCTCAAAGTTATACAACCTATTCATAGGAGGAAAGGATCAGTCACATTAAGACGTCCACATCCTTTTATAGGGATGTGCGTTTCGGGTTTCGGAATTTCGGAATTTTCACGAAATTTCCCGATTCGTGTTTTCGGATGCGGCCGAATTTTCGAAAAATTTTAGATCCGAAAATTCCAGATCCGAAATGTTTTCCGAGCCGAAACGAAATATTTTCGGATTTTTCGAATGGACTTGAAATGTGTCAAACGAGGAGAACAGATGTTCCGAAAAACGAAAATTTTCCGAAAAACGAAAATTTTCCGAAAAACGAAAATTTTTCGAAAAAACGAAAAGTCGATACAAAAAACGGGCAAAATGACACGAAAAATACGAAAAATGGTCGATATTCCGAAAAATGTGCAATTCCGAAAAACGAAAATTTTCGAAATTACGAAAAGTCGATACAAAAACCGAGCACAGTGACACGAAAATACGAAAAATGGTCGATATTCCGAAAAAAAAATGTACCCGAAAAACGGGTCGAACCGAATCGAATCGAAACCGAAATCGGTCGAAACGAGCCGAATCAAAAAGTTTGAAAATCCGAAAAATCGAACCGAATCGAACCGAAAAAAAAATCTGTGCACAAGCCTATCCTTTTAGCCATAGAAGACTAATTTCATCTTTCGTGAAGTAAATTTCCAGAACAGCTAAAAAGAAATCAAGTTGTCTTTGTATTCTGTTATTAACAGGTATTTATACAGTTAAGAAATCATTATCATTATGTGTGTTTTATTTTTATTTTATATTGTTAATGCAAATACCCTCCACAGAACTTTTAATAATTCAGCTACAGTATATTCGATAAAACGCTAATAGAAATTCATCTTAAATGGAGTCCCTGGATGCTGTGGGATATATACCTAATTTCCTAATGACTGTGATGGATGTATTCGACGCATCTTTCATCGTAATGAGTTGTTGCATAATTATACAGCAGTGCTTAAAGGAATAATCTAAATTTTGCCTTCTCTTTTTTCTTTTCTGTACGCCTGAAGTTTTTTTCAAAAATGAATGAAAAGCTTCATATAAAACAAAAAAAAACAGCCAAAATAAAAGGTAAATGACTGGATTCACTAGTCGTAGCATAGAGCTTAATCTAATTCTAACAGCCAGTTTTTTGAAAGAAATCTTAGTTGCATGAGGCTGATATATTTTTAAAAAAATATTTTCTGATTCAGCTGGAGAAAGTCAGGCCAGGCCGTCAGTCGAAAAATACCACGGACATAAAAATAAGGCTAAGGTCAGACGAAAGCAGTTTTAACGTGCGTTTAGCCGCACGAAATCACGGCCGTGCTAGCAGCAAATGACATCCAATGCCGGGGAACATACGACGAACGGCCGCACGAAAGTTCGTCCGTGCAACGCAAGTGGCAAACGAACGCATTTTTTCGAGAACGTCAAACCGCTACTACTGACGTACAGAGTGCGCTGCGGCTGCATAGCGGCTTGTTTGCGTGATTGGGAGACGTCAGACGCTAACATAACGTCCAGACGCAAAAGGGTTTTATTGATGATCCGTACAAAATCACGGACGAAAATGCGCATCGTATGACCGCTATCGCGTATTCCGTGAAAAAATACGTCCATTCGTTCGAACGCACTTTTTCACGGACAACGTGAAAAATGCGTTCGTCTGACCCTAGCCTTAGTTGGTAAAATTCTCAGAAAAGATTATTTTCAGCCAGCGGCATACAGATTTGTGCCTTTAATCCCTTCACGATGGGTGGGCATTGCCCTTTGGCAAGTGTTTAACGACGGCGAGGCGTACAGGTACACCTAGCAGCCAGGTGCCGCCGTGGCCTTTAATTTGATCCGCCCATACAGCCGATGTGCGGTGCGCATCATTGACTGCAGGAGGACAGCCTGAGTTCAGACCGCTCTCTGCAGCTAACCACGCACTGCAGGGAGGAGCCGAGGTGGCCCGTTGAAGACAGTGGAGTGTATCTGTACGCCCTCCGTCTTCATGGCCCACCAACCGTACGTACGTATTAGAAATGTCCAATGTCTATGTAAAGGGTTCACTGTTATTCCTTATATATTTCAGCCTGAAAATCCATTTAACTACACCTTTAGCATTTGGAATTCTTTTGGAAATCGTTTTAGCCTTAAACTCGGATTGAATCACTAGAAAAGTATAACTGTAAGACCCGATATTTGATCCCAATGTTAATCAGGGAATCAAAATGCCAGTAAACCCAGAATTTAATCTGCCAAACTGAAAAATAGCGGTTTCAGTTACCGGGCCAAATTATATGGAAGCCATAGTATTAAAACTATAATAGAAATCCATAAGAATCCCAAAAACACTGAAAACATCTTAAGGTTTAGATTAACCCCTTAGAGACCGCGGACGTACCATGTACGTCACGGCCGCGAGTCTCTTTTAGACCCGCTGACGTACATGGTACGTCCTGCGGTCTTTTGAGCGCTGGAAGCGATCGGATCGCTTCCAGCAGCTCAAACGCCATTGCAGGCTGCCTGGGAGTCCAGGCATCCATGCAATGGCGGTTAGAAGTGCCGGGGCACCTTGTGATCGCTCCCCGGGAGCGATCAACATCCGGTTTGACCGGAAAGGTGCCCCGCACTTCTAGAGAGCGCTGGAAGCGATCGGATCGCTTCCAGCAGCTCCAGGGCCATTGCACGGTGCCTGGGAGTCCAGGCATCCGTGCAATGGCAGACAGAAGTGCCGGGGCCCCTTGTGATCGCTCCCTGGGAGCGATCAACATCCGGTTTGACCGGAAAGGTGCCCAGCACTTCTACAGAGCGCTGGAAGCGATCGGTATCGCTTCCAGCTGCTCTGAGTATATTGCAGGGATGCCTCGACATCGAGGCATCCTTGCAATTTGGTTACCTGCCGCCGGTCCGTCTGTGATCGCTCCCCCCGAGCGATCACTTCCGGTAGCGGCAGGAAGTACTGAGTGCCACGAGGTATTGTGGCACTCAGTACAAAAAAGATCACATAAGTGATCAGGTGCTCTGCTGGGTGCCTCGAGGGATCAAGGCACCCAGCAGACTAAAAAAAAGTGTAAATAAAAGTGTAAAAAAAAGTAAAATAAATAAATAAAAAGGTATAAAATAAAAGAAAACTGACAGCCAAGATGGCGCTGCCCTTCTAAGGGCAGGGTCATCTTGGGGCTGTGTGGGATGTTCCTAGCCTGCCTCATCAGAGAGCCAGGCTAGCAACATCCAATCAGAAGTTCTAAAATATCTAAATAAAATTTCTAATTTGTCAGGTCAGGTCAATATTTTGTAAATATTGGCCGTGACCTCTGTGATTCTCCCTCCCTCTCCTCACTTGTGTTTTGGTGAGCGAGAGAGAGAGATCAGATTTGACAGGTTAGAGATTTTAGGTAGATTTAGTGAGATTAGAAAAATTGAGGCAGATTTAGAGAGATTTTAGGGAGATTTAGAAGAATTGAGTCAGGTTTAGAGGGATTTAGAGAGATTTAGGTGTTTATTTGTATTTTCTAGTGAAACCCAACGGTTCTTCTAAGAACCAATAATCCGCTTATATATATAATAATTATAAAATTTTATAATCTATTATATATAATGTCTGAGAGGGTGTACAGCGCCGAGGAGGCATATGCCATCCTGGCGTCAGAATCTGAGGCATCTGCGTCGGACTCAGACCCAGATTTTGACCCCGCTAACTGCTCAGAGACCTCACTAAATACATCATCTACGCTGGCTAATGTATCTCCTAGTGATGTTTCCGATGCAGATCCTGGGCCACCACCTGCCAGCAGGAGACGCACAGCTCCAGCTGAGGAGTGGGTAGTGCCTCATCGCCAGAGGCCAGATATCCCTCCTTTCACGGCAAATCCTGGCATCAATATTGATGTTGCAGGATTTACCGCCACACAGTTTTTGCAGGTGTTTATGGGGGATTATTTGTTGGGCCACATCGTGGCCCAATCAAACCTGTATGCCCATCAGCATTGTGCTGCGAAGCCAGACTCCTACTTGGCAAGGCAGCAATGGACCCCGCTAGATGTGCCAGAATTTCTGAAATTCTGGGCACTTACTATGCTGATGGGCATCATAAAGAAGCCCTCAATTCGCTCCTACTGGAGCAGTAGCCCCATCTGCTCTACCACCATTTACCCCCAATCAATGTCACGTAGAACGTATGAAAACATTTTGCGTTTCATGCACTTCAGTGACAACAGCCTGTGCCCTCCTAGAGAGCATCCCCAGTTTGACAGGCTGTATAAAATCCGCCCCCTGATTACCCACTTCGCCGCCAGGTTTGCAGAGGCTTATACACCTGGAAGGAATATCTGCGTGGATGAATCCCTAATGAAATACAAGGGAAGGCTGGGATTCAAGCAGTATATTCCTTCCAAACGCTCCAGGTATGGAGTGAAGGTATATAAGCTCTGTGACAGCGAGAGTGGGTATACTCAGGCCTTC
Source organism: Leptobrachium leishanense (assembly GCA_009667805.1). NCBI lineage: Eukaryota > Metazoa > Chordata > Amphibia > Anura > Megophryidae > Leptobrachium > Leptobrachium leishanense. The sequence continues at coordinate 108,760,865 of CM019064.1, read as the reverse complement.
CGGGTGTACGAGGGAAAGGATAGTAGCCTTGACCCTCCAGGTTGCCCAGAACACATGGGAACCAGTGGCAAGATTGTGTGGGACCTACTTTTTCCCCTGCTGAACAAAGGGTACCACTTGTATGTTGATAATTTTTATACGAGTGTCCCTTTGTTCAAGCTGCTGTATTGTTTTGATACGGATAAATATGGAAAAACGGGAATCTGTAGAGGTAAAAAACAGCGACTCATAGCGCATACAGGTATATACAAAGAGTATTACAAGAGGTGCCCCTGCTAGGATAGCACTCACAAGATATATAATCTTTAAAACTTATCGTCTCATAGGAGATTTCACACCACATCTGTCGCTCATAGAATGTTCAGCCTGGAAATCCTTGCCGCCGCAGGAACCACCAATCACTATCCAGAGTCAAGACAGAAAAATTTATTGGGGTGTACAAAATAAAATAATACAAGGATCCAACGCGTTTCGTGCGATAAACGCACTTCTTCAGGGATAAAACATTAAAAAACAACAATATGTTACAAGTTTTCGAAAGTCTCCTTTTAAACTCTTTCCTCAGGGCGCCGATTGAAAGACTTCCGGTCCTTCCCTTTGGCGTGCGCTCCACCTTTGGAACGCACCGGAAGTGACATAACGCCTCTTTTCTGGAAGTGATGGATCGCCGCTCCTTATTCCTTCGGTGCGACTCGAAAACGACTCGGAAACGACTCGAAAACGAAAATGAAAATATCCCCTCTCAGTGGATCCGATCTAATGTCCACGAGTTCCAGCGGTCCTTAATATAATTCGAATAATTCATAGGGGTACGTTCCAAGTCACATCCGAAGAATTAGGCGATAATATTTATGAATAATTCAAAAAAGGAGAAAAGAGAATGAATAAATAAAATAAAATAAAACAGAACAAAACAATACGATCAAATATTGTGATAAAGCAATACCAAATTAAAACAATCCTAAATATAGCTTAAATAGAGCCTGTATAATTCATAGAGGTATATTTCACATCGCATCTAATGGATTAGAGAAGAACATTTTAATAGAACATCATATTTTAAAAAACAACATATTTCAAATTAATTTTAAAGACAATTCTTAATATCCAGGTCCACGTTTAGACCACCCCGTCTCCACGTGCCCAAATTGTATATCCACTCCATTTCTTTTCTCGCTAGAAATCTGGAGTGGTCACCACCTCTCTGATAGTTCTTAATTAAATCAATACCCATCCATTTAAGTTTATCTACTGTAAATTTCGGGCAATTATTACAGTGTACTGGCACGCTATGGTTCAAAACCTTTCTTCTAATATTGCCTAGATGTTCCAATATTCGTACCTTAATTTCTCTTTTGGTTTTACCCACATATTGTGCTCCACATGGACATTCCAATAGATAAACCGCTCCTGTGCTATTACAGTTAATAAAAGATTTAACAGAGAATTCTTTTTGTAATAAATTACTCCTAAAATTTTTTTTTTTTTTATCTTGATATTGGCATGCTCTGCACCTACCACATTTATGAAAACCTATCGGTTTATCCATCTGAAGAAATCCCTTATTAATCTCCTTCTTTTTAGGAAGGAAACTTGGGGCTAAATGGCTCTTTAAATTATATGCTTTTCTGAAGATAACCATAGGTGAGCTTGGAATATCCTGAGCCAGAATGGGATCTGCTTTCAGAATATGCCAATGTCTATTAAGAATTTGTTTGATCTTATTAGCATGGGGGTTATATTTGGTAGTAAACGTATATTTAAACCTTGCTTCTTCTCTAAATCCAACTTCTTTATGTTTTAATTTTTTCGATGTTAACCAACTTCTATCTTTTTGTTCCACTTTTAACCTATCTCGTTCTAATTTCTTTTTTTCATATCCTTTCTGATGATATCGTTCAAGAACCTTATTACTTTGTTTGTAAAAAACTTCTTGTTTGGAACAATTTCTTGAAGTCTAATCGGCTGGCTCTTTGGTACGTTTTCTAACCACTTAGCTGCATGCGAACTATCTCTACTTATTACTGTATTTGTATCTGTCTTTTTAAAAAAAGTTTTTGTCTCTATTTTTTCATCTTTAATATAAATTGTAAGATCAAGAAAATCTATACTCAAATTACTAATATTAAAAGTGAAACTTAAATTAAAATTATTAGTGTTCAATGAGTCAATAAACTCTCTTAAGGAGTCCTCATTCCCTTTCCACAAAATTAAAATATCATCAATATAACGCCGCCAGAGGACGAGGCCGCCCCCAGCCATGCCAGACCACACATGACTCTGCTCCCACCTGTGCATGTATAGGTTGGCATAGCCCGGGGCAAACCTTGTCCCCATGGCGGTACCACAAGTCTGTAAATAATATTTATCATCAAACAAAAAATAATTGTGTTGAAGTACGAATAACATAGCCTTGGACAAGAAGGAAATTTGTAAGGAGGGTAAACCTCCATCTTCTAACAGGCACTCAGTGACCTCCTTCACTCCTTTTTCATGCGGAATTGATGTATATAATGATGCAACATCAACCGTAGCCATAATAAGATCTTTTTCCCATTTAATCTTCTCCAACTCTTCTAACACATGACCCGTATCTTTCAAATAGGAGGGAATTTTTTGAACCACTGGCTGTAGAAATTTATCAATATATTCTGACAAATTACAAATCAAGGAATCAATGCCGCTAATTATAGGTCTCCCTGTCACGTTCCCACGTTCCAAACCAGTCTTCCCGCCCTTTGTATTTGTATTTTGTGTTTTTTCCTTTGTGTTTCTGTTGCTGCCAATTCCTGGGTGGCCTCCCAGGGGTTAATTGGTGTTCTGTGTGCTGCTCACCTGTTGACCCTTGCCTTGATTTCCCCTGCCTATATTAGAGCAATGTACCTATAGTACATTGCTGGGTCATTTTACTTTGCCTGGTCTCCTTGCGACTTGTGTCTTGAGAGCTCCTTGCTGTGTTCCTGTTATCCTCCGTTTGTTCATCCTTGTTTAGTTTTTGCCTCTGTTATTTCTGTTCCAGTTTATGTCAGTTCCTTTTGTGTATTTAGTTCTGTCTATTGCTGTATTTTGGTTTGCTGTTTATGTTCCATTCTGATTCCCTGGTTACCGATTTTGGCTTGGCTGACTTCTCTTCTGGTTCCTATTCCTATATCCTGTATGACGTACTCTCTCTGGTTATGACCTTTTGGCTTTCCTCTATATGACTACTCTATAGTATTTTCCTTGTCTGTACCGTTTCCAGGTAACCCTGTCATCTGTATACAACAAAAGACTCTGTACGGCTTCAAGGTAATACTTTCCTTTAGATTAGATCCGGCTATCCTAAAGACCGGCCTTTCAGTGCAGGGAATCTTTGGTATTGCCGTACAGAGGTCTTTTGTTAACCCTGTGTTGCTTTCATCTGTCCTTGCAGTTTACACTGCATCTCTGCATATAGGGGCTTCTCTCAGGAACCAGGGCCTCACCTTGCTGCGAGTTATATTCATAGGGATATATATACAGACCGACCACTTCCAAGGATCGGAGGGCAAGGATAGGGTGGTGCGTGCCTGGTGGTACTGCCACCGTGACACTCCCAGGGGGGGCAGTGATGTTTTTGTGCACTTTGGGCAAAGAGTAAAAGATCGCTATCCTACATTGGACATTTAAAAGGTACTCACGTTCTTCCTCTCTCAAAATACCCCCTTCCTTTCCTTCATTAAGCATTACCCTTAATTCCTCTAAAAAAGTGGAGGTGGGATTCCTAGCTAATATACGATGAGTATCTTTATCGCCCAGGAGTCTAAATGCTTCTTCCATATAGTATATTCTTGACATTATAACCGTCCCTCCTCCTTTATCAGCTTGTTTTATAATAAGATCATAATTTTCTTGAAGAGTCTTACAAGCTTGCCTTTCTTTATATTTCAAGTTATGCTTAATAGGGCGGGATTCTAAGTCTTCCATGTCTTTCAATACCAGATTGATAAAGACATCGATATTATGCCCCTTCTCCCATATTGGAAAAAAGTCTGATCTCTTTTTTAACCCAGAATGTATAAAGGTATCTGTCATTGTATCTATCTTTTGAACCACAGTGGTGGGTTTCTTTAGGAAAAAATGTTTTCTAGTAAGTTGCCTCAAAAACCTTTTGTATATCCAAAAACAGAGGGAAACCTTTAACCCCTTCCATGCTAAGGACGCGTTCAGCGCGTCCAACCGCATGTCACGTTCCATGCGGTGGACGCGCTGAGCGCGTCCTCTCTTTGGGGTCAGCGTTCGGCCGGGTTCCGGCCGATCGCTGGCCCCCCCGGTGCGGGCTGACATCCTCGATGTCAGCCCAGCATCCGGAACCGCCGCCGGAGTAATTAGGTGTCATCGCGGCGGCGCGATGACACCTAATTCAGGCGCCCCCCGCATGTGCGGAGGAGGCGCCTGAAAGGGAGGGGGGAGGTCCTTCGGACCTCTCTCCCTCCCAATCGGTGGCGTGCAGGGGGTTAACCCAGGCACCATTTGGAAGGGCACAGCCTGCCCTTCCAAATGGTACCTGGCATTAACCCCTGGGGAGCCGGATCACGAATCGGTGCTGAAAAGCACCGGTTCGTGATCCTTTCCCAGAGCTGGCCGACATCTTGGATGTCGGCCAAGCCTCCGGGAACTCCCCCTGAGGACTGGCGTCATCGTGCGTAGCACGATGACGCCAGTCCTGGAGTTAACCCCTAGCTGCCACCAATGGTGGAGATAGGGGGTTGCAATGAACCCCCTATCTCCCGATCCGTGGCAGCTAGGGGTTAAAGTTTGGTACTGTTGGATCGGCCAGAGCATGGCCGTTCCAAAGATATCAAACACGACTGTGAAAAAGTTTGTAAAAATAAAAACAAAATGAAAAATAAAAATAAAAAAAAATAAAATAAAAAATTATAAAAACAAAATAAACAATTTTTTTTTCTTTTTTTGATTTGTTAATGCAGCAATATTGTTCCCATTTCAATTATAATGTGAACAATGATGCTGCACTAACAATTTTTGTATGCGGTGCGTTTGTTAAAAATCGTGTAATTTTCCCCAAAAAAAACGTAACGAGACCCCATCTCTAATTTTTTTAACAAGTGCACCCCATACAAAATAGAACCGCAATTGCTTGCATGTTAAAATGTGGAAAAAAAAACACTTTACACGTTGTAAATTATTGAAAATTCATATTTTATTGCATTTTTTGTTATAATATACAGACAGGTCATGACGTATACATATAATAATGACATATTATGAATCTGCCGAGTCTGACGGAAAGAACTATATATAATATGTCTGGGTCATATACTAAAATAAGCCTTCAAAACACGTTTAAACATGATGAGCAAAACCGGTAAAAATGACCTCAGCACAGAGGCGGGAAAAGCCTCAGCAGCGAAAGGGTTAATGGGTTTAGTGGGGGCAAATTTTAAACCCCTACTTAATACTTGTAGTTCTTTTAAGGATAAATTAACCCCTGATATATTGAAGATACTGTTATTTTTTTCCTTATCGGATTTATTTTCTTCTTCTACTTCTATTCCTCCTCTGTTTGTGACTGGTCTACCAGAAATCTTTTCTTGGGAGGTTTTAGTAAAGAGAATGGGTTCTGATATGTCCAATCTTTTATTTGGGTAAGGTCCCAGTTGATTTTTTGGGACTGCCCCAAAAAAACCTCCGTATTGTCACCCTTAGGTCCTTTCCCTTTTCTCTGTTTTTGAGGGACCGGGGCCCACCCTCCTGTGAATTCATTTTTATTTTTAGGGGGAAAAGATTCTTCTTTACGTTCTGGGAAAATCTTTGGTCTAGCCCCTTCGAAAACTATCTTAGGGTTATTCAGTTTGAAATCTTTTTTAGAGTCTAAAACTCTATCCCTCTTATAGGCACTATAAGTCGGGTAATTCCCATTCTTATAATATTGAGAACTTTCTTGTCTGTTTTCGTACTTTTTTTGTTATTATTAAAAAAAATTGTTTTGTGGAGATTTTGTTTTTTATATAGAAAATTTGCTTTTCCTTCTTTATAATCATTCATATCTCTTTTAAACTTGTCTGCTTTCCTTTTAGACACTATATCGTCCACTTTCTTAATATTAAGTTTCAGAGCTGTATATTTAGCTTGAACTTGTATAGGTTCATCAGTTTCTACTATTTGTTTTTCTACTTTATCAATATTCTCTTCCACTTTTTCTAAAGTCCTTTTTTGATAATCAATTAAAGATTTTATCATTTTGAACGAGCATTCATTAAACGCCAATTGCCATTCCTGGACTAGTTGTTCATCTTCCTCGCCATAAGCGAGTGTATGGTTAATTCTTAGACCTCTAGGAATTAGCTCAGGTGACATATATTGTTCTAATGATGATATCTCCCACCACTTTTTAGTCTCTTTTATCATTAAATGTTCCATCTCTGTAAACATTTTGTTAACATCAGGGGACACTTTATTCAAATTATTTGGTCCCAAAAACAGTTCTTTCTGTCGTTTACTTCTCTCCTCTCTGAGGTCGGAGAAAAAGCTTGCATAATTAAATCGTTTGATATAGCGGTAGGGAAAATAAAATTGCCGTGTCACAGCACACTGGGAGACACACAATAAGTGCGGATAAACAAGTATACAGACAATTGGAGTGTGACAGCAGGCAATATAAACAAAAAATACAACCTCTAGATATCCCAGACGTCTCTCCCTTGGGCGTCTTGACAGTATGAAAAGGATAAATATGGAAAAACAGGAATCTGTAGAGGTAAAAAACAGCGACTCATAGCGCATTTCCCCTGAGGAAAGAGTTTAAAAGGAGACTTTCGAAAACTTGTAACATATTGTTGTTTTTTAATGTTTTATCCCTGAAGAAGTGTGTTTATCGCACGAAACGCGTTGGATCCTTGTATGATTTTATTTTGTACACCCCAATAAATTTTTCTGTCTTGACTCTGGATGGTGATTGGTGGTTCCTGCGGCGGCAAGGATTTCCAGGCTGAACATTCTATGAGCGACAGATGTGGTGTGAAATCTCCTATGAGACGATAAGTTTTAAAGATTATATATCTTGTGAGTGCTATCCTAGCAGGGGCACCTCTTGCAATACTCTTTGTATATACCTGTATGCGCTATGAGTCGCTGTTTTTTACCTCTACAGATTCCCGTTTTTCCATATTTATCCTTTTCATACTGTCAAGACGCCCAAGGGAGAGACGTCTGGTATATCTAGAGGTTGTATTTTTTGTTTATATTGCCTGCTGTCACACTCCAATTGTCTATATATGTATTGTTTTGATACAGCAGCATGGGGTACTGTTCGCAAGAACCGCGTAGGTTTCCCAGCACAGCTTGTCCGCACCCGGTTAAAAAGGGGGGAGACCTCAGCCCTGCGCCAAGAGGAGCTGTTGGCGGTCAAGTACAGAGACAAGAATGATGTATACCTTCTATCCACCATCCACACTGAGAGGTCTGTGGAGGTCTCTGTACGTGGCAGAGCTGAGCGCATCAGGAAGCCAGTGTGCATCAAAGCCTATAACCGGCATATGGGTGGGGTTGATCTGGCAGATCAACTGCTCCAGCCCTACCAGATTATGCGGAAGTCAAGGGCCTGGTACAAAAAGGTTGCAATTTACCTGATGCAAATTGCAACCCACAATGCCTTTTTGCTCTGCAAAAAGGCAAACCCCGGAGTGACGCTGTCCTTTTTACAGTTTCAGCTCCAGGTCATTTCGGGGTTTTTGTACCAGGATGCACCTGCTCCCCGGGCGGTGATGGGGGACAGAATTGGGGCTACACATTTTATTTATAAAATCCCCCCTACTGAGGGCAAACAGAAACCCCAAAAAAGATGCAGGGTGTGTTTCAAGAGGGGGCAGAGGAGAGACACAATCTTTTACTGCCCAGAAAGCCCTGGACAACCCGGTCTGTGTCTTGGGGACTGTTTCAAAATATATCACACTGTGCGTGATCTGTGATTTTTTTTTCCTTTCTATTTTTTATTACACTCTACTTAGTTAGTTCAGTTTAGTTTTTTTTTTCTTTTACTGCACCAGACTTTTACATTTTATTCCTACATTTTTATGTTCTATAATTGGTGCTGTATTTTGCCAAAATCTTTGCACACCTATGCATGGGGGCATGGGTGTACTAAGGAGACCTTACAGAAAACAACCTGGAGAGTTTTCATGCAGTAACCAACAACAGTGTCTCCTAAATCACAGTCCAAATCTAATGTGGGAGTAAAAATCTGAAAATTGAAAAATTACCGCCACACACCTTCTCAAATGTTTTGGGCTAAAACCGTTGCATCCATGGCATCAAAGCACTCCATATGCAATACCTTGGGGTGTCAATATAACAAATATAATCAATTTTCTGGCAATAATTCAAACTGGGGTATGCGGTAGACCCAAAACCAAAGATAGGCCTAGCTGAAGAAATAATCTCAATTTCAACTCCAATGACAAAGTCATAAAAATTGTATTTGAACCTTCCCAAAATCCTGGCAAACCTATGCATGGGGGGCATGGGTGTACTCAGGAGACCTTGCAGAAAACAACCTGGAGAGTTTTCATTCAGTAACAAACAACAGTGTCTCCTAAATCACAGTCCAAAACTGATGTGGGTGTGAAAATGAAAAATGACCACCAAACAGTATCCAATTTGTTTGGAGCAAACGGTTGCATCCATGGCATAAAAACACTCCATTTACAATACTTTGGGGTGTTAGCTTACCAAATATATGCACGTTCATAAAATTGGGGTATGTAAAAAGGCCCCTAAAAAGAAGATAAGCAAAGAAGATACTGTATGTCAAATTAGAAAATTGACAAGCACATGTCAAAAGATTGGCGTAGCACCCCAAAAACAACAGAACAAATCTATATATGGGTGGTATCACTTTACTCAGAAGATGTTGCTGAACATATTTTGGGGTGTTTTTGGCAGTAACCCATAACTGGATTTGACAATTCATGCCTAAAGTACAATGTGTGTGAAAAAATAACACAAAAAGTGACTACCTGAAAGTTTGACATAGAGCTAGTGCATGGAAAGTGTTAAAATACAACTCTTTGAAGCACCCTAGGCTGTGCCCTTTCTAAAAATATATGGTTTGATGGGGGTAAATTACTTTGGCCGGCTTCAAAAATGTCCCAAATAGGACATGGGTGCATGATGACGAAATGTGAAAATTCCAAGTTGGAAAACTGAAATGCGCACCCCCCAAATAAGGCCTATTAGCCCCCAAATGACCCACATACCTATACATGGGTGGTATCAATTTACTCAGAAGATGTTGCTGAACATATTTTGCGGTGGTTTTTGGCAGTAAACCTTAAAGTTCACAGTACATGTATTCTTAAATTGCGTTCAAAAAAAAAATCACCAAAACTTTTTTTTCTCAAACTTCGGCATAGATTTGTGGTAAAATGGTTTGCATGGAAAGAGTCAAAATACACCAAGTTTAATACCTTGATTTGTGTCCTTTAAAAAAATATGTATATGTGGAGTGTTATTCAGGAATTAGTGACAGATATCAGTGTTACAATGTCACTATCACTAGTTTTGAAAATAAACTCTTTGGAAATGGCAAAGTGCTACTTGCACTTATTGTTGCATAAAATAAGGAAAAAAGCGAGGAATATGTAAACATTGGGTATTGCTAAACTCAGAACTAAATTTAGAAACTACTAAGGAATTAAATTTTTTTGACGGTTGTTGATACATAAGAAATTTTGGGGGTCAAAGTTCAAAAAAGTGGTGTTTTTTCAATTTTTTTTGTCATATTTCACAATGTTTTTTATAGTAAATTATATGAAATGATGAAAAAAATTGTATTTTTATAAAGTCCATTTAATGACGAGAAAAACAGTGTAAAATATGTGTGGGTTGCATAAACGAGTAAGAGGAAAATTTGTCCTAAACACTAACAGCGCAGAAACGTAAAAACAGCAGCGGTCACTAAAGGACGGATATGTGTAAAACCGCCCGGTCACTAAGGGGTTAAGATTAGCCACTTTTTTCTGGAAAGTGTTAATAAATGTAACTGTACTTTTGATAAACTGTATGACAATCTGATAAACATTTGATTCCATCATGATGGATAAATGTAGATAAAAGTGAAACTTAATAAAAGGAAGATGTGTATTACAGTAATGCTGCATTTAAATGCATAACATCTGAGGCTAAGGTCAGACGAACGCATTTTTCGCATCGTCCGTAAAAAAGTGCGTCCGAATGCATGGACATATTTTATAACGGACTACGCGATAGCGGTCATACGATGCGCAATTACGGCCGTGATTTTTTACGGACCCAAACCAGGAAACTTTGGGTGTCTGGATGTTATGTTGGCCGGACATGTGCAGTGTCTGACGTCTCCTAATCACTCACACACACCGCTATGCGGACGCAGCGCACTCTGTACTTCAGTACTAGCGGTTCGACATTCTTGCAAATATGCTTTCGTTTGCCGCTTGCGTTGCGCGGCCGAACTTTCGTACGGCCGTACTTCGTGTGTGGGCCTGCGTTGGACGTCATTTGCTGCTACCACGGACGTCATAAAGTGCGGGTAAAGGCACGTTCGCACTGCATTCGTCTGACCCCAGCTTTAAACAAGTATCTACTAACATGCAACTAAATGTACAATGAATGAATTTACCTAAATCAGATCAGTATATTAAAACAAGACATTTCCTAAGCTACATTCATTATTTATGTCCTTTCTTTTAGTTATTCCTATTTAGAAGAAGACTCCATACCTACACACCTCAGAAATTAAAATAACTTACATAGAATCCATGGCAGAAAGAACAATTGCGCAGGAACGTGTCTGGAAAATAGGCCAAGAACGAGAAGTCTGCATTCTCTTCTTCTAACAGAAATAATTTCCTAAAGGTAGGAAATAAATAATGGCTGTAAATTATGATAATGTCTTAACAAGCTGAATTGATTTAGATAAAGTTGAAAAGCCACCAGAATGTCTCTTTAAATGTGTGAGCAATAAATTCATAAGAGAAGGAAAACATTGTAATTGCCCAATTAAATTTGATAATTAATTGATTAAAATAGCAGTGCTCTTTTTCTAATCACCTTCCCTGTTACTGAAGGTATCCTGTAAAATGATATTATTGTGTGAACTCATAAAATTTGGAAATTAGGATATTAAAACAGATATTACTATGGCTTCCATTCATCTTTTTCATCATTGCAGTATAATAGACAATACTATTTAACCTATGGGTAATGTAGTAATGAGCAAAACGAATAAAAATAATCGTTACTGCAGCATCATTGTTCACATTATAATTGAACAGTGAGCAATATTGCTGCAATAATAAATATATATATTTTTTTAAAAATTATATTTATTTATTATAATTTTTTTAGCCTTATTGTGGTCATGTTTGGCATCATTGGGAAGGCCATGCTCTGGCCTTTCCGCCAATACCAAATATGACCCTCTAGCTGCCACTGATCGGGAGATAGGGGGGTCCAAATGACACCCCTATCTCCACCATAGGGTTTCCATAGCAAAACCCCTTGACAGCTAGGGGTTAATTCCCTAACTGATGTCATCTTGTTGATGCGCGTTGACATCAGTCAGCCAGGGGAGGCCGCAGACACTTGGCTGACATCCAAGATTGACACTGTATTGTGTACCGGAAACTAAGGGGTTAAAGAGGGGCCTTTCCAGCAATGCCTCTCTTTAAGAGGTCCCCGTCGGCAATGGGGAGATAGAAGGGTCCAAAGGAGCCCCCTCCCCTTCAGACACTTCCCCTGCTCTGGCGGAGTTGATCTGAAACGTCAGTGCGATGGAGGGGTTTAAAAAGCACAGGCAGGCAGTGGGACCCCGAAGAGAGAGGTGAGTATAGGGAAGGAGTGCCAGTCCGGTCATGTCGGAATATATCTGACATTGGACAGCAACTGGCAAAAGGTTGTGTTAGACATATTACAACTAGGGATGAGCAAAACACCCCCGTGTTCGGTTCACATTCTAACTCGAACAATTTCAAAAGTTCGAGTTCGGACGCAAACACTATCCGAACTCAATGTAAGTCAATGGGACTCGAACGGTCGATTTTTAGAGTGCCCTCCAAGAGGGCATATATGCAAGATATTTGCCATAAAAGGTGTATGGGGGTCCGGGTAGTGCCCTGGGGGACAGGAAACAAGGAAAAAAAGTTTTTAAAAAAACGTTTTTAAAGGAACAGTGATTTTTCCATGAAATAAAGGTTAAGAATAAAAACAAAATATTCCTTCAAGTTTCGTGCCTAGGAGGTCCCCATAACCTGCCCGTGAAGTGGTGGATTTGTCGGATGTATAGAAACATTTTAAAAGAAAAAAATGACATTTCCAATGAGGGTAAATGTTTTTCCTTTAATCTATTCATAAACAACTGCTTGGGGCGGCAGCCTGTATGAAAAGAGAAGACGTTTTAGGACACACAGAACAAGTTTAGAGATTTTTTTGGCTAAATTATGGTGAAACTTATGCAGACTTTGGATGAAAGTGACAACAAGTGCATTAAAATTGGACCTTTTGGTGGCAGCTAGTGCCTTCACACTGTAACCCCTCTGAGGTATTGTGGAAGAGTGCAGGGGTGGACTCTGCATTCAAATATTAAAATGATTGGAATCTGGTACACGCGTCAGTGCACCCAAATATCGGGCCTTTGGTGCCAGCTAGTGCCTTCACAACGTAACCCCTTTGAGGTATTGTGGAAGAGTGCAGGGGTGGACTCTGCATTCAAATATTACAATTATTGGAATCTGGTACACGCGTCAGTGGCAGTGCACCCAAATATTACTGCGCTATAGCGTATGGCAGGATGGAAGCGCACCAGCAGTAACAAGCAGCGGAATATACCAGACAGGGGCACAGAGCGAGAGTAGTTGTTATAACAAAACCGGGTCAACAACGCTTAGGCACTAGTACTCACTAGTACTGACTACTCTATATGGTGAGAATTGGCGCACACCATTAGTAACAGGAGGCAAACCGAACAGGCAGGGTGTACACAGAGAGAATAGTCAAATGGCAAGCAAAGCCGGCAACAGATCGGGTCCTCAGAACAAGCAGGGTCAGTAACAAGTATACAAACTGATTCGGTAAGCTAGCGATGCGGGAATGAAACTCCACAGCAAGGTAAGGTGTACAGCTTGCGCTCCTGAATTAAAGGTCCCGGCGCCCTGCCCCCTGATCACTCACAGCTGTGCCGGGTGCCGCCGGAGCTCCTGGCATTCGGCCAGCTGGCGGCACCATGCTTCTGGGCCCCCCTGATCGCTACCCGGGGCCCTGGATGTCACACTATTACAATCCAAACGCAAACGGGTTAAGTAACCAAATTTGTAAGAAGAATAATTAATGCAGCATATGATTCCGCACACTGCCGCGCAGCACCTCTACAGTATAATAATGCAGCATATGAATCCTCACACTGCCGGGCAGCACCTCTACAGTCTGATGCTAGCTTTAACAAGAAGATATGCTATTAGGAATCAGGTGAGTATTAGAAAGAAAAAAAAAGGTTTTATTTTATGTTCCGGGGACATTTAAAAATGTCCTCGGATTTTGTTTTTTTTAAAAATGTGTCGCCTTACCTTAGCCTGGTGGTCAGTGGGGACTCCCTGGATCCTGGTTGTATGGGGGGTCTGCCGTGGCTCCCTCCCTGTGCCACCAGTCTCTGAAACATGAACACGGCCGGCCAGCCCGCACAGTCGCAGCTCTGTCATCCTGCGGCTGCATGCTCCTTAAGGGGTCCTTGGGAGGCCCCGGCGGGCTGCCCTCTACAGTGCCTGATTAGAGGGCCTCGTCTGCCTGATGTTTTAGCAACAAGAATGTTTTATCCCATAGGCTTCAATGTTAAAAATATTCCCGTTTTAATTCAATATCTAATAAACCATTGCTTATAATATTCTGCAGTAAAGAGTCTCTTTATTTTTAGATTTTTTAAGCATTTTCTTAAAAAACATTCTAATTTTTTTTTTTTTTAGAACTTTTGGCGAACATCCCAAAAAGTTCGATGTTCGAGATCTTTCGAACGGCCAATGTTCGAATCAAACTCATGTTCGGATCGACCCGCCAGCCCATCCCTAATTCCAACAAAGGACCGGAAAGGGTTAAACGAATAAAAAGTTATAAAAATGTATCTAAATAATAAAAAAGGTCCTTTAAAAAAATAATAAAAAGGTTTGTTACCTTTTAAAAGATTGAGAAACATTTACAGTTACATATACTTATAAAGTGCTAACAAGTTCTGTAGCGCTGTGCAATGCATGAGACAGAATAACAAATATACATACAAGTTAAACACACAGAACAGTAGGAGAGAGGACCCTGCTTGAGAGTTTACAAACTATTAGCAAAAATTTCACAAAAAAATAAAGGGTTCTAAAAATAAACATAAAAAGGGTTTGTGCTGAAAACAAAAAGGATAAACAATCTTTTTTAAAAATTATATATTTATCTTCATTTGCATATCCTACCCAGAGTTAAACCTGTCAAACTGAATCACTGAAAATCAGGGCATTTCACTGGAATTTCAGTGCAGTTCAGTGTTCTGTGACTAGAAGACACGTCTTCTATGGGACAATTTCGGTGCGAGTGAGCTGCGTGAAATTGCTCCGTAGTTTGCTGTCATTTTGCCTGTATTTGGAGATTTACAGCTTAGTGAATAGACAAATTGGCCGGAAGTTGCCCCAATGGTGAAATTCACCGTCAGGTGCAATTTGGGTACAAATTCGGAGGTTAGTAAACAAACTCTTAAGTCTGCAATGATGGTCCTTTGGACCCCTGTATCTCTAGAATCGTAGCAGCTACAGGGTCATGAGAGGTATCAAGCATATTTATGTTAGGGGTAAGGGGGGCCAATCACCTGCATGCTTCCACTGCACAGGGGGCCCAGCAGCAGCAGAGAATACCTAATATGTCCCCCAAATCCCCTGCCTTTTCTCTCACTGCTGGCGCCCCCTGCACGCTGAGCAGCCTCTTGAGACAGACTGATCGGCATTTTAACTTGGAGCAGGCATTGTGATGGACAGCCATGGGGGGTCCTCATAACCTTCTATCAAAATCTTGTTGAGGACCCTTCAGCTGTCTCTGACATTGCCTGCTCCGTGGTGATATGAGGTTTCTCTCTTCAGAGGCTGCACAGTGTGCAGGGGCCCAGCTGAGAGAATGAGGTAAGGGATTTGGGGGGCCGGTGTCCAGGATAAAAGGGAGCAGGGGGCTGAGGAAGGTTTGGGGACCTGTGGCTATACCGAGCAGGGGTTAATGGAATGGTGGCTTATGGGTGAGTTACGAGGATCTGGTGGCTAATGGGGAAACCTGGCTGAGGGATCTGGTAGTTAAGGGGGGTTTAAGAGGTAATGGGGTATTTGTGGCTAAGGGGGTTGGGAGTTATGGGGACTTAATGGTTAAGGGGGGACTGGAGATTATGAGGGACCTGATAGTTAGGGGGACCTTGACTAACATGGCAATGGGGACATTGTGGCTAACAGGCTAAGTGACCTGACCTGGGGAGTTGTTGGAGAGTTGGTGGCTAATGGGGGCTGGAGCAGGTTATGGGGACCTGGACTAGGGGGAACTGCTGTCTAAAAGGCACCAGGGGATTCTAAGGATTTATATATTTACATTAAAGATAAAAATAAACAAAAAAAGCAATTTTTTCTCATATTTGTGTACCTGTTATTGGGGAGAGGGGGGCATCCAGGGCGAGTTGAGGGGAGGTTGTTGGTGGGGGTGAGCAAGTTTTACAGGGGTATCCCCCTTTCATATGTCCAGTGAAAGCCTCAGGATTTCTGATGGCAGCCCTGCTCAGTCATACACACTACATATTACTGTGAGTTTTATTGCTGTGGAGCTCTGTGATACGCTCATACACACACCGCACATTACTGTGAGTTTTATTGCTGTGGAGCTCTGTGATACGCTCATACACACTGCACATTACTGTGAGTTTTATTGCTGTGGAGCTCTGTGATACGCTCATACACACCGCACATTACTGTGAGTTTTATTGCTGTGGAGCTCTGTGATGTGCTCATACGGGGGGGGGGGTCTTCATGGATTCTTGCACCTGGGCCCTGAGGTTTATAGTTACGCCTTTGCCTGCAGCAGAGGAGCTACTGACAGCCTGTGCCCCAGTTCATCAGAAGAGACCTGTGCCACCCCAAGCCCAGTTGCAGAGACCTGTGCCACCACAAGTCCAGCTGAAGAGGCAGAGAACAAAAAAGGTAAAAGTATAATTTAACCCTTTCGCTGCTGAGGCTTTTCCCGCCCCTATGCTGAGGTCATTTTTACCTGTTTTGCGCATCATGTTTAAACGTGTTTTGAAGGCTTATTTTAGTATATGACCCAGACATATTATATATCGTTCTTTCCGTCAGACTCGGTAGATTCATAATATGTCATTATTATATGTATACGTTATGTCATGTCTGTATATTATAACAAAAAATGCAATAAAATATGAATTTTCAATAATTTACAATGTGTAAAGTGTTTTTTTCACATTTTAACATGCGAGCAATTGCGGTTATATTTTGTATGGGGTGCGCTTGTTAAAAAAATTAGAGATGGGGTCTCGTTACATTTTTTTTTGGGGAAAATGACACTATTTTTAACAAACGCACCGCATACAAAAATCGTTAGTGCAGCATCATTGTTCACATTATAATTGAAATGGGAACAATATTGCTGCATTAACAAACCAAAAAAAAAAAAAAAAAGTGTTTAATTTTTTTTTTATTTTTTTTTTTTAATTTTTTTTTTAATTTTTCATTTTTTTTTTTTTTTTACAACATTTTTCACTGTAGTGTTTGGTATCGTTGGAACGGCCATGCTCTGGCCGATCCAACCATACCAAAATTTAACCCCTAGCTGCCACGGATCGGGAGATAGGGAGTTCATTGGAACTCCCTATCTCCACAGTTGGTGGCAGTTAGGGGTTAACTCTAGGACTGGCGTCATCGTGCTATGCACGATGACGCCAGTCCTCTGGGGGAGTTCCCGGAGGCTTGGCCGACATCCAAGATGTCGGCCAGCTCCGGGAAAGGATCGCGAACCGGCGCTTTTCAGCGCCGATTCGCGATCCAGCTCCCCAGGGGTTAATGCCAGGCATCATTTGGAAGGGCAGGCTGTGCCCTTCCAAATGATGCCTGGGTTAACCCCCGCAGAGCCGCCGATCGGGAGGGAGAGAGGTCCGAAGGACCTCCCCCCCTCCCTTTCAGGCGCCTCCTCCGCACATGCGGGGGGGGCGCCTGAATTAGGTGTCATCGCGGGGGCGCGATGACACCTAATTCTGGCGGCTGCTGGTCCGGATGCCGGGCTGACATCCAGGATGTCAGCCCGCACCGGAGGGGCCAGCGATCGGCCGGAACCCGGCCGAACGCTGACCCCAATGTGAGGACGCGCTCAGCGCGTCCTCAGCACACCAGCGGGACTGCTGAGGACGCGCTGAGCGCGTCCTCAGCAGCGAAGTGGTTAAAATGTATTTGTTATATTATTTATGTATATTTATATATATTTATTTATAACAAAATGCACCGACATTTTTTTCCAGTACAGCTGCAGAGACCTGTGCCACCCCAATGCCAGCTGCTTAGGCCGAGAACAAAATAAAAGGTAAAAATATAATTTTAAAAGTATTTATTTAATTTATGTAATCATATTATTTATATATTATTTATAATAAAATGCGCCCACATTTTTTTTACAGTCCAGCTACAGAGACCTGTGCCACCTCAAGTCCAGCTGAAGAGGCAGAGAACAAAAAAGGTAAAAATAATGTAAAATGTATTTATTTAATTTATGTATTATTTATACTAAAATGTAAGTGAATTCTACATTTTTTTATGGTAAAAAAAGAAAATTGGTAATAGGGTCTATTTTTTTTCGCTGAACTTTGGCGATTCCATTATTGCCAAAAATACTGTGCATTACTATTTAGCAAATTGTCACTGTATTTTGCCAAAATTTAAGTCGCTTAGCCCCATCCCGACGCGGGACATACTATGCTGTCATCGTGGTGGCAGGACTCTGAAGACAGCAGGGCGTACATGTACGCCCTGCTGTCTTCATATTGCGACCTCAGCCTTTCCCCGCAGCAGGCGTAAACCGTGTGCCTTTGGCTGAAGTGAGATGGCCTGAAGCAGGGGTCAAGTCCTGGGAAAAAAAGTGAGGGAACTCACCCACGAATTCCACAACCCATATTACCTGAAGAAAATAGATATATATTACGAGTATAGCAGTACGTGGTGATACCATTTTTATTGGGTTAGCATTACATTTAAAAGACAAGCTTTCAAGAGTGTAAACTGGAAACTATACTGATCAGTGAAAGGTATCACTACGTACAGGTATACTCGTGATTGTGGCAACTGGACTAACGCATTTTATATATATATTATTATTATTATTATTATTATTTTATAAAGCGCCAGCATATTCCGCAGCGCTGTACAATAAGCACAGTACAGACAGGGTTACAATACATTGAACAACATTTGACAAACAGTACAGGAGGAGATGAGGGCCCTATTCCCGTAGGAATTCACAATCTAGGAGGGTTGGGGTTGGAAACAGGAGGAGAGGACTGTAAGGTGAGAGTGATTGATGGTTGCGTCAGTGAGTTGGGTGGTAGGCTTCCTAAATAGGAATGTTTTCAGGGAGCGTTTGAAGGAAGAGAAGTTAGGGGAAAGTCTGACAGCACGAGGGAGAGCGTTCCAGAGAGTGGGGGCTGCGCGTGAGAAATCCTGCAGTCTATCATGGGAAGAGGTGATGCGGGGAGAAGCTAGGCACAGGTCACTGTTTGACCTTAGGGAGCGGGCTGGGGTGTATTTGGTGATTAGTGAGGACAGGTAGTGGGGCGCTGAGTTAGTGAGGGTTTTGTAGGTAAGGATAAGGATTTTGAACTTAATTCTGCAGTGGATGGGGAGCCAGTGAAGGGACTCGCAGAGGGGAGCGGCAGAGACAGAGCGGCGGGTGAGGTGAATTAGCCTGGCGGAGGCGTTCAGGATGGATTGTAGGGGGGAGAGGCGGGACAGAGGGAGGCCAGATAAGAGATTATTGCAATAGTCGAGTCGGGAGATTACCAGGGCGTGTATGAGTTGTTTTGTGGTGACAGCGGTAAGAAATGGCCGAATTCTGGAAATATTACGCAGTTGGTATCGGCAGGAGGAGGAAAGAGACTTGATGTGGGGGATGAAGGAAAGAGCAGAGTCCAGTGTAACGCCAAGACAGCGAATATATATATACATCTCCAGGCACAGACCTCCCCCCAGAATTATATACACAGCGCTGAATCCCCAGAATAACATACACAGCACTGAGGCCCCAGGATAATATACACAGCACTGAGCCCCCAGAATAATATGCACAGCACTGAGCCCCCAGAATAATATGCACAGCACTGGTTATATGGATATATTTTCCCCAGTTCACATGGATATAATTGCCCCCAGCTCATTTGGGTATATATTGCCCCCAGCTCGTATGGATATTGCCCCCAGCTCGTATGGATAATGCCCCCCAGCTCTCATGGATAATGCCCCCCAGGTCTCATGGATAATGCCCCCAGGTCTCATGGATAATGCCCCCCCCGCTATCATGGATAATGCCCCCCAGCTCTCATGGATAATGCCCCCAGGTCTCATGGATAATGCCCCCCGCTCTCATGGATATTGCCCTCCCAGGTCTCATGGATATTGCCCCCCCAGGTCTCATGGATATTGCCCCCCCAAGGTCTCATGGATATTGCCCACCCCTAGATCTCATGGATAATGCCCCCCAGGTCTCATGGATATTGCCCCACCAGGTCTCATGGATATTGCCCCCCCAGGTCTCATGGATATTGCCCCCAGCTCTCATGGCTATTGCCCCCAGGCCTCATGGAAATTGCCCCCAGGTCTCATGGAAATTGCCCCCAGGTCTCATGGAAATTTCCCCCAGGTCTCATGGATTGTGCCCCCAGGTCTCATGGATATGCCCCAGGTCTCATGGCTATTGCCCCCCAGGTCTCATGGCTATTGCCCCCCAGGTCTCATGGAAATTGCCCCCCAGGTCTCATGGAAATTGCTCCCCAGGTCTCATGGCTATTGCCCCCAGGTCTCATGGCTATTGCCCCCAGGTCTCATGGAAATTGCCCTCAGGACTCATGCATATTGCCCCAGGTCTCATGGATATTGCCCCCAGGTCTCATGGATATTGCCCCCAGGTCTCATGGAAATTGCCCCCCAGGTCTCATGCATATTGCCCCCAGGTGTCATGGAAATTGCCCCCAGGTCTCATTGATTGTGCCCCCAGGTCTCATGGAAATTGCCCCAGGTCTCATGGATATTGCCCCCAGGTCTCATGGACATTGCCCCCAGGTCTCATGGAAATTGCCCCCAGGTCTCATGCATATTGCCCCCAGGTCTCATGGAAATTGTCCCCCAGGTCTCATGCATATTGCCCCCAGGTCTCATGGATATTGCCCCCCAGGTCTCATGGAAATTGCCCCCCAGGTCTCATGGAAATTGCCCCCCAGGTCTCATGGATATTGCCCCCCAGGTCTCATGGATATTGCCCCCAGGTCTCATGGAAATTGCCCCCAGGTCTCATGGAAATTGCCCCCCAGGTCTCATGCATATTGCCCCCAGGTCTCATGGAAATTGCCCCCAGGTTTCATTGATTGTGCCCCCAGGTCTCATGGATATTGCCCCCCAGGTCTCATGGAAATTGCCCCAGGTCTCATTGAAATTGCCCCCCAGGTCTCATGCATATTGCCCCCCAGGTCTCATGCATATTGCCCCCAGGTCTCATGGAAATTGCCCCCAGGTCTCATTGATTGTCCCCCCAGGTCTCATGGAAATTGCCCCCAGGTCTCATTGATTGTCCCCCCAGGTCTCATGGATATTGCCCCCTGTGTCATGGATATTATCCCCCCAGTGTCATGGATATTGTCCCCAGCTCACCTCTGCTTCTTCTGTGGCTGCTGCCGCCGCCGCCGCACATTGCAGGCGGCCGCGTGCTTCCTGCTTCAACGCCGCTGACAGGAAGTGAAGGGCTAGCGGCTCCACTTCTGGTCAGCGGGCCGTCCTAACAGGATGCACGCGGCCGCCGGCAATGTGCGGCGGCACTCGGGCTCGGGCCACAGCGTTCCCGCTGTGGGAGAAGTGCGGGAACGCCGTTCCCGCGCGTTACCGCTCGACTCGAGCCCTGGCCTGAAGTCAGGCTGTGCCCCTAGAGCCAGTGGCGTGTGCTGCATGTTGGCTGCGAGGGCAGGCCAAATTTTTTTTCAGGTGGTGGTCGTAGTGGAAATCGTGGGTGAGTTCCCTCACTTTTTTCCCCGGGACTTGACCCCTGGTGCAGTGTCTTCATGTGCCTCCTCCCCCTCTCTGCAGAGTGAGTTAGAGATGGGCAGGAGAGGGAGAGGTGCGTATTTATTATTTGAGCAGCTCTGCACACACAGTAAGGAGCAGGAAGGTCAAGCTGCTGGAGACAGCTACAAAGCTGCTGGCTGCTCCCCTGCCTCCATATTTTCAGATATACTGTATATATAACAGATTATTTTCTTTTCAGGTAAAGGAATCTGTCAAGAACAAAACTTGAATGGCACTTCCAAAATAAATGCATTTCCACATGTTTGGGTGCTGGGGAGCAGCCAGCAGCTGTCTCCAGCAGCTTTGTAGCTGTCTCCAGCAGCTTGGCCTCCCTGCTCCTTACTCTGTATGCGCAGAGCTGCTCAAATAATAAATAAAAAAAACACACCTCTCCCTCTCCTGCACTTCTCTAACTTACTCTGCAGGGAGGGGGCACATATAGGCACGCACTGCACACTATGATTAAACGTGTGTGGGGGGTCACAGACAGTGAGAGAAGGGGGAGGTCACTAAGACCACACAGGGTTCACAGAGAGAAAGAAAGTAGGAGCCACAGAAACAAAGATGGGGAACATAGAGAGGGGTTATGGGGCATGTCAGAGAGAGGAGTCACAGAGGGAGAATGGGCGGGTCACAGAAACAGAAAAGGGGTCGCATAGGGAGAGCGACAGAAGGGTCACAGAAATTGTGGGATCACAGACTACTCATGCACATTACTGTGAGTTTTATTGCTGAGCAGCTCTGATATGCTCATACACACTGCACATTGCTGTGAGTTTTATTGCTGTGCAATAAGTAATGTGCGGTGTGTATTAGCGTATCACAGAGCTCAACAACTATAAAACTCCACAGTAATGTGCAATGTGTGTGAGTTTTATTGCTGTGGATTCTGTGATACACTCATGACCTGTGTGTATGAGCGTATCATAGCTCCACTACTATAAAAGTCACTTCAACACACCGCACATTACTATGAGTTTTATATTTATACTGTATCACAGAACCCCACAACTATAAAACTCACAGTAATGTGAGGTGTGTATGAGTGACTTTTATACTTGTGGAGCTGTGATACGCTCATATACACCGCACATCACTGCATTTTATTGCTGTGGAGCTCTGTGATATGCTCATACACACCGCACATTACTGTGAGTTTTATAGTTGTGGAGCTTTGTGATACAGTAATGTGCGGTGTGTATGAGCGTATCACAAAGCTCCACAACTATAAAACTCACAGTAATGTGCGGTGTGTATGAGTGTGAGTTTTATAGCTGTGGAGCTCTGTGATATGCTCATACACACCATACGCAGCCAAAGAGGCAAGTGGCACGTCGGCTAGTCTTGGCGTATCACAGCCTTCAGTAGCCAGCGGCTGCGTGGAGGAGCAGGAGCACGCTGGTGCAGGCGGGTCCCCATCTGATTCTGAGGTCTGATTCTGGGGGTCCAGTGCTGTGCATATTATTCTGGGGGCTCACTGCTGTGTATATTATTCTGGGGGCTCAGTGCTGTGTATATTATTTTGGGGGCTCAGTGCTGTGCATATTATTCTGGCGGTTCAGTGCTGTGTATATTATTCTGGGGGTCCAATGCCTGTGTATATAATTCTGGGGGCTCAGTGCTGTGTATATTATTCTGGGGGCTCAGTGCTGTGTATATTATTCTTGGGGCTCAGTGCTGGGTATATTATTTTGGGGGCTCAGTGCTGTGTATATTATTCTGGGGGCTCAGTGCTGTGTATATTATTCTTGGGGCTCAGTGCTGGGTATATTATTTTGGGGGCTCAGTGCTGTGTATATTATTCTGGGGGCTCAGTGCTGTGTATATTATTCTTTGGGCTCAGTGCTGGGTATATTATTCTGGGGCTCAGTGCTGTGTATATTATTCTGGGGGCTCAGTGCTGTGTATATTATTCATGGGTCTCAGTGCTGTGTATACTATTCTGGGGGTCCAATGCCTGTGTATATAATTATGGGGGGTCTGTGCCTGGATATATATATATATATATATATATATATGTGATATATATTATATATACCGTGTTAGTCCAGTTGCCAAAATCACGAGTATACCTGTACGTTTTGATACCTTTCACTGATCAGTATAGTTTGCAGACCTGAAGAGGAGAGGTTACACTCTTGAAAGCTTGTCTTTTAAATGTAATGTTAACCCAATAAAAATGGTATCACCACGTACTGCTATACTCGTGATATATATAATTTTTCTTCAGGTAATAGGGGTTGTGGAATTCGTGGGTGAGTTCCCTCACTTTTTTCCCCAGGACTTGACCCCTGGACGAGACAGAGGAGATATGATAGAAACATTTAAATACGTAAAGGGAATCCACAAGGTAGAGGAAGGGAGTATATTTAAAAGGAAACAAAGTGGCAAAACAAGAGGACATAGTCTTAGATTAGAGGGGCAAAGGTTTAAAAGTAACATCAGGAAGCATTATTTTACTGAGAGGGTGGTGGATACATGGAACAGCCTTCCAGTTGAAGTGGTAGAGGCCAAAACAGTAATTGAATTTAAGCAGGCATGGGATAGGCATAAGGCTATCCTAAACAAAAGATAAATCCAGGTAAAGTATCCATGTAATTGGGCAGACTAGATGGGCCGAAAGGTTCTTATCTGTCGACATTTTCTATGTTTCTATGTTTCTATACCAAAAGATCTCGCTCTCTGGTCCCCAAATATCTTTCCTGGTTTGGTAGAGTGTGGGTGTTGAAAATGAATGTACCCCGCCCAGAGTACTGTACCTTCTTCAGACACTACCGCTCCCCTGCCCTCGGGCTTCTTTCGAAAATTGCGTACTCATTTTGGAACCTTTGTGTATTCCCACTCCCGACCTCATCTGAATTTCTCTGTACTGTGTCGACCTACGTCGCAGGGTGGTTTAGTTCTGCCGGACATTCGGCTGTACTACTACGCTTTTCAGCTGACTAAGGTGATGGATTGAATGGCCACATCCCCTGTGTGTAGGTTGACAGACCTAGAATCCTGCTCCGATGCTGAAATGTACTGTCCACCAGTGGCATAAACTTCAGACCCGTTTCTCGTTTTCCTCTTTCCCGGCTCCCCTGCTCCCGATCTAGCACAACCCTGCGTTCCCTGGCGGAGTCTGGCCCTCATTGCTCAAAAGATTTACAACCCATACTGGCCTTTTGGCCGTGCATGTGTTGGCTAATGGCCAATTTCGACGTGTTCTTACCGCCGCGGAGAATCCCCCACTTTTTTGGACTGCTTCAACTTTGCACAGATACGCCACTTTTTATCATCTTTGCCTAATGGCACCAACCTGACAAAACCTCTCACGCCCTTCGAAAAATTTTGTTCCTTAGGTGTTACACTATCCCACAGTCTCTCTACTCTGTACCATCTTCTCCAATCCACTGATACTGAATTACCACCATTTGTCGGGAGATGGAATGGTCAACTCGGAGAGGTGATACCGGAGGCTCGCTGGTCCAAGAACTTTACCGTAATTCACCACGGCACAACTCTTTCAAATTGAAAGAAACATAATTTAAACTTGTTGCCATGTGGTATACCACCCCAGCATGGCTGGCCCGGTGCTACCCCACTCTCTTATCATCTTGTCAGAGCTGCCATCAGGCACATGGAGCGTATCTCCATCTTTGGTGGTCCTGCACCTCATTGAACCTTTTTGGGACTCCGATCGAATCCTGATCTTAAATACCACGGAGATCAAATTAGATCTGGACCCGAAAACCTTTTTAATTAGTCATCTGCCCTTCTCTTTTAATGCACTAAAGAAGTCTGTACTCCTCTGGCGACATTTCGGCGATCTTTGAAGAACCCCCATAGTCATATTTTCATAAAACACAATCCTCCAAAACACAAACAAAAAATTATTGTCTTTGTCACTTTTGGTTAATATTGCATATTTTCGCAGAAATGGGTTTCCATTATTTATTTATTTTAATAATGGTACCCCATAGAATATATAGCCATATAGGTTTGGATGATAAAATGTGAAAATATAATTTTACATGCTGTAAATGATTGAAATCTGAATAGAAATCTAAATGTTTTCAACATTTTATGTTATAGAATTCTGACGAAATATGGGGGAAATACATAGAAATTATATATTTTATGTCTGCCAAATCATTCCTATGGGTCCTGTAGAAAATATGACTTCAAATCGCGTTTAAACATGATGAGCGCAAAACAGTCCAAATTAGCTCAGTATGCAGAGGTGAAATGACTCAGCAGGGAAGGGCTGCTCTCCTTTCTGCTACTTATTCGCAGCCGCGACTAACTACTGTGGAGAGGTGCGACCGTGATTGATAATAGAAGAGAAAATCGGTGCGGAGGCCATGAGTAAGAGCAGAAATGAGCGTCCGATGAGAAGAGGTGGGCTGAGTCATACCAAACTCTTACGCTCCAGGCCCATGAAGGCCTTAGTTCAGCACTGGGTATGAGTGTCAACAAGTTATACAAAATTGGCAGTGTTAAAACCTTTCAAATGTACAAATAAAAAATAATAATACTCGCAATCTGACTGGGGGGGTGAGAAAATAGAGTACGGGGCAACAATCGTGGAAAATAATAAGGGGGAGAAAGGTGTAAATGGAGAAGTAACTATATTAGTAGAAAGTATAAATGTAATATGACAAATGGGAAAACAACTGACCTTTGATAAAAAGTGACTTCAAGTATAATTACAAAAGGTTAAAGGAAAACTATGTCAGGATTGAATGTTTGCAGCAAAAAGTTGTTGCAATTGGTGGAAGGACCCCTTATGTGCATCAAGCAAGGGGCAGGTAAACAACACAATTACATAGAAAAATGACAACCACCAGTGTTGCTGTAGAAAAGATACACTACAGTGTTTACTGGAGCGACAAAATGACACAATTGTTTTGGCATATAAACCCTTTCCTCAATGCACAACATTTGCAAATGATAATATTTAACATGCCACTGGGCAATAAGGCACTTTCAACTAAATAACACTGCATGCATCACTTTCTAACTCAAGGCTCTACTGCTCATTCATGCTCTTATTATCTCCCACCTCAACTACTGTAATCTTCTTTTCCTTGACCTTTGAAAAGCCCAGATTATCCCTCTATGTTCTCTACTGAACACCTTTGCCAGACTCCTTTACCTCTCATCCCGTACATCTCACACCTCAACCTTTTGGTAATCTCTACAACAGCTTCCTGTTTCTTCTAGAATGTAAAGTAAACTATCGATCCGCATTTACAAAGCTTTACATAAATGTGTTCTTAATTACAACACCTCTCTTGTTAGCAGTTATGCTCCATCTTAATCACTTTGCTCTGCCAATGGTCTCTTATTATGTCTTTGTACCCACCCCCCTCGCTCTTACTTTCAGGATTTTTACGTAGCTGGCCTCTACTTCTGGAAGTTCCTCCCTTGTCACATTTGACTTTTCTCATGCCTACTGTCTTTCAAAAACACATCTGTAAAAACACACTACTTTAATCTGCCTAGCGGTATTCCCAAGTGTGACTCGGGGTTAAATTTTGCTACCTCGATCCGTAACCCCGAGCCACACTTGGGCTGTATATACTCCCCGCATCCTTCGCTCCCTCGCCGTCTCTGCAGTCACCGCAGTGTGATCGCGGCAGCCGGCGACTTTGCTTCCTGGTTCCACTCCCTGCGAGTCACACGACGCAGGGGGGCGGGACCAGGTGGGAAATTCAAAAACTGAAAAAAATAAATAATAAGTTACTACTAAAAATACTGTAAAATAAACTTTGTGCAGTGCAGTGGGTGCTGGGATTCTTGTTCAGATGTACACTCGTTTGCCAATGAAATTTACAGGACACGGGGGTACCAAAAAAAGAGTATTTATTCTCAAAGCAGCTTTACAACAACAAAAGGCAAATAAGAATCATTTGTAAAATGTAATACGGCTTTGCTATAAAGGTTTCGCTGGTGGATCTGGGCAAGCACCAGCGAAACTTGTATTGCAAAGCCGTACTACAGTTTACAAATGATTTTTAATTTGCCTTTTATTGCTGTAAAGCTGCTTTGAGAATAAATACTCTTTTTTTGGTACCCTTGTGTCCTGTATATTTCATTGCAAAGGAGTCCACATCTGCACAGGAATCCCAGCACCCAGAGGAAAGAGGCATGTTTTTGGTTTGATTATATTCTTGAATATAATTTATTTCCATTATTTTGGATAATTATTTGTGGGATAATAAATTATTATTTTGAGTTTCAAACCTTCTGACTGCGTGTGTTTACTAGACTCTTGCTTGCACGGATTTCAGTAAGTTATTCCTACATCCGCCTGTTCTCTCCTCTGGCTCTCAGGGTGGCAGTCATCTACCTCCCACCGGGACCAACCTCCCAGTTCTTTGACCACTTTGCTACCTGGCTTTCTCACTTCCTGTCTTCTAATCTTCCATGCCTAGTTCTCGGGGACTTCAACATTCCCATTGATGATCCTTCCACCCCTGCTGCCTCCAAACTTCTTTCACTCACGTCCTCCCTTGGACTTACACAATCCTCCCTCCTCCATACCCACCGCGATGGTCACGCTATTGACCTGGTCTTTTCCAACCTCTGCTCCATTTCTGAGTTCAACTGTCGCCCTTTCCCCATCTCTGACCACCACCTTCTCTCTTTAAACCTATCTGGACTTCCTAAACACTGTGCTCCCCCACCCCGCACACACACTCGCAGAAATCTACATGCTGTGGACCCCCATCAATTCTCCAGCCTACTTCACCACCTCCCTCATACCTCATCCTTCACCTGCCCTGATGCTGCCACTAATCACTACAACACTACGCTTATCTCTGCTCTAGACTCTCTTGCTCCTCTTCGACTCTGTAAGGCCCCACGCCGCCAGCTTCAGCCCTGGCACACCCTCCAGACTCGCTACCTGCAAAGATGTTCCCGCACTGCAGAGCATGCCTGGAGGAAATCCCACTCTGAAGCTGATTTTGTTCACTTCAAGTTTATTCTCCGGCCATACACCTCTGCCCTCCACTTGGCCAAACAATCCTTCTTCTCATCTCTTATAGCTTTGCTGTCCTCCAACCCTAAACGGCTCTGGTCCACCTTCAACACCCTCCTCTACCCACCTGCACCTCCCCCCACAGCTGCCTTCAGCGCTCAAGACCTGGCAGACTACTTCCTCAGTAAAACTCTAACTATCAGAAGCAACATCCCAACACAAGATAGTTATCTGCCACCTCCACTCCCACAGGTCCCCTCTGCCACCCTCTGCCGCTTCCTCCCAGCCACTGAGGAGGAAGTCAATTCCTTATTGTCCTCCTCACATCTCACCACGTGCCCGCTCTACCCCATTCCCTCACATCTAATTCCTCCCCTCTCCTCCTCCCTCACTCCTGCTCTCACACACATCTTCAACCTGTCTCTCTCCACTGGCTCCTTTCCATCCGCCTTCAAACACGCGCTAGTTACCCCTTTACTAAAGAAACCATCCCTAGATCCCAACTCTCCATCCAACTACCGCCCTGTATCCGTGCTTCCCTTTACCTCTAAGCGCTTAGAAAAACTAGTCTTCAACCGCCTCTCCCTCTTCCTGTCCTCCAATTCCCTACTTGACCCCCTGCAATCTGGCTTCCATCCCCTACACTCAACTGAAACTGACCTCACCAAAGTCACCAACGACCTCCTAACTGCTAAAAAACATGGCCACTATTCTATTCTCATCCTGCTTGACCTCTCGGCTGCTTTTGACACTGTTGACCACCCCCTCCTTCTACAGACCCTCAACTCTCTGGGTCTCGGTGACACTGCACTTGCTTGGGTTGACTCCTATTTATCCAACAGGTCCTTCTGTGTGTCCTTTGCTGGTAACTCCTCCTCCTCATTGCCTCTATCTGTTGGTGTACCTCAAGGCTCTGTCCTTGGTCCTCTGCTCTTTTCCATCTACACCTCCTCCCTGGGCAAAATCATCAACAGCTTTGGCTTTAATTACCACCTCTACGCTGATGACACTCAGATCTACCTCTCTACCCCTGATCTCTCTCCCCCCGTCCTTTCAAAAGTCAGTGACTGTTTATCTGGCATCTCCTCCTGGATGGCCTCCCACCACCTAAAGATCAACATGTCAAAGACTGAGCTCCTACTTATTCCTCCCTCCAATGCCTCCCCACCTCCTGACTTCTCTATCACGGTGGAGGGTATCACCATCTCCCCATCAAACCAAGTTCGCTGTCTTGGAGTTACACTTGACTCTGCTCTTTCCTTCATCCCCCACATCAAGTCTCTTTCCTCCTCCTGCCGATACCAACTGCGTAATATTTCCAGAATTCGGCCATTTCTTACCGCTGTCACCACAAAACAACTCATACACGCCCTGGTAATCTCCCGACTCGACTATTGCAATAATCTCTTATCTGGCCAGCCTCTGTCCCGCCTCTCCCCCCTACAATCCATCCTGAACACCTCCGCCAGGCTAATTCACCTCACCCGCCGCTCTGTCTCTGCCGCTCCCCTCTGCGAGTCCCTTCACTGGCTCCCCATCCACTGCAGAATTGAGTTCAAAATCCTTACCTACAAAACCCTCACTAACTCAACTCCCCACTACCTGTCCTCACTAATCACCAAATACACCCCAGCCCGCTCCCTAAGGTCAAACAGTGACCTGCGCCTAGCTTCTCCCCGCATCACCTCTTCCCATGATAGACTGCAGGATTTCTCACGCGCAGCCCCCACTCTCTGGAACGCTCTCCCTCGTACTGTCAGACTTTCCCCTAACTTCTCTTCCTTCAAACGCTCCCTGAAAACGTTCCTATTTAGGGAAGCCTACCACCCAACTCACTGACGCAACCATCAATCACTCTCACCTTACAGTCCTCTCCTCCTGTTTCCAACCCCAACCCTCCCAGATTGTGAGTTCCTACGGTAATAGGGCCCTCATCTCCTCCTGTACTGTTTGTCAAATGTTGTTCAATGTATTGTAACCCTGTCTGTACTGTGCTTATTGTACAGCGCTGCGGAATATGCTGGCGCTTTATAAATAAAGAATAATAATAATACAGGATACAGGCTTACTATAAAAAAACAACATATTTTCCAAAAAAATTGAAACGCTTTTAGACACAAAACTTTGAAAAAATTAGACGGCCAGGGAGGTTAAAGAAGCTTGTCAGCTCACTCCATAATCCCAATCTCCTTTTGCACCCTTCCGCACCCCCCATGCGTCGCCATATTTCTTATACTCTGCACCCTATTTACCCTCTGTTTAAGGCTTCTCTCCACTCCTCTTCGACTGTAATCTCACATGAGCTTATCTTTCCTATCGTTCTCGATGCGACACATTTATTTTGATAATTTTATATTTGTCTTGTCCTACCCATTGTACAACGCTGCGTAATATGTTGGCAAACTATAACTAATTGTAAATGTGGTATGAGCTTTTTTCCCCTACACATTGTTGTGTTCATTGAGCTCAAACATTATCATTATATTTATTGTTATATGAAGTTGTGCCTTGTTGATACATTTTCCAGAGTAAACGACCTCAGAATACGTAGCGTATGACCTTCTGGTTACTATAAGATATAGCTATAACAACAAAATCATAATGGTAAAGAACAAAGGAAGCAAACAAACTTAAAATTGTTCTGCAGTTCATGTGTAGAAGCAAAAAAATCAAGGACAAAAGAAAATATGTGCTTCTTAATTTACAGCATTCTTCAAAGAAAGGTGTATACTAAGCACCCTCAATAGAAAGAAAATACATAAACAACTGTCTTTGCAATAATCAATATCCTTCGTTCTCATCGCGTCAGCTTATTTAACAGAGAATGAAAATAAAGAATATAAAAAAGTGATAATTATCCCTTGAATAAATTAACACAAAAACATATAGGTGAAATCTTATACAGTTAGATTAGCCAGTACAATAAAATGAGAAATAAAGTGAACCCTTGGGTTTGTTGCTTGAAGTTAAAGAATACATCAAATTGTGCTGCCCTCTGCACTGCAGAAAATCATGCAATCACAAAACACGTGACCACCACCATAGCAAAAATGAATATATACATATCTGCTTCCTCCAGCACTTTCCCCTCAAGTGCTGACTAAATATATAAAAGCTACAGGAGTAGTATCTGTAACAAAAATTACATATACATAGCGCAGACTGGTTTTAAATAATGATATTAAGCCCTGCTTAAAATTCACTCACAGGATCAACAGAGATATCAAGCATGTAATATAGTACCGCGCCACCATGGAATTCCGGATGCAGTATTCGAGGGTCACCTCATTGGATCTGGCTCTCACCCAGGACCTCGTGGGGACCTAACTGCAGCTTCCAGGAACCTCTTTATTTGCGTCACAAAACGGGTCAATCACTTTAAAATAATTGTGAGCTGGGGCTTACATAAAAAAGATTTATTAAATGATAAAATACATATGGGCAACTGCTATCCAACACGTTTCATCTTATTAAAAGACCTGATGAAGGCCTAAATTACAATCTTCACGCAAACGTTTGCGCCAGCGCAAAAAAACATTAACGCGAGGGGTAAAACCATTTGCGCCTAATCCTGTATTACATAGTCAGTGCAACAACCGCATGCAATTTTCTACCGGGGGTGAACCTGCGCGAGCCCTGCGTGAGCTTACTGTGCTTCGCGCGTCCTATACTTAACATTATGAGCGCAAATGCGAATGTGCGCTGGTACGAGGATGGTATAATAATCTATGTCGCGGTAATTACCACATAGCCTTTGCGCGCATAATTTTAGCAAATCCTAAAAGCTGGTGTGAATGGCAAATCTGAACAACCTCGCGGAACCCAAATACACCAGCCCATAAAAAAAAAAATGCAGCAAAGTTTAGTTACACATTCTACTCATACCAAACCAATAAAATGGAGAAATTGTGTGCGCATGTATTATTGCTGCAGCATATATGCTCAGATTGACTGTGGCAGGCGCAATTTCTTAACGTGAGATAATTGGGGTTCTTAATTCTGATTGGCTGAATGGCGAGAAAAAAACAGTGCGCACACTGATTTTTGTGCGCGACGGTCCTGCGCGAGCATTTGGGCGCGTCCTGTTTGCGCGCGTTATTGATCGCCAGATGAAAAGACGCACGGGGATTGTTAATTCCAGTGGTGATTTGCTCACTCAAAAGTTTAACGCTTGGCGAAAAATTCACGCTTTGCGCAAGGGTTTTTGCGCGAAGATTGTAATATAGCCCGAAGTGCTTTAATAAGACGAAACGCATTGGATAGCAATTGTCCATACGTATTTTATCATTTAATAAATCTTTTTAATGCGTCTGGAATTCCATGTTGGAGCGGTAATATATTATATGCTTGAAATCGCTGTTGATTCCTGTGAGTAAATTTTAAGCGGGGGTTAATTTCAATATTTAAAAATAGTCTGCACCATGCATATGTAATTTGTGTTACAGATACTACCCTGCACTGTAGAAACAGAGTTGAGTATCAACTGTTTTAATTTTTCATTTTGTTTTAGATGATATTGCAAATGCATAATCGCCTAAGACCAGCCGGTATTTTCGTATTAAAAATAAGGGCTGTAAGTCAGACTATCGACCAACTCTGGAATAGTTTTTTATCCTAACATTTGCACATATAAAATCTTAATGCAATGTAACTGCCGGAACAGCTGAGCTGCAATGGAGGTTTGCGGCTCAGCTGGAATAGCAGAGGTACCGTAGCATTAATGGTGTTATTCTTAGCAGAACAGCTCACTCATTAAAGCTAAAGTTAATGTGGAATAGGTCTCTAGGTGTGTTTCCAGAAAGCACCCAAAGTACTCCAAAATAAAAACAGTAATGAAAGGTCCCGGAAACCAGTTAAAATAAATAGTGAGTGGGCATGAACTAAAATTCTTTATGGAGGGTTATGACATTCATAACGGTATTTACTGTATGTTTAAGTGATATTGGCATCTTGATGGAGCCAAAACATTGATCGTGCTGATCCCAGAAATAAAAGCTCCTCATTACACCTTTTTTAATGCCCAGTCTTTTTTTTTGTATACATTGGTAAAATAATAAGGGCTGTTTGTAAATATATGTGTATCATTATCTGTCATCAAACATACAGTATATCCACCTCACAATATTAGCGATCAGAAGTTCTGGTGGGGCAGACTAACAGGTCTATTCAATAAAAGGTGAAACTCAGGAGAATTGGCAGGAGAACAATCTAGACCAAATAGCAGATTTGGAAAGTGAGATAAAATAGAGAATTTTTCTGGCTTGGCTATTTTGACCTGGATTTTTCACTTCTCCAGTAGTGATGGGCCAAACACCCCCGTGTTCGGTTCGCATTAGAACTTGAACACCCGAAAAAGTTTGACCGCGAACTCGAACACAATGCGAACACAATGCAAGTCAATGGGGCTCGAAAGTTTGAAAATTAAGGTCCCCTCCAAGAGGGCATATATGCAAGATATTGGCGGGAGGCTTCATTGGGGGGCCCATCATGAGGTTCAGTAAGGGGTCCCATCATTTCTGATGGCTGCCCTGTATGCATCAGGTACACGGGTCAGTGCACCCAAATATTGGGCCTTTGGTGCCTGCTAGTGCCTTCACACTGTAACCCCTCTGAGGTATTGTGGAAGAGTGCAGGGTTAGACCCTGCAGTCAAATATTGAAATGATATGCACCTGTCAAGTGCAGGCAAAACTGTGTCTTAGTCGGTGGTGCATGACACCGAGAATATTACAGGGCTATTCAAAGAGATCCGAATTGTGGTCAAAAGGTAACCGAACAGTGAAATTCAGAGTACGGTTACCTTTCTTGGCCATTCGGCTATTCAGAGAGCAGGCAGTTCACCAAACGTTGGCGAATTGCCTGCACATACGGTGCCTGGTCGGTGCCTGTTCGAGGGCAGTGAAATCCCCATAGAGAAGCAATGCTTTGGATATTCAGAGAACAAAAAATCAGCAGTGAAAAGTTGCCTGCTGTTCGGTGGTTTCATTCGGCAGGTTTATTCAGGAGAATCCCATAGGCTTCAATGTTAAAAATATTCTAAAGATTCTCTTTTTTTTTAAATTTTTTAGGTTCTTTTAAGCATTTTTTGGAATTTTTTGGAAAACTTTATTTTTTCTGAAACTTTCCGCGAACGTCCCAAAAAGTTCGAAGTTTGCAAACTTTCGAATAGCCGATGTTCTAATCGAACTTCGATCCGATTCGAACAGGCAGCCCATCCCTATTCTCCAGTCAATTCTCCCGAGTTTCACCTTTATTGAATAGACCTGTTAGCAAAATACCAACAAATAAAGAAATACCTCACTTCCTTCTCTCATAATGTCTACATTGTCCCTTTAAATTTAAATACTGATCTGTAAGCATCTGGAATAATACACTGTAAACTGAATAGAACATCAAATTGACAAGCATTTATTTATCAGACGTAAATGTACTACATAATTTAGAGAGGATGACATGATATTATTATGCTGATTTATCTATTATACATCTACTGCTTTATAAGTAACAAAAATATATATAAAAAAACCTGTGTACGTATGCTAGAGAAAATGTATTTTCCTAGATTTCAGACTTCCTAATTTCCTACAAGGAATATTTGTCAACAGGTGTCTATGTGGGAATTCCATCCATTGCCAATTGTCTCATGTTTGTTTCTGATGGAATATTTCATCCATTCCTAGGCAACAGTAAATGTACTAAATATAAATTTCAGGAGATTTTCCAAGAAAACTACAGTGAAAACAACCGTTTATTGCAGAAACGTAATTGCTGTGTTTGGCAGGAAAATATGCTTTGCAAGTAATTTTACTATGAGCATTGAGCTTCTTTTATTTCTGATTGTACTCACTGGTATTATAGCTTCATTTCCTGTTTAACAAATGCCTTAGGGTTTACAGTTTTATTACTTTTCTACTACAGTTTTAATCTTTCAGATGACAATTAAAGTGGACAGGTACATTATGTATAATGCCCCACTGGCAGAAAATGACCCATATTTAAATTGTCAAGAAGAATCCCACGGAGAATAAAATAATGTTGGGAGAAGTACTCTAGAAATCACCAGTCTTTTTAGTTAATATTTTATATTTGAATATACGTTGTTTGAATGTCGTGCTGTAAAAATATCCAAGTGCTCAATTTTTGATAGATTTATATAATGGGAATTACATTTGAGGCATTTAACCGAAAGTTTCTATATTTTAAGTATCGTAATATTGATTTATCATGTAAAGATTGCAAAATATTGTTTGCTGGTGTTATCCTTAAAAAAACAAAGTTGCTTCTCACGTCAATATCTAAGCAGTGTTGCTATTTCTACCATTTTTGTCTTTCAAGAAGATATGAGCTCAAAATGCATATGATATATGTTATATAGAATGTTGACATTTAATGTACATTACTGGTTAGTATTTAGTTAGAGATATCTCAATCACGCTTTTTGTGCTCCTGATTCAATCCAAGTCAATTATTTTTGAGCATCTGCTGATACCAAGTCCCAATCTGATACCTGTCCCCACATGCTGACACATAGGCACACATGCTGGCACACAGATACACATAATGGCACATATGCTGACATGCATCATACATTCACGTGTGATGCAATGAACTTTAAGTATATTTATTATTGAGAAGCAAAAACCAAAAAAAAAAACAGCTGTACCAGTGCGCCCGAGATGTGTCTGTAGGCATCTGCATACCTGTGGCCTCTGGGGCTTGAGATGTGTTGACCCCTGAAACCTTTGTATCAGAGGGCAAATTGAGGGGTGGGTAGTAGCATTAATCAAAGCCACCTTGAAGTAGGTATGGTTATCCACTGGGTGGTAAGGGAATCCTACAGCCACAATGTGCATGCACTCAAGCACACCAGGGTTGTGATCATGTGTTGTATCTGCTTAATAAAGTTCATACCAATCACTGAGAAATCCCTTGATCAGACGCTAGGGTAGGCACTATGTTCAAATCAAATTGGCCACAACGACCTATGTGTTCTATCCCCTCTCTCCCCTTGGTCCAGAAGTCTAATTCAGCCCTGTGCAGCCGCTTGAGGAACAACAATCTGCTTTCTCTCGTAGCACCTGCTCCTGAGTGCAATGCTGAGGGAGATGGTGATGGAATAAATGTGAGTGTTATACCCTATAGTGTTAAAAGCAGGGTGGTGTGGGAAGTGTCAGGAGGGGTTAATAGTCAACCCCTCAATTCATTCTGCTCCTATTTAAAGCTTTGACTATCCCTTTATTTTGTTTGCTTTTGGGCAGCATAAGGTGCCCCCAAAGTTTTAGTCCTGTGGGCATAATCCCAAAAGAGCTACAACTGTAAAATCAGCTGCTTAAAGCTTTGAAACATCCAGCTTTCAGCAGCCGATGCAGGAAGAAATAGAAGAAAATAGACGAGCCGCTCAAACCTCTAACTCAGTTTGGCAGTAGATGGCGCCATCTACTGGCCATAAATAGGTTATTCACAGTAAGACACAATAAGGTATAAGCACAAATATTTCTTACTTTAAAATTAATTTAAAAAATTATTTACAAAAAACACTGGTTTCTGACAATGTTTTTTTGGAAAATCACTTGGTAGTGATGGGGTTAAGTACAGCATATGCATATTTTGGACTAATCAATTCAGTCTAAATCCGAAATGGAAATTACCAAGTTTTGGCGAAACTGAAATAAGTTTTTTTTTCTGATGAATCAATTTGCCTGAACTTAAAATTGTTGATGTGTGCATGTCTAGTTTTGACATGAA
The DNA here is from genome assembly GCA_009667805.1 of Leptobrachium leishanense. Classification (NCBI taxonomy): domain Eukaryota; kingdom Metazoa; phylum Chordata; class Amphibia; order Anura; family Megophryidae; genus Leptobrachium; species Leptobrachium leishanense. The sequence continues at coordinate 108,723,816 of CM019064.1, read as the reverse complement.
AAACTTTGTGAATCAAACCAACTAATTAACACAGACATTCCATAGTAATGGTCAATTTACCAATTAATTTACACATAGACCCCATTAATTCAAAAGACCGTGTCATACATACAACTGCAGTAACACACTACTACATGGAATATATTTGCAATATGTTTTATGTTTGTAATAAGTGTACATAGATTCAGCAGTTTGTTGTTTTTTCAGAATTACAATGTTAGGGTCATTGTGATTGGCTGGCTGCATCTTCATCTACACTTATTTACAAACCTCTATTACATGTTATTGCAAACTTTCCAGCTGTATTGGTTCAAAGTGAAAGAAATAAACTTAGCTACTATAAAGTTAGCCATTATACATGTGCGATTCGGTTCGGTTCAATTCGGAATTCAACTGAATAAACGGCATTTTGGATCAATCCAAATTCTGAATTGCCAATATCCAATCCGTATTGCTCTCTGCATAAAAAATCCTGAATTGATCTGGACAGACCCGATTATCATCAGCCAGACCACCATATTATCAGATATATTCAGATTAATTCAGAATGCTCCACAGCTTTAACCACTTCGCTGCTACAGACGCGCTCAGCGTGTCCAACCGCATGTATCGTTCCATGCGTTGGACGCGCTGAGCGCGTCCTGCCTTTGGGGGCCAGCGTTCGGCCACGTTCCGGCCGATCGCTGGCCCCCCCAGTGCGGGCTGACATCCTCGATGTCAGCCCAGCACCCGGAACTGCCGCTGGAGTAATTAGGTGTCATCGCGCCCCCGCGATGACACCTAATTCAGGCGCCCCCCCCGCATGTGCGGAGGAGGTGCCTGAAAGGGAGGGGGAGGAGGTGCATAGCACGATGATGCCAGTCTTGGAGTTAACCCCTAACTGCCACCAATGGTGGAGATAGGGGGTTCCAATGAACCCCCTATCTCCCGATCCGTGGCAGTTAGGGGTTAATGTTTGGTATTGTTGGATCGGCCAGAGCATGGCCGTTCCAACAATACCAAACATGAGTATAAAAAAGTTTAAAAAAAAAAAAAAAAATTAAAAAAAAATTATAAAAAAATATTTTTTTTTATTTTTTTTGGTTTGTTAATGCAGCAATATTGTTCCCATTTCAATTATAATGTGAACAATGATGCTGCACTAACGATTTTTGTATGCGGTGCGTTTGTTAAAAATCGCGTAATTTTCCCCAAAACAAAATGTGACGAGACTAGACATGTGCACAGCACAAAATATCGTTTTGAACTAATGGATTAGTCCTAAAACACAATTTATTTAGTTGCTAAAGAAATTAGTTTTCAGTTCTTTAGTATGAAAACTAATTTCATTCATCCGAAAACCAGCAGATACAATTACTATTGCAGTGGCTCTTCAGAGAGCCGAGATCAGCTGCTTGTTACAGTTAGGGATGTGCGTTTCGGGTTTCGGAATTTCGGAATTTTCACGAAATTTCCCGATTCGTGTTTTCGGATGCGGCCGAATTTCCGAAAAATTTTAGATCCGAAAAGTTCAGATCCGAAATGTTTTCCGAGCCGAAACGAAATATTTTCGGATTTTTCGAATGGGCTTGAAATGTGGCAAACGAGGAGAACAGATGTTCCGAAAAACGAAAATTTTCCGAAAAACGAAAATTTGCCGAAAAACGAAAATTTTCCGAAAAACGAAAATTTTGTAAAAACGAACATTTTCTGAAAAACGAAAATTTGTCGAAAAAACGAAAAGTCGATACAAAAAACGGTCAAAATGACACGAAAAATACGAAAAATGGTCGATATGCCGAAAAATGTGCAATTCCGAAAAACGAAAATTTTCCGAAAAACGAAAATTTTGTAAAAACGAAAATTTTGTAAAAACGAAAATTTTCTGAAAAACGCAAATTTTTCAAAAAAACGAAAAGTCGATACAAAAACCGAGCACAGTGACACGAAAATACGAAAAATGGTCGAAATTCCGAAAAAAAAATGTACCCGAAAAACAGGTCGAACCGAATCGAATCGAAACCGAAATCGGTCGAAACGAGCCGAATCGAAAAGTTTAAAAATCCGAAAAATCGAACCGAATCGAACCGAAAAAAAAATCGGTGCACAAGCCTAGTTACAGTATCTCTCACTCTCAGCACAATGTGTCAGGCAAAGCTGTTACAGTAACTGACTGCTGCTCATCAGTAAATCTAGTAAATAATATTTTTATATATAAGAGGTTAGAGCAATATTATTTCTTTGTTTTACTGAAACTCTGAGCGCTGTGATGGGCAGCAGTTACTGTAACAGCTGAGCCTGATAAATTGTACTGAGAGATAATGTAACAAGCAGCTGATCTCAGCGCTCACAGCCACTGGATTTAAAGGGCTCAAAAAAAAAAAAAAATACTCCTCTCTGTATAATGTATAGAACATCCTCCTGCATTAATACCCCTCTCTGTATAATGTATAAAACATCCACCTGCATTAATGCCCCTCTCTGTATAATGTATAGAACATCCACCTACATTAATACCCCTCTCTGTATAATGTATATAACACCCTCCTGCATTAATACCCCTCTCTATATAATGCATAGAACATTCTCCTGTATTACTTCATACCCCTCTCTGTATAGAACATCCTACTGCATTGGCAAGTGGAGGGTGCAGAACTTCTGGATGCAATGCTTATCCAGCATAGGAGAGGGAACTTCTACTTAAACTTTGTATCTCTGTGTGGGAGACAGACAGGATTATAAAAGCAGGGGAGAGGGAAAATATTAACGTAAATCGTTCTGAAAGCTCAGAAGAGATGACTGGTGCATTTATTTTTTTTAAATAAAATACAGCACTTTAAATCCAGGGAAAACATTCAAATAAATCAAACTGAAGGCTCATAATGACAGAGCAATTGTGAGAGCTGGATACTAAATGTATCAGACGTAAAAAACCCTTTATAACAAGCAGCACTGAGAGAGGAGAGGGACTTTATAGAAAACGTGTATTAAAGATGAGGAAAGGGGGATAGTGATCCTGGATAATATAAAATTTATCATACCTAAGCCCCTATTATGCAGAGCGAGAGGGGAGATAGCACACGTTTTATAAAGTCCCTCTCTTCTCCCAGCGCTGTTTGTTATAAAGGGGTTTTTACTATCCAGCCCTCCTCTGTCATTAGCTTTCAGTGTGATTTATTTGAATGTTTTCCCTCTCCAGATGCTTTTATCTTGTCTGTCTCATAGACATGCAAGGGTTAAGTAAAGGTTTCCTCTCCTGTGCTGGCTGTCTGCACTGCGAGTATTCTGGAGCTCTCACTGTCAGATTTTCGGGTAGGGGGTTGGGAAGGATTACACATACAAACTTTTTCTGTAGCTTTGCGATGTTGCGCTCCTCAATGCTGGTCTCCTTCAAGGTAATATTACAAAAATTACTGAAACTAAATTGTAATGCATTTTCCTTTAGTTTCTTTCGTTTTTTGGACTGAGCAGTTTCGTATCTCTTGAGTCATACGAAAACTAAATTATCCCAAAATTCGGACTAAATCGTTTTAGTACTAAAACAAATGCACATGTCTAGACGAGACCCCATCTCTAATTTTTTTAACAAGCGCACCCCATACAAAATATAACCTCAATTGCTCGCATGTTAAAATGTGAAAAAAAAAACACATTACACGTTGTAAATTATTGAAAATTCATATTTTATTGCATTTTTTGTTATAATATACAGACAGGTCATGACGTATACATATAATAATGACATATTATGAATCTGCCGAGTCTGACGGAAAGAACGATATATAATATGTCTGGGTCATATAATAAAATAAGCCTTCAAAACGCATTTAAACATGATGAGCAAAACCGGTAAAAATGACCTCAGCACAGAGGCGGGAAAAGCCTCAGCAGCGAAAGGGTTAATGACTGACACCTATGTGTCATTTTTGGAGCATATGCCCCAGTCTATTCAGTATTTGCCTGTACTTAATTTGTAGAACATATGTTTTATCCTGTGCATCATGTTTGGAGCATATGCTTCCTTCAGTGAGTCAATTTGGAGCATATGCTTAAATCTGTGTGTCATTTGTTGAAGTATAAGCATAATTTTGGGCATCATTTTGTTGCATATGTGTCAATTTGTGGGTCAATCTTGAACCATTCCTGTGTCATTTGCTAGTTTTTTTTATTTTACTTCATTGCAGTTCCGAATATCGGAAATGGTCAAATATATTGGACCCTTCCGAATCTGGAAGCTTCCAATATACCAAATTCCCTTGTTCTGAATGTGGGGACATTATATGCATCCGTCTCCTGTATGTTGAATTAGCCAGGTCTTTAGGCTCTATAGCCTTCGTTTACATATCCCTAGACTCTTTGGTTTTTATTACAATATGCCCTTCCCTTAGAAAGACACACCTACTCCATTATACACATGGAACTCTCTGCAGTTCCTTCTCTCTCTCCTTCCTTTGTTCCCGTGGACTGGACTGTCTTCCTTGTTCTCCTGATTGCAAAGTATACACTGTGGGCTGCTAGCCCTCTAGGCCTATTTGTTATTGTTCATATTGGCTGCTTTGTAAATCTTGTATATATGTGTTATATGTGATTTAGTGTGCTGTTCGCAATTTCTAATAAATGTTTAATATAGTGGACGTTAAAGAAAAGAGAAGTTATATTGCACAACAAATATAAATCCAAAAAATGGATGTTAACCAATTAGTGGACGATTCCTCATAAGTCCTGAACAATAGAGTATGTATAACTTGGAAGCACTTGGTGTTCTACCAAGTTATACATACTCTATAATATAGTGGGCGTACCTGTCTTGTGCAATATATACAGTATATTTGTGTTGGATGAGTGGTATACCAACAAATATATTTTCATGGCCTCGGCAATGTTTTACCAAACTGAATATTTCAGAATCCAAAATTTTTGGATTCATAAATATACTAAACCAAATAGTATTCTCTGCGCACATGACTATCAGGCACCACTTATTTTGTCACTAGTAATTGAAAGGAAAAAATGGAAAAACATGTCAAAATTCACAAAATATCAACCTTTTGGGAGTGTGGGTTTTAACAGGACAAGATTACTATATGTTCCACTCTTAATAACCAAGAACAGAACGATCAAAATACAGCAGGCATGTAATCACCTTAATTGAACCGTTGATGACTGGAAATCATTATCTGGCTTCTATTTCAGCTGTTTCATGCGGATAGTAAAACGGAATTTGGTGCATGATGCATTTATTCATGATTACATGCAATCTATAAATTTTGTGTTGCTGTTTATATGGGGTGGAATATCTGGTGGATTTTACTGTTGATTTTATGTCTCTTCATGCTAAAAGAAATCATCTTGAATCTCCCAGAACAGCTAACTTGCATCTGGATCGCCTTATGGCTCGTCTACTCATTTTCAATAGTTTGTGCAGAATGATATACACAATAAGAAATGTGAATCAGTTGGTTATACATTTGTAGAGGGGATACAATGTCCAAAAAGCTAATGTAATGTTTATAATTATAATTAAATTAACGGAACAAACCCACATACTATTACAACAGACATCAATAAATGTAGGCCAAGGACCTTTATGGAACTGGTATTTAAGATGTTGGTGGGCCTATTTATGGAATCAAGTGATGTGAACAACAAAGTAAAGTATGAGACGAATTCAGGGTTTAGTCCTAATAACATAAATGCAGGAAGTCTCTTGGGGTTCTGCTCCTCAATTTACCAATGAAATGTCGCAGTGAATCCACCACTCCACATGCAAATTGGTATCAGTTTTTAAACCTAAAGATAGGCTGAGTTTTATAGGAACTTTATGATAATTGTTATACATATCATATATTTAAGGAAACAAAACATATTGGAACCTTATAAACGCTTCTCAGTGTGTGAGCCAAAAGGGAACTCAGTTCTAAAAAAATAATGGAGGAATTGCGTTCCCACATAATCCTGCTCGACATTACCCCTGGTACCACGCTTCATTACTCATAGGTAGTACAGCAAAGCTAGTAGTCAGCCATATAGTTTACGACACACTAGAAAGTTTTTCATATGTGTTAAAACCCCATTAATCCTACAAGTAACAAGCAGAGATTGTTGGTCAACTTCAATGACCATTATAGTAACAAGCCCACTGCACCAGTATTGCACATCTCTAAGGTGAGGTGAATATCGAGGTCACTCCATTTGGGCTTACCGTTTAATGAATTTTCAATTTGCTTGTGTCACGTTTCCTCATTCCAGCCCTGTTCCCTGCCCTCTGTATATGTGTATACCTGTTTTTCCCTTGTGCTTCAGTTGTTGCTTTTCCTGGGTGCAGCCCAGGGGTTAAATGTCTCACGTCTGTTCAGCTCACCTGTTGGACCTTGTGTTCTGATCTCCTCCCTATTTAGGAGTAATGAGACCACTATGCTTCGCTCTGTCATTTGGTTCACTTCCTGAGTATTCAGTCTTCTGTGTCCTGAGAGCTCCCTGCTTCATTGTTTCCATTCCAAGTTTGTATATCTTGTTCTAGTTGTTTATTTGGTCTTGTCTTCCCTGTCTGTATAGTTGTTTCCTCAGTTATTTTGTGTTCTTGGTTTATTTCTGATATTCCTGTGTATTCAGTTCTTAGTTGTTTCCCTCACTGTGATTTGGTTTTCTGTTTATGTTATTTGTATACAGATTCCCTGGTTTTGATCCTTTTAGCTTGTATGACTTCCCTCCCAGTTCTGATTCATGCATTCTGTATGACGTTCCTGTTCTGGCTTCCTGACCCCTGTCTACCATTAGCACTACTCTCTCGTTTAATCCTTGTCTGTACTATTTATAGTGATTCCTGCCATCTGGATTTGTTTAGACTCTGCACGGCTTCTAGGTATTTTTCTATAGCAGATCTGGCTATCAGAGCAGGGCTGCTGTTGTATTCGCTGTGCAGAGGTCTCTGGTTTATATTGTGTTGTTCTGTAAACTTTGGTCTGCATATTGGGGCTTTCCCATGAACCAGTGCCTCACCTTGGCGCGTCCCAGGTGCCCCCAGCGTGACAGCTCGTTGCAGTGTAGCCACTATGTAATGTGACCCTTTAGTGAATCCAGCCCACTGTAAGGCACCAGCGTGACAGGCAAGGTTCCGAACCCAGGATGCAGAGACACACGGAGACCAGGTTAGGGAAAACAGGGGTTTATTTGTAGGATTCAGATAAATAATAAGTCCAGGTTATGCAGGATGAAGGGCAGAACTTAAGGAGAGGGACCAATGGAATATGCAATCTTGGTGGACACAAAGGGATGCAGGAGACACAATACAATGAGACACAGAGGGCAGACACACGTAGGAGACTTACTGGGGATACGAGACAGGACAGGAAAAGGGCTGAATGGTTTCTTGATTGCTGAGGAATCAGGAGACCGATGATCAGCGGGAAACCAGGATGCAGGGGTCTAGGATGAAGTCTCTGGATGGCTCGGGAGACTTGATGCAGAGAGTAAGCACAGGATAGATTCTGGATCAGTGTGCTTCGCTTGCTGGCTCAGGAACCATAATGCTGAAGCATTGCCTGCTGGGTGCTCCACCCTTAAGTAGGGAAACAGTCACTGTGTTAATTGGAGGCACCTGTTAGACCTGCAGTGCTGTGAGCAAGGTTGGACATCCTGAAAGCAGTTTTATGGAAGTGCTGCCCTGCACTCAGGACAACGCAGCACCAGGTTTGCCTTTCTTATGTCTGCGGCGGGCTTTATGTGGGGTGCTGGGGGGCTCCAGACAGGGGTCCTGACCTCCACAGTGAGATGTCATTTCACCATGCCGGTTCATGGCTTACTTTCCCATATAAAATACTGCAGGTTTGGTCTCTCCTCCTTTACCACTACAATAATTATCACTCCTCCCTGGATGTTTTATTACATTCTTAGTATAACTGGCTTCATTTTGTTGAACTTTGTAATAAGTGAGTCATATCCACAATTGCACTTATGAACTTAAACTTCCAAGTGTAAGATGGTAAAATGTACCAGGAAGAATAGTAGAGGGACAACTTATTAACTATAAAAACCCAGTCACAGCCATCCTAAAAGTAGGATAGAATCACAACAGACTGTAGCACACAATGTATTTTTCTTTCTAGCATTATGAATAATGAGTGACCTCCACCTGTCTTCTGTTCCCTGACGTGTCGCCAAGTGGTGCCTTCAATACATCTCATCAGCAGCACCAGTTCTGTGGAATGACCTACTTCACCCTATCAAAGCCTCCACTTTTTATTCGGTCCTTCAAGAAATCCCTCAAAAACAAGATCTTCAGATTAGTGAATCACATTCCTGATTAATCCTTCTACTCAATTACCCTTCCCACATCATTATGGTTTTCAAAGCTTGTTTCAACATCATACCCGTCACATTTCTGATATAAACTGATATAAATGTCTATAAATTAGAAATCCTTGCCACTAATATGATGGTAACTCTTCTTGTTTTTTTTTTTCCCTAACTCCTCAAGATTGTAAACTCATGCGAGCAGGACCTTCCACACCTCTTGTCTCTGTTTCTTAAATTTGTTTGTAAATCTGTGAGAATTAAACCCCAATTCCCATTGTAAAGTGCAGTGAAAACTGTTGGCGCTGTATAAATGAAGATAATAATAATAATAATAATAATAATAAAAATCTAATAACCATGTGAAAGTGATACTATATGCTACAAGCTATAATCTGTAGTACTGGAATAAAGTGATTACACAAGGCACTGTGGTGATGACAGAGCCTGATACAATCAATACTGCTAGTCCAGAATTTTATGGGACAAAATAGGATTACATGGATAAAACAGGATTAGATTCATCTGCTAAAACAAATTGAACAGCAGCCATGCTACTGGCAATTCACTGAAATCCTTGAGATCAGAATAATGCAGTCATCATTTTAGCTAATCCTATGTCAATTTCTGTATTACTCTGGAAGAATCCTAAAAGTTATTTCCAAGTTTCTAGAATCTCCAGAATCCTCTCTGTCTATTTTATCTTATACACCATGTAATGCAGGCAGCCTCAGAATACCTTCCAGGGGTAGATGGGGATAACTTGCTCCAAAATCCTATTTCCGATGCATTTGTGATCTGTAACTGGCATTTTAATTGCACATATGCCATCTTTTCACATTTTAGTCACTGACGTTTGGCTCCATCTGGCAGATCATAACTCAAATGTGTAATTATTTCTTTGAAGCGATAACTAAAGTATCAATTGTAACTAAAGAAGTCATATTTTGGATGAATACTTCTACTTCTATATGTTAAAAGTCAAGAATAGAAAGCGGAAATATGTATACTTTTCTAAAAAGCCAGTAAACTATCAGAAATAAGGTGCAATCGTTTAAATGTAAACATCATCACTTTTTGATTCTAAATATAAGAATTGTGTCTCAATAACAATTATTTGTGGCAGAGCAACCATCTGTCAGAAAACCTGTGAATATAACAAATGAGTGTTGTACTTCCCCAAAATTTAATTGTGTTGCCCTAAGGCCGGGTGGACACGAGCATACTTAGTGCGCCCGTGCGCAGGCACTTGCCGGCGTCCGCCGCAGCCATGTGATGCTGAGACGGGGCTGGTCACTTGTGCGCGCACGAAGTCGGGTGGAAGGAGCGTCAACTCTCACGGATGTTCCTTCCACTCTGAGTGCGCTCGTGTGCACCCGGCCTTAATCTAGCATGTTTACCAAGCCTCATCTAGCCTCATCTAGCATAAATATGTTGTATGAATTATGCTAATATAACTGAAAAATGGTGTTTAAGAGTAATCATGGAATATTATACTTAAATAGAAACTATATAAGCATGCGTTTTTCTTTGTCACAGGACGGGTAATCACTGTTCAAGAGATAAAGTAAACATATATTTCAAAAATCCCCTTATGCTACAGATTCTAGTACCCAAGCTCGGCACTTCCGTCCTGACTACTGCCCCTTCCACTGTGCTAGGAGGTGAGAGTGTAGGTGATCGTAGCTCCACAGACTAGACGACACATAGTACTGTGGCCAAAAAGTTTCAGGGTGAACACCAAACTCGGAATGCCTTTATTGTGGGTTTCAGTACAGACATTCAAAAGTAAAAGCACGCCCCAAGGTTTCCATGCTGCAAATCCCCCCAATAGCCCTCCCCTCACACACACATACACTGGTCTACTAACAAAGGTTGGGAAATGTCCCTGGGATATCCAGTCCAAACCAGTTACTGGGGGGGGGGGATTTGGGTTAAAGCCAAGCAAATGGTTAGATTGTACACTCTTTCAAAGGGTCTTCTCTCCTACTGTTCTGTGTGTCTAAGGCTAGGGTCAAACAAACGCATTATTCACAGCGACCGTCAAAAAGTGCGTCCGAACGCATTGACGTATTTTTTCACGGAATGCTCTAAAATGGTTATACGATGCGCATTTTCATGCGTGATTTGTTACGGATCCAAACCAGGAAACTTTGGATGTCTGGACGTTATGTTGCCTGGAAATGAGCAGCGTCTGACGTCTCCTAATCACGCATACACGCCGCTATGCGGGCGCAGCGCACTCTGTACGTCAGTACTAGCGGTTCTGCGTTCTCGAAAAAATGTGTTCGTTTGCTGCTTGCGTTGCGCGGCCGAACTTTCGTGCGGCCGTACTTCGTATATTGGCCGTCATTGCCCGTCATTTGCTGCTACTGCGGCCGTGATTAAGTGCGCCTAAACGCACATTAAAAATGCGTTATACTGACCCCAGCCTAACTTGTATGTATATTGTTATTCTGTCCTACACATTGTACAGCGCAATGGAACTTGTTTGTGCTTTTATAAAAACTTGTAACTGTAACTGTTACATACAGATACTCATAGGGAAAACAGCACAGTATATCACACAACACTCTACCCTAACTACAGGGGCAAAGAAATATAAGAAAATTAAACGCAAATAAACATTGTGGCGACCATTCTGCCGTATGATAGATTGATAGACAGAGATTAAATAAGAATACATTTCTTCATCTGAACAGTGATTATCCTTCCTGTGAAAGAGCGATAAAGTAAACATATATTTCAAATATTCCCATATATTTAGGTCCCTATTACAATCCTCGCGTTAAAACGCTCGCGCAACGCGTGAATTTGTGCGCCAAGCGTTCAAAGTTAACGCGTGTAAATCAATGCTGGAATTACAATCCTCGTGTATTTTTTCATCCGTCGAGCAATAACGCGTGTAAAACAGACGCGCACAAACGCGCGCGCACAGTAACGTTGCGCACAGAAATCAGTGTGCGGACTGTTTTTTTTTCACGCAATTCAGCGAATCAGAATTAAGAACCACAATTATCTCACGTTAAGTTTTTGCACCTGTCAAAGTCAATCTGAGTATATATGCTGCAGCAATAATAAAAACACACACAACTTCTCAATTTTATTGGTTTGGTATGAGTAGAATGTGTAATTATACTTTGCTGTTTTTTTTTTTTTTGGGCTGGTGTATTTGGTTTCGGCCAGGTTGATCAGATTTGCCATTAACACCAGCTTTTAGGAGTTGCTTAAATTCTGCGCGCAAAGGCAGTGCGTTACAAACTGCGCATAGATTGTAATACCATCCGCGTACGAGCACCAAACGCATCTGAGCTCACAATGTTAAGTATAGGACGCGCGCAGTACAGTACGCTCGTGCAGGGTTTGCGCAGGTTCACCCGCGTTTGTTGCGCTGACTTTGTAATACGACGTTCTGTGCAAAGGGTTTTACCCCTCGAGTTAATGCATTTTTGCGCCGGCGCAAACATTTGCGTGAAGATTGTAATAGGGCCCTTAGTATGTTGAGCTATTTATAAAATATAATAAGTATTATATTTATTTTATGCAAAGACGCATTTTTCTATTTTGTTAAGTGTGTGTTTATTTACATTTTTAATTGTATTTTATGACTTGCAAACTTTTCATAGTGGCAAAAACATTTCTTATATTATAAGATACTGTGAGAATTTATTCAAACACTGTTTGGCACAACTGTTCATATCCGATGCATCAAAAACCTTGTTTTGTGCTTCAATAATCAGCAATCAGCAGCAGACTCTTATATCATGTGATATGCTCCGAGCACAGTCTATTAATCACACAGTTCATTAGCCAACTGCATGCGATTGTAAAATGTATTCAGTTTAACTTCAGCAAAGATAGAAATTTTATGTTATCAAGATAAAAATAAGCTGATAGGACCTAAAAGACATATTTTTTCTTTAATAGCTAATGATTCAGCTGTACTCTTGTTTTTGCTATTGCCGATGAAATGTAAATTATGAAATAGTCGTGTTAAGAGAAGTATTTTCTTTCTACAAGAGGTGGAATCAGTTAAGATTTGAACTTACACTTGCAGTGCTAATAGCAAGGCGTAAGTGTAGTGTACATCTTAGTATAGATGTTTTTTTAAAATCTACACGGAGTAATATGTGACAGGGCTGTGTCTGTATTATTAGAATTTCAATGTAAAACAATGTATCATAGAAATAGCTGTAATAATCAAGGTTTCTATAGTTAAGGACCTTCTCTTGTTTTCTTCCTGTTCTGCAGCAAGAAAAATAATAATAGGTGAATTTATATTAGTAATGTTTTTAACAGCTTTTTTATAGATGTCCTTTGCTTAGAACAATGGGCCATAAAGGTAATTCACTTATTTTAAGAACTGTGACTTTAGCTGTATGTGGCTCCATAGGGGTTATTCAGATTTCGGTGGTCTTTCGTTCCCCGCACTTCGGGAAATCAATTTTGCTGACTCTATGGTTAATTCTGCATTTACCGCAGGGGCCCCGTAGTGCATGGATAGAACCCGAAAATCTGCAAAAAAAATAAATAAAAATAGATAAATAATCACTGAACAGAAGCTGAATATCCTCTGCAAAAGGCATCTGATGCCATCCGAAGTATCTGATCACTCGAGCCGCCACAAAACACACACTAAACACATCCGTAAAAAAGCCGACCGTTCGCCAAAGTTTCTGGTAAAATACTTTATTTATTTACTTATAATCATAACGCTGACCAGCCGCCGAAAAAAGCCAGCAAGCTGACGAACAAGGTAAAAATAGCAACAAAAAAAAAAGCATTGAAAGTGTCAAATTTTAAACGCTATTTGCAAAAAAAACTACTGGATGAAAATGTCTGGAATTAACATATAAGGTCCTATGAATAATAATTAAAAGGTCTATTACAGAAAAAAGAAACGCTATTTAACCCTTTCGCTGCTGAGCAATTTCACCCCTGTATGCTGAGCTCATTTTTACAGGTTTCGCTCATAATGTTTAAACGCAATTTGAAGTCACGTTTTATTGTACGACCCAGACAAATTTATATCGTTCTTTCCGGCAGACTTAGCAGATTCATAATATATCATTATAATATGTATACGTCATGTCCTGCCTGACAATTATAACAAAAAAATGCAATAAAATTAGAATTTTCAATAATCTACAACGTGTAAAGTGTTTTTTTTTCACATTTTATCATGTGAGCTTTTGTGTTTTTATTTTCTATGGGTTAAAAAAAATTGAAATTGTTACCCGTTACATATGTTTGGGGGGATTATGGGATTTTTAGCAAACCCCCCTTGAAAAAATTGTTAGTGCAGCATCATTTCTCACATTATAATTGAAATGGGAACAATATTGCTGCATTAATAAAACCCCAAAAAACTTATGTTTTTACTTTTTATTTAGATTTTTATTTTAAAAAATTTTTTCTTTACTTTTAACAGTCATGCTCTGGCCGTTCCAATGATACCAAACATTAACCGCTAGCTGCCACGGATCGGGAGATAGGGGGTTCATGGTAACCCCCTATCTTCACCATAGGTGGCAGCTAGTGGTTAACTCCCGAACTGACATCATTGCGTCCATGCACGATGATGCCAGTAAAGGGGGGAGGTCCTGGAGGCTTGGCCGACATCCAAGATGTCGGCCACCTCTGGAAGAGGACCGCGATCCGGCGCCTGTTGCCGCCGAATCGCGATTCAGCCCCTAATCGCGATTCAGCTGTGCCCTTCTAAGCGGTGCCTGCCTTTTGTGTGTGCCCATACAGATTGGGAGAGAGAGGGGTCCAAAGGACCCCCTCCCATTCAGGCACCTTCACTGCACTGGTGGGGGTGTGTGCCTGGAATAGACATCATCGCGCCCAGCATGATGGCGTCTATTCTTGTGTCCGGGGTCCTAGAGGCTGGGCTGACATCTAAAAATGTCAGCCGGCACCAGGTGGCCACGCGCGATCGGCCGAAATACCATCCAATCGCGGGCTGTGAACACAGTACGCGCTCAGCGCGTCCTTCGCAGACTATTCTCCACTTGGGCTGAGTGAACGCGTCCGCCGCAGCCCAGTGGTTAAGAAAAAACAACCTTTTTTTTGCTGAAAATATCCCAAAAATGCTTAAAAGATCCTAAAAGATAATTAAAGAGACTTTTTACTGCAGATCAAAAGAATAAATGTGTGATTTTGAAAATTATGTAATAATATACAGTGGGGCAAAATAGTATTTAGTCAGCCACCAATTGTGCAGCTTCTCCCACTTAAAAAGATGAGAAAGGCCTGTAATTGTCATCATGGGTACACTTCAACTATGAGAGACAAAATGAGAGAAAAAAATCCAGAAAATCACATTGTCTGACTTTTAAAGAATTTATTTGCAAATTATGGTGGAAAATAAGTATTTGGTCAATATCAAAAGTCCATCTCCATACTTTTTTATATATCCTTTGTTGGCAATGACAGAGGTCAAACGTTTTCTGTAAGTCTTCACAAGGTTTTTACACACTGTTGCTGGTATTTTGCCCATTCCTCCATGCAGATCTCCTCTAGAGCAGTGATGTTTTGGGGCTGTCGCTGGGCAACACGGATCTTCAACTCCCTCCAAAGGTTTTCTATGGGGTTGCGATCTGGAGACTGGCTAGGCCACTCAAGGACCTTGATATGCTTCTTACGAAGCCACTCCTTTGCCCGGGCGGTGTGTTTGGGATCATTGTCCTGCTGAAAGACCCAGCCACGTTTCATCTTCAATGCCCTTGCTGATGGAAGGAGGTTTTCACTCAAAATCTCACGATACATGGCCCCATTCATTCCTCCCTTTACACGGATCAGTCGTCCTGGTCCCTTTGCAGAAAAACAAAGCATGATGCCCCAAAGCATGATGTTTCCGCCACCATGCTTCACAGTAGGTATGGTGTTCTTTGGATGCAACTCAGCATTCTCTCTCCTCCAAACATGACGAGTTGAGTTTTTACCAAAAAGTTCTACTTTGGTTTCATCTGACCATATAACATTCTCCCAATCCTCTTCTGGATCATCCAAATGCTCTCTAGCAAACTTCAGACGGGCCCGGACATGTACTGGCTTAAGCATGGGGACACATCTGGCACTGCAGGATTTGAGTCTCTGGCGACATAGTGTGTTACTGATGGTAGCCTTTGTTATTTTGGTCCCAGCTCTCTGCAGGTCATTCACTAGGTCCCCCCCGTGTGGTTCTGGGATTTTTGCTCCTCGTTCTTGTGATTAGACATGTGCATTCGTTTTAGTACTAAAACGATTTAGTCAGAATTTTGGGATAATTTAGTTTTAGTATGACTCAAGAGAAACGAAACTGCTCAGTACAGAAAACGAAAGAAACTAAAATAAAATGCACTACATTTTAGTTTCAGTCCTTTTTGTGATATTACATTGATGAAGGAGACCAGCAATGAAGAGCGCAACATCCGAAGTTCTGCACCCTCCACATGCCAATGCAGTAGGATGTTCTATACAGAGAGGGGCATTAATTAATGCAGGAGGATGTTCTATACATTATACAGAGAGGGGTATTAATGCAGGAGGATGTTATATACATTATACAGAGAAAGGTATAAATTGAGGAGGATGTTCTATACAGAGAGGGACATTAATTAATTAATGCAGGAGATGTGTATACATTATACAGAGAGGGGTATTAATTAATGCAGGAGGAGTTCTAAACATTATACAGAGAGGATCCTTTTTTTTTCAGCCCTTTAAATCCAGTGCTGTGAGCACTGAGATCGGCTGCTTGTTACATTATCTTCAGTACAATGTATCAGGCTCAGTTCTTACAGTAACTGACTGTAACAGCGCTCAGAGTTTCAGTAAAACAAGGAAATAATATTGTTCTAACCTCTTATATATAAAAATATTATTTACTAGTTTTACTGAAACTCTGAGCGCTGTGTTATGAGCAGCAGTCAGTTACTGTAACAGCTTTGCCTGACACGGGGCAGTATTACAATGTTGTGCTAACTTAACCAGAGCTGTTGTAAACTGAAAACCTCCATAGGCTATAATGGCTCTGGGAAGTTTACAACAGCTCTGATTAAGTTAGCACCAACTATGTAATATGGCCCACATTGTGCTGAGAGTGAGAGATACTGTAACAAGCAGCGATCTCAGCCCTCGGAGGAGCCACTACAATAGTAATTGTATCCATTGGTTTTCAGATGAATGAAATTAGTTTTCATACTAAAGAACTGAAAACGAATTTCTTTAGTAACTAAATAAATTGTATTTTAGGACTAATCCATTAGTTCAAAACGAAATTTTGTGCTGTGCACATGTCTACTTGTGATCATTTTGACCCCACGGGGTGAGATCTTGCGTGGAGCCCCAGATCGATGGAGATTATCAGTGTTCATGTATGTCTTCCATTTTCTAATGATTGCTCCCACAGTTGATTTCTTCACACCAAGCTGCTTGCCTATTGCAGATTCAGCCTTCCCAGCCTGGTGCAGGTCTACAATTTTGTTTCTGGTGTCCTTCGACAGCTCTTTGGTCTTGACCATAGTGGAGTTTGGACTGTGTCTGTTTGAGGTTGTGAACAGGTGTCTTTTATACTCATAACAAGTTCAAACAGGTGCCTTTCATACAGGTAACTAGTGAAGGACAGAGGAGCCTCTTAAAGAAGACGTTACAGGTCTGTGAGAGCCAGCAATCTTGTTTGTACTGCACTGTAGGTGACCAAATACTTATTTTCCACCGTAATTTGCAAATAAATTCTTTGAAAATCAGGCAATGTGATTTTCTGGGTTTTTTTTTTCTCATTTTGTCTCTCATAGTTAAAGTGTACCTATGATGACAATTACAGACCTCTCTCATCTTTTTTAGTGGGAGAACCTGCACAACTGGTGGCTGACTAAATAAATACTTTTTTGCCCCACTGTAGCAGATGTGTACATCGCTTAAATATCCATATGAAAAATATGCCCATCAGTATGTTTTAATTCTTTAATGATATGCTTTATGATAATTCCATTTCCCTAATATTCCTTATACAGTCATTGGGAGTATGAATAGCTATGTTTCAATGATGAGGCTCATTCCGGGGCCTTCCCCTCTCCCTTCTGTCTTATATGAGGGAAGAAGTTAATAAACTGTGGCTAGTAGCGAAATCACATCGAATAAGCACGGAGATGCAGTACCGGAAGTACGTCATCGGCACAAAACACCATCGTGGAACACGGAAGTGCACACGGCGCATGTCCAAGATGGTGAAACTCCGGGCGTCCGAAAAACATATTGGAGACATGAGGATCGGTGGGAGGCATGAGACGTACGCCAAATGGGACAAACTGAGGACATGTGTGGCAATTGTTTTTAAATTATGTATGCTATATAATGATGTTAAAGGTACATAAAAAGTTATACCAGCTGATGAAGCCGTTTGATACAGCGAAACGCTTCCAGGAGCTGTAATTATTCCTTTTATTATTTTTATTTTTTTACTTCTTTTTTATTAAATGTGATTTTAAGCCACGTCCCTGTATCCATGGTGGTTTTATGGATTTATACAGTCGAGCAAAAAATCCACACGTGCCTATCTTAGAGCTATGGTAGCTCCACCAACCGTAAATTCAAAATCGGCAAAAGAACACGTTGATCCATGATAACCCAGATTTACACCAGGAAAGCATTCTCTGTGCTTGTTCTTGTTTCCCTATCTTTGGTATACGAACTGGGGTTCAAGAAAATTTCGTAGTAAGTTTGGTTTTCCTGGAAAGGGAGAAAACAACAAAACCAGAGGTACAGGTCCACTCTGCGCAAGTGTTGGGGCTCTTTATTTGTGAGTTGAAAACCCACATCTATAGTGTCTACCTTGTGCATATGATATTCTGTAGCATGATGTTTTGTATTTTCGTTTTCTATGTATATCCAAGTATGGGCGGTGAGCTTTTGAGAGACACCTTAACAACACTGCCCTGTACCAGATACGTACATAAAATAATAAATGGTTTATTAGATATTAAGTCAAAATGGGAATACTTTTAACATTGAAACCTATGGGATTCGCCTGATTAAACCTGCCGAATGAAACCACCGAACATCAGGGAATTTCTCTGACACTTTACTGCTGCTCGGTGTTCTCCGAATAGATTAAACATTGCTTCTCTATGGTGTTTTCACTGCCATTGAACAGCACCGTATTTGACAAACTGCCTGCTTTTTGAATAGCTGAATGGCAATGAAATGGCACCGTACGTGGAAATTCACTGTTCGCTGCCATTTCGGGGCCAGATCGGCTCTCTCTGAATAACCTTGTTAGTGTATCTTTGGACCTTTTGCAATTATACTGATTCTCTTCACTGCTGAACCATTTCACCCTGTGTGCTGAGCTCATTTTCTCAATTTTTTGCTCATTACATTTAGATGCTATTTCAATTCATGTTTTATTATCGGCTATTGAATATGGAGATGTAGTGTATGCAGCTGCCCCCCAAACGCACCTTCAGAAACTTACTACATTGTATAACTCATTCTGACGCTTTGTGCCACAATGTAACTACATGAGCCACCATTGTGACATGTTAAAAGAGCTAAACTGGCCATCGCTGGAATCTAAACACACCCTTCACCTTTCCAACCTGGTGTTTAAGAGATTTTCTGGAAAGCTACCAACCTACCTGAATAGGCTGCTTCTCCTAGCAGTTCCCTCATCCTATAACCTCCGATCCAGGACCAGCACCTTACTTGCAGTACCACAATACAAAAAGAAAGTGTCCCGATCCTCATTTTCCTACAGAGCACCGCAGTTATGGAATAACCTCCCAGACGCCATCAAATCTTCCCCCAGTCTAAAGTCACTCAAGAGCTCCCTATTAACATACCTCAATACTCAATGCATCTGTAAACATGTAACAACATAGTGACTATATTACTTACATATTTATTTTCTGTGTTAATCTGTACATTTTTGTTTTGTTTTTATTATCTTTCATTTATTACTTTGTATTTCTGTAACGACATACTTGAAAACGAGATAAATATCTATGATCCTTCCTGGTAAAAATACTTTGAAAATAAATAAATAAATAAATTGTAGAACCAGACAATATTGTTTTATTTTCATTGGAATCTACAGATTCAATATATATCATTACTATAGGGGTTATGCAGAGAGTCGATCTGGCCCCGAAATTGCACCAAACAGGAAAAATCCCTATATATAATATATATTATATTTATAAAGCATTGTGTAATAATATATTAATGATAAATACGTATATATTTATAAGCCAGGGCATACTTGAAAATGACAGAAATCTCAAAGTATCCTTCCTGGTAAAATAATATATATATAAATATATATTAAGCAACTAAACGTTAATGCCTCAACATTTTTCATGAAATGATTTTATTACGCATGCACATTGTGTGCACATTTACTGGAAGATTTCATAATAAGACATTATGATTACAGGCCAGGCACCTCCTAAAGAAACTCTTTTTATCATTGAAAATTGACATGCACCAGAAGCAGAGTATGCATGAATAACAAGCATAAGGTGAGTTAACAAGGAGAAAAGAAAGATGAACTGTAAAATCACATAAATCTCTCTGTAGTACAAAAGCATGGACAGAGATACAGGAAAGTGAAGATTGTTATACCACCAATCAAATCTTGTTCAAACTAGCAGTTTAGAAGCCCAAAAATTTAACTATATTTAGAAATTACATTTAAATTTGTATGAGTGACGGTGTGAATATTTAAGAATATTTTTTTTTTTCATTGGAATCAAATAATGTCATACCTTTACATCTTTTAAAAAAAATTTGATTAGGCACTGTATCCCAGCTGATCTGTTAAGCTGAAGACTGGAATTGTTATACATACATTTACAGTATTTATATAGCGCCATTGAACTCCACAGCACAAACACAAGACATAATGGTGCATGAGGAACAGGCGACCCTGCCTATACAGTAATTTTACTAGTGCTCTGCCAGACATTGTGTGAGCTTACAATCTAAAGTACTAAAGATGTGAGAAACAAAAGGGAGCAGGGGGAGTGTGAAGCTGGTGAACAGTTAGAGTATAGCAGTCACTGCATAAGGAAAGCCCAAAAGCTTGGGTCAGATAATGAAGTGAGGGCAGCTGAATGGGAGAGATATACAATTAGGACAAGGACTGGGTGGGACAGCAGTGAGAAAATGGAGATGAGTGGCTGTAGGTAGTGAGCTTTAAGAAGAGAAACACACACATTTAGAGTGACCCTTTAATCCAAGCATGTTACCATATGTATGAGACCAATGAATAGATTGAAGTATGTAATTAACAAGGGAGTGAATAAAAAAACTAACAGTCAAAATATAATGAATGCAAATGTAAAATATTAACCCTTTCGCTGCTGAGGCTTTTCACACCTCTGTGCTGAGGTCATTTTTACCAGTTTTGCTCATCATGTTTAAACGTGTTTTGAACGCTTATTTTAGTATATGACCCAGACATATTATATATCGTTCTTTTCGTCAGACTCGGTAGATTCATAATATGTCATTATTATATGTATACGTTATGTCATGTCTGTATATTATAACAAAAAATGCAATAAAATATGTATTTTCAATAATTTGCAACGTGTAAAGTGTTTTTTTTTCACATTTTAACATGCGAGCAATTGCGGTTATATTTTGTATGGGGTGCGCTTGTTAAAAAAATTAGAGATGGGGTCTCGTTACATTTTTTTTTGGGGAAAATTACACGATTTTTAACAAACGCACCGCATACAAAAATTGTTAGTGCAGCATCATTGTTCACATTATAATTGAAATGGGAACAATATTGCTGCATTAACGAACCAAAAAAAAGAAAAAAAAAATGTTTGTTTTTTTTTTTTAATTTTTTTTAAAATATATTTTTATTTTTATTTTTAATTTTTATTTTTTTAAAAAAACTTTTTTCACAGTAGTGTTTGGTATCGTTGGAACGGCCATGCTCTGGCCGATCCAACCATACCAAACTTTAACCCCTAGCTGCCACGGATCGGGAGATAGGGAGTTCCAATGAACTCCCTATCTCCACCGTTGGTGGCAGTTAGGGGTTAACTCTAGGACTGGCGTCATCGTGCTATGCACGATGATGCCAGTCCTCAGGGGAGTTCCCGGAGGCTTGGCCGACATCCAAGATGTCGGCCAGCTCCGGGAAAGGATCACGAACCGGCGCTTTTCAGCGCCAATTCGCGATCCAGCTCCCCAGGGGTTAATGCCAGGCACCATTTGGAAGGGCAGGCTGTGCCCTTCCAAATGGTGCCTGGGTTAACCCCCGCAAAGCCGCCAATCGGGAGGGAGAGAGGTCTGAAGGACCTCCCCCCTCCCTTTCAGGCGCCTCCTCCGCACATGCGGGGGGGGGCGCCTGAATTAGGTGTCATCGCGCTGCCGCGATGACACCTAATTTCATCGGCGGTGGTTCCGGATGCTGGGCTGACATCAAGGATGTCAGCCCGCACCGGGGGGGCCAGCGATCGGCCGGAACCCGATATTTTTTTTGGTTTGTTAATGCAGCAATATTGTTCCCATTTCAATTATAATGTGAACAATGATGCTGCACTAACGATTTTTGTATTCGTGCGTTTGTTAAAAATCGTGTAATTTTCCCCAAAAAAAAATGTAACGAGACCCCATCTCTAATTTTTTTAACAAGCGCACCCCATACAAAATATAACCGCAATTGCTCGCATGTTAAAATGTGGAAAAAAAATACTTTACACGCTGTAAATTATTGAAAATTCATATTTTATTGCATTTTTTGTTATAATATACAGACAGGTCATGACGTATACATATAATAATGACATATTATTAATCTGCCGAGTCTGACGGAAAGAACGATATATAATATGTCTGGGTAATATACTAAAATAAGCCTTCAAAATACGTTTAAACATGATGAGCAAAACCGGTAAAAATGACCTCAGCACAGAGGCGGGAAAAGCCTCAGCAGCGAAAGGGTTAATGAAGGCTCAGACAGCTGTGCTGGTAGAATGGTGTATGCTAATGTAAGAGCATATTTGTGTGGTATATCAGTACTCCCATAAATGCGTGCATACTTAAATGCCACACAAACACCTTAAAAATCTTATGACGCTCCTGCTTGAGTTAAGCCTCAGGTGACTGCCTATTTGGCCTAATTATAGAGCCGCCTCCGTAAACACACTTATATCTTGTGCCGCATCATACCCAGAGAAACAGATTTGCATTGGAAAACACATGGGCCACATATTCAGGTGGATAACCACACCATGGTCACAGCTCTCCTGGTCATGAGGGTCTATTCTCCCAGTCTGCGCTGGGGATTCATTTGAGGTCATTAAAGAAGATATTGAGCTCTGACAAGAAGCGTTAGTGCGAGTGAGAAATGTAGAAACCAGTATTATAATAAATTATATCTTGTTTTCAGTAAGTCTTCTTTACCTTGGTTCCCCTTTGATTAGAGAAATCAAGCACAGAAGGACAGTGCTGACATCTCCACCTTGGTACCATCACTGGATAAGTCCACCCAAGGGACATGGCGAGAACCGTGCCTCACTCATTAAATGATGTACAGCTGCAAATAACTTTTGAGCAGTATTTTATTTTGATATAATATTATTGTCATAGTGTTAACTATTGTTTTAAATGTTATTTCATTAATTATTGCTTGCAGGGATTTGCCTCTATGTATTCTAAGCTCTCTCTTCACATGTTTGCATTACTGTTTTTTAAAACATTATTTGTATAGACAAGAAATGGGTAATGATAGTGTATGTGTGTAAAATATGTGTGTAGTCCATAGAGTACTATAGTGTTGATGTAATGTTAGACAGCTGTGATTGCCATCATCCAGAAGATAATCTCAACGGGGAGTCACCCTAGCAGTGCTGGGTGTGAATAGTACTGTGTAGGTATCTGATAATTCTTTTTAGGCCCAATCTAAAATGGTAGTCTGCAGAAAGGGGAGGGACACCAAGTATGATGTGACATATAATAACAAAAGTCACATGAGGAAGGTAGCAATGAACAGGTAGCCAGAAAATAACAAGTGATTCCATGGTCATTCTTTAGTCTCTCTTGCAAACAGTACTGAAAAATAATTACTGACTGCTGCAACCTGGTGTTAAGTGATTGTGCTTTAGTGATCTTACACAAGTCTCCATGGAGTCCTGTGGGCGGCAGTGCACCCCAACTAGTGGATCTCTTCTAATAGATAACTTTTATTGGTAATATTAACAGCTAATATTCTCATTTGCCATTTATTGTTTCCTATTATCCACTCAGCCAGCATAGAGCCCATAATATTTAACTGGGTCTTGTTCTGTCTAGAGCACCAAAAAAATGTGTTTCGCTTTAACCCTTTCCCTGTGGACGACGTGCTGGAGTCGTCTCCAGCAGGTCATTGATGTCCCATGGTTCGGCACCAATCTGGCTCCCATCGCGGACTTCTCCCGCAGGTTTCAGCCCTGCCTGTGGGACCTCCCTCTGTTCACTGACATCATCGTGCATGGGCACTTTGACTTCGGAAAGGGACTCCCCCCTGGGGGCAGGGTATTCCCGTTTGAGGGGTGATTTGGACTCCAGTATCTCCTGAATCATAAAAGATAGAGGCTTGTTTGAAGTATCATTGAAAAGGTCAGAACATTGCCTTTCTAATGATGCCATCCATGACCAGGTTTGTTGTACAAATAAAAAATAAATAAATAACTTTTTTCTTCTAAGACTATTGTTAAAGTGAACATTGATGCTGCGCTAACTCACCATCTCATTTCTGAAAAATTCAAAAATAAAAATGCATAATTTACTTTTAATTTTTTTTTCTCTGTTCTAAGGCAGTGACATCATGTGCTCTTACTTATAAAGCAAACAATGCCACTACACTAATTCACCTTCCCATTTCCAACGAGGGGACTAAATTGGGAGGTGATGGCGCAGAGCATTATTACACATTGGTCCATGTAAAATACAAGCTGCCTCACCGCTGCGAGAAGAGCGGAACCCACAAATTCAATTTAGGTGTCTCTGGACAGGTCAGAGTTTGGTCTTTTCAATGATACCAAACATTACCATGTAACATCTAAAAGAAAAATATATATATTTACTTTTTTTATTCCAAAGAGACGGTATTGTCCATTTGTCAGTTATAAAATGAGCAATACCACTGCCATTACTTACCTTTTCATTTTCCATGCCGTGAGCAAATTAAGTGTTTTATACAGTCATAATATTCATAAAACACAATCCTCCAAAAAACAAGCAAAAATTTTCATGTTTTTTGGTTTTGTTTAAAATTGCATATTTTCTCAGAAAAATTCAGGAACAGGTTCCTATTTCTATTTTTATTTAACAAGTGTAGTCCATAGAATATAAAACAGCAATGGTTTGGATAAAAAAATCTGAAAAAAAGAAAATATTGTACATGCTGTAAATGATTGAAATCTGAATGGAAATTTACATCTTTTTTGTCATTTTTTTGTTATAGCATTCTGACGGCACATGACACATACACATAATAATCATAGATTTTGAATCTGCTGAGCCTGCTTAATAAGGATTTATAATTGCCAGAGTTCTATTATAAAACATGACTTCAAAACACGTTTGACCATGATGAACAAGATTGGTCAAAATGAGCTCAGCACACAGGAGTGAAATGGTTCAGCACCAAAGGGGTTAAATAGGAGCTGATATTTTTTGCGTTTAGCCTCTTCTTCATCAATTGCATGGCAGCATACTGTCCAAGTGCTTTTATCTTCTATGCAAAATATATCTTGCAACAAAAATATTGAAAGTTTGTGGGGGTAGCATTCTGGAATAACAAGTTATAGATAATAGCACTGTGAAATTGTTAAAGTATTTTTCAATTCGTGGTACAAAAACATGATTGCTTCGTGAAATTCTTCACTAACCTAATAATTTCGTATATGAAAACAACATTGTCTTGGAACTAGAAAATATTCATCAAGATTTTTGGTGCAAACAGACAAATTTTAGGAGAACACTACTCCTATGGTTAGTTCAGTAAATGTTCTGTAAATGTTTAAAAGGAAACAAAATATCAAAACAAGAGGACATAGTCTTAGATTAGAGGGGCAAAGGTTTAAAAGTAACATCAGGAAGCATTATTTTACTGAGAGGGTGGTGGATACATGGAACAGCCTTCCAGTTGAAGTGGTAGAGGCCAAAACAGTAATTGAATTTAAGCAAGCATGGGATAGGCATAAGGCTATCCTAAACAAAAGATAAATCCAGGTTAAGTATCCATGTAATTGGGCAGACTAGATGGGCCGAAAGGTTCTTATCTGCCGACATTTTTCTATGTTCTATGTTCTATGTTTCTGTTGGAATGATTTTTTGTTTATTCTTTATGTTTCTGGTCTTCCACTGCAATTTCATGGACATTTCAGTCCCGGCATAAAAATACTGAAAGTGGAATGTAGTAGATATGAGAACCTATTCACTTCATTATTTTCATTCTGCTGTCACGTATTGCTGCCCTGTCTAGAAATAAAACCAGTGACATAAAAGCTAGTATTCTTTACCAAGTCACTTCCATTCGCTCACTGTAACTGTTAAAATATTTACAAATTTGCATTTATTTTCATTTTATGATGTTTACCAATTTCTGCATGAGACGATGTTTTATCAGTATTTATTCAGAGTATAGAGAATATCCTAAAACCTGGGAGTACTCGCAGGTCCCGTAATTGCAGCTTATTGTAAGTAGCTAGAACAGGTTTGTCATTTCGACTTATTTTCTGTTTTTGGACTCATCACATTGAGCCTTTGTTTTATGCTTTGGATATGGATTTATTGCCACCTGCAGTGCTGTGTGCCAGGTTTTCTTCTAACACGCAAAATTATATGAGTTTTGGTGCATTACAAAATGGCTTTCAACAAGCAACACATACAAAAAAGTACCTGGAACTAACATTACTTAATAAAAAAAGAACAACTGTGAAAACGTAAAGGAAAATTAAACAGACTGACCGATAGATATTGTTTCAACTGCAGCCGATTCTGCATCATGCTGTGGTGATGTCAATTATGAAAACTGAGATTAAGTGCTTAACTCTGCTTATCTTTAATAGGTAATTTCCTTCGCCCTTTCATTTAAAAGTATTTTTCAATAAAAAAAAATTAGCTAAATATTTTTTTGAGACATGGATGGCGTGGTTAACACTTTAAAAGTGTAAAACACATTTTGTGTAAGCAACTGCTATGCAATAAAGGCAATGATTCAGGATATGTTTATTTACAGAAATTGTTTCTATTAATTTATTCATATTTCACAGAAATTACACCGAGGTGAAAAGTTGTGTACACTGGATATCATCCTTTGGCTTTTTTGCACCAATTCAGCAAAGTAGAGAAGTTGAGATGGTTAAATACCATGCATGTTGTATTTTAACCTGTACCAGGTCCTGATAAAGACCTGGTACAGGTCAAAACATTGTCTTATATCAGAGGAATAAAACCACAATCTGAAATTTAAATCTGTACTGGGTTTATTGTTTTCTCATCAGAGGTTATGTTATCCTTTGGAGCCCTCTCCCTCCCCACCGGGAGCAGTTAAAGAAGAAAGGCATCGCTGGAAAGGTCAGTGTCTGGCCTTAACAGCGATGCCTGTCTTTAACCCTTTAGGCTGGGGTCAGACCAGCGCACTTTTAACATGCGTTTAGGCGCACTTAATCACGGCCGCACTAGCAGCAAATGACGGGCAATGACGGCCAATATACGAAGTACGGTCGCACGAAAGTCCGGCTGCGCAACGCAAGTGGAAAATGAACACATATTTTCGAGAAGGCAGAACCGCTAGTACTGATGTACAGAGTGCGCTGCGTCCACTAGCGGCGTGTGTGCGTGATTAGGAGATGTCAGACTCTGCTCGTGTCCGGCCAACATAACGTCTAAACACCCAAAGTTTCCTGGTTTGGATCCGTACAAAATCACGCACAAAAATGCGCATCGTATGACCGCTATCGCGTCTTCCGTGAAAAAATACGTCTGCGTTCGGACGCACTTTTTTACCTTCGCGTGTAAAAATGCTTTCGTTTGACCCTAGCCTTAGATGTTGGGATGCAATCCGGCACTGGATGTCAGCCAAGCCTCTGGGGCCTCCCACAGCTCACTGATGTCATCGGACATGGGCGTGATGATGTTAGTTGTCAGTTAACCCCCTAGCCGCCAAGGGATATCCCTATGGAAATCCCTATGGTGGAGATATGTGGGTCGTTTGAACCCATGTACAGTGTATCCCGATCAGTGGCATCTGGAGGGTCATGTTTGGAATCATTGGAAAGGCAAGAACTTTTCCAGTGATACCAAACATGATCATGTTTTGAGTTAAACCAAGACTTTAAAATAAATAACTAAATACATAAAAAAAGTGTTTTACTTTTTTTGTCTGGGTCGTATAATAAAACAGTACTTCAAATTGCATTTAAACATGATGGGCACAAAACAGTCAAAATGAGCTCCGCACACTGAGCATTTCACCTCTGTGTGCTGAGCTCATTTTGACCGTTTTGTGCTCATCATGTTTAAACGCGGTTTGAAGTCCTGTTTTATTATACGACCCAGACAAAGTAGTGAAGGGGGTTAAAAAAAAAAGTAAATATTGGGTATTTCTAAATGCAGGACAAAATTTAAAAACTATCTAGCCGGGGTCTTTTTTTGGCGGTTGTAGATTTGGGGGTCAGAGCTAAATTTTTTCATCATATTTCATAAATTTATTTATAGTAAATTATATGATATGATGAAAATAATGGTATTTCTAGAAATTCAATTTAATGGCGATAAAAACAGTATATATTATGTGTGGGTACAGTAAACGAGTAAGAGGAAAGTTAGAGCTGAACACAAGCAACGCAGAAATGGAAAAACAGAAGCGGGGGATTTCAGACAGACAATGGTAAAACAGTCTGGTCACTGAGGTTAAAATCCAGGCTTAAACTTTAACGCGTGGTCTTCTGTGCCCCAGCAGACTGTCCCAGGTGCATGCACTCAGCCTGATTGAATCCCCTTAAAAGAGAGACACGCCCTAAGAATCAGGCTTTTGCATTTAGTGTGTTTTCATTCACACCTGAAGTGCACCCTGAAACCTTTCAAACTATCTCGCTTCCCAAGCAACCTGGACCCTGTTTCTTTTGCCTCCAGTTTGTTCCCACAGCTTCCTATAACCCCAGCATCTCCAGTTGCTCTGCGACCTCTTGCCTCTCCTGTTTTGTTCCTGTACCCACAACCCTGTGTCTTCAGTGTCTCCTGTGCCCTTCTGTGAGTTTCCAGTGTTTTTCTCTTCTGCTTTCCAGCCCTGTTCCTGCCCTGTCCAGCTATCTGCTGTCCAGCCCTGTTCTTAGTAGGGAGGAATCGGGGAACTATAGGCCAGTTAGTCTTACGTCAGTAGTGGGGAAATTAATGGAAACCATGTTAAAGGAAAGGATTGTTGCACATCTAAAAACACATAGATTACAGGATCAGAAACAACATGGGTTTACCTCAGGGAGATCATGCCAAACTAATCTTATTGATTTTTTTGATTGGGTAACAAAAATAATAGACACAGGTGGTGCAGTAGACATTGCTTATTTAGATTTCAGTAAGGCATACTGTTCCGCATAGAAGGCTTATCAATAAATTGCAATCTTTGAGCTTGGATTCCAATATTGTTGAATGGATTAGGCAGTGGCTGAGTGACAGGCAACAGCGGGTTGTGGTAAGTGGAGTTTATTCTGCGCAAGGTCTTGTTACCAGTGGGGTACCTCAGGGGTCAGTACTTGGACCCATTCTCTTTAATATTTTTGTTAGTGATATTGCAGAAGGTATTAATGGAAAAGTATGTCTTTTTGCTGTTGACACAAAGATTTGCAACAGGGTTGACGTTCCTGGAGGGATCAGCCAAATGACAAATGATTTAGGTAAACTAAAAAAATGGTCGGAGCTGTGGCAATTGAGGTTTAATGTGGATAAGTGCAAGATAATGCACCTGGGACGTAAAAACCCAAGGGCTGAATATAGAATATTTGATACAGTCCTAACCTCAACATCTGAGGAAAGGGATTTAGGGGTTATTATTTCAGAGGATCTAAGGGTAAGTAGTCAATGTAATAGAGCAGCAGGAAATGCTAGCAGAATGCTTGGTTGTGTAGGGGAGAGGTATTAGCAGTAGGAAAAGGGAAGTGATCATGCCACTGTACAGAGCACTGTTGAGGCCTCACTTGAAGTACTGTGTGCAGTACTGGAGACCGTATCTCCAGAAGGATATAGACATCTTAGAGAGAGTTCAGAGAAGGGCTACTAAAAGGGTGTACGGCTTGAAGGAGAAAAGTTACCAGGAAAGGCTTAATGATCTTAACATGTACAGCTTGGAAAAAAGAACGAGACAGAGGAGATATGATAGAAACATTTAAATACGTAAAGGGAATCCACAAGGTAGAGGAAGGGAGTATATTTAAAAGGAAACAAAGTAGCAAAACAAGAGGACATAGTCTTAGATTAGAGGGGCAAAGGTTTAAAAGTAACATCAGGAAGCATTATTTTACTGATAGGGTGGTGGATACATGGAACAGCCTTCCAGTTGAAGTGGTAGAGGCCAAAACAGTAATTGAATTTAAGCAAGCATGGGATAGGCATAAGGCTATCCTAAACAAAAGATAAATCCAGGTAAAGTATCCATGTAATTGGACAGACTAGATGAGCCGAAAGGTTCTTATCTGCTGACATTTTTCTATGTTCCTTGCCCTGTCCAGCTATCTCCTGTCCAGACCCATTCCTGCCCTGCCTACCGTCTGTGATCAGCCCCAGTGCTGCCCTATTCTTGGTTCCACAGTTATTCCCTTTTAATTTAGTTTACACCGGTTGTTTGCTTTATCCTTGTTTGCCTTATCTCTTAATAAAACCCCTTGTACATCAGCATCTGTCTTTAGCTTTTGACATATTGCATGAATTCTGGGTTCAGACCCCCTGTGCACTGTGACTACTTGATACAGTGTGCCTTAGATAAGTCAGAACGTTTTTTCTGTACCCAGGATTTCTCATGTTAACAATGTTCACTTCAGTATGGTCGCTGGAATGTAATGGCGTGTGACAGTCTAATGCGTTTCTCCCCTACCTGTGGCCTTTCTCAAGAATAACATATATATTTAATATGGAGTGAGTGATTGCAATAATAAACCTGTGCGAGCGGAAGGGGTGAATGCAATGCCCCTATTCTTATACAGGCAGCCCCCACATTATTAATATACTTTACTTCTTCTCCCGGGGGGCTTCCTCAGCATTGGCATTTTTATTTATTTCACGTGCAGCGTGTGGTGGCCCTAATAAACAAATGGGAGAGGAGCACGCCCTAATAAACAAATGGAAGAGGAGTGGTGACGGAATATAGCAGGACGGAATAACTAAAAGCATTGCTTTTTCAGAAAGGCCGGTTTTGATAATCTCAATTTATTTGCCCAAGGACACGTTCAATATGGACTCATATTTATATATAAAACCATTTTATATTACTGTTCAGATTAAAAAGTAATATAAAATCTAACCATACCATGGATGTGCCATGTATGTTAATATTCTAATTCTTTCACATGTCTTCTGTATTCCATAGTGTCGAGTTGAGTTACACAACCATTTCATTATTAGAACGCTTTCTAGAACCACTTGATGTTTTCAATTTATTGTGACTACATAATTAGATTAGCTGCATTACCGCTATATATACAAACCAAATCATGCCACACAGAGTGTAGTCTCCCTCTATCTGGAGCTATATTGATATTTTCTACGTACGCTAAAAATCCTCTAGTGACATGTGATGGATGATCAATGTTGGCAGCTGAGAAAGAGAAAGGAAGCCTAAATGAGGCTTGAAAGGAAACGGTAAATTTAGGAGTTAAGCATGCATCACTCAAGAAAGCTTTTGAAATAGTTCTGAGACAACATCTGCTATGGGAAAATCGAGAACGAAATCATGGAGTCAACAATATTTTTAAATGACACCCTTTTAACGCCTCAGAATCATTCTGTAACATATTAATTCAAAAGATCTGAGTGCTTGAAAATGTAAAGTTCACACAGAACATAATCATTCATTTTCTAGCCATAAACTGATTAGTTGTAATTGGCATTGACTTAAACCAAGTGTTAATCTTGGAGAACAAAAACATGTTTATGAGGGAAATGGGAACAGGCATCGGCACTAGTGTCCAATTTTTGTTCTCCGCAAGTGTTATTCGCCTTGCCCTTGAAACCGGCTTTTGTCTAATCTTTAATTCAAGATTAAATATATCAATAACCATCTTGCTAAAAAAAATAACTAAAAGGATAAATAGTAATGTCAGCATAAACAGTCCATTTTGTATTAAATTTTATTTAGCTTGTTAACCATATTAATGTGATCTAGTTAGCTTTGGGGACCTAAGCCACGCCTGTTATATAAACATATCAGGATTGTTACACAGTCAGGGTTATTCAGAGAGCGTGAAAAGCAGGAGAATGACTGGAGAATGAAAAATTCTAGGTCAAAATAGCCGATTTGGAAAGTGAGATGAAAGGGAGAATTTTTCTAGTTTGGCTATTTTGACCTAGAAATTTTTCATTCTCCAGTCATTCTCCTGCTTTTCACGCTCTCTGAATAACCCTGTATATTTAATTGTGCAAATAGTGAAAATCATCTTTCACGGAAATCACCCCGAACACTTCAGGTTCACCAAGATCTGTCCATATAGCCTCAAATGATATGATGATCATATTTTGTGAACTAACTCCCCATCATTTATATTATCTAAATAAGAAGGTTAAAAATCTTTTGTAATCTTAAAATTGTATAATATTTAACATTGTTTGATCTGTGTAACGAAGTGTTCTCCTCTTGGTGTTTTGTATTCAGGTGCACCCTCCAGTTATGCTTAGTATAGGAAGAGGGCTGCCTCTCTTGTTGCTGCATTATATATGTTGAGGGCTGACAACCCTCCAGGCATGCACCCCTCCATGTCACAGATGTGCCATCACAGGTTCTATTTAACCTTGAACTAAAGGGAGCTGCAGGAACGATGCTGTCCTCAATAAGTGTTTAAGCCCAGTCATGTGGTGTTTAAGAGTAGAACCTCTCAGAGATTAGGGATGAGCTGTTCGGTTCGATCGGTTCAGAGTTCGATTCGAACATTGGCCATTCGAAAGTTCGCGAACTACAAACATTTCCACGTGTTCGGTTCGAATAAAAAAAATAAATTGAAAAAAGTATAAAAAAATGCTTAAAAAATCCTAAACAAATCTAAAAATAAAGAGACTCATTATTGCAGAATATTATAAGCAATGGTTTATTAGATATTGAATTAAAACGGGAATTTTTTTAACATTGAAGCCTATGGGATAAAACATTTTTTTTTTAAATAAACAGGTTTTTTGTTTTGTTTTGTTAATGTAGCAATATTGGTAGTGAAAAGGTTAAACAATACTCAAACAGCAAGCTTTGTTCTATAATTTCTGTATATTTTTAATCATATTAATACTTAAGATTTTACTATATTGTAGCTAGGATTCATGATCCAGGACATTGCTCTTGGTTTCTTTACTACAAAATGTTTACATTGCATAATTGTGCATACAAATGACCTAGAAATAGCTATTTTTATTGTTTAAAAAAACAACAAATTAATGCACAACAAATGAAATACTTGTTTTCATAAATCTTTCCTTTTATTGGCTAGTTTGTACGCAAATGTAGCTGGATTCTTACCCCCACAAATTAACTAACATAATTGCATTCATGTTGTCATCAGCAATGATCAATAGCTGCCTAATTGCTTAACTTAGTAGCAGAAAACATTAGACGATTTTAAATGAATCTTAAGCAACACAGATCAATCTACATTAGTAATTAGTCATTCTCTATATTGTGCTTGTTTTCATTTCATCTACTAAAATAGTAAAACAATATATAGCTAGGCTTAACATACTTTTTATTGGGCTTATATTATTATGCTGAACGTTCAAGATTCTCCAATCCAACTCGTTTATAGAAAAAAGCAGAAATATTATGCAATTATTATTATTAACTATTATTGACAGTGATCAATAGCTTACAACCCTGATGCACAATTAACAGTGATGGATAGATAGATAGATAGATAGATAGATAGATAGATAGATAGATAGAATTCATTAGCAAGGTTATTCAGAGAAAGGTGAAAATCAGGAGAAAAGAACAATCTAGACCAAATAGCCGATTTGGAAAGTGAGCTAAATGGGAGAATTTTTGGGGTTTGGCTATTTTGACCTAGAATTTTCACTTCTGCCAGTCATTCTCCTGAGTTCACCTTTCTTTGAATAGACCTGTAGATGTGGAAAGCAGTTCAGTGTTATACAGGAGACAATAGGTTGATGTGACAAATGTACTTTGGAATGCAAAAGCCGGTTAGTATATATAGTTATATATAATATATATATTTAGTATAGTTAGTATATTTCCTGATGGATTTTTAAATTATAACGTTGAGATAATTGTTAATGTGATGCTGATGAATTATTGGTCATTTCCATTCTTACATCGATGTTGATAGGAAATCGTTAATTGCAGTATGGGGTTCTTGGGACAATCAGATATGATTTAGATAGTGTCCTATACCAAAATTAAATACAATTAATTAAATCTTACATAGACTTTAATGTTAGCTTTTTCATCTATATTTAATTTCTAGTGTTTTTTGTTTATGTTGTTATCTTTGCACTTTCTCACTGACACAGCAAATATAACAGAATCCTGAATAGAGGAACATAGCACGTTACTCATTCTTCCACCATTACAATAGAGAATGCAGGCTGGAGGATTGTGACTGATTCTTAGAAGTCCTTTAGGTTGGGTACAGTTTCTCAAACAAGGTTAATCAGAGAGAGAGGTGAAAACAGGAGAATGACTAGAGAAGTGAAAATTCTAGGATAAAATAGCCAAATCAGAAAAATTCTCCCATTTATCTAAATTTCCAATTCCTATTTTGACCTAGAATTTTCACTTCTCCAGTCATTCTCCTGGTTTTCACCTCTCTGAATAACCCTGAAAGTCTGCAAATGAGTGGTACCTGCAAATCGACAAGACCAACACAATTGGAACATTGCTGTGTTGTTACTTAGTGATGGGCCAAACACCCCCGTGTTCGGTTCACATTCGAACTCGAACATCGGAAAAAGTTCGAACGCGAACACGATTCGAACGCAATGCAAGTCAATGGGGCTCAAAAGTTCGAAAATTAAGGTCCCCTCCAGAGGGCATATATGCAAGATATTGGTCATAAAAGTTGTATGGGGGTCCGGGTACTGCCCTGTGGGACAGGAAACAATGAAAAACAAATTAAAAAAACAAAAACGTTTTTAACCATTTCACTGATGAATGCTGAGCCATTTCACCGCTGTGCGCTGAGCTCATTTTTACTGCTTTTGATCATGTTTAAACGCGATTTGAAGCCATGGGAAACGTTTGAGCAATAACGAGTGAGAAAAATTCCGATCTTAACGCAAACGTTAATGCTCACTTGCGTGAGCGTTAACGTTTGCTGCGGTGTTCTCCGCATATTACAATCCAAACGCAAACGGGTTAAGTAATCAAATTTGTAAGAAGAAGAATTAATGCAGCATATGAATCCTTACACTGCCGGGCAGCACCTCTACAGTATTATTAATGCAGCATATGAATCCTCACACTGCTGGGCAGCACCTCTACAGTATAATTAATGCAGCATATAAATCCTTACACTGCCGGGCAGCACCTCTACAGTATAATTAATGCAGCATATGGATCCTTACACTGCCGGGCAGCACCTCTACAGTATAATTAATGCAGCATATGGATCCTTACACTGCTGGGCAGCACCTCTACAGTATAATAGTGCAGCATATGAATCCTCACACTGCCGGACAGCACCTCTACAGTATAATAGTGCAGCATATGGATCCTTACACTGCTGGGCAGCACCTCTACAGTATAATAGTGCATTATATGAATCCTCACACTGCCGGGCAGCACCTCTACAGTATAATAATGCAGCATATGAATCCTCACACTGCCGGGCAGCACCTCTACAGTATAATTAATGCAGCATATGAATCCTTAGGCTAGGGTCAGACTAACGCATTTTTCACGTTGTCCGTGTAAAAGTGCGTTCGAACGAATGGACGTATTTTTTCACGGAATACGCGATAGCGGTCATACGATGCGCATTTTCGTCCGTGATTTTGTACGGATCATCAATAAAACACTTTTTGTGTCTGGACGTTATGTTGGCCGGACGTGTGCAGCGTCTGACGTCTCCCAATCACGCAAACACGCCGCTATGCGGCCGCAGCGCACTCTGTACGTCAGTAGTAGCGGTTTGACGTTCTCGAAAAAATGCATTCGTTTGCCACTTGCGTTGCGCGGATGAACTTTTGTGCGGCCATTCGTCGTATGTTCCCCGGCATTGGACGTCATTTGCTGCTAGCACGGCCGTGATTTCGTGCGGTTAAACGCACGTTAAAAATGCTTTCGTCTGACCTTAGCCTTACACTGCCGGGCAGCACCTCTACAGTATAATTAATGCAGCATATGAATCCTCACACTGCGGGCAGCACCTCTACAGTCTGATGCTAGCTTTAGGCTGGGGTCAGACGAGCGTAGTGTTCACGTCCGTGATTGTGCCTAAGGCTGGGGTCAGACCAGCGCATTTTTAACGTGCGTTCTGGCGCACTTAATCACGGCCGCACTAGCAGCAAATGACGGGCAATGACAGCCAATATACGAAGTACGGTCGCACGAAAGTCCGGCTGCGCAACGCAAGTGGAAAATGAACGAATTTTTTCGATAACGCTGAACCACTAGTACGGACGTACAGAGTGCGCTGCGCCTGCTAGCGGTGTGTGTGTGTGTGATTTGGAGACGTCAGACCCTGCTCGTGTCCGGCCAACATAACGTCCAGACGCAAAAAGTTTCCTGGTTTGGATCCGTAAAACATCACGCACGAAAATGCGCATCGTATGACCGTTTTCGCCTATTCCGTGAAAAAATACGTCAATGCGTTCGGATGCACTTTTTTACGTTCGCGTGTAAAAATGCTTTCGTTTGACCCTAGCCTAAAAGTACGTCCGTGATAGCATGACAGAAAGCCCATTGGAGCCTGACACCTGAAGTACGTCCGCACTGAACTGCGGACGCACAACGGCCGCGGCCCACGGACGCAAGGCAGGCAAGAACGTACATCCCCTAGAACGGCCGCACAAAGTGCGCTGCGTCCGCAACGTCTGCATAGCTTTGTGTGTGAGTGATGGAACGTGGTCAGACGGACTGCATTTATACGTCCAGCATTTTTCACGGACAAAATGGTTTTGCTTTTTAATTTATTTTCCCTCCTACATCCGTCAAAATATACGTCAGTGAATAAACGGACTGTGTGGCCACTACTGTGTCTTCCATACTGTACTGACGTACGTCTGTGTGCGTAGAAATCACGCTCGTCTGACCCTAGCCTAAGGCTAGGGTCAGACTGAGGCAGTGCGAACGCGCGTTCTGGCGCACATAATCACGGCCGCACTAGCAGCAGATGACAGGCAATGACGGCCAATATACGACGTACGGTCGCACAAAAGTCCGGCCGCGCAACGCAAGTGGAAAATGAACGCATTTTTTCGAGAACGTTAAACCGCTGGTACTGACGTACAGAGTGCGCTGCGGCCGCATAGCAGCGTGTGTGCGTGATTAGGAGACGTCAGACGCTGCTAGTGTGCGGCCAACATAACGTTCAAACAGCCGGATTTCCCTAGACTTCTTTTTACCCCACCGTCATGAAATACGTCCAGAATTGCGCATCGTCTGACCACTTAAGCGTATTCCGTGAAAAAATGCGTGCGCACGCATCGACGTACATTTTGACGGTGGCCGCAGAAAATGCGCTCATCTGTCCCTAGCCTTAACCGGCACGCTGTGTGCAGCTTCTGAGAAGATATGCTATTAGTGTAGCGGGGAAGCCTGCTGCGCATTTTGCATCGCTCCCTCTACACTAATAGCGCGCCGGTGTATGCAGCTTCTAACAGCGTGGGAGACGGGAGGCTGCGCTTGTTGGTGGCTCCAAGAATCAGGTGAGTATTAGAAAGAAAAATAAAAAGTTTTATTTTATTACATTTAAAAATGTCCTCAGATTTTTTTTTTTTTTAAAAAATGTGTTGCCTTACCTTAGCCTGGTGGTCAGTGGGGGCTCCCTGGATCCTGGTTGTGGGGGGGGGGTCTGCCGTGGCCGCAGGTGCAGTGGCTCCCTCCCTGCGCCGCCTCTCTGCCACATGCACTCGGCCGGCCAGCCCACACAGTCGCAGCTCTGTCATCCGGTGGCTGCTCGCTCCTCAAGGTGGTTATTGGTCATTGGGAGGCCCCGGCGGTCAGCCCTCTACAGTGTCTGATTAGAGGGCCGCGTCAACCTGATGTTTTAGTAACAAGGTGTGGGAAATGTTGAATCCCATAGGCTTCAATGTTAAAAATATTCCCGTTTTAATTCACTATCTAATGTTGCTTATAATATTCTGCAGTAAAGAGTCTCTTTATTTTTAGATTGTTAAGCATTTTTTAAGCATTTTTTTAAAAAATTTCAAATTTATTTATTTCTTTGAACTTTTTGCGAACGTCCCGAAAAGCTCGCAGTTCGCGAAATTTCGAATAGCCGATGTTCGAATCGATCATCGTACCGATTCGAACCGGCAGCCCATCCTTATTGTTACTCTGCATGGCAAGTTAATTTGTTTGTTCTTGTCCATTGACATCTTTGGCTGGTATAGACAACAGATTATACAGGGTTATTCATAGAGATCCGAATGGCTGGAGAAAGGTAACCGAACGCTGAAAATCAGCGTTCGGTTACCTTTCTTGGCCATTTGGCTATCCAGAGAGCAGGCAATATGCCAAATCCTGGCGAATTGCCTGCACATTCGGTGTCTGTTCGAGGGCAGTGAAATCCCCATGAAAAAGCACTGCTTCGGCTATTCAGAGAACACAAACCAGCAGTGAAAGGTTCCCAAAATGCCCTGCCATTCGGTGGTTTAATTCGACAGGTTTATTCAGGAGAATCCCATCGGCTTCAATGTTAAAAATATTCCCGTTTTAATTAAATATCTAATAAACCGTTCATTATAAAATTCTGCAGTAAAGAGTCTCTTTATTTATAGATTTTTTTAGGATATTTTAAGCATTTTTTTGTATTTTTTTTTAACTTATTTTTTCTGTAACAGGCCTTTTTATTATCATTCATTGGACCTCATATGTAAATTTCAGACATTTTTGCTCAGTAGTTTCTTTGCAAACAGCGTTTCACTTTTCAAACCTTCAAGCAAACTGTTTTCCTAATTTATTCACTGCTAGGGATGAGCGTTCGGCTCGATTCGAACATCGGCCGTTCGAGTGTTGGGCGAACGCCGAACATTATGGGATGTGAGCGGTTTGTTCGACCGCGGACATTCCATAATAAAAAATGCATCCACAGGTCTCCTAAATGTACCGGCGGGTGCCGGTACATTTAGGAGACCTGTGGCTGCGTCCCCCGGCCCCCGTATCTCACAGCTGTCCTGCAGCTGTCCCGGCCTCCTGTTCCCTGGTCAGTCAGCTCTTCCGATCCATCTGGCCGCTGCTCCTCTCTGCCCCACGTCTTCATGCAGAATGATCTGATTGGGCAAAGTCCTGCGCCTGACCTGGACTTCGCTCAATCAGGGCTCTGATTCAATATTGAGCAAAGTCCAGGTCAGGTGCAGGACTTTGCCCAATCAGAGCTCAGCATGAAGATGAGGCATGGGGCAGAGCTTTAACCAAGCTCTGATTGGTTAAAGTTGGTGCAAGACTTTAACCAATCAGAGCTTGGTTAAAGCTCATCTTCATGCTGAGCTCTGATTGGGCAAAGTCCTGCACCTGACCTGGACTTTTGCCCAATCAGGGCTCAATATTGAATTAGAGCCCTGATTGGGCAAAGTCCAGGTCAGGCGCAGGACATTGCCCAATCAGATCATTCTGCATGAAGAAGTGGGGCAGAGAGGAGCCGCGGCCAGACAGATCGGAGGAGCTGACGGACCGGGGAAAAGGAGGCCGGGACAGCTGCAGGAAAGGTGAGTTACGGGGGCTGGGGGCCGCAGCCACAGGTCTCCTAAATGTACCGGCAGCCGCAGGTACATTTAGAAGAACTGCGAACACATTTCGCGTATTCGACCCATATAGGTTTACATTGTGTTCGAGTTCGTATTCGAACATTTCGGCCGTTTGGCTGTTCAGATACAAACCGAACACAGGGGTGTTCAGCTCATCCCTATTCACTGCCTTCTTCTGCGGTGTCGGCTTTTTCCAGAGGCTTCACTGCATGTGAGCGGCTCCTGCTTGGGTTTTTCCAGCGTCTTCGATGGGTTAATCCAGATTTTCCCTGTAATTCGACAGTCCTGTGGTGCTTGCTGAATACACCGCAGGGTGGCTGAAATGGGAAAGCCGATTTGCACCGAATTGAAGAGAACGAAAAGTCACAGAACGTAATCTCTTTGAATAACCCTGTATGTCTCAAGAAGCAAGGTTAGGGCACTCTAGCAGGGTTATTCAAACTGAGCCGATCTGGCCCTGAAAGGTAACCGAACACTGAAATTTAGCGTACGGTTACCTTTCCTGGCCATTCGGCTATTCAGAGAGCAGGCAGTTTGCCAAATCTTGGTGAATTGCCTGCACATACGGTCCCTGTTCGGTGCCTGTTCGAGGGCAGTGAAATCCCCATAGAGAAGCAATGCTTTGTCTATTCAGAGAACACAAAACAGCAGGGAAAAGTTGCCGAAATGCCCTGCTATTCGGTGGTCTCATTCGACAGATTTATTCAGGCGATTCCCATAGGCTTCAATGTTAAAAATATTCCTGTCTTAATTCAATATCTAATACACCATTTCATTTTATATTCTGCAGTAAAAAGTCTTTTTATTTATAGATTTTTTAGGATCTTTTAGGCATTTTCTGGGATTTTTTTTGCAAACTTTTTTTTCCGTTTTTTTTTTTAAATCGTTTATTCCTTTTTCTGTAACAGCCCTTTTTATTATCATTCATTGGATCTTATATGTAAATTCCAGGCATTTTAATTCAATCGTTGTTTTGCAAACAGCGTTTCAAATTTCAAACTTTCAAGAGTACTGTTTTTTATTTTTTACCTCATTCGTCTGCGTGTCTTGTTTTCCGGCGGCTACTCTGCGCTATGATCGATGGCTAGTCGGGTGTCTCTGGCACATTCAGCCGGGGTAATCCAGCTGTTTTCTGCAGGTTTCTGTGAGTGTTCGGCGGGTTTGCGGCGAGTGTTCGGCGGGTTTCCGGCGAGTGTTCGGCGGGTTTGCAGTTTTCCCTGCACTACGGGGGCCCTGCGGTGCTTGCTGAATACACCACAGGGTTGGTGAAATAGGATCGCCGAATTGCAGGGAACAAAAAGTCACCGAACGTGCGGTGACTTTAGATTCTCTTTGAATAACCCTGTAGGTTATTATGGATCAGTGTGACCAATCAGAATTAATAGCTACATCCACATGTGTGTGCAGCAGGTTGTTAAAAAGTGTGCATGAAAGAATTTAAGAAATAATGCCCACGAGGGGACTTATTCCAGTTGGAGCAGAAATCTGTTAATGCTGACTCACAGATTTACCCTTCCTGGTAACACAATAGTGCTAGCAGGTTACTGCTGGCTGTCCGCTGCCTTATGCAAAGTCCAGGACCCCTTGGTTTCTAATAAAGTGGACCCTTGAGGGCCTTTAGGGAGCCCAAAGACCACTGAACCTTCATCCATCCCAATGATGTGAGGATTATCTACTTTCCGTATGATTTTGTTTACGTATTTGCCATTCCACAGTTGCAAATGTATGTATTGATCCTATTATAACAATTGCCTCTGCGTTTTTCTAACTATCCTAATAATATTAACCCCTTCACTACCAATATTGAGATATCTCTGGCTTCAAAAGGCACCATCTGGTGCCCCGATATCGCAATATCTCAGCATGCTGATCTGCTATCCAAAAGCAAGTGAAATTTGTTTGCCGAAAACAAATTTCATTTGCTTGTGGGCTGCAGAAGGTGCCCCCCAAAGTTTTAGCCCTGTCGGCATAATGCCCAAAGAGCTAAAACTGTAAAATCAGCTGCTCAAAGCTCTGAAGTATCGGGCTTTTAGCAGCGCATGCAGGGAGAAAAAGAAGAAATTAGACTAGTTGCCTAAACCTGTAACTCAATTTGACTACAGATGGCGCTATCTACTGGCTAAAAATAGGTTATTTACAGTAAGAAATACAATAGGTATAAGCTAAAATATCTCTTACTTCAAAATTAATTAAAAATTATTTTACAAAAAAACACTTTTTTCTGACATTGTTTTTTGTAAAATCACTTAATAGTGAAGGAGTTAAGATATGGACAAATGTTTAGTAGATTTTTTAAAACTACTGTTTCTAGTAATATTACTACCACTAATAATGACAATCATAAAAATGAAGTTTATTACTTTCACAGCACTTAATGCATTATGCAATGAATTAGTCATTTATGATGAGAATACACACCTGCAAATATGTTTACAATATGTCAGAACTGACATGTTATCCAATATAGAGAAATACAATCAAACCTCCAGGAACATTTTGATGAAGATCCTAATAATACACTTACATATGATTTTGCATAGACGCCATTTGACAATTTGCAGTTGTTTTTTTTTCTTGATAATAATAATAATAAAAAAATAAATAAAAGCTATTCACAAATAAATATTTAAAACCTACTGTGTTCCAATTTTTTTTTTAATCACAATTGTTCTGATTATTCTATACAGCACTCGTCTGCAGCCCATGAAAACACTTTGCTTGTGAATCATGTCACAACAAAAAAGGATGCATGTCATCCTGTGGGGTTTGTTTGTTTGACTTTTTATAAATTAGAGAGCTAACACAAGCAATAGACTAATCGGACTGCCAGAAACAGTGTGCAAGGGCTAATCCATCTTCTTTAAAAAGTGCTGACAAGGTAACTAAGGATTGCCTGGATCTCTCATTACTATTTTCATTGTGAAACTCTGTGCCAATCATGTTTATTGCCTGATGTAGATACTGTATAGCTTGCTTCTGTGTTATCACATTCTATTTTTCTTTTCTTTCCTGCTTTATACATAATGCGCTATATTACATTCTTCACGCAAAAAGACTCGTGCAAAGCAAAAATCTTTGCGCCAAGCGTTAAACATTTGCGTGCACAAAGCACCGCTGGAATTACAATCCTCGCGGCTTTTCTCTTCCTCCGATCAATTGCGCGCGCAAACAGGACGCGTCCAAATGCACGTGCAGTACCGTCTCGCGCAAAACTCTTTGCAGCGCAGTCTTTTTTCGAGATTCAGCCAATCAGAAATAAGAACCTGTCTCACGTTAATAAATAGCGTCTGCCACTGACAATCCGAGCATATATGCTGCAGCAATAATACATGCACACACAACTTCATCCATTGTATTGGTTTGGTATGAGTTGAATGGGCCACTGTGCTTTGGTGCATTCCTTTTTATGGGGCCTGGATATTTGGGGTTAGCCAGGTTGTTCAAATTTGCCATTAGCACCAGCTTTTAGGAGTTGCTAAAATTATGCACAAAGCCCATGCGGTAATTACCGCAAAATAGATTGTAATACCATACTCGTACCAGCGCACCTTCTCATTAGCGCTCACAATGTTAAGTATAGGATGCGCGCAGTACAGTAAGCTCGCGCAGGGTTCGCGCAGGTTCACCCGCGGTAGACGATTGTGCGCAGTTGTTGCACTGACTATGTAATACGGGATTCGGCGCTAATGGTTTTACCCCATGTGTTAATGGTTATTTGCACCGGCGCAAATGTTTGTGTGAAGATTGTAATTTTGGCCAATGTGTTTTAATTCTGCTAACACTATTATACAAAATGTTGTAATATAACATGTAACCTAAATGCACTAATGCTAGCAAATGTGTGATGATGTAATAAATTATTTAATATTTATTATCTACTTAATATCGAAATGTGAAACATGGGCAATGTTAATGCTAAAAGCACATAGGAGATACATGTATTTCTTCAGTTCCAAAATTTGTGGACATTTTTCCTCTCGGAGCTTAAGTAATTCCAATAATTTTTGCTTACAGGTTATTTTTACATTTCACATGCAGTATAAGTGCCATCCTCACTGGAGAACAGTGGTTAGTAAACTTTTTTTTTCTTCTGCTGGATGTAGCCAGTAAATTTAGATATTATGGTGAACAGTAAGGCTGGGGTCAGACCAGTGCACTTTTAACGTGCGTTCTGGCGCACTTAATCACGGCCGCACTAGCAGCAAATGACGGGCAATGACAGCCAATATACGAAGTACGGTCGCACGAACGTCCGGCCGCGCAACGCAAGTGGAAAATGAACGCATTTTTTCGAGAACACAGAACCGCTAGTACGGACGTACAGAGTGCGCTGCAGCGGCATAGCGGTGTGTGTGTGTGTGATTTGGAGACGTCAGACCCTGCTCGTGTCCGGCCAACATAACGTCCAGACGCAAAAAGTTTCCTAGTTTGGATTCGTAAAACATCACGCACGAACATGCGCATCGTATGACCGTTTTCGCATATTCCGTGAAAAAATACATCAATCCGTTCGGACGCACTTTTTTACGTTCGCGTGTAAAAATGCTTTCGTTTGACCCTAGCCTAATGCATTGTGTGCTTTTCAATGTTAATCCTAAAATGAGCACCACAAAAAAAAATTATTAATAAAAAAATACTATGGTCCCAGGACTTCCCTCTATATTTTTGTATTGACATTGCTGATACGAGTGTTCCAGGGGAGACTCTATATAATCTTATTAAGTGTTGCATGTTTTATATAAAATTATCAACCGGAAAATATTGCAGATATTTCTATAAATAACTATCTCCAAGTTACTTGAACCAAAATTCTAGTAAACCCGCTGATCATTAATTCATCAGCATCACAAGAGCTTAAATTATTATTTTTTTAATTTCCCGGCTGCTAGTCTCCAGATCTGACACTAATGACATCGGCACCTAGAGAGAATGCCGGCATCACCCTCTGAGACCAATTGCAATCGGTCTCAGATAGACAGCCGATGGACCAGATCTGTGCATGTGGGCAGCTTGGAACCACTGTTCTACGCAGGCGCTACAGAACTTGCATATGTAAAGTGTGTAAGCCCTGTTGCGCTGCACAATTTGTGGCTTCTATGCTACTGTCATGACCGTGTCAGACATCACGGGAAAGCTGCAGGCAGGCCCATGCCCACACCTGACACTGCAGCAATTCATGTCCTCAGCCGTGTTCTACACCAGGTGTTCGGTCTGCTGGATTCCAACCCAGATTTTTTCTGCAACTTTATTCTCCCTATGTCCCAGAAGACTATCCCAGGTTCACCCCATCAAGCTGGAAGAACTACCTTTAAAAAGGAAGAAACACCCTAAAACTGG
Source organism: Leptobrachium leishanense (assembly GCA_009667805.1). Taxonomy (NCBI): domain Eukaryota; kingdom Metazoa; phylum Chordata; class Amphibia; order Anura; family Megophryidae; genus Leptobrachium; species Leptobrachium leishanense. Next base: position 108,679,104 of record CM019064.1, on the reverse strand, counting down.
GCTTCTGCACTGAGTGTGTAGCACAGTGTCATAGTGCATCTAGAAGCATGTGCTCCACGTTCCTAGACTGCTGGATTCCAAGCTCTTTGTACCCTCCAAAGCTTCCTGCCGTCGTCCCTTAAATGTTCTGCAGTGTCTCCTCAAGCCTTCTGCTGTGCCCTAGGCTTCAAGCCTCCTGCATTGCCCTCTGCCTTCCAGAGACTCTTGCTGTGTTCTCAGCCTCCAGAGCCTCCTGCTGTGCGTAAGCCTCCAAACATTCCTCATGCCCTCTGTCTTTATAGGTTTTTCATGCCCTCAGCCTCCAGAGCTTCCTTGTCTCCCCACTGTCGTCAGTGTCTTTTGTGCCCTCCTGTGAGTCCCCGGTGAGTCTCTCTGGCCAATTATTTAAGGGAAAAATAGGGACCTCTATTTTTTAATAGAGTGTTCCTTTAACTTCTTTATAACCAATATTGACTAGTTTTAGTACTATGGGTATGTCAGGATACAGGTTCCGGGGCGGCAAGGTCGAGCCAATGTGCAATGAATGAGTCTTACAAGGCAGATATATATGTATATAAAACAGATTTATTGAAAGACACAGAAGAAATTACTAAAGGCAATAAACAATATAGGAAGGGTTATACAAAAGAGGGAGGATGCTGAATAAATGATATCAATAGGTAAGCTGAAGTTACAGAGAAGGAATAGGCAGAAATGCTAGACTAGAACTAAAGGATAATATCAATATAAGAATGAAGCAGACACAGATAATGAACAGGGAGAAATAAATATATATATATATATATTCAGATAAAGAAAGGGAAAGCAATGGAGTAGGAAGGAACTAGAGAGGATATATTATATATGCAGATTGCAGGTACAGACAAAAAGGAAGACAGAGTAGAATAGGCTATAACATGCACTAAGAAAGGATAAGCGACTAAATGCAAGAGTACTGAATATATAAGAAACTGTAGATCAGGGGAAGTAGTAATAACAGCGAAGTATAATATAAAGGAATATATATCTGAGTCCTCATAGAACAGTCTTATAATGGGTTCCAGGCAAGTCCTTGTACTTCGAATATCAAGGAGGATTGGAGGATCAAGCAGGTCTGAGGATATGGAATTTCAGAAGGGTATCTTGAGAAATAAATCCAGGAAGTCTGCAAACAAATAGGATATCCAGGTGGTCTGCAGAATAAGGGTTTGGAGGAATAGGATGTCCAGTGGAGTAGAAGGTGACTCAGGTATCCAGGCAAATACAGAGAGGTTAGAGGTAGCTCCTTACAGCTTGGCGATTCCAAGGCAGTGTGGAAGCATTGGAAACCATGTGTGGTCCAGTTTTATGCAGGAGCATTAGATGATCTAGGCAACACCTGAGTGCTGCACAGTTATAGATAAGTACTGAGGAGATTGTTAGTCTCACCACTACGAGCCAGATCCAGGTTTAGGCTTTTTATTACGCCGCCAGCGATTTTCCTTACAGGGTATGACATCCAAAGTGCTAACACTCTAAAACTAGCTAGAAATGTGTAAACACATCCTTGATTGGTCCAGCATGGAGTCAACTGCTGCAGTAACCTCATTTTGGTCAGCAGATAGTGATATCTGCCTGACATCTAAGTAATTACAGTAAGGAACACAAATTGAATATTTCCAGATATTTATTACTTCATTAAGTCCTTCACTCCCACGTGAACTTTCAAACATTTACGGCCAGGGGCCCGTGGATTTTTGTAAAATCATTTTTAATTGTTTATAAAGTAAGAAATAGTTGGGAATATTCCCACTGTATTTCTTACTGTCATTACCTATTTGGCAGGCAGATGTCACTACCTACTGGCCAAATAGAGTTCCTGCGTGTCGGCTGGTGAATGCTCAGTATGTCAGGAGACATTCTCCAGACGGTTTTAACCAGTTTTAGCACCTTGGGCATAATGTTCACAGGGCTAAAATATTGGTGGCACCAACTGACTCTTAACCCCTTCACTGCTGAGGCATTTCACGCCTGTGTGCTGAGCTCATTTTTACCGCTTTCGCTCATCAAGTTTAAACGCGATTTGAAGCCACATTTTAATAAATGACCCAGACATATTATATATCGTTCTTTCCGGCAGACTCCGCAGATTCATAATATATCATTTTTATATGTATACGTCATGACCTGCCTGTATATTATAACAAAAAATACAATAAAAATTGAATTTTTAATCATCTGCAGTGTGTAAAGTGTTTTTTTTCACATTTTATCACATGAGCGTTTGCGGTTATGTTTTCTATGGGGTGCGCTTGTACAAAAAAATTGAAATGGGGACTTGTTACTTTTTTTGGGGGAATTACGTGATTTTTAGCAAACGCACCCCATAGAAAAAAATCATTAGTGCAGCATCATTGTTCACATTATAATTGAAATGTGAACAATATTGCTGCATTAATAAAAACAACACACAAAAAAAACATGTTTTTTTTTATTTATTTTTTTTTTAAAATTTATTTATTATTTTTTTTTTTTTTTTTTTTTTTTTACTTTTTACCTAGTCATGTTGGGTATCATTCGAAAGGCCATGCTCAGGCCTTTCAAATGACACCCTCCATGACCCCCTAGCTGCCACGGTTCTGGAGATATCGGGGTTCACAAGAACCCCCTATCTCCACCAGGGGATTTCCTTGGGAAATCCCCGGCAGCTAGGGGTTCCCCGGCTAGCTGACGTCATCACGCTATGCGTGATGACGTCAGACAGCGAGGGGAGTCCCGGGGGTGGAGCCGCCATCCAAGATGGCGGCCCCCACCGGAGATAGGCTGCACTTCGGTGCCGCAAGGCGCTGAAGTGCAACCCAGCACTTGAGGGGTTAAAGCCAGGCATCGCTTAAAAGGGGAGACTCTCCCCTTTTAAGCGGTGCCTGGCTTTTACCGCTGCTCCTTCCCGATCGGGAGGGAGAGGGATCCGAACGGATCCCCCCCCCTCCCTTCCAGGCTATCTCCCGGCATTGCCGGGGGGTCGTCTGGAAATGACGTCATCGCGCATGGCGCGATGACGTCATTTACGCCGGGAGGCGCTTGACTTCAGCGTCTGAGGACGCTTAAGTCAGAACGCCGTGGGACCCCGGACAGAGAGGTGAGTATCTCCGCCGGGGGTCCCGCACAGCTGATGACGTGTGGGACACGTCCTCAGCATGCAACGTGCATCAATGAGGACGTGTCCCACACGTCTTCAGCAGTGAAAGGGTTAAAAGCAAACAAAATTTATTTGCAAAAACTGAATTTAATTTGCAATCATACAGCATAGCCCCAGATTGTGTTAACACAATCTCCGGTTGCTGTGTCTACTATAGCTGATTGTGTATACATGGTCACAGTAGTAATGGGTTTAAAAATGATTTTCCAAAAAACAGCTGGCTCCCAATAGCAGATTGCTAGAAATGTCATTGTAGTGAATGGGTTAATGCACAATGTCATCTGGTAAAATAGCAGATTTTCCTTTACTGCAGTAGTTGTTGAGAAAGTAGGAAATCTATGGGCTGAGGAACTATGGAGACATTGTATTTCAGTGGGCAAGCCACCAGTTGAAATGAAGAGATCTATGACATAGTGCAGTGAGAGTTTGGCATATGGAAAAAAGAGGATAAGGGATGGAATTACGTATGGGGAAAGGTATATTTCAGAAGGACGTTATGATATTGTGGTAAGGCAGGTATTGCGCTATGGCAAGAGGTTAAGTGATTGTTATATGGAGGAGGAGGGGGAGATGACAGCTTGGGAATTGCTATATGGTAAATGGAGGAGCAATATGGGAGGTTAAGCCACAAGACATGAAATTGTGATATGAGGGATGTGGTATTATGGTACTGGACGACATATTTAAGTAGCTTGCAGCTGCTAAATTATTATAGTGAGTTTCCTATGATGTAAAGTCAATTACATTTTGACACAGCAGTCTGGTTATTTCCTTTATTTATCGATTTGTGCAGAGAGTGTGACCAGGTAAGAGAGGAAAGTGCACATATGTGTATGTCAGAATGCCTATATCAATGTATATAATACGCAGATAATATATATGCCTGTGTGTGTAAGTATAAAAAAGGCAATATCAAATAATCTGTGTGAAGGAGTATATTGAGATGTATAGGCATTACTAAGAAGAAAGGAAGAATTGTGTAAATTGAAAACAGTAAGGGCTAAATTACAATCTCCACGCTAAAACGGGGGCGGTAGGGAGAAAAAACTGCGCATGCAGTTTTCCCCCCTACTGCCCCTGTTTTAAAAGTGGAATTACAATGCAGGTGCTTAAAAAGCTGCCTGCATAGTTAGCCCACGCTACGGCCCCGCGATGCTCGCGGCAGCACTGAGCGCCGCCGCGAGCATCCACTCAATGGAGTCCATAGGACTCCATTGAGCCAGACGCCGGCGGTCACATGACCTGCCGGATCTCGCAATGCGAGATCCGGCTGATCCCGCCGGCCGGAGGAGGCGGACAGAGCCGCGATCATTTTCATTGCAAGAGCACATATAATAAAAAGTCATTCACCATATAAGAAATGTATCTTGAGTGAGATCTACCACCAGGAAGTGTGAGTTGAACTGCGTTGCCTGGAAAGTCAATTAGCCTGGTGCAGATCAAACAAAAGCAAATAATTTTTTTTTAAAAACTTGTATATATGCAACACAGTTGCAAGCGCACCCACAATTTCAAAAGTACAGAAAAAATGTGCAAGCCGGCAAAGACAGCTCACATGTCTATCGCCAAAATTCCTAGGTTTAACTGAAGGCTGGCCTTGTTGCACACTTTGGCAAATATTGTCACAGGTCCCTTTACCACTGTGTGAAACATGAGGAACTCCAATGTATTGCCAATCGATAGGATCAAAGAAGATGGCGTTCTCACATCTGCTATCCAGAACAAGACATTAAGCAAGCAAACAGGATGTGAGTAAAACTTGCACATATTTCAAACCAGCTATACATATCTCTTATTAACACTCAAGTTCCAAAGTCACAAAATGAATTAATTTAACAAAATACAAGGGAATTTAACATCAACCTAACATAAGTAATGGTTTCTTGGCTGCAAAACCATGCACACAGTCATAACATCTCATGGTGTGCGTTGAGTACGGAGCCCCACTGGTGTCATGGATTTTTTTTTTTTTAAATGTGGCCACGTGATAACCCTTCTCGTGCGCACGAGATCGCTATTCCAGAGTTTGCCTGAGCCAGGCTTTAAATGATAAAACTACCAAAAGAGCCAAGTATTACATCGAGTCCCCATGTGGCTCCGTGCGTTAATCAAAATAATGATGATAATTTCATAATACTATCATTATTTTGGTGCTTGCTTTTGACAGTAAAATTTACCAGATTTACCACCAAAAATGGAAGCATCTCATTTACCTATGTCTTTATTTTACCTTTCAAAACAAGCACCAAAATAATGAAAGTATTAAGAAATTATCATTATTTTGGTGTTTGTTTTGAAAGGTGAAATATAGACAGGTAAATGAGATTTAAGAAAATAAAGAAAAAAATATGTTCCCCCTAGGATGTGAGCTCACACCCTCCACATAATAAAGTAAAAGGATAAATGTGCAGAGCCACACAAGGACTCAATGTAACAATGACTCTTTTGGTATTTTTATTATTTAAAGCCTGGCTTGGGCAATCTCTGCATGCGCACGGAATAGCGATTTTGTGCGCATGAGAAGGGTTATCACATGGCCAGTCCATGTTTAAGAAAAAAAAATCCATGAGCTCCGTAGTTGAGCTATATTGCTTAGTGAAGCTGTTTTTTTCTCCTGGCACTTATGCCCATCAGTGATTAGCTTGTATGTTACTGTATTATTCCTTTCTCATTTGGCCATCCATTGGGGATGGCTTACATTGTGGTAATATAGAGAATCTCAACTGCTGTCTTATTGGATGTCAATTAGCAACAATTAAACAACTTGAACAATGAATTTTGGCTCATTCTCTGTTCATCTTTGTCACCATTTATTGTGAAGTGCAGGATTTTTTTCCCACTTTTTGAATTTATAGCTACTTCAATGCTCAATACGTCTGTATGATTTTAAACATTTTCAGAAACATATTTTGGGCCATTTGTATTACATATTTTTTTCTTTGGTTTTAAATGTCATAGGGTAAAAAGAATATGAAAGGGATAACATATGGGCAGTTAAACATTAGATCATTAAGATTACGGAGACATGAGATTAACGTTCCGGTATGCTAGGTGTTAGTGGTGGATAATGAGAAAGATAATGGTGATGTTAGGAGTAGATAGAGTTGAAGACATTAAGGGTTAAGGATGGTAAAAGGTTAGGTGTGGGATTAGCAAAATGTATAGTTATAACTTTTCTTACTTTTTGGCTAAAAAGGGTGCAAGTAAAACCTGGCCACACATTGAAAGTAGGGATGAGCTGTTCGGTTCGATCGGTTCGGAGTTCGATTCGAACATCGCCTGTTCGCATGTTCACGAACTACGAACATTTCCGTGTGTTCGCCGCATGTTCGCCCACAATGCACCACAATGGACCACAATGCACTTTTCCACTGGCCTGAAGCTTGTAATTGGCTACAACCTTGCACCTGACCACAGGTCAGGTGCAAGACAGGTTCAAGACTATGCCAATCACGGCTCAGAGTCCTGATTGGGCAAATTTTGCCCAATCATGGGCTCACAAAGCTAAGTCCCGCAGCACACTATATAAGGCTTCACACAGCGCTTCAGCACGTGTTTTTTGAGAGGAGATTGTTCTGTTAGTGTGTGTTCTCACTGCCAGTCTGCCACCAGCTATTGGGGGGGTCTAATTTCTACAAAATATCTGGGAATTGTTCTAATCTGTGTGTTCTCACTGCCACCAAGTATTTTGGGGGTCTCATTTCTACAAAATTTCTGGGAATTGTGGTAATCTGTGTGTTCTCACTGCCACCAAGTATTTTGGGGGTCAGTTATTTATACTAAATATCTGGGAATTGTGGTAATCTGTGTGTTCTCACTCCCAGCAACTATTTTGGGGGTCAGTAATTTCTACAAGATATCTGTGAATTGCTCTAATCTGTGTGGTCTCACTGCCACCCATCAGGGGGTCTCACTGATTTATAGGAGGTTTTTGGGAATTGTAATCTGTGTCTTCTCACTGGCTGCCAGCTATCAGGGGGTCCCACATACTTCTAGCAGATTTCCTCGAATTGTAATCTGTGTCTTGTCACTGTTGCCAGCTATCAGGGGGTCCTATCAGGGGGTCTCACTTACTTGTAGGTGGTTTCTGGGAATTATAATTTGTGTCTTGTCACTGCCTCCCATCAGGGGTCTCACTGACTTATAGGAGGTTTCTGGGAATTGTAATCTGTGTCTTGTCACTGGCTGCCAGCTATCAGGGTATCTCACTGAGTTATACCAGAGTTCTGGAAATCTTTAATCTTTATACCAGAGTTGAATCAGAGTTCTGCAGAATATCTCCAATTTTTATAACAGAGTTGAATCAGAGTTCTGTATATCTTTAATCCTATATATCACGCACCATGTCAGAAAGACCAAAAAGGACAGGCAGACGCTCCCAGGCACAGATAAGAGGGCAAGCAGCCTCTGTGTCGGGAGGCTGTGCCTCTGGTCGTCGTGGACGTGGTGCATCCTCTGCAGGGGCATGCTTGTCCTTTCTAACTGGTGCTTAAGCAGCAGCAGCAACATACAGAGGATTTGGTGGATTGGCTAACCAGGCCACCCTCATCCTCCCAGCCCTCTGCCAGCCAGGCTTGTAGTGCTCTACAGTCCACCTCAGCTGCCAAAGCATCTAATGCAGCCTCCATGTCCACAGCTACTCCTGCCATAGCCTCACTATCACACACGGAGGAGTCAGCTGAATTGTTTGACTACAATGACAGTGACATGCTGCTTGAGGATGCGCAGCAAGTACAGTGCTCTGATTCAATCTCTGAGGTTGAGGAAGGGAGTATAATCAACCTAGAGGAAGGGGGTGCCAGTGACACACAAATAACTGGCACTCATGTTGCCCCAGCAGCTGCAGCATACTGCCAAGTTGGTTCCAGTGACAAGGAGATAGGGGGTGATGACAATGATGATGAGGTCACTGACTCCACCTGGGTGCCTGATTGAACAGAGGAGTCAAGTGAGGAGGAGGAGGCACAACAAACACGAGGCACAACATCCTCTATGACCAACTGTAGCACTAGCCAGTCCAAGGCATCAGATGTCAGAGCTGCTCAGGTGCAGAGCGCTGTTGTCTCAAAGCACACATACAGGAACTCTGCTGTCTGGGAGTTCTTTAAGAAATGTGCAGCAGACCGCACCATTGCTATTTGTAATCTATGTCAGATGAGGCTCAAGCGTGGGAAAGACACCGGATGCTTGGGTACCACGTGCTTGAGGCGACATATGACCACATGCCACGCATCCTGTTGGCGCAAAACTTTGCTTAAGTCCTCCTCACCTGTCTCTACCCCCACTATATGTCCTGCCATGTCATTGACTCCAACATCCACTGACAGGGATGATGCTACAGTAATGGATGTACCAGGTCCTTCCTCACAATGTGACAGCATCCCATCAGCTGAAGATTTACGCAGTCAGATTACGTTGCCTCAGCTGCTGCAGCGTAAGAAAAAATATAGTCCCAACCATCCCCAAGCACAGCGTCTAAATGCCAGCTTAGCAAAATTACTCGCATTACAGCTGCTGCCTTTCCAGCTGGTGGACTCTGCTCCCTTCCGTGAATTTGCTGAATGCGCTGTACCACAGTGGCAGGTTCCAAAACACCATTACTTTTAAAGGAAGGCCATTCCAGCACTATACCAGCACGTGGAAGACAATGTTATCGAGTCATTGGGAAAGGCAGTCAGCAGCAAGGTGCATGTGACTTTAGACACGTGGTCCAGCAAGCATGGACAGGGCCGTTACATTTCCTTTACGGCACACTGGGTAACTCTGATTGCAGCTGGGAGGGATCCAAGACGGGGCTCTGTGCTGGAGCTTGTTCATCCACCACGCCTCCAGAAAGCTGCTTGTATGAGGTCTGTCTGCTCCACCACCACCTCTCCCTCTTCCTCCTCCTCCTCATTCTCTGTCTCTGGCAAAGTGGCAGTTAAGGCTAGGGTCAGACTAACGCATTTTTCACGTTGTCCGTGAAAAAGTGCGTTCGAACGAATGGACGTATTTTTTCACGGAATACGCAATAGCGGTCATACGATGCGCAGTTCCATCCGTGATTTTGTACGGATCATCAATAAAACACTTTTTGGGTCTGGACGTTATGTTGGCTGGACATTAGCAGCGTCTGACGTCTCCTAATCACGCACACCCGCCGCTAGCGGACGCAGCGCACTCTGTACGTCAGTACTAGTGGTTTCACGTTCTCGAAAAAATGCGTTTGTTTGCCGCTTGCGTTGCGCGGCCGCACTTTTGTGCTACCGTACTTCGTATATTGGCCGTCATTGCCCGGCATCTGCTGCTAGCACGGCCGTGATTAAGTGCGCCTGCACGCGCGTTCGCACTGCCTCAGTCTGACCCTAGCCTAAACTGACGCGTGACAGGGGCTACGCAATGGCTCAAGCAAAAAGATGCCATACTGTGCTTGAGCTTGTTTGTTTAGGGGACAGGAGCCACACCGGGCCAGAAATTATGTCAGCTCTGCAGGGGCAGGTGCAGAGATGGTTAACACTACACCAGCTTCAGCTGGGAATGGTCGTCTGTGATAATGGCAGCAACCTTCTCTCCACCCTAAGCCTGGGCAAGTTGACGCATGTACCATGCCTAGCACACGTCCTAAATCTGGTGGTACAGCGTTTCCTAACCAGGGACCCAGGGCTGGCAGAGCTTCTCAGCCAGGCCAGAAAAGTCTGCAGCCACTTCAGACGGTCATTCCCAGCAAGTGTTTGCCTAGCAGAAATTCAAAGAGAATTCCACCTTCCTACAAACCGTCTGATCTGTGACATGCCCATCGGTGGAACTCGACATTAGCAATGCTGCAGTGTCTGCACAAGCAGCAGAGGGCCATCAACGAGTTCCTGTGTGAGTATGGCACAAGGACAGGTTCAGGTCAACTTAGTTCCCCCCCCCCGCAGTGGCTGATGATCAAGGATGCATGCACTGTACTGCCACCATTTGAGGAGGCAACAAGGATGGTGAGCAGGGACAGTGCATGCATCAGTGACACCATTCCTTTAGTTTTCCTGCTGGAGCGCACTCTGCGGAGAATTATAGATGTGGCTCTAGAGGCAGAGCAGCGGGAGGAAGAGGAGGCCTTCCCTAGCTCTCAAGGCCCTAGTCTTTCCGCAGACAGCATTCCAGCGGGTCCTCCTCAGATCAGACAGGAGGAGGATGAGGAGGAGGAGGAATATTTAAGTAGTGGGGGCATTGAAGGTGGGGATTCCTCAAGGGAGGGTTTTGTGTGCCCAGAAACATAAGGACTAGTACGTGGCTGGAAGGAGGAAGTGCACGATGGGGTCATCCTCTTTGACCAGGAAGACTCGGAAGCTAATGCCACCTCCAACCTACGCTGCATGGGCTCCCTTATCCTGAAAAGCCTGGTAAAGGACCCCAGGATTCGTGTTATCAAGGAGAGGGATCATTACTGGTTGGCAAGCCTTCTTGATCCACGATACAAGTGTAAAGTTGCAGAGCTCATCCTGCCCGCACAGAGGGAGCACAGGATGAAAAATCTTGAGGACGCTCTAAAGCAACACTTGTGTAACACCTTTCCAGGCACTGGTAGGTTACCAAGTGATGACACAGGTGCTTCTGAGGCAGCGGATGATCAGAGGAATAGTGGTGAAGGCCGGGGCCGCTTGACTGATGCCTTTTTAAATTTTTTTAGTCCACGACGCCCAGGGACGTCAAATGTAGGCACCCATTGCCAGCGTCTTCACCGTATGGTGCAGGACTGCCTAGGGGCAAGGGCAGACCTGGATACCTTTCCAGCAGATGATCCACTGGCTTACTGGGAATTGAGATTGGATCACTGGACAGAATTTAGCCAATATGCTATGCAGCTACTAGGTTGCCCTTCATCCAGTGTGCTTTCTGAAAGGACGTTCAGTGCCACTGGAGGTTTTGTCACAGACAAAAGAGTGCATCTGTCCACCGACTCTGTAGACCGGCTGACATTTATAAAAATGAATCAGTCCTGGATCAGCATCTATCAATCCCCTGATGCTGACGTAACGGAATAGATCGGGGATGTCTTCTGCATTCACAAAACCTCCACCACTGAACTCTTCCACAATACCACAAAGGGGTTAAGGTGTGAAGGCACTTGCTGCCACCAAAGGCACAATATTTGACTGCACTGACACCTGTACCAGATTTATATCATTTTAATTTTTTGGAACGCAGGGTCCAACCCTGCACTCTTCCACAATACCACAGAGTGGTTACTGTTGCTGACACTAAAGGCCCAATTTTAAAGCACCTATTGTTACTTTCATCCAAAGCCTGCATAAGTTTCACCATAATTTAGCAAAAAAATCACTAAACTTGTTCGGCGTGTCCTAAAAGGTCTTCTCTTTTAATACAGACTGCCGCCCCAAGCAGTAGTTTATGAATAGATTAAAGGAAAAGCGTTCATCGTCATTTGAAACGTCATTTTTTTGTTTTTAAATGTTTCTATACATCCTACAAATCCGCCACTTCACGGGCAGGTTATGGGGACCTCATAGGCATGATATTTGAAGGAATTTTTCGTTTTTATTTTTAACCCTTATCTCATGGAAAACTCACTGTCCCTTTTTAACAAGGTTTTTTTTTTTACTTTTTTCCCTGTTTCCTGTCCCCCAGGGCACTACCCAGACCCCCATACACCTTTTATGGCAAATATCTTGCATATATGCCCTCTTGCAGGGCACTCTAAAAACTGAACTTTTGAGTCCCATTGACTTGCATTGAGTTCGGTTCGTGTTCGAGTTCAAACACGAACTTTTGAAATTGTTCGAATGCGAACCGAACAGGGGGGTGTTCGGCTCATCCCTAATTTAAAGTAGCTGGAGATCTGAAGTTAATTAAAGACTGCTGATTGTTTCTTCGGGCCTAAGGATGAACTACATATTATTGAGTGCATCATAATTTCCTATGTATGACCATATTCCAAATTAACTTTACTAACAGCAGCTACACTTCACACATATACACAACAGAGTGGTACACTGTTTTTAATTATGTAACTAATTATGTATCTCCTCTGAAGTAGCTTGCCCCTTCGCTACCAATCTGATGTCAGCGCTGCGGAATATGCTGGCGCTTTATAAATAAAGAATAATAATAATAATAATAATAATGTCTAGAAAACCACTGCCAAGATGCAGTGGTTTTATGGAAAAAAAATTGACGGAGACATAAAGTGAAAATGTACCTGAAAATCTCAAAAGCATATTTTCAAATTATGCATTATTTGACAGGCAGATGGTACCATCTGCAGGATAAAAAGCACTACTACATCTCCATAATACAGCTTTAATGTTCGATCTCAAAGAAATACAACAGATTCCAGGCTCTTTAAACTGTTTTGGCACCTTTACTGTCATGCCCAAGATTTTAAATCTTTGCAGGCACATCCTTCAGTTCATTTGCAAATGAATTTTGTTTGTGATTTAAATAAATTTATTTTCTTTGCTCTAGAATTAAACCAAATCAAGTATATTAGATAATGGTACATCAACAGTTACTTTGAGAATCAAGTATACTCAATCTTGGTAATGATGGGATTAAATTTCAACAATCTGAAGTAGGAAGGTGTGTTAATGTTGTCTGAGAGATACTAATAACAGAAGCTTATTATTGCTATAGGACAGCAGATATTACAAAGAAAGCAGAGAAACCCAACCCGTAGAGCAATCTGGAAAAGGACACATTATATTGCACGGAATGCAGCATGGCAGTTTATTATTTTAAAGAGAACCATATAATCATAAAATTGCATTATATCAGTTTGACCAATATTTTGAATATCAGCTTAAATTTAATTTAAGCCTCGTAAAATATGTATTACACATCTGTATTAAGAAGTTCAATATAGCAACGTATCCTGACTTAAAAATAAATTTGTTGAAATATACTGCATTCATAACACAGTTATCTGTTTCCTCAGCAAAATTACTGACATAAGGGAACTTTATTTAAAAGACACCTTCAGCAAATCGTTTTCAGAATGTAACATTATTATACGGTACAGCACACTATTTTTGCATCGACAGCATGTCTTTTCATTAAATGATTCTGGACATTTGTAAGAACATTCTGTTTTGCATTGATTGCATCTGTTTTGGTAATTATAAATGTTAACAAGTAAAAGACAAAGAGACACTTAGCAAACATTGCTGATTCCAAATATTTAGGCTACAACAATATGTTTTTTACTTAGTTTATTTTTCATATAAATGTCACATTGTTGCTTTAAAGTACAGAAAATGCATACTAAATTAAAAAAAGTAATATAGTCCAATTTATGTTGTATGGATTTATTTTTATTTCATATACAGGGTTATTCAAAGAGAAATGAAAAGTCACCACATGTTCGGTGACTTTTTGTTCTCTTCAATTCGGTGCGATTTGGCGATCCCATTTCGGGGACCCTGCGGTGTATTCAGCAAGCACCACATGGCCGTCGTAGTGCAGGGAAAAGTCACCACAAACCCGACGAACACTCACCGCAAAACCCGGCGAACGCACACCGAAACCAGCAAAAACATCTGAATTAACACCGCCGAACACGCCAAGAAACCCGAGCAGGAACCGATCAGAGCGCAGAGCAGCCGCCGGAAAAACCCGACACTGCGGGCGAATGGAGTGAGAAAAAAAAAAAACAGTACGCTTGAATGTTTGAAAAGTGAAACGCTGTTTGCAAAGAAACTACAGAACGAAAATGTCTGGAATTTACATCTAAGATCCAATGAATGATAATAAAAAGGGCTGTTACAGAAAAAAGAAAAAACTATTTTAAAAAAACCTGATTTTTTTTCGCAAAAAAATCCCAAGTAATGCCTAAAAGATCCTAAAAAAATCTAAAAATAAAGGGACTGTTTAATGCAGAATAAAATAATAAACGGCTTATTAGATATTGGATTAAAATGGGAATATTTTTAACATTTAAGCCTATGGGATTCTCCTGAATAAACCTGTCAAATGAAACCACCGAATGGCAGGGCATTTCGGCAACCATTCTCAGCTGTTTTGTGTTCTCTGAATAGACGAAGCATTGCTTCTCTATGGGGATTTCACTCCCCTCGAACAGGCACCGAACAGGCACCATATGTGCAGGCAATTCGCCAACATTTGGCGAACTGCCTTCGCTCTGGATAGCCGAATGGCCAGGAAAGGTAAGCGTACGATGAATTTCAGCATTCGGTTACCTTTCGGCCACAATTCGGAGCTCTTTGAATAACTCTGATATTTTTTGTTCTTTATGACCTCTCTTTTATTATGATAAAACAACTAACACTGTAAAGTTTCTCATGTACTGCTAGATACTATTGCTTTTACAAAAATGGCATATCTTGCAGGCATCTTTTAAAAATACGTAGCAAATAATTGCTAGGGGTAAAACCTTTGACTCTGTCTACACCATAGATTCCCTGATGTTCTCTGACTATATTATAACATTATAATTGAAAGCAGCACACACTAGCTGACGTAAACCTGAAATCTTCAACAAAGTCAACTGAAATAGTATTGTAAAATTCATTAAAGAAATGGAAAAAAATTGAAGATTGTATGAAAAAAAAACACGTTTTTTTTGCATATTTGAATGCATGATTATTCATTCACCTACAATGAAACTTCTCCATAAGAAGTCTTATTATAAATTAATGGTGTTCTCTTGTGTGTAGTCAGACTGTCACATAATCTCAAAATAAAAACATTAATCTCTGTAAGATTTCATCATGTGATATGGTTGTGACGTTTGCTGTAAATTATTCATGATTTTAACGTTAAAACCTGCAGCTGCATTTTAACTCTTTCATACCAATAACAAGTTAACCTGCATTGTAATGCATTGAAAGCAACCATTAGCATATCAAAACCACATTTGCATAACTTTTTAAAGCAAGATTAGTGTGAAGAAACAAGTCTTTATTTTATTGTTATGCAGTCATCCTGTATTACTGTAAACAAGCTGCAAATAGCAACTCCAAAACCACACTATAACAAAAGATGAAAAATGTACTGTTGCATTACAACAGCCACAGAAAGGGCAGAACACAGCAAGAGCTGGGTCACTCTTTATTGTACAGAAATAATATTTTAGGGTCATAATTGCTAAAAATCCATGTACAGAACAGACACATGCTATTGCTATAATTTCCGTACACAGGCATTATGCCATATACAAATATTATTTTAACGTTCTATTGGTATTTTGTGGAGGCTGCATTGCTATTAATCTCATTATAATGACTGCAAACCCCCATAAGCAGGAGATCTGATGAGTTTTATTATCTTTTCCACATTTGCTGTATCTGACTCAAAGGTTCTTACTGTCTGTATGCCAATAATGCAGACCCGGTGTGATAGTTGTGTAAGATGATGGACACCATTTAGAGTTTAGCATCTTTCTTTCTAATACTATTTCTGTAAAGAATAAACAAATACATTAAAAATGAGCAGGCTGATCTTATTTTACTTTTTACCTATCTCAAAATAACAATCTCTGTGCCGAATGTCTATCTTCCCCATATTTAATTGTTAACTTTGTATCCACTGTTTGAAATACAAAGTGTACCAAAAAAATACCAGCACTTGGTAGTAAAGGTGTTAATATATATATATAAATTCGATAGGCTGTGTTAGTCCAGATGCCAAAATCACTACGTACTGCTATACTCGTGATTTGTATATATATACATATACAGTATATATATATATATATATATATATAAAATTTCTGACTTATCACAATAATCACTAAGTTGACTGTTATTGACTTCAAAGAACCAAAACAATTTCCTTTCTTAGATAAATGTATAAAAGGAAGAAACTGTGCTCTGCGCATTGTATAATTAAATGACATTTTCTCCTTCTTAATTACTAGATTTACTAAGTAATCCCAGTTTTAATTTACTCAAGGTATTTGTTGATAAGAATATTTATGCAATGCTCATTCAAAGATATCCATCTAAACGTATTGTTCAGAACAGTTTGTCCAGACTTAAAAGCCCTAGGCATGAATTTAATGTGATCTTTCCAAACTTTTGTATTCCGGTAAAGCCTGCACTATTTTGTATCATTATTTAATAACTGAGCGCATTGTCACTGAGTTGCGATTTGTTAAGAAGAAAATCAAACAACAAACATTAAGAAATCCACCTCCTTCTAACATCCACCTACCAAGATATGAAACTGTAATTGAAATGGTTCAAGGACGTCTTTCGCTGTTCTTTTCCAATTTTGTTATTTGAGGTCAAAGAAATGGAAAGCAGGTAGTAATCAGGATGATGATAAAAGTGTTTGACACCAATTTCAAATATAAAATGTTATTGATTCGATGTGCTAGATTCATTAAAATTCTTGGTTGAGTTGGAGAATCTAGATGTAAGGTCTTCGGAGACTTTGCAGATAAAAAATATTCAAGATTACATTAGCATCTCTGCATTCACCAAGAACTTTAAGGTCCTTTCTGTTATTGGAATAGGTGCTAGGCCTCGCTGCTCGATTTGAGGACATAGTATTGGCTAGAAAATGCTAGTCACAGCTAAGTGAAAATAAATACATTTTCATTTAAAACATAGGAGACATTTGCATGTAAGAACTCATAAAAATTTTAAATAACTGTTTTGATTATGCAAAAACAAACAGCCAGCGTTTGAGTTGCAGCAATAGCAAAGCTTGCCGGTGTTTGCAGCTTCAGCAACCATTAGCGTTTGTGGAATAACCTCCTTCATTGTTATCTGCTAAATCACTGTTTCCCAAACCTCTCCTCAGGACCCTCATCCAGGCCAGATTTTGCAGATCACCTTGGGGAAATGCAGACTGAATCCTGCAATCACTGAGCAGCAAATCATATCACCTGTGCTGTGCTTCAGATATCTGGAAAACCTGGCCTGTTTGCCGGTCCAGACGACAGGTTTGGGAAACACTGCTCTAAATCCTTCCATAGACAAAACAATCATATGATTAAAAGTTAAATTAAACTATTGTGTTGGCCTGGTGACACTATCTTTGAGCTTTTTTCGGGGAAGCCCTGAATATACACTGCCTGACCAAAAAAGTCACACACTCTTAACATTTGGATATCCTTTACCTTTGATGAAGGCACACATTCACTGTAGCATAATTTTGATAAGCTTATGCATTGTCAACACATTTATTTCCACCAGAAGTTGCATTAATGTGTCAACAAGCTATTGTATTAATGATGAGAGAGTTGGATCACTGCATAAAGTCTTCTCCAGCCCATCCCAAACATTTACAATGGGGTTACAGTATGGACTCTGCGGTGACCAATACATGTGTGAAAAAGATGTCTCACGCTGCCTGAACCACTCTTGAGCCTGATGAATCCTGGGATTGTCAACTTGCAGGGTTATTCAGAGAAAGGTGAAACTCTGGAGAACTTTTGGAGAAGTGAAAATTCTAGGTCAAAATAGCTGATTTGGAAAGTGAGATAAACGGGAGATATTTTCTGGTTTGGCTATTGTGACCTAGAATTTTCACTTCTCCAAACATTTTCCAGAGTTTCACCTTTCTCTGAATAACCCTGTTGGAATACTCCTGTGCCATCAGGGAAGAAGAAATCCATTGATGGAAAAACCTGCTCATTCAGTATATTCAGGGAGTCAGCTGACCTAATTATTTAGGCACATAAACTTGTTGAATGTAGGCCAAGGAGCAACCCCAGATCATAACAGACCTTTACGGTAAGGTGTTGATGTTTTTTTTTGGCCAGGCAGTGTATGACGTAGTTAAGAATATTTGGATATCTAAACTATTTTACATGTTCCTCACTTTGAATAATAATCTGAGGCGTAGATGCATTCTAGTAAAACATAGAACGGTTTAAGTAAATGATGTTATATTTCATATTTTATTACATGCATGTCAAAATAATAAAACCATTACTATTGTCATAGAATTCACTTTGTACTTTGTTCCCATGATGGAAGGTGCATGGGCACCACAATTTAGTAATAACTATAATTTAAGATACCATTAATAAGATTGATACGTAGTGGTCAGTTCAGGCAGTCAAAATGTTTTGCGTAAATAATTGCAAAGAGCTCCTGCAATTACAGGATGCACGGTAAAGAACATTATGAAAAACACATAAACATAAAGTACAAAACGAATGCCCTGTTACATAAGTGAACAGTCAATAATTTCTTTTAAAACACTGTGTCTTATGGAATTTAATTTGTGAATCAATCATGATTAGTCCCTACTGAGTCTCAATGTGCGCAATGACATTGCATAGAAAGGAGCTAATCCTGCTAGCCATTTGTGATTTAGCGTGTATACAAATTAGCCGCTAATGGGGCTAATATGTTTCCAACTGTTAAAATGGCTGGTGTGTGAAAGAAATATGACATTGTGTCACATACTCGGCTTACCTCCTTTATAAAAACAAAACAAAAAACAAAAAACAAAACAAAGAGCATAAAAAAAATTCAGCTTGCGAGGATTTTAAGCTAAAAACATGTATGTCTGAAATTAGTTTCTTTGCTCAATTAACTTTGAAAGGTCAGCATAAAAAATACAGTTTACCTAGAAATTTAATCAAAATAAGGACTATGATAGAAATGTTGCAAAAACAATACATAACATAGGCGAGACACAGGCATTTTAGTTGCTGTGTAGAGTACAGACACAAAGCTAAAAAAAAATACATAAACAGGAACGCTAAACCATAGAACATACGGTTTCTAGTGCTGGTTTGGTTATCACGCATGGTCTCACAGTTCTTGTAGGCAGTGCTTAGGAGAAAGTTTTTATTATATATGTTTATAATTGTGACAGAACCTACCGTCACTTGGGCATCTGGAGGGGGCTGTGGGCTAGCCTCCTGCCCAACGACTATGGCCCGTGATAGAGACCATTGGGGGAACTTTTAAATATATTTGGTTTTGTACTGTTTTAAACATCCCCCCAGCAAACTAAAGATTACTGATGTCTGTGTGTTATTCCCTTATATAGTTATTATAGCGTCTCTTTGTGTATATTGCATATATTCCCTCAATTATCTAACCTCTCTCTGTGTCTCTGTATAGTGTGACCTCTATATTAGTACCTGCTCTCTCTATTGTGTACATTCTCTCTATAAGAAATTACTTTTGTTTACCCTTGTTTCTCCCTCCCCCTTCTCCTCCTAGGAAATCCCATTGTCCATTGTTTGAAGGTCCTGTGCAGTTATTTTTATCTGTGATGTTATCTGTTTGGTTGTATGCAAAGGGGGTTGGTCCTTGTCTGTATCTGTGTGTCTCTGTGAATAAACAGTTCTATTCTGACCCAACTTGAAGTCATGGTTCTTGTTTTTGGGTAGCAGCCATCGTCTGCTTGCTGTGCCAACGAAAGGCTCCAGCTCTACAGCTTCGGCTTATTTCTTGTGGGAAGCTAGCAAGGCTCTCTACATGCACCTGTCTTTAAGCTGCGGCTAAGATACTGGATGGAGGTATGTACCCATCCCTGTTCACAGGTGTGTACCACCGCAGCAGCCTATAAAGGCTTGAGCCTGCTGGGGAGCTCTAGGGTGAGTTGATCCTGTAAATGCAGAATTGGTCAAGATAGGACCTGTCAATGTTGGGGTACAATGGCGTTTGTGACAGGCTTAAGCAAACTATGATCATACTTTGTGAACTGAACCCCCATCATTTTACCTCAGTCAGGTTTTTTTGAACATTTTTAATTTTTTTTTTGTTGCAGAAAATGGTGTAAGAAGGTGGTCTTTGATATGGAGTGCTCTTTCCTTGTGTTTTGTATATATACTGTATATCTGTATACACAAAACACATGGGGAGGGCAGCACTCACCTAAACTAGGTACTCAGTGCGGGTTTGTCTCAAAATAAAATAATACAACAAACAAGGAAGAGAGCACTCCAGTCAACACATTCAAAAACCAGCAACAACAGCTTCATGCATATAAATTGAACTAGATTTGCCTTTTACGAGGTACTGCAATCTAACCTTTGTTGGAAAATGGTGGAATTTTAGTTCGCAATGGATGGGCATGGATTGCTTAAATCTGCCAACAACATCAATGTAAACCACCTTCTGGTCCTAATCTGCTAATCTAATGGCTGCTATTATTGGATCAACTCACTTACCGAGGACCAAGTTCTTTCTGGAGCTCCCTGCAGCTCAAGGTTAAATAGAACCTGTAGGTGGAGCACCTGTCACACCCCTCCTTGTCACAACTTAAATAATATACATATATAGATTAGGAATAAATACACGTTCAGAAAGAATTCAGGTTTTAGAACGGGGAGATGAAAAAAAAACTTACACCAAAATACTGAATACTAACTCTATGGAAAGTTCAAGAATTCTAGGTCAGAGTGCCATAATTGGAACACACCTGCAGTGATTGATGTTCCGTTGGGACTGCTATTGGAGCAATGAGAAAGCACTTGTCTGCCACACCACCTGTTGGACATCCTGCTGCATGATAAGTTGCTTTAAAAAGGCGAAGAAGAATACTTCAAAACAACTTGAAAGCCTTGTTTTACTTTTCGTTCTGAAATCTGAGCTCTGAAATGTGGTAACACAATCAAATCACACATTGTGATATTCAGTCACTCCCTGTCTCCTAGGGTGGTCTATGATAGAATCTCTATCTCCTTCTCAGAACCAAGCTTCATTTCGTCTTTTTATAAATCTTGAAAACTGTAAGGTTTCATCCACATTGTATTGATTGTAGGCTGGTATACAGAACGTTCAATGCCTGTGTAATGTGCGCTCAGCTCTAATCTTTATTTTGCACTGCAATAGCATTTAAAATTTTATCTGGATTCCTCTTTTGCTCTGGTTATATACCTCTCTGCTTCTTTTTCAAATGTTACCCTTTTGACAAGGATTTAAAATATATATATATATATATATTCAGATTATTAATTTTTTATTATTATTATTATTTCAGTCTAGTTACATGTCTGTGTAATTTATATTCCACTCTAACATTTTTGCACTACGAGTGTTTAAAGTTGAAAGTTTTGATCTCGATTAATTTTCTACTCAGCGTATACATACAGGGTTATTCAGAGAGAGGTGAAAACCAGGAGAATGGCATGAGAAGAGAATAATCTAGACCAAATAGCTGATTTGGAACGTGAGATAAATAGGAGAATTTTTCTGGTTTGGCTATTTTGACCTAGAATTTTCACTTCTCCAGTCATTCTCCTGGTTTTCACTTCTCTCTGAATAACCCTGATAGTGTTGTGTTCTATCTCAAAACAAAGTTACTCTATTAACCTTTTAGTTACCAAGATATTTTCTTAAAAACCACTGTCAGGAACCAGTCAATTTTTTAAAGAATCCTGTTGCATGAATTATACAGTAAAAAAGCATTTGGGAACTTTTCCAATGTATTTCTATAGGGGTTATTCAGAAAGAGCCGATCTGGCCCTGAAATGTCACCGAACAGTAAATTTCCCCATACGGTGACATTTTGTGGCCATCAGGCTATTCAGAGAGCTGGCAGTTGGCCAAATTTTTGTGAATTGCCTGCATGGTGCCTGTTCGAAGGCAGTGAAAGTCCCATAGAGAAATAATGGTTAACCTATTCAGAGTACACCGAACAGCACAGAAAAGTTGCCGAAATGCCCTGCTGTTCAGCGTTTTCATTTGGCAGCTTTATTCAGGCGAACCCCATAGGCTTCAATGTTAAAAATATTCGTTTTATTCAATATCTAATAAAACATTTAGGGCCATATTACATTCTCTGCGCAAATGGGCTCGCACAGCACAATTTTTTTTGCGTGCATTGTCCAGCGTTATCGCGCGAAAATGAATGTGATATTCGGATCCGAACGCATTTTCTCATCCGTCGAAAAAAAATAACGTTAGTAAAAAAAACACGCAAAACGAAGTGTAATACGCGCACAGTAACATTGCGCATGTAAATCAGTGCACGGACTGTTTTTTTCGCGGGATTCAGCCAATCAGAATTAAGAACCTTAATTGACATCAATTCACCTTAATTGACTCACTAACGTTTTTGCGCCTGTCAAAATAAATCTGAGTATACATGCTGCAGCAAGAAAAAAAATATGCACAAATTCACAATTTTTTTGTTTGTGTATGTGTAGAATGTGTAACTATACTGTGCTGTATTTTTTTTCGTGCTGGTGTATTTTGTTTCGGCCAGAACGTTCCGATTTGCAGTTCACACCAGGTTTTCAAAGAAGTTAAAATTTTGCACGCAAACGTCGTTCGTAGGAAGTTGCGCATCTATTGCAATACCATCCGCTTAACGCATTTGCGCTCACAATGTTAAGTATAGGACACGCACAGTTCATCACGATCGCGCAAGTCCATCCGCTTCAAACGATAACGTGCATCGTTTGCGCGAACGATGAAATACGATGTTCTGCGCAAATGGTTTTGTCCTCGCATAAATGCACATTTGCGTGTGAGCAAAACCGATGCACGAGGAATGTAATATGGCCCTTAATATTTTAATCTTTAGTAAAAAAAATCCTTATTTATTTACTTTTTAGGATCTTAGGCATTTTTCGGGCAAAATGTTTTCTTTTTTTTGTTTAAAGTGTTTTTTATTTCTTCTGTAACAGACCTTTTTATTATCATTCATAGAACCTATATGGAAATGTTGAGTATTTTTTTTCCAAACAGCGTTTCAATTTTTAACATTTGCAAACGTATTGTTTTCTTTGGTTTTTTTTACCCTGTTTGCCAGCTTGTCGGCTTTTTCTGGCGGCTGACCTGCGCTGTGTTCGGCAGTTCGTCTGCTTTTTCTGACGTGTTTGGCGTGTTTTTAATGAGTTTTGGGTGAGTGTTCGGTGAGCTTTCGGCAGGTGTTCGACGGGTGTTCAGCAGGTTTTCCCTGCACTTCGGGGACACTGTGGTGAATGCTGAATTCACCACAGGGTGGGTAATTTTGATTCCTTGAAGTGCAAGGAAGCACGGGGAACGAGAAAGCAATGTTGGCGACTGAATAATGGGTCTAAATAACCCATTTAGCGTCAGTTAGTCCTAGTTGAAATGCAGATGTTGCCATCTGCAGGCCAATATGTGCTACTGCAGCTGAAGATCCTTGCTGCACCAGCTGAGAATATGTGTTTTAGAGTCCCAGGGTTCAAACTGCTTTGTGATATTAAGTTTAAATTAGGCATATTATAACCTATATAATATATTTCATGGATTATATATACATATATATAAATCATGAGTATAGCAGTCTATAGTGATACCTTTTTTATTGGACTAACGTTACATTTAAAATACAAGCTTTCGAGAGTGTTCCTCTCTTCTTCAGGTCTGGAAGCTATACTGAGCAAAAAAATAGAATTAAACATTAGGACGTTATCGGGCAAACGGGTGGGGGTGTTAGATGCTGTAAATCGCCAAATGGCATGGTCAAAGTGGGGAAAGAAAAAAGGAAAAAAACAAAACATTGAGGGATCTCAGGCCTATAAGACAACAGTGATAAGATCATGACTACTTCAAAGGGAAAGTGAAAAAAAAATAAAAAAACACAAATCAGTGAAGTATGAAGAAGACACAGAAGAAGAAAAAAATCAAAAAGAAAACCAAACCCCAGCGTGAACGCAAAACATATGAAATGAAAATGATCACACATTTCAACACTATAAAAGAAGGACTTAATGTGGATTCCATTTTTTTAACCCAATATCATAAAGTCACATAATATTCAGAATTCTGGTTGGGGTTTGTTTTTCTTTTTCCTTTTTTTTTTCATTTTTTCTTTCCCCGCTATATACTATGGGCCATATTACAATGTTGGTGCTAACTTAACCAGAGCTGTTGTAGCCTTAAAACCTCCATAGGCTATAATGGCTCTGGTAAGTTTACAACAGCTCTGGTTAAGTTAGCACCAACTATGTAATATGGCCCTATATGTATATGTATAATTCAGCATATGAATCCGCACAATGCCGGGCAGCGCCTCTCTGCAGTATAATTAATTGAGCATATGAATCTGCACACTGCCAGGCAGCGCCTCTCTGCAGTATAATTAATGCAGCATATGAATCCGCACACTGCAGTGTGTGGATTCATATGCTGCATTAATTATGACACATAAAAAATGAAAAACTAACTGATCAATCAATGAATCAATCTCCAGAGATGTGTTGCCTGGCAGTGTGTGGATTCAGATGCTGCATTGATTATGCTGCAGAGAGGCGCTGCTGCCCAGCAGTGTGTAGATTCATATGCTGCATTGAAATCTATGGGTTAAAAACCCTTGTTTCTTAAAAAATTTTTAGAAAACCTAACATTTCACCCAAAAAATGTCTAAAAAAATCTTAAAAGAATAAGTAAGTAAAGAAACTTTCATTCTATTGGTAGTAATCTACTTGCCATTTTTAAATCAGCAATAAAAAACGAAATAACTCATAAAAAAGTGAAAAACCAACTGATCCGAATCACCCGAATTGATCCGAATCACCAAAATGATCCGAATCATCGAATCAATCCGAAATTTTGGATTGATCCAGAATTTCGTGTTGTCGATATTTCATTTTCGGAAATGCTCCCGAAACAAGAAATGGGGAATTTTGTCCAAATTTCAATTCGGAACAAAACAAATTGCACATCTCTAGCTCTGGTGAACTCCTTGTCTAAGAGGGTTAAGGCAATGCTGAAAAATAATGGTGGCCACACAAAATATTGACACTTTGAGCCCAATTTGGACATTTTCACTTAGAGGTGTACTCACTTTTGTTACACTGTTATACAAGCTGTACACTCACTACTTTACATTGTAGCAAAGTGTAATTTCTTCAGTGTTGTCACATGAAAAGGTATAATAAAATATTTATAAAAATGTGAGGGGTGTACCCAATTCTGTGTATATATATGTACACACTCACTGTATATGTAATTTGTGTAGGGGCATCTTTATTGATTTTATCTGTGGGCATTTTTAAAGTCTTTTCTTTATGAATCTTTCTTATTTCTAAGTATGAGTCTGTTCACCTTAATGTTGGCCTTGCTACATTTCTCCTTAATAGTAAAATTAACAAGCAAAGCTTTCCTGGTTTCTTTGACTACCGGGGATATGTCATTAGTTACTGCTGATACTTGGTGCAGGTGCATTGTATGGTTACCGTCTCAAGCGTGAGCTGCTGTTTTACTTTCTTATAATGTATATAAAGGTGACTGCGGAAACTGTTGGTGCTAATAAGTGATGATAATAAAAATAATAGTATTATTATTATTTTCCTGAGTAAAGTTCCCTAGCAAAACTGATGTGTTGATTTTACAATTGATTAATAAAAATGAAGCTTTATGAGAGAAGCCCCGGAGTGCTGGAATTCTTTTGAATATATATATATACAGTATATATATATACTGTATATACACACTATAATGCCGCTGTTCACATGATAAGGTTCTGGTGATTCTGAGCCAGTTTGATCTTCAATTTCCTGAATATGTTCAGCTTAAATATATTGCAGTTTCATAAGTGCAGCATCTCAAGTGGTGATAAAATTTATGTTCAGGTAGTATATGCTGTGCAATAATCATTTAGTCATCTTTCTAGCTTCCTCTGAATTAAGTAAAAAATATAATCTGAAAAGATTCAGTGCTTTGAATAAAACTCAATTGATTTAGCATAGTCTAATCCTTTAGCCAGGACAGGTTGAGACACATCATCTTGAAAATTGAAATGCAGAAACGATGCAAAAGGTTTTTTTTCCATTTTTTTTCACATGGACAAAAATTCAAATGCATTTTCAAACTATACATACGAACAATATATTTTTATCTTCAGTGCGGCAGTGAACCAGATCAAAGAAATAGATTCCATTGAACTGGTTAAACAAGAACATATTTTCAAGATGTAATTTTATTCAGCATCATCAAATTTATGCTATTTATTATAATACTAAATTAAGCATTAATAATTTAGTAATGCAGTATTAGAAAATGTATTTTTTTAAAAACAATGTAACATTGTATTTTAACATACATTCTTCAAATGAAAAGATTAAAGTATGCATTTGTTTTTCAAACATTGAGGCATACAATAATATATGTAAAGTATTAACTTGACAACACATACAGATTAAGGCAATACTTATCTATGCTTATTTCTAATGTTCATTGATATTGTTCATTCATCTCTTTTAAGCTTATGCCTGAAAATATTACACGATTTATAAAACTGAAACTGAAGGTGCCGCAATACATTAAGTCATTTTCTGATTTATTTATAAGATCGGTTTTTTTTTGCAAGCCCGTGACATGTGTTATTTAGAATGGAAATATATAGCAGTGCACTTTTACACACCCGTGGCATTCATGCATGTATAAAGAAATCATTACTGGTGTCCAAACAGCTACATGGATGCAACAAATTGGAAAATGACAGAGGTTTTTTTTTGGACCAATATATACCCAACATGAGGTCTTTATCTACATATATGTAACAATAGATTAAAGTCAACAACCTATCACTTTGCAAAAGAGGACACCATCTGGAACATATAAATCTATAGGTTTTGACAAAAAAAATCATATTTCTGACATCTATGCTTCATCACGTATATATGGGAAAACAAAATGGAATCAGGCAATGCATGATGTACCCTACTTATGTTATAAACAGAATTCAGGATCCATGTCTCCTTATGTTTGTTGTGAAACCAGATAATGGTTTAGGGGAGAGGATGTCTGCATATATGTCCTTTATTTATAAGTTTGGTCTTTGACATGTTGAGTTTGTGGTGATGTGGTCATCTATAAAGAAGTATTGGAAAGACATTCTTCTAGTAAACCAAGAAGAGAGGAAGGTTAGGTTGGCGAGGACAGGTAAACTTGTCTCATCAGCATATTGATAGTACTGAAACCCCAAAAAAAGCTAATGAGTTTTCTCAAACAGGATGAATAGATCGAGAACAATAGAAGCCCAAGGACTGAGTCTGGGAGAACCCTGATAAACAGATGTAGTACCAGAGGTACTACAGAAAGAGACACTATAAGAGCAATTAGAGAGGTAAGACTTGAAACTATCAGGGTTATTCAGAGAAAGGTGAAACTCTGCAGAACTTTTAGAGAAGTGAAAATTCTAGGCCATATTAGCTGATTTGGAAAGTGAGATAAATGGGGGAATTTGTTTGGTTTGGCTACTTTGACCTAGAATTTTCATTTCTCAAAGAAGTGTCACCTTTCTCTGAATAACCCTATATGTTTCTAACTGCGTTTCTGTTTTATAAATTATTATTGCTTGTCTTGTACTAATGGTATTTGAAATACATAAAATTATCTTCCAGTGGAGTTGTTTATTACTTCAGAAACAGTTTGGTTTAACCTGTTTATCTCCAATCACCATAACCAGCTAAGATCCTTCTATGGTCAATGATGAATAGGAATCTGTTTACTTTCTCAATGCATGTAAATCATGTGGAGCCATGAAAGACTTGTGCGAGCTTCCATAAATGTCATCATTCGACATTACAGGAGCAATGTCATAGGGTTTCTGGATATAATGTATTTTTATAGTAAGACATTGACAAAATGTAAAAAGGGCTCTAAAACATTGTCGTGGTATTGTGCGAGAAACAATTCAGGGTATAAATCATGCATTTTAGCAAATGTAGAGAAGAGTGGAGTGGGAAGAAGGGAAACATGACAGTGCAAAGTTATGAGTGTTTGTGACAAGGGCCAAATAGTGATGGCCAAGACTCGGTCTGAGCAACTCTAAAATGGCAAGACGCATGAGTTGTTCTTAGTATGCTGTGATTAGCTCCCATCAAAACTGGTGCAAGCAAAGACAGCTGATAATCCAGGACCAGGGTCACAATCACCCAAGGCTTGCTGATGCATGTGTTAAGCGAAAGCTCACACATCGAGTTCGATCACAAAGAAAAGATATTTGAGCTTATATTGCTGAAAAAACATAATGCTGGCATTGATAGGTGTCAGAACACACTTGACAAGTTCCACCTACCTAGAGATTTTTACGGACCACGTAACCCTTCATTGTAGTGTTGTTCCCTGATGGCAGGGGCCTCTCTCAGTAGAATAATGCACCCTGCCACACTGCAATAATTGTTCATGGAAGGTTTGATAAACATGACAAAGAATTCAATGTGTTGCCTTCGCCTCCAAATTCCAGAGATCTCAAATCTAATTATCATCTTTAGGATGTACTGGAACAACAAATCTGATCCATGGAGGCCCAACCTTGCAACGTCCAGGACTTAAAGGATCTGCTGCTGATGTCTTAGTACCAGATATCAAAGGTCTCATCCAGGGGTCTTGTGGATTCCATGCCTTTGTGCATCAGAGGGGATTGTTTTGGCAGCAAGAGGGGATTTACATGATATAAGGCAGGTGGTTTTAATGTTGTGACTGATCAGTGTATCTACAATGTGCCCAAAAAGTTACAGCACCTCAGGCATGCCAGTCAAGCTGCTAAAACAGTTTGAACATCTGGTACTCTATGTTTAAAACATGGAGCAGCAGCTGATTCAGCAAGGCAGACCCAGCTGCAGTATCACCTTTTGGCCAGCAGATGGCAATGTCTGCCTGTCAAGTTGGGCTAATACAGTAAAACAAATACATTGAGAATTTTTGCAATTTATACTATGTAAGTAATAAAATGTGATTTTAAAAAACATTGTTTCCAGGTAGTAGTTTTATGGGAAATCACTTGGTAGTAAAGGGGTTAACCAATTTACAATGTATTAGTTGGTATGAGTTATTACATTATGATTTGGTATATATGAAAATCATACAAGTTGCTTGAACTATAAGTATTAAAATTTTTTACATTAACTCATACATGTTTAGCTATATAAAAATTGGGAGTAGACTAACAGATGACAAGAGATAGAGAGATTGTGATAGATACATATATAGATAGAGTCTAAAACATTGATAATAGCTTGTTTTATTTTTCATATTTGCAATGCAACAAGTAATCCTCGTAGGTGGATCTGGACAGTATTTCTCATCTTTCTCTAGATGCATGGGCAGTAACAGTTGGAAAACTATGAATCGATGATAATTTGATACTACAACAGTACTCATGTAAGGCATATAGACGTATGGTTAACAAATTAGTGCTTTAACTATTTGATAGGTAATATATTTTTAAAATGGTTTAATTGCTAACCATCCTAGGGTAATGAATGTAATCCTGTTCTTATATTCCGCACTTCACGCTATGTGAGGAATCAAAGCATTTTGTAACATGCCTCAAATGAAAAAAATATTACTCAACAGATTTGGTAATCATTTGATTGGCCTTGAAAGGATGAAAGGCTGACTATACCCACTGGGATTTCCTCTCTACTGGGAAATATCAAACCATCTACATAAAATTAATTGTAGTCTTTTTTTCTGCTGCAACATATATATAACATAATTCAAATGAATAAATAGCACATTACATAAATGCAAAACTTATGTATATTACATATTTGAATATATATTTTCTAGTTTAATATATGACACTGAAATACATGGAAAATATTTAATTTTAAATTAAATTTTTTAATTATTTTATTGACTAGCGAGTAGCGATGCTAATGCTACACTTATAGAGGTGAACTGTGTTATCAGGATATTAAAAGCTTTAATTAGAAAACTGTAATATCCACAATTTAGTAAATAAAAGTTATTATGTCTATTTTTAAAGGTCATCCATACTTGTGAAAGGGAAATACTTTAAATCATAGATTACTTAATAAATTCTATTTCATATTATAACTTTGTTCTAAACCTTACAAACTTATTTTCACTTTTTGTTATAAGATAATTACAAGTATTTATAAAGTGCTCTACAATGGGTGGGGCAAAACAACCACATAAACATAAAATAAGGCACAGTGAGAACAGTGGGAGAAGAGGACCCTGCTCAAGCGCTTAAAATCTAAGAGGAGAGGGATGACACTCTTAAGTGAGGGTAAATAGTGGAGTATCAGAATTAGTGGGGTGCATGGGGGCTGTGTGGGAAGATGGATAAGGAAAGGTGCAATGTGGGATTATGGAGTGAGCTGACAGGCTTCTCTAAAGTAATGTGTTTCTAGAGACTTCTTGAAGGAGTTGAGGGACAGGGAGTCTAATGTTGTGGGGCAGAGAGTTCCATAAAAAGGGGGCATCCTGGGAGAAGTCCTAAAGGCAAGAGTTGAGGGTGCAGGAACGAGGAAATGATAACATCAGATCATTGACAGAGCGAAGTGGATGGTAAGGGATATACCTGCTAATAAGCTAATGATTAGCAGGGGCACGGTTATGGAAAGCTTTATAGATGAGCACCATTATTTTGAATTGAATTCTAAATGAAACAGGGAGCCAGTGTAGAGATTAACCAAGGGACAAGGTGTGAGAGGTACAGGATGTGAGGTGGATCAGCCTGGCAGAGGTGTTCGTTACAGACTGCAGAATCTGAGATTGGAGATAATAAGAGCTTGAATGAGCATTTTAGTAAAGACCTGACTAAGAAAGGAGAAGATACATGCAATGTTTTTTAGGTGGAAAGATTTAGTTAGTGACTGAAGGAAGAGTGAAGGAAAGATCAGAGTTGAAGATGGCACTGAGGCAATGAGCATGTGCGGTAGAAGTAACCGAGCCACTATTCACCTAAAGTTAAGTGGGTGCAGGTGTGTTATCTTCATTGGGAGGGAAGACAAGAAGTTTAGCTTTGTCAACGTTGAGCTTTCGGAAACAAGCAATCATCCAGCAGGAGACAACAGATAGGCAGGCAGTAACATGATCCAACACAAGAGGAGAATGATAATGACAGGAGAGGTAGATTTGGCTGTTGTTAGCATAGAAATGATATTGGAATCCATAGGAAGAGATGATGTTGCTTAGAGAGGTAGAATATAATGTGACGAGTAGTGTAATGACGAGTAATGTGATTGAAAAATCTAGACCAAATAGCCAATTTGGAAAGTGAGATAAATGGGAGAATTTTTCTGGTTTGACTATTTTGACCTAGAATTTTCCATTCTTCAGTCATTCTTCTGCTTTTCACCGCTTTCTGAATAACCCTGATACAGGGCTATTCAGAAAGAGGTGAAAACCTTGAGAGTGACTGGAGAAGTGAAAATTCTAGGTCAAAATAGTCAAACCAGAAACATTCTCCCATTTATCTCATTTTCCAAATTGGCTATTTGGTCTAGATTTTTCAATTGGCTATTTGGTCTAGAATCAGTGTTTCTCAACTCGTATCCTCAGGTTCCCCTAACAGGTCAGGTTTGCAGATATCTTAAGCACAGCACAGGTGATATGATTTGCTGCTCAGTGATTGCAGGATTCAGTTTGCATTTCCCCAAGGTGATCCTTAAGGCTAGGGTCAGACGAAAGCATTTTTCCCCGCGAACGTGAAAAAGTGCGTCCGAACGCATTGACGTATTTTTTCACGGAATGCGCAAAAACGGTCAGACGACGTGCATTTTCGGGCATGATTTTGTACGGATCGTCAATAAAACTCTTTTTGCTTCTGGAAGTTATGTAGGCTGGACATTAGCAGCGTCTGACATCTCCTAATCACGCACACACGCCGCTATGCCGCAGCTGCGCACTCTACGTCAGTACTAGCGGTTCAGCGTTCTCAGAAAAATGCGTTCAAATTCCACTTGCGTTGCACGGCCGGACTTTTGTGCAGCCGTACATCGTATATTGGCCGTCATTGCCCGTTATCTGCTGCTAGTGCGGCCGTAATTATGTGCGCCAGAACGCACGTTAAAAGTGCGCTGGTCTGACCCCAGCCTTAAATCTAGCCTGTAGTGGGTCCTGAGGTCTGGAGTTGAGAAACCCTGGTCTAGATTGTTCATTCTCCTGCCAATTCTCAAGGTTTTCACCTCTCTCTGAATAACCCTGATTGTATTATTGAATCATTGTGCTGGCTCACTATAGCTTACACTCTCTTCAGTATTTCAGGCTGAGCCAATAATACTATCAGGGATATTCAGAGAGCGGTGAAAACCTTGAATTGGCAGGAGAATGAACAAATAGCCAATTTGGAAAGTGAGATAAATGGGAGAATTTTTCTGGTTTGACTATTTTGACCTAGAATTTAATTCTCCACTCATTCTCAAGATTTTCACCTCTTTCTGAATAGCCCTGTATCAGGGTTATTCGAGAGCGGTAAAAAGCAGAATGACTGGTGAATGGAAAATTCTAGGTCAAAATAGCAGATCTGGAAAGGGAGATGAATGGGAGACTTTTTCCGGTTTGGCTATTTTGACCTAGAATTTTCACTTCTCCAGTCATTCTCCTGCTTTTCATCTCTCTCTGAATGAATAACCCTGTATGAAAACAAGTCCAGGTACAAGGATCCAGGACTGTAGATTCTTCATTTAAGAAGTCTTTGCCAATGCAATTTAGAAGGAATGTTGTAAGATAATTGTTCTGTATAAAGGAGCGAGAGGTCTGTGGGAACAGAATCGGCTTCCAGTCAGTCCTTACTCGCAGTGTCTGTCCTTCTGATGTACTAAATGCCTGAAGCCTCCTCTTTGGGAGCTAGGAGGTTTTCTGGCTGTTTTGCATTTGTATATCTGGCTCTGATACTAACCAGTGCCTCACCAGCCACTGACCTCACCGCACGTCACTGTAACATAATAGTAACTGGCAACAAATACTGATTACATGCAACACACACCTGTTATTCACTTGACCTAAGTTCTACATTCCATTTAAAGACATGTCCTAGACAAATTTTCCTATTTGATGCTAGCATCTAATCACTGGGCGCTAATTCTTATCACTAACTGTCAATGCATGAAAAAGAAAGCCATTGTCTTTTTTCTGGCCAGCTAACATCTGAGATTATGCAATCATAACATTTCTAACATATTGCACAGCAATATTTAACATTCAAAATTAATTGTAAATTGACATCTTTTGGTTTGACATGCCAAAACGATGGTGGAATGTGTCAATCCCTACAGGAAACCCTCTCATAAGGGTTGTGCTTGAAAGACTCATAGATCAGGCAGATCACAGATTTTGTGAAACAGTAGGCCACCACCTATCGCTCACATCACTGCATGCAATGAGGGAGGGCAACAAATTCACATTGGTCAGGACAGCCCTGACAATTATGTTGTTCTCCTCCTCTGTTCCTCTCTTTTTGCAGAGGAGAATGTATTGCAGGTATGTGAGCCTTCTTTCTACTTTTCATGTCCCAAGCTATCTAATGTACCTACTAATCGATCAATTGCACCCCTCACATCTCCAGTCCTTCCAAGACCTTCCCAAGATACCCTTCGCTTACTCCACATCTCATTAACCCCTACCCCTGCCTCATCAACCCATACCCCCAAAAAGTCTGTTAAAGCTAGATGAAAATTGGGTTCTTGGGACCTCATCAACTGTTTTATGTGTTAGTCATTACAAAGATAATATAGGGTTAAAATGGAGGGAGTAGGAAACAGAGAGGCTCAATACTAACCCATCCAGAGCCCCTTCCCATTTTAATCCTTACGTTACCATTAAAGGAACACTGTGTTGGTCTCCTTCTGCAGGATATGACATTTTTCCAGCTCATCATGTTATATGCCCACATAGGGGCTAGGCACTCCAGCGGCTCTCAATGCAGGGCAGCTTTGACATCATTGGATAGGGCTGGTATCTTAGTGAGTTTCTGGGCAAGATTAAGCCCCTGTATTTAGATGGCTGAATCAGCCCTCTCAGAAGGGGTGGAGCGAGCAGGGAGCTCACAGTGGTGTGACCACACAGATAAGATTGAGTGGTCTCATTGTAAGTGTCCCTTTAATCTCATATGTGCTAATTATTAATGTATACTTCTTTTAATATATGTGTATTCACTTTACTTCTAAATGCCTATTTCAATATGAAAACAAAAAAGTGTTTATCTATGCAGAAGCACATCCTCAAGAACATTTTAATGTATTATCAAAGGAATTAGCTTTTCAACTTGTTTGTGTTTTACATAAATAATTAATTTAACATTGTGCAAATTATTTTTCATCATGGGAATCTGTATAATAGCATTGAAATGTGATATATTGTCACAGTATTAACCTCTGCAATACCAGGCAACATACATGAACATGACCTTCAAGAAACATATTTTCATGTACCAAGTACTGTTTTCACTTTTACAGGGAGTTTATCAACATTCATGGTGACTTTAGTTGTTTCACAAAAGTAGTAAAATAGTAACATGGGCAACAAGAGTATGGTATAGGTCTGGGGTCTGCAACCTTAAACACTTAAGAGCCATTTGGACCCGTTTCCCGCAAAAAAGAAAACACTGGGAGCCGCAAACCCCTTTTGACATCTAAAATGTAGATAACACTGCACATATTGTTTTTTTTCTTTACGCTATGTGGTGGGGAGGGGTATTCTAAACTTAAAGTTTTAATAATTAATAATTTTAAGCCCACATAAGGCCGGCAATCGTCATGTCATTAATAAAAAAAAATTCAATTAATTACAGTTACAAACATTTATAAAGCGCCAACAAGTTCCGTAGTGCTGTACAATGGGTGAGACAGAACATAAATACATATACAAAACACACAGAACAGTAGGAGAGAGGACCCTGCTCAAGAGCTTAATGCCATGATGATTCCATTTATTTATAATTATTACATATATATATATATAATATAATTTTATTAACCCACCCAGGTCCCCCATATATAATACTTCCCAGGTCCCCCCCATATATAATAACCCCCAGCCCCCCCATGTTTAATGCTTCCCAGATTCCCCCCATGTATAAATTAATAATCCCCCCCAGGCCTCCCATGTATTAATCTCCCTGGCGGTCCGATTCTGGCATTTTAGATTTCAGAATCTGTACAATTAATCTGGCCCCCTAGCGGTACGAGTGTGGCTCGGGGTTAACTTTCAATGCTGAAAGCGGTATCCGAGCCACACTTGGGCTGATACTTACATGTTCCTGCGCTCCCTCGCTGTCCCCCGCAGTCACACTCCAGCCGATCGTGATGTCACACTTCCTTGTTCACTCCTCGCGAGAAGGGAACCAGGTAGTGTGATGTCGCGATCAGCTGGAGGAGAATGCGGAGGTCAGCGAGGGAGCACAGGACATGTAAGTATCCAGCCCGTGTGTGGCTCAGGGATGCCGCTTTCAGTACAAAAAGTTAAACCCGAGCCACACTCGGGAAAACCGTCAGGGGGTTAATAATCCCCCAGGCCCCCATGTATTAATTAATAACCCCCATGTATTAATAATCCCCCAGCCCCCCCATGTATTAATTAATAATCCCCCAGGTCCCACAATGTATTAATTAATAATCTCTAGGTCCCCCAACGTATACATTTATAATCCCCAGATCCCCCCTTGTATTAATCCTCCATGGCCCCCATGTATTAATTCCATAGGGCCCCCCATGTACTAATTTATAATCCCCAGGCCCCCCATGTATTAATTAATAATCCCCAGGTCCCCCCATGTATTAGTTTATAATACATGGGGGGCTCTGTGGGGATTATTAATACAAAGGGGGCCTGGGGATTATTAATACATGGGGGGGTTTGGGGGATTAATTAATAATCCCCCAGGTCCCCCTAAGTACCTCGTTTCCATCATCCTCTTCATTTCTGGTGTGCAGTGACTGTCCATCAGGTGAATGGGGCGGGGTTATCCCCACTCCCCTCACTCTCTATTGGACAGCCACCGCGAACTGGTGCCTTCCATCACGCTGCGCCCCAGATCAAGCGCGCAGCCTGATAATGGTGATGGATCAGACAGAGACAGTGGCTGGCGGAGTCTGGGGAAACTCCGGGTCGGGGAAGGCTGCACCCTAGCAGGAGCGTCGGCCTGGGAGCCGCAGCAGGGCAATGAGAGAGTCGCATGCGGCTCCAGAGCCGCAGGTTGCAGATCCCTGGTATAGGCAAAGACATAGACCTTATACAGCACTGGAAAATTTTAATGGGTGTATAGCAGCCAAATTAATTTGAAACTATATGACCATTCAGATATCAATAACACAGCATGCCATATAATGAATCGAAATCACAGAGAATATGGTTCGTATGAGTAAATACAATTCTAGAAATGTGATTGTGTCGATTTAAAGCATTTGTGTGATGACTAAAGCTGGAAAAGGCAAATCAGTTTTAATCCTAGTAATGGTTCTTGAACATAAAACAAAATAAAACAGCAATGCTTTTTCAAATTTCAGAAAGGACTTGAAAAGACAAATAGTGAATATTTTTTTCAATGTGCTGGTCTGCAATAATGTCTTCTGAATCAGGGAATAGCAGAATTAGACAACTGTGAGGCCAAAAATGATGAGAATATATTTGGGTACATTAAATACAGGAAAATATTGCTCTCATATTTGAAAGGTATTTTAATATGATAGGTAGTTTTTTAATTTTTGCATTAGTGTGAAATCCCCCCCTCCTTTTTCCAGCACGGTGTCTGTTCAATTTCGTTTCCTCTCGAGGCTAGTCAGCGGGGTGATGGAAATAGATATCCTGTGTTAACTTAGAATGCCCGCAAAATCTTTGTTACATGATGTAGAAATGTATCTGCTCTGATTGGTTGTTGTATCACATTCCTATGTTGGGAGTGAAAACTGCAGGAAGTTTTTATCTATAACGAACATTTCTATTGGATGTTGAAACAATAAACAAACCTGACAAACCACGGACTGATCAGATGATAATCTGCCATATCTCGGTGTGGTTGTGTATATCGTCTCCTCTGATCAGAGTCGCGCAGCGCCTTACTTCAATTTTGATATATAAGAAGAAACTTGAAAAAGGTTTATGGTAATTATAATGGAAATTAGAATTTAACAATATTCTGTTTTATTTTTTTTCACTGTTAGTGTGGATAGAAATAATTCTGATCGTTACAATGATATGCAGGGCCGCCATCAGGGCATTACGGCCCATGCTGTGTTAAGGGACCTGGGGGGCACGCCCAGTGGTGTATTTAGGTTTTGTGCTGCCCTAGGCCTGACTAAACTCGTGCACCCCCTAATTAAAATTTGACGCACCCCTGTCAAGGGCACACCTCTTCCTGGTTAAACCCCACCCTTCCTCTTTAAGCTCCACCTTTTCCTCTTAGAGCTCCGCCTTTTCCTCTCTTTATATTAAAAGTGGATACCAAGTGCCTACTTGTATATTTTGTATACCATTTCAAATGTATCTATTGAGATAAAGAAAATTATGAAATGTTTAAATTCAAGCATTTTTACAAAAAACAGCCACGCATGTCAAGTATTATTATTTTATTATTCTTTATTTATAAAGCGCCAGCATATTCCGCAGCGCTGAAGTAAACGGGATCACAGCCGCTCTAATTGGTTGAACAATAAAATCCACAGAAACGTGCACTGCATATGAGCGTATCACAGAGCTGCACAGCAATAAAACCCACAGAAATGGGCACTGTGTATGAGCATATCACAGAACTGCACAGCAATAAAACTCACAGTAATGTGCAGTGTGTATGAGCGTATCCCAGAGCTCCAGGGCAATAAAACTCACAGTAATATGCAGTGTGTATCACAGAATCCACAGCAATAAAACTCACAGCAATGCAATGTGTGGTGTGTGTCAGCGTATCAGAATCCACAGCAATAAAACTCCCAGCAATGCAATGTGCGGTGTGTATGAGTGCATCAGAATCCACTGCAGTAAAACTCCCAGCAAACCGAGTGTATATGAGCACACAGCAATTATGCTGTGGAGCCATCTTGTCAGCAGTGGGGTGCCACTGTCAGAGGGTGCACTGTAGCTTTGATTCCCTTCCCAGTGGGTGTTCAGTCCAGAATAGAGTCTGTGTTAACTAAAGGGCGGGCAGCTGCGCGCGTGCGTTTCACGAGGTTCAGCCAGTCATGTGGTACTGAGACTCAGAGAAATGGCAGTGAAATGCCCTGATGTTCGGTGGTTTCAATCAGCAGGTTTTTTCAGGTGAACCCCATAGGTTTCAATGTTAAAAATATTCCCTTTTTTATGCAATATCTAATAAATCATTTATTATTTTAATCTGCAGTAAAACGTCTTTGCTTATTGATTTTTTTTAGTACCTTTTAGTCATTTTTCAGATTTTTTTGGGCAAATTCCCCCCCCCTTTTTTTTAATAGCAGTTTTTCTTTTTTCTGTAACAGAACTTTTTATTATCAATCATAGGATCTTATATGTAAATTCCAGACATTTTTGTTCAGTAGTTCTTTTGAAAACAGCAGGCCACGGGTTTGCGGTGGCAGCATTCAGCGGCCGACTCCATGCACTTTGGGGACCCTGCGGTGAATGGTGAATTCACTGCAGGGTGGGGAAATTTTATTCTCCTAAGTGCAGGGAACTACAGAACACCTAAAAGTTGGCGTCATTTCGGTGCTCTGTGAGTAACCCATTTAGTGCTGAGGTTTTTTGCTGCCCCCTGGAAAGTGAAATTGAAAGTATAAATTAGTGAAATCTCAATGTATCCTTTCTGGTAAAATACTTTGCAATACTTTAGGGGTGGGGCCACCCAGTGCGGGCCGCAGCCCCCTGGAAAGTGCCGCCCTAGGCCTGGGCCTAGTCGGCCTAGGCCAAAATACACCAGTGGGCACGCCGTCGGTGGCTATGTCTATTTTAGGCCACAGGCCTTGGAGAAGATACTGCAGCCTACCTGGGCCCAGCCGTGAGCAGAGACTCCAAGATGGCGGCTGGCGGCTGACTCAGAGCAGTGACCACTCGCCAACTGGGCCCGCCCCACAAACGTGACATGTGGCAGCCGGGCACGCCTCACACACGTGACATGCACCAGCCGGGTCAGTGGAAGAGCAGGATAAAGTCGCAGCTGGCATGTGTGTGGGCAGATTCTTAAGGCTGTGGTGGCAGCTGAGATTGCTTGCCTCTCCGTCTGAGTCCCGCCGGCGACTTGGGCCGGCATTGGATCTGACTGCTCCCCGACAGATCCCCCTCCGTCAGGCTGCAGCAGCTCGGCTGAGAGTCTCCTCCCAAGTTCCGACGGCACTACTGCCTCTGCACCAGCCACCAGGACCGTGTACGCCTGTACTGCTGCGTGATTCTCTATCGTGTGTGTTGCACTGCCTGCCAGGCTCAGCCTCTCAAGCCAGCCACTCAACTTTTTTTTTTTCCTGACTGCTGGGCTGCTGCTTTTAGATACCTCCAGTGTGAAGCTGTAAAAAATAATTTCACATGGGGACAATTTTCCACATCGAGCCCATATGTTAACGTGTGTACAAGAAAGCTGTTCCATGCGCACGCAGAGATTCCTCTCCCCAAACCCTCCTGGCTAGGGACGGGGCCTTAAATCTTTAGCAGAGCAGTGTATCTGATAAGGCAGTGTCATGGCGCGTTTGATTAATACTCCTGCAAAGTAAACTGGAGTTCGCATTCCAGCAGGATTTATTTTTACTTATCTAGCAGTGGGAAATTAAAAGGAAGGGGGTGAAATGGACTGAAAAGGAAGGTGGGGAGATGGACATGATAAAGGGAGGGGGACATGAAAAAGTAGAGACTCATTGCCTTTTCAGTTAGAGGTCTATTGCTGTGGATCCTGTCTACTCTGACTCACTGCCTTTACCGTTAAAGGTCTATTGCTGTGTATTCTGTGTACGTTCATACTCACTGCCTTTACTGTTGGAGGCCTATTGCTGTGGATCCTGTCTACTCTGACTCACTGCCTTTACCGTTAAAGATCTATTGCTGTAGATTCTGTGTACGTTCATACTCATTGCCTTTACTATTGGCAGTCTATTGCTGTGGATCCTGTGTACACTGACTCACTGCCTTTACCGTTAGAGGTCTATTGGTGTGGATTCTGTTTATGCTCAGACTCACTGCCTTTACCGTGAGAGTTATATTGCTGTGGTGCTCTGATATGCTTAACCAGTGAAATAATCTAATTATACTTTTATGGTACATTGAAAAAATGTATATAGATCCAGATAGCGCAAGGTAAACCAAAAAGTAATACTACTGAGACGCGTTTTGGCCGATTAGGCCTTCATCAGTCAGTGCAAAAAGGTATATATATCCAAAGGGGAAGTCCTGTGTCAGTGCCTCTATTTATAGGTCCACTTATTAGTATCGGTTTCGTTTCACTGCGTTCCTCGTGGTTCCGTCACCACTTCCGGTTTATGCGGCTGCCCGTCAACACTTCCGGTCCCCGCGCCTCGTTCTAATGGCGCACTTCCTACCAGCGCCATCTTTGGTTCCCCCATATGCTGGTTCACATCGTGGCTGAATCACCATCTTGGAGATCCCCTAAATGTATTTTCGCTATTCAAGAAGTGAATCGCTAGATTATAATCCCATTGTTGTAAAAAATATAAAATAATATAAAGAGTTCTTGAATTATAGCACCAAGACTTTATAAACGTCTAGGATGGATCTTTTTCCGGAATGGATTTATTTCTAAAAAAAACCTGAAGAAATGTATATTCTCATATAAATACTTAAGATATAAAAGGTTATTGATAAAAAAGTGGAAAGAACACAAATAATCTTCATCATGGTCAATGCAGCATATATAAAAGTATAGAAGGGCCATAAAAAAGAGTGATCTATATTATGATCACTTCAAAATATAACCAATAAGAGCCAAATAGTACATATAGACCATATAGAGCCTGGGTAAGGTAAATAAGCAAAGTGGATTATTTTATGGCAAGGGGTGCCTAATTAAATATAGATATTTAAAGGGGTATTGATAAGGGTAGAGAGCCATAATTATAATGATCTACATTCTAATCCCTATGCAATATAAACCCATAATAAACATAAAAGGCACAATTGTAATGATCTCAAGGTAATCACTACATACAGAGTATAAGCCATAGGCCATACATATATGAGTAATAGCATACGTTACTTGGGGTTATTAAAATGGAAGTTATGGTGGTCTTATAGACCATATATATAGAAGGAAGACCTAATACTAAGAGAAGTGTAATATAAATAAATAGCACTGCTCATAAAATGTCTCAAAACATTGTTGCAGCTACATTGTTTGCACTAATACAAATTTTATGTGATGTTAAGGTATTGGGAGCAACACTCTGTAATGCGATCTTGATTCACATTTATCTTTTTTTGTTTAATTTTTTTTTATTTTGAGAGTCAGCAGTAAGATAGCCAATATAGAAAAACTGCCACGCAGGACCAACTAAAACATTCAGCAAAAGTACATCATAAGGAAAACAATAAACATCCCCAAATAGGGGGGTCTCATCCAAATAAAGATTAACTAGTCAGCAGGAAGTATTGCATCATCCATAGGACCCAAATACAGCATAATGACTAAAAAGAGAAGACATCGCAAAAACGTGCTGGGTCCTTTAGGGATAATAAAAAATTTTTAAAAAAAATAATAAAGAGGTGGGGGAGGGACAGAATGGCAATGGCCAAAAACGTGACTCTCCTGGCTCACTCCCAGAGGCCCATCGGACCATGGGAGGCCATGGAGGGAAATTGTCATGAGGCTAGGGTACTCGAGGGCCAGGCATGGTGGACAGAGCCATGGTGCCCTCCACGGTGGCGCGACCCCGAGAGAACCCCAAAAAAAAGGGGGTAGGGGAAAGGACCAGCACAGTCAAAGAAAGTCGCCAGAAGGAGAAAAAAAAGAGGGGAAATCAACAGTAGGGTTCAGAAAAGCCAGCTGTATCTGCTGAAAAAAGGCAAATAATACTCAGTAAAAGACAGGAGGGAGTCTTCAGAAAGAAAGGTGACTCATGAAAAATAGGGAAAAGAAGCCGCATCAAGGAGGGTGTTATATCTGGGATCAATAATGAAGCAGGATAGTCCGTTTCAGCCGGTGTCCCTCCATAAGGTGGAACGTGCAGATACGCTGGGCGCAGTCTCTTCCCATATGGCTTGCAGTTCAAGCAGCTCCGAGGCGGCTCCAACCACAATCAGGGCCTCACCACGGGACGCAAAGTCATACTGCCACCCGCCAACAGACAGGGACCCGAAGCACAGCAGTAGCCTCTGCAAGGACCTCTCCAGAGGACCTTCAAAGGCTTTCTCAGGAACCGTCGCTCCAACAGCAATCTCATCTGGCATTCGCTGATCGCCACTGCAAAGGCCGGTGGTAGCCCCCAACAGCAAGGGAGCCTTCACCAGTGTGGTGCACGGGTCACCAGCGGGACATTGCACCTCTCCATCTGCAGCCTCCAGTTCCTCAGCGTGGTGCGTAGGTAAGGGTGTCACAGATTCTCCAGGTACGAAGCGTCTGCTCCCCTGCAGCGCCGCGGTGCGGCGATCATCTGGTTACAGATCCCCCTTGTGAGCGGGTGCGAATCAGCTCCCCCAGCAACGCCAAGCAGGCATCCAGGCCTGCTATCATGCCCATCTTCCTTTCTGTGGGGGGGAGAGACGTCCCAACACCAGACCTCACCTTCATCAACCGCCTCCACTGCATCTTCTTCTGCAACGACAGGGAAATGGGGCCCTCCATCCCCTCAGTACGCAGCTTCTGAGCACCCGACCGGGTTCTCCACAGGGAGGTGAAGGGGTAGTGAGGCAAGGCCCTAACAGGGGTCGAGGAACAGGCCTCAAAATTGCCGCCAGCAGCGTGCTCCAGCTGGGTATGAAAGGCCAAAACCAATGTCTCTGCTCCGGATGGGGGGCAGTACGGGCTCCGGAGTACTCACCCCCGATGGCCAGCCACTCAGGGAACGCGATGCACAATAAGCAGCCAGAGAAAGTACACATAAAAACCTTAAAAGTTTAAGCCAGAACAGAGCTCTGTGAATACACGTCCTCTCCCTGACACAGCCGGTATGCCCCCCTCATATTATTTTTTTAATCAGAATTTCATACTGTCTTAAATTATGTGAACCAGTTAGATACTTTTTTATGTTAAATGTGCTGTTGTGCGAGCAATATGTGTGATTTTAAGATATTGGGACTAACAATCTGTAATGTGATCACGATTCACAGTAAATATTGATTTCCTATGGTAAGAGGGGATCACGGAGGGGCCCATTCTGAGGGTCAGTAAGGGCCCAAAAATTTCTGATGGCTGGCCTGATGATATGCCAATGATGCCTCCACATTGAATGTCTCCCTTGAGATCCTGACAGAGTTCGCTGCATATTACAGGGTAATATTTTTCACTAAGAACTGTTATATTTTGTATTTAACCCCATAATGAAAG
This sequence comes from Leptobrachium leishanense, assembly GCA_009667805.1. Classification (NCBI taxonomy): domain Eukaryota; kingdom Metazoa; phylum Chordata; class Amphibia; order Anura; family Megophryidae; genus Leptobrachium; species Leptobrachium leishanense. Next base: position 108,635,912 of record CM019064.1, on the reverse strand, counting down.
TACCCACTGTGCTGTTTGTGTTCATGTCTAATTTTCCTCACTTGTTTACTGTACCCACACACATTTCTTTTTGAGAAAGGACTTTACCAGGAAGGATACATTGAGATTTCTCTCGTTTTCAAGTATGTCCTGGGTGGCGAGTATGTACCGTTGGGTGTCTTGCCAAGGACACTTACTGGAGAGGTTGCTCGCTGGGATTGAACCCATGACTCCACAGGCTCTCTCCATGCAGAGCAGTGACATTACCTCTACTCCACCCAGCCGGTACTGTTTTCTCGCCATTAAATGGATGTTCTAAAGATACCATTATTTTCATCATATTGAATAATTTATTGTAAAAAATTTATGAAATATAATGAAAAAATGGGGAAAAAACACGTTTTAAAACTTTGCCCCCAAAAATCTCTTATGTATCTACAACTGCTAAAAAATATCCAGGCTAAATAGCTTCTAAATTTTGTCCTGAGTTTAGAAATACCCAATGCATACATGTTTTTTTTGCTTTTTAACCCCTTCACTGCTGAGGACCCCGTATCTCCACCATTGTGATTTCCATAGAGAAACCCCTGACAGCTAAGGGTTAACTTCTTTGCAAATACCGGCTGGGTGGAGTAGAGGTAACATCACTGCTCTGCGTGGAGAGAGTATGTGGAGACATGGGCTCGATCACGGCAAGAGCGCCTTGTCTTGACGTGTCTTGCCCAAGGAGCACCAGTAAGTGTCCTTGGGCAAGACACCTAACGGTACATACTCGCCACCCAGGACATACTTGAAAACGAGAGAAATCTCAATGTACCCTTCCTGGTAAAATCCTTTCTCCAAAAAAAAATGTGTCCTGTTCATCACACATACCTGCTTTGTTACAGTAACTACAAAATGTACATAACTGCCTGTGAGTTGCCATCACTGTGAAGGCCAATAATCTCTTGATAAGAGGTTGCTGCTAGGGATGAGCCGAACACCCCCCGAGTTCGGTTCGGGCTCGAACCCGAACTTCCCATATGTTCGGATCCGAACTCGAACTCAATGCAAGTCAATGGGGCTGAAAATTCGGTTTTTAGAGTGCCCTCCAAGAGGGCATATATGCTAGATATTTGCCATAAAAGGTGTATGGGGGTCCGGGTAGTGCCCTGGGGGACAGGAAACAAGGTCAAAAAGTTTTTTAAAAAAACATTTATAAAGGGACAGTGAGTTTCCCATGAAATAAGGGTTAAAAATAAAAACCAAAAATTCCTTCAAATATCGTGCCTACGAGGTCTCCATAACCTGCCTGTGAAGTGGCGGATTTCTAGGATGTATAGAAACACTTAAAAACAAAAAAAATGACGTTTCAAATTACAGTAAATGCTTTTCCTTTAATCTATCCATAAACAACTGCTTGGGGCGGCAGTCTGTATGAAAAGAGGAGACATTTTCGTACACGCAGAAAAAGTTTACTGATTTTTTTGGCTAAATTATTGTGAAACTTATGCAGGCTTTGGATGAAAGTAACAATAGGTGCTTCAAAATTGGTCCTTTAGCGTCCCCAACAGTGCCGTCACACCGTAACCCCTCTGAGGATATGAATCTGATACAGGCGTCAGTGGCAGTGCACCCAAATATTGTGCTTTTGGTGCCAGGCCTGCAAGTACTATCATACAGTAACCCCTCTGTGGTATTGTGGAAGAATGCAGGGGTGAACCTTGCGGTCCTATATTAAAAAGATATGCATCTGGTTAAGGCGTCAGTGCACCCAGATATTCTGCCTTTCTTGCAAGACTGCCAGGCCAGCAAGTATCATCATACAGTAACCCCTCTGTAGTATTGTGGAAGAATGCAGGGGTGGACCATGTGATCCTATATTGAAAAGATATGATTCTGGTCAAGGTGTCAGTGCACCCAGATATTGTGCCTTTGGTGCCAGGCCAGCAAGTATCATCATACAGTAACCCCTCTGTGGTATTGTGGAAGAATGCAGGGGTGGACCATGTGGTCCTATATTGAAAAGTTTTTTATCTGGTAATGGGCATCAGTGCACCCAGATATCATGCCTTTGGTGCCAGGCAAGTATCATCATACAGTAACCCCTCTGTGGTATTGTGGAAGAATGCAGGGGTGAACCTTGCGGGGGTGAACCTTGCGGTCCTATATTGAAAAGATATGCATCTGGTTAAGGCGTCAGTGCACCCAGATATTCTGCCTTTGGTGCCAGGCCAGCAAGTATCATCATACAGTAACCCCCCTGTAGTATTGTGGAAGAATGCAGGGGTGGACCATGTGGTCCTATATTGAAAAGATATGATTCTGGTCAAGGCGTCAGTGCACCCAGATATTGTGCTTTTGGTGCCAGGCCTGCAAGTGCCATCATAAAACAGTAACCCCTCTGTGGGGGGGGGGAACCAAGTTGACCTGAACCTTTCCTTGTGCCATACTCACACAGGTACTCGTTGATGGCCCTCTGCTGCTTGTGCAGACGCTGCAGCATTGCTAATGTCGAGTTCCACCTGGTGGGCATGTTATTATTATTATTATTATTATTATTCTTTACTTATAAAGCGCCAGCATATTCCGCAGCGCTGTACAATAAGCACAGTAAAGACAGGGTTACAATACATTGAACAACATTTGACAAACAGTAGAGGAGGAGATGAGGGCCCTATTCCCGTAGGAACTCACAATCTGGGAGGGTTGGGGTTGGAAACAGGAGGAGAGGACTGTAAAGTGAGAGTGATTGATGGTTGCGTCAGTGAGTTGGGTGGTAGGCTTCCCTAAATAGGAACGTTTTCAGGGAGCGTTTGAAGGAAGAGAAGTTAGGGGAAAGTCTGACAGTACGAGGGAGAGCGTTCCAGAGAGTGGGGGCTGCGCGTGAGAAATCCTGCAGTCTATCATGGGAAGAGGTGATGCGGGGAGAAGCTAGTCGCAGGTCACAGTTTGACCTTAGGGAGCGGGCCGGGGTGTATTTGGTGATTAGTGAGGACAGGTAGTGGGGAGCTGAGTTAGTGAGGGTTTTTTAGGTAAGGATAAGGATTTTGAACTTAATTCTGCAGTGGATGGGGAGCCAGTGAAGGGACTCGCAGAGGGGAGCGGCAGAGACAGAGCGGCGGGTGAGGTGAATTAGCCTGGCGGAGGCGTTCAGGATGGATTGTAGGGGGGAGAGGTGGGACAGAGGGAGGCCAGATAAGAGATTATTGCAATAGTCGAGTCGGGAGATTACCAGGGCGTGTATGAGTTGTTTTGTGGTGACAGCGGTAAGAAATGGCCGAATTCTGGAAATATTACGCAGTAGGTATCGGCAGGAGGAGGAAAGAGACTTGATGTGGGGGATGAAGGAAAGAGCAGAGTCAAGTGTAACTCCAAGACAGCGAACTTGGTTTGATGGGGAGATGGTGATACCCTCCACCGTGATAGAGAAGTCAGGAGGTGGGGAGGCATTGGAGGGAGGAATAAGTAGGAGTTCAGTCTTTGACATGTTGATCTTTAGGTGGTGGGAGGCCATCCAGGAGGAGATGCCAGATAAACAGTCACTGACTTTTGAAAGGACAGGGGGAGAGAGATCAGGGGTAGAGAGGTAGATCTGAGTGTCATCAGCGTAGAGGTGGTAATTAAAGCCAAAGCTGTTGATGATTTTGCCCAGGGAGGAGGTGTAGATGGAAAAGAGCAGAGGACCAAGGACAGAGCCTTGAGGTACATCAACAGATAGAGGCAATGAGGAGGAGGAGTTACCAGCAAAGGACACACAGAAGGACCTGTTGGATAAATAGGAGTCGACCCAAGCGAGTGCAGTGTCACCGAGACCCAGAGAGTTGAGGGTCTGTAGAAGGAGGGGGTGGTCAACCGTGTCAAAAGCAGCCGAGAGGTCAAGCAGGATGAGAATAGAATAGTGGCCGTGTTTTTTAGCAGTTAGGAGGTCGTTGGTGACTTTGGTGAGGGCAGTTTCAGTTGAGTGTAGGGGACGGAAGCCAGATTGCAGGGGGTCAAGTAGGGAATTGGAGGACAGGAAGAGGGAGAGGCGGTTGAAGACTAGTTTTTCTAAGAGCTTTGATGTGAAAGGAAGCAGGGATACAGGGCGGTAGTTGGATGGAGAGTTGGGATCTAGGGATGGTTTCTTTAGTAAAGGGGTAACTAGCGCGTGTTTGAAGGCAGATGGAAAGGAGCCAGTGGAGAGAGATAGGTTGAAGATGTGTGTGAGAGCAGGGGTGAGGGAGGAGGAGAGGGGAGGAATTAGATGTGATGGAATGGGGTCGAGCGGGCACGTGGTGAGATGTGAGGAGGACAATAAGGAATTGACTTCCTCCTCAGTGGCTGGGAGGAAGCGGCAGAGGGTGGCAGAGGGGACCTCTGGGAGTGGAGGTGGCAGATAACTATCTTGTGTTGGGATGTTGCTTCTGATAGTTAGAGTTTTACTATGGAAGTAGTCTGCCAGCCAGGTCTTGAGCGCTGAAGGCAGCTGAGGGGGGAGGTGCAGGTGGGTAGAGGAGGGTGTTGAAGGTGGACCAGAGCCGTTTAGGGTTGGAGGACAGCGTAGATATAAGAGATGAGAAGAAGGATTGTTTGGCCAAGTGGAGGGCAGAGGTGTATGACCGGAGAATAAACTTGAAGTGAACAAAATCAGCTTCAGAGCGGGATTTCCTCCAGGCACGCTCTGCAGTGTGGGAGCATCTTTGCAGGTAGCGTGTCTGGAGGGTGTGCCAGGGCTGAAGCTGGCGGCGTGGGGCCTTACAGAGTCGAAAAGGAGCAAGAGTGTCTAGAGCAGAGATAAGAGTAGTGTTGTAGTGATTAGTGGCAGCATCAGGACAGGTGAAGGATGAGGTATGAGGGAGGTGGTGAAGTAGGTTGGAGAATTGATGGGGGTCCACAGCATGTAGATTTCTGCGAGTGTGTGTGCGGGGTGGGGGAGCAGGGTGTTTAGGAAGTCCAGATAGGTTGAAAGAGAGAAGGTGGTGGTCAGAGATGGGGAAAGGGCGACAATTGAACTCAAAAATGGAGCAGAGGTTGGAAAAGACAAGGTCAATAGCGTGACCATCGCGGTGGGTAGGGAGGAGGGAGGATTGTGTGAGTCCAAGGGAGGACGTGCGTGAAAGAAGTTTGGAGGCAGCAGGGGTGGAAGGATCGTCAATGGGAATGTTGAAGTCCCCGAGAATTAGGCATGGAAGATTAGAAGACAGGAAGTGAGAAAGCCAGGTAGCAAAGTGGTCAAAGAACTGGGAGGTTGGTCCCGGTGGGCGGTAGATGACTGCCACCCTGAGGGCCAGAGGAGAGAACAGGCGGATGCAGTGTGTCTCGAAGGAGGAGAAGGAGAGGGATGGGGTGGAGGGAGATGCTGGTAGGTGCAGGTGGGAGAGAGCAGGATTCCGACCCCGCCACCATTTCTCTCACCCGGTCTGGGGGTATGGCTCAAGTGTAGACCGCCATGTGAGAGAGCAGCAATGGAGGCCGTGTCAGAGGGGGTTAGCCAGGTTTCAGTTAAAGCTAGGAGGTTGAAGGAGTTTGAAAGGAAGAGGTCATGGACGGCTGTGAGTTTGTTGCACACAGAGCGAGCGTTCCAGAGGGCGCAGGAGAAAGAGGACAGGCGCTGAGGGATTATGGGAATGAGGTTGCTGGGCTTGCAGGGAGGTGATTTATGTGTGATGGAGATAGGATGAGAGGGACGTATTGGATGTGTTGTGGGGCCAGGGTTAGGGGATATGTCACCTGAATAGTGTAACAGCAGGAGGGTGATAAAGAGAAGGTGGGAATGGGATTTGTGTGAGTGGGAGTGATTGGCAGCATGAGAGATAGAAGGAGACCATGTTCTGAGGAAACAAAGGAGCTCATGCGAGGCCATCATGTGGGACGAGAGGAGGGAGGGAGAGATGCAGATAGTGTAGGGGTCGGTGGTAGAGGGGCAGGAGTTCCATTTAAGGAGAAAGGTAGAAGTAAAGAGTAGAAGCGTGAGAGAAAGCATAATATAGACGTGTGTTTACCCAGAGTAAAAAGTGGGCCTTGCAGCCTTGCATGTCACAGATCAGACGGTTTGTGGGAAGGTGGAATTCTCTTTGAATTTCTGCCAGGCGAACACTTGCTGGGAATGACCGTCTGAAGTGCCTGCAGACTTTTCTGGCCTGGATGAGAAGCTCTGGCAGCCCTGGGTACTTGGTTAGGAAATGCTGTACCACTAGATTTAGGACATGTGCTAGGCATGGTACATGCGTCAATTTACCCTTGCGTAGGGCGGAGAGAAGGTTGCTGCCATTATTGCAGACGATCATTCCCAGCTCAAGCTGGCGTGGTGTTAACCATCTCTGCACCTGCCCCTGCAGAGCTGACAGAATTTCTGGCCCGGTGTGGCTCCTGTCCCCTAAACAAACCAGCTCAAGCACAGTATGGCATCTTTTTGCTTGAGCCATTGCGTAGACCCTGTCAGGCGTCGGTTTAACTGCCACTTCGCCAGAGAAGGAGGAGGAGGAGGAAGAGGGAGAGGTGGTGGAGCAGACAGACCTCATACAAGTAGCTTTCTGGAGGCGTGGTGGATGAACAAGCTCCAGCACAGACCCGTCTTGGATCCCTCCCAGCTGCAATCAGAGTTACCCAGTGTGCCATGAAGGAAATGTAATGACCCTGTCCATGCTTGCTGGACCACGTGTCTAAAGTCACATGCACCTTGCTGCTGACTGCCTTTCCCAATGACTGGATAACATTGTCTTCCACGTGCTGGTATAGTGCTGGAATGGCCTTGTGTGAAAAGTAATGGCGTTTTGGAACCTGCCACTGTGGTACAGCACATTCAGCAAATTCACGGAAGGGAGCAGAGTCCACCAGCTGGAAAGGCAGCAGCTGCAACGCGAGTAATTTTGCTAAGCTGGCATTTAGACGCTGTGCTTGGGGATGGTTGGGACAATATTTTTTCTTTTGCTGCAGCAGCTGCGGCAACGTAATCTGACTGCGTAAATCTTCAGCTGCTGGGATGATGTCACATTGTGAGGAAGGAGCTGGTACATCCATTACTGTAGCATCATCCCTGTCGGTGGAGGTTGAAGGCAATGACATGGCAGGACATACAGTGGGGGTAGAGACAGATGAGGAGGAGGAGGACCTACGAAAAGTTTTGCGCCAACAGGATGTGTGGCAGTTGTTCATATGTCGCCTCAAGCACGTGGTACCCAAGTGTCTGGTATCTTTCCCACACTTAAGCCTCATCTGACATAGATTACAAATAGCAACGCTCCCCTCTACTGCACATTTCTTAAAGAACTCCCAGACAACAGAGTTCCTGCATGTGTTCTTTGAGACAACAGCGCTCTGCACCGGAGCAGCTCTGACATGTGATGCCTTGGACTGGCTAGTGCTACGGTTGGTCACAGAGGATGTTGTGCCTCGTGTTTGCTGTGCCTCCTCCTCCACCTCTTCCTCACTTAATTCCTCTGTTCGGTCAGGCACCCAGGTGGAGTCAGTGACCTCATCATCATTGTCATCATCACCCCCTATCTCCTTGTCACTGGAGCCAACTTGGCAGTATGCTGCAGCTGCTGGGGCAACATGAGTGCCAGTTATTTGTGTGTCATCACTCGCACCCCCTTCCTCTAGGTTGATTATACTCCCTTCCTCAACCTCAGAGATTGAATCAGAGCACTGTACTTACTGCGCATCCTCAAGCAGCATGTCACTCTCATTGTAGTCAAACAATTCAGCTGACTCCTCCGTGTGTGATAGCGAGGCTACGGCAGGAGTAGCTGTGGACATGGAGGCTGCATTAGATGCTTTGGCAGCTGAGGTGGACTGTAAAGCACTAGAACCCTGGCTGGCAGAGGACTCGGAGGATGAGGATGGCCTGGTTAGCCAATCCACCAAGTCCTCTGTATGTTGCTGCTGCTTAAGACGGCCAGCACCAGTTAGAAAGGACAAGCGTGCCCCTGCAGAGGATGCACCACGTCCACCACGACCAGAGGCACAGCCTCCCGACACAGGGGCTGCTTGCCCTCTTATCTGTGTCTGGGAGCGTCTGCCTGTCCTTTTTGTTCTTTCAGACATGGTGAGTGATATATAGATTAATATATACAGAACTCTGATTCAACTCTGGTATAAAGATTTAAAGAACTCTGGTATAACTCAGTGAGACACACTGATAGCTGGCAGCCAGTGACAAAAGACAGATCACCTCAATTCACAAATGTTTTAAAGAAATTAGTGAGCCCCAAAATACTGTGTGGTACTGGTTGTGTGACAAGACACAGATCCCCTCAATTCACAAATGTTTTAAAGAAATTAGTGAGCCCCAAAATACTGCGTGGTACTGGTTGTGTGACAAGACACAGATCATCTCAATTCACAAATGTTTTAAAGAAATTAGTGACACCCAAAATACTGTGTGGTACTGGTTGTGTGACAAGACACAGATCACCTCAATTCACAAATGTTTTAAAGAAATTAGTGAGCCCCAAAATACTGCGTAGTACTGGCTGTGTGACAAGACACAGATCACCTCAATTCACAAATGTTTTAAAGAAATTAGTGAGCCCCAAAAAGACTTGCTGGCACAGTGACAAGACACAGAAGATCACCTCAATTCACAAATGTTTTAAACAAAGTTGTAAACCCCAAAACAACTTGCTGGCACAGTGACAAGACACACATCACCTAAATTCCCTGATATTTGGTAGAAATGAGACCCCCCAGTCCCCCCCAGTAGCGTGGCAGACCGGCAGTAACAACACACAACTATCTCCTCTGAAATCTCCTCAGCACGTGGAAACGTTATATAGTGTGCTGCGGGACTTAGCTCTGTGAGCCCATGATTGGGCAAAATGATGGTGAGCTGAATGAAGAAAGAGACAAAGAATTAAGAGAATGGAGTGTGTACGAGAAGTATTTACGACATGGGCACGGGATAGGGAAGCAAATTGACAGTTTATGAAAGTGGAGGGAAAATTTTAAAAAGAAAACTAGTCGTCCAGAAGTAAAATATGGACAGTAGGATTAGAGCAGAGGTAGTGGAGTGGCAGAGGACATGTTGATAGAAGGATAAGAGTGAAAAATGCAGGCGCCGGATATGGTGATGGATTTTGCTGGTAAGCTTAGCTGTTTCAGAGTGAAAATGCAGTCTTCTTTGTTTGGCACAGTGTCTGTCTCTAGTGTGGGCAAGGCTGTGAGCTACTATGCCAATGACTGTATTATGATATGGGAAAAGACTCCCAGCACATGTAGTTACAGTCGCCTCCACAAATTCCATTCATCAAGCTGGTCTAAGGGAATCATGTATAAGGTTTATGGTGTTAACGGCTTGCCTATACCCCTACTGTAATTTTAATAGTATAAAACAATCAGTTCCAATTGGTCCCACTTTGTTCCTATATGATATAAGGATTCAACACATTCATACAGAAAGGTAAATATATTTAGAATATGACTTTTATGTAGAGTTAAAAAATATGTGAATAATTGTATATAAACATAACAAAAATTCTAATGACAAAACATACAGGTCTATTCAAAGAAAGGTGAAAATCAGGAGAACTCAGGAGAAGAGAACAATATAGACCAAATGACAGATTTGGAAAGTGAGATAAATGGAAGAATTTTTCTGGTTAGACTATTTTGACATACAGGGTTATTCAGAGAACGTGAAAAGCAGGAGAATGACTGGAGAATGAAAAATTCTAGGTCAAAATAACCAATTTGGAAAGTGAGATGAAAGGGAGAATTTTTCTGGTTTGGCTATTTTGACCTAGAATTTTTCATTCTCCAGTCATTCTCCAGTCATTCTCCTGCTTTTCACGCTCTCTGAATAACCCTGATAGAATTTTCACTTCTCCATTCATTCTCCTGAGTTTCACCTTTCTTTGAATAGACCTGCAAAATATACATGAATAATAATAATATACTTATAATTCAGACTTTTACATTTTATCAATTTAATTCTTTCTAAATCCATTACGAAACAACTGGAACTGTTGGTTTTTACATGGCTCTGAACAGTTTATAAAGGATGGATTTCACTAAATTTGTCACTTTTCCATTCAATTCTCTCATCCTTTCTTTGGAAGCTTTTGGTAACTAGAGAGCAAATTGGTTGGATTACTTAGTGACAGCAATGAAGATTAAAAAGAGTGCAGGGGGCAAGTGTGCAATATGAGCTCCCAGCTTCAAAGTCTATTACCATAGACTGAGTGACAAATAGAAAGAATAGAAACCTAACAATTCAATGAAAAAATTAGTGCGAATACACAAGGTAATTGTTCCTTATGTTGTTTGACAACTGTTTAGAAACTTGAGGGTTAGCCTGTAATTCAAGATGTCTGGAACCTCTGAACAATTTGTAAGGACATGGGAGACAATTACATTTCTCGTTTTTCTATTTATCTTCTTAACTTTACCCTTGGATATCTCTGTATTACAGTATGGTTTAAGATTTACAATCCTGAACTGATTTACATGAAAACTGCACATTTTTAAAATGTTTATACTATAAGATATGAACCGGATAATAACAAACAAAAACAATTTATGAATTTTAGTTCCTTTGTTAAAACACAGCAAATCATTTTTATATTTCTATTAAATATATTATATATATATATATAAATCACGAGTATAGCAGTCTGTAGCGATACCTTTTTTATTGGACTAACGTTACATTTAAAATACAGTATTTTAAATGTAACGTTAGTCCAATAAAAAAGGTATCACTACAGACTGCTATACTCGTGATTTTGGCATCTGGACTAACACGGCCTACCTAATCTATATATATAATCAGAAAACCCTGCTTTCATTCAAAATATGTAAATATACTGAAAAATATCTGCAGTAGAATTTCATTATGGTATTAGAATGATAAAACAATAAAAGGAAGCCATATACTGCATATGTTAACAGAATTAAGTAAAATACAGAAATTAAATGGTTTTAAAACATTTTAATTAGTAAATGAACAAAACTATCACCAACAGGAAAGTGACAAATGCTTTTTATGGCCAGTGAGTAATATAGAAACTTATAGACTCATTTTTTAATTTTTCTTTTGTTTTTGCAGTGTATTCAGAGTAACCAAATTAAAGGGGCAATTCATGAACAAAAGGACACTTTCTTCCTCTTCTTTTTAATATTTTTATCAGCATTATTTTATTCGCAGTTGTATGAATAATAAATTTCAATTAAACATGTTGTGCAGTCTCCTGCAGAAATTCTAGTCATATAAAAGTATGAACAGTATACTCAAACACATATTTTGCCTACAGCTTTTACTTTATAGCTGTACAGTTGTAGAAAAAGATTTCAGTGACATGCAGGTCTATTCACTAAAAGGTGAAACTCTGGAGAATTGGCAGGAGAAGAGAACAATCTAGACCAAATAGCAGATTTGGAAAGTGAGGTAAATGGGAGAATTTTTCTGGTTTGGCTATTTTGACCTAAAAGTTTCACTTATCCTTCCAATTCTCCTGAGTTTCACCTTTATTGAATAGATCTGATGGTGTTTCACAAGTACATGTAGTTTTGACCCAAAAGAGTCAGAGCAAGAGTGTGTGGGTTTCACCCACACACAACTCTGATCAACAGATTGGCTTGATCAGAGCATAAACATTGAGCTGCATTAACGCCTTCACTACCATGGTTAAGTATATGAGATGTTCAAAAGCTCCTGTAGGAACCCAACATCGAGCAAACTCGATCTGGTCATATTCTGGAGCAATGCAAAGGAAGACAGTTTACTGCAAATGAAATTAATTTGCAAACAGGCTCCAGAATGTGCCCTTACATTTTCAGCATTTTGCATATGCCATCCTGAAGTTTGAACAACTTGGGGATCAATTTTTATTCATCTAGAAAACTCAGGGACCTCAAGTCTTATTGTACCTGTAGTAGCACTTTTGGGTCAGCAAGGGGAGCTCTCTGCCTGTCAATTAGACAATAGATACTCTCTAAAATGTATTTTATGAAGGGTACTTTATTTATTACACTGATTGCAATGGAAATTTGTTTTCCACAAATCCACGGGGTCCTGGCAGTGGCTTTATGTTAAATTAGGAAGTGAAGGGGTAAATCAGCATGAGGTAGTTTTGTTGACTATCATGCCCTAGCACTAGTAACAAATAGCAAATATTGTACTATCAAGTGTGTTTTGTTAGAAGAAATACCATAGAATTTATTTGAACGAAAATACATACAAAGTAATCGGAATTAGTTGGATTCACTAAAACAGAAAATTTCCCGAATTCCTTTGGTAATTTTCAAATATTACTAGGTCAACATAGCCATTCTACAAAACTCAGAGACTACTAATATGAGGTAAATCATACAATCCGTAGAGTTTACAGAGGCTTTCAAATAAACATTGATGGAATGACAGTACTATGAGCAATAAAAACATGCTAGAGGAGAAGAAAAAAAATCGTATTCACTTTGAAGTAAAAGTGTAATTTGGTAACACAATTCTGAATCCATAGGAGTTATTCAAAGAGTGTCGGGTTTGCCACCAAAAGGCACTGAGCAGTGAATTTCACTGTATGGTGCAATTTCGGGGCAGTTCGTTTAATCAGAAAGCTTCAAATTCTCCAAAATCTGGAGAAATGTTGGCGAAATACGATGCAGTTCGCCACATTTCGGCATTGTTCGGCAGTCTTTGACTGTGTTTGGCAATGTGCGCCAAGTTTTTCATTTTTGTTCAGCCACTCCTTGTTCGGCACTTCGAGGGCCCTGTGGTGAATTCACCACAGGATCGCTAAACTGGAATCGACGAAAAGCACAGAAGGTAAAAGCTCTGTAGACTCTGGGACATTTCGGTTCTCTTTGAATAGCCCCTTATAATAAGTTGACTTCTGAACTACAGTGGCATTTTATTCCTATTTTCATTTATATAGCGTCAACAGTTTCCGCAGTGCTTTACAATAAAGAAAAGAGAACTAAGCTACTGTTCCGCATAGAAGGCTTATCAATAAATTGCAATCTTTGAGCTTGGATTCCAATATTGTTGAATGGATTAGGCAGTGGCTGAGTGACAGGCAACAGAGGGTTGTGGTAAATGGAGTTTATTTGGCGCAAGGTCTTGTTACCAGTGGGGTACCTCAGGGGTCAGTACTTGGACCCATTCTCTTTAATATTTTTATTAGTGATATTGCAGAAGGTATTAATGGTAAAGTATGTATTTTTGCTGATGACACAAAGATTTGCAACAAGGTTGACGTTCCTGGAGGGATCAGCCAAATGACAAATGATTTAGGTAAACTAAAAAAATGGTCGGAGCTGTGGCAATTGAGTTTTAATGTGGATAAGTGCAAGATAATGCACCTGGGAAGTAAAAACCCAAGGGCTGAATATAGAATATTTGATACAGTCCTAACCTCAACATCTGAGGAAAGGGATTTAGGGGTTATTATTTCAGAGGATCTAAGGGTAAGTAGTCAATGTAATAGAGCAGCAGGAAATGCTAGCAGAATGCTTGGTTGTGTAGGGAGAGGTATTAGCAGTAGGAAAAGGGAAGTGCTCATGCCACTGTACAGAGCACTGGTGAGACCTCACTTGGAGTACTGTTTGCAGTACTGGAGACCGTATCTCCAGAAGGATATAGACATCTTAGAGAGAGTTCCGAGAAGGGCTACTAAAATGGTGTACGGCTTGAAGGAGAAAAGTTACCAGGAAAGGCTTAATGATCTTAACATGTATAGCTTGTTATAGCATCTGTGACAGATGTCATTTGCATAGCCTACCCAGAATTCCATGCTGCATATGGGGAATGTGGCACAGGATCTCTGGGATGCAATTCATCGAATTGCTGTTATGTGCGGGTGGCTTCTGCAATAATAAACACAGTTATTATAGTGAGGAGGCTTTTTATCTCACTTTTTGTCCTCCACCACAACCCTTGTAGATGATATATATATTTATTTATTTTTTCCCTTGGGAGAGAAACAAAGAAGAGCAAAGAACAATTAACATTCTTTGTCTCCTCCATAGTGTGTAAATTAATAGTGTGATGGAACAAAGCAATGCAACATTAAATATTAAAGTTTAAAAGTATACCAATTAAAGACAAATTGGATCGGTTGCCAACTACAAGATGCATAGCAAGTAATAACTATTAAATTGAAGGATGCATAAATCAAGCATAATAGCATTTCAAAGGATACATCTTAATCTCATTTAAGGAGAACATGCTAAGATATATTATCCGAGACTAAGTAAAGTTTTATTTATTTATTTACCCCTTTTTGCCAGAAATGCCATCACTTCTAACTGGATGTAGGTAACAGCATTATATTCATGAAAAAATATTTTGTTTTCAATTTGCTTTTATAATTTAATATGGTTCACTGCCAGAACCAGAAAAAAAGCATAAATTCCTTATTTTAGTTTATTAGTTGCACTAGAACGATGATTCAGTAAACAATATGCCAAGAATATGATTAAGTTCTGATGTGTATGACCTGCCAGATCACAGTTTTAATGCCCTGAAGCTGGATTCCCCCTACCATAGCCCAAAGCCATATGATTCCTTTATCAATATTTTATATATTGCCTCTTATAGAGTGGGGCTAAATATGTAACAACATATTTTAGAGGTATTTGCAGGTACATTTTGTAGCCCCATTGCATAGGATCACATTATAATATCACATAATTTATTATAATGTGTTATATTTATTCTAAAAAGTGGGTTTATGGTAAGGCACAGCACATAAAATGTGTTTGTACTAGCCACAAAATTAGTGTTACTGTAGCTTTAAAAAAAATATATATATATACTCTATATAAAAATAAGGAAAAATATACAAGATACATCCATGACACTAATGCAAAATATGTCTGTGAGAGAGAGGAATAGAAAGAATAAAATAGAAATCCTAAGCAGTCCAAGGTATCCACAGTTTTTATAATGTTGTATGATTGAGCTAATCGATCTTTTTCGCATATTGAACACCGTGTAACATCTTCGCCATAGAATGGGTGTAATTAGCCTCCTTCTAGGTTTCTTTTGGCTGCCCTCAAAATTGACTCCTTGAGGCCCCTTCCAGGGCCGGTGCAAGCATTTTTGTCCACTCAGGCAAAGGTACGTTTTGGTGCCCCCCCATCAGTGCCATGCCATGTCAATCACCGTAGAGATAATATTCTCTATCGGGAGTGTTTGGTGTCCTCCAAATCTATGCCAATCTATGCTGTGCCTGGTGCCCTTCCTGTGCCACAAGGCCAAACTACGCAGTGCGTGGTGCCCCTCCTTTGACAAAGTGGCACAGGAGAGCCAGCAGGCACTGCATAGATTTGCAATGTGGCACAGGAGGGGCGCCAGGCGCGCCAGGCAATGCATAGATTGTCACTGCAATCTATGCTGCACCTGGTGCCCCTCCTGGGACACAGTGCCAATCTGCACCTGGTGGTGCCCCTTGGTCCTGCTGTGTCAATATACCCACATATTTCAGAAAG
Source organism: Leptobrachium leishanense (assembly GCA_009667805.1). Lineage (NCBI taxonomy): Eukaryota > Metazoa > Chordata > Amphibia > Anura > Megophryidae > Leptobrachium > Leptobrachium leishanense. The sequence continues at coordinate 108,620,543 of CM019064.1, read as the reverse complement.
CCTGCCACTGCCAGTGATTCCCTGCGACCCTGCTACCGACCACTCACTCTGTGGCTGTGGTCCACCATTCAACTCCAGGTCTCCAGCAGCAGGGTCCTCGTCCTCTAATGCATTTCACCCCCCCTTTAGTTCCCTCTCCCCCTTTAGTCATTTCACCCCCCTTAAATTAATTTCATAACCCCCCCCCCCGTCCTTAGGGCCAGACCAAGTGATTCACTCTCCCGTGGCCCTTTTCCATTACCTTGGAGTGTGCAACTAGTAGAATGAGGGAGCAGGGATTATCCCTGCTTCCCTCACTAGCTGAAGCGCCCAGCATATATTATTTTACACCCCGCAGGCCCCAGCATATATTATTTTACACCCTCAAGCAATTCGCTTTGTAGGCTTTGTAGGTTCGTTTCTTTCTTTAAATTACACCCTCAAGCCCCAGCATATATTATTTTACACCCCCAGGCCCCAGCATATATTATTTTACACCCTCCCTTCCCCAGCATATATTATTTTACACCCCAGGCTCCAGCATATATTATTTTACACCCCCAAGCCCCAGCATATATTATTTTACACCCTCCCTTCCCCAGCATATATTATTTTACACCCCAGGCCCCAGCATATATTATTTTACACCCCAGGCCCCAGCATATATTATTTTACACCCTCCCTTCCCCAGCATATATTATTTTACACCCCCAGGCCCCAGCATATATTATTTTACACCCCAAGCGCCAGCATATATTATTTTACACCCCCCAGGCCCCAGCATATATTATTTTACACCTCCCTTCCCCAGCATATATTATTTTACACCCCCCAGGCCCCAGCATATATTATTTTACACCGTCCCTTCCCCAGCATATATTATTTTACACCCCAAGCCCCAGCATATATTATTTTACACCCCCCCAAGGCCCCAGCATATATTATTTTACACCCCCCCTTCCCCAGCATATATTATTTTACACCCCCCAGGCCCCAGCATATATTATTTTACACCCCCAAGTCCCAGCATATATTATTTTACACCCCCCCAGGCCCCAGCATATATTATTTTACACCCCCCCAGGCCCCAGCATATATTATTTTACACCCCCCCAAGGCCCCAGCATATATTATTTTACACCCCCCCTTCCCCAGCATATATTATTTTACACCCCCAGGCCCCAGCATATATTATTTTACACCCCCAAGCCCCAGCATATATTATTTTACACCCCAAGCCCCAGCATATATTATTTTACACCCCCCCAAGGCCCCAGCATATATTATTTTACACCCCCCCCTTCCCCAGCATATATTATTTTACACCCCCAGGCCCCAGCATATATTATTTTACACCCCCAAGCCCCAGCTATATTATTTTACACCCCCCCAGGCCCCAGCATATATTATTTTACACCCCCCTTAGGTCCCAGCATATATTATTTTACACCCCCCCCTTAGGCCCCAGCATATATATTTTTACACCCCCAGGCCCCAGCATATATTATTTTACACCCCCCCAGGCCCCAGCATATATTATTTTACACACCCCCTCAGGCCCCAGCATAAATTATTTTACACCCCCCAGGCCCCAGCATATATTATTTTACACCCCCCCAGGCCCCAGCATATATTATTTTACACCCCCAGGCCCCAGCATATATTATTTTACACCCCCATGCCCCAGCATATATTATTTTACACCCCCCTTAGGCCCCAGCATATATTATTTTACACAGCCCCCCAGGCCCCAGCATATATTATTTTACACCCCCAGCATATATTATTTTACACCCCCCAGGCCTCAGCATATATTATTTTACACCCCCAGCATATATTATTTTACACCCCCCCAGGCCCCAGCATATATTATTTTACCCCCCCAGGCCTCAGCATATATTATTTTACACACCCAGCATATATTATTTTACACCCCCAAGCCCCAGCATATATTATTTTACACCCCTTAGCACATCAACTGCCATGATTCAACCCCCCTCCTTTTTCCCCTCCCCGGGAGCATCTAGAGCAGTACCCCAGATTAACCCTTTCACTCCCCCCCAGTGTACTCCCCCTTCCTCTTCTCATCAGCAGCATCCAGAGCCAGAGGCAGGTCACACCTTAAAAAGACAAGAAAAAAACATTTCCAGACCTGTACCTCCATGAAGATTCCCTTTCATGTACCAGGTCTTAGACTGGAGTTTGTCCCTCAGCCTCCTCCGCTTCCCATCAGCCTCCAAGCATGCACTGAGTGCTGCCACGGCACAGGATGATGACGGAGGAGGGGGAGGAGCCATACTCGGAAGTTCTCCCAGCACCTTGTGGAAAGGGGGGGATGCAGCGAGCAGACACGAGGAGAGTGCGGCAGGACAGTCAGCTCAGCAGGAATCCAACGCGATATGGATTTACTGTACCCCGCATCCCAGCACCAGTGTGCCTGTGAGTGTGACCCATCGCACGAGGCGGTCTACGCTACTGGTGGCGTTGGCGCCCCCTCAGTTTGGCACCAGGCCAGCAGAGTAAGGCGGCCGCCTGTGCTGCCTTACTTTAGCGCCGGCCCTGGCCCCTTCATATGGTTGCCTAAATCAGAACTCCCTCTTCACATTACATGATGCTCCAACACAGTCAAACCAATTTGTATATGGGAGAACCTGCCTTCATCTATTATCCAAGACCAAGACCAACATTATTTTCCATTTTTCAACATAGAATCTCAGACTAACCTTTCAAGATTTTTTGCACAACATATTTACAAAAACTATGGGCTCTATTACAATCTCAGCGCAGATGCGTTAAATGCATTATCGCGCGAAAATTAACCAGGTATTACGATCCGAGCGCATTTTTTCAGCCTTCAAGTTTTCCCGTGCGCAAATCCGACGCGCAAATGAACGTTGCGTGCAGGAATCTGTGAAAGCTGGACTTCACTATTATACCTTTTCTTCTCTTCTAGGAAAATTTTGATGAACTATGAACTATGATGAACTATGAACTGTCATACATACTAAACATTCATACATATTTACGCGATATATGTATGTACCTTTGAATACAAAAGAGATATTCTTTAATGGTGAACGCGGGAGCGCCGAGCACCTGCCCCTTTTGAATTACTTCGTGCAGGAATCGGTGGGCAAACTGTGTTTTTTCACGGGATTCAGCCAATCAGAATTAAGAACCACCGTTTTCTAGGTTTCGGTTGTTGCGTCTGTCAAAGTCAATCTGCGTATCTGTGCTGCAGAAAAAAAATATTTTGACAAATTATTAAATTTTAATGTCTGGGTATGTGTAGAATGTGTAACTGTACTGTGCTGTATTTTTTTTTTCGTTTTGGTGTATTTTGTTCCGGCCAGAACGTTCAGATTTGCTCTTAACACCAGGTTTTCAAAAAAGTTTAAATTATGCGCACAAACGTCGTTCGTAGGAAGTTGCGCATCGATTGTAATACCATCCGCTTAACACATTTGCGCTCATAATGTTAAGTATAGGATGCGCTCACGCACTTGCGCTCGTGCTGGGTTCGCGCAGCATCACTCGCGTTGGACATTAACGCGCATCATTTGCGCGAACGCCGTAATACGATGTTCTGCACAAATGGTTTTGCAGTTGCGGAAATGCGCATTTGCGCACACGCAAATGCACAGCGTGAATAATGTAATAGGGCCCTATATCATTTACAGCAAAGCCCCCTTATGTTTCAGTTATTGCAGTTTCACTTAACAGTGATGCAAACAGTCATGTTTGGAGCAATACGATGAGAATATCATGCGGTCCCTCCTGTCCAGCATAACCATTGATTGTAAGTGAGGGTCAGTAGTAGCTTGATAAATCTCACAATGCCTATTTTATTCACCTCTTTATCATTAGCATGTCCAATCTGTGAAGTACATAGTGTTCACTTCTATCCATGGTTTCAGGCATCTGTTTGGGCTCATGAGAGGGTAGGGGCGGTGGGTTTTACTACATATGATTTATGACCTGGCTGCCTATTGTCTTTTTTAAAAATGAGTTACTTAATACTAGGATTTTTTGTTTTTCCAATATTAGAAATCAGGATTTCCATATGCAAAAAAATGTAAAGGATGCTGCTCAATATTTTGCATTCCGTAAAGACTGTTATAATGGGTCGAATAAGCAAGGCTTTATTTGATGTGCATTAATTCATACAATAAACTAACCTCTGCACAATTCTAGAAGGAACACTACTATGTAAAGGCCTAGGAGGAATATTGTTTTGTAAACATCTATAACATATTACACAGAGCTTTTTAACATTCAAAAAATGTAATTTATTTATTTTCTATTCCACATGTGATTTTTACCAGGAGAATGGAAAACGTCACTACAGTAATCCTCGCCAGTGTGGTCTATCCATTTCCATCCTGACAATCCCCACTGTTCTCTTCTATAGACCCTGTCACAGGGCTCGAGTCGAGCGGGAACGCGCAGGAACGGCGTTCCCGCACTTTTCCCACAGCGGGAACGCTGCGGGAACGCAGCGTTCCCGCTGTGGCCCGAGCCCGAACGCCGCCGCCGCACATTGCCGGCGGCCGGCGTGCTTCCTGTTACAAGGGCCAGCTGACAGGAGGTGGAGCCGCTCGCCTGGCTGTTTCATAGTTCCCAGGCGAGCGGCTGCACTTCCTGTCAGCGGCCACTGAAGCAGGAAGCACGCGGCCGCTGGCAGAGGAGCAGAAGCAGCAGCAGCAAAGGTGAGCTGGGCTGGGGGCAGTATCCCTGAGACCTGGGGGGGGGCAATATCCATGAGACCAGGGGGGCAATATCCATGAGAGCTGGGGCAATATCCATGAGACCAGGGGGGCATTATCCATGAGAGCTGGGGCATTATCCATGAGACCTGGGGCATTATCCATGAGACCAGGGGGGCATTATCCATGAGACCAGGGGGGCATTATCCATGAGACCTGGGGCATTATCCATGAGAGCTGGGGCATTATCCATGAGAGCTGGGGCATATCCATGAGACCAGGGGCAATATCCATGAGAGCTGGGACAATATCCATGAGAGCTGGGGGCATTATCCATGAGACCTGGGGCAATATCCATGAGACCTGGGGCATTATCCATGAGAGCTGGGGCATTATCCATGAGAGCTGGGGCATTATCCATGAGAGCTGGGGCAATATCCATGAGAGCTGGGGCATTATCCATGAGAGCTGGGGCATTATCCATGAGAGCTGGGGCATATCCATGAGACCAGGGGGCAATATCCATGAGAGCTGGGGGCAATATCCATGAGACCTGGGGCAATATCCATGAGACCAGGGGGGCAATATCCATGAGAGCTGGGGCATTATCCATGAGAGCTGGGGCATTATCCATGAGACCAGGGGGCAATATCCATGAGACCGGGGGCATTATCCATGAGACCTGGGGGCATTATCCATGAGAGCTGGGGGCATTATCCATGAGACCTGGGGGCATTATCCATATGAGCTGGGGCAATTATATCCATGTGAACTGGGGAAAATATATCCATATAACCAGTGCTATGCATATTATTCTTGGGGTTCAGTGCTGTGTATATTATCCTGGAGGCTCAGTGCTGTGTATATTATCCTGGAGGCTCAGTGCTGTGTATATTATTCTTGGGGTTCAGTGCTGTGTATGTTATTCTGGGGGCTCAGTGCTGTGTATATTATCCTGGAGGCTCAGTGCTGTGTATATTATTCTTGGGGTTCAGTGCTGTGTATATTATTCTGGGGGCTCAGTGCTGTGTATGTTATTCTGGGGGTCAGTGTTGTGTATGTTATTCTGGGGGCTCAGTGCTGTGTATGTTATTCTGGGGGCACAATGTTGTGTATATTATTCTGGGGGCTCAGTGCTGTGTATATTATTCTGGGGGCTCAGTGCTGTGTATATTATTCTGGAGGCTCAGTGTTGTGTATGTTATTCTGGGGGCTCAGCGCTGTGTATATTATTCTGGGGGCTCAGTGTTGTGTATGTTATTCTGGGGGCTCAGTGCTGTGTATATTATTCTGGGGGCTCAGTGCTGTGTATATTATTCTGGGGGCTCAGCGCTGTGTATATTATTCTGGGGGTTCAGCGCTGTGTATATTATTCTGGGGGCTCAGTGCTGTGTATATTATTCTGGGGGCTCAGCGCTGTGTATATTATTCTGGGGGTTCAGCACTGTGTATATATTCTGGGGGTCTGTGCCTGGAGATATATATATATATATATATATATATATTGTATATAAAATGCGTTAGTCCAGTTGCCACAATAACGAGTATACCTGTACGTAGTGATACCTTTCACTGATCAGTATAGTTTCCAGTTTACACTCTTGAAAGCTTGTCTTTTAAATGTAAAGTTAACCCAATTAAAATGGTATCACCGGCACGCGCTGCTATACTCGTGATATATATATATATATATTTATATTTTCTTCAGGTAATGGGGGTTGTGGAATTCGTGGGTGAGTTCCCTCACTTTTTTTCCCAGGACTTGACCCCTGCCCTGTCATCCGCACCATCTCTCAAGATCCAACTTGCCTCTCCCCAGTCACTTCTTGGTTCACATCTTTCCTCTGGTTGTATCCAGAACATCTGGCACTTCTTCTGATTCACAGCATCACCATCTTTACCCTGGTACCCTTTACTACCCTCTTTTCCATCTCACTGTCCCTCCATATCCTTTCCCAGTCATCTTTCAAACACTTGCAGTTTCACACACAAGTATTCTCAGACACCGTCACTTGAGCCAAGGAACACTTATTTGTGCACAATCAATCACGCTGATTTTAATTTACCTATTGCACCTCTCTCTCAGTCAACAGTCTGTCCCCTGCTCGGATGTCCTCTGATCAACCTTACATGAACATTGTAAGAATAGGTTTTGGTACAAATGCATACGTTTACACAGTAGATTAAGGATTGCGGAATGAATATTGATTGGTTCTGTGATTTTTTATTTTCTTTTGCTGTGGCAAACGTAGCTTGCTGTAGTTGTCTGTCACTTTGCGTGCACACAAACACAAACCTACATTTCTGCACAGCAGAACCTGTCTGGCAGTAAATAGAACCATGCATTTTGTCTCCATTTTCTCCAAAATTACAAATGAAGTGGAAAATTTCAGCAACGTGTTATGTCCTTTATTGGAGTATTCACCATCTTAAAATATTGAGTGGGATAAAGTTTCAGTCCCTACTTGTTCACATAAAATTCATAAATGTTGAAAATGTTTTTTTTTCTAAAAAGTTATCTTGACATCATGTGTATATTTTCTAAAGAATCATAAGTGCTATGTTTGCAGAGTTTTGACAGACTGGTAAATGATGTGAGCCTACAAAGCAATCTTATTGACCCAGAACTGTTACCACTTTTTAATTTCCATCTCTTGGTGAGGACATGTACATTGAGATATTTTCTTTCACTGTTCGGATTTTTAACACATGAGATTAAATTTGTCACATCCCAATTCCATCGCAGGAAAAAAAATACAAAAAATATAAGTAAAATCATTCTTGATGTTTTTTTTTATCATTGAACATACAGCTTTACAGAACCAAGACAAATAAGACAATGGTTCCCGTTATCTGCTTGTACACTAGATCTATGTATTTTTATGTGGTGTAATATAAGGAAGGACTTTTAATTTCAAATTTAGATTAATTTAGAATACTTTATGGAAGCATAGCTTTTTCTGTTTTCCGGCACAGAGCAGCATTTTTAGCAATCCTAATGCTATTGGCATTGTTTTAATTGTACGCAATCAAAACAAATAGAAACAATTAAAGGCATAACGGTAAAAAGAGAGGTGTTTGGGATGAAGAACATTGGAAATAAAGAGGTGAGGAAGATGTCAATAGAGAGATATTTTTGTATCATTGCAACTCTGTGTGATCAGCCCTCTGCTGTGACATTAGCATCCTGACTAGTTATCTTGTCTGCCGTCAATCACCTGTAGTAGGTGGCGAGCTGTCTTGAATGTACTGCTTTTCTCTAAGGCTAGGGTCAGACGAACGCAGTGCGAACGCACGTGCAGCCGCACGTTATCACGGCCGTAGTAGCAGCAAATGACGGCCAATAACAGGCAATATACGAAGTACGGCCACACGAAAGTGCGGCCACGCAACGCAAGCGGCAAACTAACGCATTTTTTCGAGAACGTGATACCGCTAGTACTGACGTACAGAGTGCGCTGCGTCCGCTAGTCGGCGTGTGTGCGTGATTAGGAGACGTCAGATGCTGCTAATGTCCGGCCAACATAACGTCCAGATGCAAAAAGTGTTTTATTGATGATCCGTACAAAATCACGCACGAGAATGCGCATCGTATAACTGCTATCTCGTATTCCGTGAAAAAATACGTCCATTCGTTCGCACTTTTTCACAGACGAAGCAAAAAATGCATTCATCTGACCCTAGCCTTAGTTGTCACACATGTTCTGGTAATTTTTTCATTTTAAATTACTCAAATTTTACTGCTCCATTTGGAATAACAAGCCATGTGGTAACAGCAGCATGAGAAGTGGCAGGAATTTCGAAGCCCAGTATGCAGTGAGATCAGGGTGCATAGGCAGACAGTACCTTGCAGCAATAAGCATGGTGAAAAAGGGAGAGGCAATCGTAGTCAAGGGGCGATCCGTAGTTCAAGGGCTGGCAAAGAGGAGGCAGAGTCAGCAGGCAAACCAGGAGGCCTGGTACACAGTAGGAGCAATCAGGAACAGGTCTTGGTAGGAAAAGAAACTGGGCAACAATACTGGAGCATTGTCTGAAGGGAGTAGTGGATCTTTATTGAGACAGGTGGCAGTGTGGTTTGTGAACTGTGGTTAACTGTCTGTGATCTGGATACTAATGCTGGCAAGGGCAGCACTTTTCAAGGAGTTGCTGCAGGCATTGATCGTAAAAGCGGGCACAGATCGTGACACATATTAAACATGTAGCTAGATGCCTACTGTTTACACTAGCTGTCTTCTGTACATCTGGGGCTATTGTTAATATTTCTAATATTATTTTTTCAGTAATAAGAGGTGATTGTGGCTGCTTTTTTTTTTTTTTTTTTATTAGTTCTTTCTTGTGTTCAGAATATCTAATTTGCATCTGTATTCTAATGAGTGAGGATGCAAAACTGCTTTTTGCAAATAATTTGGGTTTGCATTCCCAGTCTGGCTTGGTACAAATGCCACCTGTTATTATTTAATAATAAATTGCCACCTGTTATTAATTAATAATCGAGCAAGAACCAAATAAGTGTTGAAAAATGTAGTTAAATGTAAATTCAGGTGCTTTATATGGGCTAGTTATGGGTCGATTAATCAACCTAATTGGCATTGAATCACGTATGTGGACATGCGGAGAATGAACTAGGTATTGGTCAAGGGCAGTTTGAGGTTTCCGGATTTGATATGTCAATGAGGCATCACTGGTCATAGAGAACAGAGCAAAGGACCTGCTTGTTGCTGTGCATTACGTACTTTGAAATGTTTCTCTCCATTTTCATATTAAGACTGATATTACATGTGTTTTTGCACTAATATTGCTCTAAAGATGTATTCCTGCTCAGCCCTTTTTCCCATGAAAATTGCATTTGGCTTGACCGAACTTTGAAATTTTTATTCTGACAGCTGATGTCGGATCAAGCACTTATACTTTCAATGGTGGTAGGTGCGCAGTTTTATCATGAAGTCTCAGATCTTAGTGAATATAATTTCTTTAAACCATGATGACCTTGTAGGATATTGCAGTTTAATCCTAGATCCCTTCGTGATCAAAAGAGAATCTCGGTCATTGTTATATATACAGAAAGTTTAAACCTTTCGACGAAACAAAACAATCACAATCAAAGCAAACTCAAACTCTTGTATTTTATCCTCTGGATGAAAAAGTGCCATAAAAGTATAAAAACATAACATATAAACCTTGCAATTTTTTGGAGTAAAGAATAAACATTAGCATAGGCAAGACATTACACATTTTATATTAAAGAGATGTCATATTTTAAAAGTTGTGCCCTATTTCGAAAGCAAAAAGCAATCTCAATAGTTTTGCACCTTACGGTGACAGAATTACAGCCATGGGGATGGAGAATAATTCTAAAATTGTATTAGCAATACACACACTGTGCTTCAAAGATATTTATGACTCTATCATGTTGAGGCTTGTAGCTTATAAAACCTGTAAAATTGTACCGGATTCTTGATGAATATTCTTTCAGTTTTTGTAGTAAAATAGGACATAATGTGCTTCTGTATGCGCAAGATATTTTGTTTCGCCTTACAGAAACTACAACTGTGGTTTACCTACTGAGAAATGTTGCACTTGTTTTTTTTCATAATTGAATTGAAAAATGTGCTCTGTGAGGTTGTCAGTTTTCATGGGAACATAAATGTGTCTTTAAGATTATTAGAGCTCTAGTTATTAATGGGAAATATGTCCTGAGTATTTTCTCTGCTTAATCAGTTCTACAGTACAAACAATGTCTGAATGCATGGGCGATCAGCAGAAAGCAAAATTAATACCATTATATATGTAAGAGAGGGACACAATATATATAAAAATAACATTAATATATAGGGTTTAACTTAAATTAGTAAATTACTATATTTTAACTTTGTTAGCAATACAGAGACTCCTGCTTTCTTTAAAGTGAACTGGTCATTGAAAGAGTACATTTCTGCACAAAACAAACATATATTCATTAATCATAAATGTCACTGCTTTAAGCGAAGCTGATAAGATATTTCTCCACCAGTGGTAACTAACTTATTGGATAAGGGCGTCCTGATATTGAAAGTCATTAGCAATCATGTCACCTTTAAGAGCACAAAGCCTTTGTTTCGAGATCCTTGTGCCGAGTTCATACTTATAGTAAAATCCATGTAAGCTTAAAGCCCACAGTTATTTATTTACTTATTTTTTTGAGAAAGTATTTTTACCAGGAAGGATACATTGAGATTTCTCTCGTTTTCAAGTATGTTCTGGGTGGTGAGTATGTACCGTTAGGTGTCTTGCCCAAGGACATACCGGCTGGCTGGAGTAGCAGTAACATCACCGCTCTATAACTGTGGAGACACAGGTTCGAATCCTGGCAAGAGCACCTCTCCAGTAAGTGTCTTATTGATCAAGATTAGCCTGCAGGTGTGTGTGTGACCTGTGTGTTCAGTCTGCATGATGTGTGTGTGTGTGACACCTGTGTGTTCAGCCTGCATGATGTGCGTGTGTGTTCAGTCCGCATGTATGGAGGGGCAGGGTATCCGTGTGCATGTGTGCAATTAATGCTATATATTTTTTAATACAAAAGTAATATGTCTGCGGAGGGGCCCCGATTAGAGCTACGGTATGGGGCCCCAAGATTTCTGATGGCAGCCCTAATTACGCATTGCTCCATAAAAAACCTAAACCCGCTGCACTGCATCGTGGAGCACTGGGAAGTCCTTTGGTACTCTGTGTCTCTAATCGTTATGCTGCACAAGGTTAAATGAGATGTAATTGGAAAGGTCAGAGTCTGGCCTTTCCAACAATACCAAATATGATCATGTTCTGTGTAAAAATAGAAGAATGAACAATTTACATTTTTGTTCTCTATTCTAAGGCAGCAGCATGAGGTGCTCTTACATATAAAGCAAATAATGTGCTTGCACTAACTCACATTCTCCTTTCCCATGTTGGGACCAAATGTGAAGGTGATGGCACAATGTATTATTGCACCGCACCACTGCAAGGAGAGTGGGGGTACTTTGGGCCCCTGTATCTCCATTCTTTACACCCTACAAAGTCAAGTTGGGTGCCATTGGATAGGTCAGAGTCTGGCCTTTCCAATGATAGCATACAGGACCATTCAAAAGGCTGTGCTTAATGGCCTACAAGGCTGCAGGTTCCCCACTCCTGAGTTAAACCTATTTTTACTGACCCAGAGTATTGATTCATTTTTTGCAATTTCTTTTAGAGTACTGGTAGATTTAAAGATAATCTTCACAGTTAATCTAAAATGTATGTGTATAATAACTTTTGATAAATATAATATCTCATGTCTGAATTGGGCTTGTAGGGGGCTAGACACAGATCGTTCTAATGTATTTTTTGATTCTCTTTGAAAGAATCTTGCAACCAAGGCCATATTCACAAGAATTATTATTATTATTCTTTATTTATAAAGCGCCAGCATATTCCGCAGCGCTGTACAATAAGCACAGTATAGACAGGGTTACAATACATTGAACAACATTTGACAAACAGTACAGGAGGAGATGAGGGCCCTATTCCCGTAGGAACTCACAATCCCATACTCACCTTTGTTGTTGTCCTCTTTTTATGGGCTGTCCCCATCTCTTTCCCTAGTGATTAATTTTGTTTATCTGTCATTCGTACTTTTTTTCATGTACGGCCTCGTTCATATACATGTCACTCACTCGTGCCTTCGGGATTTCTGTTTACCTGGAAAAATCTATGAATCTATTTATGGAACTTGCTTCTCTCACAAACAACTGACTCTCCTCATGCCTACGGTCTTTCCAAATACAGTGGCAAGAAAAAGTATGTGAACCCTTTGGGATTACGTGGAGTTTTGCATGAATTGGTCATAAAATGTGCTCTGATCTTCATCTAAGTCACAACAATTTGAAAAACACAGTCTGCTTAAAATAATACAACACAAACATTATATGTTTTCATGTGTTTATTGAACATAACATGTAAACATTCACAGTGCAGGGTGGAAAAAGTATATGAACCCCTAGCCTAATGACTTCTCCAAAAGCTAATTGGAGCCAGGAGTGAGCCAACCTTGAGTCCAATCAGTGTGATATTATTGGATGTGTTGCTGAAAGCTGTTCTGCTCTTTAAAAACACACACCAGTTTTGGGTTTACTGGTTTCAAGAAGCACTGCTTGATGTGAACCACGCCTTGCAGAAAAGAGCTCTCAGAAGACCTACGATCAAGAATTGTTGACTTGCATGAAGCTGGAAAGGGTTACAAAAGTATCTCCAAAAGCCTTGATGTTCATGTGTCCACGGTAAGACAGACTGTCTACAAATGGAGAAAGTTCAGCACTGTTGCTACTCTCCCTAGGCATGGTCATCCTGTAAAGATGACTGCAAGAGCACAGCGCAGAATGCTTAATGAGGTAAAGAAGAATCCTAGAGTGTCAGCTAAAGACTTACTGAAATCCCTGACACATGCTAACATTTTTGTTGACACATCTACAACAAGGAAAACATTAAACAAGAATGGAGTACATGGGAGGACACCATGGAGGAAGCCATTGCTGTCCAAAAAGAATATTGCAGCACGTTTGAAGTTTGCAAAAGAGCACCTGGATGTTCCACAGCACTACTGGCAAAATATTCTGTGGACAGATGAAACCAAAATTGAGTTGTTTGGAAAAAACACACAACACTATATGTGGAGAAAAAAAGGCACAGCACACCAACATCAAAACCTCATCCCCACTGTAAAACATGGCGGAGGGAGCATCATGGTTTGGCGCTGCTTTGCTGCCTCAGGGCCTGGACGGATTGTTGTCATTGATGGAAAAATGAATTCCAGAGTTTATCAAGACATTTTGCAGGAAAATGTAAGACCATCTGTCCGCCAACTGAAGCTCTGCAGAGGATGGGTGATGCAACAGGACAATGACCCAAAGCATACAAGTAATTCAACAAAAGAATGGCTTCAACAAAACAAAATACGCCTTCTGGAGTGGCCCAGTCAGAGTCCTGACCTCAACCCGATTGAAATGCTGTGGCATGACCTTAAGAGAGCGATTCACACCAGACATCCCTAGAATATTGCTACACTGAAACAGTTTTGTGAAGAGCAGTGGTCCAAAATTACTCCAGATTGTTGTGCAGGTCTGATCTGCAGCTACAGGTAATGTTTGGTTGAGGTTATTGCTGCCAAAGGAGGGTCAACCAGTTATTAAGCCCAAAGGTTCACATACTTTTTCCACCCTGCACTGTGAATGTTTACATGTTCTGTTCAATTAAAACATGAAAACATATAATGTTTGTGTTGTATTATTTTAAGCAGACTGTGTTTTTCAAATTGTTGTGACTTAGATGAAATCAGAGCACATTTTATGACCAATTCATGCAAAACTCCACGTAATCCCAAAGGGTTCACATACTTTTTCTTGCCACTGTATCTCTAAAAATGCATTACTTTAGAGAGGTCTATCAGCTCACTCCATTATCCCCCATTGCACCTTTCCTGATCTATCTCCAGCACAGTCCCCATGCATCCCAGTACATCTCACACTCAGCTATTTACCCTCACCTGTGTGGCACCCCTCCCTCTCCTTAATTTGTAAGCTCCTCTTTTCCTATTGTTCTCCATATATCAAACCTATTTGTTTATTTTATGGGTTTTTTTTGTCCTACCCATTGTAGAGAGCTGCAGAATGTGTTGGCACCTTATAAATAATTGCATTTGTTTTCCTGTGTCATCTTCTCTTTAAAGTCAATTTGCCTCATGTCAGTTAACCTGGTGAAATGCCCAATGAGAGTAGTGGAACGTTGAAAGGATTCCTTGAGACTGTGTTGCTTTATGTGACTAGGGATGAGCTGTTCGGTTCGATCAGTTCGGAGTTCGATTCGAACTTTGGCCGTTCGCAAGTTCGTGAACTTCGAACTTTTTGACGTGTTCGGTTCGAGTTCTAAAAAAAAAAATTGAAAAAAGTATAAAAAATGCTTAAAAAATACAAAAAAATCTAGAAATAAAGAGACTCTTTACTGCAGAACATTATAAGCAACGGTTTATTAGATATTGAATTAAAAAATAATGTCTACGTGCAAAGATTCTCACCTCTAAATGACCTGTGCTCCCAAACGGCTTAAACAACAGGTGTTTAATTAGTGTTTGGAAATAACATGTGCTTCTAATTAGTCCGTCTCATGAATTTGATACATTGTATGCAGCCTGGAGGTGCCAGGTGTCGTGTGTGGTCTGTGCTGTGATGGCGATGTTTCCATACATCATACAAATCCACCACTTCACGGGCAGGTTATGGGGACCTCCTATGCACGATATTTGAAGAAATTTTTCGTTTTTATTTTTAACCCTTATTTTATGGAAAACTCACTGTTCCTTTAACCCTTTCACTGCTGAGGGATTTCACCACTGTATGCTGAGCTAATTTTTACCGCTTTCGCTCATCATGTTTAAACGCGATTTGAAGCCACATTTTATTATACAACCCAGACATATTATATACCGTTCTTTCCGGCAGACTCGCCAGATTCATAATATATCATATTTATATGTATACGTCATGTTCTGCCTGTATATTATTACAAAAAAATGCAATAAAACTTGAATTTTTAATCATCTGCAGCGTGTTTTTTTTCACCTTTTATCACATGAACATTTGTAGTTATATTTTCTATGGGGTGCGCTTGTACAAAAATTAGAAATGGGGACTTATTAAATTTTTTGGGGGGAATTATGTGAATTTTAGCATACGCACACCATAGAAAAAAATCATTAGTGCAGCATCATTGTTCACATTATAATTGAAATGTGAACAATATTGCTGCATTAATAAAAAATAACAAATAATTCTACTTTATACCTGGTCATGTTGGATATCATTCGAAAGGCTATGCTCAGGCCTTTCGATTGACACCCTCCATGACCCCCTAGTTGCCACGGTGCTGGAGATATCGGGGTTCAAATGAACTCCCTATCTCCACCAGGGGATTCCGGGCAGCTAGGGGTTCCCCGGCTATCTGACATCATCACGCTATGCGTGAGGATGTAAGGCAGTGAGGGGGGACAAGGGGGTGGAGCCGCCATCCAAGATGGCAGCCCCCACCAGAGCTAGGCCACACTTCGGCGCTGAAATGCAACCCGGTGCCCAAGGGGTTAAAGCCAGGCACCGCTTAAAAGGGGAGACTCTCCCCTTTTAAACGGTGCCTGGATTTTTTCTGTGGGACCTCCCGATCGGGAGGGAGAGGGATCCGAATGGATCTCCCCCTCCCTTACAGGCGATCTCCTTGGCATTGCTGGGGGCAGGGCCGGCGCTAGCGTAAGGTGGCACAGGCGGCCGCCTTACTATCTGGCTTCCTGCCAGCTTGTGGGGTGGAATTCCCCGGCCCTGAGCACCGCCATCTTGGTCGGCCGAGGAGACCCGGTGCAGCGCCAAGGGCCGATCCACCTGACCAGCGATCTCGCGAGAACGCGGCTGCGCTGGTCATGTGGTTCCCGCCCGGTGAGCAGCAAAGCTGCATCATGTCAGCAGCCACTCACCACCATGAGGAACGCTGGTTGAGCCCGGGGGGCCTGGCAGCAGATGAGAGCTGGGGATAGATATATCCATGTGAGCTTGGGGCAAATATCTCCATATCAGCTGGGGCAATATATACCCATGTAATCTGGGGGCAAATATATCCATGAGTTGGGCGAAAATATATCCACATGTGATCTGGGGGCAAATATATCCATGAGTTGGGGGCAAATATATCCACATGTGATCTGGGGGCAAATATATCCATGAGTTGGGGCAAATATATCCACATGTGATCGGGGCAAATATATCCATGAGTTGGTGGCAAATATATCCATGAGCTGGGTGGCAAATATATCCACATGTGATCTGGGGGCAAATATATCCATGAGTTGGGGGCAAATATTTATATATATCCATGAGCTGGGGGCAAATATATCCATGAGCTGGGGACAAATATATCCATGAGTTGGGGCAAATATATCCACATGTGATCTGGGGGCAAATATATCCATGAGTTGGGGGCATATATATATATATATCCATGAGCTAGGGGCAAATATATCCATGATTTGGGGGAAAATATATATATATATATTATATATATATATATATATATATTATATATATATCCATGAGCTGGAGGCAAATATATCCATGATTTGGGGCAAATATATATATATATCCATGAGCTGGGGCAAATATATCCATGAGCTGGGGGCAAATATATCCACATGTGATCTGGGGGCAAATATATCCATGAGTTGGGGCAAATATATCCATGAGTTGGGTGCAAATATATATATATATATCCATGAGCTGGGGGAAAACATATCCATGAGCTGGGGGCAAATATATCCATGAGTTGGGGGCAAATTTATCCATGAGTTGGGGCAAATATATATATATCCATGAGCTGGGGGCAAATATATCCATGAGCTGGGGGCAAATATATATATATCCACGAGCTGGGGGCAAATATATCCATGAGTTGGGGGCAAATATATCCATGAGTTGGGGGCAAATATATATATATCCATGAGCTGGGGCAAATATATCCATGAGTTGGGGGCAAATATATCCATGAGTTGGGGCAAATATATATATATCCATGAGCTGGGGGCAAATATATATATATATCCAAGAGCTGGGGGCAAATATATCCTGAGCTGGGGCAAATATATCCTGAGCTGGGGGCAAATATATCCATGAGTTGGGGCAAATATATATATATCCATGAGCTGGGGGCAAATATATCCATGAGTTGGGGGCAAATATATCCACATGTGATCTGGGGCAAATATATCCACATGTGATCTGGGGCAAATATACCCATATGAGCTGGGGGCAAATATTTCCATATGAGCTGGGGCAAATATTTCCATATGAGCTGGGGCAAATATCTCTATATGAGCTGGGGCAATATATACCCATATAATCTGGGGGCAAATATATCTACATGTGATCTGGGGCAAATATATCCACATGTGATCTGGGGGCAAATATACCCATATGAGCTGGGGGCAAATATACTTATATGAGCTGGGGGCAAATATACTTATATGAGCAACCATAGTGTGTGTATATATAGAGATTATCATGGCACCTCTATCCTGATTGGCTTGACATGACACGGATGGGGGGGCACCAAAATGCACCTTCGCCTGACTAGATAAAAATGCTTGCACCGGCCCTGGCCGGGGGTCACCTGGAAATGACGTCATCGTGCATGGCGCGATGACGTCATTTACGTCGGGAGGAGCCTGACTTCAGTGTCTGAGGAAGCTGAAGTCAGAACGCCGTGGGACCCCGGACAGAGAGGTGAGAATCTCCACCAGGGGTCCTGCAAAGCTGTTGACATGTCCTCCTCAGCATACAGCGGGAGTAACTGAGGACGTGTCCTTGTTTCCTGTCCCCCAGGGCACTACCCGGACCCGGACGTTGTTTTAAATGTTTCTATACATCCTGCAAATCTGCCACTTCACGGGCAGGTTATGGGGACCTCCTAGGCACGATATTTGAAGGAATTTTTCATTTTTATTTTTAACCCTTATTTTATGATAAACTCAGTCCCTTTAAAAACTTTTTTTAACTTTTTGTCCTTGTTTCCTGTCCCCCAGGGCACTACCCAGACCCCCATACACCTTTTATGGCAAATATCTAGCATATATGCCCTCTTTGAGGGCACTCTAAAAATCGAACTTTGAGTCCCATTGACTTGTATTGAGTTCGTGTTCGAGTTCGAGTTCAAATTCGAACTTTTGAAAAGTTCGAGTTCGAATGTGATCCGAACTCGGGGGTGTTCGACTCATCCCCTATATGTGATCAATAAAGCATAAAGCATCTTTGTATATTAAGACCTCCAAAGTTGATCCTTTATTATTGTTATTTTATTATGTTTTATGTTGTGATGTGCGTCATTTGGACTTGAGGTGCATGGACCTGGAGATGTATTTGGGAGGTGCAGGCCAGATGTTCTGTGTCATCTCCTTGCCCTCTCTTGTGTCTGTGTAATTTGAGTGATGCATGAATAATGTTATTGTCTATTGTTATGATCCATCTGTATCTGTTTATCTGCTGTATATTTGAGGAGTTGTTAATCTTCTATGTCAGGCAAACACTCTGCTGTCCTATTTTCTGTTGTTTTAAACTGCCATTGTCCTGTCCGTCTAGGAATGTTTCCCAATGTTTCTTCCATTATTTGTCCTAGTTAATTATGTCTCCCAACAGTTTCTAGGGGAGGTTTTGTGTATGTAAATAACCTGGGTCGACCGTATAAATATATGTGTCTGTCCCTGATTAAAAGAGTTCTATTTGACCCTACATGCAGTAAAGACTCATGGCTTGAGTAGCAGATATATACAGTGGTAGCTGTTCCAACGAAAAGCTCAAGATCTACAGCCTCTGCTTATTTCTGGGGGATGCAAGCAAGGCTCTCTGTGTGTACCCATCTTTAATCTTCGCCTGAGTTACTAGAGAAAGGCACGAGGAGAACACGGGTGTCCAGCAAGGAAGCAGCATTGGCAGATGTGACTTTGTCTGGGTACTGAGATCTGTCACATATGTATTCTATTATATATTTATGATTGACACCATTTCTTTATTTGTTGGAATTATAGCAGTTAGAATGAACACTGAAATATCATGAAAGTAACCCAAGTGTAATTACTGTAAATCTGATTTTTAATAAAATGAATTGATTTATATGACATGTTTTCCATCTATCACACTTACACGAAAATCCTCATTGATCTGATCTGATAACATCTCTACTAAGGCAGTTTTTCCACATACAAGCGCACAGCAGAACAATTGCAATAGCTTACATTTAAAAAGCTTAAGATCTTAAACCAAAATTTATTCGTCATTGCAAACTGACATTTCGCATAACACTTTTCAATTCAATTATGATAAAGTAAAGAAAACCTTTTTTTGTGTGGGTTAATAAACAGATGTAAAATCCATAGCTGCAATACAAAATACATGTATATCAAGCAAAAAGAAAACAATTTAGCTCTATTTCACTAAGCATACATATGATATTCATCATTGCGTTTGTAAAATGTAACTGTTTATACGATTGACAGTGGTTTTACTTTATCCCCTTGGTGACCACGGACGTACCATGTACGTCACGGGTAAAAGTCTACCTTTAGACCCGCTGATGTACATGGTATGTTCTGGTCTCCTAACCTCCCTTCCTCCTCTATATTCCCCTCCCTCGCTGGGCTCCTGCAGCAGACTGGCAGGCTGGAAGCCTGCCCCAACTTTTCAGGGGGCCCAGCAGGCACGTTGACGTCATCACGGTACGTGATGATGTAATCGCCAGGCGCTCCAGCATCTGCAGTGAAAAAGGTGGAAGGGGAGTGGGGGCTTCTTTGCAGCCCTCTATCTCCCCAACCTTTCCAACTCAGAACAAATAACTAGTACTGCTGGAAGTAGAATCTCCCCTTTCCAGCGTTGTATACCTTTAACCCCTTCGTTACTGGACCGCGATTCAGTGCCAATCAGCCCAAATCACGATTCAAACCCGGAAGTGGCTGACATCTTGGATATCAGCCAAGCCTGCGGGACACCCCCCACCCACTGACATCCTCACCATATGTGTGAGGATGTCAGTGGGCCAGTTAATCCCCTAGCTGCCAAGTGGAGATCTTATGGATCCCCGTATCTCCCGATCCTTGGCAGCTAGAGGATCATGTTTTATATCATTGGAAAGGGCTGATCATGGTCTTTACAATAATATCAAACATGACTAGGTTTGTTGTAGCAAAAAATTTAAAAAAATAAAGAAAATAATAAAAAAAATTGGTGTTACTTAAAAAAAATTGTCTGGGGGGTTTACTAAACTAGGACCTAAACTGGCATTTAAAAATGATGAGCATAAATGGTCAGAATGAGCTCAGCACACAGAGGTTAAATGGCTCAGCGGTGAAGGGGTTAAAAAGCAAAAATATGTAAAAATTGGGTATTTCTAATCTCAGGACAAAAATGACAAAACTATTTAGCTGAGGTCGTTTTTTGGCGTTGTAGATTTTGGGGGATGAAATTTTGAAAAAAGTGTGTTTTTTCCATTTTTTTCATCATATTTCATATTTTTTATAGTAAAGTATACGATATAATGGAAATAATGGTATATTTAGAAAGTCCATTTAATGGCGGGAAAAACTGTATATAATATGTGTGACTTGCCTAAATGAGTAAGAAGAAAATTTGACCTAAACACAAACAGAGCAGACAATCTGTAAAAACAGCAGTGGGCACTAAAAGACAGACTTTTGTAAAACCGCCCGGTCACTAAGGGGTTAAAGAACAAAATAAGTGAAGAATCAGGCAAATGTAAAAATAATCTTGGAGACAAGGTACTGTATGTGTGACCGATACAAAATAAAAACAATTTATATCTGTATGTAACATTTTGTTCATTTAACCCCTTCACTACCAAGTGATTTTCCAAAAAAACATTTGTCAGAAACCAGTGGTTGTTTGAAAATAATTTTTAATAAATTGTAAAGTAATACATATCTATTACTGTAGCATCCTATTTGGCCAGTAGTTGGCGCCATCTACTGCCAAATTGAGTTACAGAGGCTTTAACAGCAGATCTATTTTCTTCTATTTCTCCTGCATCGGCTGACGACAGCATCTGAAAGCCTGATATTTCAGAGTTTTCTGCTTCCGATTTTACAGTTTTAGCTCTTTGGGCATTATGCCCACAGGGCTAAAACTTTGGGGGCACCTTCTGCGGCCCAGAAGCTAACGAAATTCATTTGCAACAAACAAATTTAATTTGCTTTTGTGCTGCAGATTAGCATATTCAGATATCTCGATCGGGGTACCAGATGGTGCCTTTGAAGCCCGAGATATCGCAATATCAGTAGTGAAGGGGCTAAAGAGTTTTCCATCTGCTATTTTCCTCTGTAATGACATAGGTTAGAGTATATGTGAGAAATACATATAACCTGAGAAAATAGTGGATGGAAAACACATACAGACATTTCATTCAGAGAAAACCCAAGGACTCTATTCTACGATGAATAATAACCTATTATTAGTAGCTTACAGACTTACCACTAGTAGTAAACCACTACCGATTGCAGGTTATGACTGGTGTCCTGGTACAGGGATGATCACCAATAGTAGTAGTACGCACTCTACTATCCATCGACTTCTTTGCATGTTACTGCATGGTCATTATATTAGGTCTTTTCATGATGTGACATCTGGGAAAGAGCACAGAGGGATCTTTCAGATCTGTACTCTTACAGGGTTATTCAAAGAGCTCTGAATTGCTTGAGAAAGGTAACCGAACGCTGAAAATCAGCGTTCGGTTACCTTTCCTGGCCATTAGGCTATCCAGAGAGCAGGCAATTCGCCAAATCCTGGCGAATTGCCTGAACATACGGTGCCTGTTCGGTGCCTGTTCGAGGGCAGTGAAATCCCCATGAAAATGCACTGCTTCGGCTATTCAGAGAACACAAATCAGCAGTGAAAGGTTCCCCTAATGCCCTGCCATTCGGTGGTTTAATTCGGCAAGTTAATTCAGGAGAATCCCATAGACTTCAATGTTAAAAATATTCCCGTTTTAATTCAATATCTAAAAAACCGTTCATTATAAAATTCTGCAGACTCTTTATTTATAGATTTTTTCAGATATTTCAAGCATTTTTCTGATTTTTTTTTTTTAAGTTTACTTATTTCTTTCTGTAACAGCCCTCTTTATTATCATTCCCTGGACCTCATATGCAAATTTCAGACATTTTCACTCAGTAGTTTCTTTGCAAACAGCGTTTCATTTTCACAGATTCACACAAACTATTTTGCTAATTTATTCACCTCCCTCGTCTGCGGTCTCAGCTGCTTCGGCTGTGTTCGGCTCCTGCTCGGGCTTGGTTTTCGGCAGGTTAATCCAGATGTTTTTGTGGCTTTTCTGCGTGCATTCGGTGGGTTTTGCGGTTAGTTTTCGTCGGGTTTGCGGCAGCCTTTCCCTGCAATTCGGGGACCCTATGGTGTTTGCTGAATACATCGCAGGGTCACCGAAATGGGATCGGCAAAAGGAACCGAATTGAAGAGAACGAAAAGACACCGAACGTGCGGTGACTTTTCGAATCTCTTTGAATAACCCTGTTAGTGTAGGTTATGTGGTTCTACAGATATGCAACATTATACATCAGTGCTATCCCTCATCATGTCTGTGAGCAGTTTTGATAAATTTCAGAATGGGAAAAATTCGTTATTTTCCTGATTGTAGAAAACAAGCCCTTATCTGTTTCATCTCTTATTTTTTAAATCTCATAAGTGCTATGTATCCAACATTTCCTGTAATGCCTTAATTTCTATATATTTGTTCCCCCTGTTAACAAAACGACAACATTGCCCGGAAATATCCACACTGCACACTCATTCCTTTCATGTAGGCTCCTATTGTGATGCTACATTGCGCCTACATTTTAGCAATCTTGGTGATTTATAGACATATTCATATATTACTTAATAATTGTGTTATTAAAATTGTTATTTTGTTGCAAAAATTCTTATATTTTACCCCTTGAGTGTTAAAAGCAGAAAAAAGGTAGACCGTCCTGTCAGAAATATCAATTCTGCATATTTGGCTAAACCAAGCCTTACACAACAAATTTATTCACCAAATGCTCCAAGCTATTCAGAGGTGAATAATAACTTCCATAATGCTTTGATAATTTGAGTCGCAATTGCTAATCAATAAACAAAATGCTACTGGGTAAGATGTTTATTGATTTAGGTCCTGTTGTTTTCTTATTTATCCTCAAGTTATTTTTTTTTCTTGCTTCTACTGTTGCTTATAAGTAAATTTATACGGCTGGGTTTGTAAAAATGTATTTTTTGAACATGTCGCAATAGTTTGCAATGCAAAATTAACATTATTTATCACACAATAAGGGATCAATTTAATTACAGATGAACCCTTTCGCTGCTGAGCCATTTCACCGCTGTGTGCTGAGCTAATTTTTACCGGTTTCGCTGATCATGTTTAAACGCAATTTGAAGCCACATTTTATTATACAACCCAAACAGATTATATATTGTTCTTTCTGGCAGACTCGGCAGATTCATAATATATCATTATTATATGTATACGTCATGTCCTGCTTGAATGTTATAACAAAAATGCAATAAAATTAGAATTTTCAATCATCTACAGTGTGTAAAGTGTTTTTGTTTTTCACATTTTATCATGCAAGCCTTTGCGGTTATATTTTCTATGTGGTGCGCTTGTTAAAAAAATTTGAAATGTGGACTCATGTGATTTTTAGCAAATGCTCCCATAGAAAAATTAGTTAATGCAGCATCATTGTTCCCATTATAATTGAAATGGAAACAATATTGCTGCATTAATAATATAACATTTTAAAAAAAAAATATATATTTATTTATTTATTTACATTTTACATGATCATGTTTGGTATCATTGGCAATATTAACCCCTAGCTGCCACTGTTTGGGAGAATGTGGGTTTATTGGAACCCCCTAACTATTTGTTGGCGCCGAATTGCGATCCAGCCCCCAAGGGGTTAAAAGAAGCCACCACTTGGAAGGGCAGGCTGTGCCCTTTCAAGCGGTGCCTGACTTTTTTTGTGTGCCCCAAGCCGATCGAGAGGGAGAGAGGTCCAAAGGACCCCCCCTTCAGGCACCTTCCCCGCACTGACAGGGGGAGCACCTGGAATAGACGTAATCGCGCCTGGCACAATGACTTTATTCCTGCCCGCCGGGGTCCCGGAGGCTGGGCTGACATCATGGATGTCAGCAGGGGTCAAGTCCTGGGAAAAAAAGTGAGGGAACTCGCCCACGAATTCCACAACCCCCATTACCTTAAGAAAATATATATATATATATATATCACGAGTACAGCAGTGAGTGGCGATACCATTTTTATTGGGTTAACTTTACATTTAAAAGACAAACTTTCAAGAGTGTAAACTGGAAACTATACTGATCAGTGAAAGATATCACTACGTACAGGTATACTCGTGATTGTGGCAACTGGACTAACGCTTAATATATAATATATATATATATATACTCTCCAGGCACAGACCCCCAGAATAATATACACAGCGCTGAGCCCCCAGAATAACATACACAGCGCTGAGCCCCAGAATAACATACACAGCGCTGAGCCCCCAGAATAACATACACAGCACTGAGCCTCCAGAATATTACACAGCGCTGAGCCCCCAGAATAACATACACAGCGCTGAGCCCCCAGAATAACATACACAGCGCTGAGCCCCCAGAATAACATACACAGCGCTGAGCCTCCAGAATAACATACACAGCGCTGAGCCCCAGAATAACATACACAGCGCTGAGCCCCCAGAATAACATACAGCACTGAGCCTCCAGAATAATATACACAGCACTGAGCCCCCAGAATAACATACACAGCGCTGAGCCCCCAGAATAACATACACAGCGCTGAGCCCCCAGAATAACATACACAGCGCTGAGCCCCCAGAATAACATACACAGCGCTGAGCCCCCAGAATAACATACACAGCGCTGAGCCTCCAGGATAATATACACAGCACTGAGCCTCCAGTATAATATACACAGCACTGAGCCCCCAGAATAATATACACAGCACTGAGCCCCCAGAATAACATACACAGCACTGAGCCTCCAGGATAATATACACAGCACTGAGCCTCCAGTATAATATACACAGCACTGAGCCCCAACAATAACATAATAACATACACAGCACTGAGCCCCCATAATAATATACACAGCACTGAACCCCAAGAATAATATGCACAGTACTGGTTATATGGATATATTTTCCCCAGTTCACATGGATATAATTGCCCCCAGCTCATATGGGTATATATTGCCCCCAGCTCTCATGGATATAATTGCCCCCAGCTCTCATGGATAATGCCCCCAGGTCTCATGGATATGCCCCCAGGTCTCATGGATAATGCCCCAGGTCTCATGGATAATGCCGCCAGCTCTCATGGATAATGCCCCCAACTCTCATGGATAATGCCCCAACTCTCATGGATACTGCCCCCTGGTCTCATGGATATGCCCCTGGTCTCATGGATATGCCCCTGGTCTCATGGATACTGCCCCTGGTCTCATGGCTATGCCCCTGGTCTCATGGATACTGCCCCTGGTCTCATGGATACTGCCCCTGGTCTCATGGATAATGCCCCTGGTCACATGGATAGTGCCCCTGGTCTCATGGATACTGCCCCTGGTCTCATGGATACTGCCCCTGGTCTCATGGATAGTGCCCCTGGTCTCATGGATACTGCCCCTGGTCTCATGGATACTGCCCCTGGTCTCATGGATAGTGCCCCTGGTCTCATGGATACTGCCCCTGGTCTCATGGATAGTGCCCCTGGTCTCATGGATAGTGCCCCTGGTCACATGGATACTGCCCCTGGTCTCATGGATACTGCCCCTGGTCTCATGGATAGTGCCCCTGGTCTCATGGATACTGCCCCTGGTCTCATGGATACTGCCCCTGGTCTCATGGATAGTGCCCCTGGTCTCATGGATACTGCCCCTGGTCTCATGGATACTGCCCCTGGTCTCATGGATAATGCCCCTGGTCTCATGGATACTGCCCCTGGTCTCATGGATAGTGCCCCTGGTCTCATGGATACTGCCCCTGGTCTCATGGATAGTGCCCCTGGTCTCATGGATAGTGCCCCTGGTCTCATGGGATACTGCCCCTGGTCTCATGGATAGTGCCCCTGGTCTCATGGATACTGCCCCTGGTCTCATGGATAGTGCCCCTGGTCTCATGGATACTGCCCCTGGTCTCATGGATAGTGCCCCTGGTCTCATGGATAGAGCCCCTGGTCTCATGGATAGTGCCCCTGGTCTCATGGATACTGCCCCTGGTCTCATGGATACTGCCCCTGGTCTCATGGATAGTGCCCCTGGTCTCATGGATACTGCCCCTGGTCTCATGGATACTGCCCCTGGTCTCATGGATAGTGCCCCTGGTCTCATGGATACTGCCCCTGGTCTCATGGATACTGCCCCTGGTCACATGGATACTGCCCCTGGTCTCATGGATAGTGCCCCTGGTCTCATGGATACTGCCCCTGGTCTCATGGATAGTGCCCCTGGTCTCATGGATACTGCCCCTGGTCTCATGGATAGTGCCCCTGGTCACATGGATACTGCCCCTGGTCTCATGGATACTGCCCCTGGTCACATGGATACTGACCCTGGTCTCATGGATACTGCCCAGGTCTCATGGATAGTGCCCCTGGTCTCATGGATACTGCCCCTGGTCTCATGGATAGTGCCCCTGGTCTCATGGATACTGCCCCTGGTCTCATGGATAGTGCCCCTGGTCTCATGGATAGTGCCCCTGGTCTCATGGATACTGCCCCTGGTCACATGGATACTGCCCCTGGTCTCATGGATACTGCCCCTGGTCTCATGGATAGTGCCCCTGGTCACATGGATACTGCCCCTGGTCACATGGATACTGCCCCTGGTCTCATAGATACTGCCCCTGGTCTCATGGATACTGCCCCTGGTCTCATGGATAGTGCCCCTGGTCTCATGGATAGTGCCCCTGGTCTCATGGATACTGCCCCTGGTCTCATGGATAGTGCCCCTGGTCTCATGGATACTGCCCCTGGTCTCATGGATAGTGCCCCTGGTCTCATGGATATGCCCCTGGTCTCATGGATAGTTCCCCTGGTCTCATGGATAGAGCCCCTGGTCTCATGGATAGTGCCCCTGGTCTCATGGATACTGCCCCTGGTCTCATGGATTCTGCCCCTGGTCTCATGGATAATGCCCCTGGTCTCATGGATAGTGCCCCTGGTCTCATGGATACTGCCCCTGGTCTCATGGATACTGCCCCTGGTCTCATGGATAGTGCCCCTGGTCTCATGGATACTGCCCCTGGTCTCATGGATACTGCCCCTGGTCTCATGGATACTGCCCCTGGTATCATGGATAGTGCCCCTGGTCTCATGGATACTGCCCCTGGTCTCATGGATAGTGCCCCTGGTCTCATGGATAGTGCCCCTGGTCTCATGGATACTGCCCCTGGTCTCATGGATAGTGCCCCTGGTCTCATGGATACTGCCCCTGGTCTCATGGATAGTGCCCCTGGTCTCATGGATAGTGCCCCTGGTCTCATGGATACTGCCCCTGGTCTCATGGATAGTGCCCCTGGTCTCATGGATAGTGCCCCTGGTCTCATGGATAGTGCCCCTGGTCACATGGATAGTGCCCCTGGTCACATGGATACTGCCCCTGGTCTCATGGATACTGCCCCTGGTCTCATGGATACTGCCCCCAGCCCAACTCACCTCTGCTGCTGCTACCGCCGCACACTGCCGGCGGCACGTGTTTCCTGCTTCAGCGGCCGCTGACAGGAAGTGCAGCCGCTCGCCTGGGATCTATGAAACAGCCAGGCGAGCGGCTCCACTTCCGGTCACCGGCCGTTATAATAGGAAGCACGCGGCCGCCGGCAATGTGCGGCGGCCGCCTGCTAAGCGTTCGGGCTCGGGCCACAGCGGGAACGCTACGTTCCCGCAGCGTTCCCGCTGTGGGAGAAGTGCGGGAACTCGAGCCCTGGATGTCAGCCCTTACCGCGGGGCTGCAGTGATCAGCCGAAATACCGGCTGATCTCTGCCTCCTGTGCTAGGATACACTCAGTGCGTCCATAGCACAGGAGAACCACTTGGCTGGACGCGCTGAGCGCGTCCTTACCCAGTCAAGTGGTTAATCATGCGATATTATTTTTTGAAGAGCTATGTCTAAGCTTATTTAGTTAGAAGCTCATACGACTCAGATCACACTGCAGCGCAGCATGTGCCATGGTCCAATCCCAGTGGAGAACTCCGACTTGGAAAGCCAGAATCTGCCCAGCTGCAAGGCCAGGGTGGTCTAACAATGTAGCAAATTATATGGCTGTGATGTTTTGTGATTCTGTCTAAACTACCAGGGCATTGGATTGATTGAATAAGGAGGACCCTCATTCCAACACTATGCCAACCCTAAACCAGTGAGTGAGGAGTTAATAAGGAGAGGTAGGACACTATACCGCCTACCTGTTCCCCATTCAGAACCCATGGGCCCATAGAAGTTAATTACATAGTATGGACTGTGGGGCCACCCTAGGTCCAATTATCCCCACAAAAATAAAACCTTTAAAAATAAAACACAACCGACCACCTCAACCTTATAAAATCTATAGGTCTGTTTCCCTACCCCCTTTACCTAAATCTAACATTAAATATCCTAAAAATAAATAAATACCCCCTCTGAATTAAGTCGAAAATAAATAAAAATCTGATCTCCCCTACCCCATAATCAAAATCTATTGTTAAATCCACGAGGGTTGAATAAAATTAACAAAATGCCCCAAAGGAAATTATACGTTATTTTGGTCGGCAACACCCAGGAGGTCAAATAATGTTAGGGTCTTCTTCTTGAATGAGCTTGGTAGACTTAGGAATATTTAACTATCCAACAGCATACCTTTTTAGATATCAGCCAAACACAGTTCCATAGCTAGAGCTCCTCTATTGACTGACATATTTTAGGCACATACAATCATTTTGCCAATTAGTGGAGGCTCTTCTCTGATTGTCCAATCATGTATGCATGGCTACCCTACATCAAATTAATCAGAAAAGGTGTAAGGACCCAACACAACCGGCTGGGTGGAGTAGAGGTAATGTCACCGCTCTGCATGGAGAGAGCCTGTGGAGTCATGGGTTCGATCCCAGCGAGCAACCTCTCCAGTAAGTGTCCTTGGCAAGACACCTAACGGTACATACTCGCCACCCAGGACATACTTGAAAACGAGAGAAATCTCAATGTATCCTTCCTGGTAAAATCCTTTCACAAAGAAAAAAAAAAACCTCACAAACATGAGCTCTCTTAATCGGGTATATTCGTGGAAGAATAACAATAAAAAGCCAAACAGGGTGAGAAAATCTAATAAAACAGACAGAGATACACTGTCATCAGCAGCGGAGAGCGATTCATCTACGTCTGTACCATCTACATCGACTGGTCCTTTTTTAGACCACGATCAAGGCAAAGAGGAAGGCGGGGGTCTGGTGCCCGCAGAAAAAATTCTCAACACCCGCAGAAAATCCAAGGATCTTGGGGCAAAGCCGAAGGACAAGGACAGAGACAAGGGACAAGTGAAGGGGTATTGAACTTGTCAGATACAATACTGACATCTGACCAAATGTCGGTCTTGAGTAAAGGACTGAATTTTTCATTGACTGAACAACCACATAAGTTTTCCATACAAGTTGATGTGCAGAGTTTTTTTCGAGCTATTAACCTAAAAATTTTCTTTTCACACCCTCAATGCCGGCCACTAGAGGTTCTGCCAAAAAGCGATGATCCACCTGCAGATTAGGGATGAGCTGTTCGGGTTCGGACGGTTCGGAGTTCGACCCGAACTTTGGCAGTTCGAAAGTTCGCGAATTTCGAAACTTTTTGGGCGTGTTCGGTTCGGGTTCGAAAAAAAAAGGAAATTTTGAAAAAAGTATAGAAAATGCTTAAAAAAATACTAAAAAATCTAGAAATAAAGAGACTCTTTACTGCAGAATATTATAAGCAACGGTTTATTAGATATTGAATTAAAAACTAATGTGTACGTGGAAAGATTATCAACTCTAAATGACCTCTGTTCACAAACGGGCATAACACCAGGTGTTTTTAGTCTGGTAATCAATTTGATACATTGTACAATATACTGAGGGTGGGGTGGTGTCTGCTTCTGATTGAGATTTGAGAATTAATTTCCCTAAAACATCCTAATATGCTGCATTTAACTGGTGTTTGAAAAAAATCTAAAGCAATGTTATTTTTCACCTCGGGATTAAACATTCACAGGGTTATTCAGAGAGCGGTGAAAAGCAGGAGAATAACTGGAGAAGTGAAAATTCTAGGTCAAAATAGCCAAACCAGAAAAATTCTCCCATTTATCTCACTTTCCAAATCGGCTATTTGGTCTAGATTGTTCTCTTCTCTTGCCAGTTCTCCTGGCTTTCACCTCTCTCTCAGGGTTGTTCAGAGAAAGGTGAAAACCAGGAGAATGGCAGGAAAAGAGAACAATCTGGACCAAATAGCCGATTTGGAAAGTGAGATAAGGCTAGGGTCAGACTAACGCATTTTTCACAGCGACCGTCAAAAAGTGCGTCTGAACGCATTGCCGTATTTTTTCACGGATTGCGCGAAAACGGTCATACGATGCGCATTTTTGTGCGTGATTTTTTACGGATCCAAACCAGGAAACTTTGGGTGTCTGGACGTTATGTTGGCCGGACATGAGCAGGGTCTGACGTCTCCAAATCACGCACACACGCCGCTAGTGGACGCAGCGCACTCTGTACGTCCGTACTAGCGGTTCTGCGTTCTCGAAAAAATGCGTTCATTTTCCACTTGCGTTGCGCAGCCGGACTTTCGTGCGACCGTGCTTCGTATATTGGCCGTCATTGCCCGTCATTTGCTGCTAGTGCGGCCGTGATTAAGTGCGCCTAAACGCACGTTAAAAATTCGCTAGTCTGACCCTAGCCTAAATGGGAGAATTTTTCTGGTTTGGCTATTTTGACCTACAATTTTCCATTCTCCAGTCATTCTCCTGCTCTTCACCGCTCTCTGAATAACCCTGACAGGGTTATTCAGAGAAAGGTGAAACTCAGGAGAATGACTGGAGAATGGAAAATTCTAGGTCAAAATAGCCGAACCAGAAAAATTCTCCCATTTATCTCACTTTCCAAATCGGCTTTTTGGTCTAGAAGTTTCCATTCTCCTGCTTTTCACCGCCAAAAAATCAGTAAACTTTTTCTGCGTGTACGAAAATGTCTCCACTTTTCATACAGACTGCCGCCCCAAGCAGTTGTTTATGGATAGATTAAAGGAAAAGCATTTACCGTCATTTGAAATGTCATTTTTTGGTTTTTACATATTTCTATACATCCTAGAAATCCGCCACTTCACGGGCAGGTTATGGGGACCTCCTAGGCACGATATTTGAAGGAATTTTTCGTTTTTATTTTTAACCCTTATTTCATGGAAAACTCACTGTCCCTTTAAAAACTTTTTTAAAATCTTTTTGTCCTTGTTTCCTGTCCCCAAGGGCACTACCCGGACCCCCATACACCTTTTATGGCAAATATGTAGCATATATGCCCTCTTGGAGGGCACTCCAAAAACTGAATTTTCAGCCCCATTGACTTGCATGGGGATCGGGTTCGGGTTCGGTCCCAAACAAATGGGAAGTTCGGGTTCAGGCTCGAACCGAAATCGGGGAGTGTTCGGCTCATCCCTACTGCAGATGTCTTAGTGCCTGAAACCGCTAGATTTCCTTTGGAGGTTTGTAGACCTAAGAGTACTTTTTTTCCTATAGTGCCCAATTCCTCATCCCTGACATTCATGAATGTTGTGAAACAGGATATAGAAAATCTTAACTATGACCAAAAAAGAATTAGAAATAATTTGACTGTCAGGGAGAGGAGGGCCTTGAAAGAATTGAGTAATAAGAAAATTACGATCAAGCCAGCCGATAAGGGGGGCTTGATCGTGATTCAAAACACTGAGGATTATCATGCGGAAGTATTGCGACAGGTATTGGACAGGGCAAATTATAGAATATTGAAATCTAATCCCACTAATCAAATATTAAGGACAATCAATGGAGTGGTCAGTACCGCACTTGATGAAAGAATTATTTCAGAAAAAATTGCGAAATTTCTATGCAATAAAACACCGACTATACCGGTGTTTTATACCTTGCCTAAAGTGCATAAGGGTATTTTTCCACCTCCAGGTCGACCTATTGTAGCATGTACCGACTCCATTTTTCAACCTCTGGCCATCTTTGTTGACAAGTTTTTACAACCATTGGTCCCTCAAGCCAGGTCCTTCATTAGGGACACAAAGGATTTTCTCCTTAAGTTACGTGATTTATCTCTTCCTGCAGATGTCATTTTAGCTACTCTTGACATCAATAGTCTTTATACCTCTATTCCGCATAATGAGGGTATTGTGGCCATTAAGCAATACCTCTCTATAGCAGTCTCTCCACCTAAACTGGTTGATTTCATCTTGGCACTTCTTGAGATCGTCCTTAAAAAGATTTTTTTTAGATATGGTTCTATTTTTTACGAACAGATTAGGGGTAATGCCATGGGTGCCAATATGGCGCCAGCATACGCCTATTTATACATGTCAGCATTTGAGGACAATGATATCTGGTCAAACAAGATTTTTTGGCCAATATTTTTTGCTGGTTTCGGTATATAGACGACTGTTTCTTGATCTGGCAGGGTACTGAATATGAATTGGCTAATTTTCATCATTTTCTTAATTCAAGAAATCCAAATATTACATTCTCAATGGAATTTGATACACATGCAGTACATTTCTTGGATGTTGTTGCTTATAAGCATCATGATAAGATTGCCACTGATCTATATACGAAACCGACAGATGCAAAGAGTCTGCTTAATTTTTCAAGTTATCATCCTGTAGGGCAGAAGTCTGCTATACCCTACAGTCAGATGCTGCGGGCAAAACGTATTATTAGTGATGACACTAATCTTGATTCCAGTCTTGAGACACTTAAATCTAAATTTCGAGATAAGGGATATAGTAGACACATTTTGAGTCAATCTCATTTGAAAGCCTCTATGGTTACTAGGGAGGAACTCTTTCGGGATGTCCCTAAGAAAAAGTCTCAGAGAATTCCCTTTGTGAGCACATACTCTCCTCTAACGAGTGATATTAACCCTTTCACTGCTGAGGACGTGTGGGGAACGTCCTCATTGACTCCTAAGGAAAGATAGGGGGTTCATTTGAACCCGATATCTCCCAACTGTTGGCAGCTAGCAGGGTCATATTTGGTATCATTAGAAAGGCCAGAGCATGGCCTTTCCAATAATACCAAACATGACCATGTTTAAAGTAAAGAAAAAATAATAATAATGAAAAAAAAGAAAAATGTATTTTTCAAGACGTGAAATGGCTCAGCAGTGAAGGGGTTAAGAGAATTATTCGATCTAATTGGCGTATTTTACAACGTGATAGAGATGTGGGACATTTATTTGTCAATTTTCCAATGTTTGCCATGCGGAGAAATAGAAATATCCGCGATCATGTGGTCAGAGCTGATGTTACTCCAGCTGCGAGACAGACTTTTCTCTCTACCCCTGTGCATGGTACTTTCCCTTGCCTTCAATGTAATCACTGTAATGGCATTATTAAAGGTGACATCTGTACACATCCACGAACTGGTTCCAGTATCAAATTATGAGGTTTCTTTACTTGCCAGTCCGATTTTGTGGTCTACTTGTTAAAATATCCGTGTGGTTTAGGCTATGTTGGCAAAACGACTAGACCTTTTAAGGACCGGATTTCTGAACACAAGACGTCTATTCGCAATCCTACATCTGATGCCCAGTTGCCAGGCATTTCAGAGAAATGCGGCATAATGTATCCCAGCTTCGCTATCAAATATTAGATAGAATACCCCCACTCAAGAGAGGTGGGAATAGAGACAGATTGTTGCTACAACGAGAAGTGAAGTGGATGTATTCGTTAGATACAGTTGCCCCTCATGGTCTTAATGAGAAGCTTGAGTGGCACTGGTTTCTTTGAATACATCCACTAAGGCATCTGCAGTTCTGGGTGAGCTTTTGGTTTGATCCATATTATCTTTCAGTCTATGTACTTATAATTTATACGTTTAGTATTTATATGCTATATGGATAAATCTTCGCTGTGAGTGGTTACTATATGATTTATTTTTAGGTTTTATTACCAAGACTGTCATGTTTTATTTTATGCTATATTTCTTTAGTATTTATGATTTGTCATTATGTATTCACTGTAGGTTTATTTGTTTGGGTTATCTTTTTCAGGCGCTGCTCCTTGAGGCAGTTTTTCGGGCCACCATGGATATGTATAACCGCTGGATTAATGTATTAATTTATTCTTGTTTTCCCCACCTGTGGGAAATTATAGTTATGTGGGTTTGTTGTATCATGTCCACTAAGTTTTGTTTGCCCTGTGCGCATGCGCACTCGCGGTTTCCCAGGATTCCGTGCGTCGGCGTATGCTCTGTGTTGTGTCCGCCATCTTGGTACACCTATTGGCGTTATATGCGCCAGTATGCTGGGATCATTTGGGGAATAACCTTGCATCTCCTTGAATTCATGAGTTAACAGGTTCTTGATCAATTATCTTTCCATGTGTGTCTCTAATTGCCTGATTCGCTCTACCCTTGCTATAATATGTATATAAGGTTTTTTTTCTATTTGTTTGGTAAGGCACTATACACTGAGGACGGGGCTGTGTCCCCGAAACGTTTGTTTTGTGTTTTCCTTGTTCCTGTTAAAATAAATGTGGTAGCACTAGTGCACCATTCCTTGCAGCGCTGGAGGTATCTTTTTTCCATACTTGCTTAAGATTCATTACCCTCTTGGTTGGATGTACAAGAGTGAATTGCCTCTCCAGCAGCAGCTGAGTATATTTTCATAAATTTTCTTAAAGAACTTTCTTTTGGGTATTGTGGATACCCAACCCCATTCATAATTTTTGTGTTCCTATAAAAGAGCTCCCTATTAACATACCTCAATACAGAATGCACATGTAAACATGTAACATAGCGACTATATTTCCCACATATTTATTTTCTGTTAATCTGTATATTTGTTTTTTGTTAATATCTTGCATTTTACTACTTTGTATTTCTGTAACAACTCAATGTTCTTGAACCCAGGACATACTTGAAAACGAGAGAAATCTCAATGTATCCTTCCTGGTGAAATACTTTATAAATAAATAAATTAAATAAATAAATTCCAGTGTCTGATACCCTTCTGTGTTCTTCAGCCCCACTGTGTCTCTCATCACTCCCAGCCAGCAAGATCAACCGCATACCGGACTCATACCACCAAGGTTGGTACCCCATCAGTGCTGTACGTGACAACTACTACTTTATCTATTTTGTGAAGGTTAATTAAATTAAAATGTAACTTTTTTTGTCATACAGTTGGTGATATCATACAAGCTGTGTACCATGGAGCTACCATCAAATTTAATTACATTCCTCAATAATTAAATCTCTTTTACTCTGTTGAGGAGTATACAGTCATAACCTCCATATTGAGTTTTATTATATAGATGACAGTGTTTACTCATTTATGTGAAATGTTTAAAAATCTAATAAACAAAGTGTACCACTCACAACCCCTTGCTTTCACTTTCTTGACATAAGTGTCAGTGACTTTTCCAGCCGGAATTGTTTTCTCTGCATACTATGTTACTACCCCATCTACTTTTATTACATTTGTGACATGCTGCCTGATTTCAGATCCTTCGGTTTTACCTATTATTTTCATATCTCCTTAAAGAAGCTGTTTATTTGAATTAAAGAATAGTGTTTGTTTTAAATATTTGGTGAGTTGGAATATCTGAGTTTCACGGAGTGCTCGATAGATATGCAATTTGTTGCATGTTTCAAACATTTTCAGTTTTTCTTTTTTGCTGCTATTGGACTTGGTTTAAAGAAAAAAAAATGTACAAATTGAACATCATGAACGTATGAACAAATAATAAAACAACAAAACCCCCCAAACAATGTATTTTTACTAATTCATGGATAATTAGATACAGTAATAATCAAATGTGTTGAACTTACCAGACATCCGTTAGTGTTTTAAACATTAAAAAAGTAAAATATAGAACATTTCACAGGATTATTTAATATTATTTGATATTTGAAAGTCAATATAAATAACAAGTAATAACCACCACCAAAGAATCATAAATGCTGCTTCCCTGATTAATATTGTTAAAATATCATGTTTTATTCTCCATTATCAGTCTAATTTATGTGATTCATTGACTAAATTTTTAAACATTTTGTGTTTTTTTCAAAGTGATTTTGTAAACTAGTCTTCTGCTTTGGCTCTGCAGTTCTCATTTTTACTGTTTAAGGCATTTATCTTTTCCACTTCCAAAAATGTATAACCTCATAGAAAAAGTAGCATATAGAACTAAATTGCATATTTTTAATACAAGATTAGTATGATCCCTATGGAGAAATTACATTTTCTGTGAGATCTCACTCCTGTCACTCTGTTCTACTGTAAAGAAGCTACAAGAAGAAGTCCACACTCTCACTGTAACAAAAAGTTCATGAAGTGTTTTGCAGCTTTACAACAGCTAGAGGGAGGACAGGCCTGAGTGAGAGCTCTGGAATTACTGACTACTGTACAGGAATACGATTCAGGCACGTATAATAGCTGGAACTCAATCTTAAGTGCAGATGCAAGGTGTTACTGTAATTTACATATGTAGGGATTGTGCCAACATTCTAAGATGATTTATATATTCTAGTAGTATTTTTTGAAAGCTGCATTGCTAATGATCATTTTATTAGCTCTACAAATCCCCATAAGCAGTATAACTGACAATTTTTATTATCTATTTTCATCACACTTACAGTAATTGATTCATTGCCCATTTTTGTTTTTGTATTTCTGATGGCACATACCCTGTGTGAAATTGTGTTAGATAAGGGGCACTATTTAGAGTTCAGAACCTATCATCCCAGCAATACTTCTGTAAAGTATAAATGAACACATGAAAACTGAAACAATTAGGCTAATGTCAGACGAACGCATTCTGAGCACACTGTGCATCCGTGCACAACTGACGTACTTTCTGACTGATGATACTGTAGA
The DNA here is from genome assembly GCA_009667805.1 of Leptobrachium leishanense. NCBI lineage: Eukaryota > Metazoa > Chordata > Amphibia > Anura > Megophryidae > Leptobrachium > Leptobrachium leishanense. The sequence goes on along the minus strand of CM019064.1, from coordinate 108,583,142 downwards.
CACCACACGGTCCGGTTTTTTATGACTGATGTAGATGGGAAATAAAATTAATATGTAAAATGAAAAAAATTGATACATGAAAAAACATTTTGTCCGTCAAAAATGCTGGACGTCAAAAATGCAGTCCGTCTGACTACGTTCCATCACTCACACACAAAGCTATGCGGACGTGGCGCACTCTGTGCGTCTGTCCTAGCAGTTTGAAGTTTTTGCCGAAATTGCGTCCGGTGCCACATGCGTTGTGTGTCCGCGTTGTGTGTCTTTTGTGCGGACGTACTTTGTGTGTGGGTCTCTATTGATCATAATTTTATGCTACGACGGACGTTAAAATGTGCGGCAACACGGAAGTGATCACTACATTCATCTGACACGGGCCTTAGCCAGTTTACATTAGTTTGATATTTTAACTCACTTGGAATCTGCAAATTTCCCAATGTTACCCTATACTGTTAACTAAGCATGCCATGTTTCAAATAAATGTTATGACTTTTTCAACAAAAAGTACTTTGACGTAAATGGGTTAAAAAATAAAATAGTACATTATACAATTATCAAAGATAACACACTGGTAGATTAGTAGACAACACGGTTTGGTGGTTCATTGTAATATCACTGGTTTATAGTAGATTTCTCAGAACAATTCTATAGCTATAGTGAGTGTGACATTATAAATGAAGTCATAGTTACCTTACTAATCATGGCTTAAATATATTTCTCATAACAATCTTGATGAACATGGATGTATATATAAAGTAGTAAACTTGTGTGGAGATCAATATCAATGTGTGCAATGGATGTGTTTGGAATGCCAGCAAGCGAATGTAGATGTACTGTATACACAGCCAGAGGGTCAGTGTGTGGACAATTTATCAGTGTTTGGGATGCAAACCTAAAACTCCCAAGATGCTTTAGTGTGCAATCAATGTGTTTATGATCTTAATCATTTATTTTTCACTATTCCTGCTTCTCTGTGGAGGTTTAGGGACCTGTGATATGGCATCAGAGATCATCTCCCCTCCACATTTCTGACTCAAAATATCTACCCATTGTTCTCCCCTTATCTCCATTTATATTTATATTGTCTCCGTCTATTCACATTTCTCCTACACTGTATCTGTATTCATGATGCTACCATGTATAGATTTACTGTCTTCCCTCAACCATTGTAATTGTTTTCTACATTAACCTCTTCACAACCCTGATCGTGTATATATGATCAGCAGTAGCAGACAGAGCAGCCTGAAAGAGTGTCAAAATGATCTGGGGCCCTGCTGTATCATCGCAAATAAAATCAGTTTGTTGCAAACTAACTTGCTTGCATTTGGACCCCAGAAGGTGTCCCCAGAGATTTAGGACAATGGGCATGCTGCCGGAGCTGCAAAAACTGTTTAAAACCAGGTGGAGAATGTCTCTTTCAGACTTTTCCCCAGCTGATAATGCTTGGTGCCCTGAGCCACAGTAACTCCATTTGGCCAACAGATTGCGACAATGTAATGTTTAGGTTTCGGCTGCTGAGGTATTGGTACCAGTGACTCTCGATTGTAGAATTAAGGATAAGCGTGGTACTGGTTTTATTTTAAAACCACCATTCCTCGCAGAGAGGCCAACTGCCAACTGACTAAGACAGTGCAATGGTCACCAGACAATTTGAACACTGGCATATGATTGATTAGAATATACATATGCAAATATTACAGACATCTGCCTGCCAAATAGATTATTTCAGTAAGAAATACACTGGAAATATGCCAAATATTTATTACTTTAAAATTATTTCCCCAAAAATGGTTCCTAACAGTTGAATTTTAGAAAATAATTTAGCTGTGAAGGTGTTAATAGCATACACTCTATATACATGACAACCTTCCTATATTTAAAAACTATGCTTTGAATTTGCAAGATATACATTAGAGAACGTGAAAGAGAACATCCATGTTTTATTTAGAAAGAAATATATATGTTTTAATTAGTTTTATTAATCAAGTATAACCTCTCTGTATTGTCTGCTGTCCAAATTTCTATTTTTATTTTGCTATTACTCTGCGATTTTCAAAATAGTACATTCTTTAATTATCTGTACTCTGCTGTTTGAAAGTTTTTGTTTTCATTTTTTAAGCACAGAAATTGAAAAGACTAGAATGACAACATTAGAATTGAAAAATTGGCTGAGATGTAACATTTCAGCAACAAGTTTAAAACAAAATTTTAACTTTCAGAGGAGTTTGATCTTTTGTACATTTTCCTGCTCTTTCATTTCAGATGAGTCAGGTTTAATACTGACCAAAAACATAGATGTAATTCTATTCCCTTAAGTACATTTAGTACGTTGTATCGTGCTGGACAGTTAATACAAGAATACCAGAACAAACAGGAGACACTAGAACGAAAGCCTTTTTAAATTTCACTGCAATAAAATAGACTCTGACAATAAAAGAGAATCTTGAGTTTTAAGCAAAGAAAAAAAGGAAAGTGGCAATTACAAAAACCAGCATCCAGTGACTGATAACGTTCCATGCTGGAATAATTAATTATCCAGAGGTTGCTTAATAAAACAGGACATACCATGTTATGATAAATGTTTTAAAAGTATGGTTCTATTAGCTGACCACAATGAGAAACTGTTGCAAAGTCAAACCAATACAAACATGATAGCAAAAAAAATAATTATCACATAAATTAACCCCTCTGATGCCAAGTGTTTTTTTTCCATAAAACTTCTGACAAGACCCCATGGTTTTATTGATATATACTATCAGGGTTATTCAAAGAGATCCGAATTGCTTGAGAAAGGTAACCGAATGCTGAAAATCAGTGTTCGGTTACCTTTCCTGACCATTCGGCTATCCAGAGAGCAGGCAATTCGCCAAATCCTGGCGAATTGCCTGAACATACGCAGGGTTATCCAAAGAGATCCGAATTGCTTGAGAAAGGTAACCGAACGCTGAAAATCAGCGTTCGGTTACCTTTCCTGGCCATTCGGCTATCCAGAGAGCAGGCAATTCGCCAAATACTGGCAAATTGCCTGCACATTCGGTGTCTGTTCGAGGGCAGTGAAATCCCCATAGAGAAGCACTGCTTCAGCTATTCAGAGAACACAAACCAGCAGTGAAAGGTTCCCGAAATGCCCTGCCATTCGGTGGTTTCATTCGGCAAATTTATTCAGGAGAATCCCATAGACTTCAACGTTAAAAATATTCCCGTTTTAATTCAATATCTAATAAACCGTTCATTATAAAATTCTGCAGCAAAAAGTCTCTTTATCTATCGATTTTTTAGGATACTTTAAGCATTTTTTTTTTTTTTTTTTTTTTTATTAAAAGTCCGATTTGTTTTTGATTTTTTTTCAGTTTACTTATTTTTTTTGTAACAGCCCTCTTTATTATCATTCCCTGGACCTCCTGTGAAAATTTCAGACATTTTCGCTCAGTAGTTTCTTTGCAAACAGCGTTTCATTTTCCCAGATTCATACAAATGTTTTTTCTAATTTATTCACTGCCTCCTCTACGTCACAGCTGCTTCGGCTCTGTGTGATTCGGCTCATGTTCGGCTCATGTTCGGCTCCTGTTCGGCTTTTTCAAAGGTTAATCCAGATGTTTTTGCTTGTTTTCAGCGTGCATTCGGTTAGTTTTCGTTGGGTTTACGGCAGCTTTTCCCTGCAATTCGGGGACCCCGTGGTGTTTGCTGAATACACCGCAGGGTCACCGAAATGCAATCGGCAAAAGGAACCGAATTGAAGAGAACGAAAAGTCACCGAACGTGCGGTGACTTTTCGAATCTCTTTGGATAACCCTGACGGTGCCTGTTCGGTGCCTGTTCGAGGGCAGTGAAATCCCCATGAAAAAGCACTGCTTCGGCTATTCAGAGAACACAAACCAGCAGTGAAAGGTTCCCCTAATGTCCTGCCATTCGGTGGTTTAATTCGGCAAATTTATTCAGGAGAATCCCATAGACTTCAATGTTAAAAATATTCCCGTTTTAATTCAATATCTAATAAACCGTTCATTATAAAATTCTGCAGCAAAAAGTCTCTTTATTTATAGATTTTTTAGGATACTTTAAGCATTTTTTTTTTTTTTTTTTTCAGTTTACTTATTTATTTTGTAACAGCCCTCGTTATTATCATTCCCTGGACCTCCTGTGAAAATTTCAGACATTTTCGCTCAGTAGTTTCTTTGCAAACAGCGTTTCATTTTCCCAGATTCATACAAATGGTTTTTCTAATTTATTCACTGCCTCCTCTACGTCACAGCTGCTTCGGCTCTGTGTGATTCGGCTCATGTTCGGCTCCTGTTCGGCTCCTGTTCGGCTCCTGTTCAAAGGTTAATCCAGATGTTTTTGCTTGTTTTCAGAGTGCATTCGGTTAGTTTTCGTCAGGTTTGCGGCAGCTTTTCCCTGCAATTCGGGGACCCTGTGGTGCTTGCTGAATACACCGCAGGGTCACCGAAATGCAATCGGCAAAAGGAACCGAATTGAAGAGAACGAAAAGTAACCGAACGTGCGGTGACTTTTCGAATCTCTTTGGATAACCCTGTATATGTATTTTTATATATATGTATACTTTGCTTTATCCACACAGTTAATATATATTATGTCTCCCACTGTATGTACTATGTGTACTATGCTCACTTTAGATAAGCCCTTTGGGTTCCCTCTGATCACCAAAATGTGCTACCACACTTACAGTATATTATATCTTGAGCTCTGTGTTTCTATGATGAAAAATTGGATCTCAAAAGCTTTTCAAATATTTTCAATATATCAGCTGCCATGCCCAATGTAATGGGATTTTAGGGTCATGTTCTGGAGACCATTTGCAAATTAATTTAATTTGCAATAAATTAAATTCCACAATTAGCATTAGTAAACTCAATATTGGGACACAAGAAGAGACTTTTGAAGATCAAGTGTACTCACTTTGGTAGTGAAGGGATTAACTGGTAATGTATATTGATTGCAAAATTTATATAGAATACAATGAGGTCAACAAACAACTGGCATAATAATTGGAAAACACGTGAAGAATAAAGTGTGAGATGCAGGTGTCTCATTCACAGCAAGCAGTCACTGTATTTGGTTAATTCCAATATAATCAATGGCGTACGCTTACTTATTGAATGAAGAGAAAAGGATGCTAGTTACCCTGGATCTGTAGTCCCGAAATTACAGCAGAGTGAACAGTAATGGAACAGCACTCCTTCAAGAAATCTGCCAGTTTATTGCAAAAGTAATTAAAAGGACAATGTTTAGTCAGATTACTAACTTCTACTAACCTTCATCATGTGCATGACAAAGGTCAGAATTCTGAATGACTTGTTCGAATTTTACCAATGGATCGCTTGAAAGAATGTTGTTATATCATCCTGCAGGGTACTGTATTTAGTCAAGTCCTGAACATTCTGCAGATAAATGAAGACAAGCATGTACATTAGCTTAGTGTCCCCAATGCCCATCTATTACCTGGATTAACCATTTCACTGCGGGGGACGTGTGAGGAACGTCCTCATTGACTCCCGCTATATGCAGGGAGCCCTAGGAGAGATACTCCCCTCTCTCTCCGGGGTCCCAGGGCGTTCTGACCTCAGGGAAGTCAGACGCCGAATTTAAGCCCCCCCCGGTGTCAATGACTTCATCGCGCTATGCGTGATGACGTCATTTTCAGGCGACCCCCCGGCAATGTCGTGAGATCACCTGAAAGGGAGGGGGGATCCTTTCGGATCCCTCTCCCTCCCAATCGGGAGGTACCACCGCTAAAAGCCAGGCACCACTTAAAAGGGGAGAGTCTCCCCTTTTAAGCGGTGCATGGCTTTAACCCCTCAGGCACTGGGTCGCGATGCGTTACCATCTGGCGCCGGATCACGGCCTACCTCAAGGTCGAGCATGACGTATACATATTATGAATCTGCTGAGTCTGCCGTAAAGAATGATATATAATATGTATGATATATAATATGTCTGGGTCATATAATAAAACCTGGCTTCAAATCGCTTTTAAACATGATAAGCAAAAGTGGTAAAAATTAGCTTTTTCTCCTTATCTTCTTGGTTTCTCACTCTGTGAATGCAAAGGATCGAGACTCCATAGTGTGTCAAGAAATATAGTTTGAAACCCAGAATGCAAACAGCAGAGACCAGAAAAGTAAAAGCAATAGGACAGAAATAAATCCATACTCCCATACACAGCCAATGAGTTTGATAAATGTTCATAAATGTGAAGTCAATTTGGGTCAGAAATACTTGAAACGATAAACAAGAATGCTCGAGAGGAATAACTGCACTGAAGTATGGATCAGAAGCAAATGAGGGTATAAATTGGGAAGAATAGAAATAGGGTAATATCTCACTGCATTTTTGAGAATAGCATTGGTTATTATGACTTCTCTACATTTACATATTCTCTATCATATACCCTTTATTTTCTGTTACGTCTGTCGATTGAAAAACTCAAAAATTGGTAGAATGAAAAAACTGTGTTGCTGCTATAATGGACTATAAATATTCTTAAATCACATGTAAGTATATTTTATTTATTTATTTTTTGTTTGGACAAACAAATCTGCAGTTGTGACATTTCATTAAATTTTGAGTACTCTGTAAAGTATTTCCAGTCGAGGATTTTCAATTCAGTCAGCCTCTTAAAACTGAACAAATACCCATACGACAAAGATTTTCTTTCTGCAGTCTTTAAACAATAAAGGAAAACATGTAGCATTTTATTGAAATTAATTTACATATAGCTTTTATAGCTTTTAATAACTGTCATCACTTATGTGGTTGATTGGTTATATTACTTTGTATTATTCCTGTTTTACATTTGTTGATATATTTGTTATTTTTATGCTCAATAATTAAAATACCAAGAAATGTTTAGAAAGACTGCTAAAGTGTGAATGTTTTTTTTTCCCAGCTATATCATCTGCATTTCCTTGATGATGATTCACGGTCATTTTTGTTTATGGTGCTGTTATCAGCTCAGGTACTAATACAGATAGAAAAACATAAGTGTACATACTGTATGTAAATATAGTTGTTATTATTTATATTATAATTATTAATAAAGAATAATAATAATAGTTAAAACTGGTACAGTGACATGAACAAAAATAAAGAAAACACGTAGTGCAGTATTGCCTATAAAATATTATATGCACAGAATAAAACTCACTAAAGTGGAAAAAAAGCTTCTGTCAGAGCCAGGATAATCCTCAAATATTATTGAAGGCGAATGACTGCAAGTAATCCACCTTTTATAGTCTTAATTCATCCAGTATTCTAGAAAAGTTACAAATACAAGAAGCAAAATCTGTAATGTCAATCACTTCCAGAAAGGCATTTCTGGTTGTAATCCACTTTTGTAATATATCAAGCCTATTTCTAATATCGTCCCAGCCGTCACGAGTTAGGCTAGGGTCAGACGAGCGCATTTTCGCGTTGTCTGTGAAAAAGTACGTTTGAACGAATGGACGTATTTTTTCACGGAGTACGCGATAGCGGTCATACGATGCGCATTTGCGGCCATGATTTTGTACGGATCATCAATAAAATACTTTGTGCATCTGGACGTTATGTTGGCCGGACATTAGCAGTGTCTGACGTCTCCAATTCACGCACACACGCCTCTAGCGGACGCAGCGCACTCTGTACAACCGTACTAGTGGTTTTACGTTCTCGACAAAATGCGTTTGTTTTCCACTTGCGTTGCGCAGCCGGACTTTTGTGCGACCGTACTTCGTATATTGGCCGTCATTGCCCGGCACTTGCTGCTACTACGGCCGTGATTAAGTGCACCTGCACGCGCGTTCGCACTGCCTCAGTCTGACCCTAGCCTTAAAGGGAATTTAACTCTAGAAATGATGATTTAAAATTGAAATTGAAATAATCAAAAATATGATTATGTCACGGAAAAAAACTACTCAGATTGGAATAACATTTCCACCAATTTTAACACCTTATGGTAAAAGATATCAATGAATGTTCAGAGTTCAGTTAACTGGAATTCTATCATAAGGCTTTCAGGATTATACAGCCATTAGAATTTGGTAGAGAAGACCATGTCCTACCGTTTAAGGGTTAACAATTAACAACTTTGAATTAATCTTCAAGTAAAATGATGAGAGCTCGTATTGATTATCAAAAGAGATCTCATAAAATTGTTATTTATGAGATTTTAGATCTTGCCAGGGCTGTAAAGGGTTGGAACGCCATGACAGCTGCGAGGGCCCTGCTGGTATTTAGCCTTGCAGCTATGATACCACATGGCTACCACATATACAGATGGCTGGATGGCCAAACCCTTATACAGAATTACTGGCTCTATAGTTGCTGGCTGCTGTGATGCTGCTCCCATCTACTAGACAAGCTTTTGAGAAAGTGAAGGTGTGGTTGCTAAAATATTATTTCCAGGTGAAGGTGGGGCCGCCGTATTAGAATATGTCACGTTGAAGGCCTGATTTCCATATTATTATTATATGTCCAAAAAAACAATGAAATCTTAGAACACTAACAATATCATAAATATATAAACCAAACACTTCTTCTCTTGAGGATCCGCAATAACCTGTCCTCAGTGGTTAAAGAACGACTGATGTTCCTTCAACAGCCAGCACTTCAGAGTCTTTAAGGAATTAATAAAGTTACAATATCTGTCCTGACGAACGTTTCACTGTATTGCTGACACATTCATAATTGTTAATAATGTTTTGATTAAAAGGATGGTTTACTTACACACAGCAATATATTAAACCATTAGCATGCAATGCCCTTACTGTAAAATTATGTATTTTACGTTGAACTCATAACTTGCAATGTCCCTACTGTAAAATTCCCAACATTGCATTCAACGTGTATCTTGCGATGCCCATATGGTAAAAGTTGAAGTTTTTTATTATATCCTACATTTTACAGCTGACCTGCATTGACTGTTTCATTATTAGACACGCTTCTGTCTTTGTCTTTTCTAATAGGTGTTTTTCTTGCAAAGGTTTGTTACGCACAGCGCAGGTTCAAAATTGACACACGTGCAGGTCTGTCTCTGGGCGTTTTAGAGGCATGGGAGAGACTCGCAAAGTTACAGAAGTGTGTATGATTGTTGAAAAAGGTTTTCTTGTCAGTCGAAGCTTGCATTGTTAAAGCTGGTCAGCTATCACTTTATCTCGGAACTCCACGTATCGTTAACGTATTTGACAATATTGTGTGGGTTAGAAAAACTGTTTGGGGATCCATTGGTGTCTCTACTGCAACTTTTAATCTTTTATTTTGTACTACATAAGCTGTTTTGTGGAGGGTGGGGGATCTCCTAGAACTATCTTCAATGATACGCATGTCCTAATTTGCGACGTCATATACTTAAAATGGGCGATATCTCATGTGTCCACAGGGTGGGCTTAAAAGTTATTGCCTTTGCTTAACCCCTTCACTACCAAGTGATTTTCCCAAAAAACTTTGTCAGGAACCAGTGTTTTTTTTAAAAAAAATATTTTTAAATGAATTATTCAGTAAGAAATATTTGGGATATTCCCAGTGTATTCCTTACTGTAATAACTTATTTGGCAGGCAGATGGCACCATCTACTGGCCAAAGGGAGTTACTGCAGTTTGAGCTGCAGCTCGTGGTTCCATATATCGGCTGCTAAAAGCCCGATATGTCAGGGCATTCTTCAGCTGATTTTAAACAGTTATAGCACCTCGGGCATTATGCCCACAGGGCTAAAACTATGGGGGCACCTTCTGCAGCCCTAAAGCAAATGGAATGTGTTTGCAGAAAACTAATTTCATTTGCTTTTGTCCTTCAGAGCTGCAGATCGAGATAACTCGACATCTGGACCTGATGGTGCTTTTGAAGTCCCTAGTTATCTCCATCTCAGTAGTGAAGGGGTTACTCTCACAAAAAAGTTAAACCCAAATTTTCGGAAACCCTCATTTTCCGAAAAACTCTCAGATTTGTAAATGCTTCCCATAATTTACCTCCAAATTTAATAATAATGCAAAAAACATCTAGGAAGCATTAATCAAAATTTGAAAGCAGTCCCTTCAGACCCATCAATTAATGAAAGTAATTAATCATAGCAATTATCAGCCCCATTCCATATGGCAAGTGAGTGAGGTTACACTAAAGATGATTGCATGTTGTGCCCCAAGCTTAACAAGACTGGATTTGAGTTCATGTTTGGAATGCAATAATACTTTCAAGGCTATTCAGAGAAAGGTGAAAACCAGGAGAGTTGGTAGGAGAAGAGAACAATCTAGACCAAATAGCCGATTTGGTAAGTGAAATAAATGAGAATTATTCTGGTTTGGCTATTTTGACTTCGAATTTTCACTTCTCCCGCCATTCTCCTGGTTTTCACCAGTCTCTGAATAACCCTGATAGGCTAGACTGACACATACCCGGATTGAACATATTCTATTCTAGTAAATATTGGAAAAGTTATTCTCATTACAACCCCTTATAATGTATACGTAACAACTCAAATGTAATCATAAACCGGAAGATTTGGAAGCCCAGCTCTTTCAGGGATAATGATAAATGATAACCTAAACAAACCCTAATAATTCAACTGGAATTGTCAATGCAGGTACAGTAGGAAAAAAAGGAAAAAGAGTTAGTTATAGCTAAATATTATGTATGTTTAAGTCACTTGTGGATTGAAGAATAAGGGTGTTTTATCTAAGAGTCCCAGGGGTGTGTGTGAAGTGATAGACTGGTTTCATATGATTCCTTACCCAGCAGGGAAAACAGAATCAATGAAACTTACTAATCAATGTCATATCCAATATACTGTAGTATGTTTCCAGTAGGTCGCTGAGAGGAATTCCTGATTAGTTCATCAATGAATAATTCTCTAGAGGAGGGTATTTTTTGATTCCCTTCTCATGAGCTTTAAAAGGTCTGTCTAGACACTAGACAGAACTGGCCACTTAGCTAATCATTTATATTTATATAGAATAAAATACTTATTATAAATTATAATTTTTATTGCAGCTGTGAAAGAAAAACCTTTTTTGAGGGAGTTGAGGCACATCCTTGATATCTCTTCTGTCTTGGACAGCTTCTTACATGTACACCATGGGTAAGACTTAACTATACTAATAAACACATTAGGGGTTATTCAGAGAGCACTGACATTTTGGTGCTCTCCTATTCGTCACAATTCGGTGAGTTGAATTCGCCATCCCCGAAGTGCGGCGAATCAACCCGCCGAATGCATCTGAAAAACCGCTGCAAAACTGCAGAATTGAATCGAAAAACCGCCGGAAAACTGCCAAAACAATCTGAAAAAACGCAGAGCAAATTGAAAAACCATCGAAAAAACTCTGGATCTATCCAAAAAAGCGCCAAATGCATCCAAAGCTCTGACAAACGGACCACCGTATCAATGCATAAAAAAACGGCGACCTGCTGAACAGCCGACGGAAAAAGCCAACAAGACGCCAAACAGGGGTATAAAAAATTGCACAACTTTTAAAACGTGCTTAGAAAAACAAATGCATGAAAATGCCTGTGAATAATATACTATATAATTCCCTAAGAATATTAATAAAAAGGTCTATTACAGAGTAATAAGAAAAATGGAATTAAAAATTTTGCTGAAAAAAAATCCTAAATAAATAAATAAATTACATTTTTTACATTGAAAACTATGGGATTCATCTGAATAAACCTGTTGAATTAAACTACCGAAAATCAAGGCATTTCACTGACATTTTGGTGCATTTCACCACTGCCGAAGATCCCCGTATTTTGGCGAATCGTCAGCTTTTTGAATAGCCAAATGGCTGTGAAATTTCGCAGTACGGGGAAATCACCATTCGGTGCAATTCCGTGGCCAATTCGGTGTTCTTTTAATAACACCTACTATTTCCTAAACTGCACCATGTCTGTTGCTTCTTAACCCTTTAAGGCCAACTTGACAGTTTATGCTGACGCGAAAGCACAAGGCTTTAACATCAAGCAACGGCATAGACTTTCTTGCACTGAAATTCCCATTCTGAGCTGCAGAGTTCTTGGGAATCATATTTTCACTATTGCTGACAAGCCAGACTGATCAGCAAAAATTAATTGTGATGCTGTTACTCGGTGGGTGGTCGCTATGGCAATCTATCACATGCAAAATCACAACATTAAAACAGCAATACGCTTTTAGTGATGTATGAAGCATAAGTCAAAGAAATTACAGATAGTAGAGATGAGGTATATGAAGATACAAGGAGCAACGTACCCCCTCCCTGTAACAAAATGTTTCAAAGAATTTAATGTTGCATTGTAATAATAGCTGGAAATCTCTGGAATTTATTGATAATTTTTTTGGAAGCTGCATCGCTAAAAATCTCATTATGATCACTACAAATATCTATCTTTATCATATTTAATGTATTTAAAAGAAAGTTCATTTCTGCCTGTTTGCTAATAATGAAGACAATGTTTGAAATTCTGCAAGCTAAGTGTCACCATCTAGAGTTTGTAACCTTTCACTCCAGCAATATTTCTGTAATGGATAAATTAATACATGACAATCCATACGCAAAACCAAGGTGCATCTCTTTATTTGATTGTTAACTGCACATTCCATTTTTCAACAATGTGCTTGATAGTGAAGGGTTTAGTGGGATAGTATATGATGACCCCTGTATCCCGTGTCTTCATTGTTTCCACTTACCTTTCAAATTTGCTAACTCAAACACAAAACAAATGAAAGGTGTAGACATTTTTATCACAGTACACTGTTTATCTCTGTGTTTTTCCATTTCCTTCTGTAATTTATATCCCAAAGCCGTATGTGATTTGCTTAGACTTGATTTTTCGGATATTACAATAGATATGATAATTTGTCCTGACTACGAATAGGAAAAAACTTTTTAGAAAATAAAAGTATAGATTTAAATTCCCTACATTGCTGTTTTAATAACATTTTACATCAAATGAAAATATTGCCATAGTCCCCTACTTTCTTTTAACATTTTGATTTTTGGATTTATGCCTCCAACTTTTTGTGTCTCCCTTGACTAGGTTGGGCACACCTTAGCTGGAATTCTAAATTCTGGAAGACTCGAAACATCTGAATTTTTAGAGCCCTTGTGTATTTTACTGTATCTGGATAAGGGGAGCTCTGGACACATGCTGCTGCTCTGAAGCCTGGATCCCGAGCACTGCAGCAGACTGCGGCACATGCTAGGAGCTCTCGGCAGCCCCAGCATGTCACATAATGCTCAGAGTCTTGTTGACTCCAGGTATCATGTCCACCACAGCAAAATGCTGCAGAGCACCAGCGTCTTTCAGTGACGTGCGGTGAGGTCAGTGGCTGGCGAGGCACTGGCTAGTATCAGAGCCAGATATACACAGGGTTACGCAGTCACAATACCCCATGGTATACCCCCTGGTAATGTCCTTTGAATACACCCCACACATTACAATGATGTGAATCGGTGACTGGCCCATTCACTCCATTCTATGGCCAAAACCACACAGTGAGGTGCAAGTGGTGGAAAGATACTGGGGGGGCAGGTCACACAGTGGATGCACCCAGTGGCACATATAAAATATTTTCTTAACTGAACATACAAGAGAATAACAAAAACACATGTAGGATATGGACATATAATTTTTTTGTGGTAGCGGCACTTTAATCAGGTCACATGGCTGCTTTAGAGATATAACCTTTTTAATATATTTTATAATATGTATATAGAATGCAACAAGGACAAAAAAAACTTTTATTAAAAAAATACCTTGGGCTCAACATTTTGGACCAAAAGTGGCAAGTCCTTATTTAGTGACTGTGCCTTTTGCTTAAGCCCAGAGAGAAACCAGAAGCATCTACCTGTCAGAATCCCTGATACCACTGTCTCAATTCCATTAGAATGTGCAAAGGGTTCTTGCAGAATACAGAGGATAAATTTTATCATTCATGCCCCCCCCACACCATGTTTTTTTTAATGGATGGCTGGGGAGCTGGTACCCACATGCAGTTAAATGGATAGAAGAGCTGCTGCAGATAACAGGCAGGTTATGGTGGGGAGTTGGATTCATCTATAGACGGTCAGTTGGACAGGTGAAGGGGAGCTAGTACTGACCCAGGGCCAGGCAGGTAGACAATGGAAGGGGAGGTGCAGGCAGGTAATGGTGGGGAGTCGGAATTTACCTGCAGATGGCTGTTTCGGTGAAGGGGGAGCTGGATTCAGGTGGGTAGAGGATGGATGTACAGGGGAATGCAGAGCTTTGATTCACTAGCAGGCAGGTGTATTTTTGGGGAGGTGGGAATCACCTGGATTCAGGTAGGTAGGAGTTGGATGGAGGGGTAGCTGGGCTAGACAGGCAGGTGATGGGGAGCTGGCATTCACCTGTATGTGAGCAGTTGGGTGCTAGGAGATGAGAAAGAACTCACCTGGATTCAGGTAGGTAGAGGATGGATTGGAGGGGTAGACAGGCAGGCAGGTGATGGGGAGCTGGGAGACCCCTAAAAGCTGTCACAATCTATGCTCCCAGCAACAAGCATCCCTGCAACTAGCTGAGAATAAAACTTCCCTGCCTTCCTGATGAGCATGCTGGGAAGCCAATCAGTGAAAGGCTTCTCGGTATGACCCAGCCTAACTGCCAATGAGGTGACGGGGCGGGGCCAGCCGGCAGTGCGGCTCTTATTGCCTGGTTGCCATGGACGCACTGTGCTTGGCAGCAACAGCGAGTGATCACACTATTATACTAACCCTAAGAGCAGCTTGAATTTAAAACTTTACATTCTGCCATAGGGAATTACAGATGCTAAAATAAGAAACTACCAGCAGTGAGTGCATATATATTTGTTTTTATTTCATGCCCCATGATCATCACAATAATAAAACACACCTATTCATGTCAGACCCTAGCTCCTGCCACTGTAAGCCCTGGCATATTACAGCTGCAATGATCTCGCCCTGTGAAGGGGGGGTGGGCAGGAGCTGCTACAGCACCCTGGCAGAGGGAGCCCAGCACTGAATGATTGCTTACCCTGTGTTTTGCAGCATGATGCAGCCCATAGAGTAAGCAGCAGCAGCAGCTATGGGTCTGAAAAGTAGAAGAGGAGGCTTCAGACCAGCAATGCACTTTGCTCTATATCTTCAAGTTCACCTTTCATTCCAGTATTCAAAGGTCACAAATTGTGCAAAACTACACACAGGGGTAATTGTATGAAAAGAGGCATGGCTGCAGAACTGTCACGGTGCCCTTACATGGCAGGGTGAATCCTTTAGCTCTATGGCACCAGATCAAACTCTACGTTACCGTGAGCAGTGTGACAACCCCCCCCCCAGTGTGCTGAGTGCACGTGCGTGCAAAGCTAAACACACACACACAGTATGTGTGTGTTTATCGCACACACATGCGCTCAGCACTTTCTGGAGGGGGTTTGTAACAGTCACACTGCTGTGCTCTGCCTGCCCGCCCCCCACGATTGACGAGGACAGTCACATGACTGTCCTGCGTCAATCAAACCATGGGGAGCACTGCCTCCCATGGTGGGCTTTTTTTTAAAAAAAAAAAACTTGCTTGAGACAATGGAGCTTTCCCATTGGATCAAGCTTCATTTGCTGTCATTGCCTGGAGGCAATGACGAGCTTTCCTGCCACCAGCTTGAGCTCCGCAATTAGCGTAGCGTTGGGCTACGTAAATTGCGTAGCCTAGGCTGGCTCAGTGCTGCCCCTGCTGTCTGTGTAGGGTATTACACACACACACACAGCAGCCGGCAAACTGTGAAAGTGAAAGTGCAGTAGAAAAAAAAGCGGACAGAGAGAAGAAGCAAGCACAGCGAGGGAGCGAGGAGAGGTGAGTATGAGTATAAATAACAATCATTACACACAATGAGCTCATTAATTTACTGGCATGGCAGGGGAGGCTATGCCTCCCCTGCCACCCCTGACTGCATGTCCCTGGCGTCTTTACATGCTGGGATCTGTAGCAGGAGGTAGATTGTGGCTCTACCATCACAATCACTTCCATTCTGACCGCAGGCAGCCAAGTAAATGACAGTGGCAGCATGCCTTTGAATAAATGCTGCAGAGCTCTCCCAGCATGTGTACATGGTGAGAGCTGCGGCAGAAAGAAAATCATGGCTTCCCCACTGCTATCTCTTTCCTCTCTGATCTTTCAGAATCTGGCAGAATTCAATGTCAGAAAGTAAGAAGATTGCGGCAGGAGAGGCGCTGTCTCCTTCCTTCTGCAGCACACATGCTGGGTGTGCACAGCAGCCTTCACCATGATGGTGCCTGGAGTCAGTGTGAAGTCTCTCACTGGGGTTGCACATGGACAGAGAGAAGGCGATCATGGCAGGAGAGTTGCAATCTCCTACTTATTGCAGCTCTCAGCGTGTAAACACTCTGGCGTTCTCTACAGATTTCTGCTGCGGTGGACATGATCACCGAAATCAGTGAGACTCCGAGCAGCATGTCATACAATGGTACTTCCCAGAGACTCCCAGCGTGTGCCATGAACTGTTGCAGCCAGGACCCCGAGCGGCAGCATGTGTCTAAATCAACCCTTATCCAGACTTAATTCACAAGTGCTCTGAAAATTTTGGTTTTCAGAAGATTCTGGATCTTAGAATTCCAGATAAAGTATGTCTGACCTGTAATATAATAATAATAATATTACTAATACATAATAAACAACTAAATCAACACCAGTTTGAAATATTTGCATGTGTATTTACTAACCAATCATATGCCAGTGTTCAAATTGTCTGGTGACTGTTGAACTGGTTGAGTCAGTTGGCAGTTGGCCTCTCTGTGAGCAATGGCCATTCAGCAGCTTGCTATATTATAATAAAACCAGCACCACGCTTATCCTTATTTCTCCATCCGAGAGTCATTCACACAAACGCCTCAGCAGCACAAAACCAAACATTACACACTTGTTAAGGGATTGACTGCTAATACAATGTTCCCTGCATGCTTGCAGGATTGTAATAGCAGCTGAATGATCTAGACTCTGTGTTACAAGATAAACTAGTTTGTGCAATGCAATATTACATCTTAAAACTGTTTTCAAGTAAGGACACTGTAATGTAATATAAATGGTCATGGGTGGATGATTGTGTCGCTCCTCTCCCATGGTGTCCCAGAAGGCTGATTCAGCCAAGTAAATTGATAATCCTTATAGGTCATACTGATAATCCTTATGGGATTTAGATCAGGAATGTACAGTTTTGTACAGTCCCAACCAGCCAATGACTCTTATTGCACCCATTGAGCTCCTTGCCTGCTGCCTCTCACCATATCTGGGCGTGCACTAACGGAGCATTGAGCTGGATTAAAGGTGAGTAAATTCCACTGGTTGAAATGAATGGGGTGCAGGTGATAGATCAGGATCAGGATGGGTTAATACATAATCTTCTCCTTGTTTTAATCATATAATATCCCCTTTTATGTGCATTGAACCAAAAGTATAGTATACATGTAGAATGACATCATTAGGTGTTGTAAGTAAATTGAAAGGGAAAAAGAGACATATTTTCAGAGGGGTTTTTGCTGTATTTTAAATATTAGTTACCTGAATTGTTTTCACACTGTTTTAATGAAGCAAACTTTATTTGTAAATAATCCTTAAAATATTTGCCACTTTGCATTTTCTTATGGAAGCAGTATACAACAATAGTAATTTCTCAACATTTGGCTCTTGAAAAGCATGGTCAGTATTTTTGCCAGTGTCAGCATGTCAGAAAGATAAATGAATAACACAAATGCCAGCGATTTTCTGAAAATAATTTCTATATCTAAAAGCAACTATATATTTATTGGCCACTCCAGTTTTATGTATACAACTCTTTTTAATTCTATCATCCCTGACACACACACATACATATATTATTCTAATGTTTCTATTTTTTTGTTGCAATTTTTTATTTAAATAGAACAAATAGTTTTCTACCGGTATTTTTACGTTTTTTTTAAAAAAAGAACAGCATGCATCCTTTCTTTTTTTTTCTATTCGGAGCATTTATTTTTCTAATTTGTTTGCAAAGTTCTTTAATTCAGTTACGTTAACTGAGCTAGTGAACAATAAAAAAGGAAATTAGCAAGTACAAGTTAGAGGACTGAGTGTAGGAAGCAGAGAAAATTAATGAAAGATGGGAGCTTGATGGGAAAAAAGAGAAAAGAGAGAGGTGGATAGGATGGGTGCAGGTAGAGAAAAATTAGGCTGGCCGTCCACTGGCACCGTATTCGTGCGATGGTGCGATCATTGGATATCGTCTGAAGTCGTCCAACCGATCCTACAACATGCAGGGGAATTGGCCCTCTTCCACTGCATCTGACTACCGATGGACGATTTCAGACGACTTTATGTGTTTACAACAGATGTATGATCCTTACGATTTTCATGGGACTTGGTCAGATGAAATCGGACGATCTGGTACAAGTTTACATAAAAAAAAAGATGGATTGTATGGTTAAACTTCCGTGCTTCTGGGAAACCTGTAAAAGATACATTGTATAGTAACCCGGTGTGTGTAGGGGAAATGTGAAAAAATTTATTGTATATGGGAAATCTGCAATTCGCAAAGCCCATAGGATTCAATGAAACAAATATTCTCGATTTTATTTATTTATTCGACTGTTTATTTTTTTTAATCTGCAGCAAAAAGTTTTTTCATTTTTAAAGACAAGGTTTCTCTTTCTTTCTTTCTTTCTTTCTTTCTTTCTTTCTTTCTTTCTTTCTTTCTTTCTTTCTTTCTTTCTTTCTTTCTTTCTTTCTTTCTTTCTTTCTTTCTTTCTTTCTTTCTTTCTTTCTTTCTTTCTTTCTTTCTTTCTTTCTTTCTTTCTTTCTTTCTTCTCCCCGTAGTGCTTTCAGCACCAGGAAGAGGGGGTCTAGCCTGGCAAGTTGTTTTTGTTTTCTTCGGCACGAGCTGGACAGGGGCTGTCTTTGAGGCTCAAAGACAGTTTTTTTTTTTTTTTTTCTCCCGGCACAGGCCCGACAGTGTTTGTTTTTTTTCACCTGGCAGCCTGTCTATCGGTCAATCTCAGTCGTCCACAGACACTTCCAGTGGACAACCCTGATCGCCGAGGGCGTTGTCTGTAATCGGGTGACCAAGTTGGTCGCCCGATTACAAGTGCCAGTGGACAACCAGTCTTAGGCACATCAAGGATCATGGGACAATGGGGACAGAGAAGTGGTTATAGGGAGCAGGCCCACACATTTACATCACAGCCAGAGAAATATGTCCACTAGTCATATCCTAGACGACAACTAGTGAGACCATAAGTTCATCCAAGAAGAGAACTACAGCATGGACGAGACTGTAGCGCCCAACACGGATCTGCTTGTCCTGCTACCTGTGTCACTGGTCTGCTTGTTCTCATCCATGTACGTCTGGCATCAATTTTCACTCAAGTTGCAATACCAGTTTTGACACAAGTCGCTAAACTATATTACTGGTTGGGAAATAAGGTTTGTCCCATGCCTCCCTGTTTTGCATCACTGGATGTCCTTCTCCATACTACCTGTATCATTTGGGTAGTAGGCATGACGTGGAAAACTCCCATAGCAACCTTACTATGAAGTGAACATGTATCATGATATTAATGAAAGTCCACATATATAGGAATGATTGCAGTCTATGGACATTCTGGGAAGACTGTATAAACCCAACCCTGACCCATTTGGTGCCTTGTTGTGGTTTCTGTTGTATACCCATCAGTACTCCTGTACTCCTGATATTACTGGTTACTTTAATCCTTGTGTTGGCTTGTCTTTGACCACCCTATTGCCATGTCTATTCTCCTATATTTTAAACCGGCCATTTACGGACAAGTGTTAGTTATTTTAGCCTATTTTTTCTACTGGCCCACCTTCTCTGTGTTAGAGTGCAGTCTAGTCCTGAACTTGCTGTTCTCCACCAAAATGTGATATCTATACCCATAAGTGGATACCCTTACCCCTGGCACATAGTGGAGGATGCACAAATTCATGCAGCAAAGTTAACAGAACAGATTATGTCATAAAATTGCTTGCCAGACTGTTAGCACCTGGTGAGGGTCAAACGGTCCATGGAGAACTGAGAGGCCAGAACGATAAGTAGTGACCAGTCACCTTGTGCGCTACAATACATGGGAGAGCATCATGTGACATTAACTCTGTCCAACAACCATGACAGTGATTCCTGGTCGAGTGACTCACTGACTCTTCTCCTGGCAAGTAAAAGACTGATATGTGAACTTGAGATGTCTATTCTGAATATGACATATCTGCTGTGTAGTATGTTAGAAATGTTAACATTTTATAGCATGGGATATATGTAGACCAAAGTAGATATGCTATGTGCTGTGTGTGTCAACAGTCTTGAGGATTAACTGGTGATCTTTGAGTTGGATGTGAAGGGCATACAAGAAAATGAGTATTGGATATATTTACAAGATATATTTAGAAGTGGATAGATAGGGCAAGCGAATGACACGTTTACTCTCTCATTTGATTTCTATAAGTAAGTACTTGTCGCTTGTTCTATCTCCATTTACAGAATCTGAAAACAGCAGGGGTCACATTGACTGCGCCACACACAATAATCACAAACTAAGCCCTCCTATGAACATGTAGATTACAGAGACCGGAATCACATATATTTTTGCAACTTCTGATCCACAGCCCCCATCCAATCATCTCTATCTACTGGCAGAAACTAAACACAAGTGCAACCACACAACATGCAATGTATTCCATGCATTAAGGTATGATTTGCATGTGACACCCACCTCTCTGTATAAATTATCACATTTTAACCCCTTCACTCCTGAGATTAAGATATCTCAGGTCTTGAAAGGCACTATGAGGTGCCTGATATCGAATTATATTGATCTGCAGGTCTGCAGGACAATAGCAAATTAAATTCCTTTGTTGCAAACAAATTTTTTAAATGGTGATAATTAATCTGTGCCACTGGCGCCACCCGGTGGTGATGGTAAATAAACAACCTCAATACAGTTAAATAAAATACAATGCAGGTAAAAATGGTGCAAATAGGATAAAATAATCAAGGATAAAATCAAGTAATGTGACATTTACAGTCTTATCCTGTATACTCCAGGTTCTAAAAGTCTTAATGATAGTGAAAGTCTTCATAATCAGTGCAGTGAAGAATAAAAATAAAAGTCATACACTAGCTTGTATTTGTGGAGTCAGCTGCCTCTCCAGACCACTTGGTGGTATATCCCTTTTCCACCTTGTAAGTCAGTATAAAAGAAAGATGTGCTGGAGCTGGCGCTTCTTGTCCTGTTAGTGGTTCCTTATGCTGCACTCCGTGGCTCAGAAGTGTGGTTTCCTTACAGGGTTACTATCCTCCGTGTCCCTCAAAATATATAATGACTCACATAGAAATATATTGTATAGAATCGAATGCAAACAAAGGAGAAGAATGTCGTACTCACATTTGCTCATAAACGTTTTGATCGATTGTTCCTGTAATGTCGTGCAGATGGAAACCGTGCATAGAGCCTCCCAAATATCCTGCCAGTCATCACTGTCCAAGGAGGCACCAATTTCCCTTACCCAGGCCAATATATATCCCAATGAGGGTAGGGGAGACCAGCAGGAGAGATGCACTAAAAAGGTCAATATCAGCCCTTAAGGTACATGGATTCAAAAAAGGTAGGATGGGAGATTGCAGCAGCTTGAATTAAAATATTTTCAGGTATACCAAATGACTTATAATAATTATCATAACACGTATTTATATATTAGCTTAATGGCAGAAGCATTTGCATAATCATTACTAATTATAGCTAAAAATCAATACTTCCAGTGCACAATGGGTTTTATTTTGTGACTCACATGTTTGGTAAAGGATTAATGTTAATGAAACAGCGTTTGGACGTTGGCTTTGATAGTAAATTAAACTGGCATGCGAACTATTAAATACGTTATGTAAAATTGTTAAAATTTTAATAGAAGTGGGTCCATTTTAGCTTTTTCAGATGTTGCCTTCAGGTGCTTTTTAAAATATACTTTGCCTATTTTATGCTTGCCACAAGGACGTGTTTATATTCATGTGACTTATTGTAGTAGTAAAATGTCTTTGGTAATGTGGTCTAATCAATTACTTGTTCAATTCATTTTCCTAAAGATTTGACCTTAAGGCAGTAGTTTTTTTTTTCAGTAAATATTGAACTGTTAAATTATTCAGTGTGCAGCAATTGCTGCAACTGTTCACCATGGCATTCCGTTTAAAAGAATATGTTGGTACCTTTTCAAGAATTTACTCTTTTAATTGCAGGATACATCTATTTGACTTTCATACTCTGAAATGTATTTTATTTTTTTCTAAATTTCATTGTTTAGTTTCACAGTTCATAGACATGTGCCCAATGAACGAAAAAATATTTTGTCGAATTTCAGATCGGTTCGTTAAGTTTTGTTAATTAGTTTTGGTGTGTTTGCTATGTTACCATGATTCATATTTCGGATTGATTTGTTATTTTGAGAGATTAGTAATTCATATTTCATATTGATGTGTTATTTTGTTTTGAATCGCTATTTTGTTTTAAATAGTTATTTCAGAATGATGAAATGGATGAATTATTTACTTAGAATAGGGTAAAAAATAAAAAAGATGTGTAATCCCCCTGTCCTTGGTGCTGAAATATGTTTCAGTACCAAGGACAGCAGCACTGTGGGGTTCTGGAGCAAAAAAAATACCTCTATCCTTGGTGCTGAAATAGGTGCCAAACAAAGGAGGCAAAGAAAAAAAGTCTCGTCCTTTTAAAATAATTAGGAATCCAAAAATTGCACCTACAAAATACTCCAAAGATTTTTTGCTGCAAATGAAACGAATAAATGGTTGAATAAATATTTAATAAAAACGGGGATTTTTTTTACATTGAAACCTATGGGATTCACCTGTTTAACCCCTTAAGGACTGCTGACGTACCCTGTACATCCTGTCCACGGGTCTCCCTTAGACCCGCGGACGTACAGGGTACATCAGCGGCGCCAAATCCCCCTCCCGCCTGATACTTACCTCCCTCGCTGGATCCCTCGGCGATCTGGCAGGGAGGAAGCCTGCCCATGTGATTTACATGGGCAGGCGAGGTTGATGACATTGCCACGCTGCGTGGTGACGTCATCAGCAGGCGTTCCCATGCAAATCAATGGAGGGGAGGGGGGCTCCTTCGGAGCCCTCTATCTCCCCAACCATTGAAGCTAGGGAGATGCTAGGGAGGTGTATAGCATTAACGGTTTCGCCGCCGAATCGTGTTTTGTCGCTAATTGGCGCCAAAACGTGATTCGAACCTGGAGGGGGGCTGACATCTTGGATGTCAGCCAAGCCTCCAGGTCCCCCCACCCACTGACAACCTCACCATATGTGTGAGGATGTCAGTGGGCCAGTTAGCCATCTAGCTGCCATGTAGAGATAAGGGGATCCTAAGGATCCCCCTATCTCCCGATCCATGGCAGCTAGATGGTCATATTTGACATCATTTGAAAGGCCTGATCATTTAATCATTTAAAAAAATTTTTTTATTTTTTTTTAAAAATAATAAAAAAATCAAGTCCTGCAATCTGGCATGTGAAGAGGTAATGATGGAGGATGCCAGGCGCAGATCATTGTTGGATCGTAGGGGACGTGCTGGGGTGTATTTGGTGGTTAGTGAGGACAGGTAGTGAGGGGCGATGTTAGTGAGGGTTTTGTAGGTCAGGGTGTGTAGTTTGAATTTGATTCTGCTGTGGATGGGGAGCCAGTGCAGGGATTCACAGAGAGGAGCAGCAGAGACAGAGCGACGGGTGAGATGGACAAGCCGGGCTGCTGTGTTTAGGATGGACTGTAGGGGGGAGAGGCGGGAGACAGGAATGCCAGTCAGGAGGTTGTTGCAGTAGTCCAGGCAGGAGATAACAAGCGAGTGGATAAGCTGTTTGGTGGTGTTAGCAGTCAGAAATGGATGAATTTTGGCAATGTTACCGAGGTGATTGTGGCAAGATGATGAGAGTGATTGGATGTAGGGGCTGAAGGAAGGACTGGAGTCAAGTGTCACTCCGAGGCAACGGACTTGTGCAGAAGGAAGAATAGTGATACCGTCAACAATTATGGAGAAGTCAGAAATTGGCATTGAAGAGGAGGAATTGCCAGCAAGGGATACTGAGAAGGATCTGTTGGAGAGGTACGATTTTAGCCAGGAGAGGGTGGTATCACAGAGACCAAGAGAGAAAAGGGTCTCTATGAGGAGGGGATGGTCAACTGTATCGAAGGCAGGTGAGAGTAGGATCAGTATGGAGTAGTGGCCACTGCATTTAGCAGAGAGGAGGTCATTAGTAACCTTTGTGAGAGCAGTTTCTGTTGAATGTTGAGCGCGAAAGCCAGATTGCAGTGGGTCAAGCAAGGAGTTACAGGATAGGAGAAGGGTTAAGCGGTCGTAGACTAGTCTTTCTAGCAATTGTGATGCTAGTGGAAGTAGTGAAACTGGACGGTAGTTTTCAGGAGAATGTGGGTCGAGGGAGGGTTTCTTGAGAATAGGTGTGATAGTGGCATGCTTGAAAGGAGAGGGGAATGAGCCAGAAGAAAGAGAGAGGTTGAAAATGTGTGTAAGAGCAGGAGTGATAGATTTGGACAGAGAAGATAGTAGGTGTGAAGGGATAGGGTCTAGTGGGCAGGTAGTGAGGCATGAAGAAGACAGTAGAAAATGGACCTCATTCTCTGTGGTTGGGGCAAAGAGGCTGAGAGTCGATGTGGGGTCGGCTGGGGGAGGAGAAGTGTTGAATGCTCGTGCTGGGATATTGTTATGGATTGTGAGTGTTTTCGTTATGAAGTAGTCAGCAAGATCTTGAGCGCTGAGGTCGGATGGGGGAGGTGTCGCAGGTGGGTAGAGGAGCAAGTTGAAGGTTGAGAACAATCTTATGGGGTTGGAAGAAAGTGAAGTTATAAGAGAGGAGAAGTAAGTTTGTTTGGCGAGGTGAAGGGCAGTTGTGTGTGAGCGGAGAAGGAACTTATAGTTGATGAAGTCAGCTTCAGAGTGGGATTTCTTCCAAGCATCTCTGCAAGTAGGGCGTCTGCTTAGAGTGCCAGGGCTGAAACTGGCGAAATGAACTTTCAAATACATATCAACTATCGAATTTGAAATTAACTTTCAAATTGATATCAATTATCGAATTGGAAATGAACTATTAAATTGATATGAACTACCGAATTTGAAATTAACTATCAAATTGATGTCAACTATCGAATCTGCAATGAACTATCAAATTGATATCAACTATCGAATTGATCTTAACTTTAAATACAAGTAATAGTCAGCAAAGGACTTTATGAAACAAATTAAATTTGTTTCCCTGTTTAAATTGACTCAAATACTAAATCTGTGACACAGCTTAAAATTTAACCCTATCTTTTCTTTTAACAGCAAAATTTGATCAATTGGGGCTTTATTTAGTGATCCAAAATTTGAATTGATATCGACTGTCGAATTGATATATGAAATTCGAATCGATTAAAAATTTCAAATCGATTCGAAATTTCAAATCGATCCAAAACTAAACGAAACATGTGACCGGCAGTGGAAGCCTCAATGGAGTCCTATGGACTCCATGGAGGGGATGCTCCTGGTGGCACTTAGCGCTGCCTCGAGCATCCTGAGGCTTAGCACCGAGTTACGGGCAGGCTGCTGGTTTAGCACCTGCCCCATAATATCACGCTAAAACGGGAACGCTAAAGAGAAACCTGCAAGCGCAGGTTTTCCTCCTTAGCGTACCCTTTTTAGCGTGAAGATTGTAACATGGCCCATAATATTTAACCAATCTTTATTTTACTTCCTCGCCATTTGCACAGGTCAAGTAATCGTATGTGCAAGTGTTGCAGGTGTTGTTGTCAACTATATCTTAAGTGAGATATGCTTTGTTGATGATGTTAATTTTAGGTGCTAATATTCAGTTATATTTTGTTAGCCCAAAAGTAATTTTTTTGCTCTATATTTTTTAAAACATAATAATCTTACCATTTTTACATTATGTTTCCATGACAAATGCAAAACCCAAATTAAACGTTTGCAGTACACAGGGATCTAAAATAAAATAATTAATATTCAAAAACAAAGTGATCATTCATTTCATGCACCCAGGAAATGCTTTGTTAATTGTCATTCAAAGTTTATCTTCCTCACTCAATTGCTATATTACTTGATACGTCCACAAAATATCATTTCCAGTGGTTCATAAAAGGGCATGAGATTAATATGTATTCAAGTATTTCACAGAAAAAATACACTGTTATCACAAATATGAAGACTTGGTGCTCTGACAAAGGTCCATTGAATCTTTTAAATGTTCACATACTCCAATGTCATCGAATGTCAAAGCAGCACATTTTTTCCTTCTAGAACAAGCAATAAAGGAAAAAAAAATCTATTAGCTGCTACAGTGAAGAATTTCCGAAAACAGACTTAATAGGGATGAAATATTTTGTATAGTTATATTTTCAATATTTAAAATCTACAATAAATGTCAGGTAACATTCTTTTTCATAATGATGATGCATTCCTTTTGCAAATGGTTTGTGTCATAGGTAAAGTCCTAGCTTTAATCTATGATCTCATAATAATAATCAGGTGATTTACCGATGAATTGAAAAGATTGTCATTTTTAAGGTTCCTATAAAACAGCAATTTGCAGCCAGAGTTTTTATCATATTTTTGGACCGTCTCGGAATCCAGCCAATACAGCCAATTTCTGGATTATTGTTAGAATGTTTGCAGTGTTCCAAATGTACACTATATTGCCAACAGTATTCGCTAACCCATTCAAGTAATCAGAATCAGGTGTTCCAATCACTTCCATAGCCACAGGTATATAAAATAAAGCACCTAGGCATGCAGACTGTTTTTACAAACATTTGTGAAAGAATGGGTCGCTCTCAGGAGCTCAGTGAATTCCAGCGTGGAAATGTGATAGGATGCCACCTGCGCAACAAATCCAGTCGTGAAATTTCCTCGCTCCTAAATATTCCACAGTCAACTGTCAGCTGTATTATAAGAATGTGGAAGTGTTTGGGAACGACCGCAACTCAGCCACAAAGTGGTAGGCCACATAAAATGACGGAGCGGGGTCAGCGGATGCTGAGGAGCATAGTGCGAAGAGGTCGCCAACTTTCTGCAGAGTCAATCGCTACAGACCTCCAAACTTCATGTGGCCTTCAGATTAGCTCAAGAACAGTGCGCGGAGAGCTTCATGGAATGGGTTTCCATGGCCAAGCAGCTGCATCCAAGCCATATATCACCAAGTGCAATGCAAAGAGTTGGATGCAGTGGTGTAAAGCACGCAACCATTGGACTCTAGAGCAGTGGAGACGCATTCTCTGGAGTGACGAATCGTGCTTCTCCATCTGGCAATATGATGGACGAGTCTGGGTTTGGTGGTTGCCAGGGGAATGGTACTTGTCTGACTGCATTGTGCCAAGTGCAAAGTTTGGAAGGGGGATTATGGTGTGGGGTTGTTTTTCAGGAGCTGGGCTTGGCCCCTTAGTTCCAGTGAAAGGAACTCTGAATGCTTCAGCATACCAAGACATTTTGGACAATTCCAGGCTCCCAAATATGTGAGAACAGTTTGGAGCTGGCCCCTTCCTCTTCCAACATGACTGTGCACCAGTCCACAAAGCAAGGTCCATAAAGACATGGATGACAGAGTCTGGTGTAGATGAACTTGACTGGCCTGCACAGAGTCCTGACCTCAACCCGATAGAACACCTTTGGGATGAATTTGTCAGGGTTAGGGATGGTACCGGGGTGGCACCAGGGGTGAGGAGAGTATGAGCCCAGCGTGCAGTGGTTTGCACAAAATAAACAGAGGATAAGGGTAGAGGAGGGTGGATGAATATGAGAACTGACCAGGTTGATTGCAGAAGGATGATGGAAATGATGGTTGTAGTAGCAGGAATACTGAACAGGAATATCAGGTAGCAGATCAGCAACGGTGTTTACTCTTTGTGAGCAAAAGCTGTAATGAACCAGCAGTGAGTGTATGCGGGGCTGAGCCCTTTATTTCGTGTGTCACGTGTTTTTGTGTTTTAACTTTTACACTGCTGGATGCTGGTTGCTGGCTGCAGGGCAGGAACAGGATGGAAGTGAACCACCAGGGGGGGTTTCAGGATGGTGGTAGCCATGGGGCATGACAGTACCTCCCCCTTCAGGTCACGCTCCGAGTGACCAAGGATGGCAGCAGAACTGCCCATGACCAGGCACGGGTCACTCTGGTGGGTGCTGGGATCAGGAATCGTCACGCCACTGGAGGGCAGAACGGGGGTCAGGAGTAGTGGTACAGGGTTGGGCACGTGCCTTCCTCTGACGCCGTCGTGCCTTGGTCTTGGTTTTCCTGGAGGCAGCAGACATGTCAGGAATGGGAGTACCCATGTACTCGGATGGCATTCTCTCCTCATCGTCCTCAGTCGCGATGGGTGAAAAGCAAGCACTAGACAAAACAAAGTCTGCATCAGAGTCTTCAGGGATCTTGGGGTTACGCTCTTTTTTCTTAGGTGATGTCTCAGAAATGAGGGTGCCCACGTGACTGGATGGCACCAAGGTGGGTATAGCGTAGATGCCCTGTACCGTATACGAAGCTGGATCCTCAGGTAAGGGATCTGGAGCGACAGGAATGTCCCTTGAACGTCTGGCGTTGGCGACAGAGGGCGAGAGATAGGAGGCAGAATCACCGTTGAACCTTGTGCCCACATAAGAAGATGGCATTGGGGTAGGTGTCTTCTCCATGTCTCCCGGTTCCACTTCTGATTCCTCACCCAGGGAAGGATAGTTGAACAGCCAGGACTCACGGTCCTCATCCTCTTCTACCACCTCCTCA
This sequence comes from Leptobrachium leishanense, assembly GCA_009667805.1. Taxonomy (NCBI): domain Eukaryota; kingdom Metazoa; phylum Chordata; class Amphibia; order Anura; family Megophryidae; genus Leptobrachium; species Leptobrachium leishanense. The sequence goes on along the minus strand of CM019064.1, from coordinate 108,554,357 downwards.
CCATAACCCCACTCGAGGTCATCGCTGGATGAGGAATAGAGATTACGCCACCCCTTGATGGGAGCATCGAACCCCAAAGACCCCGTATTTTGACCTGGAGGTCCTTTGGAGCGTCGGGCTGTCTGACGTGGTACATTCTGGCTGGAGTGATAGGAGTAGGTACGCCTGGAACCTGTATATACATAACGTCCATCGGCTCCGGTTCTATGGATGTATCTTCAAAGTCCATGGGGGTGTCGCTGACCTCTAAAGACGTCACATGCCTGGGTACAGTTTGTCTGGGGACAGGTATAGGTGCATGAATTGTACGAGGTGCAGGATTGGGTTCAGGAAATCTCGTGGGGGCCGGTCTGGGTAGGGGTACCGGCCTAGGGACGGCAGGTCTCTTAGAAGCAGGTGTAGACACAGTGGCTGTAGCAGGCCTGGAAGCCTGGGGCTGCTTCAGAGCTCTACGCACCTGAGCGTGTTTGGGAGTTGCAGCTGGCTTGGAAACTGGTGCTGGCTTGACAAACGCTGATCTGGGGGGTTTTTCTGGGCAATTCGATATCCAGTGTGATCCTGCCCCGCAATACAGGCACAAATTGCTATTTTGTCTCCTGACACACTCTTCAGGAGACAGGGGACCATGGCGTTTGTTTGGAGGAGCGCACACCTTAGTTGAGGTGCCCAGAATATTTTGCAGTAATGTCATCAGGGAATCAGCCAGGTTTTTAAACAGGTCCTGGAAGGTCTTTTTTAATAACTCCACCATAAAGTGCAGCACTGCGGGCTCATTAGTATTGGGCTGGTTCATTCTGTCAGGGTTAGGGATGGTACCGGGGTGGCACCAGGGGTGAGGAGAGTATGAGCCCAGCGTGCAGTGGTTTGCACAAAATAAATAGAGGATAAGGGTAGATAAGGGTGGATGAATATGAGAACTGACCAGGTTGATTGCAGAAGGATGATGGAAATGATGGTTGTAGTAGCAGGAATACTGAACAGGAATATCAGGTAGCAGATCAGCAACGGTGTTTACTCTTTGTGAGCAAAAGCTGTAATGAACCAGCAGTGAGTGTATGCGGGGCTGAGCCCTTTATTTCGTGTGTCACGTGTTTTTGTGTTTTAACTTTTACACTGCTGGATGCTGGTTGCTGGCTGCAGGGCAGGAACAGGATGGAAGTGAACCACCAGGGGGGGTTTCAGGATGGTGGTAGCCATGGGACATGACAGAATTAGAGCAGAGACTGAGAGCCAGGCCTTCTCGTCCAACATCAGTGTGTGACCTCACAAATGCGCTTCTGGAAGAATGGTCAACAATTCCAATAAACACACTCCTAAACCTTGTGGACAGCCTTCCCAGAAGAGTGAGCGAATATATTTGGCAATATAGTGTATCTCAGAATTGCCAACATAAGAGCAAATAGATTAATATCACACAAAAACACTGTTGTGATTGCAAAATATCTTTTTGATTTATAAGTTAGTAGTTCACATATTATTCTGTGTTGCAGAAATTCATTGGGCACTATTCTGTTCCTAATGCTAAAATGTGGACGTTAATGGGGAAAACCTGCACCTGCAGGCTTCCCTGTAGCATCCCCATTTTAGCATGAGATTCCGGGGCAGGCGTTACTTTTGCACCTTGCCCCGGAACCATGCACTACCCTCAGTGATCCTTGCGGTAGCGCAATGAGTATCACCTCCTGGAGTCCATAGTATTATTTCTCTCCAATCTTACTCTGCTCCCAACCACCGATGAGGCGTGAGTATTGGATTTATTGCGTGGATTAAGGCTAGGGTCAGACTAACGCATTTTTCGCGTTGTCCGTGAAAAAGTGCGTTCAAACGAATGGACGTATTTTTTCACGGAATACGCGATAGCGGTCATATGATGCGCATTTTCGACCGTGATTTTGTACGGATCATCAGTAAAACACTTTTTGCGTCTGGACGGACATTAGCAGTGTCTGACGTCTCCTAATCACACACACATACCACTAGCGGACGCAGCTCACTCTTTACGTCAGTACTAGCAGTATCAGGTTCTCGAAAAAAATACGTTTGTTTGCCACTTGCGTTGCGCAGCCGCACTTTTGTGCGGCCGTTCTTCATATACTGCCCAGCATTGGACGTCATTTGCTGCTAGCACGGCCGTGATTTAGTGCTGCTAAACGCACGTTGATACTGCGTTAGTCTGACCCCAGCCTTACCTGGTACTAAATGATTCTGCAAAAACATCAATTTTTCGTTAACCCACCAGTGAGGTAATTAGCGCTAGGACTTTGGAATACCTTACTTATCCTAAAGCTAGTGTCATGCCCGGGTACCGGGGTGGCACCGGGATGTAGGGGATATGAACCCAGTATGCAGTTTCCTACACAGATGACTAGGTGGGTAAGGTTTGGAAGGGGATGAAATATGGAAACTGACCGGATGAATTCTGCAGGATGGTGGGAAGCGTGGTGGAAATAAATGCAGGAGCCAGGAAAACAAAATGAATAGGTTTTTGCAGAGCAAAAGATAAACAAAACTTCACTCTAAGCATACAAGAGCTGTAATGAACCAGTAATTGGTCAGTGTGGGGCGGAGTACTTTATTTTGAGTGTGTGGTGTGACGTGCTTTGGTGTTAACTGTGTATATGCCAGAACCAGTGCTGGTTACAGAGAGCAGTACATGAAGTACACCACCAGGGGGGTTCCAGGATAGCTGTTGCAATATGAAAGCTGGATGCAGACAATGAATGCTGAATGCAGGTTCAGGGGTTCCAAGGATGGAACATGACAGCTGGATGCAGGTTACAGGTCAGGAAATGTACCACCAGGAGGGGTGTTAGGATGGTTGCAGCCATGGGGCATGACAGCTAGTTACTGATTACTAAGTATAGGGTGCACAAAGTACAGTAAGCTTGCGCAAGCTAGCACAATCACAGATGCGCTAATGGATTTTTGTGAAGTTTAGCATTAAAGTCACTTATCCTGACGGTACAGTTAGCGTTCATGGAATAGTTTATATTGTCTTTTAACTATAAACTACCAAATGTCAAGATTTGATGCAAATTATCAAACATTGCACGCATCCGTCACTTTCTTCAGGACTCTACTAAAATGCTCATCCAAGCTCTTATTATCTCCAGCCTTGACTACTGTAACCTCCTTCTCGCTGGCCTTAAAAAATCCCAGTTTCCCACTCTGCAGTCTGTTATGAACGCCTGTGCCAGACTCATACACCTCACATCCCACACCTCTCACACCTCCCCCTGTGTCAATCTTTACATTGGTGTCCTGTTTCCTTTAGAGTCCACTTTAAAATACTAGTACTCACTTACAAAACTCTCCATAACCACGCCAGACTACATTTCCTCCCTTATTAGCAAGTACATCCCATCCTGACCACTTCCCTCTGCCAATGATCTGACGCTATCGGCTCCTCGTACCCATACCCCAAACTCCCGCCTTCAAGACTTCTCCTGAGCTGCCTCCTTTCTATGGAAATCCCTCCCCCGCAACATCAGACTCTCCTCATCTCCCCAGTAATTCAAGAAGTCTCTGAAAACACATTACTTTAGAGAAGCCTATCAGCTTACTCCATTATCCCCCATAGTTCATTTCCAGCTCCATCTTCCCACGCAGTACACATGCGCCCCAATACTTCATGCCCTCTACTCACCCTCACCTAGCATGTCACCCCTCTCCTCTTAGGTTGTAAGCCCTGGAGCAGGGTCCTCTCTCCTACTGGTCTGTGTGTGTAATTTTTATACATATTTGTTATTCTGTCTCTCCCATTGTACAGCACTTCGGAAGCTAAATAGATTCTGAAATGCCACCAGTCATGTGCAGCGATTGAGTTTTTAATAACTTATATCTCTTATTGTAAACTGACCCTGGAACTACAAGGACATCTAAATAAAATTACTGCAGGTTTGTTTGACAATTCCTCTGCTTCTTTCTCTTTTGATTAAATAGATTTGTTTTGTTTAATTCTACCGATGCTCACACAGACTTTTGCTTCCAGTGTAAATAAAATGATCAATACAGAAAACACAAAATTGGATTTACGATTAGAGAAAAAAATAAAATTGTTATAATGGTAGTTCATGCTGCTTAAATCATGTTGGTTTTTGAAGGGATTCTGTTTGTGTATTTGTATGGCGATGAGATTATGTAATTGGGTAGATTTTTTTGCAAACTTATTTGTCATTTATAATAAAATGCTCGTTACTAACAAAGTTCAAGATGGTAAATGTGGTGATATCAAAACAAATGTTTTGTGAAACAAAAGGATCGAAGAAAAAGAAACCAAAGCAATGAAAATACAAGATTCAGGAAAACGGACATGATATTGTGCTTTTTTTACGAATATGATATTTCCATGTGATCGCTTGGATGTGCTAAATATGCAAAAATATTAGCTGTGTGATATACTAGAGAGTCTAAATTTAAAAGACTGAGGTGAAGTGTTATAACAATTCTACAGTGATTACAATTTAGAGAAAGGGATTTATTGAGAGATTATGATTAGAGAGTGTTTAGGGCTTGGGGTGTTTTAGAGTTAGATTACTCTTACTGTTACATAAATTAATTTAGAGCTGTTGTCATTTACAGGGTTATTCAAAGAGAGCCGAACTGGCCACGAAATTGCACCCAACAGTGAATTTTCCCATATGAGGCAATTTCGGGGTCATTCGGCTATGCAAAAACTGGCAATTCGCCAATATTTGGAGAATTGCCAGCGAAATATGTTGATCTTTGGCTGCAGAGAAATCCTCATAGTGAAGCAATGGTTAATCTATTCAGAGAACACCAAACAGCAGTGAAATGGTAGTGAAATGCCCTGCTGTTTGGTGGTTTCATTCGGCAGGTTTAATCAGGCGTATCCCATAGCTTTGAATGTTAAATATATTCCAGTTTTTATTCAATATCGATTAAACCGTTTATTCTTTTATCGTGAAACAAATGGTAAGCGCCACACAACACGCCGTGGCCACCCCGACTCCAATGCTGCACCAGCAAATAGTGGTTCCCCCACACCATAGAATGTAAACAAAATGTAACGTATCTGGTAAGCGCAATACAATATGCTCTGTTGTTCGGATGTCTCATACAGGTCCGTATCACATCATATGGTTTTTAAAAAAGAAGCAAATATAAAAGATCATAGTGCAACACTGCAATATATATCTGTAGGCAATATACTGTAAAATAATTCCACTCACAAGTGTAGAGCCCTATCACCGGCTAAGAGTGGAACCTCGCCTTTGGGTAATTTTTCTTCCTCCCTGTTAGCAGGTGACCCCCACCTTGGGTATGAGATGTTCTTCAAAACACCGTATTTGGTGAGAGCATGGAGGGAAAAATAGAGAAATACATGCTTTCCTAGTGTGAATCTTTCTGGTAAATAGATGCAAATCTCTTTTCTGCTGATTGGAAACTTACATGAGATGGAGCTTCCAAAGTTTAGGATGAAGTGCCCATGGATTTTTTGTGGAAGAAAAATCCAAAAGAAAAACCAATCTGGAACCGGAATGTGGTCTTTAAAAAGGATTAATATAATAAAAATTAAAACAATTATAGAATTATGCTATATACAAAACTCTCTTAGATAGAGGGATATATTTAGTGAGTTCAAGCAGCCGCCATAAGTAGAAAAAGCTGAAGCTCATATTCTGCTCACACAGATGGCATAGGGGAGTGATCCATAAAAATTCTATGCATTCCTTTAATAAATCATTCTCTCCTTTTTAATTTATGCTATATATATATGTTTTGCATTGGAGACCATATCCTTCCGCTCCAACGCTGAAGATATGTCTGACTGCCACGGCAGGGAGCGATTGAAAGCAGATATCGCCTCTAAAACACAAACTTGGGACAGCGCATGTGCAAAATGGCCGCGCTTTGAAGAAACGTCCTAAATCAGCGTGGAACGCGGAAAACAGAGTGGCGCATGCGCAAGAAGGCAGCGCACACCGGCGAAAGAATTTTGGAACCGGTTAAAGTCATGTGGGGACAATTTGTTCATTAAAAAAGGGTATATATACCCCTAAATTGTGGACATTTGTTGAGACCAGCTGAGGAAGCTGCTTTACAGCAGCGAAACGCGTTCTGGGGCCATAATATATGGTTTGTTTTAATTTTTATTATATTAAACCTTTTTAAAGACCACATTCCGGTTCCAGATTGGTTTTTCTTTTGGATTTTTCTTCCACAAAAAATCCATGGGCACTTCATCCTGAGCTTTGGAAGCTCCATCTCATGTAAGTTTCCAATCAGCAGAAAAGAGATTTGCATCTATTTACCAGAAATATTCACACTAGGAAAGCATGTATTTCTCTATTTTTCCCTCCATGCTCTCACCAAATACGGTGTTTTGAAGAACATCTCATACCCAAGGTGGGGGTCACCTGCTAACAGGGAGGAAGAAAAATTACCCAAAGGCGAGGTTCCACTCTTAGCCGGTGATAGGGCTCTACACTTGTGAGTGGAATTATTTTACAGTATATCGCCTACAGATATATATTGCAGTGTTGCACTATGATCTTTTATATCTGCTTCTTTTTTAAAAACCATATGATGTGATACGGACCTGTATGAGACATCCGAACTACAGAGCATATTGTATTGCGCTTACCAGATACGTTACATTTTGTTTACATTCTATGGTGTGGGGGAACCACTATTTGCTGGTGCAGCATTGGAGTCGGGGTGGCCACGGCGTGTTGTGTGGCGCTTACCATTTGTTTCACGATAAAAGAATAAACGGTTTAATCGATATTGAATAAAAACTGGAATATATTTAACATTCAAAGCTATGGGATACGCCTGATTAAACCTGCCGAATGAAACCACCAAACAGCAGTATATCGCCTACAGATATATATTGCAGTATTGCACTATGATCTTTTATATTTGCTCCTTTTTTAAAAACCATATGATGTGACACGGACCTGTAGGAGACATCCGAACTCCAGAGCATATTGAATTGCGCTTACCAGATACGTTACATTTCGTTTACTCTTTTAAGCTTCAGTAAAAAGTCTATTTATTTTTCTTAGGATTTTTTTATGCATTTTTCAGGATTTGTTCGGCAATTTTTTTCAGATTTTTTAACCACTTGGTTGCAAAGGACGCGCTCAGCACATCGTCTCGATTGTGCTCAGCATTCAGACGACGCGCTGGGTGTGTAATTACTTTGCAGCCTGCAATCGGCCATCATTTCGACCGATCGCTGTGGTCTGTGATGTCATCCCCGCCTCCCAGTCCCCAGCCAGCATCCTCCTCAGAGCAGCCAGCATATGGCACCAGACACCCCTGGTGAGCGGGCTATCAGCGTCCTCCTTTGCCAGCATGCTCAGACAGGCATCCAGGCCTGACACCAGGGCTCCCTCGCCTCCAGTGGAGGGGGGGATCCGTCCATCCAACCCCTCACAGGTCCATCCTTGGCTCTCACCTTACAGCCATCTGGGTCTGGCAGGAGATGTGGCCCCTCCATCTCTGTCACCCTCAGCAGCAACGCGGCACCCTCAGCAGAAACGCGGCCCTGGGCAGAGCAATCCGACCAGCAAGGCTGGTAGATAGCAGGAGCCAGATGTCAGGTCACATGATGGCCACCGGCGCCGCTCCGCAGCAACGAGGCAGTCACTGCCAGCGAAGTCTCTGGTCCGGAGGGGGTGCTAAACGGGCTCTGGACTGCACGATATCGAAGGCCAGCCGCTCAGGGACTGTTCAAGAGCAAAAGTGTCATGAAAGAGTCAGCTAGGAGTCCCTGTACAGAGAAGACATGCAGAGCTCCACCGAGGCACGTCTTCTCCCATCGGCAGCCGGCCACGCCCCCTGGATTCAGACTAACTTAACCAGAGCTGTTGTAAACGTAACAACTCCATAGACTATAACCGCTCTGGTAAGTTTACACCAGCTCTGGTTAAGTTAGCACCAGCTTTGTAATAATGCCAGATATACATTATATATACTGTGTGTGTATATATATATATATATATCCCATAATATAATATTCTATATATTGCATTATATTAATTATTTGGGGTATTTATATGTGTGGTGTTGTCTTGTAACATATCTTGAGAAACGTCCCAGTGGGGACTGAAACGTCAATCTTTTTTATGGAAAAAAATATTTTTCATATTGAAGATATACAGGGTTATTCAGAGAGATCGGAAAAGTCACCGCACGTTCGGTGACCTTTCGTTCCCTGCACTTCGGGCGATTCAGCGATTCTAATTTGCCAACTTTGCAGTGTATTGAGCAAGCAACGCAGGGCCTCCCGTAGTGCAGGGAAAACTTGCCGCAAACCCGCAGAACACTCACTGAACACTCACCGTAAACCTGCAGAAACTGCTGCAAAAACCTCGCCGAACACGCCGGAAAAGACTGACGGGCCACCGATCACAGCGCAGAGCAGCCGCCGGACAAAGCTGACAAGCAGAAAAAAGAAAATACCAGTTAAAAAAAAAAAAAATTGGCTGTAAAAATCCCTGAAAAATGCTTAAAAGATCCTAAAACGTCAATAAATAAATAGACTTTTTACTGCAAAATAAAATAATAAATGGTTTATTAGATATTGAGTTAAAATGTTTTTTTTTTAATATTGAAGCCTATGGGATTCACCTGAATAAACCTGCCGAATGAAACCACCGAACGGCAGGGCATTTCAGCAACTTTTCTCTGCTGTACAGTGTTCTCTTAATATATTAACCATTGCTTCTCTATGGGGGATTTCACTGCCCTCGAACAGGCACCATACGTGCAGGCAATTCGCCACAATTTGGTGAATTGCCTGCTCTCTGAATAGCCGAATGGCCCCAAAATGTCCCTGTACGCCTAATTTCAGAGTCTGGTTACATTTCGGTGACATTTCGGATCTCTCTGAATAACCCCCTTTGTGATGTGTCTACTTTCTGATGGATATATACTGTATTATACTGCAAATTTATTGAGTGCTGACAAACATTGTGCTTTTAATACATTTTTGAATAGAGAACATGGAGCAAACTCTTCTCCATAACCAAAGATTTTTATCCTCTTAACATTCCAGTCTTGTAGCAAATTTGATTATAAGGCAATGGTGTCTGTTTCAGTGTAATGTTTCTTTACCGTCCCAATTTAACAATTGTCCTGGGATTAGTTTCTGTAAAGGTAAAAACCTCCGAACTTATTAGTTAAGTCGGATCCCATTTAAAATCGAATCCCAGTGTCTCATACAGACAGCCGTTACACACCCAAAAGAAGAGTTGATTTACAGTTGTGTTCAAAATTATTCAAACCCCACTGAAATTGAGTGTTTTGGCCAGTTTGACATTGATTTTGATCATTCAGTCATCTTGCTTACAATTAAATCAAAGAGGCACGTGTAGGTCAGACAAATATAACATAACATTTATAATGAAATAACCACAAATGTCTTTTCTGTGCTCACATCATTATCAGTTTTATTCAACCCCCAAGTGACATTCAATCTTAGTACTTAGTACAACATCCTTTTACAGTTATAACAGCTTTTAAACGTGAAGCATAGCTTGACACAAGTGTCTTGCAGCGATCTACGGGTATCTTCGCCCATTCGTCATGGGCAAAAGCCTCCAGTTCAGTCACATTCTTAGGCTTGCGCACTGCAACTGCTTTCTTTAAGTCCCACCAGAGGTTCTCAATCGGATTTAAGTCAGGTGACTGCGATGGCCACTCCAAAATGTTCCAGTCTTTAATCTGCAACCATGCTCTAGTGGACTTGGAGGTATGCTTGGGATCATTGTCCTGTTGAAAGGTCCAACGTCTCCCAAGCCTCAGGTTTGTGACGGACTGCATCACATTGTCATCCAATATCTCCTGGTACTGAAGAGAATTCATGGTACCTTGCACACGCTGAAGCTTCCCTGTACCTGCAGAAGCAAAACAGCCCCAAAGTATGATTGACCCCCCGCCATGCTTCACAGTAGGCAAGGTGTTCTTTTCTTCATAGGCCTTGTTCTTCCGCCTCCAAACATAGCGTTGATCCATGGGCCCAAACATTTCTAATTTTGTTTCATCAGTCCACAGAACACTATCCCAAAACTTCTGTGGTTTGTCCACATGACTTTTGGCATACTGCAATCGACTCTTCTTATTCTTTGGAGACAGCAAGGGGGTGCGCCTGGGAGTTCTGGCATGGAGGCCTTCATTACGCAGTGTGCGCCGTATTGTCTGAGCTGAAACTTCAGTACCCACATCTGACAAATCTTTTCTCAGTTCCTCAGCAGTCACACGGGGACTTTTCTCCACTCTACGCTTCAGGTAGCGCACAGCAGTCGAAGTCAGCATCTTCTTTCTGCCACGACCAGGTAGCGTTTCAACAGTGCCCTTTGCCTTGAATTTGCGAATGATGCTTCCTATGGTCTCTCTTGGTATGTTTAATATCTTTGCAATCTTCTTATAGCCATTGCCCTTCCTGTGGAGAGTAATCACCTCTTCTCTTGTCTTCCTGGACATTCACCATGTTTGTAACCACACCAGTAAATGTCTAGAAGGAGCTGAGTATCACAGTCATTTTAAAGCTGCCGAATTGGTGCTTATTATGCTTTATTGCTGCTCCGTGACATCCACAGGTGTTTTCAATACCTGATTGAAAACACTTGAATGAACCTCTGTTCTTCAGAGTGGTAGTCTTTAAGGGGTTGAATAATTGTGTCAATGAAGAATTCACAAAATAAACATTTACTACTGTATTACAAAACCAATTGATGTCATTTTAGTTGCATATGGTTCTTTAAAAAGTCCTTGTAGGATTTCATTCTGAATACAATTACAAATGTACACTAAATTCCCTAAAACCCTTTACAGCATTGGGGGTTGAATAATTTTGAACACAACTGTAAGTGTACCAATCGTAGTCACATGACCTCAACTAGTTCCAGATTCATTATTATTATATCACTTGTATAATATAATGTGATTGTGCTATGTAGTGAATGGATCCCTACAGGGGCTACTATACATTTGGGGCTAAATTACAATCTTCACTCAAATGTTTGCGCCGGTGCAAGAAACGTCCTATACTTAACATTGTGAGTGTAAAATGCGTATGTGCGCAGGTACGAGGATGGTATTACAATCTATTTTGCGGTAATTACCGCATAGCCTTTGCTTGCATAATTTTAGAAACTCCTAAAAGCTGCTGTTAGTGGCAAATCTGAACAACCTGGCCAAACCCAAATACACCAGCCCATACAAAAATAATGCAGCAAAGTGTAGTTGCCCATTCAACTCATACCCAAACAATAAAATGGAGAAGTTGTGTGTGCATGTATTATTGCTGTAGCATAAATGTTCCTATTGACTGTGGCAGGCGCAATTTCTTAACGTGAGATAATTGTGGTTCTTAATTGTGATTGGCTGAATGGCGAGAAAAAAACAGTGCGCACACTGATTTCTGTGCGCGGCGGTACTGCGCGAGCATTTGGGCGCGTCCTGTTTGTGTGCGTTTTTGATTGGCAGATGAAAAGACGAGCGAGGATTGTAATACCAGCCTTGATTTACACGCGCAAAACTTTAACGCTTGGCACAAAGATTTTCGCTTTGCGCGAGGATTTTTGCGTGAAGAATGTAATATAGCCCTTGGTGTTTATAGGATCCTCTTTAGTCTTAACCTGGTATCTGGTTTTTATTTTATTGTGCATTTGCCTGCAATGTATTTATGTTATTTTTCTGTGTTTTGTCATGTATTACAAAAAAATCCGAAGGTTATTGACCTTCATTGTCACGTGTTTGATGGATACACTTTTTTGATGCATTATATAATGCTCATCCTTACACAAATGACACACTTCATATATTACACATTTTACATGTAAAGAAAAATATAGCCCAGTTTAGCGCCTTTTTATCCAACAACCAATCCGTGACAGAGAATATAAAATGCATCCTCAAAGAGAGGTTGTGCAGCCTTGACCCTCGATAGAGTTGCTTATACAGTAATGAGATAAATAGTGAAACCTCTAATGGCGCGAATATCAGTGCTTGCAACGTGACACAATGCAATATGGTGACCTATAGATGTAAACTATGTGTAAAATTCCAGTGTACAAGTGAACTGTGCTTAGAAATTTATTTTTGAAAATAATCCTATTTCTCTGAAGGTCATCCCTCATTCCGTCATAGGGAACATATAGAAAAGAGGGTGGAAAAAAACAGAACATAGTGCAGAGTATAGCCTTATATTAATAGCAATGAGATTGGTCTACTTCAAAAGACTCACCTCAGAAAAATGTGATTGTTTTGAAGTAAACCAATCTCATTTCTATTATTTTATTTTTAATTGGTCCCAGTGTACAATGTGTGTGTTATTGCAGTGCAGCTCTGTGATACACTCATTACTGTATTATTGCTGTGGAGCGCCATGATACGCTCATAAAAACTGCATATTGTTGTGAGTTACATTGCTATGGAGCTCTGAGATGCGCTCAGAGAGGAGTCCCTTCATGACATCTTACATTTGGGCCCTGAGGTTTCTAGTTATGCTTCTGAAGCCACTTTATTTTTCCTTGTGCTGCACATTCACTGATTTAGTGCATTATTTGCTTATACATGTTCTGGCCCTCCCTTGTTATTGCAAGACATACTACAGATTCTTATTTTGGTTTCCACATTTTTTTGGTCACTCACAGTTTCCATAGGCGCTGCTCTGCAATTACTTACAATATGTTTAATTTCCTGATTATGTTTCTCCGCTTTACATGATGCAACTTTACTAGTGATTGGTAAGCTTTTCTATTTGTCATTGTTGATTTCATTCTGTATTTTGATAAAGCTCCCAGAGAACCAAAACTTTGATCCTATTTTATTTGGATAGAATAAAAGTTATGTTTTATTGAAGACTTGGGTGTGTGTCCTTGCTAATATGTATTTTTATATTTTTATTATATCTGTTACGGGTTGAAAACAATCCTCACGGTTCTATATTTAAAAAAAAACAGCATACAATTTGAAAAAGCCACCACGATTTAACATTATATACAGGGTTATTCAAAGAGAATCAAAATGTCACCGCATGTTCCGTGACTTTTCGTTCTCTTCAATTCGGTGCAATTTGGCGATCCCATTTCGGCGACCCTGCGATGTATTCAGCAAGCACCACAGAGCCGTCGTAGTGCAGGGAAAAGCCGCCGCAAACCCGCCAAACACTCAGCGCAAAACCCGGCGAACGCACACCGAAACCCGCAAAAACATCTGGATTAACCCAGCAGAACACGCCGGAGAAACCCAAGAAGCCGCCGATCACAGCGCAGAGCAGCTGCTGGAAAAAGCAGACACTGTAGACCAGGGGTGGGGAACGTCCTGCCCGCAGGCCGTATACGGCCCGCTGAATGACTTTCTCCGGCCCGCGGCTCCCTGCGAGCCTCCGAAGCCACGGAGCTTTGGCGCACGCCAGGGGGAACCACGTGACCAGCCGAGTTTTCGCGAGATCGCAGCTGGTCACGTGGCTCCCCCAGGCGAGCGCCCAAGCTCCACACCACCGGACGCTCAGGGGGAGCCGAAGACGCCGCAGGAGCCAGGAGGTGAGCTGGGGGCAATATTCATGTGCGCTGGGGCATATCCATGAGAGCTACTGGGGCATATCCATGAGAGCTGCTGTGGCATATCCATGAGAGCTGCATGGGCATATCCATGAGAGCTGCTGGGGCATATCCATGTGAGCTGCTGGGGCATATCCATGAGAGCTGCTGGGGCATTATCCATGTGAGCTGCTGGGGCATATTCATGTGAGCTGGGGGGCATATCCATGTGAGCTGGGGGCAATATCCATGAGAGCTGTGGCATATCCATGAGAGCTGGGGCATATCCATGAGTGCAGGGGGCAATATCCATGAGAGCTGGGGCATATCCATGTGAGCTGGGGGGCATATCCATGTGATCTGGGGGTATATCCATGAGAGCTGCTGGGGAATATCCATGAGAGCTGCTGGGGCATATCCATGTGAACTGGGGGCATATCCATGTGAGCTGGGGGGCATATCCATGAGAGCTGCTGGGACATATCTATGTGAGCTGGGGCATATCCATGAGAGCTGTGGGCATATCCATGAGAGCAGGGGGCAATATCCATGAGAGCAGGAGGCAATATCCATGTGAGCTGGGGCATATCCATGAGAGCTGGGGGCATATCCATGTGTGAGCTGGTCTGGGGGCAATATATCCAGACCATATGTGAGCTGGGGCAATATATCCATATGTGAGCTGGGGCGAAATTTATCCATATGTGAGCTGGGGCAATATATATCCATGGGTGAGCTTCTGGGGCCAATATATCCAGAACTGCTGGGGGCAATATATATCCATGTGTGCTTTCACTTTCACTGCCTTCGAACAGTCACCGTACTTGCTGGCAGTTGGCAAAAATTTGTGTGTGAACATAGGAGAGAGCTCCACAGCAATAAACCTCACAGTAATGTATGCTGTGTGTATGAGCATTCAGTGTTATATGGGAGTACTGATTAAGAGTAGTTAAAAAAAATCCGTAAAACTCAGGGGGGGGGTGACACCATAAATTACCGCACTGGGCAAAATTTTAAGTTGTTAATTTTGTATGGCCCTCGAATGATCTTATAAATCTCCAAATGGCCCTTGGCAGAAAAAAGGTTACCCACCCCTGCCGTAGACGAATGTATGAAAAGAAAAAAAAACGTACGCTTGAATGTTTGAAAAGTGAAACGCTGTTTGCAAAGAAACTACAGAACGAAAATGTCTGAAATTTACATATAAGATCCAATGAATGATAATAAAAAGGGCTGTTACAGAATAAAGGAAAAACGATTAAGAGAAAAAAACGGAAAAAAATGTTTAAAAAAATCCCAAAAAATGCCGAAAAGATCTTAAAAAATCTAAAAATTAAGAGACTTTTACTGCAGAATAAAACAATGAACGGGTTATTAGATATTGAATTAAAATGAGAATATTTTTAACATTGAAGCCTATGGGATTCACCTGAATAAGCCTGTTGAATGAAACCACCGAATGGCAGGGCACTTCGGCAACTTTTCACTGCTGGTTTTTGTTCTCTGAATAGACGAAGCGTTGCTTCTCTATGGGTGTTTCACTATCCTCAAACAGGCACCAAACATGTAGGCAATTCGTCACAATTTGACGAAATGCCTGCTCTCTGAATAGTCTAATGGCCCCGAAATGGCACCAGTCGCTGAAATTCAGCGTTCGGTTAGAATTCGGGGCCAGATCGACTCTCTTTGAATAACCCTGATAGTATAATAATGATGCTAACAGACATTTTATATTAACCTTTTTAAAGTGATTGAGACTTTTTTGAAATAATATTCAAATATATTTTTCAAATAATATTGTAGTATTTGACTGGTCACATTAGTGGAGAAATTCAAATTATGCCGTTAAGAAATTCATAATTGCATAACCTGAATTTCTCAACTAATGACCAGTCAAATACTAAAATATTATTTGCAGCAAATTCAGACATCATCTATAACACAATGACAAACACATACTAATTACCTGAATGAAGAAAAACTCTAATCAAATTGTGTTATTCCCCCCTTTCAACCTGAGAACCATCTACTACATCAAACTCACTTTATCTAAACTATATACTGCAAAGAACAAAAGATAAATTGTCATATCTCAACAAAGAAAAATTAGTGATCCCAAATTATTGGAATAAAGAGGTCACTCCGCCTACCAGAAAATGGTATTTGGAAATTGATCAGATTAGGAATATTAAGAAACTGCTCTTCTTGGCCTATGGATATGTCAAAACCCATAATAAGATATAATGTCACTGGCTAGGCAGCGGGTATTTGGTAAATCGTACAACATCTACAATGCTTTATTCACCGATAAGTTATAATAAGTAGAACTTTTATGTTTCCTTTGTCTATCTTTTTTTTGTTTATTTATTTATTTATTTTTAAATTTTTATTATTTCTAGCTTTATTCCTAAGTATTATTATTTCTATATTTAAACTTTTTTAATTTTTATCCAAATCGCTTTTTTTTTCCATTGCCGTAGGTCATAAAGGCTTAAGTAGGCTTTGTTTTGCATTTTGTTGTTTGGCAACCATGATGATGGACAACATTGTTTATTATATGAAAGCCTTTTGGTTATAAGATGCCTCTGTACTTCTCCTTTTGCTTGCGTATTTCCATTATCAGTGCCCTGTCCATTTTCTGCATTAAGAGCTCACTCGCAATTTAGCTAATCCCAATTTAAAAATTCTATGAATTGTTTCTCTAACTCGGGAGATCTTGTTTTCTCCATGCGTTCAGTTGATATAACTTAGTCATCAAGTGCAGCCTTTGTCTGGTAAGATTGCTTTCTATATTTTACTTACATCATCTTCTGTAACATTGAAAATAATTTCTGTGGACCATTACCGTTATTATAATAAATATATAGATAAAAGGTACAATATACTGAGATCAGCCACAACATTGAAATCTCTGACAGATGAAGTGAATAACATTGATTATATTGTTAGAATTGCACCTGCCATGGGGTGGGATCAGTGGCAACTCTACGAACAATATATAAGGGGGGGCACATGAGATACCACAGTCAACTGGGTGAAACTAATTTTCGCCACTAAATCATACCACTGAAAAATTCTAAGTATATATAAATAAAATTCCAAAATCCAAGAATAATGTCGTACAATGATTCCTTTATCTTGTACTATCCTGATACTTAGATTCAATATTTTATTCCGAGCCGCCGATTTTCGCTGAAGTCTGATAACTGCTTCAGCAACTCCAAATTTCACAAATTACGGTAACCATTCGCTAAATCGGAAATTCACCATATTTCCAGCGAAATGGATTCCCCGAAATGTGACAAAAAGCAAAGGATCTAAAGATGAATAGACCCTTTAGATTCTAACTGCCATAATAACCCCTAAAATGCCATAAACCCAGGGAAATACAACAAAATAATAAACAGTGTGGCATGTAGCCTACCCATTAACCCCTAAAATGCCAGTTATCAAGAGAAAACATAAAATAAATACATTGTGAGGCATGTATCCTACATATTAACCCCAAAATGTCATTAATTAAGGGAAAACATGAAATGTATATACTGTGAGGCATGTAACCTACCCATTAACCTCTAAAATTACATTAATCGAGAAAAAATAAAATGTATACTGTGATGAGATGAAGCCTGTTTATTAACCATTAATATACACCTAAACCAAGTAATACACAATGTAATATAGTCTCACAGTTAACCCCTTCACTGCTGAGCCATTTCAACCCTGGGAAAACGAAGAAATAGTTACGGTTTTGTTTTATCATTTATGATTTTTATTTTACACTGAATATGGGTATATGTTGGGTATCATTGGAAAGGCCAGACTCTGCCCTTTCCAATGACAACTCAAATGACCATGTATGACCCAAGGGATGGAGATACAGTGGTCCAAATTAAGTTGCGGAAGCTGGCTGCAGATCCCTGGCAGGGGAGCACAGGGAGGTGCAAGGATTTACCTGGGGGGGCAATTACCCCCTTGACCCCCTGTAGAGAAGCATATGGGTGGGATATATGAGGCAGCAAGGGAACGGTCAGTTCTTGAATTTCAAATGTTTGAAGGTGTAAACAAGGGAAGCAAAAAGATCTTAATTACTTTCACAAGAATGAAATAGTGGTGAATAGATGACTCGCTCAGGGCATCTTCAAGACAACAAGTCTTGTGGGTGTTTCTAGTATGCATTGATTAGATCCTACCAAAAGTGATGCAAGGAATGACAACCAGTAAATTGCCATCAGGGTCATGGGCACCCAAGGCTCATTGATTGCCGGCTATGAAAGAAAGGTGTCAAAACATGCCTGACATGTACCACCCACCTAGATATTTTTGGAGACCATGTACACCCTTTCAGTACAACGTTGTTCCCTAATGGCTGATGCAGCCTGCCACACTGCAAAAAAATTAGGAATGGTTTGAGGAACATGGGCAGATCACAGTACTCCAACTAAGTTATATCTGCTGATGCAACTCCCTTGCAGAACATCGTTCTCCCACCAGTGATCTTGCATGCCTTCTCCAGTCCTTAGCCGAAGCTTAATGAAAGGTAAAATAAAAAACGATTATTGCATTCCCCAGACATGAGACAGGAGTTATTGCTGTCCTCATTCCTCATCCTCATCCCTCTCCTATGCCATAGTCACCATGTACCAATAGGTACAGGGTGTGTGTATTATGTGTTATTATTGTTAATATTGTTATAGTGTATGTGCTAATATTGTTGTTGTATTTGTCACTGAATCCCTCCCTCCACCTTGAAAGAAAGAGCTGTTTACAGCTGTGCCAGTTTTGAGTTAGTGTCATTGTTTGCCTTCTTTGCCAAATACTGCCACTCAATCAGATTAGTGTGTTTGGGCTGTTATCTAATTTGTTCACGTCCTCCTTGCGATTGCAATCATCCTAGTTGTTTCACGTTTGGAAATTGGATTGGTTTATGACTGTCAGGGTTATTCAAAGAGATCCGAATTGTGGCCGAAAGGTAACCGAACACTGAAATTCAGCGTATGGTTACCTTTCCTGGCCATTCGGCTATTCGGAGAACAGGCAGTTCGCCAAATGTTTGCGAATTGCCTGCACATACAGTGCCTGTTCGAACCAGCAGTGAAAAGTTGCCAAAATTCCCTGCTGTTCGGTGGTTTCATTCGGCAGGTTTATTCAGAAGAATCCCATAGGCTTCAATGTTAAAATATTCCAGTTTTAATCCAATATCTAATAATCCGTTTATTATTATATTCTGAAATAAAGAGTCTCTTTATTTTTAGATTTTTTAGGATCTTTTAAGCATTTTTTTTAAAAAAAATTGAAAACTTTTTTTTCTCGAACTTTCTGCCAACGTCCCGAAAAGTTCGAAGTTTGCAAATTTTCAAACAGCCGATGTTCGAATCAAAGTTCGAACCGATTTGAACCAGCAGCGTATCCCTAGCTGCAAATAGGAGCCCAAATATAGCTCTAACAAAAAGCACAACAATTTTACCCCTTGGGACATTGTGTAAGATAAGGAAACTATCTGGAATTCAGAGCCTTTCATTCCAGTAATGTTTCTGTAAAGGATAAATAAATATAAGAACAATTAAAAATGAGCAAATTTAGATTTTTGTTTTAACTATCTCAGAAGAATAATATCTGTGCAAAATTTCCCCTATAATAATTAACTACGCATCCCAGGTTTCCCATACATTTTACAAAATAATTTTTGTCAAGGGATAACTTTTGGTAGTGAAGCGGTTAATGTATTGGTCCAGCTCAGAGATTGCTTGTTTTAATCTCACATCCTGGACATACGCATTGTAATTGAAAGTTCCAGAAACGCTGTACATCCCATAAATGCGTGTTTGTACTGTACAGAAATTAGAAACTGCACTTAAAGTAAAAAACAGTTTACAGTATCTACAGTAATAAACTTTTTTCTGGGGTTCAGATTAATCTTGAGTTCAGGTTAAAACCTGCAGGGTTTACTGTAAAACAATGACACACAGAAAACACATCCATGCCCATGTATTTAAACTGGTTTTCAGGCTTCTAACTGGCACAATATTTTTTATAAACATTGACATTTTTCACATTTCGAATTGAGTCAATTTTTTCAATTCAGTCAGCCGATATTTCGAAAAAATTATCAACTGCAAGTAGTGATTATTTTTTTCAAAAAATCATCAGAGATCATTAAAATTGAGCCCTAAATCAGAAGAGAAGTAGAATAATCCTGTGTGTAAAAGTGAGTTTGAGGCTATATGCAATATAAGATGATCTTTCAATTACAAGTCACATTCTGCACATGCTTGACTCTAGAATTGTTTATCACTTTTTATACAATATGTTGTGAATGTTCGGGTTCCATGATCTCGAAAATACTGTATAATCACAGGGCTCCTGATCACTGGACTAATAATAATAGTTAATCACACGTATAGTCTCTAGAGATCCAATCTCATTACCTGTAATAACAAACTGGATACACTCTTCTGCTTTGTCCAAAAATCTCTATTGATAATAATATCCATATATTCGGCTCTATCATACACTTTTAACCCCATGGCTGTGGCGACATGTGGGCAACGTCATGGGGCTTCCTAGCTATATGCGGAGGACATTCCCTAAACGTCATGAGGATTCTGCAGCAAGCAGGACATACCTCTCCGGTCGGGGTCTTGCGGTAGTCTAACTTCCTTGAAGTCAGACCGTTGCATAGGACCCCAAATGTTGTCAGATTGCAGATGTCTTGCGGTTGGGGCTGAAGTTTTGGATGTGAGTCCCGCCTCTAGGGCCTCCCCTCGTCAGCTGATATCATCGTGCATGGGCACGATAATGTCAAAAATAGAATTCCCCCCTAGCCAGACATGTCCTTTCCAATGATACCAAACATATCAGGTTATGTGTAATATAAAAATAAACACAAAATAAATCTAAATAAAAATGTGAGGCAGTGTAGTCACATCTGATGAACAATGCACAATATAGTGTAATAATTAATAAATAAATAGATAGAACTCTGTGGGAATAATATTTGTGATTTTTATCCTCAATAAACACAATAAATTCTGTGCACGTGCTTCAAAATCGTGATCACAATACAAGGTGATGTATCTTCTCTAATAAATATTTCCAAATTGCCATAGTGCCATTGCAGAAAACAGGAGAGAATAAAATATGAATGAAAATACATATAATATGCACACAAAAGGACTGATGAAGGCACAGACTTTGCTGAAATGCGTCTCAGTTAACCCATTCATTTTTTTTTTTAATTTCATATACAAAGTATTTTATACTTATTAATAAATTAATAAATGTTAAAAGATATCATTGCACCACATTACTTTAAACTCATGGAATTATTTCTATATACTTGTTTAGTTTTTTCAGTGGTATGATTTAGTGGCTAAAATTATTAGTGCCCCCCCCCAGTTTGACTGAAGCATTTTATGTGTCTCCCCTATACATTGTTCCTAGAGTTGCAACTGTTCCAAGGCTAGGAGTTGATAAAGTACCTACCTCAGTATAGGCAAACCAAAAGGGTGATGGTAACTAATCTATAGAGGCAGATAAAGTGGTCATAACATACAGTATCCGTCTTCTTGACGTAAATTAAATAAAACTGTAAATTGTAGAATATATAAAAAGCAAATACTGGAAATGAAAGAGACACATTCGTGTAAATAACAGAAAGCCCCAATTACACAGATATGCATATACAAATATGTTTTTGATATTTTTTAGATAGATAGAATTAAGTGGTTTAATTTAATTCATATTGATAAATTATGTACCGTGATTTTTCCATCTGCTATCTACAGTAACTTCAGTAACACTGTATTCAAAATGATTATCTGAACTCTAAAGCAGTATCAGGCTATAAATGTGTGAATAAATGTGATTTTCTGACACACTGATCTGATGTTAAAATAAATGTAAACTTGAAAACCATGTATGCAATACATACATTTGAACATTATTTATATTCATTCACTTGTCAGTTATGGTGTACTTTAAATTAAATTGCTTGAATTTAAAGCTGTTTCTCTCTCATTATGCTTTCTAGCAAAGTTAGACTCCAAAATATATTCTATGAGAAAGCTTTTAGAATGATTTTCTTCTTTGGATGCCTCATATTAAAACAATAACAAAGCGAAAATAGTATATTTAATATTATTTTCTTCAATGTTACACCATTTTACACTATTTATCTAAACTATAGTTTCCAGCATTCTTGTCACATTAAAATATATGTTGTCATATATTGTGACATATAGAGAGTCGCACAGTACCTTCCTAATCTAGGCTGGCATTACTGGATGTTTCATTTTAAAGGATCTGTTGTCATTGTCTGTAAAGATGCACCAGGGGAAAATTTTTACCTATACATTGGTGGGTGGGAACACTCCATATAAATAAAGCTACCAGTCATGAAAATCACCCTTTTATGTGTTTATAAATAATAACTGATGTGTAGTGTGTGGATATTTTGTAATATATGTAGCAATTTCTACTATCAGTTTTCTCCAATGTGCCACCTTCGCAACACTACAAAAGATAAAAATGTGTAAGTATAGTGGTTAATCAAATCTGTGGATATCTGCTAAGAACGTAGAAGCCTTACAGCAGAGAAATTAATTATTGAACAGATCTTCATACAACTGCTGTTTAATGAAAGGCTTTCGTCTTTAATTCAGAGGTGTAGCTTTTACCACCAGAAGGAGCAAATATAAGCCCCTTTTTGTCATTCCATGGGTTTTATTGAAGTAGCTATGTAGAATGTGTATAGAATCCAGATATATGCAAGAATTGGCAAAAACTCTTATTATTCATAAGGCTGTGCCAACTCAGCTCCATTTAAGCAAGTATGGGTTATTTTCAGGAAAAATCACAAAACAACCTCTGGAATAACATCAAGTTCTGGCTCAGCATGAAATAAGACGTAGCCATTGCCTTACGTTAATGAGGCCATTATACTTAATGGCTCACTTGTTAATGTTAAAGGGACACGCTGTTAGGGATGAGCTGAACACCCCCGTGTTTGGTTCGCATTCGAACTCAGACAATTTCAAAAGTTCGAGTTCAAACTCAAACTCGAACCGAACTCAATGCAGGTCAATGGGACTCAAAAGTTCGATTTTTAGAGTGCCCTCCAAGAGGGCATATATGCAAGATATTTGCCATAAAAGGTGTATGGGGGTCCTGGTAGTGCCCTGGGGGACAGGAAACAAGGACAAAAAGTTTTAAAAAAATACGTTTTTAAAGGACCAGTGAGTGTTCCATAAAATAAGGGTTAAAAATAAAAACGAAAAATTCCTTCAAATATTGTGCCTAGGAGGTCCCCATAACCTGCCCGTGAAGTGGCAGATTTGTAGGATGTATAGAAACATTGCCAGAGACCCACACAAGACACCTAGCCACCCTTAAGGCGTTAAAATGCACAGGGACTGGCTACTATCCTGTTAGATGAGGGAATGAGGGATTTATCGTACGCATTTTGCCACGACGTTGCAGCAAAATCTGCGCGACGTCGCACTGTGTAGCTTCTCCAATGCATTTCAATGGAGCTGTTCACATCTTGCCGCGCGACGTCGCATGTTGCGCGTCGCGGTAGCATGTCGCTGGTACATGACCCTTTTTTTGAGATTTGCTATCTGCGATTTTGCGATTTGCATTGGTGGTGCTTTGTAAAAATCGCACAAAACCGCGACGTCGCATGACATCGTGCGACATTATCGCACTATGTCGCGAATATGAAAATCGCGCGACTTTCAAATCGCACAGTGTGAACGGGGCTTTATATGTATAAAGCAAGGTATATATGACAATGGATAGTCAGAGACTCTAGGGACTCAGCTTGTACGCTTTATGATAGACATTTCTAACACAATAATAATTGTATGCTCACATAGGCCCTTCAGGAGAGGTACATGACATAAAAATACTGGAATATTACGTTTAAATCTAAGGAGTGTGATAAAGATTTTATTAAGCCCTTGATGACAAATGACATAACATCTACATCATTAATGATTGGCTTTACAGAGCCATGGTCCTTAAGGGGTTAAACAGCATATCAGAGAGGATCATATAGTAGAAATGAACACTTCTTATAATTCAAAACAAACAGTGTTTGTTCATACATGTGCAGGCCACAACCAGTCTGCAAGCAATGTATCAAATTCTAATTGCTAATTAGAAGCACATGTTATTTCCAAACACTAATTAAACACCTGTTGTTTACGCCGTTTGAACGCACAGGTCATTTAGAGGTGAGAATCTTTGCACCTATAGTAGACGACATTAGGTAGTTTTTTAATTCAATATCTAATAAACTGTTGCTTATAATATTCTGCAGTAAAGAGTCTCTTTATTTCTAGATTTTTTAGTATTTTTTATAATGTTTTTTTTTTCGAACTCAAACCGAACACGGCAAAAAGTTCGAAGTTCGCGAACTTTCGAACTGCCAATGTTCGAGTCGAACTCCGAACTGATCGAACCGAACAGCTCATCCCTACACGCTATACACCCTGACTACTTATGGAACAACTTATTTAAGTGGTCAAGCTGCGTGGAGTCAGTGCACCTTCTCCCATCAACTCCATTTGGCTCATAGTGTTGTGCGAAGCAGATAAGTATCCTCCGTCCACACAGCTGTCACTCGACAGATGCAATTTTTTTCTATTTTGCCTGTCCGATATTAACTTAGGGACACTGGTGGATCTAGAGAGGGGGTTTAAGGGCACTCCCCAAGCTGCAATCCCATTGGAAGAGATACAGAGGACCTTTGGATATTGTAAACCCCTGTATCTCCAGTTCCATACACTCTATATGATCAGTTGAAGTTTCATTATAAAGGCCAGCAGAGAGTGAACATTTCAATGATATCCAACATGACCAAGTAAAATGCAAAAGGGAAAAAAAACATAGGACAAATAAATTACAAGATATTTTTTTTCAGTTTTGGTTAATATTCCATATGTCCTTTTAGAAATATACAGAAACAGATTCTCCATTTATGTATTTTGTAAAGTGCACACTGTCAGATATATAACCACAAATATTTGTGTGATTACATGTGGAAAAATAAATGACGTTGTGAAAATGATTGTACATTTCTATTCAGATTTCAATGTTTTGACATATTTTGATATGACATTCTGATGTGTCCTCACATATACCTGTGCCAGAATGCAGACTGCAGAAGTGCAGAAGGACAGACCCCATGCAGCAATGTCCTGGGGAGAGTGAGTGTGTTGAGCGCAGCCTGCAATATAGCATTGTGACGTGCGTCACTTTGGACTCGAAGTACATGGGCCTAGAAATGTATTTGAGAGGTGCAGGCCTGAGGTTTCAGATTTTCCTGCCCTTTCCTTTGTTAAAGTCACCCGTATCTACAATTTTAGATGCAGGGTGTTTGTGTTTTCTGTGCCCTATTCCCTGATATCTGTGTCATAGTAATATTCCCTTATGTATTTATTGTGGAGTCTCCTTTGGTGTTACTGTATACTGTATATGCTGTGCTGTTCTTTTACTTTGTTTTCCCAATGGGGTTCCATCACCCCTCCCCCCAGCAATGATCTTAAACCGGATTGCCATTCTACTTCTAATCTTTTGTTTCAATGCTGGGCTTGTTTCCATTGTTTCTGTACCTTTCCCGTGTGTGTGTGTTTTAACCATTTGCAAAATGTAAATAAACTCAGTCTCTGATTTTCAACTTGCAAGGATCTCCTGTGTTTCATTGGGTTTTGGGCCAGAAGCAGTACTCCGACGGGATATTGGCAGCAAGGGGAGAAGACTGCATGTGGACAGGGATCACCCACGTTAAAAGCATGTTCTGTCCATCACTGTTACTGTGAACTGAAAAACAGCTCTTAACCAAAACTGGAAGAGTTTCCCTCTCAAAACATGTGCTTGGATCACTGCTCAGGAACTGCTTTGCATATCAACACAGTAGCCAGAGTTCTGGGTACCGGCTGGGTGGAGTAGAGGTAACATCACTGCTCTGCATGGAGAGAGCCTGTGGAGTCATGGGTTCAATCCCAGTGAGCAACCTCTCCAGTAAGTGTCCTTGGGCAAGACACCTGATGATACATACTCGCCTCCCAGGACATACTTGAAAACAAGAGAAATCTCAATGTATCTTTCCTGGTAAAATCCTTTCTCAAAAAAAAAAGGATGAGGACTGGTGCTATGCGTCCTCGTGCAGTACCAGTCCATCATTCTGTGCAGGCACTGCATAACTTGTATATAAAAGTACGCAAGTTAAACATGATATGCAATTTACACAGAATACAAGTTATGTACGCTTCACAGTTTATAGAAGAAGCTACAGGAACTTTGACATTTTGGAAGCCCTGAGCCAAAGAGGAGGAGAAGCCCAACTCCAAGAGAGAAAACATGAATATATATATATATACAGTCAGGTCCAGAAATATTGGGACATCGACACAATTCTAACATCTTTGGCTCTATACACCACCACAATGGAGTTGGAATGAAACAAACACAATGTGCTGTAACTGCAGACTGTCAGCTTTAATTTGAGGGTATGTACATCCAGTTTGCAGATGTGCCTCCCACTTGTTAAGGGACCAAAGGTAATGGAACAATTGGCTTCTCAACTGTTCCATGGCCAGGTGTGTGATATTCCCTCATTACCCCAATTACAATGTGCAGATAAAAGGCCCAGAGTTCATTTCAAGTGTGCTATTTGCATTTGGAATCTGTTGCTGTCAACTCTCAAGATGAGATCCAAAGAGCTGTCACTATCAGTGAAGCAAGCCATAATTAGGCTGAAGAAACAAAACAAACCCATCAGAGTGATAGTAAGAACATTAGGCGTGGCCAAAACAACTGTTTGGAACATTCTCAAAAAGAAGGAATGCACCGATGAGGCTCAGCAACACCAAAAGACCTGGGAGACCACGGATGGTGGATGAACGAAGAATTCTTTCCCTGGTGAAGAAAACACCCTTCACAACAGTTGGTCAGATCAAGAACACTCTCCAGGAGGTAGGTGTATGTGTGTCAAAGTCAACAATCAAGAGAAGACTTCACCAGAGTGAATACAGAGGGTTCACCACAAGATGTAAACCATTGGTGAGCCTCAAAAACGGGAAGGCCAGATTAGAGTTTGTCAAACAACACCCAACAAAGCCTTCACAGTTCTGGAACAAGATCCTATGGACAGATGAGACCAAGATCAACTTGTACCAGAGTGATGGGAAGAGAAAAATATGGAGAAGGAAAGGATCTTAAGCATACCACCTCATCAGTGAAGCATGGTGGTGGTAGTGTCATGGCGTGGGCATGTATGGCTGCCAATGGAACTGGTTCTCTTGTATTTATTGATGATGTGACTGCTGACAAAGCAGCAGGATGAATTCTGAAGTGTTTCGGGCAATATTATCTGCTCACATTCAGCCAAATGCTGCAGAACTCATTGGACGGTGTTTCACAGTACAGATGGACAATGGCCCAACGCATACTGCAAAAAGCAACCAAAGTGTTTTCTGAAGGGACAGAAGTGGAATGTTATGCAATGGCCAAGTCAATCCCCTGACCTGAATCCCATTGAGCATGCATTTCACTTGCTGAAGAACTGAAGGGAAAATGCCCCAAGAACAAGCAGGAACTGAAGACAGTTGCAGTAGAGGTCTGGCAGAGGATCACCAGGGATGAAACCCAGCATCTGGTGATGTCTATGCGTTCCAGACTTCAGGCTGTGATTGACTGCAAAGGATTTGCAACAAAGTATTAAGAAGGGAAAGTTTGATTTATGATTATTATTTTGTCCCTTTACCTTTGATCCCTTAACAAGTGGGAGGCACATCTGCAAACTGCTGTAAGTCCTACACGTTCACCTGAGTTGGATGTACATACCCTCAAATTAAAGCTGACAGTCTGCAGTTAAAGCACATTGTGTTTGTTTCATTCCAACTCCATTGTGGTGGTGTATAGAGCCAAAGATGTTAGAATTGTGTCGATGTCCTAATATTTCTGGACCTGACTGTATATATATATATATATATATATATATATATATATATATATATACACACACACTGTATATATGATCTGTCCTCTGTTTACCTTATGATCTGTCCTCTGTTTACCTTACTTGACCATACAATTCCACTATTAGTATTTACGACACCCCGCCCCCTTCTGCTTGGCTCTTTATTGTTCAATTCTATGATTTTGGTCAGTATAGCATCAAGATCTGAGGAAGAGAGGAATACTCTCGAAAGCTTGTCTTTTAAGTGTAAAGTTAGTCCAATAAAAAGGTATCACTACGTACTGCTATACCCTGGTGATTTACTGTATATATAAACAAACCCATTTTTGCTCACTATAAGTTTACAGGGTAATCTCTAGACGTGGACCCCTTGTTCAAGGTGCCTAGAGGGGTGTCAGCTATACCCTCCTAGAGCAGTGACCTGGTGGTTAGGTTGAACCCGCTTCTCGGAAAGTCAAGAATTGCTTCTTCACAGTTGTATTGGGGGGGCTGTGCTGAATGAGATTTTTACTTGCTTCTCCACGGTCATAGATGTTATCACCATACTCCACAGCTGATAGTGTGTGGTAGGCAAGTATGTACCATTGGGTGTCTTGCCCAAGGACACTTACTGGAGAGGTGTTCTGGGTAAGGCTAGAGTCAGATGAACCCATTTTTCGCGTCGTCCGTGAAAAAGCACGTTCAAACAAATGGACGTATTTTTGCACGGAATACGCAATAGCGGTCATACGATGCGCATTTCCGTCCGTGATTTTGTACGGATCACCAATAAAACCCTTTTTGCGTCTGGACGTTATGTAGGCCGGACATTAGCAGCGTCTGACGTCTCCTAATCACGCACACATGCCGCTATGTGGGCGCAGCGCACTCTGCATGTCTGTACTAGCTGTATCACGTTCTCCAAAAAATGCGTTCGTTTGCCACTTGCGTTGCGCGTCCACACTTTTGTGCGGCCGTACTCCGTATATTGCCCGTCATTGGCCGTCATTTGCTGCTACTACGGTCGTGATAAAGTGCGGCTGCACGCGCGTTCGCACTGCGTTCGTCTGACCCTAGCCTAAGATTCGTCCTGGGTCTCCACGGTTATAGAGCAGTGATGTTACCTCTACTCCATCCAGCCAATACATATTATAGTAATATAGATTGAAATGTCTAATGTCCATCAATTTAATCCTACAGTAACTTGTGCCAAAGAAGGCAAAAACATTAGAGTATTTACTAATTGTGCCCAAAAAAGATTTTCTTTTTCATTTTCTGTGCTATCTTTAGAGAGGCCACAGCTAAAGGACTTTTTTACCATCATTATATGTAACAGGACATACTTGAAAACGAGAGAAATCTCAATGTATCCTTCCTGGTAAAATACTTTATAAATAAATAAATAAAACAAGCATCATAAACATTTGTGGGCCATTTCCTAGAACAAACCTGTATCCTCTGATATCCCAAGTAGTAAGTGATGTTTAATGCTAGTAAAATAAAATCCTAGATGTCTAAACAATACATCCTTTCTGCTATAAATATAATACAGTTATATTTGTCTTCAAATTGACACTTGTTAACCTGAAATCCTCTTATTGCATTGTTAATTTAATCACGTTGATCTGCTCATAATGTGGCAGGGTTTGCATATGCCATAATCATTTGACATCGCCAGTTGTGATATCCTGTCCTGCGGTTTTTTTCCCATTAGTTTTAATTCAATTGGCAACAAGTACATGACAATGTTATAATGTTTCAAATTGGAAACGAAAGGTAAGAAACATATCAGTATTTTTTTTTAAATCAAGTTTCACAAACAAAGCAAATATTATTATAAATATTAATTTTGAATCTGGTTTTCTGATGTTGCCAGTTGTTAAATCCTGTCCTGTGGTGTCCACCAATTATTTGTAATTCAATTGGCAACAATTATATTAGTTTTATAATGTTTCAGGCAGAAAACTGAAGGTGGATAAACCATCAGTAATTTTAATTAGGTGGCAAACGTTTAGAACAATATTAATTTTAACCAACAAGACATTTTTTAATGTTCTAAGTTTAATATGTGTACATGTGACATTTTTCCATATCACTATTAGGATTCAAAAATTGCATTTATATATATCTTCTACACCTAACAAAATCAGTGGTTAATGGTGGGAGGTGAGTGTGGGCAGGAGAGCGAGGATGGTGACTGTATGATGATTCCATCCCCTGTAGTATAAATACATAAATACCTTTTCAGGGTTGGTCTACACTGAAACACTATTTTATACTTTATTTTCAATAACACAGATCTGTTGTTTTTTTATTCTTGCAACCCATGGACGAATTATTTAATTATGTTTTTTTTGTTTTATCACATGTTTGAAACTCTAACTAGCTGGGGTGTATCCTAAAGTAAGAAAGAATTTTTTATCAATTGAAAAGTTTAGGGCAAGAGCACATCGGAAACGTGAAAACATTCCATAAGAAAAAGGGAGCATTGTTGTGGAATCCTACTGCATGCCGCATGCTATGAAAGTTCAATGACCTTACTATAGAATATGGATATTTTTCTCAGGCAGTGCTCTCATTCATGAAAAAACAAGAACACAACCACTAGTAAGTTAACAAAGGCTGAAGTGTATCTATTATATTTCTAAGCAGCTCATTTTGTGATTTTCTACTTATGCTTCTCATTGTGTCCTGCCAAAAATGTTTCTCTTGCTTGCCTATCAACAAAATTCCTTGTTTCTGTCTTTGTCTCCCCTAGCATGTCCCTCCAATTCTTCACCATTCCCTCATGAACATCTCTTAATCTTCCACAAAATCTATTATTGTTCCATCCATCTTCTCCAGACCCTAATGTGCCAGAGTTATTTTTTTCTCCATTCTTTCCAGTTCCCTGTGAGCTTCTCTCAATCCTCCCCAGATACCTATGTCCATCCTTCCAGACTTTTATGTGCCTTTCTATTGCCAAGTTGTCTATTCTTTCCAGATCCCATGTGCCTATGTCCATCCTCCCCAAATCCTCAGATGCCTGTATCCATCTCCCCTCACCAATTTGTTTACCTGTTCAGACTTCATTAATCCCTAGCTTCCTATGTCTGTACCTAATATGTATTTGGTGAGGGTGTGACTATAAACCCAACATTGTGTCTCTTAGCTGAGAAAAAGCATGAGACTATGTAATACCATTAAGTTAGGGCCCACCTTGACAGGTTGCCTTGCCATGGTAGGTGGTCCTAGAAATATTAATGGCCATTAAAGTTGAACTACAAACCTGTTTTTTGTGTAGTTTGGATATATTGGAGTTATAGATCAAATTATATTTTTTGGGGCTTGTATTACACATGAAGACAGATGAGATCTTTGTCCATCCCGTCCAGAACCTTTTGTACCGGTGTTCATTCTGCCCAAATCCTTGCGTGTTTCTTAACATCCTCTTCAGGTTGTTACGAAGATGCAGCCACACGTAGAATTTCACTTTTCAACACATGCTTGACATATTGTTTACTGGGTTCCATTTGCTCCTTTGAAAGCTGGTGGAAGGTACCCTTTCTCTAGTTGGCTACTTGAGGAATTTTCTTCAATTGTTCACCTGCTCTGTCTCACAAGTAAAGCTGGGCACATTGGAGCCTAGAAATCTTGGTCCAAGACAAAAATCAGTTCTCAGTCACCTCTTGACAAGTTTGAGAGAGGTCACTATCCCGACTGAAACACTGCAACCTTGTTAAATAAAGCCTCCAAAATTTCTTTACTGGCCCCAATGGACCCTAGACCACCCTACGTTTTATGGTATTATATACATAACTGTGGGCAGCTCTCATCTTTTGCTTTTCACTCTAGATAATAGGCATGCCGAATTCCCAGTAAGATCAGCTGGAATTCATATATTGCCCATAACGGCACCATTTGCTTTCAGGTGTCTCTAGATTGTGTGGTCCTTGTTTCCATCCTGAGCAGCTATAGTATAGATCTTCCATGTACAGATAGACTAGGCAACTTAATTGTCCTTCAATTCAATCAAAACAACCATCCACTCGCTGTGTCTCCTAATAATGTATTGACCTGTTCTGGTGTACCTATGTAAGGTTATTTATTATAGCTTTGGCATTTCTCAATCCTAGAGAAGCCATGTCAATGGCCAGAAAGGTGAGAATGTAATCATTTTTGAATTTATTTTTCTGGCTGTATACCAAGCCAGTCTCTTTGTGGAATTTGGAAGTTTTTATATAGAGAATGGAGGTTTGAGGAGTAGGATGGTCATTATATTATTCTGGCAGCTGCTGGGATTGCACGAAGGAACTAGCTCTTTGGAAATACAGCCCAAATATAATTATCCAGGAATACATTGCATTAAGTTTTATTTTTGTTTGTTTTAACTTTTCTAATCTTGGAACTATTTATGATTGTAATTAATCCATAGTCTGTTTAATCTTATTTAATGCATAAAGTACATTTTTACTCAAAGGCATTCAATCAGTTTACGATAAGAAAACTGCATTGTTTTAAAGCCAAGCTATAGCTGATATATTGTAGACGTTTAAATGCCTCCTCATTTCACATGAAGCAGTTCCGATTTAACTATTGTTTTTCAAATAGCAGTTTAATAATATAAAACATATTCC
Organism: Leptobrachium leishanense; assembly: GCA_009667805.1. Taxonomy (NCBI): domain Eukaryota; kingdom Metazoa; phylum Chordata; class Amphibia; order Anura; family Megophryidae; genus Leptobrachium; species Leptobrachium leishanense. The sequence continues at coordinate 108,522,258 of CM019064.1, read as the reverse complement.
CGGATTAAAAATGTTCATCGAATGTAGCATATGTCAGTATACTCTTTTCTTTTATCAAAGCTCTTTAACAAATGTTTCCTTTATGTTATAAAACGACATTTCAAAAGGTTAGTTAAAACTGTCAGTTTTCTTTTTTTTTCTCTCTGCCACTTTTGTTCTATATGAAAGGTGTTTAGGGTATCTAATAGTGCAATTTAATATGCAGCTCACAGTTTCACAGTTCAATCTTCAGATATTTTCTGCTTCATCTCTGTAGATCATTTCATTCTTGCTGAAATGTTATTACTTTGTTGATGGGTATATTGTAGGTTGTGCAGCTAAATCTGTGTAGATGGATGCAAATAAATTATCACTAATTGGACTTAGATTCAAAATGGCACAAACATGAATGAAAGGAAACCAGCCAAAGACAAATCAGTTTTTATTATCATACTTTATTTATATAGTGCTGACATATTCCTCAGCGCTGTATAAGATATGTGAAAAATTGGATGATACATTTTGAGCAACAGACATAAATTAACAAGGATGATACATTATGAAAGGAGGTCCCTGTACCCAAGGGAATTTGAAATCTATAATGAAATATATAGCGCACTATCACGTGCCCCTCGCTGAAACCGGGACGCTAAGGTGAAAAATCAGCGTTTAATTTCCCCTTTGCGTCCCGGTTTCCCCAGCTAATAATGGGGCAGGTGCCAAGTCCGGCAGCCTCCTCCTTAGTGATCACTAAGCTCACGGATGCTGGGGGCAGCACTACAGTGCCGTCCCCAGCATCCCCTCCATGGAGTCCATAGGACTCTAGATGGTGCAATGCGTTATTACGCATTTGTCCATCTCCTCCACATTTGCTCGGCATGGGAAATTAGAAGGTGATAGAGTGCAATGGTGCTGTTTGCTTGATCAGTAAAAGCACGTAATGCCACTGCCTTAGAACAGAGAAAAAAAGTAAATGTTGCAATTTTTTTTTCACTAGTTTTTCTGATATTATACATAATGTGGTCATATTTGATATCGTTGGCAAGGCCAGACTCTGACGTTTCCAGTGACACCTTGCTTGACTTTGTGCGGTGTAAAGATTAGAAACAGGGTTCCAAAGGACCCCCTGTGTCCCTCGCTGCAGTGCGGTGGTTTAGGTTTTTGCTGGAACAATGTGTAATAATGCATTAGGCATTGTTTCCTCACAAACTGTTGACATGGGAAATGAGATGGTGGTGTAGTGCAACACCATTGTTCACTAGCTTCTATGTTTCCAAAGATACAGGGGGTCAAAAGGACCCCTGTATATCCTCCATAGGGAATTCCCTGCCTGGCCGTGGGAGGTCCATTTCTGACATCATTGCACCCATGCGCGATGAGGCCAGTGGGAGGAGAAGTCCTGCAGACTTGACTGACATCCAAGCTATTAGCCCCCTGTGGGAGAAATTTGCGATCGGTGCCGACTTGTTGTGCGGGGCCCATTGTCTTTGCGGGCTCCTACAACAATGACTGGCCTGGGGCAAATGTCCTTATTGCCCCATGTTAAAGACAGCCCTGACCTTTCCGATGACACCTTCCTTGGCCTTTCAAGGAGTAAAAATCGGATATGCAGGGTTCCCCCAGTCTCTCCTCACTACATTTCTGCGGGCTAGATTGTTACTAAAACAATAAGTTATGCAATCGCCTCCATGCTTGCTGGCGCTGGGGTAAGTTATAAGGTGAGTAAGTGCAGCATCACTGTTCACTTTATAATTGTGGGAATAGTGAGGAAAAAAAAGTAAAAATAGTTTTATCTGACTTATTATTTTTATTTTTACATCATCCTGATGTATGTTTAGTGTCATTTGAAAGGCCATAATCTGGCCTTTTCAATAATACCTAATATTTCTTTCTAGCCTGTAGGGTTCCAAAGATATATGGGTCTAAGGCTAGGGTCAGAGTGGGGCAGTCGGAACGCGCGTGCAGGCGCACTAAATCACGGCGGCACTAGCAGCACATAACGGCCAATGACGGCCAATATACGCAGTACGTGCGTACGAAAGTGCGCCGACACCACGCAACCAGCAAATGAACGCATTTTTATCAGAACGTGAAACCGCTGCTACTGACGTACAAAGTGCGCTGCGGCCGCATAGCAGCGTGTGTGCGTGATTAGGAGATGTCAGACGCTGCTAGTGTGCGGCCAACATAACGTTCAAACAGCCGGATTTCCCTAGACTTCTTTTTACCCCATCGTCATGAAATACGTCCAGAATTGCGCATCGTCTGACCACTTAAGCGTATTCCGTGAAAAAATGCGTGCGCACGCATCGACGTACATTTTGACGGTGGCCGCAGAAAATGCGCTCATCTGTCCCTAGCCTAAATGGTTGTAAAATTATCATTTGTTTATTTATTTTAAAAACAATTACAGAGCAAGGCGCCCCTTGTGGCAGGCATTTGTGAGCAAATTCCTACTCTCCCTAATTATAAATCCGGCAATGCACAATTTCTAATACTTCATTGGACCACTTTCTGCTTGGATTAATTATTTCCATCCAGAGGTGCGTATAGTCTTCTCCAGCACATCCCAAATATACTCAATAAGGTAAAGGTTTGGACTCTGAGGTGGCCAATCCATGTGTGAAAAGGATGCTCCCTGAACCACTCTTGCACAATTTGGACCCGATGATCCAGGTATTGTCATCTTTGAATATGCCCAGGCCATCAGGAAAAAAAATCCATTGAAAGAAAAACCTGCTCGTTCAGTATATTCAGGTAGTCTTTGACCTCATTCTAACCACCGGAAACACATTACTCTCTGCAGTAAATATCCAGTGGAAAGCTCGCAAGTATTTGCTTAGTTAAATCCAGGTGTTTTTTTTAGCCAGGCAGTATATACTGGGCCAGATTTATAACTAGGCAGAGTAAGCATGTGTCTACAAGCGGCTGCCACAAGGAGACGCCTTGCTCTGTAAAAAAAAGAAAAAGCTTTTTTTTTTTTTACAATTTACAATCATTTAGACCACTGTATCTCTGAAGCCCTAAGGGCTAGAGGGACATATGAGAGAACACTGGAAAGGCCAGAGTATGGCCTTTCCAGTGACATCAAACATTACTAGGTTGGATTTATGGAAAGATAAACTAGCAAATAATATTATTTTTCACCTTTCTTCTAATGCAGCACTATTATTCAGTTTACAGTTATAAAGTGAAGAGTGGTGCTGCACTAACTCACCATTTCCCACACTGCCAGCAAGTGTGGAGCTGATGACGTAATGCAATGTTTCATCGACAACCTAGACTGTGGCACTGCAGTGAGGAAAGACAGAGGGACTTTGAAACCACGCATCTCTGAATTGTACACCACACAAGGTGCCATTGGAAAGGTCAGAGTCTCGTCTTTACATTGATATCAAACATGACCATGTAAGGTGTAATTTTTTTTAAAAAGTGCAATTTTTTCTGTCTCTGTTCTACAACAGAGGCAATATACACCTTTACATATAAAACAAACAATGCCACTGCACTGCAACTCAACTAAGGCAACAGATTCTACCCATTCTTTTGATTTGAGTACAGATCTTAACTGTTTTTCAGTTTTAAAAAATAATAATAATTTTGCCCCAAATCGAAAATTTAAAAAGTTGTTGTGGCATGTTTCCTTTTTTTTGTTTGTTTGGGTGGGGGTACTCCACATTTCTGTGCCTACATGCTCCTGAGATGCAAATCCGGCCCTGCGTTTGATAGAGATTATATATATATATATATATATCTAATATATATATATATGGTATAAAGCCTGCCTGGAGGGCAGTCTATTGTTGTAGAGGATATGGCTGCCCAATGATGTGGCTGGTTATCGCACCCAGTTTCTGACCCCCAGCTCACATGGATATATTTGCCCCTAGCTCACATGGATATATATATTGCCCCAGCTCACATGGATATATATATATTGCTCCAGCTCACATGGATATATATATTGCCCCCAGCTCACATGGATATATTTGCCCCCAACTCAAATGGATATATATATTGCCCCAGCACACATGGGTATATATATTGCCCCCAGCTCACATGGGTATATTTGCCTCCAACTCACATGGGTTTATATATATTTCACATAGCTCACCACATGGGTATATATATTGCCCCCAGCTCACATGGATATATATATTGCCCCAGCACACATGGGTATATTTGCCCCAGATCACATGGATATATTTTCCCCAGCTCACATGGGTATATTTGCCCCTAGCTCACCTGGATATATATATTGCCCCCAGCACACATGGGTATATTTGCCCCCAGCTCACATGGGTATATTTGTCCCCAGATCACATGGATATAATTCCTCCCAGCTCACATGGATATATATATTGCCCCATCTCACATGGGTATTTTTGCCCCCAGCTCACATGGGTATATTTGCCCCCAACTCACATGGGTTTATATATATTTCACAGAGCTCACATGGGTATATATATTGCCCCCAGCTCACATGGATATATATATTGCCCCAGCACACATGGGTATATTTGCCCCAGATCACATGGATATATTTTCCCCAGCTCACATGGGTATATTTACCCCCAGCTCACATGGATATATATATATTGCCCCCAGATCACATGGATATAATTCCCCCCAGCTCACATGGATATATATATTGCCCCAGCTCACACGGGTATTTTTGCCCCAGCTCACATGGGTTTATTTGCCCCAGCTCACATGGGTATATTTTCCCCAGCTCACATGGGTACATTTTCCCCAGCTCACACGGATACATTTGCCCCAGCTCACATGGATATATATATATTGCCCCAGCTCACATGGATATATATATTGCCCCCAGCTCACATGGGTATATTTTCCCCAGCTCATATGGGTATATTTGCTCCAGCTCACATGGATATATATATTGCCCCAGCTCACATGAATATATATGCCCCCAGCTCACATGGATATATATATTGCACCCAGCTCACATGGATATATTTGCCCCCAACTCAAATGGGTATACAGTATATATTGCCTTAGTGCACATGGGTATATATATTGCCCCCAGCTCACATGGGTATATTTGCCCCAACTCACATGGGTTTATATATATTTTCCAGAGCTCACATGGGTGTATATATTGTCCCCAGCTCACATGGATATATATATTGCCCCCAAGCTCACATGGATATATATATTGCCCCAGCACACATGGGTATATTTGCCCCCAGATCACATGGATATATTTTCCCCAATTCACATGGGTTTATTTGCCCCCAGCTCGCATGGATATATATTGCCCCCAGCACACATGGGTATATTTGACCCAGCTCACATGGGTATATTTGTCCCCAGATAACATGGATATATTTTCCACAGCTTACATGGATATATTTGCCCCAGCTCACATGGATATATATATTGCCCCAGCTCACATGGGTATATTTGCCCCCGGTTCACACGGGTATGTTTGCTCCAGCTCACATGGATATATAAATTGCCCCCAGCTCACACAGGTATATTTGCCCCAGCTCACATGGGTATATTTGCCCCAGCTCACATGGGTTTATTTGCCCCAGCTCACATGGTATATTTCGCCCCAGCTCACATGGATATATTTTCCCCCCAGCTCACATGGGTATATTTGCCTATTGCTCACATGGGTATAATTGCCCCCAGCTCACATGGGTATAGTTGCCCCCAGCTCACATGGGTATAGTTGCCCGCAGCTCACATGTATATATATATTGTCCCCAGCTCACATGGGTATATTTGTCCCCAGATCACATGGATATATTTTCCCCAGCTCACATGGATACATTTGCCCCAGCTCACATGGATATATAAATTGCCTCAGCTCACATGGGTATAATTGCCCCCAGCTCACATGGGTATATTTGCCCATTGCTCACATGGCTTTAATTGCCCCCAGCTCACATGGATATATAGATTGCCCCAGCACACATGGGTATATTTTCCCCCAGCTCACATGGGTATATTTGTCCCCAGATCACATGGATATATTTTCCCCCAGCTCACATGGATATATTTGCCCCAGTTCACATGGATATATATATTGCCCCAGCTCACATGGGCATATTTGCCCCAGCTCACATGGGTATATTTGCTCCAGCTCACATGGATATATAAAGTGCCCCCAGCTCACATGGGTATATTTGCTCCCTGCTCACATGGGTATAATTGCCCCAGCTCACATGGGTATATTTGCCCATTGCTCACATGGGTATAATTGCCCCCAGCTCACATGGTGCATTATGGCGAGTTTGCCGTTATTTTAAAATAATGTGCCTCGCTCACGCTGCCCACCAAGATGCAGGCTACGCGCGAAGCCTATAGCCATCTGCTGTGCGCACTTTCTGGTCTCTTGGTTGTGCATGCAGCCTATAGCCGGCTGCTGCGTGTGCATCCTGGTCTACTGGATGCGCACGCAGCCTCTACCTGGCCGCTGCGAGCGCATCTGGCTCTATAGGATGCGCGTGCAGCCAATACACATCTGCTGCGTGCGCATTCTGTTCTCCTGGATGCACGCACAGCCTCTACCCCTCCGCTGCGTGCGCATCCAGTTCTCCTGGATGCGCGCGCGGCCGACGGGTAGAGGCTGCGCGCATCCGGCGTCTGAAGCTGCGCATCCAATTTCTGTTGGCTGCGCGCGCAGCCAACAGAAAATGGATGCGCGGCGACGGACAAAGGATTTTATAAGTATAGATATATATATATATATTACTACTACAATCATAACGCTAGCGTTAGGGCTCTTCAATGTGAGTGTTAAAGTTAAGTTAAGTGGCCCTAGCGCATGCCCCCCATATTACAATCCGAACACTAACGGGTTAAAAAACCCATTAGCACATCGGGGATTGTGTTTGCTTCCGCGATCTTACTGTACTTTGTACTCCCTATACTTAACTTGGGGAGCGCAAAGAGTAATTAGCGTTAGGATTACAAAGTCCTAACACTAATTACTGCCCCACTGTGGTTAACTGAAAATTAACCACAGCTAGAAGCTGTGCTAACTGATTCCGCCTCTGCAGAATCAGTCAGCACCAGCTGCAAACCCCCCCAAAGTTGGATACTCACCTCTCATTCCGCGGCCCAACAGCGACCCAATCCGCCTCTTCTGGCCACCGGGAGCAGCGCGAGAATGGGGAAAAAAGTCCCCAGTCTCCCTCCGTGATCACTCCGTAGACCAGCAGCTTCTCGCGATTGCGAGATCCTGCAGGACACATGACTCAACAGCACAAGCCTCCATGGAGTCCTATGGACTCCAGCAGGGGATACTCAGGCAGCAATGCTCCGAGTATCTAGGGGCTTAGCGCTGAATCAGCCCCTGTCCCGTAATATGGTGCTAAAATGGGGATGCTAAGGGGAAACCTGCAGCGGGTGTATTGTAATACTGCCCATAGTAGGGTATCTTACATGTAGCTCCTGTTAATCCTTTGAGTTTCTAAATTTCCGCAAATTAGTGATAAGTAAATAATAATGATTTTAACAAGTTTTAACATAGCAACCATATTTAGATTTACTGTACATTAATCATACCAAACATACGAGACCCTATTCTAGTAGAGCCAAAAATAGGTATCCAATATATAAAACTTTGATGTGAGCTCTTGTTGAAGTTAACAATATGTTTATTATAAGGGAGGAGTTTGTGGGCACTCATATTTGTATGGGATTTTTTTGATATTTGGAGGAGAGGTTTTCATTCCCTAAGGGGAGAAATTAAAGATTGTATTTGACCTAAAGTTTCTTGGCAATTCACCAACAGTTATTGGAATTGCATGACCACTGTGTTTTATTCATAAGCTGTAATATGTTTGCTCACTCTCCATGATGAAAAGGTTAGACTTACAAAAAAATATGAACAAATAGAAACACACATATTTATATACGTATATATAATGTATATCAGGGCTCAAAATTTCAGGTCCTGAGCCACTAGCCAGGCCTTAGGAGTTACTCGCCACCAGTTGCCCCACCCAACCCTTACCTTTAACTCTGCCCCTAAACACACACTCTTAAATTATAATTTAATTATTATTAATAACATAACAAAGCTGTTTAAACATAAAGGAAAATGTGTGGTGTGTATAAGCGTATCACAGAGCTCCACAGCAATAAAACTCATGCTCATACACACGGCACATTACTGTGAGTTTTATTGCTGTGCAGCTCTGTGATACTCATATACAGGCACATTACTGTATCAGAGTACCACAGCAATAACTCACAATGTGCAGTGTGTATGCGCGTATCACAGAGCTCCACAGCAATAAAACTCACGGTAATGTGCACTGTATGAGCGTATCACAGAGCTCCACTGCCTTTTTTTTTCAGCCCCTCTAATTCCCCCCCTTTCTCATTAATTTTCCCCTTTGTCTCTCTTTAACCCTGTCTCATTCCCCCCTCTTTCTCGTTCATTTCCCCCTCTTTAACCCCATCTCTCATTCATTTTACCCCTCTCTCTCTCTCTCTCTCATACATTTTACCCCTCTCTCTCATTCATTTTACCCCTTTCTCTCTCTTTACCCCTTTCTCTTTCATTTTATCCCTTTCTCTCTCTTTAACCCTCTTTCATTTTACCCCTTTCTCTCTGTAACCCTCTTTCATTTTACCCCTTTCTCTCTTTAACCCTCTCTCATTCATTTTACCCCTTTCTCTCTTTAACCCTCTCTCATTCATTTTACCCCTTTCTCTCTTTAATCCTCTCTCTCATTCATTTTACCACTCTTTCTCATTCTTTTTCCACCTTCCTCTCCCTTTAACCCCCCCCCCCACAAGCAGTCACTTACCAAGTTTATCAGGAAGACCCTGGTTTCATGCCCCTTGTGCAAAGTATAACCAGACAGATTGTGGCACACTCAATGAACTGGGCCCTATTAGGATATACCCAGCCTTAAAAATAAACCTTACCACCTAGAACACTAGATCCCATCCACCCCCTGTATCCCCCAGACTCCCTCAAATGCCACCTTCTGCATGGAGCTACTGGGTTAACCTCTCACCTGCCGGCCTGCTGTCACTATCTGTGAAGCAAGCCGTCATTAGGCTGAAGAAACAAAACAAACCCATCAGAGAGATAGCAAGAACATTAGGCGTGGCCAAAACAACTGTTTGGAACATTCTCAAAAAGAAGGAACACACCGGTGAGCTCAGCAACACCAAAAGACCCGGGAGACCACGGAAAACAACTGTGGTGGATGACCGAAAAATTCTTTCCCTGGTGAAGAAAACACCCTTCACAACAGTTGGCCAGATCAAGAACACTCTCCAGGAGGTAGGTGTATGTGTGTCAAAGTCAACAATCAAGAGAAGACTTCACCAGAGTGAATACAGAGGGTTCACCACAAGATGTAAACCATTGGTGAGCCTCAAAAACAGGAAGGCCAGATTAGAGTTTGCCAAACAACACCTAACAAAGCCTTCACAGTTCTGGAACAAGATCCTGTAGACAGATGAGACCAAGATCAACTTGTACCAGAGTGATGGGAAGAGAAGAGTATGGAGAAGGAAAGGAACTTCTCATGATCCTAAGCAGACCACCTCAACAGTGAAGCATGGTGGTGGTAGTGTCATGGCGTGGGCATGTATGGCTGCCAATGGAACTGGTTCTCTTGTATTTATTGATGATGTGACTGCTGACAAAAGCAGCAACCAAATGCTGCAGAACTCATTGGACGGCTCTTCACAGTGCAGATGGACAATGACTCAAAGCATACTGCAAAAGCAACCAAAGAGTTTTTGAAGGGACAGAAATGGAATGTTATGCAATGGCCAAGTCAATCACCTGACATGAATCCCATTGAGCATGCATTTCACTTGCTGAAGACAAAACTGAAGGGAAAATGCCCCAAGAACAAGCAGGAACTGAAGACAGTTGCAGTAGAGGTCTGGCAGAGCATCACCAGGGATGAAACCCAGCGTCTGGTGATGTCTATGCGCTCCAGACTTCAGGCTGTGATTGATTGCAAAGGATTTGCAATCAAGTATTAAGAAGGGAAAGTTTGATTTATGATTATTATTCTGTCCCATCACTTTTTGTCCCTTAACAAGTGGGAGGCACATCTGCAAACTGCTGTAAGTCCTACACCGTTCACCTGAGTTGGATGTACATATCCTCAAATTAAAGCTGACAGTCTGCAGTTAAAGCACATTGTGTTTGTTTCATTCCAATTCCATTGTGGTGGTGTATAGAGCCAAAGATGTTAGAATTGTGTCGATGTCCCAATATTTCTGGACCTGACTGTATAGTGCCCCAGCTCACATGGATATATTGCCCCCAGCTCACATGGATATATAGTGCCCAGCTCACACAACATAGAAATATAGTGCCCCAGCTCACACATCATGGATATATAGTGCCCCAGCTCACACAACATGGATATATATTGCCCCAGCTCACACAACATGGAAATATAGTGCCCCAGCTCACACAACATGGATATAGTACTCCAGCTCACACAACATGGATATAGTGCTCCAGCTCACACAACATGGATATAGTGCCCAAGTTCACATGGCTATATTGCCCCTGCTCACATGGATATAGTGCCTCCAGCACACATGGATATAGTGTCCCCAGATCACATGTATATATTGCCCAAGCTCACATGGGTATAGTGCCCCCAGCTCTCACAACCTGCTGCCACGTGCTTTGCTACCTACGAGCGTCCGCCGGCATGAAGCTTGGCCGAGCGCTCGCCTGGGAACCACCTGACCAGCCGCTTCTCGCAAGATCCCGGAATTCACGTGAACTCCGCAATCTCGCTGGTGGATCCCTGCAGCCGCTCATAGGGAGAAAACTACTCGGTGGCCGGCGGTCAATCAAAATAAATTTGTTCGACCAAGGAAATTAACGATTAATCGATTAATTAATCATTAATTTCCGCAGCCCTAATATATATATGTTTCACCAAGAGGGTAGCAATGAACCTTTACTAAGCAGAACAGGCAGTTGCATCTCATTAAAAAAAATACAACAAACTAGGAGGAGAGCTCTCTAATTCATATATACAACATTAACAGTAGGTGACACATTTAAGGATTAAATAGTTTTTAAAGACGCAAACAACTCTTAACCTTTTCAAGATTTTAGCAATTTTAACCCTTTGAAGAATTTTCACAATTGTGTAACCCTAAGCTCTGTTTAAATATAATGGGAATTTAGTTCACAAAATATGGACTTAAATTGCTTCAGCCTTTACATGTGTGAGCTACTGTTAATGTTGTTGAATATATGAATTGGAGTGTTCTCCTCCTGGTCTGTTTATATATGCATTCCCTTTGAAACAGGTCCTCCAATCCTACAGTATCATTATCATGTTGTCAAGTTATGTGTTGTTCAAATGTATTTATGCCTAATGTATTATCCACTTGTCTTCTTGTACAGCACTGCACAATCTGCTTGAAGATATCTACTGGTAAATTAAAGAATAATAATTATAATAGGAAACAGAAACACCAACAGCATATTAGATGACAAACTAATAATGACCAGAGTTGGAGACCACATTGTCAACTACAGGTTAACTGGCAAGAAGCTATTTTTTAAAAAAAATAGAATCTTCCTAAAAGGCTATATTTTAGGAAAGCTTTATCTCACGGTACAGAGATGAAAATATAGGCCTGCATTAGCATAGCAATAGAACGTTGTCAAATTTTCAGCTAGAAATGGTCTGAAAGGGAGTCCCTGGGGATGTGATTTACCCGTCCTCAACATACACCTACATCTCAAAGAACAAAGCATAACATGAACAATTAAACTTTTTTCCTTTTCATGTCCTCATAATGCTGCCATTGTAAGTTGATTTTAATTTAGTCACTGGAACATGAATGTTTTTTTTTTCATTCTTTTCCCAGTGTCATTATGCAAATGATTACAAGAAAATGCATTTGATTTTATAACAGCACATACTCGTTTATAGCAGTCCCATGTAAATGGTTTATAAGAATGCAGACATAAAAAACATACTGAACTGCAATGTTTTCAGTGTTTTGGCACATTTTCTGTCTTACTGGACAAGGGTTATTTAACATTTCTTGTTGACAGTCATGGTCAAAGTCAGAATTTTGGTGAATTTACTGTGATTTTTAATACAAAATACCACTTGTAATATATTCACCCAATTAGGTATTTGTGAAGCATGGCTATTTTTACAATAATCATTTACAATTCCCTGGGCAGTATTCTATACACAATCAGGTCAACCATAAACCAAATCCGTGGGTTGCTAGCAAGGAAGTGGCTTTACGGGCTGAAGTCCTGGATGTAGCACAATACAGCCACGGATAGCAAAATGTTGCTTCACATCAGATTTCAAGAGGCCAGGGACTGGGGATAGATGAGATCCTGTGGCAAAGCAATGTTGGATACATTATGCAAACACTAAGGGCTCTATTCTGTAGTTGGTGCTAAATGTAGCATCTCAATATGTAATCGTTAGCTCTAGGAGAAGTAAGTTTAACCCTTGGCATCGATATTCCTATCTTGACGCTGCAGTCGGGTGAAACAATTTTGCGCCTCGCAGCTTCCCGAGCTTACTGTACTTAAGCGCCTCCTATCCTTAAAATGGTGAGCACAATAGATTTTTAGAGTCTCGACAATTTAGATATTTTACAGTGCCGATGTAATTTATCGTCGGGACGTGTTAGCAAAAATTATACCTCCTAAAAGCTGGTGCTAAATGATTCTGCAAATGCAAAATCATTTAACACGCTCTATACCCCCCAATTAAATCTGATATTCTCCTTTCATCCCATGCAAAAAGGATGGCCCGATCTACCGCTTCTTGTTCCTGAGAGCAGAGTCGGACTGGGAACAAATAGTTCCTAGTCTCCCTCTGTGATCGCTCTGCGGTGCTGCATGATCTCGTGGTCCAGAAGAGCAAGCCTCAATGGAGTAATGTGGATCGCATTCTGCCTGCACATTGCTAAGTCCAGGGGTCAAGTCCTAAAAAAGAAGTGTTGTAACTCATTAAAATATATGTCCCATTTAGCAATTATCATTTCAAACTTACAACAAACACACACTCATACATGATAAATTTATGATGCACCCTTCACCTTTCCAACCTGGTGTTTAAGAGATTTTCTGAGAAGCTTCCACCCTACCTGAATAGACTGCTTCCCCTAGCAGTTCCCTCATCCTATAACCTCCGATCCAGGACCAGCACCTTACTTGCAATACCACAATACAAAAAGAAAGTGTCTTGATCCTAATTTTCCTACAGAGCACCGCAAATATGGAATAACCTCCCAGATACCATCAAATCTTCCCCCAGTCTAAAGTCACTTAAGAGATCTTTATTAACATACCTCTATACAGAATGCACCTGTGAACATGTAACATAATGACTATATTTCCTACATATTTATTTTCTGTTAATCTGTATATTTGTGTGTTAGTTTAGTGTTTTGTGTTAGTGTTAGTTTTAATATCTTGCATTTTCTTACTTTGTTTTTCTGTACCTACTGTAAAAATGTAATGTTTTTGATCCCAGGTCAGACTTGAAAACGAGAGAAATCTCAATGTATCCTTCCTGGTAAAATACTTAATAAATATGACGATTTTAGCAAAAATATTTGATAAATTCTATAATTACTGTGACTTAACAGGGAAAGATATGATTGAATGCCTGAATACAAGCTTTATATTCAGGGTTATTCAGAGAGCACCAAATTGTCACCGACATTTTGGTGCTCTTTGATTCGCCGAACTTTGAGAATCCGATTCGCTGATCCTGCAGTGAATTCAGCATTCATCGCAGGGTCCCTGAAGTGCGGCAAATTGGCCTCCGAACCCTGCCGCCAACCCGCTTGTCAGCCATTGCAGACCCACTGGCCGCTGCTGCCAATCCACTGGACAGCCGTCGACAACCCGCCGGCCAACGCCACCAACCCATCGGACAACTGTCGCCAACCTGCCAAACAGCCGCCAAATGCACCCGTAAGCAGCCGATGAGCTGTTGAACACAGCGCCGACCAGCTGCAGATAAAAGACAACAAATCGCTGGACAGGTAATAAAAAAAAATTATTGAAACTTTAAAAACTTGAAATGATATTTTCAAAAAACTACTGGATGAAAATGCCTGGAATTATCATAAAATGTCCTATGAATAATAATTAGAAGGTCTGTTACAGAAAAAAGAAAAACGCTATTTAAAAAAAAATAATAATAATTTTTGCTGAAAAATGCTTGAAACATCCTAAAAAAAAAAGAGAGAGCCTTCTTGCTGCATATTAAAAGAATAAATGGTTTAATAGATATTAGATAAAAACGGGAATATTTTTAAAATTGAAACCTATGGGATTTGCCTAAATAAACCTGCCGAATGAAACCACCTAACATGAGGACATTTTACTGCTGTTCGGTGTTCTATGAATAAATTAACCATTTCTTCTCTATGGGGATTTTATTGCCGCCAAACAGCACTTTATTTTGCTGGCAGTTTGCCAAATTTTGGCAAACTGCCTGCTTTTTGAGTTGTCGAATCGCCACGAAATTGCACTGTATGGTGAAACTCACTGTTCGATGCAATTTCAGGGCCAGATCGGCTCTCTCTGAATAACATCTAGAACAAATGGCAACTCTCTGCAAAAATACTGGAGGAACTGCGTTTCCATGCATTCCTCATTGACTCAACCCCTAGCTTAATCTTTTTGCACACAATAATTTTGGATTTGCTAGAATCTGTCATATAACTTTATGTCAGGTCTATCTTTCCAGCAATTATTCCCATTTAAGCATTAATATGAGCACATATCACTTTAATTGTGGAACTTTATATATAAGCACTTTAATAATAGGCACTTTATGATTTTTTCAGCTTACAACAGATCTGTGGAAATAATTTAGAACAAGATAAACTACATTTAACATGTTAAAAACTACATTGAAGAGTTTATGGCTGGCTGTCGCACGACCAGAGTCACCCACTGGAAGTGTCTGTGGATGACCCAGGTCGAACGGCGAACAGGCCGCCAAACAACAAAATGAAAAAAGCCGTGTTCCTGGTGCTGAAAGTGGTTTTGGCACCAAGGACAGCACTGTTGAATGCCGCTGGACTGAAGAAAAAAAAACATTGCTGTGTACGTCGAGGAAAATATAGCCTTGTCTTTAAAAATGAGAATCAAAAATTTTGTATAAAAAAATACAGATACCCAAGAAATTCCAAAAAAAATAAAAATAAAATAGACTTTTTTGCTGCGTATGAAAAGAATAAACGGTTGAATAAAAATTGACATCAAAAACGAAAAAAATTTTTTACTTTGATTCTTATGGGCTTCGCTCGTTGAACTGAATCACTTCTCTATGGGACAATTTTCCTGCCATGGAGTGGCAGTTTATCTATACAATTCATCTTTTTTCATGTAAATTGTACCAGATCGTCCCGGCGTTGTCCAACAAATCCCATTGAAATGGGAAAGATTGTTAGTCTACTGTAGTCGCAAAAAAACGTCTGAAGTCGACTGATTGAAGGCAGAGGCAGTGGAAGAGGGCTGAGTTACCTCCATGTTGTAGAATTGGTTGGACGATGACAGACGAGATCAGATGATGGCACCATCGCACAAATACGGACCCAGTGTACGGCCAACCTAAGAGTAATTTGTCACATTGGTACATTGGTAGTAATTTTATTACTTTGCACAGCTTGGTTTCAATGATAGAACACTCCACATTATTTATTATTATTTATTATTATTCCCTTATTTATAAAGCGCCAGCATATTCCGCAGCGCTGTACAATAGGCACAGTATAGACAGGGTTACAATACATTGAACAACATTTGACAAACAGTACAGGAGGAGATGAGGGCCCTATTCCCGTAGGAACCCACAATCTGGGAGGGTTGGGGTTGGAAACAGGAGGAGAGGACTGTAAGGTGAGAGTGATTGATGGTTGTGTCAGTGAGTTGGGTGGTAGGCTTCCCTAAATAGGAACGTTTTAAGGGAGCGTTTGAAGGAAGAGAAGTTAGGGGAAAGTCTGACAGTACGCGGGATAGCGTTCCAGAGAGTGGGGGCTGCGCGTGAGAAATCCTGCAGTCTATCATGGGAGGAGGTGATGCGGGGAGAAGCTAGGCGCAGGTCACTGTTTGATCTTAGGGAGCGGGCTGGGGTGTATTTGGTGATTAGTGAGGACAGGTAGTGGGGAGCTGAGTTAGTGAGGGTTTTTTAGGTAAGGATAAGGATTTTGAACTTAATTCTGCAGTGGATGGGGAGCCAGTGAAGGGACTCGCAGAGGGGAGCGGCAGAGACAGAGCGGCGGGTGAGGTGAATTAGCCTGGCGGAGGCGTTCAGGATGGATTGTAGGGGGGAGAGGCGGGACAGAGGGAGGCCAGATAAGAGATTATTCAATAGTCGAGTCAGGAGATTACCAGGGCGTGTATGAGTTGTTTTGTGGTGACAGCGGTGAGAAATGGCCGAATTCTGGAAATATTACGCAGTTGGTATCGGCAGGAGGAGAAAAGAGACTTGATGTGGGGGATGAAGGAAAGAGCAGAGTCCAGTGTAACTCCAAGACAGCAAACTTGGTTTGATGGGGAGATGGTGATACCCTCCCCCGTGATAGAGAAGTCAGGAGGTGGGGAGGCATTGGAGGGAGGAATAAGTAGGAGTTCAGTCTTTGACATGTTGATCTTTAGGTGGTGGGAGGCCATCCAGGAGGAGATGCCAGATAAACAGTCACTGACTTTTGAAAGGACAGGGGGAGAGAGATCAGGGGTAGAGAGGTAGATCTGAGTGTCATCAGCGTAGAGGTGGTAATTAAAGCCAAAGCTGTTGATGATTTTGCCCAGGGAGGAGGTGTAGATGGAAAAGAGCAGAGGACCAAGGACAGAGCCTTGAGGTACACCAACAGATAGAGGCAATGAAGAGGAGGAGTTACCAGCAAAAGACACACAGAAGGACCTGTGTCAACCCAAGCAAGTGCAGTGTCACCGAGACCCAGAGAGTTGAGGGTCTGTAGAAGGAGGGGGTGGTCAACAGTGTCAAAAGCAGCTGAGAGGTCAAGCAGGATGAGAATAGAATAGTGGCCGTGTTTTTTAGCAGTTAGGAGGTCGTTGGTGACTTTGGTGAGGGCAGTTTCAGTTGAGTGTAGGGGAGGGAAGCCAGATTGCAGGGGGTCAAGTAGGGAATTGGAGGACAGGAAGAGGGAGAGGCGGTTGAAGACTAGTTTTTCTAAGAGCTTAGAGGTAAAGGGAAGCAGGGATACAGGGCGGTAGTTGGATGGAGAGTTGGGATCGAGGGATGGTTTCTTTAGTAAAGGGGTAACTAGAGCGTGTTTGAAGGCGGATGGAAAGGAGCCAGTGGAGAGAGATAGGTTGAAGATGTGTGTGAGAGCAGGGGTGAGGGAGGAGGAGAGGGGAGGAATTAGATGTGAGGGAATGGGGTCGAGCGGGCACATGGTGAGATGTGAGGAGGACAATAAGGAATTGACTTCCTCCTCAGTGGCTGGGAGGAAGCGGCAGAGGGTGGCAGAGGGGACCTGTGGGAGTGGAGGTGGCAGATAACTATCTTGTGTTGGGATGTTGCTTCTGATAAAGTTTTACTGAGGAAGTAGTCTGCCAGGTCTTGAGCGCTGAAGGCAGCTGTGGGGGGAGGTGCAGGTGGGTAGAGGAGGGTGTTGAAGGTGGACAAGAGCCGTTTAGGGTTGGATGACAGCGTAGATATAAGAGATGAGAAGAAGGAGGGCAGAGGTATATGACCGGAGAATAAACTTGAAGTGAACAAAATCAGCTTCAGAGCGGGATTTCCTCCAGGCACGCTCTGCAGTGCAGGAGCATCTTTGCAGGTAGCGAGTCTGGAGGGTGTGCCAGGGCTGAAGCTGGCGGCGTGGGGCCTTACAGAGTCGAAGAGGAGCAAGAGTGTCTAGAGCAGAGATAAGCGTAGTGTTGTAGTGATTAGTGGCAGCATCATGGCAGGTGAAGGATGAGGTGTGAGGGAGGTGGTGAAGTAGGTTGGAGAATTGATGGGGGTCCACAGCATGTAGATTTCTGCGAGTGTGTGCGCGGGGTGGGGGTGCAGGGTGTTTAGGAAGTCCAGATAGGTTGAAAGAGAGAAGGTGGTGGTCAGAGATGGGGAAAGGGCGACAGTTGAACTCAGAAATGGAGCAGAGGTTGGAAAAGACAAGGTCAATAGCGTGACCATTGCGGTGGGTAGGGAGGAGGGAGGATTGTGTGAGTCCAAGGGAGGACGTGAGTGAAAGAAGTTTGGAGGCAGCAGGGGCGGAGGGATCATCAATGGGAATGTTGAAGTCCCCAAGAATTAGGCATGGAAGATTAGAAGGCAGTGAGAAAGCCAGGTAGCAAAATGGTCAAAGAACTAGGAGGTTGGTCCCGGTGGGCGGTAGATGACTGCCGCCCTGAGGGCCAGAGGAGAGAACAGGCGGATGCAGTGTGTCTCGAAGAAGGAGAAAGAGAGGGATGGGGGTGGAGGGAGATGCTGGTAGGTGCAGGTGGGAGAGAGCTGGATTCCGACCCCGCCACCATTTCTCTCACCCGGTCTGGGGTTATGGCTCAAGTGTAGACCGCCATGTGAGAGAGCAGCAACGGAGGCCATGTCAGAGGGAGTTAGCCAGGTTTCAGTTAAAGCTAGGAGGTTGAAGGAGTTTGAAAGGAAGAGGTCATGGATTGCTGTGAGTTTGTTGCACACAGAGCGAGCGTTCCAGAGGGCGCAGGAGAAAGAGGACAGGCGCTGAGGGATTATGGGAATGAGGTTGCTGGGCTTGCAGGGAGGTGATTTATGTGCAATGGAGATAGGATGAGAGGGAAGTATTGGATGTGTTGTGGGGCCAGGGTTAGGGGATATGTCACCTGAATAGAGTAACAGCAGGAGGGTGATAAAGAGAAGGTGGGAATGGGATATGTGTGAGTGGGAGTGATTGGCAGCATGAGAGATAGAAGGAGACCATGTTCTGAGGAAACAAAGGAGCTCATGCGAGGCCATCCTGTGGGACGAGAGGAGGGAGGGAGAGATGCAGATAGTGTAGGGGTCGGTGGTAAAGGGGCAGGAGTTCCATTTAAGGAGAAAAGTAGAAGTAAAGAGTAGAAGCATGAGAGAGAGCATGATATAGACGTGTGTTTACCCAGAGTAAAAAGTGGGCCTTGCAGTTCCTTCCTCAACTCCAGGAAATCAACTCTAAGCATCCACTTAGGATGCCACTTGGGAATGTCACTGGAGCCAAGGCTCAGTGGAGCCACTCTTAGCTGTTATATAGGGCAGACTGATTGCATTCAGTTAAAAGGTAAACACCTGATGATGGATGGGCTGTGTCAATAGGGCAGGAGATTCACATGCTAATTAGCAAAGCAAATGGTGGAGAAAGGAGACAAAAATAAATTAAAAAAAAGAGACCAAGGTAACGATACAATGTGGGTGCCTGCAAATACTGGGTGATAGGGGTCCTACCAGCAGAAGTATGCAGGGGATCAGTTGAGATGTGGGTGTCTGGATACTGGGTGATAAAGTCTTACCAGCAAAAGTATGCAGGGGATCAGTTGAGATGTGGGTGTCTGGATACTGGGTGATAAAGTCTTACCTGTGGAGATTGCATTAATGTAATACACACAGCACAGTGATACAATTCAGCAATAAGTTAGTTGCTAACACAACCTACTCACACGAGTGGACGAGTTGATGTACTAACATGCAAGTGCAAGCACAATGGATCGTGAAACACGACGATATCTGTCCACCGGAAATGGTGTGTGTCTGGTGGAAATATTTAGTATTTTTTTATTATCCTCATGAAAATTCTGTTAGAGAATTGAAACGCCAACAGGGTTTATATTTTAACAAAAGTAAAATTTTATGAAAAGATACGGGGCCGATTCTGGCCTATGAGGTGGAGTAGAGGTAACATCACTGCTCTATAACTGTGGAGAGAGACTGTGGAGACACAGGTTCAATCCCAGCAAGATCACCTCTCCAGTAAGTGTCCTGGGGCAAGACAGCTAACGGTACATACTAGCCACCCAGAACATACTAGAAAACGAGAGAAATCTCAACGTATCCTTCCTGGTAAAAATCCTGTCCCAAAGAAAGGGAGATGTAAGGGAGAAATTCATTGCTAGCCAATTTCCCGTATTGGCTCTTTGTTACCAAGCTTATTCTGTGCCAGCGTGTGGGACTGGATTAATTGTGAGCTGCAGTCAGATACCAGCATTGACACTGTGTGGTGCCACAGGTATCAGCTCCCGGAGTCCATAGGACACCATGGAGCCCAGCACATTCCTGTGTGAGCTCTGCAAGAGCTCAATAGTGTAGGGGCTGTGGAAAAAGCCATGCTTGAACATTGGGAACTAGCTGTTAGCAGCTACAGGAAACAGTGGATCCTCTGCACCGTTGGACCGGAGAAGTGTAGAATATTTTGGTGGGGTTAACTGGAGGCATTAAGTGATTTAGCAAAAGCAAAATCACCTAACACCAGAGTTTAAGAGTCAGTATTCATTTCTGAATACTGTCTCGTTTTAGAGGAGAATGAGCTATGTTGGAATAGCTTGTTCTCGTCTAGGTAGATGTTAATTAACATCCTATATAAGGTATAGGAGATATTAATTTACAGTATGCAGTCTGAGCAAAGTGCTGGAAGGTTTGGACCTTTGGGAACTAGCTAGCACCAATGGGTCTCAGTGCACGTTATGTTCAAAGCCATTGGATTGTCAGCCTCCCAGCAATCATATGATAAATTGCTGCTTACAGGAGGTAGGACACAGTATGTTCCTTCAAGACCAGAGGGAGTCTGATGCTGGATTCCAAGTATGCTTAAAACTAAACCAAAGGCTTAAAACGGAATGGGGTAATGAGGGGGTCAGAAAGAATTAGTTTTTAACACCTCCATTTTTAAAAGTCTCCTGTCTTACCCTAGAGTATACCTTTGAGTTCCAAAGTGGTGTGAAATATTTGATGATATCGAAATTTGATGAAATTCTAATTGGGTAATATGACTGCTGCTATCACCCTAATGCATGACGAAGATGCTCTGGTATTAAAACACTCCTGAATGCACTTGTTTGATGTTAGATTAGCCCCTTCACTACCGAGACTGAGATATCTCAAGCTTCAAAGGCACCATCCGGTGCTGATCTGCAGACCAAAAAGCAAATGAAATTTGTTTGCTGCAAAGGAATTCCATTTGCTTTTGGGTTACAGAAGGTGCCCCCAAACTGTGGGCATAATTGGATTTCTGTCTGTCTTGCCCTTTGTGCTCCCCTGGCTTTGTCATCCTTTGTGAGGGCTTTTCCCTAGTTAGAGGCCAACTGAAGGACCTACCCCAGCTTAGTATTCCATTTAGCTTTCTTCCATGCCCTCCTGTCCCTCGTGTTTCAATCTGGTTCCCTTCTTGTCTGGAATCTGAATTGAATATCTGTCCTGTATCAAGCCAGCAGCTAACCTGCCTAAAGGGCTACATTCCTCCATGTTCCGAGCCACCACGAAGACCCAAGTAGGTGGCCTGCATGACTTTAGAACAGGTCAATTACTGCCTGCAGGTAAGCTTGCTGTGTTCAAGCCTGTGCTCCAAATAATGCTTAACTTGCTTAAGGAACTTAAGGAGTTTCAGAGGTTAATTGTATCCCTGAATGTGGAGGATTATGCGGTTCCTCCCAGCAGGACCTCTGCGGAACCTCCCATTTCTGAGAAAGAAAGGCGCAGATTATTTAACCTGTTATTACGGTGCTGCAGCAAACCATAAAGTATATTTTTGTCCACTCAAACCCAGACCCAGCATGTCCTGTCATTAGAAGGGTTAGTCCCTTGTATCCATGTCTTGCAGCTGAAGTGCTGACTTTAACGCTCCCAAAGGAGCCATGACATTCAGGTCTTTTTTTCTTTTTTGTGTAAAATATTTTTATTGGCAAAGTATAAAATACAAGTCGCATAAGAGACAATATTGTCACAATAATGTAGAATACAATCAAAGTGCCTCTTGGTCATAAACAGTGCCGAAATTTTATAATATAACAAATTCTAAATTAACTCTAACTAAAAAGGTGATCATCGTATCCTTAAATAAACAGCAGTAAAGCTAGTACCAGAATGGTATGTCAAGACAACACAGCCCAGGCTTGGATCTAAATTCACCTCTGACCCTCCATAACCGGTCGATTATCTTTACGAGACCTCTTGTTCCCCCACCAGTGGCCTGTCTGAGACCGTTATTGAGCGAAGGTTCGAGGACCATGGATGCCAGATCACATAAAATTCCTCATATTTACCCAAACTATAGTAGTGCGCTTCTTCTAAAGCTCTGACCCCCTCCACCCTCAGAACCCAATCCCTGATGGTGGGTGCACATTCCCTCCTCCAATATAATAGAATCAGTGCCCTCGCTGCGGTTAACAGAATTGCCAGAAGCGAGTTTTTAAAGGAGAGCATCGAAAAGGGCAGTACATTAAACAAATAGGCAGAGGGAGTAAATTCCACTTCCAGGCCCCCTAAACGCGATATCTCGTGTGCAACGTCTGACCAGAAGTTTTGAATTTTCAGGCAAGTCCACCATATGTGGACATAGTTACCTCTGGCCACTTTACACCTCCAACAGATATCAGGCAACAATGGATCCATAGCATGTAAAACAGACGGGGTAATATACCATCTCATAAACAATTTACAGTTCGATTCACGAAGCGCCTGACTCCTGGACGCAGAGTATGTAAATTCGAAAGCCCTGGACCATTCCTCAGCCGAAATATCTACTCCTAAATCTGTTTCCCACTTAAGTAGCAACAGAGAATCAATTTTATAGGCCCCTCTCATTATGTATGAATAAAGATTCGAGACAATATGTCCATATCTATTCTTATCGGTACAGAAGGTCTCAAAGGGGGCCAATGGAGGCAACCCCTCTGTCAACCACGTAGTAGAGCGAATAAAGTGACTTAGTTGGGCATATTGGAACTTCACCATAGACTTGTTCGCTATTTCTGGGGCCACCAATCAGTCCAGGGGGAGCAATCTGTCGTCTTCCACTACTGCTTCTAGCGGTATATACGGTTTTGGTAGTAACCCATCCAAAAATGTCAGGGTCAGTCCCGGTGGGAACAGGGGATTGTGAGTCAAAGGTGTCAAGCGGGAAGTCAGTGTAGTCAGTCCTAACGCCACTCCATGTTTCCTCCACAGCCTTAGCAGTGTGCTCAGTAGCGGGTGTGACCGAAGCCCCAGGTTTGCCAGCGATGCCGACTGCCAGGGCAAGGAGGACAATGGCCAAGCAATTCCTGCCTGTAACACATTTTCCCAAAGCTTACCCATCGTTCCTTTGGCCAAGCCGTATAGTATAGAAAAAACCGCTGCTAGATAGTAAAAATAAGCATGGGGCAGGCCCAGACCACCCCTTCCCACCGGTCTTGTCAATTCACTGTAAGATATCCTCGACCTCTTCCCCCTCCAAACATAGCCTGTAAATGTCTGTCGCAAATCAGAGAAAAATGTCTGAGGTACAGTAATAGGGAGGGTTTGGAACAAATATAACAGTCGAGGTAATATATTCATCCGTAAGACATTGATCCATCCCAACCATGAAATATGGGGTAAGTTCCAGTTACAAAAGTCCCCCTTGATCTGTTGCAACAGAGAAACGTAATTCAACTGAAATAATTTGTCTAGGTCCGACGATAAGCGTATTCCTAAATATTTAAGTCCCTCCGGAACCCACCGCATTCCATAGGTATGACGAATACTCTCAGTCACGACTCGTGAAAGGTTTACCCCTAAAAACTCACTCTTCAGCATGTTAATTTTATATCCCGAGAAAGCTGCGAACGCATCTAATTCCGTCATCAAAGCCGACACCGATGAAAGGGGATCCGTCAAGGTGAACAACAGGTCGTCCGCAAATGCGGCCACCTTGAGCTCCTGTCCCGGAACAGTTACTCCTCGAATCGCCGGATTATCTCTAATCGCTTGCAATAGGGGTTCCAGATACAGCAGGAACAGGAGAGGGGACAGAGGGCACCCCTGTCGAGTCCCATTATGTATCGTCAACGGAGTCGATTGTCTGCCATTAACCCGCACTCGTGCCTGAGGGCAGTCATACAGCGCCCGCAACCACGAACACCATCGATCACCAAAACCCATCCTCTCCAACATTCGAAAAAGATAAGACCAGTCCACTCGGTCAAACGCTTTTTCAGCGTCAACCGAGAGGACTAACAAAGGCTGATCCATCCTGGAAGCATGATGGATGAGGGAGACGGTACGAATAGTATTATCACGGGCTTCCCTGCCCGGTACAAAGCCCGTCTGGTCTCGGTGAATCACTGAAGTCAGGAGAGGCTTAAGTCGTAAAGCCAGTATTTTCGTAAACAATTTTAAGTCAACGTTTATTAAAGATATGGGTCTATAATTAGCGCAATCTAACGGGTCTCTATCCAGTTTCGGTATCACAGAGATAGAGGCGAGGAGCGTCGCAGGTGGAATAGGAAAGGTATCCGAAATAGAGTTAAAAGCTTTAACAAATCTAGTGCCCAGAATAGACCCGAAAGTCCTATAATATAGCACCGTAAACCAGTCAGGGCCCGGGCTTTTACCCAAGGGCGTTAATTTTAAAGCCTCCGTAAATTCCTCTAATGTAAGCGGGATATCTAATTGTCGGCTAACATTACGCGGTAAAGTAGTTTTAATCATCTTAGCCAAAAATTAGTCCACTATATGCTCAGGGAGCCTACTCTCATCAATATTATATAAAGTTTGGTAATAAGCATGGAAGGCTTCTGCAATGTCTCGGGTCGTATTGACCTCGGATCCCGTGCTAGTACGCAGTTTCGGGATAAAAGTAGCTTGATATCGTTTCTTCAGAGCACGTACAAGTAGCCTGCCACATTTATTCCCTTGGGAGTAGTAAGCATATTTCGTCAGTGTAAGGGCCCGCGCCACCTGTGCATTCGTTAATTTAGCTAAGTCAGCTCTTAAGAGAACTAATCGTCAGAATGATTCAGGATCTAGGTCAGATTTATGCATCAGTTCTACGGCCGTGATCTCCCTCAGCAATTCCTCCGTTCTGGCGGTCCTTTCCTTCTTGCGCCTGGAGCCCAACTGGATAAAAGCACCTCTCAACACACACTTGTGAGCCTCCCAAACCGTCGCGGGTGTTACATCATCCGTGTCATTTTCAAGGAAGTAATTCTCTAAGGAGGCAGTTACCTCCGCTCGCGTCATGGGATCAGATAGCAATGACTCATTCAAACGCCAGGCATTCTCTGTTCGCACTAAATTAGGTAGGGCTAAAGATAACAGAAGGGGTGCATTACATTCAATAAAAAATTTTTTGCAAGGGGGCAGAAAATATCAAAAAAGCGTATAAACTTTCAAATGACAATGGCAGCAAAAGCAAGGGCTTCCCTCACGGTTCTGGGTCTGGCTCAGAAGGGGTCGCTGTAGAGGGCTTGCCTTTATGTTTTTTTTTCACCTGTTGAGTCCAGCGGGGTCGCTGTGGGAAGGGTAGAGTGTTAGATGGCGACGGCGAACCATACCAGTCTGGGATGTCGACTTCTGGGAGTCCAAAAACACGCACAAAGTCCGGAATGTCCACAGGACATGCAACAGAATGAACTTGGTTGTTATGCGTCACCTGTAAAGATAGTGGGAATCCCCATCGGTAACGGATATCACGTTCCTGGAGCGCTTCAGTTAACAGTTTCAGAGCCCTCCGTGCCTGTAAAGTGGTCCAGGAAACATCTTGGAAGAAAAGTATCACTTGACCGTCCACTTTAATTTCCGAAGTTTTGCGTGCTGCTCTGAGAATTTCCTCTTTCAGTGTAAAATCTTGCAAGCGACAGATAATATCACGAGGTGCGTCATTTTGTGATCCCCTCGGCCGCAGTGCACGGTGAGCTCTATCCAGAATTAATATTTCCTCTCCAGATCGACCCAGGATATCATTAAACAGACCACGGAGTAGCTCTTTAATATCTTCCCTGTCAGAGTCTGCTTCCGGGTAACCCTTTATGCGGAGATTGTTTCGTCTGCCTCTATTATCAACATCATCCAGGTGTCTATGCAGCGTGGCCAACTGTTTAGCTTGCGTCAGCATTTGACCATTTAAACGTTCCACATGAGAAAATAACGCATCTCTGTCCTCTTCCAAGTCCACTACGCGGCCTCCCAACTGCTTCAAATCAGACCCCAGTTCATCAAATTTAGTATTAAAATTGCGCTCCATTTGAGTAAACTGATCAGCCAAATCCGTTTTGGTCGGCAAACTCTGTAATAAGGCACGCAGTTCGTGGTCCATATCGCTCCCTTTTATTGCTGAATCTAATCGTGGCAGGGAGGCCTCTTGATCTGAGTCGCCGGGCGCCATTTTGGAGCCCTTACCGGAGGTCCGCGGCTGAGATTTATCTCCCAAGAACGGTAAAATGGAGGATCGGCGTTGGGTCCACGCAGTCCCCGAGAGTCCTGGGGTAGCTAGTGTCTTTTTCCGCTGTGCCATTGCTGTTATTTCTGCCCCGAAATGACAATCTGTGCACTCGGACCTGGGAGCTCAGCACTCACACATCCAGCTCTCTCTGTGTTCCGGCCACGCCTCCGACATTCAGGTCTGATGCTGGGCCATCTGTTTCTATGCTATGCAGGGGGGTTGCAAGTTCCATGTGTCTCAGTAAAACCAAAATTGTTCAGCGCCATGGCAAACTCCCTGCTTCCATGTTACACAGTGGATCACTGTTTCTCAGAGCCTGCAATGGGTTAAGTGTCCAGGGTGGTGTTGCTGCCACAAGTGTCCAGGGTAGCGATGTTGCCACAAGTGTCCAGGGTGGCGCTGTTACTACAAGTATCCAGGGTGGCTCTGTTGCCACAGGTACGCAGTGTAACAGTGAGACTGTCTGTTCTAAGAATTGTAGTGTGCTCATTGTGCCTATGTCCCACAGTGGAGCCACTGAAGTGCATCCCCTGTTAACTTGTGACTGCCCTGCCCATGCCAAGCAGCGAGGCTGCTCTGCCCATGCTAAGCAGCGACTGTGCCTACGTCCCACAGTGGAGCTTCTAGTTCTGGTAGCTATACCACAGGTACAAAGTCTGGCAGCATGCCAGTTGTATCTAGTCCTGGCAAAGTGCCAGCTATCTCCGATCAGTGGCGGAAGTACCAGGGTCGCAGCGGTCGCAGTTGCGACCGGGCCCTGGCATTCCGCCACTGGAGGGGGGCCCAGCGCCGCCGCCAGATTCCGGCAATCAGCACCGGAATCTGGGAGCCGCGTGCTGGCCGTCCCTCTCCCTACGCGAGCGGCCGCTGACATGCAGCTTGGCCGCTCACGTGGGAGAGAAACCACCTGACCAGCGCACGAGACCTCGCAATGATCAGGTGGTTTCCGGCGAGCGGCCAAGCTGCATGTTTCCAGCGGCCGCTTGCCAAGGAGGAGAAGACGCCGACGGAGCCTGCCCTGGGCCTGGGGCCAGCAGAGCAGGTAAGAGCTGGGCTGGGGGCAGTATATCCATGAGCTGGGGGGCAGAGCTGGGGCAGTATATGCAGAGTTGGGGCAGTATATCGATGAGCTGGGGGGCAGAGCTGGGGCAGTATATCCATGAGCTGGGGGCAGAGCTGGGGCAGTATATCCATGAGCTGGGGGGCAGAGCTGGGGCAGTATATCCATGAGCTGGGGGGCAGAGCTGGGGCAGTATATCCATGAGGAGCTGGGGGGCAGAGCTGGGGCAGTATATCCATGAGCTGGGGGCAGAGCTGGGGCAGTATATCCATGAGCTGGGGGCAGAGCTGGGGCAGTATATCCATGAGCTGGGGGCAGAGCTGGGGCAGTATATCCATGAGGAGCTGGGGGCAGAGCTGGGGCAGTATATCCATGAGCTGGGGGCAGAGCTGGGGCAGTATATCCATGAGCTGGGGGGCAGAGCTGGGGCAGTATATCCATGAGCTGGGGGCAGAGCTGGGGCAGTATATCCATGAGCTGGGGGGCAGAGCTGGGGCAGTATATCCATGAGGAGCTGGGGGGCAGAGCTGGGGCAGTATATCCATGAGCTGGGGGCAGAGCTGGGGCAGTATATCCATGAGCTGGGGGCAGAGCTGGGGCAGTATATCCATGAGCTGGGGGGCAGAGCTGGGCAGTATATCCATGAGCTGGGGGGCAGAGCTGGGGCAGTATATCCATGAGCTGGGGCAGAGCTGGGGCAGTATATCCATGAGCTGGGGCAGAGCTGAGGCAGTATATCCATGAGCTGGGCATATCCATGTGCTGGGGCAGTATATCCATGAGCTGGGGCATATCCATGAGCTGGGGCATATCCATGTGCTGGGGCAGTATATCCATGTGCTGGGGCAGTATATCCATGAGCTGGGGCAGTATATCCATGTGCTGGGGCAGTATATCCATGTGTTGGGGCAGTATATCCATGTGTTGGGGCAGTATTTCCATGAGCTGGGGGCAAAAATATCCATGTGTGAGCTGGGGCAATATATCCATGTGTGGCCTGGGGGCAATATATCCATGTGTGGTCTGGGGGCAATATATGTCCATGTGAGCTGGGGGCAATATATGTCCATGTGAGCTGGGGGCAATATATATGTCCATGTGAGCTGGGGGCAATATATATATCCATGTGAGCTGGGGGCAATACTATCTTTTTTATATTGCAGAAAAAAAAAAGGTAAAAATATGGATCTTTTTTTGGGGGGTTGGGGGGGCACTTCGTGGATTCTTGCACCGGGGCCCTCAGGTTTCTAGTTACGCCACTGTCTCCGATACTGGCGACAGGCCAGAAATGTCTTGTCCTGGCGATATGCCAGGGGTCCCAGTGCCTGACAATATGCCAGGGGTTCCAGTGCCTGGCTGTATGTCAGGGGTCCTAGTCTCTGGCTGTATACCAGAGGTCCCAATGCCTGGTTGTATGCCAGAGGTCCCAGTGTCTGGCTTGATCCCAGAGGTTCCAGTGTCTGGCTGTATGCTAAAACTAAGGGCAATATGGTACATGAGAAAGAAAAGTAAAATAATGGCACTTTTCTACAGCTTTTGTGTACTTTGAGAGAAATGAGGATAATGGTTTTTAGAAATGATGTATATGTTTTGAAATATAATATCAGGTCTATTCAAAGAAAGGTGAACATCAGGAGAATGACTGGAGAAGTGAAATTCTAGGTCAAAATAGCTAAACCAAAAAATTTCTCCCATTTATCTCACTTTCTAAACCAGCTATTTGGTCTAGATTGTTCTTTTCCCTTGCCAGTTCTCCTAGTTTTCACCTTTCTCTGAATAACCCTGTATGTAAAAAAGAATAACAACTCTCAAACATGCACAAATAGTAATTATGCAATCGGAAGTATAAACCAACGTTATTAATTTCTTATATATAAGATGAATCACAGCCTGAATATATATATATCTTACATATATTATATAAATAAAGAGATATTCCAAAAAGAAAACACAAAAACAGAGATACTTTGAATCATTTCAATCAATTCATATCAAAGATAGAGTGAAATAAACGAGAGAATGGCAGAAATCTTGCTTATCAATGAAGCCTAATTTATATCACTTTTTATGTATTGCTATTATTATTTACAATTTCTATAAGACATATGCACAGCACAAAATTTCGTTTTGAACTAATGGATTAGTCCTAAAACGCAATTCATTTAGTTGCTAAAGAAATTCGTTTTCAGTTCTGTAGTATGAAAACTAATTTCATTCATCCGAAAACCAGCAGATACAACTACTATTGTAGTGGCTCCTCAGAGGGCTGAGATCGCTGCTTGTTACAGTATCTCTCACTCTCAGCACAATGTGTCAGGCAAAGCTGTTACAGTAACTGACTGCTGCTCATCACAGCGCTCAGAGTTTCAGTAAAACTAGTAAATAATATTTTTATATATAAGAGTTTATAACAATATTATTTCCTTGTTTTACTGAAACTCTGAGCGCTGTGATGAGCAGCAGTCAGTTACTGTAACAGTTGAGCCTGATACATTGTACTGAGAGATAATATAACAAGCAGTCGATCTCAGCGCTCACAGCCACTGGATTTAAAGGGCTCAAAAAAATGCTCCTCTCTGTATAATGTATAGAACATCCTCCTGCATTAATACCCCTCTCTGTATAATGTAGATAACATCCACATGCATAAATTAATACCCCTCTCTGTATAATGTATAGAACATCCTCCTGAATTAATTAATGTCCCTCTCTGTTTAGAACATCCTCCTCAATTTATACCTTTATCTGTATAATGTATATAACATCCTCCTGCATTAATACCTCTCTCTGTATAATGTATAGAACATCCTCCTGCATTAATTAATGCCCCCCTCTCTGTATAGAACATCCTACTGCATTGGCATGTGGAGGGTGCAGAACTTCGGAATGCAATGCTTATCCAGCACAAGAGAGGGAACGTTTACTTAAACTTTGTATCTCTGTAGGGGAGACAGACAGAATTATAAAAGCAGGGGAGAGGGAAAATATTAACGTAAA
Source organism: Leptobrachium leishanense (assembly GCA_009667805.1). Lineage (NCBI taxonomy): Eukaryota > Metazoa > Chordata > Amphibia > Anura > Megophryidae > Leptobrachium > Leptobrachium leishanense. The sequence goes on along the minus strand of CM019064.1, from coordinate 108,491,867 downwards.
TCAGTCTGAAAGCTCAGAGAAGAAATGACTGGTGCAAATTTATTTTTATAATAAAATAAAGCACTTTAAATCCAGGGGAAACATTCAAATAAATTACACTGAAGGCTCATAATGACAGAGTAACTGTGAGAGCTGGATACTAAATTAGTAATTGAATTTAAGCAAGCATGGGATAGGCATAAGGCTATCCTAAACAAAAGATAAATCCAGGTTAAGTATCCATGTAATTGGGTAGACTAGATGGGCCGAAAGGTACTTATCTGCCGACATTTTTCTATGTTTCTATGTTTCTATCAGACGTAAAAAAAAAAACTTTATAACAAGCAGCACTGGGAGAGGAGAGGGACTTTATATAAAACGTGTATTATAGATGAGGAAAGGGGGTTAGTGCTCCTGGATAATATAAAATGTATCAGACCTAAGCCCCTATTATGCAGAGCGGGAGGGGAGATAACACACGTTTTATAAAGTCCCTCTCTTCTCCCAGCGCTGCTTATTATAAAGGGTTTTTTTTACTATCCAGCCCTCTGTCATTAGCTTTCAGTGTGATTAATTTGAATGTTTTCTTTCTCCAGCTGCTTTTACCATCTTGTCTGCCTCACACAGGGTTATCCAAAGAGATCCGAATTGCTTGAGAAAGGTAACCGAACGCTGAAAATCAGCGTTCGGTTTCCTTTCCTGGCCATTCGGCTATCCAGAGAGCAGGCAATTCGCCAAATCCTGGCGAATTGCCTGCACATACAGTGCCTGTTCGGTGCCTGTTCGGGGGCAGTGAAAACCCCATAAAAAAGCACTGCTTCGGCTATTCAGAGAACACAAACCAGCAGTGAAAGGTTCCCCTAATGCCCTGCCATTCGGTGGTTTAATTCGGCAAATTTCTTCAGGAGAATCCCATAGGCTTCAATGTTAAAAATATTCCCGTTTTAATTCAATATCTAATAAACCATTCATTATAAAATTCTGCAGTAAAGAGTCTCTTTAGTTATAGATTTTTTAGGATACTTTAAGCATTTTTCTGATTTTTTTTTTTTTAAAAGTCTGATTTATTTATTTCAGTTTCCTTATTTTTTTTTGTAACAGCCCTTTTTATTCTCATTCCCTGGACCTCCTGTGACCTGTGAATTTCAGACATTTTCGCTCAGTAGTTTCTTTGCAAACAGCGTTTCAATTTCACATTCATACAAACTGTTTTGCTAATTTATTCACCTCCCTCTGTCTGCGGTGTTGGCTGCTTCGACTGTGTGTGATCGGCTCCTGCTCGGGCTTTTCGACGGGTTTATCCAGATGTTTTTGAGGGTTTTCGGCGTGCATTCGGTGGGTTTTGCGGTTAGTTTTCGTCGGGTTTGCGGCAGCTTTTTCCTGCAATTCGGGGGCCCTGTGGTGCTTGCTGAATACAAGGGTCACCGAAAAGGGATCGGCAAAAGGAACCGAATTGAAGAGAACGAAAAGTCACCGAACGTGCGGTGACTTTTCGAATCTCTTTGGATAACCCTGACAGATATGCAAGAGTTAAGTAAAGGTTTCCTCTCCTGTGCTGCGAGTGAGTATTCTGGAGCTCTATCACTGTCAGATTTTCGGGTAGGGGTCGGGAAGGATTACGCATACAAACCTTTTCTGTAGCTTTGCGATGTTGCGCTCTTCATTGCTGGTCTCCTTCACTCATCAATGTAATATCACAAAAAGGACTGAAACTAAAATGTAGTGCATTATTTTTTAGTTTCTTTCGTTTTTTTGTACTGAGCAGTTTCGTTTCTCTTGAGTCATGCGAAAACTAAATTATCCCAAAATTCGGACTAAATCGTTTTAGTACTAAAATGAATGCACATGTCTAATTTCTATATATATATTCCTATGGTATACACTATATGCAACACAGTATAAGATAAAACCAGAGGTAGTGGATCTGAAAGATCATGTTGGGATGATAGATCCCAGAAAATAGAGCTTGTATCTTTAATTTGGTTTGACTTCCTGATCTATCCCTGGACCAGACATGCATTTCTTCTGTAATCTCTAAAAGGATGCAATCTATGGTGGACTTTTTTACTATATGATTGGGTATAATCAGTATTTGAACTAAGGGTTGTCTACTATTTTAAGTTACACTATTAAATGTTAGAATTATTCTGCGCTCAACTTTTTCTTCACTTTCACAAGCAGCTAGACTTACAGGGTTGTCGGTGACATTTTGGTGCTCTCCCGTTCCCCACACGTCAGCTAGTCCGATTTGCCAACCCTGCGGTGAATTCAGTATTCACTGCAGTTTCCCAAAGTGTAGGGAACAAGCCGCTGAACGCATCTGAAAAACCACCGCAAAACCGCCGACCGCATCCAAAAAACTGGCAAAAACCCACCTAATCTATCTGAATAAACACCGAAAACCTACTGAATGCATCTGACGATCCGCTGCAAAACCGCCAGCTCGATCTGAAAAAAGCGGATGACCCGCCAAACAGAACCGCCTGAAAAAGCTGAAGAAATAATGCAACTTTTAATTACAATAATATTTAAAGTCCTATGAATAATAATAAAAAGGTCTGATACAGAAAAAAACACTATTTTTTTAAAAAAAATCGAAAAAAAAACCATATTGCATAAAAAATCCAGAGAAAAGTCTATCAGGGTTATTCAGAGAGCGTGAAAAGCAGGAGAATGATTGGAGAATGAAAAATTCTAGGTCAAAATAGCCAAACCAGAAAAATTCTCCCTTTCATCTCACTTTCCAAATCGGCTATTTTGACCTAGAATTTTTCATTCTCCAATCATTCTCTAGTCATTCTCCTGCTTTTCACGCTCTCTGAATAACCCTGTAAAAAATCCTAAAAAATAAATTATTCTTTTCACTTGCAGCAAAAAGTTTGACAGTTTAATAAATATTTAATAAAAAAAGATTTTTTTTTACATTGCAACCTATAGGATTCAGCCACTTAAACCTGTCGAATGAAACCAACAAAAATCAGGGCATTTCACTTCCATCAAAGATCTTCGTATTTCACTGGCAATTCGCCAATATTTGGTGAACTGACAGCTTTTTGATTAGTCGAATGGCCACAAAATTGCACCATACAGGGAAATTCACAGTTTGGTGCAATTTCAGAGTCAATTCAGCTCTCTTTGAATAACCCCTGTAGTGCTCCAAAGAACCCCCTTCCACCCTCTCAGAAGTTTAGGATTTTGATGAAACAATGCTTAATAACTCATTGTGCCATCGCCTCCACACTTGCTGGCATCATGGGAAAAGAGATAGTGAGTTAGTGCAGCATCATTGTTTATTTTATAATTGAAAAGTGGACAATAGTGTTGCATAAGAAAAAAAGAATAGGAATTGATATACTGTATTTATATATTTTTTTTCCATAAAACCTGCCTATATTTGGAAAAATTGGAAAGGCCATACCCGAGATTCTTAGTATCTCCTATCCAAAGGACCCCTGACTCTCCTACTTAAGGGATTCCCTGCCCGGCCAGGGGGAGGTACCATTTCTGAAATCTTCGCACCTATTCGGGTCCCGCAGGCATGTCAGCCCCATGCAGGAGCAGTCGGCACTAGATCTTCAATGCAACGATCGGCTGAGTACTTCCTCCATATTCAAGTGGGAAAGCAGAGGACACTCTCTGCATTCTGTCTGCAGTGAAGATGCAAATCACTTAGTAGGAGAAACAACTGTATTAACAACATGTGTAGTATTTGTATATTGATAAAGTATTGTATGTAGCTAGCCTAATCTATTTTGATAAGATTTACCTTGTAAGATCATAATTTAAGAACCAAAAATATGAAAACAACTGCACAATAGAGTACCTAAGCCAAAGTATGATGGTGCTCTGGGTGGGTTTTTTTGGGGGGGTCGAGTGTGGTGTAGAAGGTGTTGGCAATGGTCAGTAGTGGCGAGTACCTTTCTGAGCTGACTAATGACGTAGGGCTACATTACAATCCCCGCATTAAAACAGCAGCACTAGGGAGAAAAAACTGCGCCTGCAGTTTTCTCCCTACCGCCCCCGTTTTAACAGGGGATTACAATGCAGGCGCTTAAAAAGCTGCCTGCATTGGTAGCGGGCACTATGCCCCGGGAAGCACGTGGCAGTGCTGAGCGCCGCCTTGAGCGTCCACTCGATGGAGTCCATAGGACTCTATTGAGCCAGACGCCGGCGATCACATGAGCTGCCAGATCTCGCTTCGCGAGATCCGGCCGGTCAACGTAGTGATACGCGGGGGGAGACTGAGGAACATTTTCCCCCAGTCTCTCCCTGCTCCCGCCGGACAGAGGGGGCAGTTGGAGCCGCGGTCCTCGCTGTGGAACAGGAGGTGGGTATCTGTTTTTTTTGTTTTTATGGATGGTGTTAACGATTCTGCAGAAGTCCTGGCTGTGGTTAACTTTTCACAAACCACAGCTGGACGTTAATCAGCGTTAGGACTTTGTAATCCTAACCCTCATTAACACTTTGCTCTCCCCATGTTAAGTATAGGGAGCGCAAAGTACAGTAACCTCGCGCTGAAAAGCGCAATGCACTAGACATGTGCATTCGTTTTAGTACTAAAACGATTTAGTCCGAATTTTGGGATAATTTAGTTTTAGTATGACTCAAGAGAAACGAAACTGCTCAGTACAAAAAACGAAAGAAACTAAAATAAAATGCACTACATTTTAGTTTCAGTCCTTTTTGTGATATATATTGATGAGTGAAGGAGACCAGCAATGAAGAGCGCAACATCGCAACATCCGAAGTTCTGCACCCTCCACATGCCAATGCAGGAGGATGTTCTATACAGAGAGGGACATTAATTCAGGAGGATGTTCTATATATAATACAGAGAGGGGTATTAATTAATGCAGGTGGATGTTGTATACATTATACAGAGAGGAGCCTTTTTTTTTTGCCCTTTAAATCCAGTGGCTGTGAGCACTGAGATCGGCTGCTTGTTACATTATCTCTCAGTACAATGTATCAGGCTCAGCTGTTACAGTAACTGACTGCTGCTCATCACAGCGCTCAGAGTTTCAGTAAAACAAGGAAATAATATTGTTCTAACGTCTTATATATAAAAATATTATTTACTAGTTTTACTGAAACTCTGAGCGCTGTGATGAGCAGCAGTCAGTTACTGTAACAGCTTTGCCTGACACGGGGCAGTATTACAATGTTGGTGCTAACTTAACCAGAGCTGTTGTAACTGGAAACCTCCATAGGCTATAATAGCTCTGGGAAGTTTACAACAGCTCTGGTTATGTTAGCACCAGCTATATAATGGCCCACATTGTGCTGAGAGTGAGAGATACTGTAACAAGCAGCGATCTCAGCCCTCTGAGGAGCCACTACAATAGTAATTGTATCCACTGGTTTTCGGATGAATGAAATTAGTTTTCATACTATAGAACTGAAAACGAATTTCTTTAGCAACTAAATAAATTGCATTTTAGTACTAATGCATTAGTTCAAAACGAAATTTTGTGCTGTGCACATGTCTACAATGCACCAAACGCAATCGGGCTACTTAACCCGTTAGCGTTTGGATTGTAATATGCGGTAGACACAGCGGCTAACGTTAATGCTCACTCAGGTGTGCGCTAATGTTAGCAACAAGATTGTAATGTGGCCCACAGACTTTTAAATGTTGTTAATAGTATTTCTGACCTTTACCATATTTTCAGCACATTTTTGAGGTTTTCCCTACCATGTATGAGAGTAAATAAGGATCATACCATTCATCATTAAAACATGTGCATATGAACATTACATTTATACAAAATTCTTACAAAAACTTAACATATTAAAATAGCGAAACACATTAATAAAATGGGTACAAAAACTAGTAAGGCTGGGGTCAGACGAGCGCAGTGTTAACGTCCGTGTTGCCCGCACATAAGTAATTCCGTGATAGCATACAATTGTGTCAAATGGAGCCCCACACACAAAGTACGTCCGCACAGAAGTGCGGGGGCTGACGGACGCTGCAAACGGACGCAGGTTAGGCAAGAACGTAATACTGCTAGAACGGACATGCAGAGTGCGCCACGTCCACAACGTCCGAATAGCTTTGTGTGTGAGTGATGCAACAAGGTCAGACGACTGCATTTATACGTCCAGCATTTTTGACGGACAGAATGTTTTTCCATTGTAATTTATTTTCCGTGCTACATCAGTCAAAAAATACGTCAGTGAAAAAAACGGACTGTGTGGCCACTACCTTGTTGTCAGTCAGTAAGTACGTCCGTACTGCACGGACGCACAGTCCGTACAAAATGCGCTCATCTGACCCTAGCCTAAGTGGGTAGTGAAGGAGTTAATAGTAATTTGTAGCTAGATTTACTCTTTTATGGCAAAAGCTTTTCTGTAGTTCTTGAAATTTATAACTGACTTCTCATTAGGATCCAGATCACTGAATGTCACCTTATCAATGATGCAGATGCCCAGCAGGGGTTTATAGGATATGTGATTCAGCATTCACCATCAGTTCTATTCATTAGATAAGATCAGATATAAGAAATAAAAGGTAGAAGTCACTTTCTGGTTCTGCCCTAGGGTCAGTGGTGCTCTAGCAGGCCTTAGAATACCCAATTCTAATCAAAGAACATATTCAGAGCTTATATATAGATACATCAATATAAAAAGTTACTATATATATATCATAACATGCATAACACTGTTCATGACAATTCTCATGTGTAAGAGATTGAGTGATAAGACAAGTCTGCAGGTGAACCACTTAGCACAAGCAATTGAATCCATGGAGTTAACCACCATGTATAATTCTTTATTCCCCAAAAGCGTACTATCCTCATTAGAGCACATTCTATCTCCTCTTTCACTGCCAATGCTACATGTTGGCAGATATACTATCTTCATCTGGAATAGTAGTGATAAAGGTCAAATCTTAGGTTGTCCACGACAAACCGCTCCTCTGTGAAACACAGCTAAAACTGTCTAATGAAGGAAATCCTTGAGGATTCTCTTCTAGTGCTCAATTGTGCATTACAAATATTGTATCTATTACCTAACCACATCATGTTTCTCATTAAAGAAAAAAAAAAGGCTTGGTAAATACAGTTAAAGTTTAACCCCATAGTGACCAGGCTATTTTACCATTGTCAGTCTGAAAGTACCCACTGCTGGTTTTTTTACATTTTTTGTACTGAGTTTACGTCTAATTTTCCACTTACTCGTTTATGCAACCCACACACATTATATAACGTTTTTCTCGCCATTAAATGGACTTTCAAAAGATACCATTATTTCCATCATATCATATAATGTACTATAAAAAAAATTATGAAATATGATGAAAACAATTTAAAAAATACGCTTTTTCAGACTTTAATCCCCAAATCTACAACCACCAAAAAAGACCCTGGCTAAATAGTTTCGAAATTTTGTCCTGAAATTAGAAATACCCAATTTTTACATGTTTTTCCTTTTTAACCCCTCCACTGCTGAGCCATTTCACCTCTGTGGGCTGAGCTCATTTTGACGGTTTTATACTCATGCTTAAATGTGATTTGAAGTTCTATTATATTACACCCCGAGACAATTTTTTTTTTATTTTTACAAAACCTCACCTTTTTTTTCACCAAATCTAGTCAGGGTTGGTATCATTGATCAGACCTTTCCAATGATACAAAACATGACCCTCCAGCTGCCACAGGTCAGGAGATAGAGGGATCCAAAAGATCCCCCTAGCTCCACTTGGCAGCTAGGGGTTTACTGGCCCACTGACGTCATTGCACATATGACGACAATGTCAGTGGGTGGAGGCTTGGCTGACAACGGAGGCTTGGCTGACAACCAAGATGTCAGCCACTTCCAGGAGCGCATCACGATCCGGCACCTATGGGGTTAAAGAGAGGCGCAGTTGAAAAGTGCAGACTCTGCCCTCTCCAGTGGTGCCTTTATTTATTCCTAGCTTGAGCCGTTCAGGAGGGAGAGGGCTCCAAAGGAGCCACCTGTTCCCTTTCACCTTCATCCCTGCAGGTGCAGAGGCCGCCCGGTGATGACATCATCACGCACGGCGATCACATAACTCGATGGCTGGGGTCAGGCAGGCTTCAAGGTAGCCATTCAAATGTGGGACTCTGGCCAGAGAGGTGAGTGTATGGAGGAAGGGGGGGTTAAAGGACCATGATGTACATAGTACATCATTGGTTCTTAAGGGAAATTTTCCCCATGTACGTCAGTGGTCCTTAAAGGGTTAATACCCTGCACTTTCTGCCAGTGGTGGTGCTAGGGTTAGTGAGGCCTTAGGCCAAGCTGAAATATGATGCCTTTCTTCCTGTGCACAAAATTTAGAAATTAACCAAATATATTTGAATTAAAAAGTCTAACTCAGTTTTTTTTGTAGAAAATCTATGTGAATGTCGGAGTATAGTTGTGTGCAATGTCCTATAACGGCATTTTACATGAATTTCATCATTTGAGTCCCCAGTGGGAGTGAGGCCTTAGGCAGCCACCTATTTTGCCTAAATAGAGAACTCCCTCTGCTTTCTTCGTCTAACTTTCTGTCTTTCTACATGACCTCAATCCTCTTCCCCTCTCCTCCACAACACTGGAAGCAGTACCACAAACCACCTCCCATTGCTGTGAAGAAAAGAGATCACATCCTAAGCTGGCAGCTTTCTGAAAACTGGTGAGTAAATAGAATTAACGTTTTCGACAGAAAAGAGCTTAAATTGCTAACATGTTTATTATTCTAGACTAAAATTATGAACATGTTTTAAAAGTAAATTAGAACAAACACTTTAAAGAAATATCTTACCTAATATCAGTTGGTGTTCTGAATAGTCATACTCACCACATTATGAGATAATGCTGATAATAATAATAAATAATTATTATTATTATTATTATTAATGTTCTGTTTTAGAGAGCTACTGAACATACTGATGCTTTAAAGTTATAGTCTATTGACTGAAATATGTTGTTGGCATATTTCACATTACTTCTAATGGAAATGTAGAAAAATCTAAATATATGATTTTTTCCAAATCACTTTCAATGCATTTTTATTTTGGAATAAATGTGCATGAGTAATTTTGCAAACTAGCGATTCATTTCAAAATGTGTACATTTGTCTAAAGAGTAAAAATAAATGTTTTATGCAATATTTAGTACAGAGAATTTATTTTTCAGTAGTGATGTTTTTATCCGAGCTTTGTAGGCAATAGAAGTTGTAGTATTGTGTAACATTAAGCACCTGCATTCACAAATTCAGCTTCAAATTGAAGAACAGTCGTACATTACAAAAACTGTATTTCTTTTAAATAATAAAGGTCTCGGCTCATAGAATGATTCCTGACCTTCCTCCACTGGTGTATTTTGGCCTAGGCCAACAAGGCCTAGGCCTAGGGCGGCACTTTCCAGGGGGCGGCGGCCCGCCGGGTGGCCCCACCCCTAAAAAAAAAATTTTTTTTTTTACTCTTGCAAATTATTTTACCAGGAAGGATACATAGAGATGCCACTAATTTTCAAGTATGTCCTGGGTAGGCAAGGCCTAGGCTTTCACTTTCCAGGGGGCAACAAAAAACCTCACCACTAAATGGGTTACTCATACAGCACCGAAATGACGCCAACATTTTGGTGTTCTGTAGTTCCCTGCAATTCGGGGAATAAAATTTCCCCACCCTGCAGTGAATTCACCCTTCACCGCAGGGTCCCCAAAGTGCATGGAGTCGGCCGCTGTATGCTGCCACCGCAAACCCATGGCCTGCTGTTTTCAAAAGAACTACTGAACGAAAATGTCTGGAATTTACATATAAGATCCTATGATTGATAATAAAAAGTTCTGTTACAGAAAAAAAAACGCTATTAAAAAAAGGGGGGGGGCGAATTTTGCCCAAAAAATTCTGAAAAATTACTAAAAAGGTACTAAAAAAAAAAACGATAAATAAAAAGACTTTTTACTGCAGATTAAAATAATAAATGGTTTATTAGATATTGCATAAAAACGGGAATATTTTTAACATTGAAACCTATGGGGTTCGCCTGAATAAACCTGCTGATAGAAACCACCGAACATCAGGGCATTTCACTGCCATTTCTCTGCTGATTGGTGTTCTCTGAATAGATTAACCATTACTTCTCTATGGGGATTTGCAATGCCTTCAAACAGCACCGTACTTGCTGGCAGTTCGCCAAACTTGTGTGAGAGCATATCACCAGAGCAGTTGTGTACTTAGAGGAGTGGCGGAGGGCGGGCTGCCCCAGGTACCAGTGATTATTGGGGTGTCATTAGGGGGTACTAGGAGGTGTCACTGTCACTGTGTGTCAGCTTTGAGCTGTGTTCTCAAACAATGAGCAGCGGAGCAGGGCGTTTGCATACGGAATAAAATCGAATAGAATAAAAATCCCCCTCTCCTCCCTCCATAGCTCCTCCCCTGCCCCGCAGCAGCTCTAGGAGAGGGGAGGGGGATGTGATTTGTGTGCAGAGAGAGAAGATGACCGTAAACGGCAGGTAAAGGGCGGGGGTATCAGCAGAATATGAAGCCCTGTCTGCTTACTGCTGTTTAAAGTGGACCTTTCCTTAACCAGCACTGCAGTGATATAAATTTGTCATTGAGCTGCCTGGCTCCTGGTGAGGCTGCATGCGTGCAGGTCACACTCGGTCCGGCCAGTCAGGTGGTACTGAGTCTCAGTACCACCTGACTGCCTGAACCATGTGACACGCACGCACGCATTCGTTAACATGGACTGTCACTCTATTCTGGACTGAACAAACACCGGGAAGGGAATCAAAGCCATGTGCACCCTCTGGCAGTGGCACCCCACTGCTGACAAGATGGCTCCACGCACAGGCACAGCCGCAATCCTAACGTGGCCTGGAGGAACCTCCTGCTGAGTCTGTACACAGTCCCTGCTGACTCTGCACACAGCCCTACCATGGACGGAGGCCGGTAAATGTAGAATAAATAATTGCTGTGTGCTCATATACACTCGGTTTGCTGGGAGTTTTATTGCAGTGGATTCTGATGCACTCATACACATCACACATTGCATTCCTGGGAGTTTTATTGCAGTGGATTCTGATACGCTGACCCGCGCATTGCATTACTGGGAGTTTTATTGCTGTGGATTCTGATACACTCCTACACAATGCACATTGCATTGCTGGAATTTTTATTGCTGTGGATTCTGATACGCTGACACACACCAAACATTGCATTGCTGGGAGTTTTATTGCTGTGGATTCTGTGATACACACTGCATAGTACTGTGAGTTGTATTGCCCTGGAGCTCTGGGATACGCTCATACACACTGCACATTGCTGTGAGTTTTATTGCTGTGCAGTTCTGTGATATGCTCATACACAGTACATATTTTTGTGGGTTTTATTGCTGTGCAGCTCTGTGATACGCTCATATGCAGTGCACGTTTCTGTGTATTTTATTGTTCAACCAATTAGAGCGGCTGTGATCCAGTATACTTGACATGCGTGGCTGTTCTTTGTAAAAATGCTTGATTTTAAACATTTCATAATTTTATTTATCTCAATAGATACATTTGAAATGGTATACAAAATATACAAGTAGGCACTTGGTATCCACTTTTAATATAAAGAGAGGAAAAGGCAGAGCTCTAAGAGGAAAAGGTGGAGCTTAACGAGGAAGGGTGGTCATTAACCAGGAAGAGGTGTGTCCTTGACAGGAAGGGGTGCCTCAAATTTAAATTAGGGGGTGCACGAGTTTAGTCAGGCCTAGGGCAGCACAAAACCTAAATACACCACTGCCTTCCTCCTCTCTTTTCTCCCGCTGCCACTTAACGTGAGTGTTCATATGTATTCTGTATTCATCTATGATCCTTATCTGCCTGTTTCTATTTCTTGAATTAATTTACATTTAACCAAATACAAAATTTTTAGCTTTCTTTGCTATGTTGTAGAACAGGGATCAGCATCCTTGGTCGCCAGATGGTTTGAAACTACATTTCCCATGATGCTCAGGTACTCGTTAGATTGACTGAGCCTCAAGTGAAATGTAATTACAAAACATATGGAGGGCCAAGGTTGCTGACCCAGGTTGTAGGATTTGCTTATATTGTCTTATTTTCAAACTCCTTAGTTAACAGGATTTTGGGCAGTTAGCCCCTGTTAATTATTCCACCTTCACTGTGAGCTTCTGTGTATTCTTTTCATTGCTGTGTTTGAAGCAATGGCACCAGTGTTATATGCTATTGTTAGAAAAGTGTCAGGAGATTCACATTCAGTGAAGTCAGACAGAAAAATGCAAACTGGATAAACTGAGCAGAGTTCTTGTTTAGTGAAAAATATTTAGATAACCTCTTCACTACCAAGTGATTTTCCAAAAAAACACTGTCAGACACCAGGGCTTTTTTGTAAAATTATTTTTAATTAAATATATTGTAAGAAATACAGGGTAATTCAAAGAGATTCGAAAAAGTCACCGCACATTCGGTGACTTTTCGTTCTCTTCAATTCGGTTCCTTTTGCCGATCCCATTTCGGTGACCCTGCGGTGTATTCAGCAAGCACCACAGGGTCCCCGAATTGCAGGGAAAGGCTGACGAAAACTAACTGCAAAACCCGGGAAATGCACGCCGAAAACCCGCAAAAACATCTGGATTAACCTGCCGAAAACCACAGAAAAACCCGAGCAGGAGTCGATCGCAGCCGCCGGAAAAGCCGAGACCGCAGAAGAGGCAGTGAATAAATTACCAAAACAGTTTGCATGAATGATTGAAAAGTGAAACGCTGTTTGCAAAGAAACTACTGAGCGAAAATGTCTGAAATTTGCATATGAGGTCCAGGGAATGATAATAAAAAGGGCTGCTACAGAAAAAATAAGTAAAGTTAAAAAAAATTGGACTTTTAAAAAAAAGAAAATCCAGAAAAAATCTATAAATAAAGAGACTCTTTACTGCAGAATTTTATAATGAACGGTTTATTACGGAGGTGGCATTAGCTTCCGAGTCTTCCTGGTCAATGAGGATGACCCCATCGTGCACTTCCTACTCCCAGCCACGTACTAGTTCTTGGGTTTCTGGGCACACAAAACCCGACCTTGAGGAATCCCCACCTTCAATGCCCCCACTACTAAAATATTCCTCCTCCTCCTCCTCATCCTCCTCCTGTTTGATCTGAGGACTCACAGGAATGTTGCCTGCGTAAAGACTGGGGCCTTGAGAGCTAGGGAAGGCCTCCTCTTCCTCCCGCTGCTCTGCCTCTAGTGCCACATCTATAATTCCCCACAGAGTGAACTCCAGCAGGAACACTAAATGAATTGTGTCACTGGTGCATGCACTGTCCCTGCTCACCATCCTCGTTGCCTCCTCAAATGGTGACAGTACAGTGCATGCATCCTTGATCATCAGCCACTGCAGGGGGATAAAAAACAAGTTGACCTGAACCTGTCCTTGTGCCATACTCACACAGGCACTTGTTGATGGCCCTCTGCTGCTTGTGCAGACGCTGCAGCATTGCTAATGTCGAGTTCCACCTGGTGGGAATGTCGCAGATCAGATGGTTTGTGGGAAGGTGGAATTCTCTTTGAATTTCTGCCAGGTGAACACTTGCTGGGAATGACCGTCTGAAGTGGCTGCAGACTTTTCTGGCCTGGCTGAGAAGCTCTGGCAGCCCTGGGTACCTGGTTAGGAAATGCTGTACCACTAGATTTAGGACATGTGCTAGGCATGGTACATGCATCAATTTACCCTTGCGTAGGGAAGAGAGAAGGTTGCTGCCATTATCACAGACGACCATTCCCAGCTGAAGCTGGTGTGGTGTTAACCATCTCTGCGCCTGCCCCTGCAGAGCTGACAGAATTTCTGGCCCGGTGTGGCTCCTGTCCCCTAAACAAACCAGCTCAAGCACAGTATGGCATCTTTTTGCTTGAGCCATTGCGTAGCCCTTGCCACGCATCGGTTTAACTGCCACTTCGCCAGAGACATTGAAGGAGGAGGAGGAGGAGGAAGAGGAAGAGGTGGTGGAGCAGACAGGCCTCATATAAGCAGCTTTCTGGAGGCATGGTGGATGAGCAAGCTCCAGCACAGAGCCCCGTCCTGGATCCCTCCCAGCTGCAAGCAGAGTTACCCAGTGTGCCGTGAAGGAAATGTAAGGGCCCTATCCATGCTTGCTGGACCACTTGTCTAAAGTAATGTGCACCTTGCTGCTGACTGCCTTTCCCAATGACTCCATAACATTGTGTTCCACGTGCTGGTATAGTGCTGGAATGGCCTTCCGTGAAAAGAAATGGCGTTTTGGAACCTGCCACTGTGGTACAGCACATTCGGCAAATTCACGGAAGGGAGCAGAGTCCACCAGCTGGAAAGGCAGCAGCTGTAATGCAAGTAATTTTGCTAAGCTGGCATTTAGATGCTGTGCTTGGGGATGGTTGGGACTATATTTTTTCGTTCGCTGCAGCAGCTGGGGCAACGTAATCTGACTGTGTAAATCTTCAGCTGATGGGATGCTGTCACATTCTGAGGAAGGACCTGGTACACCCATTACTGTAGCATCATCCCTGTCAGTGGAGGTTGTAGGCAATGACATGGCAGGACATATAGTGGGGGTAGATACAGATGAGGAGGAGGAGGACCTATGCAAAGTGTTGTGCCAACGGGATGCATGGCAGGTGGTCATATGTCGCCTCATGCATGTGGTACCCAAGTGTGGGATGTATTTCCCACGCTTGATCCTCTTCTGACATAGATTACAAATAGCCACGGTGCGGTCCGCTGCACATTTCTTAAAGAACTCCCAGACAGCAGACTTCCTGTACATGTGCTTTGAGACAACAGCGCTCTGCGCCTGAGCAGCTCTGACTTCTGATGCCTTGGACTGGCTACGGTTGCTCATAGAGGACGCTGTGCCTCGTGTTTATTTTGCCTCCTCCTCACTTGACTCCTCTGTTCGATCAGGCACCCAGGTGGAGTCAGTGGCCTCATCATCACCCCCTTTCTCCTCGTCACTGGAGCCAACTTGGCAGTATGCTGCAGCTGCTGGGGCAACATGAGCGCCAGTTATTTGTGTGTCACTGGCACCCCCCTCTAGGTTGATTATACTCCCTTAACCTCAGAGTTTGAATCAGAGCACTGGAGTTGCTGCGCATCCTCAAGCAGCATATCACTGTCATTGTAGACAAACATTTCAGCTGACTCCTCCGTGTATGTTGGTTAGGCTACGGCAGGAGTAGCTGTGGACATGGAGGCTGCATTAGATGCTTTGGCAGCTGAGGTGGACTGTAAACCACTAGAAGCCTGGCTGGCAGAAGACTCGGAGGATGAGGATGGCCTGGTTAGCCAATCCTGCAAATCCTCTGTATGTTGCTGCAGCATAAGATGGCCAGCATCAGTTAGAAAGGAAAAGCTTGCCCCTGCAGAGGATGCACCATGTCCACGATGACCAGGGGCACTGCCTTCTGACACAGAGGCTGTTTGCCCTCTTATCTGTGTCTGGGAGCGTCTGCCTGTCCTTTTTGGCCTTTCTGACATGGTGAGTGATATATAGATTAAAGATATACAGAAGTCTGATTCAACTCTGGTATAAAGATTGGAGATATACAGAAGTCTGATTCAACTCTGGTATAAAGATTGGAGATATACAGAAGTCTGATTCAACTCTGGTATAAAGATTGGAGATATGCAGAACTCAGATTCAGCTGTGGTATATAGATTGAAGATAATCAGAACTCTGATATAAGTCGGCGATTTTACTGAAATTTTCACTGTAAGGCTGCCAATGTCCTCTACTCTCTCTCTCTGATTCACTTCCTCTCCTGCAGGCTGCAACACCCTGATAGCTGGCAACAGCCAGATTCAACTTTCAATAGATAAACAGATGAACTCTGATTAAACTGTGTTATTGTATGGTATCTAGAATTAGATCAAAGATATACAGATTTTCCAGAACAATGCTATAAATCAGTGATACACACAGTCCCTGATAGCCTGGCTGTGTCAAAACAGATTCAAATTTGCTGAACTCTGGTATAACTCTCTGATACACACTGATAACAGGCTGGGCCAAGACAGATTCGAATTTGCTGAACTGTGGCCTGATAGCATGGCAGTGCCAAGACAGATTCTAATTCCCAGAAATCTCCTACAACTCACTGAAACACGCTGTCCCTGATAGCCTGGCAGTGCCAACACAGATTCAAATTCCCAGAAATCTCCTACAACTCACTGAAACACACTGTCCCTGATAGCCTGGCAGTAGGGATGAGCTGTTCGGTTCGATGTGTTCGGAGTTCGATTCAAACATTGCCAGTTCGTATGTTCGCGAACTTCAAACATTTCCGTGTGTTCACAGCATGTTCGCCCACAATGCACCACAATGGACCACAATGCACTTTTACACTGGCCTGAAGCTTGTAATTGGCTACAGCCTGCACCTGACCACAGTTTAGGTGCAAGACAGGTGCAAGACTATGCCAATCACGGCTCAGAGTCCTGATTGGGCAAATTTTGCCCAATCATGGGCTCACAGAGCTAAGTCCCACAGCACACTATATAAGGTTTCACACAGCCTTCAGCACGTGATTTTTGAGAGGAGATTGTTGTGCTAGTGTGTCTTCTCACTGCCAGTCTGCCAGCAGCTATTGGGGGGTCTCATTTCTACAAAATATCTTGGAATTGTTCTAGACTTTGTGTTCTCACAGCCACCAACTATTTTGTGGGTCTCATTTCTACAAAATATCTGGGAATTGTTTTTAACTTTGTGTTCTCACTGCCACCAGCAATTGTGGGGGTCTCATTTCTACAAAATATCTGGGAATTGTTGTAATCTTTGTGTTCTCACTGCCACCAAAGGCACAATATTTGGCTGCACTGACACTGACGCCTATATTACCAGATCTATATCATTTTAATTTTTTGGACAGCAGGGTCCAACCCTGCACTCTTCCACAATACCACAAAAGGGTTATGGTGTGAAGGCACTTGCTGCCACCAAAGGCACAATATTTGGCTGCACTGCCGCCTTTACCAGATTCATATCTTTTTAATATAGGACTGCATGGTCCACCCCTGCACTCTTCCACAATACTACAGAGGCGTTACTGTATGATGGCACTTATGAAAAGATTAAACTTATGAATAGATTAAAGGAAAACCATTTACCGTCATTTGAAATGTAATTTTTTGGTTTTTTACATATTTCTATATATCCGAAAAATCCACCACTTCACAGTCAGGTTATGGGGGCCTCCTAGGCACGATATTTGAATGAATTTGTCGTTTTTATTTTTAACCCTTATTTCATGGAAAACTCACTGTCCCTTTAAAAAGTTTTTTTTAAAACTTTTTTTCCTTGTTTCCTGTCCCCCAGGGCACTACCCGGACCCCCATACACCTTTTATGGCAAATATCTTGAATATATGCCCTCTTGCAGGGCACTCTAAAAATCAAACATTTGAGTCCCATTGACTTGCATTGAGTTCGGTTCGTGTTCGAACTCAAACTTTTGAAACTGTTCGAGTTCGAATGCGAACCAAACATGGGAGTGTTCGGCTCATCCCTACCTGGCAGTGCCAACACAGATTCTAGTTCCCAGAAATCTCCTACAACTCACTGATACACACTGTCCCAGATAGCCTGGCAGTGCCAACACAGATTCTAATTCCCAAAAATCTCCTACAACGTCACTGATACACCCTGACAGAACAATCTCCTCTTCTCTCTGATTCACTCCTGCAAACACACACACTGGGGCTGCAGGCAGGGAAGCCTTATATAGTGTGCTGTGGGACTTAGCTCTGTGAGCCCATGATTGGGCAAAATGTGCCCAATCAGGACTCTGAGCGGTGATTGGCATAGTCTTGCACCTGTCCTGCAGTCAGGTGCAAGGCTGTAGCCAATTACAAGCTTCAGGCCAGTGGAAAAGTGCATTGTGGTCCATTGTGGTGCATTGTGGGCGAACATGTGGCGAACACGCGGAAATGTTCGGAGTTCAACGAACCGCCGAACGTGCGATGTTCGAATCGAACTCCGAACAGATCCGAACCGAACGCTCATCCCTATTTGGCAACAGATCAGGATACAGTAATACCAGGAGCACACAGAAATGGATAGTCAGGAATACAGCTGAGGTCAAAACCAGAATAAACAAGACATGAATGCTATACAGCAACGCGGGGATCAGAAACCAGGACCAGAACATAAAAACAGAAATGTAACCACCATGCAAACTCAGAACAGGTTAGTGAAGCTTTGTGCTGCTGGGAGATAAATAGGGAGTGGGGCTGTGTGATTGGACCATGTGATTTCAGACCAGAATATCACAGCAGAACCCTGGAGCAGCCCAAGGCAGCACACCCAAACATAGAACAGGGAAAAACAGACATGAATGCCTCTCACCACCAGGGGGCACGGCCAAAACCAGGGAAAACTTGACTCCCCTTCCCCCCCTTAGGAGTGACTTCAGGGCAACCAGCACAAAAAACAAGAAATCAGGACACAGGACACGAATATTAGTCATAAAAGAGACTAATATGTAGAGAATAAGCTAGATACCGTAGAAGGCAAGAGGACATAGCGCAGCATATACTGCAGCCCTAAAGTGGCTGGGTTTATTGCAAAGAATCTCAAAATAGAGGAAGAAATCTAATTACAGTTAATTGAAAAAATCCATCAAGAGCATAACGTTAAAAAATAGATAATCGAGGCGTGGCTTGGCCATCATCCAGGGTGGCAGCATGCTAGGAGAGCTCTGGGAACAGCAGGTTACATAAGTTTAAAAAAAGGCTGAAATTTATATTAGAATGATACCGCACACCGGCAATTGTCACTATACTACCCAAGGCATAATGTATTCGAAAATGGCAGGGAAAAATTCAGGTTCTGTGAAGCAAACAGATAGAAGCAGATCACCACAGAGTAAGCAAATCGAGGATATGTTTCAATCCAGCAAGCAGGCCTCACAGTCCTCTCAGGCAGCAGCAAGCATCCATAAGGATACAGATGGACCTCCCTTCTTATCACAGATGATGGCACTATTTGAGAAGTTTCAAGCAAACCTGCGTCTCGAAATCCGCAACGATTTTACCAAAGATCTTGCAGTGATTAGAAAGGAACTTTCGATACGTACAGATCGAATCGCAGCGGACATCATATCTGTTTCAAACACCAGTGAAGTTTGTGCAAGTAAAGTAACACAGCTAGAATCAAAACTGGACTTTGTTTTAACCAAACTTGCATATTTAGAGGATCGTAGTAGACGAAATAATCTGAGATTCAGGGGTATACCTGACTCAATCACGCCCTCAGAGTTACAAGGTTAATGTTAGGGCTATACTACACTCAGTTATGCCTAATGCCACAGCCTCAGATTTAACTATTGATAGAGCACATCCTTTACCAAAGTCCCCCAAAGCTCCTAAAAGTGCTCCTAAGTATACAATTGCCAGAATCCACTTTTACAAAGTTAAAGAGAATTACCTTCAAATAATACGAAGGCAAGGATTCCCTAAAGAGTTTGAACATATTAAAGTGTTCCAAGACCTGTCCCCCACGACTCTTAGCAAGAGACGGGAGTTTTCCCCTTGACATCTGTTTTGCAAAAGATGGAGATAAGGTACGGATGGGGATTCCCCACTAAACTGGTATTCCGCCTTAACGGACAGGACATGATTATATCCTCTACAAAGGAAGCCATTCAAGTAGCTTCCAAATTAAACTATGAATTCACCCCAGCTGACCCACAAACACCGCTTCGTCCTAAGAAGGTTAGAAGAACAGAGCTACCTCATGATTTAATTCACAAAACTGTCTATAGATGCTTAAATGGAATTGACTACTTCTGAACAATTACAAAATAGATTCAAATTGCTACTTTCTACAATTCGACAAATACATGTTATTCTTAGGAACTCTTTGGGTGAATGGCTGTAAAAGTATACAAACAAATTGAAAGAATCTTCTACATAGGACTTACGACGTACAACTCCTATGGATCATCATGAGACCATCGTATAGTTTTGAATGGACTTGTATAGACTCAAATGGACTCGAATAGACTTGAATGCTTGGAAAAAGAAAAGGATCAAAGAGTGAAAAAAAAGAAAATTTTAACAGTTTATTTGAAGTGTATTTATTATATAGCCTTGCTTAATGACACTGGATACAAGCCTAGGAGGTTTATGCAATTGTTCCAGTTCTATATGTTCACTGATGAACACAGAAAGGTTTAATGAAGTAGGACAGAAAAAAAAAATTATTTCTTTATTTTTGCATAGATATTATTATGTCTAGTGTGTGTGTATGTGTGTATGTATATGCATATGTGTCTCTTGACATTCTGCAACACAGAGGCTTGTAAAAAGGGGAAAAAAAAGAAGAAAAAAAAAGAAAAAAAAAGGAATCAGACTTTCCTCGGGACGTATGTATGTATGTGTGTGTATATATGTATAATGTTGTAAACGTTATTAGCCTATAAGATAAGGTTAATGAATTCATGCAAACCTGTTGTTCCCGTTAGACTCTCCTACACTCCCCAACTATGGGCCCTAAACTTTTTTGCAGGAGGGGAATTTTTTACTCTCCTCCTTCTAGCCTATATTCATATATATATATATATATATACTTTATGTTTGTTCTTTATTTTCCTTTCCTTGTTTTTTCCTCCCTACCATCTATCAGCATGCATCGTGCAACAAGTAGTATACCACTGGACATTGTTGCCAGGTTTTTTATTAAGTACCAAAATTTGTTAAAGCCTCTTATTGTTGACATGCTAACAGCCCCTGACAAAATTATTCCACCACAACATTCACTCTCAGACCCATTTTTGCTCAAAATTTTAGCCCGATGCATAGCTTCATTATGGTTCTGAGAGTGGTATCATTCAATGCCAGAGGGCCGAATAAAGAGGCTAAATCCCTTAAAGTGGATGTCCTATGTGTGCAAGAAACACACTACAAATGTGACCAGGTTCCTAAAACCATAGCTAATCAATATCCTATTCAATTTCATTCATGTTATAATAGAAAGGTAAGAGGCGTTTCCCTTTTTTTTAGTAAACATGTAGCTGTGTCAACCGATAAGGTGATTGAGGACCCTGACGGGAGATATGTATTGTGGACTGGTAAGGTTAACAATATACTGTACCTTATACGATTATTAATGCATACTTCCCAAACTCCCATCAATTGAGATTCTTGAAAAGGATGACACGTCTCCTGACCAAGTTCCTCAACACTAGAAGTATACTCTGTGGCAATACTAATTTCACCTTAAACTATGATTTAGCGAACGCTAGGGAAAAAGCAAACATTCGCCGGCCATCCGCCCTAAAAAACTTGCTGAGACTTGTTCTCAATTTATTCATTCTCAGGGCTTATACGATGTCTGGCGAATGATGCATGAGAATGAAAGAGACTATTCTTACTATTCTGCCTCACACTATGTATTCAAGGATTGATAGGTTTCTGGTGAGTGAGTCCACTATTCCCTCTGTAGAAAAATGCCTCATTCATGATATCTCCTGGTCAGACCATGCACCGATATCACTGCATCTTTCTGATTCTGTTTCAGTGTCTCAGCACAGGTCCTGGAAATTGGGTGACTACTTACTTGAAGGTGAAGAGAATCTATCACTAGCCTGTAAAAAAATTCAGGAATACTTTGAGGTAAATCACAGGGTTGAGATTAGCTGCAGTACGGTGTGGAACACACATAAAGCGGTCCTGCGAGGTTTCTACATTCAAAGAGCCTCATATTTAAAAAAACAAAGATCAAGATTGGAAAAAGAGCTTTATGACCTTAATAAAATTAACAAAACCAACCCTTCTCCTTCCCTGGCAGTTTCTATAACAAGTACCAGGAGGAAAATAGATGATATCCGACTGCAACACACAGCCCTTCCATTGAAAAGACTTAAACTGTGTTTTTACACTAAAGGGAATAAAGCCTCTTCACTTCTGGCCTCTAAACTGAGACATTTAAAGCATACATCAAAAATAGAATATCAGATACTGTAGATAAACAAAACCATAAAGTAACTAACCCGACCAAGATAAGTAACTTGTTTGCAGCATATTATTCTGAACTACACAATTTAAAAAATAATATTAATGAACACTATCCCACTGACACACAGTTCTGTTCCTTCCTAGACACAACCAAATTACCCATAGTGCCACATACAGAAAGTAATTCTTTTGAAGCTCCCATCTCAGCAGATGAAGTATTACAATCCAACAAACACCTTCTGGGAAAGCCCCAGGACCAGACGGATACACAACACAATATTATAAGAAGTTTTCAGGCCCTTTGCTGCCACATATTACACGACTTTTTAACACTTACTTGCAATAGGGAATTATACCGAATGAGAACCTGAGGGCAAAAATCGTTACACTTCCAAAAGACGGAAAACTGCCCACTTCATGTCCAAATTTTTGGTCGATATCCTTGATCAACAATGACACCAAGCTGTATGCTAAAATTTTAGCAAACCGATTATCTAAAATAATACCAATATAATAATACCAACCCTAATTGACAATGATCAGGTGGGATTTCTGTTGGGGAGAGAGGCCTCAGATAGTACTTGATTATTTATTGATATAATTCAACATATACATTCTGCTAAGGTGCCTTCGACGCTCCTATCTTTGGACACAGAGAAGGCATTCAACAGAATTCATTGGGGCTATCTGAGGGAAGTACTGGTCAGAATGAACCTACCTGATCAGTTCATCACTGCTGTGTTCGCACTGTATTATAGCCCCTCGGCCACTGTCTTTGCTTCGGGGTTTGATTCTGAACCCTTCACCCTGATGAATGGCACCAGACAGGGATGTCCTCTATCACCTTTGTTATTTATTCTAGCTATTGAACCCCCGGCTTTGGCCATTAGATATAATCTCCTGAAATTGAGGGTATTAAAATTGGCAACACTATACGTAAGATAGGGCTTTACGCTGATGATATTATCTTGTCATTATCTAATCCTACATCGTCAATCCAAGCAGTATTTGATATGTTAGAATTATTTGGACAAGTGTCCTATTATAAAGTTAATAGTTTAAAAACCCAGGCCATGCCATTCTACATTCCACGGTCTGTGCTGACTGCGCTGAGGTAGAGATTCCTCTTTGACTGGAGGGAGACATATCTCTCTTTCCTAGGCATTCATTTCACTAAGAACCTGTCAGAACGCACTGTAATAATCTGGCTAGAACATGGACGCAGTTGAAATTAGACTTTCAAAAATGGGGAGAATTTGAACTTTCTTTACTATCAGGGTTATTCAGAGAGAATCAAAAAGTCACCGTACGTTCGGTGACTTTTCATTCGCTTCAATTCGGTGTGATTTGGTTGATCCCATTTCGGGGACCCTGTGGTGTATTCAGCAAGCACCACAGGGTCCCAGAAGTGCAAGGAAAACCGGCCGCAAACCCGCCGAACACTCACCGCCAACCTGCCGAACACGCACCGCAAAAGCCGCCGAACACAAACTAAAACCCGCAAAACAGCTGGATTAACCCCGCCCAATATGCCAGAGAAACCCGAGCAGCAGCCGATCACAACGCAGAGCAGCCGTCGGAAAAAGCCGACACCGCAGACGAAGAGTGAAAAAAAACGTACGCTTGAATGTTTGAAAAGTGAAACACTGTTTGCAAAGAAACTACAGAACAAAAATGTCTGAAATTTACATATAAGATCCAATGAATGATAATAAAAAGGTGTGTTACAGAAAAAAGGAAAAACTTTTAAAAAAAAAGCAGAAAAAAGTTTACAAAAAAAGAAATCACAAAAAATGCCTAAAAGATCTAAAAAAAATCTAAAAATGAACAGACTTTTTACTGCAGAATAAAATAATGAATGGGTTATTAGATATTGAATTAAAACGCTAATATTTTTAACATTGAAGCCTATGGGATTCTCCTGAATAAACCTGTCGAATGAAACCACTGAATGGCAGGGCACTTCGGCAATTTTTCACTGCTGGTTTTTGTTCTCTGAATAGACAAAGCATTTCTTCTCTATGGGGATTTCACTGCCCTCGAACAGGCACTGAACAGGCACCGTATGTGCAGGCAATTCGACAGGATTTGGCAAACTGTCTGCTCTCTGAATAGCCGAATGGCCAGGAAAGGTAACTGTACTCTGAATTTCACTGTTCGGTTACCTTTCGGCAAAAATTCAGATCTCTTTGAATAACCCTGTAGGTAGACTAGCAACGATTACGATGAATATATTACCAAGATTCCTATATTAATTGAGAACTATTCCTCTTATGATACCCATGTCGTTCTTTAAAAAAGTACATTCTGAATTACTGGGCTTCATCTGGAGGCATAAATCTTGCAGGATTATATTGACGACACTACAAAATACAAAACGGTTTGGTGGTCTTGGTCTCCCAGACTTCGCACAATACTATTATGCAACTAATGCGGCCATGGCTGTTCATTTTAACTCCCCCATACATGCTTGAAAATGGCTAGATATAGAAAATTCTAAATTACATCCGCACACCCTATTAGATGTAATTTGGCTCCCAAAAAAGAAAAGATCTTACATTAAAACCATGTCCCGTTCAACTAAACTTTCCCGAAAAGCATGGGACACTTTACTCGCAGTGATACACCCAGTTAAGACATTCTCCCGAGCGATGCCCCTGTCACTTCTATAGAAACACGATATACAAATAGACACAAATATATGGCATT
The DNA here is from genome assembly GCA_009667805.1 of Leptobrachium leishanense. Lineage (NCBI taxonomy): Eukaryota > Metazoa > Chordata > Amphibia > Anura > Megophryidae > Leptobrachium > Leptobrachium leishanense. Next base: position 108,467,247 of record CM019064.1, on the reverse strand, counting down.
CCTACCAATTATTTAAAATAGATGGGTTTTTTTCAGGGAACTCACTGATGACATTTAACATAATGAAGGAGAAATATCATTTGTGTGAGGATCTGGAAGACCAACACACTAGGATCGTAGCTCTTTTGAAGCAATGGTTTTGCGTCCCGGAGTTAGACCGTAAAATGACAACTTTGCAATTGTCGGGCCTAGAAAACATTTGCTTACATAATCCACAGCAGCGTAATATGATTTCCTTTTGTTATCGCTCCTTAAAAAATAATACAATCAGCAAAGTTAATTTCATGTTGGCGTGAGAGAGGGAGTTAAACTTGCAGATCAGCCTGGAAGAATGGTTTTCCATTACAAGGGCTCTAAAGGGTATAACACTATGTTCGAATCATATAGAAACGCACCATAAAATAATTTGCAGGTGGTACTTCACCCCCGCTAAACTCCATTTATTAGACTCCTCAGTTTCAAACAGGTGTTGGAGAGAATGTGGAGATGAAGGCACCATGGCACACATTTGGTGGCATTGTTCAAAAGTTCGTGGATACTGGAAAGAGGTATATAAACTCGTCCTTAGTGTTACATCTCATATTGTTTTTTCACCCCAACTTTTACTTTTCAAACAAATACCAGATTACCCCTTCGCTGCTGATGACGTGTGGGACATGTCCTCATAGACACCCACTATATGCGGAGGACGTGCCCCACACGCCATCCGTTTTGCGGGACCCCGGCGGAGATACTTACCTCTCTGTCCGGGGTCCCACGGCGGTCTGACTTCAGCGTCCTCACATGCTGAAGTTAAGCCCCTCCTGACGTAAATGACGTCATCGCACCATGCGCGATGACGTCATTTACAGGCGACCCCCCGGCAACGCCAGTCATCAGGGGGAGATCCCGAAAGCTTGGCTGACATCCAAGATGTCAGCCAGCTCCGGGAGAGGATTGCTATCTGGCGCTTTTTGGTGCCGAATAGCGATCCGGTCCCCAAGGGGTTAAAGCCAGGCACCGTTTAGAAGGGCAGGCTGTGCCCTTCCAAACGATGCCTGGCTTTAATTGCTGCCTGAATGGAAGGGGAGGGAGAGAGGTCCAAAAGACCTACCCCCTCCCTTTCAGGCACCTTCCCCGCACTCACGGGGGGCACCTGCAATAGATGTAATCGCGCCGCCGCGATGACATCTATTAGTGCCCACGGCGGTCCCAGATGCTGGGCTGACATCAAGGGGGGATGCGCTCAGCGCATCCTCCGCAGCCAACGCTAGCTGCGGCTGGTCGTGCTGAGCGCGTCCTCCACAGCGAAGCGGTTAAAAGAAAGATTGAACTCTGAATATGTATTTCTTTTTATTTATGTGTCCTACAGTCACTGCCAGCTTTATGGGAAAGAGACCTTTAGTTATGTGTCCAGTGTTGTACCAGTTTTGCCCTATTTAAGACATTTATAGCTTTCACATATTGCATTTCCTTCCCCACTATGGGCAATATTATTATGATATGATAAACTGATATTATGATGATATGATAAAACGGGGACACTATGGAGGAAAACCTGCACGTGCAGGTTTTTCCTTAGCATCCTCGTTTTAGCTCCATATTACGGGGAAGGCATAGATTCAGCAGCCTGCCCCATAACGTGGCGCAAAGCCTCAGGATGCTTGAGGCAGTGCTAAGCATCGCTATGAGCATCCCATCCATGGAGTCTATTGGACTCCATTAGGGCTTTGACTGCCGGTCACATGACCTGCAGGATCTTGCCTCTCACGAGATCCTGCAGGTTGGCGGAGTGATTGCAGAGGGTGACTGGAGAATTTTCTCCTCCAGTCTCTCTCTGCTCCCTGTGGCCAGATGCAGCGGATCAAGCTGCCGTTCTTGCTGTCTGAGGAGAGGGGTGTAGGAGACTTTTGGGGGGTATTTAGCTGGTGCTGACTGATTCCGCAGAATTGAAATCATTCAGCAACAGCTCCAAGCTGTGGTTAACTTTTCGGCTAACCGCAGCAAAACATAATTAGCGTTCGGACTTTGTAATCCTAAAAGCTAATTAACACTTTGCGCTCCCCATGTTAAGCATAGGGAGCGCAAAGTACAGTAAGCTCACTCTGAAAAGCACAAGCTCCAAATTGCTAATGGTTTTTTTTAACCCATTAGCGTTCGGAATGTAATATGGTCGACCCGTGCTAGGGCAAAAAAAGCTAAAGTTAACGCTCACACAGCTGAGCTCTAACGCTAGCCTTAAGTATGTAAGAGTGCTCTACAATGGAGAACCTGCAATATGCTGCTCTGTTACTGATAAACAAATATTGAAATAACAGTATTCATAATTGGTGGGTAGATCAATTTAGGTTTGTTGTCAGTTCCAATTAAAATTCTTAAAAATAGTGGGCCCTATTACATACATACAAATAAATCAACATGAGAATGAAATGAGAGACCCAAAACAATGAAAGGTGTTGAAGTTCTCATGGAAAAGCAAGAAGACATTTCTATGTTAAAGTATGAAGCAGTACATTAATACAGGAAAGGTTGACGTTTTAAATCATGTAAGAGAGTCCAAGAGTATCATAGGCCAAGAGAAAGAAGGTCTTGTTCAAAATGTACAATACATTGGTGTGATATCTAATTGAAGTGGCCAATGTGATTGCCAGCCAGTCAGTGAATGTTCTTTGTTACTTTCAGCAAAGTTACAAAATGAGACAAGTTATAAGCTTAGCAAAGTGTTACTAGTAAAGAAATTGTAAATCTGGGCTCCCTGCCAACCCCTTGTAAAGGGGTGCAAACCAACAGAAACAAAGATGCAAAAGCAGGACAGAACTTTTCCATTAATTTAACTGTTTAAATGTGTTGTGAAAAGAAGGCTGGCAAAATCTGCTGAAATGACTAAACTTATTTGTGATGAAAGTATATGCTAATAAAACGGAGGAGCTTTGTAACATGTCAACTGACATTTAAGACAACTATTTTTTTAATATAAATTAGAATCCATACTTTCTTTTTCAGCAAACTCATTCACTTTACAGCCTGAGTCCTACCAAGCACCCCACCCTTGATTTCAGATGGTCTTTGTTCCCGCCCTACCCTAACCTCACCCACCCACCCTCCTCATCGTTCTCATTTAGCTTATTTATTTATTTTTATTTATAAAGGATTTTACCAGGAAGGATACATTATACCCTCTTAATCCATCACATGACCACTGCTTATCAAATTGACATCACTCCTTATACGCCTACACTCAGCTCAATTCCCTCATTCTCTCCTTGAGTCCTTCTCCTCTCCCATTCTTATTCTCCTCCACCCACCAAATTCCTCTATTTGGAATGTTTTTCCCCCTATTACTACTCTCTTCTTTCTCTTGCATTTTCTTTAAATTTGTCCTAACTTTCTATATACCAATACCTCCTCAAAATCTCATTATTTCTCCCTCACTCCTTCCTTCAACCTTTCTCTTAACTCAAGTCCTTGCTTCACTTCCTCTCAATCCTTGTTCTCACACACTCAGGTCCCAGTCATCAGCACGTTCACTGAACTCACACTCTCACCCCCCTCCCTTATTCTCCTACTACTTCTGCTCGCCGGGGACATCTCTCATAATCCCAGCCCTCTCCTCACTCTGCTTTTAGCAATCCTTCTAATCTCATCCACATTCCCTCACTTCCCACCACTGTTCTCTCAATACAATGCGCCCTCTGGAATGGCCGGTCTGCCTGCAGCCTCACAAAATCTTCCTTCATTCATGACCCTTTTATTTCCCTTTCCCTCCATCTCCTAGCTCTCAGAGAAACCTGGCTCTCACCTTCTGATACTGCTACCCCAGCGGCCCTATCCCACGATAGTCTGCAACTGTCCCACACACCTAGATATGGGGACCGCAAGCGTGTGGGTGTGGGACATTTACTCTCTCCAACTTGCACTTTCCAGCCTATTCCTCCCTTACCCTCCTTCCTATTCTCCTCCTTTGAAGTCCATATTGTCCACCTCTTCCGCACCACACCCCTATGTGTAATCTACACCCCCCCTCCAATTCTCCTGGACCCTTTCTGGAACATTTCTCAGCCTGGCTCCCTCACTTTCTCTTGTTTGACATTCCTTCTCTCATAGTTGGAGACTTTAACATTTCCATTGACTCTACCGCCAACGACCTCACCTCCAAAATGCTCTCTATCACCTCCTCCTTGGGCCTTACACAGTGGTACAACTCTCCTACCCACCAAGCTGGCAACACCCTGGACCTTATTTTCACCAGCCTCTGTACTATTTCTAACTTTTCCAACACATCTCTCCCCCTTTTCGATCACCACCTCCTCTCCTGGGATCTTCTCCTGCTGCCAACCCAGACTCCTGCTTCTACCCCCACTCCTCCTCCTAAGCTTCTCTACACCACTGTCCATCCTCTTCTTCTGATGTCAACATCCAACTGCACTGACAAAGCCACTGATAGCTAGAACTCTGACCTCCCCACATCACTTGACGAACTTGCTCCTACCTCTCCCCATCCTACACGCAGGCCTAACCACCAACCGTGGCACAGTAAATACACATACTATCTTCGGCAGTGTTCTAGCGCAGTTGAACGTATTTGGAGGAAGTTGCGCACATGGGCTGATTTCCTGCACTACAAATTTGTGCTCTTATCTCATCCTTTTTTCATGATTCCAGACGTCTCTTTCATACTTTCAATCTGCTAATGCCACTAAACCTTCCACAGACCTCACAGCTGTCAGCTTTGCTGACTATTTCACCAATAAGATTGCGAAACTTAGACTAGAAATCTCTTCACTACCCTCTCCCATTAACCACTCTACTTCATTCACTCTGTCACTCCCTGCCCCCTCTTCTAGTAAGTCTTCCTTTTCTCTGGTCTCAGAGGAGGATGTCTCAGCAGTTTTCATGTCCTCCTGCCTGGTCACCTGTCTGTTTGACCCCATCCCCTCACACCTTATTCGGTCTGTCCTACCAGTCATTGTCCCTGCTTTGACTCATATTTTGAACCTCGCCTTCTCCTCTGGACTCTTTTTTTCCTTTGCATTCAAATATGCTTTGATCACCCCCATTCTAAAGAAGCCATCTCTTGATCCCACCTCCCTCTTGGAGTACCATCCCATCTCTCTGCTCCCCTTTGCCTCCAAAATCCTAGAACACTAACAGGGTTATCCAAAGAGATTCGAATTGCTTGAGAAAGGTAACCGAACGCTGAAAATCAGTGTTCGGTTACCTTTCCTGACCATTCGGCTATCCAGAGAGCAGGCAATTCCCCAAATCCTGTCGAATTGCCTGCACATACGGTGCCTGTTCGGTCCCTGTTCGAGGGCAGTGAAAACCCCATCAAAAAGCACTGCTTCGGCTATTCAGAGAACACAAACCAGCAGTGAAAGGTTCCCCTAATGCCCTGCCATTCGGTGGTTTAATTCGGCAAGTTTATTCAGGAGAATCCCATAGGCTTCAATGTTAAAAATATTCCTGTTTTAATTCAATATCTAATAAACCGTTCATTATAAAATTCTGCAGCAAAAAGTCTCTTTATTTATAGATTTTTTAGGATACTTTAAGCATTTTTCTGAATTTTTGAAAAAAAAATTAAAAGTCCGATTTTTTTTTTTTTTTTTTTTCAGTTTGCTTATTTTTTTTGTAACAGCCCTCTTTATTATCATTCCCTGGACCTCCTGTGAAAATTTCAGACATTTTCGCTCAGTAGTTTCTTTGCAAACAGCGTTTCTTTTTCCCAGATTCATACAAATGGTTTTTCTAATTTATTCACTGCCTCCTCTACATCACAGCTGCTTCGGCTCTGTGTGATTCGGCTCCTTTTCGGCTCCTGTTCGGCTCCTGTTCGGCTTCTTTGAAGGTTAATCCAGATGTTTTTGCTTGTTTTCAGCGTGCATTCGGTGAGTTTTCGTCAGGTTTTCGGCAGCTTTTCCCTGCAATTCGGGGACCCTGTGGTGCTTGCTGAATACACCGCAGGGTCACCGAAATGCAATCGGCAAAAGGAACCGAATTGAAGAGAACGAAAAGTCACCGAACATGCGGTGACTTTTCGAATCTCTTTGGATAACCCTGCTAGTCTATAACCAGTTCACCAATTTTCTTGCTGCTACTTGATCTGCACCAGTCCTGGTTTCGCTCCCAGCATTCTGCTGCTAAAACCAAAGGTCACTTCTCCCTGCTTATTCTGCTTGACCTTTCTGCTGCATTTGACAATGTTGACCACCCTCTCCGGTTCCTCACGCTGTGTCAACGTGGCCTCAGTGGCACCGCTCTCTCCTGGTTCTCTTCCTATCCCGCTCTTCGCTCCTTCTGTGTCTCTTTCGACGGTGCCTCTTTACCCCGCTTCCTCTTTTAATTGGGGTACCCTAAGGCTCTGTTCTGGGTCCCCTACTCTTCTCGATATATACTGCCTTTCTGGGCAACCTCATTTCTTCCTATGACTCCAATATCATCTCTACCTGATGACACCCAAATCTACCTTTCCTCCCTCGATCTCTCTCTTCCTGTGTTGGAACGTGTTATTGCCTGCCTATCGGCTGTCTCCAACTGGATAACCTACCATTTCCTAAAGCTCAACCTCTCCAAAACGGAACTTCTCGTGTCTTCCCTCCCTCTAAAACTAACATTCCTGCACCCATTCCCTTCAGGTGAATGGTGCCACCATTACTTCTACCTCTCAAGCTTTTTACCTCGAGGTCCTCTTCAACTCTAACCGCTCCTTCACTCCTCACATTGAGTCGCTAACCAAATCCTGCTACTTCCACCTGAAAAAAATTGCACATGTACATTTCTCATAAAAGGCTCATTCAAGCTGTTATTATCTCCCACCTTGACTACTGTAACCTCCTTCTCTCTGGCCTTAAGAGGTCCCAGATACTACCTCTGCAGTCTGTAATGTACGCCTGTGTACATCTCATGCACCTCTCTCACCTCACCCCTTTGCCAATCTTTACACTGGCTCCCTGTTTTCCTTTAGAATCCAATTCAAAATACTGGTGTTCACGTACAAAGCTCTCTATAACCTCGCACCTGTCTACATCTCCTCCCTTATTTGCAAGTACATCCCATCCCGACCACTTCGCTCTGCCAATGATCTAATGCTATCAGCACCACGTACCCTCACCCCCAACTCCCACCTTCAAGACTTCTCCCAAGCCACCCCCTTTCTATGGAACTGCCTCCCCAGCAATACCAGACTCTCCCCCTCTCACCAGTCCTTTAAGACGTTTCTGAAAACACAATCCTTCAGAGAAGCCTATTAGCTCACTCTATGATTCCCCCACTGTACATTCTTGCGCCATCTAACCACCCAGACCACATGCACCCCACTACTTCAGGTTCTTTATTTACCGTTACCTGATGTGTCACCCATCTCCTCTTAGATTGTAAACTCTTGAGCAGGGCCCTCTCTACTAATGTTCTGTGTGTTTAACTTTTATGTATATTTGTTATTCTGTCTCACCCATTATACAACACTACAGAACTTGTTAGCACTTTATAAATACTTGTAACTGTAACTATAGAATGAAAATTAAAAAGCCAAAACACAGAAACATTGCTTTATATTGGGATGAAGATGATGGTGTGGAAGGATACTGGCATGGAGAGTGGTACTCACGAAGAGGTGAAAAAGTGTTGGCTACTAACATAATGAGGTGATTAAGTGGGAGGTAACAAACATACAAAAAAAGAGTTGTAAGGTTACAGACCTAGGAGAGGATATGGGATGGGATATTTACACTAGAGAAAGAGAACATTGACTCCTAGTAGGGACAGTTTTTACATGGATTACGGGCAAAGGAAGGCTGGCTGCTGAAATGAAGAAGGGAATGGGTGGATGCTATCACAACTGAAGATGAAGATTGACACATGTATCCCAATGGGTCTCCCAACAGATCGAGCTTTTAATTAGAGACTGGAAGTAGGGATGAGCTGTTCGGTTCGATCGGTTCAGAGTTCGATTCGAACATCGCCTGTTGCCCTGTTTGCATGTTCGCGAACTACGAACATTTCCGCGTGTTCGCCGCATGTTCGCCCACAATGCACCACAATGGACCACAATGCACTTTTCCACTGGCCTGAAGCTTGTAATTGGCTACAGCCTTGCACCTGACCACAGGTCAGGTGCAAGACAGGTTCAAGACTATGCCAATCACGGCTCAGAGTCCTGATTGGGCAAATTTTGCCCAATCATGGGCTCACAGAGCTAAGTCCCGCAGCACACTATATAAGGCTTCACACAGCGCTTCAGCACGTGTTTGAGAGGAGATTGTTCTTGTGTTAGTGAGCATTCTCACTGCCAGTCTGCCACCAGCTACTGGGGGGGTCTCATTTCTACAAAATATCTGGGAATTGTTTTAATCTTTGTGTTCTCACTGCCACCAACTATTTTGGGGGGGTCAGTAATTTCTACAAAATATCTGGGAATTGTGGTAATCTGTGTGCTCTCACTCCCAGCAACTATTTTAGGGACAGTAATTTCTACAAAATATCTGGGAATTGTTCTAATCTGAGTGTTCTCACTGCCACCAAGTATTTTGGGGGGTCAGTAATTTCTACAAAATATTTGGGAATTGTTCTAATCTGTGTGTTCTCACTGCCACCAAGTATTTTGGGGGGTTAGTAATTTCTACAAAATATTTGGGAATTGTTCTAATCCGTGTGTTCTCACTGCCACCAAGTATTTTGGGGGGTCAGTAATTTCTACAAAATATTTGGGAATTGTTCTAATCCGTGTGTTCTCACTGCCACCAAGTATTTTGGGGGGTCAGTAATTTCTACAAAATATTTGGGAATTGTTCTAATCCGTGTGTTCTCACTGCCACCAAGTATTTTGGGGGGTCAGTAATTTCTACAAAATATTTGGGAATTGTTCTAATCCGTGTATTCTCACTACCACCAAGTATTTTGGGGGGTCAGTAATTTCTACAAAATATCTGGGAATTGTTGTAATCTTTGTGTTCTCACTGCCAGCAGCAATTGTGGGGGGTCTCATTTCTACAAAATATCTGGGAATTGTTGTAATCTTTGTGTTCTCACTGCCAGCAGCAATTGTGGGGGGTCTCATTTCTACAAAATATCTGGGAATTGTGGTAATCTGTGTGTTCTCACTGCCACCCATCGGGGGGTCTCACTGATTTATAGGAGGTTTCTGGGAATTGTAATCTGTGTCTTCTCACTGCCAGCTATCAGTGGGTCCCACATACTTCTAGCAGATTTCTGCGAATTGTAATCTGTGTCTTGTAACTGTTGCCAGCTATCAGGGGGTCCTATCAGGGGGTCTCACTGACTTGTAGGTGGTTTCTGGGAATTGTAATTTGTGTCTTGTCACTGCCACCCATCAGGGGGTCTCACTGATTTACAGGAGGTTTCTGGGAATTGTAATCTGTGTCTTGTCACTGGCTGCCAGCTATCAGGGTATCTCACTGAGTTATACCAGAGTTCTGGAAATCTTTATACCAGAGTTGAATCAGAGTTCTGCAGCATATCTCCAATTTTTATAACAGAGTTGAATCAGAGTTCTGTATATCTTTAATCTATATATCACTCACCATGTCAGAAAGACCAAAAAGGACAGGCAGATGCTCCCAGGCATAGATAAGAGGGCAAGCAGCCTCTGTGTCAGGAGGCTGTGCCTCTGGTCGTCGTGGACATGGTGCATCCTCTGCAGGGGCACGCTTGTCCTTTCTAACTGGTGCTGGCCGTCTTAAGCAGCAGCAGCAACACACAGAGGATTTGGTGGATTGGCTAACCAGGCCATCCTCATCCGCCGAGTCCTCTGCCAGCCAGGCTTGTAGTGCTTTACAGTCCACCTCAGCTGCCAAAGCATCTAATGCAGCCTCCATGTCCACAGCTACTCCTGCCGTAGCCCCACTATCACACACAGAGGAGTCAGCTGAATTGTTTGACTACAATGACAGTGACATGCTGCTTGAGGATGTGCAGCAACTACAGTGCTCTGATTCAATCTCTGAGGTTGAGGAATGGAGTATAATCAACCTAGAGGAAGGGGGTGCTAGTGACACACAAATAACTGGCACTCATGTTGCCCAGCAGCTGCAGCATACTGCCAAGTTGGCTCCAGTGACGAGGAGATAGGGGGTGATGACAATGATGATGAGGTCACTGACTTCACCTGGGTGCCTGATCGAACAGAGGAGTCAAGTGAGGAGGAGGCACAACAAACACGAGGCACAACATTCTCTATGACCAACCGTAGCACTAGCCAGTCCAAGGCATCAGATGTCAGAGCTGCTCAGGTGCAGAGTGCTGTTGTCTCAAAGCACACATCTAGGAACTCTGCTGTTTGGGAGTTCTTTAAGAAATGTACAGCAGACTGCACCATTGCTATTTGTAATCTATGTCAGATGAGGCTCAAGTGTGGGAAAGACACCGGACGCTTGGGTACCACTTGCTTGAGGCGACATATGACCACCTGACACGCATCCCGTTGGGGCAGAACTTTGCATAGGTCCTCCTCACCTGTCTCTACCCCCACTATATGTCCTGCCATGTCATTGACTCCAACCTCCACTGACAGGGTTGATCCTACAGTAATGGATGTACCAGGTCCTTCCTCACAATGTGACAGCATCCCATCAGCTGAAGATTTACTCAGTCAGATTACGTTGCCCCAGCTGCTGCAGTGTAAGAAAAAATATAGTTCCAACCATCCCCAAGCACAGCATCTAAATGCCAGCTTAGCAAAATTACTCGCATTACAGCTGCTGCCTTTCCAGCTGGTGGACTCTGCTCCCTTCCGTGAATTTGCTGAATGTGCTGTACCACAGTGGCATGTTCCAAAACGCCATTACTTTTCACGGAAGGCCATTCCAGCACTATACCAGCATGTGGGAGACAATGTTATTGAGTCATTGGGAAAGGCAGTCAGCAGCAAGGTGCATGTGACTTTAAACACATGGTCCAGCAAGCATGGACAGGGCCGTTACATTTCCTTCACAGCACACTGGGTAACTCTGATTGCAGCTGGGAGGGATCCAAGATGGGTCTCTGTGCTGGAGCTTGTTCATCCACCACACCTTCAGAAAGCTGCTTATATGAGGTCTGTCTGCTCCACTACCACCTCTTCCTTTTCCTCCTCCTCCTCCTCCTTCTCTGTCTCTGGCGAAGTGGCAGTTAAACCTATGCCTGACAGGGTCTACGCAATGGCTCAAGCAAAAAGATGCCATACTGTGCTTGAGCTGGTTTGTTTAGGGGACAGGAGCCACACTGGGCCAGAAATTCTGTCAGCTCTGCAGGGCCAGGTGCAGAGATGGTTAACACCACGCCAGCTTCAGCTGGGAATGGTCGTCTGTGATAATGGCAGCAACCTTCTCTCCGCCCTATGCATGGGTAAGTTGACGCATGTACCATGCCTAGCACACGTCCTAAATCTGGTGGTACAGTGTTTCCTAACCAGGTACCCAGGGCTGGCAGAGCTTCTCAGCCAGGCCAGAAAAGTCTGCAGCCACTTCAGACGGTCATTCCCAGCAAGTGTTCGCCTGGCAGAAATTCTAAGAGAATTCCACCTTCCCACAAACCGTCTGATCTGTGACATGCCCACCAGGTGGAACTCGACATTAGCAATGCTGCAGTGTCTGCACAAGCAGCAGAGGGCCATCAACGAGTACCTGTGTGAGTATGGCACAAGGACAGGTTCAGGTCAACTTGGTTTCCCCCCCGCAGTGGCTGATGATCAAGGATGCATGCACTGTACTGTCACCATTTGAGGAGGCAACGAGGATGGTGAGCAGGGACAGTGCATGCATCAGTGACACAATTCCTTTAGTGTTCCTGCTGGAGCACACTCTGCGGGGAATTATAGATGTGGCTCTAGAGGCAGAGCAGCGGGAGGAAGAGGAGGCCTTCCCTAGCTCTGAAGGCCCCAGTCTTTCCGCAGACAGCATTCCAGCGGGTCCTCCTCAGATCAGACAGGAGGATGAGGAGGAGGAGGAATATTTAAGTAGTGGGGGCACTGAAGGTGGGGGTTCCTCAATGGAGGGTTTTGTGTGCCCAGAAACACAAGGACTAGTACGTGGCTGGGAGGAGGAAGTGCACGATGGGGTCATCCTCCTCATTGACCAGGAAGACTCGGAAGCTAATGCCACTTCCAACCTATGCTGCATGGGCTCCCTTATCCTGCAAAGCCTGGTAAAGGACCCCAGGATTCGTGCTATCAAGAAGAGGGATCATTACTGGTTGGCAAGCCTTCTTGATCCACGATACAAGGGTAAAGTTGCAGAGCTCATCCTGCCCGCACAGAGGTTTCACAAAAAACTTGTGGATGCTCTAAAGCGACACTTGTGTAACACCTTTCCAGGCTCTGGTAGGTTACCAAGTGATGACACAGGTGCTTCTGAGGCTGCGGATGATCAGAGGAATAGAGGTGAAGGCCGGGGCCGCTTGACTGATGCCTTTTTAAATTTTTTTAGTCCACGACGCCCAGGGACGTCAAATGTAGGCACCCATTGCCAGCGTCTTCACCATATGGTGCAGGACTACCTAGGGGCAAGGGCAGACCTGGATACCTTTCCAGCAGATGATCCACTGGTTTACTGGGTGTGGAGATTGGATCACTGGCCAGAACTTAGCCAATATGCTATGCAGCTACTAGGTTGCCCTTCATCCAGCGTGCTTTCTGAAAGGACGTTCAGTGCCGCTGGAGGTTTTGTCACAGACAAAAGAGTGCATCTGTCCACCGACTCTGTAGACCGGCTGATATTTATAAAAATGAATCAGTCCTGGATCAGCAGCTATCAATCCCCTGATGCTGACACAACGGAATAGATCGGGGATCTCTTCTGCATTCACAAAACCTCCACCACTGAACTCTTCCACAATACCACAAAAGGGTTACGGTGTGAAGGCACTTGCTGCCATGAAAGGCAAATTATTTGGGTGCACTGACGCCTGTAACAGATTTATATCATTTTAATTTTTTGAACCGCAGGGTCCAACGCTGCACTCTTCCACAATACCACAAAAGGGTTACGGTGTGAAGGCACTTGCTGCCATGAAAGGCAAATTATTTGGGTGCACTGATGCCTGTACCAGATTTATATCATTTTAATTTTTTGAACCGCAGGGTCCAACCCTGCACTCTTCCACAATACCACAAAAGGGTTACGGTGTGCAGGCACTTGCTACCATGAAAGGCAAATTATTTGGGTGCACTGACGACTGTGCCAGATTTATATCATTTTAATTTTTTGAACCGCAGGGTCCAACCCTGCACTCTTCCACAATACCACAAAAGGGAACCGGTGTGAAGACACTTGCTGCCATGAAAGGCACATTATTTGGGTGCACTGATGCCTGTACTAGATTTATATAATTTTAATTTTTTGAACCGCAGGGTCCAACCCTGCACTCTTCCACAATACCACAAACGGGTTACGGTGTGAAGGCACTGGCTGCCTTGAAAGGCATATTATTTGGGTGCACTGACACCTGTACCAGATTTAAATCATTTTCATTTTTTGAACCGCAGGGTCCAGCCCTGCACCCTTCCACAATACCACAAAAAGGTTACGGTGTGAAGGCACTTGCTGCCACCAAAGGCACAATATTTGGGTGCACTGCCACTGACGCCTATATTACCAGATTCATATCATTTTAATATTGAACCGCAGGGTCCAACCCTGCACTCTTGCACAATACCACAGAGGGGTTACGGTGTGATGGCATTGTTGCTGACACTAAAGGCCCAATTTTAAAGCACTTATTGTTACTTTCATCCAAAGCCTGCATAAGTTTCACCATAATTTAGCCAAAAAATCACTAAACTTGTTCTGCGTGTCCTAAAAGGTCTCCTCTTTTAATACAGACTGCCGCCCAAAGCAGTTGTTTATGAATAGATTAAAGGAAAAACGTTTACCGTCATTTTTTATTTTTAAATGTTTCTATACATCCTACAAATCCGCCACTTCATGGGCAGGTTATGGGGACCTCCTAGGCACGATATTTTAAGGAATTTTTCATTTTTATTTTTAACCCTTATTTCATGGAAAACTCACTGTCTTGCATATATGCCCTCTTGGAGGGCACTCTAAAAACCAAACTCTTGAGTCCCATTGACTTGCATTGAGTTCGGTTCGTGTTCGAGTGCGAACCGAACACGGGGGTGTTTGGCACATCCCTAACTGGTAGGAGGCAGGTGTGGGAGAGAGGGGTGTAAAGCCAAAGAGGGGTGGTCAGCACTCACCTAAACATGCATTATGGGCACTTCTGAGTGACCAGTGGGAAGAACATACCACCCTTTAGACATGTGCACAGCACAAATAGATTAGTCCTAAAACGCAATTTATTTAGTTGCTAAAGAAATTTGTTTTCAGCTTTAGTATGAAAACAAATTTCATTCATCCAAAAACCAGCAGATACAATTAATATTGTAGTGGTGGCTCCTCAGAGGGCTGAGATCGGCTGCTTGTTACAGTATCTCTCACTCTCAGCACAATGTGTCAGGCAAAGCTGTTAGAGTAACTGACTGCTGCTCATCAAAGAACTCCGAGTTTCAATAAAACTAGTAAATAATATTTTTATATATAAAGAGGTTATAACAATATTATTTCCTTGTTTTACTGAAACTCTGAGCGCTGTGATGAGCAGCAGTCAGATTCTCTAACAGCTGAGCCTGATACATTGTATTGAGAGATAATGTAACAAGCAGCCAATCTCAGCGCTCACAGCCACTGCATTGAAAGGGCTCAAAAAAAATGTTCCTCTCTGTATAATGTATTGAACATCCTCCTGCATTAATTAATGTCTCTCTCGGTTTAGAACATCCTCCTCAATTTATACCTCTCTCTGTATATAGTAATGTGCTCCTCATTGCTGGTCTGCTTCACTAATCGTTGTAATATTACAAAAAGAACTGAAACTAAAATGTAATGCATTTTCCTTTTGTTTCTATTGTTTATTAGACCGAGCATATATTCTATAGGGCACTCTTGTTAAAAAAATGTGAAATGGGAACCTGTTACTGCATTTTTCTGAGAAAATATACAATTTTATCCAAAAAATGAAAAGAAAAAAGGAAATATTTCCCTTGTGTTTTGGAACATGTTTTTTACGGATAATATGAGTATGTATAAAACACTGCCTCTGATCCCAGCGTGTGAAATGAGAAGGTGAGTAATGTCAGTGGTATTGCTCATTTTATATGTGACAAATGGACAATGCCATCGCTTTGGAACTAAAAATAAATAAATAAATAGTTTTCTTTTCTTTTAGATTTTACATGGTCAGGTTTGGTATTAATGCAAAGGCCAAACTCTGCCCTGTCCAATGACACCTCCCTTGACCTCATGAGGTGTAAAGATTAGTGACGCAAAGTTCCCCGCAGTACTCTTCGCTGCAGTGCGGCGGTTTAGGTTTTTGATATAACAATTCGTAACAATGGATTGTACCATCACCCATCACCTCCACACTTATTGGTGACATGAGAAATGTGATAGTTAGTTAATGTAGCATAATTGTTTACTTTATAATTGAAAAGTGAAAAATTACTGTTGGAAAGAAAAAGAAAAAGTAAATATTTTTTTTTAATTTTTTTTTTACTTAAAACCTGGTCATGTTTGGTATCATTGGAAAGGCTCTGGCTCTGGCCTTGAGTTGGAGATACAAGGGTCCAAATACAGACATACAGGGTTATTCAGAGAGGGTAAAACCAGGAGAATGACTGGAGAATGGATAATTCTAGGTCAAAATAGCCGATTTGGAAAGTGAGATAAATGGGAGAATTTTTCTGGTCTGGCTATCTTGACTTAGAATTTTCCATTCTCCAGTCATTCCCCTGCTGTTCACCGCTCTCTGAATAAACCTGTTAGTTATCCTTTCTCTGGGCCTATTCTGAGGCAAGGGCCTGGATCTGCTGCTCCATCTGCCCATATGTTAATCCGGCCCTGCCCCCCACCCATGTGATCCTTAATGACTTGTTGTTCAATTCTAGGATTTTGGTCAGTAAGCTCCCAGACCTGAAGAAGAGAGGAATCCTCTCAAAAGCTTGTTTTTTAAATGTAATGTTAGTCCAATAAAAAAGGTTTCACTATGTACTGCTATACTCGGACTTATATATATACAGTTGTGTTCAAAATTATTCAACCCCCAATGCTGTAAAGGGTTTTAGGGAATTTAGTGTACATTTGTAATTGTATTCAGAATGAAATCCTACAAGGACTTTTTAAAGAACCATATGCAACTAAAATGACATCAATTGGTTTTGTAATACAGTAGTAAATGTTTCTTTTGTGAATTCTTCATTGACACAATTATTCAACCCCTTAAAGACTACCACTCTGAAGAACAGATGTTCATTCAAGTGTTTTCAATCAGGTATTGAAAACACCTGTGGATGTCACGGAGCAGCAATAAAGCATAATAAGCACCAATTAGGCAGCTTCAAAATGACTGTGATACTCAGCTCCTTCTAGACATTTACTGGTGTGGTTACAAACATGGTGAAGTCAAGAGAATGGTCCAGGAAGACAAGAGAAGAGGTGATTACTCTTCACAGGAAGGGCAATGGCTATAAGAAGATTGCAAAGATGTTAAACATACCAAGATAGACCATAGGAAGCATCATTCACAAATTCAAGGCAAAGGGCACTGTTGAAACGCTACCTGGTCGTGGCAGAAAGAAGATGCTGACTTCGACTGCTGTGCGCTACCTGAAGCGTAGAGTGGAGAAAAGTCCCCGTGTGACTGCTGAGGAACTGAGAAAACATTTGTCAGATGTGGGTACTGAAGTTTCAGCTCAGACAATATGGCGCACACTGCGTAATGAAGGCCTCCATCCCAGAACTCCCAGGCACACCCCCTTGCTGTCTCCAAAGAATAAGAAGAGTCGACTGCAGTATGCCAAAAGTCATGTGGACAAACCACAGAAGTTTTGGGATAGTGTTCTGTGGACTGATGAAACAAAATTAGAACTGTTTGGGCCATGGATCAACGCTATGTTTGGAGGAGGAAGAACAAGGCCTATGAAGAAAAGAACACCTTGCCTACTGTGAAGCATGGCGGGGGGTCAATCATGCTTTGGGGCTGTATTGCTTCTGCAGGTACAGGGAAGCTTCAGCGTGTGCAAGGTACCATGAATTCTCTTCAGTACCAGGAGATATTGGATGACAATGTGATGCAGTCCGTCACAAACCTGAGGCTTGGGAGACGTTGGACCTTTCAACAGGACAATGATCCCAAGCATACCTCCAAGTCCACTAGACCATGGTTGCAGATTAAAGGCTGGAACATTTTGGAGTGGCCATCGCAGTCACCTGACTTAAATCCAATTGAGAACCTCTGGTGGACTTAAAGAAAGCAGTTGCAGTGCGCAAGCCTAAGAATGTGACTGAACTGGAGGCTTTTGCCCATGACGAATGGGTGAAGATACCCGTAAATCGCTGCAAGACACTTGTGTCAAGCTATGCTTCACGTTTAAAAGCTGTTATAACTGTAAAAGGATGTTGTACTAAGTACTAAGATTGAATGTCACTTGGGGGTTGAATAAAACTGATAATGATGTGAGCACAGAAAAGACATTTGTGGTTATTTCATTATAAATGTTATGTTATATTTGTCTGACCTACATGTGCCTCTTTGATTTAATTGTAAGCAAGATGACTGAATGATCAAAATCAATGTCAAACTGGCCAAAACACTCAATTTCAGTGGGGGTTGAATAATTTTGAACACAACTGTATATATATATTTGTTTTAAATATATACTTGTCACTTTCTGTTCTGCTTACCTTTTTTGCAGGGAGGGGATACATCCTTTGTGGCCAGTAAGGAGTTTAAATGCATTTCCTTGTGGTTCGGTGAGGAGCTGAAAGCATTCAAGCATTTACTGGTTGTTCAGTGGGAGAGCAATGCCGTTTGTATCACTATCAAGTGGAGACTGAGAAAATGCTCCCTCACAGTACTGGCACTCAGTGATGACGTGTGACAGCACACAGTGCATTCTGAATCACACTGAGCACTGGTACCATGTGGGAGTAGTTACAGGAGTAGTTAGTGGTCTCCACCCAACGAAAGTGCTGACTGCACTACTTTCCCGATAGTCCACCAAGAAGGCAGCTATATATTTTACATATTTCAATGGCACTTCAGCTCTAGGTGTGACAGGGGCCTGAGTTTCTTGAAATCCCCCTACGACCAACTCAAATAGAGTGCTTTGAAAAATTAATATTTACTATATTAATATTTTGAGTATTTAACTCTTATTGGACTCGATTGTAATTATTGTCAGGCAGGTAACATTAGGATATTTTCTGTCTGACCTAATGGCTGCCTATGTATATGTTCAGATACTTTCTCTGTTGACAAGATCTGCTATTGCTATCTACAAAGTGATTAAAACATCAAGGTCACAATGACATGACCTCTATCAGGATGCATTTGGATTTCTGTAAACGTTCTCTATCAGGGTTATTCAGAGAGCGTGAAAAGCAGGAGAACGACTGGAGAATGAAAAATTCTAGGTCAAAATAGCCAATTTGGAAAGTGAAATGAAAGGGAGAATTATTCTGGTTTGGCTATTTTGACCTAGAATTTTTCATTCTCCAGTCATTCTCCTGCTTTTCACGCTCTCTGAATAACCCTGTGAGACTAGACGTCCCAAATAAAGTAGGGTCGCCTTAACAAATAAATAGATTTACCACATTTTAATCGTGTTTATTACTCGTCCAAAATAAAGTCGCAAAAATAAAAGACTTTACTGCCTTGAAGCAAATTCCTTGCAGCTAGACAAACATGTTTCTGAAATTTCAACAAACGAAAAGATGTTCGTATATAAACTTTTTGAGTACAAAGGTCGCACTACTCAGTTTTCAGGAGGATCTGTGTGTACATTTCTGTGTGTACATTTCTGTGTGTCAGCTTGCAGTGTCTACAATGTTGCAAGCTGTGAACATTCTATTTACATTTCATAGACAACACACAAAGCTTTGCAGAACGAGGTGATTCTTTTCAAAATTCCCATCACACACAGTATATATACTGGCTGCTATCACAAACATACACAGCCTGGGTACCCTCTTTTTGCAGTTATTCTCATATTTACACCCCTCTTCCCTGAATAATATACCCATGCTCTTCAGTCATACAAGCAACCTTGATGATTTTGTTCCCTTTGAATTGCACTTGAATTAGCTTCTCTTTGCATTAGGTTGTAGATATAGATATGGTTTCTGTAGCAATGATGCAGACTGCAGCAATCTATTGGCTCCTGGCTTTGTAAATTTCATTCAGTTTGCTCCAATAGCTGAAGGAGAACAACTGGTACAGCCTGGTCCTCTCTCTCATTCTCCCCCCCCCTCCATCTCTCTTTCCCTTGCAGATAGGTCTCTCTCTCCCTCTCTGTGTCTCTCTGCATAGGCAATCAGAACCCTTTACTCGCATAGCCTGCTTCACACTGATTGTAATGAATTTTCATGCTGCACAAATATACAGCAGATGCTTCTTTTCTCCTTGCCATCAAGACAGTGCTGTGTTTTTCTGGTTATCACATTCCTTTGGACTGCAAGACCTCCTTGGATACCAACGAAATATGCTTATTTATTTCTAAATGCAAAGGGAAAAAAAGGAGCCTGATTTGCATCGAGCAACTCCATTAGGATTTTTTTTTTTTTTTTTTGCAGGATTTGGCTGTGCCTGAAACACTGCATTCAGCCTCTGCCTGGTGATGCTATCTGAAGGTAGGTTCACATCAGACTTTTCACATGCATTTTTACCTTCTATGTGAGTTAACCTAAGTATGCTTCTCTTCTGTGACTACTTTTCCCCTATGGTTACAAGTCAATACTTTTTTTTTTGTGCCACTCTTGCTTTATTCCCTTTGAGATCCCCTTGATACAGCATGTGTGTTCTGGTCAGTAATGCTTATTTTTGCTGCAGTCTCCAGCTTCTAAGGAAAAAAAAAAAGATCCATGGATGTGTGTGATGGTTACAAAGTACAATATCAACCTTAAGGACAATATGAAACCATATTCTGGAAAAGATCTGGGGAATATTTGGAGAACAAAAGCAAAATCTGCAAATTTTCTCCCCAGTAATGAGATCAGATAGAAAGCAATACTTGTGCTGGATCTGGGAAGAAAATGCCAAACGATTATGTACTGTACTATTGGATAATCAAAGTGTGTGTAGGGAGATTCTTCTTCTACATTATTCCACCAGGAATACTGGATCTATTGTTTCTCATTTTCATTTATTTAGTTTTTTTTTCCCTTTGGTGGATACATTGTTGCAAAATAAGTGTGTTAGTGCTTTTTTCGAGGGGGCTGTGATTTTGGTTTGCACTGAATTGCTTGGAAAATGGACATGATGAGAAAAAAAGATGAAGAAGTGATATGAGATAATCTAGAGCATAAGTTGACGATTGTGGATGGTGTGCTATTCCTCATGCAATACACTGCTTGCTATCCATGTATATGGGGAACTGTGGTATGTGTCATGATCATCCTTTAAGCACCTGCATAGGAAAAGTTAAAAAATCACAGGAGAACTGATACCCATTGATATATATATATCAATCCCTATAGTGAACCGTACCCCTTTACCAACCCCTGCTCACCCCCCCCCTGCCTGCCCACCATATCCACCCCCTCCTCCTTCAAGCTAAATGGATGAATGCAGTTCTTCTTCATAACTCCATAACCGCCTGGATTTCAGTTGATGCTCCTCTCCCCCCCCCAAGAAAGAACTTGTCCCCCTCCCCACCATCACCCCACCTTGTTTAAGCTGCAAGGCTGATCTGATCCTGCAGACATTAGCCAGCTTTGCATGCTACCAGGAATAAGTGTAGACTTTGAGCTTCACTGTTGCCTTTCATGCAGTGGTTTTCAAAAGGAGAACAAACCTGGGGATCTGGATGCCTGAGATTACAATAAAGGACCAGCACCTTGATCCATCCATTCTCCTGCAAAGGGTTTTGCACAGGAGGAAAGATGTCGTGATTTCCCACAATTTTAGGATTTCAAACTCCCCCACCAGAGGAGCAAACCTCCAACCAAATACATGATATCACTAATGCTAGCAATAGCAGATCATCTCCATGATCATTGAAGCTCAGTTATATATATATATATATATATTGTTTTGGAGGGATACCAGCATACCACTTTAGTGCTTAGCCTTGATGTGTAACTGTGGGTATATCCAACAGATGCAGACTTGACAATAAGTGACATATATGAGAAAGATAGATATGTCTGTCTATTTCTCTTCAGAGTCCCTTATTGATAGATATATATATATATATATATATAATTTCCAAGGTTTTTTTATATATATATATATACACACACACACTTGGAGTGAAGCAGGTGGAGTTCTTGATTTTTTTTACACACTTATAGGTATTAAAGAAGGACACTAAGAAAAAGCAACAAATACTATATATCGAGTACATAGAATATATTATGAAGGGTATTTTGCTTTTTTTTTAATATGTATGCAGTCACACATGCACCATTAGCTATTATTGCTTTTTGCTCGTCATAAAATCTAGTGGTTCTAGTATATGGACATCCTGGATAATGAAATGGCAAGTGAATGGATCTTGTATGCTACTAAATCATGGGTTTCACTGACATTAATTGACCACCCACTGTGAAATTTGACATTGCTCAACCTCTTTCCTGGTAGATTTGTCACATATCATTATAATAAACGATCTTCACCCGAGGTCATTTTATGCTGAATCTTTACCTACCATGGTCTTCAGGCTTTCACTGTGTTGCCTCCCTAGGTACGTCGTGTGGACTCATTGGTTACTTTAACCACTGTATACTTTGTCTTGTTCTTCAAAGGTTAATGAAGTCGCATCAGATATATAGTATGAGAAAACCAGTATGCCTTTGAGATAAATTTAGGATTTATTCAAATACAAGATAGAGAGCTGGTTCTTCTCATACATCCTGCCCAATGAGGGTTAGCAGCCACCCTGATGATTTTTTTCCCCCTTAATTTTTACACATTTATTTCACCTTGGTAGGTATCAAAGTGTGAACACAAACATCATAGTCATAGTAGGTAACTCTTGATATTCCACATAGTTTGCGCCGCATACTACAGAACAAAAAAAAAAGAGATAATCTGGATGAGAAGATTCTTAAAGATAACCTCAAATTATGGGTTTCATAAGAAAATTATAATCAGCAAGAAGAACAAGAATCTGTTCTTTTAAGATGAATCCACAAGGTGGTAGTGTGTACACTTTTTTCCCCCTATCAATGTTCTTTCTCTGTAGTGGTCACTTACATAAAAGATTTTAGTTTGATGTACATACAATGACATCTATTTTATATTTAACCACTTGTAAGTCAAAGCTGCTGACCTTTTTTTTTCTTCTCTTTTTTGGGAACAAGGAGAAGTGACACCTTTTGAGGGCTTCATTCTGGAAACAGGGCCCTGTTGACAACCTTGTAACGATGATGGTGATGTGTGATACTGATTATAAAGGCTATTGACTAGACTGCTGTAATTGCAAACGAGATAGATGAATATAGATAATCAGACAGAGATAGCTTGATGGATAAATAGATATAGATGGAATGATTTCAGCGATATCGGATTCTGCAGTAAATACCAATTCATCTGATGCAATTTAACAATTCTGATTTTTTTTTTCAAATCTGCAGTATAGTGCAAATATTAGAATTTTTATTGTGTTTTGCTCCTTGGATGTAAAATACAAAACATTCTTGTACAATATCCAGTCAGCCATTGAATGATTAGGTGTTGACTTAGCTAATTAGAAATCTCTTCCTCAGATTCTTGGGTATTATGTTATTGCACTGAATTTATTGACAGCTTATTCCCTACACAGTTCCCGAGGATTTTCCATTAGTCTTAAAGTTCAGGACATCAATCTTACAAGAAATGCAAATGAAAGTCAATAAATAATTGCCAAAGACATCTGAGTGCCCTCTTTTTTTGCTGTCAGTTTAAACAATCACTCTTTATACTTGCTTCCTGTTGGATTGATTACAGTGCTGCACAGCCATGATCTGGCATCCTCTGTCACCCCAGCCATGGGTCGCTATATCTCCCGTTAAGTTTTTATCTGCAATTCTGCATTGGTAGTAAATAATGAGAATCTTTGTCTACAGCTGTTCCTTTGGGATTTCTTGTCTGCAGCAGCTGGATGATGAATTGTGGTCCAGAGCATCTATTGAGCATTTGAGTGGCGTGGCATGTTAGGAGTAGACATATAGATACGTCTACTTATTACTTCATTTTTAATCTTTTTTTTTCTTATGAAACATGATTTTTCTTGTATAGTAGGGGTCGGCCTTGGCCCTTCAGATGTTTCGGAACTACATCTCCCATGATGCTCACCCACTCAATAGGTTGTCTAAGGCACATGGGAAATTTAGTTCTGAAACATCTAGACGGTCTAGAATCCTGACCCCTTGGTTGTATCGCATTCTTCGATTTTCTGTGGATAGTGCAATAATTTAAAAAAAATATAGAAAATAAACTTTTTAAGGAGGAATACATGAAGGAGATACATGTTTCCTTTTGTGTTTGTGTGTGTTTGTGAGAGAGAGACAGAGAGAGCCTAGCAGAAAATCTCAAGGTCATCCGTGGATTTTGAATTGTATACTTTTAGAAATGCATAAAATATCAGCATTTGCTCATCAGTTCTGCTCATCTAACATGTCATAAACAAGACATTTGAAAAATGTAGAGTAGAGAATGTTTAACTAAAAAAATTCCATACACAACATTCCTTGCTTGTGTTGCTTCAGTGATCTTGCAGGCTTTGTTACATCTCCTGTATATTAATAACGTCCCACTATACTATTATAAGCCACTCATTGGATTTTAGTCTGTTAAAGTATTAGACTATGGCCATTTGTAATATTTTTTTTACTATCACATGTGGAACAGCCTATAAGGTGTTTAAAGTGTTTCATGGCATTATGAGGGTTACCAGGTACATGGATGAATATCACTAAATACACTGGCATGAACAGCACCTACAAATGCTCAAAGCATTTTTTTAATCAAAGTATCTATGTCTGAATTACCCAAATTTAATTAGGATTCTGACACTCGTTTGCCGAATGCAGCAAGGTAATCAGTGTGCCTTAGTATGGTCGGGAAGTTGGGTTTAATTGAGGGTACTTAATTGAAAACATTTAACTGAAACCTTATGAGGAAACATTTTTATAGTTCAATGCAATACTAATTGACTGGACAAATTCTGCATACATAACAGATAAAGTCTACTTCTGTTTCTGACACGTACCCAATACAACCCACCCCCCTTGCCCCTCCATGGCTTGCTTTGAAGGTTGTTTTGTATACATTAAAAGAGCAGTCTTCCTTTTGTGATACATGTTTACTCTTGGTGACAGAATCACCTGGCAAAAAAAAAAAGTAATTATAATAAAAGATCAATCCAAAGCTCTTCCCCTGGCTAAGAAACATATTGTTGTGTGATGTCTAGACTTGTGTTTATTAGAAGAAGAGAGTGATGTGAATCCCACTTGTTGCTGATGTGGAGTAGGTTACAGGACTACAGCAAATATCCTATAAGGCGCCTTATAATAAAAGGTTAGATGTAAGCTTAGAGCTGGCAATAAGCCACAGAGATCAATATGTAGCTCTCATTTTTCACAGCAGCTCTTTCTCTGTCACAGTTCAGCTCAGGTGCACTCAAGCAATGTTTGTAAAGCATTTATGCTCAGAGCCATTTCAATCCCCATATTTGACAGGGTTATGTACTCAATTCTGTCACCTTTTACTAGTACTCATTCTATTTGCTTTACTATTCCAATGATCTGAATGATAAAATAAAACTATCTTTAATGTTGACGGTATACCGATGTCCTTATCTAATATACCTTTGTATTCTATTTTATTTTATATTTTAGTTTTTTTTATAAAACCGAAACTAAACAATTTTGGAAAGAATTTACATATTTCAGACAAATATTATTTTCTCGTTGAAATTCAAAACCTATGCTACATAGACAAACATATGTAATGTCAAACTAAAGACAAATATTTGGTTTGATTCTCAGTCCTGGTTGGAAAGAAAAGATTGGCTCTGGCCTTTGCTTTCTTCTCATGTGAGTTTTGTCGTGTTGACTTTGAAATGTAATGTTATTTTTGTAAACAGTTTCAAATATTTAATGAGTTAGTTCCCTCCCAGGGTAATGTTAGGATCTTGTTCAGTTATTTTTTTGTGGGAAATATAATTTCATTAAAAAAATAAAAACTGTTTCACAAATTATATTGTGCGTCATTTAAGGCAAACCTATAAAATGAATTAGTGAACTGGTTACACTGCAACATTCAACTGACCAGATACATGTCTAAAGGACCTACTGTGGACACCTTGTAATCTTTAAAGTTTAGACAGTAACTGGTCATTTAGAGGTTAGTATGTTTATGAAGGAACTACTACAGTACTAAATAATCCTTGCAAGTACAGCACTGACTTTGTCTACCTACAGTACAAATATGAATAATTAAGACGAGTTATCTGTTGGGCTTTTTCAGGATCTCAGGTCTTGTCTTGGTTTGATGTGGACCCAGCGGCACTTCTTGTTGTGCGATCTCTGGTTTTGAGCATTCACCCAATACGATACCGTAACCCCATCATTCCTACATAAATGTTTTGACACAGGACACTGCTATCACATGTTATACAATCTCCTGGTTGCATCATTCTGGTGAGACCAGATCCAAGCCTCATCTGGTATAGCACGTGTTGACGCGCAGAATTACACAAAGCTTCCGTCTATATGCTCACAGGCCCACATCCCCATTGCTCATTTGTGGTTTCTCCTCATGAGCCCAATACCATGTCCAATTTTTGTAATTGTCTTTAGTATTATTTATTTTATTTATAAAGGATTTTACCAGGAAGGATACATTGAGATTTTTCTCGTTATCAAGTATGTCCTGGGTATTGATCCAGCTTCTCTTGACTTTCCTGTGATCTCTGCTCCTGACAATGTTTCTGTACACCTGTGCTTTCCTTTGACTTAGTTTGGTCTTGTTTACCCTTTGTTCTGTGTACCCTGACCTCAGCTAGGTATTTGGTACTACTTCTTTTAACCTCTCCTGGGTAGTATGTGTAAATTGGCCATGCTTAGGACTGACATTACACTTCTGCAGCTTTTTTTTAAAGGATTTTTACCCGGAAGGATACATTGAGATTTCTCTCATTTTCAAATGTGTCCTTGGTGGGGAGTATGTACTGTTAGGTGTCTTGCCCAAGGACACTTACTGGAGAGGTGCTCTTGCTGGGATCGAACCCATGTCTCCACAGGCTCTCTCCACACAGAGCAGTGATGTTACCTCTACTCCACCCAGCCGGTTTGTGTTCTGGTTGCTAAGTATTGTCAGATCCTGACAGACTCTCATATTGTAGACCCTCAAGCTGCACTCAGTTTTTTCTTCTTTTTTTTATAGAAAAGTTTACACGCCTTATGCTTCTCAGCAGATTGCACTGTAGGATTAGTAAGGTGAGTCCTTTAGGAGTCCACCAGGGCCGAATGCACCACCTGCAATTTGCGATTTACTTCCCTTCATCTATGAGTGACATAGTCAATGATACAACCCCGTATAAAAGGCTTATGTCACATCTCGACCCTGCCCTCTGGTGATGGGAGCAGGGATTTACCAGTTTGCTGGTGGTCATGCTTAGGCTCTGTAGACCATCCCTATTGGGTTGATGGTCTGCTGTCACATAATCTGCTCAGTCCTATATATAGGGCCTACAGAACACTTGATCCTTGGATCAGGATAGACATATATCCACTAAGTTCCTGCTCCCTGTGTTGTTCAAGTTCTGTATTTTGATATTCTGTGTATGACCCTCTGGCTTTGGTTTCCTGAATTATTCTCAGTCTGCCCCCTGAAGTTCTGTATTTTGAAATCTGTGTATGACTTTCTGGCTCTGGTTTCTGGATTATGCTCTTCTGTATGTACCTTATCTGTTTTAGGAATCATTTCACTCAGCAGGCATTTGGCCATGAAGCCATTTGGTGTTTGAGTAGTACTCTAGGCTTTGTCTGACCTCCCTGGCTGGGAGTGTTAGGATTAGCAGTCTGTACTGTTTTGTTTTTAAGTACCGAGTTCTGCCCTGCAGCTTGTTGAATTCATTGTCATTCCCCAGTCCTTATATCTGTCTTTAGATGAGAAATATACCCAGTGCAGGGCTTTCTCGTGTATCTGTTCTGCGCCATCTTCCTTGTTTTCCAAGTGCTGCAAGTGTGTGCTGGAGTCTGCTATTCTGCAAAACAAACCATATACCTGCCCTAAAGGCTTCAAACCATGCAGCCTAAAGGTTCCCCATCACCCTATAGGGGGCCTACCATTACAGTTTAGCTGCTTCCAAAAATAGATTGATATAATCCAGATGCTCAATATTGTCATTGACATAGTTGTTCCAACACAGCTCCATGTGCGACTAGAAACCCCCCAATTTAAGGAACACATCTGGAAAACGCCAGTTATATGATTTAGGAATGGGGAACCAAGCCGCACATCAACTATGATAGCAGCATGATCTGAGCTATGTACGATACCGATGGAAGCGTTCACTATGCAATCAAGCAGGGAGGCTGATAAAAGAGACACGTCGCTACGTGAAAAAAGAGTCATGGGGAAGGGAGTAAAAGGAAAAATCCCTTCCTTCCAGGTTAAGGTACCTCCATGAATCTACGAGAGTTAAGTGGTCTCTTAAAAAGATGTGACTGGTGTTGGGCTGGCTAGGACTTTTTGGGAGAAGAGCGGTTCGAGAATCGAATCTTGCACTGCATCATAATCCCCACCAAACAATACTGCAATCAGTTTTTGAGATCTTACGGATAGTAATTGCTCTCTCATTGTCCTTTGGTGAATATTGACCTCGAAATATTATTTTTTATTGCATTGATTTTACTCTGTAAAAGAGTACTATGTGTTTTATTCACATGTAATATTAAAGTAAATGTACTGACTATTTTTCTAATGACACTCCTTTTATTTTGTTTGTAGCTTTTAAGTAGGTCTTGTTCCAATTTATGTTATCAAGGCTTTGTTTGGACCATGCCAAGGTGTATTTATATCAATAGGGTCTTATGACACTTAAGGGGTTATTCAGAGAGAGCCAATCTGGCCCCGAAATGTCACCGAACAGGGAATTTTCCCGTACGGCGACATTTCAGGACCATTCGGCTATTCAGAGAGCAGGCAGTTCGCCAAGTTTTGGCAAAACTGCCAGCAAGTATGGTGCCTGTTCGAAGACAGTGAAATCCCCATAGAGAAGCAAATGGTTATTCTATTCAGAGAACACCGAACTGCAGTGAAATGTTGCCAATGTGTCCTGCTGTTCAGTGTTTTCATTCGGTTTATTCAGGCGAACCCCATAAACTTCAATGTTAAAAATATTCCCGTTTTTATTCAATATCTAATAAACTGTTTATTATTTTGATCTGCAGTAAAAAGTCTATTTATTTATTGATTTTTTTGGATCTTTTAGGCATTTTTTTGGATTTTTTCAGCAATTTTTTTTTCTATTTTTTCTTAAAAGCGTTTTTTTTCTCCCTGTAACAGACCTTTTTATTATCATTCATACAACTTTATATGTAAATTCCAGGCATATTCGCTCATTACTTTTTTCGCAAACAGTGTTTCAATTTTGACACTTTCAATCGTATGTTTTTTTTTTTATACCCGTCTGGCAGCTTGTCGGCTTTCTCCTGCAACTAGTCGCAGTGTGCTCGGCGGCTCGGCGGCTGCGTTTGGTGGCTGTCCGGCATGTTTGCAGTGGATGTTCAGCTGGTTGGTGGTGACGGGTTTGAGGCGGCAGCCGGCGGTTTGCGCTGGTTGGCGGTGGCATTCGGTGGTCGATTCCCTGCACATCGGGGACCCTGCGGTTAATGCTGAATTTACCGTAGGGTGGGGAAATTTGATTCCCCGAAGTGCAGGGAACGAGAGAACCCCTTATTGTTTTATGAATACACTCTAATAATAGCTGTAAAGGTAAGCCATAAAATGAGACAACCATGAGATTCCAAACTTTGCTTAAGACATTTAGTGATTACTTGTTTGACTGAAGCAGGAGGTACAGAAGGGAGGAGTTTTGTCTCTATCAGAAGAATATGGACAGGAAATGTATTCAGCGAATATACTTGCAGGGGTTTCTTGAGCATTTGCTAAACCATGGGTCATGGCCATTGCTTAATTTATATATAAGAAGGTGCTGGAACTCAAAATCCATGACAGCGGAATGGTGACCAGTACCGGGAACAATTATGAACACAGTGCTGAAAAAAACATATTATGTACTGAAATGCCCACTAACTAATACTTAGTATGATGTAAATGGTATTACAATAATTTCAAATTTATATATTTGTTTCTAAACCACACAAAGTACCGGATAACCCCAAATAGGTGTCAGAACATCCTGCTGCCCCAGGATCCCCCACAAAAGAAACATTACTCATGGCGCTATTCTAGGCCGACACAAAATTTTCCTAGATTGCCTAAAACAGGGACTTCTAGAGTCACAATTAATAACCAGAACAAACATTTTGTTTGGTCACTTGTATTCTTGGCTGTTGTGAAGTAAATTATTAATTTTGAAGAACCTGGACCAAGTGTCATTGGCCCATTCAATTTATTATTTTCCATGGAACTATTAAACCAACTCCGGCAGTAAAGACATATCTCTCCCATTGGCAGTGCTCCCCAGTGTTCTTTTTAAACATTTTGCAAACTATATTTTGTCATGCTCGTGATAGATTTTATTACCCAGATAAATGCACCTTTGGTGATTGGTAACCAGGTTTCATAGTGCAGTCTTGGGGACAATCTTGTATCCTAGTTTGAGAAATAAATTCATCTCTGTTAATAACTTCAATCCCATCATGTCTTAGCATGAAATGTGTAACATATGAGTGACATTTGCTTTTCAATCAATTGTAAATGGTGGTGGCAAGATTAGACATAAACTATCGGTAGTGTTAATCTGAATCCGTTTTAAATGTGATTCTCAAATATAAAATAACTATTCTTTTGAGGTATTTTACCTTTATTTGTTGTCTAGTATTGTTGACTTTCTAGTAAGCTTCGTTGCTTTCAAATAGTTTTGCTAGCTGCTAAATGTTTTGGGGCAACAAGCCCCTTCCTCATTGAACACCTTCCCTATGGAACACTGCCAATGAGGAAGGGGATTCCTGCCTTAAGGCTAGGGTCAGATGAGCGCATTTTGTACGGACTGTGCATCCGTGCAGTATGGACGTACTTTCTGACTGACGACAAGGTAGTGGCCACACAGTCCGTTTTTATGACTGACGTTATTTTTGACTGAAGTAGATGGGAAATGAAAAACCATTTTGTCCGCAAAAATGCTGGACGTAAAAATGCAGTCCATCTGACTACGTTCCATCACTCACACACAAAGCTATGCAGACGTTGCAGACGTTGCACTCCACATGTCCGTTCTGGCAGTATTATGTTCTTGCCTAACCTGCGTCCGTTTTCCGTGTCCATCATGCGTCCGTACTTCTGTGCGGATGTACTTCGTGTGTGAGCTCCATTGGTCAGAAGGCTATGCTGCCACGGATGTACAAATGTGCGGCAACACGGACGTGATAACTGCGCTCGTCTGACTCCAGCCTAAAACATTTGATATTACTTTGCTTGTCATTAGTAAACTTCATATCACACTAGTGGATGTCATATATTACAGCAGTGCTAGTTCGTTTGTTTTTCTCATGTTTAATTCTGTTCTCCTCAAGGGACCCAAAGGCAGTTTTTTGTGAGGTTTATTCAGCAACTGATGTGTTGGCAAATATTTTGTTGAGGTGATCCATACTCTGGTACACCAGGAATCTATCGATTCTTCTGATATTATTTTCAAATTGGACATTGCATATTGGCAGTAAGAACCTAGGAGAACATAAATAAACCTGTATAATCAGGAGCCTGTGAATGGTGGGGGAATTCTGTGTCTAGACATGGGTCCCATTGGCACAGTTCCAAAAGCATAACATTAAACCTACTTGGTAATGCCCACATTTCAAGCAGCTGGTCATTGAATGAGTCTAGAGAACTGAAAGCTCATGTAACGTATTATTTTACCACATCTATACATACCTTAGGTTCTAAGATATGGTGGCCTGTTAATATATCCCCAGTGTAATGTGAGGTAGTTTGAGTGGAACCGTAAAAGAGTTGCTATAATGTTATCAATGATATTATTCAAAAGACAGATTCCAACTGAATGTGTATGGGAAGAGGAGACATTTAATTAAAAAGAAGTAGTGAAAATGTAACCACTAATTTACCCATGAAAGCACAGAATTAAAACGTTAATATGTAAAGAATATTCACAGCAGCTGTTTTGTGGTAGATGTAGATGTTTATAACATTGTCATCCTAGTTTTTTATTGTTGTCATTATTAGGCTTATCTTTCCAACACTTGCATGCCTGAGGTCCAAGTTCCTCAGGAAAATGCAGATAGAAGTACAATGTAAGGCCAATTCTGGTTGTATCCATTAATTGCCAAGCTGTTCCCTTTCCCATGAACCTAGGAAAGATTGTGGTAGTAAATAAAGAACTGAGAAAATCTCATTAATATTTCATAATAAGGGTTGCAAAGGACGCGGATGTCCAAGTATTGCTGCTTAGCAACACGGTGACCCACCAAACCCTCTGATCGTTTTGGATTGAACAATACATGCTTGATGAATCTACATACTCGGGTCTGTTATGCAGCCCATATAGAGGTTGTTTTTTTTTTCTCTTTTTTTGTTTTTAGCTGTTTGTCCTCTGACAGCTCAGTGCAGCAGCCTGGGTGATGGCCTGAAAGCAATTACTAAGTAACATCTGAGGACATTTGGATCAATTTTAGATTATTTTTAGCTAAACCCAAGTTGAACATTTTTCTTTTTCATTCTGGGTTATTTTCTTTGGATAAAGATGCCTTGAACAAAATAAGTATACTAATGACTTTCCAGCAAAATTCAACAAAGTATATATAGTAAAGTCTAATCATTCTGTTATTTTCCAGGCGATACTATATGAAGAGCACATGTGTTTCCGTGTAAAAGTTACTGTACAGACGTGTTATTTGATTTTTATGGTTTCTGCTATTTCAAAATGTAGATACTGGTACATTTTAAAATTAAGTGAAACATGAATGTTCAATTTATTTTTAAAATAAGTGTATGTACAGTCAGGTCCACAAATATTGGGACATCGACACAATTCTAACATCTTTGGCTCTATACACCACCACAATGGAGTTGGAATGAAACAAACACAATGTGCTTTAACTGCAGACTGTCAGCTTTAATTTGAGGGTATGTACATCCAACTCAGTGTAGGACTTACAGCAGTTTGCAGATGTGCCTCCCACTTGTTAAGGGACCAAAGGTAATGGGACCTTCTCAGCTGTTCCATGGCCAGGTGTGTGATATTCCCTCATTACCCCAATTACAATGTGCAGATAAAAGGCCCAGAGTTCATTTCAAGTGTGCTATTTGCATTTGGAATCTGTTGCTGTCAACTCTCAAGATGAGATCCAAAGAGCTGTCACTATCAGTGAAGCGAGCCATCATTAGGCTGAAGAAACAAAACAATCCCATCAGAGAGATAGCAAGAACATTAGGCATGGCCAAAACAACTGTTTGGAACATTCTCAAAAAGAAGGAACGCACCAATGAGCTCAGCAACACCAAAAGACCCGGGAGACCACGGAAAACAACTGTGGTGGATGACCGAAGAATTCTTTCCCTGGTGAAGAAAACACCCTTCACAACAGTTGGCCAGAACACTCTCCAGGAGGTAGGTGTATGTGTGTCAAAGTCAACAATCAAGAGAAAACTTCACCAGAGTGAATACAGAGGGTTCACCACAAGATGTAAACCATTGGTGAGCCTCAAAAACAGGAAGGCCAGATTAGAGTTTGCCAAACATGACCTAACAATGCATTCACAGTTCTGGAACAAGATATAATGGACAGATGAGACCAAGATCAACATGTACCAGAGTGATGGGAAGAGAAGAGTATGGAGAAGGAAAGGAACTGCTTATGATCCTAAGCATACCACCTCATCAGTGAAGCATGGTGGTGGTAGTGTCATGGTGCGGGCATGTATGGCTGCCAGTGGAACTGGTTCTCTTGTATTTATTGATGATGTGACTGATGACAACAGCAGCAGGATGAATTCTGAAGTGTTTTGGGCAATATTATCTGCTTACATTCAGCCAAATGCTGCAGAACTCATTGGACGGCGCTTCACAGTGCAGATGGACAATGACCCAAAGCATACTGCAAAAGCAACCAAAGAGTTTTTGAAGGGACAGAAGTGGAATGTTATGCAATGGCCATGTCAATCACCTGACCTGAATCCCATTGAGCATGCATTTCACTTGCTGAAGACAAAACTGAAGGGAAAATGCCCCAAGAACAAGCAGGAACTGAAGACAGTTGCAGTAGAGGCCTGGCAGAGCATGACCAGGGATGAAACCCAGCGTCTGGTGATGTCTATGCGTTCCAGACTTCAGGCTGTGATTGACTGCAAAGGATTTGCAACCAAGTATTAAGAAGGGAAAGTTTTATTTATGATTATTATTCTGTCCCATTACCTTTGGTCCCTTAACAAGTGGGAGGCACATCTGCAAACTGCTGTAAGTCCTACACCGTTTACCTGAGTTGGATGTACATACCCTCAAATTAAAGCTGACAGTCTGCAGTTAAAGCACATTGTGTTTGTTTCATTCCAACTCCATTGTGGTTGTGTATAGAGCCAAAGATGTTAGAATTGTGTCGATGTCCCAATATTTCTCGACCTGACTGTATGTATATATATATATATGCAAACTGTAGTAAGGCGGGCACTCGTATCCTGCTGGTGCTGAAAACGGCTCTGGTATTCTATTTTGCTCCGGTGTAATCTCCCATAAGTATATATATATATATATATCTACTAGCTTTTGCTTGCGGCTTTGCTCGCGTGGATTTTGGGATTTGTTACAATTTTTTTTAAAGAAACATGAGTTTTTTGTCCAAACTGTACGATATATAATTTACATGTTGAAGTATTAAAGAAATAAGTAATGTTTATTGCAGACATTAGTCAGGGCGTATTGACTACAAAACAAAGTTGTTTCATCATATGCATCCATGAATTTTTTTTGTGTTGTAAATACAAACAGACAATAAGACAGACAAAAAAAATCTATTTGTTTTTCGGGCATCTGAAACATCGAAAAAAAAAACTATTTGAGTACTTCTTTATAAAGTACATTAGTGGTTCTTCTTTCAGGCGCTCAGGTCAGCAGAGAGTTATGTGAGCTCATCCTGGAACAGGCAACATCAAACAATTGAGGTGTCAATGGACAGGTCAGAGTCTGGCCTTTACATTGAAACCAAACATGACCGTGTAAAACCTAAAAGAAGAAAAAAAGCAACTTTTTTAATTTATTTATTTTTAGTTCCAAAGGGATGGAATTGTCCATTTGCCACATATAAAATGAGCAATACCACTGCCATTACTCACCT
Source organism: Leptobrachium leishanense (assembly GCA_009667805.1). Taxonomy (NCBI): domain Eukaryota; kingdom Metazoa; phylum Chordata; class Amphibia; order Anura; family Megophryidae; genus Leptobrachium; species Leptobrachium leishanense. Next base: position 108,432,760 of record CM019064.1, on the reverse strand, counting down.
TCTCATTTCCTTGGGAGCAAGTTCAGTATTCTATACATAGTCACATTATTCATAAACACCATGCTCCAAAACTAGGGATGTACCGATTTTGATAATTTTACATGCTGTAAATGGTTGAAATCTGAATGGCTATTTACTACACAGTATCTGCCTGGTTAGATATACCCGTATCGGCACTATTAAATAACCTAAAATATGATTTCATTTCACTAAATTCCAAAAAAAGCCGCCAAACTTTTCAGCTCCAGGCCCATAAAGAAGTAATGGTTAATCTATTCAGAGAACACCGAACAGCAGTGAAATGTCAGTGAAATGCCCTGGTTTCATTCGATGGGTTTAGGCTAGGGTCAGACGAGCGCAGTGTACATGTCCGTGTTGCCGCACATTTTTAACGTCCGTGGTAGCATACAATTATGTCAATAGAGACCACACGCGAAGTACGTCCGCACAGAAGTGCGGACGCACAACGGACACGGCAAGCGGAAGCAAGTTAGGCAAGAACGTAAATCCACTAGAACGGACGCACAGAGTGTGATGCGTCTGCAACGTCCACATAGCTTTGTGTGTGAGTGATGGAACAAAGTCAGATGGACTGAATTTTTGACGTCCAGCATTTTGATGGCCAAAGTGTTTTTCATATTAATTTATTTTCCCTTCTACATAAGTCAAAAAAAATGTCAGTCACAAAAACGGACTGTGTGGCCACTACCCTGTCATCAGTCAGAAAGTACGTCCTTTGTGCACGGATGCACAGTCTGCACAGAATGCGTTCGTCTGACCCTAGCCTAAGGCTAGGGTCAGATGAACGCATTTTCGCGTTGTCTGTGAAAAAGTGCGTTTGAACGAATGGATGCATTTTTTCACGGAGTACGCGATAGCGGTCATACGATGCGCATTTGCGTTCGTGATTTTGTACGGATCATCAATAAAACAGTTTTGCATCTGGACGTTATGTTGGCCGGACATTAGCAGTGTCTGACATCTCCAAATCACGCACACACGTCGCTAGCGGAGGCAGCGCACTCTGTACGTCAGTACTAGCGGTTTCACGTTCTCGAAAAAATGCGTTCGTTTGCCACTTGCGTTGCGCAGCCGGACTTTCGTGCGACCGTACTTCGTATATTGGCCGTCATTGCCCGCCATTTGCTGCTAGTGCGGCCGTAATTAAGTGCGCCAGAACGCACGTTTAAAGTGTGCTAGTCTGACCCTAGCCTTAATCAAGGCGAATCCCATATGTTTCAATGTAAAAAAAATCCCCGTTTTTATTAACTATTTATGCCGAAGTGCAGGGAAAGTGAGGACGCTGGAATGTCGGTGACATTTCGCTGCTCTCTGAATAACTCTGTTAATATTTTTATTTAGTGAAAATCCTCTCCAAACTTTACGTACAACTCCTGCAAAACTACTGCAGTAATTGGGAGTTAGAGCATTGCATAGAAAATGACCTTTCTCTTATATACTAAGCTGAGTATAGTGGCATTTCAATAACAGCTCGCAAAATGAATTAGTTATCAATGGAATTTGTGCATGGTCTATAATCATAAATGCTAATCAAAGCACGATTCCTAATGTGTTTGCTTTTTGCTGTGCCAAATAAGTGTTCCGCCAGATCTCAAAAGTGCTATTTTAAAGCCTCCTTTATTTTCGCCTACTTTCTGTGTGAGAAAAAAAAAACCTATGAATTTATTACGAGCCTCACATGATCCTTCTGTGTTGTCATTAGAATACAGAAATGAGGCCAAATAGATCTGATAATAGAATAGTGTTTTCAATTCTGTCAGAACATCCCTGGTAGATAAAAATGCTAGATATTTGCTGCAAACATTTTAAAAAAAATTGTAACACTCAAAATTAAAACTATATTTAATGACAATCTAGCAAATTACAGTGCCTACAAAATGTAAGAGTTTCCTTTACTGCGCAGCTTGTTATTAAAGGACCACTACCACCAAAAAATGAAATGTCGTTATTGGGTTTATCTTATGTTGATGATATCTTACATGTGTCTTGTTTTTCTCTTGTGTGTTTAGTTTAGAAGATATTTTACTCTGTGTGTCACTGGGGGGGCATCTAATTTGTGATCATTTGTGCTGTAAACTGCCCCCCCCCCCACAGTATCGGTACATCACTTGCTCCTCACTATGTGGTAATGGTCATAGAATGGAGTAAATATTTCAATCATCGTCTCAAATCATTGTAATGTGTGGGATGTATTCAAAGGACATCAACAGGGGGTAGACTAGAAGTCTTTTAAGCCCCTGTTTTATCTCATTCAGCTAATTCTCATTTTATCTCATTATCATCAGCTGCCATCTCTTACGTCAGGTAGCCTGGAGAACAATAGCCACCTGCCACTTTATCTAAAAATGTCCTCCTTTACCTCATTAACTGGTAAAAACTGTAGATTAAATAAACAGTGGCAGTACAGTTTTTGAACAGATTTTGGTACATGGGAAAAATCCACAAAATAGAAACAGGAGAGAAAATAACCTAATTTTAGTTTTCCTTTTTACCTGCAATTACTTCAAACAAAGAAAAAACCAACAGCATGCATTTTATAAAGTGTTTTTATTTGTAATACCCAAATAATCTAGTTACAGCTTTTGTAAGTGGTAGTGTCACTTTAAATTGTAGTTGAAAAAGAATCCTATTACATATCCGTTTTAGGGATACTGGAACCATATGAATATGTATTTCATGAGAAACTGTAGCCATTTTAAAAATAGTTACTGTAAATATATTAAACCTAGTGTACAATGCATGGACAAGGACACTATAAATTAACATACATATACAGTATATATAATTCTTCTCCTTGAATTATTGGGTGTAAGTACTGTATTTGGCTTCCAGATATATTACAGTGGAGGACCTTTGTCTTGTTCAGTGTATAAGACGTATTGACCAGTTTTTTATAGTCTTAAACTATACAAATTTCTCTTGTCATTGAGACTGTATTTGAAGAATAGAAATACATTTCAAACTTTGCCTTGTCTGTTCTTATGTTGAATTAGATGGGTTTAATTGTGTATGGAATATAACTATCAAGCCAATCACTAGCAATCATTAGCATATAGCCATAAAATTCACGGTGCATAAGTACTGAAAATCCTTGATCAGTACACCTACAAGGTGTTACTGTCATTTCTAGGAATGCAACAAAATCTTTTTTTAAAGACTGAGTATGAGTACCAATACTTTTTTCAGGTACTCACTAATACCGATTAATGGCAGCTCTATTCATTATCATGTGATCGCTAGGATTTTGCTGAAAGCCTCTCCAATTTATGTTAACCCCATAGCGACCAAGGAGGTACCAGATACATCCTCCGAAAATGGTCGCTTAAAAACCAAGGATGTACGTGGTACATCCTGTTGTTAGGGGCCCTCCCTATACTCACCTCTCCTCCAGGCAAGGCAAGATACTGCCAGTCATGTGACCCGGCAGTTGAAGGCTCCATGGAGTCTTATGGAGTCCTATGGACTCCATGGAGCTGATCCTTGGGACTGCGCTTTAGCGCTGCCCCGATCATCCAGGAGCCTAGCGGCTGCTACGGGACAGACTGCTGGACTCAGCGCCTGTCCTGTAATCCACTAGGCAAATGGAGATGGTAAAGTGAGATTAGCGAACGCTAATTTTCCCCTTAGCTTCCCCGTTTTAGCTACAGGCACGTGATAGTGCCCATCATGTTTAATTGCGATTTCAAGTCATGCTTTACTTTAGGACCCAGACAAATTATATATCCCTATTGTCAGCAGACTTGGCAGATTCACAATATATCATTATTATATGTATACACCATGTCCTGTCAGAATGCTATTAAAAAAAATTGAGTTTCCATTCAGATTTCAATCATTTGCAGCTTGTAAATAATTTTTTTCACATTTAATAATCCAAACCTTTGGGTTTATATATTCTATGGGGCACTCTTATGAAAAAAATTTTTTAATGGGAACCTGTTTCTGAGATAAAACAGGATTTTTAACTAGAAATTAAGAAATTACATTTTTCACTTGTGTTTTGGCGCACTGTGTTATATGAATAAAATTACTATGTATAAACCAATGAACTTGCTTGCGGTGTGGGAAATGAGAAGGTGAGTAACGGTAGTGATATTTCTCATTTTATTTGTGACAAACTGACAATGTCATTGCTTTGTAACAAATTTATTTTTTTAACAAAAGTTGTATGTATTATTACACACAACCTGGCCATGTATGGTACCATGCTCTCGCCTTTCCAACAACACCAACCTTGATTATTTATCTTTTATGCTTTAGGAGATATGGGGGTCCAAAGAGCCCCGCATATCTCTACCATAGGGATTGCTAGAGGGGGAATTCCTTTTCTGACATCATCGTGACCATGTGAGATGACGTCAGTGGGCAGGAGAAGGCCTCAGAGGCAAGGCTGACATCCACAATGTCAGCCTCCTCCGGGATAAATCCGCATTTGGCACCAGATCGGCACCGAGCACGGTACTGGGAGGATGTGCTAAGCGAATCCTACGCACCCTAGCAGAGGACTTGCTCAGTGCATCGTCCAACACTAAGGGGATAAGAGGGGCATCTTAGGAAAGGTCAGACTGTGACCTTTCTAGCGATGCCTCTCTTTTTTATAGCCTCTCCTGAAGAGGAGATAGAGGGGTCCAACGGATCCCCCCTCCTCTTCAGACATTCAACCTACTCTGCTGGGTGGCGCCTGAAAATAAAGTCAACTCGACCTGCATAATGACGTATTTGCGTCGGGAGGAGTCCCACAGAACTGCCTGACTTCAAGGAAGTCAGACCACTGAGGGATTCCCACCTGAGCGGTTGGTGTCTGCCCTTTGGCTGCAGAAATGTGTGGAGAATGCCATGACATCCCCAACAAGTCTTCCACAGCCAAGGTGGGGATGTTCTTTTTATAGATTCTAACTTGTATTTTATAATTCCACCATCATCCTTCATAAATGATAGATGAGGTTTATTGTGTATTTGAGTTCTTTTTGTCTTGTTGACTTTTATTTTTAGGTCTGTTTTCTCAACTGTGTTTGAACTCAAACAAATAGTGCAAATATGCACGCTCATAAGTACGTTAAGAATTTCGTTTTTCAGAATGTAAATATATGCATCACAAAACAAACATCTGTCTGTCTTTCTAGCTATACTATAGAATCCATAACATAGACTACATATAGAATCTGTACTAAAGAATCCATATTACACATAAAATCCCATTTTGTCCCTTAGCAGTTCAGTCAGTTTAATCATATTTAACCCATTCACTACCATACACTATGTTGAAATATATATATATATATATTTTTATAACATTTTCTGGAAAATGGGATGTGCAGTTAACAATCAAATATAGGGTAAAGGTTAAAATAATTTGTTAATTTTTCATGTATTCCTTTATCCTGTAATGAGAAATTTCTGGGATGAAAGGTTCTAAATGCTAGATGATGTCCCTTATCTTGCACTGTTTCAAACTGTGTCTGAGATATTAGCATACAGGAAGAAATGGCCTTTGTATCAAATACAGTAAATGTGATGTAGATAGATAATAAACATGATCAGATATTCTGCTTATGAAGATTTGCAGTGAACATAAGGAGAGTCCAAAAGATACCAATATAGGATATATAAATAATATCTGTGCCATAAATCTGTTATAAATTGAATAAAATTTGAAATTACAGTAACACCTTCAGGGTTATTCAAAGAGATCCGAATTGTGTCCGAAAGGTAACTGAACAGTGAAATTCAGCGTACGGTTACCTTTCCTGGCCATTCGGCTATTCAGAGAGCAGTCAGTTCGCCAAATGTTGGCAAATTGCCTGCACATACGGTGCCTGTTCGTTGCCTGTTCGAGGGCAGTGAAATCCCCATAGAAAAGCAATGCTTTGTCTATTCAGAGAACACAAACCAGCAGTGAAAAGTTGTCGAAATGCCCTGCTGTTCGGTGGTTTCATTCGACAAGTTTATTCAGGCAAATCCCATAGGCTTCAATGTTAAAAAAGTCCCTTTTTAATTCAATATCTAATAAACCGTTGATTATAATATTCTGCAGTAAAAAGTCTCTCTATGTATAGCATTTTTAGGATCTTTTAGGCATTTTTCGGGATTTTTTTGCGAAAATCTTTTTTTTTTTTTTTTAATCTTTTTTTCTTTTTTCTGTAACAGCCCTTTTTATTATCATTCATTGGATCTTATATGTAAATTTCAGACATTTTGGTTTGGTAGTTTCTTTGCAAACAGCGTTTAACTTTTCAAACATTTAAGCGTACTGTTTTTTTTTTTGTTCACTCCATTTGTCTGCAGTGTCGGCTTTTTCCGGCCGCTGCTCTGCGCTCCGATCGGCGGCTGCTCGGTTTTCTCCGGCGTGTTCGGTGGGGTTAATCCAGATGTTTTTGCGGATTTCGGTGTGCGTTCGCCCTTGTTTTGCGGTGAGTGTTCGGCGGGTTTGCGGCGGCTTTTCCCTGCACTACGATGGACCTGTGGTGCTTGCTGAATACACTGCAGGGTCGCCGAAATAGGATCGCCAAATCGTACCGAATTGAAGAGAACGAAAAGTCACTGAACGTGCGGGGACTTTTCGATTCTCTTTGAATAAGCCTGAGTGTATGTGAAATGTCTGCATTTATAACATCCTGAATCTTATCCATGTGCAGCAATGAGAGATCACAAACAGAGCTCTCCCCAGTTCTGCTGGCTCCCTGATTCTTGTAATGCAGCGGACAAGTTTTAAAATGTTTTAACTCCTTGTAGCTTCATTACAGTATTATAGGCTGACAGGATTGAGATCTTATTGAGGTTTAATTTTTTCCTGGGTGGCACACTTGCCCTATAACAAGCTTGGAAATAGAATTTTATATGCTAGTTATTTGTATATAACTCTATTACAATACAAAATTAAGTTTACATGTTTTGGTAATGAAAGAGCTAAGTGAAGAAGCCAAAGACATGATCTTAGAAAAATACGTATTAAATATTTTAACTAATAAAAATGCATTTTTCCCTATAGCAAATATCACTCAACATCTCCGAAAGCTGCACAATTCTTTTTTCATTGGAAAATTATGATTCAATTTCAAATGCGCCATACCACTCATATTACATTTTGAAATGGTGAGCCAAATCAATGCACAGAATTCCCTATTGTATTTAACAGATATTGCATTGTATATAACATTTGAAAACAAAAAGACTTTTGGCTATAAAAAAAATATATTTCTACACATTTTCATACTTCAACATCTCACGGTAATTTATTCATAGCATATTACAAATTAAATAAAAAATAAGTACCATTGCTCAAGAGACTAAACTCATAGTTGAAACTTTAAAATTTAACAACATACAGAAAGGAAAATATTTTATTTTATTACACAGGAGTCTATTCAGTAAACAGTGAGATAACAACAATCTAGCTATATAGAAGCTAATTTGCTCATGTGTGCTGTAGGTTTTCCATTTTCATGCTTATACAGGGTTATTCAAAGAGAGGTGAAAAGCAGGAGAATGCCCGGAGAATGGAAAATTCTAGGTCAAAATATCCAAACCAGTAAAATTCTCCCATTCGTCTCACTTTCCAAATCGGCTATTTTGACCTAGAATTTTCCATTCTCCAGTCATTCTCCTGCTTTTCACCTCTCTCTGAATAACCCTGATAGTTTTCGGTCGTATTTCACTTACTGTGTCATGAATAAACAAACCCTTTATCTTATATCCTTATGTGGTTAAATCTAATAACAACAATGTAGTGAGGTCTTTATGTTAAACATTATTTTTTTTAAATTGTATATAAATGACCTTATATTATGCATATAATGTGTAATATAATTTTCTATGGCATATTTAGAGTAGATGTTAAAGGAACATCATTACCATTAAAATTAACCTATTTGTTATTTTGGAAAAGAAAGAAAAATATGCATGGGTTTTCACGTGCTAACCTTCTGATTGTTAATGGGTACCAATTGTAACACAAATCATTTTAGTAAAATGGAAATAAAGGCAACCAGATATTATATATATAAGTCATGATAGCAAAATTTTTTACCAAAAGCTATCATCCACTGTCCAAAGAATCTGTTTGTAAAAAAACCACATTATGAATAATTATATATTATATATTGTTTAAAATTCATAGTGTTTGTATTGCTAGTATAACTAATTTAACCCCTTCACTACCACATACACTGTCAGGAACCAGTAGTTTTTTAAAAATCATTTTTAATTATACAGTAAGAAATATTTGGGAATATTCCCAGTGGACCTATTGGCAGATGGCAGATGACACCATCTACTGGCCAAATGGAGTTACAGCAGTTTGAGCTGCAGGTCGTGGTTTCCTGCATCGACTGCTGAATGCTCGATATGTAAAGGCATCAGCCGATTGTAAACCGTTTTAGCACCTTGGGGATGATGCCCACAGGGCTAAAACTTCAGAGGCATCTTCTGCAGCCCAAAAGCAAACAAAATTAGTTTGCGGCAAATAGATTGAATTTGCTTTTGTCCTTTAGAGATGCAGATCGAGATAACTAAATATCGGTACCTGATGTTACCTTTGAACTCCCGTGTTATCGTGATCTCGGCAGTGAAAAGGAGGATGGATGTTTTACATCCAGAGAAATTTTCATTTAGATCTCACTCCTGTCATGCTGCATGACTGCTAGGGAGGTGTAATGAGCCGTCCGTACTGTAACAAAACATTTGAGACACTTTATTGCTGTATTATAAAAGCCATGGAGGGGGCAGAATACAAGGTGAGATTTGAGGTAGCTGTAAAGAGATAACATTTGGTGTTTAGAGTTGCTGAAAATCCCTGTACAGAACAGATAAAAGGTGTTACTGTAATTTCCCTATGCAGGCAGTATGCCACATCTATATATTATTTTTATTTACTATAGACATGTTTTAGAAGCTGCATTGATAATAAACCCATTATAATAAAGAACAAATATCTATAATATCTGAGAAAGGAAATCTGATAAATGTATTATATGTCTTTTTCACATTTACTTTATTTGACACAGACCATGTCAGCCTATTTGTTAGCAATGGTGATTGCAATGACAAAGAACTCCACGTAGTGTCTAGAACTTTTCATCTCAGCAACATTTCTGTTAAGGATAAACAAATAAGTTACATATTACAAATTCACAAATTTACATTATTAACATTTTTCAAATTTCTTTATATAACAATGTATTTGCAAAATTGCCATTTTACCCTATATTTATTTGGTAACTACATATCCCATTTTTAAAAAAATGTATAATATTTTTTTCAATAAAAAATACTTGTTTAGTAAAAATCAAAAGAATAATCCTCTAAATTCCTAATGCCTGATTTATTGAGCCTGGAAATCACACCCCAGTCAGTTTTGATGATGTTTCTGTATGTCACTTACATTACTTTACTATTCTGAATAATATAAGTACTATTCTGAGTTGCCCAACTTAAAATGAAAGTATGATGGTATGTTAATTGTATATGTTACGGGTAAAGCCCGAAGTGCGGTTAATCCTAGGATTACCTGGGTAATCCTAGCATTACCCAGGCGTCATTAGCAAAAGTCCGAAGAGAAATGAAATTTCGGACTTTACCCGGGTAATCTGCAAAGTATCCAAAGGCCTCTGGGTACTCCGGTTTTCTGCTGTGTTTTACCCTGGAATTCACACATTACCCTAGTGTTGCTGGATAAAGTGTGATTTGCAACGAAACATCAGACTTTATCTGGGTAATCTGCAAAATATCCAAATGCCTCTGGGTACTCTGCTTTTCTTGGGTTTTCAGCAGGTTACAGTTGACTGAATTCCGAGGATTACCCGGATAAAGCTGCAAACTGTTACCTGACTGATAACAAAAAAAACAAAATTTTGTTATGTTTAATAAAATTGTATCCACAGTCACAAACCACACTAAATAACCGTCATGTGACTCTGTGCATTAATTGTCTGAAAATGTATTTATGAAGATAAAGATATTATATAAAGAGTAACCTGATGGTTATTATGTTTTATAAATGATATATAAGCACATATGACACATAATAAAGATTATGTAACTCTTTCATTCATATAAGAAACATATCCTGTTACTCTGTATATTCATTATATCCGCAATACATTTTAATGTTTGCCTTTTTGCCATTTTCTTTGATAATATCCATAGATAATAGCAAAATTCACTTTTACCCAAGCGGGGTTGGATGCTCTGCAGATTACCCAGGTGAAGCTGTGGATAGACCTCAGATTACCCAGGTGAAGCTGTGGATAGTCCTCAGATTACCCGGGTGAAGCTTCAGACTTGCACATTATCCGGGTAAAGTGCACATTTTTCAGCTCTTCCAGACTGTTACCCAAGGGCAGTTGGCTAGTCCTAAAATTACCCGGGTAAAGTCCAAAATTTTCATTTTTTTGCAGCTTTACCCAGCGGTTTTGGGTAATGTCAGTATTACCGGGTAATCCTAGGATTAACCGCACTTTGGGCTTTACCCGTAACATATACACCACATTATCAAATTGAGTAATTATTCAAAGTAATGAGCGATTACATGTGAATATAGACTTCTGTCTGTAAATTGAATAAATAGAGTAAGGGACAATAAAGTGCCACAGTAACTATAATTTCAGTTATTTAACATGTTGATTTAGATACATTTTCTTTTGATCACTTTATGAAATAGTTTTCATCATGAAACTTCATAATTCTAATTATACAGCACTGCTGTATGTTCAAGCCATAGAGTGAGTTCCAACTGGATGAATTGGTCCAGCGTGTCCACTTTTTGAGTCCTCATTTACATTTTATGCATGTTTATTAATTGGTTGATGAAAGAGATGATGAAAGCTGATATTTCTTACGGTTTGCAAGAACAAAATGATCCATGAGTGCAAGCGTGTGGTTTGCGCTTGTTCTAAGCATCCACAGATTCAGTGCCAGCATCAACACTAATCCGTATCACTGCTGATATTAGTTCTCATTAAAACAATGCTCTGTATTTACCTGATCGCTTTAGAAAGAAAATGAAAAGGCCTGTCCACAGTGCTACTCACTTCTGTCACCTGTAACGCTGTTTGGGAACACAAAATGTCAGTGTGACTGACATGTGTGTCTTTTGACTATCTGCCAGTCCCAAATGAACATCAGGACACATTTACACCTATTGCTATTCAAAGCATTAGCATTTTTTGCCGTGAAGTTCAACAAAAGGTCAAAATGAAATTCTTGAATTTAGATCCAGAATCCCCTGGGTTATACCAATCATAACATTGCCCTGGTTGCCGCTATAGATTTCCCTACAAGGTTGATGCCATTTGAAGAAAAGCAGGTCAGAGGGAAAGCATGATATTAAAGCACTGGACCATACCTTGCTGGTGAATAGAAGAACATTTTGACTAGTATTAGTGACATAATAATCTTTACCCATTGCACCTAGTGCAGCGCTGCGGAATGTGTTGGCGCTTAATAAATAATAATAATAACTGCTTTTACTATTTTTTGAAAAATATATCTTGCTCTCAGGAATGCCGTAAACTCACTCTAAATATTGGAAAATTTCTTTGCAATCATTTTTGGGATGTGACACTGCAATTCATTATGGCGTATAACCTCCAGGCCCTATCCTCAGTGATTCTTTACCCTTTACAAGAGACATGTCAATTTGTTCTCCTCACCTCACTAGTACCAATGGACTCCTGCTATTTGTAGCTCAGTACAGCAAGAAATGTAAAACTCACCTCTCATCCTCCGATTAACCCCTTTGCTGCGGATGACGTGTGGGGCACCTCCTCATTGACTCCCGCTATATGCGGAGGACGTTCCCCACACGTCATCCGCAAGTGGGAGCCCCGGCTGAAATACTCACCTCTCTGTCCAAGGTCCCGCCATGTTCTGGCTTCAGCGTCCTCAGACGCTGAAGTCAAGCCCCTTCCGACATCAATGACGTCATCGCGCCATTTCCAGGCGACCCCCTGAAGCCTATGGGATTCGCCTGAATAAACCTGCCGAATTAAACCAGCGATTGACAGGGCATTTCAGGAACCTTTCACTGCTGGTTTTTGTTCTCTGAATAGCCGAAACATTGCTTCTCTATGGGGAATCACTGCCCTCGAACAGGCACCGAACAGGCACCGTATGTGCAGGCAATTCGCCAGGATTTGGCGACTTGTCTGCTCTCTGGATAGCCGAGTGGCCAGTTAACCGCAGCAGGACGTAATTAGCATTAGGCCTTTGAAATCCAAAAGCTAATTAACAGTTTGTGCTACCCATGTTAAGCATAGGGAGCGCAAGTACAGTAACCTCGGCTGAAAAGCGCAAGATACAAATCGCTAACGGGTTTTTTAAACCTTAGCGTTCAGAATGTAATATGGATGGCCAACACTAGGGCCACTTAACCTAACGTTAACGCTCACACAGTTGAGCACTAATGTTAGTGTTAAGAATGTGATAGGGCCCTTGTATATCCAACTCATTACAATGACCATTCCATTGATAGGGTCACTGCCCATGTGAAAACTCATCATTTGATGGATTTACCATTACTCTTATGGGATATCCCATACTACTACCTACCTCTTTCCAGCAGTAGACACCACTTTACTAGGTGTGGCAATGCCCATCATTGGTCCTCTGCAGGGACATTGATCCACCGACTCATTATCCAGTGGATTGTTAGCCAATTGTCTGCCATAAGTGACCGGCAGAGTTTTCCTAAGAAGAATGGCTCTTCTACTCTCTGTTATCATCATAAAATCAGCATGCCAACAGAAGTAAGTGATATTTTATTGCAAGTGATATAATATATTTTAGTGTCTTGATATCTTATCAAATGAAAAGGTTTCCCAATTCATCGTCCTGTTAGTAAATAGGGGATATAATCATTATCTACCATAAACTAGAAAACCAAACAAACAAAAATTGTTTGCAGCTGTTTCCAGATGCTTAGTGAGTAAAGGTTATAATGTCCTAAGTTGTTGAAAGATTGCCATGTTTCTTAATAAAAGGATTATGTAACAGATTTGTCAAGCCGCCATTAAGAGAGATCAATAAACTGCTGCTCTGCTACTATTTATTGGAACCAGACAAGACAACTGAACATCATTTTTGCAAGGAGTATCAGGATAATAAATCCCATTTTCAGCTTATTGAAATGGTCAAAATTTATTTCTCAAGATGTGGAATGGACATAATAGAAGAATGAAAAATTGATATTATTGCATATCAGGCTTTCTTGGACAGACTCATTACTTTTGATTTAAAAGAAGGAGATCATTCCTATACTTAAATAGCCAGATATGAATTTCCCTTGAATGTGGATAAAATGATCTATCAAACAATTTTACTGTTAAATTTTTATTTCCGAAATCTTAACACTAAATTTATGGAAATGGACTGGAAAATAAAAACCCCGGAAAATGAAATATACACGGTAGCTCAGTGGAAAATTCAAATACTTGCGTTAAATATGAATTATGGTTTAAAAAAATACTTTATAGATAAATAATGAAATAGACATATTTATAGATATATTAAAAGAAACTCATTACACTTGGTAATACAAAGCTCTTAGCAAACTTACCAATGCAAGACTGCAAGTTGCAACAAAACTACAATTTATAGGCCCTGTGTCTTTTTATGATTGTGTGTTAAATGAATATAATATATTATATGTTTCAAATATAATGCTTGCAATATTTTAACTTGCATCTACCTCTTTTATATTTTTACCGCTATATAGATTTCTTGTGCTTTATAAAAATAATAAATGAACATCTTATTTTCAAATAACGCATATAAACAATATAAAGTCAAGTTTTGCTTGTGGAGCACCATTTCCATCCTATTTTGCCTAGAGTTTTCAATATCGATGGATGGTATCTACATGCAAGTTGTTGTTTACCATCAGTACAGGCAGCTTGGATTGTTGAGGCTTCAACAAACCAACCAATTAGAGCTGACTGTTCTGCCTGGGATTCTGTTACCAGGCAAACCAGCCAATCAAAGAGCACTATGCCACTCGTGTGAAGGTGTTATAAATTGATTCCCCAGCCTGAGGAGCCATCTTGCAAAGGGCCCTCCATAGGTGAAGTTGGATTATTCTTACACTGTCTTTTTATGTATTTTTTTTTGTGTGTTCCGGTTCTTTTAGTTAAAGTCTCGTTGTGTCAGGAATCCAGCAGCAAACTGACTCATGCTTGCACTAGGGTAAAACCTGATTGTCTGACTCCTTTCCTTATCCTGCTCCTGGTTTCCCTTGCTGCTCAGGTGCCACCCATCTGTGATCCATGCCGGGTTTGCCCTGATCCTCTCTAGCAATCTCAGGTGTGTTCAGCAGGGCTGATAGGATTCCTTCAAAGGTGTGTTTCATCCTCTATTCAATGCTTCATCATTGACATTCCACAGTGGGCCGTAGTTTCTGTATACCAGTTGCATTGCAACCCACAGTGTATCAAGCTGTGCCTTGCAATCCACCGTGTATCCAGCCTTGCCTTGCATCCCACCGTGTATCCAGCCTTGCCTTGCATCCCACCGTGTATCCAGCCTTGCTATACCCACCGTGTATCTCCAGCCAACCTTGCTATGCTCACTGTGTATCCAGCCAGCCTTGCTACTCTCGCCGTGTTCGAAGCCAGCCTTGCTACTCCCACCATGTACAAAGCCAGCCTTGTTACTCCCATCGTGGATCCAGCCTAGTCTATCCACGCATTTAGCCCTCTCCCTGGCTGTTATAATTAAGCAAAGTTTTTGTTACAGTGAGGGTTCTGAATGTACCTTGCAGCTTGTTTACAGTAAGACAGTGTGACAGGTGTGAGATCTCAAAGATAATTTCGTTTTTCTTCTCAAAGAGCGCATTAATCTTGCACTAAAAAAATGCAAATAGAGCTTTATATGCTAATTATAATGCAATATTTGGTTGTGAAAGTGCTAGAGCCAGCAAATGAAAAAAAAGATCAAATCTCATTAATCTTTTTATTTATTCTAAATGGCAGATAGTTTTACTTTTAATAACCTGCAATGCGGTATAAAATCTCTGTAAAATCTTCACATTTAAATGGGGATTATGAACGCTTATTAAACTTATTAAAAGAAAGTCTTTCCACTTATTTTGAATGATCTTTCATTATTTCCATAAGTGAAATCTCAGAAGCTTATACATCCAAAGAATTATATTTATACACTCACAGTATATTTGTAAACGACATGCAAGTCTAAGATTAAAATGGTATGGTGGGCTAATGCTTTTATAAGTGAAAAAGATTTAATGTGTTTTTGAAAATGACTCATGTTTTTTCCTCTATGCTTTTCTTAAAATAGTCACCTGTAATAAAATCTTATTATAGAATATAAAAGTGATATTGAAATGTAAATCTGATGAAGTATGCGTACTAACATATTACAAGATTTGAAAATATAGCTATTAGATTTGAAGTATAGTTCACAGATTAAGAATATCCGAACAGCTTTAAAGACGCTAGAGAGATATTGCTACTCAGATATAAATAAAATCAGAAAACAGGTTCATTAACCCTTTCACTGCCAAAAAGGTGTAACCACAATTTTGCATTATGAAGACCATAAATGAGCTTATAACATTCACTTTGCCAACCATTTTAAAGAAAGACTAGTGTGCCCCTTGTGAAGAATCAAAATTCTCTGTGAGATCTCTTTCCTATCGCTCTCCTATCAGGGTTATTCAAAGAGAGGTGAAAACCAGGAGAATGACTGGAGAATGGAAAATTCTAGGTCAAAATAGCCGATTTGGAAAGTAAGATTAATGGGAGAATTTTTCTGGTTTGGCTATTTTGACCTAGAATTTTCCATTCTCCAGTCATTCTCCTGCTTTTCCCTTCTCTCTGAATAAGGCTGGGGTCAGACGAGCGCAGTGCGAACGCGCGTGCAGGCGCACTTAATCACGGCCGTAGTAGCAGCAAGTGCCAGGCAATGACGGCCAATATACGAAGTACGGTCGCACAAAAGTCCGGCTGCGCAACGCAAGTGGAAAACGAACGCATTTTGTCGAGAACGTAAAACCTCTAGTACGGTTGTACAGAGTGCGCTGCGTCCGCTAGCGGCGTGTGTGCGTGATTTGGAGACGTCAGACACTGCTAATGTCCGGCCAACATAACGTTCAGATGCAAGAAGTGTTTTATTGATGATCCGTACAAAATCACGGATGCAAATGTGCATCGTATGACCGCTATCGCGTACTCCGTGAAAAAATGCGTCCATTCGTTCGAACGCACTTTTTCACAGACAACGCGAAAATGCGTTCGTCTGACCCTAGCCTAAACCTGTAGGTCAAAATAGCCAAAGCAGAAAAATTCTTCCATTTATCTCACTTTCCAAATAGGCTACTTTGACCTAGAATTTTCACTTCTCCAGTCATTCTCCTGGTTTTCACCTCTCACTGAATAACCCTGTATATGACTGTAAAGAGGCTACAAGGTGCGAGACACATTTTTTTTTACAGAATTTACTGCTGTATTACAACAACCAAGGAGAGGGGGAGCACTGGGGTCACACCCAACTGTACAGGGATAAGATTTATGAGGTTATAATTGCTGAAAATCCATGTACAGTACAAATAAAAGGTATTACTGTAATTTCCGCATACAGACATTATTTTTATTTCTAGTACTATATTCTAAAAATCTCCATAAGCAGTATATATATAATACAGGTATTATTTTTATTTTCTAATACTATTTTTGGAAGCTGCATTGCTAATAACCTCACTGTGATCACTAACAGGGTTATCCAAAGAGATTCGAAAAGTCACCGCACGTTCGGTGACTTTTCGTTCTCTTCAATTCGGTTCCTTTTGCCGATCCCATTTCGGTGACCCTGCGGTGTATTCAGCAAACACCACGGGGTCCCCGAATTGCAGGGAAAAGCTGCCGCAAACCCGACGAAAACTAACCGAATGCACGCAGAAAACAAGCAAAAACATCTGGATTAACCTTCGAAAAAGCCGAACAGGAGCCGAACAGGAGCTGAATCACACAGAGCCGAAGCAGCTGTGACGTAGAGGAGGCAGTGAATAAATTAGCAAAACCATTTGTATGAATCTGGGAAAATGAAACGCTGTTTGCAAGGAAACTACTGAGCGAAAATGTCTGAAATTTTCACAGGAGATCCAGGGAATGATAATAAAGAGGGCTGTTACAAAAAAAATAAGCAAACTGAAAAAAAAAAAAAAAAAATCGGACTTTTAAGATTTTTTTTAAAAATTCAGAAAAATGCTTAAAGTATCCTAAAAAATCTATAAATAAAGAGACTTTTTGCTGCAGAATTTTATAATGAACGGTTTATTAGATATTGAATTAAAACGGGAATATTTTTAACATTGAAGCCTATGGGATTCTCCTGAATAAATTTGCCGAATTAAACCACCGAATGGCAAGGCATTTCGGGAACCTTTCACTGCTGGTTTGTGTTCTCTGAATAGCCGAAGCAGTGCTTCTCTATGGGGATTTCTTTGCCCTCGAACAGGGACCGAACAGGCACCGTATGTGCAGGCAATTCGCCAGGATTTGGCGAATTGCCTGCTCTCTGGATAGCCGAATGGCCAGGAAAGGTAACCGAACGCTGATTTTCAGCGTTCGGTTACCTTTCTCAAGCAATTCGAATCTCTTTGGATAACCCTGTAAAAATCCCCATAAGCAGTATATCTGACTATTTTTAATATCTATTTTTATCACATTTATTGTTTTTGACATAAAAGCCTTTTCTGCCTGTCACAATTCAGGCTCCTTTTGAAAATATGGAAGATTAAGGACACCAACTAAAGTTTAGAACTTTCATACCAGCAATATTTCTGAAAAGAAAAAACAAATACATAAAAATTCAAAATAAGCAAATGTATACTATTTTGAACTTTTAACTTTCTCAGAATAACAATCTTTGTGCAGAATTGCCATTCTACCCTATATTTGAGTGTTATTTATGAATCCTTTTTCAAATAAACATTATGATAATATTTTCTTTAACAAAAAGCATTTGGTAGTGGAGAGGTTAATCATGCAATAACTGTATAACCTTAAATGTATGAAAGAAAACGTATTCATTATATTAATGGTCAACAAGCTCTTGACCATCTAAATTCCACAATTAACCCTTTCCATGTGGTGGACGCGCTCAGCGCGTCCTGCCGCATGGCCACTTCACTGCGGAGGACGCGCTGATCGTGTCCTCCCTTAGCAGCGGCGATCGGCCGGCATTCCAGCCGATCGCGGCGGCCCCCCCCGGTGCGGGCTGACATCCTCGATGTCAGCCCAGCCTCCGGGGACCCCAGCAGGCACAATAGACGTCATCGCGCCTGCGCGATGACATCTATTTCAGGCACCCCCCCCCGCCATTGTGGGGAAGGTGCCTGAAGGGGAGGGGGAGGTCCTTCGGACCTCTCCCCCTCCCTATCCGTGTGGGCCAGCGAGTAAAGGCAGGCACCGCTTGGAAGGGGCCGCAGGGGCGGCTGTCTTTAACCCCTAGGGGGCTGGATCGTGATATGGCGCTAACATGTGCCATATCGCGGTCCCCTCCCGGAGCTGGCCGACATCTTGGATGTCGGCCAAGCTTTCGGGATATCCACTAACGACTGGCGTCATCGCGCATAGCGCGATGGTGCCAGTTCCGCAAATAACCCCGTGCTGCCACCTATGGTGGAGATAGGGGATTATTTGGAACCCCCTATCTCCCGATCCGTGACAGCTAAGGGTTAATGTTTGATATAATTGGAACGGCTAGCACATGGCCTTTCCAATGATATCAAACATGACCATATACAGTGTAAAAAGAAAAAATAATTAAAAATAAAAATAAAATTAAAAAAATAAAAAATAAAAAATTTAAAAACAAAATTAAAAAAACTTTGTTTTTGTTTTGTTTTATTAATGCAGCAATATTGTTCCCATTTCAATTATAATGTGAACAATGATGCTGCACTAACGATTTTTTCTATGGGGGCGTTTGCCAAAAAACACGTAATTTTCCCCAAAAAAAAGTGTACGATTCCCCGTTTCAATTTTTTTTAACAAGCACAACCCATAGAATATATAACTGCAAATGCTCGCATGTTAAAATGTGAAAAAAAAAACACTTTACATGTTGTAAATTATTGAAAATTCACATTTTATTGCATTTTATGTTATAATATACAGACAGGACATAACGTATAC
Source organism: Leptobrachium leishanense (assembly GCA_009667805.1). NCBI lineage: Eukaryota > Metazoa > Chordata > Amphibia > Anura > Megophryidae > Leptobrachium > Leptobrachium leishanense. The sequence continues at coordinate 108,413,591 of CM019064.1, read as the reverse complement.
ATATAATAATGATATATTATGAATCTGCCGAGTCTCTCGGAAAGAACGATATATAATATGTCTGGGTCTTATAATAAAATGTGACTTCAAATCGCATTTAAACATGATGAGCGAAACCGGTAAAAATGAGCTCAGCACACAGGGGTGAAATGGCTCAGCAGCGAAAGGGTTAAATAGCCAAATCAATACATTAGCTGTAACAACATATCAGCATATCAAATAAGAGTGCAGATTACAAAAAAAATCTCACCAAGTAGAAAATACCAAATTATTACAACAGGGGCATGGTCCTAAAACATGGAGAATAAGGATGAGTTGTGTTGTATTGTTTCTTTGCCTTACAGCAATGATGCTAATGGCTACAAAACATCGGCTCTTTTCTATTTTGTTTTGTTGTTTAATTAGCCTTGCTTTTTGTTTTTCCTACCTAAGGAATGCTATGATGTTTGCTTTTTCTTAGGATATTCTCGTTGCTATGGTAACATATTTCAGGTGTTATTGATTTAACATTAGAAATAAAATTACTCTAAAAATACATGTTTTTTTTTCCATTGCTTAATCTAGGTCTATGACCTGTTTCTCATACTAAATTCATTTTAAATCTATAAACAAATCATTCTTTTAATTCCAGTTCCATGTGATAGTTCATAAAACAACAATAATTGTACAATCTGAATTTAAAAACAGTTTCTATACAAATTAGGTTTTTGTCCTTGGTAACCATTACATACACAAGACACATCACATACATGGCTATAAAACATTAATGTGGTATGAATTGCATCATGTAATGTGTGATGATAGATGCTTATTTATTTTTTTTGAGAAAGGATTTTACCAGGAAGGATACATTGGGATTTCTCTCATTTATTTACACTTCCTTGTTTTATTGATAAACTATTGTTAAATACATAGAATACATAACCCAATACTAACTTGAGCATGGGCCACTGTTTGGGCAATATTACCCACTACCTGCTAAAACGGGGATGCTAAGGATTAAAACTGTCAGATAAGCTTATTGTCTTTAAAATGTATGTGTGGAGGGTATATACATTTTAATCTGTCTGTAATAGAAAGTGGTTTTCCTTAAATCCACTGGATCCTGGCAGTGGATTTATGGAAAACCACTTGTTAGTGAAGGCATTAATCTAAATCCTTCCAGGCATTTCAATTTCAGTTAGTTTGCTCAGTGATGAAATTTATTTACACTTCCTTTTTTTATGCTTCATATGCCATATGTTAATATTGATGTGGAAGATTTTCTAAGTCATAATATTTCTTTCTGCACTTCTCTATTCCCACTGAATCCCTTAAAATTAATAAGACATGTGCACAGCAGAAAGCTTCAGATTGGTCGCGCCATTTCATTAATAACTTTTTTTAAATTAAATTTGGACAAACCAGATTTAATACATGCTGTGATTCTGTTTGGCCATGTGATGCAGGTAGAGCCTATTATTAAAAGAAAGTGTATGGTAAAATTCACTTCCCATGTAACATAATAGCACCCCCCTGATGAATTTTGGGGAGGGTTAGTGGTGGACAATTCCATTTTATTAGTCACAGTCACCCTGACAATAAATTATGGTTATTACTTGCAATGATTACCTCAGCACTGCTTCAACTACTATATGGATGAGCCTATCAATGAAAAAACTACTATTTCCTTAATGCTCTCCTATTTTTTTAAACTAAGAACTAGATAAAAGGAAACAGCACCAATGGGCAGGGTCAAAACACGAGTATAATACACCTCCACTAAACAGTGAAGACAAATTAAGTTTATATAGAGAAATAACAGTGTCACTCCAGCCGTGTATACAGCAGTGTTAAGCTTTCCACTATATACATATACACACTCAGGGTTATTCAGAGAGCGTGTAAAGCAGGAGAATGACTGGAGAATGAAAAATTCTAGGTCAAAATAGCTGATTTGGAAAGTGAGATGAAAGGGAGAATTTTTCTGGTTTGGATATTTTGACCTAGAATTTTTCATTCTCCAGTCATTCTCCTGCTTTTCACGCTCTCTGAATAACCCTGACTATTGTATTACATATATAACTCCTTGTGCACACACAAATATATAATGTTACCCTCCTATATTTTGTCGTAGAGGGAAAAGAACTGAAGAGACGTCCGAAATCTTCAATGGTACACGTAAAATATAAGCAGAAAGCATACAATCGCACAACACAGTATGTCAGAATATTCATGTATATAAAGGCAACAACCCAATGGATATCAACTGATATGATTCTGAGCCTATAATCATGAGGCTCAATCAGTGCGAAGTGGGTCCATTCCTTATTCCTCCAGCCACCAGCCAATTTCGACCATGTATATAAGAGAGGACTGCACAGCTCTGTATAATAGGCATACTAAATAAAAAAGCATATATATCCAACTCACTTGGTTTTGAGCCTATATGGTCGTCACTGGCTCAGTATATAAGCATGTATATTTAAGGTAACAGGAGTACCGATTCCAACATGGAAACAGTAACCAGGATGCAGACGGTGGATCATAAAATGCTGCTTTAATATACACAATAAAAAAACAATTAGGGTTCTGCTCTCAAGCTTTATCAGTCGGTATTTCCCTTTTTTGTGTTTATGTAAGTTTATATGGTATAAAATGTACCCCAATCATTTTGTAAAATTATAAAAGCTGTTTCCACTATGGAGGTTTTTCAAAGAGTGTCTGTGTTTTCTGAAATTGCAAACAATGGTGAAAATCGGCGTTGTTGTTACGGTGACAAATGCCTGTGTTTCACAAAAGAGATCTGAAGAAGCTTCTGCTGTGGTTTGGATTTTTGTTTTGTGAAACACAGGTATTTGTCTGCGTAGTAACAATGCTGATTTTCACTATTGTTTGCAATTTCGGTACACACAGACACTCTTTGAATAACCTCCTTAGTGGACTCACAGTTACAACACAAGTGAATTGTGCAACGTCATCAAACACTGGCACCTTTTGAATAACACCTTAAATGAAAAGGAATCATATGACTAGGAAAACAACACAAAGCAAAACATACCTTCAAATGTTATGTTAAATGTAACACACACTATGGGCCCTATTACATTCTTCGCGCACAATTTTGCACGTGCGCAAAAACACATTAATACGAGGGGAAAAACCCTTTGCGCTGAACTTCGTATTACGACGTTCGCGCACAAAAAGCGCGTTATCGTCTAACACGAGTGACCCTGCGTGAACCCTGCGCGAGCGCAAGTTCGTGCGCGCATCCCATACTTAACATTGTGAGCGCAAATGTGTTCGTGCGCTGGTACGCGCATAGTATTACAATCGTAGAGCAAAATTTAACCGACAACGTTTGCGCGCATAATTTTAACGTCTTTTTAAAGCTGATGTTAATGGCAAATCTGAACGTCCTGGCCGAACCCAAATACATCAGCTTAAAAAAAAAAACACAGCACAGTATAGTTACACATTCTACACATACCCAAACAATAAAATGGAGAAGTTGTGCATGTTTTTATTATTGCTGCAGCATATATACTCAGATTGATTTTGAAGAGACAATTGTGGTTCTTAATTCTGATTGGCTGAATCTCGTGAAAAAACAGTCTGCCCACCGATTTCTGCGCACAACGTTAATGCGCGCGAGTTTTCGCATGTATTTTTTTTACGCTCAATTTTTTCGGACGGATGAAAAAATGCACTCTGATTGTAATACCAGCGTTAATTTACGCGCGTTAACGTTTAACGTTGCACACAAAAAAATTGCGCTGCCCGAGCGTTTTTGCGCAAGAAATGTAATAGAGCCCTATATATTTCCTGAGTTACAGATAATAAATCAAGCAGATATTTCAGCAATGACTTGTTCAACATATGTTTCTATTTATCACAAAATATGTGTGACGGATTCATTTTCTATCTGCCTTTTTCTTTCTTTTTGCAGTGTTTTTGATATATACATTAGCTGTTGCGTATTATGAATAGTTAGTGTTTGTTTGTTAACCTCAAATCTGTTTACCTTGTCTACCATTGTCTCTGCTGCCATAAACTTATCATATTATTGCATAATAGTGTTCTAATAATAATAATAAAAGTAATAATAAAGACACTTTAGATTTGTTTATTCTCTGTATTTTGAAAATGCTGTTGCTACATTATCTACACGCTTCATTGATTCCAATTCTGAAAACATAACAACACTGGCGTTTATGATAACAAATCATTGTTAGAAATGCATAATCCTCTAAATGCAAGGAAGCATAAAATACAATTATAATTTTAGCTTTGAGTTTATTCTGCTGACATCCTTTACATTTATATAGATTTTGGGTGTCTTACAGGGTTATTCAAAGAGAGCCGATCTGGCCCCGAAATGTACCCGGACACTGAAATTCAGCATGCAGTTACATTTCCTGGCCATTTGGCTATTCTAAGAGCAGGCAGTTTGCCAAATGTTGCCGAATTGCCTGCACATACGGTGCCTGTTCGAGGGCAGTTAAATCCCCATAGAGAAGCAATGGTTTGTTTATTCAGAGAACACCGAACAGCAGTGAAAATTTGCTTAAGTGCCCTGCTGTTCGGTGGTTTCATTCAGCAGGTTAATTCAGGAGAATCCCATAGGCTTCAATGTTAAAAAATATTCCATTTTTAATTCAATATCTAATAAACTGTTTATTGTTTTATTCTACAGTAAAAAGTCTTTTTATTTTTCGATTTATTTTGGATCTTTTAAGCATTTTTTGGGATTTTTTTCTCAAAATTTATTTTCCGTCTTTTTTTAACCCCTTCACTGCTGAGGCATTTCACCGCTATGAGCTGAGCTCATTTTTACCACTTTTGCTCATGTTTAAACGCGTTTTAGAAGCCACGTTTTATTATATGACCCTGAAATATATATTTTTTTTTCGGCAGACAGCAGATTCATAATATATCATTTTTATATGTATACGTCATGTCCTGCCTGAATATTATAATAAAAAATGCAAGTGTTTTTATCACATTTTACCACATGAACATTTGCGCTTATATTTTCTATAGGGTGTGCTTGTACAAAAATTAGAAATGGGGACTCGTTAAATTTTTTGGGGGGAATTACGTGATTATTAGCAAACGCACCCCATAGAAAAAAGTCATAAGTGCAGCGTCATTGTTCACATTATAATTGAAATGGGAACAATATTGCTGTATTAAGAAAAACAACACAAAAACACAACATGTTTTTATTTTTTTGTCAATTTTTTTTATTTATTATTTGTATTTTTTTTTTACTTTGAACATGGTCATGTTTGGTATCATTCGAAAGGCCATGCTCAGACCTTTAGAATTACACCCTCCATGACCCCTAGCTGCGGTTCTGGAGATATTTGGGTTCAAAGGAACCCCCTATCTCCACCAGGGGATTTCCTTGGGAAATCCCCGGGCAGCTAGGGGTTCTCCGGCTATCTGACATCATCGCGCTATGCACGACACGTTAGGAGGCGAGGGGGAACCCAGAGGTGGAGCCGCCAACCAAGATGGCGGCCCCCACCCGAGCTAGATCGCGATCTGCGATCTGGCATGTAAGGGGTTAAAAAGCAGACAATGCCCTTCAAAGCGGTGTCTGTTTTTTTTCTGTAAACCCTCCTGATCGGGAGGAAGAGGGATCCAAAAGGATCCCCCCTCCCTTTCAGGCAATCTCCCGGCATTGCAGGGGGGTCACCTGGAAATGGCGTCATCGCGCGTGGTGCGATGACATCAGACGTCGGGTTCAAATTCAGCATTTGACTTTGCTGAAGTCAAAACGCCGTGGGACCCCGGACAGAGAGGTGAGTATCTCCGTGGGGGCTCCCGCAAGTGGAGGATGTGTGGGGAACGTCCCCCGCAAATAGCGGGAGTCAATTAGGACGCTCCCCACACATCCTCCGCAGTGAAGGGGTTAAATAGTTTTTTCATCTTTCTGTAACAGACCTTTTAATTATCATTCATAGTACCTTATATGTAAATTTCAGACATTTTCGTTCAGGAGTTTTTATGCAAACAGCGTTTCAAATTTAAAACTTTCAAGCAAACTGTTTTTCTTCTTTTTTCACCCCGTTCATCTGCTAGTCGGCTTTTCCCAGTGGCTGCTCTGCGCTGTGATCGGTGGCTAGTCGGGTTTTTCTAGCGTGTTCGGCTTGGTTTTTGTGGCGGTTTCTGTGGTTTTTCAGTGAGTGTTCGGTGAGTATTTGGTTTGTGTTAGGCAAGTTTTCTGTTGGTTTGCGGCGAATATTCCCTGCACGACTGGGGCCCAGTGGTGCTTGCAGAATACACCGCAGGGTCAACAAACTAGGAATCGCCGAATCCCCCAAAGTGCGGGGAAAGAAAAGTCACCGAACGTGCGGTGACTTTTCCGATCTCTTTGAATAACCCTGTTAGATTCCTTTATAGATATAGAAGAAAGTCAAGGCATTGGCATGTCTGGTTTTCCTACAGTGAATTCAGACTTAAAACTCAACACAAAACAGTCATTCTGGGAAAACAAAAAACATATTGGGATCATTTAAATGTGAAAAAAGTTTCCAGTGAATCAATTGTAGACACATTTATTATTTTGCTCACTATTTATTAGTCTTTCACATTACTGTACAATCCCCCAATTTAATTAATCTCAATTTGTCAAATGATGTCCTGCAAGTAACCATCTAAAATATTACACATAAACCAAAATTACCATTTTTTAAAATTTATTTGACTAATGTAACATAGGGTAAATATCAACTATCCCATGTTTCAGAGGCTACAGCAAATAAGAGCATGTGATTATTAAACCTATGGTTGCAATTAAAGTTATGGTTTACAACTCTCTAGTTTCATACTGTGAGACCTATTCAACAAAAATGTTCTCATCGACAGGGAATGCAACAAAATCTTGTTATGCAAGACCCTGGGTAAAAGAAAGTCACTTAACCTCTATGTACTCTCTCTCTCTGTCTTTTTTTTTTCTGGCTGTGCGTTACTCATTTTTCTGCCCTTGCTGTGCTGGCATAATAAAAATTGCTCCTTTGTTCTCACAATAAATGGAGTGCGTTCTGCATCTGTAGTTATGAAGACCTTTTAAGTTGGCAGTATTAATGTGCAGCTATTTTTATTTTCCAACATACTGCACTGTTTTAAAAATCATTGATACATTGCTATTATTGTTTTGTATTCATTATGTGTTTTTAGTATAGACAGCATGGGCTCTATTACATTCTTCGCGCAAACGTTAACGCGTGCGCAAAAATGCATTAACGAGAGGGGCAAAACCCTTTGCGCTGAACGTCATATTACAATGTCTGTGCAAAAAATGCTCGTTAACGTCTACTGCGCGCGTCCTATACTTAACATTGTGAGCGCAAATGCGTTTGTGCGCTGGTACGCGGATGGTATTACAATCTATGCGCAAAATTTAACGCACAGCTTTTTCGCGCATAATTTTAACGTCTTTGAAAAGCTGGTGTTAACGGCAAATCTGAACGTCCTGGCCGAAACCAAGTACACCAGCTCAAAAAAAATAACACAGCACAGTATAGTTACACATTCTACTCATACCCAAACAATAAATTTGAGAAGTTGTGCTTGTTTTTTTTTGATGCAGCATATATACGCAGATTAACTTTGACAGGCGCAAAAACTTAACGTGAGACAATTAAGGTTCTTAATTCTGATTGGCTGAATAGCATAAAAAAACAGTCCGCACACCGATTTCTTCGCGCAACGTTAATGCACGTGCGTTTTTGCGCGTCTTTTTTTTCGCGCGTTATCTTTTGACGGATGGAATAATGCGCGAGGATTGTAATACCAGCGTTAATTTACGCGAGTTAACGTTTAACGCTTCGCGCAAAAATTCACGCGTTTACCGTGCATTTTTGCGTGAAGAATGTAATAGAGCCCCATATCTTTTAATTCATAAAAAACTACTATTATTTTAATTAAAATATTGATTTGCATTTGGAAATGTTAATGCTCATTTTGTCTGTATTCAATATAAGAGAGATAAAGTTAATAACAGATCCAACATAAATTACAGATTACAAACCGTAATCACAGCATATAATTAAGTGCTTTTACTTACCAGTTTACTAATTATCTCAAGTGGTATTTTACCATGTCACTCCACGACCAACATAATGACTTGAGAAAAAAGAAAAAAAAAGAGAAAGGAAAAAAAAACACAGACACCATTGGGCAGCTTTATAATGATTCTTAATTGCAACCTAGGAACTGATACAAACATATCTGATTCCATTGTACCTGCCAGTGTGTGATAACAGTGTGTTACTTTAATTATATTCTCACCTAGACTTTATCTGGAGAAGAATCTACTTAGTAGACTGCGCTATAGAACAGTCCGTACACATTTCAGAACTGTACCTTGTTTATGCATGCATGTTTTTTATTTTGTATTTTTTCCCCTTATTTTTAATTAAATTTTATTCATTTTTGTTTGAGAAAGCAGCTTTATTTATATTTATTTATTTTATTTATAAAGGATTTTACCAGGAAGGATACATTGAGATTTCTCTCGTTTTCAAGTATGTCCTGGCCTGTATAAAATATAACTTTAAAAATATAAAGTATGTGAAGAAAAAAAAATCTAATTTTGAAAACAAAAAAGTATAAATGTGTCCTCCAGACATTCTGTCGTGGGGATGGGGCATTTTAACTTTTTTTTTGTTCTGGCTGTGACATTCTTGTTGCAGTACGTAGGGCCTACGCTGTGATATTACACTCAATAAACCTGTTTTATTACACTTTTCAACATTTTCCAATGTCAATTACGAAAAAGGTCATTTGTATATGCTCAAATATCAAAGCCTATATTAAGATCAAAGCAAAAAATGCACACGGGAAGCTTCACGCTAATTATGCTGCTTATGATTAGGATGATAAATGGGTTACTTGGGGCAATGATAAATTACTTCTCTTCAGACTCTAGGATAATGTGAAAATGTCGTTAATATTTACTTCACTTTTAGTGCATTATATGCCTTTAAATGTTGGCAGAGGTTTTTATTCAACCATTGCCTCTATGAGGATCAGAGAGTGTCCTGTCATTCAAGGTCTTTTACAATTATCAGACTCAGCAAGCTGTCAATGGATGGAGGCGGAAAAAGGATTTAGTGACTGTCATGGCTGACAAATTGTAGGATTTACCGGTGATCTTATGTCTTACAGGAAATGCAGTGTGGACAAAGTAGGGTATTGGCTAAACACCTTTCAATGCAAAGCAAATGAGTGCTGGTAATTGACACCGATGATATAGTTTTATATTATTTATGCAATTAAAGGAATTTTGGTAAAACCAAGACATTTAGTAATTTAGGAAAACATTTGTTTGTAGTTGTGCATTTTTGTTTGTACTTGCAAACAGTTGTAGAGCGTACAAGAAAATAATACAAAAATATAACATTATATATAAATATGGGACTACTGATATTCTTGTAAAACTATTTTCTTCATCATGAAGAATGGGTTGAGATTAAAAAATACCCCATCTTTTATGGTGAATTTGTGATCTGATTGCCAATGCGCATAACTGGAAGGAAAGCGATGGTTGCGGTGGCTGCTTGTTAAACTATAACCCAACCCATGCCATGAGTATTAGGATGACTGCATGCACAATCTCATGGCCAGGAAACTTTTAGAACTTATTGGGTTGTTAAATACACTTTTCTGCTCTTACAGTTTGTTTTGCTTTGTATTTGGTTGCTTTTCAGTTGGATATTGAATTTTTCTGTATTTCTAGCTTGTTCGGAATGCAACTCAGTATTTATTACATCCATTATTTCTTGCCAGAGGTGGTTCGTTATATAGTAACATGTGAAAACAGACCCGGGATGCAAAAAACTGAGACAGATGTAATTTGCATGTCTTACCTAGAGTTCCTTGCTGCATATGGAGAATGTAGCACAGGAGCTCTGTGATGTAGTTCTTTGAATTGCTGTGATGTGCAAATGGCTTCTGCAATAATAAACCTTATTGCTGATTGCGTGTAGGGTTTTATCAAATTTTTTGCCCTCCACCACAATCCAAATATATATATATTATAATAATTGTCCTCATTGATCTCCCACTTTGTGGAAAGTCAGCATTCTATGAATTTTCCTCAGCTTTCTCACAGAGTGAGTCAGAACACTATGGACATTTGCCCTTTGCCCTTTCCTTGCTAAGGGATCGGCCTTTTTTTTACAACCGGGTTGAATTCATTTTACAAGTCATTTGATAACTGATGATGTTCTTCATTCTTGCAACCATGGTGAGCATCAGTTATCCAGAGAAGGGATATTCAACCATGGCAGACAAAGTTTATGCAAACAACAGAAACACCATTATTCTTCACCAAAAGTCCTCTTAGTCTTATATATAGTATCACAGGGTTATCTGTTTTGTTAATGAACTGAAGAAAACAGGATAATCTCAAAAAGGTATATTTTACAATTGTTGTTACTCTATTTTACAATTATTGTAACTGTAATAAAACGGTTTCTCTGTTATATATAACTCAGCAAAAAGAAATGTCCTCTCAAGTTCAACTGCTTTTATTTCCAGCAGGCTTAAAAATAAGCAAGACATATGTCAAACTGTGATAAAGACTAAACAAGTGTCACAGACTTATGAGGAACATAGCTGGAATAATAACAAAAGTAACAGTCAGTATCTAGTGTGGCCTATGAGCCCTCAGTCCAGGCTCTCTCAGCCTGTTGCAGACAAACTGAGCATTGATAGAGGTATTGTGCATTCCTGGTGTGACCTGGGCAGTTGGTGTTGCCATCCTGTATCTGTCTCACAGGTTTGACAGTCGGATGTACCCATCCTTTGCAGGTGTTATTACACATGGTCTGCCATGGCGAGGTAATCAGCTGTCCTTCGTGTCTCACGTTAGTTCGGTTCTTAAGCAAAGCACATTATGAACATTATTGTTTATTGCTCTGGCTACATCTACTTTCTTCTTGCCTCCCTGCAGCATGACTATGCCATGTTCACGCAGGTGAGTAAGCACACTAGGCATCTTTTGGTATTTTTCTGAGTCAGTTTTAAGAGCTCTTTGGTGTCCTAAGTTACCTGTGACCATAACTGTCTACTGTCTGTAAATTATTGAATAAAGTATATATAGATCTGCATGAATTATAAGCAGATACCGGCAGCGTACCAAATTATAGTTTTATTGCGGTGGAGCTTTGTGATGTGCTCATAGACACACACATTATATTTTGTAATATGTTCATACAATGTGCGCATTACTTGAGTTATGATGAGAGGCCTGTTCATCATGAGATGACAGTTAGTATGTCAGAGAAAGGAATAGCATACATGTGTGTTTAAACCTCAAAACTCTAGTTGTCCTGGACATGATAGAGAAACTTTAATAATGAATTAGTGTATGTGCCCTGTCAACAAGTGGATGTGGAATTACTCTTTCACTAGTTAACCTCATACAGTGTGGTTTACAAAACATACCAGGAATGCGTAAATTGTCAATTTAAATATTTTGGGTTCTGTCGGGTCATACTCTTCATTTCTATTGAGTACAGGTAGCAAAACACAGGAATGCCAAAACTGTTCATAGTTTTTGGTTAATATCACAAAGTTAGAAAGATTAAATGTACTCTTATAGAGAGGACAGTATCTGTACATAAAATCTATCAGTCTTCCAAACATTCAACATATCTGTGAAGCCATTTGGCCTGTAGACCAGGTTAAACCTAATGGGCCCTATCACCTGTTGTGAGCTAAAACTCCATTGCTAAAGAAAAAATTTACTATGAGTCACTGAAACGCCTGATGATCTACTAACAGATCACCTTATCCACGGGAATCTGTGTACAAGGTTGATTAGCACACGTTAGGGAAACGCTAAGACCCAGGCTGAGACCCAGCGCTAATGCAGTTTTGTACAGGATAAAACTGTTTTTTTCCAGTGCAGAGTGCCGGGCCATACCTATGCCCTGCCCTCACAAGCTTGTATAAGTAAGAACACATCCAGCGAATAGCCCTCACACCCCTGCATTATTAAAATCCTCCACGGTGGCTGTATCATCCATGTTTTGATTCACATATATATTAATTAAGGCTGATGGGCATTGCATGATAAATGTCACCCAACAGCATGTAGAATCATTACAATGCATTTAATAGATGCAAAAGGAAGGCCAGGTGAGCGATAATAATTTCCCTGCTGCAGCATATAAATAATACATGTTTCAGGGCAAGACTTATACATGTGTCCCTTTAAACATGGTCCTAATCCTAATAATCAACCGCTTGCATACTAAGAATAACCCCCAGCAAAAATGTTTAAAATTTGCCAATATATTATAATTAGGATATATGTCAATAAAGGATAAATTTATAGAAACATAGAAACATAGAAAATGTCGGCAGATAAGAACCTTTCGGCCCATCTAGTCTGCCCAATTACATGGATACTTTACCTGCATTTTTCTTTTGTTTAGGATAGCCTTATGCCTATCCCATGCCTGCTTAAATTCAATCACTGTTTTGGCCTCAACCACTTCTACTGGAAGGCTGTTCCATGTATCCACCACCCTCTCAGTAAAATAATGCTTCCTGATGTTACTTTTAAACCTTTGCCCCTCTAATCTAAGACTATGTCCTCTTGTTTTGATATAATATATCCTACTGCAACAGCAGCGACATTGCTGACCAGATCCATTACTATGCTGTATGGGGCCAAGAGAACATATGTGCTGCATCACTTTCAATTGCCTGTTAATTGCATGTTAATTTTCTGCGTGGATCTATCTTTGGTAGTATTTTTTTGGAGTTAGCACCAGGGTTGACCAGTAGGTAAAATTTTGCCATTAGCATCCCTCCAGAAATTAGCACAGGCACCAAGAGATCTCTAGCGCTCCCCATCTTAAGTATAGAAACATAGAAACATACCTTGTGGATTCCCTTTATGTATTTAAATGTTTCTATCATATCTCCTCTGTCTCGTCTTTTTTCCAAGCTGTACATGTTAAGATCATTAAGCCTTTCCTGGTAACTTTTCTCCTTCAAGCCGTACACCATTTTAGTAGCCCTTCTCTGAACTCTCTCTAAGATGTCTATATCCTTCTGGAGATACGGTCTCCAGTACTGCACACAGTACTCCAAGTGAGGTCTCACCAGTGCTCTGTACAGTGGCATGAGCACTTCCCTTTTCCTACTGCTAATACCTCTCCCTACACAACCAAGCATTCTGCTAGCATTTCCTGCTGCTCTATTACATTGACTACTTACCCTTAGATCCTCTGAAATAATGACCCCTAAATCCCTTTCCTCAGATGTTGAGGTTAGGACTGTATCAAATATTCTATATTCAGCCCTTGGGTTTTTACGTCCCAGGTGCATTATCTTGCACTTATCCACATTAAAACTCAATTGCCACAACTCCGACCATTTTTTTAGTTTACCTAAATCATTTGTCATTTGGCTGATCCCTCCAGGAACGTCAACCCTGTTGCAAATCTTTGTATCATCAGCAAAAAGACATACTTTTCCATTAATACCTTCTGCAATATCACTAATATAAATATTAAAGAGAATGGGTCCAAGTACTGACCCCTGAGGTACCCCACTGGTAACAAGACCTTGTGCCGAATAAACTCCATTTACCACAACCCTCTGTTGTCTGTCACTCAGCCACTGCCTAATCCAGTCAACAATATTGGAATCTAAACTCAAAGATTGCAATTTATTGATAAGCCTTCTATGCGGAACAGTATCAAAAGCCTTACTGAAATCTAAATAAGCAATGTCTACTGCACCACCTGTGTCTATTATTTTTGTTACCCAATCAAAAAAATCAATAAGATTAGTTTGGCATGATCTCCCTGAGGTAAACCCATGTTGTTTCTGATCCTGTAATCTATGTGTTTTTAGATGTTCAACAATCCTTTCCTTTAACATGGTTTCCATTAATTTCCCCACTACTGACGTAAGACTAACTGGCCTATAGTTCCCCGATTCCTCCCTACTACCCTTCTTGTAAATGGGCACAACATTTGCTAATTTCCAGTCTTCTGGGATGGCTCCCGTTAACAAGGATTGGTTAAATAAATCTGTTAATGGTTTTGCTATTACATCACTGAGCTCTTTTAATAATTTAGGGTGGATCCCATCAGGCCCCATTGACTTATTTGTCTTTACTTTAGACAGCTGCTGTAGAACCTCCTCCTCTGTAAACTGATATGTAAATGTCTCTTTAGTGTTCTCTCCTAACTGAGGTCCCTTTCCTTCCTTTTCTTCTGCAAAGACTGAACAAAAATATTCATTGAGGCAGTCAGCGAGACCTTTATCCTCTTCTACATACCTTCCTTCCTTTGTTTTTAATCTAACTAATCCTTGTTTTACTTTTCTTTTCTCGTTTATGTATCTAAAAAATGTTTTGTCCCCCTTTTTTACTGACTGAGCTATTTTCTCTTCTGCGTGTGCTTTGGAAACTCTTATAAATTGCTTTGCCTCTTTCTGCCTAATCTTATAGGTTTGCCTATCTTCTTCACTCTGAGTTGTTTTATAATTATTGAATCCTATCTTTTTGTTCTTCACTATTTTGGCCACTTCTGCAGAGTACCACAGTGGTTTCTTCCCTTTTTTGTTTTTGCTAACAAGCCGAATGCAATTTCCTGTGGCCTTCAATAATGCTTCCTTTAAATAATCCCATTTCTCCTGGACTCCCTTTAAACTCCTCCAGTCTGATAATGACTCCTTCACACAAAATCTCATTTTAGAAAAATCTGTTTTTTTAAAGTCTAAAACTTTCGTTCTTGTGTGGTGCGGCTCCATCCCTGTTGTTATATTAAACCATACTGACTGGTGATCACTAGATCCCAAATTTTCACCTACAACAACGTCTGATACCAAACCTCCATTTGTGAGTATTAAATCCAATATGGCCTCTTTACGGGTTGGCTCCTCAACTACTTGTGTTAGAGATAATCCCAGTAGGGAGTTTAGAATATTTGTACTCCTGGTGCACCCAGCTGTTTTGGTTTTCCAGTTCACATCAGGAAGATTAAAGTCCCCCATGATAATAACTTCCCCCTTCATTGCCATTTTGGCTATTTCCTCAACCAGCAGATTATCTAGTTCTTCTGCTTGTCCAGGGGGTCTATAGAGCACACCTACACGAGCTACTGTATGATTGCCAAATGTTAGCGTAACCCAAACTGACTCTATGTTCACCTCGCTCACTTTTATTTGGTTCGTTTTTATGTTGTTTTTCACATACAGGGCCACTCCTCCTCCTTTCCTACCTTCTCTGTCTTTTCTATATAAAGTGTACCCCGGAATTGTTATGTCCCAGTTATTTTTCTCACTGAACCATGTCTCAGTAACCGCAACTAAATCTACTTTTTCAGCTGCCATCATTGCCTCTAGTTCATTGATTTTATTGACTAAACTGCGAGCATTTGTAGACACGACTCTGAGCTTGTCATTTTTTACATCGCATGTTGCTTGCACTAGACATGTGCACAGCACAAAATTTCGTTTTGAACTAATGCATTAGTACTAAAATGCAATTTATTTAGTTGCTAAAGAAATTCGTTTTCAGTTCTTTAGTATGAAAACTAATTTCATTCATCCGAAAACCAGTGGATACAATTACAATTGTACTGGCTCCTCAGAGGGCTGAGATCGCTGCTTGTTACAGTATCTCTCACTCTCAGCACAATGTGGGCCATATTATATAGCTGGTGCTAACTTAACCAGAGCTGTTGTAAACTTCCGAGAGCTATTATAGCCTATGGAGGTTTTCAGTTACAACAGCTCTGGTTACGTTAGCTCCAACATTGTAATACTGCCCAGTGTCAGGCAAAGCTGTTACAGTAACTGACTGCTGCTCATCACAGCGCTCAGAGTTTCAGTAAAACTAGTAAATAATATTTTTATATATAAAGACGTTAGAACAATATTATTTCCTTGTTTTACTGAAACTCTGAGCGCTGTGATGAGCAGCAGTCAGTTACTGTAACAGCTGAGCCTGATACATTGTTCTGAGAGATAATGTAACAAGCAGCCGATCTCAGCGCTCACAGCCACTGGATTTAAAGGGCTAAAAAAAAAGGCTCCTCTCTGTATAATGTTTAGAACATCCTCCTGCATTAATTAATACCCCTCTCTGTATAATGTATACAACATCCACCTGCATTAATTAATACCCCTCTGTATAATATATAGAACATCCTCCTGAATTAATGTCCCTCTCTGTATAGAACATCCTCCTGCATTGGCATGTGGAGGGTGCAGAACTTCGGATGTTGCGATGTTGCGCTCTTCATTGCTGGTCTCCTTCACTCATCAATATAATATCACCAATAGGACTGAAACTAAAATTTAATGCATTTTATTTTAGTTTCTTTCGTTTTTTGTACTGAGCAGTTTCGTTTCTCTTGAGTCATACTAAAACTAAATTATCCCAAAATTCGGACTAAATCGTTTTAGTACTAAAACGAATGCACATGTCTAGCTTGCACCCTCCGATTTAGTTTTGGGGGACAATCGGGCAGATTGTTTACCCTTTTGTCCCCCCCTCCTAGTTTAAATATTTCTTTGCGAAACCTTTGAACTTCTCACTGAGAACATATGTTCCCCTATGAGTAAGATGCAAACCATCTTTTTTATACAGTTCCTTTCTGCTCCAATTAGAGCTATCATGGGACACAAAGCCAAATCCTTGCTCCCGACACCATTCCCGAAGCCACAAATTGAATTCCCTATTGCACATCTGCCTATCTTGAATGTTATGCACAGGCAAAACTTCAGAGAATGACACAGTGGACGCAATCTGCTGTATTTCACCTCCAAGAACACAAAAATCTTCCTTAATCTCAGAAACCTCATTGCTAGCCAAGTCATTTGTCCCTAGATGGACTAGAACGTCCACTTCCCCTTGTTGCTTTGCTTGTTTGACAATATTGAGAATACGTCTCTTGTCTCTACGAGCAGTAGCCCCAGGAAGACATCTCACCAAACCACTACTCTCCAGCTCAACACCTCTTATGATAGAATCACCCAGCAACAATTGCCTTCTATCAAGTCCCACCTTTTCATTTTTGTCCTTGGTTGCAGTGCTGCATACCTTAGGCATAGTGGATGGTGGTTCCTCAACTATGGTGTCTGAGCCTACATCCGTCTTATCACTACACTCTGAAAGTGCCTCAAAAGAATTAAGAAGAGCCACAGATTGTGGGACATGCCTTCTATCCACAACTCTAAGTCTACCAGATCCTGCAGTAGTCCATCTGCCGCTCCTAGGAGGCCTCTGTGGCAGTGGCTTAGTAACAGTCATAGCCTGAGTTTCTCTAACAGATAATTTACAAATCTCAGACTTCAAACAGGCAATTTCCTGCTGCAATAAAGAGAGCTGCCTACATATCAGGCACACTCCAAACCTCCAAAAATTGGATCTAAAAACAAATGCATGACAGCTCTTACACTGGACCAAGCCTGCCATTATAAAAGAATATAGGACACGGAAAGTACAGCAAGCTCGATAACAGTGACGTTCTAAATAATTTTTCCCATTTCTAGTGAGAGGCAAACAATCTGTCAGGCACTAGACTCATTTAATCTAACGCTAACGCAAAAACATGGCAACGCTAGGGTTAGCTCACTTCAGGTGATAGTTCCCTATGGGTTTTAATTCAAACCCCAGTTTTTTTCTATCTCAAATATTTCAATATAGATTTAATCCATAAATTTGTATAATTTTCCAGTTTTGTGTTAAATAGCAGTCTGAAAATGTTGCCAGGTTTCAGCAAGATTGGATTATTCACGGCCTGAGATACACTCATCTCAAAAATCAATTGCATTATGGAAAATCCAAACCAACTTAAACTACAGCTGGGAAAACATGCAATATAATAATAACTGTTTTACAAAGTCAAACACACAAGCAGTATTTACTGTGTATACCATAAAGTGTCAGCGAGATGAACTTGACAAGTTGACTTCACTGATCTAATTAGGAGATATTTTGTAATGGGTATGGCAGGGTGTTAATATATAGTGCTAACTGTGAATAATTACAGCGTGTCTGTCGAAAGTAACCTCTAATGCTGATAATATTTTCAAAACATTGTATATTGTATATGAATGCTAAACTCTTGTAAATATATGTTATGTAAACCCAGACTACTATCACCCAGAAAGGGTGGCCAGTACTGAATGCCAAGGATGTCATCCCTGTATGACAGAAGCAGCAACCCCCGACGATTGTTTTGGCCTCGTTAGTCCTCATCAAAAGGGTATAACTGATACCCTTCTAGGGACCTTGTGCATGGGGTCCACATCTGGATTACCCTGTAAACTAATATTGAGAAAAAAACAGGATTGTGAGGGTCCTGAGGACAAGCAACGGAGGTTGGTGCATTGTTCTGCCAGTCTTTACACATGGCGGAGGTATAATTAGACAGACAGATAAACTCTCCAACCTCAGCAACTCATTGAGGCAGACGCAGGGCCCTTTTCAACTTTTATTGGGAGGAAGTAAGGTAAAACTGGAAATAAGAGAATAACATTCAATCAGTATATACAATATGCACAATGTTCAGTCCTAACATGCTGGTGTAACTGAGAAAAGGGAATATGTGTGTACCGGTGATGCTACTGTTAGGCTGATGACAAAATGGCAGCTATAGTTCTGTTGTCCTCCTGGAACTGACGTGCTGATGCAAGCTGGATGGCTTCTGACACCACATGTGAAGTCCAACCTCCCAGCCTACTAGGATTCTACAGAGACTCACAAGGAACAATTGTCTAACTATTCTCAAACTGCAGTACTGAGCCATACACTAGATGACGATATTACAATACAAATTCACAGAGAACACATTAAACAACTTATAGCAACATAGCACTTGCAGAACGGCATGACATGCATCTCTCGTGAAGGGATGGCATCCATCCTTGCATTCAGTACTGGCCACCCTTTCTGGGTGAGAGCAGTCTGATTTGCATATGGAGCAGTCGTCCCTTTAATGGCACAATCGAGCTAAAACCTTGTGAGACCTGTGCGGGCTCCACCATAGAGCAGGCCACTAGTGTCGTTGCTCGTTCTCACGGCCCTCACAAAACTCTTTTGTTTCTCACTATACAATATTTTACTCATATAAACTGTCAGAGTCAAAGGCAGAAGCATGACCTTGATACCGCAGATCAGATTTAACTTTGAATAGGGCCCATAGAGAGTTGAGCATAGGTGCGAGTATCTCTTATATCAAGGTTTGCCGATATAAGACATTTTTATTACTTACAAACTGTAAATAATCCCAAACCATCAATTTTACTGCTCTTTATATTTAACGAAATAAGAAAAAGAACATGTTAGTATAGCTGGGGACATAAAAGGGGAAAACAAGTCCAGCTCACACACCCTCTGCCTGCACTCACTTTTTAAATACGGGTCTTTGACAGTTAGTAGAGCTATACCTGGGTTTACTTTTACACCACAGTTTAGTAAAAAAGGTTTTAAACGACCCTGCTTAGTTCTTCCTGCATCATGCCATGGTGTTACCACACATTGGGCTCTATTACATTCTCGGCGCAAATTCGTCCGCGCAGCGCAATTTTTTTTGAGCGCAGCGTTAACGGGCGTAAATTAACGCAGTTCTTACGATCCGAGCGCATTTTTTCATCCGTCAAAAAATATCGCGCATAAAAAAGACACGCAAAAAACACACGTACATTAACGTTGCGCACAGAAATCAGTGGGCAGACTGTTTTTTCACGCGATTCAGCCTATCAGAATTAAGAACCACAATTGTCTCCTGTTCAGTTTTGCGCCTGTCAAAATTAATCTGTGTATAAATGCTGCAGTAATAATTAAAACACGCACAACCTCTCTATTTTATTGTTTGGGTATGTGTAGAATGTGTAACTATACTGTGCTGTATTTTTGTTTTTTTTGTGCTGGTGTATTTGGTTTCGGCCAGAACGTTGAGATTTGCAGTTACCACCAGCTTTTAAAAGACAATAAAATTCTGTGCGCAAACGTCGTTCGTAAAAAGGTGCGCATCAATTGTAATACCATCCGCATACCAGCGCACGAATGCATTTGCACTCACAATGATAAGTATGGGATGCGCGCACGAACTTGCGTTCGCGCAGGGTCACTCGCGTTAGAAGTTAACGCGCATCATATGCTCAAACGTCGTAATACGATGTTCAACGCAAAGGGTTTTGCCCCTCGCGTTAATGCGCTTTTGCGCACGGAAAAAAAGTGCTTGAAGAATGTAATAGAGCCCATTGTTTATTCAGTCAGATCAATCCCTATCTTTTTTATGGTCCATGAGTTTGTCAACTGCCTCTATTGCAGTAAACAAAAGAACCTAATACATAACAATTCAAAATTAAAATCACTGACGGTTGAGGAAGGTGAGATTTGAGGAGTACGCTGGCCCTCTTTCTTTTAGGTGATTCCTGGCCTGCGTCCCCGGCCTGCCCCCAAACGTGCCATGGACAGTACGGATCTGTGTGTGTGTGTGTGTTTCCGTCCCCCTTTTTTTTTTTTTCTTCCTCTCTCTCTCTCTTTTTTCTACCTTCCTTTCCATCTGTTTCTCCCACTCTCCCTTTCTTTCTTATTGACCTCTCTCTCTCTTCTTACTTCATGCTCTCTTCATTCTCAATTTTCTCCTTGGAGGCCATGATATTCTTGAAACTTGCCGGATATCACGGTTTGGGTGACTGACCAGAGCTGACAGGTCCTAGGCGACATGCCGATTACTTGACACTGAATGGCCCGGCCTTGGCCCGATTACCCAAATCTTATGAATGCCTCCGAATTGTACCACACTTCTTGATATCTGTCTCCCCTTTTATGTATCATATTTTAATGCAATGCTTTATTTCTCTTTCTGTATTTGTTACTCTTTAATAAAACCAAAATTTTGAATAAAAAAAATAAAAAAAAATTAAAATCACTGTGTCTGGATAACTGGTTTGGATTCTGTTGGTCCTATTATAACCATAGATCTGTCAGTTGTTTAGCTATATTCGACAAATATGGGTAAATTGCCAATATGTTAGTTAAAACACGTTTAGAGATAGTCAAATGGATTATCTATGCCTCCAACTCATTTGCTATACTTAAGGGTTCAATTTGTTTATATTAAGAAGCAAATAATTTTTTTTTGTAAATAGACCTGCTCATTTATACAGTGCATTGGCCAAAAATTAACTAATTAACTAGCTAATATGAAAAAGATAGAAAAGTGATGTAATCGGAATGTTTTGTTTTTGTTTTGTTGTAAGAGATTTTGTTCCCTTGACATTCTAGCTTTTATGGGCTAAAACAGACACAAATACGGACACTGAAATACACACTTTTACTTCTGCCTCCTTCTACATCTAAACGGTCTGTCACCATCAATTAATATCTTATACTACTCAGCATCCAACTCTTTGTATCCAGACAAATTAGTCTTAGCAGAACAGGACAGGAAAAAAAGCTAAGAATTATCGAGTGTACTTTACATAGTGTGAAAGCATTTTTAAACTAGTTCTTAATGGTATATATATACATATCTATGCTCACGAAAATTCAGATGCACATGGAGACTGGGATATTCTTTACAAAAAAGTCGTTTATTACATTAATTACAGATACATTTTTATAAAGCGGTAACAAGTTCCGTAGCACTGTACAATGGGATGCAGAATAACAAATATACATGCAAGTTCAAAACACAGAACAGTAGGAGAGAGGACCCTGCTCAAGAGCTAGAAAAAAAAGCATTGATGTTTCAGTCCCCAACGAAACTTTCCTCAGGATGGTACATATGGAATAAAGACGATTATATATATATGTATATATACACACATACAGGGTTATTCAAAGAGCTCCGAATTGCTTGAGAAAGGTAACCGAGCACTGAAAATCAGCGTTCGGTTACCTTTCCTGGCCATTCAGCTATCCAGAGAGCAGGCAATTCGCCAAATCCTGGCGAATTGCCTGAACATACGGTGCCTGTTCGGTGCCTGTTCGAGGGCAGTGAAATCCCCATGAAAAAGCACTGCTTCGTCTATTCAGAGAACACAAACCAGCAGTGAAAAGTTCCCCTAATACCCTGCCATTCGGTGGTTTAATTCGGCAAGTTAATTCAGGAGAATCCCATAGACTTCAATGTTAAAAATATTCCCGTTTTAATTCAATATCTAATAAACCGTTCATTATAAAATTCTGCAGTAAAGAGTCTCTTTAGTTATAGATTTTTTCGGATATTTTAAGCATTTTTCTTAATTTTTTATTTTTTTTTTAAAGTCCGATTTTTAATTTTTTTTTAAGTTTACTTATTTTTTCTGTAACAGCCCTTTTTATTATCATTCCCTGGACCTCATATGCAAATTTCAGACATTTTCGCTCAGTAGTTTCTTTGCAAACAGCGTTTTATTTTCACAGATTCACACAAACTAGTTTGCTAATTTATTCCCCTCCCTCGTCTGCGGTCTCAGCTGCTTCGGCTGTGATCGGCTCCTGCTCGGGCTTGGTTTTCGGCAGGTTAATCCAGATGTTTTTGTGTCTTTTCTGCGTGTATTCGGTGGGTTTTGCGGTTAGTTTTCGTCGGGTTTGCGGTAGCTTTTCCCTGCAATTCGGGGACCCTGTGGTGCTTGCTGACTACAACGCAGGGTCACCGAAATGGAATCGGCAAAAGGAACCGAATTTAAGAGAAGGAAAAGTCACCGAACGTGCGGCAACTTTTCGAATCTCCTTGAATTACCCTGATAGTGATCAGGACCCCACAGGTGCACATCAGTAGTGCCAGGAACCGGCGGATATTATTATTATTCTTTATTTATAAAGCGCCAGCATATTCAGTACTGCATCACTCCTGTGACCATGGCAACATATAAACAAACCAAGAAAAGCCCGGAAAAAAAGGTGACCTAGTATGCACCAATAAATTATAAAACTACGTACTAAAAACAAAAAAACAATACTACAGTACAACCTACATACAAAAAAACATGAAATTTGGTTTAGCATTGATGCAGAGTTGAAACAGTATCACAATTACATTACAAACAGATGATGATTGTATCACCTGAACTGAAACAACGTATTTATTCATTATAACAATGCATCAATGACTCCAGTACAAGCGGCTATAACTGTGTTTTGAAGAGATAAAAACACGTATAGAGATATATATTTCATTTCAGCATTCACTGTTCCATTTGATTTAATTTTAGTTGCTGGCCCAAGATGACAAAATCCATGATACATTAAATATAGGATTCTTTCAGATGACTTATAGCACTTTGCTGAATTTTAAATAACATTTTATAAACAATATTTTGTCTCCATCCAGAGCCTTTTTCAAGATCAGGACATACCGATGAAAGCTTGAGTTAAAAACTGATATATTGACTTAATTTGAAAAGAAAAAATGGCTGCTATTGAAAGAATGAAGTCTGCCGGGGACTATATGAGAGTATTGCAACAACTGCCAATATAGGCACAAAAGTGAATAACGGCGCTAATCAATTAATTGTCAGTTATCCTATATTCTTATGGTGCTCCAACACCCATGTGCACCCCACACATGAACAAGAAGCAAAACAATTGGACATTAATCCCGGTGTGAGCGCAATTCCAATCTTAGTGATGTTTATACACACTTAAAATCTAATAGTTACTTATCTGGCACATAATATTCCGCTGTATGTCCAGGTTACTATATGATGGCTCCTATATTTCATAAAACATAAAATAGAGGACATATAGTGCAATAATGTCTGTATAAAATATAAATTCTTGTTGAATGAAAATAATTTCAGATTTCAACTCACAACTTAGGAAGGAGCCTCAATTGGCTCTGATTGTTAGCCTTTTGACCTCTTCTGAGGGGGGTCACGCCCAAACTTATCGGTATAGTGTGCTTCAAATGCTGTGTCTTTAACCAATGTGGTGCTTCAAATAGAAGAAAACTTCATTGCGCAGATAAAATTGCTCTTTGGTAATGTGAATAATAAAAGAGATCAGACTGAGGAAGCCCGCAGCCAAGACAGGTGAAACGCGTATCTGACAATGTTTTTTGTATTTTGGATTTTAATTTTTAATAAATTAGTTTTATTGGTTTATGCTTCCACCTTTTCACTGGAGAGTCCTATCCTGAATACAGATTGGAGGGAGTGTTACTCTGGTGCCGGTGAGCTCCACATGGCAATCCATGTTCATGCCTGAACACCGTATGGCGACTCATGCTCACGTCTGGATATATGAATGCGATCCTACTGAGCCACTTGAACTAAAGAGGCTCATGAATTTGTGAGTATAATCTCTCTTATTATTCACATTACCAAAGAGCAATTTTATCTGCGCAATGAAGTTTTCTTCTATTTGAAGCGCCACATTGGTTAAATACACAGCGTTTGAAGATCACTATACCGATAAGTTTGGGCTTGACCCCCCTCAGAAGAGGTCAAAAGGCTGACAATCAGAGCCAATTGGGGCTCCTTCCTTGTGAGTTTAAATCTGAAATTATTTTCATTCAACAATATTTTATATTTTATACAGACATTATTGCTCTATATGTCCTCTATCTTATGTTTTATGGAATATGGGAGCCATCATGTAGTAAACTGGACATACAGCGGAATATTATGTGCCAAATAAGTAACTTTTAGATTTTAAGTGTGTATAACATCACTAAGATTTGAATTGCGCTCACACTGGGATTAACGTCCAATTGTTTTACTATATGAGAGTATACCATTTTGATTGTTGGCTTCAAGCAGTGGGCACAAGAGACTATGGGTGGGAAAAGCTTAATGGTGTTATTTAGTATCCTTCATCATTATTTCATTGAAATAACAGTGGTTTTACGTCACAAAACCTTTGGGAGCTACAGTGGAAGAAGTACAGTTAAGCTACAATGAATTCACTATTTACTACTACTGCCAATACATTTCACCATTCTGATCTCCATTTTTTCCATTGCAGTTTCTGCTGAAGTTGTCTTGTGCAGTTCTAAGCATATGCTTCAATGGGGTTTCCACTGGTGTTCCCTCAGGAGTTTTTTGTTTAGTTATTTATTGTAGAGTACTCAGTAGTTTTCACTGGTGTTTCAGCTGAAGGAATCAAGCATTATTTTACCATAGCTTGTATGTGAGGTCAATGGAAATCACCACTTTAAAATCGCTTAGGTAAACGATGCTGAAACGAAGGATGCATTGAGAATAGCTTCCTTTACACTTGTTATTGAACAATAATGGTGGTACCATCATTCGCCGTTTGCAGTAGCTTTATCTGTTGGTGTTGGATATACCTCTTTTGACTAGCCAAGTATCACCTTGGTTGTGACAATGTTGAGCACTGACATTTAATGAATTATCCCTTACGTATCAAAATTATAAAGATGGTGTAGATGTGCATTCCTGAAAGTAAATTGCTGCTTGAAAATCCTGAACATCACTATGATCTGTGGCACCATGATCTTGCCATTATAAGTATAGGAACCCACACTCCCAGGCAGGTGTGAGGTGACGTATGCACCAGGGGGAGACTGACCATTAGGGGATTAGGGTACTGCCCAAGGGCCCTGGTATGGGATGAGGTCCCATGAGGATCACCTTAAGGTTTGGTTAGGCCTGTCCTTTCAATGGGGCCGCTTGATACCACAGATAAAGTAATAAGGAAATAGTATCAGAAGCCAGCTTTAATGCTGACTGCTGTTTAACAGTGAAGAGGGATTTGGAAAGGTGGTGCTCCACCCCCATGCCTGTGATGCTTGTGAATGCATAGGGAATGACCGTTAGGGATGAGACGTGGCCGCAATGCCCTTTACAATTCACTGAAATTATGTGCTGGTCGCTGTTAGGTGGGGTCCCGCATAGTCAATGAGCTCTTGCATTTGAAAGTCAGACTGAGGAACCTAATGCTTGCCAAACCCCCACAATAGGGGTCCTATGAGCTTCTAATGCCCAGGGGTCCCAAGTCTTTTCAATCTGCGCCTAGTAAGCTCCATCTAATATAGAATCAGAGTTAAAATTTAGTAAGGCTCAAAGGAAATCAGAGAAAAGCCTATAGGGCTATATTAGCACATACACAAAAATTCAAAAGTTCAGAAAAACATGCAAGTAAACCAAAACATGGCCACATTGCTAACTCCAAACTCTCAACTGTGAGTTCAGCTGTTTTGCAAAGTAAATGCAGACATTAGAAAAGGTAAAAAACAAACAATCTTCTCTCATTGTATAGCAACATGGCACTCTGGGTTATATTTCAAAAATATATAAAGGGAATGGTCTTGATTTTCCTGCTCTTATTCAACAGTGTGCACCTGTAATAGCACAGATGACGTATAGTAAGACCTGTTATCCATTGCAATAAGTTCCAAGCAAGTCATCAACCATGTCACAAAACAAATCAGCTATAAAAACATATATGTGAATATAACATAAGCAAAGCTGGTGAGATTGTGCAATCAGCCATCCCAACTCTTGCAGCAAGTGGCAGCTTATAGTGTCTAGTTCGGATCTCGCAGTTGGCTGTTCCTGCCAGCTTGAGTTTAGCCATTTATAAAATAGCTCATTAGCTCACTTGTTAGGGATATGGAAAGCTGGAAAGTCTCTTTGTGTGATGGGTGACTCCCATCATGACCATAATGGCCCTTAAAGACTCTAGGCCAGGAATCTCAAACTCTGCCCTCCTTCCCCCGCAGATATTTATTAGGGATGTGCGTTTAGTTTCGTACTGATTCATTTTTCTCACAAAACGGGCCTATTCGGTGCTTTGGATTCGTCCAATGTTCCGAACAGAACCGGCAACGAAATACACACCATCTGAAATATTTCCCGATACGAAACGAAACAAAATCGTTATTTTGTATGGACATGAACTTTGTAAAATCGTGTCATTTTCGTTCTATTCGCTATTTTGGTTCCATTTCGGTTAATTTCGGACAACGTATTTTCGTATCGTTTCAAGTTCATTTCAGTTCCGTTGCTGATTTCGTAATTTCGTATCGTCCGTCACTTTTTTCACTTGTTCCAGTGCAAAATTCCCGTTTTTATTAAATATTTCTTAAAGCATTTATTTTTTTCACTTACAGCAAGAAGTGTCTGCATTTATTTATTTGCTAGGATTATTTTTGCATTTTTTGGGAATTTTTGGGTTAATATTTAGGGATCTTTCTAACTCATTTTAAATGTATAACGAGGTCTGTTTTTATCTTTGCAGAACACATACAGCTGGATTATCTTCTCACAGTCCGTCCGTATGTGTTCTGTTCGGCATTGATTTTTGATAAATGCATTTTGTCAGCATTAGTACCATGGATAGTAACAAACCTGTCGTTATCCATCGTGCTGATATGAAGAATTAGATTGATAATATGTGTTTCTCCATCGGCGACTGTCCATGGTTCTGACTCACTAGAAGTGGTAGAGGCCAAAACAGTAATTGAATTTAAGCAAGCATGGGATAGGCATAAGGCTATCCTAAACAAAAGATAAATCCAGGTAAAGTATCCATGTAATTGGGCAGACTAGATGGGCCGAAAGGTTCTTATCTGCCGACATTTTTCTATGTTTCTATGTTTCATAAAAACGATATGTCCGAAGGAACGAATCGGCAGAATTACCGTATCGACCGAAATATCGGAGCATCCGAAATACCATACGTCTAAAGTTAAAATGAAAATCCGAGGATGGAACCTTTGAAAAAAAGAGAACCGCCGATCCAAAAGCCTGAAATTCCCTGATTTCAGGAAAAAAAACTATAGAAAACGCCAAGCCAAAACGAAACGAGCCAAAACGAAAATGAGCTGAAACGATCTGAAATGAAACTTTTGAAAAACCGAACGTGCTGAACTGAAATGAAAAAAAACCACATGCACATCCCTAATATTTATTTCCTAATTGCCTACAATTCTCAGGATTCTTTGAATGCAATAAATGGGCAAGAAACCATGGGAGATGTAGTTCAGAAACGTCTGGGAGGCCTCATGTAGGCCATTGAGTCCATACATGTTAATGTGTAAGCATACACATAACATTTAATTTTGTCTATTCTAACTTATAAATAAGTCTAGCTGGAAGCCGGACATGTTTGCATCTCTGTCCCATGCAAAAACTTGCTGTTTTCACAATAAAAGAGTACTTTCCACATGATGTACAGTCAGATGAGCATGTGAAAACCAAAAGATTCATTGCACCATCTGTTAAAATTATGGAAGTTCACATGCAGCTTCAGTTGTGCTGTGAAAACAGATGGAGCACTCTAAATAATCTGAACTGTAATCATTCTACACAGACCCATTATAAGACTCCTGATAAATATTTTTTTATTGCATCAGGAAAGCTGAGTACAACATTGGTCCTTTATAAATTGGAAAGAGTTATGTTTGTTGTCTAGGTTTTACAGAAAAGTAAAATAACTGTGTTTCCCTAATGAAATAAGGTTTTGTTTTGTTTCATTCCCAGAACTACACTTGATATTTTACTAACGACTAATGCTGAAACTGATGATAATGAACTGATAACCTTGCAGTGTGATGAAACTTCCCTTTAGGGAAGATATAATACCACTGAGAAATGCTTTGAAAATGATATAAAGGCTGCTAGGGAAACTGTAGCTAATATCCCAACTATATAAAGCATATTGAGCTGCATAGTAAGTTTGAAGGTCACGGGAGAAGCAGTTCAACTGCAGAGATAGATCTTTACAATAACAGAGTGCAGAACTAAAGTCAGCATCTATGATTGTCAGAATATAGTCTTGCTAACTAAATTACATATATGTGATACAACATGTTAGAGCCTTACTCCAACATTCACAGTCATAATGACATAAGTAAAAAAAAAAACTGTCATTGCCTTGCAAAAATGTTTAGTAAAAAATTCTACTGCATAGTTTGTCCTTTCAAAAACATATTACTAGTTAGTTACATAGTTACATAGGCTGAAAAAAGACATGCATCCATCGGGTTCAGCCTCTCACACATCACCTAATGGTTAGTGGTAGATCCCAAATTAATGTGGGTATTTCCTCCTTTGGTACAGAACCTTTGTTTGAATATTTAATTTAAATTACCACATCATAGTGTCACTGACCATAATGCTATATTGTTGTACCTTTTTTACTTATATCTATAGAATGAAAATTTTAAATTTTTGGACCTAAGTATTATGAGCATAGACGTGTGCAGCCTATTGCATTAGGGTGTGCACCCAAAGCTCAAATACACGTGTATACTGTATGTATGTGTATATACAGTATATATATATATCTATAGTTTGTTTATTATTGCAGAAGCCACTTGCACATTATAGCAATTCAAAGAATTACATCCCAGAGCTCCTGTGCTACACTCTCTATGTGCAGCAAGGAACTCTGGGTAGGATATGCAAATGACCCCTGTCTCGCTTTTATGCATCCTGGGTCTATTATTACACAGAACCCTAAAATGAATGCTATGCCACACTGTGCCTTTCTAGCAGAGATAAGGTTTATGCAACTGGTCAAAGCCACTATATATATGTATATATATATATATAATATAAATACATATGCACCCTTATGCATACATACACGGACACACACATAGACACACACTCATGCATTCAGTCAAACTATGTCATTATTATTGGGTCTATTCACAATGCACAGAAACTACAGGCAATTTCGCCACAATTCAGCGATTCAATTTCACCGAAAATATGGTGAATTCACTATTTAGCGAATGTTCACTGTATTTTAGCAAAAATCAGAGTCACTGACGCATTTATCTGACACGGCAAAAAACCCTGAATTGCGCTGATAACCGCCGAGTTGGCATCAGCGAATTCCATTAAACTGTAAGAACAAAAAACGTTACT
Source organism: Leptobrachium leishanense (assembly GCA_009667805.1). Classification (NCBI taxonomy): domain Eukaryota; kingdom Metazoa; phylum Chordata; class Amphibia; order Anura; family Megophryidae; genus Leptobrachium; species Leptobrachium leishanense. The sequence continues at coordinate 108,383,783 of CM019064.1, read as the reverse complement.
CTCCTATTCTCCTAAAAGGAGTATAAATCAGTAAAAATGTAGAGCTCTATTCTATAGTTGGTGCTAATGTAGTGTCTCGATATGTAAATGTTAGCGCTAGTACAAGTAAGTTTAACGTTTGGCATGGATATTCCCATCTTGACACTAAACCAAAGTGAAATCAGTTTGCACTTTGCAGCTTGTGCGAACTTACTGTGCTTTGCATCTCCTTCACTTATCATTTAACGCACTGAAACAAGCCCCCCACTAAATCCCCATACTCCCCTCTCATCCCTTCTGGCCGCCCCCCCCCCCCATCTTTGCAACCGGGGCCAAAGAGGGTGCTGTGGGCTGGGATTAGGGTGTGACACATTAGGCACACCCAGCACACTCGGCACCCACAGTGTGCACGCCTCTGATTAGGAGTTGTAGTTCAGCATTTCCTATTCCTGTTTTCCTAACATTCCTTTTTTATTTGCTTATCAACATTTGATTGAATGTTTTTTGTGGTAACATATGGAAAATAGATTTTTATTTTCAGCTGTTTGGTGCTTCTGAAATACAAAACAGATGGTATAAAAACCTGCTTGGTTTGAGGGATTGCCATTCTGGCATAGAATCCATATTTTCACACAATTTAAATTCAGCAATCTAAAGTTGGAGGAAAACCATTAACTTTTTAATGGAAGTTCCCAAAAATATAGAAAGAACCACAGACTTCCATTATGCTCTACTTCTATTAAACAGTAAAACAAATCAACAACATGACCATCTAAAATCTACGCATATTACCCTAACTGGTTTGACTAAATTCAGTTAATTAAACTAAAAGATCACATTGTTAAAAATTATTGATTGGTCATTAGAAATAGATAATATAGAAAAGAAAGTCAATTTACTATTTTAAACTATCTATTAGGATGCTTGAGAAACTATTTGTAAACATTTTTATTTTCTATTTTATAAGGTATTTAAAGAGAATAAAAATGTGGCATAGAACACAGCAAAGCTACAGTTTATTGGTAGTTTATATTATCTCAGTAGCTTGTCCTTTAGATAATTATATACACATAAAAGGAAACAACATAGTGCCGGTATACAACTGGAAAACGAGTTTAAACACCATACATGTCCATCAACATTTGTTTTGTTCTTTCTTCTCTTCAAGAATTAACCCCTTTTCATACGGTGGTCTTTTCTGTATTACTACAAGAGAATACAAAAACCAAAATTGCGCAGTACGTCAGTTCAATATTGGGGGGAATAGCAGATATCAAACTCACATTCTTTTGAGCCTTAATCTGGCTCTAGGATGGAATTCTTAATCCTAGAGCCGGATTAAGGCTCCAAAGAATGTGAGTTTGATATCTGCTATTCCCCCCAATATTGAACTGACGTGCTGCACAATTTTGGTTTTTGTCTTCTCTTGTAGTAATACAGAAAAGACCACCATATGACAATGGGTTAATTCTTGAAGAGAAGAAAGAACAAAACAGATGTTGATGGACATGTATGGTGTTTAAACTCATTTTGCAGTTGTTTCCTTTTATGTGTACATTGTTTAGGATTTTAGAGGAACCTCCACATACAATGTTTACCGAATATGTTTAAGGCAGTATTCCGGTGGGCGCTTCACCTTTCTGTTCTTTTTTCCATTAGATAATTATGTATACATCTTAAAAATATTTTTTCCATATACATTGTATATAACCATCTAATTCTATTCGAAGGTGAAATGTGAAATTAGAAGCCCAGGTAATTATTTTCTGCCTACGAGATACAGGGCATAATTACATTTTTCTTCCACAAAAGTGGTTATGCCATGGTTCTGAGGACACAATAGATAGTTTAAGTAAAAGGAAATTAATTAAATAAAAAATAAATAAATCTTATTTTCTAATTCAAAGGACATAAAATAAAAAGAAAAATGTATTAGTATATTTTATTAAGAAATAATATTTCCTTAAAATAACAAACTGAAGCTGTGGATTCAATTTTCAATCTATATGTTGAATTTGAACTTTACTTACAATTTTTTTTCCATCTTTGATATGAAAAGTCTTATGAATACTTTTATTTTCAGTAATTTGTTATACGTTACATAAACAGGAACTTACAATTTTAATTTTTTTTAAAAAAACCTCATCGCACTGTGAAAATTGTTTCCACCAATGCAAATAAACAGTGGATTGTATTAAAAGTATCAAACAGTGATTGTAAATTCAACAGTATTGCATTTAATAATTTATCTAAGTTACATTTTAACAGAATTTCAGATTGTAAGTAACATACCAGAGCACATCTGCTGTTGTGTTATTCAATCAACATTATAACTGTAATATTTGGTAGAGTTATGTAGACACAAACCTCCTCTTAAAGTGTATATTTACTTTCTGACAGTACAATATATCACTAAAATTGAGAACATGTAGTTCACATTTCAAAACTCCTTTGAAATTCATAATGTAATATTCTGCAAAAATGACAAAGTATTTAGAACAGATTATTGTGAAATTGGGAGTGTGACAGATCATGAATGGTGCTCCACAAGTGACAATGAAGTTGACCATGCAGAACATTGTCAAAGTGACATTGAAGATGATCAGATAGAACACCGTCAAGATGACAATAATGGAAATCATAAAGAACATTTTGTTAAAAAGCAGACAATACTAAGACAAAAAGAGTAAATTGACAATTCAAGAGTTTGTCCAAATGACAAACATGTCGATTATTAACAATATGACAATGACACAGATCATTAAAATGATTACCAAAATTACAGTGGAGCAGATCAAATAAGACGTTATTTTATGACAATGAATGTAGCTTTGCAGAATATTGCTTAAAAGCAAACTGAGGTTGCACATATAGAGGATTATTTTTGTAAGAGTAAAATCGATCATGAAAAGCATTATGCTAAGATCAAAGGGACTGACAATGTGGAACATTTTAAAAAAGTTCATAATTAACATTAATGAAGCTGGACAAATAAGCATTTGTCAAGATAGCAATGAAGTTATGGAGGACATAATAAAATGCTAATATAATAAGACAATGAAGGGCAATTGCCTACTTAGAAATGTGTGCACTCACCAATTTTAGGGGCCTGTGAGATGAGACTAGGGACCTGCAAAGCTTCGAAATTCGATTCGAAATCGAATCGCTGGACAAATTCAATTCGAATTCGACTTTGCAGGTAGATTCGAAAAAATTTCGAATCTATCACATGGCAGCATGCCTCCCAGACACTGAGCACGCTGCTGGGAATGGCATGCTGCTAGGCCCCGCCCACCCTAAGGTTCACAGAGGAGGCTGCAGTGGAAGGAAGCTGCAGTGTGAAGAGGAGCTGGAGCCTGGAGCTCTGGACGTGTTTGGAGGACAGAGGAGAGAGCAGGAGCCACGTTTGGATGGTGGTGAGTATAATACAGTATTTAATTTTATCAGTATCCCTGAGTGTCCTGTTTATATTATGCTTCTTTTGCAGGAAGCCAGAAGATAAGATGGCCACCGGGGGGGGGGGGTGATCCTGGGGGCCCTTATATTATTTTTTATCCATGCAGAGCAGAACAAATGAGGGGAAAAAATAATCTTATTAAAGGGTGGGTGTTAAGTTAGATTACAGCAAGTTTCTTAGCATAGCATCGGGTAACTCTCTACTCTGTGTGGGAGATAATTATATGGGGGTCACTGCTCTGTGTGGGAGATAATTAAATATATGGGTGCCACTGCTCTGTGTGGGAGACAATTAAATATATGGGTGCCACTGCTCTGTGTGGGAGATAATTATATGGGGGGCACTGCTCTGTGTGGGAGATAATTAAATATATGGGTGCCACTGCTCTGTGTGGGAGATAATTAAATAAATATATGGGTGCACTGCTGTGTGTGGGAGATAATTATATGGTGGTCACTGCTCTGTGTGGGAGATAATTATATGGGGGCACTGTCTGCACTGCTCTGTGTGGGAGATAATTATTAATTAATTATATGGGGGTCACTGTCTGCTCTGTAGCTATAGGCTAGTATATTAAGCCCATCTGTTTGCAGCTGTAACATTAGCTGAACCTGCATGCACAAACAAATCATACCTATCCAGGCTGTATTGTTCATGAAAGCGGCACTTTTTGATTCGATTCGATATTCGATTCGAGTTCGAACCTAACAGCCGATTCGATTCGTGATTCGATTCGAGCGAAAATTTATGATTCGCAGGGTCCTAGATGAGACTCAGAGTAGGATGGCCAAGTTTCCTAGATACCAAAGCAGAGATTACAAGAACGGTTGAGAAGCCAAGAAACGTGGGAGCTTTTATTCAGAGCACATTACACAATATTTCAGCTCTCACTAGAGCCTTTCTCAAGTAAGGGAAATGAAGAGCAATAACACATAGAATTGCAAAAGTGTCTATTGAAGAACTTCAAAGTGATATTAAAGCATTGCTACTGAAATTCGAAAAATGATTATGAACTGCAGCAGCACAATGGAGATGTGATCTCTTTAACATTATAAATATAGGATCCTGCACTCATGAGCAAATATGAGATGACATATGTGCTGCCAAAGATGAAGCATTTGTCAAAATGTAAGAAATGCAATTAGCCTAGTGCAGTTCAAACAAAAGAAAATAAAACAGTGAAAATAAAAATATGACGCAAACATGTTTGAAAACACACACAAAACAATCAAAAGTGCAACAAACATGCCACAAAAAAATTGGCCACATTGGCAAATAGGGCGGAGAGCATCTTATTTTTTGCATCTAGACGTCTGCTGTAGTGTAGACACCAGTTTTCCTACTGCAATGTCATACGTTCACTTCTATTTTGCGTTGATGCATTTTTTTTATCCTAACCAAATTCAGTTTTGGGATGAAAACATAGCTACTAGTTGGTGTCTATAATTTTGCATTATATCACACAGGCTCTTCATTAATAGCATATAGGCAGGCATTTCAAGTCATTCAAATAAAGTCAAAATATTTAAATACCATACTTACAGATATAAGTTTTATTCATGACCAGATTACAAGCAATTCAGCTTCAGACAAAGTCAACACAGTGTAAAAATAATGCTGGGGAAAATGTTTGCATACTAAAAGTATAGGAGCACATAATAACTGTACTGTTCTTTTTTTTCCGTTACTAAAGCAACCTGAATCTGACTCCCTGTACAGTTATAACCTCATAGCTCTTAATTCTGTCAGCATAGATTTTTAAATTATAAAAGTTATACTTTAACCCCCATTCTTTTTCTGAAAGAATGAGGGTTTTACTTTGGCAAAGTACGGTAGAGCAAGTATGGAAAAACGTCAATTAATTTACTATATAAGAAACTTCCACCTGGTTTGCCATATTTTACACAATTCTTTCCTCTAGTTTCTGTCAAAGTTCTTCAGTGTAGTTCACAGTGGAATTACCACTGGTGTTTCTATCACTGTTTCCCTCATGGTAGTTTAGTAAAGCCTTCAGTGTAGTTTCCACCAGTGTTTCAATTGAAGTTGTTCAGCATTATTACCAAAGTTTCTATGGTAGGTCTATGGAGATCGGCACTTTAACCCCTTGAATGCGAATGACGTGTGGTCTCCCCTTATCAACTCACATCGTTTCCATGGCACGACGATGTCAGTTAGCGAGTTAACCCCTAGCTTCCCAGGGATTTCCTATGGAAAACCCTATGGTGGAGATAACGGGGTCATTTGGACCAACATATCTCCCAATTGGTAGCAGCTAGAGGGTCATGTTTGGTATCATTGGAAAGGCCAGAGCATGGCCTTTCCACTGATTCACATAACCTGGTCATGATTGGTAAACAAAAATAAATAAAAAAATATTTTAAAAATAATAATAAAAATGTATTTTTGTCTTTAATTTATTAATACAGAGCTATTGTTCACTTGTCAATTATAATGTGAAAAATATTGCTGCACAAATGAAAAATGGTGGGTTTTTTGCTAAAATTGTGTATTTTCTCTAAAAAATAGAATAGTGAGTTCCCATTTCTATTTTTTTGTTACAAAGCATACCCCATAGAAAATATAACGGTAAAGGGTCGGATGATAGAATGTAAAAAACTTTACAAGCTGTAGATTATTGAAATTTTAATGGAAATTCACACTTGTTTACATTTGCGTTTAAACATGATGAGCACAAAACGGTGAAAATGAGCTCATCAGACAGGGGTGAAAAAGTTCAGCAGTGAAGGGGTTAAAATCACCAACATACAGTTACTGGTGTTGCAAACACTGATGAAATAATGGTCAGTTGAGAATAGCCACAGTTTATATTTTTATGAGAGAATACCTGTTTTCCATGTCGGTAAACATTGCTTGCAGTAACTTTGCCTGTTGGTGCTGAATTTTTGCTTCCTTGTGTAGTCGATATTCATGCTAGTTACATCAATGGTGGTTTATGGGGCTTAGTAGTTTTTATGGAGATGCAGTGCTTTTTTTCTGGAAAAATAGGTGGGGGTACTCTCACATCCGGGGAAAAACTGATTATTATGACTATTTTCGTGTCCTAATAAACAATAGTTGTAGCTCACTTAAAGGAAGACACTATAAAAGGGAACCATGTTTTTTAATACTGTGTTCCTTTAAATGAACTACAACTACTGTTGTAACCCTATGTGGGTTATCCACTAAGTGAGTCTGTTGCAAGAAAAATCTGTATTGCAGGGCTGTTAGCTGGTTTGTTTTTTTTGCAATGCTGGCACTGAGTGGATAAATCCCCTAGCATTTGTGAGCACCACAGCAATGAAACTCAGTTTTGCTGAGTATTTATGAGCTCCACAGTAATGACACTCACAGTAATGTGCAGTGTGTATGAGCTCCACAGCAATGAATCTCACAGTAATGCGCAGTGTGTATGAGCTCCACAGCAATGAAACTCCACTATCCACCAAGTACTGTTTATAATAATATTGGGGGACTCCAACGAGAGGGTGTTTGACCTTGAGAACACCCCACATGGTGGTAACAGCAGGACCAGGTAAACATACCTGTGTTGCCAGAGCTGATATTTTTAAATGCTGTTTTGAAGTGCATTTGGAAGCAGCAGCAGCAGCAGCAGCAGTTTTTTCTTTGTTCTGACTCCTGCCTGTCACTGAGTCCCTGCAGAGCAATGCAGCCAGGACTTAAATTTCCACCTTCTCACATTCCAGGGTGCACCACACACTGTCTGGAACTGCTGGGGAGGCTGGAGGTAGGGCGGCAGTGTAGACGTCTTTTGGCACACCCTCCTTTTGACCTCTTCAGAGGGGGCCAAGCACCAGCAAGGAGGAAGGGACCAGGAGGAGAGAGAGCACAGGCTTCCGTATCCAGCACCACGGGGGAGTCTGCTCTCTGACCTCGCAGATACAATGCAGCTTGCTGGGCAGCAGCTGTATCTTAGAGGAGGGGCGCATCGCCAGGCAGATAGTTTATAAATTTGGATCCCTGTCAAGGCAAGTGACCAGGGATTTAATTTTTTTGTACCCCCTCCTGGTCTTGCGCTCTTAGGCAGCCACCTGTACCGCCTTACAGTGTCCTCTGATCACACCGCTTGCCTGACAATCCGCAGCTCTGGCAGATATGTGTAAATATGCTGCACCCCCCTCCCCATGCTTTTCAAAGTTTCAGCAGCTGCAGAGAGAGGGGGTGCAGCATGTTTACACACATCTGCCAGAGCTGGGGCACTGAAGAAACAGAGGGGAGATGTTATTTAACCAGCCCTCCCTTGTCACTTACTGGGAGAAGAAGGGGGTTATCGGTCCCTACATACACTCCTGACAATCAGAAGCATTCAGGAGCAACATGAGCTGCCGAGTGCTTATGATTGCCTGCCACTGCAGGAGGAGGGAGGAGCATCATGCTCTCTCCTGTTAGTTTGCGCTGGTGGTGAGGTGCCGGTACTGAGTACCGGCGAGTGCCTCCTGAAAAAAAGCCCTGGAGAGATGCATTGCTATTAAACTCATCATAATCACTATGCAAACATACATGTAGTATATATGACCATTCAATATATGGTCATATCTATTGTCATCACATGGTCAGATCATCCTTGACAGTTTGATAATAATGCAGAACCTATGTGAAACACTGCAACATAAGGGACACCATACACTGTTCAGAGCTCCACATCCAAACAATATTTCTCTAAAGGATTACAAAATAAATATAAACTTAAACAAATTGCAAATTCCCGTTAATTTAATGTCAGTGTTTATGTCATAATAATAACTTGTATACAAAATTGCATTCTTTATTCTTGCGTTAAAACTGTTGGCATATCATGTTTCAAATAATAGTTATGGTATTTTTTTTCAACAAAAATTGCTTATTGCAAAGGGATGAAAACTCTGCAAGAAAAAATCGACAAGATGATAGCCAAGTGCAATAACAACCTTGTTTGTTCCAAGTGTGTGTTTGTGCGTGTGTTTCTCTGCATTACTAAGATATAAATTGCATTTCATAGTTGAAGAGATGAATTTGCCAAGGGAAATAGTTGACAAAATACATGACAAATGTTAACTGCAGATTACTTGCAGGAGAGCATCCATCATTTTGACATTAATTTGTGCACCTGATCTGTACTGTCATTATTGAAATCAGCAGGTGAACCAACACTGTTTATGTGGTATTTTAAAGATAATTCCTTTTTCTATCTGCTGTAATGTACTGCAATTTCTAATTTAATAATGTTTTCATGATTGTATTCTAAGTAGCTCTAGCTAATAATTGAATATATTAGTCACAATTAACTCCAGAAAATTTGCACGATGTACATAGTTTTATAAGTCTGCATCTATCTATTCATCGTTTGTATTGTCAACTATAAAATATACATCTGTAGTTCAGTGTGTGTGTATATGTATATGTGTATATATATGTTAAAAGAAGGCACTTGAGCACTTCTCTAAAAATCAAAGTTTATTAATATGGTATTAAAAACTGACGTTTTGGCCCCTGGCCTAGAGGCCTTTATCAAGGGAGGCCTAAACCTCGGTTTTAGAGGCCTTTATCTAGGGGCCAAAATGTCGGTTTTTAATGCCATATTAATAAACTTTAAAATATATATTGTGATCCGTCACGTCACAGGGGGCGCTATAGCACGGTCCTCTAGGGCAAATATGGTACACGCAGTCTCTTAAAAGGTGAAGAGGATCCACAACACCCAAAAGGTTGTCATGGAAACCACAACGCACGCAAGGGCACGCTCAATAAAACAATCAACAATGTAACATACACTAAAATACAATCTTGCACAGAGAAATCGCAAAAGGAGGTTTTAAACAAGAGCCGGCACAAAAAACACAATAATGAATCCATACATATTATCATTCAGACTTTTAGGTGCCAAAATGTCAAGGGTATGAACTCAGAATGATTCTCGTTTTAAAATTTCAACCCCACAATCACCTCCACGAGTCAAGAGGGGAACCTGGTCAATTGCAATAACGCGTAATGATGAAAGGGGATGCTGTTTCAGATAGAAATGCCGTGCTACCAGCTGTAGACTATCTTACCATCAAGGGCCCCACGTATCACTGTTCTATGATAAGCTAGTCTCTCCCGAAGATCATTAATACTTTTTCCAATGTAAACCAAACCACACAAATAGGTTAAACTATACATTACAAATTTTGTAGTGCAGGTAATTCGGTGTCAATCCTTAAAGACAATCCCACTGTGTGGATGGATAAATGATTTTCCAGGAATAGAAAAGTTATCCATAATACACGCCAGACTTCGAAAACATCTGGGGTTTCTAAAGTCCATCTTATTCACTTAAGCATATTGATCTGTATGCACCAAAAAATCTCTCAAATTCCTATTACGTTTGTAATAGATCATTGGTGGCAACCTAAACATTCATGCAATTTATTTGCATTCTGTAACATAGGCCAATTTTGATTAGTACACTTGGTCAATCTACTGGAATGTGTGTATATATATATATATATAACAAAAACCGGAGGAAGGGATGTACTTGAGGTCTTGAAAAGGTAAAATAAAAAAATAAAAAATCGATATACATTAAAAATGTTCCTGTGAACTTGCCCGATGTTCCGGCCCCATTTGAGCCTTTATCCTTGATATCCCCGAAACAGCGCTGTCCTAGGAGTGACTTTGACCAGTTGCATAAACCTGACCATGTATATATTATATATATACTGTCACGTTTCCACTAGTTCCAGCCCTGCCCACTGGTGGTGATTGCGATTCAGGCCAACTCTTGTATTATTGGTTATTGGGATTGACCATGTTCCCCCCATGGCTCATGGCGGGGATCATGGGATTGTAATTTTAAAACGAGAATCATTCTGAGTTCATACCCTTGACACTTCGGAACCTAAAAGTCTGAATGATAAAAAGTATTTGCATTGCTTTTTGGAAACCTGCTAATATGTATGGATTCATTATTGTGTTTTTTGTGCCAGCTCTTGGTTGAAATCTCCTTTTGCAATTTCTCTTTGCAAGATTGTATTTTAGTGTATGTTACATTGTTGATTGTTTTATCGAGCGTGACCTCAGGTGCTGGGCATTGTAGTTTTCATGACAACCTTTTGCTTTTTGTGGATCCTCTTCCATTTCCGTTTCTGGTACCACGACGCCTTGGCGGTCGGAATTTCACCACTGATTCTAAATGTAAGTATATACAGTATATTTGTTCATTGTAATGTGTTTCTTTATTTTGAAAGAAGTAATTCAGGACTGAAACATCGACTTAAATAAAGTTGGATAAATTTTTGAGCAAACCTCCATGTAGTGGAATATCGAGTATTTGTAAATGTTTATATTTCACATGTAAAAGGGTGTTCTACAGTTGCTGAAATACATCTTTTTCACTTTGAAAAATTGATGTGTGCCTTTTAGATTAAATTTTTCTTTAGTTTAGTTTTCTTTTCCTAATGTAAATTATGGGTACAGTGTGATATAACATGTGATATTAGTTGAAAAGTATATGTATACAACTACCATAAATTAGATAGTAATTATGTATAATTAAATGGATACTTTAGGGATAAAAGAGGATACTATAGTGATAAAATAGAAGGGGTAGAAAAAAAGAGGGTTTAAATATTAAGCCCATTTTAACTGCCTCTGCACTCCCCCACTTGTTTTTTTACCCTTTAGTTTCCTTTAAAAGCTCACCTACAGTGGCAAGACAAAGTATGTGAACCCTTTGGGATTACGTGGATTTTTGCATGAATTGGTCATAAAATGCGCTCTGATCTTCATCTAAGTCACAACAATTTGAAAAACACAGTCTGCTTAAAATAATACAACACAAACATTATATGTTTTCATGTGTTTATTGAACATAACATGTAAACATTCACAGTGCAGGGTGGAAAAAGTATGTGAACCCCTAGCCTAATGATTTCACCAAGAGCTAATTGGAGCCAGGAGTCAGCCAACCTTGAGTCCAATCAGTGTGATATTATTGGATGTGTTGCTGAAAGCTGTCCTGCCCTTTAAAAACACACACCAGTTTTGGGTTTACTGGTTTCAAGAAGCACTGCCTGATGTGAACCATGCCTTGCAGAAAAGATCTCTCAGAAGACCTACGATCAAGAATTGTTGACTTGCATGAAGCTGGAAAGGGTTACAAAAGTATCTCCAAAAGCCTTGATGTTCATGTGTCCACGGTAAGACAGACTGTGTACAAATGGAGAAAGTTCAGCACTGTTGCTACTCTCCCTAGGTGTGGTCGTCCTGTAAAGATGACTGCAAGAGCACAGCGCAGAATGCTTAATGAGGTAAAGAAGAATCCTAGAGTGTCAGCTAAAGACTTACAGAAATCTCTGGCACATGCTAACATTTTTGTTGACACGTCTACAATAAGGAAAACATTAAACAAGAATGGAGTACATGGGAGGACACCACGGAGGAAGCCATTGCTGTCCAAAAAGAATATTGCAGCACGTTTGAAGTTTGCAAAAGAGCACCTGGATGTTCCACAGCACTACTGGCAAAATATTCTGTGTACAGATGAAACCAAAATTGAGTTGTTTGGAAAAAACACACAACACTATGTGTGGAGAAAAAAAGGCACAGCACACCAACATCTAAACCTCATCCTCACTGTAAAACATGGCGGAGGGAGCATCATGGTTTGGGGCTGCTTTGCTGCCTCAGGGCCTGGACGGATTGTTGTCATTGATGGAAAATGAATTCCAGAGTTTATCAAGACATTTTGCAGGAAAACGTAAGACCAGCTGTCCGCCAACTGAAGCTCCGCAGAGGATGGGTGATGCAACAGGACAATGACCCAAAGCATACAAGTAATTCAACAAAAGAATGGCTTCAACAAAACAAAATACGCCTTCTGGAGTGGCCCAGTCAGAGTCCTGACCTCAACCCGATTGAAATGCTGTGGCATGACCTTAAGAGAGCGATTCACACCAGATATCCCTACACTGAAACAGTTTTGTGAAGAGGAGTGGTCCAAAATTACTCCAGATCATTGTGCAGGTCTGATCTGCAACTACAGAAAACGTTTGGTTGAGGTTATTGCTGCCAAAGGAGGGTCAACCAGTTATTAAGTTCAAAGGTTCACATACTTTTTCCACCCTGCACTGTGAATGTTTACATGTTCTGTTCAATAAAAACATGAAAACATATAATGTTTGTGTTCTATTATTTTAAGCATACTGTGTTTTTCAAATTTTTGTGACTTAGGTGAAGATCAGAGCACATTTTATGAACAATTCATGCAAAACTCCACGTAATCCCAAAGGGTTCACATACTTTTTCTTTCAACTGTAAATCTAGCACTGGTCTCTCTCTTTGTTCTATAAGATATGACATGCTTTGAACTCAACATGTCACATGATTGCAGAGGGGCTGGTCGTTCCAGCCAACTCAGTGGCTCTCAATGCAGCGAGACTTTGATACCATTGGATAGGGCTGTTATCCAAAGTACTCCAAGCCCAGGAAAACTGTGCTTAGGACTTTCTGAGCTGAGGATCTTGACAGTACTAAGCCCCTGCATTTGAATGGCTCAGTCAGTCCCCTGACCCTCCCCTCTGGTGGTAGGGGGGATCAAGCAGGGGGCTCACAGTAGTGCAACCACACAAATAAGAGTTTGTGTCACCACTGTGCGGGGTGTTTCTTTCATTTCTTCAAAAATTATTACCTTTTAACCTATTAGTCTTAAATGCCTTAATTGTGCCATATTTATTAGTAACAAAAATATAATACATAGTCAAAAGGGAAATTACCAATGTTTAACATTATGGTCTTGTATGTGCCTTTCATCCATATTTTGTGTTATTTTACCATAAATGACAACAGTGTTTTTTATTTTTAATAGTCATTACATTCTACTAGTGTTTCTGTAATTTTTTTCCTAGAATTACCAAATTTAACTCCACTTGTTATGTCGGGAATGATTTTTTTTTACTATTCACATATGCTATCATATTGTATTATTTACATTCATTAATTCTCTTCGTCTCATTCTCCTTATTCCATTACAAAGCCTCGGCTCTTTGAAACTGCCAATTTGGCTAGGGTTTTTATACTTGCAAACGTTCTGCACTTTTGACTTTTTTGTGTCTGTAAATGTGACAGGTTTCTTTGTGCTTTATATGTTTTTTGTTTGAACTACAATGGGCTAATTTAATTATAGATTACCTCGCACCCATCAGAGAGTGTGGGTTAATATACTTAATTATAATGTCAGGGGGATTGCAACTCTGCTGGGATCTGCAACAGTTCATAGCTACTAGGATTTTCGAACAGCAACTTTTGCTCAAAACACTCACATCCTTTTAATTATTGTATGACTTGAACTAGTTTTTTCTTTACAGACTTTCTTTTAAAAATTACACAGATACTGTATATAATTGTTTTAAGAACTATTTAGAAAAAAGTCATGCATAAGCAATGAAATGCCTAAATGAATATTTCAGCAATTTTTAATTTTAAATAGATTTGCTTCTGTGTTCAGTCATGCTCACTCTAAAAAATACAGTTTTATTAGCTACCCAACTATAATCATATTACAAAATATATACTTTGAAAATTAGAAAATAATTGCCTATGTGTATACATGTGATACAAACTATAGTATTTTCAGATTCAATTAAAGATAAATCACATATCAATTCACATTGTTGGTCTGACAATTGTATCACACTTTCTTTCGCCATGTTTGATCATGCATGTTGGTAATTAGCAATTGAATACTGTTTGGAATTGATTAGTTTTCTACTAAACATAAAAGTCACCAAAAACAAGAACTGACTGTGACAAATTCTAAATGTATTTACTGAATGTGTACTTTGCAAATTAAACCGATTCCTACACTACTGTATGATTCTGAGAAAGCTTCTCTTATTCTTTTCCCATAACCCCAATTATACAGTTAAACATTAAAGCGATTTTGAAATAATATGGTTGAATTATCTTTATAACAATGACTGTTTTCTATCCATTATTCCCAATAATCTGGCGTCAAGGGAAGGGGGAATGCAGTTCATCCACTATTTTCTCACATGGACCAGAATTCCCTTTTGGCCCACACGCCGAGAAGGTTTTATTTGGCTGCAATCATATGTTTCCATATTGACTCACCAAAAATATGATATGTTTCAATTATAAGACCTCCCTATAACCAGGGAAAGCTCTTTATGTTTCAATTTTGATATCAAGTTTGCATTTTGGGTGGTGGATTAAGTACAACATATCAATCGTTAATTGAGAAGCAGCAGTCTTGGAGAGTTTCAAAACTTATTTTTTTAGGACTAAACCCATGCCATTAACCATTATTCTTTGGCAGACCTAAACGTCATGAATCCTCAACTATTATATTACATGACATATCTTCTTGGAGCCAGAAATGATTGAGAATTAGGAAAAAATAAGAAAATATACACACAAAGCATTATCAAAATCACTTTTTTCAGACAACTAACCTCACACACTACCCCAAGGAAAACGATATACCAGGTATAATGGAGGCCTGGAATAACTCAGGTGGAGGACCCTTAAGTTGCCCCTGATGTCAGCATGTAAGGAGGATTTCCAGCTAGGGAGGCAGTTAGAGTGGGATGAATAGGGGCGGGGTTATAGGAGCAGTTAAAAGGCACACGTGCAGTGTGTTGATGTTGTTTTTTAGGCCAATTGGGTTTTTTATTTTCCCCTTTTGTCACAGCGGGGGTTGGTAGGCAGTGCTGAGGTAGTGTTTCTTGGTATAAGGTGGAATTTGGCAGATTAGAAGTATAGGAGATGGAAACGGATTTAAGTTGGTTTTGGTTTAGGAGAGGTATGGTTGAAGTGTGGAGAACCCTTTTGGCACTGTCTGTTATTTTCCTGTTTCTATGTTAAATACATGTTAATTTTATATATGATTTTATATTTGGTGGGGTTGTAGCTGTGGCCGATAATAAAAGATATATCATTTCACAGTACAAAGGAGTCGGAGTTATTATTGTGTTATGTCTTTGTTTATCTCCTTGCGGGCGACCGGTCATCAGTGGGCGATTTATTAACTTTCCTTGTGGTTAAGGACCCCTAACTGCTACTCCCTCACCCTTACATTAAACAGTTGTTAGCCACATGGGGTTTGGGGAACATCACCAAGGTCAGGCCAATAGTATGAGGTTTAGACCACATTGTTTTTAATTATTTACCTTTCATTGAATTATATTAATGTACCTTGCAAATAAAACAAGAATAGTAAAATTACCTAATGGATCAAGGCAAATACGTAATACATCTGTCTAGCCATTTAGCTATAATTATTAAAATCTTTGCATAAACTATAATTCTAATCAAAAAGGGCTATAACAATTTATTGACATACAAGACTAAAGAACTATATGCAATCTATGTATTAATTGGGAAGCATTTGTTTTAAAACATAAGAACCCCAAATAGTATTAAACATTTCAGAAGTGTTGGCTAACTGTGCTATCAGGGAGCACATAAGATAGATCAAAGCTAATTTTTGACAAAATTTGGCAGTTGGACTTTTGAGGTTTCCAAGATTGAGAGATACAACATCTAGCTGTCAAAGTTATTTGTTTTACTAGTTGATTTGTAAGTTTATTAAGAAATAGAAGTTTTCTAAAAGTATAATAATATTTGAGCAAATTTTCTTGTGATTGGACCCAAGTCGAAATCTGTCTAAAAGCAATGGGTAGAACTCTTTTTTCCAAGCCTTCATATGAGATCATTTATTGGGATTTTCTTAACTAAGCAACTCATATATTCATATATAGGTCACATCTTTCACAACCTTGTATCATTGCAATGATGCAAGGCAGTATGTGCATCATTGTACTGACACCTGTCTAATGCCTGTCTAGCCATGTGTCATTATACCAATGCTTGCCCACCAGAGCCCAGCCATGTGACATTCTGTTGCTGCTTGTTCTTCATCAATCTAATGACTCCCATTTGTACCTGCATCAACCTTCTACTTGAATCTGCAGATGGTCCAGAAAGCTGCGCCCTTACTGTTTCTAGCACACGTTTAAAATGATATAACTTTGCCTTTTCTGCTGCTCCCTGCTCTGTTGTCGTCATATTAGTCCATTTATCATGTTCCTCAGTGTGATGAGTATTTGACTTCAGCTTCATATTTGGTTATTCTGACCTCTCTCCTCCTCAAACATTGTTAGTTTTTCATTTCTGTGCTATCTCCGATCCCAGACCTTGGTGTTCTCTTTGACTGCTTTCTAGTTAGTTCTATATTTTCGGCCATTACAAGCACCAGCAGATTTTGCTGCACTCCTATCAGAATATAAATAAGCAAGTTGGTTTAGCACTGATCTTGACAAAACTGTCCCTACCTACTCACAAATTTCCCTTAATTTATAATTTTATAGTACAGAAAAATGTAAACATTAATTAAATGCATTAATTAAGTAAATTATCTAGCAATTATGGAGAAGTAGAGTGTTAATATACTGTATGTGTAAAGTGAATTGCAATATTGCCGAGTTCTACTATTATCTGTGTTCACATGTGCTGGGTATTTTATTTATTAATATTTCATTTAAATAGATGGATTTGGTAGTTTAAACATGGTTTTGTTTGACTTGGAAGGATTTCTTTAGTGTTTGGAACTCAATATCTATTCTATACCAATAACAATTTTACATTTCCTTCAACTATATATATATATATATGTATACACACACACTTTTTTTAATTGCGCCACACCCTTTCACTACCTTTCACTTTTTGTTGTAAAAAATATTACCATAGAATTTATATGAAATGTGGGATGTGTGATTAGCACTAAAGTGATGGAAAAACATCAATTTTGCCTGTAGATTGTTATTCTGAGATAGTTATAGACTCGCTATGATGTCCCTCAGCATTAAAGCCCACCCCCCAGGGGAATGGAATAGTACGCCCCGTGGGCGGAAAAGGGTTAAATATTATTTGTAGTGATGAAAATGAATTATTAGCAATGTAGCTTCCTTAATTGTAATTAGAAATCCTAGAAATGTCTGATATTGAAACCGTATCCTCAGAAGCTCATAAGTAGTGTGTGACCCCCACTCTCTGCTATCTGTAATGTAGCAATAAAGTTTGTTGACCTTTTGCTACAGGAGGTAATATTACACTATTTCTACAGAGAGAATTACGTTTCCCTGTAGAGAAAATATAAGTCCTGCTTTAAAAAATCTCTATTCCCACAACATCAAATACGTTAGTCCATGGACAAAAGTCACAAAATGTATGTGTATTAAAAATGAGATAGCTAAGGAACGTGTAGCTATTCTAATGTTCCTGACAGCAAGGGCCCTAATTGCTAATTTCCACTCATTGGACTTCAGTAACCCCCCCCCCTCTGTTTTGTGAATGGATTTATGAACTAGAAGAGACTAAATCTAATGGAGAATTTAGTATCAAAGAGAAGTATCAGGTCCACACTTACAAATGGTTTTGTATGGACACCTATCTCTCCTGTGAGACCTGCCAGCATCTAGGTATGCCTTCATAGAGTGTGTCCCTGCTGGGGTCCTGGGAGACCCCCAACATGTGTATGCGGTGCCATGATGAAGGTTTCCCTATGGGGTGCCCCATCATCTCCCATTTCTTTTCTAACTCTTTCTTTTCCAATGTTTGCCTTATTTTCATTCTGCTCCAACCCACCACCCCATGTTTTATTTTTTTCTCATCTTCTCTTTTCCATCCTTCTTTCCTTTCCATAACCCTCTCTTCTTCCTTTTCCTCCTCTCTCTTTTTCTGTGCTCTCCCTCCCGTTCCCTCCATGTTTTAACCCTCTCCCTAAAATCCATATACCATGAAAATTCACTATGAATCTCTCAAATATCACCTTTATCATCTCACTTGCACGAAACATCCCTGGACTTTAACACGCACACACTAACGCTTGCTATCTTTAAAGTTATGCCGGCACTTACACAATGGATAACGAGATACCGGCCAATTGTCATTTTTTTCCATGATAACGTATAAGTGCCCTGTTGTAGTTGTTAAAAAACTAGCATATTACGTATACCTACCTTTTTTTACACTATGACTCATTACTTATGGGAATTTTTCATGTAATACTGCCACATATGGATTTATTAGTTGAATCTTTACTTTGAGAAAAACACTTAGGCCGGCGTCAGACGAACGCAGTGACCACGTCCGTGTTGCCGCACAGTTTAACGTCTGTCGTAGCATAGAATCATGAGCAATAGAGACCCACACACTAAGTACGTGCGCACCGAACTGCGCACGCACAACACACATGGCAAACGGGTGCAAGTTAAGCAAGAACGTAAAACCGCTACCACGGATGCGCAGAGTGCGCCACGTCCACGTAGCGTTCTGTGTGAGCGATGAGGAGATGTCAGTCGCAGCGCATTTGTGATATCCAGCACCTTGACGCACAAAATGTCTTTTCATATCCTTTTCAAATTTTTATCATTTTTCATATTAATGTTATTTCCCATAGTTCCCTTTTTTTTCTACGTCCGTCAAGAAAAACGGATTGTGTGGTGTCTACAGTATCTTCCCTCAGTATGTCTGTCCGTTATACACGCACACAGAGTACACTCAGACTGCGTTCGTCTGACATTAGCCTAAATGTAAAAAACAGAGGGCCATATTACATAGTTGGTGCTAACTTAACCAGAGCTGTTGTAAACTTCCCAGAGCCATTATAGCCTAGGGAGGTTTTAAGTTTACAACAGCTCTGGCTAAGTTTGCACCAACTATGTAATATGGGCCAGAGACGTTTGTTGTGTTAATATATCAATCTATCTACATATGTTCTATTAAGGACTCTGAATATTGCATGTTGTAATGAGATATATATATATATTAATTAATTAGGGCAAATGAGCCAGAAACAGCTGTACAGGAGTGAGTGTGACTGGTTGCATAACCTGACCTTTGCTAAAAAAGGCCGTCTAGTATGGAATGGCACTGGCAAGGAGGTTTCTGTGTTGAAGCAGACCCTAGATGCAAAAAACAGGAGAAGTCGAGGGCTTCATTTGCATGTCCTACCCAGAGTTCTTTGTTGCATATGGGGAATGTAGCACATGAGCTCTGTAAGCAGTTCTCTGAATTGCTGGGGTGTGTAAATGTCCTCTGCAAATATACAGTATATATATATATAACAATTGGAAATTTTGTGTTCTCTATGTATTATGTTGTTTTGTTTTATATTGTTCATTAATAAATATATGATTTTAATCTCCTTGAATACTTAAGAGTTTGGGAGTGTCTTTTCACTCCCTATGTATTCTTTTGTTCTTTATTGCAATATTTAGTAGGGTTTAATCCCAATTTGTTTGGGGAGCTCTCTGTTTTTCCACCACCTCTTAAGGAGGCTAGGGGAATCTTTTGAGATATATATATATATATATTGTAGATTTGGTAAGCCGTGTTAAGTGTAAGATTAGCCCATTAAAAAGGCATCACTGCTTCTGCTATACTCTGGTGATATATATATATATATAAAAGTCCAGCAGACAGGTATGCATGGGAACACAATATTTTTGGAAGAGGAACAGAGTTCCCATTTAGCTCATATTCTGAAACATTTGCTTAATAGCTAATTCATATGTTTTGTTTAAATATATGGGGCAATATTCCAAAGTTAGTACTAACGTAACCAGAGCTGTTGTAAACTTAACAACTCCATAGACTATGGGCATTATTCCACAGTTGGTTTTAATGTAGCTTCTTGATATGTAATCATAAGCGCTAGGAGAAGTAAGTTTAATGTCTGACAACGATATTCCAATCCTGATGCTACACACAGGTGAAAATGTTTTGCGCTTTGCAGCTTGTGTGAGCTTACTGTACTTAAATGTTTCCTATACCTATCATGAGGTGCGCAATAATTTTTAGCATCTCATTAAGTGAGGTATTACAAAGTGCAGGCTCAAATTACCATCGAGACGCGCAAGGCAGTCCTAAAGTCCAAGGCAGTCTTAAAGTCCAAGGCAGTTCGAGTCCCAAAAGTTGGTGTTAAATGATTCTGCAAATGCAAAATAATTATATTATAAATATTATAAATCCCCATTAAATCCCATACTCACCTCTCATCTCACGTCGAGGAGGGTGGCCTAATCCACAGCTTCTTGTGGCTGTGAGCGGAGGGAGACTGGGAACAAATAGTTCTGAGTCCCCCTCAGCAATCACTCTGTAGCACTGTGCAATCTCGCAAGAGCGAGATCGTGCACGGTTCATGGCCTGGAAGCACAACCCTCCTTGGAGTCCTAAGGAAGCTCTACTGCTGTAAGGAGCTGGTTCCAGGGTGGTCGAATTGAGCCCAATATGCAATGATATTTGTTGAGAGTTGTAGATGTATAAGCAAAAAGATTTATTAGGAAATTATAGAACATAAAGGCAATAGATGAATATAGAAGGGAAGGGAGCACACTGAATAAACAATAAACAGTAATAACTTTAACTGAAGGCAAGATAAGACAATACTAAACTATACTAAACTACAACAAAAGAGAAATATATAGAGGCAGAGTGTTTTTGCAGGCAGAGGTTCCTGGGTCTGTAGAGGGTCCAAGAAATGCAGAGGGTCCAGGAAATGCAGAGCAATGGGCTCTGGGGATTCTGCAGGATGCAGGGTAGCGAATTCTGCGGGATGCAGGGCAGCAGGTTCTGAGACTTCGGTAGGATACAAGGTAGCGGATTCTGCGGGATGCAGGGCAGCAGGTTCTGAGACTTCTGTAGGATACAAGGTAGCGGATTCTGCGGGATGCAGGGCAGCAGGTTCTGAGACTTCGGTAGGATACAAGGCAGCGGATTCTGCGGGATGCAGGGCAGCAGGTTCTGAGACTTCTGTAGGATACAAGGCAGCGGATTCTGCGGGATGCAGGGCAGCAGGTTCTGAGACTTCTGTAGGATACAAGGCACAGAGGAAGGGAATGCTGGTGGAGACAAGACAGTTAGGGTCTAGATAGATAGAGGAACAAGAGGCAGCTCCCTGTCAGCTTGGCATACACCAAGACAATGCAGAAGCATTGTGTCTTGGGAGTGGTTCCTTTTTGTAGAGGGGGAAATCAGGATGCATTAGTCAGCACCTGGTTGCTGGATCAGCCCGGTTGTAGAAGAATTACCAGTCTCCTTACAGGAAACTGGCTTGCTTTTAGGTTTCCTGCGGCGCTGGCGTCCAGGTTCCTGACAACTGCGGGTATCACTGAGGCTAGTGCTGAGTTCCAGGGCAAGGTGCTGAGCTAGCACCTGCCCCGGAATACCTCTCTAACATGGGGACACTATGGGAAAATCTACAGGCTCATATTTTCCCTGTTAGCGCCCCCATGTTATCGTGAACTATGGAATATAGCCCTATAATGGTTGTTTTACGTTCACAACAGCTCTGGCTAAGTTAGCACCAACTTTGGAATAGGGCCCATGATATTTACTCTGATTATTATATTAATTACCTAAATCCCAGCTCACTTGTATAAATGTGTGTCTATATATAATCAATTTGAGTTGGAGATGGTGGATTATGTATGTGATGGCTGTACTTAATTTTGGACCAAAAAGATTGAGGCGCTCCCTCACTTATTTTTATAGAACTTGACCCCTGTACATATATATCTATCATAGATGTTTGTTTCGTTAAATTGTGCCCATGTGACTAGTTAAGACAGTTACTGAAACATATTTTAGGTGTGTACAATAAGTATATTAATCTTTTATTTTTCTGTTATTCCCACAGGCTTCCTGACCCAGTTTTTGCAATGCAGAAACTAAGTAAATGAACTAAAAGAGGATTTGGAATATTTTGAAGAAATTTTATTTTGTCATTGTGGAATGGGCTCAACTGTATTGCACACTTGGAACTCGGACACGGAAGTAATACAACGGAGGCAATAATTTTTAGCATCATATTTCATCTATCCTGGCCCAAGATTTTGTTTTCCATCTCTCTTTTTTTCCTCTCATCCTGGGAGATATTACCTTTGCTGATGTTGATGTAAACAATGTCGAGACCAAAGGGATTGTTATGGCTGCCTTTAATCTTCACCCCAGTCTGTATTGTGGTAAATTCTAACTTACTATTATGGATAACAGTTCTTGCGGTACGATTTACAAGACTTGATGGCCAAGTTCAACACCCAGTAGTACCGACAAACTATGGTAGAATACGTGGCACAAGAACACCTCTGCCTATTGAGATTCTTGGCCCTGTAGAGCAATACCTTGGAGTCCCATATGCCTCACCTCCAACAGGAGAAAGACGATTTCAACCTCCTGAGCCACCATCCTCATGGACTGGCATTAGGAATGCCACCCAGTTTGCTCCGGTTTGCCCACAATTCCTGGATGAAAGGTCTTTGTTAAATGATATGCTGCCCATATGGTTTACTGCCAATTTGGATACAGTTGTGTCATATGTACAGGATCAAAATGAAGATTGTCTATATTTAAATATTTATGTGCCAACTGAGGATGGTAAGTAGATGACTATCATTATAAAATATGCGTGTGATTATATATTGCGGCAATGTAGCATTTTTGTGTTTCTCTTTATAATATGTATCGTGTTTTATTTCTTTACAGAGTTGTCTCATGTTCTGCTGTTATTACAGCAAAAAAAGGTTATAACAAAAATAATATATTTTTACACAAAGTGCATGCTTTTATTCAATTGCTAATTCATGCTGGGTGAAGTATACCTTGTTATGCACTATTTACATGATTACCAATGTATATTTTTAACCTAAGTTGTTTTTGTGGCAAAAAGAAAGACACACTATAGCCATCTAAACTGTGGTATAATTTTACCGTATATATTGGAATCTGCTTTGAATTAGTAAAAATCTGAGAATATTCAGAAACAGAAGTGGATATAATGATATTATTATTTTTTGGATTACATTGTGTTAATCTTTTTTGTTCAAAATCCTGTCCGTCTTAAATATATCTCAACATGTTTAAATATGTTGAATATAAAATTATATTAGAACATTTTCTTCATTGTGCATCTATCTCTCTGTATGTCTGGATGTCTGTCTGTCCATCTGTCGCTCTATCTGTCCATCTATCTTTTTTCTCTAAATGTATCTCTGTTGTTGACAATCTGTTACCATTTTATAAGTGGGTATTAAATCTTATTGTATCGCTAGGAGGAAAGTGACAGTTTTCTTTTGGGAAACTCTAGATGAAAACAATAGAAACGGCATGGGGTAAGCAAAAGGCTTGCAACTGTTGCCCATATGATCTGATTAAACACATTACATTTCGTTAAATGACAGTTCTCTGACAGAAGAAGCCTAGTTGTTATGGAGACAGACTGTGAAATTCGCTTTTCATGTCAAAAGGTCTGAATGTGACTCAATGAGTTAAATTCACATTAGCAGTTCTTCTAGAACACTTGCCCACCATCACAATTGTTTCCTCCTATATATACTATGTATTCTGCATATTTTATTTTAGGCATTCTAAACAATTTTCAAAATCATCCTTAATTAAACTGACATATTCACACAATTAATTGCTGTCAATGCATTTTTGATGTAACATTTACAAAGGGCTTAAGCCAAGCAGTCTCAGCTCCCTTAGAATAGCAGTATTTAAATGACTCATGTGGGGACTAGAACATTAATATTCTAGGGTTAAAAAGATGTTATATATGTCTGCAAACTAAAAGAAAATATCAAAAACTAAATTAGGGTGAAACAATGCAGATAACTGCTTTTTTATTTCTAATGTCATAATTTGAAAATCAGTAATATTTAGATAATTATTTAATATTTTTATATTAATATTATAACGATATTTTTAGTATAAAAAAGATTTAGAGAATAATAGAAAATAGACAAATTCATTTACCTTTTATAAACTATTCGAATACTTTATAATGTTTAGCACTTTTCCTTAAATGGCTGCAATATGCATCTATAATACATACTTTCACTTGTTTTCCTTTCCTTTTTATGTAATATATATTATCACAAAGTTTAAGACACACTATTATTATGATTAAATACATTTTGGAAAACTAACAATATTAGAGTAATACATCAACTCCTTAGAATTGTATATATAATTGTTTACACATTCTGAACTTTTCTCAATGCGACAAAGCCAGAATTTACAAAAGGAAAATAAAGAAATATCAAAAGAGAAAAATAACATCAAATTAAAATTGCTCTTTTTCAGAGTCTGGAAGGAATGGCAAAATGAAAAAGTGTTTTTTTTTCCCTCTAAATCAATTAATATGAAATATGACATATGATCACATTAATGAGACTTACACAAAATTTAAGGATACATTTGATTTTTGTTCAAAGTAGCTTCTGATTGAATTATCATAAAGTAAAACAGATAGTCAGACAGATGCGCAGTCAGATGTTTCAACACCTAGTAATATTTTTTTATAAATGTTCACTAGGATTTTCTATTTAATTATTTTGTTACTAATGAAAATGTGTAAATTTCATCAATCAGAGAAATTGAGATTCGGGTTAACTCAACTTTATTTCCCATAATACGAAATTGAATTTAATATTTTTAAATTAGAGAAAATTGTCACAAAGGACGATATCATCTAAAGAAATGCTTTTAATATTAAATTGATAGCTCAATGTGGAATACATATTTTGTGATGTAAAATAGCTCTAGAAAACTACCTGAGGAGAAGACAATTATGTTTATATTTTGATATATAAATATATATTTATAGATGTGTGTGTGTCAAACCAAGAAGAGAGCACTCCAACTAACACATTCAAGGACTTCAACAGCAGCTTCTACATTTAAACATTTAAAGATTTTACCAAATGTATAAATGTATAGGCTGCTGTTAAAGTCTTTGCGTGTGTTAATGGAGTGCTCTCTTCCTGGTTTGTTGTATTACATTGTCTTGAGAAGCACCCACACTTTGTGCTTAGTAAAGGTTGAGGTCTGCCCTCCTTGCGTATTCTATACAACTGTCCTGTAGTGGCTGTGACTTGTTGCATAAACCTGACCATTGCTGAACAAAAAGCCATCTAGTATGGTGTGGCACTGGTAAGAGGGCTCTGTGTTAAAACAGACCCAGGATGCAAAAATGCAAAATAGGTGAGAAATTGCAAACATCATTTGCATATCTTACCCAGGATTCCTTGCTGCATTTGGGGAATGTAGCACATGAGCTTTGTTAAGCAGTTCTCTGAATTGCTGGTATGTGTAAATTCTGCAATAAAAAACTATATATATATATATATATATATATATATTTCTTACTTGAGTTAAGGGCTTCTGCAATAATAAAAAAAAAATATATATATATTACAATTATATAGGCAGAGTGCCAGGAAGATAAAAAGCAAGCAAGAAAGAAAGAAAGGATGAAAGATAGATAGATAGATTATATACACAAATATGTGTATTGGCCAGCCAGATCATACTAGAATATTATGAATCTTATCATTTATCAATGTTCCTTTTTCAGATTTTTTTTATTAATCTTATGCACTTAGGCCTTTTTCGTGTGGCTAATATACTGCGTAATCTCTATGAGGATCTTAAATGCACAGTGTCCTTCATTAGACTTTTGTGGTACTTCAACTATATTTAATGATTTCCTAATACGAAACGTCTGTGACCTGGTACTAATTCTGTTTAATGGTGTCTAAATTCAGCAATCTCAGATTTTAATTTTCTCCTTTTATTAGAAATCTGATGAAACGCACAGTAACTCAGGTTTTATAGAGCAACTCCTATGGTTTCCAATTTTAACCCATTTTTATGATTTGAGTATTCTTTCTGAAATGACAGCATCTCAAATGAGAAACCGAGGATATAAGTAAAAACTAAAATGTTATTTGGGTTATGCCACAAAAGCAGAATATTTATAAATATAATGAATTTGTGAATAAGTCTTTTTTTATTACATTTCTTAAGAGTGAAAGAGATGAGACGTGCGTACCTGATGTATTAAAAAAGTAAAGAAACACTAACCAATACATGTTAATGTTCTTGTGAAAAAGTGAAAGTGAACCTGTTGTGTGATTAATGACCATTATGAAAGCATTTTATTAGGTAATGATCATGTCATTGATCATACTGAGCCATGCAATCCCTCCAAGGCTGAGTAAGATATTTAAAGAACATCCATCTCCAGGCTAGTTTCAATTATGTTATGTCCATGTACATCTTCATGATTGATCTTGTGTGGGAAAAGACCCTCAAATGTGCATAGAGTCCAACTCACTGGCTTCACTGCAGCAATAAAATTCACAGTGATTATAAGAAAGCAGAAAAGAAAACAGCTGAACAACCTGCTCCCCCATCACTTAGCCCTACACAATCATGTGACTTGCCATAAAACCACTGCCAAGACCCATGGTTGTATGAAAAATGACTTTCTGTTAACCACACACAATAAAAATATTCTGCAGTGTCCCACTGTATATTCTCACTATAGGTAAGCTACTTGATAGTCCTCTTCCTATCTCTGCTTGTCAAAAAGTGATGCCACATGTGTTAAACCGTTAGGGGCACAACGTCGAGCCCAACAAAATTCCTTTGCATTGTTCCAGGATCATCCCAGATCGAGTCTACTCAATCTCAGGGCACCCTCAAGTGGTTTTGAATATTGAGTATACTCAAAAATGAAGGGTATAATTGTTGAGTCAGCAGCACAGGCTGAAATAATTATCAAGCATGGGGGAAACCTTGCTATTAAGGTGGTAAATAAAATCTTTTTGCTTTAATTTAGAAATGTTTTGATTACGTTAAACTGAATATAGATGGGACAGGTTCACAAAAAACGATTCAATCTTTGATTATGTTATTTTGAAATATATTGATTACATAAATTTGTATAATATTTACAATATCTACTTGTTTGTTAGCTGCTACAATGTCGCTTTAAAAATAATCTTGTTTTCTGCATGTGCAGTGTTGGCTTTTCAAGATTATGCAAGAATGTTATAATATTAGTGAAATGTACTATCGTACCATATATTTATCATCTTGAGTATGACACAAATTAGCTTCAAGATCATATTTGCATTTTCATGAATATTTCATGTACACAGCCTTATAAATATTCAAGCTGTAAGAAATACCTGAGACAAAGTGACTGGTTTGAATTATTGCTGCACACATTTAAATGTATTTAGGTGTCGGGAAATCAATAGTAAGTATACTAGAATTGAATATTATTGGGTTTTATAAGTACCTGGGGTGTTTCAATAGGGTTCAGATTTGGATGAAGAAGTGGCTTGACCATGAGCCAAAGGATATTTTCAAGCTCTATGAAGTCTAGTCTAGTCTGACAATGAAATCATTTTGCTTAAAGATGCATAGTTTATAAGGTGAGGTATACTGTATGCCAGACTGCAAAATGTCCACTTGCCTGCTCGCATATGGCGAGTGGAAACTAGCTGAGGGCGAGTGGGGCGCATTGACCTGTCGGGCCCGCGGCTTGCTGGGACCCGGATCAGTGGGCCGCCACTGCCTTGCTACTCAGCTCCGGTATCAGACTCTTGGAGTCTGAATCCGGAGCTGACTGATCGTGGCTGCCCCTCCCACACGGCCCATGAGGTTTGCGGGATCACCTGCCTACCCACGTGATGCGTCGCACACACTGCTGCGAGTCGACGATGCATCACGTGGGTGGGTCAGGTGATGCACGGGAGTGGCGGCACCAACACAGCGGCCGTGCCGCAGCACCTCTGACTTGGTAGGTGACTGTTGGAGGGGGGGAAGGGGGTTAATAGGAGAGGAAGACGAAGAAAGAGAGGGGAGTGAATGAGGGGGGAAAAGAAAGAGAGGGGTAAAAAGAAAGAGAGGGGGAAGAATGAGAAAGGGGGGGAAGAATGAGAAAGAGACGGGAAAGAGGGGGAAAATTAGAAAGAGGGGAAAGGGGTAAAAAGAAAGAGTGGGGAAAGAATGAGAAAGAGGGGTAAAAAGAATGAGAAAGGGTAATGAGAATGAGAGGGAAATAGAATGGGGTAAAAAGAATGAGAAGGGGGAAGAATGAGAAGGGGAAGAATGAGAAAGAGGGGTAAAGAATGAGGGGTAAAAAGAAAGGGGTAAAAAGAAAGGGGTAAAAATAATGAGAAAGGTGAGGAAAGAATGAGAATGAGGGGTAAAAAGAAAGGGGTAAATAGAATGAGAACAGGGGTGAAAGAATGAAAATGAGGGGAAAAAGAAATGGGTAAAAAAAATGAGATAGGGGAAAGAATGGGAATGAGGGGAAAAATGAGAATGAGGGGTGAAAGAAAGGGGTAAAAAGAATGAGAGAGGGGGTGTGAAAAAAAGGCAGTGGAGCTCTGATATGCTCAAACACACTGCACATTATTGTGAGCTATGGCTGTGATGCTCTGATACACTCATACACACTGCACCTCACTGTATCAGAGCATCACAGCAATAGAAATCTCACAATAATGTGCAGAGTGTATGAGCATATCACAGAGCTCCACAGTAATAAAACTCACGCTCATACACACCGCACATTACTGTGAGTTTTATTGCTGCGTCGCTCTGTGATACGCTCATACACACTGCACATTACTGTATCACAGAGCTACACAGCAATAAAACTGACAGTAATGTGCGGTGTGTATAAGCGTATCACAGAGCTACACAGCAATAAAACTCACAGTAATGTGCGGTGTGTATGAGCGTATCACAGAGCTACACAGCAATAAAACTCACAGTAATGTGCAGTGTGTATGAGCGTGAGTTTTATTGCTGTTGAGCTCTGCGATACTCTCATACACGCCACACATTATTTTTCTTTGTTTAAACTGCTTTTTTATGTTAATGATAATTAAATAATAATTTAAGAGAGTGTGTTTAGGGGCAGATTTAAAGGTAAGGGTTGGGTGGGGCAACTGGTGGCGAGTAACTCTTAGGCTGGGGTCAGACGAACGCAGTGCAAACGTGCGTTCAGCCGCACTTTATCACGGCCGTAGTAGCAGCAAATGACGTCCAATGATGGCCAATATACGAAGTACGACCGCACAAAAGTTCGGCCGCGCAGCGCAAAGTTGTAAACGAACGCATTTTTTCGAGAACGTGGAACCGCTAGTACTGACGCACAGAGTGCGTTGCCTTGGCATAGCAGCATGTGTGCGTGATTAGGAGAAGTCAGACGCTGCACATGTCCGGCCAACATCACGTCCATTTGTTTTTTATAGCTCTGTCAAAAAATACGCCCGAAATTGCGCATTGTATGATCGATATCGCGTCATCCGTGAAAAAATGCGTTCGGACGCATCAACGCACTTTTTGACGGTAGACGTGAAAAATGCGTTTGTCTTACCCTAGCCTTCAGGCCTGCCTAGTGGCACAGGACCTAAAATTTTGAGCCCTGCTGTATGCAATGGCAAATTTAGGTTCAATTTAACCATGGAAATATAAATACTCTTGCTCCAGT
This sequence comes from Leptobrachium leishanense, assembly GCA_009667805.1. Classification (NCBI taxonomy): domain Eukaryota; kingdom Metazoa; phylum Chordata; class Amphibia; order Anura; family Megophryidae; genus Leptobrachium; species Leptobrachium leishanense. Next base: position 108,353,988 of record CM019064.1, on the reverse strand, counting down.
TACAATTCTAAAGGATAAACAATAAAAATATCACTAAATGTATACAGGTCTAGTCAATAAAAGTGAAACTAAGGAGAACTGCCAGAAGTGAAATCTGGGTCAAAATAGTCAAACCAGAAAAATTCTCTTATTTATCTCACTTTCCAAATCGGCTATTTGTTCTAGATTGTTCACTTCTCCTGCCAAGTGCCAATTCTCCTGAGTTTCAACGTTTAGTGAATAGACTTGCTTTTCATAATGCAAACGGAATACTGGAGAACACTTGGGCTTAATTTCACCAGCTTGCTACCTAGTGGAAGTGGAAAAAATCAATGTGGAAATTAAAGAGGTTATGCAGAAAGCCCAGGAATTTCAGTGAAATTTCAGTGCTTTCTCGTTTGGCGCACTTCGGTGCATTTCGACGATTCCAGTTCGTTGACCTTTGATGAATTGACAAATTGGGAATCAAAAACTGTGTTAAAAAATACATCAAAATGTTCCAAAAAATAAATAAATAAAAACAACGTTTTGCTGAAAATGAAAAGAATAATCAGTTGAATAAAATTAGATTAAAATGATAATATTTTTTAACATTGAATCCTATGGGATTCGCCTGTTTAAACCTGCTGAACTAACTCTCTGAAAATCAGGACATTTCACTGACACTTTGGTGCAATTTGGCATTCTCTGAATAAATTAACCATTACTTCTCTATAGGTCAATTTCGCTGCTGTCGACGATCGCCAAATTGCGACAATCTACAGCGAACTGCAATGTATTTCGCTGTCAATTCGCCAGTATTTGGTGAATTGACAGCTTTGTGAATAGACAAATTGCCACAAAATTGCACCATACAGTGAAATTCACAGTTCGGTGCCCTTCCGTGGAAAGTTTGGCTCTTAATGAATAACCCTTCAAGTCGTGCCGTCATAAATGACACTCTAGATCGTATGCGTTTAAATTTGATGCAACGCATCTTATTTTTTAAAGCATTTTTTTTGGAGCAATCATGCTTTTTCAGGATCAATCAAAAATTTTCTGGAACAACTTGCAGCATTTTTTTTTTAAATGATCAAATTTAAGGTTTAGGGTTTGCAATAAGGGTTAGTTTACTATTGTAATTTATATAGGATTATGGTTGCTGTTAATTAGTCTAATCTCTAACCCTAAAATTCTAATCCCTTTTTACTTCATTTCTAGGCAATAGATTGTACTCCTTTTGTTTTTGCAGATTGCAACAAAAGAAGGAGCTAAACTTTTGCAGCTAAACATATCCTTTATATTGGAGTGTTTTGAAGGAGATGTTTTGCCATCCTATATGAATGAAATATGAACCCCTTCATTACCAAGTGATTTTCCAAAAAAACATTATCAGGAACCAGGGGTTTTTGAAAAATAATTTTTAATTAATTATACAGTAAGAAATATTTGGTTCTATTCCCAATGAATTTCTTACTGTACTAACATATTTAGCCAGTTGATAGTGCCATCTCCTGCCAAATTGAAGTATAGCCATTGCAGTGAACCACTGGCTGCAACTCTATGCTTGCTGAATGTCTGATGTTAAGACATTCAGTTAGCTGATGTTACACAGTTTTAGCTCTTTGGGCATTATGCCCACAGGGCTAAAACTTTGGGGACACCTTCTGCAGCCCAAAAGCGAACAAAATTTGTTTGCAGGAAACAGATTTCATTTGCTTTTGGGCAGCAGATCGAAATATCTCTATTGGTGCACCAGATGGTCCCTTTGAAGCCCGTGATATCTTGATATAGGTAATGAAGGGGTTAAGAAGAGAGAAGTAAACAACATGCTTAATTTACTAAAGCCCTGTTTGATGCAACCATGGGCCCCTGACAGTCACAAGAGGCAACAACATTCAACAGACATCTCTCAGTTCCTTTACAGGACCTCACAATTAAGTGACACCTAAAAATATGGCAGCAGCTGTGTTACATACCCCGCTGTGGTCTCTCGGCGCCCGGCAGCATCGTCCTCGCTGCTCGCTGCCCGGGCACTGAGGGGAATCCGGCCGGTCACATGAGAAGCTGGGGGCGGTGCCCGGCGGGATGACGCGGACCCACCGGGTTTAAAAATGAAGGCAATGCATTCATACATTGCCCTAACGTAGTTAAACATCCCTTAGAGCTGCTCTGTTGTATTTGGTGAATTTCTGGTTCTGACATATTGGCAAACGGCTTCTGACGATTCTGGTTCTGACATATTGGCAAACGGCTTCTGGCTATTCTGGTTCTGACTTATCGGCACTGTAACCCTGAGTTTGCCTTGCTGCACGATTATTATTCTAGGTATATATATATATATGGGTGTTCAAAAGTGCAGCAATTCAATACTCAAAGGAGTGTTGTTGATTGAAGACAAGTGTATCAATCTTCTCTGTGGTATGTATACCAGATCTTCTCTTTAAAGGTATCCCTCAGAAAAAAATATAAAGCATAAAGGCAATAATAGTGCAGATGGTCGTACTGGAATGGAGCAATTCAATAAAATCAATGTATGTACCACTCACATTTACTGGAGCCTAAGGGAAATCCAGGCTCAAGGAAAATAGCTTGCGGCCAGATATAGGGTGGCACGTCCCTCCTTTCGTCTATGGTGGTTACTAGGTAAAGCAGAGAGAATCGGGAGACGGCACTCCCATGGCGTAACTCTGTGCGTATATGTGGAAAATTAGAATAAAATTGATCACACTCACCGATTATAGAGCCTCTCAATGCCAGGCTCAAGGGATACCGCCTTGGGCCCTCTTAAGGTGGAGGCCCAAACCCCTTTGGTGTAGCAGCAGTTGGTCCAGATGTCCAAAAAAGTAGGGAGATGGAGAAAAAGTGGCGAATGCAAGATATAAAATAATAAATTTATTGGAAATAATAAAATCCAGGACAAGTTATACCGAGACGTGTTTCGGCTGAAAAGCCTTCCTCAGTCGGTGTATTTAGTGTCCATAAAGTGCAATATTTTTATTGCACTTTATGGACACTAAATACACCGACTGAGGAAGGCTTTTCAGCCGAAACGCGTCTCGGTATAACTTGTCCTGGATTTTATTATTTCCAATAAATTTATTATTTTATATCTTGCATTCGCCACTTTTTCTCCATCTCCCTACTTTTTTGGACATCTGGACCAACTGCTGCTACACCAAAGGGTTTGGGCCTCCACCTTAAGAGGGCCCAAGGCGGTATCCCTTGAGCCTGGCATTGAGAGGCTCTATAATCGGTGAGTGTGATCATTTTATTCTAATTTTCCACATATACGCACAGAGTTACGCCATGGGAGTGCCGTCTCCCGATTCTCTCTGCTTTACCTAGTAACCACCATAGACGAAAGGAGGGACGTGCCACCCTATATCTGGCCGCAGCTATTTTCCTTGAGCCTGGATTTCCCTTAGGCTCCAGTAAATGTGAGTGGTACATACATTGATTTTATTGAATTGCTCCATTCCAGTACGACCATCTGCACTATTATTGCCTTTATGCTTTATATTTTTTTCTGAGGGATACCTTTAAAGAGAAGATCTGGTATACATACCACAGAGAAGATTGATACACTTGTCTTCAATCAACAACACTCCTTTGAGTATTGAATTGCTGCACTTTTGAACACTCATTTGCACTAATTGACTCATCTTCATACCTACTTTTCGCCCATTTTTTACTCTTTTTCTATTTTGGCATTTTAAAGGACACTTTTATTCATTTATAACGTTACATTTTATTCAATATTAACCAGTTGTTTATTAACCAACTGTTCACTATTGCTATACTATTTTATGCGCCGTATGGTCTTGTATTTTTTGTCCTAGTCTTGACACATATTTTGGTTGTTTTTTATGTGTTTTTTACCATACTTTAGGCTGCACTTAACTATTTATTAGTAATCCACATAGCACTTTAATCAATTCATTAAATTAACAAGCGCCCACACTGTATAGTGTATATCCGTATACACATTTTCTAATCAACTCCATATATATATATATACTGTATATATCAGACCGACCACATTTAAGGATCGGAGGGCAAGGATAGGGAGCTGTGTGCAAGGATCAATACCCCTCCTGGTGGGGATCGTATCAAGCTGTCTACATCATCTGCACATGAATTTCAAATGTAAAGTACTTACAAGCTTAAACATTGTATACTGTATATGTTGTGGGGTTATTTAGAATAGGATCTGGAATAGTGCTTTAAATAGTCATGGTGACTAGATTGTTCCTTTAAGACATACCAGGAGCACCAAGGGGCCCCAACTCACGTACTAGCAAACAAGTGAACTCAGGATATGACAAGTCACAATGTTTTTTGATTTTATGGATCACTTGATTTTATTTTATAATTTGAATCTTGTGAATTGTATGCCTTTTCTTTATAACTGTTTTATTTTTAACTGTGGATGGTTCAGAGCCACAAACAGAACCTTGTACTAGGATTTGAGTTCTGGCCAGTACTCTTGTAAATATGACGAACTTGTGGCTTTAGTCCAGTATCCATTCTTAGTTTTACATTCATTATTAGAATCTTGATCAAGAAAGCACCTTTAGTGAATCTGTTCCATTTAGAGAATGCATGCCCATCATTATATGTCTTATTGCTAAGATAAAATATATAGAAATGCAGTAGTTACAATGTTACAGTGATAGTAACATTATCATTATTTCCCTCTTAATATCAACACTTATGTTAGTGATAACAGGGCACTATTTTTTATTAGGTTGCAGACTTTGAGTGGTGTTTTTGTTAAGCAAAGACAAAAATGTATTTTCATTTTCTTTAGGGAAATATACTTGTGCAGCTCTACTATATGGCACCATGACTATTCAGTATTTCTGCTCAAAACTGATAACACAGATTAAAAAAACATTGAAATGATCAAAGAACCATTGTTCATAAATAACAAAAATCCATGCATCTCTAGACTCCCGGCATTTCATTTCTTTTCTTATATGATGACTGCAACTATTCTGCAACTATTCTTTGGTGATTTTGTTCTGGTCAAGATCCCGCTGATTTTCAAGGGACTGAGGAGACTGAATGACATTTCTCACATTTTAGAAGTGAATGTATAGCACGGTACAATAGGATTATGCATACCATAAGTTATTGAACTGCGTACTCTGAAGGAGACTACCTCAGGTTTGCTGTAAGGAATGCTTCCCACAGAGTAAATCCATTTTGTAAGTGTGATGACAACACAATAGCGAGAAAGAAATCTCCAATTTAATGGAACAGTGACATTTGTAAAGGAAAAAAAAGGTTCTCTCATTTCAGTGATGCCTACACTGGCATTTTAAATGTCTCCATTTCTGTTTCATTTTGGGTCACACCCTTTATCTAATGTTAGAATATCTTCTTTCTCCAAATTATTTACTTTGTAAATACTATTTGTATCAATTAAATGCACATAGGTCACTTCCATGAGGTAACAACATCGTAAACGTCACCCCACGTAGACGTCACCTCACGTAGGCGTCACCCTAAGTGATATAATTTACTGAGGCCGACATTCTTGGAAGAGAGCACAGGCAATAATTACATTAGTAATAACAGGTACAGCAGAATTAGCATCTTCAATACACATTTAGAATTTTCATCTATTTGTAGGAATTTGAGAGACGAAAAATTTTAGTTCTGTTCCAACTAGTTAATATAAGGACAACATTGGTAGTGCTGTCATTTGTGAATGTGATTTATAGATCCCATTTTAAATCTTTTAACACTTCACCACGAGAGTCTGAGCTTTCCTTGTTGCCTTAGGATTTTTATATTTCAGTGCTTTCACCTATTGAAGTCCTACTGCATTATGGATTACAATCTTGTTTCTGAATTTTGTTTGTTTGGTGACAGCATGTGTTTTATGATATCATTTCAATGCACTGAAGCTATATAAAGTTTATTTTATGGTTACATTGGCTTTGTGCTATTACACATACTTAACCCCTTCAATACCAGGTGATTTTCTATAACACCAATAGAGCAGTGACTCCCACAGTGGGCAGTACTGCCCCCCTGGGGGACAGTAGAAAGATCTACAGGGGCTTTTAAGGAAAAAGGGGGAAAGTGCGAACGTGTTAGATATACAGGGTTATTTCAGAGAGCGTGAAAAGCAGGAGAATGGCTGGAGAATGAAAAATTCTAGGTCAAAATAGTCAACCCAGAAAAATTCTCTCTTTCATCTCACTTTCCAAATTGGCTATTTTGACCTAGAATTTTTCATTCTCCAGTCATTCTCCTGCTTTTCACGCTCTCTGAATAACCCTGTAAGTTATTGTTTTGAATTTACAGTGTACTTATTACCAAAAATAAGGTGAATGTGTCTATGGGGTCACTAGGGATGTGGTCTGGGAGCCAAGGGGGGCAGCAGCACCAAAACGTTTGGGAACCACTGCACTAGAAGGACTCAATGGTTTAATGGAAAATAACTTTCTATATTATTTTTGGTTAATAGAAAATCATTTTCCATTAAACCACTGGGTCCTTATAACCAACAATAATATATACAGACGTGTTCCATTGTATGTTCATCGTAGGTTAGCCCTTTTGACAGGCAGAGTACTCCCTCTGCTGGCCAAAAAGCACCATCATGTTTATGTTATAGCTTGGACTCCATGTTTTCATGAAAGAAAAATTAATCATGAAGCTTTCAAATATTTGAACACATTATCTGTTATGGCTGATGTGTTGACATTTTAGGGGTGTGTTCTGGAGCCCATTTGCAAATGAATGGCATTTACAGTAAAAAAAAGAATACTCGATTCTGAGGCACTGCAGTGGTTTTTGAAGAATGAGTGTACTTGATAATGGCAGTGAAGAGGTTAACAAATAACTTGAACACAGTGCAGTGCCACAGTCATGAAAACCAGAGTAAATGTTATGCTTGATTTATCATAACACAGCCATTTTTCCAGCTAGATTAATATTTGAACACATTAAGCATTATACTGGAGATTAAGAAAGATAGTGATGGTATGGAAAACGTCACTTTGAAATGAGAAGTGTAAATGTATGCACAAGGAAAGGGTGAGAGCTTGATTAGGCAATTTGATCTTTAACATGAAAAAAAATATTTTACATCAATTACTTGTTTTTGAGACCTTATCACAATTATTGGGACATCAGAGATGTGCCCTAAAACCTATAAATATTGCAAGGAACAGCATCAAAATGTTATCTTTATTTACATAATTTCAATTGTAAGTGTGATCATATGACATTCTGTTCACAGAAACACTATTATAAGCCATACATATAAATGTTTTGTTAAGTACTTTGTTACAAGACAAATAACACAAACATTTGTTGGAATGAGTTTTACGCTAAGGAAATGTATTGGATTTAGCTTAAACCGTTCCTTCATAAAAATGTTTTTAAACTAAAAAATAACACAAAATGAAATTTAGCCCCTCGACCTCTCTTCCCTACCTTTTTAGTGCAGTGTTGAGGATCAGAAAATAAGTACTGCCAGCTTGTTCTGCTGCCTAAGTGCCAAAATAGGGCTTCTAATGTTTAGAACATCTCATTATAAGAGTATTTCTGTAAACGATAAACAAAGAAGGAAATAAAATTACATACATTTTCATTATTTTATTTTTTTATCTACTTTGGAAAAGTAATCCATATTCCAAATAATTTATCCAATTTATCCAATAAAATTATTAATATCAACCATGTATTAACTATAACAATTCAAATAAATTTTGTTTAATTATAGACACAGATACAATAATGTTATTATTAATGTTATTATTATTATTATTTCACAATTCTTTTTAAGTTAATGTATATTTCTTTAGTAAACCTAAAAGAAAATATGAAAATGATATGTATTGATTTTATAGAATTATTTAAAAAATAAAATATAATTCTATATTATATTCTTTTTCTTTTTCATACATGTATAAAAAACACAATATTAATTTTATGAAGCATGTGCAGGTTAAATTATTTTCAGGGCAGAATCATAATGTCATTTTTCAGCAGTGGAAATTGGAAATTGAAGAGGATGCAAAACATTAATCTGATGTGCTTAATCTCTGACCTCTCTTATTTGAATCTCTGTTCTGTACAACACAAGGAGAGGAAGAGTTTGCTGACTGATTATTACAATCTCTCCTCAATGAAGAGGGAAGCCGTTTCATTAAATATTACAGGCCTGTCATGGCAATTTTGTTTCAAGATCAAAAAATCATCTTCATTTGCCTTATAACACTTTCAGGTAATATATATCTCAGCCATGTACAAGGAGAAAAATTATGATTCCTGTGGATTGAAATACTGGGATGGCTGATTTTATGTTCTCTTGGTCTGAAAAGGAAATAAAGCTCTAAAATATAGTTATAGCTATAGCTAAGGAACAGGCATATGCATGCCAAGAATTAATTAGAAATGTCGTTTAGATCTTAACTAACGTGTGCTGTGCCCTTCTCAATTACCTCTGGTAAAAGAGATAACAATGAATCCAGCAGAAGAACATTAGAATATGAACACTATAAACAGATGAATAAGAAGTCACAACTCAGCTGGAAATTACATGTTACAGTTTTAAAATTGTGTAAAATGACAAAATAAATTGTAATGCCATTCATGTGTTATTATTTCCTTTGATGTCGAGCGGGATGAGGTTAATGGACCAGGCAAAATATCAATGACGTACAGTATACAGTTTCTGGGTTTTTTTTGTTGTTTTTAAGGGAACAGCCTTTATTAGCTGCTATATATATTACTATAAATTGATTATAAGCTTGACTTGATATTAGTTTTTATATGATACTAATAATTACGTTTAGCCATACAAATTCAGTTATGCCAATGAAAAGATAGGCAGAATTTAGATGTACAGAAATAAATTAAAAACTAAAAAAATTCTAAATATAGAGTTGGGGTATAGATAGGGTGTATAGGGGTGCTTATATTAGTTATATAGTTGTATACAGAGGGTGCTATGTAGGGTATGGAGGTTTATTTAATGGGTTATTTAATTTTTAATTCACCACATTGTTAGATGACACTGGCCACATGACTTCACAGAATCCCAGCTTTCTAGTCAGTAACACTCTGTAGTCATGTACTCAGATCATCATATGATCCAATGCATCGTGAATTAGGTGGGTAGCTTTGCATCGATATTTGGACACATTAGGCTTATATCAACACTTAAGGGGTTATTCAAAGAGCGCCAAACTTACCACTGAAGGGCACCGAACAGTGAATTTCACCATACGGTGCAATTTCGTGGCAGTTCGTCTATTCAGAAAGATGTCAATTCATCAAATACTGGCTAATTGACAGTGAAATATGGTGCAGTTCGTCGCAGATTGTTGCAATTCGTCGATCTTCAGCAGCAGCTTAATTGTCCTATAGTGAAGTAATGGTTAATCTATTATGAGAACAGCGAACTGCACTTAATTTTCAATGAAATGCCCTGATTTTCCGTGATTCTGTTCGACAGGTTTAAACAGGCGATTCCCATGGGATTCAATGTAAAAAACAGTATTATCGCTTTTACTATTCTTTTATTCAACCGTTTATTCTTTTCCGCAAACTGTCATTTTATTTATTTCTTTTTTGGAACATTTTGATGTATTTTTTAGGCAAGTGTTTGATTCCCATTTGTTTTTAAATGCTTGTTTTAAAATTCCGTAATAGACCTTTTTAATATTTGTTTATAGGACCTGTTTTATTATTTCCACACATTTGCATGCATTTTTATCTGTGTAAACACCTTTTAGAAGAATTGCATAGTTCTGTTTTTTTCTCTGCAGTTCCTTGGCGTTCGGCGTTTTTTTCTGGCATTCGGTGGTCTGATCGGCATTTTTTAGTGGCGTTTGGTGGTATGTTTGGTGATCAGCGGCTGTCTTCGGTGGCTCCACGCTCAGTGCACTTGGGGACTCTGCAGTGAATAGTGAAATCAATACATTTCACTGAAATTTTGGTGCTTTCTGAATAACCCCTTTAGGCCAGGGTCAGACGAGCGCATTTTGTACGGACTGTGCGTCCGTGCAGTATGGACGTACTTTCTGACTGACAACAAGGTAGTGGCCACACAGTCCGTTTTTTTCACTGACGTATTTTTTGACTGAAGTAGATGGGAAATGAAAAAACATTTTGTCCGTCAAAAATGCTGGATGTATACATGCAGTCTGACTACGTTCCATCACTCACATACAAAGCTACACCGACGCTGCGGACGTGGCGCACTCCGCACGTTCGTTCTAGCAGTATTGCATTCTTGCCTAACCTGTGTCTGTTTGCCATGTCCGTTTTGCTTCCGCACTTCTGTGCAGGACGTACTTCGTGTGTGGGTCTCTATTGATCAGAATTGTATGCTACCACGGACGTTAAAATGTGCGGCAACACGGCCGTGATCACTGCGCTCGTCTGACCAGAGCCTAAGTGTATCCTGACCTCTGACACGTCCCTCCACTTTGGCTGTCACATCTGCTCTACTGGACCTTTAGGAACATATTCTGGAGCCCTTCTACAAACTAATGCAATTTTCTGTAAGCAAAATTAATTTATTTTCTTCCAGAATACTTACAAATCGAGCATGTCTGACCGAATAGCGAGTTAGCTTGATCATGGTGCTTAGCGAGTTAACACAAGGGAGCTCTGTGGTTGACAGGGAGATCTTGTATTCTCAATTTGATGGGAACATGTCAGTTGTCAATTTAGGCTTAGACTAAATCCAATCCATTATTTTGTCTGTGCTTTCTGACCCAGAATCACTCATGAGACTTGCAGTCACTTTACAGATTACCTGTGAACCCTTTTATCACGCACATAATACGGCTCTTTATATACCCTTTTTTCAGATACTTTAATCACAAAAGCAATCATGCTGAAACAAGTAACATAATAACTCCATTAACTAATATGTATTGTGCACAACTACTTCCAAAGAGTAAACAAATACAAAGAGTGCAACAATGGTTAACACAAATTACATTATACGTGTAATGATTGACGAGCAAACATCGAGAGGTTACTGTGTTCTGAGACACAGAATATTAAGGGTTATAATATTTAATATGTGGGTAAAAGCTTCTTGATCCAAGGAGAAATCTGACTGCCATTCTGGGGTCAAGAAGGAATTTTTTCCCAGTATGTTGCATATTGGCGAGCATTTCAGACTGGGTTTTTTGCCTTCTTTTGGATCAACAGCAGTAGGTTATGTGGGAGAGGCTGAACCCGATGGTCGCATGTCTTTTTTCAGCCTATATAACTATGTAACTATGTAACTATGTGTTAACCATAACTTAGAAAGCTTTACTTAAAGAGGCTCATAGTTCCTTGATCAAAGGTTTTTATTACAAGTTTCTGAAAAGGGCATAAAGACTCTTCTGAGAGTGGCAATGATGGTGAACTGTTGTAGGTATATTCCATCCCGTCAACTTTGACCTGCCAATGATCTGAGGTTGTCATCTCCCCTTACCCGCACCCCCAACTCTCGCCTTCAGGAATTCATCCGAACTGCCCACTTCTTGTGGAACACCCTCCCCCACAACATTAGACTCTCCCATCTCTCCAGTCCTTCAAGAAGTCTCTGAAAACACATTACTTTAGGGAAGCCTATCGGCTCACTCCATAATCCCCCCTGTACATTTCTTGCCCCTACATGCACCCCACTACTTCACATACTCTGCCTCTTACCCTCACCTGGTGTGTTGCCCCTCTCCTCTTAGATTGTAAGCTCTCGAGCAGGGTCCATGATTGAACAACACACTTTCTATGGCTGTTTATGCATACCTGTGATTAGTTTATGTAAAGTAACCATTTATTCTACTCTGCCATAGATATTGCAACAATTATTCTTAGCCCTTTTTCAAAGCTATTGTTTTTTTGCTTGGTGGCACATTGAAGAGGAGGCCTGTTTAATGTAAATAATTTGCTATTGTTGGCTAATTTTTGCAACTAAATTGAGTTTGCCATGAATTCTTTTGTAAACCGTTATACCATGAGTCATTAATAGCATAGGGATTACACATGTTCATTTCCTACTGCATATTTTTAATGAGGAGTGAGCAATTTTCTATTATACACGCATGAAAACTATACCTATTATTATTTTTTAAATAAAGTTACTCTTGGTATCTTAGTTGTCTGAAAATCTCTTAATACCAAGTACAGTAAATATGTTTTATTATGTTACTCAAGTATTGTCATGACATCTGTAAATGAACAGGAAATGTCTGCATCCCACAGTGTTCAGACAGCAGCTCTTAAGCATAAAGGAAGAGAAAAAAGGTCATAACACTGAGTATTATTTTATCCATTTCTTTTACAAACCATAGGAAGCATCCTCAAGGCTGTTGCTGACTCCTCCTCTAAAAGAGTTTTAACAACGTTACTGATGGGGGTAAAGTTAACAAGTAGCTTAATTTTCAAGGGTACCAGAACATCTTGGATGGCCAGTCGGAATCTCATATTTAACATTTAACAAAAAATGTGTAATTCACATGTATTGGTAGATATTTTTTCACTTATCCCCTTCACTACCAAATGATTTTTGTTGAAAAATAATTTATCATAACATTTATTTGATACAAGGGATGCAAAGTTAAGAATTAAATATAGAGTAAAATAGAAATTTTGCACCGAGATCATTGTTTTGATAGTTAAAAATTTTAAATAATGTAAATTCGCTCTTTTTTTTTTTCATGTATTCGTTTATCCATTACAGAAATATTGTTGGAATGAAAGATTCTGAACTAAAGGTGGTGTCTCTATTCTTGCACAATGTCACGGGGGTTCTGCATTAAAAGCATTCAGGCAGAAATGGCCTTTGTGTCAAATACTATAACTGAACTTACCATAAATAATAAAAATGGGCAGATATCCTGCTTACAGGGATGTGTGGTGATCACAATGAGATTATTAGCAATGCAGCTTCCAAAAAAAAAATACCAGTACAATATACAAATATTATATGTAAGTGGCACACAGCCTGTATATGGAAACTACAGTAACACCTTGTATCTGTAATGTAAAGGGATTTTCACTCATTATAACCCCCTGAATATTACCCTGTACAACACTGAGAGACTCCACAGCTCTCACTGTATTCTGCCCTCTCCCTGGCTGTTGTACTGCAACATTTGAACTTTTTGTTGCAGTGAGGTTTTGGGTCTGTTATATGCAGCTTGTTCTGTCTCTCTGCAGGGTGCCTGGATAGAGATAAAACTTTGGAATTAGCTTCTCCACAGGGAGCACATGAATCTGGCTTTAAAATAGTGTAAAAAAAATGTTGTTTTTTTATATGCTAATGAATGCTTTTAAATGTATTACAATGCAAAATTGAGATAGCTCAACTTTCGGTGTGAAGGGGTTAACATTTACATGATTCCCACTTAAAAGCTGCACTTATCAGATTTCAGTATAGTGTTGTTTTAGCATATACATGGTGATTCATATAGACCCAAACCTAAAGATTTTGCTATAGATTGTAAACTAACAAAAGGAAATTAATGGAAATTTCAGGAAATGTATCTCCTCTTATGTTCAGCACATGCCATCACAGCATGGGCTGGAAGTGGCTGCTAGGTGGCAGCACAGCCACAACAGCAGTGAAAATAGCAGTCCCGTAGAACAAAATGGCTTTATCTTTGGGTGAGTTTATGTTTTTTTATGCAAACCAGTAGGGTTACATTCTACACGTAATGTGAGTCAATGGTCACAATCCAATCAGCTGTAACCACGCCAGTTAATCAGCCTGAAAGTCTTTTTTGTTGTGCTATCTGATGGAACGAATGGCTGCAGCCAATGACAGCCATTAGCAGCACGTGCTGTGATGTGCTCAAAAAAAGAGTAGGTATGTTTCCCGAATCTCTAGTTAATTCCATTAATTTAAGATCTGTAACAAAACTTTTGGTTTGGGTGTATATGAATCACCCTGTATGAAGTTTGAATGCAGTATGGATTGAAAATTAACATAGAATAAGATGGTGGGAAATGATAACATGGATTCCAGACTGAATATGTATTGGAACGTTAATCCTATTGAAATAAATTGATGAGTTGAAGCATTACATTGACATAATATTACAGGAAAGTGCATGTAAAGTAGATAGCGGTAATGTGAAAGATAATTAAATGTCGATACTATGGATAGTAAGACTTTATAGACGAGAAAAGAATAATGAAATTGAAAATTCCGTAGGTAAATTCTAATCAAGTTAATGTATGAAAAGAATGTTTTAAGATAGAAAAAGGAAGAAAGAAGTAGGGAGGTATAAATTAAACAAAGGGGATTTATCTTGGACCAGACTCAGGGTGTCGAGATGGGAGGTGGAAGTTCAGATGACAGAAAGGTGATTATATCACATTGTATCCACAGTAACAGCTGTTTATGGTAATTTTAAAATGAAACGCCTGCCAGCCAATAAGAAGAAACATGACTGACAAAATGGGAGAGTTGGGAAAGTGTATGACATAAATTATGTTACAGGGACTTGGTGGCATGAAAACCACACAGGGTTATTCAGAGAAAGATGAAAACCAGGAGAACTGTCAGGACAAGTGAACAATCTAGACCAAATAGCCGATTTGGAAAGTGAGATAAGTGGAAAACTTTTCTGGTTTGGCTATTTTGACCTAGAATTTTCACATCTCCAGCCATTTTCCAGAGTTTCACCTTTCTTTGAATAGACCTGACAGAGACTGCCTAGTGACTATAAATGATTACAGGCAAAGAGGGAACAGGAAAGGCGGGTATGATTTGGCATATTGAATTAAATAAATATATATATATATATATATATATATATAATTATATATGCCCTTAAATAGGCCGACAACAGATAATCATTAATTAATTTATATGGGAAAACTTTGGAAATAATGTGAAAAATTTGTGTGGCTAGAAATTTGCATAGGTAATTAGAGGGATCCGGTACAACCTACTCATACATTCCTCATGTATTGAAATTGACAAAGGAGATCAGCTTTCCTTACAATTGGGCCACATTCCTGGTAAAATACTTGCAAATAAATAACTAAGTGTAATTTTGAAAGATTTTAACAAATCAGCCGTATGGCTGGATTCTTTAGCACTATCTAGAAAATTATATTTTTATTAATATGTTAACCTTATTTGATCTTTGAGATTGATCTCATGCATGTTGCAGTTTCGAAGTGATAAATACATTAGTTTCCTGTTTTTCTGAGAAAGAAAACTCTCAAAACATAATATTGTTTCGATAAACTTTTCCTGTTTTTGGACTTCTACTCATCTCACACCTAAAACTTTAAAAAAAAATTGTGTCACTGGGAGTTCGGAAATAAGTCTCTCCTCTTTGTTCAAGGCAGAACTCTGGGGCAGAGAAAGATACAAAGTAAGGGAGTAAACAATTACTTTTTGTTCTGGATACAGCAATTGTTTTGACAGGTTGCTCCTTTGATCACCTTCCCAGTAACACCATGATGAGCTCCTGCTGACTAGAGCACATGAGTTCCAAGCAGTTCAGAACAGCAGTTTTACTGCTTCATGACCTATACTGTCACCAGGGACTAAAGTCCTACACTGCATTATGGTATAGCATACCATGCACTAGTTTAGGAGTTGAACTCAAATTAAAGTGCAATATACTTATAATTATAACCCCATACTCATGTAGTCCTGTGTTTGATTTGGCTCTGAGGACTGCAGCTGTTATGCCTCTAGGGGGAGCCAGAGGACAATGTATGGACATACTTATTGGACTCATGGACCACACCTCCCAGAATGCCCTTACAGGAAAAAGGAAGGACCCAAGCTAAAAGAAACAGGAAGTAAAAAGCATGCATGCAGCGTGGGCAGAACAAAGTGAGCAAAGAGAGTGAGCAGTCAGATAAGAGAGATTTTCCAGGATCTGTGCAAGCTGGAGCACAGAGAATCAGCAGCATCCAGTGCTGGAGAGTGTACCTTGGTCTGCTGTATATTGTGCTGGACTGTTCAGGAGGCAAGTGTGTTTGAAGAGGGGCCCTGTGTTAAGGAGGCCGCAGGCGAGGGATTTGCTGGCGGCATTCGACTTCAGGCAGAGGAGATTCTGCATACTGCGTGGGGAAGAATTGATCCAGAGGCTGCAGATTGCTACAACGTTCAAGAGGCCTTCCTGGGACTGTGAGCAACTGAAGTTGTGCGGTAACGAGCATCTTTTCTCTCTGTCTCGCTGACAGCATTCTGTCCATCTTTACACTAACTAAGAATCACACAGCTGCTGAGCGGATTTTACCCACAGCCTTTCCTGTACTGGCAGCTACGTTATGCTAAAGGGCCCCATCTCTTATGTGCACCAACTGGTACCCATCATCGCTGTCATTAGGACGAAGATCAGGGTGGTTCCAGGTTGTTGGGAGGGTCCTGGGCTGGGAGGTTAGAGAGCAGTTGGTGTGTCTAGTTAGCTACTGTATTACCTGAAATCCTTTTATGCTGCCACTTGCATTTCAATACAAGTTTATATTGTTTATTGTACCACTGTGTAGTTGTTATTATTAGGTTCCTGCCTGGGCAAACAGTCCATGCATGGATGCCCAGACAGGTGGAGGCACTGCCAACACTATGTATCCTTATTCCCAAAATGCGGAAACTCAGGACCAACAGGTAAAGCAAGAAGGTGTAACCCAGCTGGAGGGTGCCAGCGGGGGCGGCCCCCAGCGGCAAAAGAGCGTTACATCATGATTAAATAACAGGTTCTCAGTCGATGTATACCTTGCTATTCAATCTCCCATTTTCGAGCTGAAAAGGTCATAAGACTCCCAGAATTACTCTTGATCTCGCAAAGAATGTAATCAAATCGATCCTATTGTTTGGAGCTTGAGAGCTAGTAGTTTGGGTATAGACAGTAGGTTCTTGAATCAACTACATGACAATATATCACAGGAGAAGCAATAGCTACTAGCTAGATACAATAGGTTTTCTTGATCGCTTGATACCTAATGCTGTAGTGAAAGGTCCTCCAGATGCTTTTGAACCACATCTCCCATATTCCTTAGCCATTCATCAGGTTGGCTGAATCTCATGGAAAATGTTTTTCCAAAACACCTGGGGCTCTATTACCCCCTTCAAGCTAACGCTAGCGTCAGCAAAATTTTCCCCAGTATGTTGTATATTTGGTGAACACTTCAGACTGGATTTTTTTGCCTTTTTCTGGATCAACAGCAGTAGGTGATATGTTAAAGACTGAACTTGACGCATGGGTTCTTTTAGTCTGCGTAACAATGCAAATGCTTTTATAAGATTTTTGAGACTTGTATAATGTTATAGACATTTTGTTTTTGTGATTTTGACAACTTATGTGTTGAAAATTGGCATGTGCAATGTGTATAGCATGTTCATTATGTGTGCCTCAGTTGTGCTCACATTAATATTTCTTGCTCTAAATGTTTTGCTGTCAAATGCAGACATGGGATCAACATCCTTGTTGATACGCCAGTAGGCAGAATCTAGGCGTTTCATGGATGTTACTCAGTTTTCTCACTGTGGGAATATGATAGTGATGATAATGGCTAAAGTTTGCATATGCAGTTGATGTTTGCTACTTCAGAGTTGGTAACATGGCCAGTTTTTAGTTGACATGCATGTTTTTCTGCACTTTCTGACAGACGTCATTTGCATATCTTACCCACAGTTCCTTGCTGCATATGGGGAATGTGGAACAGAAGCTCTGTGATGCAGTTCTTTAAATTGCTGGGATGTGCAAAAGGCTTCTGCAATAATAAGTTATATATATACACACACACACACACACACATCGCTAAGCATATTCCTTCTGAGTTAAAGTGTGCATTTTGAAAGATGGGTAGAGTGTTTTTGTGTCATCATGAAGAGCAAGAACACTATCAACATATGGACTTGTCTAACATTTAAAAAATATCTCAGCTGGTTAAATTACTAAAGGTTATATGATAGTTCACTTTTTTTTTTACATGTAATTTTTATTGGAAAGTATATACACCATACAGTTAAACATAAGACATACGGTAGCAATCGCATAGCAATGATATTCCATTTTGATAAATTTAATTGATAAAATTGTTTATGTTCAAGAAAGTAAAAAAATAAATATCTGTGTTAAAGTTTCAGCAGATTGCTGTGAATCTTCAAATTTCACAAAAACGTCTGGAGCTCAATATCAGTCTGTGAGCTGCACATCCTTGAGTTATAAACTATTCAAGGATTATATTGCTTGAAGTGTTAATTGCAGACTACTACTTGATATGAGGCAGAATGGAGTTCCTAATAATTTTTGTCTTCTAAGTAGTTCTTATTTGTGCTATGTTGGCCAGATCGAAGTGTCTAAAAGGAATGAAAATGTGAAAAGAAAAACAAATTAAAAATAGAAACAACAAATAATGCGAAATTGCCAAAATTATAAATTAAAAAAAATTGATTTGAAAAAACCTAAGGCAATCCTTTTAGCAGTCATTTATTTACATTTTTTTTTCTAAACTCACTTTAATATGAATATGGAGCATGAAAAACCCTTTGTTTTTGAAGGTCTGAAAGTGAAAAAAGATAAAACTATAATGTAAGAAAACAGCATCTCTTCACAAATTCCTTCTTCTGCAAACCACTTCTTACTGATTAGATTCTTCAGAACGTAAGTGATCAAAATAACTTATAACTATATTGCTAGAACAAATCAGAATGTTCACAAAAATGTGAATATTGTCTATTTTGAGAACCTTTGAATCATAATGACAGGGCAGAGGTTTCTGGGAAACGTGTCGAGAGTCACCAGCCTGTCGATTCTTGTGTAATTTATTTTCTGTCAAGTTTATTCTTTTTAACTTTTTCTGAAGCTCAGGAAAATGAATCAAACTGACTTATTTAATGATTATTCTCCTGAACTATTTTATTAACATCCAATAAAAAATAACAAATCAAACATAAACAGCAATTATGAGAAAAGCACATACAACTTGAAATTTGACCATTATATAGACAATGTATCGTATGCGCATTTCAGATTGTTGTGTTAGAAGTGAGTATGTCATGGGAGATACTCATTTGAAATATGTGCTGCTTATATCCTCAAGACATGAATAAAGTTGACCAATATTGTAAAAATCAAAAAATGAATAAACAGTTGTTTATCAAAGTGATCTTACTGAAAAATATATATTGTTGCCAGATGAATTAATGTGATCATTAGTGATATATATATTGTTTCTAAATGTTCATATATTTAGATTATGGTAATTTTATATCATGATATTTCATGACTCTGGTTGTTATTAAAACGTGTATCAGATAATTGCATTTCCTGATTGCATTTAGGCTAAATGGATATTTGTCATCAGTTCATGTTTTATTCATGCTTTTCCGGTATTTAATATTCACATTTTTAGATCCCATATGTATAGATTAGTAATGTAATTAGGGTTATTAGATGTAGCATTTCAAGATTTTTTAGTGATACTCAAAGGTAAAAAAAAGAGGTAAAAGAAATAAAAACCAACAAATAGTAGCCCCTGTTGACACCATTTTTTTTTTACTTAGAAGAACTTTAACACTCAGCTCCTTTCCAGTGCGGAGGTCTGGTGTGCGTTAAATGTTTGTTTTCCTTGCAGCAGTTTAGCTGACCTAGTGCTTGAAAGAACAAAGCTTTTGTTTGCATTTTCTTTTGTTTGACTGACCTAACTATTAAAAAAGTTTTGAATTAAGAAATGCAACATTTAGTTTTTTCCCAGCCTAAAAGATTGTGATGATAATATATATATATATATATATATATATATATATAATATATATATATATATATATATATATCTTGTGGTTTATTATTGCAGAAGCCACTTGCACATCACAGCAGTTCAAAGAACTGCATCCCAGAGCCCCAGTGCTGCATTCCCCATATGCAGCAAGGAACGTTTGGTAAGACATGCAAATGAACTCTGTCTCACTCTTATGCATCCTGGGTCTGTTTTCACTCAGAACCCTTCAATCAATGCCATGCCATACTAGATGACTTTTTAGCAGAGATCAGGTTCATGCAACTGGTCAAAGCCACCTCTGGACAGCACTGTTTCGGGTTTATTGGACCCTCATCAGCTAAGGGCTAGGCATGACCAGTTGCAGTGGATGCTTGGACCCATAGGGCAATTCGGTACTTGTGTGTACAAGACCAGGCTGGTCCATCCATGGGGCTGGGTGAGGCCATGACTCCTGATGGCACATTTTCCTCTTGTCAAAAACCTCAACATGGAGCAGCTGCTGGGGCCTCAGCTAGGCTGGGCGGCTGCTGGTGCCTCTGCTAGGCCAGAGCGGCCGCCTGGGCCTCGACTAGGTCGAGCAGCCACCGGGACCTCAACTTCGTCAAGTGTCCACCAGGGCCTCGACTGTGAGTTTTATTATTGTGGCGCTCTCTGATATGCTCATATGCACTGCACATTACTGTGAGTTTACTTGCTGTGAGCTTTTTGATACGTTCCTTCACATCACACACATCGCACATTACTGTGAGTTTTATAGCTGTGTAGGTGTGCGATACAGTAATGTGCAGTGTGTCTATCTATATAATAAAAGAGTAAGGCTTTGGCTGTCCGTCGCCAAAGCCTTACTGCGCATGCGCGCGCAACCAGCGGCGGTTGGTTGCGCGCGCATGCAACCGCCGCGGCACGAGCCGGCTGCCGGCTCGCCGCGGCGGTTACACATGCACACAGCAGCCGGGTAGAGGCTGCGCTCGCAGCCTCTACCCGGCTGCCGCGCGCATCCAACCCCAGAGCGGCGAAGGGAAAGTTTCCTCCGCCGCTCGGGGGGTTGGATGCGCGCGGCAGCCGGGTAGAGGCTGCGAGCGCAGCCTCTACCCGGCTGCTGTGTGCATCTAACGGGTCCCCCGAGCGGCGAAGGGAAAGTTCCCTCCGCCGCTCAGGGGTAGGATGCGCGCGGCAGCCGGGTAGAGGCGCAGCCTCTACCCGGCTGCCGCGCGCATCCAACCCCCCGAGCGGCGGAGGGAAAGTTCCCTCGCTTCCGCTTTGAAGGACCCAAGCCCCGGTCACGTGACCGCGGCTTGGGTCCTTCAAAGACCGGAAGCGGGGAAATCTTCACTTCCCTGGCGCCGCTCGACAGGTAAGTATGAGCGCTGGTGGGGGTGGGGGTCCATATCCACGAGCTGGGGGGGTCCATATCCACGAGCTGGGGGACCATATCCACGACCTGGGGGCAAATCCACGAGCTGGGGGCAAATCCACGTGCTGGGCAAATCCACGTGCTGGGCAAATCCACGAGCTGGGGCAAATCCATGTGCTGGGCAAATCCATGAGCTGGGGGCAAATCCATGAGCTGGGCAACTCCATGAGCTGGGGGCAAATCCATGTGCTGGGCAAATCCATGAGCTGGGCAAATCCATGAGCTGGGCAACTCCATGAGCTGGGGGCAAATCCATGAGCTGGGCAAATCCATGAGCTGGGCAACTCCATGAGCTGGGCAACTCCATGAGCTGGGGGCAAATCCATGAGCTGGGGGCAAATCCATGAGCTGGGGGCAAATCCATGAGCTGGGGGCAAATCCATGTGCTGGGGGCAAATATCCACATGCTGGGGCAATATCCACGTGCTGGGGCAGTATCCACGAGCTGGGGCAGTATACCCACAATAGACTGCCCTCTGGGCAGGCTGGGGCAGTATCCACGTGCGGGGGCAGTATCCACGTGCGGGGGCAGTATCCACGTGCTGGGGCAGTATCCACGTGCTGGGGCAGTATCCACGAGCTGGGGCAGTATATCCATGAGCAGGGGCAGTATATCCACAATAGACTGCCCTCTGGGCAGGCTTTACAACTAGTAAGTGTATAATAGAGCACCACACCAGGGGTTGCCTCAGCCTCACGGTGTGTGGAAGGTCAGACAGCGGCTGCTGTGTGTGCCGCCATTTCCAGAATGCGCTCATGGGCCCCTCCACCTGTGGCACCCACCTTAACAGTGGCACCCTCTGGACCGCCCCTCCGCCCTCCCACCACCCTCTAACTACACCCCTGTGTGGAGCTCTGTGATAAATCCATACTCACCGAACATTACTGTGAGTTTTATTGCTGTGTAGCTCTGTGATATGCTCATGCATATTGCACATTACTGTGACTTTTTTGCTGTGCAGCTCTATGATACGGTCATACACACCACACATTACTGTGAGTTTTACTGCTGTGGGGCTCTGTGATACGCTGATACATACTGCACATTTCTGTGAGTTTTATTGCTGTGCAGCTCTGTGGTACACTCATACATGCCACATGTTTTTCTGGAGGGCATTTCATCCTTGGATCCAGGCAGCACAGTGGCTAGGCAGGCCATGAGCAGGGCGCTCAATTTTTTTAAGTTTCCAGTGATCAAATCGCTGTGTAGTATCAGTTTCTCATATTCTTCTCCTACAACTGTTGTAAAATGCAACATAAAATTTAGATAATAGAAAGAAAAGAATGGAACCAGTTTGTACTGTAAACTTATATGCACCAAAATGGAATTGGTTGGACTTTAACATCCTTAAAAACCTCTATTCTTATACTTAGGCTTTCTATGAGATAGAAGAAAGACTTTGTTGTAGAGACACTTTCAACCCATCAACATCAAAGCTGACACATTCCAAGAAAAGATTTTCAGCGTTATTGAATATTTTAATGTTCCCAAAATTACTCAGTAGTCAGTACTCCCTTCCGATAAAATTGGAGGCACATACTGTATATATAATTGGAAGATATGAGTATTCTCTAAACATGAACACTTGTATACAACATCAGCAGAATAAATGTTACTATTACGCATGTATTGTCATATCATCACATTGTACAATATGTAGAACACGTCAATGTATTGCTAGGGTTGCTTTCGAAAACAGATTTATTTTTTATTCAACATTGTACTATTTAATGAGCTGTCCTGTTCTGTGAGCTTATGCAGAAAACCAGTTTATGGCTGAATTGTTATTACCCTAAGATGATTCCATAATAATTGAAATTGTAGTTGGCTCTCTCAGGACAGAAATTTAATGAAGCACTTGATCAAAAGGAGCTGTTCTATGATGGTGCTCCTGTAAAGGTCATTGATATGGGCTTAGGGAAAAAAGGACTACAGCTCTCAACACTGTATTTCTGAACTGCATTAGCACACAGTATTAGGCAATCTAGTTAAACTAGTGTCATAGGTATTCAGCACACAATTATAGTACTTTACATATCCTGGTAGATGAAATAAAGCAGAGCACATTTTTATTGATTTAGTCTCAATTAGAGACCGAGTGTGAAGTACATCAGTAATACACATATGCAGGTCAAAAATTTCAGTACAGTTTCAGGGATTTCTTAGTCCAGATCTATTTGTTTCGTTGATATTCTACTTGGACCAATCCAAAAATATCAGTCAGATCCAATAACGGACAGGTTTGAAAAACTTAGAGGTGTACATATTTTTTTCCCCACTATATTCACCCGTATACTTCTACTCCCTCTGTACCTTCACTTTACTTACACTATACCTTCCATACCAGAATATAGGGTTAGGACTAGATAAGGACTAGGGTTACTTTTTATGGTATGGGTTCCTATTTCTGCTGGTTTTATGATTAGGTGTAGGGAATTTGCCTTGCATAGTTAATGCAATTTTCATCTGAATTTATTGGAATTAATCTGATAATATTTATATTGATTAGATACATTTATTTTGTATTTTGATTTTGCAGCCTGGCAATGCAACTGAATTACCGCTATTCGTTTGAATTTATTTGCGGTCCAAACTAGGAACTATATTTTTAACCCCTTATTGACCAGTCAATATTACTTTTGTCAGACTGAAAGTACCCACTGCTGTTTTTACATTTCTGCGCTGTTTGTGTTTAGTTCTAATTTTCCTCGTACTCGTTTATGTAACCCACACATATTATATACCGTTTTTTTTTGCCAGTAAATGGACTTCCTAAAGTTACCATTATTTCCTTCATATCTTATAGTTTACTATAAATTTTTTATGAAATATGATGAAAAAAATGAAAAAAAAAAACCTTTTCGTACTTTAATCCTCAAAATCAACAATCGCCAAAAAATACCCCGGCTATATAGTTTCCAAATTTTGTCCTGAAATTAGAAATACCCAATTTTTACGCGTTTTTGCTTTTTAACCCCTTCACTGCTGAGACATTTCACCTCTGTGTGCTTAGCTCATATTGACTGTTTTATGCTCATCATGTTTAAACGTGATTTGAAGTCCTCTTTTATTATACCCAAGACAATTTTTTTTTTTTTTATTTAATTTTTTTTATTTTTACACCAAACCTAGTCATGTTTGGTATCCTTTGAAAGGCCTCTAGCTGCCACGGAGATGTCAGCCACCTCCCGAAGCGAATCGCGATCCAGCAACTAAGGGGGTAAACAAAGGCACCACTGGAAAGGGCAGACTCAGCCCTCTCCAGCAGTGCCTCTCTTTTTTTCTAGATGCAGCCGTGGGGAAGGGAGAGTGGTCCAAAGGACCTCCCCTTTCAGATTCCCCCTTCAGGCACTGGGGGGTTGCCTGAAAATGACATCATTGTACACGGTGATGATGTCTTCGCGACAGCAGGGGCCCATAAAACCATCTGGCTGGCATCAAGGAAGATTACACCATCTTTTACTTGTGAACTTGTCCTCAATACTGTGTGAAAGGTGTTGGACACCAGATCTGGAAATGAAGCCATTCTGGAGCCATCACTGATGATTGCAAATCTACCCATTTAATGAGGGCAGTGTCGTCCTACGAGCTGAACCATCTAGGCAGAAAAATAGTTTATTTGCATGTTTTGTAAGTCGGAGCCAAGACCTACGTTTCTGGGTCTGCATAGTACTTGGCTGGTAAGTCTGTCTACCAACCCTCCAAATTAAGTTATCTCAGCTTGCAAATGGTAAAACTCCTGTGTGGGAAGAGAAATCAGTAACGTCTGAAACAAATATAGAGGTTTAAGTGGAACATTCTTTATAATACATTATCTCCTGGACTGCAACTCCCTTAAGGTTCAGAAAGTATTAGATGTACATGACTGGAGAACTTTCATCAACCCCTTAAGTACCATTGACGTACATAGCACGTTCTGGGGAAAAGTCCCTTTAAGGACCAAGGACGTACTATATACGTCATTTAGTTGTTTCAGTACTAACACACTACTTAGTGGGATCACTGTTCTGTTTAAAGTGTAAGAGTAATATCCAACGTTTTTAAGTTTCTCCTTTTAACTATAATTAATATCTGACCAAAGACATATGACTAGATTACAATAGAAATAGACATAACAGAATAAAAACTCATTCATTCCATTTCATTAGCCAATAAATATTTAGGGGACCAGAATGGTTTCATCCAATCAGACAGACCTAAAAGAAAACGGGCTCTTTTACATTCTTCGCGCAAACGTTAACGTGTGTGCAAAAACGCATTAACGCGGAGGGGCAAAACCCTTTGCGCTGAACGTTGTATTACAACGTCCGCGCAAAAAATGCGCGTTAACGTCTACCGCAGGTGAACCTGCGCGATCGCTGCACGAGCGTACTGTACTGCGCGCGTCCTATACTTAACATTGTGAGCGTAAATGAAAAGCTGGTGTTAATTGCAAATCTGAACGTCCTGGCCGAAACCAAATATACCAGCCCGAAAAAAAAAATACAGCACAGTATAGTTACACATTCTACACATACCCAAACAATAAATTTGAGAAGTTGTTTGTGTTTTTTTTTTGATGCAATATACACTATATTGCCAAAAGTATTCTCTCACCTGCCTTGACTCGCATATGAACTTGTGAGCGAATACTTTTGGCAATATAGTGTATATGCACAGATTGACTTTGACAGGCGCAAAAACTTAACGTGAGATAATTAAGGTTCTTAATTCTGATTGGCTGAATTGCGTGACAAAACAGTCCGCACACCGATTCCTGCACGCAACGTTAATGCCTTCTGCGTTTTTGCGCGTCTTTTTTACGCGCGTTATTTTTTGACGGATGAAATAATGCACGAGGATTGTAATACCTGCGTTCATTTATGCGCGTTAACGTTTAACGCTTCGCGCAAAAATTCACGCGTTTACCGTGCATTTTTGCGTGAAGAATGTAATAGAGCCCAACAAGTACAGCTACTATGTAGTACTTCTGTAAGAATATCTTTAAACGAGAGGTGTTTTTGAGTAAGACCTTTTTCTTGCTACTTTTTTCTATTTTTTTTCTTTAATTATTCTACAGTTTTAGAAAAATACTTACATTTCTATGGGAAAATGATAAGGAAAGGAGGGCATCATTTAATTTAATTAGGCTAGATAAGCAGTTCTGAATAAAAAAAAACAACAATAAAAACTCAAAGACCTTTGGGCAATATGGGAAGGGGCAGAAATGTCATAGCTGTGCTTGGGAACACTCAATCCTTTTTTTACAGACTCTACAGATATGCAGTTCTTTATCTCCTGTCTGCTTATCTGAGAACTGTAAGAGTGAGATGAAACCTTTGCAAGTTCTGCTAACATCTCACATCATCTGTACTCAGAGTAGACCAAGTAGAAAGGTTCAGAATCATAAAGGATATAAAAGGTTTGTAAGTATTTCTTTTCTTCGCTGAACAGCCCTGTAGAGTATTTTATAGAATAGAATAGAAAGAAAAAATGTATTCACCTATATACTTTAATAAAAAATCATAGAGTATTGTATTAAATAACTGGACTGCTGCCAGGTAACATTTGTTTTTAGAACATATGGTAATCTGGATCACAAGCGCTTATTAAATGATTCCACCTTTAATTAAAGTTAATATAATTGTTAGATCTCATTATGTTTCTCTTTAAACTATTTGCGTGATTTATTGATGTAATAGAAATGAAAAACACACCACCTTTCCACCTCTTGTTTTTCTCTCCATTTTACAACACACTTTTACATTTCATGGGTTTTATTTCTTCAATTTTGGATCAAATGTGTCATTTTTTTGTTTTATTTTTCTTGACACAGGTTACTTTTTATTATACACACAAATCTTATGTCTTTATTAGCAGCTCTCTAACTAGACGAGACAAGTTGTTAATATAGTTGCACGCTCATAATAGAACAGGTAATAGAGAGATGCTAAGGGTTAATGGCTTGCGCTGTATTTATTTACTCATTAGGCTGGGTTCACACCTAAGCATTTTTTGATGTGTGTAATACGCGCGTTTTTTGATGCGAGTATCGCAAAAAAACGTGAAAAGGCGTGAAGGCGCATTGCAGCACGTTCAAAGTGCAGTCTATGGCTGCGAACACACTGCAATATGCCCCAAACTACCGGCTGGGTGGGGTAGAGGTAACATCACTGCTCTGCATGGAGAGAGCCTGTGGAGTCATGGGTTCGATCCCAGTGAGCAACCTCTCCAGTAAGTGTCCTTGGGCAAGACACCTAATGGTACATACTCGCCACCCAGGACATACTTGAAAACGAGAGAAATCTCAATGTATCCTTCCTGGTAAAAGCCTTTCTCAAAAAAAAAAGAAGCTCCTGTACTTCTTTGGGCGTAGGACGTTTTACAGCGCGTTCTTACGCACTGTAAAACGCCCAGGTGTGAACAGGCCCCATAGGAAATCATGGGATTTCCATGTTTAGGCGTTTTACAGCGCACAGGAACGTGCTGTAAAACGCCCAGGTGTGAACGGGGCCTTAGACCCAACCCATTACTAGATAAAAAAAATATAGAGAATCTAGATCAACCAAGTGGGCAAATATATGCAAAAATAGTTACTTCTGGCTTACTTCCCTATGTACTAATATAATATAGCTTAACACTAACAAGAAAGCCCAATGACTCCACAAATTACAAAAAAATATAATATGCAAACTATACAATATAATATCTATCTATAATCAAATCTGACATTATTTTAATATTTATCAAAAGCAAAGATTGTAATAAGCAATCACAATCCATTAGAAAAAATATATAGATTGTGATTAGCAGCATTAATAAATTCCTTAAACGTTATTACATGTCATAAGTTTAGCAGCTGTGATTTGAATTACATTAGATACATAAATATGTAGAGTAGCTACAAAATGAAAAACTGAAAATACATTGCACACAGTTCCTTACTCTCAGACTGACAGTAGCAGTAAAGTGCTACCCTCTCGATTTCACACCACAAAGTTACAGCTAGGTATAAAAAGGGCCTCAACGTGTTGGCACTTTGGCTTTTGTCACGGGGTTTGAGAGTGCTTTAAGCTTGTGGTTCTCTAATGCAGTGCCTAATTAACCCCTTCACTACCAAGTTATTTTACAAATATCTCCTGCCAGGGCCCAGTGGATTTATGGAAAATAAATTTGCATTACACATACATTTAAAATGTGTCTGAGAATCTCAAAAGCATATTTCAAATTGTATGCATTAATTCACAGGCAGATAGCTCCTTTTATATGTTGGCCCAAAGTCACTACTATGGCTCCATTATACAGCTATTGGATCCGTGTTTTTGTGAAGAAAAATACAGATTCCAAGCTGTTTAATCAGCTTTGACACCTTGGGTATCATGCCTGAAGTTCTAAAACATTAGGGCAAATACTGGAATCCAATCACAAGCAAATTTTGTTGAAAAAAACAAAATTTTGCAATCCAAAATTAGCCCAAATCGCCCATATATACATTGGGGCACCAGCAGGTGCTGATCAAGTAAAGTCGATCTTGGTAGTGAAGGAGTTAAACTTGTGTTGACGAGAGCCCCATAAGATGTAAGTACCGAATAAGTTACTTAATCTCATAAAAGCAGGCAGTAGGTTCAGATTTAGGACCTTTGTTTCTTAGAGGTGATTTTAGAATCTCTAATATTATTTTTAAGCGGAATGCACTGCATCTTGTACATTGTAATCATTGGCCTCAGTAGCACCCTAATATGAAATTGATAGTAATATAAAATGCTTGCATGTGTTGACAAAGAAGTGTGGGGCACATTCAGAGTATTTTTTCGGATTGCAGAAAGATTATTTTAAATGCTCGAAGCCTTTTTCTGCAAATTCGTTTTTTGAGTTGGGGCAAATCCTGATGATGCTAGTTTGAACTCCAGGTATAGGGGCTGCGCAGTCCTTGTGTGAATTTCTATACCTATAATAAGCAATATTCACTGCTACATTAGGTGGACTTACTGCATAGTGAGCGTGATGATTTTTTTTGCCCCAATGTAGCCCTTATGAGTGACATCATCTTATAGCATCACATTATAACTAGACCCCACTAGCAATATTTCACATGCTTTTCTGTTTTGACTCTGTGTATCTTTCCTCTATTCTGTATTTTTTTATTTTATTTGAAAAATCTGTATAAAATAATACTATGATTAATAGTGAGGTCAGGTTTCCCCATTTTTCTGGATTAAAAGTATATAAAAATCACACAGGTATAAACTAGGCTAAAGATTTTCTTTATCACTCAAACAACAAACATTAACACAATGAAATGAAAGAAAAATAGCATACGGACATGCAACCGTGAAAGACTGTTGACTCCTTGCACCACCATTCAGATGTCTGTTGCATGACCAGTTTCTAATGTTTATATTTATTTTTATATTTATAAAGGATTTTACCAGGAAGGATACATTGAGATTTCTCTTGTTTTAAAGTATGTCCTGGGTTCAAGAACATTGAAGTGTTACAGTTACAGAAATACAAAGTAATACAATGTAAGGTATTAACAACACAAATATACGGATTAACAGAAAATAAATATGTAGGAAATAGTCATTATGTTACATGTTTACAGGTGCATTCTGTATTGAGGTATGTTAGTAAGGAGCTCTTGAGTGACTTAAGACTGGTGGAAGAATTGATGCTGTCTGGGAGGTTATTCCATAACTGCAGTGCTCTGTAGGAAAATGAGGATCGAGCAACTGTCTTTTTGTATTGTGGTATTGCAAGTGAGGTGCTGGTCCTGGATCGGAGGTTATAGGATGAGGGAGCTGCTGGGGGAAGCAGTCTATTCAGATAGGGTGGCAGCTTCCCAGAAAAGCTCTTTAACACCAGACTGGAAAGGTGAAGGGTGCGTCTAGATTCCAGCGATGGCCAGTTTAGCTCTTTTAACATGTCACAATTAGGGATGAGCCGAACACTCCCCGAGTTCGGTTCGAGCCCGGACCCGAACTTCCCATTTCTTCGGGTCCAAACCCGAACCCGAACTCGAACCCAATCTAGACATCAAGGGGGCTGAAAATTCGTTTTTTAGAGTGCCTTCCAAGAGGGCATATATGCTACATATTTGCCATAAAAGGTGTATGGGGGGTCCGGGTAGTGCCCTGGGGGACAGGAAACAAGAACAAAAAGTTTAAAAAAAAACGTTTTTAAAGGGACAGTGAGTTTTCCATGAAATAAGGGTTAAAAATAAAAACCAAAAATTCCTTCAACTATCGTGCCTAGGAGGTCCCCATAACCTGCCCGTGAAGTGGCGGATTTCTAGGATGTATAGAAACACTTAAAAACAAAAAAATGACGTTTCATATGACGGTAAATGCTTTTCCTTTAACCTATCCATAAACAACTGCTTGGGGCGGCAGTCTGTATGAAAAGAGGAGACATTTTCGTACACGCAGAAAAAGTTTACTGATTTTTTTGGCTAAATTATTGTGAAATATATGCAAGCTTTGGATGAAAGTAACAATAGGTGCTTTAAAATTGGTCCTTTAGCGTCCCCAACAGTGCCGTCACACCGTAACCCCTCTGAGGATATGAATCTGATACAGGCGTCAGTGGCAGTGCACCCAAATATTGTGCTTTTGGTTCCAGGCCTGCAAGTACTATCATACAGTAACCCCTCTGTGGTATTGTGGAAGAATGCAGGGGTGGACCATGTGGTCCTATATTGAAAATTTTTTGATCTGGTGATGGGCGTCAGTGCACCCAGATAGTGTGCCTTTAATGGAGTTTATTCGGCGTAAGGTCTTGTTACCAGTGGGGTACCTCAGGGGTCAGTACTTGGACCCATTCTATTTAATATTTTTATTAGTGATATTGCAGAAGGTATTAATGGAAAAGTATGTCTTTTTGCTGATGACACAAAGATTTGCAACAGGGTTGACGTTCCTGGAGGGATCAGCCAAATGACAAATGATTTAGGTAAACGAAAAAAATCGTCGGAGCTGTGGCAATTGAGTTTTAACGTGGATAAGTGCAAGATAATGCACCTGGGACGTAAAAACCCAAGGGCTGAATATAGAATATTTGATACAGTCCTAACCTCAACATCTGAGGAAAGGGATTTAGGGGTTATTATTTCAGAGGATCTAAGGGTAAGTAGTCAATGTAATAGAGCAGCAGGAAATGCTAGCAAGAATGCTTGGTTGTGTAGGGAGAGGTATTAGCAGTAGGAAAAGGGAAGTGCTCATGCCACTGTACAGAGCACTGGTGAGACCTCACTTCACTTGGAGTACTGTGTGCAGTACTGGAGACCGTATCTCCAGAAGGATATAGACATCTTGGAGAGAGTTCAGAGAAGGGCTACTAAAATGGTGTACGGCTTGAAGGAGAAAAGTTACCAGGAAAGGCTTAATGATCTTAACATGTACAGCTTGGAAAAAAAACGAGACAGAGGAGATATGATAGAAACATTTAAATACGTAAAGGGAATCCACAAGGTAGAGGAAGGGAGTATATTTAAAAGGAAACAAAGTAGCAAAACAAGAGGACATAGTCTTAGAATAGAGGGGCAAAGGTTTAAAAGTAACATCAGAAAGCATTATTTTACTGAGAGGGTGGTGGATACATGGAACAGCCTTCCAGTAGAAGTGGTAGAGGCCAAAACAGTAATTGAATTTAAGCAAGCATGGGATAGGCATAAGGCTATCCTAAACAAAAGATAAATCCAGGTAAAGTATCCATGTAATTGGGCAGACTAGATGGGCCGAAAGGTTCTTATCTGCCGACATTTTTCTATGTTTCTATGTTTCTATGCCAGGCAAGCAAGTATCATCATACAGTAACCCCTCTGTGGTATTTTGGAAGAGTGCAGGGGTGGACCATGTGGTCCTATATTGAAAATATTTTTATCTGTTAATGGGCATCAATGCACCCAGATATTGTGCCTTTAATGCCAGGCCAGCAAGTATCATCATACAGTAACCCCTCTGTGGTATTGTGGAAGAGTGCAGGGGTGGACCATGTGGTCCTATATTGAAAAGTTTTTTATCTGTTAATGGGCGTCAGTGCACCCAGATATTGTGCCTGTAATGCCAGGCCAGCAAGTATCATCATACAGTAAGGCTGGGGTCAGACGAACGCAGTGTTAACATCCGGGTTGCCCGCACATAAGTATGTCCGGGGTAGCATACAATTGTGTTAAATGGAGCCCCACACACGAAGTACGTCCGCACAGAAGTGCGGGGGCTGACGGATGCTGCAAACGGACGCAGGTTAGGCAAGAACGTAATACTGCTAGAACGGACTTGCAGAGTGTGCCACGTCCACATCGTCCGCATAGCTTTATGTGTGAGTGATGCAACAAGGTCAGACGGACTGCATTTATACGTCCAGCATTTATGACGGACAGAATGTTCTTTCAATGTAATTTATTTTCCCTGCTACATCAGTCAAAAAATACGTCAGTGAAAAAAAACTGACTGTGTGGCCACTACCTTGTTGTCAGTCAGTAAGTACGTCCGTACTGCACGGACGCACAGTCCGTACAAAATGCGCTCATCTGACCCTAGCCTAACCCCTCTGTGGTATTGTGGAAGAGTGCAGGGTTGGACCCTGCGGTTCAAAAAATTAAATTGATATAAATCTGGCACAGGCGTCAGTGCAGCCAAATATTGTGCCTTTCATGGCAGCAAGTGCATTCACACCGTAACCCTTTTGTGGTATTGTGGAAGAGTTCAGTGCTGGAGGTTTTGTGAATGCAGAAGAGGACATCCCCTATCTATTCCATTACTTCAGCATCAGGGGATTGATAGCTGCTGATCCAGGACTGATTCATTTTTATAAATGTCAGCCGGTCTACAGAGTCGGTGGACAGACGCACTCTTTTGTCTTTGACAAAACCTCCAGTGGCACTGAATGTCCTTTCGGAAAGCACGCTAGATGAAGGGCAACCTAGTAGCTGCATGGCATATTGGCTAAGTTCTGGCCAGTGATCCAATCTCAGCACCCAGTAAGCCAGTGGATCATCTGCTGGAAAGGTATCCAGGTCTGCCCTTGCCCCTAGGTAGTCCTGCACCATATGGTGAAGACGCTGGCAATGGGTGCCTACATTTGACGTCCCTGGGCGTCGAGGACTAAAAAAATTTAAAGAAGCATCAGTCAAGTGGCCCTGGCCTTCACCACTATTCCTCTGATCACCCGCAGCCTCAGAAGCACGTGTGTCAGCACTTGGTAATCTACCAGTGCCTGGAAAGGTGTTACACAAGTGTCACTTTAGAGCGTCCTCAAGTTTTTTCATCCTGTGCTCCCTCTGTGTGGGCAGGATGAGCTCTGCAACTCGACCCTTGTATCGTGGATCAAGAAGGGTTGCCAACCAGTAATGATCCCTCTCCTTGATAGCATGAATCCTGGGGTCCTTTAGCAGGCTTTGCATCATTAGGGAGCCCATGCAGCGTAGGTTGGAGGTGGCATTAGCTTCTGAGTTTTCCTGGTCAATGAGGATGACCGTATCGTGCACTTCCTCCTCCCAGTCACGCACTAGCCCTTCTGTTTCTGGGCACACAAAACCCTCCCTTGAGGAATCCCCACCTTCAATGCCCCCACTACTTAAATATTCCTCCTCCGCCTCATCCTCCTCCTCTCTGATCTGAGTAGGACCCGCTGGAATGCTGTCAGTGGAAAGACTGGGGCCTTGAGAGCTAGGGAAGGCCTCCTCTTCCTCCCGCTGCTCTGCCTCAAGAGCCACATCTATAATTCCCTGCAGAGTGTGCTCCAGCAGGAACACTAAAGGAATTGTGTCACTGATGCATGCACTGTCCCTGCTCCCCATCCTCGTTGCCTCCTCAAATGGTGACAGTACAGTGCATGCGTCCTTGATCATCAGCCACTGCGGGGGGGGGGAAACAAGTTGACCTGAACCTGTCCTTGTGCCATACTCACACAGGTACTCGTTGATGGCCCTCTGCTGCTTGTGCAGATGCTGCAGCATTGCTAATGTCGAGTTCCACCTGATGGGCATGTCACAGATCAGACGGTTTGTGGGAAGGTGGAATTCTCTTTGAATTTCTGCCAGGCGAACGCTTGCTGGGAATGACCATCTGAAGTGGCTGCAGACTTTTCTGGCCTGGATGAGAAGCTCTGGCAGCCCTGGGTACTTGGTTAGGAAACGCTGTACCACCAGATTTAGGACGTGTGCTAGGCATGGTACATGCGTCACTTTACCCTTACGTAGGGTGGAGAGAAGGTTGCTGCCATTATCGCAGACAATCATTCCCAGCTCAAGCTGGCGTGGTGTTAACCATCTCTGCACCTGCCCCTGCAGAGCTGACAAAATTTCTGACCTGGTGTGGCTCCTGTCCCCTAAACAAACCAGCTCAAGCACAGTATGGCATCTTTTTGCTTGAGCCATTGCATAGACCCTGTCAGGCGTCAGTTTAACTGCCACTTTGCCAGAGACAGAGGAGGAGGAGGAGGAGGAAGAGGTGGTGGTGGTGGAGCAGACAGACCTCATACAAGCAGCTTTCTGGAGGCATGGTGGATGAACAAGCTCCAGCACAGAGCCCCGTCACTCCCAGCTGTGTTCAGAGTTACCCAGTGTGCCGTGAAGGAAATGTAATGACCCTGTCCATGCTTGCTGGACCACGTGTCTAAAGTCACATGCACCTTGCTGCTGACTGCCTTTCCCAATGACTGGATAACGTTGTCTTCCACGTGCTGGTATAGTGCTGGAATGGCCTTGGGTGAAAAGTAATGGCGTTTTGGAACCTGCCACTGTGGTACAGCACATTCAGCAAATTCATGGAAGGGAGCAGAGTCCACCAGCTGGAAAGGCAGCAGCTGCAATGCGAGTAATTTTGCTAAACTGGCATTTAGATGCTGTGCTTGGGGATGGTTGGGACTATATTTTTTCTTTCGCTGCAGCAGCTGCGGCAACGTAATCTGACTGCGTAAATCTTCAGCTACTGGGATGATGTCACATTGTGAGGAAGGACCTGGTACATCCATTACTGTAGCATCATCCCTGTCGGTGGAGGTTGTAGGCAATGACATGGCAGGACATACAGTGGGGGTAGAGACAGATGAGGAGGAGGAGGACCTATGCAAAGTTTTGCGCCAACGGGATGTGTGGCACTTGTTCATATGTCGCCTCAAGCACGTGGTACCCAAGTGTCCGGTATCTTTCCCACGCTTAAGCCTCATCTGACATAGATTACAAATAGCAACGCTGCGCTCTACTGCACAATTCTTAAAGAACTCCCAGACAACAGACTTCCTGCATGTGTTCTTTGAGACAACAGCGCTCTGCACCGGAGCAGCTCTGACATGTGATGCCTGGGACTGGCTAGTGCTACGGTTGGTCACAGAGGATGTTGTGCCTCGTGTTTGCTGTGCCTCCTCCTCCCCTCCTACTCACTTGATTCCTCTGTTCGATCTGGCACCCAGGTGGAGTCAGTGATCTCATCATCATTGTCATCTTCACCCCCTATCTCCTCGTCACTGGAGCCAACTTGGCAGTATGCTGCAGCTGCTGGGGCAACATGAGTGCCAGTTATTTGTGTGTCATCACTGGCACCCCCTTCCTCTAGGTTGATTATACTCCCTTGCTCAACCTCAGAGATTGAATCAGAGCACTGTACTTGCTGCGCATCCTCAAGCAGCATGTCACTCTCATTGTAGTCAAACAATTCAGCTGACTCCTCCGTGTGTGATAGCGAGGCTACGGCAGGAGTAGCTGTGGACATGGAGGCTGCATTAGATGCTTTGACAGATGAGGTGGACTGTAAAGCACTAGAAGCCTGGCTGGCAGAGGAATCGGAGGATGAGGATGGCCTGGTTAGCCAATCCACCAAGTCCTCTGTATGTTGCTGCTGCTTAAGACGGCCAGCACCAGTTGGAAAGGACAAGCGTGCCCCTGCAGAGGATGCACCACGTCCACCACGACCAGAGGCACAGCCTCCCGACACAGGGGCTGCTTGCCCTCTTATCTGTGTCTGGGAGCGTCTGCCTGTCCTTTTTGTTCTTTCAGACATGGTGAGTGATATATGGATTAATATATACAGAACTCTGATTCAACTCTGGTATAAAGATTTAAAGAACTCTGGTATAACTCAGTGAGACACCCTGATAGCTGGCAGCCAGTGACAAGAGACAAATCACCTCAATTCACAAATGTTTTGTAGAAATTAGTGAGCCCCAAAATACTGCATGGTACTGGATGTGTGACGAGACACAGATCACCTCAATTCCCAAATGTTTTGTAGAAATTTGTGACCCCCAAAATACTTGCTGGCAGTGACAAGAGACAGATCACCTCAATTCACAAATGTTTTGTAGAAATTAGTGAGCCCCGAAATACAGCGTGGTACTGGATGTGTGACGAGACACAGATCACCTCAATTCACAAATGTTTTGTAGAAATTAGTGAGCCCCAAAATAATGTGTGGTACTGGTTGTGTGACAAGACACAGATCACCTCAATTCACAAATGTTTTAAAGAAATTAGTGAGCCCCAAAATACTGCGTGGTGCTGGCTGTATGACAAGACACAGATCACCTCAATTCACAAATGTTTTAAAGAAATTAGTGAGCCCCAAAAAGATTTGCTGGCACAGTGACAAGACCCAGAAGATCACCTCAATTCACAAATGTTTTAAAGAAAGTTGTAAACCCCAAAAAAACTTGCTGGCAGAGTGACAAGACACACATCACCTAAATTCCCTGATATTTGGTAGAAATGAGACCCCCCAGATCCCCCCAGTAGCGTGGCAGACCGGCAGTAACAAGACACAACTATCTCCTTTGAAATCTCCTCTGAAATGCGTGCAGAATCGGCACGTGGAAACGTTATATAGTGTGCTGCGGGACTTAGCTCTGTGAGCCCATGATTGGGCAAAATTTGACCAATCAGGACTCTGAGCGGTGATTGGCATAGTGTTGAACCAGTCTTGCACCAGACCTGTGGTCAGGTGCAAGGCTGTAGCCAATTACGAGCTTCAGGCCAGTGGGAAAATGCATTGTGGTCCAATGTGGTCAAACATGCGGCGAACACCCGGAAATGTTTGGTGTTCGCGATCTCATCGAACAGGCCAAGTTCGGGTCGAACTCCGAACCCGAACCGCTCATCCCTAGTCACAATGGTGGGTCATGTAGTTACATTGTAATGGAAAGCGGCAGAATGAGTTATACAATGTAGTAAGTTTCTGAAGATGTGTTTGCGGGGCGGCTGCGTACACTACATCTCCGTAATCAATAGCCGGCATAAGCATTTGTTGTACAATCTGCTTTCTTACCGCGGGGCTCAGGCAGGATTTGTTTCTGTACAGGGCGCCGAGTTTGGGGTAAAGTTTAGATGAGAGTTTTTCGATGTAAGGGCCAAAGGATAGATTAGGGTCCAACCACATACCTAGATATTTGAGAGAAGTGACTGTGGTCAGCTTCCCATTTGATTTTGTCCCAACACATAAGTGGGGATTTTGCAATTTGTGTAGTTTAGGTTTTGTTCCAAAGAGCATCGTTACAGTTTTGTCATTATTTAAAAAAGTTTGTTGTGTTTGATCCACTTTTCTACCTCTGTGAATTGTTCTTGCAGCATGGCTTCCAGCTGCCGGAGATTTGGTTTGCTGGTATAGATTACAGTGTTGTCTGCATACATATGTACAGGTGAGGCTTTGCAAACGTTGGGCAGATCATTTATGAATATTGTGAATAGCAGGGGGCCGAGTATTGAGCCTTGGGGTACACCGCAAGTGACAGGGAGGGGGAGGGAGGAGCTGCCAGAAATTGACACATATTGTGATCGGTCGGATACATATGATTTTATTATTATTATTATTCTTTATTTATAAAGCGCCAGCATATTCCGCAGCGCTGTACAATAAGCACAGTATAGACAGGGTTACAATACATTGAACAACATTTGACAAACAGTACAGGAGGAGATGAGGGCCCTATTCCCGTAGGAACTCACAATCTGGGAGGGTTGGGGTTGGAAACAGGAGGAGAGGACTGTAAGGTTAGAGTGATTGATGGTTGCGTCAGTGAGTTGGTGGTAGGCTTCCCTAAATAGGAACGTTTTAAGGGAGCGTTTGAAGGAAGAGAAGTTAGGGGAAAGTCTGACAGTACGAGGGAGAGCGTTCCAGAGAGTGGGGGCTGCGCGTGAGAAATCCTGCAGTCTATCATGGGAAGAGGTGATGCGGTGAGAAGCTAGGCGCAGGTCACTGTTTGACCTTAGGGAGCGGGCTGGGGTGTATTTGGTGATTAGTGAGGACAGGTAGTGGGGAGCTGAGTTAGTGAGGGTTTTGTAGGTAAGGATAAGGATTTTGAACTTAATTCTGCAGTGGATGGGGAGCCAGTGAAGGGACTCGCAGAGGGGAGCGGCAGAGACAGAGCGGCGGGTGATTGAAACCAGGTTAGCGTGCGATTACCAATGCCAGAGTTTTTAAGTTTTTCTACTGTGTCAAAGGCCTTGGCAAAATCAAGGAAGATGGCTCCAGTTAGGTTTCCTTGTTCCATCCCAATTTGGATATCATTGCAGACTTTTAAAAGGGCGGTTGTAGTTGAGTGATTTGGACGAAAGCCGGATTGATCTGGGGTTAAGTAGTTCCAATATTGATAATAATCACGTAATTGTGTGTAGACGCATTTTTCCAAAATTTTGGACATTACAGGGAGCAACGATATCGGACGGTAGTTGGATACCAAAGTACTGTCACCACTTTTATGGATAGGTACCACTCTCGCAGTCATCCAGAGTTTGGGTATGTATCCAGTCGCCAGTCATTCATTGATTAGGGTTGCGACAGGATTTGCAATTGCCGGTGCACTGATTTTCAGCAGCATTGCTGGTTTGTCTTTCTTTGCTAGCCACAACAGTCAGATAAATGTTATTTTTCTTTGCAATTCAACACTATTATGACTACTTATATATAAGAAAATATGATCATCTTTCTGGGATATTCTGTTTGATGTAACAAAGCAGACATAGAAGTTCATACAAAATGATTTATTATTAGACTATTTTTACGTTTCTGATTTTTTTCGTTCCATTTCGGATCATTTCTACTGAGCCCCGCCGGTGTCATGCAAAATATTTTTTTTTCACGTGCGCACGAGTTAGCAGCGCACAAGATAGTTGTTTCGTGTTTGCGCAGAGATTGCCGTCCAAGCCGTCCTGGCTAGGGGGTGGGGATGCAGCTGTTCTACGCCGGCTGCAGATCTGCTCCTCCCTGACCCGAGTTTTAAATCATTAAGTAATTAACAGAGCAGTGATTATTGATGAGATTGTCTGTGGCTTAGTGTGTTAATGCTCTTGCTTTGTTAAGAGAATGCCAAGAGTACAAATCATAACAGCACATGTATTTTTTTATCACATTTACCTGTGCCTTTTTATACCTCCCAGAGCAAGCACATTAATAATGATGATAATAATTTTATATCACACTTTGTCTATCATGGCGTGGCTCTTCACATTCTAGATAAACATCTTACTTCCTGGACTGCTATCCCAGACTGACCCTTGATGCTTTAATGGGGTTCTCTCCTCTTTCTTTTGTAGCCACGCTTTAAAATGCTTTCCCTCGCCATCAGCTACTCCAGAAAACTGTGAGATCAAGTGACCAGTTTCTAGATGTTCTATAAAAATAAATAATTAGCTTATCAACAGTGTATTTAATGGACTACAGTGAATAACACACAACTTTTAGATATTTTCCTTAAGTTAACCTCTTTCCCCAGGAGGTCCAAATCAAATATGCCATCTTCCCTAATTTGTTGACCTTATATCTAAGACAGTGGTGGATGGTAAAATTTTATGTTGGTGGGGCGCCAGCCTGGAAAGATTTATATTTTTAAATGTGAATAGGAATATGTCTATGGCTAACTCCAAAACATGGGTATGATCAAATATAAACCTCCTATTAAGAGGTAAATACAATGGCCATACAATCAATAAAATATTATTCAGTATTAAAAGATCTAAAAATGAAAAAAAGAGATTTTATTTTAATTTGCTAAAAAAAAACAACCCGAACACTAACCCTACCTACAGTATTTTATTCTGAGTATACAAAACTTCAGTGCATGAAAGAAAAAAATCCTGTTTACTATTGCTATTTAGCACATTAAGTCAAACGTGGCTGTGCATTTTCTGTTATTAAGGGGTTAAGGCAGACACCTGGTGTGTGAAGCAGATAAAATCTTCATTCAAGCCTCAGATGAGCTTGCTTTGGTTGGGTTTGTTTGACGCCCATGAATGTGCAAATAGCCAGCAGTAGGGGGATTGATAACAGCGGTCGTCCTTGATTGCCAAGATGTCCCATAGAGCAAATATAAGATTTCTGGACTCTGGTCAAAGACAAATAATCAAGTTATCGTTTTTTGTTTACTCTGTCTGGCAACAGTTGAGACCATGACACTACTTAAAAGGGACAAAACACATTTTATCAGTCAGGCACTTGTTAAATGACAAAAAAAAAACACAAAAATTATATAGTTTAATTTTCTTAATTTCTTTATTACAAAAACAAAAACGGTAGGGTGCTGTTTCATCCGATGACCCGACTGGACGAGCCACCACTGATCTTAAATAAAAAAACATGCACCAAGTGTGCAGATTGTGGTGCAAATAATAAGTTCAGTCATTGAAAACTTGTTAAGAGCACATACAACTTCACATCTTGAAATAATATTCCTCTCACATCATACATTGGCCTTTAGAAATGATAATGGGGATTATTTTTTCTTACAGCCAATGTATACATTAAACAATGTAAAAAAGGTAAGACCATATTGTAGTATTTTAGCCTCAAAGGCACGCAATGTATTGCACTCAACCTTTAAAACATAGTTATCACATATAACAATGTATGCACTGCTGAAATGTCCTCCACTGTACAGTTATTTTACTTTTTTAGTCGCGTTCTACGACAGATTGGAGACATTCATTATTGCAAATCGGTGTTAAAATTTATACTATAGGGTTAAATCACCTCCTGACCACTTCTGCACCCAATGGGCCACATTACAATCTTGACGCAAATGTTTGCGCCGGCATAAGTAATTTTTAACGCGTGGGGTAAAACCATTTGCGCTGACTCCGAATTAAATACCCGAATTAAATACTCAGTGCTACAACCGCGCGGAATTGTGTACCGCGTGTGAGCCTCCGCGAACTTTGCGTTAGCTTACTATACTTTGCGCCTCCTATACTTAACATTGTGAGCACAAAGTGTTAATCAGCGTTAGGATTACAAAGTTCTAACGCCGATTAACGTCTGGCCGCGGTTATCCAAAAGTTAACCAGAGCCAGGACTTGGTGCTAACGGATTCTGCTGGTGCAGAACCCGTTAACACCAGCCAAAAAAATAACAAAATGAATCGTATACTCACCTCCTGTCCCGCAGCAAGGACCGCGGCTCTGTCCATCTCCTCAGTTTGGCGGGAGCAGGGAAAGACTGGGGGCAAGGTGAGATCTGGCAAGAGCCGGCGTCTTCTTCAATGGAGTCCTTCCATTGAAAGGATGCACGCAGCTGCGCTTAACGCTGCCGCGCTCATCCCGGAGGTTTACGCGCGGTAACAATGCAGGCAGCATTTTTTGCACCTGCATTGTAATCTAGCGGTAAAACGGGCAAGTTAGGGGAAACTGCGAGCATAGTTTTTGGTCCCTAGTGCCCCCATTTTACCGCTAGGATCGTAACTTAGCCCAATTTGTTTTTTAGATACTCTCAAAACTTATCTGGAATTCAGTACATGGTTGCTTCTGCAATCCTCTGGACATGGGATGCTGTTGCTTCCTGCAAGCTGCAGCATGTCACATGACCTGTGGGGCTGGAAACTACAGAAAGCATTCACCCAGTCCAAAGGCTTTCAATATGAGCACATTGAGAGGCATTGGAAGTGGCTCGGTCATAAAATGGATCTCACTTCCTGGTATTGACACATCTGTGCCACATATCAGAGACACAGCATTTGGCAGGTATCCATTGAGGCACTAGACACTTTCTGGATTAGGGATCCTGTGAGAAACATAGCAAATTCCCTTTAGTATTCCTCAAAACTGCAGGTTCCTACGCTGTTGTCTTGCAGTTATGAGTCTGGAGGCTAGATTCAAGCAGGTAGGCTACAGTTGGATAGTACTGATGCAGGTGTCAGTAGTGGCCTATATTTTCTAGTCTCCTGCGAGTGAGCTTCTATTGGGCTTCCATTACCTGAGACTGCAGGTCAGCCTTTTCCAAAAGGCCTTAGAAATCCTCCATCACCTTTGGAGGTCGGAAGCAGTCAGTTTACCGGAACTGAGACATGCCCCCTCCAGAGTCTGTCCTCTTTAAGGGCATTCGGAGCCTCACCACAGAGGAGTTGGACAGTGATGTCTCTCTGCAGCAGTATCTTAGTGCCACTCCCCCTTGTCCAGCTGCAAGAGACACTTGAATATCTATCTGGGAGAATGCAGCTCTCCACTTCACTTGATGGTAAAGG
Source organism: Leptobrachium leishanense (assembly GCA_009667805.1). NCBI lineage: Eukaryota > Metazoa > Chordata > Amphibia > Anura > Megophryidae > Leptobrachium > Leptobrachium leishanense. The sequence goes on along the minus strand of CM019064.1, from coordinate 108,311,467 downwards.
AATTGATCCTGTGGAAGTTCATTATACAAATGGACAATAATCAATTTCAGACATACAAAAGGTAACCAATACAAAATGTATTTCACTTAAATTGTCCATGAAATGTAAGTCAGAATTAAAGGCAAAACATTTCCTAAATTAATCAATCAGTAACGAGAAATAGTAAAAGTCAAAATTGACAGACGATAAGATGTGATCAATTGTATCACTGATGTAATCAAAATGATGCAGTATGATTATGTACCTGTAGAGCCAGTTCAAAGACATGTAAATTGATTATGCCTTTCAATACGTAGCACAAACATTAAAGCTTATGTGGAAGCCGACAGTGATTGGACACATAATTTGTCAGAGGCTCCTCTAAGTTTGTCAGATGAATATCATGAATACATTTGATGTAATTTGCCATGCGCATTATGATTCTCTATGCCGATCAGACATTTTACAGCAGTTAAACCGAGGCCCATTTTTTTAATATACAAAGTACCTTTACTCCACACAATGAAGAAATGCTAAGTCAATGCAGTAAAATAACACATATCATTTGTTGTACAGTATACCTGTAATGTAAGCATTCAAAACTAACTTCATTGTTTTTTGGCATTTATACCTCATTTTCGTCGCCAACTTTTTCCAATTGTACCAAAACGTAGAGCAAAGTGATTCACAGTATCATGCACTTTGAAGCATTCACTGACCTATATTCACTGTTTCTTGAAGTTTTTAAAATATAGAGGGCCCTATTCCCAAGTGAATGCTACCTGTAGCAGTCGGGTGAGTAAGCGTTAACATCAGGATAAGTGACTTTAACGCATGCGACCCATATTACATTTCTAACACTAATCATGAAAACAATTTATTAGCCCATCAGTGATTGCGTGAGCTTAATGTATCTTAAGCATCCCATACTTAACATTGGGAGTGCAAACAGTAATTAGCGTTAGGATGCGTAAGGTATTACAAATCCTAATGCTAATTACCGCACCGAAAATTTTACCATCATCTAGAAGCTGGTGCTAACTGATTCAGCTTTTGCAGAATCAGTTAGCACCAGCTAAAGCCCCAATAAATCAAATACTTACCTCTCATCCCATGGCGATAATGGCGGTCTGATCTGCTGCTACATGCCACCGGGAGCAGTAGTGAGTCCGAGATCACATAGGACTTGCGGCCTGGCAGTGCAACCCTCCATGGAGTCCTATGGACTGCAGGAGGTGATACTCGCGGCGGTGCTACCGCAAATGTATCACCTAGGGTAGCACATTGTTCTGGGGCAAGGTGCCGAGATAGCGCCTGCTCTGGAATCTCACACTAAAACGGGGACACTACAGGAAAACCTGCAGGCGCAGGTTTTTTCTCTATTAGCATTCTAGTATGAACATAAGAATATGGCCCAGAGAGTTGAGAGTTCCTGCAGGTAAATCTATGAGGGGAAAACTGCAACAATTACTAAAAATGAAAAAGTTAACCCACCCACCATATGAGCCTTGTGAGGCAGAAGCAAAAGCAGATAAAACGTTCAGGGTTATCCAAAGAGATTCGAAAAGTCACCGCACGTTCGGTGACTTTTCGTTCTCTTCAATTCGGTTCCTTTTGCCGATTGCTGAATACACCGCAGGGTCACCGAAATGCAAACAGCACAGGGCCCCCGAATTCCAGGGAAAAGCTGCCGCAAACCTGATGAAAACTAACCGCAAAACCCACCGAATGCACGCAGAAAACAAGCAAAAACATCTGGATTAACCTTCGAAAAACCGAACAGGAGCCGAACAGGAGCCGAATCACACAGAGCCGAAGCAGCTGTGACGCAGAGGGAGGTGAATAAATTAGCAAAACCATTTGTATGAATCTCGGAAAATTAAACGCTGTTTGCAAAGAAACTACTGAGCGAAAATGTCTGAAATTTTCACAGGAGGTCCAGGGAATGATAATAAAGAGGGCTGTTACAAAAAAAATAAGTAAACTGAAAAAAAAAAAAAAAAATCAGACTTAAAAAAAAAAAAATCTGAAAAATGCTTAAAGTATCCTAAAAAATCTATAAATAAAGAGACTTTTTGCTGCAGAATTTTATAATGAACGGTTTATTAGATATTGAATTAAAAACGGGAATATTTTTAACATTGAAGCCTATGGGATTCGCCTGAATAAACTTGCCGAATGAAACCACCGAATGGCAGGGCATTAGCGGAACCTTTCACTGCTGGTTTGTGTTCTCTGAATAGCCGAAGCTGTGCTTTTTCATGGGGATTTCTCTGCCCTCGAACAGGCACCGTATGTTCAGGCAATTCGCCAGGATTTGGCGAATTGCCTGCTCTCTGGATAGCCGAATGGTCAGGAAAGGTAACCGAACGCTGATTTTCAGCGTTCGGTTACCTTTCTCAAGCAATTCGGATCTCTTTGGATAACCCTGATTGTGTTGAATGTATCTTCCCATTGTCCTGTTACTGGATCTGTTGATAGTATCTGAAAAGTATTCATGAACGGGGGTTGTCCCTCAACGGTTTTTATCTGTGTGTTTCAAAAAACAGTCTATCTTGCTTTGCAGTCAAACACTAGTCGTACCTGGTGATTTTAGGGAGGATTTGGGGCTGTGGATGCTGGATTTTGCATTCAAGCAGGGAGAAAGCTAAAGACTGACAGAGGCACACAGTTGTTGTGCCAGGCAGTCTGTCACAACAAATATAAAACATTTCTGAAGGAATGACTCTGAATACAGATACGGAGAGAAAGTTAAAATATAAAAATGGAGATACAAGGTGTGGGTTGTTAAATGTGGGAAGGGTAAAACAAACCCTTATGGTGGATTTTATGTTGTAAGAGAAGCAAAAGGAATTGGAATATGACATACATATGTAGATGCATGTGGACTGGTGCTTTCTGGATTTACTTGGAGATGTAGGTCAGTTTCCATACAGAGCAGTGAATGTTAAATGGTGAATAAAGATAATAATAACGTTGACATAATTTTCTGTGGATTGAGGATTAGTCAGAAGATGAAGGAGGAAAATTAAGAATATATTTAACATTAATTATGCAAAAACATGTTCACACATACTGTTGAAATACAAATGATAAAATGATTCAAAGTTTATGTTTAAGAGATTACAAATAATTTTAAACAGAGCATAAGATAAATCAATTCCACCCTCTACGTGCTCTGTATCAGTATGTGCGTGGAAAATCATTATTGTTATTGCCATCATTATTATAATTGTTATTGTCAGCGCCAACAGTTTCAGCAGCGCTTTACAATAACCAAAGAGAACAAGACACAAATAAGCATAAAATGGAGACAAGAGGTGTAGTGGACCCTGCTCATAGGAGTTTACAATCTAGAAAGATTGTGTGGAGGAACACATCCCTCTCATTAGGTCATTAGGATCACAAGTGCCAGTGGTTCAGAAATGGTGGGGGTGATGGAAGTGGCCTCTATCATGACTTGTGACTAGGTGAGGAGAGGGATGAGTTATATCAAATGCTAATGCTATGTAAATACTGATTAATGGAGGTTTGAGATTGCAGTTTAAAACTGTTATGAGAGCCCAGGTCAACTATTTTCCCTCGGCCGCCGTGGTTCGTTCTCCTCCGCCAGTTCCCAGATTCTCCCCTCAGCAAGCAGCGTTGAATCAATGTCAGTTCTTAATTTCTCCCAATAAAGCAGATGACACTGGTCATATTGGGTTAAGCAGACTCACTGGCCATTTCAGCAGGCCTGTTTTTATTTAGAACAGAATCAGATAAGAACAGTTAACATCCCAGTCCACTCAGACATCCCGGCACTGCAGTTTTCCCTGCTCTCCATCAGGTCTTCTCAGAGTGTATGCTCTTGAGCAGGGGCCTCTCTGATACTGTTGTATATGTTTAACTTGTATGTATATTGGTTATTCTGTATCTCCCATTGTACAGTGATATGGAACTTAGTGGCACCTTACAAATAATTGTAACTGCAGTCATGCAGAGCAAGGGTCTGCAATCCGGGCCCCTACGGTGTCACAGCCTATGATAGCACAGGCCCCTATGGTGTCACAGTCCAAAAAGCGCTCAGATCCGCATGCAGGGGCTAGAGTGGCAGCATGTGGCATGAAGATGATGCAATTCCAATGGGCTCTCTCAGAATGATGCCGGCTGCACAGGTTGATGACATCATTATTCAAGGCCAGTTCGCAGGCTCTAAATTGACTATACCTGCACCTGTGATCCTTTCCTCCCAATTGGACTCAGAGGAGGACCAGTCCACACATGAAGCTTCTTCCCTATCACCACTCCCTATGAATACCAAGCACTCCCCTCCTCAGTGCTTGGTTATTCAGATACTCTAGTAAAATGAATGCATTTTTTCGAGAAAGCAGAAACGCTAATACTGACGTAGAGAGTGTGCTGCGGCGGCATAGCGGCTTGTGTGCGTGATTAGGAGTTGTCAGACGCTGCTAATGTTCAGCCTACATAATGTTCAGATGCAAAAAGTGTTTTATTGATGATCTAAAAAATCATGTGCGAAAATGCGCGTCGTCTGACCGTTTTCGCGCATTCCGTGAAAAAGTACATCAATGCGTTTGGACGACTATTTGACGGTCGCTGCGAATAATGCGTTTGTTTGACCCTAGCCTTAACTGTAAAGAAAAATAAATGCAAATAAACTTTGGGGTGGCCGTTTCGTCACACTAACCTTCTCTATTAAAGACTTTAAAAATGATAAGCTTACAAGTGACTTACAGTGTAACATTATGTATGTGTCCATCTATTCATAAAATAACAAAAAATGTTTTTCAATATATTTAACCCATAGTGGAATTATTTACAGTCACTCTTCTTCGCAACCTTTGTATATTTTGTCTGCAATAGAAAAGATGCACAAGAATCTAAATTCTTAAATGTATCTGCATTATTGAATATTTAATGATATTCAATATTCAATACTTTTGTTTTTTGTGCAACTAAAAAATTATAAAAATTTCACAGGAGTATACGTAATAAACATTACATGGCTCATTCATAATGACATTCAAAATAATTATTTAATGATCAATGGCTAAATCACGTACCATGTACCAACTATTACCAATTCAAATACAGCATAGTTATTTATACTTTTTTAAATTGTGGATTTTCTTAGGTTCATGCAACTAAATGTCATTTTGATATTCACAGGAAACCATTATATCCCACATTTATTTTATATTCATAGTCTTTCAATAAAGTCTGAGTATGGAGAAATCATCAGAATTATATGGCCAGGGATAGTAATAATTATTAGAAAGCTTCTCATATAAAAATTATCTTTTATCTTGACAAAATACTGGCAAATCACATTTTTGTGAAGGTGATCCATTAACATGCTACTTTACATCTATATCAATTAATCCTAATTGGTTGAAAGCATTAGAGTTTCCGTGTAGTGAAACTGAACATTAGAAACCTGCATTAACCATTGCTATAGAAATTTTCTTACATTAGTGCTGTATAGATTAAAAGAGAAACCTTTTATTTACTGCAACCTGAATATGTTTGACCGAAATAATATGGAATATTTGTTCTGAGAAATCATTATATTAATTTGTTTTTATTATTAAGACAGCGTCATTTGGGAAAAGTTATAAAAAGTTTATAAGAAACATATTTGCAGTTAAAAGTAATACTAAAAGTAATAAAATAATTATCAAATGTTTATATACAATGTCATTTTCAGCACTACGCACAACTCTATATTAGTTCAGTTTACCACAATCAAAGGGGTTATTCAGAGAGCACCTAAATTTCAGCAAAATTTTTGATGCTCTCTCCTTTGGCGCACTTTGGCACCCTTAATTTGCCGACCCTGTGGTGAATTCAGCACTCACTGCAGGGTCCCGGAAGAGCGCCGAAACGATGCACTGAACGCCGCCAACAACCCAGCTGAAAGCAGCCACAAACCACCAAACAACCACTGAATGAATTGAATAACCGCTGAATCGATCTGAAACAAAATGCTGACTCGATCGATAAACCACCGACCGCATCCTCAAACCACTGAAAAACCACTAAAAAAATCGATCTAAAAACCTGCTGAAAAACCACTGAATCAATCCCAGGACATACTTGAAAACAAGAGAAATCTCAATGTATCCTTCCTGGTAAATTACTTTATAAATAAATCTGCCGAACGCATCTGAAAAAAGCCGACCAGCCGCCAAACAGGATTAAAAAAAATAAATTTTAAAAGGCGTTTTTAAAAAAACTAGTGCATGAAAATGCATGGAAATAATATATAAGGTCCTATGAATAACAATAATAAGGTCTGTTACAGAATATAAAAACCACCATGTAAAAAAAAGATTAAAAAATTTCACCGAAAATATTTGCTGCAAATTAAAAGAATAAATGGCTGATTATGTAAATATTTCATAAAAACAGGGGATTTTTTTTACATTGAAACCTGTGAGATTCACCTGCTTAAACATGTCGATTGAAGCCACCAAAAATCAGGGCATTTTGACAACTTTTCGGTGCAGATCGGTGTTCTATAACTAGATTAACCATTACTTCTCTATGGGGAATTTCACTGTCACCGAAAGTCACCTTATTTCACTGGCAACTTTTCAATATATATATATATTTTTTTAGAAAGTATTTTACCAGGAAGGATACATTGAGATTTCTCTCATTTATAAGTATGTCCTGGGTGGCGAGTATGTACCGTTAGGTGTCTTGCCCAAGGACACTTACTGGAGAGGTGCTCTTGCCAGGATTCGAATCGCCAGCTTTCTGAATAGCCCAATGGCCCCAAAAATGCACTGTACAGAAAAATTCAACATTCAGTGCAATTCAGTGGCCAATTTGTGGCTCTTTGAATAACCATCAAGTTCAAAAGCCTGTGTCATAATAGAGGTAACCTGATCTGGATATATCCTGGTGAAGTGCAGACAAATTTTGCTTATTGCAAACAAAATTCTTTTTTTTTTTTGAGAAAGGATTTTACCAGGAAGGATACATTGAGATTTATCTCATTTTCAAGTATGTCCTAGGTGGCGAGTGTGTACCATTAGGTGTCTTGCCCAAGGACACTTACTGGAGAGGTACTCGTCGGGATCGAACCCATGACTCACAGGCTCTCTCCACGCAGAGCAGTGATGTTACCTCTACTCCACCTAGCTGCTATTTGCCTAAGGGCTCTAGTGTAGACTCTGCCCTCTCCAGCGGTGCCTCTCTTTTTTTTTCTATGTTTAGCCATTGGGAGGGAGAAGGATTCAAAGACCTCCCCCCTCCCCTTTCAGATTCCCCCTTGCAGGCTCCGCGGGGCACCTGAAAATGTCATTGCGACGGCTGGGGCCAATAAAACCATCGAGCTGGCTTCCAGGAAGCCAGACCAAAGTGAGACCCCAGCCAGAGAGGTGAGTTTAGGGAGAGAGAGGGGGGAGGTTAAAGGGCCATGATGTACATAGTACATCCTTGGTCTTTAAGGGGAATTTTCCCCAGGACTTACTATGTACGTCAATGGTCCTTATGGGGTTAATTATCTCCTGCCGGTAAGTTTACGGAAAGCCGATTGGTAGTGAATCTACCAATGCGTTATATACTACCTGGCAATGTTTAGCATTGTTGAACCCACAATAAACCTTACTGAACCAAATAGGGAAATTCAAAGAGCAGCAGGCAAAGTTTCATTTGATTCTCCCTTTCTGGATGGTTGAAGTTAATCATGCTTGCAATAAAGGTGAATTCCGCTGGTGTTTGCAAAGATTCTAAACAATGGTAGTTAGTGAATAACCTCCTTTGTGTTTAACAGTTATGAAAGTTGTTAATATAAGGCCGAGTTCTTCCCAGATCAAATGAACTTTGCTGGCTCTTATAGGTTTAATATTGACTGGAGATTTGAAGTTAAAGCTGTGAATGCTGATATTCCAGTAGTGTTGCTGAGTTGGTAGAGTTGTTAATATCTTAGTAATGTTGCTGAGATGGCCACTGTAATGAATTCCCTAGATCATAATTATTGGATTTTTTTTAACAGACAATTATAACTCAAGAGTGAGCTTGGTGCAATTGTAAATAAACATCATAATCCTGTTATCCAAGCAAAATTACACAACAGCACAGCTATTTATATGGCTAAAAACATCCAACTATTGTAACTTCTCAATTTTTTTTGTTTATATAGTAATGCAAGTTTATTATATAAAGGTTATAGCATAAATGATGATTATTGTTATCTTTTACAGAGTATCAACAAATTATGCAATCTTTTAGAAATACAGAAAAATTAAATGAAACAGAAAAAATGAAAAATATTTTTCAGAGTTGATGAGAGGCCTTTTTGTGATTTTTTTATGGATGACAAAATTCATGCATGGGTACACATCAAAGTGTATGCAAGAGATATCTGCGTAACAATGCAAACCACAATACTGATATAAAAGCAGGATAAGGGGGTGGATGGGGGGGGGGGAAGAGTCATTCAGCTCAGGTCAATTTAGGACTTAGGGGCAGCTACAGAGAGAACATTGCCTGGCAGTCCACTGCTTTTTAACCACTTGGCTGCTATGGACGCGCTCAGCGCGTCCAGCCAAGTGGTTCTCCTGTGCTATGGACGCGCTGAGCGCATCCATGCACAGGAGGCAGCAATCCGCCAGGACATAGCGCAAGGACGCCAGTCCTGGAGTTAACCCCTAGCTGCCAGCTTTGGTGGAGATAGGGGGTTCCAATGAACCCTCTATCTCCCGATCCGTGGCAGCTAGGGGTTAATGTTTATTATATCTTTGGATCAGCCAGAGCATGGTCTTTCCAACGATACCAAACATGACCATGAAAAAAAGTTTTTTTTAAAAAATAAAAATAAAAAAATATTCATAAAAAAATTCTAAAAAAAAGAAAAACAATTTTTTTTGTTTTTGTTTTGTTAATGCAGCAATATTGTTCCCATTTCAGTTATAATGTGAACAATGATGCTGCACTAACGATTTTTGTATGTGGTGCGTTTGTTAAAAATAGCGACATTTTCCCCAAAAAAAAATTTAACGAGTCCCCATTTCTAATTTTTTTAACAAGCGCACCCCATACAAATATAACCGTAAACGCTTGCATGTTGAAATGGGGAAAAAAAAAAACACTTTACACATAGTAAATTATTCAAAATTCATATTTTATTGCATTTTGTGTTATAATCTACAGACAGGACATGACGTATACATATAATAATGACATATTATGAATCTGCCGAAAAGAACGATATATAATATGTCTGGGTCATATATTAAAATATGGCTTCAAAACGCGGTTAAACATGATGAGCGAAAGCGGTAAAAATGACCTCAGCACAGAGGTGTGAAAAGATTCAGCAGTCAAAGGGTTAAAGGATTCTTCAATTTAGTGAAGTTGAGGTTGTAGGATGAAAAACTAATTAGAGAATTCAACTTTTTTGTACCTTTTATAGTAAAAGCCAAATACTCGAAACAGAAAGGATATAGTGATTAGTCCTATTTAAACCTACAGTATGTTCAATAATTAAACCTAATAATAAATATATTTACATTGTATTTACATCTGCCGAGGTTACTATAGTTCTGACGTCCATCCAGGACAAGATGGGGAAAAGTCCATTAGAGACATTTCCCATCTAGTTTTAAAAAAAATATTAGCATCTCAGGTGTTATGCCCATGATGCTAAAACTTTAGGGGCAACTCCTGGAGCCCAAATGCTAGCAAAATTTGTTTGCAACATAAAAATGTTGTTTGCAATGATATAGCACACAGTCCCAGATTGTGTTAACTTGATCTTGGGCTGCTGTGTCTGCTACTGCCGATCATGTATACGAGGGGAATAAAAGACTGAGAAGCAATCCTTATTTGTACAAATATTCATGCATATGTACTTGCACTCTTTGGGCACTATTACGATGTGAATGCTAAAACTGGTTCGCTAGGGAGAAAAACCTGCGCCTGCAGGTTTTTCCTTTGCATCCCCATTTTAGCGTGATACCAATGCCTGCATCATAATCTGGCGCTAAGCCCCGGGTTGCGCGCGACAGCCCTTTGCACCGCCGTGAGTATCCCCCCAATGGAATCCATAGGACTCCATTGAGGCTGACGCTGCCTGTAGGTCGGCGTAGTGATCTGCAGAGGGAGACTGGGGGATTTTTTCCCACAGTCTCTCCCTGCGGCAAGAGGAGACAGTTGGAGCTGCCGTTCCCACCGCGGGATGGAAGGTGAGTATGCAATTTATTTGGGGGGGGTTTGGTTGGTGCTGACGGCTTCTGCAGCAGCGGTACCGTTAACCACAGCCTAGACCTGGTGCTAACGGTCAGGTTAACCGCAGACGGATGGTAATTAGCGTTAGTATTACAATATGCTAACGCTAGTTAACTCTTTGCGCTCCCCATGTTAAGCATATGGAACACAAAGTACAGTAAGGTCACGATGAAAAGCGCAAGATCCAAATCACTAATGGGTTTTTACCCTATTAGCGTTTGGATTGTATTATGGGGTGTGATTATGTGTAATGTGGATCTATGTGATGTATGTGTGATGACACGCAAATGAACCTGCTCCTGCACTAATATCTTCTCTATCTCTATCTCTCTATTCTCACCAAAACCACCAACCACCCAGGACGCTGTAACTGCCTGAAAATAGAACAGACACAGTCACAGACTGACTGTGGCAGGTGCAATTTATTACCGTGAGATAGGCTGAATTGCGAAAAACAACAGCGTGCAGAAAGATTTTTGTGTGAGACGGTAATGCGCGTGCATTTGGGCGTGTCCTATTTGCGCGAGCAATTGATCGGCGGTAGAAAAAAGCCACGAGGATTGTATTTCCAGCAGTGATTTGCGCGTGCAAAAATTTTTGCTTTGCGCTAGGCTTTTTGCACGAAGATTGTAATTTAGTCCCTGCTGTAGAATACAGCATTTTCGGAATCTTACAACATAAGTGATTAAATAAACGAAAAGTAATTAATTGTAATTTTAATATACACTTTTCTCTGAGAAATCTGCAACTCATCTACTAGACTATTCCACTGTTTGAGCAGAAAGGATATGCATATTCAACATATAATCAATTAAGTTATTTTTGTAAGCTAAATTAATTCTAATATTCTTTAAAATGTTTAACTGAAAAATGAGAATTTTTAAATAATAAAATCATATGCCATTTGTGGCAAATTAAATGATTAATGAAAGTCTTGCTTAAAATTACATCTCCAAAAATACCATTTCCTTCCAATGAATTTAAATTCTACAAGACATCTTACAAATTAACCCAATGAAGGTAATGTATATTTATCTCACTATATGATTCAGAAATTAAATATTCGTTTCTAGTAAAAATCTTAACCTTTTGAGGAATGCTGCAATAAATTCAGTTTTCCCTGTAGAAGTTTTTTTTTTAAATGTAATTAGCACTTGCAAGGATTAATCTCTAATTTAATCTGCTATATTAATAGATCCGTGAAAATTTATCCTGAAATCAAATAGTTTCAACTAAAATTATAATTCTTAACTCATTCCTTCCTCACCCAATGAGTATGTGGTTTAGATTTAAATTTTATCATTTTTGAAGTGTCCGGAACGTGGAGATGGTACCTGGGTGGCACCTGGATGGCAGGGGTATGAGCCCAGGATGCAGTGTCTTGCACTGATAAGCAGGTGGGAAGGGGTAGGGAGGATGATGTGGAAATAAACTGACCGGATGATTCTCAGAAGGATGATGGTGGAGTTGCAGGAAACATAAATAATAAACAGGAACAGATGGTTATAGCAGAGCAGCGGGTTAGCAGCACCTCACTCTCTCCAGCACAAGAGCTGTAATGAACCAGCAATGTTAATTGTGGGGCAGAGCCCTTTATTTTGTGAGTCACGTGTGTTGTTTGTGAGTTAACTGTTGCATTGCTGGATGCTGATAGTGAATGCTGGTTACAGGGCAGGAACAGTACATTGAAGTGTACCACCAGGGGGGGGTTCCAGAATGGCTACAGCCAGGGATCCTTCCTGACACCGAGAAATTTGAAGATGGTTTTGGAGTAGACAACACAATACCATTATAAGAAATTTCCAGGAATAATTATATAGCTCGTCCTGAATTTAGCTGTTATAATACTTTTACATAACCCCTTCACTACCATTATCGAGATATCTCGGGTTTCAAATACACCATCTGGTGCCACGATATAGAGATATCTCTATATGCTGTTCTGCAGCCCAAAAGCAAATGAAATTCATTTTCTGCAAAAAAATTAATTTGCTTTTGGGCTACAGAAGGTGCCCCTAAAGTTTTAGCCCTGTGGGCATAATGCACAAAGAGTTAAAACTGTATAAGATCAACAAACTAAATGGCGGAGGGCATTCAGCAAGCTGATACAGTGATGCAGTAAAAAAACGAAATGGCAACCGTAACTCAATTTGGTTCAGTAGATGGTGCCATCTAGTGGCCAAATATGTTTGTACAGCAAATAAAATCATTGGGAGTATTTTTAAATTTCTTTAAAGAGTAGCATTAATTAAAAATTATTTTTCAAAAAAGTCACTGGTTCCTAACAATGGTTCTTTGGAAAATCACTTGGTAGTGAAGGGGTTAACAAGAAAGAAGAAAAAAAAAAAAGGACCACACATGTGTACATTCTAACTATAAGCCATAGAAGAATGTTCCACCATGTCCCATTGGCATTAACAATAAAAAGTCACTCCATGTCTTGTATCAGGGGTTTGGGTCGAAATCACTACAACCAGGTTCCCTAATGCCAACATCCTGACGGCCAACTTCCAGACAGAATATGTGCCGGACATTCCAAGTTCCCTACACAGACAACTCCCTGGTGGACAACTTCCAGACATCCAAAATCCCAGGGGCAAACCCTAACACCTTAACCTTAACCCTAACTCCCGAAGCCTAAACCTAGCCCCCTAACTCTTTAACCCTAACCCCCTTACCCTAACTCCTTAACCCTAACCCCCTTACCCTAACTCCCTAACTCCCTAAACCTAGCCCTAACCCTAACTCCCCAAACCTAGCCCTAGCCCTAGTCCTAACCCTAACTCCCTATCCCTAATGCCACTTGTTCTGTCTGGAATTTGGCCGTCGGGATGTTGGCATTAGGGAACCTGGCTGTAGGTATTTTGTCCGGCACCCCTTGTACCAGTACACTATGTACTACAACAGAATCTGAAGTAATGATTCATTAGTTACATAATTCAGGCATAGTAAATATAATCCCAGAAAATTTAGGGCTTTAACCCCTTCACTACCAAGATGTTTTCCATAAATCCACTGCCAGGACTCAGTAGATTTACAGAAAACAAATTTGCATTATATATGCATTGAAATTGTACTTCAAATATCCAAAGCAAAGTTTTAAATGTATGCATTATTCGACAGGCAGATTGCACCACCTGCTGGCCAAATAGAACATGGACATCTCCATAGTACTGCTTGTGATCCATTTTTTTTCCTTGAAAGAAAAAAGAAGTCCAAGCTGTTCAAACAGTTTTGGCACCTTGGATAACTTTGGCAGCACCTTCCGAAGACTATTGGCAAGCACAAGCTAAAAAAATACTTTGCATTGCTCCAGTATTAACCCACATCTAGTATAATTGATACCGGGGCACCAGCAGTTGCCTTGCTGATTGAGTATACTGGATCTTGGCACTGAAGGGAGTAATAAGAAAAAATCGTATCCTTAACTACTCCACCTCACCTGAAATCTAAATTTTGATCGTACCCTAGTACATATTTAAGTCAGGGATGTCAAACTCTAATTTGTGATATCCTACAGTGCCAATAAATCTTTGAATGCAATAGATGGCTAGGAAATCATGGGAGTTGCAGTTCAGCAATAACTGGGGTGGAGTAAGACATACCTGATTTAACCCTTTCGCTGCTGAGGCTTTTCCCGCCCCTATGCTGAGGTCATTTTTACCTGTTTTGCGCATCATGTTTAAACGTGTTTTGAAGGCTTATTTTAGTATATGACCCAGACATATTATATATCGTTCTTTCCGTCAGACTCAGTAGATTCATAATATGTCATTATTATATGTATACGTTATGTCATGTCTGTATATTATAACAAAAAATGCAATAAAATATGTATTTTCAATAATTTACAATGTGTAAAGTGTTTTTTTCCACATTTTAACATGCGAGCAATTGCGGTTATATTTTGTATGGGGTGCGCTTGTTAAAAAAATTAGAGATGGGGTCTCGTTACATTTTTTTTTGGGGAAAATGACACTATTTTTAACAAACGCACCGCATACAAAAATCGTTAGTGCAGCATCATTGTTCACATTATAATTGAAATGGGAACAATATTGCTGCATTAACAAACAAAAAAAAATTAAAAAAAAGTGTTTATTTTTTTTTATTTTATTTTTTTTTTTTTTTTTTTTTTAATTTGTATTTTTCCTTTTTTTTTTTTTTTACAAAAATTTTCACTTTCATGTTTGGTATCGTTGGAACGGCCATGCTCTGGCCGATCCAACGATACCAAAATTTAACCCCTAGCTGCCACGGATCGGGAGATAGGGAGTTCATTGGAACTCCCTATCTCCACAGTTGGTGGCAGTTAGGGGTTAAGTCTAGGACTGGCGTCATCGTGCTACGCACGATGACGCCAGTCCTCTGGGGGAGTTCCCGGAGGCTTGGCCGACATCCAAGATGTCAGCCAGCTCCGGGAAAGGATCGCGAACCGGCGCTTTTCAGCGCCGATTCGCGATCCAGCTCCCCAGGGGTTAATGCCAGGCATCATTTGGAAGGGCAGGCTGTGCCCTTCCAAATGATGCCTGGGTTAACCCCCTGTGCGCCGCCGATCGGGAGGGAGAGAGGTCCGAAGGACCTCCCCCCTCCCTTTCAGGCGCCTCCTCCGCACATGCGGGGGGCGCCTGAATTAGGTGTCATCACGCCCCCGCGATGACACCTAATTCTGGCGGCTGCTGGTCCAGATGCCGGGCTGACATCCAGGATGTCAGCCCGCACCGGAGGGGCCAGCGATCGGCCGGAACCCGGCCGAACGCTGACCCCGATGGGAGGACGCGCTCAGCGCGTCCTCCGCATACCAGCGGGACTGCTGAGGACGCGCTGAGCGCGTCCTCAGCAGTGAAGTGGTTAAGTCATATACTGTGTTGTACAGTCTATTATACTATGAAATTGTAATTGAATAGGCTGCTTCCCCCAGCAGTTCCCTCATCCTATAACCTCCAATCTAGGACCTGCACCTTATTGCAGTAACACAATACAAAAAAAAAGTGATCGATCCTCATTTTCTTACAGAGCACCACAATTATGTAATAACCTCCCAGACGCCATCAAATCCAGCTGGGTGGAGTAGAGGTAACATCACTGCTCTGCACGGAGAGAGCCTGTGGAGTCATTCGGTTCGATCCCAGCGAGCAACCTCTCCAGTAAGTGTCCTTTGGCAAGACACCTAACGGTACATACTCGCCACCCAGGACATACTTGAAAACATGAGAAATCTCAATGTATCCTTCCTGGTAAAATACTTTCTAAAAAAAAAAAAATCTTACCCCAGTCTTAACCCCTTAGTGACAGGGCAGTTTTACACAAATCCGTCCTTTAGTGACCGCTGCTGTTTTTACGTTTCTGCGCTGTTAGTGTTTAGGTCAAATTTTCCTCTTACTCAATTATTCAATCCACACATATTATACACCTTTTTCCCGCCATTAAATGGACTTTCTAGAAATACCATTATTTCCATCATATCCAATAATTTACTATAAAAAAAAATATGAAATATGATGAAAAAATGGTAAAAACACACTTTTTCGTAATTTAATCCCCAAAATCTACAACCACCAATAAAGACCCTGGCTAAATAGTTTCAAAATTTTGTCCCGAGAATAGAAATACCCAATTTTTACATGTTTTTGCTTTTTAACCCTTTCACTGCTGAGCCAGTTCACCTATGTGCGCTGCTCTCATTCTGACCATTTTGTGCTAATTATTTTGAGATGACAGCCTAGGTCCTATTTAATTAAACCCCCCCCCCCCAGACAAAAAAACGTAAAAAAATTTTTTTAATTTTGTTTATTATTTTTTTTATTAACTTTTTCTTTAAATTTTTTTTTAAACCAAACCTGGTCATGTTTGGTATCATGATCAGGCCTTTCAAATGATGTCAAATATGACCATCTAGCTGCCATGGATCGGGAGATAAGGGGATCGTAAGGATCCCCCTATCTCTACATGGCAGCTAGATGGTTAACTGGCCCACTGACATCCTCACACATATGGTGAGGTTGTCAGTGGGTGGGGGGGACCTAGAGGCTTGGCTGACATCCAAGATGTCAGCCCCCCTCCAGGTTCGAATCGCAATTTGGCGCCAATTAGCGCCGAAATGCGATTCGGCGGCAAAAAGGTTAATGCCAGCGGTGCAAAAAGGTTAAAGACTCTCCCCTTTTCAGCGGTGCAAAAAGCATCTCCCTAGCTTCAATGGTTGGGGAGATAGAGGGCTCCGAAGGAGCCCCCCCTCCCCTCCATTGATTTGCATGGGGATGCCTGCTGATGACGTCACCACGCAGCGTGGCGACGTCATCAACCTCGCCTGCCCATGTAAATCACATGGGCAGGCTTCCTCCCTGCCAGATCGCCGAGGGATCCAGCGAGGGAGGTAAGTATCTGGCGGGAGGGGGATTAGGCGCCGCTGACGTACCCTGTACGTCCGCGGGTCTAAGGGAGACCCGTGGACAGGACGTACAGGGTACGTTAGCGGTCCTTAAGGGGTTAAGGCACTCAATAGCTCCCTATTAACATACCTCAATATGGAATGCACCTGTAATCATGCAACATAGTGACTATATTACTTACATATTTATTTTCTGTGATAATCTGTATACTGTATTTGTGTTGTTTTTCTAATATCTTGCATTTATTACTTGTATTACTGTACCTACTGTAAAAATTCAATGTTTCTTGAACCAAAGACATACTTAAAAATGAGAGAAATCTCAATGTATCCTTCCTGGTAAAATACTTTATAAATAAATAACTTATCTGCCTCTGGGCCGAGGAGAAAGATTGTTGACCTAAGTGATTGTAATAGTTGGGTAATGGGTGGGTTTATCCAGCTAGCATTTAGGAAAGGTGATTGGGTTATGAGAGAAAAAGTTGTGTTTTTTAAATTTTAAGACACTTTCCAAAAAGTAAAACTTGCTGTTAGAAAATTTGAATTTGTGATGAAAATATTTGGGATAAAAAGTGAGGTAAGTGTTAAGCTTAAGGGGGTGGAATGATACAAAGGATGTGACAGATTATAATAATACAGTGATAATAAAAAAATGGAACTACAGGCATATCGTATATTTTTGTCAGTCTGGGCAAGACAATCTATGAAAAGTGACACATTGTTAATGAGTAAAATTGTAATTTATCATCCCATATAGCCCTTATGTGGTACAAACGTATTACCTTATGTCCACTCGTATAATAATAATAATAATAATACTGATATAACAGCCTTCTCTACTTTTTATTTATAAGTTTATATTTAACTTAGTGTTACTCTCCCATTTGTATTCTTCGTTTTCTTAATGCTATTTCAAGTTAAAACTTTCAAATAAAGGATTAAAGAAATGATCTTATGAATGTAGACAAGTAAATCACAATGCACTATATCAAATTAAATCTTCAATTAAATATATAAATACATTATGTTGAAGGTTTTAATTATTTTTGAATACCACATTTCCATTATATTAAAATCAACAGAGTGGAGTCACAAATAGACAAATCTCATAGAGTTTGGTTCTGTGCGACTGTGGATGGGTGAAACCCCAACTATTATTTTCAAATCACCTAAGGCAAAAAAACTAGACAATTAAACTAGGCTAATGCTTATCTACTCATTGACATTTAATAAAGAAAAACTTCACCATAATTAGTAATTTACATTAAAATTGCAGTCAAACAGTCACAATCTGAGATTTTGGTCACTGATTTCTATATATAATCTCTTCGGTATCAATAGTGAGTATATTCAGTCTTCAAAAGCACCTACTGGTACCTCCCTGATTGACTACACTCAATGTGGTTTAACTCTGGAGCGATGCAAAGCAATTTCATTTTGCAAACAAATGGTATCCAGAATGGACATGACAGCCAATGTGTTGAAATTATTTTAAATGTTTTGAGAACAGTTTTTCCTGCATGGAACCATGAATCTCAAACTATAATATAATAGTAGTAGCACTTTTTGGCCAGGAGAGGAAGCCCTCTGCCTGTCAAAAAGGGCTTACCTAAAGTGAACATATACAGAGGGACACTTTATATATTTACTGTGGGAGTATTGAAATAACCTATGGTTTTGGTTCAAGTGGTTAATATGACCGACCAAACAGTAATTATCAGAGAATGTCTTCAAGTACAAAGTTGCCCTTGTTCTTGTCTCTAGCTGTGTGCTTCATGGGCTGAAAACATGGCAATTACTTACAGTTTTCTGGCATTTGTAAGTTTACTTGTTTCTAGTAATAAACACTCACCAGCCACTTTTATTATGTACACCTGTTCAATTGTTTGTCAACACAAATTGCTAATCAGCCAATCACATGGCAGTAAGTCAGTGCACTCAGGCATCTAGAAGTGGTGAAGACAACTTGCTGAATTTCAAAACAAGCATCATAATCGGGAAGAAAGGGGATTTGAGTGACTTTGAACGTGGCATGGTTGTTGATGCCAGATGGGCTGGTCTGAATATTCCAAAAACCGCTGATCTACTGGAATTTTTAAGCACAGCCATCTCTAGTTTACAGAGAAGGGTCTGGAAAAAGAGAAAATATCCAGTGAGTGGCAGTTGTGTGTGTGAAAATGCCTTGTTGATGTTAGAGGTCAGATGAGAATGAGCAGACTGGTTCAAAATGTTTGAAAGGCAACAGTAACTCAAATAACCACTCGTTGTAACCAAGTTATGCAGAATACCATCTCTGAATTCATAACACGTCAAACCTTGAAACAGATGGGCTACAGCAGCAGCAGACCACACCTGGTGCCACTCCTGTCAGTTAAGATCAGGAAACTGATGCTACAATTCACAAAGGCTCACCAAAATTGGCCAATAGAAGAATGGAAAAAACGTTGCCTGGTCTGATGAGTCTCAATTTCAGCTGCAACATTCAGATTGTAGGGTCAAAATTTTGAGTAAACAGCATGAAAGCATGGATCCATCCTTTCTTGTATTAACGGTTCAGACTGGTGGTGGGGGATATTTTCTTGGCACGCTTTGGGCCCTTAGTCCCCTTAGTACCTATTGAGCAATGTTTAAATGCCACAACCTACCTAAGTATTGTTGCTTAACATGTCCATCCTTTTATGGCCACAGTGTACCATTCTTCTGTTGGCTCCTTCCAGCAGGATAATGCACCATGTCTCAAAGCACAAATCTTCTCAAACTGGTTTCTTGAATATGGCAATAAGTTCACTGTACTCCAATGGCATCCACAGGCACCAGTTCTCAATCAAATAGAGCACCTTTGGAATGTGGTGGAATGGGAGATTCGCATAATGGATGTGCAGCCGTCAAATCTGCAGCAACTGCGTGATACTATCATGTCAATATGGACCAAAATCTATGAAGAATATTTCCAACACCTTGTTGAATCTGTCCCATGAAGAATTAAGAAAGTACTGAAGACAAAAAGGGGTCCAAACCGGTACTAGCAAGACGTACCTAATAAAGTGGCCCATGAGTGTATAACTTTGTTTCAGCATGGTTCCAGCTCATTAATTCCCTGGTGCATATGTAGCTTTTGATATAATATTATCTTTTTTTTAATATTTTTTTTTCTTAATCATGGGTGTTTATCATAACTGGATTGATACCACCTTCTTCCCATACATATTATTCTCTGTCTATCTTCACCATCACTAACTTCTGACTCCTGTCCTTGTATTTATTTATTTGCTAGCTTCCATATGAAATGATGTCTTGGGATTTGTATTGATTTGTCACAACAATTTGAGGCACTGAGTTTATCACCAAGCCTGACACATATGCAGAGTGTTTTTTCAGTAAATCAAAAAGGATCACGGTGATAGAGCTATTATTCAATTAGCCACCTGTTTCTTCTCCTACTGCTCCCTTTGACAAGTGGAAAAAAAACAAAACCTAAAAAAACAATGAGATCAACCAAACAATCTCAGAGCGGAAATGAAAGGAGATATCCACGAGGCAGAGCTATCACAAGCTTTGACAGAATGCGTTTTTAGAATTGGTCAAAGTAAACTGTAAGAACAGAAAATATTTTGGTCCTAATACAAAGTGTGAATATATTCTTAATCCATGCGTTATCTTTGAGGTCATTTTAAGACAAAAGAAAGGAATGCACTTTGAAAATGTCCTCATTAATTATTTTTATATTCCTCTTTCTCAGACAAACTATGAAGAGTTTAATGATGTAACGCTTGGATGTTACGAACATTCAGTTCAAACCACAGAATGATATTAATTGCAGCACTCAAATACATAGCTGGCCATGGGCCTGGGCTGTGAATATCCCTGGTGTGTTATTTACAAGACTTGGCTGACCTTGAACCAATATCACCCAGTCTCTAACCTGATTTGGTCTGCCACCAGAGGACCTGATATTTCTATCTCCCTCCTGTATTGTCCTCTGCTATTTGCTTCATATCCAGATACATTCTTTGGTGTTGTCAAATGCGACTATGATCATCTTGAACCTCACCCATGGGATATTTAAGTGGACATATATTTCTACTTACAAAAGCAAAATGTGCTGTGTTTCTATATATGCAATCATGCAATCTACTGTGTCATTAGTTTTCAAATTTATATTGGTCATGCTATTTCTCGATCATCATGGACATTCTGCATCTGCATTAGATTCTCTCCCCGTAGGAATGACAACTTTTTTCTGTATACCTTTAACACCGTGTCCTTGGGCAAGACACCTAAGGCTGGGGTCAGGCGAACGCAGTGCGAACTTGCGTTTAGCCGCACTTTATTACGGCCGTGGTAGCAGCAAATGACGTCCAACGCAGGCCCACACACGAAGTACGGCCACACGAAAGTTCGGCTGCGCAACGCAAGCGACAAACTAACGCATTTTTGCAAGAGCATCGAACCGCTAGTACAGACGTACAGAGTGCGCTGCGTCCGCATAGCGGCGTGTGTGCCTATTAGGAGACGTCAGACGCTGCTCATGTCCGGCCAACATAACGTCCAGACACCCAAAGTTTCCTGGTTTGGATCCGCAAAAAATAACGGCCGAAATTGCGCATCGTATGACCGCTATCGCGTCTTCCGTGAAAAAATGCTTTCGGACGCATTGACGCACTTTTTGACGGTAGACGTGAAAAATGCATTCGTCTGACCCTAGCCTAATGGTACATACTCGCCACCCAGGACATACTTGAAACCAAGAGAAATCTCAATGTATCCTTCCTGGTAAAATACTTTCTAAAAAAAAAGGAAAAACATATGAAGTGAGTGGTGGGTTATTTAACAATATTTGGATGTATGTTTGGTGGAATGTTCTGAACTTGGTGAGCTATACATATTCATATATATATCCAGCAAGATTTCATTGAACACACTAAGGTGATATTTATAAAAAATAATAATCTTTATTACATAAAAATTACAAATACAAAAACTGACGTTTCTTCTCTCTCCCTTGACAAAAGAGCCGACACATTTGTCTTTTCCTGAGACTGAGATCATTCAACCTTGAAAATGGCTCCAGAGAGAGCCGAAACGTTTGTCCACTTTTAAATGTATTAAATTAACTTTTTGTTTTATTTTTTTATCAAGTGCGGCCATCTTCTGTAATATATATATATATATATATATATATATATATATATATACTAAACAGCAGGAAGGTTGCACTCAACCTAAATTAGCAACAACAGCGGGTGCATCTAAGACATTAAATACAAAATACCAGGAAAGAGCACTCCATATCAATGACCACCTTATTATCATATTCTGTAGCAAAAAAAAGCACAAAGGTGTTCAAAGAACCTGACTGAGGGAATAAATGATGGGGATTCAGTTCACAAAGTATGATCATAGTTTGCTTAAACCTGTCACAAACGTCAATGTACCCCATCGTTGACAGGTCCTATCTAACTTGTTCAAAGCTACACTTACAGGATCAACTCACCCTGGAGCTCCCCAACAGGTCTAGGCCTGCGTGAGCATTAACATTTGCTGCGGTGTTTCCTGCATATTACAATCCAAACTCAAACGGGTTAAGTAACCATTTGGGTTTGGTGCCTTGCGCTTTTCAGCGCGAGGTTACTGTCCTTTGTGCTCCCTATACTTAGCATGGGGAGCGCAAAGTGTTAATCAGCTTTAGTATTACAATCTACTAGTGCTGATTAATGTCTGGCTGTGGTTAGCAAAAGGTTATCCACAGCCAGGGCTTGGTGTTAACGGATTCTGCAGAAGCGGAATCCGTTAACACCAGCCTAAAAAATAAAAAAATTAATCGCATACTCACCCTCTGTCCCGCCGCGAGGACCGCTGCTCCAACCGCCTCCTCCATACGGCAGGAGCAGGGAAAGACTGGGGGAAAAAGTCCCCCCAGTCTCTCCCTGCGTTTCGCTACGCTGACCGGCCAGATCTCGCGAGTCGAGATCTGGCTGGTCATGTGACTGGCAGGGGGAACTTAATGGAGTCCTATGGACTCCTCGAGTGGATGCTCGCGGCTGCGCTCAGCGCTGCCACGAGCATCCCGGATTTTACCATGCGGTAACAATGCAGGCAGCATTTTTTGCGCCTGCATTGTAATCCAGCGTTAAAACGCGGGCGCAAGGGGGAAAACTGCAGACGCAGTTTTTCCTCCCTTGTGCCCGCGTTTTAACGCTAGGATTGTAATCTGGCTTATATGTATATAGGAAGGTTGCACTCAACCTAAACTAGCAACAATAGCCGGTGCATCTAAGACATTTAATACAAAATACCAGGAAAGAGCACTCCATTTTACATATATATACTGTATATATATATATATATATATATATCTGTACAAAAACTTTCTGTAATAATTGTGGTTTTGAAAAATTTTCTATTCTCTCCACGAAGTTGTTTAACTTTAACTTTGCTTTTAATCTAGTCTTATTATGTTTTGCTATTATTTTTCTCTGTGCCCTAGTTGTGTGACTGATTGTATAATGGCGTGTGATTTTAAATCCTCTAAAGGTCATGGTTATAAATCATTTTCATAGCTGTTGAATCATGATATTGGTTAAAACCCAAAATAATGAGATTGATGGGAATCATGATGATAATGATGATGATGGAATTAGAAATGCGTACCTATTGTGAAATCCATCCTTCCAGTTTAAAGTTTTCAATGGTTTTCAGTTTGATAAAGTGTAAATTCCTTTTTTATAAAGACCACTGAACAAAGCTTCAACGAGGTAGAAAAATGAAACAGATAAATCAAAAGAAGTGCAGATAACTGAACAGCAATTAAGCATTAGTGAAATGTTTTAATATATTGATTGAAATAACAAAATATACAAATATTTGGAAAAGAGACAGATACAAAAGGTGTGAAAGTTAGATACAAGCCTAGCTATTGTATATATTTAACCTTTTTCTCCACCAGGCACTGTAAGACAAATAAATACACAGAAAAGGAGAATATGATCTGTGTCTAATCACTGATTCAAGTCACCACTGAAACAAGGGGGTAATCTATTACAAACTCTTATAAAACAAAAAAGGTCCCCTAGTTGGATAAGCCGCCTAGGAACTACAACAGCTTTTTAAATACAATGTATGCAAAAGGTAGCACTAACCATTTCATAAAATCAAAATGTTATTTTTACTCGTATAAAATCTATATTTGGATACTAATTAGTTCCAAAGAAGCTTGTGAAAATTAGCTCTCAGTATTGGACACAACTAGTCACCAATGACGGCCAGATAAAAACAAACCCACAAACTCACACACTCCACAAAAATCTTAAACAAAAACGTGTAAATGGATTGCACAAGAGATGCTAGATGCATAACCCCTCAAAACCACAGGTGAGGGGGACAGTATGTTTTTCATTCATCGTATCAACACATAAGTGTAGTGTTGGCTGTATAACTCCAATACCTTAACACAAATACATGTAAAAAGGTTTGCCTAAGGCTAGGGTCAGACGAAAGCAATTTTCCCCGCGAACATGAAAAAGTGCGTCCGAACGCATTGACGTATTTTTTCACGGAATGCGCAAAAACGGTCAGACGACGCTCATTTTCGGGCGTGATTTTGTACGGATCGTCAATAAAACTCTTTTTGCATCTGGACGTTATGTAGGCTGGACAATAGCAGCGTCTGACATCTCCTAATCACGCAAACACGCCGCTATGCCGCCGCAGCGCACTCAGTATGTCAGTGCTAGCGGTTCAGCGTTCTCAAAAAAATGCGTTCAAATTCCACTTGCGTTTTACGGCCGGACTTTTGTGCGGCCGTACATCGTATATTGGCCGTCATTGCCCGTCATCTGCTGCTAGTGCGGCCGAAATTATGTGCGCCAGAACGCACGTTAAAAGTGCGCTGGTCTGACCCAAGCCTAAATGCGAAAAAGAGAGATGTATAAATCAAAAAAGTGCTAATGCATATGATTTACCTGGAAACTAATGTCACCGCCGGTATACAATGTGGCTCACATAATAAACCTATCCATACCAAAACAGGTGACCACTGTGTTAACATCTCAAATGTAGGGTAGACTGCATTAAGCTTTGCCCAAGAAATCCACTATCCTGTATCCACTATCCCTAGGGTGAGTTGCAATACATTCTATACTCGTGAAATCCACTGTCCTTAAACTCACATTTAAAAAGTGGTCAGGATGTGTAGCATGTTCCCTTAATGTTACCATTTTTCAATACTTGGTATTGTGAGATAGTCTCACCAAAGTCTATGGGCTCTATTACATTCTCTGTGCAAAAATGTGCGCGTGTGCAAAAATGCATTAACGCGAGGGGAAAAACCCTTTGCGCTCACCGTCAAATTGCGACATTCGTGCATACGACATTAACATCTAACGTGAGTTACCCTGCGAGAGCAAAAGTTTGTGCGCGCTTCCCGTACTTAACATTGTGAGCGCAAATGCGTTCGTGTGCTGGTACGTGGCTGGTATTACAATCGATGCGCAACTTTTTACGAACGACGTTTGCAAGCATAATTTTAACGTCTTTGGAAAGCTGGTGGTAACTGCAATTCTGAACGTTCTGGCCGAAACAAAATACACCAGCACGAAAAAAAAATACAGCACAGTATAGTTACACATTCTACACATACCCAAACAATAAAATTGAGAGGTTGTGCGTGTTTTTTTTATTGCTACATCATATATACTCAGATTGATTTTGGCAGGCGCAAAAACTGAATGGGAGCCAATTGTGGTTCTTAATTCTGATTGGCTGAATCGCGTGAAAAAACAGTCTGCCCACTGATTTCTGCGCGCAGAGTTAATTTGCGCTAGTTTTTGCACGTCTTTTTTACGCGCAATATTTTTGGACGGATGAAAAAATGTGCTCGGATCGTAATACCTGCGTTAATTTACGCGGGTTAACGTTTAACGCTGAGCGCTGCGCATACGAATTTGCGCGGAGAATGTAATAGAGCCCTATATTTTTTAAATGTAGACATCCAACATTGTTTTTAATATACGGACCCAAAGTTTCGGTGTTCCTTATAGCCCCTAAAAGTGGAACACCACCTATTAAGCTATCAGAAGCACATTGCCCTAGAGCCAGACCGAGGAGCTCTAGCCTAGAGAATTATCTCACTTGACCACGCTGAGGATGGTGCTATCCCTTTAATCGGCACAGAGCACCATATACAGAGCCAATTGTATATAGGCTATGGAACACGTGAGTAGCCACTTAATAGCATATTGTTATTCATTTTGTACAGGCTGTTTTGCACTATTGTCATTGTCTTCCTTTTTTTGAGATTTTATGAAAAACAGGCCAACCCAGCATATAAGTATTAATTAATTTATTTATATACACGCAAAAAAGTTTTTGCCACACTTGTCAAGATCCTCTGCACTATCATTCTTCGTGTCTCCCTTTTCTGGTTTTGAGAGATGCTGATGCTGAGGACGGCATGGATCCTGTACTGGAATAATGAGGACCAAGTCGATTGACCTTTTGAGTATCTTCTCATTTTATTGGATACTGAATGCGCTACTGCACTTGGTTGAACATTTTTTGGCTTACCACTGAACACTGCTGCACTTTATTGGCTGTTGCTTGTTGAGCAGTCCTTTGTGTGTATTTGGACTCTATATGCACTATTGCACTTAGCCAATCCTGCATTATTGCAGGGATTAAGCGGCAATAAGCACTACTGCACTTTTATTGTACTATTTGCACAAACTTTTATTGTTTATATGCACTGAGTTATATTGATGCGCTATAAGGGGTTTCTATTATATCTTTGTTCCTTATTTGGCACAAATTTTGGTTGTTTTTTTTGTGCTTGTCACTTATCCTCTGGGCAGCATCATACTATTTATTAGTTTTTCATTGTACCATTTAATATCTCTAATAACGTAAACCCAATTTGAATTTGGCACCTACACTGTATGATATATACATATATACCTTTTTGTTCTTTCTTACCTGGTCTCCTTTCATTCGTGTCTTCCTGGAGGACAAAAAACTTTGCTACGTAACACCTTCTTGTGTGCTCCTAGTACTCTCTGCAAATGCGGCGAGGCTCCTCAATGATCCCCCCCTCACCCTCTGACCATACCTTATCCCACTTTCTCACCACTGCCTCACTGGGCACCCCATAACCCCTATTCTGCTTGAGTTTGCATACCCCTACTATTAATGTACTTGTTTGGTTTAGACAGGGACCCACCACCCCGGTTTCTGTGGCCTTACTTAGATCATTACAGTTATACCCGTCTATTTGACGCCCTGTGCCAGCCCCCTGCCCCTGGCAGCCTTGCAGCTGCTGAACAGGAAGGAAGGAGGGAGGCGCCTGCCCTGCAGCACATTTAAAATCCGGTCTTCACTAAGCCCCTTGGACAGCTCCCCCCCAGGCCACCAGCAACTCCAGGCAGGTAGGCGACACTGTGTGACACCAGAGCAGCATAACCAACACACACATTGAACGGTTACTGTGGGTACGGGGAGAGGATGACTGGGGGTACTTGAATAGAGAGAGATTGACTGGGGGTACTGGGAGAAAGTGGGGGTACTTTGAGAGAGAAAGAGTGACTGGGGTAATGGGAGAGAGTGACTGGAGGTACTTGCAGAGAGAGAGTGACTGGGGGTACTGGGAGAGAAAGAGTGACTGGGGTACTTGGAGAGAGAGTGACTGGGGTTTCTGGGAGAAAGTGGGGGTACTGCGAGAGAGTGACTGGAGGGTACTGGGAGAGAAAGTGTAAGGAGCATCACCGCCTGCATCATAAAAAGCCTAAACCTGGCACCGCCTCGTAGTGATGAGACTCATAGCAGTCTTCTCAGGACTCTCCTGCCTATCCAAAACTCAGGTGTTGCCTAATTAACTTAATGCTCCTAGCATAAAACCAAGTCGCTCCTAACAGACAATGCTTCCACATTGTCTTGGGAATCTTCAAGCTGCAAGGAGCTACCCCTGTTCACACCATAATTGCATGAATTGGGATTCTCCTTATACCCCGCTGGATCTCCTATTTCAAGCCTACAGGATATTATTTACAGACTTCTTGGATACCTTATTTTTACAAAGCTGTGCATTACTTCAAGTCTTCTGGATATTATTGGAAACTTCCTGGATCTCCTACGTTTACTCCACCTGGATTACAAGGACTTGCCTATACAATAACTGATCAACAGAGTGCATTCTGAGGACTCAGAAATATACTCATTTCCTTAAGGATATTCTCCTCTCCTATTCCCATTGTTTTTGTCTACAGTTCCTCCTATATTTTAGTATGTTCTGCCTTAGCCTATTATCCCTTCCTATGTATAGCTTAATGCTACTCATCTATTAATATTGTTCTTTCCTTTCTATTGCCTTCTATCCGAACTGTAACCTGCATATATATACTGTATGTATAATTTATATTCTCTATCGACCTCTCTCCAATACCATTACCTACAACCTGCATATGTAATCTGTTTCTCTTTCCTGCTCCACAGCTCCCCCTCTCTCTGTGTGTGAATATATATACTGTATAAGCCGGTCAATACTCTACTTGTAGAAGGGAATCAGGGTGTGTCACCATGCCCACAGGTTGGGGGGGCGCACAATTCTTGCCTTGCCCCTGGCACTGACAACCCATGCTATGCCGCTGCCGATACCTCAACAGATACTGGAAGCCAGCGCTGGCTTTCCAGCCAGTGTCTGAGGGGCAGGCGCAGCTGGCAGAGTACTCTAACATACAAATAATTAAATACAGTCAGGTCCAGAAATATTGGGACATCGACACAATTCTATCATCTTTGGCTCTATACACCACCACAATGGAGTTGGAATGAAACAAACACAATGTGCTTTAACTGCAGACTGTCAGCTTTAATTTGAGGGTATGTACATCCAACTCAGGTGAACGGTGTAGGACTTACAGCAGTTTGCAGATGTGCCTCCCACTTGTTAAGGGACATTCTTGCGGCATTTTCCCTTCAGTTTTGTCTTCAGCAAGTGAAATGCATGCTCAATGGGATTCAGGTCAGGTGATTGACTTGGCCATTGCATAAAATTCCACTTCTGTCCCTTCAAAAATTCTTTGGTTGCTTTTGCAGTATGCTTTGAGTCATTGTCCATCTGCACTGTGAAGCGCCGTCCAATGAGCTCTGCAGCATTTGGCTGAATGTGAGCAGATAATATTGCCCGAAACACTTCAGAATTCATCCTGCTGCTTTTGTCAGCAGTCACATCATCAATAAATACAAGAGAACCAGTTCCATTGGCAGTCATACATGCCCACGCCATGACACTACCACCACCATGCTTCACTGATGAGGTGGTATGCTTAGGATCATGAGCAGTTCCTTTCCTTCTCCATACTCTTCTCTTTCCATCACTCTGGTACAAGTTGATCTTGGTCTCATCTGTCCATAGGATCTTGTTCCAGAACTGTGAAGGCTTTGTTAGGTGTTGTTTGGCAAACTCTAATCTGGACTTCTTGTTTTTGAGGCTCACCAATGGTTTACATCTTGTGGTGAACCCTCTGTAATTACTCTGGTGAAGTCTTCTCTTGATTTTTGACTTTGACACACATACACCTACCTCCTGGAGAGTGTTCTTGATCTGGCCAACTGTTGTGAAGGTGGTTTCTTCACCAGGGAAAGAATTCTTCTTTCATCCACCACAGTTGTTTTCCGTGGTCTCCCAAGTCTTGTGGTGTTGCTGAGCTCACCGGTGCGTTCCTTCTTTTTGAGAATGTTCCAAACAGTTGTTTTGGCCACACCTAATGTTCTAGCTATCTCTCTTATGGGTTTGTTTTGTTTCTTCAGCCTAATGATGGCTTGCTTCACTGATAGTGAAGGCTCTTTGGATCTCATCTTGAGAGTTGACAGCAACAGATTCCAAATGCAAATAGCACACTTGAAATTAACTCTGAGCCTTTTATCTGCACATTGTAATTGGGGTAATGAGGGAATATCACACACCTGGCCATGGAACAGCTGAGAAGCCAATTGTCCCATTACTTTTGGTCCCTTAACAAGTGGGAGGCACATCTGCAAACTTCTGTAAGTCATACACCGTTCACCTGAGTTGGATGTACATACCCTCAAATTAAAGCTGACAGTCTGCAGTTAAAGCACATTGTGTTTGTTTCATTCCAACTCCATTGTGGTGGTTTATAGAGCCAAAGATGTTAGAATTGTGTCGATGTCCCAATATTTCTGGACCTGATTGTATATAAGTCCCAATAAGTTGCCTCAATCAGCCAGCCAACAAAGCAGTCATGCCCAGTGCATAATTCCAAGGAAATATATAGAAATGCAAGAAAACGGAATGCACTTAGGGTCTTCAATAAAATACAAAAAACTTTAATGAATCATCATTTAAAAAATAGCCTGTGTACTTGCCCGAGCAAGCACACAGGCTATTTTTTAAATGATGATTCATTAAAGTTTTTTGTATTTCATTGAAGACTAGGGATGAGCTGTTCGGTTCGATCGGTTCGGAGTTCGATTCGAACATCGCCTGTTCGCATGTGCACGAACTACGAACATTTCCGCGTGTTCGCCGCATGTTCGCCCACAATGCACCACAATGGACCACAATGCACTTTTCCACTGGCCTGAAGCTTGTAATTGGCTACAGCCTTGCACCTGACCACAGGTCAGGTGCAAGACAGGCTCAAGACTATGCCAATCATGGCTCAGAGTCCTGATTGGGTAAATTTTGCCCAATCATGGGCTCATAGAGCTAAGTCCCGCAGCACACTATATAAGGCTTCACACAGCGCTTCAGCACGTGTTTGAGAGGAGATTGTTCTTGTGTTCGTGTGTGTTCTCACTGCCAGTCTGCCACCAGCTACTGGGGGGTCTCATTTCTACAAAATATCTGGGAATTGTTCTAATCTGTGTGTTCTCACTGCCACCAAGTATTATGGGCTCAGTAATTTCTACAAAATATCTGGGAATTGTTCTAATCTGTGTGTTCTCACTGGCTGCCACCAAGTATTTTGGGGGGTCAGTAATTTCTACAAAATATTTGGGAATTGTTATAATCATGTGTTCTCACTGGCTGCCACCAAGTATTTTGGGGAGTCAGTAATTTCTACAAAATATTTGGGAATTGAGGTAATCTGTGTCTTGTCACTGCCACCCATCAGGGGGTCTCACTGATTTATAGGAGGTTTCTGGGAATTGTAATCTGTGTCTTGCCACTGGCTGCCAGCTATCAGGGTGTCTCACTGAGTTATACCAGAGTTCTGGAAATCTTTAATCTTTATACCAGAGTTGAATCAGAGTTCTGTAGCATATCAACAATTTTTATAACAGAGTTGAATCAGAGTTCTGTATATATTTAATCTATATATCACTCACCATGTCAGAAAAACTAAAAAGGACAGGCAGACGCTCCCCGGCACAGATAAGAGGGCAAGTAGCCTCTGTGTCGGGAGGCTGTGCCTCTGGTTCATCATGGACGTGGTGCATCCTCTGCAGGGGCACGCTTGTCCTTTCTAACTGGTGCTGGCCATCTTAAGCAGCAGCATCAGTGACACAATTCCTTTAGTGTTCCTGGTGGAGCACACTGCGGGGAATTATAGATGTGGCTCTAGAGGCAGAGCAGCGGGAGGAAGAGGAGGCCTTCCCTAGCTCTGCAGTCATTCTGCAGACAGCATTCCAGCGGGTCCTCCTCAGATCAGACAGGAGGAGGATGAGGAGGAGGAGAAATATTTAAGTAGTAGGGGCATTGAAGGTGGGGATCCTCAAGGGAGGGTTTTGTGTGCCCAGAAATACAAGGACTAGTACATGGCTGGGAGGAGGAAGTGCATGATGGGGTCATCCTCCTCATTGACCAGGAAGACTCAGAAGCTAATGCCACCTCCAACCTACGCTGCATGGGCTCCCTTATCCTGCAAAGCCTGGTAAAGGACCCCAAGATTCGTGCTATCAAGGAGAGGGATCATTACTGGTTGGCAAGCCTTCTTGATCCACGATACAAGGGTAAAGTTGCAGAGCTCATCCTGCCCGCACAGAGGGAGGACAGGATGAAAAAATTTGAGGACGCTCTAAAGCGACACTTGTGTAACACCTTTCCAGGCACTGGTTGGTTGCCAAGTGATGACACAGGTGCTTCTAAGGCTGCGGATGATCAGAGGAATAGAGGTGAAGGCCGGGGCCGCTTGACTGATGCCTTTTTAAATTTTTTTAGTCCACGACGCCCAGGGATGTCAAATGTAGGCACCCATTGCCAGCGTCTTCACCGTATGGTGCAGGACTACCTAGGGGGAAGGGCAGACCTGGATACCTTTCCAGCAGATG
Source organism: Leptobrachium leishanense (assembly GCA_009667805.1). Lineage (NCBI taxonomy): Eukaryota > Metazoa > Chordata > Amphibia > Anura > Megophryidae > Leptobrachium > Leptobrachium leishanense. The sequence continues at coordinate 108,279,576 of CM019064.1, read as the reverse complement.
ATCCACTGGCTTACTGGGTGTTGAGATTGGATCACTGGCCAGAACTTAGCCAATATGCTATGCAGCTACTAGGTTGCCCTTCATCCAGCGTGCTTTCTGAAAGGATGTTCAGTGCCGCTGAAGGTTTTGTCACAGACAAAAGAGTGCGTCTGTCCACCGACTCTGTAGACCGGCTGACATTTACAAAAAATGAATCAGCCCTGGATCAGCAGCTATCAATCCCCTGATGCTGACGTAACGGAATAGATCGGGGATTTCTTCTGCTTTCACAAAACCTCCACCACTGAACTCCTACACAATACCACAAAGGGGTTACGGTGTGAAGACACTTGCTGCCACCAAAGGCAAAATATTTGGGTGCACTGACGCCATTACCAGATTTTTATCATTTTAATTTTTTGAACCGCAGGGTCCAACCCTGCACTCTTCCACAATACCACAAAAGGGTTACGGTGTGCAGGCACTTGCTGCCACCAAAGGCACAATATTTGGGTGCACTGACGCCTTTACCTGATTCATAACTTTTTAATATAGGACCGCAGGGTCCACCCCTGCACTCTTCCACAATACCACAAATGGGTTACGGTGTGAAGGCACTTGCTGCCATGAAAGGCACATTATTTGGGTGCACTGCTACTGACGCCTATATTACCAGAATTATATAATTTTAAGTTTTTTGGACCGCAGGGTCCAACCCTGCACTCATCCACAATACCACAGAGGGGTTACGGTGGGACGGCACTGTTGCCAACACTAGAGGCCCAATTTTAAAGCACCTATTGTTACTTTCATCCAAAGCCTGCATAAGTTTCACAATAATTTTGCCAAAAATTCAGTAAACTTGTTCTGCGTGTCCTAAAAGGTCTCCTCTTTTAATACAGACTGCTGCCCTAAGCAGTTGTTTATGAATAGATTAAAGGAAAACCGTTTACCGTAATTTGAAATGTAATTTTTTTGTTTTTAAATGTTTCTATACATCCTACAAATCTGCCACTTCACGGGCAGGTTATGGGGACCTCCTAGGCACGATATTTGAAGGAATTTTTCGTTTTTATTTTTAACCCTTATTTCATGGAAAACTCACTGTCCCTTTAAAAACGTTTTTTTTTTTACTTTTTGTCCTTGTTTCCTGTCCCCCAGGGCACTACCCGGATCCCCATAGACCTTTTATGGCAAATATGTAGCATATATGCCCTCTTGGAGGGCACTCTAAAAACCGAACTTTTGAGTCCCATTGACTTGCATTGAGTTCGGTTTGAGTTCGAACTCGAACTTTCGAAATTGTTCGAGTTCGAATGTGAACCGAACTCGGGTGTTCGGCTCATCCCTATTGAAGACCCTAAGTGTATCCCGTTTTCTAGCATTTCTAAATATATATTATATATCACGCCACAGCCCGGCTATGTCCTCACGCTTCTCAATTGACACTTCCGGAATCTGGGCGTTTTACCAGTCCACTGCCAAAGGAGGGGATGGGTAAGTACCCCTTGTTTTTTACCTATAAAAATTGTTACCTTCATGTTTTTTGTACCTTGAAAAAGGCCCTCTTTGGGTCGCAACGTCGGTTTTATTTATGTAGATCCTATAAAATTTATTGTTTTATGGAAGTCCCAATGTGCCTCCCACCTTCTCTTTTTTTGTTTGCTATATTACCCTTCAGGGGAGTTTAGCACCTGGACATTACATTAAATTCTGCAGGACCTGTCTGGCCTGCAACTCACTGGAACTGAGTGCCTGGATTCACTTTTCATACGCCGATCGGTGTAGTTACACCGGTTGTTATTTGTATACTTATCTTTGGTTTTAAAAATAAAGGGGGTAGTGTGTTTTTGTTTTCCCGCAGATGGTCCCGTTTTGACCACGAGAGAGTGAGGGGCGGGACCAGGCAAGCAGTATTTTGGTCCGACCTCAGGCCATGCGTCATGGTTGCCTTGACAACCGGAGAGACGCCAATATACGGCGCACAGCGCTAATACACACTCTCGAATTCTATCATGATTGCAGACGTTTGGAGATCGGCTCTTTTCTTAAACTTTCATTAACTTTGCCAACATGGGGTGGTGGGGGCTAGTATCGCTTTGGTGATGCCCTCAAGTAATACCCTGCAAGGTTGCCATGGCTACAGGGTTAACCGGGCTGATGTCATCAGATGGTGCCTGATGCTGATCCTCATGTGCAAATGATAGCTGTTCTGTCCCATTGGTCAGTGGGGTACTTCTGTGGGGGGACTTGTGATTATTGTTTAATTAGGGTGTGTATTTAAACAGACACAAGTTTTGCTTTTAAATATGTTTGTCCTGATGAAGGCTCAGTGTTGAGCCGAAACGTTGACTTTTGGATTCATTAAAGGAAGATTACTTTGGAAAACCCTATGAGTGCTTGCATTCTTGCCATTCTACATTGATTCTAGCCTTTGCTTAAGCACCGGGTGAGAGTGGAACCCTGCAGTGAACCGTGAGTGCAAAACCTTCGTGTACATTTTATATTTATTGGGATTTGGCGCAATCCCTGGTTAATGCACCGGCACAGTTATATGATACTTTGAACAATCATCAAGGACATTACTCTTTTTTTGTATAAGTATTGCACGCAATTGAAGCAATTACAATGGATATGTTTTTGCAGCAAGCCGGCGCCCATGCTGAACAAGCTCAGACATTGCAGTTCAGCGATGATGAGGCAAATGCTATTTTGTGGTCAGCATCCAGCACTGAGTTACAATGTTTACGATCTTCTAAGGACTTGTTCTTTGAATTAGTTAAATTAAAGAAAAAAGAAGTGGATTTGGACCTACATGGCCTCTTTCTGTCAGACTACCACAGGGCAAAACGAATCCCTAGGGGGTTCAGAATTTATAATGTTCCAACATTAGGACGGTCCAAAGCACAGGTGTGCAAGGATTGGACCAGTGTACTCAACAAATGCTCCTTAGACCTTATGTTGGTGGCCATCAAAGAGGTTAAGGATGAATTAGAGGAAATTAAGGTCAAGATTGTGGACTTTGAAAAGGAACATGTGGCCTGGATGGAGTCAGTGGAAGGAGTGACGACCTTAAGGAAAATTGAACAAGAAGTAACAAAGTACAAAAATGAACTAATTCGTTTTAAAAAAGAAAAGTTTGAAAAGGTTAAACAAGATTACCTGCAACATCGTGTGTATCGTTGGTTAAGTGGAGAACCAAATAGAAGACCTTACAGAAACCAAAAGAATCGCATACGCAAACCTAGAGTGCAGACCATCGATGTCACCTCGGGTGAGTCTGCATCTGAAAATGAACCTTCCACAGATTCTCAGGTACCCCCAAAGGATTTTCTAGGGGTCCCGGACACCTTGAACCCTGGCGGCACAGTTACACGCAGCCGCGGGAAAACCATAGAGGAAGGCGAGTCATCAGGAGGGGGCAACAAGGGAAGTCCAAGTGGCGTCAAAAACAAACCACCCTTGAAGAAATAAATCCTGTATTTAACCTTTCTGATAGGATTCTAACTGATGTGGAGGTTGGTATCCTCAGCAGGGGACTATCCTTTGTCCCATCCTCTAGACCTGATGACTTCCAATGGAATGTGGAACTTTTCAAATTTGGACGCACTTTGCGTTTGGCGGATTTTTTCAAGAACGAGTCTACTAGTGATGCAACTTTATTTCGACAAAAAAGTCGATTTGATCCCCTTCCTAACCAGCCATCTATTAAAACGTTTTTTACGTCAAGTGAAATCTGACGTCAACATACTCATGAAACAACACGCACCTAAACATAGCAACATCTCCAGACAAGAACGTGAAGCAATTAAGAATCTATCCGATGATGCCACTATAATCATAAGGCAGGCAGATAAGGGAGGGGCCATCACCATCCTGAATTACACTTACTATGCTAGAGAAATGTATTCCCAGCTTTTAGATGGAGTTACCTATTCCCTGTTACCATGTGATCCAACATCAGAAATCATGGCTAAATTTGAAAAAAGCATACAAAGAGGACTATCAGCTGGTCACATCAATGAGGATTTGTTTCAGTATCTACTTAAACCTCATCCGAGGACACCTGTTGTGTACGGAATACCAAAGATCCACAAAGATCCAGTAGCTCCACCACTACGCCCAATTGTCTCAGCCACAGGGGGAGTCATTGAGCCAACAGCCAAATGGCTCGACTTTTTATTTAAAGCACCGGTACAGTGTATCCCCACGTGTATTAAAGATACTAATGATTTTTTGCAGAGACTCAAATCGGTTGTGGTAAACTGTGACGAAGTGGTTTTCATGACGTTAGATGTGAAAAGTTTATACACGGTGATTCCGCATGGGGGAGGGCTCGAGGCCATGAGGTGGTTGCTATCTAATTCTGTAAACTATGATGGTCCATGTGTGGAGTTTGTTTTGGAGTTGTTGGCGTTGGCATTGGAAAATAATTACTTCAGGTTTGAGGACAAGTGGTACCTGCAGCGCACTGGGATGTCCATGGGGGCCGCTATGGCCCCATGTACGCCAATGCCTACATGTACAAATTTGAGATTGATAATATCTTAACCCAATTTCCAGATAAAATCGTTGAATATGTACGTTTCATTGACGACATCTTTATATTGTGGCGGGGTACGGTAAATGAAGCAAGGGAAATTGAGCAGTGCATAAACAATTTGGATACACCTATTAAGGTCACCAGTACAGTGAATGAACATTCCATCAATTTTTTGGATGTAAGGGTATTTAAAAAAGACAACTGCTTACAATATTCCTTGTTTTCCAAGCCTACAGACCGCAACACTTTGCTCCATGAGCAAAGTGCACACCCAGAGCATTTGAAGCGATCGCTACCTTATTCTCAACTTTTGAGGGTTATAAGGAATAATAGCGATGTGACCACTAGGGAGGAACAGATTTCCGACATGTGTCGGAAGTTTTCCTCTCGGGGTTACTCTGAAACAGTACTTACAGCTGCCCTGGAGAGAGCGAGAGCCCCCAGGAAAGAAAAAAGTGGGTTGGATAGATTCAAATTTCCCCTCACCTTCGATACAGGTTCCAATAAAATCACCTCAGTGGTGAGGAGGAACTGGTCGGTCCTGGAAAAGGATCAAAATCTGCCCGAGACTTTTAGACACAAACCGATGTTCTGTTATCGCAAAAACCGCAGTTTGAAAGATTTTTTGGTAAAGGCGGATCCCATTAAAAGTTATGATCAAAACCAAAATCAATTTAAAAACTTAGGATGTAAAAGGTGTTTAGGCTGCGTTACCTGCGGCCATATGATCCCCTCAAAAGAGTTCAGACATCCCCATACAGGGAAGCGATACTTCATAAGACACCTTATTACTTGCAGAACTGAGTTTGTGGTCTATAAAATCTTATGCCCTTGTGGCCTTGCCTATGTGGGCAAGACCACAACCCAGCTCTGTGAGAGAATACGCAACCATAGATCTAACATCAGGATTGCGTATAGGGATGGCAGGTCGGACAAGCCAGTGGCTCGGCATTTTCTTCAATGCGGCCACCCTTTGTCCTCATTAAAGTTTCTGGCGATAGACCATGTCCCTCCCCCAAGGAGAGGGGGTGACAGAGCCTTAATCCTTTTACAAAGAGAGGCACAGTGGATCCATAGATTGGACACTGTTTTTCCACGGGGATTAAATGAGAGGAATGTTTTTTCTGCTTTCCTGTAATTCTGTGTAATTTTTGAAAGAATTTTTGAAGAAAAAATTTTTGAAGGAAAAATTTTTTGAAAAATTTTTTTTGAAAAGGGTTTTTTTGGGAAATTTTTTTTTGAAATTTTTGGAATTTTTTGTAAATTCGAATACCAGCAATTAATAGATGCAAATAGGGAGGCTTAATAAGATCTTAGTTTTTGCCTGGCGGCGCCGATCGGTGTAGTTACACCGGTTGTTATTTGTATACTTATCTTTGGTTTTAAAAATAAAGGGGGTAGTGTGTTTTTGTTTTCCCGCAGATGGTCCCGTTTTGACCACGAGAGAGTGAGGGGCGGGACCAGGCAAGCAGTATTTTGGTCCGACCTCAGGCCATGCGTCATGGTTGCCTTGACAACCGGAGAGACGCCAATATACGGCGCACAGCGCTAATACACACTCTCGAATTCTATCATGATTGCAGACGTTTGGAGATCGGCTCTTTTCTTAAACTTTCATTAACTTTGCCAACATGGGGTGGTGGGGGCTAGTATCGCTTTGGTGATGCCCTCAAGTAATACCCTGCAAGGTTGCCATGGCTACAGGGTTAACCGGGCTGATGTCATCAGATGGTGCCTGATGCTGATCCTCATGTGCAAATGATAGCTGTTCTGTCCCATTGGTCAGTGGGGTACTTCTGTGGGGGGACTTGTGATTATTGTTTAATTAGGGTGTGTATTTAAACAGACACAAGTTTTGCTTTTAAATATGTTTGTCCTGATGAAGGCTCAGTGTTGAGCCGAAACGTTGACTTTTGGATTCATTAAAGGAAGATTACTTTGGAAAACCCTATGAGTGCTTGCATTCTTGCCATTCTACATTGATTCTAGCCTTTGCTTAAGCACCGGGTGAGAGTGGAACCCTGCAGTGAACCGTGAGTGCAAAACCTTCGTGTACATTTTATATATATATATATATATATATGTGTGTATATATATATATATATATATGTTCAATTCTAGGAACTGATCATTAAGCTTCCAAACCTGAAGAAGAGAGGAATCCTCTCAAAAGCTTGTCTTTTAAATGTAACGATAGTCCAATAAAAAAGGTATCACTACGTACTGCTGTACTCCTGATTTATATATATATATATATTTATTTGGGGGTATGTATGTCTTTGGGGGTATGTGTATATACACATTGTATATACAGGTCTGTGGGGTATGTATATCTATGTACAGTAGGTCTGTGGGATAGACAGACATACATTTATTTATTTATTTGCAAAGTATTTTACCAGGAAGGATACATTGAGATTTCTCTCATTTTCAAGTATGTCCTGGGTTCAAGAACATTGAAATTTTACAGTCGTTACAGAAATACAAAGTAATAAATGCAAGATATTAAAACCAAAACATAAATATGCAGATTAAAACAGAAAATAAATATGTAAGTAATATAGTCACTATGTTACATGTTTACAGGTGCATTCCGTATTGAGGTATATTAATAGGGAGCTCTTGAGTGACTTTAGACTGGGGGAAGATTTGATGGCGTCTGGGAGGTTATTCCATAATTGTGGTGCTCTGTAGGAAAATGAGGATCGAGCCACTTTCTTTTTCTATTGTGGTACTGCAAGTAAGGTGCTGGTCCTGGATTGGAGGTTATAGGATGAGGGAACTGCTAGGGGAAGCAGCCTATTCAGGTAGGGTGGTAGCTTACCAGAAAACCTCTTAAACACCAGGTTGGAAAGGTGAAGAGTGCGTCTAGATTCAAGCGACAGCCAGTTTAGCTCTTTTAACATGTCACAATGATGGGTCATGTAGTCACATTGTAGCACAAAGAGGCAGAATGAGTTATATAATGTAGTAAGTTTCTGAAGGTTCGTTTGTGGGGCAGCTGCATACACTTCATCTCCATATTCAATAGCTGGCATAAGCATTTGTTGTACAATCTGATTTCTTACCGCGGGGCTGAGGCGGGATTTGTTTCTGTACAGGGCACCTAGTTTAGGGTAAAGTTTAGACTACAGTTTTACATGTACATATCCCCCACAGTCCTGTATATACACACATACCCAAAAGACATACAGTACATACCCCCAAAGATTGGGGGTATATATACCCCCAAAGACATATATACTGTATACACACACACACATCCCCACAGATAGATAGATAGATCTCTGTTCTTATTGGAAAGCGGTCACATGACATTAAATAAAAGTATTGGTACTTGGTATCGGTGAGTACTTGAAAAAGTATCGGTACTTGTACACAGTCTTAAAAAAAAAAGTGGTATTGGTGCATCCCTACAGTATATTGTTGCTTTGTTTTGTATTTTCAGTTATGACCAGTGTACCACATGTCGCTCTTGCCTCTGTGTCCTCACGGAGATCCAATAATAAAAATATACTGAAAAAAGGTATCACTACATACTGCTATACTCTGGTGATTTTGGCATCTGGACTAACATGGCTTATCTAATCTACATTATATATTATTTTATATATATATTAATGTAGTCAACGGTAACACCAGGATGAATGGAATTTATAACTGTCAATGCCAATTGTGGATTTTTAATGAGTATATGTACTCTAGGTAATCACAGCGGCAAACTGATGTTTCAAACTCCAGTCAGCTCTTTTAACATGTCACAATGATGGGTCATGTAGTTACATTGTAGCACAAAGAGGCAGAATGAGTTATATAATGTAGTAAGTTTCTGAAGGTGCATTTGTGGGGCAGCTGCATACACTTCATCTCCATATTCAATAGCTGGCATAAGCATTTGTTGTACAATCTGATTTCTTACCGCGGGACTGAGGCGGGATTTGTTTCTGTACAGGGCACCTAGTTTAGGGTAAAGTTTAGATTACAGTTTTACATGTACATATCCCCCACAGTCCTGTATATACACACATACCCAAAAGACATACAGTACATACCCCAAAGATTGGGGGTATATATACCCCCAAAGACATATATACTGTATACACACACACACATCCCCACAGATAGATAGATAGATCTCTGTTCTTATTGGAAAGCGGTCACATGACATTAAATAAAAGTATTGGTACTTGGTATCGGTGAGTACTTGAAAAAGTATCGGTACTTGTACACAGTCTTAAAAAAAAAAGTGGTATTGGTGCATCCCTACAGTATATTGTTGCTTTGTTTTGTATTTTCAGTTATGACCAGTGTACCACATGTCGCTCTTGCCTCTGTGTCCTCACGGAGATCCAATAATAAAAATATACTGAAAAAAGGTATCACTACATACTGCTATACTCTGGTGATTTTGGCATCTGGACTAACATGGCTTATCTAATCTACATTATATATTATTTTATATATATATTAATGTAGTCAACGGTAACACCAGGATGAATGGAATTTATAACTGTCAATGCCAATTGTGGATTTTTAATGAGTATATGTACTCTAGGTAATCACAGCGGCAAACTGATGTTTCAAACTCCAGTCAGCTCTTTTAACATGTCACAATGATGGGTCATGTAGTTACATTGTAGCACAAAGAGGCAGAATGAGTTATATAATGTAGTAAGTTTCTGAAGGTGCATTTGTGGGGCAGCTGCATACACTTCATCTCCATATTCAATAGCTGGCATAAGCATTTGTTGTACAATCTGATTTCTTACCGCGGGACTGAGGCGGGATTTGTTTCTGTACAGGGCACCTAGTTTAGGGTAAAGTTTAGATTACAGTTTTACATGTACATATCCCCCACAGTCCTGTATATACACACATACCCAAAAGACATACAGTACATACCCCCAAAGATTGGGGGTATATATACCCCCAAAGACATATATACTGTATACACACACACACATCCCCACAGATAGATAGATAGATAGATAGATAGATAGATAGATAGATAGATAGATCTCTGTTCTTATTGGAAAGCGGTCACATGACATTAAATAAAAGTATTGGTACTTGGTATCGGTGAGTACTTGAAAAAGTATCGGTACTTGTACACAGTCTTAAAAAAAAAAGTGGTATTGGTGCATCCCTACTGTATATTGTTGCTTTGTTTTGTATTTTCAGTTATGACCAGTGTACCACATGTCACTCTTGCCTCTGTGTCCTCACGGAGATCCAATAATAAAAATATACTGAAAAAAGGTATCACTACATACTGCTATACTCTGGTGATTTTGGCATCTGGACTAACATGGCTTATCTAATCTACATTATATATTATTTTATATATATATATTAATGTAGTCAACGGTAACACCAGGATGAATGGAATTTATAACTGTCAATGCCAATTGTGGATTTTTAATGAGTATATGTACTCTAGGTAATCACAGCGGCAAACTGATGTTTCAAACTCCAGTCAGCTCTTTTAACATGTCACAATGATGGGTCATGTAGTTACATTGTAGCACAAAGAGGCAGAATGAGTTATATAAGTAGTAAGTTTCTGAAGTGCGTTTGTGGGGCAGCTGCATACACTTCATCTCCATATTCAATAGCTGCATAAGCATTTGTTGTACAATCTGATTTCTTACCGCGGGGCTGAGCGGGATTTGTTTGTGACAGGGCACCTAGTTTAGGGTAAAGTTTAGATTACAGTTACATGTACATATCCCCCACAGTCCTGTATATACACACATACCCAAAAGGACATACAGTACATACCCCCAAAGATTGGGGGTATATATACCCCCAAAGACATATATACTGTATACACACACACACATCCCCACAGATAGATAGATAGATCTCTGTTCTTTTTATTATTATTATTATTATTAATTTATAAAGCGCCAGCATATTCCTCAGCGCTGTACAATAAGCACAGTACAGACAGGGTTACAATACATTGAACAACATTTGACAAACAGTACAGGAGGAGATGAGGGCCCTATTCCCGTAGGAACTCACAATCTAGGAGGGTTGGGGTTGGAAACAGGAGGAGAGGACTGTAAGGTGAGAGTGATTGATGGTTGCGTCAGTGAGTTGGGTGGTAGGCTTCCCTAAATAGCAATGTTTTCAGGGAGCGTTTGAAGGAAGAGAAGTTAGGGGAAAGTCTGACAGCACGAGGGAGAGCGTTCCAGAGAGTGGGGGCTGCGCGTGAGAAATCCTGCAGTCTATCATGGGAAGAGGTGATGCGGGGAGAAGCTAGGCGCAGGTCACTGTTTGACCTTAGGGAGCGGGCTGGGGTGTATTTGGTGATTAGTGAGGACAGGTAGTGGGGCGCTGAGTTAGTGAGGGTTTTGTAGGTAAGGATAAGGATTTTGAACTTAATTCTGCAGTGGATGGGGAGCCAGTGAAGGGACTCGCAGAGGGGAGCGGCAGAGACAGAGCGGCGGGTGAGGTGAATTAGCCTGGCGGAGGCGTTCAGGATGGATTGTAGGGGGGAGAGGCGGGACAGAGGGAGGCCAGATAAGAGATTATTGCAATAGTCGAGTCGGGAGATTACCAGGGCGTGTATGAGTTGTTTTGTGGTGACAGCGGTAAGAAATGGCCGAATTCTGGAAATATTACGCAGTTGGTATCGGCAGGAGGAGGAAAGAGACTTGATGTGGGGGATGAAGGAAAGAGCAGAGTCCAGTGTAACTCCAAGACAGCGAACTTGGTTTGATGGGGAGATGGTGATACCCTCCACCGTGATAGAGAAGTCAGGAGGTGGGGAGGCATTAGAGGGAGGAATAAGTAGGAGCTCAGTCTTTGACATGTTGATCTTTAGGTGGTGGGAGGCCATCCAGGAGGAGATGCCAGATAAACAGTCACTGACTTTTGAAAGGACAGGGGGAGAGAGATCAGGGGTAGAGAGGTAGATCTGAGTGTCATCAGCGTAGAGGTGGTAATTAAAGCCAAAGCTGTTGATGATTTTGCCCAGGGAGGAGGTGTAGATGGAAAAGAGCAGAGGACCAAGGACAGAGCCTTGAGGTACACCAACAGATAGAGGCAATGAAGAGGAGGAGTTACCAGCAAAGGACACACAGAAGGACCTGTTGGATAAATAGGAGTCAACCCAAGCAAGTGCAGTGTCACCGAGACCCAGAGAGTTGAGGGTCTGTAGAAGGAGGGGGTGGTCAACAGTGTCAAAAGCAGCCGAGAGGTCAAGCAGGATGAGAATAGAATAGTGGCCGTGTTTTTTAGCAGTTAGGAGGTCGTTGGTGACTTTGGTGAGGGCAGTTTCAGTTGAGTGTAGCGGACGGAAGCCAGATTGCAGGGGGTCAAGTAGGGAATTGGAGGACAGGAAGAGGGAGAGGCGGTTGAAGACTAGTTTTTCTAAGAGCTTTGATGTGAAGGGAAGCAGGGATACAGGGCGGTAGTTGGATGGAGAGTTGGTGTCTAGGGATGGTTTCTTTAGTAAAGGGGTAACTAGCGCGTGTTTTGAAGGCGGATGGAAAGGAGCCAGTGGAGAGAGATAGGTTGAAGATGTGTGTGAGAGCAGGGGTGAGGGAGGAGGAGAGGGGAGGAATTAGATGTGAGGGAATGGGGTCGAGCGGGCACGTGGTGAGATGTGAGGAGGACAATAAGGAATTGACTTCCTCCTCAGTGGTTGGGAGGAAGCGGCAGAGGGTGGCAGAGGGGACCTGTGGGAGTGGAGGTGGCAGATAACTATCTTGTTAGGGATGTTGCTTCTGATAGTTAGAGTTTTACTGAGGAAGTAGTCTGCCAGGTCTTGAGCGCTGAAGGCAGCTGAGGGGGGAGGTGCAGGTGGGTGGAGGAGGGTGTTGAAGGTGGACCAGAGCCGTTTAGGGTTGGAGGACAGCGTAGTAGATATAAGAGATGAGAAGAAGGATTGTTTGGCCAAGTGGAGGGCAGAGGTGTATGACCGGAGAATAAACTTGAAGTGAACAAAATCAGCTTCAGAGCGGGATTTCCTCCAGGCACGCTCTGCAGTGCGGGAGCATCTTTGCAGGTAGCGAGTTTGGAGGGTGTGCCAGGGCTGAAGCTGGCGGCGTGGGGCCTTGCAGAGTCGAAGAGGAGCAAGAGTGTCTAGAGCAGAGATAAGCGTAGTGTTGTAGTGATTAGTGGCAGCATCAGGGCAGGTGAAGGATGAGGTATGAGGGAGGTGGTGAAGTAGGTTGGAGAATTGATGGGGGTCCACAGCATGTAGATTTCTGCGAGTGTGTGTGCGGGGTGGGGGAGCAGGGTGTTTAGGAAGTCCAGATAGGTTGAAAGAGAGAAGGTGGTGGTCAGAGATGGGGAAAGGGTGACATTTGAACTCAGAAATGGAGCAGAGGTTGGAAAAGACCAGGTCAATAACGTGACCATCGCGGTGGGTAGGGAGGAGGGAGGATTGTGTGAGTCCAAGGGAGGACGTGAGTGAAAGAAGTTTGGAGGCAGCAGGAGCGGAAGGATCGTCAATGGGAATGTTGAAGTCCCCGAGAATTAGGCATGGAAGATTAGAAGACAGGAAGTGAGAAAGCCAGGTAGCAAAGTGGTCAAAGAACTGGGAGGTTGGTCCCGGTGGGCGGTAGATGACTGCCACCCTGAGAGCCAGAGGAGAGAACAGGCGGATGCAGTGTGTCTCGAAGGAGGAGAAGGAGAGGGATGGGGGTGGAGGGAGATGCTGGTAGGTGCAGGTGGGAGAGAGCAGGAGCCCGACCCCGCCACCATTTCTCTCACCCGGTCTGGGGGTATGGCTCAAGTGTAGACTGCCATGTGAGAGAGCAGCAACGGAGGCCGTGTCAGAGGGAGTTAGCCAGGTTTCAGTTAAAGCTAGGAGGTTGAAGGAGTTTGAAAGGAAGAGGTCATGGACGGCTGTGAGTTTGTTGCACACAGAGCGAGCGTTCCAGAGGGCGCAGGAGAAAGAGGACAGGCGCTGAGGGATGATGGGAATGAGGTTGCTGGGCTTGCAGGGAGGTGATTTATGTGCGATGGAGATAGGATGAGAGGGAAGTATTGGATGTGTGTTGTGGGGCCAGGGTTAGGGGATATGTCACCTGAATAGAGTAACAGCAGGAGGGTGAGAAAGAGAAGGTGGGAATGGGATTTGTGGGCGTGGGAGTGATTGGCAGCACGAGAGTTAGAGGGAGACCATGTTCTGAGGAAACAAAGGAGCTCATGTGAGGCCATCATGTGGGACGAGAGGAGGGAGGGAGAGATGCAGATAGTGTAGGGGTCGGTGGTAGAGGGGCAGGAGTTCCATTTAAGGAGAAAGGTAGAAGTAAAGAGGAGAAGCGTGAGAGAAAGCATGAAATAGACTTGCGTTTACCCAGAGTAAAATTGGGCCTTGCAGTTCCTTCCTCCAGTCCCGCAACTCCAGGAATCAACTCTAAGCGTCCACTTAAGACTGTTACTTGTGAATGTCACAAGAGCCTGTTCTTATTGGAAAGCGGTCACATGACATTAAATAAAAGTATTGGTACTTGGTATCGGTGAGTACTTGAAAAAGTATCGGTACTTGTACACAGTCTTAAAAAAAAAAGTGGTATTGGTGCATCCCTACTGTATATTGTTGCTTTGTTTTGTATTTTCAGTTATGACCAGTGTACCACATGTCGCTCTTGCCTCTGTGTCCTCACGGAGATCCAATAATAAAAATATACTGAAAAAAGGTATCACTACATACTGCTATACTCTGGTGATTTTGGCATCTGGACTAACATGGCTTATCTAATCTACATTATATATTATTTTATATATATATATTAATGTAGTCAACGGTAACACCAGGATGAATGGAATTTATAACTGTCAATGCCAATTGTGGATTTTTAATGAGTATATGTACTCTAGGTAATCACAGCGGCAAACTGATGTTTCAAACTCCAGTCAGCTCTTTTAACATGTCACAATGATGGGTCATGTAGTTACATTGTAGCACAAAGAGGCAGAATGAGTTATATAATGTAGTAAGTTTCTGAAGGTGCGTTTGTGGGGCAGCTGCATACACTTCATCTCCATATTCAATAGCTGGCATAAGCATTTGTTGTACAATCTGATTTCTTACCGCGGGGCTGAGGTGGGATTTGTTTCTGTACAGGGCACCTAGTTTAGGGTAAAGTTTAGATTACAGTTTTACATGTACATATCCCCCACAGTCCTGTATATACACACATACCCAAAAGACATACAGTACATACCCCCAAAGATTGGGGGTATATATACCCCCAAAGACATATATACTGTATACTCACACACACATCCCCACAGATAGATAGATAGATCTCTGTTCTTATTGGAAAGCGGTCACATGACATTAAATAAAAGTATTGGTACTTGGTATCGGTGAGTACTTGAAAAAAGTATCGGTACTTGTACTCAGTCTTAAAAAAAAAAGTGGTATTGGTGCATCCCTACAGTATATTGTTGCTTTGTTTTGTATTTTCAGTTATGACCAGTGTACCACATGTCGCTCTTGCCTCTGTGTCCTCACGGTGATCCAATAATAAAAATATACTGAAAAAAGGTATCACTACATACTGCTATACTCTGGTGATTTTGGCATCTGGACTAACATGGCTTATCTAATCTACATTATATATTATTTTATATATATATATTAATGTAGTCAACGGTAACACCAGGATGAATGGAATTTATAACTGTCAATGCCAATTGTGGATTTTTAATGAGTATATGTACTCTAGGTAATCACAGCGGCAAACTGATGTTTCAAACTCCAGTCAGCACATAAAGCTTTCCTCCCGTGATGATGGACGAAAATATGCCATCAGGACCAATTTTAGAAACATATAAAATGCACATCAATCAACCTAAAAGGATCTTAAAGTACAGCTGTGAACACATTCATGCGAATTGTACTAAGAAATTACAGTCATTTCATAAACACATGTGTGTCTTTATTTGAAAGTTGAAAAAGGGTGTAATATAGAAAAGGCATAATAACTGTTATAGTATTTATACCTAGACCTATATATCATTGAAAAATATTGGATACTGTCCATATGATAGAACATGAACTTAAACTGTGCATTAATTATACATATGCATACTTACTGTGTATTAAACGCTTGACTACCCAGACCAACTCAATCTGCAGGGCACCTTCTGATGCCCTGATATTGGGCCCTATTCCATAGATGAAGGTAAAACAGAGAAAGTAAGGAAAATCTGCAGGTTTACCAGCTCCATTTTACTGTCCGTAGTCCGTAGTAGGTGATTTATTAATAACTAGCCCCAGAACGAGAGTGCAAAGCAGACATATACCAGCACCGTCGCAACATGCCACACGCAAGTAGCGGCTTAAGTAGTCCATAGAACTCCATGAAGCCTTGCATGCCCTGGCCATGAGCTCTATGCAAGCTCACTCTCTGAGATCATGCAGCACCGTGAATGAATCCCAGAGTGAGACTAGGAACTATGTTTTCCCAAGCTCACTCTGCTCGTGACAAGAGGAAGTAGAGCCCTCTCCTCCGCGGGATGAGAGGTGAGTATGGGATCGAATGGAGTGGGTGTGTTTAAGAACATGTTAGGCGATTTTGCAAATGCAAAATCACTTAACACCAGCTTCAAGGAGATGTTATTTCACAGGGTCACACGCGAGCCTGTGCCAAAAAGTGGATCATTTGTGCCCCTTTAAGT
This sequence comes from Leptobrachium leishanense, assembly GCA_009667805.1. Classification (NCBI taxonomy): domain Eukaryota; kingdom Metazoa; phylum Chordata; class Amphibia; order Anura; family Megophryidae; genus Leptobrachium; species Leptobrachium leishanense. The sequence goes on along the minus strand of CM019064.1, from coordinate 108,263,405 downwards.
AATAATGACCTGCTAATAGTTAGCGGCTTGAACTGAATTTTACATTAGTGACTCTCTAGCACCAGCTCATCCAGAATAAGGTTTAGTATTTGTTGCTTGTCTTGAAATATATTTTAATTACAGTTGCATATATATCCTGTGATGTCTGATCTAACATCTTTTAAAGAAAGCTGTTTAATATGTAAAACACTTTCACAGAAGGGGATACAAGATAACAGTTCTATTTCAATTAGTTGTGGATGACTGCTTTGTTTCCAAAGAAATTAGCATCAGGACATTTTTCAATTGCAAAATACCCTCATCTAATATATCCAAGCACAGAAACTCCAGGTAACTAGCAAAATATGTTTGTCTTTGAGTTTTAGAAGCAAGAAATATTGTTTATTTACTGAAATGCTTAAAAACCATGTTCCATAGCTACGCTCTATGGATTTAAATGTGCATTTTAATTCAAACCAGGAAATATGGAAAATATTTTAGCTGAAATGAATAGGTAGACATACTGTAAGATGAGAAGTCAATAGTCATACAATGGATTCACAAACCACAGCCTGTCTAAGGACAATAGGGTTATTTTTGGTTCTGTTACATTGCGCTTTGGTGCGCTTCGGCGATTCCATTTCTCCGACCCTGCAGTGAAGTCATGATTTACTGCAGGGTCCCCGAAGTGCACCGAATATACAGTCAGGTCCAGAAATATTGGGACATCGACACAATTCTAGCATCTTTGGCTCTATACACCACCACAATGGAGTTGGAAACAAACACAATGTGCTTTAACTGCAGACTGTCAGCTTTAATTTGAGGTTATGTACATCCAACTCAGTTGAACGGTGTAGGACTTACAGCAGTTTGCAGATGTGCCTCCCACTTTTTAAGGGACCAAAAGTAATGGGACAGAATAATAATCATAAATCAAACTTTCCCTTCTTAATACTTGATTGCAAATCCTTTGCAGTCAATCACAGCCTGAAGTCTGGAACGCATAGACATCACCAGATGCTGTGTTTCATCCCTGGTGATGCTCTGCCAGGCCTCTACTGCAACTGTCTTCAGTTCCTGCTTGTTCTTGGGGCATTTTCCCTTCAGTTTTGTCTTCAGCAAGTGAAATGCATGCTCAATGGGATTCAGGTCAGGTGATTGACTTGGCCATTGCATAACATTCCACTTCTGTCCCTTCAAAAATTCTTTGGTTGATTTGCAGTATGCATTGAGTCATTGTCCATCTGCACTGTGAAGCGCCGTCCAATGAGTTCTGCAGCATTTGGCTGAATGTGAGCAGATAATATTGCCCGAAACACTTCAAAATTCATCCTGCTGCTTTTGTCAGCAGTCACATCATCAATAAATACAAGAGAACCAGTTCCATTGGCAGCCATACATGCTCACGCCATGACACTACCACCACCATGCTTCACTGATGAGGTGGTATGCTTAGGATCATGAGCAGTTCCTTTCCTTCTCCATACTCTTCTCTTCCTATCACTCTGGTACAAGTTGACCTTGGTCTCATCTGTCCATAGGATCTTGTTCCAGAACTGTCAAGGCTTTGTTAGGTGTTATTTGGCAAACTCTAATCTGGCCGTCCTGTTTTTGAGGCTCACCAATGGTTTACATCTTGTGGTGAACCCTCTGTATTCAGTCTGGTGAAGTCTTCTCTTGATTGTTTACTTTGACACACATACACCTACCTCCTGGAGAGTGTTCTTGATCTGGCCAACTGTTGTGAAGGGTGTTTTCTTCACCAGGGAAAGAATTCTTCGGTCATCCATCACAGTTGTTTTCCGTGGTCTCCCGGGTCTTTTGGTGTTGCTGAGCTCACGGTGCGTTCCTTCTTTTCGAGAATGTTCCAAACAGTTGTTTTGGCCACGCCTAATGTTCTTGCTATCTCTCTGATGGGTTTGTTTTGTTTCTTCAGCCTAATGATGGCTTGCTTCACTGATAGTGACAGCTCTTTGGATCTCATCTTGAGAGTTGACAGCAACAGATTACAAATGCAAATAGCACACTTGAAATTAACTCTGGGCCTTTTTATCTGCACATTGTAATTGGGGTAATGAGGGAATATCACACACCTGGCCTTGGAACAGCTGAGAAGCCAATTGTCCCATTACTTTTGGTCCCTTAACCCTTTCGCTGCTGAGGCTTTTCCCGCCCCTGTGCTGAGGTCATTTTTTACCTGTTTTGCGCATCATGTTTAAACGTGTTTTGAAGGCTTATTTTAGTATATGACACCGACATATTATATATCGTTCTTTCCGTCAGACTCGGTAGATTCATAATATGTCATTATTATATGTATACGTTATGTCATGTCTGTATATTATAACAAAAAATGCAATAAAATATGTATTTTCAATAATTTACAACGTGTAAAGTGTTTTTTTCCACATTTTAACATGCGAGCAATTGCGGTTATATTTTGTATGGGGTGCGCTTGTTAAAAAAATTAGAGATGGGGTCTCGTTACATTTTTTTTTGGGGAAAATGACACTATTTTTAACAAACGCACCGCATACAAAAATCGTTAGTGCAGCATCATTGTTCACATTATAATTGAAATGGGAACAATATTGCTGCATTAACAAACCCAAAAAAATAAAAAAAAAGTGTTTATTTTTTTTTTTTTTATTTTTTTTTTTAATTTTTTTTTATTTTTATTTTTCATTTTTTTTTTTTTTTACAAATTTTTTAACTTTCATGTTTGGTATCGTTGGAACGGCCATGCTCTGGCCGATCCAACGATATCAAAATTTAACCCCTAGCTGCCACGGATCGGGAGATAGGGAGTTCATTGGAACTCCCTATCTCCACAGTTGGTGGCAGTTAGGGGTTAACTGTAGGACTGGCGTCATCGTGCTGCGCACGATGACGCCAGTCCTCTGGGGGAGTTCCCGGAAGCTTGGCCGACATCCAAGATGTCGGCCAGCTCCCGGGAAGGATCGCGAATCGGCGCTTTTCAGCGCCGATTTGCGATCCAGCTCCCCAGGGGTTAATGCCAGGCATCATTTGGAAGGGCAGGCTGTGCCCTTCCAAATGATGCCTGGGTTAAGCCCCTGTGTGCCACCGATCGGGAGGGAGAGAGGTCCGAAGGACCTCCCCCCCCTCCCTTTCAGGCGCCTCCTCCGCACATGCGGGGGGGGCGCCTGAATTAGGTGTCATCGCGCCCCCGCGATGACACCTAATGTTGGCGGCTGCTGGTCCGGATGCCGGGCTGACATCCAGGATGTCAGCCCGCACCGGAGGGGCCAGCGATCGGCCGGAACCCGGCCGAACGCTGACCCCAAACTGAGGACGCGCTCAGCGCGTCCTCAGCACACCAGCGGTAATGCTGAGGACGCGCTGAGCGCGTCCTTAGCATTGAAGTGGTTAACAAGTGGGAGGCACATCTGCAAACTGCTGTAAGTCCTACACCGTTCACCTGAGTTGGATGTACATACCCTCAAATTAAAGCTGACAGTCTGCAGTTAAAGCACATTGTGTTTGTTTCATTCCACCTCCGTTGTGGTGGTGTATAGAGTCAAAGATGTTAGAATTGTGTCGATGTCCCAATATTTCTGTACTTGACTGTAGAGCCTCCGAAGATGACCACTGAACGTCGCCGAAGACCTCCGAACGCTGCGGACCTGCAGAAAAAAAAACAACTATCTCTGCTATTCTTCTAATAGGTGTTAAAAACAATAACAATGTATTAAAATGTACCTAAATGATAAAAAAGTCCTACAATAATAATAAAAAGGTCTGTAACAGAATAAAAAAACTAACGCCTTTTTAAAAAAATTGTGAATTAAGAATTTTGCCTAAAAAAAATACAAAAAGATGTTCAAAAAGGAAAATAAAATGTCGGTTTGCTGAAAATGAAAAGAATAAATGGTTAAATATAAAAAAATAAAAACAATAATATTGTTTCCTCTTGTAATCCTATGGATGCGCCTGCTTAAACCTGTTGAACCGAATCACCGAAAACCAGTCCATTTCAACGGCACTTCGGTGCAGTTCGCCATTCTCGGAATAGATTAACCATTACTTGTTTATGAGACAATTTTGCTTCCACCGAAGATCGCCGATCTGCATTGATCTCCACCGTATTTCACTGTCATTTCTCCAGTATTTGGCAAACTAACAGTTTAGTGTATAGACGAACAGCTACGTAATTGCACCATATGGGGAAATTCACCATTCAGGGCAATTCAATTTCAAGTTCAGGGCTTATTGAATAACTCTTACTGTTATTTTTAGTTCTCTGACCTGTGCTTAATGTATGGCTGTGGGGCTTTTGTTTGGGTTAACCTAACCTGTCAGATGTAATTTCGGGTTTTGCAGTCTCTTATTAGTTTTGTCAGAAAATGGTTATCTTATTTTTTTGGAAGTCACCTGAGTTCAAATTTGTTGTTTTTCATTTGATCCTTTGTCTGTTGGAAAAACCACATGACCCTGTTGCTTCTGTTTTCTACTTAGGCTAAATTCACAAAAAGATTATTTCATTATCTTGTCATTTTTGGGAGGAATCTATGGTAGGAATCTACCTCAAAGATGGTATTGGGTTCTTTACAAACAGGGGTCTAGTCCTAAAAAAATGAAATGTGGGAACTCTCCAAGGTTTATCCTGCTCAGGTTACCATTGAAAAACATGATTTGAACATAATAATAGCTTCTCGGGGTGTGGGCCAAAAGGGAACTCCGATCCTTCTGAGAAAAGATTGGAGGAACTGCGTTCCCATTCGTTCTTGGTCAACTTGACCCCTGTTTAAAAATATTAATAAGGGCATTTGACCTAGTTTGCTTTACACATTGTATGTTACATACATATCTACAGAATTGTAATCATCACTACCAAAATCAAATATATTCAATCTTTACATGTACCTGCTGATGCCCTGATATCGAGTATACTCAATGTGGTCTAATTGTGAAGCAATGCATGAATTATGTTTATAGCAAATTAAATTTGTTTGCAAATGGACTTCAGAACATGCCCATTAAATTTAAATACATCTGAGGACATAATAGCTATCGTGTTTTAAATTATTTTGAAAGCTTTGTGATCTGATTTTCTTGCATGGAACCACAAGCTCCAGCTATATTGTAAATATAACACTTCTATATATATATTTATTGTGCAGGTAATGGAAAGCCTATATATGTAAAGTCCATGCAACCCCGCACTCCACATACCAGAAATCTGTCCTTGCTCCAGTGCAGAGATCCGATAGCCGTCACAATACTCCACAAAACTCGGATGCTCAAGGAGACTTGTAAAAAAGTAATACATTTATTGAAGAAACGTAAAACAGCTCGCCGTTTCAGTTCCCGTAGGAACTTTCCTCAGGATATACAGTATATATAGACCGTGGATTCAAAAAAAGGGAGAAATTGGAGACCTCATTTGCATGTCCTACCCAGAGTTCCTTGCGGCATTTGGGGAATGTAGCATAGGAGCTCCATGGGCACGGCAGTTCTAAAATTTAATATATATATATAGGATGCACTGGAGGAATTAGGAAAAAATAAAATAAAATCCAGCTTTTATTAGATAAACATGTTAAAAAGTTCCTGTAAACGTGCCCAACCTTTCGGCTCCTTCCAAACATTTCTCAACCTTGAGAAAGACTTGGAAGGAGCCGAAACGTCGGGCACGTTTACGGGGACTTTTAAACATGTTTATCTAATAAAAGCTATTATTTTATTTTATTTTTTCCTAAGTCCTCAAGTGCATCCTGTTTTTTGGATTTTTGTATATGTCTTTGGGATTTTTTTGCCCTGAGGCCCCAGTGGCTATTTGGAGGCTAGAACAGGCTGTATTTATATATATATCAGTTGACATTGAAAGGGTTAAGCTGTGTGTATACTGTATGGATTTTAATCATGTATACGCACCAATATTTCTTATTAATTACTGATAATTTAGTATTCTGTATGTTTTTGTGATCGAATAGTTTTTTAAATAAGTCATAATTGGAATATGGTGCTCTCTCAATGTTTCATGTAAATTACATACACATTGTGTGTGTATATATACATATATAGAAGAGGGTCCACAATGGAGGAGGCACACGAGGACTTCTTAAAAATTTTGATGTTTATTCAAAGTTACATTAAAAATCCGATGTTTTGGCCCACTGAGGGCCTTTATCAAGGTATGACAGATCGATAAAAAGCAGGAATGTCTGCTTTTTATCGATCTGTCATACCTTGATAAAGGCTCTCGGTGGGCCGAAACATCGGATTTTTAATGTAACTTTGAATAAACATCAATGTTTTTAAGAAGTCCTCGTGTGCCTCCTCCATTGTGGACCCTCTTCTATATTACTCGTCGGGAGATAAGGACCGAGGCAATCTACATACGACTGTTGCAAACCTTGGCCCGCAGCATTTCTTCATGGGATATGAGTGCCCGGCTCACTGGTAGATTTTTTGTATATATATATATATATATATGTATAATACACACACACAAACAAATACAGGGTTATTCAGAGAAAGGTGAAAACCAGGAGAATTGGTAGGAGAAGAGAACAATCTTAACCAAATAGGCAATTTGGAAAGTGAGATAAATTGGAGAATTTTTCTGGTTTGGCTATTTTGACCTAGAATTTTCACTTCTCCAGTCATTCTCCTGAGTTTCACCTTTCTTTGAATAGACCTGATAGTCAACATTTTTTAGGGAACAGGGTCATATTATAAATATATGTATCTACTAATTTTTGAAGTTATAATTTCTCTTTCAGATCAGTATTAAAATAAATTAATCTGTCATTCATTTTGACAAATGCTCTTTTTATAGATTTCTAAAATTGTAGTAAAATCTCCATGCATAGCAAATGTAGATTTCCATGGCAACTACTTTTATTACCAGTTAATAACCACTGTGTCAAAAATATAGAAAAAAAATGCAAACAGACAATTCGTTTAATGTATAAGATAATGTGACTTAAAACATGATTTCTTTTGTAGAAAAAGTGTGATTATAGTGATATGGCAATTAAGTAACGGATAATGAGCAATGTATACCTGCTTGGTGAAAAGTTAAACTAATGTGTCTTTAAAAAGAAATAACTACAAACTTACGCAAAAGATGGCTTAAGTGTCTTTCTCTTTCAAGGCCATTTGGGTCTTATAACGTTTTTGAAATATCACGCATTTTCAAGATTGAATTGATTTTGCTGATTTCATGTCTATTTGCATAATAACACTCTTAAATTTGCTTCTGAACGCAATGTAAAAAATAAACATTTTTCACATTTTACTTGTATTTTTAGAATTTCTTCTTTTAAGCTCAGATTTTCAATATGACTGCGAAGACTTTTTGAAATATATTACTTGTTTTTTGAAAGAATATTTTTCATTTCTTTTCTTTTTGAACACGGTCCCTTTTTGAACCCTCTTTTTTTCCCTTTTATTCTTCTTATTGTAACCCTCAGGAGCCAACACAAAGAAACAAGCTGATGATATAGCCAATAATGAGCGTGGTGAAGATGAAGGTATTTTTTTTTTAATTCAAGCTCAACCTGATGCATGATTTTTTTTTTATTATTCAAAGCAAACATTTTTTCTCTTTCTTTTTTTATGGAATGCTTTATCATCCCTTTCTTTTTTCTTCTGATTTGACAGATCTTTTTTTCCTTCTTTATTTGCATATGGTTTGCAGATAATTCATTTATCAGAATTATCTAACATAATCCGTTAAACATTTTTCATTCTACAAACAAATCTTTAGCTCACTGCAAATCTGTTTTGTTATATTTTTTAATATTTCAATCAATGTTTTTTTTGCAGAAAAAAGGTAGGTACTAATATGTTCACATATTTGTACTAACGTCATATAATGGCTGTTCATTTCTAAACTATCACGTGGTCAGAAAATGTTTATGGAAAACGAAAACAAAAGAAATGAGTAAGTCATCGTCAGGTATATAAAAATAATACGTTATAATGGATTCAAATATTTTCTTATAAAAGCCTTTTCCATATTTGATAACAGCAAAGGGAATAGACACATTCTTGAGAATCTTGAGAATTTGTGTTTCCAATAATTATGGTACAATCTGTTCTGGACAGTTTTGATTAAAAGGAGAGTGCTTTAGCAATCTTTTTTTGTACTACATTTTAGACAACAATGAAGTTCATGATACAAAACTGCATCAGATAATTTTGTGAGCTCAATGAATGAAGAAAATAGGTGTCTAATTGTAACAACTCTGCAGGCGAAATAAGAGGAGTGAGATTCATTAAATCTCTTCATCACCATTTCGTGAACCTCATCATTTTTTTCGTTTGTTTTATTCATTCTTTATAATGCCACAGGAGCTGTGTGTGGGGTTTAAACACTGAGTTTAAATCATATGCATTTAAGAGGTTATTAAACCTTGCAATTTCTGAGTCTTAAATAGGAAAGCTAATTTAAGCTGAACTTGCACATGCTACAGGAATCTCTGGAATGATACATGATGACTTCCAAATATGATGACAAAAATCCTAATAGTAAAAAATATATATATACTGCAACCCTAAACGACTCTAGTCCACCTTCAACTCTCTCCTCTACCCACCCGCACCTCCCCCCTCAACTGCCTTTAGCGCTCAGGACCTGGCAGAATACTTCCTAAATAAAACTCTATCAGAAGCAACATCCCAACACAAGATAGTAATCCACCGTCTCCACTCCTAGAAGCCCCTTCAGCTACCCTCTAACGCTTCCTCCCAGCCACTGAGGAGGAAGTGAATTTCTTACTGTCCTCTGACCCCATTCCCTCACATCTAATACCTCCACTCTCCTCCTCCATCACCCCTGCTCTCACACACATCTTCAATCTTTCTCTCCCCACCGGCTCCTTCCCATCTACCTTCAAACATGCACAGGTTACCCCTATACTAAAGAAGCCCTCCCTCAACCCCAATTCTCCAGCCAAATACCGTCCTGTATTCCTGCTTCCATTCACATCTAAGGTCTTGGAAAAACTTGTTTTCAACTGCCTCTCCCTCTTCTTGTCCTCTAATTCCTTTCTTGACTCAGTGCAATCAGGCTTCCAATCCCTACACTCAATCGAAACTGCCCTCACCAACGACCTCCTAACTGCTAAAAACCATGGCCACTATTCCATTTTCATCCTGCTTGACCTCTCGGCTGCTTTTGACACTGTCGATCACCTCTCCTTCTACAAATTCTCAGCTCTCTTGGTCTCTGTGATACTGCACTCACTAGGGTCGACTCCGATCTATCCAACAGGTCCTTCTCTGTGTCCTTTGTAGGTAAATCCTCCTCTTCATTGCCGCTATCTGTTGGTGTACCTCAAGGCTCTGTCCTAGGCCCTCAGCTCTTTTCTATCTACACCTCCTCCCTGGGAAAAATAATTAACAGCTTTGGCTTTATTTATCACTTCTGTGCTGATGATACTCAGATCTACCTCTCTATCCCTGATCTCTCTCCTCCTGTCCTTTCCAAAGTCAGCGACTATTTATATGGCATTTCCTCCTGGATGACCTCTCACCACCTAAAATTAACATGTCAAGACTGAGCTCCTACTAATTCCTCCGTCTAATGCTTCCCCTCCTCCTGACTTCTCTATCATGATTGAGGGTATCACTATCTCCCCATCAAACCAGGTTCACTGTCTCTGAGTTACACTTGACTCTGCTCTTTCCTTCATCCCCCACATTCAGTCTCTTTCCTCCTCCTGCCACTACCAACTACGTAATATTTCCAGAATACGGCCATTTCTTTCCGCTGACACCACAAAGCAACTCATCCACGCCCTTGTAATCTCCCAACTTGACTATTGTAATAAACTTTTATCTGGCCTCCCTCTCTTCCGCCTCTCCCGTCTCTCCCCCTTACAATCCATTCTGAATGCCTGTGCCAGGCTCATTGATCTCACTTGACGCTCTGTTACTGCTGCTCCTCTCTGCGAGTCCCTTCACTGGCTCCCCATCCACTGTAGAATTAAATTCTAAATCCTTACCCTGACCTACAAAGCTCTCACTAACTCAGCTCCTCATTACCCGTCCTTACTAATTACCAAATACACCCCAGTCCGTGCCCTAAGATCAAACAGTGACCTGCGCCTAGCTTCTCCCCGCATAACCTCATCCCATGATAGACTGCAGGATTTCTCAAACGCAGTCCCCATCCTCTGGAACACTCTCCCTCGTGCGATCAAACTTTCCCCCAGTTTCTCTTCCTTCAAACGCTCCCTTAAAACATTCCTATTTAGGTAAGCCTACCACCTGACTCACTGACGCAACCAGTCCAACACTGTCACCTAGCAGTCCATCACTCTCACCTTGCAGTCCATCACTCTCACCTTGCAGTCCATCACGCTCACCTTGCAGTCCTCTCCTCCTGTTTCCACCCCAACCCTTCCAGTTTGTGAGTTCCCACAGGAATAGGGCCCTTGTTCCTCCTGTAATGTTTTGTCAAAATGTTGTTCAATGTATTGTTACCCTGTCTATACTGTGCCTATTGTACAGTACTGCAGAATATTCTAGTGCTTTTTTTAAATAAAGATTAATAATAATAATAATAATGTTTATCCTATTCCAACCAGATTCTTTTCAATAAACCATTATTATAATCCAGTGGTTTTATGGAAATCATTTTACAGTAGCCATACTGTATCAATCTGCTGTAGAATCCCTACAGCACATTTCCATACTGTAAGCACTGGTAGACTGACAGATGGCTCCAACTGCTGGACAAAAAGTTCTACTACTGTAAAAGTGCAGCCGGGGCTGCCATGTTTCTGATAATAGACAAGACATGTAACAGTTGTTCATCCTTTTCTAGCATATTGGCAGTAATAAAACAGTAAGAAAACCCCAGGCGCCCAATATAGTAATGATGAAATTCACATAATGCAGTAATGTGTCATAAAAATATCCCCGTAATAAAAAAATACTCATCCAATGCAAAATATATAAAATATAAAATGCATAATAAATATGTATATAAAATTTAAAATGTATACTAATATTTTTGTTCTAGATCCCAATTTATAGAAACAAAGGTCCTTCAAAGTCCTTGCAAAATACAGTAATACCTTGGATTTGAGCATAATTAATTCTGGAAATGTGCTTGTTATACAAAGCACTCTTATATCAAAGCGAATTTCTAAATTTATATCAAAGAAATAATGGAAACTCTGACAATTTGTTTGGCCAACCATTTATTCATATGAAAATGATTACAGTAATACAAAATACCGTACAGTATAAAGTAAAAATAAAACAAATTAACCTGCACATTACCCTTGAGAATAATCGTAGCTGGTGGGAGGGAAGGAGAGAGGAGAGGAGGAGGAGGACGTTTGTCACTAACACGATTACTGCTATCTGTTGGGAGGGTTTCAGCACGTCTGCTGTAATGTGCGATACTGTTACGCACGTTACACCATGTGGCCCTCCCTGTCGAGCTGGCAGAATGCTGGGGCAGACGCAGGGAGGAAAGGTCATATGGACGCACTCAGTGTGCTCGTGTGACCGCAGACTCAGTTATGACGTGACGCTTGGCAGACAAAGCGTACATACTGCTCGTATTACAAGACCTCTCTCATTTATCAAGTTAAAATTTATAAAAAATTGTTGCTCTTCTTGCAAAACACTCTCAAACCAAGTTTTTACTGTATATGAAATCACATAAATAGGAATCAGAAAATGAAGAAGTTAATATAGTTAAAAAATAATGGCCTATTTTTAGAGGATTTGGTCTCATACTGCAGCAAGCATTATATTTGTCTTCCACATAGTAAGGAAAAGGAGATGTACATATCCATTCCTGAGCCACATACAAAAGAACTGGCCCTGGTGTGTATGTCTTAGACGCTGTTGTGGCGGCGTCTGACTTCCTCTCTATCTTTATACCAGGAATTGGTGCTTTAGTCCAATGAAAGGCCCTATCAACTGCTGTGAGTTAAAACACCATCGCTAAATAAAAAATTTACTACGAGTCGCTAAAACGCAGCGCTTGACGAAATGCTTTTTTTAAAAAAAACCTTCTTATTTTTTTCATAAGACCTTATTTTAAGACTTTTTTAACAGACTTTATTATTTTTAAAAAGACCTTTATATTACTTTTTTTAATTACTTTTTTATTATTTAGACATTTTTACTACATTTTTGTTGATTTAACATCCTATTAAAAGAATAGTAGTCTTCTTTTTTCCTTTCTTTTACTTTTGGCACTTATCAGCGCAATTCTGCTAACAGCTACGGCGATTCCAATTTTGGCAAAATACTGCCACTATTTGATAAATAGTGAATTCCCCGAATTTCCGAAGAAAAGGATTTGCCGAAGTGAGCTGAAATGCAAAGCACCGAAATTGCGGTAAATTTTGGTGCCTTATTCATCCTTGCTTTAAAGTCTTGCTTGCAACAAAAAAAAATGGACTGATCACAGGTGGGACCTGTGGAAAACCAAACAAGCCTATAAATGCTCTTGATTTTGAAATTATGCCAGTGAATGAAAAACTTGAATCGTGTCCATATTAACTATTGTGTTGAGAAACTATAGGGTACTAAAGAAAAATGCAGTAGAACATTGGAATAGGGTCTGAAAGAAAAAATAGTTTGTGGATTTGGTACAGAGCAGATTTGTTTGGAATGTCTACTTGGTAGCTGTTTCAGAATTCAAATTTATTTGCTTATTCGGAAAGGATTTAAGAAGGCTGAAAAATCGTGCCATAAGTTTTAAATATAAGATTATTTCACGAAAGCTAATTATGTTTTATATTCAATCCACTATGTTAGAACGTATGTAGATTTCTACATCCAAACAGATTTATGGTTTTATTGAAGCCAAAATATTTGCCAGTTCTTTAAAAGCTTGAATTTATGGAAATTTAAAATCTGATCACTGTATAAATTAAGCCAAAGAAATTACATTTCTGTAACAATTCACAATACATTTCACTGATTATTTTTTTTTTTACCAAATCTTACTTCCTGCATTAGTTTGCATAAAGCCTATACTTGCAATTTTTCAATATTTTGCATACATAACATTTAAAAGGTTTCTTTTTAACCTTTTCCTATTTTAATATACTATGTCATATACTATAACCATCACTGGCTGCTCTTTGTCGATTTCTGGTTCATTCTTATGATACAATTACTGTCCTAATAAAACTGAGAATAATCTATTTTTATTTTTTTTATTTTTCCTTTAATATTCTTCATGACAAATGTCCTTTCATCACTTCATTTTTGTACTCATGTCTCATGTTTTTCAGTTTGAACTTTATTTTAATAGTGAGACCAAATGTTTGTTGGGTGGTAAGGAGTAAAATATAATAAAATGTATTGTAATAATACTTATATTGAATACAGTGATATGAGTGAATATTATGAAATATGCAGAAAGTAGAATAGCATATTTGTGATGCATTGATCTTTGTTTATTTTTACTTACCCAAATCTTGAAGGTTAGAAATATTCAAGCATCTTCTAAAATATGCAATGGTATTGTTTTCTGACTGTGCTGTATTTACAGTATTTTAGGATATTAAATGTGAAATAATTTTCAACATTGATATTATTTTATCCACACACAAGCATAACCCCTTCACTACTGTGATCAAGTTAACTCGATGCCGAAAAGCACCTTCAGATGCCCAAGTTGGAGTTAACTCAATCTAGACATATTCTGGAAGAATGCAAAATTATTTCATTCTTTTTATAATCAAAACTAGTCTGCATATGGGCTCCAAAACATGACCCATAAGTTGCAGTACATAGAGCATATCATTGAGTGTACTGCAACTCCCAGAATTGTACTCAGAGTCTGAAACAGATGCCGAGTCAATCTGCAGTGTCTTGTGCACACTTTGAGCAGTATCACAATTAATAAACAGAGGAAGCCATCTAAATGTCAAACACTGTATAAGATCTGCGTATTTGTATGTGTATGTGTATAGTTTTGCTTATGTGGCAGTGATGAAGCCATTTAGATTTTATTTTCCATAAAACTACAGGTTTGTGTCAGTGAGTTTATGGAGAACCACTCAGAAGTAAAGGTGTTACTAATACTACCAAAACTGTACATTAATATGTCGATGAAAAAAATTAAAATCCTTTGTATAAATATATTCGTAGAGAGATATATTACTAAATACAACAATGCATTCCACAAATATTATTATTATTCAAAAATAAAAGAAACTAACAGAAGTATTAAAATACGTAATGACTGATGACATTTTTGCCAAATAAAAAAACACCTTAAAGAAAACCAAGACGTTTTATATAATATGTTATGTGAACTTTACATTTTTATTTTAGATATCCATGATCCCAACAGTAAAAAGCCAGTCATGGTCTACATACACGGAGGATCCTATATGGAGGGTACTGGGAACATGATTGATGGAAGTATACTTGCAAGCCATGGAAATGTCATTGTTGTCACACTTAACTACAGGCTTGGTATTTTAGGTAAGTAAATAAGGAACATGCTTTTATTGTCTATTTAAAAGCACTACCTGATGTCTTATTCATGTTTTTGTATGCACGTGTTAATATTGTTTTTCAGACTGAAATTCATTAGAATAGGAGTGACATATTTGTGTTAATGTCACTTTTTTGTGACTAATTGCAAAGGTGATAATAAATAATTTATCCTTGAATATCCATCAGATATTAATAACTGAATTACTACCTTATTGTTAATTTGTATGCATTATTGAACAAAACTAGCCTTCAAATACACATTTGTAGTGTGTCTATATATATATTCACCAAACCTATGTTGGGCAAATCAGCAATACAATCACTTGTCTCTATACTGCAAAAAATTATAAATATTGTTTTGTGCATGAAACCTTTATAGTAAATTATAGAATTCTGGGTTAACATTCAATTTCGCCATAAGCCAACTTAACGTAGTGTCCTCTGGGACGACTGTCAAGAATACAGTTTGCTATATGTGACTCTATTTCATGAGATGTTGCAGTTTGCTTACATTACTATATGCTATTGTGTCTCATTGTGCTTTAGATAGATTTATTTCTGGAAATCTAGGTCATTTGTTCAAAATGATAGAATTAATTTAGTTGACTGTTGGCTCAACTTTTATACGAGCATATAATGAAAAGGAAAAAATTGGATGAATGGAGCAGCTATCTATAGAAAAGTTAAAATTGTTTTATAGTGTTTGTTAAAAAAAAAAAATCTCCAATGATTTTAATAGTGAGGTCAGGATTCAGTTTGCGGGGTGGTTAGTTTGAGTCCGGTATGCGGTGACAAAAAAGAAGTGAAGCGGATATTTAGGAGTAATATGAATTGATGGTTTATTTGAACAGGGAACAACAACAACAATGGGGGAAAAAAACAGAGGGGACAATCAATAAAGTAGTAGTAATAAAACAGACTGGTGGATGAAACAGGAATGGGGTTGATACACAATACTTAGGGCAAAGCACACAAAGCAGACAAGACAGGACAAGGAGCTGAGAAACAGATAGGTGGACAGGAACTGGACTGAACAGAAGGATATACAGAACATCAAAATAAAGACAAAGAGCAGGACAGGAAGGGAGCTGACTATAAACAGAAATCAGAAGACATAGAAACTGAAAGACACAAGGACACTTACTGAAGGCAGGAGACAAGTGAGATAGGAAAAGGGATGACAGGAGATGTAAAGGCACAGGGCACTAGAGTTCTTGGAGGCACTGGGGGTCTTTGGAGGTGCTGCAGGGGCCTGGAAGACTGGAGGTGCTGCAGAGGCCTGGAAGCCTGGAGGTGCTGTGGGTTTGCCAGGGGTCACGGCAGGAGTTAGTTCCCAGAAAGAACAGGAAAGCTATTGCAAGCAAGTTTGCGGCCTGGCGGAAACACTGATACTGAACAAACTTCAATGCAGAAGCAGTGGGCTATGGGTATTTCCGGTTAATGTAGGAAGTCCAGGCTCTTAATTGATGCACCTGTGGTGCCAGCAAGGAGTGAGGAAACTGGGACTGAGAGGGCAGGGCAAGGCATGAAATGGGCTGCCAGGTAGATCATGGTATTGGAGCAGCACCAGATCTGCCCTTGCTCTGCCTTTCTTGCGCTGCCTCTGCCGGAGTGGGACATGACAATATTACCACAATAATGAGAGGGACATTTTACATTTTCCTTTTCATGCCTCCTTCCAATGGACCTCAATACAGTGTTCTGTCCATGTCCTGTATATGAAATCTGATAGCAAACTCAAAAATATATTAAATTTTGAGCACAGATTAAGGATATGGGGAAGGGGGGGATATTTGTTAATGCTTATTCTACTGCTATTTGGAAAAAGGGGGTGCGTAATGTCTCTGTTAGGTGTACCATATGCTAAAAATTAAATGATATAAGATTTAATCTTATTTCTTTGGCACAATGATTGTAAAATAAATTGATATAATATCTCAACAGAAGAAAATCAGTCTCTGTTTATCTAAGGCAGTGTTTCCCAAACCTGTCCTCGGACCCGGCCTCAACCAGGCCAGATTTTGCAGATCACCTTGGGAGAAAAGCAGACTGAATCCTGCAATCACTGAGCAGCAAATCATATCACCTGTGCTGTGCTTCAGATATCTGGAAAACCTGGCAGAGGGTCCTGAGGACAGGTTTGGGAAACACTGGTCTAAGGGAACCACCACAAGCACAAGCATGTCTAGACATTTATACTTTGCAAAAGAAGTAGAGACAAGGAGCCAGAAGACACTTGTTTATTTTGGCATTTATCACTTTGTTGTTTGTAGGCCTTTTGAAACATCTATTTTTTTTTAGTGGGTTTTGTTTGCCTTTGTTCTCCTTGCCTACTCCTTGACAGCAAATATCTTTTTGAACATCAAAGATCATTACATGGCAGAGAGCAATCATCAAAAGACCTCTTTAGATCATTTCACAAACAATTTTCTTTGAACTGTAGTGTACATTATTTATCTTGCTTATGTCTCATACATGGACAGTTTATGTATAGTTGGCTTCAAGTAACCATCTGGACCTGTCATTAGAATGACGTTTCTATTTTCATATTCATTCAGAAGTCATTTGAAACTATGGGGCTTTATGTATAAATCGATACAACTGTGTATGTACACTAGATTGTGTGAATGTTTTAGCATCTCGACATTATGTAGCAATCTATGGCCAAATATAGTAAAGTGATAGTAACTTGGAAGATTGTTCTTATCATGCTGAAAATTTATATATATTTAAATTGTATGGTAAATATAAAACAATTATATATTTTCGGTAGATAGCAATACCACGTGGTATCTGATGCCCCCCCCCCCATTGTAGCGATACTATTCTAAAATTAAACTAAATCACCCATTCAAGATATCTCAGTAAGAAGTGAACTGTCTTTCCTGTTTTGTGTCTGCTGAGTTGTGCTATCAGATAAAAAGGAAATAAAGAGTTGTTCATTTCTCATGATAACATTGCATTCGGAAAATGATGGAAGAACAATTTTTCAGGGAGATCAAAGATATTCTAATTTATGTCTTGCTTATTGTGTTGTCGTAAAATGAAAGGCAGATGCTCATTGAATTGTTGTATTCTAGCAGTTTTGCTCAACTAATTATGTTACATGACTTTGGATACAAAAGCCTATCAACCTAAACATTTTAGAAATATACTTCTTGTTTCTGTGTGATCCATCGAAAAATAGAGTATTAAAATCACTTTATTAATATCCATGATAGACATATTTAATAGATTGTATATTGTCATGGCTAAGAATAGTAGCATATGAAAATACCACTTATAATAAATCCTCCTCTATTAATAGATTAAGGTCCTGTCAAAATGGATTATTGCAGCAATGATTTGAGGAAGGCTTAGGGCTGTCATGAGTTCAATGTTATGATTAATAAGTCGATAGGAATATGGGCACACCAGATAAGCTAAAAGACTCATTTCTGTTCTCTTATTTTCCTTTTTTATTATTTATTTTTAATATCTCACCATTCATTCTACCCTGGGATTAAAACCATGCAATGATCAGATCTAGAAATATCATTGAACACAATATATATTGGATAGAATATAAGTAACAGATTTAAGGGTTATTCAAAGGTTGCTGGTGCTTGCTGAAAGGTGCCAACACTGTTGAAAATTGCTGTTGTTGCAATGAGGACAAACAACATAGTTTCATAAAAGAGAAATCTAAACAGTGTCAGGAGTAACTTCACTGTGAAACGTCTCCTGCCGCTAATTGGATTTCTCTTTTGTGAAGCACTGCGTTTGTTGACATTGCAGTAAAGTCGATTTTCACTAGTGTTTGCATTTTCGGAAAACACCAGCACTGTTTGAGTAACCCCCCTATGAGAATTATCTTTCACAGGACCCATTCAATTTGATTTGAAACAATTTAATGCATAGTTTAAATGTTCATAACTTCTTTTTAGGATATGTCTTTATAGAATTAGTATGAGTGAAGATTGTTATTGAATATTACTGGAAAACATAAAAAAATTCCCACATTTAAGCACAAAAACGTGGTGTCACCTTTCACTCTGATTTCACTTTTGCTCACCTCATCGAGAAAGCCAACAAATCTTCTTATTTTCACCTGAAAAACAATGCTTGTATCCCCATAATTTCTCACACAAGATGCAGCTAAGGTTCTGCTTTATTAGTTTATTAGCATAAATTATATGCCTTCCTCAGGAGAGCATGTAATGACGCCCTGATGAAAACATGTAAATTATGTTGAAACGTTGATATACTTATTAAAAATAATTTGTAAATGGTACGGACGTCCTTGGAGTGCTGGCTGTGTCCCTGGAGTATTACATCCATTTGCTGAAGCACTGGACAAGTTAAAGTGTGGGTCCTGAATGAAGGAGTGTTTGGATATTTATTTAATATACACAGCAACATGTTGTAAAACAATATTTAACACTATGATTTGTATAACAGAAGGAATAACAATCAAAATATGAATATTAATTTTGCTTCACATAAATTCTCAGTGGCACACAAGTTCCTGTAACCGTTCTTAAATTTAAGTATTACCTATGCATCCCCATTCTCCAAAACCACCAGCCCACAGTATGTGACTTTACTCATTAATTGTTCTGCCAGGATAATTAGTCTATATCATAATAGAAAGCTGGCCCAGTTGTGGATGTCTATCGAGCCTTAGTGGTAGTCCTGTAAGGTAAACGATGGTAGATCAATGGGTCTCTCTACTTAGGGTTTGGGTCGAAATCCCTACAACCAGGTTCCCTAATGCCAAAATCCCGACGGCCAACTTCCCTACACTGCCAACTTCCCTACACAGACAACTCCCTGATGGCCAACTTCCAGACATCCAAAATCTCAACGGCTCCCTGACCCCCTAAACCTAGCCCTAACTCTAATCCCCCCAAAACCTAGCCCTAACCCCCCTAAATCTAGCCTTAAACCTAACCCCTTAAAACTAGCCCTAACCCCCTAAACCTAGCCCTAACCCTAATCCCCCCTAAACCTAGCCCTAACCCTAGCCCCCAAACCTAGCCCAACCCTAACCCCCTAAATCTAGCCCTAAACCTAACCCCATAAACCTAGCCCTAACCCTAACCCCCTAAACCTAGACCTAATCCTACCTAACACCCCTAAACCTAGGGTTATGGTGTTAGTATTAGGGTTAGCCGCTGGGATTATGGATGTCTGGAAGTTGGCCGTGTAGGGAAGTTGGGATGTCCGGCACTTGTTTAGTCTGAAAATTGGCCGTCGGGATGTTGGCATTAGGGAACTTGGCTGTAGGGATTTTTTCCGGTACCCCTCTACTTAGCCCTATAGCCATGGTCTTTGTGGCCCAACACACTTTTGGCCAGTTTTATTAACGGCAGGTTGTGCTTGTAGATATAAAAATGGAGCATCAAAATAAATTTAATATTTTTCAAATCAAACCTCAAACTAATGCATAAAATGTTCTATTTTGGTTATGAGCTAAATATATTGACAGTTTGTATTGGAACACTTTTTGCCTTTAAGACCTCTGAATACTGAGTAAATGTGCTTTTGCATCCTATATACATAAACTTTAAGCTTTGCAATTTCACCAGAGTTGTCCACTTCTAAATCTTCACTGATGATGTTGAGAAAAACAAAATGCTGTTCATATTTTTTATTTCTAATAAATGTATTGCTGTTGGCTGACATTTCAGAAGCTCTTGGCTCTTAGAATGTCCTTTATGCAGATCACTTGCAAATGTTCAAGCCTGTTGTGCCAAAATGCAGGATTCACAATATAGCAGTGTTCCATATTCTAGCTAATGAGTAGGCAGCCCTGATCTTGAACAGTTGTATTTTAAAGGTTAAATACTCCCATCTAACGTCTTGTAGCAGGAAATATGAAAAATAACTTGAAGTTGGTGGGTCACTGAACCTTTCACCAAGAAATAGAAGATCACTCAAGGGTAATAGGTCACTGAATATTTAACTGGTAACTGAAAGGGCATTCAAAGTTGATGGGTCACTGTCCTTTGACAATAATATGATAAATCATCATCATAGCAAATCCTCCAGTCAAACAATCTGGTGTTACAGCACTCATCAACATCGATCATGCATGATTTAACACATTAAAGAATCTTAGTTGCTAATTTGTTATTTATCCCTTCACTGCTGAGCCATTTCACGTCGTGTGCTGAGCTAATTTTCTACCGCATTTGCTCATCATGTTTAAACGAGATTTGCAGCCACGTTTTATTATACGACCCAGACATATTATATATCGTTGCTTCCGGCAGACTCGACAGATTCATAATATATCCTTATTATATGTATACGTCATTTCCTGCCTGTATATTATAACAAAAAATGCAATAAAATTAGAATTTTTAAAAATCTACAGCATGTAAATTGTTTTTGTTTTCACATTTTATCATCCGAGCCTTTGTGGGTATATTTACTATGGGGTGCACTTGTTAAAAAAATAAGAAATGGGGACTCGTTACATTTTTTGGGGGGGAAGTACGTGATTTTTAGCAAACGCACCCCATAAAATAAAATCATTAGTGCAGCATGATTGCTCACATTATAATTGAAATGGGAACAATATTGCTGCATTAATAAAAATAACACAAAAAAAGCACTTTTTTTTAAATATTATTTTTCATTTTATCAATTTTCTTAACTTTAAACATGGTCATGTTTGGTATCATTTGAAAGGCCATACTCGCCACCGTTCAGGAGATATGGGGTTCAAACGATCCCACCAGGGGATTTTGTTAGGAAATCCCCAGGCAGCTAAGGGTTCCCCGGCTAACTGAAGTCATCATGCCATGTGTGATGATGTCAGGTGGCGAGGGGGGACCCGGAGATTGAGCCTCCATCCAAGATGGCAGCCCCCACCAGAAATAGGCCGCGATGCTAGGCCCGGTGCCTCAGGGGTTAAAGCCATGTACTGCTTTAAAGGGGAGACTCTCCCCTTTTAAGCGGTGCCTGGCTTGTCCTTATGGGACCTCCCGATCGGGAGGGAGAGGGATCCCAAAGGATTCCCCCTCCCTTTCAGGCGATCTCCCGGCATTGCCAGGGGGTCACCTGAAAATGACGTCATCGCACATGGCGCAATCACGTCATTTGCGCGGGGAGGCCCAGAAAAGAGGCGTCTGACTTCCAGGAAATCAGAACGCTGCAGGACCCCTGGAGAGAGAGGTGAGTATCCCTCGCAGGGCTCCCGCTAGGGGGTGACGTGTGGGGAATGTCCTCCGCATATGGTGGGAGGTAATGAGGACGTTCCTCACACGTCCTCCGCAGCCAAGGGGTTAAACAATTCTCAATAAGATTCTTTTAATTCACTTTAAGCAAAGTCTAAGAAAGCTTGGAATTAACCCTTTCACTACCAAATGGTTTTCCAAATAACCACTGGCAGGAACCTGGTTTAATAGTGTTTTTTATATATAAAAAATCTTTTAAATTACTTTTTTAAAATACACAATCAACCTATAACCAGCAATCATTTAAAGATTGTGAACTCACTAGGAATCCTTTTTTTTTTTATTTAGCTGTGCAGGTTGGTCTGATTTATTTATTTATTTTTGAGAAATTATTTTACCAGGAAGGATACACTTGAGATTTCCCTCATTTTCAAGTATGTCCTGTGGACAAATGACTCCGGGGGTGCAGTTGCTCATCCATATGCAGGCAGACAATCTGTTATAAAACATTACATTACCACTAGTGTTGTGGTATATAAAATGCAGTGGTTCTATGGTCTAGCTTACGTTGGAATGACTGAAAATGATCTGAGAAAATGTATTCAAGCACATCAATCCTCCATACAGTCTGCACACAGTTGTGGGTCTTCAGATAAACCAGTGGCCCACCACTTTCTGGAGACACGTCAACCTCTATCCTAATTATTGAAGTTGACCAAGTCCTGGTATCACCAAGGGACAATGATAGAAGGCTTTCAATACTCCACAGAAAATGCTTTTGAAATATGGAACCAAGTGTGTCTTGTCCCTCAGGATTAAATTAAAAAAAATCCTTACACTGTTTTTTTCAGAGAATGTGTTCCTGAGGCCTGTTTGCCTGACTAGTTTCTGTATAATTATAATTAATTTGTTATATATTTATTTTATTACTTCACTTTATTTTGTTACATGGGTTTTTTGTGTATCAGTTTAGCACACTGCGGTGTTCACCTGTGGTGATCAGGTGATCTTTGACCCCCCCAAACTATTCTGTATGGGTCTATTATTCTTTCAACCTCTATTTCAGCTCATTTGCACTTCTATGTTGAAATGGGTAATTTCTCAAAAAAGATGCGTTAGATTCAGGCAGGGCCTGAATTGGACACTTGTTCCAATTTGGACCTGGCTGTTTTGACCCTCCAATTTAGGCCAAGGCTGATTTTGACACTCCACCCTTATTGGAGCACCATGTTTGATACAGTTGATACAGTTAGAGGTTAGGGTTAGATATTGGGATTAGGATTAGAAGTTAGGGTTAAAAACTAGTGTTAGAGTTAGAAATAAGAGTTAGGGCTAGGTTAGTTTTTGTGCTTGTTTTAGGGTTAGGGTTACATTTATAACCCTAACCATAAATTCTATCAAAAATTATGTTCTGATTTGCCCGAAGTGTTAAAATTGGTCAAAGCTAAATTGGATCATCCAATTTGAATTTGAGAGTCTTTTTTAACGACACATTTATTTGATGCACTTTTTCACACGTCTTTCTCATAGGAAACCATATAAATGAAAATGTAATACAGTATTAATTGTCCAACTAATGGTCCACTAGCATAGATTGAAATGTCGGCTTGACTTGATGAAACTAATACTTCTTATTATGTGATTAAAGCATGTTTTTATTTATATTCCTCTTTGTGGATGCGCATGTTAGGCTGGGGTCAGACGAGCGTGATTTCTACGGACTGTTAGTCCGTGCAGTACGGACATCGTCAGTACGGATGACGCAGTAGTGGTCACACAGTCCGTTTTTTCACTGAAGTTATTTTTTGACGGATGTAGGAGGGGAAAATAAATTACAATGAAAAAACATTCTGTCCGTCAAAAATGCTGGACGTATAAATGCAGTCCGTCTGACCTCGCTCCATCACTCACACACAAAGCTATGCAGACGTTATGGACGTGGCGCACTCCGCACGTCCCTTCTAGCAGTATTACGTTCTTGCCTAACCTGCGTCCGTTTGCCGCGGCCGTTGTGCGTCCGCAGTTCAGTGCGGACGTACTTCATGTGTCAGGCTCCATGGACTTACTTTCATGCTATCACGGACGTACTTTTTAGGCGCAATCACGGACGTGAACACTACGCTCGTCTGACCCCAGCCTAAAAGGTTTGGACTGCACCAGACAAAGTCAGGAATGGATACACCAGAGTGCAGGATTTATAGATTATTTATTGTACAGTATGTAGAGAGAGAAAGACTAAGTCACAAATGTTTTTAAAACATATTCAGAAATTATATTTGTGGAGCCCAATTATTATGAGAAATTTCTTCATTTTAAGACTCTGCTACTCATTTATTCAGACATTCCATGTCTTTCTGTCTTATAATATTACTCATGAGTAATATTCAGTTGTCCAAAACGCTAAATTATCAAGAGCATCTGTGGTGAGCAAGAAAAACATTTTCATAAAATCCAACCTGTTTTCCAATCTGTACCAAAACTATATTACCTTTTCAGAGATGATCTCTGCGATGTGTTAATGAAAAAAGCAGTATAAACAATACCCTAATTGAAACACTGCATATCCCGATAATTTGTAATTTAAGACATGATATATTAAATATTATTAAATCATATTAATATATTATCATAAAATATAAATGCCAAGATTGACAGATTATCTGTACCCAAGCCACATACATTGATATAGCTTGGCTCAGGCTTTTCTCTTAAAACCTTTACTTCCAGTTTATTATCCTGAAAACCACTGTCAGGAAACATTGATATTTTTTGGAAAATAATTTTTAACTACTCTAAGGGCAGTATTACAATGTTGGTGCTAACTTAACCAGAGCTGTTGTAAACTGAAAACCTCCATAGACTATAATGGCTCTGGGAAGTTTACAACAGCTCTGGTTAAGTTAGCACCAACTATGTAATATGGCCCTAAATATATTCGTTACTCTAATATCCTATTTGGCAGGAAGATGTCGCCGTTAGCTGGCGAAAAGGAGTTACCTCAAAGCCTTGTGAGACCTGAGTGTGCCACACCATAGAGCAGGCCACTAGTGCCGTTTCTCGTCCTTAGGACCCTCACTAACCTATTTTTCTCACTATAAATTTACAGGGTAATCCAGACATGGAACTCTTGCTTGAAGGTGCCTAAAGGGGTCTCAGCTATACCCTCCTGACGAGGCCTAGCAAGACAGAAACGATAGTCGTGGGTTGCTGCACCTCTCATGCAGGGATGACTTTCTTGGCATTTCAGTACTGGCCACCCTTTCTGGGTGATAGCAGCCTTATTTGCATATGGAACAGCCATTCCTGTAATGGCACAATCGAGCTAAATCTTTGTTAGACCTGAACAGGCCCCAACGTAGAGCAGGCCACTAGTGATGTTGCTCCTCAGGACCCTCACAAACCTTCCCTTATTTTAAAAATTCATGATTAGTAAATAACAGAAAACTAATTTTGAAAATGATGACCATATGTCAGCTTCATAAATTAAGGCTCGTATATGGCAACTAAAAAATATATAAATTATAAGCTTGTGTTACTGAATCATTCAAATAATAGAATGAATGTTTCCAAGTATTTCTTTAATCCCTTCACATCACAATATTATCAATATACTTTATTTATGAAGTACCAGCAGATTTTTCAGTGCTGTACAAGACAAGTGAACAATACATTTGAATAACGCATGACATAACAAAGATGATACAGTAGGATTAGAGGACCCTCTTCCCAAGGGAATTTACTATCTAATCTTTTGTTAGAAAGGTTTAACGGAGCCTAAATTGCATCATTTTGCATGTTTATATTATCTTGTAACTGTAACTCGAAAATATACTATAAGAAATGGTTTACGATTTCCAGTTGTCAGGCTGGTTAGGAAGCAATCCAGGCAATGCATAACAAAATGAGCTCGACACAAAACAAACATTCTGTTGAATAAATAAATACAAATACAGAGTTGTGTGCTCCATTAGATCGGTACAGAATGAGAACACAGCTATATACCATGCGACTCAAAGTTCAAGTGAGTTTGCATGTTATAATATCTGATCAGGGATGCCATCAGAAATCTTGGGGCCCTTTGCAGAATTTACTGGTCAGGTGAAGTCCCCCTTCTACGCTCAACACTACCTTTAACTGGCCTTGCAATGCACTTATTCCCCCTGATAACACATACAAAATATCTGGGACAATCAGGGTTATTCAAAGAGCTCCGAATTGCTTGAGAAAGGTACCCGAACGCTGAAAATCAGCGTTCGGTTACCTTTCCTGGCCAATTCGGCTATCCAGAGAGCAGGCAATTCGCCAAATCCTGGCGAATTGCCTGCACATATGGTGCCTGTTCGGTGCCTGTTCGAGGGCAGTGAAATCCCCATGAAAAAGCACTGCTTCGTCTATTCAGAGAACACAAACCAGCAGTGAAAGGTTCCCCTAATGCCCTGTCATTCGGTGGTTTAATTCAGCAAGTTTATGCAGGAGAATCCCATAGACTTCAATGTTAAAAATATTCCCGTTTTAATTTAATATCTAATAAACCGTTCATTATAAAATTATGCAGTAAAGAGTCTCTTTATTTCTAGATTTTTTAGGATACTTTAATTTTTTTTCTGTTTTTTTTTTTTTTTTTAAAAGTCCGATTTTTTTTTTGATTTTCTTTTAAGTTTACTTCTTTTTTCTGTAACAGCCCTGGACCTCATATGCAAATTTCAGACATTTTCGCTCAGAAGTTTCTTTGCAAACAGCTTTTCACTTTCATACATTCATACAAATGGTTTTGCTAATTTATTCACTGCCTCATCTGCGGTCTCAGCTGCTTCAGCTGCATGTGATCGGCTCCTGTTCGGCTGCTTCGCTGCGTGTGATCGGCTCCTGCTCGGGTTTTTCGATGGTTAATCCAGATGTTTTTATGGGTTTTCGGCGTGCATTCGGTGGGTTTTGCGGTTAGTTTTCGTCAGGTTTGCGGCAGCCTTTCCCTGCAATTCGGGGACCCTGTGGTGCTTGCTGAATACAACGCAGGGTCACCGAAATGGGATCGGCAAAACGAACCGAGTTGAAGAGAACGAAAAGTCACCGAACGTGCGGTGACTTTTCGAATCTCTTTGAATAACCCTGAATATATACAGTATGTTGGCTGTATGCTATGAGTTTGTTAGGTGTGCGTGATGTTCAGTAACTGGACAGGCATGTAAAGGCATTGCAATGTTTCAAGCTTATAAAGATGCTGCAAATCCTGACACTTAACTTCATTACCGGAGAACCTCCAGGATCTATGGATGAGGAGCTTAGCCATTTAAACCAACATACAGCTGGGATTCATGGGATATGTAGTTCGACTTTTGTGTCAATATCATATGTTAGTTACGTTGAATGAAAAAGATGTGAATGTATGGATGTGGTGTGGAGTGCAAACTAATTTGTTGACCAATTGTAATCACCTTCAGCTCAAGCTCTTCTATCTGGTCTTTGGATAGGTTGTATTGTTCCTCGAGTGTCTTTTTAATTGCCATGTGAGGATCTTCTCTGTATCTAATAAATCATCTAGGAGGAGATGTGCGTATCTAATAAATCATTGATGGATGAGCTTTGACCCTGTACTCAAAGCACATAATCAACATTCTGAGAGAAGGGGGAAAGGGACGAAGGAGCAAAGGGCACCTTGCCCATTCAATTTACATTAAGAGGTCACCATGATTAGAGTGTCCTTTTTAAAGACGATATTAATATTTTAATCAAAATAACATGCTTTCTCTATTGCAGCACTAAATTATTTGGTATAAACCACATTGGTGTTCAAGAATTTTGCCAAACCCAAAATATCTATTGAATGATAAAGACCTTAAGACATCTTCCCATTATCAGTGGGAAAAACACAATCTTCAGCTTTGAACAATCCAGAAATATTATGCCACTCGATTTCCAAATCTGTCTCCTGTGAACATTATTCCTTGATTAGAAAGTCTGTAGATTAAAATAAAATGAATTTCAATATAAAATTATAAGCTTGACAAGGTGTTGTCAGGAACAAAATTTTATACAAGTGTGTATTACAGTTTTGCTGTGATGCCAATTTGCACACATGTAAAACAAGGAAAGACATTAGATATACAGTACATTATAGAAAGATTTCTAGAAGTGTGCAGCAGAAAGGAAATGTTAATCCCTCATCATCAGTTGATCACCTTTCCACGATTAATTTCTACCCCTGCAAGACGCGTGGGTCTAATATCTTATTCCTAATTTTTAATTATAGTTTTAATTAGTAACAAAGAGAAAATGTATATAATACTTAAAATGATGTTCCAATGAATTATTTAAAATACTAATTTCTCCCATTTGACAAATTATTTTACATTGTTTTTTTCAACTCCACAGAAAATCTATTCTGCACTAATTGGGGTTTATTCAGACGTTTTACATTTCCTGTCGTGTCATGGAACCTAGAGCCACTGATTGATTAAACTCTAATTATGATAAAGATCGAAATTATTTCAGTCTGTGTTTTTGCATGTTACTTTTATATAGCATATTCTCAAATAGGAAAATAAAATCAATAATATCTTAAAAATATGACCACTACTAGTACATCCACTTTTTATTTTCTCCATGTTAGATGTACTTTAGCCCCTTCCCGACCGCTGACTTACATACTACGTCCTGTGGGGAAATCCCCTTAACGACCGCGGACGTACTATGTACGTCACGGCTGTCTAACCTCCATCCCTGCCTATACTCACCTCTCTGGCCAGATTCCCTTGGCGGTCTGGCAAGACTGGAGTCTGCCACATCATCGTGCATGATGATGTCATTGCCAGGCAACCCCGGTGCTATAGTGGAGTTTCGGAAAGAGGAGGGGGGGTTCCTTTGGAGCCCTCTCCCTCCCAAACGGCTCCATTTAGGAAAAAAAGGATGTTACCACTGGAAAGGGGAGAATCTCCCATTTTCAGCAGACATCTCTTTAATCCCTTAGGTACTGGATCGCGATTCAATCCTGGAAGTGGCTGATGATGTCAGCCAAACCTCTGGGTCACCCCCCACCCACTGACATTGTCACCATATGTGCGATGATGTCAATGGGCCGGTTAACCCCTTAGCTGCCTAGTGGAGATAGGGGGTTCGTTTGGAAACCAAACATGACTAGGTTTGGTATAAAAGTAAATTTAAAAAAATTAAAAATAATAATTACATTTTTTTTTTCCTATTTTGTTTGGGTGGTTTAATAAATTGGACTTAAATTGGTAATTAAACATGACGAGTATAAAACGGTCAAAATGAGCACAGCGCACAGACGTGAAATGGCTCAGCAGTGAAGGGGTTAAAAAGCAAAAGCATATTTCTAATCTCAGGACAAAATTTTTAAACTATTTAGATTTTGGGGATTAACTTTTGAAACAGTGTGTTTTTTTCCATTTTTTCATTATATTTAAAAAAAAAATCGTAGTAAATTCTACAATATGATGGAAATAATGTAATTTTTATAAAGTCCTTTTAATGGCGGGAAAAATGGTATATAATATATGTGGGTTGCATAAACGAGTAAGAGGAAAATTTGACCTAAACACAAACAGCGCAGAAAGATAAAAACAGCAGCGGGCACTTTTGGACAGTGGTTCCTAAAACCGCCCGGTCACTATGAGGTTAATATAGCTAAACAAATGTAACTGCAAAGAGCCAGTTCAGGTATATGATACAATGAGGTTTTTATCAAATGTAATGTAAAAGTGAGCAAACTGAATTCGGTATGTTATTATAATGGTTATTCAGGATATATAATGTACAATGCAGATATTTTGCACTCTTTATACAACATTTTTAAAATAAAGCCTTTGATGCTGAATTCTGAAAATATGATAACAAATTTTTTAGGATAATTTAATTTTGCAGTCACAGACTCTGTAAGAGTGAGCAATGTTTACGTGTGCCCTGAGAACAGGCAATATCACAAGGATTGTGTCGGCCCTATCACCTCCTTCAAGCTAACGCTAGCGCTCACTTAATGCTAGCTTAAAAAGAAATAATAGCGCTCCACACAGATCACCTCTGGTCCGCTAATGAGTTTTTTAACCCAGTATTAGCACTTTTTCGTGCGAGCTTACTGTAATTTGCTCTCCCTATACTTAACATGGGAAGCAGAAAGTGCAAGCAGAGATTAACCTACGTTCGAATCACAAGGTCGTAATGCTAGTTTGTATTTTCCCACGGAAATAGGACCCTCATGTCCTCCTGTATCTGCTGGCAGGAATACTGACCTGCCTCCTGTATGTATTGTAGAATTGCCCTGTCTTTACCCATTGCACCTTTGTATAGCACATAGCGGAATGTAGATATTATACCAAGGTATATGGGAGGGCATATAAACATATATACAGTAAAATATAATATGGCAAATAAATATCACCAAATGGATAGTTGGTTTAGTCACAGATGAATGAATAGTCCGTGAGTCCTACAAATAAGAAGAAGAGAAGACCATCGCGCAGTATATACTGTTGGAATGAATAAGCACACACAGCTTGTATATGGCACTCACAAACAAGGAGTCTTCAAGACACCAAATGTACGCCTTTAAGTCTCTTATGGGGGACTCCTCCCATGCACCGATTCCTTTTTCTGTGATGATAGGTGTATCTCAAAAGGAGAAAGAAGGATACATAGTACAGTTCTGTAGTCCAAAGATACATTTATGTAAAAAGGAGAGACACACTCACGTGTTCTAGAACCTCCTTTATAGGTGGTTCTGTAGTGGCGCCTAGGACCTCTTATCACCTGAGGGGGTCCCACCTCGTAACTCCTGATCGAATCCAAAATCCGCCAAACCTGATAATAAATTCGTAACTCCTGTTCACTTGAAGAAAATCAAAGTATATTGGGAGGAAAAAAAGTAAATAAAATGGGGAAACTAAAAAATAATTACATTTAACCCCTTAAGAACCACTGACGTACCCTGTACGTCCTGTCCACGGGTCTCCCTTAGACCCGCGGACGTACAGGGTACGTCAGTGGCGCCTAACCCCCCTCCCGCCCGATACTTACCTCCCTCGCTGGATCCCTCGGCGATCTGGCAGGGAGGAAGCCTGCCCATGTGATTTACATGGGCCGGCGAGGTTGATGACGTCGCCACGCTGCGTGGTGACGTCATCAGCAGGTGCTCCCATTCAAATCAATGGAGGGGAGGGTGGCTCCTTCGGAGCCCTCTATCTCCCCAACCATTGAAGCTAGGGAGATGCTTTTTGCACTGCTGGAAAGGGGAGAGTCTCCCCTTTTCAGCGGTATATAGCATTAACCATTTCGCAGCCGAATCACTTTTCGGCGCTAATTGGCGCCAAAACGCGATTTGAACCTGGAGGGGGGGCTGACATCTTGGATGTGAGCCAAGCCTCCAGGTCCCCCCCACCCACTGACAACGTCACCATATGTGTGAGGATGTCAGCGGGCCAGCTAACCATCTAGCTGCCATGTAGAGATAGGGGGATCCTTAGGATCCCCTTATCTCCCGATCCATGGCAGCTAGATGGTCATATTTGACATCATTTGAAAATTGAAAGGCCTGATCATGGTCTTACAAAAAAAAATTAAATAAGATAAAAAAATGATTTTTTATTAAAGTTTTTTTTGTCTGGGGGGGTTTTAATAAAATAGGACCTAGGCTGTCATCTCAAAATAATTAGCACAAAATGGTCAGAATGAGCGCAGCGCACATAGGTGAACTGGCTCAGCAGTGAAGGGGTTAAAAGCAAAAACATGTAAAAATTGGGTATTTCTAGTCTCGGGACAAAATTTTGAAACTATTTAGCTGGGGTCTTTTTTGGTGGTTGTAGATTTTGGGGATTAGATTACGAAAAAGTGTGTTTTTACCATTTTTTTCATCATATTTCATATTTTTTTTATAGTAAATTATTCGATATGATGGAAATAATGGTATTTCTAGAAAGTCCATTTAATGGCGGGAAAAAGGGTGTATAATATGTGTGGGTTGAATAAACGAGTAAGGAAAATTTGACCTAAACACTAACAGCGCAGAAAAGTAATAACAGCATCGGTCACTAAAGGACGGATTTGTGTAAAACCGCCCGGTCACTAAGGGTTTAAAAAGATTTATTGCACGTAAAACACCGAAATGAGTTTCGCCCACTACTGCAGGCCTTATCAATTGGATCCGATTGATAAGGCCTGCAGTAGCGGGCAAAACGCTTTTCGGTGTTTAATTTGCAATAAATCTTTTTAAATGTAATTATTTTTTAGTTTCCCCATTTCATTTACTTTTTTTCCTCCTAATACACTTTGATTTTCTTCAAGTGAACAGGAGTTACGAATTTATTATCAAGTTTGGCGGATTTTGGATTCGATCAGGAGTTACGAGGTGGGACCCCCTCAGGTGATAAGAGGTCCTAGGCGCCACTACAGAACCACCTATAAAGGAGGTTCTAGAACACGTGAGTGTGTCTCTCTTTTTTACATAAATGTATCTTTGGACTACAGAACTGTACTATGTATACTTCTTTCTCCTTTTGAGATACACCTATCATCACAGAGAAAGGAATCGGTGCATGGGGGGAGTCCCCCATAAGTGACTTAAAGGCGTACATTTGGTGTCTTGAAGACTCCTCGTTTGTGAGTGCCATATACAAGCTGTGTGTGCTAATTCATTCCAACAGTATATACTGCGCGATGGTCTTCTCTTCTTCTTATTTGTAGGACTCACGGACTATTCATTCATCTGTGACTAAACCAACTATCCATTTGGTGATATTTATTTGCCATATTATATTTTACTGTATATATGTTTATATGCCCTCCCATATACCTTGGTATAATATCTACAATTAGCTAGGAGTGGAGGATACACTCATCTGGTGAGCTGCAATTTATATTGATCTACTATAATATCTAGCGCCTATACACTCACCTTTTAGGTTTTTTTCACATAGCGGAATGTGCTGGTGCTTAATATATTATAAATAATAAGAATAATAATAGTTACTTAGATCTGTCGCTAACTGAAAAAGTTAACACCAGATCTGAGCTGCTGCTAACTGATTCCGCTGCTGCACAATCAGCAGCAGTTTAAAAGCACCCTAAAAATCAAATACTCACCTCTCATCCCGCGGCGAGACAAAGTCCTCTGTCTCACTCCGCCGACCAGCAGGATCTCGCGAGAGGTGAGATCCTGACGGTCATGTGACCCGGCAGCAGAAGCTTTCATGGAGTTCTATGGACTAGATCAGTGGTCCCCAACCCAGGCCCTCAGGGCCCACTAACAGGCCAGATTTTGCAGATCACCTTGGGGAAATGCAGACTGAATCCTGCAATCACTGAGCAGCAAATCATAACACCTGTGCTGTGCTTCAGATATCTGGCAAACCTGGCCTGTTAGTGGGCCCTGAGGGCCTGGGTTGGGGACCACTGGACTAGATGGAGGGGATGCTCAGTGTGACCAGGATAGCTGGTCATACATTGTGTGATGTTAACAATCATTCATATTTCTTGTATATAAAATTGAGATACAACGCTACTGCCTAGGCAAGCCTGTTGGCTTGTTCATTAAGCTCTCCTTTGAAGCCCTGGAAGGTGTGAGTGATAAATGTGGGCTGCAGGATGTGGGAAATTGCCCATTTGGTCTGCTCAGTGGGGGGGGGCAAGCTAGCTCATATCGAGGGGAAAAGCCAGTCGGAGCGGCACCGCCGTGGCCAAAAGGGCGTTTCATAAGAAGCAAATATGCCCTGTCATAGCTAGAGACAATCTTTTGATAATTGTTATGATACCTTTGAATTAAATAAAATAAGAAGTGAACTGAGCATACCCACGTATTAACAGAAGTGGGTGGACCACCCAACCTCTGTTATGAGGTTCGTCTAAAGCATGAGTGTATAAATTCTGGGACCCAAGCCAGGATCATTGCTTATTGTTTGGGGGGTCAATTGAAAAAATTTAGGAATATTGCCATCTCCTTCTAGAGCCCCCCCCTGGCGGCTGATCGTCTAGCTTGTATTGTAAGTAACTAGAATCTGCGGTTTATCTCCTTTTTATTTCTCTGCTTGTGTGTGTAACTATTAATTGTAATATCTTGTTCCATGCGCCTGTGACAGTTTTCGTCATAATAAATATAAAAATTATCAAATTTTGCCTCTGATATAAGAACTCGCTACCTGGAGAGGCTGGATTATCCCAGGAATTATTTTAGCTCGGACCAATCTACCAAACGTGAGTTGGGGTGAAGTCAGTCATTTGAACTGGTTTCTGTCTTGGGGTGCATAACCAGTGTCTCAAGTCCATTCTGGTTTAGAGATTAGGCATCTGGGGTACACCTATAACGGAGATCTGTGGTGGCAGTGTTAATAGACTACAAGGGAAGTGGGGGGGACATGGATTGTGTGAAACGTAGTCATTATTCTGGGTCTAGTGCAGACAGATAGTGATTTTTAACCCTGCGTCCACTTCAATGGCATCACTCGCACTTCTGGAGCGAAGTCGTTGCATGACAACTAGGCAATTGCGTGCAGGGGGATTGTTTGTGACGTAGTCATTATTCAGGGTCTAGTGCAGATGGGTAGTGATTTTTAACCCTGCCTGTACTTCGCCGCGTCACATGTCCTCCGGAATGGAGGCGTGTACGTGACACTCGGGATGGCGCGCTAGCTTCGAGCTTAGTGGCCGCTACAGAGCAGGCTGCTGGACTTCGCACCTGCCTCGTAATCCAATGGTGAAACCGGGAGGCAAAGGGGAAATTAACAAACGCTAATTTTTCCCCTTAGTTTTAGCCCAATAAGGCCCAAGGACTTTCACTCAATTGTGATGAACCCTAGCAGGTGTTATTATGTGAATTGTATTTAGTTGCCATATCATTTTATCTTCCAAATAACTGTTCTAACTAGGGGTGCAATTGAGTAATGTGAGAACATTTAATTATTATTCCTATAAATTCATAAACCTACTCAAAGCCTAAAGGAAGAAAAAAGATACTGTACATATAATCAAACTGTAAGAAAGTCAAAGGAGGGAAACCTATCAATAGAGATTTATAGAGTCTTAAAATATTAACATCATGTCAAGCCATGATATGTAGAGCCTTACCAAGCAATGCTGCAGCTCAGGGTAATAAATCTTTAGAAATGTCCCAGCTACACCTTCAAATGACTTGAGCAAGAGTGAAATCAGCAAATATCCTACAAGTCATGTACATTTCCATCAGAGAAGGTTGAGACTGCAGAGCGTTCTTTATAAAAAAATGTATTTAATGACTGTTTTCTTTTTATCAGGGTTGCGTTTCCACTGGTGCAGGATAAATGTGGTTAACTAATTATAAGTTAACCTCCCTAATGCCACCACTTTTAGCAGCACGAACTTGACAGATCTACTTGACAGTTCTCTATGAGTATATGGTCAAGTTGCAATTTTTCAGTATATATTTCTAAATCATTCCCCATGATTTTGAACAGGTAAAGATGCACCCTACATTTTTTGTTGTTAAGGGTTTAATTAGAAATTGTAGCGCAACTATACAGTAAGAATACAGAAAGATAAAAATATGAAGATATAGAGAGAGAGAAGCAAGAATAACCCCAAATGGTGCAATATAATAAATTATTGCAAATGAGTGACAATGCTCGACAGACTCATATAGTACACCAACAAAAGGTGATCACATATACATAAAAAAATACTTATATTTTCTGCAGTTCATCTTTCATTCAATCATGGGAAATATGCAAAAAAAATAACAGGACACATTATATTTAAGGGAGCTATGGACTGAGTAGAAGCCATAAGTGACTCTGGCAAAACGCGTCTCAGGAATAGTTTGTACTACAGGGAGAACCATTGGGGTTATATTTTATTTTATTCACGTGTTTTATCCATTTGTCTTTTAATAAATTATTTTTTAAGTATACAGCTTTCTGCCTCATATAGTGGCCTCAAGCTGATTGATACCCCTTACACCCAGTTACCCCCCCCCTTTTCTGCCTCTTTCCTGCTGCATATCGGGACTTATGTATGGCAAGGGGCCATACGCTGGAGGACACCAAAGTTTGGCATCCATAGGGGAACTCCTAGCATCTGATGTTCTGTACCTATTCAAAGGATACCACAGAGGAAGGAAGTAACCGGTTAGGGAATGGGGGTACCACTGATACAGGCTCGCTACTAATATTACTGGGCCAGCTTTATAACAGGCTCTGAGCAAGGTGATTCTGAAATCAAATAGTCACATTCGATTACTATAAGACAGTTTTTATATTGAGAGACAATATTTGCACTATGTCCTATTCTTTCTTTTTTGCATATTTCCCATGATCAAATGAAAGATGAACTGCAGAAAATATAAGTATTTATTTCATGTATATGTGATCACTTTTTGGTGGTGTACTACATGAGTCTGACAGGCATTGTCACTCTATTGCGATAGTTTATTATATGGCGCCATTAGGGGTTATTTTTGTTGCTGTGTTTACACTTCCTGACAACTTCTTTTAGGATCATGGTTGTATCAACCCCAGTCTTGGCTGCACATTGCACTTTTTAATTTGTGATTTTCTACTTTGTATCAGGAGGCGCTAAACTGGGTGACACTCTCCTGTAGATAGATAGATAAATGTTTGCCAAATCAGCCACGTGTTTCTGGACACATTGCTATTTCATGTAAGGAGAGCACAGTAAAAACTGCTGCCCTGCAAAATGTATAATTCATATGCTACAGGAAAGAAGTTTGCATTATTCATGCACTGTCCATCAGCAAAAATAAATCATATGTGTCCAGGAAAACATGGCCGATCTGGCAACTATATAGTTATATGGAAACGTGAGGATCTGTACCCAGGATTGGATTCCACGTGCAGTAGGCTCCCCTAGCCATCAATATTTTGTAGGAGTACTGATTCTGGCCCAAACCCACCCAGTCAATAGCTGGAGCTCCTTGTAGAGTGAATCAGACAAACTTTAATGAAACATATGAGACAAATGTATACAGTACAAGGAGTGACATGGAAACCGATGGAAGATGACACCCTGGTGCCTCCCCCATGTCCTCAAGTGAGCCAGTCCCTAGTCAGTGGTCATACCCCATTTTAATTTCCAAACATAAAAAATAGGGTACCATCTAATCACAGCCAGAGCATCACACTCTCTGAATACATAAGATATCGGATAAGAGATTGCACAAGCAGACAATAGTGTAATGTAATGGTAATGTTTGGCAAAGACCACTCAAACTTTTCACAGATCTTAAACATATTTGATACAGGGAAGGGTAAGAGGGGGGTTAGAATGGAGTGACACACAGTAATGATATTAGAAATGATAACAGTAGCATTTAAACACAAACAATAATGACAGCACAAGCCTCCATGGAGTCCTATGGACTCCAGGAGGGGATAGCTGCGGCAGCATGCTAGCGCTGCCACAAGTATCCAGGGGCTTAGCGCTGCATTATGGGACAGGCTGTTGAATCAGCACCTGCCCCTTAATATGGAGCTAAAATGGGGACACTAAGGTGAAACCTGCAGTCTCAGGTTTTCCACCTTAGCGTCTCCGTTTTAGTGCCATATTCCGAATACTGCCCATTTTGTTTACTGAATCATTATGAATGATATTACAATTGTAAATATTTATTTTAATTCTGCTTTCCATTTGGCAAATAGTACAATAGATCAATTATCTATTGTCCGTCACAAAATTGCACCCAAGCAGACTAGACCAGGAGTCATTAAAAACTAATTTTTTCCAAATTACATTGTATATATTGTTTCAGTCAAAAATTACATTTAAGTATTTGCGCAAAGGAACATATGTGGAATAGTCTCTGTAACACTATTGAGCCAACTTAATCAAGCAGATTTCGAAATAACACTTCAAATCTCCATTTTAAGAAGCATTTTGTTTGCCGACTACATATAAAATTCATGGTACTTGACTCAACATGGATTCTCTATTACTAAAGAGATTCATTTAATGAAGCATCTTAACTGACATTTTATTTATGTTCCGATTTGCCTTCGTTCCCTCTAGTATCAGATGATGTAGTCTTAGTGCTCATAAGAGTTGAAATGTGTGTTGCTTATTACAGACTGCCACTTTGTTAGCAGTTCAGCAGAGTCTAATTGCTCATTTCACATAGAGATGTTTTAAATGAAATTACATGCACAGATGACTACAACCATATATATTCCATAGGGTAAAAAGTCATCGTAAGTCAACAATGTGCTGTGACTGAAAATAATCTGCACTCTTTAGCTGTAACTGCTGTCTCGTGACGTTCTGCCTCATGAAGTCAAGTAGTTAGACTAATATCTGTTAGACGATAATAACATTTGAGTATAGGTCAGTATTTTAACGTTTCTAGATGAATTATTTGAAAATGTTCTCATTCTTTAAAACATCAAAGTCACTTTACCAGACTTCCATTAGACCATTTACTATTTTTAATCTAAAATAATTGTGTGACTTTTTTTCCAAATTAGCTATTTTTATCTTATATTTTTTCATTTTTTAATTAAATTTATAAAGTTAATAACGGGTTTCACCCCCTTAACTAGCGAATAAATCAAATGTATACATAAATTATTTGCATATTTGTGAAAAATAGTGGAGATATTCTATAGGATGTGATATTTGTTATATTAGTATTAGTAGAAAACATTTTTTTAAGTGCACCAGTCTTGCCAAACCAACTTTAACTCATTTGAGAGATCTCCAAAATCTGCCTATACATTTGTTAGCCAAACTAACAGATGGATAGTTATTTTCCAAAAAAAAACATTGAAAGGAAATCACCTTGAGGTTCCTGTTTGCGCTCTGTGTTACAGCATGCCACATGTCATGTTTCCCTGGGGAGTGATTTATGACGCTGCACACAGAAGGAGAGCTCCCTGGGCTAATGGGTGTCTTATCTAAACATCCTTGGAGACTCCTCCCATGATTCTCAGCCAATCATTTGGTTATCTTTGCCTCAAGGGAAATGAAGTTCCAAAACCTCTGTGTGGTCATGGTTGCGGACCTCTGCTTTAAAGTGATAGTCATGGTTCCTGCACAAATCACAGGTCATTAAGTTCTAAAGGAATCAAATGTATACCCAGATCTTCCTTAGCTGTAAGGTAAATATGTTTTAGTACTTGACTTGTTCAAGGAAAGTTTTAGTCTATCAGGGATATTCAAAGAGATCCGAATGGCTGCCGAAAGGGAACCGAACGCTGAAAATCAGCATTCGGTTACCTTTCTTGGCCATTCGGCTATCCAGAGAGCAGGCAATTCGCCAAATCTTGCCGAATTGCCTGCACATACGGTGCCTGTTCGAGGGCAGTGAAATCCCCATAGAGAAGCAATGCTTTGGCTATTCAGAGAACAAAAACCAGCAGTGAAAGGTTCCCGAAATGCTCTGTCATTCGGTGGTTTATTTCGGCAGGTTTATTCAGGCGAATCCCATCGGCTTCAATGTTAAAAATATTCCCGTTTTAATTCAATATCTAATAAACCGTTGATTATAATACTCTGCAGTAAAGAGTCTCTTTATTTATCGATTTTCTGGAATATTTTAAGCATTTTTCCGGATTTTTTTTTTTTAAAAAATTCCGATTTTATTAAAAATTTTAAACTTCTTTTTTCTGTAAAAACCCTTTTTATTATCATTCCTTATATGTAAATTTCAGACATTTTCACTCAGTAGTTTCTATGCAAACAGCGTTTCACTTTTCAAACATTCAAGCATACTGTTTTTTTAATTTATTCACTGCATTCGTCTGTGGTGTCGGCTTTTTCCGGCAGCTGCACTACGTGTGATAGGCTCCTGCTTGGGTTTTTCCAGCGTTTTCGGTGGGTTAATCCAGATGTTTTGGCGGGTTTCGGTGTGTGTTCGCCCTCGTTTTGCGATGAGTTTTCGGCGGGTTTGCGGTGACTTTTCCCTGCATTTCGGCAGCCCTGTGGTGCTTGCTGAATACACCGCAGGGTGGCCGAAATGGGATTGCCAAATTGAACCGAATTGAAGAGAACGAACGTGCGGTGGCTTTTTGATTCTCTTTGAATAACCCTGTATGATTTTTATATCCTGCTTTTTTCATTTACTGTAGATACTCGAGTATACCGCTAGATTTTGGTGACAAAAAGTTACCTTAAAATTGGAGGGGTCGCATTATATTCGAGACATCTGCATCGCGTGTAAAAAAAAAAAAAAAAAAAACTTAACTTGCTCTGGATCCCAAGTCTCCCGGAGGTTCCGGTAGTCTCCTTGTAGTGAATGCAGGCTCCCTGACGCCCGCAAACACTTCAGGAAATCCTGGCCAGAGGGTACGCTCAGTTTAAGCCAATCTTGCTCCACCAGCCATCTTATCGTTAGTGACCGGCGGCTTCATACTTAGTAACAACTATCTTTCTAGAGCAGAGCATCTTGGCCTGAGGGGGGAGCCTGACTGTGTTAAGAGAACCTGGAAGGATTTTAGTTGTTTACCAGTACAGTATACTTTTATAGTTTTGCTCCCCGCGTTATATTCGAGTCTTGAGTATTCTCTCATTTCCATAATAAATCTCAATTCATCGCGTTATATTTGGGTCACGCTATACTCGAGTATCTACGGTAAATATTATATTGTACATGTATCACATGAAGTGAAAATACTATTTCTGTGACCATCACTGGTTATTCTAGCATCTAGAGAATGCTCATGTCCCTAGAAACCTTATCACCCATTGACCAGGAGATTTGGAAACACCACTATTATTTATTTTTCTATAATTTCCTTTTGATTTGTTTTATTTGCATCTAAGATGCTTTTCTACAGGTGTGTATGGTTCTTTAAATCAGATTATGTTCATTATCGGATGTAGAATACAGTTACAGGTGCCTCATGTGAATAATTAAAATAGGAAATGCATAGCTTCATTATGTTATATGCATGGTGCAGGTTTTCATGCAGAGCCCAGGATGCATAACATTGATTAACACATGATAATAACCATGCTCTCTAACAGATAATTACATTCGGGGAAGCTAAAAAATATATGTCACGGTGGCTCAGGGGATGGGGCGCCTGGCAGCAGCTTCCTCGCTGCTCGCTGGCCAGGCGCCGAATGTAAGCGCTTCCGGGCCCGCTCACGTGGGACGCCGAGGGGCGGGGCCTGGTGCTGTGACGCGGACCCGCCGGGTTTAAAACCCAGTCTCTCCCATACACCGGTGCCCTGACGTGGTATTCACCTCCCGCAGAGCTCTTGTGATTTTTGGCTATCTCCTGTGTATGATCCTTGGCATTGGCAAACGAATCCTCTTGTGTATGACCCTTGGCATTGGCAAACGAACCCTCCTGTGTATGACCCTTGGCATTGGCAAACGAACCCTCCTGTGTATGACTCCTGGTATTGGCAAACGAACCCTCCTGTGTATGACCCCTGGTATTGGCATTTACTCTGCTCTAGGTTCTGCCCTTAACGTTGGTACTGAGGTCAGTCTATGTGGCACCCTAAGCACGCATCAGACTACCTCTGCTATTACTAAAGTCCTAGGGAGGACTTGTGATCTGTTCTGTACCCCTGTCTGGTATTTCCCTTTCTTTGTCTGTTACCTGCTTCATTGTCTACATAGCTTTGCCGACCATTCAAGGATCGGAAGAGTAGAAAGGGAGCTACAGAAAGATATATATATCTTGGTAGTCAGAAGGATTCGTGACGATACTCTATTCCATACCTCTGTCTGGTGTTATCCTTGTCTATCTATTGTCTGGTTAATTGTCTTTCTAGTTTCGCCGACCATTCAAGGATCGGAAGGGTAGAGAGCGGTCTGCGTAAAGGGACCACACTTCTGGTAATCAGAGGGATCCGTGACATTACGTCAGGGCCAATGGATCCCGCAGACCTCTCTAACCAGCTGGCACGTATCGCAGCCAGACAAGAGGAACAAGACCATAGGATGGACCAGATTTCTCTCGCTCTGCAAACCCTGTTAAATCGGTCCAATACAGGTATCACAAACCCTCCAGATCCAGTGTTACCTAGGGTCAGTCCCGTCCCCCTGAAGGACATAGGCTTAGTATGAAGGCACCCCTACGCTATGATGGTACACCAAGCCTATGTCGGGGGTTTTTGACTCAACTCGAGATTTTGTTTGAGAACAATCCAGGTTCTTGTATGTCTGATAAAGCCAAAGTAGGATATCTGATTAATCATTTAACAGAAAAAGCTTTATTGTGGGCTACGCCGTTGTGGGAAAATAAGAAACCCATCATTTATGACTATGAGGGTTTTACCTCTGAGTTAAAACGTACCTTTGATCCCTCTAGAAGGGCTACCAATGCGGGTAGGTCCTTGTTTCACATCAAACAAGGTAATAAGAGGGTCGCCGATTATGCCATAGAGTTTAAGACTTTGGTTTCTGAAGTACTTTGGCCGAACGACGTTTTAACCTTAGCCTTTACCGAAGGCTTGAACGAGGCTTTTATGTTTGAACTGGCTCCCTTAAAATTACCAGAAAGTCTGGACCACCTGATAGATTTCTGTATAGCCATGGACGATCAAATCAGGAAAGGAGACACCCCAGAGATAGACCCAGAAGGGTCTTGCCTCCTTTACCCTCGTTACCCAGACACCCCAGTACATCAGGTGGTTCGGAGAATGTAAAAACAGATTTACGGTCGTTGAACCCATGCAAATAGGGAGGACAGGTATTTCAGAAGCAGAAAAAGCTCACAGAAGAGAAAAGGGGCTCTGCTTTTATTGTGCAGGGGCAGATCACTTCCGCCTTCAATGTCCTCAGAGACCCAGGGTTGGCAGAGCTGAACATAGCAGAGTGGGATTCAGAACAGGAGACACCCAGGTTGTCGGTTCTCTGTGTGCCTCCTTTGTGGATAATGAGAAAAAAAAATCCAGGATTCTGTTACCGGTCTCCCTAACCTGGGAGGGGGTTCACCTCAAGACTGAGGCGTTTTTGGACTCTGGGGCCTCAGGCAATTTTATGGATAAGAATTTTGCTGCCCAAAACCTCATACCACTGGTTCTCAGGGAAAGACCTCTAAGGGTGGAGGCCATAGATGGTAACCCCCTGGCATGTCCACATATCACTCACGATACAGTCGATGTATGTATGAAAGTAGGAGTTTTACACCAGGAGACAATAAGATTTCAAATCATTGAATCACCCTCATGTCCTGTCGTCCTTGGGTTTCCATGGCTAACAGAGCACAACCCAGTAGTCGATTGGGTCCAGAGAGACATAAAATGTTGGGGTCAGAGTTGTCAGTCTAAGTGCCTAGGCACAGTTAATGTGATTGGTAGCCTCAATATTGCCACAGCTCCTCCTTTGTCCACGGAGGTTCCGGAATGTTACCTGGCATTAAAGGAGGTGTTCTCTAAAGCCAGGACTGAGGTCCTACCACCACATCGTCCATATGACTGTGCCATTGACTTGCTCCCCGGTACGATGCCTCCTAGGGGTCACGTATACCCTTTGTCACAAAGAGAGAACGACATTATGGAGGAATATATAAGGAGAATCTGGAACGAGGATTCATTAGACGGTCCTCCTCTCCAGCAGGAGCAGGTTTCTTTTTGTTTCCAAGAAAGAGGGAGATCTGCGACCTTGCATCGACTATAGGGGTTTAAATAGGATCACTATAAGAAATGCATATCCCATACCTCTCATAACAGAATTGTTTGACCG
Source organism: Leptobrachium leishanense (assembly GCA_009667805.1). NCBI lineage: Eukaryota > Metazoa > Chordata > Amphibia > Anura > Megophryidae > Leptobrachium > Leptobrachium leishanense. The sequence goes on along the minus strand of CM019064.1, from coordinate 108,220,175 downwards.
ATTAAAAGGGGCTCGTGTCTATACTAAGCTTGATTTACGCGGAGCGTACAACCTGGTCAGGGTTAAAAAGGGAGACGAATGGAAAACGGCTTTTAATACACGTAGCGGGCATTACGAATACCTGGTGATGCCTTTTGGGTTGTGTAATGCGCCAGCCGTCTTTCAGGACCTTATAAATGACACTCTAAGGGACTTTCTGCAAGAATTCGTCATAGTATATCTGGATGATATCCTGATATACTCTCCTGATGTGGACACTCATCATGTCCACGTGAAACAAGTGTTGAAAAAACTATTGAAGGCTGGATTGTACTGTAAGCTAGAAAAATGTCTATTCGACATAGTAACTGTGCAATTCCTTGGTTATATTATAACTCCTGGGGGTTTTCAAATGGATCCCAAGAAGCTCTCAGCTATTCTTGACTGGCCTCTACCCCAAGGACTTAAAGCCATTCAGAGGTTTCTGGGGTTTACGAACTATTACCGAAGGTTCATTAAAGATTTTTCGGCCTTGGTGGCCCCCCTCACGGCTATGACAAAGAAAGGGGTGGGAAATCAGAAATGGACACCTCAAGCCACTCAAGCCTTTGAGGCACTAAAACAAGCCTTTACTACTGCCCCTGTTCTCCGGCATCCAGATCCGGCTCTGCCTTTCCAATTAGAAGTTGACGCCTCCGAACTAGGTCTTGGTGCAGTCTTGTCCCAAAGGGAGGCTCCTGACAAACCCTTGCATCCATGCGGCTTCTATTCTCGGAAGTTGTCCCCGGCAGAGAAGAACTATGACATTGGAAATAGAGAATTGTTAGCAGTCATCGCGGCCTTGGCGAATGGAGATACTTATTAGAAGGGTCTAAGGACCCCATTGTTATCATAACCGACCATAAGAATCTCACGTACATTGGAGATGCCAAACGTTTAAACTCCAGACAAGCGAGATGGTCATTGTTTCTTTCAAGTTTTAATTTCGTACTCACCTATAGACCTGGGTCCAGAAACATCAAAGCAGACGCATTGTCGAGACAGTATGAGTCTTATGAACATAATATCCAAGATCAGCATCCCATTGTACCCCAGGAGAGGATTATAGCCGCTACCACGATTAGTGTTTCGTCTCCTCTAATGAAAAGGTTGCAGACCGTCCAGGGCGCAGCTCCTGGGGAAAACCTCCTGCGAGACTCTTTGTACCTGAGAACGAAAGAGAGGAAGTACTTAACATCTATCATGATAATAAAACTTCCGGGCATATGGGTATCACCAAGACTGTGTCTAGTATCAGTAAACTCCTCTGGTGGCCCACATTGCGCCGAGATGTCAAAGATTACATTGCCGTGTGCGAAGTGTGCACAAGGCAGAAAAGTCCCAAAACAGCACCCATTGGCTTACTCCAGCCTTTGCCGATCCCGAACGACCCTGGTCACATGTAGCCATGGATTTTATCGTAGAGTTACCTGAGTCAAGAGGGAATACAGTGATACTTACGATCATAGATCGATTTTCCAAGATGGGTCACTATGTTCCTCTTCAGAAACTACCTTCGGCAGCTGAACTGGTGCCCATATTCATTGCCAATGTGGTCCGCATTCACGGTGTCCCTCGGGAGATAGTCTCTGATAGGGGGACCCAATTCATCTCAGGATTCTGGAGAGGGTTTTGTAAGAACGTGGGGATAGACCTCTCTTTCTCTTCGGCCTATCACCCCCAGACCAACGGAGCAGCAGAACGAGCAAACCAAAACGTAGAGAAATATCTCAGGTGCTTCATCTCAGAACAACAAGATAACTGGTCAGATCTGCTACCGTGGGCAGAATATGCTATTAACAGCGCAGTAAGTGAATCCACAGGTCATTCTCCTTTCTTCACTGTTTATGGTTTTGATCCTCCCGTGCTCCCCGATACGTTTCCTGATTCCACGATTCCTGCTTTAGATAAACAACTGGCATCATTGAAAGAGACTTGGGGGAGAGTGAGACGGGCACTGGAGGAAAGTAGTGCCATCCAGAAAACTAAGGCCGACAGACACAGGAGGCAGGCACCAGTGTATCAAGTTGGGGACAGGGTTTGGCTGTCTTCACGTAACATCAAGCTCTTAGTGCCTTCCATGAAGTTGGCTCCTAGGTATATCGGCCCCTATAAGATACTACGGCGACTCAACCCTGTCTCCTATGCTTTGGCGTTACCCCCCCATTTTAAAATACACAATGTATTCCATGTGAACCTTTTGAAGCCGCTGTTATGTAACCGGTACACCAAAGTCCATGCTCCACCGCCTCCTGTCTCTGTGGAGGGCGAGGAGGAATTCGAAGTTCAGGCCATTCTGGGTGCCAGGCTGTCTAGGGGGTCCTTGCAGTATTTGGTCGATTGGGTGGGGTACGGTCCGGAGGATCGTTCTTGGGTACCGGCTGCGGAAGTCCATGCTCCTAGGCTAGTGAAGGCCTTCTATTTAGCGCATCCCCGTGCCCCTGGGGGTCGTCCAGTGGCCGCCCCTGGAGGGGGGGTTCTGTCACGGTGGCTCAGGGGATGGGGCGCCTGGCAGCAGCTTCCTCGCTGCTCGCTGGCCAGGCGCCGAATGTAAGCGCTTCCGGGCCCGCTCACGTGGGACGCCGGGGCGGGGCTGGCGTGTGACGCGGACCCGCCGGGTTTAAAACCCAGTCTCTCCATACACCGGTGCCCTGACGTGGTATTCACCTCCCGCAGAGCTTGTGGATTTTTGGCTATCTCCTGTGTATGACCTTGGCATTGGCAAACGAATCCTCTGTGTATGACCCTGGCATTGGCAAACGAACCCTCCTGTGTATGACCCTTGGCATTGGCAAACGAACCTCCTGTGTATGACTCCTGGTATTGGCAAACGAACCCTCCTGTGTATGACCCCTGGTATTGGCATTTACTCTGCTCTAGGTTCTGCCCTTAACGTTGGTACTGAGGTCAGTCTATGTGGCGCATCAGACTACCTCTGCTATTACTAAAGTCCTAGGGAGGACTTGTGATCTGTTCTGTACCCCTGTCTGGTATTTCCCTTTCTTTGTCTGTTACCTGCTTCATTGTCTACATAGCTTTGCCGACCATTCAAGGATCGGAAGAGTAGAAAGGGAGCTACAGAAAGATATATATCTTGGTAGTCAGAAGGATTCGTGACGATACTCTATTCCATACCTCTGTCTGGTGTTACCCTTGTCTATCTATTGTCTGGTTAATTGTCTTTCTAGTTTCGCCGACCATTCAAGGATCGGAAGGGTAGAGAGCGGTCTGCGTAAAGGGACCACACTTCTGGTAATCAGAGGGATCCGTGACAATATATATTGTTTTTTTTAAATAGTTTATATTAAAACAAATTAAAAAACACTAAATTCTTATTGTTGTGTAATTATAGCTCATTGTTATTTTTATGCTATATTTCCCTATGACCTTCCAAGAAATAAATAACAAATTCAATTTTAATTACTTTTATTAAGCATTGACAAACAGATGGCCTGTAATAAGCAAAGCAAAGATGTCTTCATTATCTGTTTATTTTGCTAAGGGAAAACCATTAAAATATTTTATTCTCTTGACAAGCAAATCAAATTTTTCAGTAAATACATTATGACATGGAAAAAAACTTGATGATATGATTACTGTTTCCTGAAGTTCACCATTACAGTGACAAATTAAATAAGATACTTCCAGCATCAACAATTTCTTGATACAAAAATGTGATATCTTTGTGTTTTTATGACTTATTTTCCTGTACGATGCAACAGGACAGCATCCCTTTATAATGTACTCATTAATATCGTTACGATTTTAACCCAAAAGGCTTTCGTTTGTAGACAGAAACTCTACACTGAAGGACTTATGCTACAAGCGAGTGCTTTAATTGGGCTAATAAAAATGTTGTATTGTTGGGATATTATTGAATGTCCTAGAGCAGGGATATCAAACTAAGCCCCTCCCCCTCTCAGGTGAATCTGAACTACACCTCCCATGATTCTCTGGCCATTTATTGCATTCGAAGAATCCTCGGAGTTGTAGACAATAAACATCTGGGGTAGTCAGAGTTTGAGATCCCTGTCACAGAGTATGCAATTTTGGAATATGTTACATTATAAAATAATCTAGAAATGTAAAGAAAAATATGTAGTTGATTTGGCTAATTCACAAAGACTTACTCCGGGCAGGTGTTTATGATAGATATTATCACCTTGGGAGATGGTATCGGGCAAAAGAAATAAAACAGAAGTGAAATTCACTTTAGATCACCTTATTTACTAGGATCTTAGACTTGGGGTTGAACTACAAATCAAGTTGGCACATTATCTATATGCAATGTTCAAACACAATGCAATTTGCGGTTTAATTAAAGCTTGTTGAAATATCTCTTCTTAGTATAATTGGTAATTGGTGAGTACAGTGGCAAGTAGAAAAAGATTCTTACTTGGCAACTGATGAAATTCATGTTGTAATTTATGCACAAGATTGGAAATGATTGAAATATTTTGTTCCTGCTCCTCACTTTTGCAGTATAATGTCATCGATTCTTTAAAAGCTGCAAAAGCTTGTGTCGAATTCAACAGATTTGTATAATAGACAATTTTACTTTTTATTTGTCAAGTATAACATCTTTTACTCCAGTTTTTCATATTACTTTTGTATAAGGTCTTGTATGGTACACCTTTAAATTCTTTGGTAGATTACTACCTTAGGATTTTAAAGAAAACCGCTATAGGGAACTAGTGCTTTTTTGGAAAATCATGTTTAATGAATTATGCAATAGGACGTGTTTAGAAAAATGTATTCCTTGCTGTAATAATCTATTTGTAAGGCAAGTGTCACAACCTGCTTGGCAAAAGGAGTTACTACAGCACTGGTCTTCATGCAATCATTTAGATTATGGGGCAGGCACTCAGTCCAGCAGCTTGACCCGTAGCGGCCGCTAGGCTCGCCAGATTCTGCCGGTCAGAGGTGTGATGGCGGAGGGAGACTGGGGACTCTTTTCCCCCCAGTCTCCCTCTGCTCCCAGCAGCCAGAAGCGGTGGATCGGGCTGCCGTTGTCACCGCAGAATGAGAGGTGAGTCTTTGATTTTTGGGTGGCTTTTCAGCTGTTGCTAACTGATTCTGCAGCAGCTCAGAGCTGGTGTTAACTCTTCAGTTAGCAACAGCTCTTAGTAACTAGCGTTAGGACCTTGTGATCTTAATGCTTGTTAATCTCTGCTTGCATTTTGCACTCCCCATCTTAAGTATAGGGAGCGAAAAGTATAGTAAGCACATTGTATAAACTGCCAATACCGATTTGCTAACGGGTTTTCTAACTCGTTAGGGAATTGGAAGTGATCTGTGCGGAGCGCTATCACCTCTTTAAAGCTAGCGCTAACCTGAGCTTGGAGGAGGTGATAGGGCTCCTAGAATGCGCTAAAATGTATTCCACCTAGTGAATACTCACAATCCCCCCCCCCATTACAGGACGTAGAAATCTCTGACACCAAGGGTTTGATTAATGCTCTGATACAGCAGGCACTAGTGGACTCGGACAGTACAACCAGATTGTAAAAAATATTGTATATACTAGTTGCAAAGAATAAAACATCCAAGACATTATTACAAATAAATATATAAAACATTTTACAGAAAAAACTGAGAAATAAACACTGCAACAAATAATAAATCAAAAAGATGGATGCTCATATTGAGATAGAGATCATACGATGATTATTGTGTGCATCTTTCAACGAAAAACCAGAATAAACCATGGACATTTCGTTCCATTTACAATTAAGACTACCAATAGCAATCTGGTTAATAAATTACACTCAAAAGATTTATATACGTACAATATTAAATTGTTTTAAACCCCTTGCCGCCTCCAGGCATGCAATACCAATCAGCTTCAAGCAGTGCTTTTTAGACCTTCTCCGGCCCATCTCTGTTCCTAGTGGTCGGAGTGCTGAATGAAGGTCTGCCTGGCCACTCAGGCAACCACCCTGAAGCAAACAACAGTGACCCGAGCCATATGATAGAGCTGAAAGCCTGTCAACACAGTAACTGTTACAATGTTTCAGCCTATGATTTGTAACATTGTTTCTGCCCCTCTCTTCTCCTCACTTTGACCTAGAGTCAGAGAGGCAGAGGACAATTGTGGAAAAAGTTTCAAAAAGTAAAAAAAAAATAACGCTGTGATCAGACTGAGGGGACATTTTTTTTTAAGTTTCATATTAAGTTATGGTTCATATATAAATATTTGATGTGAAATTGAAGCCCTATTTCTCCAGAACAAAATGATGTATAATAAATGTGGGTGCACGTAATGTGAATGAGTTATATTATGGTTGCACCGACATATATCTCAAATTCTAGGATTTGTTTTGAACTTGAATAATTGCCTCTGTCCCTAACTCCCTCACTACCAAGTGATTTTCCAAAAAACCATTGTCAGAAACCAGCGTTTTTTTATAAAATCTTTTAAAATTAATTATAAAGGAAGAAATATTTTAGTTTATACCTATTGAATTCCTTACTGTAAATAATCTATTTTTGGCCAGTAGAGGTCGCCATCTACTGCCAAATTGAGTTAGAGGTTTGAGCGGCTGGTCTATTTTCTTCTATTTCTCCCTGCATCGGCTGCTGAAAGCCCTGAAGCCCTGCTGAAAGATATTTCCGAGCGTTGAGCAGCCGTTTTTACAGTCGTAGCTCTTTGAGCATTATGTCCACAGGGCTAAAACTTTGGAGGCACCTACTGCAGCCTAAAAGCTAACAAAATTCCTTGCAAGCAAACAAATGTCATTTGCTTTTGGGCTGCAGATAAGCATATCGAGAAATCTCGATATCGGGCGACCAGATTTTGCCTTTGAAGCCCGAGATATCGGTAGTGAAGGGGTTAAGAAGATAATGTCAGGAAGTTTATCCATGTATTTCTAAACTATCTGGGTAGTTAGTTACTCTCATTCCAGAGAAGCCTTTAGCAAATTTACTGAGAGTGGTAATTATGATCGTTAATGAAACTTTAATTGTCTGGTGCTTTCAGCTTGGATGCAGATAATGTAGGAGGCCTCGGCTCGATATGTAGATCACCTCGGAATGATTTTGTTCACCATGGAAAATAATTAAATATAATATTAAGACTTACATGTTATGAAGCAATTCTGTTGTTTATACGTAATATCGCTGGTACTCTTTTTGCATTTATAGATTGTCGTTATCTTCAGGCACGGGTATTTTTACCGTCTTATCACACATTGATTCACAACTGTGTTGTTAAGGTTGTTGATGGTTTTGGAGCTCACCACATTTCTTCTGACCACATCTTTGCTTTATTAATAACAAACGTAATTGGAAAGAGAATATCGAATGAGCGCTGTCACAGTTGCTGATGGATGTAAAGTGAGCCTTTAAAAAATATCTACAGGTAAAGGTTAGTGGCAGAGACAAATCATCAATTTCCATCATCTCAATCGTTTCCCCTAATCGAAACTAATGACTTTCATCTATAGGAAAGGAAAGGCTCATTCGTCAGTAATTTATCACTGTGAGGTTTCTTACAGTAATAGTGCAGTGTATGGCACATAGCATTGATTAGAAGACACTATAATGAGAAAGCTCATATCACATAAAAAAAGGAGAAGGCAAGTCTAGTGAGGGGCAATTTGGATTTGGATAGCTTGCTGTGCTTGAAATGGAATACTTGCTGGGCCTGCAATTTAATACTCCCAAAGGGATGTAAACACACTAGCACTGTATAAATGATAAACCATTCTTTTGGTTTTGTGAAAGGCTAACCATACAAAGTTACATCAAATATTAAAGAAAAAAATACTCCAGGGTCTAGTTCCGATGTGTTCATTGATCTGAGCAGTTAACAGCATTTTAAGAACCGACAGACAGGAATCAGAAAACCACACAGCATGATTTCCATCTAATGTGAATAAGACTTTCTAAGGGAGTAAAAATATTATAGAATTAATTGCATAATAATGCTAAAGGATACAGTGGTATAAACTCAAATTTAAAGGTCACTTCTTTAATGACAGAAATGCTATATGTAAGATTTTCAAATGAAATAGCAAATGAAGAACTATAATGTGTAAGCAAAAATTACCAAAATTGGGAGTAAAGCTTCGTTATTATTTAAAAATCTAAAATTGATCATTTTACAATACATTTTTAGAGTGGAATGTTGCTTATATTTTTAGAACTGACCATGCTTTTTTAACCCCTTCACTATCAAAATTGAGATATATCGGGCTTCAAAGGTACCATTTGGTGCCTGATATCATGATATCTCGATCTGCTGATCTGCAGCCCAAAAGCAAATTAAATTCAACAATATAAACACATTTTATTTGCTTTTGGGCTGCAGAAGGTGCCCCCAAAGTTTTAGCCCCGTGGGCATAATGCCCAAAGAGCTGAAAACTGTAAAATCGACTGAAGAATACCTGAAATCCGACGTTCAGCATGCCGATACAGGGGAAAATAGAATAAATAAATAAATCGAGCTGCAGCTGTACCTCAATTTGGCAGTAGATGGCACCATCTGCTGGCCAATTAAGTTTATTACAGTAAGAAAAAATATTGGCAATATGCCCAAATATTTCTTACTGTATAATTAATTAAAAATGATTTTTCAAAAAACCCACTGGTTCCTGACAATGGTTTGTTTGGAAATCAGTAGTGAAGGGGTTAAATATGAAAATTCAGGCAGTAGTTATTCCACCATGCGGAAATCAGTTGTTCTTCATTGACAATTCACTCAAACTTTCTCCTTTCTATAAGGTCAATGCAATAGGTTCAACCATCTCTCCAGAGAAGGGAGGTAGACAGTTATAATTGAATATACCTCTCATTTTCGATCACCCCAAAGAAAACACATTTAAGTATTTATTAAAATCTCATAGTAGCTAGATGTTCATAAATCTAACCAATTACTCCGTGGTTGCAAATTAATAGCTCTAGAAAGAGATTGTCTATATATTTGTAAGCCATTGTGTACTCAAACACCTCAAAAGCATTTACTTTTTTATTGTAGCTGGTAACTTTGCTTGGACATGTAGTTGAATCTAGGTGGGCCTTGACATAATGTACGGTTTTCTTTTGTTATGCTGATGTTCTCATAACCCATAAGATTAAAAAAATCTTCCTGTTTAACCCTTTAACCTTTTGAGTGTCAACCTTATGGGCTCAGGAGTTCAGCCATATAAAAGATACATGGTCTTCAGGAGCCATTTGTTTTTCAGAGTAGGAAAGCAATTCCCCAATATGTTGGCCACCTCCGGGAAAGGACCGTGATCCATGCCGAATCACGATCCAGCCCCTAAGGGGTTAAAGGCAGGCACCGCTTGGAAGTGCAGACTGTGCATTCCAAGTGGTGCCTGCCTTTTTTCTGCCCCTTACTGATGGGGAGGGAGAGAGGTCCAAAGGACCTCCCCCCTTCCCTTCAGGCACCTTCCCTGCTCTGGCAGGGAGGGGGGTGCCTGAAATAGACACCATCACGCGATGACGCTATTGACGCTGATGTTAGCCTGCACCAGGAGGCCGCAGCGGTCGGCCGAAATACAGACCGATCACCGCTGCGTGTCCAGGATGCACAGCGAGCCCACTTGGCTGGATGTGTTGAGCGCATCCTCCGCAGCGAAGTCGTTAATATATAAAACGTGCCATTTTCGATATTTACACATCTCAGAATAGCACCTTCTCTGGATATCTGAATTTTGGTTAGGAGTAAGCTACTTGAAAGTCTTACAAAATACATTGCCCTGAGGTGTTTGGGTACATTACGGTTTGCCTGATTAAAAGCCAACGTTTGATTGTATGTCAGGTTTTGCCGAAAACTGCTGGGTAATGTCAATTTTACCCGGGTAGTTCTCGGTTTACCGTCATTACGTACTCTACCTGTAACTATATATATATATTTAGAATACTTTTACCTATAGTGTTGAACATGTCCTTTTTTATTTCTAATGACTGCTACAAAATTCTCTGTTTAATTCATAAACTCTGTTCCCAATGCTACCATAAAATGCAGCGCTCATTTGAATTTGTTTTACATATATTTTTACATGTAGCTTTGCCCTTCATGCACTACTAGCTTTCTATAATTAGCTATTTTTATTATAAAGGTTATCTGTATTATTTAGCCTTTCAAGCATAGATTCTCCTGGTAATGGTAGTGTAAGTGCCAGTTGATTAATGGCTGTGCTGTATACATCTAACCCTTCCAAGACCTATATCTAGCTAATGAGTTAGACTATTTTGATATTTACAGTTATTATCATTAGTGGTGATTAAAAAGAATGTTATCAGCATAGCCCAGGCCAGGAGCTGCAGAAATGTTATCCGTTGTATAGTTTCATGGTCAAAGTGACAAAGTCACTATACCATTATATGTTGACATAAAAGCAGAGGCTGTAAGGAATTGGACATTCCAGTAATTTGAGATATATCACCCTTCTTCTGGTCTATGATGATGGAAAATTATGCATTCATATATTTATAGATTTGAAATGTCAAATTAAAAGAAATGTGTAGTTTAGCACAATGGAGGAATGTGGTGCAATGTGTAATTTATATTATGACTTTTTGTATATACAGTGGTACCTCGGTTCACGAACGCTCCTGTTCACGAACAATTCGGTTCACAACCAGGAAGTTCGTCAACATTTTACCTCCGTTCACGAACTCCGCCTCGGGTTACGAACACGACCCGGGCCATCTTCCCCACTCTGACACATGGTCGCGGCTTCCTGTACTTCCTGTACTCGAGATCGCGGTCGCAGACAGGGCTACTGTGAAGCTTTTTTTGTGTGCTTTGTAGCACAGTACTGTTCAGAATTACTGTATTAAATCCAGCATGGCTCCCAAGAAAGTGCAGAACAAGTGTGGTGGGAAAAAGAAAGCGCAGAGAGGTGACAAGAATGTGCAGAGCGTTAATGAAGGTGAGAAGAATGTGCAGAGCATTAATGAAAGTGATGAGGATGTGCAGAGCGTTAATGAAAGTGAGAAGAATATGCAGAGCGTTAATGAAAGTGACGAGGATGTGCAGAGCGTTATTGAAGGTGACGAGGATGTGCAGAGCATTATTGAAGGTGACGAGGATGTGCAGAGCGTTACTGAATTGGTTTCATATTTTTGTGGTTACATTTTTTGGTCCCATATGGTTCAGAACGGATTAACCTGATTTACATTGAACCCTATGGGAAAATGTGATTCGGTTCACGACCAATTCGGTTCGCGACCAGAGTTGTGGAACCAATTAAGTTTGTGAACCGAGGTACCACTGTATATATATATATATATGTATAAATTACGAGAATAGCAGTACATAGTGATACCTATTTTATTGGACTAACGTTACATTTAAAAGACAAGCTTTTGAGAGTATTCCTCCCTTCCTTAGGTCTTGATGCTAACTGATCAGTTCCTAGAATTGAACATTAGGACATTAGGGGTCACATGGGTGAGGGGATTGGATGTCGTAAAAGTGAGAGTCAAATGGTATGTTTGAAATGGGAAAATAAATGCATGAGGGATCTTGGACCCATAATTAAACAGCAGAGATACTATGGGCCCCAGATCAAATGTAACGTTAGTCCAATAAAAAAAGTATCACTACGTACTGCTATTCTCGTAATTTTGGCATCTGGACTAACACGGCCTATTGAATATATATGTATATAGTGTGTTTATTATTGCAGAAGCCATTTGCACATCACAGCAATTCCACGAATTGCATCCCAGAGCTCCTATGCCACATTCCCCATATGCAGCAAGGAATTCTGGGTAGGATATGCAAATGACATCTGTCCCACTTTTATGCATCCTGGGTCTGTTATTACACAGAACCCTAAAATCAATGCTATGCCACACCGTGGCTTTGTTCTGTGTAATAACAGACCCAGGATGCATTAAAGTGAGACAGATGTCATTTGCATATCCTACCCAGAGTTCCTTGCTGCATATGGGGAATGTGGCACAGGAGCTCTGGGATGCAATTCATCGAATTGCTGTGATGTGCAAGTGACTTCTGCAATAATAAACACAATATATATATATATATATGTATTGCGATCCAGCACCATCACAGGGCACAATAGCACCTGTCCTCTAGGGGAATCATCACACTCCCTTTATCAACTGTATAGTTTATTAATGCAGCTTCCACAAATGAAACAAAATATAACAGAACCTTAAAGTGAAGATCCCTCTCTTTTTGGGAAGAACAAAAATGGAAAACCTTGATTGGTTTTCTTCTCCACACCTTGTTGTGCTGCCAGCCTCAGAGCTCACCTTGCTCTCTCTGTCTGTCTCTCTCTCTCTGCTTCCTCCATGCTGGAAACATTTATTACCCTGATTACCAGCAGGTGTGAGGAACCTGCAGCAAGAGAAGACCCATCCCCATCTACACACATTGACCTACTGGGCTTAGATATCCCAACCCTCCCTTAAAATAATAGGGAGAATATATATATAATTTCCAATCATTCCCTGTACTTTTTCACAATATATATGGACATGAATTATCTTATAATATATTTTGTGGTTTATTTTAATGTATAAATGTTGCCTATGGGTAAATGCAGCTTCACTTGTGGTCTCCTTATACTAATAATTTTATTTAGCTCTTATTGCAAAGAACTTGGATGAATTTTTAGATATATTGAAATTTAAAAATGATATATATATATATATATATATATACAGTATATATACAGTACTGTGCAAAAGTTTTAGGCAGGTGTGAAAAAATGCTGTAAACAAAGAATGCTTTCACAAATGGAAGTGTTACACATTTATGTTCATAAATGAACAAAATGCAGTGAATTAACAAAAGAGAAATCTAAATCAAATCAATATTTGGTGTGACCAGCCTTTGCCTTCAAAACAGCAGCAATTCTTCTAGGTACACTTGCACACAGTTTTTGAAGGAATTCGGCTGGTAGGATGTTCCAAACATCTTGGAGAACTAACCACAGATCTTCTGTGGATGTAGGCTTTCTCACATCCTTCTGTCTCTTCATGTAATCCCAGACACACTCGATGATGTTGAGATCAGGGCTCTGTGGGGGCCATGCCATCACTTCCAGTTCTTCTTGTTCTTCTTTACGCTGAAGATAGTTCTTAATGACTTTGGCTGTATGTTTGGGGTCGTTGTCCTGCTGCAGAATAAATTTGGGGCCAATCATACTGATGGTATTGCATGATGGATAAGTATCTGCAAACTGCCTTCTGCTACAGCCAAATATTTCAAATTTTGACTCATCAGTACAGAGCACCTGCTGCCATTGTTCTGCACCACAGTTCCTATGTTTTCGTGCATACTTTAGTCGCTTGGCCTTGTTCCCACGTCAGAGGTATGGCTTTTTGGCTGCAACTCTTCCATGAAGACCACTTCTGGCCAGACTTCTCTGGACAGTAGATGGGTGTACCTGGGTCCCACTGCCAGGGACCCAGTTTCTGACAGTTCTGAGCTGATGGCACTGCTGGACATCTTCCAATTTCGAAGGGCAATAAACTTGATGTGCCTTTCATCTGCTGCACTAAGTTTCCTTGGCCGACCACTGCGTCTACGATCCTCAACGTTGCCCGTTTCTTTGTGCTTCTTCAAAAGAGCTTGAACAGCACATCTTGAAACCCCAGTCTGCTTTGAAAGCTTTGTCTGGGAGAGACCTTGTTGTTGCAGTATAACTACCTTGTGTCTTGTTGCTGTGCTCAATCTTGCCATGACATGAAACTGTCTTCACAACCTCACCTTGGTAGCAGAGTTTGGCTGTTCCTCACCCAGTTTTAAGCCTCCTACACAGCTGTTTCTGTTTCAGTTCATTACTGGGTTTCAACCTACGTGTGCATTGATGATCATTAGCACCTGTTTGGTATAATTGGTTGATCATACACCTGACTATAATCCTACAAAATCCCTGACTTTGTGCAACTGTACCTATAAGAATTGATGCTGGTTTGAAGGCAAAAGGTAGTAACACCAAATATTGATCTGATTTAGATTTTTCTTTTGTTCACTCACTTTGCATTTTGAAAATTGACAAATATAAACAATCATTATTTATATTTCTGAAAGCATTCTTTGTTTACAGCATTTTTTCACACCTGCCTAAAACGTTTGCACAGTACTATATATATATATCCAAAGTATATTCCAGCACAACCTTTCAAATCACAGTAATAGAGAATATATCTGGTGCAGTGCCAAAAAAGTTACATAGAAAAAATAATGTTGGCTGCACTCAGGAAAAATAAAACAAAAAAAGTTTATTGATATCTTTTAAATAGAACCGACGTTTCGGCTCTCTCTGGAGCCATTTTCAAGGTTACAAATTTATAAGCAAACATTGTTTAAATAAAAAAAGAAATAGCTTACCCATCAGATTGCCCTCTCCTATCAACAGTTTTACGTGTGTAGTAGCTGGGGGTGAGACCAGTACCTGAATCAACGTGTGACTTGAATACAAGTTTTTTCTGGCCTTATTGGACGCACTTGTCTTCCCACATGAACATTTGAGGCAGCAGCAGTTGCTATGGTATTCTATATAGCATCTAGTACGTTTAGTTTGGTTGCCATGGATACACTGTGCAAAACACACCAGCTGCTCGTTTGTGAGCTCAACCTGGGGGTGTGCACCTGGGAAGCTGTAAATTGATATGTGTATTTAACCCTTTGGCTGCGGAGGATGTGTGGGAAACGTCCTCATTGACTCCCGCTATATGCGGGGGACGTTCCCCACACATGCTCTGCAAGCCGGAGCCCCCAGGGAGATATCTCTGTCTGGGGTCCGCGGCATTCTGACTTCCTTGAAGTCAGACGCCGATTTTATACCCCTCCCGATGTCAATGACGTTATCGCACTATGCGCGATGATGTAATTTTCACATGACCCCCCCAGCAATGCCGGGAGATCGCCTGAAAGGGAGGGGGGATCCTTTTGGATCCATCTCCCTCTCGATCGGGAGGGTCTGTAAAGAAAAAAACAGGCACCGCTTTAAAGGGCAAAAACAAAACCGCTTTAAACAAAAAATAATAATAAATATATAAATAAATAAAGAAGTATTTTTTTTGTGTGTGTTTTTTATTAATGCAGCAGTTTTGTTCACATTTCAAATATAATGTGAACAATGATGCTGCACTAATGATTTTTTTCTATGGGGTGCATCTGCTAAAAATCATGTAATTCCCCCCAAAAAAATTAGCTCTAATTTTTTTAACAAGCGCACCCCATAGAATACATAAACGCAAAAACTCGCATGATAAAATGTGAACAAAACACTTTACACGCTGTAGATGATTAAAAATTCAAATTTTATTGCATTTTTAGTTACAGTGTACAGGCAGGACATAACGTATACACATAATAATGATATATTATGAATCTGCGGAGTCTGCCGGAAAGAACGATATATAATTTGTCTGGACCGTATAATAAAATGTGACTTCAAATCGCGTTTAAACATGATGAGCAAAAGTGGTAAAAATGAGCTCAGCACACAGCGGTGAAATGGCTCAGCATTGAAGGGGTTAAGTATGTTCATTGTCCATGCATGTTATCCTGAGGAAAGTTCCTACGGGAACTGAAACGTTGAGCTTTTTTATGTTTCTTCAATAAATGTATTACTTTTTTACAATTCTCCGTGTGCATCCTTTCCTGGAACTCCCGCAGATCAAGGTTAAATAGAACCTGGAGGAAGAGAACCTGTGGCAGGGAGGGGTACTTACACAAGAGATTCATATGAAAAACACATGGGGGGTAGCATTCAACCGAAACTAAGCATTCAGTGCTGGTGCATCCCTGCCACAGGTACTCCTCCTCTAGGAATCGGTTCGAAGTTCAATTCGAACATCAGCTGTTCGAAAATTCGTGAACTTCAAACTTTTCGGGACGTTCGATGAAAGTTCAGAAGAAAAAAAATTCAAAAAAATTCAAAAAAATGCTTAAAAAGGTCCTAAAAAATCTAAAAATAAAGAGACTCTTTACTGCAGACTATAATAATAAATGTTTTATTAGATATTGGATTAAAACGGGAATATTTCCCACTCATTGTTGGTCAAGCATTTCCCAATCATTGTTGGTCAAACATTTCAGACTCATTGGTGATAAAACATTTTTCATGGCTTCAAATCGCATTTAAACATGAGCAAAAGCGGTAAAAATTAGCTCAGCACACAGCGGTGAAATGGCTCAGCACTCAGCAGTGAAAGGGTTAAAAATGTTTTTTTTTTCTTCTTCATTGTTTCCTGTCCCCCAGGGCATACACCTTTTATGGCCAATATCTTGCATATATGCCCTCTGGGAGGGGACCTTAATTTTCGACCGTTTGAGCCCCATCGACTTGCATGGTGTTCGCATTGTGTTCGAGTTCGCGGTCAAACTTTTTCGGGTGTTCGAGTTCAAATGCGAACCAAACACAGGGGTGTTCGGCCCATCACTAATTGTGACTCAAGCCAAGTGTGGAGTTTGTTTATGGAATAAAAAGACCTCTTATTTCACACAACTTCCAGTCTGTGGCTGTGTATACCCTAGAGGATCATGTTGTTTGGCCGGAAGAAAGCATCCCGAGTAGTTGCTGTATTACAATATATAAATCTATATACTTGCCTGGTGCTCCATTCATCAAATCTGTATACACAACAATCAGATCAGCACTTCTGGGTCTTGGCAGCATTGCTTTTTTTTATAACAACTGGTTAAGGTTCAGATAACAACAACATACGCTCAACAAGACATGTTCTGATGATAGTTGCTCCCAAATAAAACATTGACCGATTTTCAATAATTAACGAAAGCAAAGTCACCAAGACCCAGGACAGCTGGTTTCATATAAATTTGACTTGTCTAAAATCTGGAAAAACTATCTGTACAGATGCAGTATTTAGAACAAGAAAGTAAAAGCTAAGTATCTGACACGACCAACAATTAATATTACTTTGTGTAGGTGCACCCGAAGTATATGTTATGTATCAAGAGGGTCCACTGGTCTGTCTTCTACCACAGATACTGGCTACTAGGTGTCCCAGAGATCGCTGAAGTGCCATGTGAACCTGCTTCTGCATTTCTGTAGGGTTCCAGGCCACATACTGTCAGGTGCACCCAGGAATATTCACAGCTAGTGTCTGTGAATGTTTCTGGGTTATTACACAGCAACATCTTGCTTCTTGTATCTCCTCTGGGGCCTCCATGTTAAGTGTTCTTCACTATTAATTTTACATCAAATACAAATAAATAATATACAGATAATTCTAAGCAATTCTATTTTACTAATGCACTAGCCATTAAGCTTGGCCGGAGGCCAGTCTGCGTGTGCATCCGGCTCTCTTGGAAGCGCGCGCAGCTGACCTGTGGGATTGCGCTTGCATCCGGCTCTCCTGGATGCGTATGCATCCGCTCCGACTGTGCTGGATGCACACGTATCCAGCGCGACGACGGAGAATTTTTTTTTTATATAGTGGTGCGGCTCCTCTTTCCCTTCTTCGTTTGTAAGCTCACGGGAGCGGCTCCTCTTTGCCCTCTTAGATTGTAAGCTCATGGGAGCAGGCTCCTTGTTCCCCTCTTAGATTGTAAGCTCATGGGAGCAGGATCCTCTTTCCCCTTGTTGATTGTAAACTCACGGGAGCGGCTCCTCTTTCCGCTTTTAAATTGTAAGCTCACGGGAGCAGGCTCCTCTTTCCCCTTGTAGATTGTAAGCTCACGGGAGCGGCTTCTCTTCCCTCTTTTAGATTGTAAACTCACAGGAGCAGCTCCTCTTCCCTCTCTTAGATTGTAAGCTCACAGGAGCAGCTCCTCTTCCCTCTCTTAGATTGTAAGCTCACAGGAGCAGCTCCTCTTCCCTCTCTTAGATTGTACGCTCCTGTCAATGGGCTCCTCTTCCCTCTCTTAGATTGTAAACTCCTGTCAGCGGCTCCTCTTCCCTCTCTTAGATTGTAAACTCCTGTTAGTGGCTCCTCTTCCCTCTCTTAGATTGTAAGCTCCCATGAGCAGCTCATCTTCCCAGGGCAGGCTGGCTGGCTCTGCCCCCCCCCTTCAATTCGGTTCCACTGAGCGGCAGGTCCAGTGAACAGCGGGTCCAGTAAGCGATGGGGTGGCGGATCCAGAAAGCGGTGGGGCAGCGAATCCAGTAAGCAGCGGGGCGACAGGCCCAGTAAGCGGCGTCCACTCACCGGCAGCAGGACTTATCAGCTTTTTTTTTTTCCCATTGCGCGCATGCCGGTGTTTTTTTTCCCTCCCCCTCCATTTTTTCCCATCCCTCCCTTATTCCACCCCTCTTTCAGTTCATTAAACCCCTACACACACATCCCCTCGTTCGGTTCTACTGAGCAGCGGCGGGGTGGCGGGGCAGGTGAGAAGCGGGTCCATTGTGTGGCAGGGTGGCGGATCCAGTGTGTGGTGGGGTGACGGATGCAGTGTGCGGCGGGGCGGCGGATCCAGGGGCAGTGGGTCCAGTGGGCGGCGGGGTGGCGGATCCAGTGTGCGGCGGGTCCTGCGTGCGTCTGGTCCCTATCGGTCTGCGAGGGCATCTGGCTGTCGTGGATGGGCGCGCAGCCTCTACCGGTCTGCTGCAAGCGCATCCGGCTCCCCTAAATGCGCACGCAGCCGAGCGATAGAGCTGTGTGCGCATCCTGTTCTCCTGGATGCGCACGCGGCCGACCTGTAGGACTGCGTGTGCATCAAACAGAAACCGTATGCACGCGACAGACAAACGGTTTTATAGATATAGATTTGATAAATGTGAATCCCTCAAGTACTGGGGCTGAGGAATACCATTGTTTCACACGTTACAAGTGCACCAATAAAACATAACTGCTGACAACAACAGAGGACTGCTGGTCCCCTTTTTCATTTCTGGTCAAAAGTACTAAAAATGTCAGAACTGACCTTAGATCTTTTCCTGGACACTGAATCTGTTCAGAAACTGTACCAGTTCAGGATCTGTTTTAATTTGTCAAACAGACTTTTAAAATAAAGTTAAAATATTTACCGTTGCCTTTATGATTATTAACCTCCGTCATTTCCATGATAGAATTAATTCCTGAGTCTTGATAAGCTCCTGCAGGTGCCGGGGTAACGCTATCTGATCTTAATTTGGTGTAATGCAAATTTATTTTGTTTGTTGAAAAATTATTTATTTTGCAAATGGGCTTCATAATGTGAACTAAAGTCCCAGTACATCAGTCATTACATTTGATGTATGGGAGCACTTTGAAAATTTGGGACTTTAGGAGAAACAAAGAATCCTGACTGAATTACACCTGCAGCAACATGATTTGTCCAGCAGAGAGAGCTCTCTGATTGTCAGATAGGGCTCTCTGCCAGTAGAATGCACATTAGGGACACTGGAGCGCATTATTACTGTGTGGATAATGTAAAGTGTTTTTTAGTTAAACCACCTGGTTCTTTCAGTGATTTTATGGAAAACCACTTGGTAGTGAAGCAGTTAATTTATTTTCTTTCTTTTTAAATGTAAATGTTGCTCCTGCCTCTTTTTTGCTAAGTGTAACAGCACATGTGAACTATGAGAACAAAATATTGTCTCTTTGATTAATCTCTTTATAATAAATTTTTGGAACATTGAGTTTATCACTAGATAATAGCCAAAAGCTAGTCAACCTGACATTTTAAATTTAAAAAAACACAAGTATTATTATTGTTTTTACTCCTTCTACTCATTAACCACATGTTTGTCTAAGTATTACTTATAGCTACTATACATCTACAATTCTTCTTATATTTGTTCATGCTGTCACAGATGTTCCTTCTCTTCTACTTTCTGATTATTATGTTAAGGTTACTATGAACCTCTCATAACCATCCAGAATAGGCACCTTCTTTTAGCATGTTAATTCAATTTAAGATTTTTTTAGGCATGCTTTATTTCTCCCCAATTATTTTGTTTCGAGCTATGAATACTTAAGACTTGAAAGCTTTAGTTCTATAAAATATTATGCATACATTGTAGCCCCATAGTGGTTCTTCTTTGATATATATCTTGTGTATTGACATCTTTCTGAATATGAAGCCTTATGACCTGGTTCCAATATTGCTGGTACTTATTTTACGAGATCTACATTCCTGCAACAAATTCTTTTTCTAATATTCAGTATCTTATTTTGACTTTCCCTTCTGCTTTATCCCACCATTGAGTCATTCATATTCATCTGAGATAGCAATTCTACGTTTCTTTCTATCGACATAAGGGAAACTCAATCTGATGCATATTCAGGGTCTGTTTTGCTGTGCCCTCAAGGCATAATCTAGCAATTCCTGATATTACATTTTAGATTCCACATACTCAGCCATTCCACCAGATTCCTTTAATCATTTTGCATTTGGTTTGCACCCAGGATGACTTCTACTGTTTAGCTAATCTTTTTATCATCTACATAAAGGCAACTCTGTTTTCCTAAACATTTTGAGGTGTCATCGATGACTATATTGATAAGGGCTGATTCTGTATAAATCCCAGAGGAACCTCCCTAGCAGCTGATGTCTCACCACTATTCACAAAACATCTCTGTTGAGGATTGGTCCAGGACTTATTTTTGAAAACCATCAAGTGCAACTGATATCTACCATAAAAGCTCACCATTCACTTCAAAAGCATGTTATATTTCCTATTGAATTTTATCCATTCAAACATTATTTTTGATGTCAGCTTCAATCAACTATATTTTAATAGGTTTTGGATTGGTATCAAATGTTTAACCCCATTCATGATGAGGGCTCCTCTCAGGACTTAGGAAAAGGACACCTTAAATGTCAAAATTCCTTATGATCAATATGACAGCAAATCCAACCAATCCGATGGCAAAATAGATATTGCTCCACACATTAGAGATAGTTGGCAACAGCAAACTTCTTCGATCAAAGATATGTTTTGACAGTCACCTGGGACAGTTTTTTGTGACTGTAAAGACATACCACTTGATGTGAACTGGTTACATTATACTTACTTCCCTTGCAATGACTAATGGATGGCGCTTAACAAAATATAGTGTTGCATGCACATTTAAATCCCTCAATGAAGACCACAGAGACACCTCAGCAAGTCTAGCAGTGCTGGTGGAATGACTTTGGTAACTATGGGCACTATTACATTCCTAACGCAAACGTTAATGCTCACTTGCGTGAGCATTAACGTTTGCCGCGGTATTCACCGCATATTACAATCCAAACGCAAACGGGTTAAAAAACCTGTTTGCGTTTGGTACCTTGCGCTGCACGAGGTTACTGTACTTTGTGCTCCCTATGTTTAACATGGGGAGCACAAAGTATTAATCAGCGCTGGTATTACAATGTCCCAGCGCTGATTAACGCCTGGCTCTGGTCAGCGCAAAGTTAACTAGAGCCAGGAGTTGGTGTTAACGGATTCCGCTTCTGCAGAATCCGTTAACACCAGCTTTAAAAATAAAAAACCTAATGATATACTCACCCTCTGTCCCGCGACGAGGACGGCAGCTCCAACTGCCTCCTCTGGCCGGTGGGAGCAGGGAAAGACTGGGGAAAAAGTCCCCCCAGCCTCTCCCTGCATATTCCTACGACGACCAGCCGGATCTTGCGATGCGAGATCCGACTGGTCATGTGACCGGCAGGGAGGAACTCAATGGAGTCCTATGGACTCCAGCAAGTGGATGCTCGCGGCTGCGCTCAACGCTGCCGTGAGCATCCAGAAGTTTTACGCTAGGAAACGATGCAGGCAGCATTTTTTGCGCCTGCATTGTAATCCAGCGTTAAAACGCGGTGTAAGGGGGAAAACTGCGGGCGCAGTTTTTCCTCCCTTGCGCCTGCGTTTTAACGCTAAGAGCGTAATAGGGCCCTATTTGTTTGCACTTTCCTTCTGCAAGTGGTAAGAGCAGGATTTGGATCTTCCTTGGCTCCATGGCACCAGAGTTGAGCATTGTATTTTTGTTTATTTGTTTTATTGTTTGTGTTAAGTGATTTTGCAAATACAAACTCAACTAACACCAAGTTCTGAGAACCAGTATTTTTTTTTTATTTTTTTTTTTAGTTTTGAGATGAGAATAACAAGCACTCTTTGAATTGCTTGTTAATCTCTGTCTGTTGGGAAATGAGTTCTTCCAATATAAAGGACAGTTAGCTGGTGCAACAGGCAAGCCAGATGGGTAGTCTGTGGCTCAACTAGAATAGCACAGGAGCCATTGTGATTAATGAGTGGGTCCATTATACATAATAACTCACTAGCTCATGATAATGGGTGTCTTGGAAAAGGGCACTTAGCATTCATAACATCTCATCCAAAAACATAATATTTATTTAATGCCGTTTCTTGAAAGATTCATATTTTTAGCCAAGGGTTTAGTTTAATTGCACCTAAATGAAATAATCATCATTTTATGTTGGCCCAAGTAATGTAAAAAGACAAACTGCCATCCCCTCATCTTCTTCCATTTAATATTTATTAAAGATGACAATTTGTCATAGAGAATGCAGTTTTGTTTCATCAAGCAAAAAATAGCAACATCGAAAAACTGCTTAACCGGTCAGGAGTGTTCTGACAACTCATGTCCTAAAAAATAATGTAATTTATTATTAAAATCATGTTGTGTTATTAATTTTCTTGATTAAATTAAGTGTAATTTTATATAAGTCTGTAGAACATTTTTTTACTAGAATTATATAATACAGTGTATTAAATTTCCTTTAAAATGGGAAAATAATGATTTGAAATTGTTTGGTATAAATTTACCTGTATTATGAAATTAACCTTAACATTAAAAATTAAACATGTTGTGTCCATTATTAGTGAAAATATGAATGCATTTTATATAAAACTTTGAAAATATATTATGTACTTTATATCAATATAAATATTTTTTGAAAAACGTTTAATTAAATTGCCTAAAGTATTCAAAATATATTAAAAAGAAAATATTTAAAATAATTTATATTCGCAAGGTAGATACATGTTTTTTTCCATCAGAACATAGGGCAATAATTACAAGCCAAAGCTTCGACATCATAATGGAGTAAAGTGAAAAAAATTAGGACAATTTATGCTTTGAGCTGAGCGACATACAACAACATATGATAAGCAATCGCGTAACATTTTTGTTTAAATTTGCCCCAAAAATGGGGCATACCAAAAACAAATTAACTTATAAAACATAAAGCAATGTAATCGGTTAGTAGATTGTAGAGTTGCGAAGTCCTCCCATGTGACACAACTAACTAAAATAGAATGGTCATAAACTCACGGCATTGGGAGAGAAAGCGCAGAGGTACACTACTGGTGACTGGGGTAAAACGACAGAATACACTGATCAAAGCAGAAAATGTGGAACTACTCTCCCATGCTGGGAGGATTAGGGCAGAAGGGGATCTCTTATGGCATTGCAGATCCTCCCCGGTGTTTTTAATTACAAAATCTGACCATCAGTTCCAGATTTGAAAATATTTATCAAAATTATTCTCTAGAGAAAAGTGTAGTTCCTCCATTTCTCTAATTATGTTTACCTGGTCTATCCAGTCAAAAACTGAAGGGGGGGGGTGGTCTGCTTCCAGCACCTTGGGATCTGTTCTTTAGCAGCATTGAATAGATGTATGGCCAGTGATTCAGTGATTTTATATAACGGTTCACTGAAATAGGGACCACATATTACAGGGCAACCTGGGGGGGAAGGTGACAAATGCAAGATGGTAATTTCATTGCTATAAACAAAAATGACCTCCCATTGTGATATCATTGCTGGACAGCAGCTATGTAAAAAGGTACCCTGTGCCTTGTGGCACCATGATCAAGCTTGGGATGTCTCTGGATATATGGCATGCAATCTGGAAGGGGTGAGGTACCACCTGGACAGGAATTTGCAAATATTTTCCTGAATATGCAAATCCTTGGAGGACTGAAAGCTAATATGAAAAACATCAGAGCACTGGTCCTCAGAAATAGGGGTCAATATTTATGGGGAGGGTTTGAAATAAGTACAGAAATTTGGGCAGAACTGTCATTTTCAGGTTATTGATACGGCCGAGCCAGGGAGAACTTGGTTTATTCCAATCAATCAGGGCTTACTTAACTTGGATCATTAACAGCATATAGTTAAGGTCAAATAGGACTGACAACTCTGAATGGAGTGTAGGCACCTACGTAGCATATGGCATTCTATGTCCAGGCGAAGAAAGCTATGGCTTTTATCTCTGATTTCAAAGAGGGGGTATGCCTACTACCAGCACCTCATATTTAGACACATTGATCTTAAAATTGGAAATGACAGCATATGTCTCAACCTCCCCCAGAAAAGCTGGGACAGTGCGCAAAGGATACTGATGTGTAAGAAGAATGTCATTGGCAAATGCTGAGACCAAATATTGATGAAAGGGCATGCTAAATCTCTTATCCCCTTGGATGCGGACGATATGTGGGGAACGTCACGGGGATTCCCCGCTATATGCAAAGGACATTCCCCACACGTCATCCGCTAACAGCGTATTCCTCCTTATACTCACTCTCTCTTTGGGGTCCCACGGTGGTCTGACTTCCTGGAAGTCAGGCCCTGCTTTTAGACTCCCTCCCGGTGCACTGACATCATTGCGACAGGCACAATGACATAATTTTCAGGCGCCTGCCGGCACTGCCGTAAGAGAGCCTGAAAGGGAGGTTGCTGACATTGATCAGGCATAGGTAATAGATGTTCTGAATTTTTTATTCTTTTAGTCCTAATTGATATCACACAATCTGAACACCATCTCTAACAGAGAACAAGGTACCATTTAAGAACTTTTTGCCCTCACTCTGAGATGTTAATATATAGCAAGGAGCCAAAAATTCTACTACTTTTCATAGAAAACATTATCTATTAGCAAGTCAAAGAATACCAAGCTATTTCCTGGTATGCCAATATCCTCTCCATGAGCCGGTATTAAAAAACCCAATATTACTTCAGAGATCCTGATTTTAAAATAGCTACACTAACAGGGTTATCCAAAGAGATTCGAAAAGTCACCGCACGTTCAGTGACTTTTCGTTCTCTTCAATTCGGTTCCTTTTGCCGATTGCATTTCGGTGACCCTGCGGTGTATTCAGCAAACAGCACAGGGTCCCCGAATTGCAGGGAAAAGCTGCCGACAACCTGACGAAAACTAACCGAATGCACGCTGAAAACAAGCAAAAACATCTGGATTAACCTTCGAAGAAGCCGAACAGGAGCCGAACAGGAGCCGAATCACACAGAGCCGAAGCAGCTGTGACGTAGAGGAGGCAGTGAATAAATTAGAAAAACCATTTGTATGAATCTGGGAAAATGAAACGCTGTTTGCAAAGAAACTACTGAGCGAAAATGTCTGAAATTTTCACAGGAGGTCCAGGGAATAATAATAAAGAGGGCTGTTACAAAAAAAATAAGTAAACTGAAAAAAAAATAAAGAAAACAATAGGACTTTTAAAAAAAAAAAAAAAAATAAGAAAAATGCTTAAAGTATCCTAAAAAATCTATAGATAAAGAGACTTTTTCCTGCAGAATTTTATAATGAACGGTTTATTAGATATTGAATTAAAACGGGAATATTTTTAACATTGAAGCCTATGGGATTTTCCTAAATAAACTTGCCGAATTAAACCACCGAATGGCAGGGCATTAGGGGAACCTTTCACTGCTGGTTTGTGTTCTCTGAATAGCCGAAGCATTGCTTTTTCATGGGGATTTCACTGCCCTCGAACAGGGACCGAACAGGCACCGTATGTTCAGGCAATTCGCCAGGATTTGGCGAATTGCCTGCTCTCTGGATAGCCGAATGGTCAGGAAAGGTAACCGAACACTGATTTTCAGCGTTCGGTTACCTTTCTCAAGCAATTCGGATCTCTTTGGATAACCCTGTATGGCTTCCTCTAGCCATATGCTTTACAACACTGGGAACAAATAGCAGAGTTATATTCATGGTGTCCAATGAACTCTTGGAGATGATACCAGTGGCAGCCACTTCCGATATTAACAGGGTTATTCAAAGGGATCCGAATTGTGGCCGAAAGGTAACCGAACAGTGAAATTCAGCGTACGGTTACCTTTCCTGGCTATTCGGCTATTCAGAGAGCAGGCAGTTTGCCAAATCCTGGTAAATTGCCTGCACGTAAGGTGCCTGGTTGTTGCCTGTTCAAGGGCAGTGAAATCCCCATAGAGAAGCAATGCTTTGTCTATTCAGAGAACAAAATCCAGCAGGAAAAATTTGCTGAATTGCCCTGCTGTTCAGTGGTTTCATTCGACAGGTTTATTCAGGCGAATCCCATAGACTTCAATGTTAAAAATATTCCCCTTAAATTCAATATCTAATAAACCGTTGATTATAATATTCTGCAGTGAAAAGTCCCTTTATTTATAGATTTTTTAGGATCGTTTAGGCATTTTTTGGGGATTTTGTTTGCGAAATTTTTTTCCCATTGTTTTTTTTTAAATCGTTTTTTCTTTTTTCTGTAACAGCCCTTTTTATTATCATTCATTGGGTCTTATATGTAAATTTCAGACATTTTTGCAGAGTAGTTTCTTTGCAAACAGCGTTTCACTTTTCAAACATTCAAGCGTACTGTTTTTTTTCTTCACTCCATTCGTCTGCAGTGTCGGGTTTTTCCGGCGGCTGCTCTGCGCTGTGATCAGCGGCTGCTCGGGTTTCTCCGGCGTGTTCGGCGGGGTTAATCCAGATGTTTTTGCAGGTGTCAGAGTGCGTTCGCCTGGTTTTGTGGTGAGTGTACGGTGGGTTTGCGGCGGCATTTCCCTGCACTACGATGGCCCTGTGGTGCTTGCTGAATACACCGCAGGGTCGCCAAAATGGGATCGCCAAATCACACCGAATTGAGGAGAACAAAAAGTCACCGAACATGCAGTGACCTTTCGATTCTCTTTGAATAACCCTGTAATTAGCTGCTCCCTCCTCTTACGAGCTGAGCAGCGAATACAGCATCCCCCTTACAAAAGAGCCAGTAATAGGGAGACGCCAAGGGTTATCAAATTATAATTGCATTTAGCTCCCCTCTTTTACTGACCATGCCAGAATAGGGCCAATATTTCTTACACAACCAGTACTGAGACACCAACAATATTAATTTACTTTATACTATTTTTAATGTAATATTATGGTCGCTACATCCTTCTCCCTGTTATTCCCAGTTGAAACCATTAAAACCTTTAAATAGAGAATGTTGAAATACATATGTAAAACAGGCTGCATGGTACATTGACAAGCAGTTTGAAAGTAAACTGGCTCCAAATTTAGTAACATCTGTCATAAGTAGTTTTCAACTTGATGCAGTGTTAGTGTGTGTATTTTGTAATGCATCCCTGGTGCATCATAAGCTACCTTTAACATTCATCTCTACTTATGCACTCACAGAGGTGTAGAAACATAATTTTCAGTCCTAAATCTTTCTATCCAACATGTAAACACATGTTTGATGTAACAAAAATTAGCAACAGTGGAGGTTGTTTCCTCATCCAAGTGTGTAAATAACTCAACAAATAATCCAACACTCATCATTAAATAACCAATTGGAAAAAGAGAAAAACTATACAGTTGGAAATAAATAACATCATTTTATGCCATGCCTGAATGTACATTTAAATTGATTTGGATAGGTTCAGGAAAAATAAATAAAATAATTGTGTAATGAATGTGTTCTGAATATAGAAGGTTTAAAAGCATCTTTCAAATTCATTCATTTTCCTCATGAAAGAGTTCCAATAGATGAAACAAATCTAAAGCTAAAACCATTTCCACCATGAGGTGTTACAGTGAATGTATATTATTAGCTAGTTTTCTAATAATTACTAAAACCTTGGTTGATCTGCTAATTTAACACTTTCAAGAAGAATTTTATGCCCATTGTAAATTAATGTTTTATTCAGAGCTCTCTTTAAAGTCACAACCTACAGAGTCAAGTGTTGAGTTAAAACATGTTGCTGCTAAAGCCCTTCACTACCAAGTAACTTTCCAAATAACTGTTGTTAGAAACCAGTGATTTTTTTGTAAAATTATTTTTAAATAATTATACAGTAAGAAATATTTGAGCATATACCCATTAAATTTCTTACTGTAAATGACCTATTTTGGCCAGTAGATGGTGCCATCTACTGCCAGATTGAGTTACAGTCGTTTGAGCTGCATGTCGATTTTTTGTTCCTGCCTCGGTTGCTGAATGTACAATATCAGAGCATTCATCAGCCGATTTTACACAGTTTTATCTCTTGGGAAATTATGCCCACAGGGTTAAAACTTTGAGGGCACCTTCTGCAGCCCAAAAGAATTTTTTTTTTTGCTGCAAACAAATTTAATTTGCTTTTGGGCTGCAGATCGGCAGATTGAGAGGCATCGGACGGTGCCTTTGAAGCCCGATATATCTCGATAGTGAAGGGATTAAAAACATCTGTGTCCCACCAAAATAGTCCAACATTGACACCAGCTTTGCAGACTGTCTCCATGAAGAGTAGGTTTAATGGATCATTATAAGACTATGATTTTTGTTTCAATAGAAGCCTTTTTCAAGTTTGAAAAAGGCTTTTAGACAACCTGAAATGTTGCCATTGTTATGATGTCCCAATAAACCTGTTGTTTGTGGAGACAGTGTGCTAGGTGCATTGCTATTTGTTCTGAGTGCTACGTGAGAGCTGGCCCCACCAGGGAACTGTGTGGACCTATTTCTTTCTTTTTAATTTTTATTTGTTTATTGTATTATGAGTACTGATCCAGTCTTTATTAGAATAAGTCTTTTGTGTACAGACTCTGTTAAAGACACCGGTAGACACAAGGACACTGACTGGCAGTGCCAGATTAACATGGGGCTACTGGAGCTGCATCTCCAAACCCAAACCCCAATGTAGGGCCAATAGGATGTTATTTTCAGCATTATTTTCCACCAACACGATGGGATCAAACGGGATGGGACAGTAGCATGATGGAGGTTTTATAAGAAGAGTTTGACAGAAGTACAATGGGTGATGAGCAGAATCTGACAGACGATCAATAGAAGGTGAGAAGAAGGGGGCATGGGAATAACAGGAGGAGATCAGAATGGAACAGAACAACAGGAGGAGGTGAGCAGAATGAAACCGAGGAACAGGAGATGAGCAGAGTGGGATGAAGCAGAGGCACATCAGTATCATCAATTCCAGGCACATGAAGCTCTTAATCTGACAAAGACACACAAGGGCAAAAACACTGACAATGACAAAGAAAGTAGCAGAGCCAAACAGAAAGACACATGACAGATAAATAAAGGGTGATAAACACAGAGACCCTGACACCTTCACATATACAAAATGACACATTGAGTCAAACACGAATCTCTCAGCTTCCTGGTGTCAGAGGAGAGTCCAGATAAGTACTAGGAGAGCTTCTTGTGCAGTGTCCAGGCTCACTGCTTTCTAGGGATGTGCGTTTCGGGTTTTGGAATTTTGGAATTTTCACAAAATTTCCCGATTCGTGCATTCGGATTCAGTCGATTTTACAAAAATTTTCAGATCCGAATTTTCTGAAAACGAAACCTTTTCCGAAACGAAACGAAAATTTGTTCGGAATTTTCAAATGGACTAGAAATGTGTTGAATCGAAAATCATTTTCGTTCCATTTGTAATTTCGGCTCCATTCCTGATTTCGGTTCCATTTCAGTAATTTCGGACAACATATTTTTTGGTTATATTGCTGATTCTGTAATTTTATATCATTCCCATCTGAATGTATCCTTCTTGTAAAACATGAGAAATCTCAATGGCAGAATTATCGTATCGACAGAATTATCGTATCGACAGAAATATCGGACCCGAAAAAACATTAGTTTATGTCAAAACGAATAGACACTTTGAAACGAGGAGAACAGACGTTCCGAAAAACACGGAAATTTCCGAAATTACGAAAAAATAGTAAATACGAAAAAGAAACGAAAACAAAACGAGCCGAAACGTAAATCGACCGAAATGAAAATTTACAAAATACGAACGAACCGAACCGAATCGAACCGAAAAAAAAAATCGGTGCACAAGTCTACTTTCTTAGTGAGAACTGACAAGTGCTTTTACTCACGATTTTGGCTGGATGGAAGGGCAGGGGGAAGTGCCCAGGTAGGGCACAGTAGTGAGATGGCTTCACACATTGCACCTTGCTGTGACCACTCAATCTGCAATGGGAATCTAGTCTCAAGCCACCCTCTGATCAATTCAAAGCATGCGCTATACTGGCCATAGAGCGCCTCAGTTGTTCATGCACACTATAAAGGTCAGCCCTGTGCATTTGCACAGTGACCTATTTGTCCACAACCTGAACCTTAATGTATGTCTGTGACAATTTAACAGAGAGTAAAGATTGAGTTCCAGAGAAAAAAGAGCAATTTGTTAAACTATAATTCATATTAATTTGTCTTTCTTTCAAGAAAATCTGCCCTTTTCAATTCCTAATTCCAAATGTCAATAGTCTTATTCCAATGTTGATGTTAAGCACAGGGCTCGAGCTGTTAAACAGAACATCTTCAGTGGTGTGCTCTCTTTTTTAATGGCATATTCCATGACACTGAGCTTGTGTCTCGAATGCTGTGATTGGTTATTGTACACTAGCGTCTCCTATACTTTGTATGGGTGATATTGATGTGGTCTGAGCAGATCGAGAACAACTTATTCCATGTAGCCCGTTCTCCATCTGTGGCTGACATTATTCTCAAAAGAACGTCTTTCAGACCTGTTATGTGATTGTGCTTCAGTCCAAATACATAACACATTTATTTAACCCCCCATTAATTTTTATATTCACCTTAGATCTCTCAGGGTCGTGGTATTGTGCTTCCTCGCCCCGTGGCAGAAGTACACTGGGAATACATAGTTCTCAGTGTACCTCCACGTACCATTCCTGCAGCCTGGCTGGATCTGATTCAACAAGCTCACGTCCTTTCTCTATGGAGTCCTATGGTACTTACTGCTGCTGGTTTTACCATTTAACACCTACAAAGTATTACGTCTGGAGCTGCTGACAAAGCGGCTTCTTCATAATACGGGTGATAAATGGCAGGCGCTAATGGAAAACAGCAGACGCTCAGGTTTTCTTATAGCGTCTGCCGTTTAGCATCAACAATGGAATAGAGCCCCCAGTATTTCCGTTCAGTGCAAATGGTAAAGCCATTGACTTCCACTAACATACAGAATTAGTGTAAACAATTTCAGTTTTAGGAATTTGAATTATTTAGGAAACACATAGTTTAAAGTCTTTATTTTCAGTATATTTTAAAAAAACGACATGAAAGTATGTTGATCTAAACTTTAGTCGTTAGACTAAATTTTATCAGTATGTCGTAATTATATCTACATGCAAAAACCTGCCTTTTAACCCTATGTTTAATATATATATATATAGTACCAGCTGGTGTTTCCTAGAGTGTGAAATAGTCTAACTCCCTTTTGTCCCTGAACTGCACCAAACATAATGCATTATCAATGGAGGGTGGTGACGATGATGAATTAATGATATCTTGAATACAGAGTGGCTGAAATAACTTTTTGTACACTAGTCCAATTTTTCCTTCTATAAAAAGGTTGTGAAAAGGTTTTCACAATATATCAAAGCATAATAAATCTCACATAAGTTTATTTTTATACTATAAATGCCAAACACGGAAGAATACAACATACAAATAAAGAGAATATCCACATTTTTAATTGTTTTGATACATTGATTTTACGCAAGATCCTATTTTGGCAGTGGAAAAATACTAATATATATAACATAAGCATGCAGCTTAATAAAGGTGTGCTAGGTCCTAGGCACATATTTTTATTACGTGCTGAGCTCCACTGTTCACATTACCGCCATGTGGTGTGTAGGAGGACAATCTGTTTTGGGATTTCTTTTAAATATTGTTAGTAAAAATATGTGAAGGCCCTGAATACCATCAACATCACAAGGTTTGTGAGGGTCCTGAGAATGAGCATCAGATTAAGCGGCCTGCCGTACGGTGGGTCCCCGCTCAGGTCTCACAAGGTTTCAACTCGATGGCGCCATTACAGAGGACACGGAACCATATGCAAATCAGACAGCTATCACCCAGAAAGGGTGGCCAGAGCTGAAATGCCAAGGCCAATTCTGAATGAGAGGAACCACAGCCCCCGACGATCATTTCGGGCTTGTTAGCCCCATCGGGGGGACAAACGTAGCCCTCCTCCCACCTCTCATCTTTTATTCAAAGAAATATACAAAATAATAATGCATAATGCCCAAGGTGCTACAACTGGTTAAAATCATCTTGGTTATGTATAGACACAAGAGGCATTCCCCAGCTGGCATGGAGCGACGTGCTGCAGTTCTAACTACAGGAACTCTATTTGGCCAGTAGATGGTGACACCTGCCTGCCAAATAAATTATTACAGTAAGAAGTACATTGGGAATATTCCAAAATATTTCTTACTTTATCATTAATTAGAAATGATTTTACCTAAAAACACTGGTTCCTGTCAGTGGATTTTTGGAAAATCATGTATTACTGAAGAGATTAATTAGCCTAATTAAATGGAATATTATTGGGGATGCTGAGAAATCTAGACGTGAAATATAGGAGCTCTGATTTTTTGGTTGCTAATAGTGTTGAGAGGAATCTTGCTGAGCATAACGTCTCGAGCAGTCATCTCATCGCCTCGTATTGCTATTCCAGCTTCCTTGCGCTTGGTTACTGTTAATTAATATCTCCTATACCTTATATAGTAGATGTTAATTTACACCCCTGAGTGGAAGTGAAAGCTACTCTAAGGTAGCTTGCATTTACAACCAAGAGACGGTGTTTCAATGGGAAATAATAGCTCATAAAAGTCGCTGTTAAGTGATTTTGCATTGGAAAAATCACAAAACACACTGTTCTAAGCCCCCTAAAATTTCAATTTTGACCTCTCATCCTGCCGCTTCTTCTCGCCAGGAGCAGAGACTTGCTCTGTGATTTCTCCATGGCGTTGCACAATCTCTCAAAAGCGAGCTCACGGCTGGGACCTGCAATGCTCTATGGAGTCCTATGGACTCTAGGAGCTGAGAATTGTGCCGCGTAGCACTTCTGCCAGTATCAGCTTGCGCTGCACTTCCTTCCTTCCAGGGCTAGGCGCTAATTACATGCCTACGTTGGAATAGGCACACAAAAAAGGAGACGGTAAGAAAAATCTGCAGGTGCAGATTTTTTTTACTTACCATCTCCATTTTTGCATTATGCTTGGGAATAGGGCACTATGTTACGTGTTTTCTTTGCTTATTTTCCCTTTTTTTTTTATTCGTTTGGACTGCAATCTTGGCTGCATATTATTTGCCAACTCTTGCATTTACCTGATTGTTTCTACTCTGATGTTCCTGTCGTACAAGGACTTACCCATTCTACATAATATATTTCATATGTGATTTTGTTGTACTGATGACATAACTCCAAAATAAAGAATTAAAAAAATTATTAAGATATACAGGTCTATTCAAAGAAATGTGAAACTCAGGAGAATAACTGGAGAAGTGAAAATTATAGGTCAAAATAGCCAAACAATAAAAAATCTTCCATTTATCTCATTTTCCAAATCGGCTATTTGGTCTAGAATCTAGATTGTTATCTTCTCCTGCCAGTTCTCCTGGTTTTCGCCTTTTTCTGAATAACCCTGATAATTTTCCTTTTACAGCACTTCTATATGGGAACCATACATGACTAAATTATAGGGTTGTCACATCGGCCATATTTTCCTGGGCATACAGTATATTACTAATTCATGCAGAGGGAGTGCTCAGGGAGGGATCGACATTGTCTTAAGTATAATTATGGTGCAACAGGAATAAGCTACCTAGTGATGAAGTGCCATGTGGAATTCCTTTTTGATTTCTTACCTGCAGCATATGAAATGTACACTGCACGGTTGCATTCGGCTAGGGTCAGACTAGCGCACTTTAAACGTGCGTTCTGGCGCACTTAATTACGGCCGCACTAGCAGCAAATGACGGGCAATGACGGCCAATATACGAAGTACGGTCGCACGAAAGTCCGGCCGTGCAACGCAAGTGGCAAACGAGCGCATTTTGTCGAGAACGTCAAACCGCTAGTACGGTCGTACAGAGTGCGCTGCGCCCGCTAGCGGTGTGTGTGCGTGATTTGGAGATGTCAGACACTGCTAATGTCCGGCCAACATAACGTCCAGATGCAAAAAGTGTTTTATTGATGATCCGTACAAAATCACGAACGCAAATGAGCATCGTATGACCGCTATCGCGTACTCCGTGAAAAAATGCGTCCATTCGTCCGAACGCACTTTTTCACAGACAACGCGAAAAATGCGTTAGTCTGACCCTAGCCTTATTCATGCGTTGCCCTTCAGCATGAATAAATTATATGTGGCCAGGAAAACATGACCGATCTGGCAATCCTATTACTCCATCAGAATGGCTTTGCATTTTTAGCTCATAGTGAGGACATTTTTTTTGTAAGTCTGCGACAACCATGCTCATTGTGCATTATATGTCATAAAAACGACCAGAGCAATAACTTTGTCATAAGAAGTGCAAATCTGCCAATCGAGTCATGTAATAATGAACTAAAGAGGGATATGCAGTTACAAATATTGTTCGTTCCAAATCTAGATAAATGTTTCTTCTATCCTCCATGCTTTAAAAATCATTTATAACTTTCTCTTTTTTACTTTTCTTTGTAATGCAATACTTTCTCATTAATGGCAAGCTGAAAAAGGAACACAAAGCCAAGTGAAACGGGCTTTATTTTAAATTAAATTGCTATTTTCATGGTCTATTGAAACATCACATTTTCTTGCAGTGATAGTCATTCCTACACGTTACCATCGGTTAGTATTCTATGATAGATTGTTGAGTAGTAATCAATATCTAATTATAAATCAGCACCTGGGGATTTTAGTGCAATACAGACTGCATGACAAGTAGTTAATGATTGCATTTTAATTGGATTCACCAGGACCATTACACTTGTCTAGTTATATCAGTAAATATATATATTTTTATTCTATCTATCTATATATCATTCTTTCCTCTTTTTTGTCTCGGTGCATTGCGCATTGCAGTATGGGAATGATCTGACTAGGTAACAGCAGCATCTGTAAATCACAAAACAGCATATATTAACAAGGAACAAAGACTCATCAAAAAGTATTGCTCTTATTACATACAGGTGAAGAGAAAGCTGGGCACATATTATTTTCTGTTTGGCATTAAACCAGATAGTTAAGGCAATGAACTCTCTCTGCTGTAGTGAGGCACAGTATAACTGCTGCTCTGTGTTATGCAAAATTAATATGCTGCCCGAGGAAATCAATTAATTTGATCTCTTCTGTGATTAACCAGTGGATTTCTTCTGGCAAACATGCAAATTCTACATACTCCTTTACAAAAATATCCATGTATTTCCCAACAGCATGTGTCTAGGAAAACTGAGATGGAAAACATACATTAACTCCATAAGGACCAATGACATACCAGGTATGTCCTATGAAAATGGTTGCTTAACAACCAAGGATGTACATCATGTCTTTAAACCCCCCTCCCTCCTGATACTCACCTTTCTGGCCAGGGTCCCGCAGTGGTCTGACTTCCTTGAAGTCAGAAAACCGCTCTTATGGATGCTGGCCATAATTGCAGGGCGCAATGACGTCAGTTTCAGACTCGTCCCAGGCACAGTTGGGAGAGTGCCTAAAAGGGGTCCTTTGGACCCCTCACCCTCCCGATCTGTAATGAATAGCAAAAAAAGAAAGGCGCCGGATCGCAGACGTCTCCCAGAGATGACTGACATCTTGAATGTGAGCCAAGCCTCTGGGGCCTCCACCCGCCCACTGGCATCATCAGGCATATGCGCAATGAAGTCAGTTGGGTAATTAACCCCTAGCTGCCCATGGATTTCCTATTGAAATCCCTATGGTGGAGACATAGCGCCCAATCGGTAGCAACTACAGGGTCATGCTTGGTTTCACTGGAAAGTCCAGAGCTTATTTGGTGTAAAAAAAACAAAAAAAACAACAGAGCTGCTATCCATGGTGCTGAAACCTATTCAGTACCAAGGACAGCAGCCCTGCAGTGCTCTGGAGTCCTGCAGAGCTGCGCTCCATGGTGCTGAATAAGTTTCAGCATCAAGAATAGCTGCTGTCCTTGGTACTGAACAGGTTTAAGCACCATAGACAGCCCTCGCCCGAACGCAGCCAGACTGAAGGAAAGAAAAAAAAACTGCTACGTTTGGCAAAGAAAATAATCCTTGTTTTAAAATAAATTAGATAATTAAATTAAATCCAAAAATTTCACCAAAAACATCCCAAAAAATGCCTAAAATAAATAAATATACTTTTTGCTGCAAGTGAAAAGAATAAACAGTTGAATAAATATTTAATATAAACGGCATATTTTTACATTGAAACTGATAGGATTCGCCTGTTTAAAGTTGTTAAATGAACCACCGAAATTCACTGACATCACTTCTCTTTCGGAATTTCACTGCTGCCGAATCGCACCGAATGGCACTATGGTGCTGTTTATGGTCTGTGGTTCTGAATACAACTGATTCAGCACCACGGCCAATGGACAGGGACTTGGTGCCGAGTTTAAGTGAAACAGTATAACAAACTGATCAGTAAAAGCTAAATCAATTTGTTTTATACTGTTTCGTTCCGGTCCAAATTAATTAATTTTCGTTCTGTTTTTGGACGGTTTCAGACAGAACCGATTCGTATTTCAGAAGCACTTCCAAAATGCGATTCAGGAAAATTTTGACCGGATTTTGATTCGGAACGAAACGCACATCTCTACTGTCAGTGGCGCAGAATGCCATTACTGGTATCCTCTCCTGGAATCTATAGTCTCACACTGTTCTGGGATTGTGCGGCTTAGCAGAAGGACAGAAGAGAACTATTTGTTCTTTGTGCCCTGCAATATTTGTTCTTTGTGCCCTGCAATCTATACAGATGAAATGGTGCATCATGCCCTGAAATTGTGTTTTATATTTTGTATTCCATTTTTTTTTATTTCTTTTTTTGTGTTAAGTGATTTTGTATCCTCAAAATTACTTAATATCAGTGTTTGCCAGTCAGTTTTTTTGAAAAAATATCTTAGACACATGATAAAACTATATTTTTGTCTGTCTCAACCTTTCTGCTTTCTATGCAAAGTTTAGTATGAGCAAATATAAAGTAGCCAGTTGGTATATTAATTTACTTAGAGGAATTCTGTTTCAAACTATGGCCATGTTATCTGAGCCTTGCTCAAAGAACTGCTAAACTTGAGCTTCAAACTTGATTTCCAGGTGATACATGTGTGTCAGGGACACACAGAGATAGTTGTAATGTGTTTCCTGTATTCCTATCTCCCCACCCTATCCAGCTCCTTTGAGTACTTTGGAAGATAAAGAACAATATACAGAGGCATATGGCTTTATGAACAGAATATATTATGGGGCGTAGGGGTGACATTGTGATCACATATGTGGATAATGCGGTGGAAAATATCTATCAAATTT
The DNA here is from genome assembly GCA_009667805.1 of Leptobrachium leishanense. Lineage (NCBI taxonomy): Eukaryota > Metazoa > Chordata > Amphibia > Anura > Megophryidae > Leptobrachium > Leptobrachium leishanense. The sequence continues at coordinate 108,182,756 of CM019064.1, read as the reverse complement.
CATGCAGTATGGTTTTAAGACACAATGAAACTTGAAGAAATATTCTGCCATATGGATGGGAAATTGTTCAAGCTACCCTTGTTTGTTTTGTGTTAATTTGAAGCAGAACTCCGGTGCTTTGTCTTTCTCTTAGTGTCAATCTCTTTGATAGCTCCATGTCTCCTCCTCCTCCTTTAATCTTCAGCTTTATTATTTTGCGACACCAGTGAATTGGATGAAGAAAAGCTACAGAGTGGTACAGAGATAGACAGCAAAATAGGATAAGCTGTTCTCTGCACTGTTGAGAAGTATGAAGTAGCAAGTTTAACCCATCTATGCTAGTCAGATAAGAAAACGATACAAAAATAAAACACAGAGAATGACATTGACTTATATTTTGGAGTTGAAGACAACATTTATTTTCGACCTATTCTTTGTATCCTCATACATGAACCTCCATGGGTAGAGAAACGAGAAAAAATAGTGGTGTTAGCTAAAGTGTGAAATTGCATCATGTAGATATCGTCAATATATTGGCTACATATACCTTTTTATTGTTTTTAACCCCTACCAAGTGATTTTCCAAAAAAACATTGCCAGAAACCAGTTTTTTGTAAAATCATTCTTAATTATTTATGAAATTATTTATGAAAAAAGGGAGAAAGGGGTGTGGTGCTCCCAGTGCAAAAGATGGTATAAAGTAACTAGATACTTAACTTTTACCAGTTATATACTCCAATATCAAGTTGACACCTCAATAAAAAAAGAAATAAATAGACATAACATAATATTGTCTAAACACAATCTTAATAATAGATATAGTGAATAGTCACTCATAATTTTCAGAGCCTAACCTGGCTCTAGTGTATTCGCCCGTGAGTGGAATTCATGTGGGCCCCCCCACTGGACTTTTTCAATGGATGGTTTTCCAGATAATCTCAGGAGATAAAAAGGAACAACATAGAAACATAGAAACATAGAAAAATGTCGGCAGATAAGAACCTTCCGGCCCATCTAGTCTGCCCAATTACATGGATACTTGACCTGGATTTATCTTTTGTTTTATGCCTATCCCATGCTTTCTTAAATTCAATTACTGTTTTGGCCTCTACCACTTCTACTGGAAGACTGTTCCATGTATCCACCACCCGCTCAGTAAAATAATGCTTCCTGATGTTACTTTTAAACCTTTGCCCCTCTAATCTAAGACTATGTCCTCTTGTTTTGCTACTTTGTTTCCTTTTAAATATACTCCCTTCCTCTACCTTGTGGATTCCCTTTACGTATTTAAATGTTTCTATCATATCTCCTATGTCTCGTCTTTTTTCCAAGCTGTACATGTTAAGATCATTAAGCCTTTCTTGGTAACTTTTCTCCTTCAAGCCGTACACCATTTTAGTAGCCCTTCTCTGAACTCTCTCTAAGATGTCTATATCCTTCTGGAGATACGGTCTCCAGTACTGCACACAGTACTCAAAGTGAGGTCTCACCAGTGCTCTGTACAGTGGCATGAGCACTTCCCTTTTCCTACTGCTAATACCTCTCCCTACACAACCAAGCATTCTGCTAGCATTTCCTGCTGCTCTATTACATTGACTACTTACCCTTAGATCCTCTGAAATAATGACCCCTAAATCCCTTTCCTCAGATGTTGAGGTTAGGACTGTATCAAATATTCTATATTCAGCCCTTGGGTTTTTACGTCCCAGGTCGTAGTGTAGATCAGTGTTTCCCAAACCTGTCCTCAGGACCCTCAACCATGCCAGATTTTGGAGATCACCTTGGGGAAACGCAGACTGAATCCTGCAATCACTGAGCAGCAAATCATATCACCTGTGCTGTGCTTCAGATACCTGGCAAACCTGGTGAGTTGGAGGGTCCTGAGGAAAGGTTTGGTAAACACTGGTGTAGATGGTAACACACTACTTTATACCAACTTTTGCACTGGGAGCGCCACAACCCTTCCTCCTTTTTTCACATTTTCATAACTGGTGTCACAATAGGGGACGACACGTGTGGGTGTGTAAGCGATCGTGCATATTGATACTCCGTCCGACCACATATTATACAATTATTGCACCTTACCCTTTCTTTCCTTTTCTTTGGAATACAGTAAGAAATATTTGGGCATATTCCCATTAAATTTCTTACTGTGATATTGTGGTATAGATTGTCATTTAGTTTTGGGAAATACCACAAATGAACCTGTGTCATTTTCTACCCATGCACATCCACACACTAAGCATGTCCACCAATGGCTAGAAATAATCACTGCAGGGAAGGGACTCACTACTCTGACATGAAATTCAGTTGAGTATATAATAAATATTCTAGAAGAAAGGTACAACATTACATAAAGGTCTGCACTGAGAAAGAGAAATGAAAGCTTTGACATGTTTTATGCATTGTCATGAGAGGCAATCAGACAAAATCCTCGTAAAATAAATGATTGCTTTTAAATTGCACGTGGAGTCATCAAACAAATTTAAGTCATCAAACAAGATTAATTTCCAACCCCAACCCTCCCAGATTGTGAGTTCCTACGGGAATAGGGCCCTCATCTCCTCCTGTACTGTTTGTCAAATGTTGTTCAATGTATTGTAACCCTGTCTATACTGTGCTTATTGTACAGCGCTGCGGAATATGCTGGCGCTTTATAAATAAAGAATAATAATAATAATAAATTACTGAAAATCTGCCACTGATTTCTCTATGAACTTAGGTGTATGGATCTGAGTGTGAATAGTTAAATATGACTGCCGCATGCATGGATGTCATGGTTGATGCGAAAGCACTTCAGCAGTCATTCCAGTAGAGAAAAGGATCTGGAGAGAATCTGGACTAAGGTTTCTCAAATGACAAATGAAAAATGTTAATCAGTATACAAGTGTGGAATGAATAAAAAACAGGAAAATGTGTTCCAAAACATCCAGATACTGTAATGATCGTTGCAGAGTGAAAAATGTTAGGTTTGTGGTTATAATTGTTTACTTGAAATATTGCTTGAATTAAATATTCATTATTTACTTAGGAAATATAAATAATAGAGGAAGTCGAATTGTGAGAAGTTCTATGGTCTTTCTTCTTAACACAGCAAACAGAACGTCTAAAGATTTATGGTGAAATATCAAAATTCAAAGAATATTTTGTTGTTTGAACTATTTACTAATGTACTTTCTGTTCATGGTGTGCTGGTAAGGGTAAGAAAATATTACTAAAAAACTGAAATATTGTATGATCTTGTGAAATATAGTATGCTAAAAGACAAACTACATTCAGAAGAGAAAGAATTCTAGAAGATCTGTAGAAATCAATGAAACCAGAAAAGAGATACTTGTATATTTGTCAGAGTTTTTCTAAAAACTGGAAGCTTTGACAGATTTTTTTTAACTTGTTTATAAACAACAGGATGTTGCAAACTAGAAAAGAAGTTGTGGATATCACAGGTAGCCAATATGGTATGGCTACATTTGAATTAATTTCCAAAACACGGATCACAAAAGATTCAAACCCTAAACCATAATAATATTCTGACTCTAACAGAGAAAACACTTTTACTAAAGGTGTGATATGCTGTCGTATACAATAATGCTTGGGACCCTGGAATGGTAACCCCCTTGCAACGAACGGTATTATCATAAGATGGAAGAGAAAATCGTTTATGTCATAATAAAATGTGGCGAGTTTGACAGCTATTTCTATTGACCACAAGGCCACTGTGGCAAGGTTTGGGCACACTGACATGGCTTACATCAGATCAAAATAGAGGATCCAGGCATTCCTAAAAGGAGTTACGATAAAACGATTTGTTATTAACCCCTTCACTGCTGAGCCATTTCACGTCTTAAAAAAACACCTTTTTCTTTTCTGTATTATTATTGTTCTTATTTTTTTCTTTACTTTAAACATAGTCATGTTTGGTATCATTGGAAAGGCCATGCTCTGGCCTTTCTAATAATACCAAACATGACTCTACTAGCTGAAAACAGTCGGGAGATATCTGGGTTCAAATGAACCCTGATCTCCATCCCTAAGAGTCAATGAGGACGTTCCCCACACTTCCTCAGCAGTGAAAGGGTTAAGGAACTTGCTGAAATCAGCCCTTTTCAAGCCTGGGCAGTTAATGAAGAATTAATTATACAGTCTTATCCTAGAAAATATTATCCTTGGTTTTTGTATCGAGTGGAGGAAAAATGGAGTTCATAATGTTTTATAGAGATGCAGTAGCACTTTTTGACCAGCAGAGGGCACCATGTGCCTCTTTGAACAGTTTGAAATTGTGAATTTGAGATCTTCAAGCACAATTTAACTGTAAACTTAACTTTGACTACCGCAAAGTGTTTTGCTTAAAGCTACTGAGGTAGTGGTTTATGGAAAACAACTTGGTAGAGAGGGGGTTAAAATTAATTAAATAAGGGGTTATTCAAAGAACACCGAATTGGCCACAACGTTGCACCGAACAGTGAATTTCCCCGTACTCAAAAACCTTGCAATCTGCAAAATACAGTGGCCTTCGGCGGCAGTGAAATCCCCATAGAGAAGTAATGGTTAATCTGAGAGCATCGAACAGTACAAAAATTTTATTGAAATACCCTGATTTTCAGTGGTTTAAACAGGCGAATCCCATAGGTTTCAATGTAAAAACAATTCACTGTTTTTTTAAAAATATTTATTCAACCGTTTATTTTTTTCATTTTCAGCAAAATGTCTTTTAACTGATTTAATTTAAGATTTTTTTAAGCATTTTTTGGGTATTTTTTCAGAAAAAGTTTTGTCCCAATTTTTAAAAAATTGCATTTTTTTCTGTAACAGACCTTTTTATTATTATTCATAGGACCTTATATATTATTTACAGACATTTTGATGCAATAGTTTTTTTAAGAAAAAAGATGCCATTTAAAAGTTGCAGTTTTTTTTTCTTTTACCCCTGTTCGGTGACTTGTCGACGTTTTCCGGCGGCTGATCACCGGGTCGGCAGCTTTTTTTCGGATCGATTCGGGTGTCTGTTCGGTGGATTGTCAAATTGATTTGGCGGTTTCCCAGATTTGTTCGACAGGTCGATTCGCCGCACTTCGGGTCGATGAATTTAACTCGCTGAAGTGCGGCGAATGGGAGAGCGCCGAAATGTTGGTGACATTTTGATGCTCTCTTAACCCCTTCACTGTGGAGGATGTGTGGGAAAGCCCTAATTGACTCCCGCTATATGCGGGGGCTGTTCCCCACACGTCCTCCGCTTGCTGGAGCCCCCACAGAGATACTCACCTCTCTATTCAGGGTCCTGCGGCGTTCTGACTTCAGTGAAGTCAGACGCTGAATTTGAACCTGCCCCGACATCTGACATTTCCGTCATTTCCAGGCGAGCCCCGGCAATGCCGAGAGATCACCTGAAAGAGAGGGGGGATCCTTTTGGCAGTGTCTGCCCTGTAAAACGGTGCCTGTTTTTTAACCCCTTACATGCCAGATCACGATCCGGCGCCGTTCGGCACCAGATCACGATCTAGCTCCTGTGGGGGCTGCCATCTTGGATGGTGGCTCCACCTCCGGGTTCCCCCTTGCCTCCTGACATGTCACACATAGCGCGATGATGTCAGATAGCCGGGGAACCCCTAGCTGCCCAGGGATTTCCCAAGAAAATCCCCAGGTGGAGTTAGGGGGTTCCTTTGAACCCCAATATCTCCATAACCGTGGCAGCTAGGGGGTCATGGAGCTAAAATGTACATTAGCTAAAACGTCTTGCATAAACAGAATTTAACTGTCTTACAATGTCTGTTTTAACCCCATTAGGACCACTGACGTACATAGTACATCCTGGGGAAAATTCCCCTTAAGGACCAAGGACATACTATGTACTTCATGGTCCGTTAACCCCCCCTCCCTCCCTATACTCAATTTTCCATCTCCAGCTGACGTGATGATGTCATTGCCGGGCACGATGACTTCATTTTCAGGCGCCCTCCTGTACCTTCATGGGAGAATCTGAAAGGGGAGGGCAGGGCCTTTGGACTCCTCTCCCTCCCAAATGGCTGCACTTAAAAAAGAGAGTCACTGCTGGAGAGAGCATAGTTTGCCTTTTCCAGCAGTGCCTCTCTTTAACCCCTTAGTTGCCATATAGCGATTCCTCGCCAGATCGCGTTCTGACCCTGGAAGTGGCTGACATTTTGGATGTCAGCCAAGCCTCCAGGGTCACCACCACCCGCTGACGTTGTTGCCATATGTGCAATGGTGTCAGTTGGCCAGTTAACCCCCTAGCTGCCAAGTGGAGCTAGTGAGGTCCTTTGGACCTCCATAATTCCCGATCAGTGGCAGCTAGAGAGTCATGTTTGGTATTATTGGAAAGGCCTGATCAGGTTTGGTGTAAAAATAAAAAAAATTAAATATAAAATGGGCTTTTCTTTATTAACAATGGCGGTCAGAATTCCAGGGGCCTCTTGTTTCACTGGAAAGGTGCCCCGCACTTGTACAGAGCGCTGGAAATGATTGGCATTGCTTCCAGCTGCTCTGAGTATATTGCAAGGATGCCTCAACATCGAGGCATCCTTGCAATATGGTTACCTGCCGCTGGTCCATCCATGATCGCTCCCCCTGAGTGATCGCTTCCGGCAGCGGCAGGAAGTACTGAGTGCCACGAGGTACCGTGGCACTCAGTACAAAAAAGATCACATAAGTGATCAGGTGCTCTGCTGGGTGCCTCATCAGAAAGACAGGCTAGCAACATCTAATCAAAAGTTATAAAAAATATATATAAATTTTATAATTTGTCAGGTCAGGTCAATATTTGTAAATATAGGCTCTGACCTCTGTGAATCTCCCTCCCTCTCCTCACTTGTGTTTTGGTGAGTGAGAGAGAGATCAGATTTGACAGGTTTTAGAAATTTAGAGATTTTAGGTAGATTTAGGGAGATTTAGAAAAATTGAGGCAGGTTTAGAGGGATTTAGGGGGATTTAAAGAGACTTAGGTGTTTACTGGGGTTAAAACAACGGTTCATTTCAGAGCCATTTATTTTTATTTTCTTGTGAAACCCAACGGTTCTTTTTAGAACCAATAATCCTCTTATATATATATATATATATATATATATATATAATAACTATAAAAATGTATTTTATAATCTATTATATATAATGTCTGAGAGGGTTTACAGCGCCGAGGAGGCTTATGCCATCCTGGCGTCAGAATCTGAGGCATCTGCGTCTGACTCAGACCCAGATTTTGACCTTGCCATGTGCTCAGAAACATCGCTGGATACATCATCTATGCTTGCTGATGTATCTTCTAGTGATGTTTCTGATGCAGACCTGGGGCCACCTGCCAGCAGGAGACGCACTGCTCCAGCTGAGGAGTGGATAGTGCCTCATCGCCAGAGGCCAGATATACCTCCTTTCACTGCAAATCCTGATATCAATATTGATGTTAAAGGATTTACCCCCATACAGTTTTTGCAGGTGTTTCTGGGGGATGATTTGTTGGGTCACATTGTTGCCCAAACAAATCTGTATGCCCATCAGCATCGTGCTGCGGAGCCAGACTCATGTTTGCCAAAGCAGCAATGGACCCCCCTAGATGTGCCAGAATTTCTGAAATTCTGGGCACTAACTATGCTGATGGGCATCCTAAAGAAACCCTCAATCTGCTCCTACTGCAGCAGTAGCCCCATATTCTCTACCCCATTTACCCCCAATCAATGTCACATAGAAGGTATGAAAACATTATGCGTTTCATGCACTTCAGTGACAACAGCCTGTGCCCTCCTAGAGAGCATCCCCAGTTTGACAGGCTGTATAAAATCCGCCCCCTGATTACCCACTTCGCCGCCAGGTTTGCAGAGGCTTATACACCTGGAAGGAATATCTGCGAGGATGAATCCCTAATGAAGTATAAGGGAAGGCTGGGATTCAACCAGTATTTTCCTTCCAAGCACTCCAGGTATGGAGTGAAGGTGTATAAGCTCTGTGACAGCGAGAGTGGGTATACTCAGGCCTTCCGGGTGTACGAGGGAAAGGATAGCAGCCTGGACCCTCCAGGTTGCCCAGAACACCTGGGAACCAGTGGCAAGATTGTGTGGGACCTACTTTTTCCCCTCATGAACAAAGGGTATCACTTGTATGTTGACAATTTTTATACAAGTGTCCCTTTGTTAAAGCTGCAGTATTGTTTTGATATAGTAGCTTATGGTACTGTTCGCAAGAACCGCGTAGGTTTCCCAGCACAACTTGCCCGCACCCGGCTAAAAAGGGGGGAGGCCTCAGCTCTGCGCCAAGGGGAGCTGTTGGCAGTCAAGTACAGAGACAAGAAGGACATATACCTTCTCACCACCATCCACTCTGAGAGGTCTCTGGAGGTCTCTGTATATGGCTGAGCTGAGGGCGTAAGGAAGCCAGTGTGCATCAAGGCCTATAACTGGCATATGGGTGGGGTTGATCTGGCAGATCAGCTGCTCCATCCCTACCAGATTATGCGGAAGTGAAGGGCCTGGTACAAAAAAGGTTGCAATTTACCTGATGCAAATTGCAACCCACAATGAATTTTTGATCTGCAAAAAAGCAAACCCCGGAATGACACTGTCCTTTTTACAGTTTCAGCTCCAGGTCATTTTGGGGATTTTGTACCAGGATGCACCTGCTCTCCGGGCAGTGATGGGGAAGGAGTTGGGCCTACTTATTTTATTTATAAGATCCCCCCTACTGAGGGCAAACAGAGACCCCAAGAAGGGTGCAGAGTGTGTTTCAAGAGGGGAGAGAGGAGAGACACAACCTTTTACTACCCAGAATGCCCTGGACAACCCGGTCTGTGTCTTGGGGACGGTTTCAAGCTGTATCATACTGTGCATTATCTGTAATTTATTTTTCCCTTTCTATTTTTTTCTTACAGTCTAATTAGTTAGTTCAGTTTAGTTTTTTTTTTTACTTTTACTGCACCAGACTTTTACATTTTATTCATAAATTTTTATGTTCTACAATTGGTGCTGTATTTTGCCAAAATCTTGGCAAACCTATGCATGGGGGGCATGGGTGTCCTCAGGAGACCTTGCGGAAAACAACCGGGAGCGTTTTCATGCAGTAACCTACAACAGTGTCTCCTAAATCACAGTCCAAATCTAATGTGGGCGTAAAAGTCAGAAAATTAAAAAATTACCGCCACACACCTTCTCAAATGTTTTGAGCTAAAATTATTGCATGCATGGCATCAAAACACTCCATATGCAATACCTTGGGGTGTTAACATTTCGAATATAATCATTTTCTGGCAATATTTCAAACTGGGGTATGCGGTAGACCAAAAACGAAAGATAGGCCTATCTGAAGAAATAATCTCAATTTCAACTCCAATGACAAAGTCATACAAATTGTAATTGAACCATCCCAAAATCTTGGCAAACCTATGCATGGGGGGCATGGGTGTACACAGGAGACCTTGCAGAAAACAACCTGGAGAGTTTTCATGCAGTAACTGACAACAGTGTCTCCGACCTAAATCACAGTCCAAAACGAATGTGGGTGTAAAAATGAAAATCGAAAAATTACCACCACACACCTTCTCAAATGTTTTGGGTTAAAACCATTGCATCCATGGCATCAAAACACTCCATATGCAATACCTTGGAGTGTCAACATTTCAAATATAAACACTTTTATGGCAATAATTCAAACTGGGGTATGCGGTAGACCCAGAACGAAAAATAGGCCTATCTGAAGAAATAATCTCAATTTCAACTCCAATGACAAAGTCATACAAATTGTAATTGAACCTTCCCAAAATCTTGGCAAACCTACGCATGGGGGGCATGGGTGTACTCAGGAGACCTTGCAGAAAACAACCTGGAGAGTTTTCATGCAGTAACCGACAACAGTGTCTCCTAAATCACAGTCCAAAGCTAATGTGGGTGTAAAAATGAAAAATTACCACCACACTATCCAATTTCATTGGGGTAAACATGGTTGCATCCATGGCATCAAAACATTCCATTTACAATACTTTGGGGTGTCCGCTTACCAAACATAAGCACGTTCACGGCAATAAAAAATATGGGTATGTAAAAAGGCCCCGCAAAAAGAAGATAGGCAAAGAAGATATGTTGAGAGAAAGGGGGGGTTGAGGATCCTGAGGACGAGCAACAGCTTGTCAAATTAGAAAAATGACAAGCACACTTCAGAAGATTGGCGTAGCACCCCAAAAACAACCCAACAAATCTATATATGGGTGGTATCACTTTACTCAGAAGATGTTGCTGAACATATTTTGGTTTTTTTTTTGGCAGTAACCCATAACTGGATTTGACAATTCATGCCTAATTTACAATGTGTGTGAAAAAATTACACAAAAAAGTGACTACCTGAAAGTTTGACAAAGACTGTAGTAGATCTAGTGCATGGAAAGTGTTAAAATACAACTATTCGAAATACCCTAGGATGTGTCCTTTCTAAAAATATTTGGTTTGATGGGGGTAAATTACTGTGGCCGGCTTCAAAAATGTCCCAAATAGGAAATGGGTGCCTCATGACGAAATGTGAAAATTCCAAGTTGGAAAACTGAAATGCACCCCCCCAAGCAAGACCTATTAGCCCCCAAATAACCCGACATACCTATACATGGGTGGTATCAATTTACTCAGAAGATGTTTTTTGGCAGTAACCCTTAAATTTCTCAGTACATGTATCCTTAAATTGCACTCTTTGTCAGAAAATCACCAAAAAAAGTTTTTTTCCTCAAACTTTGGCATAGATTTGTGGTAAAATGGTTTCATGGAAAGAGTCAAAATACCCCAAGTTTAATACTTTGGGTTGTGTACTTTTAAAAAATATGTATATGTGGAGGGTTATTCAGGTATTAGGCTAGGGTCAGACAAGCGTGATTTCTACGGACTGTACGTCCGTGCACACGGACGTACGTCGGTACGGAAGACGCAGTAGTGGCCACACAGTCCGTTTATTCACTGACGTATATTTTGACGGATGTAGGAGGGTGTGATGGGGTGTATATAAGGTTCCCTGAGGAAAGGGTTAACTTGACAGGATTGATCAGCCCAGCAACACACACAATGGCTTGATGTTGTGATTGCTGGGGCTTTAAAAGAGACACGCCTATACAGGCACAGGAGGTTCATTTTTGGTGGATCTCCCCTCAGACAGACACAGCTCCTAAAGGCCTGTGATTTGAGGACACAATCTTTTGTTTTTGTTACATTGATTGCTGGATAGAAGAGAAAGGTTTTTTTCTTTGTTTGTTTATTTGGTTGAACCAAGCAGCTGTGCCTGTATACACCTGTGCTACAAGGAATAAAGATTGATTGATGAAACACTTTCCCTGCTGTGGTGTTCACGTGACCAGGTCCACTCCATTACATTATGGTGGCAGCGGTGGGATCGATATAAACCATGGAGTGGAGATGTGCCTGATTCACATTGGCAGTTGGTAAGAGTACCTCATTTGTGACATTTCCTGGGTGTGCGCAAAGTACAGGCAATCTGCACTAGGATTGTGTCTCTGTTTCTTAGGAAAATGGATTCTGACAAGCTGTTAAAGTGGATGATGGAACAGCAACAGCAACAGCAGAGGCAGCAACAGGAGTTCCAGCTTCAGCTACTGCAGCAGATGCAATCCATCCAGAAACAGCAACATGCCCAGCAGCAACAACTACAGACTGAGACGCAGCAGCAACAGCAGGAGTTCCAAGTGGCACTTATACAGCAGCTTCTGGAGTATACAAGGGAACAAGGTGCAACAGACGGTTCTTCTAAGGAGTCCTTCTCCCATGCCCCGACCAAGATGGGACCAGAGGATGATCCAGAAGCCTACCTGACTGCATTTGAGAGACTTGCAACCCTGGCCCAGTGGAAGAAAGGTACCTGGGTTATAAGACTGGCTCCCTTTTTAACCGGTGAAGCGCAGGCTGCTTATCAGTGTTTGGGGGAAGCCAAAGCAGGGGACTAAGATATACTGAAATCTGCTATCCTGAATCGTCTTGGTCTTTCTGATGAATGTTATAGAAATAAGTTCAGGAATAAGACATTTGTTTTGGGCACTCCCCCTAGGGCTTTTGCTCAGCAGCTTAAAGATTTGGCATATAAATGGTTAAAGCCTGCTACTCGCCCAGTCTCTGAAATTATGGATTTGTTAATCCTGGAACAATACATCAAACAGCTCCCAAAGGGTCTGTCCCAATGGGTTTCACGACACAAACGCAGTTCCTTGGATTATGCTGTCCAAATTTCAGAAGAGTTTCTGCAGGCAGAGGATACCCATGGGTATCAGGTTGCTCAAAAGCAAAGTAAAAGAGAAAAGTGGGAAACCTTAGGGAAGCAACCTTCTGTTTTAAATGCCCCTCTATCAGGGAGGGAGAAAGTCTCTAAGGAGAACTCAACTCTAGCAAGTCCCTGGTCTAAGACCAGTACAGAAAGGCCTTCTGGCAATAAAGTGAGGGCTTTAAGTAATGATCAGGTACAAGAAAGGCAGCTGGTATGCTTTAAGTGTGGAGAAAGTGGGCATATCGCAAAATTTTGTTCCTCTGTGAACTCTATGGAGTGTGACTATGTTGGCCAGTGTTATGCAGTTAACTCTGAAGTGAATGACCTGGAAGCTTTTGTAGTCCCAGCATGGGTGAATGGCATAGAAGTCAGGGCCCTTGTTGATTCAGGTTGTAGGAGAACTCTGGTACAACAGGATCTTGTTAACTTCAGCTTCTTGGACTCCCAAGAACCTGTGCTCATAATGTGCATACATGGCGATGTAAAATCCTACCCCTCAGCAAAAATTAACCTTCAGATAGATGGATATGCATCCCAGGTTGTTACAGGGGTGGCTGAAAAGTTGCCATACCCAGTGGTGGGGAAATATTGGGAACACTTTGGCAGAGTCCTCAAAGTTCAGGTCAAAGATGTGGAACTAAGAAAGGAAGAGGAATGCAGTGCAGACATAGGAAGACTCTTCCCTTTTAAGGACCCAGACTTGTTTTCTACAAGAGCTAGGGTTCATAAATCAAAAACACAAAGGAAACTGGAGAAAAGAGAATGGGCAGTAGACATGTGCACAGCACAAAGTTTCGTTTTGAACTAAAAGATTAGTACTAAAATGCAATTTATTTAGTTGCTAAAGAAATTCGTTTTCAGTTCTTTAGTATGAAAACTAATTTCATTCATCCGAAAACCAGCGGATACAATTACTATTGTAGTGGCTCCTCAGAGGGCTGAGATCGCTGCTTGTTACAGTATCTCTCACTCTCAGCACAATGTGGGCCATAATACATTGTTGGTGCTAACTTAACCAGAGCTGTTGTAAACTTCCCAGAGCCTTTATAGCCTATGTAGGTTTTCAGTTTACAACAGCTCTGGTTAAGTTAGCACCAACATTGTAATACTGCCCCGTGTCAGGCAAAGCTGTTACAGTAACTGACTGCTGCTCATCACAGTGCTCAGAGTTTCAGTAAAACGAGTAAATAATATTTTTATATATAAGAGGTTAGAACAATATTATTTCCTTGTTTTACTGAAACTCTGAGTGCTGTTACAGTCAGTTACTGTAAAACTGAGCCTGATACATTCACGGTTATTCAGAGAGCGTGAAAAGCAGGAGAATGACTGGAGAATGAAAAATTCTAGGTCAAAATAGCCGATTTGGAAAGTGAGATGAAAGGGAGAATTTTTCTGGTTTGGCTATCTTGACCTAGAATTTTTCATTCTCCAGTCATTCTCCTGCTTTTCACGCTCTCTGAATAACCCTGATTGCACTGAGAGATAATTTAACAAGCAGCCGATCTCAGCGCTCACAGCCACTGGATTTAAAGGGCTAAAAAATGAAAAGGCTCCTCTGTATAATGTTTAGAACATCCTCCTGCATTAATTAATACCCCTCTCTGTATAATACATAGAACATTCTCCTGAATTAATTAATGTCCCTCTCTGTATAGAACATCCTCCTGCATTAATTAATGCCCCTCTCTGTATAGAACATCCTACTGCATTGGCATGTGGAGGGTGCAGAACTTCGGATGTTGCGATGTTGCGCTCTTCATTGCTGGTCTCCTTCACTCATCAATGTAATATCACAAAAAGGACTGAAACTAAAATGTAGTGCATTTTATTTTAGTTTCTTTCGTTTTTTGTACTGAGCAGTTTCGTTTCTCTTGAGTCATACGAAAACTAAATTATCCCAAAATTCGGACTAAATCGTTTTAGTACTAAAACGAATGCACATGTCTAATGGGCAGACATACAGGACGTGAAACATAAATGCCCTGTTCAGCAGGTGATAGCTGGGGAAGACATGGGACAGCAAGCAGGGGACCCTGGGGACCCTATACCTGAGTTGGGGACAAGTCCTAGGGATGTGCAAAAGGCACAGAAAAATGATCCCACACTGAGTGGAGCATACGACAGTCTGGCTGTTGCAAACGGACATGTTTTGGATGCACTCAAGCATAGTCAGTTCCCCCATTTTATGCTAAGGGATGAATTGCTATACAGAGTTTGCAAACACCCTAATACAGGAGACCTATGTGAGCAGATATTGGTACCAAAAGGCTATAGGAGACAACTGTTACAGCTGTCTCATTCTATTCCCCTTGCAGGGCATTTGGGGAGAGAGAAGACTCTGGCCCGTTTATTGTACAGGTTTTTCTGGCCGGGTGTATATAAGGAGGTAGAAAATTTTTGTAAGTCCTGCCCGGAATGTCAGCTAGTGGCTCCAAAGGGACAAGTCAAAGCACCACTTATACCGATACCATTAGTGGAACTGCCATTTGAAAGGATTGGGGTTGATCTAGTTGGTCCTCTTGAGAAAACTGCAGCAGGTAACCATCATATCTTGGTAATAGTTGATTATGCAACCCGGTACCCAGAGGCGATACCTCTCCGGAATACCTCAGCCTCGACAATAGCCAATGAATTGATAAAGTTGTTCTCAAGAGTGGGTATTCCTAAAGAGATACTGACAGACCAGGGTACAAACTTCACTTCAAAGCTTATGAAGGAGGTTTGTGCTCTCCTAAACATAAAGTTCCTTAAAACGTCAGTCTACCACCGCAAACGGATGGGTTGGTAGAGAGATTTAATGGCACGCTCAAAAAAATGTTGCGGAAATTCGTGGATGGGGAGAACAGAGACTGGGACAAATTGTTGCCATATCTGTTGTTTGCTATCCGTGAGGTTCCGCAGTCTTCAACTGGGTTTTCACCCTTTGAGTTGCTTTATGGGAGGAGACCTAGAGGCATACTTGACATAGTGAAGGAAGAGTGGGAGGCGCAGTATAATTCAGACCAGAATATCCTACAGTACACTATGCAGTTGAGAGAGAGACTTAAAAGGGTCGTCAATTTGCTGCTAGTAACTTAGAAACTGCCCAACAGGCGCAAGCTCTCAGCTATAACAGAAATGCAAAAGCCCGGGAGTTTAAGCCCGGAGATAGAGTGTTATTGCTTCTACCTAGTTCAGAAAGTAAGCTGTTGGCAAAATGGCAAGGGCCTTATGAGGTAATAAGAAGAATGGGGGATGTTGACTATGAAATCTTCCGCCCTGGACATAAAAAGGAAAAACAAATATATCATGTTAATCTGTTAAAACTCTGGAGAGCCGAGGAAAACTTGTTTATTGCTCCCAGAGCGGATAGGCTAGACGTGGGGCCAGATGTACGTGAAATTCAGGAGAAATCGATGGGTGTGACTTTGGGAAAACAATTAAGTCCAGCCCAGCAAAAGGGAGCACAGCGGCTGATGGAGGCCTTTACCGATGTGTTTTCTACACGTCCAGGAAATACACACTTAATTACACATCACATAAAGACGAAAAGTGATGAAGTTGTTAGATTGAGGCCATACTTGATACCAGAGAAATTGCGGAAGGTAGTACAAGAAGAAATAGAGAGCATGCTGAAGCTGGGGGTTATAGAGCCTTCAAACAGTGAGTGGTGCAGCCCAATAGTTCTTGTACCAAAACCCGATGGCTCGGTCAGGTTTTGCATTGATTTTAGGAAGGTAAATGCAATATCCAATTTCGATGCATATCCTATGCCACGAGTTGACGAAATGTTAAACTGACTGGGTAAAGCCAAATATATTACAACACTGGATTTAACCAAAGGCTATTGGCAAATCCCGTTAACAGAAGCGTCAAAAGAGAAAACAGCCTTTGCTACACCTGTAGGTCTGTTCCAATTCTGTGTGCTGCCATTTGGGCTTCATGGGGCCCCTGCGACGTTCCAGAGGCTCATGGATCATATTCTTACCCCTCACGAACAGTATGCCTCTGCCTATCTAGATGATGTGGTCATTTATAGCACTGATTGGAATGACCACCTTGACAAAGTGGCTGCGGTTTTGAGGTCATTGAGGTCAGCAGGTCTCACAGCAAACCCAGCGAAGTGTATATTAGGGAAAACAGAAACCAGATACTTGGGCTATGTTTTGGGCAATGGCCTTATTAAGCCTTTGCAAGACAAGGTTGCAGCACTGGCTAAAATGCCTGTTCCTACCAATAAGAAGCAGGTCAGGGCATTTCTTGGCTTGGCTGGGTACTACAGAAAATTTGTGCCACATTTTTCTACCCTGGTAGCCCCTTTAACGGACTTGACCAAAAACTCTGCTCCAAACAAAGTGATTTGGACTTCCGAATGTACCAAAGCATTTACCGAATTAAAACATAAGCTGTGTGATCAGCCGGTGCTGCAGTCCTGATTTTGACAAAGAGTTTGTACTACATACGGATGCCTCAGAGGTGGGCTTAGGGGCTGTATTGTCCCAAGAATTTGATAGAGAGGAACACCCCATCCTCTATTTAAGCAGAAAACTACTTCCCAGAGAGAGAAATTTTGCCGTGATAGAGAAGGAATGTTTAGCAGTGAAATGGGCTATTGACTCTCTGCGCTACTATCTGTTCGGCAGGCACTTTCTCCTTGTGACCGACCATGCTCCTCTACGTTGGCTTCACACCATGAAATCCAAGAATGCACGGCTCACTAGATGGTATTTGGAATTACAAACCTACTCCTTCAGTGTCCGGCATCGTCCCGGAAAGGAGCACCTGAATGCGGATTTCCTATCTAGGGATGTGTTTGGTGTGGGAGAGTGTGCCTGGGGGTCCACTCTAAGGGGGGAGGTGTGTGATGGGGTGTATATAAGGTTCCCTGAGGAAAGGGTTAACTTGACAGGATTGATCAGCCCAGCAACACACACAATGGCTTGATGTTGTGATTGCTGGGGCTTTAAAAGAGACACGCCTATACAGGCACAGGAGGTTCATTTTTGGTGGATCTCCCCTCAGACAGACACAGCTCCTAAAGGCCTGTGATTTGAGGACACAATCTTTTGTTTTTGTTACATTGATTGCTGGATAGAAGAGAAAGGTTTTTTTCTTCGTTTGTTTATTTGGTTGAACCAAGCAGCTGTGCCTGTATACACCTGTGCTACAAGGAATAAAGATTGCTTGATGAAACACTTTCCCTGCTGTGGTGTTCACGTGACCAGGTCCACTCCATTACAGAGGGAAAATAAAATAAAAAGCAAAACCATTTTGTCCATGAAAAATGCTGGACGTATAAATGCAGTCCGTATGACCACGTTCCATCACTCACACACAAAGCTATGCAGACGTTGCGGACGCAGCGCACTTTGTGCGGCAGTTCTAGGGGTTGTACGTTCTTGCCTGCCTTGCGTCCGTGGGCCGTGGCCGTTGTCCGCAGTTGTAACAGGCTCCGATGGGCTTTCTGTCATGCTATCACGGACGTACTTTTAGGCACAATCACGGACATGAACACTACGCTCGTCTGACCCCAGCCTTAGTGACAGATATCAGTGTTACAATGTCACTATCACTAATTTTGAAAATAAACCCTTTGGAAATGGAAAAGTGCTACTTGCACTTATTGTCATATAAGATAAGGAAAAAGCAAGGACTATGTAAACATTGGGTATTCCTACCTAACCTCAGGACAAAATGTAGAAACTACTAAGCAATTATTATTTTTTGACGGTTGTTGATGCATAAAAGATTTTGGAGGTCAAAGTTCGAAAAAGTGGTGTTTGTTCAATTTTTTTGTCATATTTCACAATTTGTTTTATAGTAAATTATATGAAATGATGAAAAAAAATGGTATCTTTAGAACGTCCATTTAATGACGAGAAAACAGTGTATAATATGTGTGGGTTGCATAAATGAGTAAGAGGAAAATTTGACCAAAACAAAAGGCCCCTATTATAATCCTCGCACAGCTCATTTGCGTGCGCGCAAATGTACTTTTGTGTGAGGACAAAACCATTTGCGCGGAATGTCGTATTACGAAGTTCGCGCAAATGATGCGTGTTAGCATCTACCGTGATTGACTCTGCGCGAACCGAGCGCGAGTGCGTGAAAAAGCAGTCTGCCCACCGATTCCTGCACGCAACGTTCATTTGCGCCCGGCTTTGCGCGACGGATTTGCGCACGACAAAACTTGAAGGCTGAAAAAATGCACTCGGATTGTAATACCGCGTTAATTTTCAAGCGATAACGCATTTTGCGGTGCGCAAAAAAAATACAGGAGCGGGCATTAAAGGACGGATTTGCAGAAAACCGCCCGGTCACTAAGGGGTTAAAAAGAAAATTTGTATAATAAAATAGGACTTCAAATCACATTTAAACATGATAAGCATAAAATGGTCAAAATGAGCTCAGCACACAGAGGTGAAATGGCTCAGCATTGGTGGGGTTAAAAATCAAAAACATGTAAAAATTGGGTATTTCTAATGTCAGGACAAAATTTTGAAACTGTTTAGCCGGGGTCTTTTTTGGCGATTGTAGATTTTGGGGATTACAGTTTGAAAAAGTGTGTTTTTCCATTTTTTTATCACATGTCATCATTTTTTTTATAGTAAATTATAAGATGTGATGAAAATAATGGTATCTTTAGAAATTCCATTTAAGGCCGAGAAAAACGGTATATAATATGTGTGGGTTCCATAAACGAGTAAGAGGAAAATTAGAGCTAAACACAAACAGCGCAGAAATGTAAAAACAGCAGTGGGTACTTTCGGACAGACAATGGTAAAATTGCCTGGTCACTATGGGGTTAATAAATATCACTCCTTTCCATCTTAAAAAAAAACCAACAGCAACAACAACCCCACATCTTCCTCTTTCAAACCATAGCATTTGAAATCCAGGCTTTCTACTAAATCACAGAGCCTTTTCCATTTTAGTTTAGCAACATTTACTTCCTTCTAATAAAAGGCAATTCGGGAGAAAATTACAGTACTCGGTGTCTATGTACAGTGTTAAAGTACATTGTTCCCCAGATAAAAATAATGTGAAATTACAGCATGTGAAAATGAAGGCAATAGGGCGCATTAGTGTTTGTGTCAAGACTGCGTCGGAGAATTGCAGCATTTATACACATGTGTACTAAGAGTAAATTGGAAAAAGCAAAAGATACATTAGATGGTTCCTGGAGCTGTAAAACAGTTATATAAAAGGATATTTGTTTGAAAATGCACAAAGTCATGATAAGATACTAATAATGTCTGCCAGTATTACTAACAATTATTACAATATGTAAATTAGTTTTGCTAATATTTTTATGACGATGAGTTCCTGTTATATTTGCTATTATGAACTTTGTGAAAGGGCAAAAAGACCAGGGGCTTTAGTCCAAGGATAATTCTTCTAACTTCAGTGCGCTTCAGTGATTTCAGTTTGCTGACCCTGTGGGGAATTCACTATTCACCGCAAGGTCCCCGAAGTGCACCGATCAAGGAATCTCTGAAGACAGCCGCCGAACACCCTGAATGCTGTTGAACTGGGAAAAAAAAACAAGCTCTGCTATGCTTAAAAAGGTGTTTAAAACAATAAAAATGCATGAAAATCTGTCTAAATAATTAAAAAAAGGTCCTATAAAAATAATAAAAGGGTCTGTTACAGAATAACAAAAATTGCCATAAAAAAGGGAATGAAAAGCTTTGCCTAAAAAAAATCCCAAAAAAATCCCTTAAAAAATTCTAAAAGATAAATAAATGAAAAGGCTTTTTCCTGAAACTGAAAAGAATAAACGGTTGATTAAAAAATAGAAATGGTAATTTTGGCTTACATTGAATCCTACAGGATTCGCCTGTTTAAACCCTTTTTTCCACCAAAAGTCAACCCTATACAGCTGTGGTATAGGATAAAACAGCAGTGAAGAGGCAACGGATTGTGTATGGAATGTGTACGCAAGGCTGCAGGGGGTCTATTGCGTTATCTGTACTACTCCAGATAAGAGATGGCAGCTGAATGAGAAAGGATAGTTTACTTAAAAGGCTTCTAATTTCCTCCTGGTGATGTCCTTTGCATACTTCCCACACAATCCAATCCTTTGAGTCTGATTTTGGATTTCTGACCCATATAGCCCTTTCTATGCCCAATGCAACACAGTGAGGAGTAAGTGTTGTAAAGATACTGTAGAGGGGGGCAGTTTACACATAAAATATCGCACAATGGATACACACAGTGGCACTTATAGAGTAAAATATTTTTAAACTAAACAAACATGAGAAAAACAAAGCACATGCAAGATAACAGAGACATAAAATAAACAAAATAAATATGTTTAAATTTTTGGTGGTAGTACCTGTTTATGTATAGGAGTTGTTAATTAGGGCTCAGAGCAAGCTATTCCAAAGTAGCTCATTGTTCTCGAATCTAAATGATATGGCTTAAAGAATACTGGCTTCAGAGCCTGGTTTCAAGTGATTTTGCTTTTGTGCCGTATGAGTCAACAGGTGCCGAGTGTCATGCACAGGCATTGCTTCTGCGCTGTGTCAGATTTAAAACGAAGAATTTGTGTTTCTTTTTTCCGAAGGAGTAGGCAAGACACCGCTGGTATTTACAACCCCCTTATCTGATCTGCTGTCTTGGGTGGATGGCTGAATGGAAACTCGTTCAGGGGGCCATACCTGAACCAAATTGGTTTGAGGGTTGGTGGGTGTTGGACAGACAAAGAGCCAGCACTCAGTACAATTTGTATTTCTCAAGGACTTGAAGTCGAGGAACATCTCCAAGAACCTTCTGGGGACGTTTAAAATTTTAAATACCCATGGGAGCCTGCTTCCTAGTGCCTAGTATGTAAGTTAGTTTTCTCTGTTTTAAGTTCCATTTTATTTCAAGAACTGTATGTGCATGTTTTATTATATTTTGTATATCTTTTGTATATCTTGTTTATGTGATATTGGCACTAAAGTAAAGTAAAGTAAAGTAAAGTTTTATTTTTGTCTTTTGCCATTAAAACTTTGTGAACCCAGTATTGTCTTTGCTATAGATGATTCACGTTTCTTGTATAGCTTGGTTAGCTTTACCGTAGTATTTAACCTTTGGTAGAGATATTCACTATATATGGATAGGCTCCTGGATTAGGGTGGTATACAGTTACTGGGGGTTTCAAAAGTGCCCTATTGCTTTCGTGGTGGCAACGTATTAGTCAGAAGGGTGTGTATGGTTTTGGGGGGTTAGGTTGGCATTACTTGGGGCCCAGAGGGGGTAGAGTTAGTAAGTCCAGAGGCTTGGAGCTGTTAACCCCTTGTACACTCTCCCTCTGACCATGACGACTGGGTAGATAGCGGGTGGTCGCCACACCGAGCAACATATTTTACTGCCTGGGACACCATTGCAGAGGGTGCTGACTCCTCTGTTCTTTACGGCTGTTAATAAATGTTGCAGGCAGACAACCTAGAACAACGCTGAGCCGGCATAAGCATTTCTGCCTTTGCCAACCTCTGGCCACCTTCTAAAGCCAGGTCAGTGGGGAATTAGGACCATCAGGTGCAAAAGTCAATATTTACATGAGTCCCCTCCAGACTGTTTCCCAGTGTGCTTCATCTCCACCCCATTCTTAGTATGGTAATCTGCTGTTTGAGGAAATAGCCAGAATAGCCAAAATGGCAATGAAGGGGGAAGTTATTATCATGGGGGACTTTAATCTTCCTGATGTGAACTGGAAAACCAAAATAGCTGGGTGCACTAGGAGTACAAATATTCTAAAATCCCTACTGGGATTATCTCTAACACAAGTAGTCGAGGAGCTGACCCGTAAAGAGGCCATATTGGATTTAATACTCACAAATGGAGGTTTGGTATCAGACGTTGTTGTAGGTGAAAATTTGGGATCTAGTGATCACCAGTCAGTATGGTTTAATATAAGAACAGGGATGGAGCCGCACCACACAAAAAAAAAAGTTTTAGTCTTTAAAAAAACAGAATTTTCTAAAATGAGATTTTGTGTGAAGGAGTCATTATCAGACTGGAGGAGTTTAAAGGGAGTCCAGGAGAAATGGGATTATTTAAAGGAAGCATTATTGAAGGCCACAGGCAATTGCATTCGGCTTGTTAGCAAAAACAAAAAAGGGAAGAAACCACTGTGGTACTCTGCAGAAGTGGCCAAAATAGTGCAGAACAAAAAGATAGCATTCAATAATTATAAAAAAACTCAGAGTGAAGAAGATTGGCAAACCTATAAGTTTAGGCAGAAAGAGGCAAAGCAATTTATAAGAGCTTCCAAAGCACACGCAGAAGAGAAAATAGCTCAGTCAGTAAAAAAGGGGGACAAAACATTTTTTAGATACATAAACGAAAAAAGAAAAGTAAAACAAGGATTAGTTAGATTAAAAACAAAGGAAGGAAGGTATGTAGAAGAGGATAAAAGTCTCGCTGACTGCCTCAATGAATATTTTTGTTCAGTCTTTGCAGAAGAAAAGGAAGGAAAGGGACCTCAGTTAGGAGGAAACAATAACGAGACATTTACATATGAGTTTACAGAGGAGGAGGTTCTACAGCAGCTGTCTAAAGTAAAGACAAATAAGCCAATGGGGCCTGATGGGATCCACCCTAAATTATTAAAAGAGCTCAGTGATGTAATAGCAAAACCGTTAACAGATTTATTTAACCAATCCTTGATAACGGGAGTCGTCCCAGAAGACTGGAAATTAGCAAATGTTGTGCCCATTTACAAGAAGGGTAGTAGGGAGGAATCAGGGAACTATAGGCCAGTTAATCTTACGTCAGTAGTAGGGAAATTAATGGAAACCATGTTAAAGGAAAGGATTGTTGAACATCTAAAACACATAGATTACAGGATCAGAAACAACATGGGTTTACCTCAGGGAGATCATGCCAAACTAATCTTATTGATTTTTTTGATTGGGTAACAAAAATAATAGACACAAGTGGTGCAGTAGACATTGCTTATTTAGATTTCAGTAAGGCTTTTGATACTGTTCCGCATAGAAGGCTTATCAATAAATTGCAATCTTTGATCTTGGATTCCAATATTGTTGAATGGATTAGGCAGTGGCTGAGTGACAGGCAACAGAGGGGTGTGGTAAATGGAGTTTATTCGGCGCAAGGTCTTGTTACCAGTGGGGTACCTCAGGGGTCAGTACTTGGACCCATTCTCTTTAATATTTTTATTAGTGATATTGCAGAAGGTATTAATGGAAAAGTATGTCTTTTTGCTGATGACACAAAGATTTGCAACAGGGTTGACGTTCCTGGAGGGATCAGCCAAATGACAAATGATTTAGGTAAACTAAAAAAATGGTCGGAGCTGTGGCAATTGAGTTTTAATGTGGATAAGTGCAAGATAATGCACCTGGGACGTAAAAACCCAAGGGCTGAATAGAGCACTGGTGAGGCCTCACTTGAAGTACTGTGTGCAGTACTGGAGACCGTATCTCCAGAAGGATATAGACATCTTAGAGAGAGTTCAGAGAAGGGCTACTAAAATGGTGTACGGCTTGAAGGAGGAAAGTTATCAGGAAAGGCTTAATGATCTTAACATGTACAGCTTGGAAATAAGACTAGACAGAGGAGATATGATAGAAACATTTAAATACGTAAAGGGAATCCACAAGGTAGAGGAAGGGAGTACATTTAAAAGGAAACAAAGTAGCAAAACAAGAGGACATAGTCTCTAGATTAGAGGGGCAAAAGGTTTAAAAGTAACATCAGGAAGCATTATTTTACTGAGAGGGTGGTGGATACATGGAACAGCCTTCCAGTCAGTGGTGTATTTAGGTTTTGTGCTGCCCTAGGCCTGACTAAACTCGTGCACCCCCTAATTTAAATTTGACGCACCCCTTCCTGTCAAGGGCACACCTCTTCCTGGTTAATCCCCACCCTTCCTCTTTAAGCTCCACTTTTTCCTCATAGAGCTCCGCCTTTTCCTTTCTTTATATTAAAAGTGGATACCAAGTGCCTACTTGTATATTTTGTATACCATTTCAAATGTATCTATTGAGATAAAGAAAATTATGAAATGTTTAAATGTTTAAATTCAAGCATTTTTACAAAGAACAACCACGCATGTTAAGTATACTGGATCACAGCCGCTCGAATTGGTTGAACAATAAAATCCACAGAAACTTGCACTGCATATGAGCGTATCACAGAGCTGCACAGCAATAAAACCCACAGAAATGGGCACTGTGTATGAGCATATCAGAGCTGCACAGCAATAAAACCCACAGTAATGTGCAGTGTGTATGAGCGTATCCCAGAGCTCCAGGGCAATAAAACTCACAGTAATATGCAGTGTGTATCACAGAATCCACAGCAATAAAACTCCCAGCAATGCAATGTTTGGTGTGTGTCAGCGTATCAGAATCCACAGCAATAAAACTCCCAGCAATGCAATGTGCAGTGTGTATGAGTGCATCAGAATCCACTGCAATAAAACTCCCAGCAAACCGAGTGTATATGAGCACACAGCAGTTATGCTGAGGAGCCATCTTGTCAGCAGGGGGGTGCCACTACCAGAGGGTGCACTGTAGCTTTGATTCCCTTCCCGGTGGGTGTTCAGTCCAGAATAGAGTCTGTGTTAACAAAAGGGCGGGCAGCTGCGAGCGTGCGTTTCACGTGGTTCAGCCAGTCATGTGGTACTGAGACTCAGAGAAATGGCAGTGAAATGCCCTGATGTTCGGTGGTTTCAATCAGCAGGTTTATTCAGGCGAACCCCATAGGTTTCAATGTTAAAAATATTCCCGTTTTTATGCAATATCTAATAAATCATTTATTATTTTAATCTGCAGTAAAAAGTCTTTACTTATTGATTTTTTTTTTTAGTACCTTTTACTAATTTTTCAGATTTTTTTGGGCAAATTCCCCCCCCCCTTTTTAATAGCAGTTTTTCTTTTTTCTGTAACAGAACTTTTTATTATCAATCATAGGATCTTATATGTAAATTCCAGACATTTTCGTTCAGTAGTTCTTTTGAAAACAGCAGGCCACGGGTTTGCGGTGGCAGCATTCAGCGGCCGACTCCATGCACTTTGGGGACCCTGCGGTGAATGGTGAATTCACTGCAAGGTGGGGAAATTTTATTTTCCTAAGTGCAGGGAACTACAGAACACCAAAAAGTTGGCATCATTTCGGTGCTCTGTGAGTAACCCATTTAGTGGTGAGGTTTTTTGCTGCCCCCTGGAAAGTGAAAGCCTAGGCCTTGCCTACCCAGGACATACTTGAAAATTAGTGAAATCTCAATGTATCCTTCCTGGTAAAATAATTTGCAAAAGTAAAAAAAAAAAAAAAAAGAAATTCTGTTTTTTAGGGGTGGGGCCACCCAGTGCGGGCCGCCGCCCCCCTGGAAAGTGCCGCCCTAGGCCTGGGCCTAGTCGGCCTAGGCCAAAATACATCACTGCTTCCAGTTGAAGTGGTAGAGGCCAAAACAGTGATTGAATTTAAGCAAGCATGGGATAGGCATAAGGCTATCCTAAACAAAAGATAAATCCAGGTAAAGTATCCATGTAATTGGGCAGACTAGATGGGCCGAAAGGTTCTTATCTGCCGACATTTTTCTATGTTTCTATGTTTCTATGCCCCAGGGACATTGCAATGCTAGCCTCTTAGTTCGTACTGAGGCCCTATTCCCCTGAGGGAGCAGGAATAAATGAGTTTCCATTTTGCTCCAGCCATCCTGCCTGGTGCCTTCTTCTAAATGGCAACCTAGCCCTACTTTAAGCACACACACAGATTCTAAGTCTCTGGCCAGCTATGGTACCAGGGATTCTGAGCTACACTATATGGATAAAAGTATTGGGAGACCTGGCCATTTCACAAACAGGGAACTTTTATGAGATTTCTTATTATGGAGTTGGTCCCCATTTGCAGCTATAACGGCTTCCACTCCTCTCAGAAGGTTTTCTACAAGAATTGAGTGTTTCCTTGGGAGTTTTGACTATTCATCCAGCAGAGCATTAGTAAATTCAGTTACCGATTTTGGACAAGAAGGTCTGGCTCGCAATCTCCATTCCAGTTCAACTCGAAGGTGTCAGGGGTCAGGGCTCTCTGTGGAACAGTCAAGTTCTGCCACACCAAACTCATCCAACCATGTCTTTATGGACTTTGCATTGTGCACTGGGGCACAGTCATGCTGGAATAGAAAAGGAGCTCTTAAAAATGACACATTTTTTCACAACATGGTTGTAAATTACAGCATGGCTAGGAGCTTGATTTTATACACCTGTGGCAAAGGTTGGGATTGAAAAACCTGAACTCAATATTACGTTTTGTCCATATAGTGTATTAATAATCAACATTCATTGTGAGACCTCTAGCTGACTAGCTAACTAACCTCTAGCCCAGGTTAGTCACCCGCCACTAAGAACGCTCTTTGTTTTTAATGCATAAATTCTCTCTAGAATGGGATCGTAAATATGTGACATGGAATATATGGTAATCACAGCCTCCAATGATATACCTTTCTTAAAAATTGCTGAAGGCGACCAGATACTAAGGTTTGTTAGATTACATCAAGTTTGCCATATCACTGAGTGGAGAGCAAGACTTATGGACATTGGATAGCATAGTCATGTTGATTATTTAATATTTATTAGAAAAATCAAGGTTAGAGGTGGCATGCAGTTAAGGATTCCCTACTATTAAATTGAGATCTTAGAAAGATAACGTTTTAAATAAGCCTTGCTGTCTCTTATCCCGTACACAATCATCAATGCACAATCTGTTAAAAAATGTAGCTGACCTTTAAAACAGCATGAGTTTGGATTAAATCTTATTTAGTAACCTGACTGCTTTACTAAAAGTTGTTGAAGGTGCTATGAAATTCAACTACTTTTTTTTCAAATTAAAGGTTAATAAAATTGAATTGCAATGAATAAAATCAGGAAAAAATGGCTAAAGGGAGCAGAAATCACCGATGCGGTAACGGATTTTTAAACCCGTTAGCTTTAGGGATGTAATATGTAACGTATGCATTAAAGTCACAAAACCTAGTGTTAACGCTATCTTCGTGCGAATGCTAGCAAGAAGAAGGAAATAGGACCCAATGTATGCAAAATTGCTATTTTACACTGCATTTTTTTGAGAAAGGATTTTACCAGGAAGGATACATTAAGATTTCTCTTGTTTTCAAGTATGTCCTGGGTGGCGAGGACACTTACTGGAGAGGTTGCTCGTTGGGATCGAACCCATGATTCCACAGGCTCTCTCCATGCAGAGCAGTGACATTACCTCTACTCCACCCAGCCAGTACAATGGTTAGCTAACCATTCCATGTTACACATACATAATCTTGTAAAGTTATTCAACAAAAATCACTTGGTAGTGAAAGGGTTAATGATTTAAGAGCAATATCAAATCATCTCAATGTATTTGTGTCATCTATTCAAATTATTCATTGATTGAAACAAAATGAGGACTGAATACTGTTAATTATGTTCCACCTCTATGTTTTAAGGGTTAATTTTTTCATACTATGCATATTATACATTTTCACAGCTCTTAGGTAACACATGCAGAATAGAAATGCATGTTAAGGCTTGTTTCTTTCCTCAAAATGTGTGTACATTCCAGTCTAATTATATTACCTTAACACCTTTTAATACATGAACTATGATTAACAAAGATTAGACAGAAAGAAATAATCTCATCTGAAAATATAGCTTTATAATTTATATTGCTCACTAAGGCTGGGGTCAGACCAGCGCATTTTTAACGTGCGTTCTGGCGCACTTAATCACGGCCGCACTAGCAGCAAATGACGGGCAATGACAGCCAATATACGAAGTACGGTCGCACGAAAGTCCGGCCGCGCAACGCAAGTGGAAAATGAACGCATTTTTTCGAGAACGCAGAACCGCTAGTACGGACGTACAGAGTGCGCTGTGCCCGCTAGCGGTGTGTGTGTGTGATTTGAAGACGTCAGACCCTGCTCATGTCCGGCCAACATAACGTCCAGACGCAAAAAGTTTCCTGGTTTGGATTCGTAAAACATCACGCACGAAAATGCACATCGTATGACCGTTTTCGCATATTCCGTGAAAAAATACATCAATGCGTTCGGACGCACTTTTTTACGTTCGCGTGTAAAAATGCTTTCGTTTGACCCTAGCCTTAAAGGAGGGGGAAATATATATATATATAAATATATATCACACAACGTAAGCGCCTATTTCTTAAAAGAACTATTTAGTGATTATATACTGTACAGTGGTTGGAGATTGGATGAAACAAATAAATATTGTGACGCTGCCCAAAGGGTAATTACAAAAACACAGAAAAAACAACCAAAATCTGTGTCAAACAGAAATGAAAATACAATGGTGATCCCCTGTAGCGCATCAAAGGAAATTCTAGTATTTAGGAGCAAAGAGTCATTTAGGAGCACCAATCATAAAGTGACATATATCAATATACGTATTCACTATGTGAACAAACCGTAAGTGCTCATGCACATAAACCACAGTGATATAACAACTATATTTTTTGCTTAAAATTCAATAAAGTGCAACAGTGTCTATAAATAACAACAATATGCTGCATATATTTAAAGTATATGCTTAAAAAATATTTTCTCAAAAAGACCATTAACCCCTTAGGCTAGGGTCAGACGAACGCATTTTTCACGTCGTCCGTGAAAAAGTTCGGTCGAACGAACGTACGTATTTTCCCCCGGAATACGCGATAGCGGTCATACGATGCGCCTTTTCGTCCGTGATTTTGTACGGATCATCAATAAAACACTTTTTGAGTCTGGACGTTATGTTGGCCGGACATTAGCAGCGTCTGACGTCTCCTAATCACGCACACACGCCGCTATGCGGCCGCAGCGCACTCTGTACGTCAGTAGTAGCGGTTTGACGTTCTCGAAAAAATGCGTTCGTTGGCCACTTGCGTTGCGCGGACGAACTTTCGTGCGGCCGTTCGTCGTATGTTCCCCGGCATTGGACGTCATTTGCTGCTAGTACGGCCGTGATTTCGTGCGGCTAAACGCACGTTAAAACTGCGCTAGTCTGACCCTAGCCTTAGTGACCGGGCGGTTTTACACAAATCCATCTTTTAGTGACCGCTGCTGTTTTTACGTTTCTGCGCTGTTAGTGTTTAGGTCAAATTTTCCTCTTACTTGTTTATTCAACCCACACATATTATACACCCTTTTTCCCGCCATTAAATGGAATTTCTAGAAATACCATTATTTCCATCATATCGAATAATTTACTATAAAAAAAAAATGAAATATGAGGAAAAAATGGTAAAAACACACTTTTTCGTAATTTAATCCCCAAAATCTACAACCACCCAAAAAGACCCTGGCTAAATAGGTTCAAAATTTTGTCCCGAGACTAGAAATACCCAATTTTTACATGCGTTTGCTTTATAACCCCTTCACTGCTGAGACAGTTCACCTATGTGCGCTGCGGTCATTCTGACCATTTTGTGCTAATTATTTTTAGATGACAGCCTAGGTCCTATTTAATTAAACTCCCCCAGACAAAAAAAACTTTAAAAAAAAAACATTTTTTTATTTAAATTAATTTTTTTTTTAAAAAAAAAACAAACCTGGTCATGTTTGGTATCATTGGAAAGGCCATAATCAGGCCTTTCAAATTATGTCAAATATGACCATCTAGCTGCCATGGATCGGGAGATATGGGGATCCTTAGGATCCCCTTATCTCTACATGGCAGCTAGATGGTTAACTGGCCCACTGACATCCTCACACATATGGTGAGGTTGTCAGTGGGTGGGGGGGACCTGGAGGCTTGGCTGACATCCAAGATGTCAGCCTCCCTCCAGGTTTGAATCGCGTTTTGGCGCCAATTGGCGCCGAAACGTGATCCGGCGGCGCAACTGTTAATGCTATACACTCCTGAAAAGGGGAGACTCTCCCCTTTTCAGTGGTGCAAACAGCATCTCCCTAGCTTTAATGGTTGGGGAGATAGAGGGCACCGAAGGAGCCCCCCCTTCCCTCCATTGAATTGCATGGGGACGCCTCCTGATGACGTCACCACGCAGCGTGGCGACGTCATCAGCCTCGCCTGCCCATGTAAATCACATGGACAGGCTTCCTCCCTGCCAGATCGCCGAGGGATCCAGCGAGGGAGGTGAGTATCGGGCGGGAGGGGGATTTGGCGCCGCTGACGTACCCTGTACGTCCGTGGGTCTAAGGGAGACCTGTGGACAGGACGTACAGGGTACGTCAGGGGTCCTTAAGGGGTTAAGAACGATATGGTTGATAAAGTGCAACAGTGTCCAAATGTGCAAAAAAAGAAGTGCAAAATATCCAGTGATGTGGTCCAATATGATAGTATATATACCAGTCCACAGGGTAATGGGATATTAAAAATGTGCAAAAGAAAAAAAGGAATGCAGAATATCCAGTGATGTGATCCAATATAATAATATATATACCAGTCTGCAGGGTAATGGGATATTAAAAGTGGTACAGTCCTCCTCTCTTGATCCGTGTATTCCTCGTCGTCCCTCAAACACAGATGAAAAAAGGGGGACGAAGGAGGAGGAACAAATGGAAAAACAAGGTAAAAAAAAAGGGGGGGGAACAAAAAAAGAAAGAAAATGATCGTGCAGAAAATCTCAATAAATTATAGCAGATATGTTAATCACAGGGATGCGGAACACTCACATTTGTAAGAGCCCAAAAAATCCCTGGCTCTAGTTTTAGGAACCTTCAGCCATATAAAGGGTGGCGTGTCCCTTCTTTGTTCACCAACACTTGCTAAAATGGCTATAATAAAACAAACAGCGCTCCCATAGTGTATTACTGTAAGTATAATAATCAAGAGTAGTAATTGACAGTACACTCACCGAGTGTGGAACCTCGTATACACAGGCTCGGTCGGTGTAGCATTGGGTACACTAAAGGTGGATACCAAGGACCTCTTCCCCGCCGTCTGGGGGTAAATTATAGCGCTTCCAAATGAGGTTTAAAAATTGCAGGAGAGAATGGTCAAGTGGAAAATAAAAAATACCTTCTCATTTCCCACTCCATGTGCAAGGTCAGTGTTTTCTACATAGCCATATTATTCATAAAACACAATACGGTAAAACACAAGTGAATGTTTTTTCCAGTTTTAGTTAAAATTGCATATTTTCTCAGAAGAATGCAATAACATGTTACTGTTTTTTTTTACAAGAGTGCCCCATAGAATCTTAATCATTAAAGACAAAAGAGTCCATCATAGTGTCATAGTGCAACCATTACAAATTAATGATCCTATTCCCAGAAAATATTATATTTCAATTTAAAAGAAGAAATGACATATTGGGATTTCAAAAGTAATAATCTAATATTTTAAATAATATCACTCATAGTTTGATGCATTGATACCACATGTGGATTTAATTTGTTTTAAAGTAAATGAAGAAATTAGTTAATTATTTTTTATAATGGATTGTACTTGATTTCATTACATGTAAAACATTTGAGTCCATAGATTAATCCAGTTGGTGATTCCTTAATGTAACTGGGGAATGAGAATGTATATTAAGGAGTAAGTCATTATGAGCTTTATATGGTTTCTGAAGATCCCTTTTTTAGACTATATTTAATTGTTCATAATGTCACCATTTCTAATAATATCAAAAGATATCCATACAAATATGGTCAACTGTTTGTAAAATATGTATTTAAAGGTTTCTATAACAACCATGTTTATTTAATTTAACATTAAATGGTCATGTGTGTAGAATGTCCGCCCTCTGAATGTCGTTTGGTGTTGTGACATACCAACAAAGTGAGGACCTCCCCATTCAGCACTCAACCTTCTCCTCCTTTTTATCTATACTACCTATTTTTTTATATATTTTTTTATTTTGAGAAAGTATTTTGCCAGGAAGTATGCCAGGCGAGTATGTACTGTTAGGTGTCTTGCCAAGGACACTTACTGGAGAGGTGCTCTTGCTGGGATTCGATTTACCTATCTAGGTAAATGTATCTGTTCCTTTGGATTTCAGTACCACCTATAAACTGATGAAACCCAAATATACCATTCCTCTCCTGATCTCTCACCTGCTCTCCTGGATAGTGTCAGTAATGCCTTTCATCCATCTTTAACCACTTGACTGCTTTGGACACGCTCAGCTTTGCGCCCCCCCCGATGCGGGCTGACATCTTGGATGTCAGCCCAGCACTCCGGGACCCCGGCGGGGCCATTAGATGTCATCGCCACGGCGCGATGACATCTAATTCAGGCGCGCCCCCCACGTGTGCGGAGGAGGCGCCTGAAAGGGAGGGGGAGGTCTTTCGGACCTCTCTCCATCCCGATCGCCGGGGGCCACAGGGTTAAGGTAGGCACCATTTGGAAGGGCACAGCCTGCCCTTCCAAACGGTGGCTGACATTAACCCCTGGGTAGCCGGATCACGATTCGGCTCTGAAAAGCGCCGGATCGTGATCCTCTCCCGGAGCTGGCCGTCATCTTGGATGTTGGCCAAGCCTCCGGGAACTCCCCCTGATGACTGGCGTCATCGTGCATAGCATGATCCTGGAGTCCTGGAGATAACCCCTAGCTGCCAGCAATGGTGGAGATAGGGGGTTCCAATGAACCCCCTATCTCCCGATCCGTGGCAGCTAGGGGTTAATGTAAGGGGTTAATGTAAGAGCATGGCCTTTCCAACGATACCAAACATGACCATGTAAAAAGTTTTTTTTTAAAAATAAAAATTAAAAATAAAAATAAAAAAATCTAAAAAAAATCTAAAAAAAATAAATAAACATGTTTTTGTTTTATTTTATGTTGGTAATGCAGCAATATTGTTCCCATTTCAATTATATTGTGAACAATGATGCTGCACTAACGATTTTTGTATGCAGTGCGTTTGTTAAAAATAGCAAAATTTTCCCCAGAAAGAAATGTAACGAGTCCCCATTTCTAATTTTTTTAACAAGTGCACCCCATAGAAAATATAACCGCAAATGCTCGCATGTTAAAATGTGAAAAAAAACACTTTACACATTGCAAATTATTGAAAATTCAAATTGTATTGCATTTTTTGTTATAATATACAGACAGGACATGACATATACATATAATAATGATATAATATGAATCTGCCGAGTCTGCCGGAAAGAACTATATATAATATGTCTGGGTCAAATATAAAAATATGGCTTCAAAACGCGGTTAAATATGATGAGCGAAAGCGGTAAAAATTACCTCAGCACAGAGGTGTGAAAAGCCTCAGCAGCGAAAGGGTTAACTGGATGTCTTACATTTTCTGTAAACTAACAGGGTTATTCAGAGAGTGCTCCCATGTTCTCTGCACTTCGGCTAGTCCAATTCACTGACCCTGTGGTGAATTCAGCATTCACCACAGAGTCTCCGAAGTGCCGGGAACAAGCCACCGAATCGACCCTAAAAACCACCGAATCGATCCGAGAAACCACTGTAAAAGTTCTGAATCCATTCTAAAATCCACTGAATGCCTCCGACAATGCACTGCAATCACTGACATTTCGGTGCTGTTCGTTGTTTTCTGAATAGATTAACCATTATTTCTCTATGGGGAGTTCACTGCCATCGAAGATCACCGTATTTCGCTGGCAATTTGCCAATATTTATTTATTTATTTATTTGCAAATTATTTTACCAGGAAGGATACATTGTGATTTCTCTCATTTTCAAGTATGTCCTGGGTATTTGGCAAGCTAGCAAACGAATGTGGTGTATACAAATACTTAACTTATGAAGACAGGACAATCTTCCAGGAGACGGTTCAACTTTCTCCTTTAAAGCCCAAAAAAAATACAAATCGGAAGATATATGTCCTATGAGTCAAGTCAGATGGATGAAAACTCACGGAATCTGAGAGGCTGAAAGTGTCCTTGGAGTAGGTGCACTAGGTCTGGATGGATTCAGGTTCCATAGTTCACCAATGGGATTCCCATTCCCATCACGAATCCTATTGGTGAACTATGGAACATGAATCTAGTGCCTAGACCTAGTCTAGTGCCTAGACCTAGTGCACCTACTCCAAGGACACTCTCATCCTCTCAGATTTCGTGAGTTTTCATCCATCTGACTTGACTCATAGGAACGATATCTTCCGATTTGTATTTCTTATTTGGCAAGCTGACAGTTTTTTAAATAGCCGAATGGCTACAAAATTGCACCGTACACGGAAATTCACCATTCGTGGCAAATTTCGAAGCCAATTCGGCTCTCTTTGAATAACCCTTTAAATCTTACCAACAAGCAACTTCTTATCTTTTCGCCTTCCAAAAATGAAAAGAAAAAAAAAACTCCATCAATCTCTGTGCATTTTAATAGGGCACTCATCGGTCTGGTACCTCAAGCGTGTTGCATTGGCACCACTTTTGACTCTTACCTTATATTGACTACTCATATGCAAACACCAACCAAATACTGTTATTTTTATTTTAAAAGCATTATCCTATCTTCCTGCCTGACGCATGAAATCGCTAAGGAACATATGTTGGATTACTGTACGTGCCAGGAAACAATTGAAGATATTGTCCCCACATTCAAAACCCTCAATATCTCCACCCCTCCTTACATACTGCACATGTACACATTTTCTAGATCACACTGATCTGCAGGTCACCTCCACTTATCCACGGTTTTCACCCACACCTCTAACTTGCACTTTCACCACTACACCAGCCCTGTGGAATGCCCTACCAAGCCCTTTATGACGCTTTCATATTTTTTGGCTCTTCGATAAATCCTCCAGAACTCTTTCATTTCTTCAGATTAGCGTATCACATCTCTGAGTAATCCATGGCCATGCATTAAATAGGTTTCATAGCTTTTGTTACTACCATAACAAGAGAAAAAAGATGTCATCTGCGCTCGTTTCTATGTATTTCCATGTACAACAAAACACTATCGGGAGGTTTTAGTTTGTTTTAATGGCCATTGAAACGTAAGCTCGCTCGCCCCGTCAAGGCACCTCTTTGTAGAGTGAGTCCTAACTAATGTATCAAAAGCTGCTCTACTGAGCAACTACACGCCCCTCCTACTGCTTTTCAGCCAAGGAGATGCAGAAAAATGGTGGGTTACAAAGAGGTGCCTTGAAGGGGGAGTGAGCTTATGTTTCAATGGCCATTAAAACAAACTAAAACCTCGGATAGTGTTTCGTTGTACATGGAAATATATAGAAACGAGCGCAGATCACATCTTTTTTCTCTTGTTATGTTTAATACATGAACTGGGCTGTTACTCCTGGCTGTTGCAGCCGCTCTGGTGAGTATAGGCGCAACGCCATTTTTTCTGTATGTTTGTTACTACCATGCCTGTCATAATTTCTGATAAAAATGCTAGTACTAGTGAACCTGACCAATAATAAGATGTTATTACTCTTGTTTCCACAGCTTGTTTGGAATTTTGTTTAATTCCCCATCATTTATTGTAGATTTCAGCAGAAACTGTTGGCTCTTTGTAAATGAGGATAATAATATTAATAATAATTATATACATATGCAATTCAGCTATGCAGTTGATGGATCGATCTCTTTCACTCACCACTGTGTTCCAGAAGCCAAAAATATAAGGGAAAAGACAAAACAGACACTCATTGGTCTTTTTACAAAACGCTACTTTCACTTCTTACAACAGCACACTGTACAGGCAGTACAAGATCAATATTTCAGTCTCTATGCGACACACCTACAATTCACATATATTTTTAGATTCCATTCCCGGATCCTCATGCACGTGAATTAGAAACACCTGAATGAGAATGGTGACATCACCACAGCTGTCTACTGTTACCATGGTGATATGAAAAGCCCCAGTTAGAAAATAAAAACTGATATGGAATGAAAAGGAATGGCAAAACAAATGTATGTATTTTTTGAAAAATAATATAGAAAAAGAAATCAAGTATAACAAAGTTATACATAGATATGGGGGAAAAATCCTTGCTATCAATCATCTCTTCTGGCTCTTTGTAGCAAGTCGACACATTGCAGTCAAATAACTCTTCTGTGTATCTTTTTCTAATGATGTCCTCGTCCAGGGCTCCCTTCTTCAGCATAAAATATACAGAGAGATTAAACCACTGCAAAAAATAATATCATGATTGGAAACGGTTGTACCCATCCACATTGGGGATATAGTAACACTAGGATTACAGGGAGAGAAAAAGGACTATTCAGGCTAGGGACAGATGAGCGCATTTTCTGCAGCCACCGTCAAAATGTACGTCGATGCGTGCGCACGCATTTTTTCACGGAATACGCTTAAGTGGTCAGACGATGCGCAATTCTGGACGTATTTCATGACGGTGGGGTAAAAAGAAGTCTAGGGAAATCCGGCTGTTTGAACGTTATGTTGGCCGCACACTAGCAGCGTCTGACATCTCCTAATCACGCACACACGCTGCTATGCGGCCGCAGCGCACTTTGTACGTCAGTAGCAGCGGTTTCACGTTCTGATAAAAATGCGTTCATTTGCTGGTTGCGTGGTGTCGGCGCACTTTCGTACGCACGTACTGCGTATATTGGCCGTCATTGGCCGTTATGTGCTGCTACTGCCGCCGTGATTTAGTGCGTCTGCACGCGCGTTCCGACTGCCCCACTCTGACCCTAGCCTTAGCTGCATGCAATAACAGTAGGTACAAAGGTCTAACAGACCTCTTCCCACAAAAATGAAAATTACAAAATAGCAAAAGAAATAAGAAATTAGGAAAATAACAAGTAATTTAAAATGGAAAAAATAAATAAATCTGGCTTGAAAAAGTAATGTTCACTGTATCCTTTTATCTTCTCTTCAAGAAACAAGACGGAGGGTTCATTTCATTGAGTCCTTTACGCCAGATGTGTCAAGATGAAAATCCAATAGGCTTCTTTTTGTGTGAGGACTTCTGCTCTGCCACCTCCTCTTTCCAATGGTGGAATGTGGTCTACAGTCACATAACAAACACTATTTGATTGATTTAGCAAAGGAACTTGGAAAACAAGCAAATATGTGCCTAGGGTGTCCTTTTAACGCATCTCCACCAACGTTTATAGAGATGCAGTGCCTATAAAGCAATAAGTTATAGTGCATCATCTTCTCTCTCCATTGTTTATATGTTTTTTTGGAGGATGAAGAAAAAGACTAACAGGGTTATTCAGAGAGAGGTGAAAACCAGGAGAACTGGCAGGGAAAGAGAACAATCTAAACCAAATAGCCAATTTGGAAAGTAAGATAAATGGGAGAAGTTTTCTGGTTTGGCTATTTTGACCTAGAATTTTCACTTCTCCTGTCGATTCTCCTGGTTTTCACCTCTCTCTGAATAACCCAGTCAATTTTGCAAGCTTCTGTTAACTCACCATCTCACAGCACAGATATTTATCAGATGGCATTTATCAGATGGCGATGCAAACTTCTTCAGTTTGTATCGCCAGTACTGGCGTACTGACAGCGTAATACGGTGCAGTTCGTCGCAGATCCCTGCAATTCAGCGATCTTTGGCAGCAGTTAAATACTCCCATAGAGTAGTAATGATTAATCTATTCACAGAACTGCACCAAAGTGTCAGTGAAATGCCCTGATTTCCGGTGAGTCAGTTTGACAGGTTTAACCCCTTCACTGTTGTGTGCTGAGCTCATTTTTAAGTTTTGTGCTCATCATGTTTAAACTCGATTTGAAGTCATGTTTTTTTATATGACCCAGACAAATTGTATATCCTTTTTTACACCAGACTTAACAAATTCTTAAAATATCATTATTATATGTATACGGTTTGTCCGGTCAGAATGCTATAACAAAAAATGTAAAACAATGTGATTTCCATTTAAATCTCAATCATTTACAGCGTGTAAAATTATTTTTTTTTACATTATATCATCTGAGCCTTTGCATTTATATATTCTCTGGGGAGCTCTTGTTAAATGGAAATCTGTAGTTTTCTGAGAAAATACACAATTTTACCAAAAACTGAAAAAACTTATTTTATAGTGAGGAATGAGAAGGTGAGTTTGTGCAGCATCATTGCTGCCATTATAATTGACAAGTGAACAATAGTGCTGCATTATAACCCAAAAAAAACCCCACACTTTTATTAATTTTCATTTTTTATTTTATTATTTATAAAAAAAATTAACAGATAACCTGGTCATGTCGGCCTTCGATTTAGACATCATTGCAACTCCCATGATCCCACAGTGAGGGCCGATATCCTGTATTTCGGCCCTCACTGTTTGCCACCCTGGATTGAAGCCACATCGCTGCTTCAATGCAGACAAGCAATGATGCGCTGAGCGCATTGTCCGCATGGTAACGGGAATATCAACGAAACGCTAAGAACATTCTGCGCAGCAAAGTGATTAAACAAGCGAATCCAATAGGATTCAATGTTAAAAATATTACCATTTTTTTATATTTATTATTCAACTGTTTATTCTTTTCATTTTCATTTTTAGTTATTTTTTGGATTTTTTGGGGGATGTTTTGTTGAAATGTTTGATTCTCAATTTGTTTTAAAGGCGTTTTATTTTTAATTCTGCAACAGACAATTTAATTATTTTTTAGAAGGCCCTTTTTATTATTTCCACACATTTTCATGCATTTTTATTCTTTTTAACACCTTTTAAAGAATAGCAGATTGACGTTTTTTTTTTTTTTAAAATCATGAATCACTGTCTGGCAATATAATGGAATAATCTGGACATGGCAGATGCCAAGAAAACACAACCTAGTCCTACTCCAAGGCATTTATTCTAATGGTTGTTGGAGGAGGGACGATAGTCTAGTGCTGGTTTCCAGAGTTTGTCTTTGGTATCTTAGTTGTAAAGGGTTTCCCTAATTTTATAAGATGCAAACATTGTAAACAGGTGTGTTCCTCCAAATTTTTGGGGAAGTTTGGGGAAGGGTTATTCCTGTTTCAATATGAATGTGCCCCTGTGCATAAACTGTCCATTAATACATTGTATCAAGAGTCTGGTATGAAGAAGCTTGAGTTGTCTGCATAGACTTCTCACAGACACATTTCTAAACCTTGTATAAAGTCTACTCAGAAGAGTGAAGTTTATTATAGCAATAAGGGAGGGTGAGCAATCCACACATTAATTATAGAATACTGTATGTCACAGCATTATCTATAAATATCTGGAACAGAAAATCAATAAAGATATTGACTGAAAAAATTATACCAATAGACTACAATAAAAGTAAATCAGTTGTTTTGCATGGGATAATATCCTTGTTATATTTGCTTATAAAATACCCAAAACAGAATCTGCCGAATACAATCAAAAATATATAGAGGAATTCTGATTTAACACCTCACAGCTAAAATGTATTATAGTATTATTAATGTATTATTAGTAAATATATTGAACACCATTTTTTTTAAACTCCCTTTCACTGTTAGGCTAGGGTCAGACGAACGCATTTTTTACGGCTACCGTCAAAAAGTGCGTAGTTGCGTCCGAACACATTTTTTCACGGAAGACGCGATAACGGTCATAAGATGCGCAATTTCGGCCGTATATTTTACGGATCCAAACCAGGAAACTTTGGGTGTCTGGACGTTATGTTGGCTGGACATGAGCAGCGTCTGACGTCTGCTAATCACGCACACACGCCGCTATGCGGACGCAGCGCACTCTGTACGTCAGTACTAGTGGTTCGACTTTCTTGCGAAAATGCGTTCGTTTGCCGCTTGCGTTGCACGGCTGAACTTTCGTGCGGCTGCACTTCGCGTGTGGGCCTGCGTTGGACGTCATTTGCTGCTACCACGGCAGTAATAAAGTGCGGCTAAACGCACGTTAGCCCTGCGTTCGTCTGACCCCAGCCTTAAATTTCTTGATAAAAAAGGCCTCAGTATTACTTCTTTACCAGGGAGAAGATCCACCAGCTTATGAGCTAAACCATACTCCTAAATGTTTGTCTGATATGGTTTTATGTGCTGTGTACTGTTGTCCCCATGGGAACTCCATCACAGAGGATCATTGGAAATTGGAAACTTTTATCAGGCTTCTTAAAGCACAATCCACTGTTTTATGTATCTGCTTCTCTAAATGAACAGCCAGAGTTGTGATTTTTTAATGGCTATGACTCAGTACGAGACATGGAATTGTTTAGTAGGGATGTGCGTTTCGGGTTTCGGAATTTCGGAATTTTCACGAAATTTCCCGATTCGTGCATTCGGATTCGGCCGATTTTATGAAAATTCTAAGATCCGAAAACGGCAGATCTGAACGAATTTTCGTGCCAAAACGAAAACTTTTCGGAATTTTCGAATGGACTAGAAATGTGTAAAATCGAAATTTATTTTCATTCCATTCTTGATTTCGGCTCCATTCCTGATTTCGGTTCCATTTCAGTAATTTCGGACATCGTATTTATATCGCTGATTCTGTAATTAAGTTTTGTATCATTCACATCTCAATGTATCCTTCCTGGAAAACCAGAGAAATCTCAATGTATCCTTGTAAAACATGAGAAATCTCAATGTATCCTTCTTGTAAAACATGAGAAATCTCATTGTATCCTTCTTGTAAAACATGAGAAAATCTCAATGGCAGAATTATCGTATCGGCAGAATTATCGTATCGTATAATTATGGCATCGTATCGTATAATTT
The DNA here is from genome assembly GCA_009667805.1 of Leptobrachium leishanense. Taxonomy (NCBI): domain Eukaryota; kingdom Metazoa; phylum Chordata; class Amphibia; order Anura; family Megophryidae; genus Leptobrachium; species Leptobrachium leishanense. The sequence goes on along the minus strand of CM019064.1, from coordinate 108,142,006 downwards.
ATCGTATCCGAAAAACCATTAGTTTACGTCAAAACGAATAGACACTTTGAAATGAGGAGAACAGACGTTCCGAAAAACACGAAAATTTCCGAAATCACGAAAAAAAGTAGATACGAAAAACGAAACGAAACGAACCGAAACGAAACAAAAATTGGCCGAAACGAGTCGAAATGAAAATTTTCAAAGTCCGAACGAAGCGAACCGAATCGAACCGAAAAAAAAATCAGTGCACAAGCCTATTGTTTAGTCCTTCTGACCAACATTATTGACACATATTTCCTAGAAATTTGTACAGGGAAATGAAGAATCTCCTCATACAGAATCAGATGACGCTTTTATCACCACTGTTCTAAGCACGCTTCTGTTAAAGAGACATAGACCCCAATGCAACATTACACACATCACTAGCAAATCATGGGTTCTGCTGCTGAAACTGTTAAAGTGTATGCGAGTGCCCAAATATTTTTTCAACAATTTATAATACCATTTATCACATTAAACTGTGACTACTTTGATCACATCAAAACATAATCATTACAGAAGACAGAAAACATGAAGGAGAAAATTAGCATGTCTCAATGCAGCTTATATCCCAATGGCAAAACAAATTGATTAAAACATAAACACCTGAATATTTGTTTCCAACAAATCATACGAGTCATTCCATGGTCTGTCTACAGCACAAATAATAGAATAGAGAATTAAGAATGCAAACAATAACAGAGAGGCAATTTCACAGTAGGAAATCCGCCAATTATTTAACCTAGCAAATGCTTCGGTATGTAATTTTTCACATCATTCAGGCAACAGATGTAGGGTATCTCCCTAACACTATAGTGATTGAATTTAAGCAAGCATGGGATAGGCATAAGGCTATCCTAAACAAAAGATAAATCCAGGTAAAGTATCCATGTAATTGGGCAGACTAGATGGGCCGAACGGTTCTTATCTGCTGACATTTTCTATCAGGGTAATTCAAAGAGCTCCGAATTGCTTGAGAAAGGTAACCGAACGCTGAAAATCAGTGTTCGGTTACCTTTCTTGGCCATTCGGCTATCCAGAGAGCAGGCAATTCGCCACATCCTGGTGAATTGGCTGCACATACGGTGCCTGTTCGGTGCCTGTTCGAGGGCAGTGAATCCCCATGAAAAAGCACTGCTTCGGCTATTCAGAGAACACAAACCAGCAGTCAAAAGTTCCCCTAATGCCCTGTCATTCGGTGGTTTAATTCAGCAAATTTATGCAGGAGAATCCCATAGGCTTCAATGTTAAAAATATTCCCGTTTTAATTCAATATCTAATAAACTGTTCATTATAAAATTCTGCAGTAAAGAGTCTCTTTATTTATAGATTTTTTAGGATATTTTAAACATTTTTCTGATTTTTTTTTTTTTTAAAAGTCCGATTTATTTATTTATTTACTTTTAAGTTTACTTCTTTTTTCTGTAACAGCCCTCTTTATTATCATTCCCTGGACCTCATATGCAAATTTCAGACATTTTCGCTCAGTAGTTTCTTTGCAAACAGCGTTTCACTTTCACACATTCATACAAACTGTTTTCTTTATTTATTCACTGCCTCTTCTGCTGTGTCGGAGGCTGCGATTGGCTCCTGATCGGGTTTTTCTGTGGTTTTCGGCAGGTTAATCCAGATGTTTTTGAGGGTTTTTGGCGTGCATTCGCTGGGTTTTGCGGTTCGTTTTCGTCAGGTTTGCGGCAGCTTTTCCCTGCAAATCGGGGACCCTGTGGTGCTTGCTGAATACACCGCAGGGTCACCGAAATGGGATCGGCAAAACAAACCGAATTGAAGAGAACGAAAAGTCACCGAACGTGCGGTGACTTTTCAAATCTCTTTGAATAACCCTGTATGTTTGTATAGAAAAAATAATAAGTCCGTTAGTAAATCTTGTCAAAACACCAAACATCCAAATGTATTATATAGCTACTAAAGTTAAGAAGTAGCATAAGACAAAAAGAAATCTTAGAAAGATTGTTTTTGCAAAAATAAAATGCTTAATGCAATATGGTGAAAAAGAAAGGTCTGTTTAAAAAAAAATATATATATTAAAAAGTGTATAACATTTACATTTGGTCCACTTAAAAAGCCCCAGCTGATACAAATACTGTGAAAAAAGCAAGATTTGAAGAAGTTGCCAAAACCATAAGACGAAACGTGTCGAGCTGGTGAAGCTCCGCTTAACTCCATTGTGGTGGATTCACGTTCCACCATTTGGAGACCCTGCACGGCGAGGTTATGGTTCTATGGCACCGGAGCTTTTACGGCATTTCCACTGGAAGGCGGACAGTATTTATAAGACTGTTTGCTAAGTGATGCTGGATCTGTTTTATACCCATGCTGTTTTGCGCTCATATTTTGTAGAAAGTGCACACTTACCTTGTGAGTGGTTCCCTGTATCTCCTTTTTTGGTACATTTTTATGGTTATGCAAGTTTGGCTTTCCGTATTTATATCCATATCTGTAGTCTATCCAGTGCCTATACCATTATCAAGTGGTCCAGATCTATAGGGACCTCTAGTAGTGTTTGTGAGTGCCATTGTGTTGGTGTTGTCACTATATATTCACCTGTTGTTTTATTTGGTATTTTAAAATGTTTTTTAATAAAAGTAGTGAATGGGTTAATCCCTAATGCAAAGGAGAGAAACAGGAAAAGTGCTGCTCTTCAAAATGTAGATGTTAAAGAGGAAAATCGATTGCCTTACCAAGGAAGTTCATTTAGCATTCCGCTTTGATTAATGAGTTGAGTTGATTTCCTTCCTTCAGTGTATATACAGTATTTTCCAGACTACAGCTCAGCACTTTTCACACACTGCCCATCATCAAGAAAGTATTATGTGTCAAGAAAAACATGGAGGATCCGGCAACACTAATAATCCCATATATCTATAAAAAGGCATACTTGCCACATTTGTACATATAAGTAAACAAAAAGAATTTGAAAAATAACCATATAATAGCACATTTCACATATCATAGATTGCTCCCAAGAAAGTGCTTGTTAGTACCTGAAATGTAATGATAGGGACACTATTGGCAAGTGAGCCAGGAGATGTAATTACACAAATCTGATTAAAATGTTTAGAATGGATATACAATCTTATCGCTAAATTATATATATATATTTTTTTAAAAATGGTCTAAAAATTAGCTTGTTAGTATAGTATGTAACTCGTCAACCCTTTTAACCAATTAAGATACATTTTTACTGAAAAGAATTTAAAATACGCTTAAAACAAATAGGTGAACACCGAGAATTGAATTACAAGTGAAGGAAATGACTTTAAATGTAGCATTGCCATAGGATATAATTGTTCCATTAGTCCAATGCTAGAACTAATGCATTCAAATAAAAAACAAAATGCTAATATCTTAAAATGGACCTGAACATCTAATTTTAAACAATAATAACTCGAAATGAAAGCACTGATTCCTGAAAGACATACATTAAGAAGAGTCTGTCCTTATTTGACTGGTTTCTGTCAATGAATTATCAGAAAACATACCAACAAGTAAAGAGCATCAACATCTATTACATGTGAAACATGCCAGGTATTCCTGTGGACGACTGGATATGAGTAACAGTGCTGAAGGATAGGTTCTGGGCATCCTGTTTGAAGGCTCCAAAGGCAGATGAAATTGAATGATGACAGTGTTGGTGAAATAACCCACATACGGTCCTGTTTGCGGAAGTAATTTTTTAGCCATTTTATGGTTTGGGCATGAAGTATTTGTTTTTCACATTCTGTATAAAGGTTTACATATAGAATACTGTAATGTTTCTCACATAGTTACAGTATTTAGCGAATGCACCAATTTTCTATTTTCTCTTTAGAATTGTGTTGGATGATCACAAGTGTATTGTTTCGATGTAGGTCAACGCATCAAATATGATTTGATTAATTGCAGTCTTATCGAAAACCACTTGGTAGTGATTGGTGTTACACATTTATTTTCTGCTTTTAATTAGTTAATTTTCTCATTTAGCAACTTTTACAATGCCTCTCACTTAAGGGGATATTCACTTTGGCAAACTACAGTGGGTGAAGTAAGGGGAAAGTTTGGTGAATCCACTATTTATGGAACTGCCATCATAGTTCATCATACTCTCTCCCTTTGCCCCCTGCAACAAGCATTGAGCATACTCACACAGACTGACCTGCATCTCTCTCCCTCTGCGCCCTGCAACAAGCATTGAGCATACTCACACAGACTGACCTGCATCTCTCTCCCTCTGCGCCCTGCAACAAGCATTGAGCATACTCACACAGACTGACCTGCATCTCTATCTCCCTCTGCGCCCTGCAACAAGCATTGAGCATACTCACACAGACTGACCTGCATCTCTATCTCCCTCTGCGCCCTGCAACAAGCATCGAGCATACTCACACAGACTGACCTGCATCTCTCCCCCTCTGCGCCCTGCAACAAGCATTGAGCATACTCACACAGACTGACCTGCATCTCTCCCCCTCTGCGCCCTGCAACAAGCATTGAGCATACTCACACAGACTGACCTGCATCTCTCTCCCTCTGCGCCCTGCAACAAGCATTGAGCATACTCACACAGACTGACCTGCATCTCTCTCCCTCTGCGCCCTGCAACAAGCATTGAGCATACTCACACAGACTGACCTGCATCTCTCTCCCTCTGCGCCCTGCAACAAGCATTGAGCATACTCACACAGACTGACCTGCATCTCTATCTCCCTCTGCGCCCTGCAACAAGCATTGAGCATACTCACACAGACTGACCTGCATCTCTCCCCCTTTGCGCCCTGCAACAAGCATTGAGGTATCCACCATTCAACATGACGTCCAACACTATTTTCCAGACTGCTATATTCTTGAAATTGTATTTCATGTCTGCATTTACTAATCTCTGGCTGACTAGTCATCTTTTAAATCTCCCTCCATTTCTTTTAGAAAAACACCCTCTGTTTCTCCCTCCTCCCTCCCTCCCCCTACATTATAAATGGTTAGTAATCTGAGCATTTTCACCAAACCTCATTTTCTTTTCACAACATACTCACACAGACTGACCTGTATCTCTCTCCCTCTGCGCCCTGCAACAAGCATTGAGCATACTCACACAGACTGACCTGCATCTCTCTCCCTCTGCGCCCTGCAACAAGCATTGAGCATACTCACACAGACTGACCTGCATCTCTCTCCCTCTGCGCCCTGCAACAAGCATTGAGCATACTCACACAGACTGACCTGCATCTCTCTCCCTCTGCGCCCTGCAACAAGCATTGAGCATACTCACACAGACTGACCTGCATCTCTCTCCCTCTGCGCCCTGCAACAAGCATTGAGCATACTCACACAGACTGACCTGCATCTCTCTCCCTCTGCTTCAAATTAAAACTGAGAGTTTGCACTTTCAGCCCATATCCATAATATAACTTTAGCTTGACTATATTTTGGTAAATATCTGAAAATACAAAAATTGTGCATGTGTCTGAATATATGTGGATATATATATATATATATATGTATAGATATACACCACCTGTGGTATGGCGATCCCTGCACTTGTCGATACGTCGGTGGCAATCACAGGGTCTTGTTGGTAATTAATCATGACTGGTGAGTTTTTTTGTTTTGCTTTTATAATCTTACATTTTATTTCCCCCCTTACAAAGCTTTTTCATACAGGTGGATTCCATATGCCACTTTTTCGTCTCCAGGTATAGGTGCTCATGCAATTCACCTGTGCGGATTATTATATCTATAATGGGCGACGCATCACGGTTTCATTGGGCGAGTTTAGAACTCTGAGATGTAGCCGCGATATTCTACAATTTTCAGGTTTCAACACGAAAAAAAAATTCGATGTTTAGAGATCCCACCCCCGGTATAATATATTGTGACAGTACAAGGAATAATAGTGGTAATAATAATAACAAAGCAACACAAAGATTTATGAAGTACGGCTAAAGTATTACTTTGGAAGACCTGCCATTTATTGCAGAGGTTATACTGTTATAGCCATCAAGCCGCCATCTGTTTACAGAAATCTCATTAGAAATATGTAATCAATTTGGCTGCCATAAAAGATGCAAAGAGATAAATAAAATGAATGCATGGCTCTCCATGGCAATTTGGCTGCAGCGAGTGATAGATAATGTTAATTGTTTTAGCTAGAGTGCTTTGTTATTGAAAAGAGAAAAAAAAAATTCTAATGTTGGTTCACTATTCTCTCATTAATCGAGACTGAATACATGGCATGATTTCATAGTTGTTGTTTCTTTCTTTTTTTTTTCGAAACAACATCAAACACATAATAGGAAAAAAAAACTATTTTAGCTTTTTAATTGTGAATATTTTATTTGCGCATGCATATGAGTTTAATCCCCTTTTTATTATTACGTGTTGTTTTTTTAATCAAGAATAATAATTACGTGTATATCAAACTAGTAATGTATGGTCAAGGACAAAATAGGATTTTTTTTGCATATAGATTGCTGTTAAGTGATGCCTGAAATTATGCAATAATAATTACATAATTATTTATTCTTTGTAAAAACATTGATGTGGAAAAAAAAAACTTTTAGAGATTATCCAATTCGCACCACAACATACCGTATTTTTCGCTCCATAAGACGCACTGTTCTCCCCCCAGCTGAGCTGGGGTCTTATGGAGCGAATGCCCCATGACGATATGCCTCAGCTCACCTGCCGCCGCCGCGTTCGGCTCCCTCTGAGCGTGCGTCCGGCGGCAAGGAGCTTGGGCACTCGCCTGGGGGAGCCACGTGACCGTGAGATCGCGGTCACGTGGCTCCCCCAGGCGAGTGCCCAAGCTTCCTGCCGCCAGATGCACGCTCAGAGGGAGCCGAACGCGGCGGCGGCACATGAGCTGAGGCATATCCATGAGCTGCTGGGGCATATCCATGTGTGAGCTGGGGCTTATCCATGTGTGAGTTGGGGCATATCCATGAGCTGGGGCAAATCCATCTGTGAGCTGGGGCATTATCCATGTGTGAGCTGGGGCAAATCCATGAGCTGGGGCATATCCATGAGCTGGGGCATATCCATGAGCTGGGGCAAATCCATGAGCTGGGGCATATCCATGAGCTGGGGCAAATCCATGAGCTGGTGGCATATCCATGAGCTGGGGACATATCCATGTGTGAGCTGGGGCATAGCCATGTGTGAGCTGGGGCATAGCCATGTGTGTGCTGGGGCATATCCATGTGTGAGCTGGGGCAAAGCCATGTGTGAGCTGGGGCATATCCATGTGTGAGCTGGGGCATATCCATGTGTGAGCTGGGGCATATCCATGTGTGTGCTGGGGCATATCCATGTGTGTGCTGGGGCATATCCATGTGTGAGCTGGGGCATATCCATGTGTGAGCTGGGGCAAATCCATGTGTGAGCTGGGGCAAATCCATGTGTGAGCTGGCATATCCATGAGCTGGGGCATATCCATGAGCTGGGGCATATCCATGTGTGAGCTGGGGTAAATCCATGTGTGAGCTGGCATATCCATGAGCTGGGGCATATCCATGAGCTGGGGCATATCCATGTGTGAGCTGGGGCATATCCATGTGTGAGCTGGGGCAAATCCATGAGCTGGGGCAAATCCATGTGTGAGCTGGGGCAAATCCATGAGCTGGGGCATATCCATGAGCTGGGGCATATCCATGAGCTGGGGGCATATCCATGTGTGAGCTGGAGCAAATCCATGTGTGAGCTGGGGTATTATCCATGAGCTGGGGGGCAGTATATCCATGAGAGGAGCAGGGGCAATATCCATTATTACACTATTTGATTCAGAATATTTATTTTCCTGTTTTCCTCTAAAAACTAGGTGCGTCTTATGGTCAGGTGCGTCTTATGGAACGAAAAATATGGTACTTCAGACTGGTTCTGCATCTCGGTGACATTTTTGGAATGCCCATACCTATACCTTTTAACTGCAGTGTCTTATCTGGTTAGATGTAATGTATAAACAAGCAGGTTTCTTTGAAAAATAAATAAAAACCTATAAAAAACAACTTTATTATTATCATGATCTATTATTATTATTATCATCATTTATATAGCGCCAACAGTTTCTGCAGTGCCTTACAATAACCAAAGGGAACAAGACACAAACATAAAAACAAATGGGGTTATATAAAGAGAGCCAAATTGGCCGTCGAATTGCACCAAACGGTGAATTTCTCCCTACGGTGCAAGTTCATGGCAATTTGCCTATTCAGAAAGCTAGCAATTTGCCACATATTGGCGAATTGCCAGCCAAATACTGTGCAATTCGACAGTGAATTCCCCATAGAGAAGTAATGGTTGATCTATTCAAAGACCACTGAACAGCAGTGAAAAGTTGGTGAAATGCCCAGATTTTCGTTGTTTTTGTTCAACAGGTTTAACCCCTTCACTACCAAGTGATTTTTCAAAAAAGCATTGTCAGAAACCAGTGTTTTTTCGAAAAATCATTTTAAATTAATTATACATTAAGAACTATTTGAGCATATACCCATTGCATTTCTTACTGTAAATTACCTATTTTGGTCATTAGATTGTGCCATCTACTGCCAAATTGAGTTACAGAGGTTTGAGTTTCAGGTCTAATTTCTTCTTTTGTTCCCTGCATCGGCTGATGAAAGCCCGATGTAAGGGCATCATCAGATGATTTTTACACAGTTTTAGCTCTTTGTAGGGGAGGGGGGGTTATGAGAAAAGTCAGCGCTTCCTTATGGTTTTTCCTTCATTAGATGGAAAACAATTCGATAGGCCGTCAGCTTTGGTCTGAGATGCAAGAGTGCCTCCAAGAGAAAAAATTTATACAAAGCATAGAGTAGTAAACCTTAACATGCATGTATATGATGGAAATTAAAGAATTTCACTCACATGATTCAGAGTCCTCAATCAGACACTCGATATGCAGGCCACTCGCAGCTTGGGTAGGGAATGCCAGATTTCCCTTCTTTGTTGGTGGAGATGCAGGGCTTAGCAGAATCCTATAGTATAAGGGATCCCAGTGCCTGTTCACAGCAAGGTTTGCAGCAAAGTTTGAGCAGGTTGGTGCTCTGGAAATGTAACCTCAGCAGCAGAGGAAAAACGGAAAAACCGCTCACAGATGTGATAAAACGTTTTATTCCTAAATGAATCAAATTTATTTATTTGCAAAGTATTTTACCAGGAAGGATACATTGAGAATTCTCTCATATTCAAGTATATCCTGGGTTCAAGAGCATTGAATTTTTTACAGTTGTTACAGAAATACAAAGTAATAAATGCAAGATAGTAAAAAACAACACAAATATACAGATTAACACAGAAATAAATATGTAGGAAATAAAGTCATTATGTTACATGTCTACAGGTGCATTCTGTATCCAGGTATGGTAATAGGGAGCTCTTGAGAGACTTAAGACTGGGGCAAGATTTGATTGTGTCTCGGAGATTATTCCATAATTGCAGTGTTCTGTAGGAAAATGAGGATCGAGACACTTTCTTTTTGTATTGTGGTACTGCAAGTAAGGTGCTGGTCCTGGATCGGAGGTTATAGGATGAGGAAACTGCTAGGGAAAGCAGTCTATTCAGGTAGGGTGGTAGCTTCCCACAAAACCTCTTAAACTCCAGGTTAGAAAGGTGAAGAGTGCGTCTGGATTCTAGTGATGGCCAGTTTAGCTCTTTTAACATGTCACAATAGTGGGTCATGTAGTTACATTGTAGCACAAAGTGGCAGAATGAGTTATACAATGTAGTAAGTTTATGAAGGTGCGTTTGCGGGGCAGCTGCAAACACTACATCTCTGTATTCAATAGCTGGCTTAAGCATTTGTTGTACAATTTGTTTTCTTACTGTGGGGCTAAGGCAGGATTTGTTTCTGTACAGGGTACCTAGTTTGAGGTAAAGTTTAGATGAGAGTTTTTCAATGTGGGGGCCAAAGGATAGATTTGGGTCTAACCACATACCTAGATATTTGAGAGATGTGACTGGTCAGCGTGCGATTTGATTTTATCCTGACACATAGATGGGGAGTTTGCAATTTATGCAGTTTAGGGACTGTTCCAAAGAGCATCGTTACAGTTTTGTCAGCATTTAGAAAAAGTTTGCTATTTTCGATCCACTTATCTGCCTCTGTGAATTGTTCTTGCAGCACTGCCTGCAGCTGCGGGAGATTTGGTTTGCTGGTATAGATTACGGTGTCGTCTGCGTGCATGTGTACAGTTGCAGCTTTACAGACATCGGGCAGATCAGTTTTGAATATTGGGACTAGCGGGCCCTGGGGTACACCGCAAGTGACTGGGAGGGGGAGGGAGGAGCTGCCAAAAATGGACACATATTGCAATCAGTTGGATACATATGAATGAAACCATTTTAGTGTGTGATCGCCAATACCGGCGTTTTTACGTTTTTGTAATAGAATGCCATGCTCTACTGTGTGAAAGGCCTTGACAAAATCAAGGAAGATGGCTCCAGTTAGGTTTCCTTGTTCCATGCCAGCTTGGATATCATTGCAAACTTTTGGAAAATCGATCATAACAACAAAGTACACCGAAACGCGTTTCGCGGTATGTCACCGCTTCCTCGGTCAGTTTGAGCATTATGCCCACAGGGCTAAAACTTTGGGAGCACCTTCTGCAGCCCAAAAGCAAAGTAATTTCATTTGCTTTTGGGCTGTACATCACCAGATCGAGATATCTCGATATCGGGGCACTGGATAGTGCCTTTGAAGCCCGAGATAGCTCGATCTCGGTAGTGAAAGAGTTAAATAGGCAAATACCATAGGTTTCAATGTAAAAAAAAAATGTTTATATGGAAAAAAAAGTTCAACCGTTTATTTTTTTCATTTGCAGCAAAATGTATTTATTAGTTTATTTTTTAGGATTTTCTAGCCATTTTCAGTATTTTTTTTGCAAAATTTTTGATCCTTATTTTTTTTCTAATGACTTTTTTTATTCTGTAACAGACCTTTTTATTGTTATTCATAGGATCTTATATATTATTTCTAGACATTAATTTTGTTTTAAATACCTTTTAAAATAGGTGCATTTTTTTTTTACCCCTGATTGGCAGCTGGTCGTCTTTTTTTAGGTGTCATATGCAGTCTGTTCGGCGTATCGGTGGCTGTGTTCATAGGTTTTTTTGCGGCATTTGACGGTCTATCAGATGCATTTGGTGTTTTTTCGGCGGTGTTTGCATTTATCGGATGCGATTGGTGTTTTTTCGGCAGCGTTCTGCAGTTTTTTGCCGGCGTCTGGCGTTTTATTGGTGGCGTTTGGCGGATCCATTCGGCGCACTTCGGGAAGTCTGCAGTAAAGGCTGAATTCACCACAGAGTCAGCAAATTCAGCTCGGCCTAGTTCGCCAAATGAAAGAGCACTGAAATTTCGTTGCTCTTTGAATAACCCCTATAGAAACTGAGAGAAGAGGTATAGAGGGCCCTGCTTTTAGGACCCTACAATCCTGAGGATCATACACTATTGAGCTTTCCAGGCTCCCTTCGCACCTCGAACAATATTCCTTGCAGTATGAACAAACATTGAAATCGTTCTTTGTTTCTACTTCACTACAAAGTGTTTTTCCATAAACCACTGTCAGGATGGAACCAGCGGTGTTTCGTTAAGTCACTTTTCATTATGTTTCATGTGTAAACTAATGCTAGTTAGAAGAGGAGGATATTCACACTATTTAACTATTGCACAGAAAAGCAAAGGAGAATAGTGTCTGTCTATTCATGGCGATAGAAAGAAAACCTTGAAGACATACTTTCATATAAATGTTTTAAGTAATTACTAAATAGTCCTGTTTTTTACTAATATCAAATAATTTATAAGTGTTTATCAACGGATTAGATTTACTGACTACCGGTAATATTATTATCATATTGCAAAAACAAGTCATCTTCTTCTTTCTTGTTGAAATACATAAAAAACAGACATTGGAGAAAAGAAACCTGCTTAATCCCTTCAAAAACAAGTGATTTTCCATAAAACCAATGGCAGGATACAAGTTTTATGGAGCGAAAAATACGGTAATTTTCCATAAGACGCACTTTTCTCCCCCCAAAAAGTGGGGGGGAAAGTGGGTGCGTCTTATGGAGCGAATGCCCCATGATATGCCTCAGCTCACCTGCCGCCGCCGCGTTCGGCTCCCTCTGAGCGTGCGTCCGGCGGCAAGGAGCTTGGGTACTCACCTGGGGGAGCCATGTGACCGCGATTTCGCGAGATCGTGGTCGTGTGGCTCCCCCAGGCAAGTGCCCAAGCTTCCTGCCGCCGGACGCACGCTCAGAGGGAGCCTAACGCGGCGGCGGCAGGTGAGCTGGGGCATATCGATGAGCGAGCTGGGGCATATCGATGAGCGAGCTGGGGCATATCGATGAGCGAGCTTGGGCATATCCATGAGCTGCTGGGGCATATCCATGAGTTGCTGGGGCATATCCATGAGCTGCTGGGGCAAATCCTTGAGTGAGCTGGGGCAAATCCATGTGTGAGCTGGGGCAAATCCATGAGTGAGCTGGGGCAAATCCATGAGTGAGCTGGGGCAAATCCTTGAGTGAGCTGGGGCATATCCATGTGTGAGCTGGGGCAAATCCATGAGTGAGCTGGGGCATGTGCTGGGGCATATCCATGTGTTGGGGCAATATCCATGTGCTGGGGCAATATCCATGTGCTGGAGCATTATCCATGTCCTGGGGCATATCCATAAATTGGGGGGCATATCCATAAATTGGGGGGCAAATCCATGTGCTGGGGCAAATCCATGTGCTGGGGCATATCCATGAGCTGGGGCATATCCATAAACTGGGGGGCATATCCATAAACTGGGGGGCATATCCATGAGTGAGCTGGGGCATATCCATGAGTGAGCTGGGGCATATCCATGTGTTGGGGCAATATCCATGTGCTGGGGCAATATCCATGTGCTGGAGCATTATCCATGTGTTGGGGCATATCCATAAGTTGGGGGGCATATCCATAAATTGGGGGGCAAATCCATGTGCTTGGGCAAATCCATATGCTGGGGCATATCCATGAGCTGGGGCATATCCATAAACTGGGGGGGCATATCCATAAGCTGGGGGGCATATCCATGAGTGAGCTGGGGCATATCCATGAGTGAGCTGGGGCATATCCATGTGTTGGGGCAATATCCATGTGCTGGGGCAATATCCATGAGCTGGGGCATTATCCATGTGCTGGGGCATTATCCATAAATTGGGGGGCATATCCATAAGTTGTGGGTCAAATCCATGTGCTGGGGCAAATCCATGTGCTGGGGCATATCCATGAGCTGGGGCATATCCATAAACTGGGGGGCATATCCATAAGCTGGGGGGCATATCCATAAACTGGGGGGCATATCCATGATCTGGGGGGCATATCCATGAGCTGGGGACAGTATCCATGAGCTGGGGCCAGTATCCATTAGCTGGGGGCAGTATCCATGAGCTGGGGGACAGTATCCATTAGCTGGGGGCAGTATCCATGAGCTGGGGGCAGTATCCATGAGCTGGGGGACAGTATCCATGAGCTGGGGGACAGTATCCATGAGCTGGAGGACAGTATCAATGAGCTGGGGGCAGTATCCATGAGCTGGGGCAGTATCCATGAGCTGGGGGCAGTATCCATGAGCTGGGGGACAGTATCCATGAGCTGGAGGACAGTATCCATGAGCTGGGAGACAGTATCCATGAGCTGGGGCAGTATCCATGAGCTGGGGGCAGTATCCATGAGCTGGGGCAGTATATCCATGAGAGGAGCTGGGGCAATATCCATTATTACACTATTTGATTTCAGAATATTTATTTTCCTGTTTTCCTCCTCTAAAAACTAGGTGCGTCTTATGGTCAGGTGCGTCTTATGGAGCAAAAAATACGGTACTTTTCATCCCACATTAAATATATACAGTCAGGTCCAGAAACATTGGGACATCGACACAATTCTAACATCTTTAGCTCTATACACCACCACAATAGAGTTGAAATGAAACCAACACAATGTGCTTTAACTGCAGACTGACAGCTTTAATTTGAGGGTATGTACATCCAACTCAGGTGAACGGTGTAGGACTTACAGCAGTTTGCAGGTGTGCCTCCCACTTGTTAAGGGACCAAAAGTAATGGGACAGAATAATAATCATAAATCAAACTTTCCCTTCTTAATACTTGGTTGCAAATCCTTTGCAGTCAATCACAGCCTGAAGTCTGGAACGCATAGACGTCACCAGACGCTGGTTTTCATTCTGGTGATGCTCTGCCAGGCCTCTACTGCAACTGTCTTCAGTTCCTGCTTGTTCTTGGGGCATTTTCCCTTCAGTTTTGTCTTCAGCAAGTGAAATGGCATGCTCAATGGGATTCAGGTCAGGTGATTGACTTGGCCATTGCATAACATTCCACTTCTGTCCCTTCAAAAACTCTTGGTTGCTTTTGCAGTATGCTTTGGGTCATTGTCCATCTGCACTGTGAGCGCCGTCCATGAGTTCTGCAGCATTTGGCTGAATGTGAGCAGATAATATTGCCCGAAACACTTCAGAATTCATCCTGCTGCTTTTGTCAGCAGTCACATCATCATAAATACAAGAGAACAGTTCCATTGGCAGCCATACATGCCCACGCCAAGACACTACACCACCATGCTTCACTGATGAGGTGGTATGTTTAGGATCATGAGCAGTTCCTTTCCTTCTCCATACTCTTCTCTTCATCACTCTGGTACTCATCTGTCCATAGGATCTTGTTCCAGAATTGTGAAGGCTTTGTTAGGTGTTGTTTGGCAAACTCTAATCTGGCCTTCCTGTTTTTTGAGGCTCACCATGGTTTACATCTTGTGGTGAACCCTCTGTATTCACTCTGGTGAAGTCTTCTCTTGATTGTTGACTTTGACACACATACACCTACCTCCTGGAGAGTGTTCTTGATCTGGCCAACTATTGTGAGGGTGTTTTTCTTCACCAGGAAAGATTCTTCGGTCATCCACCACAGTTGTTTTTTCCGTGGTCTCCCGGATCTTTGGGTTGCTGAGGGCTTCACCGTGTGTTCCTATCTTTTTGAGAATGTTCAAACAGTTGTTTTGGCCATGCTAAATGTTCTTGATATCTCTCTGATGGGTTTTGTTTTGTTTTTCAGCCTAATGATGGCTTGCTTCACTGATAGTGACAGCTCTTTGGGATCTCATCTTGAGAGTTGACAGCACAGATTCCAAGATGCAAATGGCAACACTTGCCATTGAACTCTGGGCCTTTTATCTGCACAATTGTAATTGGGGTAATGAGGGAATTCACACACCTGGCCATGGAACAGCTGAGAAGCCAAATTTGTCCCCAATCGTTTGTCCTTCCTTAACAAGTGTGAGGCACATCTGCAATGCTGTATTCCTACACTGTTCACCCTGAGTTTGGATGTACATACCCTCAAATTAAAGCTGACAGTCTGCAGTTAAAGCACATTGTGTTTGTGTGACGGTGGCCCCCGCACACCCCCGGCGCCTGGCAGCGGCTTCCTCGCTGCTCGCTGGCCAGGCGCCGAGTGATATCGCGGAACGCTTCCGCACACGTGGGGCGCCGGGGGGCGGGGCCAGGCGCATGACGCGGACCCGCAGAGTTTAAAGCCCGGCTTCACATTCTCGCTGGTGCCCTGACGTGGTAGTTACTTCCCGCAGAGCTCTTGTGTGTTATTGGCAAAACGATTATTCTGTGTACCGAACCCTGGCATTGGCAAAACGATTATTCTGTGTACCGACCCTGGCATTGGCAAAACGATTATTCTGTGTCTCGAACCCTGGCATTGGCAAAACGATATTCTGTGTCTCGACCCCTGGCATTGGCAAAACGATTATTCTGTGTCTCGACCCTGGCATTGGCAAAACGATTACTCTGTGTACCGAACCCTGGCATTGGCAAAACGATTACTCTGTGTACCGAACCCTGGCATTGGCAAAACGATTATTCTGTGTCTCGACCCCTGGCATTTGTATCACTCCTCTATTCTGGTACGGAGGTCAGTCCGTGTGGCACCCCAAGCACACCAGACCACCCCTTGTATGTTGTATGTGCTCTGTACTACCATCCTAGTAGCCTGTCTAGACGTGCCGACCACTCTAAGGATCGGAAGGGTAGTGAGCGGTCTGCGTAAAGGGACCACCATCTTGGTAATCAGGGGGATCCGTGACATTACGTCAGGGCCAATGGATCCCGCAGACCTCTCATCTCAGTTGACAAGAATTGCAGCCCGACAAGAAGAGCAGGACCACAGGATGGACCAAATTGCTCTTGCTCTGCAAACCCTGTTGAATCGATCCACTACTGGTGCTGCAAGTCCTCCAGAACCAGTAGTACCTAGGGCCAGTTCGGCCTCACCCGAGGGTGTAGGCTCAGTATGAAGGCGCCCGTACGCTATGATGGTACGCCTAACCTGTGTCGGGGTTTTTTGACCCAACTAGAGATTCTATTCGAGAACAATCCAGGGTCCTGTGTATCCGATAAGGCCAAAGTAGGCTACCTAATTAACCATTTAACTGATAAAGCGTTACTGTGGGCCACGCCATTGTGGGAAAACAAAAAGCCCGTCATATATGACTATGAGGGCTTTACCTCTGAACTAAAACGTACGTTTGATCCCTCTAGAAGGGCCACCAATGCAGGCAGGTCCTTATTCCACATTAAGCAAGGTAATAGGAGAGTCTCCGACTATGCTATAGAATTTAAGACCTTGACTTCTGAGGTACACTGGCCTAACGACGTTCTAACCTTGGCATTTACCGAAGGCCTGAACGAGGCCTTGATGTTTGAGCTGGCTCCCTTGAAGTTGCCAGAACATCTGGACCATTTGGTTGATTTCTGTATTGCCATGGACGACCAAATTAGGGACAGGAGGCATTCTAGAGACAGACCCAGAAGGGTTTTGCCTCCTTTACCCTTGGTACCCAGACACACCAATACGTCAGGTACTCCAGAGCCAGTAAGAACCGATCTACCGGTCGTGGAACCTATGCAGATAGGTAGAACAGGTATTTCAGAGGCTGAGAGAACTTACAGAAGGGAAAGGGGGCTCTGTTTCTACTGTGCCGGGGCAGGGCATTTTCGTCTTCAATGTCCTCAAAGACCCAAGGGTGGCAGGGGTGACACTGGCAAGCCGGGCCAGAGAACACCTACTAGCCAGGTAATCGGTTCGCTCTATGCCTCCTTTGTCGATAACGAAAAAAAAAAAACCCGGATTCTGGTGCCCATCTCCTTAACCTGGGAGGGGGTACACCTCGAGACTGAGGCGTTCCTAGACTCTGGAGCCTCAGGCAACTTTATGGATAGGGTGTTTGCCTCCAAGAACCTCATGCCTCTAGTTCTCAAAGAAAGACCTCTACTGGTGGAGGCCATAGACGGGAAACCCTTGTCATGTCCCCATATCACCCACGACACCATAGAGGTATGCATGAAAACAGGGGTTTTGCACCAGGAAACCATACGGTTCCAGATTATTGACTCTCCCTCATGCCCCGTCGTCCTAGGGTTTCCATGGTTGACTAAGCATAACCCGGTGATTGATTGGGTCCAGAGAGACATAAAATGTTGGGGTCCCAGTTGCCAGTTGAAATGCATGGGCAGAGTCACCGTTATTGGTAGCCTTAATATCGCCACAGCACCTCCTTTATCCACAGTAGTCCCTGACTGTTATCAGGCATTAAAGGAGGTTTTTTCGAAGGCCAGGACTGAGGTTTTACCACCACATCGCCCGTATGACTGTGCCATAGAGTTACTCCCGGTACTATGCCTCCCAGAGGACATGTATACCCCTTGTCGCAAAAGGAGAACGATATTATGGAGGAATATATAAAAGAGAATCTTGAGCGTGGATTCATTAGACGGTCCTCCTCCCCAGCAGGAGCTGGTTTCTTTTTCGTCTCCAAAAAAGAGGGAGACTTGCGACCATGCATAGATTATAGAGGTTTAAACAGAATAACCATAAGAAATGCATATCCTATCCCCCTTATAACAGAGTTGTTCGACCGACTGAAAGGGGCCCGTATATACACGAAGCTCGATTTACGCGGGGCCTACAATCTGATAAGGGTGAAAAAGGGGCACGAGTGGAAGACGGCTTTTAATACGCGTAGCGGGCATTACGAATACCTGGTGATGCCCTTTGGGTTATGTAATGCGCCAGCTGTGTTTCAGGATCTCATAAATGACACCCTAAGGGATTTTCTGCAAACATTCGTCATAGTGTATCTCGATGACATCCTGATATACTCTCCAGATAAGGAGACCCATCACGCCCATGTGCAACAAGTGTTAAGGAGACTATTGAAGGCCGGCTTATACTGCAAATTAGAAAAGTGCCTATTTGATTTAGAGATGGTGCACTTCCTTGGGTATATCATAACCCCTGAGGGGTTTCAGATGGATCCTGGTAAATTGTCGGCAATCCTCGACTGGCCCCTACCCCAAGGTCTTAAAGCCATCCAGAGGTTTCTAGGTTTTACCAACTATTATCGAAGGTTCATCAAAGACTTTTCGGCCTTGGTAGCTCCTCTCACGGCCATGACTAAGAAAGGGGTGGGGAATCAGAAATGGACACCCCAGGCCAGGCAAGCCTTCGAGGTCCTCAAACAGGCATTCACGACTGCCCCTGTTCTCCGACATCCTGATCCGGCTCTGCCTTTTCAAGTTGAAGTTGACGCCTCCGAGCTAGGTCTTGGCGCAGTCTTGTCCCAAAGGGAGGCACCCGACAAACCCTTGCATCCATGCGGCTTCTATTCCCGAAAGTTGTCCCCGGCAGAGAGGAACTATGATATCGGAAACAGAGAGTTGTTAGCAGTTATCGCAGCCTTGACGGAGTGGAGATACTTATTGGAGGGGTCTAGGGACCCCATTGTCATCATTACCGATCATAAGAATCTCACGTACATTGGTGACGCTAAGCGGTTGAATGCCAGACAAGCGAGATGGTCATTATTCCTTTCAAGCTTTAATTTTGTCCTCACATATAGACCTGGGTCAAGAAACATTAAAGCAGATGCGTTATCTAGACAGTACGAATCCTATGAACATAACGTTCAGGATCAACATCCCATTGTACCTCAGGAAAGGATTATAGCCTCTACCACGATCAGTGTCTCATCCCCTCTGATGATTCGATTGCAGACTATCCAAGATAAGGCTCCGGGGGGGAGGCCTCCCGCGAAGCTCTTTGTACCTGAGAAGGAGAGAAAAGAAGTCCTTAAAATTTACCATGACAATAAAACCTCTGGACACATGGGGATCACCAAAACGGTGGCTAGCATCCAAAAACTGCTATGGTGGCCCACGATGCGCCGGGATATTAAAGATTACATAGCCGTATGCGAGGTGTGCACAAGAAATAAAAGTCCTAAGACAGCGCCCATTGGTTTACTCCAGCCCCTGCCTATTCCCGAACGACCATGGTCGCAGATAGCCATGGATTTTATAGTAGAGTTACCCGAGTCCAGAGGGAATACTGTTATACTCACGATTATAGATCGCTTTTCCAAAATGGGTCACTATGTTCCTCTTCGGAAGCTACCGTCAGCAGCCGAGCTGGTGCCCATTTTCGTCGCCAACGTGGTCCGCATACACGGTATCCCTCTTGGGATTGTTTCTGATAGGGGGACCCAGTTTGTCTCCAGATTCTGGAGGGGGTTCTGCAAGAACGTGGGAATAGACCTGTCCTTCTCCTCGGCCTATCACCCCCAAACGAACGGGGCAGCAGAAAGGGCCAATCAAAATATTGAGAAATATCTCAGGTGTTTCATATCTGAACGACAGGATAATTGGTCAGACCTGCTACCTTGGGCCGAGTACGCCCTAAACAGTGCCGTGAGTGAAGCCAGTGGTTATTCCCCTTTCTTCACAGTTTACGGATTTGATCCTCCCGTGCTTCCCTCTGCATTTTCTGATACCGCGATTCCTGCTCTGGATGAGCACTTGGCGTCATTGACTGAGACCTGGAGGAGGGTTAAACAGGCACTAGAGAGGAGCAGTATTGTCCAGAAAACGAAGGCCGATAGACGTAGGAGACCAGCACCTGTGTATCAAGTCGGGGACAGGGTTTGGCTTTCTTCGCGGAACATTAAGCTCTTAGTGCCATCGATGAAACTAGCCCCCAGATACATAGGCCCTTACAAGATACTGCGGCGACTCAGCCCGGTCTCCTATGCCTTGGCACTGCCCTCCCATATCAGGATACACAACGTGTTCCACGTGAGCCTTTTAAAACCGCTTTTGTGTAATCGATACACCAGGGCCCATGTCCCCCTCCTCCGGTCTCTGTGGAGGGCGAGGAGGAGTTTGAGGTTAAGGCCATTCTGGACGCCAGGGTTTCTAGGGGGGTCCTTCAGTACTTAGTGGATTGGGTGGGTTACGGTCCGGAGGACCGCTCTTGGCTTCCGGCTACTGAGGTTCATGCCCCTCGCTTGGTGAAGGCCTTCTATTTGGCTCATCCCTGTGCCCCTGGGGGTCGTCCAGTGGCCGCCCGTAGAGGGGGGGGTTCTGTGACGGTGGCCCCCGCACACCCCCCGCGCCTGGCAGCGGCTTCCTCGCTGCTCGCTGGCCAGGCGCCGAGTGATATCGCGGAACGCTTCCGCACACGTGGGGCGCCGGGGGGCGGGGCCAGGCGCATGACGCGGACCCGCAGAGTTTAAAGCCCGGCTTCACATTCTCACTGGTGCCCTGACGTGGTAGTTACTTCCCGCAGAGCTCTTGTGTGTTATTGGCAAAACGATTATTCTGTGTACCGAACCCTGGCATTGGCAAAACGATTCTCTGTGTACCGAACCCTGGCATTGGCAAAACGATTACTCTGTGTACCGAACCCTGGCATTGGCAAAACGATATTCTGTGTCTCGACCCTGGCATTGGCAAAACGATTATTCTGTGTCTCGACCTCTGGCATTGGCAAAACGATTACTCTGTGTACCGAACCCTGGCATTGGCAAAACGATTACTCTGTGTACCGAACCCTGGCATTGGCAAAACGATTATTCTGTGTCTCGACCCCTGGCATTTGTATCACTCCTCTATTCTGGTACGGAGGTCAGTCCGTGTGGCACCCCAAGCACACCAGACCACCCCTTGTATGTTGTATGTGCTCTGTACTACCATCCTAGTAGCCTGTCTAGACGTGCCGACCACTCTAAGGATCGGAAGGGTAGTGAGCGGTCTGCGTAAAGGGACCACCATCTTGGTAATCAGGGGGATCCGTGACAGTTTGTTTCATTCCAACTCCATTGTGGTGGTGTATAGAGCCAAAGATGTTAGAATTGTGTCGATGTCCCAATATTTCTGGACCTGACTGTATCTAGAGAGATATGTCCCTCTGTACAGTATATGTTAATTTTGGGTAAATTCTTTTGACAGGCATAGGGCTCTATCTATTGGCCAAAAACTGCTACTGCATTGACATGTTAGCCTGGGATCTGTTGCTCCATATAGGAAAAAGGAAACTCAAAGCTTTTCAAACTATTTTAACATAATAACTGTCTTTTCCAAAGTGTTGAGATTTCAGGGTCATGTTCTAATGCCTTCTCATTTTTTTCAGAATTATGCCACATTGAGTAATACTTGATATTGGGACACAAGCAGGTGCTTTTGAAGATCTAGTATACTCACTCTTGGTAGTGAAGGGTTAAATGAGATTCTAGTTAAGGACTTGAGTGCTCTATAAATAGTCATTTTGTGACGATATGAAAATGCCATATATATTTATATATTCATTTCTTTTTAACAGGTTTTTTAAGTACAGGGGATCAAGCTGCAAAAGGAAACTATGGATTACTTGACCAAATACAAGCACTACGGTGGATCGAGGAAAATATTGCAGCATTTGGGGGAGATCCAAAGCGAGTGACTATTTTTGGATCTGGGGCGGGAGCTTCCTGTGTAAGCCTGTTGACATTGTCTCACTACTCTGAAGGTAAGACCTCGTTATTCTTTGTAATATGTTCTCATCATCCTTGATCCTTGTCAACAGGCAATAGAACTTCATGACATTTTTCAGTCGATTAGATATGTAACATTGGATACGATCCGAGGTCATGGTCTGATAAAATGGGAAAAAAACTTGGTCTGGGAAAAAAACACATATAACTACATTTAGAGATAATAACCTAAAACAGTAATGTATCCCCTTGTGAAAAAAATCAAAACTAGCAAGGTGACTCAATAAACAATGACAGTAACATCAATTATATATATAAACCACGGTTGATGGGCTGGCGTAGGTGGGATTTATTAATCTGCTACAATTAGTAGGTTAACGGAGTGGTGGCAACCTTGATACATATTAAAACTGCACTTTATTATGTTTGTTGGTTTGCAGAGACATAGTAAGATCTCACAAGCAAACTAAGATCTAGGGTCTATGATCGTTTTCACCACGAGTGGGCAATTTGTTTTGCCATTTAATTAAATGTGGCTTTTATATATTTTTTTTCTAATTGTTTTTCTTCTCGGGGAATGGCCCTGCCACCAAATTAAGTGCGATTTTAATATGTATCAAGGTTGCCACCACTCCGTTAACCTACTAATTGTAGCAGATTAATAAATTTTGTCCATAAGCGAACTAGGACTGACATGGGGTTGGGATATCCCACCTACGCCAGCCCATAAAACGTATATCTATCTAAGGGTTATCCCCTACAGCTTGATGGACCTATGTAGATGATGCTATACTTCTGTGTTTAGTAGGACTTATATTGTGTTATACATATATATATAAATTAACATCAAAATGGACACAAAAATAAAATCAACGGCGTTACAAAAGAAGGGGCAAAGCTGTAGATTAACTATCGTTCAAGGAAAGAAATAATTCTGTTGCATAAAGAGGAGAAAACATAGTGCAATACATTTTATATTTTAATAATTAAATGCATTCGTATGAGCTGATCAACCAAAATATAAAAGCCAATGAGAGGTAATGTGGATAACATTGGTTATATCGTTACATTCACACTTTTCAATGTGTGAGAAATTCATTTGTTGAAAGCAAAAAAAAAAATGGTCAAGCGAAAAGATTTGAGTGACTTTGCCAAGGGTCAAATAGTGATGACTGAACAATTGTGTCATTGTATCTCCAAAACAGAAAGTCTTGTGGGGTGTTTCCAGAATAGGGTGATCAGTACCTACCAAAGGTGGTGCAAGAATTGATCTCTACTGAACTGGCATCAGGCTAATTGTCACCCAAGGTTCATTGATGCACATGGGGAGCAATGACTAGCCTGTCTGGTCAGATGACACAGACGAGCTACTGTAGTTCAAATTAAAATTGCTGCACATGGTTGAAAGGTGTCAGAACAACTTGACGTATATCGACTACCTAGAGATTGTTGCAGATCACATACACCCTTTCATGGCAAGGGCATTCCCTAATGGCAGTGGCCTGTTTCAGCAGGATAATGCGCCCTGCCACACTGCAAAAAATTGTTCAGGAATGGTGAGGAACATGACCAAGAGTTCAAGGTGTTGCCTTGGCCTCCAAATTCACCAAATCTCAGTTCTCTTAGATTGTAAGATTTCAATATTGTCTGTGGAGTCTAGTGGTAACGTTTCTGCCCTTCGATCATGGTGCAGCAATACAAAATCCCATTCAGCACACCCCTCCAATACAACTGTGGAGAACAGGTCTCGACTTTACAAGAAGCAGGTTCAACCTAACGACCAGGTCGCTGATCTACAATCGTGGAAAGACGACTCGATCCCACTCAGAGGACACCACCAGCGAGTGTCCTTGGGCAAGACACCTAACGATATGGATGTGCCTACATTACAAAATACTTGTACATCTCACAGATTCTAAGTTAATTGGGAACAGGGTCTCCCTGAATGAGGTCATATCATCATACATGTTTGGTATTCTAATGTAGAAGCTCTCAAGCAGGGTCTTCTTTCCTATTGTTCTGTGTGTTTAACTTGTATGTATATTTGTTGTTCACCCATTGTACAGCGCTACGGGACTTGTTGGTGCTTTATACATTTTTGTAACTGTAACTGATTTTCTGGAACAACAAATCCGGTCCATTGTGACCCCACCTCACAAATTGCAGGACTTAAAGGATCTGCTGCATAATCATATAGCTTGGTGCCAGATACCTCAGGACACGATGACTGGTCTTGTGGAGTTCATGCCTCGACACATCAGAGCTGTTTTGGTAGCATGAGAGAGACCTAAACGATATTAAGCTAGTAGTTTTATTCTTGTGGCTGATCAGTGATTAGCCAATTCAAAACTGTATATATTTAAGGTGTTTGACTTTCTTCTGTGTTTTGTACTGGAGGGATTGTGCTGAAATCCAGGTTTGTGCTCTTTAAACTTTTACCTTCTTAATGACACTCGTTTCAACTTTGTTCTAAAATTGTTCATTTTCAGCATAAATTTCACCAAAATGAAAAATACATATTATCAGCGTTATTCAGAGAGCGTGAAAAGCAGGAGAATGACTGGAGAATGAAAAATTCTAGGTCAAAATAGCCGATTTGGAAAGTGAGATGAAAGAGAGAATTTTTCTGGTTTGGCTACTTTGACCTAGAATTTTTCATTCTCCAGTTATTCTCCAGTCATTCTCCTGCTTTTCACGCTCTCTGAATAACCCTGTAAGACATAATACTCATTCTCAGATTATTGAATTCAGGTGTTTTATTGAAACACATTGCCACAGGCGTATAAAATCAAGCAGCTAAACATGCAGTCTGCATTTACATACATTTGTGAAAAAATAGTGTAGTTCTGAAGAGGTCTATGGATACAAACATGGTATTGTGATAGGACAGCACCTTTGCGATAAGTCAGTTCGTGAAATTTCATCCCTAGGTATTCCATGGACAACTGTAAGCAGGGGTGTATCTACTGCGAGGCAAATAAGGTGGCAGAATCCAGCAGGGGGCAGCAAAAAATGCCCCCCCGAACACCCATAAAGGGCTATCAGCCAAATGTCACTGAATGGATACCTGTCTCCAGCCTGTTTCTGAAATGTGCCCCCTCGGCTCAGGTGTGGGTTTTACTGATCTAACTAGCGTTGCAGGGCCATGACTGCCAGGAAGCTTCTGAGCTCGTCACTTTTTACGCGCCCCCACGGTTCTCACTCTCGGCCACATGTCATCTAATGTCATCTCATGTCATCTAATGCGGCCGAGAGTGAGAGACATGCAGGCGGATAAAAGTGACGCGTTCAGAAGCTGCCTGGCAGTCACGGCCCAGTAAGATCCACACCCAAGTCTAAAGGGCACATTTCAGCAATGGGCCACCCGCCTGCCCATGCAGCACCACAGAGGAAGGTAAATATTAACCAAAAAAAGCTATAGATCCTGTGTATGCTCATACGCTGCCCATTAAGTGAATTTTATTGTTGTGGAACCAGTGTATGCTTATGTGCACTGACCATTTCGTGGTTTTATTGCTGTGGATCCAGTGTATGCTCATACGCACTGCCCATTACATGAGTTTTATTGCTGAGGATCATGTGTACGCTCATACGCACTGGCCATTATGTGAGATTTCTTGCTGAGGATCATTTGTATGCTCATATACACTGCCCATTACATAAATTTTATTGCTGTGGATCCTGTGTACGCTCATATGCACCACAGCCTTTAAGTGGTATGATTGGAAAGTGGAAGTGTTTAGGAACAGTAGCAACTTATCCATGAAGTGGAAGACCATGTAACATCACAGAACAGGGTCACCAAGTGTTTCGACACATGGTGCGTAAAAGTCGCCAACGCTCTGCTGAGTCCATAACTGGAGAGTTCTAAGCTCCACTTGCAATAATATCAGCACAAAAAGTGTGCAGTCTGAGCTTCATGGAATGGGTTTCCATGGCCGATCAGCTACCTGCAAGCCTCATATCACCAAGTAAACTGCCAGGCATTGGACAAGCGGGTATAAACCATGGTGCCAGTGGACTCTAGAGCAGTGGAAATGTGTTCAGTGGAATGATGAATCCCACTTCTGTGTTTGGCTGTCTGATGGGCGAGTTTGGGTTTGGCGGATGCCAGGAGAACGTTACCTGCCTGACTGCAGTATGCAGTATTTGATGGAGGGTTGATAATGGTATGGGGCTGTTTTTAAGGGATTGGGCAAGGACCCTTAGTTCCAGTGAAGGGAAATCGTATTGCTTCACCATACCAAACATTTTGGACAATGCTATGCCTCCAATTTTGTAGGAACAATTTAGGGATGGCCATTTTCTATTCCAGCATGACTGTGCCCCAGTGCACGCAGCAAAGTCCATAAAGTCACATTTGGATGAGTTTTGTGAGCAATGACCTGACTGGTCTGCACATAGCCCTCTCCTCAACCCCATTGAACACCTTTGCAATGAGCTGGAACAGAGATTGCGAGCCAGGCCTTATCATCTGACATCAGTACCGGACCTCACTAAAGCTCTACTGGATGAATGGGTAAATGTTTTTACAGAAACATTCCAAAACCATGTGGAAAGCATTCCAGAAGAGTGGACGCTGTTACAGCTGCAAAAAGTGGACCAAGTTTATATTAATGACTGTGGGCCCTATTACACTCTTAACGCAAATGTTAACGCTCACTTGCGTGAGCATTATCATTTGCAGCATTATTTACCGCATATTACAATCCAAATGCAAACGGGTTAAAAAACCCGTTTGCGTTTGGTACCTTGCGCTTTTCAGCGCGAGGTTACTGTACTTTGTGCTCCCTATGCTTAACATGGGGAGCGCAAAGTGTTAATCAGCGCTGGATTGGACTCCATCGAGTGGATGCTTGCAGCTGTGCTCAGCGCTGCCACGAGCATCCCTGATTTCAACGCGTGATAACAATGCAGGCAGCATTTTTTGCGCCTGCATTGTAATCTAGCGTTAAAACGCGGGCGCAAGGGAGAAAACTGCAGGCACAGTTTTTCCTCCCTTGCGCCTGCGTTTTAACGTGAACATCGTAATAGAGCCCTATGTATTTTAAATATGATGTCACTCATAACCATCCCTGTTGTTGCAATGGTGCCTCAATAATGTTGCAAATTGGTGCCTCAATACTTTTGTCCATATACTATATATGGCTAACCTGGATCAATCAAATTTTTTTTATAATATAGTGTATCACGTCAAGCAGTGTAAAAGAGCACTTAACGATTTAGTATACAAAATTGAACAAATATCCTCAACAGGACAAAAGGAAAGCAGCTGTTATTTCACTAAGTGCCCCTAGGGACATTTTATTTTGAAGAGGAGCCAGATTTGTTAAGTTTTTCAAAAAAATACTCTTCCATTTTGTTATCCAAATAACACATCTAATAAAATGATGTATTTAATATATATTTTTCACATGAGCATAAACGTAAACTGACTAGAGCTAATTAACTATTGCTAACATAATGACTGACAACAGCTGCCTCAAAGGCTACAGAATTGGAAGGTCTGGGGACTCTATGAAAGCGACATAATTTAGAACACATGGGGCTCTATTCCAAGTGAGCTGTTAGCAATTGTGGGTAAGCCATTAAATGCTAACAGCTCTGTTCCTATTCTAATTCGAGACATAACTTCTGTTCTTCTGTACATCTGAAAAACAATGAAAAAAATATACGAAAGTCTCCGAAAATAACTTTAAATAAAACCATGTATACATATATATTAAAACTCACCTCTCAAATTAGGGCTTGTTCTACTGCCTCCTCTCTTCATAATATGAAGGACATGGAGGACAGATAGTTCTCTGCTGCCATACAAATACTATCCCACTAGTTTGTTCAATTATTGCGTGGCTCTCCATGGATTCCTATAGAATGTATTGGTGCCAAACCATATAATTTGTGTCAACACTATTATATTGACTAACTTGTGATTGAGCCATTCATTCGCATCTGCTTAATAGGGATGAGCTGTTCGGTTTCGGACGGTTCGGAGTTCGGCCCGAACTTTGGCAGTTCGAAAGTTCGCGAACTTCGAACTTTTTGGGTGTGTTCGGTTCGAGTTCGAAAAAAAAAGAAATTTTGAAAAAAGTATAGAAAATGCTTAAAAAAATACTAAAAAATCTAGAAAAAAAGAGACTCTTTACTGCAGAATATTATAAGCAACGGTTTATTAGATATTGAATTAAAAACTAATGTATACGTGGAAAGATTGTCAAATCTAAATGACCTCTGTTCACAAACGGGCATAGCACCAGGTGTTTTTAGTCTGGTAATCAATTTGATACATTTCACACTATACTGAGGTACTGAGGGGGTGGGGTGGTGTCTGCTTTTGATTGAGATTTGAGAATTAATTTCCCTCCTAAAACTTCCTAATATGCTGCATTTAACTGGTGTTTGAAAAAAATTCAAAATAACATCTAAAGCAATGTTATTTTTTACCTCGGGATTAAACATTCACAGGGTTATTCAGAGAGCGGTAAAAAGTAGGAGAATAACTGGAGAAGTGAAAATTCTAGATCAAAATAGCCAAACCAGAAAAATTCTCCCATTTAACTCACTTTCCAAATTGGCTATTTGGTCTAGATTGTTCTCTTCTCCTGCCAGTTCTCCTGGCTTTCACCTCTCTCTCAGGGTTGTTCAGAGAAAGGTGAAAACCAGGAGAATGGCAGGAAAAGAGAACAATCTGGACCAAATAGCCGATTTGGAAAGTGAGATAAGGCTAGGGTCAGACTAACGCATTTTTCGCAGCGACCGTCAAAAAGTGTGGCCGAACGCATTGCCGTATTTTTTCACGGAATGCATGAAAACGTTCATACGATGTGCATTTTTGTGCGTGATTTTTTACGGATCCAAACCAGGAAACTTTGGGTGTCTGGACGTTATGTTGGCCGGACATGAGCAGGGTCTGACGTCTCCAAATCACGCACACACGCCGCTAGTGGATGCAGCGCACTCTGTACGTCCGTACTAGCGGTTCTGCGTTCTCGAAAAAATGCGTTCATTTTCCACTTGCGTTGCGCAGCCGGACTTTCGTGCGACCGTACTTCGTATATTGGCCGTCATTGCCCGTCATTTGCTGCTAGTGCGGCCGTGATTAAGTGCGCCTAAACACACGTTAAAAATTCGCTAGTCTGACCCTAGCCTAAATGGGAGAATTTTTCTGGTTTGGCTATTTTGACCTAGAATTTTCCATTCTCCAGTCATTCTCCTGCTCTTCAACGCTCTCTGAATACCCTGACAGATCTGACTTTCGAACTGCCAAAGTTCGGGCCGAACTCCGAAACGTCCGAACCCGAACAGCTCATCCCTATTAAACAGATGCGAATGAATGGCTCAATCACAAGTTAGTCAATATAATAGTGTTGACACAAATTATATGGTTTGGCACCAATACATTCTATAGGAATACATGGAGAGCCACGCAATAATTGAACAAACTAGTGGGATAGTATTTGTATGGCAGCAGAGAACTATCTGTCCTCCATGTCCTTCATATTATGAAGAGAGGAGGCAGTAGAACAAGCCCTAATTTGCGAGGTGAGTTATAATATATATGTATACATGGTTTTATTTAAAGTTATTTTTGGAGACTTTCGTATATTTTTTTCATTGTTTTTCAGATGTACAGAAGAACAGAAGTTATGTCTCGAATTAGAATAGGAACAGAGCTGTTAGCATTTAATGGCTTACCCACAATTGCTAACAGCTCACTTGGAATAGAGCCCCATGTGTTCTAAATTATGTCGCTTTCATAGAGTCCCCAGACCTTCCAATTCTGTAGCCTTTGAGGCAGCTGTTGTCAGTCATTATGTTAGCAATAGTTAATTAGCTCTAGTCAGTTTACGTTTATGCTTATCTGAAAAATATATATTAAATACATCATTTTATTAGATGTGTTATTTGGATAACAAAATGGAAGAGTATTTTTTTGAAAAACTTAACAAATCTGGCTCCTCTTCAAAAAAAAATGGGTTATTCAGAGAAAGGTGAAACTCAGGAGAATGACTGAAGAGAATGACTGAAGAGAAAACTCTAGGTCAAAATAGCCAAACCAGAAAAATTCTCCCATTTATCTCACTCTCCAAATCGGCTATTTGGTCTAGAATTTTCCATTCTCCAGTCATTCTCCTGATTTTCACTGCCAAAAAATCAGTAAACTTTTTCTGCGTGTACGAAAATGTCTCCTCTTTTCATACAGACTGCCGCCCCAAGCAGTTGTTTATGGATAGATTAAAGGAAAAGCATTTACCGTCATTTGAAATGTCATTTTTTGGTTTTTACATATTTCTATACATCCTAGAAATCCGCCACTTCACGGGCAGGTTATGGGGACCTCCTAGGCACGATATTTGAAGGAATTTTTTGTTTTTATTTTTAACCCTTATTTCATGGAAAACTCACTGTCCCTTTAAAAAGTTTTTTTTTTAAGCTTTTTGTCCTTGTTTCCTGTCCCCCAGGGCACTACCCAGACCCCCATACACCTTTTATGGCAAATATCTAGCATATATGCCCTCTTGGAGGGCACTCTAAATACCGAATTTTCAGCCCCATTGACTTGTATTGAGTTCGAGTTCGGGTTCGGATACGAACATTTGGGAAGTTCGGGTTCGGCTCCGAACCGAACTCAGGGAGTGTTCAGCTCATCCCTACTGCTTAACCCCTTCACTACCTATATCGAGATATCTCGAGCTTCAAAGGCACGATCTGGCGCCACATTATCGAGATATCTCGGTATGCTGATCTGCAGCCCAAACGCAAATAAAATTCCTTTGGTGCAAACTAACTTTTTTAGCTTTTGGGCTGTAGAAGGTGCCCCAATGTTTTAGCCCTGTCGGCATAATGCTCAAAGATCTTAAAACTGTAAAATCAGCTGCTTAAAGCTCTGAAATATCGGGATTTCAGCAGCCGATGCAGGAGAAATAGAAGGAAATAGATCAGCCGATCAAATCTCAATTTGGCAGTAGATGGTCTACTGGCCAAAAATAGGTTATTTACAGCTAGACATAAAATAGGTATAAATTCAATTATTTTTTACTTTAAAATTAAATTAAAATGATTTTTTTTTAAATCACTAGTTTCTGATAATGGTCTTTCGGAAAATCACTTGGTAGTGAAGGGGTTAAGTGAAATCTCTTGCACGGCACTTATACTTCTGTGGCTGCAAAATATATAAAGGGTCCAAATATATATACAGGGTTATTCAGAGAGTGGTGAAAAGCAGGAGAATGACTGGAGAATGGGAAATTCTAGGTCAAAATAGCCAAACCAGAAAAGAGTACTCTTTTATTTTTTATTATGTACTTATGACTGCTTGTGTAAAATGCTCCTGAGGAAGTCTTTGTGACGAAACGTGTCGAGCGTAAGCAGTCCTTTTTTTAACAATAAAAACTTTTTATGCTGAAATCTCTGGTCTTGGCTGCCTGATCCTGGATTGTGCCGGAAGTGGAGGAGATTGTATCCCAGGTCCCAGGCGTACATGGAACGGTGATAACGATCTTATTTCTTAATGTGCGTGAATTGATTTCAAATACTATTTGTTCACTAGACATGCACTTCTAAGTAATCTCCAATGTGTTTTAGGACCACCCTCTATTGCTTTTATTGTATTCTAATTACGGGCTTACCGGGCGCTCGCCAGGGCCGTCTTTAACGCGGGGCAAAAGGGGCAGTTGCCCCGGACCCAGTCATTGTCTAGGGGCCCAAAGCAGCTGCCCCTTGGGCCCGCGTAAAGCGTGGATGCCGCCGCCAGTCGATTTTCTTATAGAAATAGTTAGTCATGTGATGCTGGTGACTCAGTGCACCGGCGCCACCCTACTTGTCACATGGGAGGGAAGGAGCAGGAGGATTCACACGGCATTGGCAACCAGGTCAGTGCGTCTCACACTCGTATAGTGACTGGAGCCCGAGAGTGTGTGACTGACTGAGCCACAGCGAGGCTTTCAACAAGTCACGTGCCTCCCCTGCACGTGCTGGGCCGGCCTGCTTATTTAAATAAAATTGCGAGTGAAGGAAAGCAGACAGTGCACGGGCGTGTGGATGAATCTGCTCAGCCTGCACTGTCTGTTTCCTGCAAAACCTGCCCAGTCAGTTGCCCTCCGCAGAAGCCAGGTACTTCATCTATGTTCCCCTCCATGGTTTTCCTGCTGCTGGATAGATCCCTGCTGCCTCTTACTACTAATCTGTTCCCCACCCCTCCTTCCTCCCCCGCTGCTATCTAATTCCTGGGGGGGCACACATTTGCATATTGTTAAAGCAGGAGCTCCTGCTTCCTCCTTCCCTGTCTGGAAACCCCCTCCTCACTGGGGGACATGTGGCCGCTGCTCCACCGGCTCCTGTGGGTCTCCAACCACACACACTCCTGGAGGTATCGGGTAGCTGAGGGGGGGAGGGGGGAGCAGATCTTCACACTGTCCTTGGCCTGCCTGTACTTGATCTATGTGGCCCCAGGAATCGGTCTGCAGGGTCCCTCCATGATACAGCTGGGGGGGGGGGTCTGATCTGCCATAACACAAGGACTGGGGGGGGTGCTAAGCTCTAATGCTGCACCCCCCCCATGTGTAACAGGCAGCTCAAACCTAATGTGCTGGGATAATTGGCCCAATATATATATAGACACTTATTGAATGCCCAGTATATATCACAGTGTTATTAGCAATAGGAGATAAAACCCTTAATGGCCCCCTATTGCTGGTACAAGTTAGTTGGACTTGGTTTCAGAGCAGCCTGTACATTAGAATAATAAATAAATATATATATATTTATTTATTTATTATTCTATAGTCATTATTCAAGTCATTTCTAAGTAAACCCTTGTTGCATGGCTAATCTTGTTCTGCAGACCAACGTTAAAAAAAAAAAAAAACTGTTACATTGAATTAATCACCATTTTTACAAAAGCATTGTCATTCTTTTCTATCTAATGTGTGCCGCCAGATATGTTCTTTAGTCAGCGCTGCAGAATATGCTGGCGCTATGTAAAGTATAATAATAATAGCTCTATTATTGTGTGTGTGTGAGCTGTGATACGCTCATACACAATGCACATTACTGTGAGTTTTATTGCTGTGGAGCTCTGATACACTCATACACAGTGCACATTACTCAGGGCCGGATTAAGATCTCTATGGGCCTGGGGCTGAATATTTTGTTGGGCTTTTTTTGGAATTTAGTGAAATGAAAACCTATTTTAGGTTATTTAGTAGTGCAGATACCGGTATTCCTAACCAGGCAGATACTGTGGGAGTAAATTTTCAATCAAGAGTTCAATCATCACAGCGTGTAAAATTATTTTTTCATATTCTATCATCCAAACCTCTGTGGTTATAGATTCTATGGGTAATTCTTGTTAAAATAATTAAATGGGAACCTGTTACTGCATGTTTCTGACAAAATATACAATTTTAACCAAAAATTTGATTTTTCCCATGTACTTTGGATAATGGTGTTTTAAAATAAGTAAATAAAAAAAGTTTTGTTTTCTTTTCACTTAGATTTTACGTGGTCATGTTTGGTATTAATGCAAAGGCCCCCCCCCCCCAGTGCACTTTGCTGCAGAGCGGCGTTTTAGGTTCTTGATGTAACAATTCATAATAATGGATTGTACCATCACTTCCACGCTTGTTAGTGACATGAGAAATGTGGTGGTTAGTTACTGCAGCATCATTGTTCCCTTTATAATTGAAAAGGAAAAACATTGATGTGTTAGAAATAAAAATAAAAAAATAAATTATTATTTTACTTTTATTGTTACATAAAACCTGGTCATGTTTGATATCATTGGAAAGGTCATGCTCTGGCCTTTCTGGTGATACCTGACCCTTAGCTGCTATGGAGCTGGAGATATAGAGGTCCAAATGCCCATCATTGCAGACAAATTTATTTTTTCTCTGGGCCTATTCTGGGGCATGGGCCTGGAGCTGCTGCTCCATCTGCCCCTATGTTATTCCGGCCCTGACATTACTGTGAGCTTTATTGCTGTGGAGCTCTGTGATCCGCTCATACATACCACACATTACTGTGAGTTTTAATGCTGTGGAGCTCTATGATACGCTCATACACACCGCACATTACTGTGAGTTTTATTGCTAAGCAGTTCTGTGACACACACACACGTGAGTTTTATTGCTGCTGAGCTCTGATACACTGACACACTGCTTGTTGCTGTGGAGCTCAGTGGCACGCTCATACACACCGCACATTACTGTGATTTTTGACACAAGTCCATGATGTATTTGTGTTTTTGTGGGTTTTTTTGGGATGTAGGGGGTGGAGAGCAAAATTATGCAGTGGGCAAGCTTTCAGGGGACCCCAAGAAATAGTTTGCCCAGGGTCCAATCAATATTAAAGACGGACCTGGCGCTCGCAGAGGGGAGATCCTATCTTCACTGAAGTTAAGTGAAATCAGTGTTTTTTTCTGTTTTTTGTACCTTTAGCGAATAGACCTGTACGACTATTTAGGCGCACAGAACCAGAACTGCAGCTCTAAGAGCCCCTGTTTTAATCAGCTATGTCTCCTGTAATCACTTATTTATAGCCATTTATTGTTGATTTGTAAAATTCTTCCGATTAGTTTTCATACTAGAAATAATAGTCACGGTTCATACGTCTGGGATTAAGGTGCCCCTTTCTAGTTTTTATCTCTTCTTTTTA
The DNA here is from genome assembly GCA_009667805.1 of Leptobrachium leishanense. Taxonomy (NCBI): domain Eukaryota; kingdom Metazoa; phylum Chordata; class Amphibia; order Anura; family Megophryidae; genus Leptobrachium; species Leptobrachium leishanense. The sequence goes on along the minus strand of CM019064.1, from coordinate 108,107,490 downwards.
TAGAAATCATGCTTTAAGCTGTTTTTTCCAATTTTTACAGCTATAATAGGTAAAAAAAGTGCAAGATAAAAATAGCTTGGATTGTTAAAATGCACAGATGAAACAACATTGGCTCAGATGCTAATACATGGCATCTTATTCCTAAAATGTGAAAAGTAGATACAAAAAAATGGGTTCTCAAATGTGTTGTTATGAAATCAAAGTCACAATTTGCAATTCATTATAAAAGGAAACATGCAGTACTTGTTCTTATAAATTCAAATTGAAAATATACCATACAAATTCATGTGCAAAATACATAATAGCTCTGATACAATAATGCTCGTGATGGGTTAAAGCTAGTAGTTTAACAGTACCTTTTGACAGTTTTCACCTATAATTTTGCTGTGGTTCTTAACAATAGTGATTATAACACATTTACTTCTTTTGCTTGCTTATTTGTATTAACAATAAAATAAGTACTTTAATGATACATTTACCAAGAAAAAGGAGCATTCTATACTTTCTCTGTAATATGTGCAGTGCATGTACATGACAGAAAGCGTTATAAAAGTTCTTATTTCAAATATAACTATAAGCATATCTAATAAATGAAAATGTGTAATTTATTACACTTCTCGGATTATAGTTACAAAGAGGTAAACACTTATTTTTTTTGATAATTGCTAGAATGTGCAATTTTATTTTGTACTGTTCAAAAATGTCATATATAAATGTGTGTATATATTTATGTATACATTATCTTGCATTGCTTAAATCAAATATTGTGGGAATCCCTATTATTCATTGACAGGCAAACTCCTTCTGCAATTGAAGTTTACATAGAGTTCCTGTGCACAGGTGTATATCTAAAAATCCCCAACCTTTATCTAGTCCTACTCCAACAGGATTATTCCAAAGAGCACAGAACTGGCCACGGAATTGCACTGAATGGTGAATTTCCTTGTACGGTGCAATTTCGTCGTCATTCGGTTATTCAAAAAGCTGGCGATTCGCCAAATATTACGATTACGAATATTATAAATAATGCAGTGACATCCCCATAGAGCAACAATGGTTAATCTATTCAGAGAACACCGATCAGTGCCGAAATGTCAGTGAAATGGCCTTTGGTGGTTCCATATGTTTCAATGTAAAAAAAAATCCCTGTTTTTCTTAAATATTTTAACTGTTTATTTTTTTAATTTGCAGCAAAAAGTCTCTTGTTTAGGCATTTTCCCCTATTTTTTCCCTATTCTATTTCCTTTTTTTTCTGTAACAGACCTTTTTATTGTCATTCATAGGACCTCATTTATTATTTCCAGGCATTTTCATGCAGTGTTTTTTGTTTAAAAGCCTTTTAAAACCTGTGTTTTTTTTTTTAACTCCGTTCGGCGGCTTGTGAGCTTTATGCTGTGACTGGTCAGTGGTCTGTTCGGCAGGTCATCGGCTTTTTTCAGATCGATTCAGCAGTTTTCCAGTGGATCGTCGGATGCATTTGCTGGGTTTTCGGATCAATTCAGGAGTTTTGCGGCTGTTTCTCGATTCGTTTGATGGGTTGATTCGCCGCACTTCGGCGGCCCTGCGGGGGCCTTGCAGTGAATTTGCATGGTCGGCAAATCAAACACCCCGAAGTGCGGCGAACAGGAGAGCACCAAAATGTCTGTGACATTTTGTTGCTCTCTGAATAACCCTGTAAGTCTTTGCCCTAACCCTAATGCGAAGTACAAATGTTTATTCCGTAAAAAAAAAAAAATACAACAAAAACCCAAACGAAGTGGCTGCTTCATTAAAGCGAATGTGTATTGAATAAAACTACTTGTATGTAACATTCCAATAAAATATCATCTTCTATACCAATCCCTATACAGACTGTTACCAGGTAAAAAAATAATAATTTATGTCTGCACTTTAATAGATCATGGTATACACACACACACCATCTAAGAAAGTCGTTAAAGTCAGGCTCAAAAACTACACTATTCACAGACTTTATAGGGGGCATCATAAACTTTGCGGCCATTTATGTCAATAAATACGTTAACTAAATTCAAAGCAAAGTATCGTATTTATATTTATTATAGTTTACAAACTCATTGCTGTGCAGCTCTGTTTTACAAACTCATTGCTGTACAGCTCTGTTATACACCTGGGAATGGGGGATTTGGGTCCAAAATAGGGACTGTCCCTGAAAACCTGAGACATTTGACAGATATGCACCCTGGTACACACTCATACACAGCTACCAGACACACTATCATTGACATACACTCAAAAGATACATACATAGCTATATACACATCCATATTTACACCAGATAGACACACAGGTTTGACATACAGTATACACACTACAGAGGGTTATATTTTTGTGTGTATCCAGGAGATAGCCATGTCAATTGAACTCCAGTGCTTTGATACATAGAAGTTAAACCAGGGCTCGAGTCCTGCGGGAATAGCATTCCCGTACTTCTCCCACAGTGGGAACGCTGCAGGAATGCAGCTTCCCGCTGTGGCCCGAGCCCGAAACAAGCTGGCCGCACATTGCCAGCGCCGTGGCCACGTGGTTTCCTCCTACGACTAGCGGCCGCTGGCAGGAAGTGCGCCGCTCGCCTGGGATCCAACAGTCAGCCGCGATTGGCTGTTGGATCCCAGGCGAGCAGCGCACTTCCTGCCAGCGAGCGCTAGTTGTAGGAGGTAAACACGCGGCCGCGGCGCCAGCAATGTGCGGCCAGCTTGTTTCGGGCCTGGCAGAGGTGAGCTGGGGGCCGGGGCAATATACCCATGTGAGAGCTAGGGCACTATATACATGTGAGAGCTGGGCACTATATACATGTGTGAGCTGGGGCACTATATACATGTGAGAACTGGGCACTATATACAGTTGCAAGAAAAAGTATGTGAACCCTTTGGGATTACGTGGAGTTTTGCATGAATTGGTCATAAAATGTGCTCTGATCTTCATCTAAGTCACAACAATTTGAAAAACACAGTCTGCTTAAAATAATACAACAAGAACATTACATGTTTTCATGTGTTTATTGAACATAACTTGTAAACATTCACAGTGCAGGGTGGATAAAGTATGTGAACCCCTAGCCTAATGACTTCTCCAAGAGCTAATTGGAGCCAGGAGTGAGCCAACTTTGAGTCCAATTAGTGTGATATTATTGGATGTGTTGCTGAAAGCTGTCCTGCCCTTTAAAAACACACACCAGTTTTGGGTTTACTGGTTTCAAGAAGCACTGCCTGATGTGAACCATGCCTCACAGAAAAGATCTCTCAGAAGACCTATGATCAAGAATTGTTGACTTACATGAAGCTGGAAAGGGTTACAAAAGTATCTCCAAAAGCCTTGATGTTCATGTGTCCACGGTAAGACAGACTGTCTACAAATGGAGAAAGTTCAGCACTGTTGCTACTCTCCCTAGGCGTGGTTGTCCTGTAAAGATGACTGCAAGAGCACAGCGTAGAATGCTTAATGAGGTAAAGAAGAATCCTAGAGTGTCAACTAAAGACTTACAGAAATCTCTGGCACATGCTAACATTTTTGTTGACACATCTACAATAAGGAAAACATTAAACAAGAATAGAGTACATGGGAGGACACCATGGAGGAAGCCATTGCTGTCCAAAAAGAATATTGCAGCACGTTTGAAGTTTGCAAAAGAGCACCTGGATGTTCCACAGCACTACTGGCAAAATATTCTGTGGACAGATGAAACGAAAATTGAGTTGTTTGGAAAAAACACACAACACTATGTGTGGAGAAAAAAAGGCACAGCACACCAACATCAAAACCTCATCCCCACTGTAAAACATGGCGGAGGGAGCATCACGGTTTGGGGCTGCTTTGCTGCCTCACGGCCTGGACGGATTGTTGTCATTGATGGAAAAATTAATTCCAGAGTTTATCAAGATATTTTGCAGGAAAACGTAAGACCATCTGTCCGCCAACTGACGCTCCGCAGAGGATGGGTGATGCAACAGGACAATGACCCAAAGCATACAAGTAATTCAGCAAAAGAATGGCTTCAACAAAACAAAATACGCCTTCTGGAGTGGCCCAGTCAGAGTCCTGACCTCAACCCGATTGAAATTCTGTGGCATGACCTTAAGAGCGCGATTCACACCAGACATCCCAAGAATATTGCTACACTGAAACAGTTTTGTGAAGAGGAGTGGTCCAAAATTACTCCAGATCGTTGTGCAGGTCTGATCTGCAACTACAGGAAACGTTTGGTTGAGGTTATTGCTGCCAAAGGAGGGTCAACCAGTTATTAAGGATCTGCAACTACAGGAATCGTTTGGTTGAGGTTATTGCTGCCAAAGGAGGGTCAACCAGTTATTAAGTCCAAAGGTTCACATACTTTTTCCACCCTGCACTGTGAATGTTTACATGTTCTGTTCAATAAAAACATGAAAACATATATTGTTTGTGTTGTATTATTTTAAGCAGACTGTGTTTTTCAAATTGTTGTGACTTAGATGAAGATCAGAGCACATTTTCTGACCAATTCATGCAAAACTCCACGTAATCCCAAAGGGTTCACATACTTTTCTTGCAACTGTACATGTGAGAGCTGGGGCACTATATACATGTGAGAGCTGGGGCACTATATACATGTGTGAGCTGGGCACTATATACATGTGTGAGCTGGGCACTATATACACGTGTGAGCTGGGCACTATATACATGTGAGAGCTGGGGCACTATATACATGTGAGAGCTGGGGCACTATATACATGTTTGAGCTGGGGCAATATATACATGTTTGAGCTGGGTAACTATATACGTGTGAGCTGAGGCACTATATACATGTGAGAGCTGAGGCTATATACATGTGAGAGCTGGGGCAATATACCCATGTGAGAGCTGTGGCAATATACCCATTTGAGAGCCGGGCAATATATCCATGTGAGAGCTGGCGCAATATATACATGTGAGAGCTGGGGCAATATTTAAATGTGAGAGCTGGGGCAATATATACATGTTTGAGCTGGGGCACTATATACGTGTGAGCTGGGGCACTATATACATGTGTGAGCTGGGGCACTATATACTGTACATGTGAGAGCTGAGGCTATATACATGTGAGAGCTGGGGCAATATACCCATGTGAGAGCTGGGGCAATATATAAATGTGAGAGCTGGGGCAATATATACATGTGAGAGCTGGCGCAATATATCCATGTGTGAGCCGGGGCAAATATATCTATATAATCAGTGCTGGGTATATTATTCTGGGGGCTCAGTGCTGGGTATATTATTCTGGGGGCTGAGTGCTGTGTATATTATTTTTCTGGGGGCTCAGTGCTGTGCTTATTATTCTGGGGGCTCAGTGCCGTGTATATAATTCTGGGGGCTCAGTGCTGTCCATATTCTGGGGGCTCAGTGCTGAGTATATTGTTCTGGGGCTCAGTGCTGTGTATATAATTCTGGGGGCTCAGTGCTGGGTATATTATTCTGGGGGTCCAGTGCCTGTGTATATAATTCTGGGGGGTCTGTGCCTGTGTATATAATTCTGGGGGGGTCTGTGCCTGGATATATATATATATAATATATATATATATATATATGTGATATATATATATTATATATAACGTGTTAGTCCAGTTGCCAAAATCATGAGTATACCTGTATGTAGTGATACCTTTCACTGATCAGTATAGTTTCCAGACCTGAAGAGGAGAGGTTACACTCTTGAAAGCTTGTCTTTTAAATGTAATGTTAACCCAATAAAAATGGTATCACCACGTACTGCTATACTCGTGATATATATATTTTTTCTTCGGGTAATAGGGGTTGTGGAATTCGTGGGTGAGTTCCCTCACTTTTTTTCCCAGGACTTGACCCCTGAGTTAAACCCTTTGCTTCTGAGTCATATCACTTCCCATCCTGCAATTTTCTAAGGAAATACACAATTTTAAACAAATTGGAGAAAAAAATAAACAGTTTTCTCTTTCGTTTTATTTTTACTCTGTACATTGAACATAGTCATGTTTGGTACCATTGTAAAGGTTGGAATCTGAACTTTCCAAAGACACACAAACTGTATCTATATAGGATGTGTAGAACTAGAGATACAGGGTTTCTAACGTCCAAAGGTCCCATGTATGACATTTAATGGAACTGCAGCTGGGGGTGGGGGGCATTGTTCATTTGTCAGAATGTACCTGTAATGGAGCGGACCTTGTCACGTGAACACCACAGCAGGGTAAGTGTTTTATCAAGCAGTCTTTATTCCTTAAAGCACAGGTGTATACAGGCACAGCTGCTTGGTTCAAAGAAATAAACCAAAGAAGAAAACCTCTCTCTGCTATCCAGCAGTCAACGTAACAATAACCAATGATTGTGTCCTCAACTCATAGACCTTTTGGACCTGTGCCTGTCTGAGGGGAGATCCAGCAAAAATGAACCTCCTGTGCCTGTATAGGCGTGTCCCTTTAAAAGCTCCAGCAATCGCAACATCAAGCCTTTGTGTGTGTTGCTGGGCTGATCAACCCTGCCAAGTTAACCCTTTCCTCAGGGAACCTTACATACACCCCACGATAGTACCCTAATACAAGAGAGCAAAAGCACAGATTATTTCACTTCTTAGTCCCTTAACTACCAAGCAATATTTCTTTAATTTTTTTTATCATAACATTTATTTGAAATATGGGATGTGAACTTAATACTGTAAATATAGGGTAAAATAGACATTTTGCACAGAAACTGTTATTTTTGAGATAGTTAAAATAATAAAAAATAATGTTAATTTGATAATTCTTAATTTTTCATGTATTCATTTATCTTTTACAGATATATTGTTGGAATGTAAGAGTCTGAGCTCTAGATGGTGTTCTTTATCATACACAATTTCAAAACGACTCTGTATTATTATCATACAGGCAGAAAAGATCTTTGTGTTAGATACAGTAACTGTGATAAACATAAATAATAAAAATGTTTATATATTGATGCTTATGGAGATTCCCCCCCCAAAAAAATACAAAATGGTTATCTGTATGTGACATACTGCCTGAATATGGAGATTACAGTAACACTTTGTATATGTACTTTACAGGGATTTTCAGTCATTATTAACCCCTGAATCTTATCCCTGTACAGCAGTGAGTGATCCCAGAGCTCTCCCTGTATTCTGCCCTCTCCCTGCCTGCTATAATGCAGCAGTAATCTATTTGAACGTTTTGTTACAGTGAGGTTTAGGGCTGCTATTTGCAACTGGTTTTATGTCTCTCCTGGGTGCTTAAGGATTTAGTTACTCCACAGGGGACACACTAATCCTACTTTAAAAGGTGTGAAAATTCTCTTTTGATATGCTAGTGAGTGTTTTCAACGCATTGCAATGCAAAATCGAGAGAACTCGATTTTGGGTGTGAACTGGTTGATAACCAGCATCAAGGCTTCCAAACTACCTGTATATGCAATCCATAATGAATGCAACTATAATCTTACAATGATCAACAACCTAGAAATGGTGGTATATGGCATAATCCGCAACAATGTTAAGCATATTCTTGAGGTTTATAATCAGATCCTTCAAAGACTGCCATAAATGTAGGTAATGATCCCACATACTTGAATCACAAATACAATTTCGGAATCAGATTGCTGCTTCATAAACGGATAACTATATGATAGTCTCTGCATTGTCTTCCAAAAGTAGTCCAATCTATACATATATATAAGTAGCTTTCTTGCTTGGTGCTTGAAATCACATAATACTTAAAACGTCCATTGAAGTCGTTGAGTATGAAATTGTGTGATTCTAATTTCTCACCACCATTGTATTCACGAAAAACAAAGTTTTCAGAGAATAGAACCCAATCTAAAAACATTAAGGTTGACAATCCATTCCAAGTGACTAAAGGCAATTATGCATACTGTATATTATTAGTCTGATAGTAAAAATGAAATAATGTAAATTTGTTCTTTGTTAAAACATTTACTTGTACATCATTTCCTGAAATATTGTTAGGATGAAAATGTCTGGACATTAAATCGTTTTATTCACAATTTGTGCACAATTTCAAGTGAACATTGCCTTTGTGTCACATCCAGTAAATATATATAATAAATGGTCAGCTATCCTACACATGTATATTTCTAGTGATAATAAGAAGGTTATTAGCAGCTTACAAAAATAGCAAAAATACTATCTGTATGATATGTGGGTATAATGCATGAAGAAGGTACAGTAGCAGAACACATAAAAAGACAGGAGCAGTATCTGCAAAATAAATTACATATACTGTACATAGTGCAGACCGCAAATATATTAATAAGAACAATCGAGCACCGCTAGAGTATCACTCACAAGATGTGAATACAATATAGGCACTTACCAGGTACTTTGTTACCCCTCCTGGTTGGAATGGGAGTTGATCGCCTCCTGGAGTCCAGCGCCAAGGAACCTCCTTCCAGAATAATTGCCAACTGGTATTTCCTGGAATAAAAGCTTATAGTTTCAAGCCAGGGCTCTTGGAATTTATAAAGGATTTTAATAATAAAACAAAACAAAATAAAAGTTGGAACACACTCCAACGCGTTTCGTCTTTACAACATGAAAGACTTCATCAGGGATTCCAAGAGCTCTTATTAATATATCTGTGGTCTGCACTATGTACATGTAATTTATTTTGCAGGTACTGCTCCTGTCTTTTTATATGTTTATCCTGTCAGCACTGAGGGGACAGTGCTTTGTTCTGGAGAACACAGATATGTATTAAGCTATTATTAATGTAACGGGGGTGTTCACGTTTTTTTCTGCGTGTTATTAACAGTAGCCCAACGCATCTGCTCCTACAATACCCAGAATCATATTACTGTACAATACTGAGTGACCAGGATCTTGTCCTCTTCTTGGGTGGCTGTTGTGATGAGGCAATACATTTGTTGATTTTTTTTAAAATATAGACATATATTTTATATATTATATTATATTTTATATATATATATATATATTAAATGTGGGGATGCTCTTCTAGGCTTTTTTGCTCTAAGAGATTTGAGGCCAACTGTGAACCAAAAGAAATGTGTCTACATGTTTTGGGTGTGAGGGGGTTAAATGATGTTAGCCCTGGAAGAGTTTAAAATATGTAAACCCTATCATTATCTCAGATTTCACTTTACTTTGTATTTTCTTTCGCCAGTGACTGTGATTTAAAGAGAGCATTGAGTATAATAATGCAATGATTTATGTTGCATGGCAGGATTTATTGGATCTCTCTTGTTTGGCAAGTTATATTTAAACTAGTTAAAGGGATATTAAAGGACTAACCTTAAATAATTATGATGAGAAACTACCCTTTGTAGTATATAGGGGTTATTCAAAGAGAGTAGAACTTGCTGCCAAATTGCACTGAATGGCGAATTTCCCCGTACAGTACAATTTTGTGGCAATTTGGCTATCCAAAAAGCTGGCAATTTGCCAAATATTGGTGAATTGCCAGTAAAATACAGTGCAATGTGGTGGCAGTGAAATTCCCCATAGAGCAGTACTAGTTAATCTATTAAGAGAATGCCGAACATCCCTGAAAAGTTGGCGAAATGCCCAGATTTTCAGATGTTTCGTTCAACAGGTTTAAAAAGGCGAATCCCATAGGTTTCAATGCAATCCCGGTTTTTATTAACTTTTATTTATTATTATTATTCTTTATTTATAAAGCGCCAGCATATTCCGCAGCGCTTTTATTCAACCATTTATTCTTTTCATTTGCATCAAAAAGTTTTTCTTAATTAATTTTTTTGATTTTTTTGTAGGCATTTTTCTCAATTTTCTTGGAGAAATTTTTGATTCCGACTTTTTTTTAAAAGGTTTTTTTTTTAATTCTGTAGCAGATCGTTCTTTGTTATTCATAGGACCTTATATAATATTTCCATGCATTATTTTTTTAAAACACCCTTTAAAAGTCGCGTTTTGGGTTTTTTATTTATATTTAACCCTGTTCGGCGGCTGGTCAGCTTTTTTTGGCGACGATCGGCGGCTTGTTGTCTTTTTTCAGTGGCATTCAGAGGCTGATCTTGAGGTGTTCGGCAGTCTGTTCAGTGGGTCGTTGGCTTCGTACGGTGGTTTTTCAGATGGGTTCAGCGGATCTGTTTAGCACACTCCTGGGACCCTGCAGTGAATGCTGAATTCACCACAGGTATGGCAAATTCAACTCGCCAAGGTACGCCGAATGAAAGAGCACTCTTTAAATCTTTGACTAACCCCTTATGTGTACACTTTCCTAGGTTATAAAGGTTTAGGATGTGATGCCCACCATTTTTCATACAAGGGAAGCTTGTTCATAATGGAAGCTCCCCTTCTTTTACATGCTCTATCAGGCATGGTTACACAGAACCACACAGCATTGCCCACAAACAAGAGAGCCTTTATAATCTGCCAGAGCAGTATGGTTGGTGGCCTCCTACCTACTGACTGTGGACCTTTTTGTTATGGCTTGGAAAATTGTTTTGTTTGTTTATTTATTTATTTTTAATCCTGGCTTCACTTTTCCATGTCAGTGTCTCTGCCACAATATAATCGAACATGTTTAACCATGTATGCAATAGTTCTGCATAATACTTGAGATATGCATAAGTACAGTAATCAGTGAATTTTAGGCTTGCACTACAATTCGGCCTCAAGCAAAGTGTGTGGCTCAGTTGGTATAGAAGCTTAAGGTCTTAGATTGACAAGTGGTTTATGATTCGGTTCGAAAAGGGCCCTAGTTTGGGCAGATGCTTCTCTAGCTGCATAACCTGGAAGGATTTTGCTGTTTTTTAATAGGGATGTGTGTTACGTTTCGTACCGATTCGTTTTTTCTCACAAAATGGGCCGATTCGGTGCTTCAGATTCGTCCGATGTTCCAATCCGGACCGGCAACAAAATACACACCATCCGAAATATATTTCCCGATACGAAACAAAAAAATTCGTTATTTCGTATGGACATGAAATTTGTAAAATCGCAAGTCATTTTCGTTCTATTCGCTATTTCGGTTCCGTTTCGGTTAATTTCGGACAACGTATTTTCGTATAATTTCAAGTCCGTTTCGGTTCCGTTGCTGATTTCGTAATTTCATATCGTCCATCACTTTTTTCACTTGTTGCAATGAAAAATTCCCATTTTTATTAAATATATATTAAAGCATTTATTTTTTTCACTTACAGAAAGAAGTGTCTGCATTTATTTATTTGTTAGGATTATTTTTGCATTTTTTCGGGAATTTTTGGGTTAATATTTAGGGATCTTTCTAACTTATTTTAAATGTATAATGAGGTCTGTTTTTTTCTTTGCAGAACACATACAGCTGGATTATCTTCTCACAGTCTGTCCGTATGTGTTCTGTTCAGCAATGACTTTTGATACAATACATTTTGTCAGTATCAGTACCATGGATAGTAACAAGCCTGTCGTTATCCATGGTGCTGATATGAAGAAATAGATCGATAATATGTGTGTCTCCATCGGCGACTGTCCATGGTTCTGACTCAATATTTTAGAAATATTTAATAAACACTTAAAATCGTGGATTTGTTTTAACATTTATTCATAAGAAAAAAAGGATCTTTCATAAAAAACGATACGTCCAAAGGAACGAATAGGCAAGATTACCGTATCGACCGAAATATCGGAGCATCTGAAATACCATACGTCTAAAGTCAAAACGAAAATCCGAGGATGGACCCTTTGAAACGAAGAGAACAGGCAATCTGAAAGACCGAAATTCCCCGATTTCACGAAAAAAAAAATCGATACAAAACACCGAGCCGAAACTAAATGAGCCAAAATGAAAATGGGCCAAAATTTTTGAAAAACTGAACGTTCCGAAACGAAACAAAAAAAAAATGCATGCACATCCCTAGTTTTTAATAGGACATATCTTCCTTTTCTGGTGTTTCCAAGGTCTTTCACATTAGCTTAGCTTCTTGAACAGTCTTGAGGTTACTTTACACATACAGTATATAAAAGCCTAGAAGGGATATGTGGTATAGAGCTGCACAACAAAACACCTTAACTAGCACAAACAGGGATGTCAGATTATCACAAGAGAATTCATATTGTCAAGAGGTACCTGGGGTGTAAGTAGAATGGCCAAATATTCCAGGGAGGGAGATTTTGATACATTTGCATGTAATGTATAAATGTACTATTTTGACTTGCTGTAACTGAATTTAAGTCCATTGATGTACTACCATTAGCCACAGGCTTAATTCTGAACAAAATCGACTTTTGGAAAGAGCCAAGTTGCTGGGTTCCTGTTGCTGGCATAGTGATTGTTGTTAGACCTTGTCATTTCAAACACATTGCTGAGTGGGAGTTCGTTTAATGCAGAGAGAGAGAGGAAACAGTATGAAGAGAACTTACATAATTTCACAACAGGCTAATGTTCTGGCAGAAAGCTGGATAATCCCTAGTTTAAATAACTCCATATTGCACAGTTCTAAAAAAAACATCATTGCTCTATTGTCTTTTGCCTATTTATTCCATCCTTTTATAATTACACGTTCATATGTCCTGTGTCACGCACAATAAATCAATATTCCTATGTACCTCTTCGAGTATTTGGCCAGTTTTCCTGGGCACTGTGCAGTATATTCTATTCATGAGCATTCTCTGGTATGTATTTAGCAGTAGCTTTTGAGCAACATTGGAAGAAATTAATGCTTTTTCCCATTGGAGAAAGTACAGAATTGAAAAGGAATGGATATGGGTCTCAAGTCAAGGACCATTCCTTCAGAGTTCCCCTACAGGACAACTAATGTCCCTAAATTCCAATAGTTACATATATAAAGGCAGCTTCTGTTTTTGGATGCTGAAATGTTGTGATACGTTTAATAATAAAATGTACTTCATATTACTTATACATTCTGATATTTCATTTATGAGTGTTCTTCATTCCATGCAGTGGTTTAGAAACACAGTAATGAGGAAGTAATAGCAGAATCTTTCAACACAGCATGCATAGGAAGATTTTGCGATGGATCTTCATGGCTCTAATGATGTTTAGTCTGACTGATACCGTTTAGTTACCAATTACAGTATATATACAGTATATCATTATATTGTTTGTAGACATGCTGCTGACACTTGTGGCAATGGTGTGTGTGTGTTTGTGTGCACATATATGGGCTTATCATTAAAACAAGTAGCATTAAGAGATAACATGATCCCTACTTCAACCCAAGCTGCAATTCCAACGCATTAGTGGCTCCTTACTCTCTGCCGACGTCCCATATACTTTCTATAGGAGCCTTAAATAACGGATCAGCCATAGAATAATGAGGTATTTCCAGATGGCTCACTATTCTAGGATCAAGCCAATATTAAGAAATTAATTCCATTTCAGAGACCCTGATACTTTAAAATATCAATGTTAAAAAAGAATTTACGTACCTCTGCTCGCATAGTGCAGAGGACTGTGCACTCCACCACCTACACTGGCTGTATGCAGGAGAACTTTGGGAACACTGGGGGAATAAATACTTTAGGACCCTTGGCGAGACTCATTTTCTTGCGTTAACACAGGATTGTGCTTCTACCAGTCGCTGCAGTGATGCCGGTATTGATAAGGGAGTCCCTAACATTACCTTTTGAGAAACTAATTAAGCACCTTGGTCTTAATAGAACTGATAGCAGGGACCTGTTAAGGGTCATTTGCTTGCACTAATGCTTTCTTTTAGTGGCTCCCTATTACCAAATATGCTAATGACCATTCTGGCACCTAGGTTCACTGTTCTTGCAAATAACAGTAAAAATCACCGTAATTGCAAATACAGTAAACTTCTGCTACCCAAATAAATGAAATTGGACAACAGCAAATGTAGTTGATGCAAACAATGTAAAACGACTCAGAACAACGGTGGCACCATTATACATCTGTAAAAGTTTACATTGTTCCACCTTTGTTTGCCAAGCCAGTGAATCTACTTTGGCGAATTTAAAGTGGCAATCACAACTGACCTCTGATTGAAACAACACTGAAAACAACTGTAAAAACAAAGCTAGACAACTTTGACTAAAACACTTTTAAAAACAAAGATGTAATCTATGCTAGATAACTTCAGCAGAAACACTGATGGTTTTTTTTGCCTTCTTTTGGATCAACAGCAGTAGGTGATGTGGGAGAGGCTGAACCCGATGGACGCATGTCTTTTTTCAGCCTATGTAACTGATGGAAACCCCACTGGAAACTACACCAGAGAACTGGACTAAGCAACTAGACTTGTGGACCGTTTTTTTTTTCGGTTCGATTCGTTCGGTTCGGTTCGTTCGGATTTTTAAAATTTTCGTCTTGACTCGTTTCGGCCGATTTCTGTTTCGGTTCGGTTTGTTTCGGCTCGTTTTTCGTATCGACTTTTTTTCGGAATATCGGTCATTTTCGTGTTTTCGGGTCTGCTCGTTTTTTGTACGGACTTTTTGTTCGTGATTTCGGAAATTTTCTTTTTTTTTTGGAACGTCTGTTCTCCTCGTTTCAAAGTGTCTATTCATTTTGACGTAAACTAAAACTAATGGTTTATAATATAACTAGGTGTAAAGCCTGCCCAGAGGGCAGTCTATTGATAAGTGTGGTGCATTGTGCTTGGTTCTGTGCTCTGTGCCGTTTATTCTGTTGTGCTCGGCTCTGTGCCGTCTATGGTACTGTGCTCGGCTCTGTGCCGTCTATGGTACTGTGCTCGCTCTGTGGCGTTTTTAATTGTGCTCGGCTCTGTGGCGTTTTTATTGTGCTCGGCTCTGTGGCGTTTTTATTGTGCTCGGCTCTGTGGCGTTTATTCTGTTTTGCGTTTATACTGCCCCTGCTCATGGATATATGCCCCAACACGTGGATACTGCCCCAGCTCGTGGATACTGCCCCAGCACGTGGATACTGCCCCAGCTCGTGGATACTGCCCCAGCACGTGGATACTGCCCCAGCACGTGGATATTGCCCCAGCACGTGGATGGATACTGCCCCAGCACGTGATACTGCCCCAGCACGTGGATGGATACTGCCCCAGCACGTGGATATTGCCCCAGCTCGTGGATATTGCCCCAGCACGTGGATATTGCCCCAGCACGTGGATACTGCCCCAGCACGTGGATACTGCCCCAGCACGTGGATATTGCCCCAGCTCGTGGATATTGCCCCAGCACGTGGATATTGCCCCAGCTCGTGGATACTGCCCCAGCACGTGGATACTGCCGCAGCTCGTGGATATTGCCACAGCACGTGGATGGATACTGCCCCAGCACGTGGATACTGCCCCAGCACGTGGATACTGCCCCAGCTCGTGGATACTGCCCCAGCATGTGGATATTGCCCCAGCACGTGGATACTGCCCCAGCATGTGGATACTGCCCCAGCTTGTGGATATTGCCCCAGCACGTGGATACTGCCCCAGCACGTGGATATTGCCCCAGCTCGTGGATACTGCCCCAGCATGTGGATATTTCCCCAGCACGTGGATACTGCCCCAGCACGTGGATACTGCCCCAGCTTGTGGATATTGCCCCAGCACATGGATACTGCCCCAGCACGTGGATACTGCCCCAGCACGTGGATACTGCCCCAGCTCGTGGATACTGCCCCAGCACGTGGATACTGCCCCAGCACGTGGATACTGCCCCAGCTTGTGGATATTGCCCCAGCACGTGGATACTGCCCCAGCACGTGGATATTGCCCCAGCACGTGGATACTGCCCCAGCACGTGGATACTGCCCCAGCACGTGGATGGATACTGCCCCAGCACGTGGATATTGGCCCCCCAGCTCGTGGATATACTCACCTACATCGGCCCTCCAGCGATGGCGGTCCCGCTTCCAGCGTTCTCTCTCTCTCTCTCCGTTGGTCGCCGGGATGACGTCACGAAAGCCTTTGACCCCCGGGGTCAAAGGCTTTCGTGACGTCATACCGGCGACCAACGGAGAGAGAGAGAAGACGCTGGAAGCGGGACCGCCATCGCTGGAGGAGCTAAGGGCCGATGTAGGTGAGTATGTGTAGGCAACATCCCCCTACATTGGCCCGGAGCCTCAGCGGTGGCTGTCGCAGGCTGCTCGGCCGGCCTCCAGGCTTAGGCGAGCCCCCGGCTCGGCTGGGCCTGTAGGCCCAAGCCAAGCCGGGGCTCGCCTGAGCCTGGAGGCCGGCCGAGCAGCCTGCGACAGCCGGAGGACAGTCACCGCTGGAGCTCAGGGCTAATGTAGGTGAGTATGTGCTCTCCACACCCACCCTGCTTACTCGGCCGGTATCCAAGCTTAGGCGAGCCCCCGGCTTGGCGTGGGCCTAGAGGCCCAGCCGAGCCGGGGACTCGCCTGAGCCTGGAGGACGCCCGAGCATGCAACTCGACCGGCCTCCATGCTCAGGCGAGTCCCCGGCTCGGCAGGGCCTCTAGGCCCAAGCCAAGCCGGGGGCTCGCCTAAGCTTGGATACCGGCCGAGCAAGCAGGGTGTGTGTGTGTAGAGCACATACTCACCTACATCGGCCTCGAGTCCTCCACCGGTTCCACACATGCTCACCTACATCGGCCCTTAGCTCCTCCAGCGATGGCGGTCCCGCTTCCAGCGTCCTCTCTCTCTCCGTTGCTCGCCAGGATGACGTCATGAAAGCCTTTGACCCCCGGCCCTGAGCTCCAGCGGTGACCTCCTCCGGCCGAGCAGGCTGCTCGGCCGGCCTCTACGCTTAGGCGAGTCCCCGGCTCGGCTGGGCCTGTAGGCCCAAGCCAAGCCGGGGGCTCGCCTGAACCTGGAGGCCCGCCTAGCAGCCTGCTCGGCCGGAGGAGGTCACCGCTGGAGCTCAGGGCCGATTTGGTGGAGTATGTTTTGGGAATTTAGGCCCTGAGCTCCAGCGGTGACCTCCTCCGGCTGTCGCTGGCTGCTCGGCAGGACTCTAGGCTTAGGCGAGTCCCCGGCTCGGCTGGGCCTGTAGGCCCAAGCCAAGCCGGGGGCTCGCCTGAACCTGGAGGCCCGCCTAGCAGCCTGCTCGGCCGGAGGAGGTCACCGCTGGAGCTCAGGGCCGATTTGGTGGAGTATGTTTTGGGAATTTAGGCCCTGAGCTCAGCGGTGACCTCCTCCGGCTGTCGCTGGCTGCTCGGCGGGCCTCTAGGCTTAGGCGAGTCCCCGGCTCGGCTGGGCCTGTAGGCCCAAACCAAGCCGGGGCTCGCCTGAGCCTGGAGGCCCGCCTAGCAGCCTGCTCGGCCGGAGGAGGTCACCGCTGGAGCTCAGGGCCGATTTGGTGGAGTATGTTTTGGGAATTTAGGCCCTGAGCTTCAGCGGTGACCTCCTCCGGCTGTCGCTGGCTGCTGGCGGGACTCTAGGCTTAGGCGAGTCCCCGGCTCGGCTGGGCCTGCAGGCCCAAGCCAAGCCGGGGGCTCGCCTGAACCTGGAGGCCCGCCTAGCAGCCTGCTCGCCGGAGGAGGTCACCGCTGGAGCTCAGGGCCGATTATGGGGACTATGTTTTGGAAACTTTGGCCCCGATCCTCCAGCGGTGACCGTCCTCCGGCTGTCGCTGGCTGCTCGGCGGCCTCTAGGCTTAGGCGAGTCCCCGGCTCGGCTGGGCCTGTAGGCCCAAACCGAGCCGGGGGCTCGCCTGAGCCTGGAGGCTCGCCGGCAGCCGGAGGATGGTCACCGCTGGAGGATCGGGGCATCTGGCCGTGTAAACACACGGGTAGCTGCGCGCGGCTCGTGCCGTTTTTTTTTTTTTTTTTCACGCGGCCGGCACGCGCAGCTACCTGTGTGTTCTAACGGCCGCTTTCAAATGTCCGTCGCGCATGCGCAGACGGCTTTTGGCGACGGACAGTTTTTAGCTTATCCTTTTATAGTATAGATAATAGTACTTTATAATTATATAATTAATTTTGTGTTGGTTTGTTTTTCGGTTCCGATAGTTCTGCCGATACGATAATTCTGTCGATTGATTCTATCGTTTTTTTTTTATTAAATAAAGATCCTTTTTTTCTTATGAATATGCATTTCACAAATTTATTTAATCATATTAAAATGGTATGAAACCGATTTAAAAAACACAAAACTGACCCAACCCAAATGGTCTGACTTTAAAAATAAAAACCAGAACAAAAGGTTTTAAAACTTAAAAATAGTTGATCAAAATTAGCTGAAACGAAAAAAAACAACAAATAAAATGATTTAAAACAGACAAAAAAAATATTAACCCTTTCGCTGCTGAGGCATTTCACGGCTTCACGCCTGTGTGCTGTCTGGCATGCTGCTGAGCTAATTTTTAACGGTTTCGCTCATCATGTTTAAATGCGTTTTGAAGCCTTATTTTATTATATGACCCGGACATGTTATATATTCTTCTTTCCGGCTGACTCGGCAGATTCATAATATATCATTATTATATGAATATATGTATGCGTCATGTCCTGTCTGTATATTATAACAAAAATTGCAAAACATGCAATAAAATTTGAATTTTCAATAATTTACAAGATGTAAAGTGTTTTTTTTTCACATTTTAACATGCGAGCGTTTGCAGTTCTATTTTATATGAATTGCAATTGTTAAAAAATTAACACATTCATCTACATACATCAAATATCACAATTTTCACGAATACGTAAAATCACAAAAAAGAGCTATGGCAAAAATGCATGTATGAGTCCTGAAAACGCAAAGCTATACACATTGCATGAAAAAAGGACTAGATCATTCAACATATTTCTGTGCACATTAGCACATGCAAACACATTATTATTATACAGGATTTATATAGCGCCAACAGTTTGCGCAGCGCTTTACAATATAACATAACACTTATGTTTGGCTATGACACGCCGGATGTGCCTCAATTGCTCCTCCTCGCGCGTCTTAGGCTGGGGTCAGACCAGCGCACTTTTAACGTGCGTTCTGGCGCACATAATTACGGCCGCACTAGCAGCAGATGACGCGCAATGACGGCCAATATACGATGTACGGCCGCACAAAAGTCCGGCCGTGCAACGCAAGTGGAATTTGAACGCATTTTTCTGAGAACGCTGAACCGCTAGTACTGACGTACTGAGTGCACAGCTGCGGCATAGCGGCATGTTTGCGTGATTAGGAGATGTCAGACGCTGCTATTGTCCAGCCTACATAACGTCCAGACGCAAAAAGAGTTTTATTGACGATCCGTACAAAATCACGCCCGAAAATGAGCGTCGTCTGACCGTTTTTGCGCATTCCGTGAAAAAATACGTCAATGCGTTCGGACGCACTTTTTCACGTTCGCAGGGAAAAATGCTTTCGTCTGACCCTAGCCTTAAGGTCAGACCAGCGCTTCCTCAGCTGGTCGTTACTTCGGTCCTTATCAAACATTTCCAGGAGGGTGGTGCAAGGATACGGTCCTTGTGGATACTGTTCTTCCTGCCGTAAGGGCCCTTACGGCAGTCATAGTCACGCTTCTCGAAGATGCGAACCAGCTCCACCATCTCCTCAAATGCCATGTTGCTGGCCCACTCCTTCCTGGGTGTCTCTGGGGTGGAAGGGGATGACTTGTCCGAATAGGACTCTCTTTGAGTTTGAGCCATGATGGGATGTTTTTTTTTTTTTTGGTCTGTCCAAAAAATTCTCAAACTCTACAATGGCTCCGTAAAGTTTACAACAGGCCGTAATGGAGACGGACATACACGTGTATCCCATCATGGACATATCCCATCATGCGCGAACCGCGGACGTAAATGATCCGACTACAACAGAATTATCGAATAGACAGAAATATCGGATCATTGGAAATAACATATAGGCAGTCAGATTTGCTAACGGTCAGGATCAGGACGCTGGACGGCAACAGTGCTGTACAGCGTGCTGATGGTTAGAAAATTGTAATGTATACGTTTAACGGCCGCACGGACTTACTCTATCCAAACAAAGTTCAGATGTGAAACATCGGAACTTTGGATAGATTTCGACTATCCGAAAGTGGAAAAAAATAAAATAGTCGAAATCTATCCAAAGTCCCTATGAAAGGATAGAGTAAATTCTGGAGTTAACCCCCTAGTTGCCAGCCACCAATGGTGGAGATAGTGGGTTCCAATGAACCCCCTATCTCCCGATCCGTGCCGTGGCACCTACCTAGGGGTTAATGTTTGGTATTGTTGGATCGGCCAGAGCATAGCCTTTCCAACCATACCAAAAAATGACCATGTTAAAAGTTAATTAAAAATATTAAAAATGAAATAAAAAATATTAAATTAAAAAAAAAAATAGTGTTTGTTTTGCTAATGCAGCAATATTGTTTAGACATGTGCACAGCACAAAATTTCGTTTTGAACTAATGGATTAGTCCTAAAATGCAATTTATTTAGTTACTAAAGAAATTCGTTTTCAGTTCTTTAGTATGAAAACTAATTTCATTCATCCGAAAACCAATGGATACAATTACTATTGTAGCGGCTCCTCAGAGGGCTGAGATCGCTGCTTGTTACAGTATCTCTCACTCTCAGCACAATGTGGGCCATATTACATAGTTGGTGCTAACATAACCAGAGCTGTTGTAAACTTCCCAGAGCCATTATAGCCTATGGAGGTTTTCAGTTTACAACAGCTCTGGTTAAGTTAGCACCAACATTGTAATACTGCCCCGTGTCAGGCAAAGCTGTTACAGTAACTGACTGCTGCTCATCACAGCGCTCAGTTTCAGTAAAACGAGTAAATAATATTTTTATATATAAGAGGTTAGAACAAAATTATTTCCTTGTTTTACTGAAACTCTGAGCGCTGTTACAGTCAGTTACTGTAACAACTGAGCCTGATACATTGTACTGAGAGATAATGTAACAAGCTGCCGATCTCAGCGCTCACAGCCACTGGATTTAAAGGGCTGAAAAAAAAGGATCCTCTCTGTATAATGTTTAGAACATCCTCCTGCATTAATTAATACCCCTCTCTGTATAATGTATACAACATCCACCTGCATTAATACCCCTCTCTGTATAATATATAGAACATCCTCCTGAATTAATTAATGTCCCTCTCTGTATAGAACATCCTCAATTTATACCTTTCTCTGTATAATGTATATAACATCCTCCTGCATTAATGCCCCTCTCTGTATAATGTATAGAACATCCTCCTGCATTAATTAGTGCCCCTCTCTGTATAGAACATCCTACTGCATTGGGATGTGGAGGGTGCAGAACTTTGGATGTTGCGATGTTGCGCTCTTCATTGCTGGTCTCCTTCACTCATCAATGTAATATCACAAAAAGGACTGAAACTAAAATGTAGTGCATTTTATTTTAGTTTCTTTCGTTTTTTGTACTGAGCAGTTTCGTTTCTCTTGAGTCATACTAAAACTAAATTATCCCAAATTTCTGACTAAATCGTTTTAGTACTAAAACGAATGCACATGTCTAATATTGTTCCCATTTCAATTTTAATGTGAGCAATGATGCTGCACTAATGATTTTTGTATGGGTTGCGTTTGTTAAAAATTGTGTAATTTTAACCCAAAAAAAATGTATGTAAAAAGTCCCCATCTCTAATTTTTTTAACAAGTGCAACTCATAGAAAATATATTTATAACCGTAAACGATTGCATGTTAAAATGTGAAAAAAAACCTCTTTACAAACACCTTGTGAATTATTTAAAATTCAAATTTTATTGCATATTAAGTTTATTATATACTACAGGATACATATACATATAACACAGACGTATACATATAAATTATACCGCAGAGAGGTGCTTCCCCGCAGTGTGCGTATTCATATGCTGCATTAATTATACCGCGCAGAGAAGCGCTTCCCCGCAGTGTGCGGATTCATATGCTGCATTCTTTTTATTTATTTATTTTCGTTGTAAATCATTTTATTTTTCGTTTCTGATAATTTTGTAACTTTGTTCAGCTTTTTTTCCATTTTAAAACCTTTTATTCTGGTTTTTATTTTTAAAGTCAGACCATTTGGGTCAGTTTTGAGTTTTTTAAAATCGTTTTGTTCATTTTTGTCCCTTTCATACCATTTTAATATGATTAAATAAAGTTGTGCAATGCATATTCATAAGAAAAAAAAGGATATTTATTTAAAAAAAGAAAACGACAGAATGGGCAGAATTACCGTATCGACAGAATTATCGTATCGTATCGACAGAATTATCGGATCATTGGAAATGGAAATTATACAAAATTTACAGAATCAGCGATATAACCGATAAATAATACGATGTCCAAAATTACTGAAATGGAAACGAAATCCCGAATGGAACCGAAATCACGAATAGAGCGAAAATAAATTTAGATTTGACACATTTCAAGTCCATTCGAAAATTCCCAAGATTTTTTAGTTTCGGCTCGGAAAACTTTTCGGATCTGCCGTTTTCGGATCCGATCCAATTGGGAAAATCTGCGGAATCCGAAGACACGAATCGGGACATTTCGTGAAAATTTCGAAACCCGAAACGCACATCCCTATAAACAACTTCTGCAGAAATTATGGTGAAATGATCGGTTAAAAGCATAGTAAGTTATGGTGGCAGTTCTCTACACAAGGATTTCACTGCATTTTCTTCGTATTTGATCCAGCGCAGTTCTCCAAATTTTATCCAAAGTGAAACCACCGTTCCAAATTTTTTTTGCCAAGCTAGCTTTGGTAACGATTTATGCTATGGCCTGTCTTTCACACAGTGTTCTACACAAAGAAAAAATAGGTGGTAACCCTTAGGAATGCCTTGATGTTTGGTAGTTTCATTCGTCAGGTTTAATCAGGCGAATCCCATAGCTTTCAATGTTAAAAATATTTCTGTTTTTTATTCAATATCTATTAAACCATTTATTCTTTTAATCTGCAGCAAAATGTATCTTTATTTATTTATTTTTAAAGATTTTTTAAGCATTTTTTTTATTGTAACAAAGCATTTTTAAGCATTTTTTTCACGCAAATCTTTTTTCCGATTTTTTGTTTTTAATAGCAGTTTTTCTTTTTTCTGTAACAGACCTTTTTATTATTATTCATAGGACCTCATATGTTAATTCCAGACATTTTCGTCCAGTAGTTTTTCTGCAAACAGCATTTCAAATGGACGGTGCTGTGTTTCGTGGATCGGCTTTTGCGGCGGCTTTTGTGTTCGGCTTGTTTGCAGGGGCATATCGAATCAGTAAGATCCAATGAGCCGCCGGAATCCGACAAAATTATCGGAATTTAAAAACAACAAGACCGAACGCGTTTCACCCGGGTGTGTCAACCTTTAGGCTTCCTCAGCGGTACTGATTAAAATCGGCTCTCTGGCCTACTTATATTCACTAAAAGTAAATTGGTCCGCCAATCAGGGAAAGTCTGATTGGCTGAATGGCGTGAAAAAAAACAGTCTGCACACTGATTTGCATGCGCAACGTTACTGCGCGTGTATCACACTTCGTTTTGCGCGTCGTTTTTACGAACGTTATTTTTTGACGGATGAGAAAATGCGTTTGGATCAGAATATCACGTTAATTTTCGCGCGATAACGCTGGACGATGCGCGCAAAAAAATTTGCATTGCGCGAACGCAATTGCGCGAAGAATGTAATGGGGCCCATGATGTATTAAAAACTCAAGACATGCCTAAAACCAATACAAAAATATCACAAAGGCGCAAATACGTGCATAAACATAAATGTTTTACCAAATGTGAACTCCTTGATACAGTTAGGAGTTCACACAAGCGTTTCCACTTTATTTAAGTTTTCTGAAATAGAACACAGATGGATCCACCATAGTGTAGTATTGTATTAAAACATAAATCATTTATTAAAAGACAAAAACAAACTCACAATATTAAAAGCACATAACAAAATGTGCATATACTCATGTGCCGCAGTGGCTCAGACCTCCCGATATCTGCCGGTAAAGTTCCTCCAGTCAGACTCCAGTCCTCCAATGCACTGCTAAACCTGCCAAAATTTTCAAGTTCAACGTGTTTCGTGAGTAGATTGTTCTCACTTCCTCAGGAGCTCAAATGGATCAACTCAAAGTCTAGATTAAGACCCCTCGGTTGGAGGGTGTCTAAATTGAAAACCCATTTAATTTTTTCTCCAAATTTTTTATTCAAATCTTCCCCTCTCCATTTTTTTCATACCAATTGGATCCCTAAAAAAGTAGAACCTATTATGGCAATTTTTAAAATGACTCGGAACTGAGTGGTGTTCTACCCCCTTATTGATATTATAAATATGCTCCCTAATACGGACACTTAAAGAGCGTGTAGTGTGGCCTATATAATGAAGCCCGCAGGGGCAGGTGAATCTATAGACAATATTCTTGGATTTGTAAGTAATAACCCATTTTATTTTAATTTATCTCCCATCCCCTTCTCTCTTTTTAAAACTAGGGAAAAAAAGCCTTTGTTAGACTGAGGGATTTACATGTAGGGCATCCCCCACATCTATAAAAACCATGGGGCAAATTAAACCAATGGGGCACTCTAGATGGTTTATCATGACTAGATACTAGAAAATATTTTTTTTAGATTCTTAGCCCCTCTATTTTTCATAACGGGGTCATTACCCAAAAATCTCCTAAAATGGGATCTTGTTTCAAAATGTGCCAGTGTCGTTTCACAATCTTTCTAATCTGCCTCGCTTGGGCACTATAATTAAAAATTAAAGATATTTCCCTATTATCTTCATTCTTCTCCCTAATGTAAGAAGTTGATTTCTCGTCATTTGGCTAGTTTCCAATATAGTCCTATCTAAAGATTCCTCATTATATCCCTTCTCCAGAAAGTCTCGCTTAAGTTTCTCTGTCTGTACTGTAGAGCTAAGTATAGTGGTTATCCATGCTCTGGCCCTTCCAATGATTTCAAACGTTAACCCCTAGCTGCCACGAATTAGGAGATAGTGGGTTCATTGAAACCCCCTATCTCCACCATAGGTGGCAGCTAGTGGTTAACTCCTGAACTGACGTCATCGCGCTACGAGCGATGACGCCAGTCAGCAGGGGGAGATCCTGGAAGCTTGGCCGACATCCAAGATGTCGGCCAGCTCCGGGAGGGGACCGCGATCCGGCGCCTGTTGCCACCGAATCGCGATCCAGCCCCCAAGGGGTTAAAGGCAGCCACTGCTTGGAAGGACAGGCTGTGCCCTTCCAAGCGGTGCCTGCCTTTTTGCTGAGTCCCGTACGGATGGTGAGGGAGAGAGGTCCAAAGGACCTCCCCTTCAAGCACCATCCCAACACTGGTGGGGGGGGTGTGCCTGGAATAGACGTCATTCCTGCCCGCCGGGGCCCCGGAGCCTGGGCTGACATCCAAGATGTAAGCCCACACCAGGGGGCCGCAGCAATCGGCCGGAATACCGGCAGATCGCGGCTTCAATAGTGTCTGCAGCCAAGTGTCGATGTGGCTGGACGCGCTGATTGCGTCCTCTGCATCGAAGTGGTTAACCTAGAATTTTCATTACTTCTGCCAGTTGTCCTGAGTTTCACATTTAGTGAATAGACCTGTATACAGTTGTGTTCAAAATTATTCAACCCCCAATGCTGTAAAGGGTTTTAGGGAATTTAGTGTACATTTGTAATTGTATTCAGAATGAAATCCTACAAGGACTTTTTAAAGAACCATATGCAACTAAAATGACATCAATTGGTTTTGTAATACAGTAGTAAATGTTTCTTTTGTGAATTCTTCATTGACACAATTATTCAACCCCTTCAAGACTACCACTCTGAAGAACAGAGATTCATTCAATTGTTTTCAATCAGGTATTGAAAACACCTATGGATGTCACGGAGCAGCAATAAAACATAATAAGCACCAATTAGGCCGCTTTAAAATGACTGTGATACTCAGTTCCTTCTAGACATTTACTGGTGTGGTTACAAACATGGTGAAGTCAAGAGAATGGTCCAGGAAGACAAGAGAAGAGGTGATTACTCTTCACAGGAAGGCCAATGGCTATAAGAAGATTGCAAAGATGTTAAACATACCAAGAGAGACCATAGGAAGCATCATTCGCAAATTCAAGGCAAAGGGCACTGTTGAAACGCTACCTGGTCGTGGCAGAAAGAAGATGCTGACTTTGACTGCTGTGCGCTACCTGAAGCGTAGAGTGGAGAAAAGTCCCCATGTGACTGCTGAGGAACTGAGAAAAGATTTGTCAGATGTGGGTACTGAAGTCTCAGCTCAGACAATACGGCGCACACTGCGTAATGAAGGCCTCCATGCCAGAACTCCCAGGCGCACCCCCTTGCTGTCTCCAAAGAATAAGAAGAGTCGACTGCAGTATGCCAAAAGTCATGTGGACAAACCACAGAAGTTTTGGGATAGTGTTCTGTGGACTGATGAAACAAAATTAGAACTGTTTGGGCCCATGGATCAACGCTATGTTTGGAGGAGGAAGAACAAGGCCTATGAAGAAAAGAACACCTTGCCTACTGTGAAGCATGGCGGGGGGTCAATCATGCTTTGGGGCTGTTTTGCTTCTGCAGGTACAGGGAAGCTTCAGCGTGTGCAAGGTACCATGAATTCTCTTCAGTACCAGGAGATATTGGATGACAATGTGATGCAGTCCGTCACAAACCTGAGGCTTGGGAGACGTTGGACCTTTCAACAGGACAATGATCCCAAGCATACCTCCAAGTCTACTAGAGCATGGTTGCAGATTAAAGGCTGGAACATTTTGGAGTGGCCATCGCAGTCACCTGACTTAAATCCGATTGAGAACCTCTGGTGGGACTTAAAGAAAGCAGTTGCAGTGCGCAAGCCTAATAATGTTATATTTGTCTGACCTACATGTGCCTCTTTGATTTAATTGTAAGCAAGATGACTGAATGATCAAAATCAATGTCAAACTGGCCAAAACACTAAATTTCAGTGGGGGTTGAATAATTTTGAACACAACTATATTTCAAGATAAATGGATGGACCTACATGACAGAATTGTAGTAGATATACAGGTCTATTCAAGGAAAGGTGAACCTCAGGAGAATGACTGGAGAAGTGAAAATTCCAGGTCAAAATAGCCAAACCATAAAAATTCTCTCATTTATCTTACTTTACAAATTGTCTATTTAGTCTAGATTGTTCTCTTCTCCTGACAGTTCTCCTGACTTTCACATTTCTCTGACTAACCCTGATATATCTAGCATTCTGGCATTGTTTCCTTTGAGGTTGGACTCTAACTAAATAAAAATTGAGTGGCAAAGAATAATCCTAAATAGATACATATATTTGCATTGAAAACCATAAGATGCCAAATAAAACTATTTTCCATGTTTCTTTAATGCATGAGTGACATTCTCCTTCAAAACTAATTTCTCATTTAAAACTCATTGTTGTAGTTGCTGCAAGTAGGAAGGAATTTTTAAATTACTGTCCTTTGTCACCCTTACAGCTTACCCTTCATTTCATGTAAATACATGTTACACATACAGGGTTATTCAGAGAGCGTGAAAAGCAGGAGAACGACTGGAGAATGACTGGAGAAGGAAAAATTCTAGGTCAAAATAGCCTAACCAGAAAAAGTCTCCCTTTCATCTCACTTTCCAAATCGGCTATTTTGACCTAGAATCTTTCATTCTCCAGTCATTCTCCTGCTTTTCACGCTCTCTGAATAACCCTGATAGTCGCACATACACATACACATATACATCACTACATACAGCACACATACCTATTATTAATCATATCTTGCCCCCTTTTGTATCCCTTGTGTCCCCTAACCCCATTTTTTCTGCCCTGTCTTTTTTTTCTGTCTGTGTAACGGATGGTATTGGTAGAGGAGATGGAGGGAGGAGGAGTGCTGGTGGGGAGGGAGGGATATATATATATATATATCTATGTGATGGACTAGAGGGGTAACATGGAGAGGAGTGGTGATAAGGAGAGGAGGCCTGAGAGGGAGAGGAGACATAGGTGTAGTGAGGACAAATGTGGCCATAGAGGTGTGAGGGAGGGTAGCAGAAGAAGGCCAGGCACAGCCAGAGAAGGGACAGCTGCTGGACGAGGGACACAGCAGCGAGACAAGGGCCCTGACAATCTCTGGAGCACAGGAGCCCTAGGGCTCCTCCAGAGGACGGATCCCAGAGAAGACGTACACCCTGGAGCAGAAGGATGTGCTGATAGAGACGTACATTCAGAAGGCACACTGGCTAGACAATCTCTCCCTGTCTGGGCACCTGCGACTACGCCTCTATGTTGTACTATATGTTGTACTGTGTCTTAAGTAGCATCACTCAGAGTCAAGATCTACAGTGGTAAATACACTTATTAGTAACGCATCCATGCCGGCATTTTAAAATTAGTCACAATAAAGGCTGAAGCTATTTCTAGGTAATAATGCGGGAACTTATGTCAGCGCAAATAGATAAATGATCTGTATAAATAAACATGCTAAAGGACTTGTCTCATTATTCATTATTCTAATGGGTGTTCAATGCCAGTTATACGTTCATATGTTCAAACCATTCTTGTATCTATGTCAAACCAATTAATATATCAGCAGGGGGTATACTCTGCAAACAGCTGACACATACATTTGATCAATATATGCAGTCCCAATTCGACGGTGGTTTGATGTTCTGGATTTTGCCATTTTCCAAAGTGCAATGTATGGTCATGTGGCCAATCAATCCAGTTTAAAGTCGAAATGCAATTTTGGTGCCACGATTGTGCTGTGCAAGCATCCTTCCTAAAGGCTGTTTTTGTCTTCCTCATAGGCATAGCTTAGCCTATAAGCGAGTGTGAATGATGCTTTTCCGTTTAAATCAGCATTTCATCAGCATGTCCCGGACCCCCCTTGCCAACATCCTCACATTCCTCAGGGTACAGTATTGTACATCAGCAGTGGGTATTGTTGTAGGCCTCCTGTGCATAAATAGGACATTTCACATATTTTTTTGTTTCACAATGATTTCCAGTTCTGCTGTATTTTTGAATTAAAAATGTAACGCATATCCACCTAGCAACCATCTACCAGGGATTCTCCTGTCCTGGAAATCAATCATCCCCGAGTAATTAGTCAGGATATATGAATCACGGGCACTCCCCGGAAACGCTGCAAACACATTCATGATGCGCATACTGGCATCACAAATCATCTGCACGTTTAATGAATGAAAGTGCTTGCGATTGATATAAACCGCAGGATCCTACAAGCAGAGGCATAGTAAGGTCATGAGGCGCCCGGGGGGCAAGTCCTCCTCTAGCACCCTCCACACAATGTTTTAGATGAAATAATGCACAGTCACATTCAAATTTGCTCACAATGTGGGAAATGAGAAGTTAAATTGTGACACCTCACTTGACATTGTAGGGAGTACAGATTTGTGATGCAGGGGGTCCAAAGGACCACACTTATCAGTGGATTAAAAGGGTTGTTCAGAGAGCACCAAAATTTCAATTCGCCACCAGCTGACGATCTGACGAAGTGGCCGAATTCAGTGTTCTCTGAATAGATTAAACATTACTTCTCTATGGGACAATTTCATTGCCACCGAATTGCGGCGATCCATACTGTTTTTCTGGCAATTTGCCAATATTTGAACTGACAGCTTCCTAGTAGACGAACTGTCACAAAATTGCACCGTTCGGGGAATTAATTCACCGTTTGGTGCAATTCGGTGGCAAGTTTAGCTCTTATTGAATAACCCTTTAGGTTTCTGATGAAACAAAATATAATAATGCATTGTTCCATCCCCTCCACTGCTATGGGAAATGAGAAGGTAGGGCAGCAATGAAGTAGTGCGACATTATTATTCACTTTATTATTGAAAAGTGAACAATACTGCTGCTTTTGGAGAAAACAAAATGAATTTTATTTAATTTTTTTACAAATCTTCTGGTTGTTTGTGAGATCCTTAGAAAGGCAAGGATCTGGCCTTTCCAATGACACCAAAATGGAACTTCTTTGTTACATGGAACAAGAGATACAGGGGTCCAAAGGATGCAAGATGTCAGTCCACTGTGGTTCAAACCCCAGATTGGCCCCAGATAGGCACCGAACTGGGGCAACATGTTGGTCCAACCCTGCTTGCGGCACCCCCAGGGCTGGCTCTAGTGTTTGCGGGCCAGGTGTGAGGTAAAATACGGGGCTGCGTTTTTTCATAGGAGGTGACTGAATGCGATGGGAATGGGGAGCTGAATCGCATGGGTGTCATAGAGATTGATGAATGTGCGTGACTGCAGTGAATGAGGAGTGAATTTGTAGTTGGGTGAGTGACGTAGGAGTGAGTGCGTTAACAGGAGGGGTTATTCACTAAGCCCTGAACTTCCCAGCGAATTGCACCACACAGTGAATTCCACCTAATGGTGCAATTTTGTGGCAGTTCGTCTATTCACTAAACAGTCAATTCACGAAATACTGGTGAATTGACAGTGAAATACGGTGCAGTTGGCAACAATTCCATGATCTTCAGCGGCAGCGAAATTGTCCTATAGAAAAGTAATGGTTAATCTATTCACAGATGAGCGAATCACAGAGCACCACAGCAATAAAACTCACAGTAAATGTGTGCTGTGTATGAGCGTATCACAGAATCCACAGCAATAAAACTCACTGTAATGTGCGGTGTGTATGAGTGTATCACAGAGCTCCACAGCAATAAAACTTACTGTAATGTGCAGTGTGTATGAGCATATCAGAGAGCGCCACAGCAATAAAACAAACAATAATATACTGTGTGTATGAGCGTATCACAGAGCTCCACAGCAATAAACCTCACTATAATGTGCAATGTGAACTAGAAGTCTCTTTTTTGCTTTCTCACCCTCCTCTCTCTGTGACCTCGCGCTCTCTCTCCTCTCTCTGTCACACATCTCTATGATCACTCTCTCTCTCTCTGTGACCCCGCTCTCTTTCATCCCCCTCTCTCTGTCTCCCTCCCCTGCTGAATGAGATCAGGGGTAGAGCGGCGAAGGGGGGGTGATCCCCAGGACCAGTCCTCTCTCTGCCTTTCCTTCCCTCCATGGGTATCATAGTCAGGCTCCAGTGCTTCTAGTTTCTGAACTAGCTTACTTTCACCCCCAGCATGCTGTGCTTGTCACTCTCCAGGCATGCTGTGCTTGTCACCAACCAGGCATGCTGTGCTTGTCACCCCCAGGCATGTTGTGCTTGTCACCCCAGGCATGCTGTACATTGCACCCCCAGGCATGCTGTGCCCTCATGCTACATGTAAATCAGATGTTTGCTTACTTGTCACTTTTCCTCTTGTTTTCCACTGCAGCTGGGGAATGGAGGTGGAGGCTTGGAGGAGGCAGGGTGTTATAAGGCTACAGCCCTCCCTGTACCACCTGCAGTGAGGCATCAGGAGCAGGGACTTCAGGATGAGAGGTTGATGGAGGCAACCTGACTCTCTGATTAGAGAGCTGCCTCTCCTTCCTCGTTCCTCCTGCCGGGACATGTGACTTCTTCTCCGGGGAGGGGCGGAGCCTGCACACTGGGCACATGTCAGCATGTGTTTCCATGGCTGAGCAGCTTCCAGTTTCGCTGTGACTCTGCTGCTGCTGTGTTAGAAGTGTGTGAGGGCGCCCCCTCCCTGAAAGGCACCCGGGGCAAGTGCCCCCCCTGCCCTCCCCTCGCTACACCGCTGCCTACAAGGGTGCATGGATCTCTATGTGGGTGCAATTGATTGACCGCAGAACATTGGGAAACCCTCCATTCTGATAACTCCTGCTTAATATTGCACCATCCCTCAGGGGTGGTAGGATATTCAATGTATTGTTGGCACTTTCCTTGCATAGCTGTGAGGATGCGGTGAAGCATTTTTGAAAACGTGCTCTGGCTAACACTGGCTAGCTCGGACAAGAGATTCTGGAACGTTCAACTGGCCAGAAAGTGCAGGTAGCAGAGCAACTTTGTCGTCCCTGGTACTGATTTCTGTGAGCCAGACCTGGACTCCAGTTCATTTTGTAAAGCTCTTGATACAGCCTGCATATCTGGCCATGGCTAAGCCTGTAAAGCAGGCGGCTCTCCACATCAGTCATGCCATCCAGTGTTAGGTGTGTTCTAGGGACATGAGGTGTCCATGGAATTCATTGCACCATATCAAATCCCTGCTGGCATTGAAGACAATTGCATCTGAGATAGTGGTGTAAAATTAGGAAAGCAAATGTTACAATTTTCACATGCCTGGTGACATCCATTGTGAGACTTAGCCCATGGGCTCTGCTGCATTCCTTTTTATAGGCTCAGGGTGTCAGGCCTCGGGCCACCGTCGCCGCAAGACGGGAAAAGCCTGTGCTGCCACAACATGAAAGATGCTGCCTAGGTGATTTCTAGTACTGCCCTGGTTGTTACAGCTCTCCTGCAGGCTCAGCATGTGTTCCTCCTTATTAGCCCTGTTCTGGCTATTTAATCCTGACACACCCCTTCCTCCAATGCTTCTGGATTGATGTTGTTTGCCAGTGTCCTACTTATGAGCAAGAAGGCTGTTTCCTGAACTCCAGTGTACCAGACCCCTTTGAATTGTTGAAACAGACTTGCCACTCTCAACCAGCCCTCGATCCTTGGTTTCCCCCTGGACTACGTTATTGGATTACTCTCTGGATTACTGCACCTTAATCACCTTCCAGGCAGTGTCCTGTCTCCAAGCCGTGTCCTGTCTCCCAGCCTGTCTACTGTACACTCCAGCGACCATCTGCATTTACCAGAAGTCCTACTAAGACTCAAAGACTCCAACATACCGTTGTGTATTCTGGTCAGCCTTTTTCCTGTGCTCCCTTCCTTGCCTGTCCACCTCCCTGTGTCAGCTCCTTTTCCTCCCTCTCCACTGCTTGTGTCTGGCTCCCTTCATTCCCAATCCCTCGTGTGGTATATCTGTCCAGTTCCTCAATAAACCTCTGGTTATTCATTGTACTCCAGTGTGTCACTGCATCCCTTGCTCATACCCTCACCAACCTGTGCCTGACACCAGGTTATCCAAGTTTAGTATTAACACCAGCTTTCAAGAGTTGTTAAAATTTGTTAATTCGCATCATGACATTAATTTGCACCAGCACTTTCGAATACCTCCTGTATCAAAATGGTAAAAACTGATTGCGATCCCCATATTAAGTATAGGAGGTGCAAAGTTCAGTAAGATCGCACAAGCTGCGAAGCGCTAACTGATTTCACCACAATCTAGCACAAACTATGAAATATCAATGCCAGACATTAAACATACTAATGCATGGGTCAATGCTTACATTGTGATATGCTGAGATAACATCAACTATGGAATAGGGTTCCTCATTTTTTCATTATGACACCAGTTTTTGGAATCTGCATTGTTAATTTTGCGACTAATTACTAAAAATACACATACGTAGATTATCTCACCATTTTTACTTATGATTCCTTTAATCATATTTACTTTATTTCACACATCGTTCATTTCTGCTTGCTTGAAAATAATGCAGACTTTGGTTAAAATTGTGCAAGGTAAGGGACACTACAAGGGCTAAATTACAATCCTCATGTTAAAATGGGGGCGATAGGGAGAAAAAACTGTGCCTGCAGTTTTCCCCCTACCACCCCCGTTTTAATAGGGGATTACAATGCAGGCCCAAAAAATGCTGCCTGCATTGGAAGCGGGCGCTAGACCCTGGGATGCTCGCGGCAGCACTGAGCGCAGCCGCAAGCATCCACTCGATGGAGTCCATAGGAGTCCATTGAGCCTTGCGAGATCCGGCCGGTCAGCGTAGTGATACGCGGGGGGAGACTGGGGGGACTTTTTCCCCCAGTCTTTCCCTGCTCCCGCTGGACGGAGGAGGCGGTTGGAGCCGCGGTCCTCGCCGCAGGACCGGAGGTGAGTTTGCGTTTCATTTTTAGTTTTTTGGGCTGGTGTTAACAGATTCTGCAGAAGCAGAATCCGTTAACATCAAATCCTGGCTTTGAGTAACTTTCTGCTAACCAGAGCCGGACGTTAATCAGCGTTTGGACTTTGTAATACTAACGCTGATTAACACTTTGCGCTCCCCATGTTAAGTATAGGGAGCGCAAAGTACAGTTACCTCGTGCTGAAAAGTGCAAGGTACCAAACGCAAACTGGTTATTTAACCCGTTTGCGTTTGGATTGTAATATGCGGTAGACACCGCAGCTAACATTAATGCTCACGCAGGTGAGCGCTAACATTAGCAACAAGATTGCAATGTGTCCCTAAGTGTCTACAACTCTTCATCTCAAAAATATTTTTGTAAAGGTTGAAAGATTCAATTAAAAAAATATATATTAAATTTATATTTGAATATTTTATCGGTTTCAGGCAATATGTATGAACAATTTTTATTTTATTCTACATTTAAGTGTTAAATCTGTCATCGTTCAAATAAATATAATGCTAATATGTTTTTGAAAAAATTGACTTGGTAATGAAGGAGATAGTACAGTTTAGTTTTTGCCTGCTGTGCAAAACCATTAGGGAGCTTATTCTTTAATTTCCAGATTGTAATGAAAATAGGCAAACTGCAGACAAAATTATAGTAGCAGACTGAAAGTTAATATGCCCTAATTTGACCATGTAAAATATTGCATGACATTTGTAAATTAGTTCCATTGTAATACCTGCTTCTATCAGAATCAAAGAACCTGCTGAAAGCATTATAGGACGTAATTTTGTTATCAGCAAATATAATAATGATTACTGCCATTACCATCCTCATCATCGTTACCGTTATCAGTGTAATAACCTTGGCTATTTATTTATTTATTTTGCATTTCTATCATGCTTTATATCACACATATTTAAAACGTACTAGAAATAAGGATAGAAATACTGAAATCATATCAGATATTATAAGGAGTCTGTTTCAAACTTTCAAGAAAATGAAATTAGCCTCAAGTGGACTGTTATTTCATAGATGCAAACGAGCGAAGCAAGTGCCGTTACCTTTATTGATTTCAGTTTCATATTTTGGTTTATTTTCCCTAAAATAGTGTAACTGTTTTCTCTGAGAATTACAAACATCTTTCACTTTCTACTGACCTTCTCCAAACAGAAGTTTTATTGTATTGTACAGACAATTACGGTGGACAAGAGGCACTGATTGCCCATAACTGTTAGGGGTTTTCTACTAATAATTAAGTGAAAACCAGAAATGTATTTAATGATCATTTCATTTTTGTACTTTAGAAAGAAGCACTTGAGAGTTTACAGTTCTGTTTAATGCTGGAAATAAGAGTGAATAGTACAAGCTAAGAAAACGTGATACTTGTGTTAACTATTTTCTGTTTGAGTTTAGGATTTCGATTACACAGACACAATGCATGCATTATCTGCTTAGTAAAAGCTGCACTGTCTATGATTTTTAAAGTTTTAAATTTGCATTTATACATTTTGCACCTGCAGGTTTGTTCCAAAAGGCAATCATACAGAGTGGAACAGCCCTATCCAGCTGGGCAGTGAACTATCAGCCTGCCAAGTATACTAGGATATTGGCAGATAAAGTAGGTTGCGACATGTTGGACACTATTGACTTGGTTGAATGCCTTCGAGAGAAGAACTACAAAGAACTCATTCAACAGTCCATCACACCAGCTACGTACCACATTGCCTTTGGACCAGTTATAGACGGTGATGTCATTCCAGATGACCCTCAAATTCTCATGGAACAAGGGGAGTTCCTTAATTATGATATTATGCTTGGAATGAATCAAGGGGAAGGCTTTAAATTTGTGGATGGGATTGTAGATAATGAAGATGGTGTCTCTACAAGTGACTTTGACTTTTCAGTTTCCAACTTTGTAGACAATTTGTATGGATACCCGGAGGGAAAAGATACACTTAGAGAAACAATTAAGTTTATGTATACGGACTGGGCTGACAAGGAAAATCCAGAAACAAGAAGGAAGACTTTAGTTGCACTTTTCACAGATCACCAGTGGGTGGCTCCTGCTGTTGCAACAGCTGATTTACATGCTCGGTATGGATCTCCAACATATTTCTATGCATTTTACCACCATTGCCAAAGTGAAATGAAACCAACTTGGGCTGATTCTGCACATGGTGATGAAGTTCCTTATGTATTTGGAATTCCCATGATTGGACCCACTGAACTCTTTAACTGTAATTTCTCAAAGAATGACGTCATGCTCAGCGCAGTTGTTATGACGTATTGGACTAACTTTGCGAAAACAGGGTATGTCCTATTTAATTTCATTTTACTATATCATGAGTCTATATGTATTAGCTATAGAGCATTATTTTTTTAATATTCTGGATTTTAGTTAGTGTGCAGTTGTATGAATTCTGCACGTATTGTATTTGTATTTTGAATTAGGTGTAACCAAGATTCTACACTGTCTTTTTAACACTTCGAATGATATTGGTGTTTGCATAAAATATAGTGCATGCAACTTTTTTGTTATTTAAAAATAGCTGTACTATATTTCTATAATATTTCAGAATTATATGGGCTTGATATCACAATTAACCAATAATGACTTTAAAAGTAAATGTAAAATATAGATATAGATTTTTTCATTACAAACAATTTTGTAAGATGGCAGCATATTCTGCAGTATTAAAATTATAATAAAGGGTCTATTCACAAAACACCGAACTTGTCACCGAATTGCATCGAACGGTGAATTTCACCATTGGTTGCAATTTTGGTGCAGTTCATCTATTCACTAAGCTGCCAATTCGCCAAATACAGGTGATTTGACGGTGAAATACGGTGCAGTTTGCTGTGGTTCGGCGGTCTTCGACATCAGCAAAATTGTCCATAGAAAATAAATGGTTCATCTATTCACAGAATGCTCCACTCCACTGAAGTGTCAACGAAATGCCCTGATTTTCGGTGGTTCAGTTTGACAGGTTTATAGAGGCGAACCCCATAGGATTCAATGTAAAAACATAACTTTTTAAAAAAAAAAATTAAAAGACCGTTTATCTTTTTAATTTCCAACAAAAAGCCTTTTTATTTTTTTATTTTTCAAAAATCCTTTTTTGTATGTTTTTTGATTCCCAATTTTTTAAACAGCTTTTTTTTGTATTCTGTAACAGACCTTTTAATTATTACCTTTTAATCATTTTAAGTATTTAATTATGTTATTGGTTTGAAAACTTATTAAGAGAAAAGGAGAGTATGTTTTTTTTTTTTTGAATTTTTGTGGAATTTGCGAAGGCCACTCTTCAGTGACATTCTCCAACTTTTTCGTGCAAATTCTGCGACTCCATCTTCGGTGCACTATGGCGACCAGTTAATTTATCGAAATGGAATTGCCGAAGTGCACCGAAGTGAAAAGGACCTAAATTCAATGAAATTTCAGTGCTTAGTGAATAGACCCTTAAATATTCTACAAAAAAATTGCTTATATATATGTTATTAAAATGAAAATATATCAGTGTGTCACCTTCTTATCAAACTAATATTGAATGGCCTACAGTATGTACGAAAAAGGACATTATGAATACGTTCTGATTCGAGATGCAGTGCTGTAGGATGAAGTAATTTAATGTTTGATAAACAACATGTATTGTTTGACATTAACACTGGTCAAGGTTTCACAATGATGAGTCATAGAATGAATAAGTAAGCTACAAGAAATATATTGCTAATACAGTCATAGTTTAACCATGCAGGCAATTTTTTATGTAAAATTAATCCTGTACAGTATATTCTTTTGGGTGTCAAATAGACATTCAAATTATCCTAAAAAGAGTCATAGAATTAAAATTAAATGTAATATCGCAGTATAAACACTAGATGGTGATGTGGTACACTAAACTGCACTTTAGACAGTAATGAAAACCTTCACTGTTACATTTTTTTTCCATTTATGTAAATTAAGTGTAGTACTATGTGCCAACTGAGAACAAAAAGTGCAGGGTACAAAGAAACTGTATTTTTAGTAATTCAAATTATATTTATGTAAACTTTATTCTGCAAATTAAGCTATATATAACATAAAATCAGCAAAAGTGTAACATTTAAATAATGCTTGACAGGCATTCAACTGTGCAGAGACCACATATTGGTTAATGTGCTTATGTGCCAAAATGAGGGTATAATTTTTTTTTCTCTAGCTGTTCATACAGAGTGCCTAAGAAACATAAGAACAGGAAATGTGACACAGTATTTAGAGGATTATTAAATCTGCAGAAAATCATTTGAAGGCATGATTATTTCTGGGCCTGAAGACAAAGCTGTTTGCTATTCATGTCTCAGTGTTCCTTCAATATGTAGTGCATGTTTTAGACAGTAAAATTCCATGAAATAACAGAAAGCTCAATAAGGAAGTGAAGCAAATTAGAGAAGGTCCAAGAAAGATTGCAAACGGGGTATATATAAGAAGGGTCAAAATTAGAAGATATTGCCCCTTTTATAT
Organism: Leptobrachium leishanense; assembly: GCA_009667805.1. Taxonomy (NCBI): domain Eukaryota; kingdom Metazoa; phylum Chordata; class Amphibia; order Anura; family Megophryidae; genus Leptobrachium; species Leptobrachium leishanense. The sequence continues at coordinate 108,069,329 of CM019064.1, read as the reverse complement.
GTATTGATAATTGCTTAAATATCTCAATATATTATGCTTGTATATCAAAAAAACTACTCCTCATTCGGAGTCTAAATCAACATTTTTCCCCCCTCACTATAACTTTGGGCAGCTAAGCCGCTTACCAATGAAGCAAAACAAAGTAAAGTGTAGTTCCCTTAGTAGCTTCAGGGTTCTGTCTTCTTCTCTGCGGCACCCAGCACAGAGACTGCTCTCTCAGAGGGAAACACATTATCTATAAAGGCAGGGCATATTTAATCAGCAGCCAGCTGAGAAATAACCCTAGAGGGGAAAAGGGATTTCTCCATCTGCCTGCTGACAAAATGGTGATCTTTAACCATGCCCCTAATCACACTATCACAATATTTAAATATATAAATATTTATTTTTGAAATGGAAATATAGACCATTTTAATATTGTTGCTTGTTGTTAATAATGAAGATGCCATGAAGATGACCATCAAGTAAACCCATTATGTTTTTATTCTGGATCAATGTATAGGAATTTTGTTTACTACAAATAAAATTCAGTTGCAATTGGGCTCCAGAAGGCACCCCCAAATGTTCAGCACCTTGGATTTGTCACCCGAGGTGCTGAAGGTGTTTCAACTGCTTGGGGATCTGTTTTTCTTCTACAAGAAGACTGATTTCCAGCTGTATTATATATCCAAAGAAATAGAAAGGTTCAGCACACCTAGGAGTGAACACAAGGAACAGATGTGGATATACCGTGTTTATAGCGCTGGACCTGCGAAGGATGGACTTTTCTTTGAAATATTGAGATGGAATATGTATGGGATATGACACCTGTGCGAGATACTGCTGCTATTGTCTTGTGGAAAAGATTTTATTTTGATTTTTTTAAATCAAGATCCTACCTTGCCAACTGATAAAAATCCCTGTAGTATACTGATACTTGGTGTTACTGTAGTTTCTGTATGCAGAGATTACATCCACATTGACAGATTAGTTTTATATTTTTGTTGGTATTGTTCAGACACTGCAGTGCTAGTGATATCACTATGGTTACGTCAAACACATATAAGTAGAGTATGTGACCACTTGTATTTATCTGTATTAATCACAATTACTGCAAATGAAGAGTAGGATATTTCTGCCTCTATGTTAACAATGTAGGCCCTGTTTGAAATTGTGCAAGGCAAAGGACACAGTGCCCCTACATTATTTCTGTAACAGATGAAAAAATTAGAAAGGTACATTATTTAAACAGGTATCTATCTAAAACTGCAATAGGTACAGAGAATTACTTTATTTTATCAAGCTTTCAAGACTTTTGCCGTACACCTTGGCTAGATTCCATGCTAGGTGTAAACTTAACTACAACTGTTGGCAACGTACCTAATCTATTGAAGCCTATTGTCACAATTAGCCCACTACTTATCTATGATTCCTGGCGTTTTCCCTTCCAAGTGCTTGTTTTGACATTCTAATACCCCCAAACTGACAACAACCCGGCTCCGTCATCATTCTGTGTTAACGCGGGGATATCACTGTGTGTTGATCCTTCATTAATTCTGACTATAAAACTTTTATAACATGATGCCGAGGCATTAATGTAATGACTCATTACTACAACCTTTCATTAATCCGTATGCACACATTCTGGCTCACACTGATGATGCCAACCAATGATTGCCAGTTTACACCTACAATGGCATCCAGTTTACGCTTGGTCATTGCTCTATTATGCTTCCTCTTGGATGCTCTAACGCACTCCTGTATTATCTGATTTAATATTAACGACTTGGCTTGTGTTCTGAATTCTCCTGACTTCTGGTTGCACTACTCTGGTGCCCTCTGACCTCGGATAAAACCAAAACCGTAAAAGTGCAACAAGTAACAAAACATATGTAAAGAAATTAATTAAAAATACAAAAGAAGTGCCTAGTAGAGAGACTAACTCTCAAATGATTCACTACTAAGGAGTTACACTAAATTATTTATGTGTATAATTTATGTGCAACTCCGTTTTACTACAAATTAAATAAATAACAAAAATAAAGTATTTTGAGTATAATTTCAAAGAAAATGGGCCAACACCCCAATAAACACTGCAAGGTTTTTGGACTCTTACAGACATGGATGCAACCTGTGAAAATGAATACTCTTTCTCATCTCTCCCCTTCCTTAGTATAGTGAGCATGGTCGTTATAAGGACCAGTGTTATGGTCTACTCATGTTTGTCTTTTTTTGTTCTTTTTTCTTAACTTTATGCTCATTCTCTGCTTGTTGGGTCAATTTTTCTTTGTTTTTCTTTGTATGATATCATTTCTAAGGTTAGCTGCTTTACGGACTAGTGTTGCTCTTGGCTTAAATGCTAGTTTTAATGGTAGGTGTGTCTAGGGCTCTGCTTTAACCATTACATCTATGGAGTTAGTAGGTTAACAACAGCTTTTGGTAAAGTTTACACCTGACTTGGAATTCTAGGTCATGTTATTTAATGTTTATCTTTACCCAAAACTAAATAGTAAATAAAAATATGCCATTCTGTTTTACCCCTTCACTATAAAGGTAGAGTACACTCTATCTACAAAAGCACTTGCACGTGCCTTGATATTGAGTATACTTGATTTGGTATAATTCTAGGGCAATGTGACCATATCTCATTTATCGCAAATGGGCTCTGGAATATGCCCATAAAGTGTTAGAAGCTTGGGCAAGACAGCCGAGGTCCTAAAATAGCTTGAACAGCTTGAGTTCTGTTTTTTTCTTCATGAAAATAAATATGCAACCCTAGCTGTATTATAGAGATGTAGTAGCTCTTTTTGGCCATCAGATGTCACAATCTGCCTGCCAAATCGTGCATACAGTTTGAAATCATACTTTAGAGATTTTCAGATACATTTTCACTGAATGGCTATTGCAAAGTTGTTTTTGGGAAATCCACTTGGTCCGGGCAGTGGTTTACATGTTTTAACCTGGTAGTGAAGGGGTTAAGATAAAAATAGGTAATTGCTGTAGATCATATGACAGTTTATAGAAACTCTCACACATGGATTAATAAACTTTCTGATAATCCTATTTTAGAAAACATAATGTTAATCACCTACCTATAGTGTTTTGGAGATTAACAAACATGCTACATATATTAAAATACATTACATTAACATACATTTAAATACATTAATACACAGCATCTGGGATTGTTGAACTAAAGCATAACAATGAAACAGCACATCATAACAAAATCATTTGCAATCCCACAGGTTATGATATATTCCGGTCAGATTATTTCCTTACATCCTTCTAACAGAAAAATTTCTCAAGAGAACCTAATACACTGTCAATCACGAATTAATCTTAGATGATACTTTAAAACTGGAACCTATTGCATGTACTTGTAAAACAATTCCAGTTTTGAGCTTTAAAATATGAATACGTGCAATGTTTTAATCAATGTATCATATCGAATGAATAGAGTAAAATGACATCACACTACATATCGTACCGGCTGGGTGGAGTAAAGGTAACATCACTGCTCTGCGTGGAGAGAGCCTGTGGAGACATGGGTTCGATCCCGACGAGCACCTCTCCAGCAAGTGTCCTTGGGTAAGACACCAAACGGTACATACTCGCCACACAGGACATACTTGAAAACAAGAGAAATCTCAATGTATCCCTCCTGGTAAAATCCTTTCTCCAAAAAATATTGTATAAACACTTTATTGTATATACACATTATACATATATTTAAATCAAAATTGAGGTGATGTAATAATAACAGTAGAAAATTCTAAAGAAGGATTTGAATCACGTTGTGGATCCTATACAACTCAACAACAAATAAAGACAATTTTGTTGAGTACATTCTCACAGGTCTATTGACTAACGGTGAAACTCAGGAGAATGACTGGAGAAGTGAAAATTCCAGGTCAAAATAGCCAAACCAGAGAAATTCTCCCATTTATCTCACTTTCCAAATTGGCTATTTGGTCTAGATTGTTCTCTTCTGTCAATTCTCCTGAAATTTTTATTGAATAGACCTGTTAATATTCTTATAGGAGTGGAACTCCTACAAAGCCAGATATCATTATATGTTCTCATTTAAGTGGATTTGTGGCTTACCTGTTGTATTTTTTTAAACTTTTTGAAGTAATCATAGAGAGTGGAGTTATTCCCTAAACCAGAGGTTAAAGATTGCCCACGTTTGCCTGTTACTTTGATCCTATTTACTGTATTTGTCAAAAAGAGTACAGTGGCAAGAAAAAGTATGTGAACCCTTTGGGATTACGTGGAGTTTTGCATGAAATGGTCATAAAATGTGCTCTGATTTTCATCTAAGTCACAACAATTTGAAAAACACAGTCTGCTTAAAATAATACAACACAAACATTATAGGTTTTTATGTGTTTATTGAACATAACATGTAAACATTCACTTCTGACTTCTACAAGAGCTAATTGGAGCCAGGAGTGAGCCAACCTTGAGTCCAATCAGTGTGATATTATTGGATGTGTTGCTGTAAGCTGTCCTGCCCTTTAAAAACACACACCTGTTTTGGGTTTACTGGTTTCAAGAAGCACTGCCTGATGTGAACCATGCCTCGCAGAAAAGAGCTCTCAGAAGACCTACGATCAAGAATTGTTGACTTGCATGAAGCTGGAAAGGGTTACAAAAGAATCTCCAAAAGCCTTGATGTTCATGTGTTCACGGTAAGACAGACTGTCTACAAATGGAGAAAGTTCAGCACTGTTGCTACTCTCCCTAGGTGTGGTCGTCCTGTAAAGATGACTGCAAGAGCACAGCGCAGAATGCTTAATGAGGTAAAGAAGAATCCTAGAGTGTCTGCTAAAGACTTACAGAAATTTCTGGCAAATGCTAACATTTTTGTTGTCACATCTACAATAAGGAAAACATTAAACAAGAATGGAGTACATGGGAGGACACCACGGAGGAAGCCATTGCTGTCCAAAAAGATTATTTGCAGCACGTTTGAAGTTTGCAAAAGAGCACCTGGATGTTCCACAGCACTACTGGCAAAATATTCTGTGGACAGATGAAACCGAAATTGAGTTGTTTGGAAAAAACACACAACACTATGTGTGGAGAAAAAAAGGCACAGCACACCAACATCAAAACCTCATCCCCACTGTAAAACATGGCGGAGGGAGTATCATGGTTTGGGGCTCCATTGCTGCCTCAGGGCCTGGATGGATTGTTGTCGTTTATGGAAAAATTAATTCCAGAGTTTATCAAGACATTTTGCAGGAAAACGTAAGACCATCTCTCCGCCAACTGATGAAGCTCCGCAGAGGATGGGTGATGCAACAGGACAATGACTCAAAGCATACAAGTAATTCAACAAAAGAATGGCTTCAACAAAACAAAATACGCCTTCTGGAGTGGCTCAGTCAGAATCCTGACCTCAACCCGATTGAAATGCTGTGGCATGACCTTAAGAGAGCGATTCACACCAGACATCCCAAGAATATTGCTACACTGAAACAGTTTTGTGAAGAGGAGTGGTCCAAAACTACTCTAGATCGTTGTGCAGGTCTGATCTGCAAATACAGGAAACGTTTGGTTGAGGTTATTGCTGCCAAAGGAGGGTCAACCAGTTATTAAGTCCAAAGGTTCACATACTTTTTCCACCCTGCACTGTGAATGTTTACATGTTATGTTCAATAAACACATGAAAACATATAATGTTTGTGTTGTATTATTTTAAGCAGACTGTGTTTTTCAAATTGTTGTGACTTAGATGAAGATCAGAGCACATTTTATGACCAATTCATGCAAAACTCCACGTTAATCCCAAAGGGTTCACATACTTTTTCTTGCCACTGTATGTCTGCCTGTATGTCAATAATGGAGACCCCGTTTGAATTTGTGCAAGATACAGGACACCATCTAGTGTGTAGAACTTTTGATGCTAACATGGGGCCATATTCCACAGTTGCTATAAGAAAACCACAGGAGACGTTGTACATAACATTTCCTGTAGTTATCTTATCACCAGGAATCGCTATTCCACTATTGCTGCAAGATGGGCTCGGGGCTTGAGTGGTGTGTTTCCCTACGCATCATTAATGTAAATTAACATATCCTATACTTAGTATAGGCTGGCTGTTGTAATGAAGCAGTAAAGGTAACTGAACGTTTTGTTACAGTGAGATTGGAGATCGGAGCTCCTTTTAGCTTCTTTAAATTAATACAGGGTGACAGGTGTGTGATCTCACAAGGAATTTTGTTTCTCCCAAGGGTGAATTCTAATATTATATTCAAATGTTCACGTATGTGGTTATATATGCCAATTTGTGTTTTTTGTTGTATTTCAATGCAAAACTGTCAGGGTAATTCAAAGAGATTCGAAAAGTCACCGCACGCTCGGTGACTTTTCGTTCTCTTCAATTCGGTTCCTTTTGCCGATCCCATTTCGATGACCCTGCGGTGTATTCAGTGAGCACCACAGGGTCCCCGAATTGCAGGGAAAAGCTGCCGCAAACCTGACGAAAACTAACCGCAAAACCCGGCTAATGCACGCCGAAAACCCTCAAAAACATCTGGATTAAAGTGCCGAAAACCACGGAAAAACCCGAGCAGGAGCCGATCGCAGCCTCTGGAAAAAGCCGACACCACAGAATAGGCAGTGAATAAATTAGAAAAGCAGTTTGCATGAATGTTTGAAAAGTGAAACGCTGTTTGCAAAGAAACTACTGAGCGAAAATGTCTGAAATTTACATATGAGGTCCAGGGAATGATAATAAAGAGGGCCGTTACAGAAAAAATAAGTAAACTTAAAAAAAATCAAAAAAAATCGGACTTTTAAAAAAAATAAAATCCAGAAAAATGCTTAAAATATCCTAACAAATCGATAAATAAAGAGACTCTTTACTGCAGAATTTTATAATGAACGGTTTATTAGATATTTAATTAAAATGGGAATATTTTTAACATTGAAGCCTATGTAATTCTCCTGAATAAACTTGCCGAATTAAACCACCGAATGGCAGGGCATTTCACTGCTGGTTTGTGTTCTCTGAATAGCCGAAGCAGTGCGTTTTCATGGGGATTTCACTGCCCTCGAACAGGCACCGAACAGGCACCGTATGTGCAGGCAATTCGCCAGGATTTGGCGAATTGCCTGCTCTCTGAATAGCCGAATTGCCAAGAAAGGTAACCGAACGCTGATTTTCAGCGTTCAGTTACCTTTCTCAAGCAATTCGGATCTCTTTGAATTACCCTGTGTGTATGCTCATTTCTGACATTGAAAGGGTTAATACGAATGATGGTGAAACAGAATGTTCTTTTCCTGTTTCACTAAAATCCCAAAGTAATTAATATATTGTTAATATAGCGAAACCAACAGCAAAGTCCTGACAAAAATATAAATACATATTGATCCACCGTGCTTTCATTATAGAAACGTATCAATAAATATTTTTATTTGAACATGAAAAATTAAATAATGTAGCCACTTACATATTGATCTCAATACAAGTAGGTATGAACAAACCTGCATTAATTCACAGAGAAAAAAATATTACATTATTCAGTTACTCATCCAGTTTCTTTTACAAAAGTCATGTAGTATTAAGCGATTTATGAATTACTAAAATCTAAAATATTTCAAGATTAGTTACAGGTTGCATTGGTCAACATGATCTAGAGAGGAAAAAATGGAATAAAAATTAAAGGTGTTATTCAGAGACAGCTGCTCTGGCCCCGAAATGGCACCGAACAGTGAAGCCGAATGGCTTTCGTGGCCATTCGGCTATTAACAGAGGAGCATGCAGTTCACCAAATTGAATGCGAATTGCCAGCAAATACGGTGCCTGTTCGATGGCAGTAAAATCTCCATAGAGAAGCAATGGTTAACCTATTCAGAGAACACCGAAAAGCAGTGACATGTCAGTGAAAAGCCCTGATGTTCAGTGGTTTCATTCCGCAGGTTTAATCAGGCGAATCCCATAGGCGTCAATGTTACAAATATTCCTGTTTTTATTCAATATCTATTAAACCGTGTATTCTTTTAATTTGCAGCAAAAAGTCTCTTTATTTATTTTTTTAAATATTTTTTATGTATTTTTTGGGATTTTTTCGAAAAAAAATTAAAAAATTTTTCAGTAACAGACTTTTTTTGTATTATTCATAGCACCTTATATGTTAATTCCAGACATTTTCATCCAGTAGTTTTTTGCAAACAGCTTTGCAAATTTGGTACCTTCAAACCTTATTTGTTGTTTTCTTTTTACCCATCCGGCGGTTTGTCGTCTTTTTTCTGTGGCTGGTCAGTGCTGTGATTAGGGGCTTGTTGGCTGCGTTAGGCAGGTTTGCTGCGGTGGCTGGCGGGTTGGCAGCGGCTGTCCCACGGGTTGGCAGTGGCGGTCGGCAGGTTTGTGGTGGCTGTCCAACGGGTTGGCGGCGTCGTTTTGATTCGTTCATCGGCCGATTCACCGCACTATGGGGACCCTACGGTGAATGCTGTATTCACCACAGGGTCAGCGAATCAGACTCGCCAGTGTGACGAATCAGAGAGCACCAAAATGTCACTGATATTTCAGTGCTCTCTGAATAACCCTGTAAATGAACAGAAAACTGTATAAATGTTGACATATATTATTATATATATATATTACATTTATTTACAAAAAAAGCCATTTCTACCCATATGCTAATAAAGCAGACAGACCCCATTTGAATTTGTACAATATAAGGGATACCATCTGGAGTTCAGAACCTTTTTCATCGAAATATTCCTGGAAAGCATAGACAAATATATCAAATAATTAATTTTAATCTGTATCTATCTTAGATTAGAATAATTTTAGCAAAATTTCTATTTTACCTTAAATTTAAGTGTAATCTAGGCATGTCATGTTTCAAAGCAATGTTAAACTATTTTATATCAACAAAAAGCACTTGGCAGTTGAATGGTCAATACCGTCTAAACATGCTTAAAGAATGCTTTTGAAATGCAGCTGTCAAAGGAAGTTGCAGTTGAATGTTATAAATTGAATTTTCAAAATTCCTAGCAGGGTTATTCAAAGAGAATCGATAAGCCCCCGCACGTTCGGTGACTTTTTGTTCTCTTCAATTCGGTATGATTCGGCGATCCCATTTCGGCGACCCTGTGGTGTATTCAGCAAGCAACACAGGGTCTCCGAATTGCAGGGAAAGGTCGCCACAAACCCACCGAAAACTCACCGCAAAAGAAGGGCGAATGCACACCGAAACCCACAAAAACATCTGGATTAACCCGCCGAAAACGCCGTAAAAACCTGAGCAGGCGATCACACGCAGCACAGCCACCGGAAAAAGCAGCGGTTTATTAGATGAACTGTTTATTAGATATTGAATTAAAACGGGAATATTTTTAACATTGAAGCCTATGGGATTCGCCTGAATAAATATGCCAAATTAAACCACCGAATTGCAGGGCATTTTGGGAACCTTTCACTGCTGGTTTTTGTTCTCTGAATATCCGAAGCATTGCTTCTCTATGGGGATTTCACTGCCTTTGAACAGATTTGACGAATTGCCTGCTCTCTGTATAGCCGAATGGCCAAGAAAGGTAACCGAACGCAGATTTTCAGCGTTCGGTTCCCTTTCGGCAGCCATTCGAATCTCTTTGAATAACCCTGAAAATGTATTAAAATGTTGTTACACAATACATTTAATATATGCTGATTATTTTAAATATGCAAAGATTCTTACAGAAATGTACACAATGTGCTTAAGAAAAAAAATCACTCTTATTTATGTCTATGTACAGTGCATTCAGAAACTATTTAGACCCTTTCATTTTTTTTCAAATATTATGCCTTATGCTGAATCTAGAAATTATTTTACTTTCACATCAGTCTACAAACAATACCCCTTAAGGACAAAGCAAAAAAAACAGTTTTTTGACGCTGCTGCAAATTTCTTAACAAGAATAATCTGAACTATCCAATGGACCTGATTATTCAGACCTTAACGCAGTATGTTGTCAAAGCACTTTTGCCAGCAATCACAGCCTCAAGTCTTGTTAAGTACAGTGCCGTCAGCTTTGCACAACTGGATTTAGACAGTTTCTGCCATTCACCTCCTCACAGATCCTCTGAAGCTGTCAGATGGACAGGGGCCATGAGATGTCAGCCATTTTCAGGTCACTCCAGAGATGTTTAATTGGGTTAAAGTTCAGATTCTGGCTAGGGCATCCTAGAACATTCACAGAGATGTTCCTAAGCCACTCTTGTGTTGTCTTGGCTATGTGCTTAGGATCATTGTCTAGTTAGGAGGTGAACATTCAGTCCAGTCTGAGGTCCTGGGTGCTCTGAGCCAATGTGCCTTTAATGTGATTCATTAAAGATATCTCTATACCTATGAATGTCCCACCTTCAGCTTTCCTGCAAACCTGACCAGTTTCCCAGTCCCTGGTGCATAAAACCTCCTCCAAACCATGATGTAAGCTCCAGCATGCTTCACTGTTGGAATAGTATTGTGCAGGTGAGGAGCCAGGTTTACAGCACACATGACACCTTTGTATTGAGGCCAAAAAGTTCAATCTTCCTTTCATTTATGAGAGAATGTTGTTTTTTGCAAACTGCAAGTGGAATTTAACGTGTCTTACAGTGAGGAGAGGCTACATAAAAGCAAGATAGGTGTAGTTTCTCCCATATCCACACATGAACTCTGAAGCTCAGCAAGAGTGACCATCTGGTTGCTTGGTTGCCTTGCCCTTCTCCTTAGCTGCTCAGTTTGGTTGGGGCGGCCAGCTCTTGGAAGTGTCGTTGTGGCTTCAAACATCTCCTATCTCATAATTATAGAGATCACTGTGGTCTTGGGATCTTGAATGTTTGGAAGGCTTTGTCATATCTGTGCCATGACAAAATCAGATCTCTGAGCTCTGCAGGCAGATCCTTTGGTCTCTTGGCTTGATGTTTGCTCAGATATGTATTTACAAAACCTTATGTAGACTGGGGTTTGCCTTTCCAATCATGTCCAATCAAACTCTTTTTTTATGAAGGATTTTACCAGGATTTTACCAGGATTTTACCAAGGATTTCCTAGGTAGGCAAGTATGTACCATTGGGTGTCTTGCCCAAGGACACTTACTGGAAAGGTGCTCTTGCTGGGATTCGAAACTGTGTCTCCTTAGTTATTGAGCAGTGATGTTACCTCTACTCCATCCAGCCTGTACATTGGCTGTAGATGGAGTCCAGTCAAAGTGTAGAAACATCTGATGGGAAGATCCAGAGAAATGGGATGTATCTCAGCTAAATTTCAAGTGTCATACTTATGTCAATGTGATATTTCCGTTGTTTTATCTTTTTAATACACTAAAATGTTGTCAATCTGGTTTTCTGCATCTGAATATTTTCTGAATGTAATGTATTTATCATTATATAAGTTATTTTACTTTTGTGGAACATCCTAAAGCAGGTAAATATTGTGGCTCTGCATTAAGTGTCATGTTGTATTCCTTTATGCACATCATTTCTCAACATTTCCGCCTGCATAGTATTTCGCTATAACCTTGAGTCTTTTGCATTGAATTAAAATTAAAGACAAACTTGATGTTTCACTTGGGTACTGTAAATCTTCCCAATGAAGGTTTTAATGGCAGGAATAGGCTTTCCAAACTGCATTTGTACTGCAGTGCAGTGTGAAGACTGCAGCATTATGAAGGGATTTTAGTGTCACTTGAAATTAGAATGCCTATTGCCTAGACAGAAATGCAACCTTCTGAAACTTCAATTTCACTTATATCAAAGTAAATTAAAAAAAATAGTCTGGGTTTTATCGGCCACCAGCAGTTTAAAGAAACAACATGAACAAAGAATATAAGAATATTAAACTGTTTTCTCTTTACATGAATAAAAGTGAAAAGGTTTCTTCTTCTATGATAATATTTACATTTTAATTAATCTTTTTAATAGTAAAAGCAAAATGGGTAGGATTCACTAAGTTACTTTGTTTAGGTATATTTTAATGAATTATAGGTTAAGGTCTGCGCCAGTCTAAATGGTGGATTTTTTTTTGTAGTGCTTTACTTTCATACTTAGATCATTGTCTAGCTGCATCAAACAACTTCTACTAAGCTTCAGTTGGCACACCGCCACCCAGATTTTACCCTATACGATACCCTACTATTACGCCCCGCCGCCAGATGCTGTGCATACAATACAGAAGCCTTGTGCTGAACCCAAAAGATATTATAATGGTACTCAGAAAGTCATTTATTTACATACTATCTGCATTAATGTGATTCTGACATGATGCAAAATGCTGTAGTTTTAGTTGATGTAAGTGATCTTCAGAATTTGAGAAGTCTTGCAGGGCATTGTCAAATTCACTTAATGAATACAGATACATGTATACCCAGACACACCAGACCACAGATACATGAATATCCAATTCTCCAGATACATGTATACCCAGACAGACGCAGGCCCCAGATATATTTAAACCCAGACAGACACAAGCCCCAGATACATGTATACCCAGACAGACACAGGCCCCAGATACATGAATACCCAGACATGAGACCCCAAGATACATGTATATCTAGACACAGACCCCAGATACATGTATAACCAGATACATAAATATACCCACATATATGTATACCCAGACATCAGACCCAGATACATGTATACCCAGATGTCAGACCCCAGATACATGTATACCCAGATGTCATACGCCAGATACATGTATACCCAGATTTCATACCCAGATACATGTATACCCAGATATCAGACCTCATTGTGATTAGAGCGAGTGATCTTCAAGGCAACAGGCAGGCAGGGTGTGGCCAGATAAGCCCGGGACAAACATGGGCGGCAGATGTCCAGCACTCCCTCTCTGACATCATCAGAGAGGACCACCAGCCACCATCTTAGACTCCCAGCAGGTGGCCGGGGCTAACAAATAACACAGCCGCCGCAGGCAGATCAAAATAATTTACCATGCTGCCTGCATGTGCATCCTGCAAATTAGGCAGCCGCAAGGTCCTGTAAGTGTGGGACCTTAGGTGCGCACCTAATTTGCCTATTTAAAGAGCCGCCACTAAGTGAAAAAGTGGTAGCTTCCCAGAAAATCTCTTAAACACCAGGTTGGAAAGGTGAAGGGTGTGTCTAGATTCCAGCAATGGCCAGTTTAGTTATTTTAATATGTCTCAATGCAGTTACATTGTAGCAAAAAGGGCAGAATGAGTTATACAAGGTAGTAAGTTTATGAAGGTGTGTTTCCGGGGAAGCTGCATACACTACATCTCCTTATCCAATGACCAACATAAGCATTGTTGTACAATCTGCTTTCTTACTATGGGGCTCAGGCAAGATTTGTTTCTGTACAGGGCACCTAGTTTAGGGTAAAGCTTAGATGAGAATTTTTGAGTTGAGGCTTTGCAGACATTCGGCAGATCATTTATGAATATTGTGAATAGCAGGTGGCCAAGTATCGAGCCTTGGGATACAACGCACGTGACTGCGAGAGGGAGGGAAGTGCTGTCATAAATTGACAGTGATTGATCTGATACATATGATTTGAAACCAGGTTAGTGTGCGATCACCAATACCTGCAGGGTTATTCAAAGAGCTCCGAATTGGGGCCGAAAGGTAACCAGATGTTTTAATTCAGCGTATGGTTACCTTTCCTGGCCATTCGGCTATCCAGAGATCAGGCAGTTCGCCAAATGTTGGCGAATTGCCTGCACATACGGTGCCTGTTCGCGGGCAGTGAATTCCCCATAGAGAAGCAATGCTTTGGCTATTCAGAGAACAAAAACCAGCAGTGAAAAGTTGCCGAATTGCCCTGCTGTTCGGTGGTTTAATTCGACAGGTTTATTCAGGCGAATCCCATAGGCTTCAATATTAAAAATATTCCCGTTTTAATCCAATATCTAATAAACCGTTTATTATAATATTCTGCAGTAAAAAGTCTCTTTATGTTTAGATTTTTTACGATCTTTTAGGCATGTTTTGGGATTTTTTTTTAAAAAAAATTTAAATCGTTTTTTCTTTTTCCTGTAACGGCCTTTTTATTATCATTCATTGGATCTTATATGTAAATTTCAGACATTTTCGTTCTGTAGTTTCTTTGCAAACAGCTTTTTACTTTTCAAACAGTCAAGCGTACTGTTTTTATTTTTTTTCACTCCATTCGTCTGCGGTGTCGGCTTTTTTCGGCGACTGCTCTTCGCTGTGATCGGCTCCTGTTCGGGTTTCTCCGGCGTTTTCGGCGGGGTTAATCCAAATGTTTTTGCGGGTTTCGGTGTGTGTTCGCCAGGTTTTGTGGTGAGTTTTCGTCGGGTTTGCGGCGGCTTTTCCCTGCACTACGACGGCCCTGTGGTGCTTGCTGAATACACTGCAGGGTCACTGAAATGGGATCGCCAAATCGCACCGTATTGAAGAGAACAAAAAGTCACCGAAAGTGCGGTGACTTTTCGATTCTCTTTGAATAACCCTGCTGAGGTTTTAAGTTTTTGTAATAGGATTCCATGGTCTATTGTGTCATAGGTCTTTGTAAAATCAAGGAAAATGACTCCATTTAGGTCTCATTGTTCCATGTCATCTTGGATATCATTGCAAACTTTTAAAATGGCAGTTGTAGTTGAATGATCTGAATTAAAGCCTGATTGATCCGGGGTTTAATAGTTTGAATATTGATAATAATCACATAATAGCGTGTAGACATTTTTTTCAAAATTTTTGACATAACGGGGAGCAATGATATCAGAAGGTAGTTGGATATTATTATTATTATTATTCTTTATTTATAAAGCGCCAGCATATTCTGCAGTGCTGTACAATAAGCACAGTATAGACAGGGTTACAATACATTGAACAACATTTGACAAACAGTACAGGAGGAGATGAGGACCCTATTCCCGTAGGAACTCACAATCTAGGAGGGTTGGGAAGGGTGTGTCTAGATTCCAGCAATGGCCAGTTTAGTTATTTTAATATGTCTCAGTGCAGTTACATTGTAGCAAAAGGGGCAGAATGAGTTATACAAGGTAGTAAGTTTATGAAGGTGTGTTTCCGGGGAAGCTGCATACACTACATCTCCTTATCCAGGTCAGCTTGGATATCATTGCAAACTTTTAAAATGGCAGTCATGGAATCCAAAGTATTGTCACCACGTTTATGGATAGGTACCACCCTCGCAGTCTTCCAGAGTTTGGGTATATATCCAGTTGCCAGTGATTCATTGATTAGGGTTGCAACAGGTTTCAGAATTTCCGGCGCACTGATTTTCAGCAGCATTGCTGGGATTTGACCAGGTCTAGACTGATATTTCATTTTTAGATCACTGAGAACTTAAGTGAAGAGATTGACAAGTACTTGTCTGAAATTTAATTTCTCTGCGATTAGGGTCTTTGCACAGTTGGTGGGGCCTGACCGCGTATGGCCATTCTGAATGTGAGTTATTCCTTAGCTTAGCAAATAGGGTGGTGATGCATCCATCAAAATAATTATTAAAGGAATTTGCTACATCTATGGGGTGTTGCAAGGTTTGGTTGTTTACTTTGACAGCGGCTTGTTGGGAGTGGATGGGGGGGGTGATTGTAGGTTATTTATGATTTTCCAAACATTTCTTGGTTTTCATATGCAATTGTTTAGATTTTCATTGAAATATTGGGATATATATATATATATAAAAAAAGCAGTCAGCACTCTCCTAATCCAAAATCGGTGTTTGCAATAATATATATATAATATATATATATATATATATATATATAAGATGCAAATCCACAGAATCACGGTGGCACTCCAGGACTATAAAGATTCTTTATTTAATCCATATTAAATCAACGTTTCAGCCTCTCCCCGAGGCTTTCATCTGGATATACAAGTAAACAATGTTCCATGAACCAATTTATACACATAAGGACATACAAACATTAATTGATTAACTCACCACTCCCCACAGTTCGGCATCTGCGTCCTCCCTGCGCGCATGCGTCCACCTAGATACTTGCCCAATGGCGCATATTAGGTATCCTAGCAACCTGGAAGCTAAACACTTTCAGGCAGATCCCTCCATATCGGCGCTGTCTAATAATGACCAGCATGTCTTTAAAGCAAAAAGAGACGCCATGCCGATCCCTGTGAGATTAAAAACCAAAAGACAGGGGGCGGAGTCTGGACGTCCACCGGAGCAGTCGCATGTAACAGGGGCTCCCGTGATTCCTGAGTTCCCCCGTGACCCCTAATAGCACAACGCTTCTTCAGCACACCCTACTACCCCCAGCCGGAACCGCAAACATGCTGGGCAGCGTGAGGACCGGAAAATAACCCAGGCCGCAGGAGACGGAGGTGGCTCCGATCTTCCTGCGCCGCGATGGAGTGGAGGCCCAAGATGGCGGCCCCACGAGGCGGTCGGGCCTGGACTAAGAGGCGACGGCTGCCAAACGGGACACACAGCCGGCGTCTAAAGCAGACATCTCCCACCTCCTGGAACGTATGGGAGACATGCAGCGTTATCTCGCCAAGGAGATGTCTAAAATGGCGTCCAAAGTGCGGTCAGAGATAAGGGACCTGGGATCACGCACTACAGCCCTCGAGGAGGCAGCAGAGGAAATGGTGGCGACCCATAACGAGGTGGCACGAGACACAGCTCACCTGCGGGACAAGGTAGAACGGCTAGAACTGGCGCTGGAGGATCTTTCGAACAGATCCCGGAGGAACAATATTAGGCTGAGGGGCCTCCCTGAGACAGTGTTAGCGCCGGAGCTGGAGGATACAGTGCTGGGCATCCTCGGATGCCTGGCACCGGAGGTGCCCCCGGTGCGACTCCTGATTGACCGAGTACATAGGGCGCTGCGTGCCCCGAGAGGAGCTGAGTCTCAGCCATGAGATATCATTATGAGACTTCATTATTATGCTACGAAGGAGATCCTTATGCGGAAATGCAGGGAAGTGAACGTGACATTTGAGAACTCATCCCTAGCCCTCTACCAGGACCTGGCTCCGGAAACCTTATAGCGAAGACGACACTGGCGCCCCATCACTTCTCATCTGGCGAGCCTTAACATCAAATATGCCTGTGGCTTCCCTTTTAAATTGTTGGCATTCGCAGGTGGCAAGACAGCGGTCCTGCTTCCCCACTCAGATCCGAAGAAATTTTTCTCTCGCCTCGCTTGTCCGCCGCTGGAGGGAGCCAGGTGCCTCTTTGAACCCCCGTCCCAGGCTCACTGCGTGGCCTCTAGATGGGAGAAAGTTCCTGACCACAGCCGGGAAGAAGAGAGCCGAGGCCCTGATTGAACGGAGGCTGTATTACCCTCTCTGCTGAGGCGATGGCTGTCCACCTGTTCATATTTTTCTCCTTCCACTTCCCTGGGGGGCCCTTCCTCCGTTTCGCCTCTAGCTGGTGCACCTGATCATGGCAGATCTGGGGAGGCGGCAGTTTGCACTTGACTGCTTGAGGCCTGGCCACCAGACGGCCAGTGGTTTTGGGGGAGGTGGGGTGGAAGTGCCCACTTTTTGGGTGTTGCGGGAGGTTTCGGGGACGTCGCTTTTTTGGTCCATACACCCTGGCTAGGACGGACGACGACTCTGGAACACTCCCTTGGTTGGTCCGGCGATTAGTAAGACCGGTCTGTTTTGATATGTTTTTTGTGTTTTCATTATTCTTTCTCTTTCTTTCCTGCTCTTCTCAGTCTGTTTTTCTGTCTCTTCTTAATCCCTTTCTTATCCGGGGGGAACGAGCATTCCTGGTGACATTGACATGGCGTGTGTTTGAGATCTGGCCATTTCTTCGTCCGCCATGATGGCAGATTTTAATATAATCTCCCAAAATGTCAAGGGACTGAACTCCCCGACGAAACGCCGGCTGGTCTTAAGAGACCTGCGGCGAACCTGCTGTCAAGTAGCTTTTCTGCAGGAGACACACTTTACCAGAATACGCCAATTCAGTCTCACAGACCGCTCGTTCAACCGCTCTTTCTTGGCCTCTGCCAATAACAAACGTGGAGGAGTTGCGATATTGCTACATAAAAAATGTGATTTTAATGTGCTTCACTCTGAATGTGATCCAGAGGGCCGATATGTGCTGCTGAGGGGGACGTTGGCGGGGAATTCTGTGACTTTCCTTAATGTGTGCGCGCCGAACACGCCGGATGCTCCCTTTTGGGAGCATCTGGGGAGTTTGGTGAAAGGTACCTCTGACTCCCTGGTGGTGGTGGGGGGCGACCTAAATGCTACCCCGGTTCCAGCTGTTGACAGGAGGGGCCCGACATCTAGGGCGACGCAAACAGGGACTCCTCAGGATAAACAACTGGCCCGCTTTCTGACGGACTCGCACCTATTGGACGTATGGCGACTGCAGCACCCAGGGGATCATGACTTCACCTTCTTCTCCCACCCTCACTCCTCCCACTCAAGAATAGATCTTTTCTTTCTCCCTCCTACATCATTGCAATGGGTAACCCGCTCGGATATCGGTAATATTAGTTGGTCGGACCATGCTCCGATCTCTCTGTGGCTCTCGCTGCCCGGGGTGAGGGCACCCTGGTCGTGGCAGTTAAACTTCTCCCTGCTGCAGAAACTGGAGGTTAAAGCGGAATTGTCGGCCGCGCTAGATATATACTTTGTAGACAATGCGACGGATGGCATACGCCCGGACATCTTGTGGCTAGCCCACAAGCCGGTCATCAGGGGCCTCCTTATTCAAATCGGGAGCAGGCTCAAGCGGGAGAGGCTTCAGAGGATCTCAGACCTGCAAGCCCTGTTGGCAGATAGAGAGGCGGCTCATAAGGTCTCCCGCTCTCCGGGGGACTACGAGGCCCTCTTGTCGGTACAACAGGATCTTAGGGCTGAGCTGACTTCGGATGCGGCCCGGTCCCTTGCTTGGTCGAAACGGTCGTTTTATGAATACTCTAATAAGGCACACACCTTCCTGGCTAGGAAGCTACGTAATCAACATAGATCGCACGCGGTGACTTCTGCCCGCACCCCTTCGGGCGCGTACACCACGGTGCCTGGGGAGGTGAACAGAATATTCACGGATTATTTTAAGCAACTATATAACCACTCCCCGACTCATATCCCCACTAATCAAGATCATATGCAGAGGGTGAAAGCCTACCTGTCCAACTGGGAGGGGCCGGCCCTCTCGCAGGCTTGCCTGGACTGCCTGGATGAGGAGGTGACAGAGATAGAAGTACTCTCGGTAATCTGAGGTATGAAGCCACACAAATCGCCAGGCCCAGATGGGTTCTCGGCCTCTTATTATAAGAGCTTCTCCACAAAACTGCTTCCCCATCTGACTAGGCTTTATAACTCACTTCTTGCGCTCTGACGTGGTCTTAATTCCGAAGGAGAGGAAGGACCCGGCGTTGCCCCAAAGTCACCGGCCCATCTCCTTATTGAATGTGGACTATTACATTTTTACAAAACTATTAGCTGATAGGTTGGGAGGCTTTCTCTCTTCCTTGGTTCACCCCGACCAGGTGGGCTTCGTCCCCTCCAGACAAGCTTTTGAGAATATGCGGCGGGCTGCGGTCCTGATAGACTGGGCGCTGGCCTCTCGGACACCTTCTCTGCTCCTTTCCTTGGACACGGAGAAGGCGTTCGACCGGGTGGAGTGGCCTTATATGTTTGAACTCCTGGCGCGGTGGGGTTTCCCGCCCCGGTTCCGAGCGGCCCTGGGGGCCCTGTACGCTGCCCCTCTCACTAGGGTCCTCACCCCGGGGGCGAACCCAGAGACCTTTTCCATAGGAAATGGAACCAGGCAGTGTTGCCCATTGCCCCCCCTCCTTTTTGCCCTTTCTTTAGAACCGTTGCTGGCGAATCTCCGGGCTTCACCTACAATCAGAGGACTGGGGGTCGGGGGGAGGAGTTTTTGGTCTCCGCTTATGCGTATGATGTCTTACTGACAATAGCGGATCCCCTGCAATCGGTCCCATCCCTTCTGACTGCTGTTGACTCTTTCTCGGACATCTCAGGGTACAAGGTGAACTATGATAAGACGAGAGCTATGCCGCTGGGACTGCCTCGGGAGGATGTGGCTGCGCTGCGCAGCCTGACTGATTTCCACTTTTCTTTTGACTCTTTAAAATGCTTGGGGGTCTTTCTGACGAGCGATCCCGGGAAACTATACGGGGCCAACTATGATACCATGTTTGCTAGCCTGCTTAGGGACCTGGATAGATGGAATGATTTCTCTATCTCGTGGGTGGGCAGAGTGGCCTGCATTAAGATGAAATCACTTGCTGTATTTGTTTCAGGCCCTGCCCACCCACGTAGATGTAACCTCCCTGGCGCACCTCCAGCAGCACATTCAGCAGCACAAATTCGTGTGGCAGCACAAGCGTCAGAGAGTCGCACGCCGAGTCCTACACAGGCCTCGGGATAGGGGGGGGCTGGGCATACCGAATTTATTGTATTATTATTATGCTGCACAATTAATGCAATTTGTGATGGTTCATGCCCCACCAGGCACCCACCGTTGGGCAGACCTGGAGTCCCACTTGGCCGCTCCGAACATTCCGAACCTATATTTCTGGCTTCCCAAGGAGCACAGACCTATCTTTCGCTCCACATGTTTCGCTACAATTAACTCTCTGAGGATATGGGATTTACTCCGAATCAAACACTCACTTTCCTCGGATGAGTCGGCCTTATCCCCTATACTTCGAAACCGAAGCTTTCAGCCGGGCTTAAGCCAAAAACTCTTTGCTACATTAGAGTGGCTAGGCCTACAGAGACTCCACCATCTATACCACCAGGGCTCGCCGCTCACCTTTCAGGACATATAGAACAGAGGCCGAGTGCGGCCCTCGGACTTCTTTCGCTACCTGCAACTCTCGGACTTTGCCAGGTCGCCAGCGGTGAGAAGAGCGGCCACGAACCCGTTTACATTTTTTGAGAATATGTGTTCCAGGTATACCCACCCACACTCCTTGATCTCTTCTCTCTATATTACTCTCCTCTCGTGCTCCTCGGAATGGGGGCCGCTCACATATATGAACCGTTGGGAGAGGGACGTGGGGGAGGAACTCCCGGGGGGATTGGGAGGATATATGGGACAATGTGGCTCACTGCTCCATCAATGTGGCCCATCAAGAACAAGCCTATAAAATGTTGTTTCGCTGGTATATCTCTCCATCACAGATGTCACATATGGGGCAGGGTCTCACGGATCTTTGCTGGAGAAATTGCAGTCTGAAAGGCTCCTTCTACCACATGTGGTGGACATGCCCGTCTATACAGCCCTTCTGGTCCCAGATACACGAAATGACACAGGAGATATTGGGTCACCCGGTTGACAGGGATCCCTGGACTTTTTTGCTCCACTGCTCTCAAGAGGCCATGCCCCCACCGGAAAACAAACTCCTCCATAGAATCGCGCTGGCGGCAGGGAGGGCGGTGGCGCAGCAGTGGAAGGCGCCTACCCTCCCCTCCCTGGAGAGGGTGCGAATTAATATAAGGGAAGCTATGACGATGGATAGATTGACGGCGATGGTCCATGACACCATGCACCTGTTCGACCGAGTCTGGGCCCCCTGGCTGGAATACGAGCCAGGATAGGATGCACAGAGACGCTCAGTGGGGACCCTCGGGTGTTGTCCCACATGTACTTGCGGCTGGGGATATCGGTCCCCCCCTCCCTTTCTATTCTCTTTCCCCTCTTTCTCTGCTTTTTCCGACGTCATCCTTCTTTTTATTTTTATTTTTTATTTCCTCACTTGAATATTGTTTTCTCTGTTTATTTCTGAAAAATGATGCTGTTCGTAGTTTCTGATAGATATCCCTGAAGGGGAAATATTTCATTTTTGTACAGACATCTTGTTAAATAAAGAATTCTAAAAAAGAAAAAAAGACAAACACACCTACAAAGCGGGCACTTACCAAGATGATGGGACTACACTACCCCTTGTTTTACAACTAATTAGTCCACCCCGTATTTTAAACGGGAGTCTGCAGCATTATACCCAACAGGGACAGCATGAACGCCCACCCAGAAGCACCTGATTCTACCTTGTGATATAAAGGGGGGCTAATACCCTTAATGCACCAACACTATCCACTCCCCACTCGAAGGACCCCACATAGAGCCATAGAACAACGAATAAATCCCTCACTGCTACTAAAGATCCCCACCTGAACTATGTATTAGTTATATTAAAATATAGAAAAAGTCATCTTTTCATTGAGTCCATCCGGAGCTACAGTACGCAGGCGGTGTATCCAAATAATCTCTCTCTGCGGCAGCAACTGTCCTTGATTACCTCCACGAGGGGGAATTGGTATATGGTCTATCGCCGTAAACCTAAGCGAGGATAACGAGTGGTTGCTCTCTAGAAAATGCCTTGCCACAGGCTTATCAGATTTTCCATCCCGGTATGCCGTCCTAATATTCGAACGATGATTCCTAATACGTTCGCATAACGGTGGCTCTGTCTTAGCAATATAGGCTTTGCCACAGGGGCACAATATTTTATATACAATATATATATATAAACTCGATCCACCGCTCGCCTGATAGCCAGATCAATCCATGCTCTGGTGCTGGAAGCTGGTATAAAAATAGTAGAAATTCTCAATGTTCCGCCACTCAGAGACTCTTTTTAAATAAAAAGATATATTTTTTTTTTTGAAAGAGGATTTTACCAGGAAGGATACATTGAGATTTCTCTCGTTTTCAAGTATGTCCTGGGTGGCGAGTATTATAAAAAACACTGGGTAGGTGCTGATGTGTTTGGCGCTGTGATTATTCACATATAAAATCTGTTGTTAGTGATTATCCCACAATCATGCAGCTCACCACAAGGTGTGTCTCTCACCCATATAAAACATAAATAATACAAACGAATTTGTTGGGAGCGCAATTGATACGATATACTTTGACGTTACTTCCAAAAACGATCCCAGCTTGTGGCTGCAACCAGATGAATAGACTACAATATAAAATAAAGGATAATTGTGCAATATTGTAACATTGGTATTATAGAATATAAGTAAGTGGATCCACTCACAAAGGTAGAGCCAGCTGGCTCAAGTGATTAAACAGATGAGTCTCTCTGGGGGACTCCTCCCATCAAACGGTTCTTCATATGTTGAATACTGTACTGTGGTGGTCTATTTTCGTGATGTATATACCTCAAACAAAAAGAGAGATATACATGGCACAATAAAAGTGAGATATACAATTCTAATTATAGGTTCAGGTACTCACGAATTGTTGAGCCTCTAATTTAAGTGGCTCAGTAGATATGCTTTGGACCAATTTGTCTCCGCGGGAGGTCCTACCCCTACTCGATATTGCGAATCCGTGGATGAGATGGAATAAATCTTGCAGATGAGTTGGTAATTAAAAAGGGGGTTTTATTAAATGATTAAAAACCAAACATATAAAAAGGGCTGAACCGAGACGCGTTTCTCTCGCCGTCCTGCGAGTTTCATCAGTCGGTACCGTTAGGTGTCTTGCCCAAGGACACTTACTGGAGAGGTGCTCGTTGGGATCAAACCCATGACTCCACAGGCTCTCTCCACGCAGAGCAGTGATGTTACCTTTACTCCACCCAGTCGGTACAATATTGTTTATTAGGTCGACGTTTGATGTCTTGAAAAAAACTGAAGCGTCGACCTAATAAAGAATATCTTTTTATTTAAAAAAAGTCTCTAAGTGGCGGAACATTGGGAATTTATATAAATATATATATACTGTATATAGTAGGACCTGCCAGAGGGTGGATTACATTGACGCTGTTGTCAGGCTTAAGCAATTCACGGCCGTTCATTGCGAACTAAATTTCCACCATTTTATTCAACAAAGCTTAGATTTAAGAATTTCAACATGTAGTAAAGGCTGGTATTATTCCCCCAATGCATGAAGCTGTTGTTGCAGGTTTTTGAATGTGTTTGACTGGAGTGCTCTCTCCATGGTTTTGCTTGTATTTTATTTTTGAGATGCACCCGCACTGAATGCTTAGTTTAGGTTGAGTGTTACCCCCCATGTGTTATATATATATATATATATATATATATATATATATATATATATACATACAGGTGAAACTCGAAAAATTAGAATATCGTGCAAAAGTTCATTTATTTCAGTAATGCAACTTAAAAGATGAAACTAATATATGAGATAGACTCATTACATGCAAAGCAAGATAGTTCAAGCCGTGATTTGGTTTATAATTGTGATGATTATAGCTTACAGCTCATGAAAACCCCAAATCCACAATCTCAGAAAATTTGAATATTGTTAAATGGTACAATATTCTAGGCTCAAAGTGTCCCACTCTAATCAGCTAATTAAGCCATAACACCTGCAAAGGGTTCCTGAGTCTTTAAATGGTCTCTCAGTTTGGTTCAGTAGGAATCACAATCATGGGAAAGACTGCTGACCTGACAGTTGTGCAGAAAACCATCATTGACACCCTCCATAAGGAGGGAAAGCCACAAAAGGTAATTGAAAAAGAAGTTGGATGTTCCCAAAGTGCTGTATCAAAGCACATTAATAGAACATTATGTGGAAGGGAAAAGTGTGGAAGAAAAAGGTGCACAAGCAGAAGGGATGACCGCAGCCTGGAGAGGATTGTCAGGAAAAGGCAATTCAAAAGTGTTGGGGACTTTCACAAGGAGTAGACTGAGGCTGGAGTCGGTGCATCAAGAGCCACCACACACAGACGAATCCTGGACATAGGCTTCAAATGTTGTATTCCTCTTGTCAAGCCGCTCCTGAACAGCAAACAACATAAGAACCGTCTTACCTGGGCTAAATAAAAACAGACCTGGTCTGTTGCTCAGTGGTCCAAAGTCCTCTTTTCTGATGAGTGCAATTTTTGCATCTCATTTGGAAACCAAGGACTCAGAGTATGGAGGAAGAATGGAGAGGCACACACTGCAAGATGATTGAAGTCCAGTGTGAAGTTTCCACAGTCTGTGTTGATTTGGGGAGCCATGTCATCTGTTGGTGTTGATCCACTGTGCTTCATTAAGTCCAGGGTCAGCGCAGAATCTATGGGGCATTGCCAAGACAAAGATGAGAGACATGAGACTGAACAATGCAGAAGAGCTGAAGGCCGCTATTGAAGCATCCTGGTCTTCCATAACAACTCGGCAGTGCCACAGGCTGATAGCTTCCATGCCACATTGACACATTGAGGCAGTAATTGCTGAAAAAGGGGCCCAAACCAAGTACTGAGTACATATGCATGCTTATACTTTTCAGAGGTCCGATATTGTTCTATGTACAATCCTTGTTTTATTGATTGCATGTAATAATCTATTTTTCTGAGATTGTGGATTTGGGGTTTTCATGAGCTGTAACCAGAATCATCACAATTATGAAAAATCACGGATTGAACTATCTTGCTTTGCGTGTAATGAGTCTATCTCATATATTCGTTTCATCTTTTAAGTTGCATTACTGAAATAAATGAACTTTTGCACGATATTCTAATTTTTCAAATTTCACCTGTATATACAGTATATAAAGAAAACCAGTGGCAACCTGCATAAGGCCGCGACATGCAATATGAATGCCTGGCTGCAAAAGTCCATGGAATCATGCAAAAATGGTCAAAGGGGACACACTCCAGGACTTAAGTATGAAGGTAAAAAAAATGATGCTTTACTAGAAAACCATAAAAAAGTGCCCAATAGCACTGACCAAGGTCAGTGCTATGGGCACTTTTTTATGGTTTTCTAATAAAGCATAATTTTTTTACCTTCATACTTAAGTTCTGAAGTGCGTCCCTCTTTGACCATTTATATATATATATAAGCACGAGATACCAGCACTCCAAGTAAACGAAAAAAAGGATGCCTGAGTGCTAAAATCCAACTTGTATAATATAAACAACGAAAAATCTGGATGCACTCCAGGTCGTCAATAAAACAAAAAAGTTTATTAATAAATCATATTAAAAGACGACGTTTCGGCCTCACATCAGGCCTTCATCAAGGATATATATATATATACTTACAACAGTTGTGGTGGAGGACAAAAAGTGAGATAAAAAGCCTCCATGCTATAATGGTTCTGTTTATTATTGCAGAAGTCATCTGCACATCACAGCAATTCAAAAAACTGCATCGCAGAGCCCCTGTGCTGCATTCCCCATATTCAGCAAGGAACTCTGGGTAGGATATGCAAATGACCTCTGTCTCACATTTATTGCATCCTGTGTCTGTTTCTATACAGAACCCTTAAATCAATGCTATGCCACACTGTGGCTTTATTTTTTAGCAGAGATCAGGTTTATGCAACTGGTCAAAGCCACTCCTAGGGTCCAATTAACCTGAAACAGCACTGTCTTAGGAGTGGCTTTGACCAGTTGCATAGACCTGATCTCTGCTAATAAAAGCCATAGTATGGCATGGAATAGATTTAAGGGTTCTGTGTAGAAACAGACACAGGATGCAATAAAAGTGAGACAGAGATCATTTGCATATCCTTCCCAGAGTTCCTTGCTGCATATGGAGAATGCAGCACAGGGCCTCTGGGATGCAGTTCTTTGAATTGCTGTGATGTGCAGATGGCTTCTATATATATATATATATATATATCCTAGATGTACAGTTCCTTTAAAAATGTATAATATTAAATATGGAAGCACTCAGGGGCTAAAGTAGGAATAATAAATTTATTGTGTCATTTTAAAAAAACCTATGCTTCAGCTCAATAAGAGCCTTTTCAAGGGATAATTTTAAATTTTTAATGGAATGTAAAAATATCAGTTTTGAATAATATTGGAACAATGAGACACATTTAGCTTGGCATGTGAGAAATTAAAGTTTATTTTTCCATCTGTTTCAGTTACAGTCATTGCCTTTTGCGCTTCTGATCTGTAGGCATGCAAAGTAAAATTAAAACCTGAATCATGTCAAGGTAGTAAAGGAGCATTTAGCATGCAGAAAAATGTACACCATATACTCAGGAGAAGTATAAAATACATAGAGTAATGAATTGTCTTTCGTAAAAGTGACATGTGAAATGAAAACACTATAATTCAAAATCTAAATCTATTAAGGACAATCTGTTTTAGCAAAATAAATGTATATGCCCCTTAACGATTGAAGCAGATACAATTTATCTCTATATAAAATGCACTGTGTCCCGTCCTATATTCCAACCTTTACTGGAACGTGTGAGTGGCCAATTATAATCTTATCTTTTAACTCTAATTGTATAACATACTTATAAAAGCAATTCTAATGCATTTATTCAAACTTTTTCATGTTTTCTGTTGCTGGACAAGAAATTAAGATTGATCTTTTCTGGGGTATGTTATATGTAAAAAAAACAACCTGTCAACTATTCCTTCAACTATTTTTCAAGCACCTTTGAGTTTATGACTTAAGCCAGCAAGACGCTAAACCATCAGGAACCTCAAGTTCATTTAACCACTTGGCTGCGTATGACGCACTGAGAGCATTCTCCGCTTTACCAGCTAAGGTGCAGAAGACGCACTCAGTGATTCATCGCAGCCCCAAGGCTCAGCACTAATCTGGCGCTGACCACAGTGTTCTTGGATGTCAGCCTTACCTCCAGGTCATCCCCCTGCCTACTGACTTCAGCGAGCATTGGGAGGGAACTCCCTATGGTGCAGTTACAGAGGTCATTTGGACCACTGTATCTCTTGAATCATAAAAGTTACAGGACCCTGATTGGTATCATGTAAAGGCCAAAGCATGCGTATGACCATCTTATATGTAAAAATAATTTAAAATAAATAAAAATGTCCTTTTTTTCTCTAATAAAGCACTATTGTTCACTTTTCAATTATAATGTGAACAATGATGCTGCAATTGCTCACCTTCTCATTTCCTACCATTCCAGCAAGTTTGAAGGCACAATGTGTATTACACATCAAAAACCTAAATCAGCGCATGATGGACACAGGGGACACTTTGGAACCCTGCAGCTCTGATTTTTACACTGTACAAGGTCAAATGAGGTATCATTGGCAAGATCAGAGTCTAGCCTTTCTACCAATACCAAATCTGACCATAGAATGTGTAAAAATAAAAAAATATAAAATTAAATGAGAACTTGTTATATTTTCTGTTCTAAGGAGGTAGCATCAAGTGCTTTTACTTATAAAGAAAGCAAAGCGACTGCACTAATTCACCTTCTAATTTTCCACACTGGAATCAAATGTGGAGGTGATGGCACTAAGAGGTATTACACATTGGTCGACATGAAACACAAGCCACTTCGGCACTGCAAGGAGAGTGGGGTACTTTGGACCCCTGGATTTCTAATTGTTACACCCCACAAAGTATTAGATGTTATTGGACATGCCAGAGTCTGGCCTTTCTAATGATACTAAACATGACCATGAAAAAAGAAAATAACACAAACATAAAAGCTTTTATTTTTTGTTTTCATTTATTTATTTATTTTGTTCCAAAGCAATGGCATTGTCCATTTCTCACATATAAAATGAGCAATACCACTAACATTAATCACCTTCTCATTTCCTACACCACAAGCAAGGTCAGTGTTTTATACATATTCATATTGTTCATAAAACACAATGTACCATAAATATAAGCAAAATAGATGGTTTTCCAAGTTTTAGTTGAAATTGCATATTTTCTCAGAACAATGAAGTAACAGGTTCCCATTTCAAATTATTTTTAACAAGAGTGCCCCATAGAAAATATAACCACAAAAGTTTGGATGATAAAATGTGAAAAACAAATTTTACAGGCTGTAAATGATTGATATCTGAATAGAAATCTACTTTCTTCTACATTTTTTGTTTTTTGACAGGACATGACGTATACACATAATAATGATATATATTAAATATGCTGAAAACCAAGGATATATAATTTGCCTAGGTTTTATAAGTAAACATGACTTCAAAACACATTTAAACATGATGTGCACAAAACGTTTAAAATGAGGTCAGCACACAGGGGTGAAATGGGTCAGAAGCGTAAGGGTTAAGTATAAAAGAACAAATGGAAAAATAAAAACATGCAAATTTATAATATTTTACTATTCTATCTCAAAATCACAATCTACATGTGAGCTCTCTCTATTTCCCTTGTCATTCACTTCATAGTGAAAGGTTTAATAGACTAAGGACCATATTACAATCTTCGCTTTAGCGTGATATTACAGTGCAGGCGCTAAACCAGAAGCCTGCATTGTAACCCGGCGCTAAGTCTTAGCGCCGCTGAGAGCATCCCCTCCATGGAGTCCATAGGACTCCATTGAGGCTGACACTGCCGGTCACATGATTTGCAGGATCTCACCTCTTGAGATCCGGCAGGTCAGCGTAGTGATCTACAGATGGAGACTGGGGACTTCTTCCCCCGTCTCTCAATGCCCCAAGCAGCAAGAAGGAGCGGTTGGAGCCATCATTCTTACCGCGGGATGGGAGGTGAGTATGTGATTTTTGGGGGGATTTTCTGCTGGTGCTGATGGATTCCGCAGAAGCGGAATCCGTTAGCACCAGGTCCTAGCTGTGATTAACTTTCGAGTTAACCTCAGCAGGACGGTAATTAGCATTAGGACTTTGTAATCCTAACGCTAATTAACACTTCCCTATGCTCTCCCCATGTTAAGCATCCAAATGTTAAAGAAAATACACAGGTTCCCATTCTTGCCTATACCCTCACCCCCAAAACAAATTAAAATTATAATCTTGAGACTAAATACAAATTATTTTTTATTGTATTATTTTTTTGTGCCAAAAAAGTGGTGAGGTGATGCAACTGCATCCCAAATGGACGAGCCTCTACCCTTTGATATATTTTTCATCCCAAAATTTTGGTTTCCAAAATAACTGGAATCAGCAAATTTGGAATATCGATATATTTAAACACTTTTATGATATTTAGAAGTGTGATGTATTAAAATCTTAATAATAATAATAATAATAATCGTGTGTAATTTTGGAAAATGTTATACAAGAATCGCTCCGACACAATGCACAGAAAGACAAATAGGCTCAGAAACAACACCCAGATTGAGGCACAGAATGCTGCCGAGACTCAGTACTAACACACAAAATTATGGAAGAATGGCTATGAAATGATACGCAGAATGATACATAGGCACATAAATGAAGCACAGAATGGTGCAGAAAATTATGTTAGATTTAGCGTTACCATTTTTTAATGACTTTTAATATTCAACCTTTCAATGACTTTTAATATTCTTTATTAATCTGAATAGATTCAATTATATTAGGGTTTGACTGATATAATTGGTTCAGTTTGGATCAATTCAAGATATTCTTATACAAAGATCAATTTGGTTTGCATATTGGCTTGGTTTCTTTATGGGCTAGGGTTATTTTTAGGGTTTGGGTAAGTTTTTGTTAGAGTTCAATTTACTTTGAGGGTTAGGGTTAGACATGTGAATTTTGTTTCATTCAAATGAAAATTCAGGAGAAAAATCTGCAATTTGACGATTCGGGGCAACTGAAATTCTAAATTGCCGAAACCCAAAACCGAATCCACAAATTTTCAAATCCGTTATTTAGTATTTAGCTGAATGAAAATATTACACTCTTTGTGCAAAGCTATTCTTAACCTTAACTGTAACCCTAACCCTAGAAGTAACCCTAACCATAACCCTCACACTAACCACTAATGTAACTTCATCATTACCCTAATCCTAGAAGTAAACCTAACCCTACTCCCAACCCTAAAAACTGTTGTATTTTATTTTTACCAATGTATAGAGATATTTACTCTGAAAAAAAAAAAAATTGCTCAGGCATCCTACTTTACAATTATTGGACCATTTGAGATAAACTGATCTCATATAAACAATGAATATTTCATTATGAAAATATATAAAATTAAACAGATACATGTCTTTAACTATTGTAAGTGAAATATATTCTTAAAGTAATGTATTTATTTATCAATGGATTTATCTGTTTTTTTCTAGAGATCCAAACAAACCAGTTCCGCAAGACACAAAGTTCATCCATACAAAACCCAATCGATTCGAAGAAGTTGCTTGGTCCAAATATGATCCAAAGGATCAGTTGTATTTGCATATTGGTCTAAAGCCAAGAGTAAGAGATCACTACAGAGCAACCAAAGTGGCTTTCTGGCTAGAACTAGTGCCACATTTGCATAACTTAAATGAAATTTTTCAATATGTATCAACTACTACAAAGGTGCCTCCTCCAGACATGACATCTTTTCCTTATGTGACCAGAAGATCGCCTGTTAAATCAAGGGCTACTACGAAACGTCCTGCAATGACACCAGCTAATAATCCTAAAGAAACTCCAAAAACAGTTTTGGGAGACACTATAATTACAGAAGACAAGCGAGATTACTCAACAGAACTTAGTGTTACAATTGCTGTTGGAGCCTCCCTATTGTTCTTAAATATTTTGGCCTTTGCTGCTTTATACTACAAGAAGGATAAAAGACGTCATGAAACTCACAGACGTCCTAGCCCTCAAAGGAATACAACAAATGATATTGCTCACATACAAAATGAAGAGATAATGTCATTACAAATGAAACAGCTGGAGCATGACCATGAGTGCGAGGCTCTTCAGTCACATGATACGCTACGTCTAACTTGTCCACCTGACTACACTCTAACATTGAGGAGATCTCCTGATGACATTCCTCTTATGACCCCAAATACCATAACAATGATTCCGAATACACTAACGGGAATGCAACCATTGCATTCTTTTAACACTTTTAGTGGAGGCCAAAATAGTACTAATTTACCCCATGGGCATTCCACCACTCGAGTATAGCTTTGCCACTTTTTTCACTCATTCGAAGGAAACAAAGACAGACAGAAAATTCAAAGAATTCAAGAAGGAAGAAATTTATTTTCTTACTTACTGCAGCCAGTCTAGAGGATTTATTAAGCACCTGTAATAATCAGCTGAAAATGTGAAGTATAAAAAAGTGTGATGATGTCACATATGAATTTATCAAAGCTAGATGACAAACTGGACCTTCTGGACCATCTCCTTTACAGTAATTGGATGTTTCCTATATAACACTTTATAACACAAGTTGCCATGAGTGAGGACAATTACCTTTACCACTTTTGTTTTTGTTTTCTAAGCTCTCTATGTGCCATAAAATAAATGGCCCTTGGTCAAACAAGTTAATATATTAAGCTTTTTATGAAGCTATTAATCACAATGGAAATTCTATTTAAAAAGAGGACTGACTATGCAGAAACGTGTATAGTTCTGGTATTGAAGGCAAATGCCATCATGAACTGTATTTAAAGAAAAAAAAGAAACAATATTTGTAAAAATGTAAATAGCTGTGAGTTTAAAAAATATCTTTTATTGATGTTTTAAGTTTTGAAAGAACTTTTAGAAAGATTGTGCTTTTAGTTGTGACCTATGTGTATATACATTAGTCAAGATCCATCTCTGTTGCCTCCAGAACAAGAAAAAAAAAATTCTTCTTAATATCTTGTCCTCAGACTAGAGGTTTGGGATTTTATAACCTGATTCATTTGTAGGAAAAAATTGCAAGTTCACCTGAAAATGACATTTTGAATATGTTAATTGCAAAACTCCCTTTCGAGGTTCTGCTCAAATGCATGTTCGATTTAACCTGACATTATTATTACTCTGATTATTTTATTTTTTATTTTGGGGTTTTGTATACAAAGAACCAGCAAATATGATATGATAAGACAGATTCTGAAATGCATCTACGTATGTTTTAAATTGCTGTTTTAACATGTACTCGCCCATTGAAATTCAGGAAAGCCTGTTATTTGGACAGTCAAAACAAAACATATTTCTCTCTATTTGCCAGCAGTTAACAACATTGTTAAAAGCATAATATGTGAACTGAATCGACATTGCTTGATTGAGATTTTTGTTGTTTAAAATAGGAGAATCCCTATTAAATGCTCCCAATATACGATGTTCGTCATATAATATGTGAGTCAGGAACACATTTATTTTTTATCATTTTTGTTTCTTTAACTTTTAATATAATGTACCTGTCACATAAGTAATGCACATAATGGAAAGATAAAACGAAAGTTCACCAAATGATTTTCAAATAAATTCTGAACATTTTATTGGAAAAATGCAAAAAAAAAAATTTCTTTTTTTATATTCTTGAAAACTAAATTGCATTTTTTCCTTTCAGGTGTACATCTGCCAGTGAATTTGTTAAGGAATATATTACACGACATCACATACAAAGTTATAGATAGAAGATAGGAACCAAAGATGTATTGATAAATACATTTTTTGTAAACGTAGTCCTGGTATGTCATTTGTTTTCAGTTATAGCATTGCATGTCCTACTTAATACACCAAGGTATAATATTGTTTTATACATGTGGATTTAATGATCACATCTGGCACATTGATATGTGTTCTTTTAATGTCATTCAAGAAATATAAGCATATGATGTGTTATCTACGCTGAAAGCACAGTATTCTATGTAGCACAGTAAAGCTGAATTCTACAGCCATATAGTTGATGGAAATCATTAAAAAATATTTTTTCAATACACAACAATAAGAGTGGAAGGGCATTTGTAATTGGACTACTGCTGCTAAGTGTTGTATTGTCTGTCATTTATTAATTTTAATGGTATCTCTTGAGGAAATAGTGCTTAGAAACATATAAGAAAACTAGACTTTATTCACAAACTATCATGTTCACGCTATGTACAAAGATTTAATGGTAGTTAGGAAACCGCATACATAATCTCCTGTAAAATACAGCATTTGTTATGCAGACTACACAATTCCCTTTAAGTATTACACCTAAATATATTTATTTATTAATTTATGCATTTTCTACTTACATAAATGTATATAGGACTAGATTATTGGACAGAAATCACAGTATTTTCTGCTTATTTTTAAATTGTTTTTTTAAATCTGTTTAATATTTTAACCCTTTCACTGCTGAGGACGTGTGGGGAACGTCCTCATTGACTCCTAAGGAAAGATAGGGGCTTCCTTTGAACCCCGATATCTCCCGACTGTTGGCAGCTACAAGGGTCAGGTTTGGTATCATTGGAAAGGCCAGAGCATTTCAGCAAAGACAAAAAAATAATAAAAAAAAAAAAGAAAAACGTGTTTTTTTTTAAGACTTGAAATGGCTCAGCAGTGAAGGGGTTAAACCATATCGGTTTATCCATATATTTTTTAAAAGCATTAGCAAGAATAAGTTATAGATATTTTCTGATTTAGGCTGGGGTCAGACGAGCGTGATTTCTACGGACTGTACGTCCGTGCAGTACGGACATCGTCAGTACGGATGACGCAGTAGTGGTCACACAGTCCGTTTTTTCACTGAAGTTATTTTTTGACGGATGTAGGAGGGAAACATAAATTACAATGAAAAAACATTCTGTCCGTCAAAAATGCTGGACGTATAAATGCAGTCCGTCTGACCTCGCTCCATCACTCACACACAAAGCTATGCAGACGTTGTGGACGTGGCGCACTCCGCACGTCCGTTCTAGCAATATTACGTTCTTGCCTGCCTTGCGTCCGTTTGCCGCGGCCGTTGTGCGTCCGCAGTTCAGTGCGGACGTACTTCATGTGTCAGGCTCCAATGGGCTTTCTGTCATGCTATCACGGACGTACTTTTAGGCGCAATCACGGACGTGAACATTACGCTCGTCTGACCCCAGCCTTAGTCTTAAAGTACTGGAAAATATATAGTAGCATCGCTCTTACATGTTATGGTGACAAAAACTAACAAACAATAGTGGATTAACATTAAATGTGCTGTCCCCATTGTTAGAGTTTCATATTAATAGCTTAATCGTGCAGTATACCAAGCGATTTTCCAAAAATGCATTGTCAGAGACCAGTGTTTTTTTTGTAAAATCCTTTTTAATTAATTATAGAGCAATAAATAGTTATTACTGTAAATAATCTTTTTGGCCAGAAGATGGTGCCAACTATTGCCAAACTGAGTTACAAAGGTTTGAGCTGCAGGTCTATTTTTTTTTGTCTCCCCCTTCAACGGCTAATGAAAGCTGCAGAAAGCACAATATTTCAGGACATTCAGTTTGTGCCGATTTTACAGTTTTAGCTCTTTGGGGATTACGCCCACAGGGCTAAAACTTTGGAGGCACCATCTGCAGCCCAAAACTTAGCAACCGAAATTAGTTTGCAGTGAATTAATTTTATTTGCTTTTGGGCTGCAGATAAGTAGATCGAGATATCTCGATATCGGGGCACCAGATGGTGACTTTGAAGCCAGAGATATCTCGATATTGGTAGTGAAGTGGTTAAGATATTTTGCTCAATAGCATTATAGTCTTCTAATGATGCCCTGCTCCTAGATGGTTAAACTACCTGCTTTTTAAACCATATACACAAATCTACACAAGTGCTGTGCACGTGGAACTATGACTTTGTAACTTCAATATTTGATTGTGGTTAGTTCGAGACTCAAATATAAAAAAAAATTAAAACGTTGGTATAGCGGTTCAAGAGTGACTACGTTTTACTTGACACAAATACAAATTAATTTTTTTAAGAGTAGATGGAATGTCTTGTATGGGTAGAGCTGAGGAGAAATCTTTAGTAATATCTAACTAAATATTATTATATGTAATTCATTCTGAAACTCATTAATTTCTTTTATTGGTATAAAAGATGAACATGTACAATACACAACCTACACAAACTAGTTCATATACAGGGTTATTCAGAGAGCGTGAAAAGCAGGAGAATGACTGGAGAATGAAAAATTCTAGCTCAAAATAGCCAATTTGGAAAGTGAGATGAAAGGGAGAATTTTTCTGGTTTGGCTATTTTGACCTAGAATTTTTCATTCTCCAGTCATTCTCCAGTCATTCTCCAGTCATTCTCCAGTCATTCTCCAGTCATTCTCCTGCTTTTCACGCTCTCTGTATAACCCTGATAGTCTTATAAAAAAAGTAAATGTAATGAGTAATAATAACCATTCATAAAGTCCAGTCAGTGCAACAAGGGGTTAGCTCTTGTAAAACAAAATACATAATAGTTAACCATATAGGTGCCCGCTTAGAGCTCTTAACTATTATGCAAATGTGAACAATTACAACATTTTACATTTGCTGTACATAACTTTAATTTTGATTACCCCTACTATACTACACAAATGAGAAAAATACTTAATTCCCCCTAAATATATGCCCTGTCTATTCAGATGCTATTCACATACTTTGGCGCAATATAGTGTTTTTTATATTGGTCTCAATTTATTCTCTGATCCACTTCTGATCTAGAAAAAAATGGAAAGTACTTTCCATATTTTTCTTTAAAATAAATTGGGACCACCCTAACTGTATCGGGGTGATCCCACTGGGTAAAAAACCCTATATTGCGCCATTCTATGTTGTTTTGTTTTTGTATATGATTGAGGAAATTGGGTGCACCTCAGAATTGGCAGCAGAGGGCAGGGAACTATACCTACCATTGGTTTTTTTTCACATACTTTACCATACATACCTCATCACTTCCATCACACTTTTGCAAAATTCTTTAGCTCTATAAAACTATAGCAGCGTCCGTTTTGCTTTCAGGTAATGTTAACAGATATGGTTTGTTAATATTGTGAATTGAGCAGGAAACATCACTCACATCATGAGACAGTGGATCATGCTTTCCAGTACACCAGGTAATTACAGGTAAGTGTTATTTATTTATTTATCTATGTGATAAAATGATTTTACCCCCAGGTAATCACGGTAAAGTAGATTTATGGAGCAGATTTTTTTATTCTATGCAAATTCAGATGAGAAATATACCTGTGTTTGCAGCACACTACTTCACCCATGCCATTCCACTCTCCAAAGTGTCTATACTATGATTTCTCAACTGCATTTTTATTCTCTTTAGGTTTAACATACAAGTCTATTCACTAAAGGTGAAACAAAAAAGGATTGGCAGGACAAGTGAAAATTCTAGGTCAAAATAGTCAAACCAGAGGAATTCTCCCATTTATCTCACTCTCCAAATCAGCTATTTGGTATAGTTAGTTCTTTTCTCCTGCCAGTTCTCCTGATTTTCACTTTTAGTGAGTAGACCTGATAATATCAATTCTCTTCTGTCCTTTGATCTCACAGTACCTCCCTATTCTTTTGTGTAAGTCATGTGTATTCTTGCCCTTCTCTGCCAGAGTTTTCCATTGCTCTAAGGCTAGGGTCAGACTAACGCATTTTTTGTGTTGTCCGTGAAAAAGTGCGTTCGAACGAATGGACGCATTTTTTCACGCAATACGTGATAGCGGTCATACGATGCACATTTTCGTCCGTGATTTTGTACGGATCATCAATAAAACACTTTTTGCGTCTGGACGTTATGTTGGCCAGACATTAGCAGCGTCTGACGTCTCCTAATCACGCACACATGCCGCTAGCGGACGCAGCGCACTCTGTACGTCTGTACTACTGGTTCTACGTTCTTGCAAAAATGCGTTTGTTTGCCACTTGCGTTGCACTGCCGCACTTTTGTGCGGCCGTTCTTCGTATGCTGCCCGGCATTGGACATCATTTGCTGCTAGCAGGGCCGTGATTTAGTGCTGCTAAACGCACGTTAATACTGCGTTAGTCTGACCCTAGCCTCATGTACCTCTCTTTTATCCATTTCCATATTCTGTTCATTGAGCATTTATTCCTTTTCCATTTGTCCTTTATCGCGTAGAATAAAATCATGTTCATGAAGTAACACATTGAAAACTAATATTACATTTTTTCGGAACTGTTTAGCCTGTGTCTTATAAGAATAAATAAAAAATAATTAAATGTAAATAAATGGAAATACAGTTTATTTAAAACATCCGACAAGGTAAGTGCAAAAACCAGAGTATGAGAATTTTGTTTGTGTCTCAGACGTTCACAGCATTCAAGAGATGCTATCAACACACAAGGCGAAAAACATGATTGCTGAAATTCATAAGTAAAGGGCAAGGCTGAGAGAAATAATAACATGTGAAAAGGTACTGCTATTTATTTTTCCCAATACCTACAGTTTTTACCATTTCATCTTTTTCAGTATATGCGTACACACTCAAACTATCAAATTTAGGATGACATCGTATGAGTCGTTTTCCTATAAAATACAGCTTATCTAACATAAATATATGTAGAGTTTTTAGAGGTAAGTTCAAGCTTTAATTCCAACCTATAAATGCTTAGAGACACATTTAGGGTCATCAATTTCAATACTATTTTAAATCAAAATAAATTGATATCACAAAATAGAAAACGGATCTAAATGATGGAACTAGATATGGTCTACTATAGGCTAAAACACTCCATACAAGTAGTATAAATGCATACCCTGGAAATCCTCAAATCGCACTATGAAATCATAAGATAAAACTAAAATAAGCAAAATAAAGTAGAATGACATCAACAAGCTCTTGATGACACAATTTTCTCAATAAAATGGCCAATGAAGTCAAAGGTACATTTATGGTGTATTTATATGGCACATAGGTTCCATCAGGGGGTCCTCCACTCACAGACCTGATCATAATCCTTGCACCCAATTTCATCTTAGTAGTGAGATAAAATACAAACAAGTATAAGGTATATATCCCATGCAAATTGGGTAAACAGTATACTCCATTAACATATAGTGTAGTGCATTAATCATTTTCTATTTGTATAGACTGAGTCCCATAAATAGGAGTATCCTCTCCTAATAATCACCTGACAAGGTGGGCGATTTTTTTTTTTTTTTGAGAAAGGATTTTACCAGGAAGGATACATTGAGATTTCTCTCATTTTCAAATATGTCCTGAGTGGCGAGTATTTGCATTCATATATGTAAAAGAGGAGCAAGAAAAAACAAAGAAGTGTGCCAGAATCGCAGGAAAGTAAAAGGTATATATAAAGATAAAATCAGCTTGTCAAGAAATATCACTTAGCAGTGCTCCTCAGATGAAGTCGATCTAAGGCAAAATGCATTGAGCTCTCCCCATTTTTGTGGACTCAAGGCTAGCTAAGTCTTATTTTTGAACTTTTGGATCAGTGTTATTTTAGAAATTTTTGCCTACTGCGGTGAGAGATCCCTGGCCATGAGCTAAATGAGGAAACAGCATGATACAGAACACTGTGCACCGATTTAACCTAGACCACAGTTACAAGCTTTGAAGGGGACTATGGGTGAGGTTCACTAAAGTCAATATTGGTGCATTGTGCCCAAAATTGATGCAAAGCTTCCCACCTCAATCACAATTTCCTGAGATTGCAGTATGGTGCTACGTGAACTGAGGTCATTAGCGCTGTGGAAAATCAGAGATCTGCCCAACTGCCAGGCCTGGATTGCATAACATTGAAGCGAATGCAAAGTCATGGTGTTACATGAAAATATCTTTTTGATGGGATTTTGGCATAAGGGAGACCCCTGGGACCTAAGCTGGCAAATGAGGCATAAATTAACGTTACAAGACACTAAATTAATCCTTAATCTAAAGCCCTCTGTAGGTGTCATCCAGTGTTGGTCAAGATCCAGGAGATCCTTCCATGCTTTGGACTTGTGGTTAAATGAGCCTGATAGGCCCAAGAGTATTTAACCAGGACTGTTATACAATAGTATAAATTAGCAAATTTAAATTAATTCCCATGAGAGAGCTCCATCTATGGAGCTCCTCTTATTGGTTTTAACCCCTTCGCTGCTGAGCCATTTCACACCTGTGTGCTGAGCTCATTTTTACCGGTTTCGCTCATCGGGCTGTGCCCTTCCAAACGATGCCTGACTTTCACCGCTGCCCCAGCCAATCGGGAGGGAGAGAGGTCCAAATGACCCCCCTCCCTTTCAAGCACCTTCCCCACCCTCGTGGGGGGGGGGCGCCTGAAATAGATGTCATTGCAATAGCGCATTGACATCTATTGTCCCCGCCGGGGTCCCGGAGTGTACTCGGCTGACATCAAGACGCGCACCGGGGGGCGCAGCAATCGTCTGATTGCTGCCTCCTGTGCTAGGACGTGCTCAATGCGTCCATAGCACAGGAGAACCGCTTGGCTGGACGAGGTGAGCTTGTCCTTAGCAGCCAAGTGGTTAAATAAGCTGGCCATGCGTAGCAGAATTAACCTGTCAGAGAAATTTCATTTTCTTATAGAATGCATGTGTGCCATGCTGGAATACAAAGGAATTAAAGAGTGAGTTGCCAACAAAAGCTGAATAGGGACAGAGCATCATCAAGTCTTATTGTAGGTCATGGGTTGCAGAACCAGGAAATCCTCATCTCTATAAACAACATCTCTTCCATAACACCTCTGATCTTGGACTACAAGAGTTGTGTCTTTGAGCAGCTCCTCCTCATTACTGATGGGCCGAGCACCCCCGTGTTCGGTTCGCATTCGAACACGAACATTTGAAAAAGTTCGAATTCGAACGCGAACACGATTCCAACTCAATGCAAGTCAATGGGACTCGAACGTTCGATTTTTAGAGTGCCCTGCAAGAGGGCATATATGCAAGATATTTGCCATAAAAGGTATATGGGGGTCCGCGTAGTGCCCTGGGGGACAGGAAACAAGGACAAAAAGTAAAAAAAAAACGTTTTTAAAGGAACAGTGATTCTTCCATGACATAAAGGTTAAGAATATAAACAAAAAAATCCTTCAAATATCGTGCCTAGGAGGTCCCCATAACCTGCCCGTGAAGTGGCGGATTTGTAGGATGTATAGAAACATTTAAAAAGAAAAAAATGACATTTCAAATGACGGTAAATGGTTTTCCTTTAATCTATTCATAAACAACTGCTTGGGGCGGCAGCCTGTATGAAAAGAGGAGACGTTTTAGGATACGCAGAACAAGTTTAGTGATTTTTTGGCTAAATTATGGTGAAACTTATGCAGGCTTTGGATGAAAATAACAACAGGTGCATTAAAATTGCATGAGCATTAACATTTGCTGAGGCGTTCACCGCATATTTGTAACGATTCCCCAGGACAGACCTGGTAGGATCCCTGGTAACAGACCTCTAAACCTCTGATCCTTAGGATGGTCGGGACCACTAAACCTAACCTCTAGCAGCCACACAGGCCAGGGAGACAGCACCAACAATATACACCAAAGACTGAGATTAATATATGTTTGTACTGTGCTATAGTATATGGCAGGATGGAAGCGCACCAGCAGTAACAAACAGCGGAATATACCAGACAGGGGCGCAGAGCAAGAGTAGTTGTTATAACAAAACCAGGTAAGCAACGTTTAGGCACTTGTACTGCGCTACTGTATATGGTGAGACTCATCGCACACTAGTAGCAACAGGAGGCAAACAGAACAGGCATGGAGTACACAGAGAGAAAAGTCAAATGGCAGGCAAAGCTGGCAACAGATCGGGTCCTCAGAACAAGCAGGGTAAGTAACAAGTATACTTCTGAGAAGATACGCTATTAGTGTAGCGTGGAGGCCGGCTGCGCATTTTGCATCGCTCCCTGTACACTAATAGTGTATCTTCTCAGAAGCTTCACACAGCGTGCCGGTATATGCAGCATCTAACAGCGTGGGAGACGGGAGGCTGCGCCTTTTGGTGGATCCAAGAATCAGGTGAGTAATAGAAAGAAAAGAAAAAAAAGTTTTATTTTATGTTCCTTGGGACATTTAAAAATGTCCTCGGATTTTTTTTTTTTTAGAAATGCGTCATCTTACCTTAGCCTGGTGGTCAGTCAGTGGAGGCTCCCTGGATCCTGGTTGTGGGGGGGGGGTCTGCCGTGGCCGCAGGTGCAGTGGTTCCCTCCCTGCGCCACCTCTCTGCCACATGCACCCGGCCGGCCTGCCCGCACAGTCGTTTCATTCATTTGTTCTGTCCCTTGATGCATGTCATGGAAGTAGTACAGTCACTTTTGAGATCTTCTTACCCCAAAGCATATCCCATTATCCCCTGAAGGAGGAAGGAGGTAATTCAGGATTTTTGTCAGAAGTTTCTAGATCCTTGAAACAGCATCAAGGTGTAGGGTGTCAAAATAAGAGATGTTGGCCCTGCACACCATGTAACTAATGAGTGATTTTCAAAGATGTTAAAAGGGTCTGCAAGTCCCAAGGAGGGGGGGGGAGTCGTCATCATTGTCCTCGTTTTGATTTGAGAAATGGCCTCTTGGTGACTCAATGCACCCATAGTTGAAGGGTTTTTTATCTGCTTGAAACATAGGCTGCGCTGTGCATGTCGTCTAATTGTTTAATAACTAAAAACACAAACCGGTCTCATATACCTTAGAAGAAAACTATAATATGTAATAACAGAAAAGCAGGTTTGTGTATATAGTTGGAACATACTTGAGAAATTAGCACCTGTCAACATGCAGATAACCCCAAATTAAAATTATACTAGTATATACCTATATAGGGGGGCTTGGTCGGAAGCTGAGGCGAGAGGATGCAGAGTGCAGGGGCTCTGTCCCATTTTAGACTTTGAGGTGATTATTCACCCCTTTTGGTTTTTATTTTTCTTCTCACCTCGACCTCTGAGATCTTTCAACAAGATGCATCGGCGTTTCCTGGCTGGTGAGAGCAGCCAACGGCCATCTTGGAGCCTGTGTGGAGGCCTTGATTCTTAGATCTCTGATGGCAGCTGAAAAAGTAGATTTAGTTGCGGTTACTGAGACATGGTTCAGTGAGAATAATAACTGGGACATAACAATACCGGGGTACTCTTTATATAGAAAAGACAGAGAAGGTAGGAAAGGAGGAGGAGTGGCCCTGTATGTGAAAAACAACATAAAAACGAACCAAATAAAAGTGAGCGAGGTGAACATAGAGTCAGTTTGGGTTACGCTAACATTTGGCAATCATACAGTAGCTCGTGTAGGTGTGATCTATAGACCCCCTGGACAAGTAGAAGAGCTAGATAATCTGCTGCTTGAGGAAATAGCCAAAATGGCAATGAAGGGGGAAGTTATTATCATGGGGACTTTAATCTTCCTGATGTGAACTGGAAAACCAAAACTGCTGGGTGCACCAGGAGTACAAATATTCTAAACTCCCTACTGGGATTATCTCTAACACAAGTAGTTGAGGAGCCGACCCGTAAAGAGGCCATATTGGATTTAATACTCACAAATGGAGGTTTGGTATCGGACGTTGTTGTAGGTGAAAATTTGGGATCTAGTGATCACCAGTCAGTATGGTTTAATATAAGAACAGAGATGGAGCAACACCACACAAAAACAAAAGTTTTAGACTTTAAAAAAACAGATTTTTCTAAAATGAGACTTTGTGTGAAGGAGTCATTATCAGACTGGAGGAGTTTAAAGGGTGTCCAGGAGAAATGGGATTATTTAAAAGAAGCATTATTGAAGGCCACAGGCAATTGCATTCGACTTGTTAGCAAAAACAAAAAAGGGAAGAAACCACTGTGGTACTCTGCAGAAGTGGCCAAAATAGTGAAGAACAAAAAGACAGCATTCAATAATTATAAAACAACTCAGAGTGAAGAAGATAGGCAAACCTATAAGATTAGGCAGAAAGAGGCAAAGCAATTTATAAGAGCTTCCAAAGCACACGCAGAAGAGAAAATAGCTCAGTCAGTAAAAAAGGGGGACAAAACATTTTTTAGATACATAAACGAGAAAAGAAAAGTAAAACAAGGATTAGTTAGATTAAAAACAAAGGAAGGAAGGTATGTAGAAGAGGATAAAAGTCTCGCTGACTGCCTCAATGAATATTTTTGTTCAGTCTTTGCAGAAGAAAAGGAAGGAAAGGGACCTCAGTTAGGAGGAAACACTAACGAGACAATTACATATCAGTTTACAGAGGAGGAGGTTCTACAGCAGCTGTCTAAAATAAAGACAAATAAATCAATGGGGCCTGATGGGATCCACCCTAAATTATTAAAAGAGCTCAGTGATGTAATAGCAAAACCGTTAGCAAGGATTGGTTAAATAAATCTGTTAACGGCAGTCGTCCCAGAAGACTGGAAATTAGCAAATGTTGTGCCCATTTACAAGAAGGGTAGTAGGGAGGAATCGGGGAACTAAAGGCCAGTTAATCTTACGTCAGTAGTGGGGAAATTAATGGAAACCATGTTAAAGGAAAGGATTGTTGAACATCTAAAAACACATAGATTACAGGATCAGAAACAACATGGGTTTACCTCAGGGAGATCATGCCAAACTAATCTTATTGATTTTTTTGATTGGGTAACAAAAATAATAGACACAGGTGGTGCAGTAGACATTGCTTATTTAGATTTCAGTAAGGCTTTTGATACTGTTCCGCATAGAAGGCTTATCAATAAATTGCAATCTTTGAGCTTGGATTCCAATATTGTTGAATGGATTAGGCAGTGGCTGAGTGACAGGCAACAGAGGGTTGTGGTAAATGGAGTTTATTCGGCGCAAGGTCTTGTTACCAGTGGGGTACCTCAGGGGTCAGTACTTGGACCCATTCTATTTAATATTTTTGTTAGTGATATTGCAGAAGGTATTAATGGAAAAGTATGTCTTTTTGCTGATGACACAAAGATTTGCAACAGGGTTGACGTTCCTGGAGGGATCAGCCAAATGACAAATGATTTAGGTAAACTAAAAAAATGGTCGGAGCTGTGGCAATTGAGTTTTAATGTGGATAAGTGCAAGATAATGCACCTGGGACGTAAAAACCCAAGGGATGAATATAGAATATTTGATACAGTCCTAACCTCAACATCTGAGGAAAAGGATTTAGGGGTTATTATTTCAGAGGATCTAAAGGTAAGTAGTCAATGTAATAGAGCAGCAGGAAATGCTAGCAGAATGCTTGGTTGTGTAGGGAGAGGTATTAGCAATAGGAAAAGGGAAGTGCTCGTGCCACTGTACAGAGCACTGGTGAGACCTCACTTGGAGTACTGTGTGCAGTACTGGAGACCGTATCTCCAGAAGGATATAGACATCTTAGAGAGAGTTCAGAGAAGGGCTACTAAAATGGTGGACGGCTTGAAGGAGAAAAGTTACCAGGAAAGGCTTAATGATCTTAACATGTACAGCTTGGAAAAAAGACGAGACAGAGGAGATATGATAGAAACATTTAAATACG
The DNA here is from genome assembly GCA_009667805.1 of Leptobrachium leishanense. Classification (NCBI taxonomy): domain Eukaryota; kingdom Metazoa; phylum Chordata; class Amphibia; order Anura; family Megophryidae; genus Leptobrachium; species Leptobrachium leishanense. The sequence goes on along the minus strand of CM019064.1, from coordinate 108,024,445 downwards.
TAAAGGGAATCCACAAGGTAGAGGAAGGGAGTATATTTAAAAGGAAACAAAGTAGCAAAACAAGAGGACATAGTCTTAGATTAGAGGGGCAAAGGTTTAAAAGTAACATCAGGAAGCATTATTTTACTGAGAGGGTGGTGGATACATGGAACAGTCTTCCAGTTGAAGTGGTAGAAGCCAAAACAGTAATTGAATTTAAGCAAGCATGGGATAGGCATAAGGCTATCCTAAACAAAAGATAAATCCAAGTAAAGTATCCATGTAATTGGGCAGACTAGATGGGCCGAAAGGTTCTTATCTGCCGACATCTTTCTATGTTTCTATGACCTGAGCCCAGACACTCCTTTGTCCCCCTGTGGTGCTTCACTCCTGGGAAGAAGTTCTGGCTGCTGGGATGGAGGGCCCGCATCTCCAGACCACTGCAGGTATCCGGGTAGCAGGAGCGGCTGGGGAGGGGAGTGCGAAGTTTGGCAGTGAGATGGCCCGCCTCCCCTCCTAAAGAATTGAGAGCCATGATATCAGGCCTAGATGAGTGTCTGGCAATCGGGAGGACTGCTAACAAGAGGAGACATCAATCACCTACTGGCTGTGCAGCAGGTTTCCCGAGACACAGGGGCTCAATGCAGGAGTGCAGCATCTGGAGATACACTGCATGTGGATTATGCGACTGGCTGCCTTGCCATGGAAGAAGATGGAGAGCAGTGCCCTTAGAGTGGTGACCCTGGCATTGTGTTGCTCCCGGATTCACTACCTCTGGAGGAGAGTGTATTTGCAAGCTGAGAACCTACCTAATGCCGATGAGCTGCTTGCTCAAGCGGGGATCGCCTGAGCTATGGTAGCCCCTGATGTTCTGGGCTGGTATCTGGTAATGACTCTGACTTCCCCCATGACACCTGTGACGATGGTGATGTTAGGACTCATTTCACAGATCCTTGGAATGGAGCACTGTGGGTTTTTGCCCCATGGTTACGATGGAGGTGCTGGAAGAGCTATACCCTGTGGTTCCCTGCCTGCTTTGACGTAGGTGCCATTCTTGGACCCCCCATTTGTTCATTCTTTAATTTTTGCTACTTCCCTTTTTTACCCATACCCCCCACTTGCACATAAACGAGACAATATCTGTTATCTCTGTGTCTCACTGTTGGTTTTCTGTTTTTTTGTATGTTTTTCTGTTTCTACTACATTTTCTTCTTGTATGTACCTGAGCGGACACTTACCTGATGATCTTTGCTGTGGATTTCCCGGACTTGGCTACTTGTGAGGCAGATGGGGTTTCAGAGTGTCCCCCCCTTTATTTCCCTTTGTGCTGGTACATGGGTCCACCCAGATGAGCCATTTGGGTGACTACAATGGCCCTGGATCGCCCTGTCCCATGACCCCTTCCATGGCCTTCAGTTTTCCATTGGGACCCGCAGAGAGCGCCAGGAATACTACATACTTAAAGGAATCCCCACTCTTTTTCCCCTGAACCCCCTGTTTTTTCCTTGCTCACGTGACCCCCTTCAGTGAACCCGTGCAGGCACTGCCAGTCATCCTTCAATTGATGTCTGGTCTATCGAGTTACCCCCCCTTCCTATATTTCTTTTGATGTCTATAATGTTACCATTGTTATACTGCTTTTTTAAGGACTGTTGTACTGATGACATGCTTTCAAAATAAAAATTCTTAATATAAGAAAAAAAAGCTATACCCATATAAACTCATACCCTTCAGATGTACTATGGAATACAGTGTGCAGACTCATCTCAATTTCTCATTTCTCATCTCAACTATCTTTTCTTCAAATGTATGCTATGTTCCTACGGTTTGGTTCCATCTCTTGTCAATCAAACATACCTCATCTTCCGTTACGGCCTTAAACACACCTTTCATATTGTGTATGTTTGCTAATTAATCCCATCTCAACAGGTAGTGCTATTCTTGCTGCTATCTATTTTTCAACCTATGTTATTGAAAAAATGTACCCTTTCACTACCGATTGTTTTTCTATAAAACCACTGTGAGGAACCAGTGGTTTTTTAGTAAACCACTTTACATTACATCTTTATCATCACAAACACACGCACACTTACATAATATTATACACACACATAATATAAATATACTATAGTAGAGGTTTGCTTTGTATTTAAATATCCACTGCAGGATTTGACAAAGGGCTACCTCTCCTGGTCAAATCCCAGTATTGTACCATGTCTCCAATAGACATTGCAGATATGTGCATTGTCCATTAGAGATGTTCAATTCATTTTGTTCTGAATTGAAATTCGGACGAAATGCATCATTTAGGTATTTTGGGAGCATTTCCGACGAAGATATATCGACCATCCGAAATTTCGGATCGATTCATTTCGGATCTTTCGGCGATTCAGATCATTTTGCGATTCGGATCGTTTCAGGTGATTCGGATCAGTTGGTTTTTTGCTTTTTTTAAGTTATTTTTGTTTTTATTGCTTATTTAAGAATGGGAAGTAGACTACTACCTATAGAATGAAAGGTTCTTATTTGTTCTTTTAGGATTTTTTAGACATTTTTTTGGGTGAAATTTTAGGTTTCCTAACTTTTTTTAAAGAAACAAGGCTTTTTAACCCTTAAAAAAGAATCGATCCGAATCAATAATCGATCGCCAGAGAGGTGCTGCCCGGGAGTGTGCAAATTCAGATGCTGCATTAATTATATGCAGAGAGGCACTTCCCAGCAGTGTGTGGATTCATATGCTGCATTGAAACCTATGGGTTAAAAAGCCTTGTTTCTTTAAAAAAATTAGGACACCTAAAATTTCACCCAAAAAATGCCTAAAAAATCCTAAAAGAATAATAAAGTAAGTAAACTTTCATTCTATTGATAGTAATCTACTTCCCATTCTTAAATGAGCAATAAAAAACAAAATAACTCATAAAAAAGCGAAAAACCAACTGATCGGAATCACCCGAAATGATCCAAATCACCAAAATGATCAGAATCACCGAATCGATCCTAATCACTGAGTCGAACTAAAGAAACTAAAGAAAAACTGTCCGAAATGATCCGAAATGATAAAAAACACCCGAAAAAAAAAAGAAAAAAAAAAAAAAAGTCATGCACATCCCTATTGTCCATTCCAGACACACGTCATGAGCTGTAACACAAATGGTAGAGCACATCTCACATTCAGCCTGTGTAAAGTGTATAACAGTTGTATATTGATTCAGTTGTAGATCAAAAGATCCTCATTGAAATAGCAGCAATGCCCAAATTCATACAATTGCATAAATTATGATTTTGCATGAAACTTTGATTCATGTAGCTGCAATGGATGTCACTTTATACAGAAAAACACCTATTCCCCAATCCAACAACACCTATTTTGAGGATGTATCTGGATCCATCCAGTAGTCCACCCATTGTCTCACTACCCATGCAACTATTTGGAACCCATTCTGGCCCTCAGTATACTATACTGAAAATCATCTTCTTGAACCTAATTCTTTTGGAGAAAAAAATCCTCAAATGGTGATTTCTACTTATCTTCCAATATTTCATGTGTGCAACTAAAAAGTGCAACAATCTAACTTATAGGACTACTATATTGGGAGGCCTGTGATTAAGTCCTTATCATAATATCATGTCAACACCATACTGAGCCATGTAGCAGCTGTCCTGCTCATGCTGTAATGACAACCCATAACTGAGCAGCTCCACTATGCTGATCAGAGCTGCAGACCCTCAGCCTAATGGATACGTGAAAGGGATGATTTTCTCCCAGACAAAATTCCCAGCATGGGACTCTCTGGGAAATTCCCAGCTCTATAGTTTTGCAATATGTGGTTAAATTCATATCATGGACTATAACCCTGTTTTTTTTCTCAGTTTGGAATATGACAGGGGCACCACACGTACCAGGTCCGAACCTAGAATGGAGCAAGAGAGACTAGCTTTTAGGGAATAAACAGGCCTACAGCCAGAAAACATTGAAAGGGTTACCTCAGTAAGCTGGTTTTTTAAGCACAACAAAAATGACAGGACTTCAGGAGCCATGGCTGCAATTTCTTGCCTGCTAATAGAAAAGGCAACTAACATGGTGGAGAGCTGACATGGGCTGATTAGCTATGGACATTCTGGCAAAGCTTTTCAACAAGCTATAGGATCGTTTCTCTCTACATAAAAACAGCAGTAGAGTGCTTATTTGATTTCTGTATTTGTGTGTGTTTGTTGCTCAACTTGAGTACATATGTGTCCCAGTGTTTGTTGTGTTTCTCTGTGACATAATGCGCATTTGAGTGTCTCAGTGTGTTTGAGGACTGAGTGCATTTCATAAATTTTGAGACACTGTAAAATCAACAATAAACAATTACTGAGTCGTCCCCTCACCTGAAACAGCATAGTCAAGGGGTGCAATCACAGATGGACCATGGGACAGGACACAGGAAGAATATCTTCCCCTGAGCTGTAAACCCATTGTAGGAGATACAGAGACCTTTGAACCTTTAGACTCCTGTATCTCTGGTTCCATACACACTGCATGGTCAGTTGAGGTATGATACCAAAAATGACCATGTAAAATATACAAAAGGAAAAATAAGGAGAATTTTACAGGAGATTTGTTTTATTAATTTTGGGTCAAATTGTGTATTTCCTTGGAAAAATGCAGTAACAGGTTTCTCCTTTTCTGAAATTTTTTAAGGGTATCCTGTCAAATATACAACCACGAAGGATTGGATGATTACATGTGGAGATACTGAGATCCGAACACTAGCTTTTGTTTAAAATTGGTAGAGTGCCTCTTCCGAAACTCATATCTGGATCTGCCCCTGGGTGAAATATGCAGATTTGGAGAAGAGGCCTCACCTCATGAACATGAAGGATGTTTCTGGCATGGATTAAAAGACATAACTCACTGCAGCTATCATATGATATATTATCCTCCACTCACAATATTTTAGCTATCTTTGCAAGATTATTTAACCCTTGATCAAAGAAAAGGGTTACATTTAAACTTACAATTAAAGCTTTTATATCTTTAACTTTGGCTGCGGAAGACATGTGGGAGACATCATGGGGTTTCTTCGCAACATGCGGAGAACGTCTCCCACACATCACGGGGTTTCCGCAGCCAAGGGGGAGAATCTGACCCCTCCGGTTGGAGTCCTGCAGTGGTTTGACTTTCTTGAAGGCAGGCCGTTCCATGGGACCCCTCTCGGCGTATATACATCATTGCACCAGTGCGCAATGACTTCAGGGGGGGTCTTTTGGACTCCTCTACCTCCTCATTAAGATGGGCTCGGAAGACAAGAGAAGCATCACTGGAAAGGTCACAGTCATTTCCAACAAGGTCTCGTTTAACCCCTAAATATCAGACGATGTGCTGAGCAAGTCCTTTGCTAGGGTGTGGAGTACTCGCTCAGCGCATTGCCCAGTACTGCGGTCCAGCGCGAATCGTGGACTTCTACCCCGGGGCCTTCACCACTAACTAATGCAATCACACATGGGTGCAATGACATCAGAAAGGGACTTCCCCTCCAGCAATCCCTAGACGGGGAGGTATGGGGCTTGTTTGGACCCCCGTATCTCCTAATATATGGTAGCTAAATGGTCATGTTTGGTGTTGTTGGAAAGGCTAGAGCATGGCCTTTCAAATTACAAGCAAACATGACAAGCTTATGTGGAAAACAAATAATAACAATACGTATCTGGTCTGCGCGAAAGGACGCTAGGGAATTCAGATAGGTTTCTCACGAGACGTCTCCAACATATTCACATGTGGGAATAAAAAACACAAAGATAGCAACTCTAAGTGCAGTAATTATAAACAGAAGCTGAATATATGATATCTTGTAGTTATTCAACTCACAGACGCAGAGCCCATACACTGGCTCTGAGTGGATCGTAGCCTTTGGGTTGGTTATCTTCACTTAGTTTCTCAGGAAACCCACTCCTTATTGTAGATAACTCGTCACATCCAATAGGTATGGAAGAGAAGGAAAAAACACTTCCTTGTGCAGATCTGACATGCAGCAATATAATAACAAATAAAGGTGAAAAACTCACATTTGTTAGAGCTATTCCCAGCTCTGATACGAAGGCATATGGGTTTAGTGGGTCAAACCCAATGAAAGACCAAAACATGCAGCAACGGTTCTTCTAAAAAATTTAATAATTGTATAAAACAAAATAAAATCAAGAAATAAAGCCAGGACGCGTTTCACCATCGACACACGGCTTCATCAGCTGGTCTATACAGTTCAGAACTAAGTGCATGTTTATATACCCTAAACAATCAAAATAAAACATCTTTTCCTGTGTGCATTCGTAATTCGCAATTTTCGTGCGTTTCAAGCCTCATTTTCGGATCCTGCGCGGTTCGGTTCGTATGGCGCGATCGGCGTGCGGTTATCGCCTCGTTTCGGATCTTGCATATTTCGATTCGTAATTCACGATCTGCGTGCGGTTTTTCGCCTCGTTTCGGATCTTTTGCGTTTCAATTGATGATGATCAATGTGCGTTCATAGCCTCGTTTCGGATCTTCAATATTTCGATTTGTAAAAGTTCAAATATAATGGAACATTTTACCATATGTGGAACCGCTTTGATCTAGGATCTAAACACATTATGAACATCATTATGGGAAAATCGACTCTAAACATAACGATTGATGCAACCAGATTTGGAATCTCCATAGAAAAAGAACATAGGAAAGATCTTATTAACGAAACACTATAAACGCTATACTCTTAATGGGAAGAACTCTATAGAGCAAGCCCACATAGTAGGGCAAATTAGAAAAACAATTTGGATATAGGAGTGTCGCATTTTGATATTGTACAAATGCTAAATAATGTATATCGCCATTATAGAAATATATGGTAAACAAACAGTGATGTGGATCTATTGATAAAGTGCTACCCTTTATAGGAGTATATAAAATGAATATATATCTCCATGGATTTTTTTTTTTTTTCCTCTCTTTCTTCTCCTTTTCCCATTTTATGTGACAAAACTATATGACTTATAAGTTTTGTCACATAAAATGGGAAAAGGAGAAGAAAGAGAGGAAAAAAAACTATACTGTGCTGTATTTTTTTTCATGCTGGTGTATTTTGTTTCGGCCAGAACGTTTAGATTTGCAGTTACCACCAGCTTTTCAAAGACATTAAAATTATGCACGCAAACATCGTTCGTAAAAAGTTTTGCATCGATTGTAATACCAGCCGCATACCAGCGCATGAACGCATTTGCGCTCACAATTTTAAGTATGGGATGCGCGCATGAACATTCGCTTGCGCAGGGTAACTCGCGTTAGACGTTAATGCACATTTTGTGCACGAACGTCGTAATTTGACGGTCAGCGCGAAGGGTTTTTCCCCTCGCGTTAATGCGTTTTTGCACACGCACACATTTTTGCATGAAGAATGTAATAGAGCCCTCTGTGAGCTACAAGGAGCAGCTCTCACCCTCAAAATAACAAAAAGTTCCAAAATCTGTACTGCTGCATTAAACCAGCCAGGCAGAAGTCAGGATACAGGGAGAGCTCTGAGATCACTGACTGCTGTAGAGGGATACGCTTCAGGCGCTTATTACTGGTGAAAATTCCTATACCGTACATATACAATATTTTACTGTACTTTTCATATGCAGGCATTCTCCTACATACAGGTGTTATTTTTCTTTTTTATTTACATTTACATTTTGGACGTTGCATTGCTAATATTCTCCTAAGGACAATATCTGACCATTTTTATTATTTATTTATTTCATATTTAGTATATTTCAAGCAAAAGAGCATTTCTGCCTGAAATTATGCAAGGTAAAGAAGGACACAATCTAGAATTTAGAACCTGAAATCCCAGCAATATTTTCATAAAAGATAAATGAATACCCTTGAAATATAAAACAAAATTGGAAATATATATTATTTTAATCTTTAAAAATCTCGAACTAACAATCTATCCTACAATTACCTTACATTTAATTGTTAACAACACATCCCATTTTTCAAATAAATGTTAGAATATTTTTTTTCAGCAAAAAAGTGATGGTACTTGTTGAAAGATTTAAGGTTTGCAAAAGTAGACATAAATCCCCGTGTTCTTCTGAAATGAGAATTAGAGTAAGCAATTCAATTTCTACAAGATTTCAACATTTGCTAATAGTATACTAAACCTGTACAGCTAATTAGCATGGACACTTCTTAGTTTGGACAAAAGTCAATTTGCATCCATCAGGTTATCAATCAGTTACTGGGAATGTATCTATAAACACTTTTAGAATTTAATATTTTAATGTTCTATTTATATATTATGCCTCTAGTTAGGGTCACCGAATAAAAAAACACTTTAAAGTATCAATTCTTCAAATGTTCTTGAACTAAGTAATGCAAATTCAGTATACCTTGTATCAGGCCTCAAAATTTCAGTCCCAAGCTACTAACCAGGCCATAAGAGTTACTCGCCACCAGTTGCTCCACCTAACCCCTACCCAGCCCTTAACTCTTCCCCGAAACACACCCCCTTAAATTATCTTCTGAAATTACATTGTTAAAGGTTTTATTTAGAATAAAGTTACAAAAATAATATTAATACCCAGACATCAGACCCCAGATACATGTATACCTAGTCATCAGACCCTAGTGTGAGCAGAGCGAGGAGGCAGGGAAGCTACTCTCCACTCCCCTGCCAGTGACAGAGACAAGCTGGGTCAGGTTAGGCAGCTGTTCCCTGCCACCATGCAGCCTGGGGAAGGGGCAGCTGCATGGTGGCACAGCCCGAATACACAGTACAAAATAATTTATTGTGCTGCCTGCTTGTGCATTTCCACTCACCCTGACTTAATTTCTACTCGCCAAATGCGAGTAGGCTGGTGGAAATTTTGAGCCCTGCCTTGTATGATACTTTACGCAAATAATTTACCAGATACTCAACAGATCAGCATTTGCTGCACTTAAGCTGCTTGAGACCCTAACTTACTAAAAGATGAATGCTAATAAAGGGAAGTGATTAAACCTATGCAATCTGTTACTGTATTTTATACTTTGACAATATTTTTCCCCAAAGAATGCAATAACAGGCTGAAATTCCTTTCCTTTGACTATGATTTTATATTTAAAGCATGTACCAGTGTCAAATTTAAATTGTGATAGATAGCTACCATTGATTTGAAGTAGTGTCAGAAGAAGAGGTAGAACCCAAGGGGAATCAATAGGTATTAACAGTAAATACGTTCTGCTAAAAGAACACATTTTATTTCAGTTTTCAATATATGCAGGGATCTGTTCCCACTTAAAAGCCCGTTAATAAGAAATATTTTTAAGGCTTTTAATGTAACCTTCATTAGATATTTCTGAGGCTGAAGATTTCTTACTGCATGTAAGATTCTATTAGCACATTACATACTCAAGCAATTTGGCAATATATTAAGAGCTATCAGGCTGATTTTTGAAGTGCTAATAAGACAAAATTACAAAAAAAAAGTTAAATAATTAGGAAATGGGAAATGCTAATATGATGCAGCAGGAAGGATACATAATGCGATTAAAATAGAAGTATTAAAAAGGAAATTAATATTAAATTGAAAAATGAAAACATGCAAACACTGTGCTATTCTAATTTTAGAAAGCCTAAATGTATTTATTTACTTTAACAAGACATGTGGCTTTTACAGGACAGAATAATGTATTCTCTTTGAATACTAATGTGGCTTGTTAAATTCCAGTAACTTTTCAAAGGATATGGAGATAGATATATAGTTTTCCATAAACCTGTAAGGAACTATTATTTCAGCATGGGGTGAATGCTTTAGATAAAGGGATATGATGTGCTTAAAATGGGAGGAGGAAACAGAGAGGTTAAACATTAACCCTTCCTGACCCCCCCTCTCAACCCTTACTCTTGTTTTGATCCTTTAGTTTTGTTTTAGCCTTACCTTAAAACCACCACTGATCCCCATGTGACATACTGATGCTTCCTGTAATCTATAGCTTGTTGCATGATTACATGGAAACTGAACACTTGTGTGAGCTCCTATCCAATCCAATGGCTCTCATTGCCAGAGCTCTTTGCGAACCATTGGATGAACCTAGGTTCCGATGATCCCAAAATCCAGTTTCTGTGGAGCAGGACTCATGCCTATACTTGAAGGCCTGAAACAGTCCTCTGACATAACCTCTGCACCCTCGGATGGGGAGAGGGAAAAGGGCTCCCAGAGGATTGTGACCACTCAAATACCATATCAAGGCTTTCTACACAAACAAATGTATGGACTAGGAGAGTAAAGATGAATTCCTCTGTCTGGCGCTACCTGGTCACCGATTTCTTGTGTTATGCTGTGCCTTCATTATGAGTGCCTGACGTGCATGTGACACATATGTGAAAACCTTTTTTGCCTAGCAATATGGTAATTCAACAAAATAAAATAAAAGGCAATTATTTAGAACATCAATATCATATATCATCACATGTCTTCTGCAATTCTACTCCACAATCTCGACTTTAATCCTACTGTTCATGTTTTATGCTTGCATCTATCTATTATTATTTTGGCTGATTGTTTTCTTGTTAAATTTTTGCTCTGCTTTGTTAAACACATGCTCTCATATTGCCTCCCCACCGCCTCCCCACCCCTTACCATGTCGTAAATATCTGGCATATACAGCCCACACTGTGTAACTCTGCAACCTCTTTATTCACACAGCGCTGCCACAATCTCACATCACCCTCTGCCACAGCGCTTGCTTCTGGACTCTGCTGTCCCACTCGCCCTCCCCATCTACCCTCTCACCCAGTGCTGGTCTAAAATTTGTAACTTACTTTCCTGCTGCTTCCACTTTGCAAATCACCCTAATTAACCGAAGGTTCTAGCCCATCCCATGAAATGTTAATCAGTATATATGTGTTTTGTTTTATAAATAAATCAATAAATAAATATAATACTGGGTGGCATTTATACAGTCTCTCACATCTAATTCCTCCCCTCTCCTCCTTCCTCACCCCTGCTCTCACACACATCTTCAACCTATCTCTCTCCACCGGCTCCTTCCCATCCGCCTTCAAACATGCGCTAGTTACCCCTTTACTAAAGAAACCATCCCTCGATCCTAACTCTCCATCCAACTACCGTCCTGTATCCCTGCTTCCCTTCACATCTAAGCTCTTAGAAAATCTAGTTTTCAACCACCTCTCCCTCTTCCTGTCCTCCAATTCCCTACTTGACCCCCTGCAATCTGGTTTCCGTCCCCTACACTCAACTGAAACTGCCCTCACCAAAGTCACCAAAGACCTCGTAACTACTAAAAAACACACCCACTATTCTATTCTCATCCTACTTGACCTCTCAGCTGCTTTCAACACTGTTGACAACCCCCTCCTTCTACAGACTCTCAGCTCTCTTGGTCTCTGTGACACTGCACTCGCTTGGGTTGACTCCTATCTATCCAACAGGTCCTTCTCTGTGTCCTTTGCGGGTAACTCGTCCTCTTAATTGCCTTTATCTGTTGGTGTACCTCAAGGCTCTGTCCTTGGTCCTCTGCTCTTTTCCATCTACACCTCCTCCCTGGGCAAAATCATTAATAGCTTTGGCTTTAACTACCACCTCTATGCTGATGACACCCAGATCTACCTCTCCACCCCTGATCTCTCTCCCCCTGTCCTTTCCAAAGTCAGCGACTGTTTATCTGGCATCTCCTCCTGGATGGCCTCTCACCATCTAACGATCAACATGTCTAAGACTGAACTCCTACTAATTCCTCCTCCTAATGCCTCCCCACCTCCTGACTTCTCTATCACGGTGGAGGGTATCACTATCTCCCCATCAAACCAGGTTCACTGTCTTGGAGTTACACTTGACTCTGCTCTTTCCTTCATCCCCCACATCCAGTCTCTCTCCTCCTCCTGCCAATACCAACTACGTAATATTTCCAGAATTCGGCCATTTCTTACCGCTGTCACCACAAAACAACTCATCCACGCCCTGGTAATCTCCCGATTTGACTATTGCAATAATCTCTTAACTGGCCTCCCCCTCTTCCACCTCTCGCCTCTACAATCCATCCTGAAGCCTCTGCCAGGCTAATCCACCTCACCCGCTGCTCTGTCTCTGCCGCTCCCCTCTGCGAGTCCCTTCACTGGCTCCCCATCCACTGCAGAATTAAATTCAAAATACTTACCCTAACCTACAAAGCTATCACTAACTCAACTCCCCACTATCTGTCCTCACTAATCACCAAATACACCCCAGCCCGCTCCCTAAGGTCAAACAGTGACCTACGCCTAGCTTCCCCGCATCACCTCTTCCCGTGATAGACTTCAGGATTTCTCACGTGCAGTCCCAATCCTCTGGAACTCTCTCCCTCATACAGTCAGACTTTCCCCTAATTTCTCTTCCTTCAAATGCTCCCTTAAAACATTCCTATTTAGGGAAGTCTACCACCCAACTCACTGACGCAACCATCAATTACTCTCACCTTGCAGTCCTCTCCTCCTGTTTCCAACCCCAACCCTTCGAGATTGTGAGTTCCTATGGGAATAGAGCCCTCGTTTCCTCCTGTACTGTTTGTCAAATGTTGTTCAATGTATTGTAACCCTGTCTACACTGTGCCTATTGTACAGCGCTGCGGAATATGCCGGCGCTTTATAAATAAAGAATAATAATAATAAATATGGATATATGTATAATGTATGGACTAATGGAATTGTTGCACACTAATGGCCCTATTTCATTCCTCGCGCATCGGATTTGCGCGAGGACAAAACCAATTGCGAAGAACGTCGTATTTCAACATTCGCGCAAACGATGCGCGTTATCGTTTGACGTGGATGGACTTGAGCAAGCGTGGTGAACTGTGCGCGTCCTATACTTAACATTGTGAGGGCAAATGCGTTAAGCGGATGGTATTTCAATAGATGTGCAACTTCCTACGAACGACGTTTGCGCGCATGATTTTAACGTCTTTGAAATCCTGGTGTTAACTGCAAATCTGAACGTTCTGCCTGAATCAAAATACACCAGCAGGAAAAAAAAATACAGCACAGTATAGTTACACATTCTACACATCCCCAAACAAATAAATTGTGAATTTGTGCATATTTTTTTATTGCTGCAGCATGTATACTAAGATTTATTTTGACAGGCGCAAAAACGTTAGTTAGTCAATTAAGGTAAATTGATGTCAATTAAGGTTCTTAATTCTGATTGGCTGAATCCCATGAAAAAAACAGTCCGCGCACTGATTTACATGCGCAACGTTACTGCGAGCGTATTACACTTCCTTTTGCGTGTTTTTTTCTACTAACATTATTTTTTAACGGATGAGAAAATGCTTTCGGATCTGAATATCACGTTAATTTTCGCGCGATAACGCTGGACAATGCGCGGAAAAAAAATTGCTCTGCGCAAGCGTATTTGCGCAGAGAATATAATATGGCCCTAAGTATGTACCTGAGCTTAGTTTCATGTAACAATACAAACCAGACTTTGGAAATTCAGAGCAACAACATACCTTAGAGATATGACACACTGAGAACATAAAAAAACACAAATGCCTTTGACATAGATTAATGATAAAAAAATACTTTATAAATCCACTTACAGTGGCAATAAAAAGTATGTGAACCCTTTGGGACTACGTGGAGTTTTGCATGAATTGGTCATAAAATGTGCTCTGATCTTCATCTAAGTCACAACAATTTGAAAAACACAGTCTGCTTAAAATAATACAACACAAACATTATATGTTTTCATGTTTTTATTGAACAGAACATGTAAACATTCACAGCGCAGGGTGGAAAAAGTATGTGAACCCCTAGCCTAATGACTTCTCCGAGAGCTAATTGGAGCCAGGAGTGAGCCAACCTTGAGTCCAATCAGTGTGATATTATTGGATGTGTTGCTGAAAGCTGTCCTGCCCTTTAAAACGACACACCACTTTTGGGTTTAATGGTTTCAAGAAGCACTGCCTGATGTGAACCATGCCTTGCATAAAAGAGCTTTCAGAAGACCTTCGATCAAGAATTGTTGACTTGCATGAAGCTGGAAAGGGTTACAAAAGAATCTCCAAAAGCCTTGATGTTCATGTGTCCATGGTAAGACAGACTGTCTACAAATGGAGAAAGTTCAGCACTGTTGCTACTCTCCCTAGGCGTCGTCATCCTGTAAAGATGACTGCAAGAGCACAGCGCAGAATGCTTAAAGAGGTAAAGAAGAATCCTAGAGTGTCAGCTAAAGACTTACAGAAATCTCTGGCACATGCTAACATTTTTGTTGACACATCTACAATAAGGAAAACATTAAACAAGAATGGAGTACATGGGAGGACACCACGGAGGAAGCCATTGCTGTCCAAAAAGAATATTGCAGCACGTTTGAAGTTTGCAAAAGAGCACCTGGATGTTCCACAGCACTACTGGCAAAATATTCTGTGGACAGATGAAACCAAAATTGAGTTGTTTGGAAAAAACACACAACACTATGTGTGGAGAAAAAAAGGCACAGCACACCAACATCAAAATCTCATCCCCACTGTAAAACACGGCGGAGGGAGCATCACGGTTTGGGGCTGCTTTGCTGCCTCAGGGCCTGGACGGATTGTTGTCATTGATGGAAAAATGAATTCCAGAGTTTATCAAGACATTTTGCAGGAAAACGTAAGACCATCTGTCCGCCAACTGAAGCTCCGCAGAGGATGGGTGATGCAACAGGACAATGACCCAAAGCATACAAGTAATTCAACAAAAGAATGGCTTCAACAAAACAAAATACGCCTTCTGGAGTGGCCCAGTCAGAGTCCTGACCTCAACCCGATTGAAATGCTGTGGCATGACCTTAAGAGAGCGATTCACAGCAGACATCCCAAGAATATTGCTACACTGAAACAGTTTTGTGAAGAGGAATGGTCCAAAATTACTCCAGATCGTTGTGCAGGTCTGATCTGCAACTACAGGAAACGTTTGGTTGATCTTATTGCTGCCAAAGGAGGGTCAACCAGTTATTAAGTCCAAAGGTTCACATACTTTTTGCACCCTGCACTGTGAATGTTTACATGTTCTGTTCAATAAAAACATGAAAACCTATAATGTTTGTGTTGTATTATTTTAAGCAGACTGTGTTTTTCAAATTGTTGTGACTTAGATGAAGATCAGAGCACATTTTATGACCAATTCATGCAAAACTCCACGTAATCCCAAAGGGTTCACATACTTTTTCTTGCCACTGTACTAAAAATTGAACATTAAGCATTCAGGCGTTAGAATGATCCTTGTAATACATGAGCTGTAAGTACCAAAATTAAGTATTAAGTAAATACTAGTCATATGAGACACATCAAGCAAGTTAAAATATAAGCAGGCTCATTGTTAACTTTATAATTGAAAAGTGAAAAATATTACTGTTAGAAAGTAAAAATAAAGAAACATTTATTATTTTATTTTTGTTACTTAAAACCTGGACCCTGTAGCTCAGGGTTTCCCAAACTTGTCCTCGGGACCCTCAACCAGGCCAGATTTTGCAGATCACCTTGGGGAAATGCAGACTGAATCCTGCAATCACTGAGCAGCAAATCATATCACCTGTGCTGTGTTTCAGATATCTGGCAAACCTGGCAAGGCGGAGGGTCCTGAGGACAGGTTTGGGAAACCCTGAGCTACAGGGTCCAGATTTAAAGTAACAAAAGTAAAATAATAAATATTTCTTTATTTTTACTTTCTAACAGTAATATTTTTCACTTTTCAATTATAAAGTAAACAATGATGCTGCATTAACTAACCATCACATTAATCATGTCGCCAACAAGTGTGGAGGTGATGGCACAATCCATTATTACGAATTGTTACATCAAAAACCTAAACCACCGCACTGCAGTGAAGAGCACTGTGGGATATTTTGGACCCCTGCGTCACTAATCTTTACACCTCACAAGTAGGGATGAGCTGTTCGGGTTCGGACGGTTCGGGGTTCGACCGGAACTTAGCCTGTTCGAGCAGATCGCGAACCCCGAACATTTCCGGGTGTTCGCCGCATGTTCGACCACAATGGACCACAATGCATTTTCCCACTGCCTGAAGCTCCTAATTGGCTACAGCCTTGCACCTGACCACAGGTCTGGTGCAAGACTGGTTGAACACTATGCCAATCACCGCTCAGAGTCCTGATTGGGCAAATTTTGCCCAATCATGGGCTCACAGAGCTAAATCCCGCAACACACTATATAAGGTTTTAACGGATCGCTTCTACACGCATTTCAGAGGAGATTTCAAAGAAGATAGTTGTGTGTGCTGTTACTGCCGGTCTGCCACGCTACTGGGGGGGTCTGGGGGGGTCTCATTTCGACCAAATATCAGGGAATTTAGGTGATGTGTGTCTTGTCACTGTGCCAGCAAGTTTTTTTGGGGTTTACAACTTTATTTAAAACATTTGTGAATTGAGTTGATTTTCTGGGTCTTGACACTGTGCCAGCAAGTCTTTTTGGGTCTCATTTATACCAAATATCATTGAATTTAGGTGATGTGTGTCTTGTCACTGTGCCAGCAAGTTTTTTTGGGGTTTACAACTTTATTTAAAACATTTGTAAATTGAGGTGATTTTCTGGGTCTTGTCACTGTGCCAGCAAATCTTTTTGGGGCTCACTAATTTCTTTAAAACACTTGTGAATTAAGGTGATCTGTGTCTCGTCATACAAAAAGTACCACGCTGTATTTTGGGGCTCACTAATTTCTTTAAAACACTTGGGAATTAAGGTGATCTTCTGTGTCTCGTCGGACAGCCAGCAATTTTTTTTGGGGCTCACTAATTTCTTTAAAACACTTGGGAATTAAGGTGATCTAATGTGTCTCGTCACACAGCCAGCAATTTTTTTTGGGGCTCACTAATTTCTTTAAAACATTTGTGAATTAAGGTGATCTGTGTCTTGTCACACAAACAGTACCACGCATTATTTTGGGGCTCACTAATTTCTTTAAAACATTTGTGAATTGAGGTGATCTGTCTCTTGTCACTGGCTGCCAGCTATCAGTGTGTCTCACTGAGTTATACCAGAGTTATTTAAATCTTTATACCAGAGTTGAATCAGAGTTCTGTATATATTAATCTATATATCACTCACCATGTCTGAAAGAACAAAAAGGACTGGCAGACGCTCCCAGACACAGATAAGAGGGCAAGTAGCCCCTGTGTCGGGAGGCTGTGCCTCTGGTCGTGGTGGACGTGGTGCATCCTCTGCAGGGGCATGCTTGTCCTTTCTAACTGGTGCTGGCCGTCTTAAGCAGCAGCAGCAACATACAGAGGACTTGGTGGATTGGCTAACCAGGCCATCCTCATCCTCCGAGTCCTCTGCCAGCCAGGCTTCTAGTGCTTTACAGTCCACCTCAGCTGCCAAAGCATCTAATGCAGCCTCCATGTCCACAGCTACTCCTGCCGTAGCCTCGCTATCACACATGGAGGAGTCAGCTGAATTGTTTGACTACAATGAGAGTGACATGCTGCTTGAGGATGCGCAGCAAGTACAGTGCTCTGATTCAATCTCTGAGGTTGAGGAAGGGAGTATAATCAACCTAGAGGAAGGGGGTGCCAGTGATGACACACAAATAACTGGCACTCATGTTGCCCCAGCAGCTGCAGCATACTGCCAAGTTGGCTCCAGTGACGAGGAGATAGGGGGTGAAGATGACATTGATGATGATGAGGTCACTGACTCCACCTGGGTGCCAGATCGAACTGAGGAATCAAGTGAGGAGGAGGGGGAGGAGGAGACACAGCAAACACGAGGCACAACATCCTCTGTGACCAACCGTAGCACTAGCCAGTCCAAGGCATCACATGTCAGAGCTGGTCCGGTGCAGAGTGCTGTTGTCTCAAAGAACACATGCAGGAACTCTGCTGTCTGGGAGTTCTTTAAGAAATGTGCAGCAGACCCCACCATTGCTATTTGTAATCTATGTCAGAGGAGGCTGAAGCGTGGGATAAACACTAGACACTTGGGTACCACGTGCTTAAGGCAACATATGAACAAGTGCCACACATCCCGTTGGGGCAAAACTTTGCGTAGGTCCTCCTCCTCCTCCTCATCTGTCTCTACCCACACTGTATGTCCTGCCATGTAATTGCCTACAACCTCCAGTAGCTGAAGATTTACGCAGTCAGATTACGTTGGTGCAGCTGCTGCAGCGAAAGAAAAAATATAGTCCCAACCATCCCCAAGCACAGCGTCTAAATGCCAGCTTAGCAAAATTACTCGCATTGCAGCTGCTGCCTTTCCAGCTGGTGGACTCTGCTCCCTTCCGTGAATTTGCTGAATGCGCTGTACCACAGTGGCAGGTTCCAAAACGCCATTAATTTTCACACAAGGCCATTCCAGCACTATACCAACACGTGGAAGACAATGTTATCCAGTCATTGGGAAAGGCAGTCAGCAGTGTATGTCACTTTAGACATGTGGTCCAGGAAGCATGGACAGGGTCGTTACATTTCCTTCGCGGCACACTGGGTAACTCTGATTGCAACTGGGAGGGATCCAAGATGGGGCTCTGTGCTGGAGCTTGTTCATCCACCACGCCTCCAGAAAGCTGCTTGTATGAGGTCTGTCTGCTCTTCCTCCTCCTCCTCCTCCTTCTCTGTCTCTGGCGAAGTGGCAGTTAAACCCACGCCTGACAGGGTCTACGCAATGGCTCAAGCAAAAATATGTCATACTGTGCTTGAGCTGGTTTGTTTAGGGGACAGGAGCCACACCGGGTCAGAAATTTTGTCAGCTCTGCAGGGGCAGGTGCAGAGATGGTTTACACCACACCAGCTTGAGCTGGGAATGATCGTCTGCAATAATGGCAGCAACCTTCTCTCCGCCCTACGCAAGAGTAAATTGACGCATGTACCATGCCTAGCACACGTCCTAAATCTGGTGGTACAGCGTTTCCTAACCAAGTACCCAGGGCTGCCAGAGCTTCTCATCCAGGCCAGAAAAGTCTGCAGCCACTTCAGACGGTCATCCCCAGCAAGCGTTCGCTTGGCAGAAATTCAAAGAGAATTCCACCTTCCCACAAACCGTCTGATCTGTAACATGCCTACCAGGTGGAATTCAACATTAGCAATGCTGCAGCGTCTGCACAAGCAGCAGAGGGCCATCAACGAGTACCTGTGTGAGTATGGCACAAGGACAGGTTCAGGTCAACTTGTTTTTTTTCCCCCCCGCAGTGGCTGATGATCAAGGATGCATGCACTGTACTGTCACAATTCCTTTAGTGTTCCTGCTGGAGCACACTCTGCGGGGAATTATAGATGTGGCTCTAGAGGCAGAGCAGCGGGAGGAAGAGGAGGCCTTCCCTAGCTCTCAAGGCCCCAGTCTTTCCGCAGACAGCATTCCAGTGGGTCGTACTCAGATCAGACAGGAGGAGGATGAGGAGGAGGAAGACTATTTAAGTAGTGGGGGCATTGAAGGTGGGGATTCCTCAAGGCAGGGTTTTGTGTGCCCAGACACAGAAGGGCTTGTGCGTGGCTGGGAGGAGGAAGTGCACGATACGGTCATCCTCATTGACCAGGAAGCTCATGCCACCTCCAACCTACGCTGCATGGGCTCCCTAATGATGCAAAGCCTGCTAAAGGACCCCAGGATTCGTGCTATCAAGGAGAGGGATCATTACTGGTTGGCAACCCTTCTTGATCCACGATACAAGGGGAAAGTTGCAGAGCTCATCCTGCCCGCACAGAGGGAGCACAGGATGACAAAACTTGAGGACGCTCTAAAGCGAAACTTGTGTAACACCTTTCCAGGCACTGTTAGATTACCAAGTGCTGACACACGTGCTTCTGAGGCTGCAGGTGATCAGAGGAATAGCGGTGAAGGCCAGGGCCGCTTGACTGATGCATTTTTAATTTTTTTTAGTCCTCGACGCCCAGGGACGTCAAATGTAGGCACCCATTGCCAGCGTCTTCACCATATGGTGCAGGACTAACTAGGGGCAAGGGCAGACCTGGATACCTTTCCAGCAGATGATCCACTGGCTTACTGGGTGTTGAGATTGGATCACTGGCCAGAACTTAGCCAATATGCTATGCAGCTACTAGGTTGCCCTTCATATAGCGTGCTTTCCGAAAGGACGTTCAGTGCCGCTGGAGGTTTTGTCACAGACAAAAGAGTGCGTCTGTCCACCGACTCTGTAGACCGGCTGACATTTATAAAAATGAATCAGTTCTGGATCAGCAGCTATCAATCCCCTGATGCCGAAGTAACGGAATAAATCGGATATGTCTTCTGCATGCACAAAACCTCCAGCACTGAACTCTTCCACAATACCACAAAAGGGTTACGGTGTGAATGCACTTGCTGCCATGAAAGGCACAATATTTGCCAGATTTATATCATTTAAATTTGTTGAACAGCAGCGTCCAACCCTGCACTCTTCCACAATATCACAGAGGGGTTACTGTATGATGTTACTTGCTGGCCTGGCACCAAATGCACAATATCTGGGTGCACTGACGCCCATTACCAGATCAAAAACTTTTCACTATAGGACCGCATGGTCCACTCCTGCACTCTTTCACCATAACACAGAGGGGTTACTGTATGATGATACTTGATGGCCTGCCATTAAAGGCACAATATCTGGGTGCACTGACGCCCATTAACATATAAAAAAAAAAATTCAATATAGCACCAACCACATGGTCCACCCCTGAACTCTTCCACAATACTACAGAGGGGTTACTGTATGATGATACTTGATGGCCTGGCATTAAAGGCACAATATCTGGGTGCACTGATGCCCATTAACAGATAAAAAAATGTTTTTCAATATAGGACCAACGACATGGTCCACCCCTGAACTCTTCCACAATACTACAGAGGGGTTACTGTATGATGATACTTGCTGGCCTGGCATTAAAGGCACAATATCTGGGTGCACTGACGCCCATTACCAGATCAAAAACTTTTCAATATAGACCACATTGTCCACCCCTGCACTCTTCCACCATACCACAGAGGGGTTACTGTATGATGATACTTGCTGGCCTGGCAGTCTTGCACCAAAGGCACAATATCTGGGTGCACTGACGCCCATTAACAGATAAAAAAAAAAATTCAATATAGGACCAACCACATGGTCCACCCCTGAACTCTTCCACAATACTACAGAGGGGTTACTGTATGATGATACTTGATGGCCTGGCATTAAAGGCACAATATCTGGGTGCACTGATGCCCATTAACAGACAAAAAAATGTTTTTCAATATAGGACCAACGACATGGTCCACCCCTGAACTCTTCCACAATACTACAGAGGGGTTACTGTATGATGATACTTGCTGGCCTGGCATTAAAGGCACAATATCTGGGTGCACTGACGCCCATTACCAGATCAAAAACTTTTCAATATAGAACCACATTGTCCACCCCTGCACTCTTCCACCATACCACAGAGGGGTTACTGTATGATGATACTTGCTGGCCTGGCAGTCTTGCACCAAAGGCAGAATATCTGGGTGCACTGACGCCCATTCCCAGAGTCATATCTTTTTAATATAGGACCGCATGGTCCACCCCTGCACTCTTCCACAATACCACAGAGGGGTTACTGTATGATAGTACTTGCATGCCTGGCACTAAAGGCACAATATCTGGGTGCACTGCCATTGACGCCTGTATCAGATTCATATCCTCAGAGGGGTTACGGTGTGACGGCACTGTTGCCGACGCTAAAAGCCCAATTTTAAAGCACCTATTGTTACTTTCATCCAAAGCCTGCATAAGTTTCACAATAATTTAGCCAAAAAAAACTAAACTTTTTCTGCGCGTCCTAAAATGTATTTTCATACAGGCTGCCGCCCCAAGCAGTTGTTTATGGATAGATTAAAGGAAAAGCATTTACTGTCATATGAAACGTCATTTTTTTGTTTTTAAGTGTTTCTATACATCCTAGAAATCCGCCACTTCACGGGCAGGTTATGGGGACCTCCTAGGCACGATATTTGAAGGAATTTTTGGTTTTTATTTTTAACCCTTATTTCATGGAAAACTCACTGTCCCTTTAACCCTTTCGCTGCTGAGGCTTTCCCGCCCCTGTGCTGAGGTTATTTTTACCGGTTTTGCTCATCATGTTTAAATGTGTTTTGAAGGCTTATTTTAGTATATGACCCAGACATATTATATATCGTTCTTTCCGTCAGACTCGGTAGATTCATAATATGTCATTATTATATGTATACGTTATGTCATGTCTGTATATTATAACAAAAAATGCAATAAAATATGTATTTTCAATAATTTACAATGTGTAAAGTGTTTTTTTTCACATTTTAACATGCGAGCAATTGCGGTTATATTTTGTATGGGGTGCGCTTGTTAAAAAAATTAGAGATGGGGTCTCGTTACATTTTTTTTGGGGGAAAATTACACTATTTTTAACAAACGCACCGCATACAAAAATCGTTAGTGCAGCATCATTGTTCACATTATAATTGAAATGGGAACAATATTGCTGCATTAACAAACCAAAAAAAAGAAAAAAAAGTGTTTATTTTTTTTTATAATTTTTTTTTAATTTGTTTTTATTTTTATTTTTCATTTTTTTTTTTTTTACAAAATTTTTCACTTTCATGTTTGGTATCGTTGGAACGGCCATGCTCTGGCCGATCCAACCATACCAAAATTTAACCCCTAGCTGCCACGGATCGGGAGATAGGGAGTTCATTGGAACTCCCTATCTCCACAGTTGGTGGCAGTCAGTGGCGTAGCGTGGGTTGTCGCCCGGGCCAGCCAAGAATTGTGTGCCCCCCCCACCTGTGGACACGTTATCGATATTGCCAGCTCTCACATGGTATTGCCCCAGCTCATGGCATTTGCCCCAGCTCTCCATTACTGCCCCAGCTCTCACATGGATACTGCCCCGCTCTCATGTATTGCCAGCTCTCACATGGTATTGCCCCAGCTCTACATGGACTGCCCAGCTCTCACATGGATATTGCCCCAGCTCTCACATGGATATTGTCCCAGCTTCACATGATATTGCCCCAGCTCACACATCCGTCCCCGCACAGCAGCGGGAATGCGGAGGACGCGCTGACGCGTCCTCCGCATTGAAAGGGTTAAAATCGGGTTTTTTAAAACTTTTTGTCCTTGTTTCCTGTCCCCCAGGGCACTACCCGGACCCCATACACCTTTTATGGCAAATATGTAGCATATATGCCCTCTTGGAGGGCACTCTAAAAAAACAAATTTTCAGCCCCATTGACTTGCATGGGGGTTCGGGTTCGGGTTCGGTCCCGAACAAATGGGATGTTCGGGTTCGGGCTCGAACCGAACTCGGGGAGTGTTCGGCTCATCCCTACTCACAAGGTCAAGTGAGGTGTCATTGGAGTCTGGACTTTGCATCTAAAATGGTAAAAAAAAAATAAGTGATGTCATTATCCATTTGTCACGTATAAAATGAGCAATACCACTGCCATTACTCCCCTTTTAATTTCCCACACTGGGAGCAAGGTCAGTGTTTGTTTTATACATAGTCATATTATTCATAAAAAAACATGCCCCAAAACACAAGGGAAAAAAATTTCTGAGAAAATATACAATTTTAACCAAAAAATGCAAAAAATGAAATAACAGGTTCCCATTTTGGATGATAAATGGGAAAAAATAATTTTACATGCTTTAAATGATTGAAATGTCAATGGAAATTTACTCACACTGTATCTGGTTAGATATCTGTATCTTCACTATTAAATAACCTAAAATATGTTTTGATTTCACTAAATTCCAAACAAAGCCCACCAAAATATTCAGCTCCAGGCCCATAGAGATCTTAATCCGGCCCTGGGTATAAACTCAAATATTTCTTACTTTCTAATTAATTAAACATTATTTTACAAAAAAACACTGGTTTCTGACAATGTTTTTTTGGAAAATCACTTGGTGGCGAAGGGATTTATATAATAAAACATCAAAAAGGGCATTTAGAAAAAGATTAAAATGTCAAATCATTTTCATATTTTATTTATACCAAAAGATATATCTATTGTGTTATTTCACATAACAGGTCAAAAATAGTTTAAAGGAATGCTTTAAAAAAACACTGTTTAGTATTTTAATGTCATATCACTATTTAGTACTGAGATGCTTTTCTGTGGGAAGGAGGTATGTGGTGTGTTCATCATTCCATTTCTTCCTTTTTAAATTACTTTTTTTGTTTTGGCTACTTGACACTGAGCCAATCTATCAGCTGTTGAGTATTATTATAGATCTGCTCTGTATTTGTCTCCAGACCTGCAATATTACTGCTCTGTTTAAGTGGATTGCTGCTACCTAATATATTTTCTTCAAAGTCTGCCCTGACCTTTTAGCAACATTCAAGTCACTAGATTAAACTAGAAAATTGTCTGGGATTATTCAATTACTTTCCTCACCATTTAAATCACACAGACATAAATGGATAAATAGATAAAATAAGCCCACAAGATCTATTTTACGGTTTAAATTTTAACAGTAGAAAACACTTCACTGCTTTGAAATGTTAACTAATTTAATGATATTAGGGTAATGATTTACTAATTGTTTGACAGTAAGGCCGATTCTAGAAATTAAGTAAGCAAACAAAATAGATTTTATGGTAATTCAAAATGACTTGTGCTCACCGTGAGCATTACAATCAATGTTATCATTAACATGTCCCAAATTTAAATTATAAAATAACATAATGTAATTAAATAGGAAAACATTGTCATGTAGCATGTTATGGAAGACTATGAGGAGTGGGAATTTTAGTTCACATAAATTGATAAAATGTTAAGGAATTGAGATTCTGCTTTAAACTATCTGGTTAAATAGATTTTGCTTATTTTGTCTAATTTATTATCTGTTTGTTATCACTACTATGTTATGCATTTTAAAATACTGTTTTTTTTTAATAAACTGTTCAGCTATGGAAGAAACCTAGAGAAATAATAATAATAATTTAAAACATTATCAGTAATTCTTAAATATTTGCATATACATGTAGATTTCTCTTAATTTTTGCTGAGTTGCATAAACAGTGACCAAAAAACTGGACCGAAATTAATTATGCGTTGTATTTGGTCTATCTAATCTTGTAACACCTATTAAAGCTTGATCTGCAGAAAGTCCCAAGAGGAGGTATGTCCTGGGTTAATTTTATAAGTGCAGTCATTAGGTTTGGATAGGACCTGCCGTGATGGGGTACAGTGATACGCACTGTGTCAACATGTCTTGCAATAAAACCCTACCTGTCATGCTTAGACCAGGTGTTTCATACATTTTTCATTGTTAGTTAGAGGGGAATATAGTCTTGTCAAATAAGGCACTACAGAAGAGAAGCTTCTGCATTTTTGTTACTTTGAGGGTAATGAAAGTGGTTTTCCATAAAATCACTGGATCCCACAAGTGTTTATATGGAAAACCAATTGATAGTGAAGGGGTTATTAGAAAATGCAGTCCTTTGTCAAGTAGATGTGTAATTGATTTAATTAGCTACTTTGTGCAACTGACATAAAGCTGCTTAAGGAAATATAAAAGAAATTGAGTATTACGCTATGGGAGCGCTGTCTCCCGCTTCTTTCTGATTCATCTAGCTACTACTGTGGGCAAAAGAAGAGAAGTGCCACTCTTTATATGGCCGCTGGCATTCTTACCTAGAGCCGGGATCTTTTTTAGGCTCCCATAAATGTGAGTGGCCTATACTCCTTTAACCCATTCCCGACTGTTGACGTACCATGTACGTCCTGCCTACGGTTCTCTCTTAGACCCGTGGACGTACATAGTATGTGTCAGGATCGGGTAACCCCGCTTGCAGACGATAAGCCAACAGACCCAGACTCAACCGGTCCTTAGTAATGGCCGGGTTATGGTCAGTAATACTGAGAACGACGAACACAAAGAAAGTGGCGGAGTGCAAAGTAAAACAACCTGCCGAATGAAGTAACCCACAGTGCTCTAGCTAGCCTAAATCCCACACGGGCACGATCTGAAACTTAAGTTCTAGGGTTTAGTTCAAAATGAATGCTGACCTGAGTCAAAAAGTCACGACACCCTGTTTGTTCCCCACCAAAACGAATTGGAGAAGTTATGGATACATGTGAGGCAGGTAAAGCAACCTCAGGTGTGTGAGATTGCAGGACAGGGGCAGAGGTCGCCACCTGTGGTTCAGGCTGAAAATAGGCAGTACGGACAAGAATCGTTTGTATAGCCTGAGCAAAGGCATCCATGCGGTGGTCTAATTCATCGACACGAGAGGCACATGCAGCGAGCTGCTGACCCACGTCTGCAGGGTCTATCGCCCTAGTGTAATGTCAGGATCGGGTAACCCCTCTTGCAGACGATAAGCCAACAGACCCAGACCAACCGGTCCTTAGTAATGGCCGGGTTATAGTCAGTAATACTGAGAACGACGAACACAAAGAAAGTGGCGGAGTGCAAAGTAAAACAACCTGCTGAATGAAGTAACCGACAGTGCTCTAGCTAGCCGGTCCTTACTAATGGCCGGGTTAAGCAGAGCAGACAAACAAGAACACACTTAGGTAGGGGTTAAGGAATAGAGGTCCGTTTATACTATGCCAAAATTCAGGGCGCCAGAATACAGGGAAATTGAGACAAGCCGGGATCGTAATAACCAGGAAATCAGTCAGATAGGAATGCAGCAATAACAACAAGGCACTAGGCATAAATGGAACCACGCTAGGGCAATTTGCTATGAGAAATAAAGCCCTTTAAATGGAGCCACAGCACTTCCTATTGGTGCTCAGAGGAGATGCCCTGCTCTGCTATAGAATCGCTGGTCATGTGCTGCGATTGGTTGTCCTTCCTGCATGCTGCGTCTGATTCGCGGGCGGCACCATTCTCTGTCTGGTAGTACACAGTTCCCGGGAAAAAGGCTTTCTGGATATCAGCTGCTGTGACGACCGCAACATTTTCCCGGACATGGGCCGAAGGCGCAACACTTCACTGGACATGGGCCGAAGGCGCAACACTTCCCCGGACATGTGCCAAAGGCGCAACAATTCCCTGGACATGGGTCACCATGACAGTATGTCAGCAGGCTCCTAACCTCCCTACCGCCGATACTCACCTCCCTTGCTGGCTCCAATGGCGTCTATGGCAAGTTGGAAGCTTGTCTCGCCGTTTCCTGGGGCCGACAGATCCGATGACGTCATCACACTGCGTGATGACGTCATCGGCAGGCGCCAGTAAGGAAAATTCAGGAAGGGGAGGGGGGCTCCTTTGGAGCCCTCTATCTCCCCAACCATTTAAGGTACAGTGATGCTTTTTGCACCGCTGGAAAGGAGAGAGTCTCCCGTTTTCAGCATTGTATAGCATTAAATGTTTTGCTGCCGGATTGTGATTTGGAACAAATTTGCGCCGAATCGCAATTCAAACCTGGAGGGGGCTGACATCTTGGATGTCAAAATAAAATTTAAAAAAAATTGTCTGGGAGGTTTAGTTAAATAGGACCTAGGTTGCCATCTAAAAATAATGAGCATAAAATGGTCAGAATGAGCTCAGCGCACATAGGTGAACTGGCTCAGCAGTTAAAGATAAAAAGCAAAAACATGTAAAAATTGGGTATTTCTATTCTCGGGACAAAATTTTGAAACTATTTAGCCGGAGTCTCTTTTGGTGGTTGTAGATTTTGGGGATTAAAATTACGAAAAAGTTGTGTTTTTACAATTTTTTCATCATATTTCAGATTTTTTTTATAGTAAATTAGAAGATATGATGGAAAGAATGGTATTTTTAGAAAGTCCATTTAATGACGGGAAAAACGATATATAATATGTGTGGATTGCGTAAACGAGTAAGAGGAAAATTTGACCTAAACACGAACAGCGCAGAAATGTAAAAACAGCAGCAGGCACTAAAGGACGGATTTGTGTAAAACCGCCCGGTCACTAAGGGGTTAATATACAACATTTTTGGCCAACTTGTTACGATAATCTGCACTATTATCTCTGTGACTTCCCTTTTGTTTTTGAGAGATGCTGAGGACGGCATGAACTAATTTCTAGCACAATAAGGAGGACCAGATTGATTCTCTTTTTGAGTATTATTCCTTTTCTATTTGGACATTTATGCACCTTTTTCAGCATATTTATATTTTGCTCTGTATTGGACTTTTTGCTTATTTCCGCACCATTGTATGGATAAAAGTGACAATAAGCACTGTTGCACTTTATTGACCACTTTATCGACCATTCACTTTTAAGTATTTCCGCTGAATATTGGACATTTACTGTATGCACCATTGCTCTTAGTTACCTTTGAACTATTGGTTGGATAAAGTGACAATAAGTACTGTTGCACTTTATTAAACAATGATACAAGTATGTTCACATTGTATTGATTTGCATTGACTGTTATTACAAAAGAATACCATTTGTATCATCATCTTTTTCCATGTGTTTGAAATCTAGACAACAGAAATTGAGGCAATAATTTTTTAGTTTTGAACATTAAAAAAATGAAGATATAAGCATGATAGATAACCAGTAAAACTAGATTTACAGAAATAATATTCCACAGAAAGAGAGAGTATGGGATGCATTTGAGTATGAATATTTTGACTGTAATGCTGCATTTAATTAAAATGAGCTTTTTGTTATAAATAGAATAAGGTAGGTGGTATAAAATATACAAAATTCTGTATAACAATCCTGAATGTATTATTTGTAAGTGTTAAATCTTCTGCATTTTGCCCTTGAGAAAAAATTGTATCTCATTATCCATCACTAATTAAAGCAGCTAAACTTAAAAGCACAAGCATTCTTAAGAATTCAGAGTATAGGGAAATCAATATCCGTTTGGCCTACTTATCCAAAATAAATATTAGGTTTTGTCTTTTTTCATTTGACTAAAGCTAAAATCCTTAATTCTTTCATATGTTAAAAAGTCAGAATAAAAAATGTCTGGGAATTGTTTGTCAAGGTAACTAGAAAAAAACAATCTCATAAAAAAATAACGCATTTTCTGATGAATAGAAATAGCTCACTTTATAAACCATAATGACATACTCTCTCAAATGTCTATATATATCTGTTTTATACGCATTTCCTGTGATGACTACCACAATGATAAATGGAAACTATTAATGTGAATGTAATAATATATGTTTTACATTACAATGTCTTATACAGTTGATGAAAGTCATCTACCTGCTATTCTCAATGCAGATATGATTCATTCTCAAATATGTCTTTGTTTTTATGTCATATAACGAAAATATATTCTATGGATTGTACTTCTACATTTAAAAACACAAAGCAAGGCCAAGGCCAATTAAAACCTTTGCACAAAACAAAATAATTAATGTATATGTGTGTATATATATCTTTTTATATATATATATATAACGACTCAATGTTCTGCCCCACAGAGTCTAATAATAAATGTCAAAAAGTTTCTTTAATGAGGTGTTTTTTTATATATACAGTATATATAAATATATAATAAAAACAATCACAATGTAGCGCTGATCAGATATATATGGAAAATCGCTGAAACACTTAAATGGTCCTTGTTACTCAACCATCAACATAAGAATACAAACCAGAGGTAGTGTAGCAATAACAATGTCCTTCTTGAGTATGATGGATTTCAAAAACTTTTCATAATCCTCTTCAGGGTATCCCTCAAATGAAGAGAGAAAAAGACATCATAGTGCGACCCGTATATCACTTAGTGGAAAGGATAGATGAATAGATCTCACTCACATGAAGTGGAACCCTCCTGGTTCTGGGTCAGTCGTTTTTAGGGTCGTTCACTGGCCACCCAAGTGCCCCTCTTGGAAAGGATCGGTTCTCCTGGCGAGGATAGATATCCAGATTATCTGGAGGTTACTGAATCCAAAGAGTCCACTCGAAGGAGCCCATAAAAAACTCCAAAGAGTATAGGGTAAATGAAAACATTAAAAATGTTTTTAAATGAGTAAAATATTTAATAACAAATAAAAACAAAAACAATATGCCAGGACGCGTTTCGCCAAAATAGATAATGTATCAAAAGGCTTCCTCAGCTGGCTGCTGTTTGACATGAATCATACACTGGTTTAAATAGCCATATTCATTTACCCTTAGCCAATCCCCCTCCACTTTTTGGCAGGAAAATTGGCATATCCAATAGGAAAGAGACTTTCTTTTTCTTCTACCCAATCCAAATTCAGTATTTGAAAAGAGGAAGTGACACACATAAACACAAACATCTCCACTGAGAGTGTTGTTTACATAATCAATACGAATGTGTTTCTCAATAGATAATGTATATTTATACAAAACGAACGTATTTTATTAAAAACGAAACGAAAATCTTTTTAAAAAAACGAAACGAAAAGATTCCCCTTTTTTTTCTTTGTACTTTCCTCCCGCCGTGAATCGAAAGCACGCGCATGCACAATAAACCCATCCGGAAATTCGAAAAGAATCCGAAAAGAATCTGAAAAGAAAAGAATCCGAAAAAAATCCGAAAAACTATCACCCCGCTGGGGGCCGCACACAGGCCCTGAAACGATGGCACCCACACGTGCACACCCCCAATGGACCGGGATGGGCACAGAAACATGAAAGTAGCCCTCTCCCCACACCTCCCCCCGCAACAAAACGAAAGTGCGCACATGCGCTGTGGACTCAACAGGGGGGGGGAAGGACAACATCCCAAAAAATGGGCAATCTATCACCAAGAGGACAAGATACCCACATGTACATATCCATTACTCCGGTGCCAGCAGATACCGAGTGTAGTGTAGGGGATAGCTAAACTCCACCCCCGTAAGACGCACATATATACTGTCTAAACAAGGGAGGAGAAGGACTGACCATGACCATAGATCCATAAATTATAAAAAATGGCACAACTCAAAATCACTATTTAAACCAGAAGGGATGAGTGTGTTTAAGGTGTATATCCACCTCATCTCCAAACAATGGATTTTTTTATTAACCCTTTCGCTGCTGAGGCTTTTCCCACCCCTATGCTGAGGTCATTTTTACCTGTTTTGCGCATCATGTTTAAACGTGTTTTGAAGGCTTATTTTAGTATATGACCCAGACATATTATATATCGTTCTTTCCGTCAGACTCAGTAGATTCATAATATGTCATTATTATATGTATACGTTATGTCATGTCTGTATATTATAACAAAAAATGCAATAAAATATGTATTTTCAATAATTTACAATGTGTAAAGTGTTTTTTTCCACATTTTAACATGCGAGCAATTGCGGTTATATTTTGTATGGGGTGCGCTTGTTAAAAAAATTAGAGATGGGGTCTCGTTACATTTTTTTTGGGGAAAATGACACTATTTTTAACAAACGCACCGCATACAAAAATCGTTAGTGCAGCATCATTGTTCACATTATAATTGAAATGGGAACAATATTGCTGCATTAACAAACCAAAAAAAATAAAAAAAAGTGTTTATTTTTTTTTTTTTTAATTTTTTTTTTTTTTTTTTTTTTTTTTTCATTTTTTTTTTTTTTACAAAAAATTTCACTTTCATGTTTGGTATCGTTGGAACGGCCATGCTCTGGCCGATCCAACGATACCAAAATTTAACCCCTAGCTGCCACGGATCGGGAGATAGGGAGTTCATTGGAACTCCTATCTCCACAGTTGGTGGCAGTTAGGGGTTAAGTCTAGGACTGGCGTCATCGTGCTACGCACGATGACGCCAGTCCTCTGGGGAGTTCCCGGAGGCTTGGCCGACATCCAAGATGTCGGCCAGCTCCGGGAAAGGATCGCGAACCGGCGCTTTTCAGCGCCGATTCGCGATCCAGCTCCCCAGGGGTTAATGCCAGGCATCATTTGGAAGGGCAGGCTGTGCCCTTCCAAATGATGCCTGGGTTAACCCCCTGTGTGCCACCGATCGGGAGGAGAGAGGTCCGAAGGACCTCCCCCCTCCCTTTCAGGCGCCTCCTCCGCACATGCGGGGGGGGGCGCCTGAATTAGGTGTCATCGCGCCCCCGCGATGACACCTAATTCTGGCGGCTGCTGGTCCGGATGCCGGGCTGACATCCAGGATGTCAGCCCGCACCGGAGGGGCCAGCGATCGGCCGGAACCCGGCCGAACGCTGACCCCGATGGGAGGACGCGCTCAGCGCGTCCTCCGCATACCAGCGGGACTGCAGAGGGCGCGCTGAGCGCGTCCTCAGCAGTGAAGTGGTTAAAGTCCCCTCCTCTCCAATGAGGGGTTACTTTTTGTATGGCCATAAAACACATACCTTCTGGAGATTGGCCATGCACATTTTTAAACTTACTTGTCCCTGCGGCCTACACTATGTGGGCCACACAAAAAGGTCGTTAACCATCAGAATTAGGGAGCATATTTACAACATTTCGAGGGGTTTAACCACTCACTCAGTCTCAGCTCATTTTAAAAATGTGCATGGCCAATCTCCAGAAGGTATGTGTTTTATGACCATACAAAAAGTAACCCCTCATTGGAGAGGAGGGGACTTTAATAAAAAAATCCATTGTTTGGAGATGAGGTGGATATACACCTTAAACACACTCATCCCTTCTGGTTTAAATAGTGATTTTGAGTTGTGCCATTTTTTATAATTTATGGATCTATGTTCATGGTCAGTCCTTCTCCTCCCTTGTTTAGACAGTATATATGTGCGTCTTACGGGGTGGGTTTAGCTATCCCCTACACTATGCTCGGTATCTGCTGGCACCGGAGTAATGGATATGTACATGTGGGTATCTTGTCCTCTTGGTGATAGATTGCCCATTTTTTGGATGTTGTCCCTTTCCCCCCCCTGTTGAGTCCACAGCGCATGTGCGCACTTTCGTTTTGTTGCGGGGGGAGGTGTGGGGAGAGGGCTACTTTCATGTTTCTGTGCCCATCCCGGTCCATTGGGGGTGTGCACGTGTGGGTGCCATCGTTTCGGGGCCTGTGTGCGGGGCCTGTGTTCTTTTCTTTTCAGATTCTTTTCGGATTCTTTTTGAATTTCCGGATGGGTTTATTGCGCATGCGCGCGCTTTCGATTCACGGCGGAAGGAAAGTACAAAGAAGAAAAAGGGGAATCTTTTCGTTTCGTTTTTTTAAAAAGATTTTCGTTTCGTTTTTAATAAAATACGTTAGTTTTGTATAAATATACATTATCTATTGAGAAACACATTCGTATTGATTATGTAAACAACACTCTCAGTGGAGATGTTGTGTGTTTATGTGTGTCACTTCCTCTTTTCAAATACTGAATTTGGATTGGGTAGAAGAAAGAAAGTCTCTTTCCTATTGGATATGCCAATTTTCCTGCCAAAAAGTGGAGGGGATTGGCTAAGGGTAAATGAATATGGCTATTTAAACCAGTGTATGATTCATGTCAAACAGCAGCCAGCTGAGGAAGCCTTTTGATACATTATCTATTTTGGCGAAACGCGTCCTGGCATATTGTTTTTGTTTTTATTTGTTATTAAATATTTTACTCATTTAAAAACATTTTTAATGTTTTCATTTACCCTATACTCTTTGGAGTTTTTTATGGGCTCCTTCGAGTGGACTCTTTGGATTCAGTAACCTCCGGATAATCTGGATATCTATCCTCGCCAGGAGAACCGATCCTTTCCAAGAGGGGCACTTGGGTGGCCAGTGAACGACCCTAAAAATGACTGACCCAGAACCAGGAGGGTTCCACTTCATGTGAGTGAGATCTATTCATCTATCCTTTCCACTAAGTGATATACGGGTCGCACTATGATGTCTTTTTCTCTCTTCATTTGAGGGATACCCTGAAGAGGATTATGAAAAGTTTTTGAAATCCATCATACTCAAGAAGGACATTGTTATCGCTACACTTCATGATAAGGAGGCACCGGGGACTTAATAAAAATCAATAGATTACTTTATTAAAGTTACATTTAAAAGCCGACGTTTCGGCCCAGCGAGGGCCTTTATCAAGGTACAATAACAATAAGGAGCAGTCTTTAAATACAGTGTTGAACGGAAAAAATACAAAATACCAGAAACAAGCACTCCATATCTATGACCACCGTCTTCCATCTTATTCTGTAGCAAAAAAGCACAGTTTGCCCCACCGTGGCTGCCTATAATGGCCTAGAGCTGCTGGGGAGCTCCAGAGTGAGTTGATCTTGTAAATGCAGATTCGGTCAAGTTAGATAGGACCTGTCAACGATGGGGTACACTGTACATTGGCGTCTGTGACAGGCTTAAACAAACTATGATCATACTTTGTGAACTGAATCCCCATCACTTATTACCTTAGTCAGGTTTTTTTAACATTTTTTAAAACTGTGCTTTTATTGCTTCAGAATAAGATGGAAGAAGGTGGTTATTGAAAAACTGGGATTTTGTGTTTCTCTGAAGGAAATAACAGAATCCCCATGCTGTTCAAAGATCTTCAACAAATTGGATAACATGCGGCGCCGACCCTATGGACTTCTTGTGCGGCGCCGACCCTATGGAACGCGCTTCCTCGCAATATCAGACTGTCCGCAAATCCGGCTTCATTTAAATGCTCCCTAAAGACCCTTCTATGTAGGGAAGCCTACCACCCGACTCCGTAACAAGACATCCGACCGACCCAAAAACAATCCTCACCTCTCCCTGCATTAACTCATCACTGCAGTCCCCCCCTCCTGTTTCTAATCCCCTCACCATCTAGATTGTAAATTGCCACGGGAATAGGGTCCTCATATCCTCATGTATCTGCTGGTAGGAATACTGACCTGCCTCCTGTATGTATTGTAGAATTGTCCTGTCTTTACCCATTACACCTTGTACAGCGCTGCGGAATGTGTTGGCGCTTAATAAATAATAATAATAAATAACATGACCAAGCTGCTGGGAATTTAGGGACATATTCTGGAGCCCATTTGATAATTAATTTAATTTGTTGTTGTAATATTTGCTTATGTTTTTTCTAACTAATCATATGCCAGTGTTCAAATTGTCTGGTGACCATTGCACTGAGTCAGTTGGCAGTTGGCCTCTCTGTGAGTAATGGTCATTCAGCAGTTTGGTGTATTATAATAAAACCAGCAGCACTCGTATCCTTAATTCTGCATCTAAGAGTCATTGGGACAAATTTCTCAGCAGCACCAAACCTAACCATTACAATTGTACACAACAAAGTTCCTTTCTGTTGCTCCAAAATATGACCACATCAAGTGAACTTGATGTTGGGCTCCTGCAGGAGCTTTTAAACATTGAGTATACTCGATGATGGTAGTGAAGGGATTAATGGGTCAATTCACCCAGCAGACTCCCAATCTGTGCATACCTTTTAGAATGATTTCAAAGTCACTCATTCTGCTGGATACTGCTGCAATTCATTTCACCTGAAACTCATTTTATGACTTAAATTCAGCTGAACCAGAGAGCGTCATGAATAATATACAGACAAACTGAATCATTAAAATTTTTTGGTCAATTTGATTCATATGAAACAGTTTTATTGTCCATTCACTAGTCTAGTATTCAGCAAATCAGGAAATAAGAGGTTTAAGTTGTCTAATACAAGAATACTTGAAGAAAAACATGGAATATGTATGTTTCCTTTTATAATTGCTGCAGGTTGTATTATTTTTAAATAAGTCTGCAAGCTGTATTAAACAATGTATATAAAATGTGCATGAGTAAAAAGGGTTCTACCTGTACTATATAAGGTAGCTTTGTTTTTAATCAATATGTGTTTATCTTTTGCATATGTGTACATTATTTAACTAGTAGCTGAAAAAGATCATTATAAGGTCCGCTCTGCTCCCCACTGCTTGTTCTCCCTAATCAGCAAATACACCCCAGCCCGCTCCCTAAGAGCAAACAGTGACATGCACCTAGTTTCTCCCCATATCACCTCTTCCCATGATAGACTGCAGGATTTCTCACGCGCAGCTCCCATCCTCTGGAACGCTCTCCCCGTAATGTCAGACTTTCCCCTAGTTTCCCTTCCTTCAAACTCTCCCTTAAAACATTCCTATTTAGGGACGCCTACCACCCAATTCACTGACGCAACCAGTCCATCACTCCCACCAGTCCATCACTCTCACCTTGCAGTCCATCACTCCCACCAGTCCATCACTCTCACCTTGCAGTCCTCTCCTCCTGTTTCCAGCGCCAACCCTTCTAGATTGTGAGTTCCCACGGGAATAGGGCCTTCGTTTCCTCCTGTAGTGCTTTGTCAAAATGTTGTTCAATGTCTATATTGTGCCCATTGTACAGCGCTGCGGAATATGCTGGCACTTCATAAATAAATTATAGTAATAATAATGTATAAACATTAGTTACTCTGCAGCTCAGACCCAAATAAAGGATGCCTGGTTAGCAAGCATCTGAAAAAAAATTATTTTTGCAAATAATTCATAAATCATAGATTAGAAATATATTGTATTTTATGAGTAACAATAACATAGGGATATATGTACATATATCAGATATATCAGATACATTTGAATATTCTTTCTTGCTGTTAAAGAACAGCAACCAGAGCACTAATAAGGCCTCATGGGTCGAAATGCATGATTTATAAGTAGTAAACAAATTTCTTTCAGAGGAACATTATTTAAAATGTAAGTTTGAAAAAGGTAGATTAATTTGAGGGTTAAAAAAAGCATTGCAACCTCTCATGCCTAATATGTCTGCAGTAAAATGGAACTTTATGACTACAAAAAATTATTGCCAACAGCTGGAAACTGTGTTTTTTTAGCTTCAATTATATTTTCCTTAAATAAGGTAAGTATATATTTAATAAATATAAGTATACGATTTCTGCTTTCAAAATAATGTTTGTCACCCTGCACTTACCATACCACACAGACTCTGATAAGATATACCATAATATATATTTAAATGTATAGGCAGGCTTTTGGGGAAAGCAATATGTGATAAATCATGTTTTCACTTTGACTTAATTAGGAAACATATGAATGAGCACCTGAAAAAAGCTTTATAGTGTATGCAGTGTGTGAAATCAATGGAAACACTGCTCGTCCTGCAAAAATAGTGGAGGAACTACATTCCCACGCATTCCTGCTCAACTCGACCCCTGTTTTTATATATATATATATATTTACAAGGGTTGTGGTGGAGGACAAAAAGTGAGATAAAAAGCCTCCACGCTATAATTAGTTATGTTTATTAATGCAGAAGCCAATTGCACATCACAGCAATTAAAAGAATTGCATCCCAGAGCTCCTGTGCCACATTGCCCATATGCAGCAAGGAATTCTGGATAGGATATGCAAAGTAGACATGTGCATTCGTTTTAGTACTAAAACGATTTAGTCCGAATTTTGGGATAATTTAGTTTTCATATGACTCAAGAGAAACGAAACTGCTCAGTACAAAAAACGAAAGAAACTAAAATAAAATGCACTACATTTTAGTTTCAGTCCTTTTTGTGATATTACATTGATGAGTGAAGGAGACCAGCAATGAAGAGTGCAACATCCGAAGTTCTGCACCCTGCACATGCCAATGCAGTAGGATGTTCTATACAGAGAGGGGCATTAATTAATTCAGGAGGATGTTCTATACATTATACAGAGAGGGGTATTCATTTATGAAGGTGGATGTTGTATACATTATACAGAGAGGGGTATTAATTAATGCAGGAGGATGTTCTATACATTATACAGATAGGGGTATTAATTAATTCAGGAGGATGTTCTATACATTATACAGAGAGGGGTATTAATGAATGCAGGAGGATATTATCTACATTATACAGAGAGGGGTATTAATTAATGCAGGAGGATGTTCTAAACATTATACAGAGAGGAGCCTTTTATTTAGCCCTTTAAATCCAGTGGCTGTGAGCGCTGAGATCGGCTGCTTGTTATATTATATTTCATTACAATGTATCAGTCTCAGCTGTTACAGTAAATGACTGTAACAGCGCTCAGAGTTTCAGTAA
This sequence comes from Leptobrachium leishanense, assembly GCA_009667805.1. NCBI lineage: Eukaryota > Metazoa > Chordata > Amphibia > Anura > Megophryidae > Leptobrachium > Leptobrachium leishanense. The sequence goes on along the minus strand of CM019064.1, from coordinate 107,986,618 downwards.
AACAATGAAATAATATTGTTATAACCTCTTATATATAAAAATATTATTTATTAGTTTTACTGAAACTCTGAGCGCTGTGATGAGCAGTAGTTTATAATTCAATTATAATTGAAATGTGAACAATAGTGCTGCATTAAAAAAAATTAAAAAGCACGTTTTTATTTTTAATTAATTTTTTTTTTTTCACTTTTATTTTACAAGATATATGGTTATGTTTGATATCATTCGAAAGGCCATGATCAGGCCTTTCAAATGATACTCTACATGACCCACTAGCTGTCACCGATCATGAGATAAAGGGGTTCAAAGAACCCCCCTATCTCCACCATGGGATTTCCTTAGGAAATCCCTTGGCAGCTAGGGGTTCCCTGGTTAACTGACGTCATCGGGCCATGCCCGATGACATCAGTGGACGTGGGGAGTCCCGGAGGTGGGGCTGCCATCCAAGATGGCGGCCCCCACCGGAAAAAGGCTGTGACCTGGCACCGATTGGTGCTGGGTCACAGCCTTGCCATCAAGGGGTTAATGCCATACATCCCTGGAAAGGCCAGGCTGTGCCCTTTCCAGAGATGCCTGGCATTAGCTGGTAGCCCCCGGCGATGGGGAGATAGAGGGATCCAAAGGATCCTCCCCTCCAGGCGCTTCCCCTGCTCCGGCTGGGAGGGGACGCCTGAAACTGACGTCATCGCGTCCGGCGCGATGACGTCAGTGCGCCGGGAGGCACCAAAAGTGCCGGTCTGACTCTGTGGGAGTCAGAGCAGCGCGGGAGCCGCCGGAGCAGGTGAGTATCTGCCGCCGGGGGGCTGCAGACGCCGGGGACGTACAGTTACATCCTGCGGCATTAAAGCCCGCCTAATGCAGGACGTAACTGTATGTCCCGCGGCGTTAAGGGGTTAAAAGACAACAACAGTAGGGATGAGCCGAACACCCCCGTGTTCGGTTCGCATTCGAACTCGAACAATTTCAAAAGTTTGCATTCGAACTCGAACTCGAACTGAACTCAATACAAGTCAATGGGACTCAAAAGTTTGATTTTTAGAGTGCCCTCCAAGAGGGCATATATGCAAGATATTTGCCATAAAAGGTGTATGGGGGTCCTGGTAGTGCCCTGGGGGACAGGAAACAAGGACAAAAAGTAAAAAAAAAGATGTTTTTAAAGGAACAGTGAGTTTTCCATAAAATAAGGGTTAAAAATAAAAACGAAAAATTTCTTCAAATATCGTGCCTAGGAGGTCCTCATAACCTGCCCGTGAAGTGGCGGATTTGTAGGATGTATAGAAACATTGCCATCAGAGACCCACACAAGATACCTAGACACCCTTAAGGGGTCAAAATACACAGGGACTGGCTACTATCCTGTTAGATGAGGGAATGTATTAGGACCTGTTCACACTGTGCGATTTATCGGGCGGATTTTGCCACGACATCGCAGCAAAATCCGCTCGACGTCGCACTGTGTAGCTTCTCCAATGCATTTCAATGGAGCTGTTCACATCTTGCCGCGCGACGTCACATGTCGCGCATCACGGTAGCATGTCGCTGGTACCAGACCCTTTTTGAGATTTGCTATCTGCAATTTGCATTGGTGGTGCTTTGCAAAAATCGCACAAAATCGCGACGTCGTGTGACATCGTGCGACATTATCGCACTATATCGCGAATATGAAAATCGCGCGACTTTCAAATCGCACAGTGTGAACGGGGCTTTATATGTATAAAGCAAGGTATATATGACAATGGATAGTCAGAGACTCTAGGGACTCAGCTTGTACACTTTATGATAGACATTTCTAACACAATAATAATTGTATGCTCACATAGGCCCTTTGGGAGAGGTAGATGACATACAAATACTGGAATATTACTTTTAACTCTAAGGAGTGTGATAAAGATTTTATTAAGCCCTTGATGACAAATGCCGTAACATCTACATCATTAATGATTGGCTTTACAGGGCCCTGGTCCTTAAGGGGTTAAACAGCATATCAGAGAGGATCATATAGTAGAAATGAACACTTCTTATAATTCAAAACAATCAGTGATTGTTCATACATGTGCAGGTCACACCCAGTCTGCAAGCAATGTATCAAATTCTAGTTGCTAATTAGAAGCACATGTTATTTCCAAACACTAATTAAACACCTGTTGTTTACGCCGTTTGAGAGCACAGGTCATTTAGAGGTGAGAATCTTTGCACCTATAGTAGACGATATTAGGTATTTTTTAATTCAATATCTAATAAACCGTTGCTTATAATATTCTGCAGTAAAGAGTGTCTTTATTTCTAGATTTTTTTGTATTTTTTAAGCATTTTTTCTACTTTTTTCAAAATGTTTTTTTTTTTCGAACTCGAACCGAACACGCCAAAAAGTTCGAAGTTCGCAAACTTTCGAACTGCCAATGTTCAAGTCGAACTCCAAACTGATCGAACCGAACAGCTCATCCCTAAACAACAGCAGCTTTATACATTTAAAGATTTTAACCCTTCAAAGTTTCCAACAATTCTTACCCCCTTCAGGGTTACAGCAGTTCTTAACCCATTTTCAAGACTTTTTACAGTGTTTTTAACCCTAAGCGCTGTTGAAAATGGTGGAAATTTGGTCACTATAAATGGCAATGGTCTACACTTCAGCCATACCCCCACACTGGGTGAGAAATATGGTGGAGCGGTCGGAATTCTGCTCTCTCTCACCTATACCTACCAGCTCCTTACTCCACCCCATCTCTTTCTTTCTCCTCCTTTGAAGACCACTGCATCCGCCTATTTTCTCCCCTGGCTCTCAGGGTGGTAGTCATCTACTGCCCACTGGGATCAACCTCTCAGTTCCTTGACCACTTTTCTGCCTGCCTTTCTCACTTCCTGTTTTCTAACCTTACATGCCTAATTCTTGGGGACTTCAACATTCCCAGTGATGATCCAAACAATCCTTCTTCTCATCTCATATATCTACTCTGTCCTCCAACCCTAAACGACTCTGGTCCACTTTCAACTCTCTCCTCTACCCACCCACACCTCCCCCCTCATCTGCCTTTAGAGCTCAGGACCTGGCACATTACTTCTTAAATAAAACTCTCACTATCAGAAGCAGCATCCCAACACAAGATAGTAATCCACCACCTCCTTTCCTAGAAGGCCTGTCTGCTACCCTCCGCCGCTTCCTCCCAGCCGCTGTGGAGGGAGTCAATTCCTTACCGTCCTCTTCACACCTCACACATGCTCGCTTGACCCCATTCCCTCACATTTAATACCTCCACTCTCCTTCTCCCTTACCCCTGTTCTCACACACATCTTCAACCTATCCCTCTCCACTGGCTATTTCCCATCCACCTTAAAACATGCACAGATTTCCCCTATACTAAAGAAGCCCTCCCTCGATTTCAACTCTCCATCCAACTACCATTCTGTATCCCTGCTACCGTTTACTCTTGGAAAAACTAGTTTTAAACTGCCTCTCCATCTTCCTGTCCTCTAATTCCCTACTCGACCCCCTGTAATCAGGCTTCCGTCCCCTATACTCAACTGAAACTGCTCTCGCCAAAGTCACCCACTAATTGCTAAAAACCACAGCCACTATTCTACTTTCATCCTGATTGACCTCTAAGCTGCTTTTCCTTCTACAGACTCTCAGCTCTCTTGGTCTCTGTGACACTGAACTCTCCTGGATTGACTCCTATCTGTCCAACAGGTCCTTCTTTGTCATTTGCTGGTAACTTCTCTTGCCTCTATCAGTTGGGGTACCTCAAGGCTCTGCCCTAGGTCCTCTGCTCCTCACTGGTAAAAATCATTAACAGCTTTGGCTTTAATTACCTCCTCTATGCTGATGATACTCAGATCTACCTCTCTACCACTGATCTCTCTCCTCCTGTCCTTTCCAAAGTCAGTGACTGTGTATCTGTCATTTCCTCCTGGATGGCCTCTCACCAACTAAAGATTAACATCTCGAAAATTGAGCTACTACTAATTTCTCCTTCTAATGCCTCCCCACCTCCTGATTTCTCTATCATGGTTGATGGCATCACTATCTCCCCATCAAACTAGGTTCGCTGTCTCGGAGTTACACTTCACTCTGCACTTTCCTTCACCCCCCCCCCTCCACATTCAGTCTCTTTCCTCCTCCTGCCACTACCAACTGCGTAATATTTCCAGAATTAGATCATTTCTTACCACTGACACAACAAAGCAACTCATCCACACACTTGTAATCTCCCGACTTGCCTATTGTAATAATCTTCTATCTGGTCTCTCTTTCTCCCACACACCCCTACAATCCATTCTAAATGCCTATGCCACGCTCATCCACTTCACCCACCGCTCTGTCTCTGCTGCTCCTCTCTGTAAATCCCTTCACTTGCTCCCCATCCACTGTAGAACCAAATTCAAAATCCTTACCCTGACCTACAAAACTCTCACTAACTCAGCTCCCCACTACCTGTCCTCACTAATTACCAAATACATCCCAGCCCACTCCCTAGGCTCAAACAGTGACCTGCGCCTAGCTTCTCACTGCATCACCTCTTCCCATGATAGACTGCAAAATTTCTCACGAGTAGCCCCCATCCTCTGGAACACTCTCCGGAACACTCTCCTTTGTACTGTCAGACTTTGTCCTAGTTTCCCTTCCTGCAAAATCTCCCTTTAGGCATTCCTATTTAATGAAGCCTACCAACCGACTCACTGACGCAACCAGTGCATAACTCCCACCAGTCCATCGCTCTAACATTGCAGTCCTCTCCTCCTTTTTCCAACCCCAACCCTACTAGATTGTAAATTCCCACGGGAATAGGACCTTAGTTTCCTCCTGTACTGGTTTGTCAAAATGTTGTACAATGTATTGTAACCCTGTCTATATTGTGCCCATTGTACAGTGCTGCAGAATATGCTGGTGCTTTAGAAATAAAGAATAATAATAGTAATGAATTGCTTAGCTTGCCAACAAACGCCAATGTATTCCACCTTTTGGAAGATCCTATCATTTTTACCTAATGACTGCTCTTATGGGATCAACTCCCTTACTGAGGAGTGAGTCTTTCTGGAGCACCCTACAGTTCAAGTTATATAGAACCTGTGGGTGGAACACCTGTGACAGGGAGGGGTGCTTACCCGAGGAGTGTCAGCCATTTTCATACAGAATACACAGGGAGGGTAGCACTCAACCTTTACTAAACACTCAGGGCACTATCAGCAGCCCTGAGCTAAAACCAGGACGCAAAGGGGAAAAATTTGCATTTGCTAACTTTCCCTTAGTGTCCTGGTTTCCCCAGCAGGTAACTGGGCAGGCACTGAGTGTAGCAGCCTGCCCCTTAGCAATCGCTAAGTTTGAAGATGTTGGGGGCAGCGTTACAGCGCCGTCCCCAGCATCCCCTCTATGGCGTCCATAGGTTTCCATGAAGGATTGTGCTGCCAGGTCACATGACCGGCATGATCTCGCCTCTTGCGAGATCCTGCTGGTCGGCAGAGTGATTGCGAAGGGAGACAGGGGACTTTCTTCCCCTATTCTCCCTCTGCTCCCGGTGGCCAGAAGCAGCAGATTGGGCTGCGGGATAAGAGGTGAGTATTTGTTTTTTGGGAGGTTTTGAGCTGCAGGTAATGGATTCTGCAGCAGCGGAATCCGTTACCTACACCTCTGAGCTGGTGGTAGCTTTTTCAATTAACACCACGTCTTAGTAATTAGCGTTAGAATCAATTGATCCTAATGCTAGTTACTCTGTGCTTTCACTTTGCGCTCCCCATGTTAGGTATAAGGAGCGCAAAGTACAGTAAACTCGCTCTACAAATTCCTAATTAACGAGCGTTAACGAGCGCTAATGGTTTTTTTAACCCGTTAGTGATTCAAAGGCAATCTGGCCGCAGCGCTATGAGCTCCTTTAAGCTAACGCTGATGCTAATGTTAGCTTGAAGGACATGATAGAGCCCTGAGCGTGGGTGCATCTCAAAACAATGTAATACAGCAAACCAGGAAGATAGCACTCCAGTCAACACACTCAAAATACAACAGCAACTTTATTCATTTAAGCATTTGAAAATGTTACCACATTTTAACCCTTCAAAACTTCCAACAATTCTTACCCCCTTCAGGATTGCACCAGATCTTAACCCATACAGGACTATTTACAAGGGTTTTAACCATTTTCAACAGAGCTTAGGGTCATAAAAAGTCTTGAATGGGTTACGATCAGTTGTAATCCTGAAGGGAGTAAGAATTGTTGGATGTTTTTATCAGTATACCAATATTTCAAAAACCAAAGATGTTACCAGCGTGAAAATCGGTATTTACAATCTTAAAAAAATAAGTGTTCTACCATTTTCCAAAAATCCACCTGGGGGTGAAAAGGGTGGCTGAATATTTTAAACAGGATACCTATATCTCAAAAAAAGAAGATGTTACAGATGTGAAACTTGGTATTTGCAATCGTTGTGAAAAATAAAAAAGCACATGTTTTACCATTTTCCGTGATACTATCGTCTGTGCATATCTCTTGTGAATATAAATTGAATACTGATTATAAACTGTATGAGGATTTCTTCATTTGTAATCTTATTTTCTGTAATAAAGCATATTTTAGCATACTTTGGTGTGCATTTCCATTGTTTGCCCATGTCACTCCATGTAATTCCCAGCACTGCAGGGGCAACAAGGCTGTCGGATGCGGCCCCAATCTAGGCCCCTCCCCCATCCAAGCCCTCAGGCACTACCTGAAAGCCCGATAGGTCAGTCCGCCCCTGTCTTCTAATAGCTGTATTTTCTACATATGTAGAACATGGTCTAGAGCTATGTTGTATCACTGCAAATGAATTTTGTTTGCAGATGGGCTCCAGAAGGTACCCCCAACGTTTTAGAACTGTGGGCATGATGCCTGAGATACTTTTTAAAACCACCTGGGAATGTATCTAAAAGACATCTCCCCAGCTGATCCTGCATGTTGTTCAGAACTGTAGTAACTCAATTTGCCCAGCAGATGGAGACACTTGCATGCCAAATATGGTATTACAGTTAAATACATTAGAAATATTCAAGGAATTGATCAAAAATTATTTAAAAAAAACGACTGGTTCCTGACAGTGTTGTTTTTTTTTTAAATCACATATTAGTGAAGGGGTTAAGAAAATGGAAACATTGTCTTGTAAAATTTTGAATGTGTAGCAGTGTAGGTCTCAAAACTGTTAACTATATGGTTGAAAAAAAAAAAATCAAATTAAGAAATAGAATACATCATAATGTCTATTGTGGCAGTTCTAAAAAAAGATTCAATAGAACACCTGCTGGTATAATAAAGCTGCGTTATTGCGTAATATCGAAACAATGCCAGCTACAGCAAAGGCTTACAGGATGTCAATGCAAATACAAACAGCTGCTAAACAAAAGCATTGTTTAATTTCAATTAGACCACTTGTATAGTCTTCAGCTGGGGTTTCCATTTAAATCAGGATGCAAAACGTGAACCTTTACAGCCTAGTTAATGAGCCTTACGGTGGTCAGAATTTAGCCTATTAGAATGTATAGATGACTATGTATTGTATATTAAGGGGACCACTTGCAAACCAAATAGGTTTTGCCGAAGCGCCAAGTAAAATCACATCATCTTGTTTCATGGGAAACATTTTGCTGGATAAAAAATAAGTGTATTAAGCAAACATATTTTTTCCGGTCATACATTATTTGTTGCTAAAATATTTCATGCTAATCTAAAGCTGCTGTGTTCTATTTATAGTTGAACTTAATGAGGTTAAATTAATGGCTCTTGCTCGAAATCCATGGATGAAAATCTGATACTCTGTAAGCAGGGTTCTAAATAAGTGGCTTGCATGCTGGGTATGACATTTTGCATAAAAAAGAAGAGGACAATCTGGGATATTTCTTTTTGGGGATTTTTAAACTTTTCAAAACTGTTACTTTTGCTTTGTGAATTTCACTTAATGTTGCCGGCTACAAAAAATCCTCATATTTGTATTCTTATAGATTCTTTAATGTGTTCACCTTATCCCAAATTTGCATATGGTCCAACAACAGGGATGTCCACAGGATGAGATACTACTTTTACAAGATCCATGCTTCATCTTAGAAGTCACCCTCATCCTTGCATACTAGCGCGACAAGTAGACTAGTAGACTCTACAAGTGGCTGTGGAGACACAGGTTCGAATCCCAGCCAAGCACCTCTCCAGTAAGTGTCCTTGGGCAAGACAACTAACGTTACATACTCGCCACCCAGGACATACTTGAAAACGAGAGAAATCTCAATATATCCTTCCTGGTAAAAAACTTTCTCAACAAACAAAAAATGTAGACTTAAAAGGTTATTTCACAAAAGACATATTCAGACTTTTTAAGCTGCAATAAATGTTTTCACTTGCAATCTAATGGGTGAAAAGAGACAGATATAAATCACTTTTAAAAAATATGCTAAGGAAAATATTATTATTATGACGCGGTGATGTAGTCACATTAACAATAACACACAGACATTACAATGTCATTTTACAATATGCTCATAATTATGTGATGTAACTACTGCTATAATGACTGTAGCTTAAACATGGTCAAATTAAAAAGTGTTAGGATAGGATTAGGAGTGTTGGGCCCTATTACATTCTTCACGCAAAAACGCACGGTAAACGCGTTAATTTTTGCGCGAAGCTTAAGGCCCCCGGCACACGAGCGTATTTATGGCTCAAATGCGCCCGGACTTCCCTGCGTCCGTGGGGTTTTGATGGGGAAGGTCCTCCACCGGACGTGAAAAAGCCCTCCCCGTCAAAAAGCTAAACGGACGCTGAAAGGATACAAAGCGCAATTCTCCATAGGAGGATCGCGCTTTGTATGCTGAGCGCAGAGAGTGGAAAGAACGTCCACTTTTACGGACGTTCCTTCCTCTGCTCTTGTGCCGCCAGCCTTAAACGTTAACGCGTGTAAATCAATGCTGGTACAGTCATTATATCCTCGCACATTTTTTCATCCGTCAAAAAATACCATGCGTAAAACGGACGCGCAAAAACGCTCGCGCAGCAACGTTGCGTGCAGAAATCAGTGTGCGGACTGGTTTTTTCACGCGATTCAGCCAATCAGAATTAAGAACCACAATTGTCTCAAATTAAGTTTTTGCGCCAGTCAAAGTCAATCTGCGCATATATGCTGCATCAATAAAAAAAAACACGCACAACTTCTCAAATTTATTGGTTTGGTATGTATAGAATGTGCAACTATACTTTGCTGCGTATTTTATTTTGGGCTGGTGTATTTGGTTTCGGCCAGGTTGATAGAATTTGCCATTAACACCAGCTTTTAGGAGTTGCTAAAATTATGCGCACAAAGGCTGTGCATTAGAAACTGCACATAGATTGTAATACCATCTGCGTACCAGCGCACAAACGCATTTGCGCTCACAATGTTAAGTATAGGACGCGCGACGTACAGTAAGCTCGCGCAGCATTCGCGCAGGTTCACCCGCGGTAGACGTATAAGCGCATTTGTTGCGCTGAGATTGTAATACGACGTTCTGCGCAAAGGGTTTTTCCCCTCGCGTTTTTGCGCGGGCGCAAACGTATGCACGAAGAATGTAATAGGGCACCTTGTGTGTATGGAGGCATTTTAAAGGGGTTATTCAAAGAGCACCGAAAGGTCCCAGAAGTGCGCCGAACCAATCGTCCGAAAAATAAAATAAATACTTTTTGCTGCAAATAAAAAGAATAGTCAGTTGAATAAAAATGTAATATAAACAGAGGATTTTTTTTTTTACATTGAAACCTATTGGGATATGCTCAAACAAAGGCACCGAAAATATGAGCATTTCGCCCACTTTTTGTTGCTGTTCACCATTCTCTGAATAGATTAAAAATTACTTCTATATGGGGAATTTCACTGTCGCCAAATTGCACCGTATTTTGCTATAGCAATTCACCAATATTTGGCAAATTGCCAACATTCTGCTATGAAATTGCACCATATGGGGAAATTCACCAATCGGTGCAACTCAGTGGCAGATTCGGCTCTCTTTGAACAACCCCTTAAGGGGTAAAGGTGTATACACGATTGAGAAAACATGGAGATACGGTTCACAGCATTTGTAAGTAGGGATGGGCTATCGGTTCGAATCGGTTCGAATCGGTTCGAATCGGTTCGATGTTCGCATCCAACATCGGCTGGTCGAAAGTTCGCGAACTTCGAACCATCCAAAAAAATCTAAAAATTAAGAGACTTTTTACTGCAGAATATTATAAGCAATAGTTTATTAGATATTGTATTAAAATGGAAATATTTTTAACATTGAAGCCTATGGGATAAAACAATCTTTTTGCTAAAACATCAGGCAGACACGGCCCTCTAATCAGGCACTGTAGAGGGCAGGCGGCCGGGGCTTCCCAAGGATCCCTTGAGGAGCATGAGGTAGCCGGATGAAAGAGCTGCGACTGTGCGGGCAGGCCGGCCGGGTGCATGTGGCAGAGAGGTGACGCAGGGAGGGAGCCACTGCACCTGTGGCCACGGCAGACCCCCCCCCCCCACAACCAGGATCCACTGACTGACCATCAGGCTAAGGTAAAGTGACACATTTCTAAAAAAAGTAAAATCCGAGGACATTTTTAAATGTCCGAAGGAACATAAAATAAAACCTTTTTTTTTTTTCTATTACACCTGATCCTGGATCCACCGACAAGTGCAGCCTCCCGTCTCCCATGCTGTTAGATGCTGCATACACCGGCACGCTGTGTGCAGCTTCTGAGAAGATACGCTATTAGTGTAGACGGAGCGATGCAAAATGCGCAGCCGGCTTCCTCGCTACACTAATAGTGTATCTTCTCAGAAGCTGCACACAGCGCGCCGGTTAAAGCTAGCGTCAGACTGTAGAGGTGCTGCGCGGCAGTGTGAGGATTCATATGCTGCATTAATTATTCTTATTACAAATTTGGTTACTTAACCTGTTTGCATTTGGATTGTAATATTGTGACATCCAGGGCCCCGAGTGGCGATAGGGGGGCCCCCGGACGCATGGTGCCACCAGCTGGCCGAATGCCAGGAGCTCCGGTGGCACATGGCGCAGCTGTGAGTGATCAAGGGACAGGGCGCGGCGTGATGACGTGGAGCCGCCGGGACCTTTAAATCAGTAGCGCGGGCTTACACCTCGCCTTGCCGTGGAGTTTCATTCCCGCATCGCTAGCTTACCAAATCAGTTTGTATACTTGTTACTTACCCTGCTTGTTCTGAGGACCCGATCTGTTGCCGGCTTTGCCTGCCATTTGACTATTCTCTCTGTGTACTCCCTGCCTGTTCTGTTTGCCTCCTGTTGCTACTGGTGTGCGCCGATTCTCACCATATACAGTAGCACAGTACAAGTGCCTAAACATTGACGCTGACCCGGTTTTGTTATAACAACTACTCTCGCTCTGCGCCCCTGTCTGGTATATTCCACTGCTTGTTACTGCTGGTGCGCTTCCATCCTGCCATATACTATAGTGCAGTACAAACATATATTGATCTCAGTCTGTGGTGTATATTGTTGGTGCTGTCTCCCTGGCTTGTGTGGCTGCTGCTAGAGGTTAGGTTTAGTGGTCCCGAGTCCCGACCATCCTAAGGATCGGAGGGTTAGAGGTCTGTTACCAGGGATCCTACCAGGTCTGTCCTGGGGAATCATTACAAATATGCAGTGAATGCTGCAGCAAATGTTAATGCTCACGCAAGTGAGCGTTAACGTTTGCGTTAAGATCGTAATTTTTCCCACTCGTTGTAGCTCAAACATTTCCCATGGCTTCAAATCGCATTTAAACATGAGCAAAAGTGGTAAAAATTAGCTCACCGCACAGCGGTGAAATGGCTTCAAAAAAGTTTTTGGGTTAAAAACGTTTTTTTTTTTTAAATTGTTTTTTATTGTTTCCTGTCCCCCAGGCAGTACCCGGACCCCCATACACCTTTTATGACCAATATCTTGCATATATGCCCTCTTGGAGGGCACCTTAATTTTCGAACGTTCGAGCCCCATTGACTTGCATTGAGTTCGAATCGTGTTCGAATTCGAACTTTTTCAAATGTTCGAGTTCGATTGCGAACCGAACACGGGGGTGTTCGGCCCATCCCTACTTCAGATGATCATTCCCAGCAAGTGTTCGCCTGGCAGAAATTCAAAGAGAATTCCACCTTCCCACAAACCGAAAGCAGAATTACAGAAATTGTAAAACAGGGAGCGCACACAGACTGATGACCAAAAGCACTCACACCAGGTGTCAAAGGTGGAATACAAATGGTAAAATACTCATCTTTGGTATAGACATAAATCCATTGTCCTAAAAAAGATTGCAAAGGAACAATAGTGCAATACCAAAGAGACAAGTGAAAATACAGCAATATATTCGATGATTGCACACTCACAAGCCTGGAGCCTGTAGGGCTCTCTGTCTTCACTTGTAAGCCACTGAGGGGGAATTCTCCCACCAGATCGATACATCTCTCGTCCAAATATGTGGAATGGATCGAATAGGAACAGACCTCAGAAGAGATACATATATAGTACAGTATTGTTTAGGGAAAAATATACGTAGAACAACTCACGTGTCTCAGAGCCTCTTATAGTGGTGGCTCGGTATGTTAGCCTTAGACCATATGAGGGAGGTCTCGCCCTTCTTGAATCGCAGGAAATAAAAAGTGGTAGAATACTCCACAAGCAAAACGATGGGATTCAATGGATAAAAATAAAAACATTTATTACAATGATAAAAATAACATTAAAAGGGTATATACTGAAATGCGTTTCTCCTGCTTGTCCTGCAGGCTTCCTCAGTCGGATAAAAAGGTTCCCACAAACCGTCTGATCATGACATGCCCACCAGGTGGAACTTGACATTGGCAATGCTGCAGCGTCTGCACAAGCAGCAGAGGGCCATCAATGAGTACCTGTGTGAGTATGGCACAAGGACAGGTTCAGGTCAACTTGTTTCCCCCCCGCAGTGGCTGATGATCAAGGATGCATGCACTGTACTGTCACCATTTGAGGAGGCAACGAGGATGGTGAGCAGGGACAGTGCATGCATCAGTGACACAATTCCTTTAGTGTTCCTGCTGGAGCGCACTCTGCAGGGAATTATAGATGAGGCACTAGAGGCAGAGCTGCGGGAGGAAGAGACGACTTCACTAGCTCTCAAGGCCCCAGTATTTACGCAGACAACATTCCTGCGGGTCCTCAGATCAGACAGGAGGAGGATGAGGAGGAGAAGAAATAGTTAAATTGTGGGGGCATTGAAGGTGGGGATTCCTCAAGGGAGGGTTTTGTGTGCCCAGAAACCCAAGGACTAGTACGTGGCTGGGAGGAGGTAGTGCACGATACGGTCATCCTCAGCGACCAGGAACACTCGGAAGCTAATGCCACCTCCAACCTACGCTGCATGGGCTCCCTTATCCTGCAAAGCCTGCTAAAGGACCTCAGGATTCGTGCTATCAAGGAGAGGGATCATTACTGGTTGGCAACCCTTCTTCATCCACGATACAAGGGTAAGGTTGCAGAGCTCATCCTGCTCTCACAGAGGGAGGACAGGATGAAACAACTTGAGGACGCTCTAAAGCGACACTTGTGTAACACCTTTCCAGGCACTGGTAGGTTACCAAGTGATGACACAGGTGCTTCTGAGACTGCGGTTTATCAGAGGAAGAGTGGTGAAGGGGGTCGCTTGACTGATGCCTTTTGCAGTTTTTTTAGTCCACAACGCCCAGGGACGTCAAATGTAGGCACCCATTGCCAGCGTCTTCACCATATGATGCAGGACTACCTAGGGGCAATGGCAGACCTGGATACCTTTACAGCAGATGATCCACTGGCTTATTGGGTGTTGATATTGGATCAATGGCCAGAACTTAGCCAATATGCTATGCAGCTACTAGGTTGCCCTTCATCCAGCGTGCTTTCTGAAAGGACGTTCAGTCCCACTGGAGGTTTTGTCACAGATAAAAGAGTGTGTCTGTCCACTGACTCTGTAGACCGGCTGACATTAATAAAAATGAATCAGTCCTGGATCAGCAGCTATCACTCTCCTGATGCTGATGTAACTGAATAGATCAGGGATCTCTTCTGCATTCCCAAAACCTCCACCACTGCACTCTTCCACAATACCTCAGAGGGGTTACATTGTGAAGGCACTAGCTGGCACCAAAGGCCCAATATTTGGGTGCACTGACGTATGTACCAAACTTATATCATTTTAATATTTGACCGCAGGGTCCACCACCACTGCACTCTTCCACAATACCACAGATGGGTTGCAGTGTGAAAGCACTAGCTGGCACCAAAGGTCCAATTTTAATGCACCTGTTGTTACTTTCATCCAAAGCCTGGATACATTTCACCATAATTTAGCCAAAAAATCACTAAACTTGTTCTGCGTGTCCTAAAACGTCTCTTCTTTTCATACAGGCTGCCGCCTCAAGCAGTTGTTTATGAATAGATTAAAGGAAAACCATTTACCGTCATTTGACATGTCTTTTTTTTCTTTTTAAATGTTTCTATATATCCTACAAATCTGCCACTTCACGGGCAGGTTATGGGGACCTCCTAGGCACGATATTTGAAGGTGTTTTTTGTTTTTATTCTTAACCTTTATGTCATAGAAAAATCACTGTTCCTTTAAAAACTATTTTGTTTTTACTTTTTGTCCTTGTTTCCTGTCCCCCAGGGCACTACCCGGACCCCCATACACCTTTTATGGCCAATATCTTGCATATATGCCCTCTTGGAGGGCACTCCAAAAATCGAACATTCAAGTTCCATTGACTTGCATTGAGTTCAAATCGTGTTCGCGTTCAAATTCAAACTTTTTAAATTGTTCGAGTTCGAATGCGAACCGAACACGAGGGTGTTCGGCCCATCCCTATTTGTAAGGCAGATACATCCTAAAGCTCATGGAGCCACACTCCAAGTTAAGTGGAGAGTGGTGCAAATTAGGCACAGTAAAACAACCATGCGTCAGGTATTCATAACATTAACAATAATCATCATTACTGTATGGCTTGTACATGTTGTCTATTTTTGTATATTGTATGCTTGTATGACCTAGGATGAGAATAGCAAGTCACTTGCTAATCGTTACACTGAAGCAAAGGTATTCAAAAAACTAATAAGGCCAAAAGTTAATTGTAAAGTGATTTTCAGAATAGAAAAAATACTTTATAATAGGGCAAACATAAAATATATACCACTAGTGATGAGCCGAACACCCCCGAGTTCGGTTCGCATTCGAACTCGAACTTTCCAAATGTTCGAATTCGAACTCGAACTCAATGCAAGTCAATGGGACTCAAAATTCGATTTTTAGAGTGCCCTCCAAGAGGGCATACTGTATATACTAGATATTTGCCATAAAAGGTGTATGGGGGTCTGGGTAGTGCCCTGGGGGACAGGAAACAAGGACAAAAAGTAAAAAAAAAAAGTTTTTAAAGGGACAGTGAGTTTTCCATGAAATAAGGGTTAATAATAAAAATGAAAAATTCCTTCAAATATCGTGCCTAGGAGGTCCCCATAACCTGCCGTGAAGTGGCGGATTTCTAGGATGTATAGAAACATTTAAAAACAAAACAATGACGTTTCAAATGACGGTAAATGCTTTTCCTTTAATCTATTCATAAACAACTGCTTGGGGCGGCAGCCTGTATGAAAAGACATTTTAGGACGTGCAGAAAAAGTTTAGTGATTTTTTGGCTAAATTATGGTAAAACTTATGCAGGCTTTGGATGAAAGTAACAATAGGTGCTTTAAAATTGGGCTTTTATCGTCGGCAACAGTGCCGTCACACAGTAACCCCTCTGATGATATGAATCTGGTACATGTGTCAGTGGCAGTGCACCCAAATATTGTGCCTTTGGTGCCAGGCCAGCAAGTGTATACAGTAACCCCTCTGTGGTATTGTGGAAGAGTGTAGGGGTGGACCATGCGGTCAGGGCCGGTGCTAGACTATTTTGCGCCCTAGGCAAGACCAGCTACTTGCACCCCCCCCCAAAAAACGACACAACATGAAACTGCTAAATTTCTTTTTATTTAAGAATAAAGTTTGAAAAGCACCAATAGTAAAGGTAAAATAAATATAAATAAACTGTTTTAAACCATTTAAATTAACTCAATTAAACAAATTAAAATTAACTGTATTGGAACAAATATAAATTAACGAAAAAAATAAATAAGAGTTGTCACGTAAGTTTCAATTTCAGACACATCAAAATTTCACTTTGCGTGCCTTATCCTTTGCAAATTTTCACCATGCGTATATATATATATATTGCCCAGGCCAGCTCACATCATGCCTATATAAATATTGCCCAGGCCAGCTCACATCATGCGTATATATATATATTGCCCAGGTCAGCTCACATCATGCTCACAGACAGTCACAGATGCGCCATCATGCGTATATATATTGCCCAGGCCAGCTCACATCATGCGTATATATATTGCCCAGGCCCAGGCTAGCTCACATCATACATATATATATATTGTCCAGGCCAGCTCACATCATGCTCACAGACAGCCACAGATGCGCCATCATGCGTATATATATTGCCCAGGCCAGCTCACATCATGCGTATATATATTGCCCAGGCCCAGGCCAGCTCACATCATGCGTATATATATATAGTAGAGATAGGGGGTTCATTTGAACCCCGATATCTCCAGGCATCTAGGGGGTCATGGAGGGTGTCAATCGAAAGGCCTGAGCATGGCCTTTCGAATGATACCTAACATGACCAGGTATAAAGTAAAAAAAAGAAAATAAAAACATGTATTTTTTTGGGTTTTATTTTTATTAATGCAGAAATATTGTTCACATTTCAATTATAATGTGAACGATGATGCACTAATGATTTTTTTCTATGGGGTGTGTTTGCTATAAATCACGTAATTCCCCCCACAAAATGTAACAAGTCCCCATTTCTAATTTTTGTACAAGCGCACCCTAACCGCAAACGCTCATGTGCTAAAATGTGAAAAAAAAACACTTTACACACTGCAGAAGATTAAAAATTCAATTTAGATTGCATTTTTTGTCATAATATACAGGCAGGACATGATGTATACATATAAAAATGATATATTATGAATCTGCGGAGTCTGCCGGAAAGAACGATATCTAATATGTCTGGGTTATTTAATAAAATGTGGCTTCAAATCGTGTTTAAACATGATGAGCGAAAGCGGTAAAAATGAGCTAAGCACACAGCAGTGAAATGCAGCATATTAGAGGAAGATTTAGCAGAGAAATTAACACTTCTCAGAAGCAGACACCACACCCTCAGTATACTCTACATACATACAATGTATCAAATTCATTAGACCAGACTAAAAACACCTGTTGTTTATGCCCGTTTGTGAACACAGGTTATTTAGAGGTGAGAATCTTTGCACGTACACATTAGTTTTTAATTCAATATCTAATAAACCGTTGCTTATAATATTCTGCAGTAAAGAGTCTCTTTAATTCTAGATTTTTTTGTATTTTTTAAGCATTTTTTATACTTTTTTCAAAAAAATAATTTTTTGTGAACTCGAACCGAACACGCCAAAAAGTTCGCGAACTTGCGAACGGCCAAAGATCGAATCGAACTCCAAACTGATAGAACCGAACAGCTCATCCCTATATACCACATGCTTAGCCCTAATCATCTGCTGAAGAGGAAATCATGATCCATTTTCTGTTATTTCCAATATTGGAAGGTCACTGTGGTCAAATAGTTCTCTGCAAGATTGTGAGAAAGTGTCAAAATGCCATGAGATCTCATAGACACAGTCAATGAAATTCAGGGGTTTCCAAAATGTACAGGGGTAGCTGTTATTGTTAGTAGCTTAGTAGTGATATGACATTAGATGCCTTAAGCTTTCTTGCTCTCTCTTTCTCTCTTTCAGTATCACTATCTCTGTCAGGTGATACTGCATTTATGTACCGCAAAATACTAAATAATAATAAATCAACTTACAGTATTTTCTGGTGTATAAGACTACTTTTTATACTTAAAAACATCCCCCAAAAATTGGGGGTCGTCTTATACGCGGGATATACAATACAATATGACGAGTATAGCCCAAAACCTATTTTTTAACTGGAAAATTAGGGGGTCGTCTTATACACCCGGTCGTCTTATACTCCAGAAAATACGGTACATATTCTGTAATCCACCAAAAGTTTCTTTATGTAAATAGATGAACAGGCCAAAATATTGAGTTATTTTTCAATCAACATCTGATTTTAGTTCTGTGAGCTTCAGTTGTTTAAATATACATTTCGTAAATGCTATTTTATAAAGCATACCCTATTTCATCCTACAGACTGATCATAAAAATGTCTGAAGCCAAAGGCTCATCACATTTAAATCTTATGCCTTCAGAAACAATTTGACCAAGATCCTATTAGATATGGATGGCAGCAATAAGGACACTTGCTTAAAAACAATAAATCATTTATAACATTTTTAGATATTGCATTTCCTCTTCAGATTTCAGTCTATTTCCCAGAATGTTACCATTCAATTCTGTTGCGGTTGCATTGCATATCATATGGAAAGTTAGTTTAATTATGAGACTTAAATATTGAATTCCCTCTGAAATCATGTGTACTAAACTCACAGACGGTCTTTTGAACTTGAGAGTTTCATGTCGTAAATCAACTTTCTGGCAGAATTTAATTTATATTTTTAAACACAATGACACCTGTAAAACATGTGTGAAAAGATATAAAATATAAGGCATTACAATAAAAAATTACATTGTTTTAAGTTGGTGGAATTCAGAATATTAATGGCATAGGTTTCCGAAAAAAAGAATCCAGCAGATTTAACTGCTTGACTGTTTGTCTCTCTCAATCTTTCGCTCTTTCTTTCTCTAACTTTTCGGGAGGCAAAGTTCCTACAAACAACAATGAACGAGGTTGTACTACGATAAACAATGATACCACCATAATTTGTCTATAAAAAGTGTTAAAAGGAGCTATCCTCAATTTATCATTCTTCTTCCATTATTTGCAATGATGGTGAATATACTTTCAGGGTTATTCAGAGAGCACCGAAATGTCACCAGCATTTCTGTGCTCTCCCATTCCCTGCACTTCGGCAAGTTCAATACTCCAACCCTGCAGTGAATTCAGCATTCATCGCAGGGTCCCAGAAGTGTAGTGAATGAGCCACCAGACACATCCAAAAAGCTTCCACAATACCGCCGAATTGATCGGCAAAACTGCCAAAAAAACGCCGAATGCATCCGACGATCCACTGCAAAACCGCTGAATCTTTTTGAAAAAAGCCAACAACCTGCCAGACAGAGTGCCGACCAGCCGCTGAAAAAAGCCAACGAGCCGATAAACAGGGGTAAATAATACAACAAAACAATGCAACGTTTAAACCACATTTTCAAAAAAACCACTGCAGAAAAATGCTGGAAATAATAGATAAGGTCCTATGAATAATAATACATAAGTCTATTACAGAAAAAAAAACTGCCATATAAAAAAAACGGAAAAAGAATTTGATCAATAAATCCAGAAAAATGCCTAAAAAAGTCCTAAATAAATAAAGAGACTTTTGCTGCAAATGAAAAGAATAAATGGTCGAATTAATGTTTAAGAAAAGTGAAGATTTTTTTACAAAGAAACCTATGGGATTTGCCTGATTAAACCTCTTGAATGAAACCCCCAAAAATCAGGGCATTCCGGTGCTGTTCAGTGTTCCCTGAATAGATTAACCATTACTTGTCTATCGGGTGTTCACTGCTGCCGAAGATCACCGTATTTTGCTGGCAATTCTCCAATATTTGGCAAACTGACAGCTTTTTGAATTGCCGAATGGCCACGGAATTGTACCATATGGGGAAATTCACTGTTTGTCTATTTAATGTAGTATTCTCCATAGCCTTCTCATACAAAAAATGCTGAAAATAGTGGTAAAAGCAATGTTGGGCAACTTCACCTCAAAAAGCATTAGAAACTACAGTGACCTCTAGGCTAGACCACTGTGACAGAAGCTACGGTGGAAAGTCCATTGAAAACTACACTATACTAGACAATTTTAGCTCAAACTAAAGTGGAAAAACTATGGTAAACTATGGTGGCAGTCCCTGCATACTGTAATTAATTAAGGGTAGTTTCACCCTACTCTTTCAACAGTTTAATAGATATTGTATAAAAACGGAAATATTTTTAACATTGAAACCTATGGGATTTGGCTGTTTAAACCTGCCAAATGAAACCACCAAACATCAGGGCATTTCACTGCCATTTCTTTGCTGTTCAGTGTTCTCTGAATATTTTACCCATTGCTTTTCTATGAGGAGTTCACTGTCGTAGAACAGGTGTCGTATTTTGCTGGTAATTTGCCAAAATTTGGCTGAAAGACGAAGCTAAAAAAAAGAGTAATGCTTACCCCTCATCACACTATTTAGAGGTTAGCATCCAGTGCCTCCAGTTCCCCTGGAAACAGAAGTCCACAGAAAAAAACGTTCCCGGGGCCCTTTCATTAGTCTTTTGATTCCTCAATATCAATTTCACATGAGTTTACGCTGGTTTTGCTAAAGTATCCAAGGTGTCCTATGATTTCTAGAAGAGTAAACCAGTAGCGGTGTTTGATGCCGCCGCCAGTATCTACTTATAGTTCCCAAATATTATTAACCGAACTGAAAACATAGCATTTCGCAAGACCTTTTGCCATTTTCATCTCCTAATTACTGGCTCAGCCAGAATCGAGCTCTAGATGTTTTACTTTAGACATAGCATGCAAAGAAATGTACCTTGACAATTACACTTTATTAGGTTAACTCATTGACGACCACATAAATATTGTAATCATAATATGATTCATGCAGGATTTAGATAATGACAGAATAGCCTGCATATTTAACCTTGTCAAAACTATAATAGACTCTGACAGTAAATTAGAAGAACACTGTATGTAGGATCTCCTATCACAACTACGGTCATTGCTTCTTAACTGGTTAATGTATTCATAACAATAAAGAATGACATTACTCTGCAATTTCATAATAAATGGTTTAGCATGACAAAATGTGTTCCTATACCATGCTTAGAGCAAATACTCCAGGAAACATTGATTGAATGATATGAAAAAGAATGTTACAGCATTTACTGTATATTCAAGAAAAGAAGCAAAACGAGAGCATTTTTCAAGCATTTCGGAACAAGGGGTCAATGGGGACAAAAATAGCCTCCAAGACACGATGAGCAGAAAGTATTGACTTGATGCAGAAAGACAGGCTGCGGTTTCAAAATGTAATTAATAAGCTTCATTGTGAAAATAAAAAGGTATGTGACAGCAAACAGAGATAAATATATGTTAACATAAAACCATTGCAAAGAACAAAATCTGAGGTCCAATCAAATATGAAAAGTAAAATAAAATATTAATTCCTTAAAATAATAACAGGAAAATATCTCTAGGGGCCTTAGACAAATTTGTGTGAGATAATGTGATAATGTAAGAAATTTTAAAATAAACATAACGAACATCAGGTTCTCCCTCTATTCACATCCTGGGCAGCAGTGTAAGCTGTCTGGTCCAGCCCCATTTCATATATAAATCGTATGAATTTTTTTTACTAGTTACTTATTTTTTTGTTATATTATAAAGTATGTTGAATGATATGTTTAACTTTAATGTAAGATATTTTGAAATATACATAAAAAATCTGCCTTCCTCTCTATTCCCAACTTGGACAACAGCATACTCTCTGTACATCCAGCCCCACTACATACATAAACCATTCCCAATAGAAAAACAAAACTAGTTGTCTTTGCTAAAACTGCCCATTTTTGTATATATTACCATTTTTTATATTTTAAAATATATTTTCTTCACATGGATAAATTTAGTATCAAAATAACAGTTTTTGAGTAAATCTCAGCCAGTGTCTGTCGCATTCTTTTGTGGTTCAGTTTGTGGTTTAACTTAATATAGAGTTTATATAGTCTGTTATTCAGAGATCACCGAAATGTCACTGACATTCCAGCGCCCTCTCGTTCCCCGCACTTCCCTACAATTCGGGGAATCAAAGTTCTCCACCCTACTGTGAATTGAGCATTCACCGCAGGGTCCCCGGAGTGCAGGGAAAACCTGTCGAAAACCTGTCAAAAACCTGTCGCAAACCTGCCGAACAACCGCCGAAAAACCACCGAAAAAACGCCGAACACCAGCCGAAAACCAAACGGAACCGCTGCAAAATACACGCCGAACACGTCAGAAAAAGCCACAACGTGCCAACGAACACAGTGCAGACCAGCCGCCAGAAAAAGACGACAATCTGACGAACAGGGTAGAAAAAAAATTAAGTTTGAAAATTGAAACGATGTTTGCAAAAAAACTACTGAATGAAAATGCCTGGAATTTGCATCCTAATTTACATCCAAAATCCTTTGAATGATAATAAAAAGTTATTTTACAGAATAAAGAAAAAACGCTTTTAAAAAAAACTAAACGGAATAAAAGTTTGCTAAAAAAATCCAGAAAAATGCCTAAAAGATCCTAAAAAAAATCAATAGACTTCTTACTGCAGATTAAAATAATAAATGGGTGTAAGGACATTTTGAAACAAGTAGTACCTATTTTTATATGGACTTTTATTATTATTATATATATATATATATATATATATACTGTATATATATCCTGGAAAAATCTAAGCAACGCAAACAGAACCACTAAAAACTCATACTGCAAATATCAAATATGTACACCCCAGGCCTTTTATGTCAAATATCAGAGTTTAACTGTTACTCTCTATAGTGCTTTGGATCTATAATTTTTCATCTAGCATGACTGGTCTAATTCCTAATTACTGTTTTGTTTTATGTATCATGACAAAAAAAATACAGGGTATGTGTCGGTGCGCACAACATTGACTGGGCTTTACCATTGATACCCTATATAATGTTCTCCTTTAACTCCATAAGGGTCACTGATGTACATATTTGTCCTGGGGAAAATCCCCCTAAAGGAGAAAGGCCACTCTATGTACATCATGGTCCTTTAACCCCCCACCCTCCCTATACTCACCTCTCTAGCTGCGGTCCCACGCCGGACAGGCTTCCTTGAAGCCTGCCCAACATTTTTTATGGACCACAGCCGTTGCAGTGAAGTCATTTTCAGGGGGAACCTGAAAGGGGAGGGGGGGTCCTTTGACCACTCACCCTCCCCAACAGTTGGAGCTAGAAAAAAAAGAAAGGTACTGCTGGAGAAGGCAGATTCTGCCTTTGTCAGCAGTACATATTTTTAACCCCTTTTATAATAGTTTCTTAACTCCTTTAGGATGCAGGACGTGCTATGCCATCCTGCATCAAGCAGGTTTTAATGCCGCAGGACGGCATAATACGTCCCAGCGGTATAGTGCTTCTGAAGCCCACCTCCCGCCGATACTCACCTCTCTCTGCTGGTCCCACGCAGGTTTTTATAACCTCCCGTCGCACTGATGTCAGTTTCAGATCCCCGCCCTCCAAAGCAGGGGGAGTGCCTGAAGGGGAGGGGGATCCTTTGGATCCCTCTAATGACAGGTATGGCTAGAGCATGGCCTTTCCAATTATACCAAACATGACCATATTAAAAGTAAAAATAAAATTAAAAAAATTAAAATAATAATAATAAAAAATAAATTAATTAAAAATAATACATGTTTTTTATTTTATTAATGCAGCACTATTGTTCACATTTCATTTATACTGTGAACAACGATGCTGCACTAACGATTTTTTGGGGAAGTTTTAGCTAAAATCAAGTAATTTCTCAGAAAAATAAAGTAACGGGTTCCCACTTATTTTTTCAACACGCATACCCCATATCTATATATATAAACGTGAAAGTCCTGACTGACTGACTGATTGATTGACTGGCTGACTGACTCATCAATGCCCAGCTGAAACCGTTTAACCTAGGAACGTGAAATTTTGACGGTGCACTGTTTTTATGATGTAGGCACCCACTAAGGAAGGATTTTTGGAAACTCTGCCCCTAAGGGGGTGAAAAAGGGGGTTGAATATTTTAAACAGGATACCTATAGCTCAAAATCAGAAGATGTTACAGACGTGAAAATCGGTATTTAGTTTCTTCTTGAAAAATAACAAAAAACACGTATTTTACCATTTTCTGAAAATTCCATGGGGGGGCCAAAATGGGGGGTTAAATACATCTATATATATAAACGCGAAAGTCCTGACTGACTGACTCATCAACGTCCAGCTGAAACCGTTTAAACTAGGAACGTGAAATTTTGAAGGTACACTGTTTTTATGATGTAGGGGCCCACTAAGGAAGGAATATAGGAAAATCCACCCATAAGGGGGTAAAAAAAGGGGGTGAATACTTGTAAACAGGATACCTACATCTCAAAAACAGAAGATGTTACAGACGTGAAAATCGGTATTTAGATTCATCTTGAGAAACAAAAAAACACCTATTTTACCATTTTCCAAAAATCCAGAGGGAGTGGTTAAAAAGGGGGGTTGAATAATTTTAACAGTATACCTATATTCCCAAAAACCAAAGATGTTACAGGTGTGAAATCTGGCACTTACAATCTTCTTGAAAAATAAAAAAACACATGTTTTACCATGGTGGGTGAAAAAAGGGGGTGAATACTTTTCAACAGGATACCTATATCTCAAAAACAGAAGATGTTACAGACGTGAAAATTGGTATTTAGATTCGTCTTGAAAATAAAACAACACATATTTTACCATTTTACAAAAATCCAGTGGGGGGGGCAAAAAGGGGGATGAATACCTTTATCACTATACCTATATTTCAAAAACCAATGATGCTACAGATGTGAAATTCGATATTTACAATCTTCGTGCAAAAAAACCCCCATGGTTTACCATTTTCTGAAAATCCAGTTAAGGGGGATGGGGGAAAGGGATGTGAATACTTTTATCAGTATACCTATATCTCAAAAACCAAAGATGTTAGAGGTGTGAAACTTGGCACTTACATTTTTCTTGAAAAATAAAAAAACACGTGTTTTACAATTTTCCAAAAATCCCAAGTGGGGGGAAAGGGGGGTTCTACCAAAAAAACCTCAAGTTTCTTTTAAAAAACAATTTTAACAAATCCGAAAATCCACGCAAGCGAAGCCGCGGGCAAAAGCTAGTGATATATAACCGCAAAGGCTCGGATGACAAAATGTGAAAAAAATTACTTTACACGCTGTGGATGGTTGAAATTTTATTGAAAATTCGCATTTTTTAAAACTTTTTGTTATAGCATTCTGGCAGGGCATGACGTATACATATAATAATGATATATTCTGAATCTGCCAAGTCTTGCGAAAAAAAAGGATATATAATTTGTCTCAGTCGTACAATAAAACGTGATTTCAAATTGCGTTTAAACATGATGAGAAAAAAATGTCAAAATAAGCTCAGCACACTTCTACTTTTAAAAGAGTGCCAAACTTGTAAAATTTACCCTGCCCTTAACCACTTGGCTGCTATGGACGCGCTCAGTGCGTCCAGCCAAGTGGTTCTCCTGTGCTATGGACGCGCTCAGCGCGTCCATGCACAGGAGGCAGCAATCCGCCAGATTCCAGCAGATTGCTGCACCCCCCCCGGTGTGGGCTGACATCTTGGATGTCAGCTCAGCACTCCGGGATGCCGGCAGGGCCATTAGATGTCATCGCGGCGGCGCGATGACATCTAATTCAGGCGCCCCCCGTGTGTGCGGAGGAGGTACCTGAAAGGGAGGGGCGAGGTCCTTCAGACCTCTCTCCCTCCTGATCGGCAGGGGGCACAAAGTTAAGGTAGGCACAGCCTGCCCTTCCAAACGGTGGCTGTCATTAACCCCTGGGGAGCCGGATCACGATTCGGCGCTGAAAAACGCCAGATCGTGATCCTCTCCTGGAGCTGGCCGACATCTTGGATGTCTGCCAAGCCTCCGGGAACTCCCCCTGAGGACTGGCGTCATCGTGCATAGCAACGCCAGTCCTGGAGTTAACCCCTAGCTGCCACAAATGGTGGAGATAGGGGGTTCCAATGAATCTCCTGCTCCGTGGCAGCTAGGGGTTAATGTTTGATATTGTTGGATCGGCCAGAGCATGGCCTTTCCAACGATACCAAATATGACCATGAAAAAAGTTTAATAAAAAAAAAATTTAAATAAAAATAAAAAAGTATTTAAAAAAAATATATAAAAAAAATAAATAAACAAGTTTTGTTTTTGTTTTTGTTTTGTTAGTGCTGCAATATTGTTCCCATTTCAGTTATAGTGTGAACCATGATGCTGCACTAACGATTTTTGTATGCGGTGCGTTTGTTAAAAATAGCGACATTTTCCCCAAAAAAAGTGTAACGAGTCCCAATTTCTAATTTTTTTAACAAGCGCACCCCATAGAAAACATAACCGCAAATGCTCGCATGTTAAAATGTGAAAAACTTTACACATAGTAAATTATTGAAAATTCATATTTTATTGCATTTTTTGTTATAATATACAGACAGGACATGACGTATACATATAATAATGACATATTATGAATCTGCCGAGTCTGCCGGAAAGAACGATATATAATATGTCTGGGTCATATATCAAAATATGGCTTCAAAACGTGGTTAAACATGATGAGCG
Organism: Leptobrachium leishanense; assembly: GCA_009667805.1. NCBI lineage: Eukaryota > Metazoa > Chordata > Amphibia > Anura > Megophryidae > Leptobrachium > Leptobrachium leishanense. The sequence continues at coordinate 107,960,053 of CM019064.1, read as the reverse complement.
AAAGCGGTAAAAATGACTTCAGCACAGGGGCAGGAAAAGGCTCAGCAGCGAAAGGGTTAAGAGGTTAAACATACTTTATGTAGGTTGCAAAGCAAAATCTTTGATATGTGAGTGTTAATTTGGTGTACCTTGTTGTCTTGTAGGAAGCCCTTACTTTGTGTAATTTAAGGTTGTCATTTAATGCGAGTTATTTAAAAACTCATGCTTTAACCTCTTTTATTTATATTTCTTTTTAGGTAACAGCATATGAAATGCTGTCAGAGGATACAATTTCCATGGCAACTGACCTAGGTGTACAATATTTCATACAGAATTTAATAGCATATTTCAGAAAGTCACATTTATTTTCGCATCTCAATCATACCCAAGTTAAGAATAAGTTAAGAATAAAGTTTGGGCTAGATGGAAATTATAGGTTAAAATTGTTCTGTTTATTTTATCCCAATCATTTTAACTGAAATTTCTACACAATTATCTACACATAAAAGTATGTTATTTACTATAATTCAATAAACTTGTATTTGTGACATTGTTTAGAAAGAATGTTTTATTGGAAAGTCATTAGTTGACGAAAACATATTTTGTGCCCAGGGCCACACGTTGAAAGCATTGTGGTGCTTTTATCTGTCTTGCCTTCCTTCAGGCAATAGAAAACTTTAATAGACTATAGTTGTAAACTGTGGTTAAAAAAAAAAAGATTTTAAATAGTGTCTTTTATGGATCAAATTATATCTTAAACACCAAAAGCATTCACTTGTAAGACCTATGTTATATTGAACTTTTTTTTATATACACATTCAAGATAAAGCTAGCACTGAGTACTTCAATGATGCAGTGAAGGACAAGGAGGAAAATAATTAAAATACATTTCTATCTCATTTTTTCACAGTGATATAATTTTTTTTTAAAAAAAAATTTTTGCCTTCATTCATAACCTAGTGCTTTTTGCTATAAAAATTAGCATATCATTTACTTGAAACATGGGGTACATAGTTAAAATAGGATAATAAACATTTCTGTGTATGTGTTTGCAATGCTTACAGGGTAATTCAAAGAGGTCCGAATTGCTTGAGAAAGGTAACCGAACGCTGACAATCAGCGTTCGGTTACCTTTCTTGGCCATTCGGCTATCCAGAGAGCAGGCAATTCGCCAAATCCTGGCGAATTGCCTGCACATACGGTGCCTGTTCGGTGCCTGTTCGAGGGCAGTGAAAACCCCATGAAAAAGCACTGCTTTGGCTATTCAGAGAACAAAAACCAGCAGTGAAAGGTTCCCGAAATGCCCTGCCATTCGGTGGTTTCATTCGGCAAGTTTATTCAGGAGAATCCCATAGGCTTCAATGTTAAAAATATTCCCATTTTAATTAAATATCTAATAAACCGTTCATTATAAAATTCTGCAGTAAAGAGTCTCTTTATTTATAGATTTTTTTAGGATATTTTAAGCATTTTTCTGGATTTTTTTATTTTTTTAAAAGTCCGATTTTTTTTTTAAAGTTTACATATTTTTTCTGTAACAGCCCTTTTTATTATCATTCCCTGGACCTCATATGTAAATTTCAGACATTTTCGCTCAGTAGTTTCTTTGCAAACAGCGTTTCACTTTTCAATCATTCATGCAAACTGTTTTTCTAATTTATTCACTGCCTCTTCTGCGGTGTCGGATTTTTCCAGAGGCTGCGATCGGCTCCTGCTCGGGTTTTTCCGTGGTTTTCGGCAGGTTAATCCAGATGTTTTTGCGGGTTTTCGGCGTGCATTCGCCGGGTTTTGTGGTTAGTTTTCGTCAGGTTTGCTGCAGCTTTTCCCTGGAATTCGGGGACCCTGTGGTGCTTGCTGAATACACCGCAGGGTCGCCGAAATAGGATCGGCAAAAGGAACCGAATTGAAGAGAATGAAAAGTCACCGAACGTGCGGTGACTTTTCGAATCTCTTTGAATTACCCTGTTAGTGTGTCATTCATCCTGTACATTTCTTTTGGCATGAAAAGTTCTAAACACTAGTCGGTGGTTTTGATATATGGAGCAGGATTCAGCTTGGACTCACTTACTCAACAAATTTATTATTCTGCAAGTGTTCATTGTCTCCTATAAAGATGTTAGGTAGTGGAGGAAATGGGTAAATATAAGAAGAGGAGACCGTAAAGGAGACTTGAGGGGGAATAGTAAGAAGGATGAAGAATCCCATAGGCTTCAATGTTAAAAATATTCCAGTTTTAATCCAATATGTAATAAACTGTTTTTTATTTTGTTCTGCAGTAAAAAAAGTCTCTTTATTTACATATTTTTTAGAATCATTTAGGCTAGGGTCAGACTAGCGCAGTTTTAACGTGCGTTTAGCCGCACGAAATCACGGCCGTACTAGCAGCAAATGACGTCCAATGCCGGGGAACATACGACGAACGGCCGCACGAAAGTTCGTCCGCGCAACGCAAGTGGCCAACGAACGCATTTTTTCGAGAACGTCAAACCGCTACTACTGACGTACAGAGTGCGCTGCGGCCGCATAGCGGCGTGTGTGCGTGATTAGGAGACGTCAGACGCTGCTAATGTCCGGCCAACATAACGTCCAGACTCAAAAAGTGTTTTATTGATGATCCGTACAAAATCACGGACGAAACGGCGCATCGTATGACCGCTATCGCGTATTCCGGGGGAAAATACGTACGTTCGTTCGACCGAACTTTTTCACGGACGACGTGAAAAATGCGTTCGTCTGACCCTAGCCTTAGGCATTTTTTGAAAAAAAAATTGCAAACTTTTTTCCGTTTTTTTTTAAAATAGTTTTTTATTTTTTCTGTAGCAGACCTTATTATTATCAGTCATTATTGGATCTTATATGTAAATCCCAGACATTTTCGTTTAGTAGTTTTTTTGCAAACAGGGTTTCAAATTTCAAACTTTCATGCTTACTTTTTTTTTTTTATTCACCTCGTTCGTCTGTGTGTCGGCTTTTTCTGGCGGCTGCTCTGAGCTATGATCGGCGGCTAGTCGGGTTTCTCCGGCGTGTTTGGCGTGGTTAATCCAGCTGTTTCTGCGGGTTTCGGTGAGTGTTTGGTGGGTTTGCGTTGAGTGGTCGGTGGGTTTGCGGCAAGTTTTCCCTGCTCTACGGGGGGCCCTGCGGTACTTGCTGAATACACCGCTGGGTCGGCGGACTAGGATCGCCGAATCGCCCCAAAGTGCGGGGAACGAAAAGTCAACGAACGTGCGGTGACTTTTCGAATCTCTTTGAATAACCCTGATAGTTGAGAGATTGTACATCAAACTAAAAAAAATAAATTATTAAAAAATAAAACATTTATAACACACAAACATTCATTTCTAGTGTATGTGCTCACGTGTATTCACAAACACACTTTATACAATTATACTTACTCATACTTAACTCATTCACTACTGTATGGTTTTCCAAAAAAACATCACCAACATCCAGTTTTTTTTCGAAGGTATAGAACAGGGTGAGCACTATGAAAGTGTGATTAGGGGCAGGGTGGTAGACCACGGTTTTGTTACCAGGCAGATGGAGAAAGCTATTTTCCCCTATAGGGTTTATTCGCAGCTGGCTGCTGATTAAATCTGCCCTGCCTTTATAGGTATGGTGGTTCCCTCTGAGAGAGCAGTCTTTGTGCTGGGTGCAGCAGAGAAGGAGACAAAACCCTGAAGTTAGTAAGGGAAGTACACTTTATTTTGTTTCGCTTTATTTGTAAGTAGTTAGCTGCCCAATTTTATAGTCAGGGGAATAGATACGGTGTTTCAGGACCATGGTTAGCTTTATAGCTGTCCATAGTGCTGAACTGCTTATCTGATACATACAGGTCTATTCAAAGAACAGTGAAAGTCAGGAGAAACGACAGGAGAAGTGAAAATTCTAGGTTAAAAGCCAAACCATAACAATTCTCCATTTAACTCACTTTCCAAATTGACTATTTGGTCTAGAGTGTTCGCTTCTCCTGCCAATTCTCCTGAGTTTCACCTCTCTGTATAGCCCTGATAGTATTCTTTCATTGAAAATGTTTCATGACCAAGAAGAGAGCTACGGAGCTCACCATGGTGCTGAAACATTGTAAGGGTTATTCAAAGAGAATCAAAAAGTCACTGCACGTTCGGTGACTTTTTATTCTCTACAATTCGGTGTGATTTGGTGATCCTATTTCGGCGATCCTGTGGTATATTCAGTAAGCACCAGAGGGCCGTCGTAGTGCAGGGAAAAACCGCCACGAACCCGCCGAACACTCACCGCAAAACCCAGCGAACGCACACCGAAACCTGGAAAAACATCTCGATTAACCCCGCCGAACACGCCGGAGAAACCCGAGCAGCCGCCGATCACAGCGCAGAGCAGCCGCCGGAAAAAGACATTTGGTGAACATTTGGTGAACTCCCTGCTCTCTGGATAGCCGAATGGCGAGGAAAGGTAAACGTACGCTGAATTTCACTGTTCGGTTACCTTTCGGACAGAATTCGGAGCTCTTTGAATAACCCTGACTATCTTTTCAATTCATTGCATAACGGAAAAAAGTCTAGTTTTAAAATAAATTAGGAACAATAAAATTTTACCCAAAAAATCCTAAAAAATGCCAATTTTTTAAAAAATAAATAAATAAACAAAATGGCTTTTTGCTGCAAGTGAGAAAAATAAACAGTTTAAGAAATATTTAATAAAAACGCGAATATTTTTTGACATTGAAACCCATGGGAAAAAAGCCTTGTTTCTTTAAAATAAGTTAGGAAACCTAAAATTTCATCCAAAAAATCCTAAAAAATTAATTAAATAAATTACATTTTTGCTGCAAGTGAAAAAAAAGGATTTAATAAATACTTAATAAAAATGGGGATTTTTTAACATTAAAACCTATAGGCGAATCCTATAGTTTTTAATGTTAAAAAAATCCTCGTTTTTATTACTTTGAAATCATTTTGTTACATTTTTTTTCACTTTGGGTCATTTTTATTCTGTTTTTGTTTTGGATTTTTTTTTTCCGTTTTGGGTCATTTTCGTTCCATTTTTTCTCGATTCGGATCATTTTTGTTCCTTTTTGTATCGTTTCGGATCTTTTCAAATCATCATGACTTTCAAACATTTGGCTTAGTTGTTTTCGTTGTGCTACTGCGATTCATAAAATCGGCTGATCCGTAATTTCGGACAGCCGATATTAGGTTTTTCAGAAATGTAAAAAATAATTGTGATTTTTGTCTGAAATTCAATTCGTAATGAAACAAAATGCACATGGCTACCTCATGCGAATCGCCATGGAGTCCTATGCACTTCAGGACGAGATGTCAGTGGGGGTGCAACTTAGGCCTTTATTATAGCAGGTGACACACAATTGAGCTGGTGGTAGGGAACTGCAGAGACATAACAGCTTGTGAAAAATTTATGTTTGTGTCTCTCGCAAATACATTTTGAGTTGCAATAAGGCATCTAGTTTAGGCTTTGTATTAGACAGCATAAAAGGTACTACCACTCTCATTGTTATGACTGCTGTATTAAATTTAGAGGGGGTTGGCAGTGGATAGGAATCTAGATAGATTTGAATAGGAAATGTATTTTTGTATGAAATATTCACACTAGCATATTATTCTTGGTAAACTGCAGCTATAAAATGTAAAAATGAATGCTAGAAGCATTTATACATAAGTGGCATATAATTAATACATTAATACACAATGGCCATTTTTATAAACTATTTTAAATCTCCATTTGCGTTTTCTGTGTTTTGGAATTGCATTAAACAACATCAGAGGTTCTAAGCTATATGTATTAGAGTCCACAAAGGAGCTATCTGCTAATTGCTTTGTCAAAGTAAAGAAGCTTATCTCTAAGATGTTCATTCTGGTCATTTTCTCTTCAATCATTTGCATTTTTATTGCTGTGCAGCTGATAACAAATTTAATGTGATAGAGCTTGCAGATTACTGTAGACAGTATTTTATCATTTTTAAGATTCATAAAAAAATATCAGCATTGACAGTTGGCTCTTAAAATAGTTATTAAGTTTGAAATAAGAGAGGTTTAAAGGAATCATCACAGTAGTCATAGTGTAAGATTACTCATGATTTAAAAATTTTCAGACATCTATGTGCATGAGTCAAGCTGTATGATGTATAATTTAACCCTTTCGCTGCAGAGGACGCGCTCAGCGCGTCCACCCACAGGTAACGTTCCTTGCGGTGGACGTGCTGAGCGCGTCCTCCCTTTGGGGCCAGCGTTCGGCCGGGTTCCGGCCGATCGCTGGCACCCCCGGTGCGGGCTGACATCCTCGATGTCAGCCCAGCACCTGGAACCGCCGCCGGGCTAATTAGGTGTCATCGCGGCGGCGCGATGACACCTAATTCAGGTGCCCCCCCGCATGTGCGGAGGAGGCGCCTGAAAGGGAGGGGGGAGGTCCTTCGGACCTCTCTCCCTCCCGATCGGCGGCGTGCAGCGGGTTAACCCAGGCACTGTTTGGAAGGGCACAGCCTGTCCTTCCTAACGGTACCTGGAATTAACCCCATGGGGGCTGGATCATGAATCGGCGCCGAAAAGCGCCGGTTCGTGATCCTTTCCCGGAGCTGGCCAACATCTTGGATGTCGGCCAAGCTTCCGGGAATGCCCCCTGAGGACTGGCGTCATCGTGCATAGCATGATGATGCCAGTCCTGGAGTTAGCCCCTAACTGCCACCAATTGTGGAGATAGGGGGTTCCAATGAACCCCCTATCTCCCGATCCGTGGCAGTTAGGGGTTAATGTTTGATATTGTTGGATCGGCCAGAGCATGGCCGTTCCAACAATACCAAACATGGCTATGAAAAAAGTTTGTAAAAAAAAATTAAAATAAAAATAAAAAAATATATATATTTTAAAAAAAAATTATAAACAAGTTTTTTTTTCTAATTTTTGGTTTGTTAATGCAGCAATATTGTTCCCATTTCAATTATAATGTGAACAGTGATGCTGCACTAACGATTTTTGTATGCGGTGCGTTTGTTAAAAATTGCGTAATTTTCCCCAAAAAAAAATGTAACGAGACCCCCATCTCTAATTTTTTTGACAAGCACACCCCATACAAAATATAACCGCAATTGCTCGCATGTTAAAATGTGAAAAAAAACACTACATGTTGTAAATTATTGAAAATTCATATTTTATTGCATTTTTTGTTATAATATACAGACATGTCATGTAGTATACATATAATAATGACATATTATGAATCTGCCGAGTCTGACGGAAAGAACGATATATAATATGTCTGGGTCATATACTAAAATAAGCCTTCAAAACACGTTTAAACATGATGAGCAAAATCGGTAAAAATGACCTCAGCACAGAGGCGGGAAAAGCCTCAGCAGCGAAAGGGTTAAAGATTCAACACTTTATGCAATTTTCTTCATCCAATATGGTAAACTAAATGTGTTAATATCGAGGAATGAATTTGTAGAGAATTGTAAATTGATTATGATTGGGATTTTAAAGTGATCGTTCAGAGACATAGAGGCTTCATTTTATGTTTATCCTTATTTGCTAACTCTCAGGGGCGGACTGAACACTCGGCCGGATCGGACCTGGGCCGAGGGCCCAGGCCTGGGAAGGGCTGGACCCAGCTTAGTGGTAGTCGTCCCGACCGGGGCCGCCCCGGGCGCAGGGGTGCAGCTGGACAGGGGTATCATCTAGCCTGCCCTGGTGTGGTTTGTGCTTCCATGAAGCACAAAGCAAAATCATCGGTCTTCGGCTGCAGGCAGACAGTCTTACTCCCTGACTCCTCCCCATCTTCCTGCACTTCCTGTCCCTGCACTGGAGGAAGAGCAGTGAGGAGTGAGGTGAGCAGAGCCCCTCCAGCAGACATCAATGGGTAAGTGGAGGGGGTGTGTGTGGGGGTTGTTGTGAGAGTGCAGAGTGATTGTTTTGTGTGAGTGAGGGGGTTGTGAGTGTTTTGTGTGAGGGAGCTGTGAGTGCAGAGTGAGTGTTTTGTGTGAATGGGGGGTTGTGAGTGCAGAGTGAGTGTTTTGAGTGAGTGGGGGGTTGTGAGTGCAGAGTGAGTGTTTTGTGTGAGTGAGGGGTATGAGTGCAGAGTGAGTGTTTTGTGTGAGGTGGTTGTGAGTGCAGAGTGAGTGTTTTGTGTGAGTGAGGGGTATGAGTGCAGAGTGAGTGTTTTGTATGAGGGGGTTGTGAGTGCAGAGTGAGTGTTTTGTGTGAGTGGGGGGGTTTGGGAGAGTACAGAGTGAGGCCTTTTTGTGAGTGGTGGGTGATGTGAGAGTGCTGTGAGTGTTTTGTGTGTATGCAGTGTCAGGGGTGATTACACTTAAGTGCAATGTGAGAGTGTTTTGTGTGTGCAGTGCTAGGGGGTGATACACAAAACACTATTACACTGTACCTACACATGTATAACACCCTCTGACACTGCACACTCACACTGCACTTAAGCGTGAGTGTGCAGTGTCAGGGGGTGTGATACATGTGTAGGCTCAGTGTGAGGGTGTTTTGTGTGCAGTGTCAGGCAGGTCCACCTGTCAGATAAGATGACTCAAGGTTCAACTGCCCATATAACCTATAGCCCCCCAAAAAAATAGTTAGCCTTCTTCTCCCCCACAGACTCCTCGAAGGGTTCCACCGATTGCATCCACAAACCGCCGAACGCAGCCGACGATCCGCCGCAAGCAGCAGATCTGCTGCACACAGCAGACGATCCGCCGAACGCAGCCAAACAGACCGCAGATCAGCTGCCGGAAAAAGCTGATAGCCGCCGAACAGGGGTAAATATAATATATATTTATTATTTTTTAAAAGACCTTTTTTATTATTTAAACACATCTTAATGCATTTTTATTGGTTATCTGTTCTGTTACCTTGTGAATGATCTTGGTCGGTTATATTACTTCTCTTTTGGCTTATCCCTGTCTGCTATTCTGTGTATGACTTAGGCCTGGTTTTGACGAATCTCTTGTCTGCTCCCTCTACTCTATATATTGATATTCCTGTGTTCCGACCTCAGCTTGTCTGACCTGCTCTCCTGTTTCTTGATCCCTGGCATATGGCTAGCACACTTCCCTGGCGTCTAGACCTTCTACTTTCCTTGAATACGCTCTTGATTATCCCTGTTTATTTTCTATGTCATTTATTCCTTCTGTCCTGTTCTATTGTCTTTGTGTATTTGTCCAGCAGCATATTATAGTCTGTGTTAGAGGCCAGCTTAAGGACCTCATTCTAGTTTAGGCTTCTGTGTTTGCTGCTGGGCATTTCTTATTGTTCTCTCTTGCCTACCCCTGTTATTGTGGTGTTTATTCCTTGCCCTGTCCTGCATAGATTTAGAAGGGTACTTATATAAGGACCTTACCCCAGTGCAGGGTATCCTCCTGTGTGTGTATCCTAGTTCTGTCATTTATGTCCAGCATCTGTGTATATTCTGTGTGCTGTGTTCTGCATCATGCAGCCAGCCTAAAGTGCTTAACAACAAACCTGCCTAAAGTGCTTAACAACACCCAGTATAAAGGACCTACCATGGGTCACGCCATGAGCCCCCATGACACAAGGTCAGAATAGCTACTCAAGACATTAATGGTTGAAGCTGTTATATATAATGTGATGCTATGTTTTGCCCTTGTTTGCATAACCACCAAAAAATTGCCATTTTTGCACATCCTAGACAAGTATTTGATGCGCAATCAAACGATAACTCACCAAAACTGCATGCAATAGCAAGTGGAGCAGTAGTGATTGCATGAGGACCTGCAGTATTTAACAATACTGACACAACAGTTACCACTCAATTTGAAATAATGCCCACTATGTTTAGACATTTTCATTGAAAATTTCACTTTGTTTTCAATTGAACTCAAGTTACTTTTTACCATTATGATAGCAGGCGTATAATTCAATATGTTATTTTAAAGATTTTTTATTTCAGTATTTATAGATACTTTATAAAACACAGCAAAACCTGTTGTTCTTTGACTTTTTTCTGTATTTGGTATTTTAAATAAACTCTAGCTCCATGTTTCTGTCTAGCAGAAGACAGATGTATAGTACTAACACTGTGTTTCATTTCCTCATGAACTATTGTGATCCTTCCACTTGAGAACAAGGGCATCAGATAACATTGTATCCACTCATTTTATAACAAACTATGTGGATCTCTATCAGGAGTATTAATGATACAGTGCCAAGTGAAGTCAAAGAACTGTTTAAAATAACTGGAGCAAAAATTGTACGTCCTGAAAAATAAAATAGTAAAACATTTTCTCTTTAATTCTAAGATATGATAATCCCCAGGCAACAAAAAATTGCATAAATATTTAAAGATAACAATTGCTGTGTGTTTGTATTGATAATTTAGAGTGCATTGTAGAAGTAATATGCTTTGCATTTTGAAATCTGTTGGTATAAGATGACAATGGCAATTTAAATAAGAGATCTCTCAAGGCTAGGTGTGGGTGAAGTTTCACATACATTCAACAAGAATCATACAGCAATCATTCCTTTCAATCTGCGTAAAAGAACCAGCTGTCTTCAAGGAAAGATATGTGTCTTACTCCTCATATACTTAAGCCATGGTATCATTTAAAAATATCTACTACAATAATTGTTTGAAAAATTAACTTTCACGTAGGTAGGTGGTTGGACATATAAACTTAAAATTCTTAATGACAGAGAAGACTATTGAAAATAGATTTTTAATTTAACCCCTTCACTACTGAGTCATTTCAACCCTGCGAGCTGAGCTCATTTTGACCAGCTTTTGCTCATCACATTTACATGCTATTTGAAGTTTGTCATTTCATAATACAGCCCAGACAAATTGTATATCATTTTTTCAGTGGACTGAACAAATTCAAAATATATCAGTACAGTGTGTACATGTCCTATTGGATCAGAATGCTGTGTCAAAAAAGTGTCAATTTCTAATTGGATTTTATTCATGTACAACATGCAAAATCTTTTTCCACATATCCAGTCCCTGTCCTGAGGACAGTGACACGCGAGGGGTATGACTGGGGCAGTACACCTGTCAAACCATAATGCAAATGTCCTAAAGCCAGCTCAGGGAGAACAGAAACCAACTGCTTTTTTAAGAAAAATGAAATGGAGAACATGTAGTGTATCTGTATTTTCATAAGGAAATAAGCGATTTTAACCAAAATCTAAAAAAATTTATTATTATTATTTATTAAGCGCCAACACATTCCGCAGCACTGTACAATAGACATGTGCACAGCACAAAATTTCGTTTTGAACTAATGGATTAGTCCTAAAATGCCATTTATTTAGTTGCTAAAGAAATTCGTTTTCAGTTCTTTAGTATGAAAACTAATTTCATTCATCCGAAAACCAGTGGATACAATTACTATTGTAGTGGCTCCTCAGAGGGCTGAGATTGCTGCTTGTTACAGTATCTCTCACTCTCAGCACAATGTGTCAGGCAAAGCTTTTACAGTAACTGACTGCTGCTCATCACAGCGCTCAGAGTTGCCGTAAAACTAGTAAATATTTTTATATATAAGAGGTTAGAACAATATTATTTCCTTGTTTTACTGAAACTCTGAGCGCTGTTACAGTCAGTTACTGTAACAGCTGAGCCTGATACATTGTACTGAAAGATAATATAACAAGCTGCCGATCTCAGCGCTCACAGCCACTGGATTTAAAGGGCAAAAAAAAGGCTCCTCTCTGTATAATGTATAAGAACATCCTTCTGCATTAATTAATATCCCTCTCTGTATAATGTAGATAACATCCTCCTGCATTAATTAATACCCCTCGCTGTATAATGTATACAACATCCACCTGTATTAACTAATACCCCTCTCTGTATAATGTATAGAACATCCTACTGAATTAATTAATGTCCCTCTCTGTATAGAACATCCTCCTCAATTTATACCTTTCTCTGTATAATGTATATAACATCCTCCTGCATTAATACCCTTCTCTGCCCCTCTCTGTATAGAACATCCTACTGCATTGGCATGTGGAGGGTGCAGAACTTCGGACTGCAATGCTTATCCAGCACAGGAGTGAGAACTTTTAGTTAAACTTTGTATCTCTGTGGGGGAGACACAGGAATATAAAAGCATGGGAGAAGGAAAATATTAATGTAAATCAGTCTGAAGAGATGACTGGTGAAAATTTATTTTTATAATAAAATAAAGCACTTTAAATCCAGGGAAAACAAATAAATCACACTGAAGGCTCATAATGATAGAGTAACTGTGAGAGCTGGATACTAAATGTATCAGACGTAAAAAAAAATACCTTTATAACAACAAGCAGCACTGGGAGAGGAGAGGGACTTTATATAAAACATGTATTATAGATGAGGAAAGGGGGATAGTGCTCCTGGATAATATAAAATGTATCAGACCCTAAGCCCCTATTATGCAGAGCGGGAGGGGAGATAACACACGTTTTATAAAGTCCCTCTCTTCTCCCAGCGCTGCTTGTTATAAACGGGTTTTTACTATCCAGCCTTCCTCTGTCATTAGCTTTCAGTTGGATTTATTTGAATGTTTTCCTTCTCCTGCTGCTTTTATCATCTTGTCTGCCTCATAGACATGCAAGGGTTAAGTAAAGGTTTCCTCTCCTGTGCTGGCTGTCTGTGCTGCGAGTGAGTATTCTGGAGCTCTATCACTGTCAGATTTTCGGGTAGGGGTCGGGAAGGATTACGCATACAAACCTTTTCTGTAGCTTTGCGATGTTGCTCTCTTCATTACTGGTCTCCTTCACTTATCAATGTAATATCACAAAAAGGACTGAAACTAAAATGTAGTGCATTTTATTTTAGTTTCTTTCGTTTTTTGTACTGAGCAGTTTCGTATCTCTTGAGTCATACTAAAACTAAATTATCCCAAAATTCTGACTAAATCGTTTTAGTACTAAAACGAATGCACATGTCTACTGTACAAGGTGTAATGGGTAAAGACAGGACAATTCTACAATACATACAGGATGCAGGTCAGTATTCCAGCCAGCAGATACATGAGAATATGAGGACCCTATTCCCGTGGGAATTTACAATCTAGATGGTGAGGGGATTAGAAACAGGAGGGGGGGCTGCAGTGATGAGTTAATGCAGGGAGAGGTGAGAACTGTTTTTGGGTCGGTCGGATGTCTTGTTACGGAGTTGGGTGGTAGGCTTCCCTGTATAGAAGGGTCTTTAGGGAGCGTTTAAATGAAGCCAGATTTGGGGACAGTCTGATATTGCGAAGAAGCGCGTTCCATAGGGTTGGCGCCGTACGAGAAAAGTCCTGCAATCTGGCATGTGAAGAGGTAATGATGGAGGATGCCAGGCACAGGTCATTGTTGGATCGTAGGGAACGGGCTGGGGTGTATTTGGTGATTAGTGAGGACAAGTAGTGAGGGGCGGTGTTAGTGAGGGTTTTGTAGGTGAGGATGAGTAGTTTGAATTTGATTCTGATGTGAATCGGAAGCCAGTGTAAGGATTCACAGAGAGGAGTAGCAGAGACAGAGCGACGGGTGAGATGGATAAGCCGGGCTGATGTGTTTAGGATGGACTGCAGGGGGGAAAGGGGGGAGATAGGAAGGCCAATCAGGAGGTTGTTGCAGTAGTCCAGGCGGGAGATAACAAGAGAGTGGATAAGTTGCTTGGTGGTGTTAGCAGCCAGAAATGTTTCTCTAGTATTTTGGCACATTGTGTTTCATGAATAAAATAACTATTAGGGTTATTAAAAGAGAATCGAAAAGTGACTTTTCGTTCTCTTCAATTTGGTGCAATTTGGCGATCCCATTTCGGCAACCCTGCAGTGTATTCAGCAAGCACCACAGGGCCGCCGTAGTGCAGGGAAAAGCTGCCGTAAACCCACTGAAAATTCACCGCAAAACCAGGGCGAACGCTCACCGAAACCCGCAAAAACATCTGGATTAACCCCGCCGAACACGTCGGAGAAACCCGAGAAAGAGCCGATCACAGCGCAGAGCAGCCGCCGGAAAAACCCGACACCGCAGACGAATGGAGTGAAAAAAAAATGTACGCTTGAATGTTTGAAAGTGAAATGGTGTTTGCAAAGAAACTACTGAATGAAAATGTCTGAAATTTACACATAAGATCCAATGAATCACAAGATCTCTCATCACCGTGGAGTGATTGCGGAGGGAGATTAGGAACTCACACTGCTCCTGGGAAGAAAATAGGGTCACCATTTTTGCAGTGGGGTGAGAGGGGAGTATGGGATTTTTCGGGGGGGTGAGCGTGTTTCATGATTTTACATTTGCAGAATCATTTTGCACCAGCTTTTAGGAGGTGGTAAAATTTTGGCTTGTGTGTCCCGACGTTAAATTGCTCCTGCACTTTGTAATATCGCACCTGTTGAGTTGTTAAAAATAGATTGTGTCTGCTATACCAAACATGGGAGCACAAAGTACAGTAGGCTCCCGTAAGCTGAGAGTCACAAAACATTTTCACCAGACTGTAGTGTCAAGATCGGAATATCAATGCCACACGTTAAACTTAATTGTCCTATGTTAAAAATTACAAATGGAGTCGCTACATTTGCACCAATTATGGAATAGTGCCCACAATTTGTTCTATAGGCTCCAAGTTTTGCTCCTAATGTCCTGTTGACTTTTTACAGGCTGCAAAGGTATTTTTTTAAGTGTTTTGCCGGCAAAAACTCAAACTTCTTAAAAAGTAACGCACGCCCAAACCTAAAAACAATTATTTGAAATGTGCTGTACAAAACTACAGGCTATTCTTTATCATTAAACAATTCATTGTGTATTCTGAATGGCATCAAGAGCTGAAAACTTGAATTTCTGTGTTCTGCCTAGAATAGATTCCCTTGTGCCAGACTTTGAATATTCAGATATTAAGATTGACAAGGACTCCTTTACTGTTAAAAAGCCCAGTGTAGTTGTGTCTCTAATGGTACATGAATACGGTTTTATAATTAGTATTTCAAGTATTATAAAGTGTGATAGAGTTCTTTGTATTGTTTTTGTTTTCCTCTTCTAACTCTCAAACCACGTGCCTAAGGGAAATTGAAGCAAGCCCATCTGTAACCGTGGCATCTTTTTTTAGTTTGCTGATGTCATCTAAATGAATGGTTTAATAAGAACGATATCTATTTGCTTCAATGTAAATTGTCATATGCTTCTTATTCCATTGTTTTAAAAATATTTATTCCATATGTCTATCAAAAATATAACTACCCTCATATAATGGATGCTATAAACCCTATCACTACTAAAATCGACTAGGAATGTGCTTGTTTGGCATCTAATCTGGTGTTGCATTGCTGTAGGTGCACCATTTTGCCTAGTAATATATCAAGAGCAAAAAAAATAGTTGTCACATGTGCTCAAAATCCAGTAAAGCCTACAAAATGAGATTTTTAGTTAACTTGCAATGATCATTATAAGTATAAGCTCACTCGCCACGACAAGGCAAATCTCTTGTGTGAATAAAAAGTGAATGCAAAAAATACAAAAACCAACAATAGTGCAACTGTGACAAAACATCAGAAAAAACAAAAGACATCAGGTCAAGTTTCTGACTGAAATCGGCCAGAAATGGTGTGGTGTCCATTATGGTGTAGACACATTTGCTACGAACTGTATCACAGTACACATTGTTTGATGCTATTTATTTATATTTTTTGTAGCACTTTGAGTTGCACATTATAATACAGAAATAAGTTACTGGCACTTTCTATTGGAATTTATTAAGAGTTAGTCTCCCTACTAGGCACTTCTTTTATTTTTTTTCAGATGTTTTGCCACAGTTGCACTATTGTTGGTTTTTGTATTTTTCACATTTACTTTTCACTCACTCAAGAGATTTGCCTTGTCTTGGCGAGTGAGCTTATACTTATAATGGCCATTACAAGTTAACCTACAGGGTTATTCAGAGAGCGGTGAAAAGCAGGAGAATGACTGGAGAATGGAAAATTCTAGGTCAAAATAGCCGATTTGGAAAGTCAGATGAATGGGAGAATTTTTCTGGTTGGATATTTTCAGCTAGAATTTTCCATTCTCCAGTCATTCTCCTGCTTTTCACCTCTATTTGAATAACCCTGTAAAAATCTAATTTTGTAGGCTTTACTGGAATTTGAGCACCTGTGAAAAAAAATGTTTTTTTTTCTTGTGCAAGATTTTGAGCTGGCTGCTAGTGTTGCGTAGCTCCTTCTGTGACTGATGGGAGTTGAGCACGCAAAATTCTGTATTTGTAACAATACGTGCATGGCTGGCTCTAGTGTTTGTGTGGCAAAGTACAAGGTAAAATGAGGGCCATTTTTCTCTTAGAAAACATTTTTAATACCCATTTCAGAAAACAAGCATTAACCACTTGGCTGCCAACGACGCACTGAGTGCGTACTCCGATTTCCTGCCAGGGTGCAGAGTACTAAGTGTGTCATAACAGCCCCATGGCTTGATGATCTCCCGATGAGGGCCGACATCATAGATGCCAGCCCTGCCTTCAGGACCTGCTCCCGCCCACTGATGCGCACACTTACTCGCATGTGCGCAATGACTTCAGAAAAGTGACTTCCCCCTGGCCGGGCAGGGAAATCTCTATGATCGAGATACAGGGGTCTTTGGACCCCTGTATCTCCTGAACCATGTCATGTAGAGAGGCATGCATGGTATCTTTGGAAAAGCCAGCACATGACCTTTACAATGGTATAAAGACCCGGTTATTCGTAACAATAATATGAAAGTGAATAAAAAAAATCTTATTTTTCCCTTTTTTATTTTAATGCAGCAATATTGCTCAGTTTTCAATAATACCATGAACAAAGGTGCTGCACTAACTCACCTTCTCATTTCCCATGATGCCAGTAAGTTTAATGGCAATGGCACAATGCTTTATTATGCATTGGTTAATTGAAAGCCTAAAACTCGCACTGCTGTGAGGGTCTAAGGGGGCACTTTGGAAACCTGCGTCTTTGATTTTTGTGACACACAAGGCCTATTGAGGTTTCATTATAAAAGTCATCGTCTGGCCTTCCAACGATATTATGGCCACATAATGAGTAAAAAAAATAAAATAAATATCAAAGCTAAATATACTATTTTATTCTCTGTTCTACAGCAGTGGCATTATGTGCTTTTACTTGTAAAGCAAACAATGCCACTGCCGTAACTCACCTTATAATTTCCCACGCCATGAGATTGGTCAGTGTTTATACATATTCAGATTATTCATAAAACACAATAGGGTCTATTCACTAAAAGGTGAAACTCTAGGAGAACGTTTGGAGAATTGAAAATTCTAGCAGGGTTATTCAGAGAGAGGTGAAAAGTAGGAGAATTGCTGGAGAATGGAAAATTCTAGGTCAAAATAGCCAAACCAGAAACATTCTGCCATTTATTTCACTTTCCGAATTGACTATTTTGACCAAGAATTTTCGCTTCTACAAACGTTCTCCAGAGTTTCACCTTTTAGTGAATAGACCTGAATGTGGCTAAATACAAGAGAATCGGTTCTGCACTATGTCACATTCCCTTTTCAGAGGTGTCGTTTGTAGAGGAGTCTCAAAGAAAACTGAAAGTGAAGGTTGCAGACAAGAATTACTATACAACCTAATTTTTTTGTTTTGATTTTGCTTTAATGTTTTTTTAACCTAGCATACTAACATTATTCATTTTTCAGCTGCATCGGTAACACATTGTTCTTTAAATACTGCGTGCACTATTATACTTTGATTACATATTTTTCTTTTTACTGTCTCTTATAATAGAATAATTTTTCATGTCTGAGCTCCATTACTCTTTTCATAAAGTGTTAAATACTGCGAAAAAACTCAGTGAAACTAAATTCATACTTATACTATAATTATGTCATTATCAAATGAAATTTATACAATATAAATATACTTAAAGTGATAAAACGGAGAAAAACTAGTTTGTGTGAATTTTTTACGTTTTATATAAAATACATTTTCTTTTCTCTTTCTTTCTTGCTACTGCGCTGCCAGCAGTTCTAAAACACATACCTTTCTCAGGTCAAGCTATTAGAATTGTCTGCCTTTTAGATGTGGCAGCTGTTAAATTGACACATTTAGATGTCAACTGAATAGCACTTCAAACTAGTTTGCAAATTGCAGATTATTCTCAGTGGTGTCCAAAAGAAACTTGAGACTAAAAACAAGCTGGCAGTATGACTAGAAATACAATTTAGTCAATTCCTCTATTCAAGCCAAAATCCTAATAAATGAGATGGCAATGAAAATTCTTCTATTTGCCATCTGAAGCTAAATAAAAATACAGATGTGGGCTATTTCTAAAGCCATTCAACACAATACATTTCTGCAATTGAGTTTGAATCTAATATACCTCAATGTACTTTGAGTCATTGCAATTTTTGGCTCCATTTATTTGCTTTGAACAATTCAATATTGTGGCCAATGGCCTTACAAATCGCATAGTTATTTTTAGATTCTAGGACTGTATTATTTTGCCGTGGAGATTATTGCACACAGACATATATTCGACGTTGTATGGTGTATTCTATGCATTTTAACATTAGACTTTCTAGCACCTAGTATTGGTAAATCGGTAAATCAGACATTGTATTTTTTTATTGTTTGATTGATGCTAATTGCATAAAGAAGAAAAAAAATTGATTTAATTGCCAGTAAATTGTGGTGATTCTAAAAGGGATGTGTAAGAAACTACTTGGTTCTCAACATTGCAGAACTTTCTGTTTAATGAACACAACTATTATAGCCTCTGCATGTCATCAAAAAGTGAAACCCTGACCTCCCCACAACCTCTTACTCTATTTTATCGTATTTTTAAATTGATAAGAAGTGTCTTTTTTTTAAGGTATTTCAGTGATTAAGCTTCTTTTTTATCCGAGAGTCATACTGTACACGTGCAGATTACTACTTTTAATTTCTCAGACTCTTAAACTAACTCCGTGGCTTAGTTCTAGAAGCGGTTCCCTGTCTTCTGCAAGAAAAAGTGACATCTAACTTTCTTATAAAATTCTGTGAATGTGAAGCTCATATACGTTTATATTACCCAATGTTATCATAACATTTGGTTTGATTTGAACTAAAGGGAGAATAGCATGGGTGAGACCCCATATTAACATCTTTTCTCACGGGTCTCAAAAAACTAATTAAATAGGTTATCTATTGACTATCAGGGTTATTCAGAGAGCGTGAAAAGCAGGAGAATGACTGGAGAATTAAAAATTCTAGGTCAAAATAGCCGATTTGGAAGGTGAGATGAAAGGGAGAATTTTTCTGGTTTGGCTATTGTGACCTAGAATTTTTCATTCTCCAGTCATTCTCCAGCTTTTCAAGCTCTCTGAATAACCCTGTATGATTTACTTGCCCCGCTAATTATGGACTGCACCATAGAGAGAGCTACAGACACAAGTGAAACCCAAAATTAGAGGCTAATAAATGAAAAAGTGTGGAAAGGAGTCAATAAAATACAAATAAACAAAATATGTTTACAAAAATCTGAAAGAAACACCAATATCTTTACAGCTGTTAACACCAAATATTAGTTAGATAATTAATAACGATAGATAGAATCACATAAAAAAATCACATGAGGATATATATGTATATATAGTACTTACAACAGTTGTGGTGGCGGACAAAAAGCGAGATAAAAAGCCTCCACGCTATAATGGTTATTTTTATTATTGCAAAAGCCATCTGCACACCAAAGCAAGTCAAAGAACTGCATCCCAGAGCCCTTGTGCCGCATTCCCCATATGCAGCAAGGAATTCTGGGTAGGATATGCAAATGACTTCTGCCTCACTTTTATTGCATCCTGTGTCTGTTTTTACACAGAACCCTTAAATCAATGCCACGCCATACTATGGCTTTTTTTTTAGCAGAGATATATATATATATATATATCTACACACAAAAAATACAAAGTAATAAAATGCAAGATATTAAAAATAACACAAATATACAGATTTACACAGAAAATAAATATGTAAGAAATATAGTCATTATGTTACATGTTTACAGGTTCATTCCGTATTGAGGTATGTTAATAGAGATCTCTTAAGGGACTTTAGACTGGGAGAAGATTTGATTGCGTTTGGGAGGTTATTCCATAACTGCGGTGCTGTGTAGGAAAATGAGGATCGAGACCCTTTCTTTTGTATTGTAAGTAAGGTGCAGGTCCTGGATCGGAGGTTATAGGGTGAGGGAACTGTTGCGGGAAGCAGTCTATTCAGGTAGGGTGGCAGCTTCCCAGAAATGCTCTTAAACACCAGGTTGAAAGGTGAAGGGAGCGTCTCGATTCCAGCAACGGACAGTTTAGCTCTTTTAACATGTCATAATAGTGGGTCATGTAGTTACATGGTAGCACAAAGTGGCATCAGAATGAGTTATACATTGTAGCAAGTTTATGAAGGTGTGTTTGCGGGATTGTATAGCTGTACTACATATATGGGTCCAATGGCTAATGCCAAGCAAAGAAGATGTGAGGGATAGAAAATTAAAGTGATACAGTTTTTCATGTGTTGGCTGATCTTTGTAATATCTAATTGTCTCTGGTTTCTATGAAGCAACAATGGTATATCATGCCATTCAATAAAGAGGAGGAGAACTTTGAGTTGAACACTGAGTAGATCGTAGGTGTATTTGATTTTGTTAATGTGCATTATTTTCGTCTATGATAGTACTGGACATACCAAAAGTCAGATGCTTCTAAGTCCAAGTGAGTAATTAAAGTCAAATGACACAATCTGCCCTGCGCTAAAACGGTGACTCTAATGGGAAAAACCTGCACCCGGCTAGAAGCGGTGGACATCGAGGCTTGGCTGACATCGGAAATTGAAAGGGTTAAACCATAGATCTCAAACTTTGTGCCCCCCATATGCTGTTGGCCTACAATTCCCAGAATTCTTTGAATGCAAAAGATTGCCAGAGAACTATGGGAGTTTAAGTTCAGAAACATCTGGGGTGTCAAAGTTTGAGTTGCTTTCTTAAGTATTCAATCCTGCTTCATAATATGACTGACAATGCTTTTCTGAAAAGAGCATCATCAAATTTAATCCAAAATGTCAGTAACAAAGAAATGCCTGTAAAGTCTACATCATAGTGTCGTAATGTCCTTTAGTATAAAGAAACAACTTTACTGCATCAAATCCTTATCTTTCTATATCTTACAAACAAAGCCACAGTGATGGCTATTTAAGTACTAGGTGCTTTTAGTCTTTGCATCTTTGCACCTTGTCATCACCCATCACGCCAATGAATGCCAAATTGTCTGGACATTTTGAACTTTTCATTCAACAAACTAGATTTGAAAAGTGGTTTTATCCTTTCAAATAATCTCATAGTAATGTAGACCATCCTCATGATGTTACTGTCGAGCAGCTTTTGTTTCCAGAGAAAACATTAGTCAAAATTGACTGTTGTATTAATTTTCTCATTATCGATGCAACTAAAAAGACGTAAAGTTGGCAACACATCATTGCCTTATGTAAAAAGGAAAATAGTTAAATTTTTATTGAAATCAAGTTGAGTGGGAAATGTGTATAATTTCAGACATTGTATAATAATATGAAATATTGTTTCTGATATGCAATCATAACGCAAGGTCATGTTTTATATTTTATATAATTAGTGAAGATTTCAAAACTGTTTAAGGCAATGGCAATGGACCAAATACAGTAACATGTAAGCCAAGATCTGTCTATGGGGGAAACAATTGGGATGATCTACAATCAATTCTGCTTATGTTTTTGGCCGAACTAACAAACTGTCTGAATAAGCACTATCCTAAAGTAGCCATCTGCTCTAAATGTAAATAATTTCAATCATTTTACTGTTGTTTACGTTTTTCCAATGCAGTGCAGAAATATATATAGCTACATACATGACTTGCAGCTATTATCCAGCTACTATTTCAGAGGCCATATTATATAATTATATACATAATACATAGCTACATATATTTAGTACAAGGCACCTTGCAATTATATCTGTAAGGTTTATTTCAGCAGATGCTTTTACTATTTGCATTTGTATCATCGATAATGCTACCTACCATCTAGGAAATCAAGAAGAACTTGTGGTGGAAAAAGAAGAAGTGCCAGAGAGTAATAAGACCCCATATATAACATTATGTACTGGTAGCCATAATATAAACACCAGAGAGTACTTATAGTAGTTATAAATATTGTAGGATCCTGTATAATCAGGTGTTGAGGTGAGTGGAAATGTTTGGCAATTTTGGTCCCCCACAATTATCATTGTGGGTGTTCTTGTGCTCACTGATTACTCACTGTGCTCCTTGCGTTGTTCACTGGCATGGCCAGATCAGAATTCGAACTTCCTTCGAGATACAAAATAATTCTGACATAATACTGCTACTGCCAAGAACTGTGCCACAAAAAGGAGCTAAATGGTACACAGTAGTCTGCAGTGTATCAGTATGTGCCATTTATATTGTTCGCGTTTCCTTCATCTTACAAGCATGTAGGCCTCCTTCTTGAAACCAGACCACCATCTTATCCGCTTCATGCACATTTTATCTGAAAAGGAAGACCTCTATTTGATGCTTACACCACTTGTACAAGGTGCGTTCTAAACCATGGTCAACGGCCAAGTACTTTCATCCCCTCAGCTCAAGACTGGATAGCAAAGGGTCTTTAAGACAATGTGATAACCATCCCCTTATGAGATATAACAGACAAAGTGAACTAGGTCACTGCAGGTTAACATTAAAATAAGACGGGGGAACTTGACCTGTAGTCTATAGTAGAGAATTCATTGATACAGTATAGATAGGGGATGGGATTCAAAAGCATTCATTTAGCATGTAGTATTTTATTGATGCTACTTAGATCATTTTATATTATTGATTGGTGTATTGTTCGGTGTATGTGCAAAAGCTGGAGTGGCCTTTTTTATAATTGGTGTTATATAGACCAGGCATCACTTTGGTACAATGTGTAGAGGGGGGGTATCTTTCTCATCCGAAGGCCCTTTCATTGCTCTGACATGTGAGTAAAGAATAGTGACACAGTATAAACCAATAAACCAAATCAGAAAAAGAGCAGCCTTTTTCAAACTCAAGATAAATTTGGTCAAATGCTGAAATTCATAAAAAATGTAGAATTATATACACTATATTGCCAAAAGTATTCGCTCACCCATCCAAATAATCAGAATCAGGTGTTCCAATCACTTCCATGGCCACAGGTATATAAAATCAAGCACCTAAGCATGCAGACTGTTTTTACAAACATTTGTGAAAGAATGGGTCGCCCTCAGGAGCTCAGTGAATTCCAGCGTGGAACAGTGATAGGATGCCACCTGAGCAACAAATCCAGTCGTGAAATTTCCTCGCTCCAAATATTCCACAGTCAACTGTCAGCTGTATTATAAGAACATGGAAGTGTTTGGGAACGACCGCAACTCAGCCACAAAGTGGTAGGCCACATAAAATGACGGAGCGGGGTCAGCGGATGCTGAGGCGCATAGTGCGAAGAGGTCGCCAACTTTCTGCGGAGTCAATCGCTACAGACCTCCAAACTTCATGTGGCCTTCAGATTAGCTCAAGAACAGAGCTTCATGGAATGGGTTTCCATGGCCGAGCAGCTGCATCCAAGCCATGCATCACCAAGTGCAATGCAAAGCGTTGGATGCGGTTGTATAAAGCACGCCGCCACTGGACTCTAGAGTGACGAATCGCGCTTCTCCATCTGGCAATCTGATGGACGAGTCTGGGTTTGGCGGTTGCCAGGAGAACGGTACTTGTCTGACTGCATTGTAGCAAGTGTAAAGTTTGGTGGAGGAGGGATTATGGTGTGGGGTTGTTTTTCAGGACCTGGGCTTGGCCCCTTACTTCCAGTGAAAGAAACTCTGAATGCTGCAGCATACCAAGACATTTTGGACAATTCCATGCTCCCAACTTTGTGGGAACAGTTTGGAGCTGGCCCCTTCCTCTTCCAACATGACTGTGCACCAGTGCACAAAGCAAGGTCCATAAAGACATGGATGACAGAGTCTGGTGTGGATGAACTTGACTGGCCTGCACAGAGTCCTGACCTCAACCCGATAGAACACCTTTGGGATGAATTAGAGCGGAGAGCCAGGCCTTCTCGTCCAACATCAGTGTGTGACCTCAGAAATGCGCTTCTTGAAGAATGGTCAAAACTTCTCATAAACACACTCCTAAACCTTGTGGACAGCCTTCCCAGAAGAGTTGAAGCTGTTATAGCTGCAAAGGGTGGACCAACATCATATTGAACCCTATGGATTAGGAATGGGATGTCACTTAAATTCATATGCGAGTCAAGGCAGGTGAGCGAATACTTTTGGCAATATAGTGTATCTGTCAACAAGCTAAAATTCACTATAAGAAAAACGAAAAAAAATAGTTTTTCTTCTCTTTACTGGTGTTTACACTCGGGGATATGTCCCCTATTCTGGTAGATATACAGTATAATCCTGCATTTAACCTTTGCTTCTTTATGCTTTAGTACTTAAAATTCTTTATAAAATCATTTATACCTGAATTTTATAGCAGAAAGCTTTGCTATCCACATGCTAGAAACCAGCCCTGCCAATGCTGTAATACCATGTCCTCATTTGCCCCAGGACTTCTTTTATTCAAGTAGATGGAAGGTACCTGTACTTTTCTAAGAATGTTTTCTAATGCATTATTGCATTCCATGTGCATTTCTCTTGTTCTGAACTTGCTCTTCACACACTAATTGAGGATGAGAGAGTACACATCCCGAAGTACCCAGGACATACTTGGAAACGAGAGAAATCTCTTCCTGGTAAAATACTTTATAAAGAAAAGAAAGGGAACTAGCTTTATTATTTTCACAAAACTGTAGAGCAGTCAATAACCTGAAAATGACACAAAGCTTTATGCTTCCACTATTCAGTATCAGGGTTATTCAGATTGAGGCGAAAACCAGGAGAATTGTCAGGCGAATGAACAATCTAGACCAAATAGCCGATTTGGAAAGTGAGATAAATGGGAGAACTTTTCTGGTTTGGCTATTTTGTCCCAGAATTTTCACTTCTCCAGTCATTCTCCTGGTTTTCACCTCTCTCTGAATAGCCCTGTATATTTCTTAAATCATGGTTAGGTGGTTCTTTTGTTTGGATGAAATCCATAATAAAATAGTAACAATAAGACACTGATGGGCCCTATCACCTGGTGTGAGCTGAAACGCCATCGATGATGGAAAAATCTACAGCAAGTCGCTACAAGGTAGAGCCTGACGACCCACGAACAGATCACCTTGTCCACAGTAGTCTTTGTACAAGTTTGTTTAGCGCACGCTAGGGAAACGCTAAGACCCGGCCTGAGACTCAGTGCTAATGTGGTTGTGTCCAGGATAGAACTGTTTTTTTTCCAGTGCAGAGTGCCGGGCCATACCTATCCTCTGCCCTCACAAGCTTGTATAAATATGAACACATCCAGTGAAGAGCACTCGTACCCCTGCATTATTAAAATCCTCCAAGGTGATCGTATTATCCATGTTTTGATGCACACATATATTATGGCTGATGGGCATTGCATGATACATGCCGCCCAATAGCATGTGGAATCATTATAATGCATTTAATAGATCCAAAAGGAAGGCCAAGAGAACGACAATAATTTACCTGCTGCAGCATATAATAATACATGTTTCAGGGCAAGACTTATCCATGTGTCCCTTAAATCAACCGCTTACAAACTATGATTAACCACCAGCAATTTTTTTTTAAATTAGACAATATGTTAGAATTAGGATATATATGGATAAAGGATACATATAATTCATAATACAGTCTACTGCAACAGCAGTGACATTGCTTACCAGATCCATTACTATGTTGTATGGGGCCAAGAGAACACCTGTGCTGCATTCCTTTCAATTGCCTGTTAATTGCCTGTTAATGTTGGGCGACGACCTGTTTGTTGTGTTTTTTTGGAGTTACCACCAGGGTTTAGCAGTAGGTAAATATTTGCGATTAGCATCCGTCTAAAACTTAGCGCTGGCACCAAATTATCTGTTGGTTACAAAAGCGCAAGTGCTCCCCATGTCAAGTATAGGGCGCGTAAGCACAGTAAACGTGTGCTACGAATCACTAATTACCACGCGCTAAGTGATTTTTCCCATTTCTAGCGGGAGGCAAACGATCTGTTGGTTAGGCGATAAACTAAATTTACCTGGCGCTAATGCAAAAATAATGCTGATGCTAGGGTTAGCTCAAACCAGGTGATAGGTCCCTATAAATCTGGGAGTCATCAGGTTCTATTAGGACACAAATAATCATATAGGAACAGTTATCCCTATATTCAGCAAATGTGAACACACCTGAAACCAAACAAAGTGGCATTTGTGTTATATTTATATTATTAAATATTTCAGGAGTTGAAGAGAATAATCGCCTCCAATTGTCCGTCCTTTAACCCCTAAGACCCTGTCTTAGGCACACCTTGAGTTAACTCTCCTTCTGCACAGGGAGAGAGAAATCCGTCAAAGAAAACACACGAGGCATGTATCTTAGTCTGGCACTTCTCTCTGCCGTTTACTGGTTTGACACACATTTATGCTTGTAACAAAGCGTTGTCTCTTTATTTCATTGGTTAACATTTCAAAACATAGCATAGTTCATTGGCCAGTTTCAATACAGGTCTGGTGACACATTTCTGGACAGTCCCGTGGCCCGAGACATGTGATTTCTTGCAAACTGGTAGCTATCAGCACTTTGTCATTTCAGAGAAATGGAAACTTATTGAGAAGTGAAACTTAATCCTAGTTTATTGAGTATGTGTCTATCCTATACTGCTGTTGACTATCAACTTATCTTAAAACTATTTCTTGTATTTAAACCTTAATTTATCTATTAATATTATAATTCATGGGGTGTTATTTAACTACTTATAGGGTCCTTCTTATAGGTTAGCAGATGGTAGTCTGAGGATTCCTTTTCCTTCAATCCCCTCTTAGAATCATAGTATGATCATACTATTTGATTCCTTTTTTTTCCATCTATCTACTGTAAGTTAGTATGGGTTGGGGAGCGAGACCCTCAGTACCCATGTGGATCAATATAGAACCAGGGGGGCGGTACCTGCCACGGAACGGGTAACACATGGCAGTCTCCCAGTGCCTATTTATCTTCCTAACCTACAGTATATTTTCCTTCCGATTAGCTATTCGGCGGAGTTGGACATATTCTGCATAATCATTTGGAGTGGACGGCAGAGGTGTACTGTACATCATGGTGATGGGGTTACCCTTGGCCATCATTCGTTTCAGACAGGGCATGAGGCAATAGACTATTACTGCAATACAAAGAACAATTAACAATAGTATAATGCCTAGTTGTATCAGGGCCTGTCTCCATCCTTTAAACCACCCGAAGTATTGATCCCAAGGGTTATCTATACCAGAGTTACGTTTCATTTCTTCGGAGAGCTCAGTTAGTTTTTTTATGGCGCGGGTCACCTTTCCATTTGGGCCTACATTATGAGGGATGTAGGTACAGCATGTACCTGTCCCCTCTATCATTTTGCATACACCTCCTTTTTCAGCCAATATCATGTCCAGAGCCATCCGGTTCTGGAACGTCATAATGGATGTGGATTGTAGTTGGTCAGCGAGGCCCTGTAAAGCTTCGCGAGTATAAGCATAGAAGCCTATTACCTTCTGTCCGAGGAATGTGTGTGAAATCTATTTGTAGGTGCGTGAAGGGGGTGGTAGGGTAGTCTAGATGTTGATGGTCTACCTTGTGTGGATTGTTTGGGTAATTCCTAAGGCATATAATACATCTTGAGACATAATCTCGTACCAGGCTGCGCAAATTCTGGATGTAAAAATGCTGACTGAGTAAGGTGATGGTTGTAGCGATACTATTGTGGCCTACCCCATGAAAATGATCAATGAAAAGAGAGGCGCTACTCTGGGGAATACAGGGTTTCCCATCTTTGGTAATTAGGCCAGTATTTGAATTTTTTTGTAAAATGGGGTAGCACCAATCTTTTAGCTCTTCTGTGGTTGCATATTTTTGTAAGGTACAAAACAATTGGTCCCCATCCATTGTGGGAGGTCGCAAAACCGGCATTACTAGTTTAGCTATGTCCTGTTGTGCTGCTCGTTTAGCTGCTTGGTCAGCCAGATGATTCCCTTTTGCAATAGGATCTGAGGCTCTGGTGTGTGCTCTACAATGTAATACCCTATCTGAGAGGGCATAAGAATGCTTGCTAGGAGGTCCGTGACCAGGGTCGAATGGGAAATCTTCTTGCCATCTGCGGCCACAAATCTCCTCTTTTCCCATATCGTCCCATGGTCATGGATCACACCATAAGCATATTTGGAGTCAGTGTATATCATGACAAGTCTACCCGCATAGAGCCTGCATGCTCGTGTTAATGCAATCAGTTCTGCTGCCTGGGCAGACTGGTAGGATACAGGCCCTGACTCTAGAACAGTGTCAGGGAGTTGAACCACTGCATAGCCTGCATGATAAGTGTTGTCATTGGGGCGGGTACAGGAGCCGTCAACAAAGACGACATCTGCGTCCGGAACAGGTGTTGACATGAGATCAGGGCGGGGTGCAGTTTCAGACTCAATGGAGAGAGCACAGTCATGTTCGAGTGGGATGGTATCTGAGGGATTCTTAAGACCCAGTAAAGCATTTAGGATTGGTGCTGGACCAGAGACACTTGAACTGTATTCTATGTGCAGTGCAGGGTTGCTTAGCAGTGTGACTTCATATCCACTAAAGCGCTGTGATGACATGTGCTGTGTATGTATGCCCTTAAGTAAAGATAAAACATCATGGGTTGTGTGTAGGTGAGTTTCGTACCCTAGTGTGTATTGGCTTGCCATACTAACGGCCATTGCACATGCTGCCAGGGCACGCAAACAGGCCGGCATCCCTTGTACCGTTACTGGCAGAATCTTTGAGAAAAATGCTACGGGGCGCAACCGGCCCCCATGTTCTTGCGTCAGTACCCCGGCCATGGTTTTACAATTGTCCCTTGCAAACAGATGAAATGGAAGTACATAATCAGGGAGGCCTAGCGCGGGGCTTGTCATCATTGCATTCCTGAGAACCTTAAAGGCATTTAACATTTCATTAGACCATGTTATCATATTGGATTGACCCAACAGGGTGGCTTGTCTCAGAATGTTATCGTAGTAGGAGCAGTCAGGGATCCACTGTCTGCATGCAATAGTTTATCATGCCTAAGAATGACAGCATGTCCTTCTTAGTTTTCGGGTTGACCAGGCCCGTGACAGACTGGACTCTCTTCTGACTGATGCTCTGTTCCCCCTGTCTGAGAACAAACCCTAAATATTCAACTTGCGTTTGACACCACTGCATTTTTTTAAGGGAGACCTTGTGCCCACATTCCTGTAACCATCTAAGAAGTGATTTACCATCCTCCCGGCAGGCCTCCTCTGATGGACTGCATACGAGGAGATCATCCACGTATTGCAGCAGGACAGAACCATGGCTGGGGTGCCAGGATTTCAGAGTGGCCTGCAGTACAATACTGTAGACCACCGGGGCGTCAACGTACCCCTGAGGTAACCTTTTCCATGTAAATTGGGTGCCTTCAAATGTGAATGCGAACAGTAATGCCATTTCCGGATGTACAGGGATGCTAAAAAATGCATTCTTCAGGTCAATTACAGAAAAATGTGTATGTGTCGCTGGAATGGATGAGAGCAACGTTGTAAAGTCCGGAACTATTGGTGCAATGGGGATGACAAGGGAGTTAATGGCACGTAGATCTTGTACAAACCGCACTGTACCATCTGGTTTGCGTACAGGGTTAATTGGGGTACTGAAGGGGGAGACTACAGGTTCCAGGATGCCATCCTGTAGAAACTGGTCAATCATAGGACGTAGTCCGTCCTCCTTTTCTTTGGACAATGGGTATTGCTTCTGATAGACCGGTTGACAATTCTTGTGTAATATGGCTTTGTAGGGTGTGCAACTAATGAGACCTGTGTCATAGGGGCCGTTGGACCACAATTGGTCCAACTCTCGGAGTTCAGTGGGCAATGTGTCTGTAGTGATGAAAAAATGGTGTTG
This sequence comes from Leptobrachium leishanense, assembly GCA_009667805.1. NCBI lineage: Eukaryota > Metazoa > Chordata > Amphibia > Anura > Megophryidae > Leptobrachium > Leptobrachium leishanense. The sequence goes on along the minus strand of CM019064.1, from coordinate 107,930,075 downwards.
TTTGTCTAAAAACAAAGAAATTGATGGAGAATCTATTATGAGACCCCTTGTTCTTGAATATATGTTGACTTCTAGTTTTCCCAGGAGATCCCTCCCCAGAAGACTGATAGGACAGTCCTCTATTACTGTGAACACATGATATAAAAGTGATTTACCGTCAGGAATGGTGAGCGCTACAGGGTGGGTGGAGAATGTGTTTGTGGATACCCCATTAATTCCCATGGAAGGTTCTGACTTAGCAAGTGGTCCAGAGTAATATTTGCTTTCTATCGTACTTGTGGTTGCACCCGTGTCAATAAAAAAACTAATAGGTTTGCCCTCTATGTGTAATGTCAACATTGGATCATCTTGTCACCCCCCTGTCAATTGGGGGAAAGTCAGGGTATCACCCCCCGGGCCCCTTCATTTATTTTCCCTGTCCCAGTTGATGGGGAACCTGGGCGCATCATCGCTTGCTGGTTGCTGGGTGGAGGGTTCCTGTCTTTTAGATTCTCTGTATGATTTCTGGTATCTTTGCGCATCTTCATCAGAAGCACAGCAGTTCCGGGCCCAGTGGCCTTTCCTGCCGCACCTATAACATGTTGATTCCTTTTCTGGGGTATAAGTCTGGCCGTTTTGTGTGTAGTTGTTATGAGTTGTCTGGTTTTTGTTATTAGCATTATGTGTTCTATTCTGTCCTTGCCTCTGCAGGTTATGGGTCGGCTTTTTTCTTATTTCAAAACAACCTGCTGCCTCTTTCTCGTGTAGATGTGCTTCAAACTCATGGAGGGAATCTGAGGGCCAGCTAGATGCCGCCTGGCGGACGGTTAGCACCAGGGCTGAGTCTAAATTGTTCATAAATGTAGAAATAAGAAGGCTGTGACCGCGTTCTTTTGGTAACCCTGCTTCTTCTGTCCAACAGATTAGGAATCTGCGCCAGAATTCGATCACTCCCTCCCCGGCTTTTTGTTTACAGGCTACGGCTATAGGAAGGGATGATCTTGCTTTAAACGCCCGTTTAAATTGGTTTTCTAGCTCATCCCACATTCTTGTAATTCCTTCTCTTGTATTTAATGGGTAGTCCTCGGCTGATTTCTCTTTGGCAGGGACTGAGATCGATGGGATCTCATCCCAATCCCAAGAAGAATTTTTCTCTATAATACCGTCAACAATCAGTCTCATGTCTTCCTGGGTAAAGTTGCGTCCGTTACATGCCTTTTTGAGGTAGTTTAATGCTCCTAGTGGGGCTTCTCGGGGTTTAGGACTGTTTAAGAATTCTATTAATATCTTCTATTTCTATAGCCTTTTTGAGCAATTTATCTCCTACTGTCATAAACGGGAAGTGTTTCTGTTTCTCAGCGTAAAATGTGTAAAATTCGGGAGGTTTTATCTCTGTTCCTGTTTGTGTGCGTGTTTTGATCTTAGGTGCGGGGATCGGACTTTTTATATCTTCCTCTTTTTCTTCTGCACTTTTCTCGTCTATAATGTTTGTGTCCTTAGTATCTTCTATTTGTGGTTTACTAGGGGCTGACGGTGTACATTCGATTGCTGCAACAGCACCGAGTATTTCGGTGTCTTGGAAACCTGCAAGTGAAGGATACATTGAGTATTTGTAAGAGGGAGGGGGGCGGGGGCCCCAGTCCGCTCGTGGGACTTCCTGTTTTCTTCGTGGTATGCTTAATTCTATTTGGTGTAATCTTTCGCTATTTAGACCATCTGGACTTGGTTTCTTGTATTGTTTGTTGGCTCTATTAAACCAGTATCCTGACGATATTAGCCACTGCTCTCCTCCCAAACGCATGTATTTCATATCCCATTGAGGGTCTCCTGCATAGTGGGGCCATGCCTCGGTGTCACCAAGACATAAGCCCTTGACCATGTCCATATGAAATGGACTGTTATCTCCTTGTCTGGGAAATGGGTCACAGCTCCCAACTGCCTCTGTCCAACCCGCCATATTATCCACCCAAGGGTTAACAAGATAGTAATCTGTTCCTCCTACCTTGCTACATATTCCTTGCATGTTTCTCCCACCAAAGGAAGGGGGTATTCTTTTATCTTACTGCTCTGTGTACCCATTGTTTCTAGTACAAGTTTCAATATCAGAAAACAGATAATCTATTACAATATTTTAGTATCAAGAGGAAAGAAATACAAAGGGATAGGCTTCTCACAGTGCTCGACTGCCACGGATAAATCCGTGCGTCTTCCCAAAACGTGAGAAAGTCACTGACCCGAGCGTCTACGGGTTAACTGGTTTCAGGCAGCCATGACCAGTTCTGCCTTGAGAGTAGGACAAGAAAGAAAGAACTTATATAATTTACTCTATTATCACAACTGAGGGACGTCTGTCTTACCTTACAGACCGTCCAACAGTGAATCTTAACACTCTAATATTCTTATACTCTATATATTTTATGAGGGTTAACGCATATAATGTCCCTTCTATGAGTGTGGTCCCTGACCTACTCCTTCTTTAAATAAACGGACCCTGGCAACGTTTTCTTTTAATTTGTATCCCTGATACACTATAGGACATGGACAACTAATTTTAGTTCGAGATAAACGTTGTCATTGCCCTCGTCCAGACAAGACAATATACTCACCAGGACGAGGGGTGACCATTCATCTCAGCAGTGCCTCCAGATTGAAGAGAATAATCGCCTCCAATTGTCCGTCCTTTAACCCCTAAGACCCTGTCTTAGGCACACCTTGAGTTAACTCTCCTTCTGCGCAGGGAGAGAGAAATCCGTCAAAGAAAACACACGAGGCATGTATCTTAGTCTGGCACTTCTCTCTGCCGTTTACTGTTTTGACACACATTTATGCTTGTAACAAAGCGTTGTCTCTTTATTTCATTGGTTAACATTTCAAAACATAGCATAGTTCATTGGCCAGTTTCAATACAGGTCTGGTGACACATTTCTGGACAGTCCCGTGGCCCGAGACATGTGATTTCTTGCAAACTGCTAGCTATCAGCACTTCGTCATTTCAGAGAAATGGCAAACTTATTGAGAAGTGAAACTTAATCCTAGTTTATTGAGTATGTGTCTATCCTATACTGCTGTTGACTATCAACTTATCTTAAAACTATTTCTTGTATTTAAACCTTAATTTATCTATTAATATTATAATTCATGGGGTGTTATTTAACTACTTATAGGGTCCTTCTTATAGGTTAGCAGATGGTGGTCTGAGGATTCCTTTTCCTTCAGGAGTTAACGATCGTATTTTAAAATTAGGAATCCATTAAATATATTCATCTGACCCAATGGTACCAAAAGCATTTAGCAAAAAAAAAACAAGTACAAATATACTGACAGCAACTAGAATGCATTAATCAGAATGCGTCAAAATTGAAGGAGTGGAATTATACCTTGAGATCCATTTGGAAGAATAAACTCCAGGAAATATAACCTCACATGGAGCAATCAAGTACACAATTAATCATTCTGACAACAATGAATGTAGGCTGGAAGCAGAAATGTAATTTGTTATTACAAATTATTTGATTTTGTTGAATTTATTTTTATTAACAGTCTTTACATATCACCATCCGCTGCAGTTCCAAGATGTATTTAACTGTGATATTTTGAGCTATGCAACAGCAAATCTCAATAAACTGTAAATAAATGAAATATTGAAACAATAGCTTGTAGCTGCAGTAAAGTGAAATTCTGATGCAGTTGTTCATTCTTATAGCGAATTAATGTTTTATCAGGTTTTTCAACACTTGGCTAAACGTTATGGTGAAATACTTTTGGAAAGCAAAGGTCCTTCCCACTAATTATGCTGCTATCTTATTTAACCCCTTCACTGCTTAGCCATTTCACCTCTGTGTGCTGAGCTCATTTTTACCGTTTTTGCTCATCATGGTGAAACGCGATTGGAATTCACTTTTTATTTTATGACCCAGACAAGTTATATATCCTTTTTTTTTTCAAACTCTGCAGATTCATAAATTATCATTTATTATATGTATACGTTATGCCCTGTCTGAATGTTATAACAAAAAGTGCAATAAATTTTGAATTTCCAATCATCTACAGCGTGTAAAATTATTTTTTACACATATTATCACCCGACCTTTTGCGGTTATATATTCTATGGGGCACGCGTGTTAAAACAAATTAGTACTGGGAACCTGTTACTTTTTTCTGAGAAATTACGTGATTTCAGCTAACCCACCCAAAAAAATTGTTAGCATCATTGTTCACATTATAATTGAAATGTGAACAATAGTGCTGCATTAATAAAAAAAGCAAAATAAGAAAAGTTTTTATTTTTTTTACTATTTTTTAAATTTTTATTATATACTAGGTGGAAAGCCTGCCCAGAGGGCAGTCTATTGTTGTTGTCGCCAGGTCAGAATTCAAGTCCACATACATTTTTTTCAATGTCCTATCCAAGAGTATCTCTCTATATAAATACATTTGTAACGCGTCCATCACCATTCCATCCGCAACAGGAGGGCCGACTGAGCAGCTGTGATGGGTGCGCGCACAGCTGACAGCGCATTACAAAGGAATTTATATATTAGAGTAGGTTCCTCTTCCCTCTTAGATTGTAAGCTTACGGGAACCGGACCCTCAGATTGTAAACTCGTGGGACCCCTCAGATTGTAAACTCGTGGGACCCCTTAGATTGTAAGCTCATGTGGCCCCTTAGATTGTAAGCTCATGTGGCCCCTTAGATTGTAAACTCATGGGGCCCCTTAGATTGTGTTGGGCTTGGGCGGGCATTTTTTTGTAGCGTATACATTATGCATATATTTAATGGCACGTGGTATGCATGGCATGGCAGGCTGGTATTTAGGCACACTGGTATTATGAGACACTGGTATTATGAATGGCAGACTGGCATTATGCCTGGCAGACTGGCATTGTGCATGGCAGTCTGGTAATATGGCTGGCAGACTGGTAATATGGCTGGTGAACTGGTAATATGGCTGGCGAACTGGTAATTTTTTTTTTTTTTTGTGAAAGGATTTTACCAGGAAGGATACATTGAGATTTCTCTCGTTTTCAAGTATGTCCTGGGTGGCGAGTATGTACCGTTAGGTGTCTTGCCAAGGACACTTACTGGAGAGGTTGCTTGCTGGGATCGAACCCATGACTCCACAGGCTCTCTCCATGCAAAGCGGTGACATTACCTCTACTCCACCCAGCCGGTTTTGTGGATGTGGATGGCAGACTGGTATTGTGCATGACAGACTGGTATTGTGCATGGCAGACTGGTAATATGGCTGGCGAACTGGTAATATGGCTGGCGAACTGGTAATATGGCTGGCAGACTGGTAATATGTCTGGCAGACTGGTATTGTGCATGGCAGACTGGTAATATGGCTGCCGGACTGGTAATATGGCTGCCAGACTGGTAATATGGCTGCCGAACTGGTGATATGGCTGGCAGACTGGTAATATGGCTGGCAGACTGGTTTTGTGCATGGCAGACTGGTAATGTGCATGGCAGACTGGTATTGTGCATGGCAGACTGGTAATATGGCTGGGAAATGGTATTGTGCATGGCAGACTGGTAATGTGCATGGCAGACTGGTATTGTGCATGGCAGACTGGTAATGTGCATGGCAGACTGGTAATGTGCATGGCAGACTGGTATTGTGCATGGCAGACTGGTAATATGCATGGCAGACTGGTAATATGGCTGCCGGACTGGTAATATGGCCGCCGAACTGGTAACATGGCTGGGAACTGGTATTGTGCATGGCAGACTGGTAATGTGCATGGCAGACTGGTAATGTGCATGGCAGACTGGTAATATGGCTGGCGAACTGGTATTGTGCATGGCAGACTGGTATTGTGCATGGCAGACTGGTAATATGGCTGCCGGACTGGTAATATGGCTGCCGGACTGGTAATATGGCTGCCGAACTGGTAATATGGCTGGCAGACTGGTTTTGTGCATGGCAGACTGGTAATATGGCTGGGAACTGGTAATATGCATGGCAGACTGGTAATATGCATGGCAGACTGGTAATATGGCTGGCAGACTGGTAATATGCATGGCAGACTGGTATTGTGCATGGCAGACTGGTAATATGCATGGCAGACTGGTAATATGGCTGGGAACTGGTATTGTGCATGGCAGACTAGTAATATGCATGGCAGACTGGTAATATGCATGGCAGACTAGTATTGTGCATGGCAGACTGGTAATATGCATGGCAGACTGGTATTGTGCATGGCAGACTGGTATTGTGCATGGCAGACTGGTAATATGCATGGCAGACTGGTATTGTGCATGGCAGACAGATAATATGGCTGGGAACTGGTATTGTGCATGGCAGACTGGTAATATGCATGGCAGACTGGTATTGTGCATGGCAGACTGGTATTGTGCATGGCAGACTGGTAATATGGCTGGGAACTGGTATTGTGCATGGCAGACTGGTATTGTGCATGGCAGACTGGTATTTTGCATGGCAGACTGGTAATATGGCTGGGAACTGGTAATATGCATGGCAGACTGGTATTGTGCATGGCAGACTGGTATTTTGTAGACATGTGCATTCGTTTTAGTACTAAAACGATTTAGTCAGAATTTTGGGATAATTTAGTTTTAGTATGACTCAAGAGAAACGAAACTGCTCAGTCCAAAAAACGAAAGAAACTAAAATAAAATGCACTACATTTTAGTTTCAGTCCTTTTTGTGATATTACATTGATGAGTGAAGGAGACCAGCAATGAAGAGCGCAAAATCCGAAGTTCTGCAACCTCCACATGCTAATGCAGTAGGATGTTCTATACAGAGAGGGGCATTAATTAATGCCGGAGGATGTTCTATACATTATACAGAGAGGGGTATTAATGCAGGAGGATGTTATATACATTATACAGAGAAAGGTATAAATTGAGGAGTATGTTCTATACAGAGAGGGACAATAATTAATTCAGGAGGATGTTCTAAACATTATACAGAGAGGATCCTTTTTTTTCAGCCTTTTAAATCCAGTGGCTGTGAGCGCTGAGATCGGCTGCTTGTTACATTATCTCTCAGTACAATGTATCAGGCTTAGTTGTTACAGTAACTGACTGTAACAGTGCTCAGAGTTTCAGTAAAACAAGGAAATAATATTGTTCTAACCTCTTATATATAAAAATATTATTTACTAGTTTTACTGAAACTCTGAGCGCTGTGATGAGCAGCAGTCAGTTACTGTAACAACTTTGCCTGACACGGGGCAGTATTGCAATGTTGGTGCTAACTTAACCAGAGCTGTTGTAAACTGAAAACCTCCATAGGCTATAATGGCTCTGGGAAGTTTACAACAGCTCTGGTTGTGTTAGCACCAACTATGTAATAGGGCCCACATTGTGCTGAGAGTGAGAGATACTGTAACAAGCAGCGATCTCAGCCCTCTGAGGAGCCACTACAATAGTAATTGTATCCACTGGTTTTCGGATGAATGAAATTAGTTTTCATACTAAAGAACTGAAAACGAATTTCTTTAGTAACTAAATAAATTGCACTTTAGGACTAATCCATTAGTTCAAAACGAAATTTTGTGCTGTGCACATGTCTAGTATTTTGCATGGCAGACTGGTATTGTGCATGGCAGGCATGGCAGACTGGTAATATGGCAGGCCGGGCACGGAGGAGATGGAGGCCGGGCGCGAAGGAGATGGAGGCCGTGCGCGGAGGAGATGGAAGCCAGGCGCGGAGGAGATGCAGAAAACAAATCCGATCCATTGGAGAGGCGCTGTGCTGTGCGCCTCTCCAATGGATCGGATTTGTTTTGTCCCTCTCGCACGCCGGCTGTGCGCGTGCGCGGCCGCTGGATGCGCGCGCAGCCAAGCGACGCAGGTTGCGTGCGCATGCGCAGTAGGGTTTTGGCGACGGACACGCCAGCCCTTATTGTTTTATGGTATAGATATATATAATAAAAAAATTAAAATATATATATATATATACAGTCAGGTACAGAAATATTGGGACATCGACACAATTCTCACATCTTTGGCTCTATACACCACCGCAATGGAGTTGGAATGAAACAAACACATTGTGCTTTAACTGCAGACTGTCAGCTTTAATTTGAGGGTATGTACATCCAACTCAGGTGAACGGTGTAGGACTTACAGCAGTTTGCAGATGTGTCTCCCACTTGTTAAGGGACCAAAGATAATGGGACAGAATAATAATCATAAATCAAACTTTCCCTTCTTAATACTTGGTTGCAAATCCTTTGCAGTCAATCACAGCCTGAAGTCTGGAACGCATAGACATCACCAGACACTGGGTTTCATCCCTGGTGATGCTCTGCCAGGCCTCTACTGCAACTGTCTTCAGTTCCTTCTTTTTTGGGGGCATTTTCCCTTCAGTTTTGTCTTCAGCAAGTGAAATGCATGCTCAATGGGATTCAGGTCAGGTGATTCACTTGGCCATTGCATAACATTCCACTTCTGTCCCTTCAAAAACTCTTTGGTTGCTTTTGCAGTATGCTTTGGGTCATTGTCCATCTGCACATGTGAAGCGCCGTCCAATGAGTTCTGCAGCATTTGGCTGAATGTGAGCAGATAATGTTGTCCGAAACACTTCAGAATTCATCCTGCTGCTTTTGTCAGCAGTCACATCATCAATAAATACAAGAGAACCAGTTCCATTGGCAGCCATACATGCCCACGCCATGACACTACCACCACCTTGCTTCACTGATGAGGTGGTATGCTTTGGATCATGAGCAGTTCCTTTCCTTCTCCATACTCTTCTCTTCCCATCACTCTGGTACAAGTTGATCTTAGTCTCATCTGTCCATAGGATCTTGTTCCAGAACTGTGAAGGCTTTGCTAGGTGTTGTTTGGCAAACTCTAATCTGGCTTTCCTGTTTTTGAGGCTCACCAATGGTTTACATCTTGTGGTGAACCCTCTGTATTCACTCAGGTGAAGCCTTCTCTTGATTGTTGACTTTGACACACATACACCTACCTCCTGAAGAGTGTTCTTTGTCTGGCCAACTGTTGTGAAGGGTGTTTTCTTCACCAGGGAAAGAATTCTTCGGTCATCCACCACAGTTGTTTTCCGTGGTCTCCTGGGTCTCTTGTGTTGCTGAGCTCACCAGTGCGTTCCTTCTTTTTGAGAATGTTCCAAACAGTTGTTTTGGCCACGCCTAATGTTCTTGCTATTTCTCTGATGGGTTTGTTTTGTTTCTTCAGCCTAATGATGGCTTGCTTCACTGATAATGACAGCTCTTTGGATCTCATCTTGAGAGTTGACAGCAACAGAATCCAAATGCAAATAGCACACTTGAAATGAACTCTGGGCCTTTTATCTGCACATTGTATTTGGGGTAATGAGGGAATATCACACACCTGGCCATGGAACAGATGAGAAGCCAATTGTCTCATTACCTATGGTCCCTTAACAAGTGGGAGGCACATCTGCAAACTGCTGTAAGTACTACACCGTTCACCTGAGTTGGATGTACATACCCTCAAATTAAAGCTGACAGTTTGCAGTTAAATTGTAATTGGGCAGACTAGATGGGCCGAAAGGTTCTTATCTGCCAAATTTTTCTATGTTTCTATGTTTAAAGCACATTGTGTTTGTTTCATTCCAACTCCATTGTGGTGGTGTATAGAGCCAAAGATGTTAGAATTGTGTCGATGTCCCAATATTTCTGACCTGACTGTATAATACACAAGAAGGGCAGCACTCAACCTTTACTAAGCTTTCAGTGTGGTGAAAGCGAGGCGAGATCCGGCAAGTCATTTGACCGGCAGGGGGAAACTCAAAGGAGTCCTATGGACTCCATCGAGTGGATGCTCGCGGCGGTGCTTAGCACTGCCACGAGCATCCTGGGGCATAGCGCCCGCTAGCAATGCAGGCAGCTTTTTAAGTGCCTGCACTGTAATCTCCTGCTAAAACTGGGGCGCTAGGGAGAAAACTGCGAGCACAGTTTTTTCTCCATAGCTCCCCCATTTTAACGGGAGGATTGTAATTTAGCCCTTAATCCTTTAAGTGCTTACAACAATTCGTATCCCCTTCAGAATCACTGCAGTTCTTAACCCTTTCAAGATTTTTACAAGGTTTTTGACACTGAGCTCTGTTGAAAAATGGTGGAAATTTAGTTTGCAATGAATGGCCAGGAATTGCTTAAGTCTGCCAACAGCGACAATGTATTCCACCCCTGGCAGGTCCTATCATGCCAAACTAAAGACTGCTCTTTATGGGATAAACTCACTGATTGATTACCAAGTCCTTTCTGAAGCTCCCTGCAATTCCAGGTTAAATAGAACCTGTGGGTGGAGCACCTGTGACAGGGAGGAGTGCTTACGCCAGGGGTGTCAGTCCTTTACATACAAAATCTCAATGCTTAAATGTATTTAGCTGCTGTTGTTGTTTCTTTTGAATTCTTTGAACATGATGTTTGGTGTGCTCTCTTCTTGGTTTGTTGTATCATATTGTCTTGATGCACCCACACTAAAAGGTTAGTAAAGGTTGAGTGCTGCCCTTCTTGTGTATTTTGTATGTAAAGAGCTGACACTCCTCGGTCCTTGGGATGGCCATCTATCTGGGAAAGGGAAGCTCACAAAAACACAGAATACGAGAAAAGGAAGGGCGAGGGTTAAGAGAGAAAACTACAACAATATACTGGCACCCAACACCATTCACTGGGAAACCTATTATTATATAAATATATCCATGTGTGAGTCTGGGGGCAAATATATCCATGTGTGAGCCTGGGGGCAAATATTTCCATGTGTGAGCTTGGGGGCAAATATTTCCATGTGTGAGCTTGGGGGCAAATATATCCACAAGTGAGCCTGGGGGCAAATATATCCATGTGTGAGCTGGGGCAATATACCCATGTGTGGGCACTGCTGGGTATGTGATGCCTGGCACTGCTGGGTATGTGACACTGGGCACTGCTGGGTATGTGACACTGAGCTCTGCTGGGTATGTGACGCTTGGCACTGCTGGGTATGTGATGCTGGGCTCTGCTGGGTATGTGGCGCTGGGCTCTGCTGGGTATGTAACGCTGGTCACTGCTGGGTATGTGATGCTGGGCACTACTGGGTATGTGACACTGGGCACTGCTGTGTATATGACGTTTGGCACTGCTGGGTATGTGATGCTGGGCACTGCTGGGTATGTGACGCTGGGCTCTGCTAGGCATGTGAAGCTGGGCACTGCTGGATATGTAATGCTGGGCACTGCTGGGTATGTAACTCTGGGCACTACTGGGTATGTGACACTGGGCACTGCTGGGTATGTGATGCTTGGCACTGCTGGGTATGTGATGCTGGGCACTGCTGGGCATGTGAAGCTGGGCACTGCTGGGTATGTGACGCTGGGCACTGCTGGGTATGTGACGCTGGGCTCAGTTATATACACCTCACATTATGTATCACAGAGTTCCACAGCAAGAAAATTCTAATGTACGGTGTGTATGAGTGTTTGAATTTGATTGCTGTGGTGCACTGTGATACGCTCATACACGCTGCGTGTTTTTTTTTGGGGGGGCAGCATTTCATCCTTCGCTCCAGGCAGCACAATGTCTTGGGCCAGCCCTGCTAGTGAGCAAATGCACTCAAAAGCATAAGGGAATTTAGCTTGGATCATTAACGCCTTTGGAATTCCCTATCTCTCCTTTTATCAAATCAACTAATCAATTGTTGCCAACTGAGATGTACATTAGTGTTTTAAATCTTACTTTTTTTTTGTAATGTCATAATGTTTATCTGGGTATTGGTATGCCATCCCCATTTCCCAGACAAAGTGCGGATTCACACATTTTTAATATTTTTCTTCGAGCAGAAATGAATAATAAACTCTCATATTGTCAACAATGTTTAATGCAAAGCTTCTTATTAATTTAAAATATTCAGATGCTTCACTGAACTCCAGCATACAGGGTTCGTGAAATCGTAACCACACCAGACAGTTTCAATTATTATTGATTTGCACTTACAGTATACTGGTGTAATTTTATTGATTTGTGGTATACAGAATTAATTGCCTGGAATACCTGATAGCATTAATTTCTCCAGGGGAGAATTTTGTTCACAAGCACACGCTATACATATGTGACATAAAGAAAAAAATAAACAATTATACATTCTTTAATCTACGAATCTTGGATTTTGTGCCTACCACATAATGGGCTAAATTACAATGTTCACGCAAACATTTGCGCCGGCGCAAAAAGCCATTAACGCGAGGGGTAAAACCATTTGCGCCAAATCCCGTATTACATAATCAGCGCAACAACCGCACCCAATCGTCTACCGCGGGTGAGCCTGCGCGAACCCTGCTCAAGTTTACTGTACATCACGCGTCCTATACTTAACACGCAGGTACGCTGTCGGTATTACAATCTATTCGCAGTAATTACCGCATAGCCTTTGTGCGCATAATGTTAGCAACTCCTAAAAGCTGGTGCTAACGGCATATCTGAACAACCTGGCTAAACCAAAAAAAAAAAAACACATAAAAAGGAATGCAGCAACAATATAATGGATGTTGACAGGTGTGTGTGTATTATCACTGTAGAATATGTGCTCGTTTTGCATCATAGATGCAGAACCCATCTCCGATGCCTCTGTCAGACGCAATTCAGTTGCGTTTGATAGGTGTATTTCTTCATTTTGATTGGCTGAATGGGTGCCAAAAACTGTGCGCATAGATTTTTGCGCGAGACAGCACTGCGCCTGCATTTGTGCGAGTACTGTTTGCGCGCTCAATTGATTGGCGGAAGAAAAAAGCCGCGAGGATTGTAATTCCAGCAGTGATTTGCGTACGCAAAAGTTTAACGCCTTGCGCAAAAAAATTCACTTTGCGCTTGGGTTTTTGCGCAAAGATTGTAATATAGCCCAATATCGGCTGTGGAGTCCAGTGGTAACATCTCTATCCATCAACCATGGAGAAGCAAGTCAAAATACCATTCAGCATCCATCCAATACAACTGCAGAGAAGTCTCGACTTTACGTGAAACGGGTTCAACCTAAGCACCAGCTCTACAATCATGGAAAGACAACCCAATACCAATCAGAAGATGCCACCAGCGAGTGTCCTTGGGCAAGATACCTAACGATATGGATGCGCCTACATCACAAAATACTTGTATATCTCATAGATTGTAAATTCCCTTGGGAACAGGGTTCCCTTGAATTAGGCCATCATCCATGTGTATAATTCTAATGAAGCAAATCCTTGTACACTGATCTTGTGAAGCTCTGTGGAATTCGTGGTGCTAAATAAATAAAGGATAATAATAATAATATACCATTGATAAAAGAAGGAAGTGAGAAAAAACATTATGCATTTTTTTAAACTGAAGAAAGTTTACTTTCTACTCATTCATGTAGACAATAATTTATAATATTGGTCTAAAACCACTAATTATGAGTGACTAAGAACCTAGTGACTTTAAGAAAAAAGTAGGATTGTTTTACTAGCGCATAATGATGCACTTTTATTCATCCTTCCTTTAATTCAAACGTTATATTCTGTGGGTGTTCTAAATGCATTGTGCAACCTAAAATGGGGTATTATTTGAATTTTCCCAACAGGTAACACATATTATTAATATTATTTCTTCTCCTGGGAGAAGGTTGACCGAGTAACAAAGAAAAATAGGTTTATTGAGTGTTTGACAACGAAGTTGACATTATAAATTGTGGTCCTTGTCGTATAACATGCTCTAAGAACTCCTCCGTGAACAAGTTTAATTGCCTGAATAAAACATCCTAAACAGTAATTATTTTTCTTTAGAAGTTATAAATTAAAGCACGCTTCAGTGCTTAACTTCTTCAAAGATTTAAAACTCTGGAATTCTTTAGGATCGTAAAGAATAATTCTTTTCAATTTGATTTACTTTTCATATATCAAGAAAATGCTTTCTTTGTTGATGTTCATTGAGTGGCAGAGAAAAATCTCAGTAAAATATTAGATACGTGATTATCTGTATTGGTCGGTGCAAAATGTTGCTACTTTTTGTTAAGTAGAGCATAAATTAAGCAATGGTGTGCTTTGAAAGCTTAACTAGATGTAATATTAATTCTGCAGGAGAAATTAATCATAAATAATTGGGAGATTTTAGATTAGGCACGCAGCGTTCATTTTTTTTAGATTTGTTTTTCATGCTTAAGGTCATTTATAACAGGAATGACATAGGTTTAATTTTAACATTAAGAATGGTCTAAATATAAGAGCTTCCTAAACAAATGTATAATTATGTCCCTTCAGGAAAGCACCTTCAAAGTAAAGCATGACTTAATACGTAGGACTCTACAGTATTTAATATAAAGTATATATTTTCGCATTGCACCTCTTAAAATTATAATAATATAGTAGAGATAAACCAATATAATTTTTCCAGTGCCGATACACATTTTCGGCCACCTTTCAGGCGAATAGCCAATATCAGGTGCCTATATTGAAAATATATACGTATATTGAAAATTTTGAAAAATCACAATTTCTACACAAATCTGGTGTCAAAATTGTAAACATAAAAACAACTAAGAAAAATAAAGTAGGAAAAAGAGGGGGTCTGGATACTTAGTGTCTATTTATGGGTATACGGATGACCTTACACTGATTTCCCGTGCGTATTGAAGGTCTAGTGTCCTTAGTGTCTTTTTCCAGAAGTCCTAAATGGCAGAATGTGCACCAAACGTGCTCTGCCGTCTGCTCGATACAGCGTCTCCTCCTATAGCGTTGATTAACTCCACTCCAATGGGAGGTAAAGAACGGGGGAGAGAGAAAAGATAACAATAGTGCAACAACGTTTTATATCAGTGAACTGTCGTGTGTTCAATAATTGCACACTTACTGGAACCAGAGCTGCTTATATCCGGGCTCTGGAGTGAAACGCCTTGTGTCAACTATAGGGTGACCACTGCCCTTCTTTGATGAATCGCCTTCACCTCAAGTGGAGAGACATAAAAAAGGGGAGAGGGTGCTCTCATGGCACAGCGTCAGTGGTTACTGGCTTAATATGGTGAAAAGGGGGGTTGGGTTACACTCACCGATTTGGGAGCCTTATCTATCCAGGCTGTGCGTGTGGTACTGCTTAACGGTGAGCACCAAGACCTCTCTTAGCAGCTTCTTTAAGTGCAGGTTACGGTGTCCATGATAGGTCTTGCAGGTCTGTCCTAATCAGGTTGGGCTCAATAACCAGATACTCCTGTATACTCAGATAAAGGATTTATTGGTTGTGATAAAATGCAGGTATATATGTGCATTTAGTGAGGGGGGGTATATAAAATCTCGAGACGCGTTTCGGCGCTGCTCCTGCGCCTTCCTCAGTCGATGTGTGGAAGAAAAGGGGGGATATGAGGATTGTCCAATGCCTCTTTTTACTCAGAAAGGTTTCTGTGTGTTTTCCTCATGTTTTTCGGCTTACTTCCGGGTTCACATGGTGTTGCGGTCACATGGTGCCGATCGCGTCATCCGACGGCGCCGTGGCCATCTTGGATATGCGTTCCGGCGCTCTATTTGCGTTCCACTCGCTGGTTTACTTTGCCGGTTGCGATTTTACAGGTTTTTGGGGGCAAGGAGAGCCAGAATGTTCAGTATTTCCCTCTGTTTGGTGATGCCTAGTCTTGGGGCGATTTCCAGTCTATACTGTCTCTCCATAGGGTATAATTATTGCCTCTATTCATGATTATATATGAGGTTATTTGCACAGTGGGACACAATAGAGCAATAACTATACAGTGTGACACAAACACATAATGTACAGACATGAATTACAATTACTATCTATAATCAGAGGGATTTAGTATACAGTAAGAGCAATAGAGTAACTATTGTGCACTGCGGCATACGTATAGAAAATAGGTTGTGCTGATCATAAAGTGCAGGTGCCAGTTCCCGGGATTGCCATGAAACAGGGGGGAGGGGACGGGATCGATGTTCAAATAGAAATCATATTAAAGAGGACATCTGAAAAGAAAAAGAAAAAGAAAGTGCTTGCAGAATAAATTAAATAACTTTCCAGGACACTGAAAAATGGCAAAAAAAAAAACTATAAATATCACACACTGAAGGGGTTATTCAAAGAGAGCCAAACTGGCCCCGAAATTGCACCGAACACTGAATTTCACCGTACGGTGCAATTTTTGGCTACTCAAAAAGCAGGCAGTTTGGCAAATATTGCCTATTTGCCTGAGAAACACGGTGCTTGTTCAACGACAGTGAACTCACCATGGAGAAGCAATGGTTAATCTATTCAGAGAACACAGTACTGAACCAAAAATTGTCGACATGTTCTGATGTTCGGTGGTTTCATTCAGCAGGTTTAATCAGGCGAATACCATAGGTTTCAATGTTAAAAATATTCCTGTTTTCACTAAATGCCTTTTAAACCATTTATTCTTTTAATTTTCAGCAAAAAGTATTTTTATTTATTTTATGGGATTTTTCTGGGGGGTCGGCGCTGTGTTCGGCGGATCACCGTCTTTTTTGGACGCGTTCAGTGGTTTTGCCGCAGATCTTCGGGTGTGTTTGGCGGGTTTTCAGATCAGATCTAATGTTTTCTGGCGGTTTTCTGTGGTTTTTACTTTCGATTCGGCATTTGTTCAACAACTTTTTCAGGCACTTAGGGGACCCTGTGGTGAATGCTGAATTCACCCCAGGGTCGGGGAATTTGATTCCCCGAAGTGCAGGGATCGAAAGAGCACCGAAATTCCAACGGAATTTCATTGCTCTTTGAATAACCCTAATATGTTGGGTTAAAGAATCTCAGCTCTCAGTGTGACGGGTAACTCACAGTAATGTGCGTTGTGCATGAGCATGTGGCAAAACTCCACAGCAATAAAAATCACAGTAATGTACGGTGTGTATGAGCAAATCACAGAGCTCCACGGCAAATAAAACTCACAGTAATGTGTGGTGTGTATGAGCGTATCACAGTGCTTCACAGCAATAAAACTCCCAGTAATGTGCAGTGTGTATGAGTGTGAGTTTTATTGCTGTGGAGCTCTATGATACTCTCATACACATCACACTACCCAGAAATCAGACCCCAGATGCAGGCATACGCAAAAATCAGACCCAAGAAATCAGACCCCAGATGCAGACATACCCAGCAATTAGACCCCAGATGCAGGTATACCCAGAAATCTGATCCCAGAAATCAAACCCCAGATGCAGGCATACCCAGAAATCAGACCCAAGAAATCAGACCCCAGATGCAGGCATACCCAAAAATCTGACCCCAGATGCAGGCATACCCAGACATCAGACCCCAGTGTGAGCAGAGCGAGGAACCAGATGAGAACCATCAGGACAGGGCAGGCATAGGTGGAAGATGTCCGACATGCTCTCTCTGATGTTATCAGAGGGGGCCAGCCACCATTTTGGATTTCCCTGACTGGCAGGAAGGCCTAAAAACAGAAAAACACGGCCGCTGTCAGAATATGCATCTCAGGCAGCACAAAATAATATATTGTGCTGCCTGCAGCTACATTCCCACTCGCCCTTACTTAATTTCCACTCGCCAAATACTAGTAGGCGAGTAGAAATTCTGAAGCCTGATAATGATGATAATAATATTCAATTCTGAAATATATGGAATGTGATGGTTTAACCCTTTCACTGCTGAGGACGTGTGGGGAACGTCGTCATTGACTCCTAAGGAGAAATAGGGGGTTCCTTTGAACCCTGATATCTCCTGACTGTTGGCAGCTAGCAGGGTCATGTTTGGTATCATTAGAAAGGCCAGAGCATGGCCTTTCCAATGATATCAAACATGACCATGTGTAATGTAAAGACAAAAAATAATAAAAAAAGCTTCTTTTTTTTTAAGATGTGAAATGGCTCAGCAGTGAAGGGGTTAATAGATGAAATTATACATGACTGTAAGACAGGTGTTATTATTGGTGATATATAAATAGCTTGAGGACTTTATGGCTTTGCATAGATATGTCAAAGGCATAGATATGTCAAAAATGACTTTTAAAGTTTATACTGCTTTGTAGTATTAATGAAAAAAATAGTCCAAAGCAGTCCCAATTGGATTCTTCCAGCAATAATTTGATTGTCTCAGAATACAATCTGACACAGAAATGCGTCTATCTTCATATCTTCATTATATATATGAGAAGAATTCATTTTACTTGTACACTTGGAAGTCTGTTGTAACAGATGCTGTTTTTAAAAAATGGCCCCAGTGAGCAATTTCTTCTTTCCTGAATATCACATTTTCAATTTAATTTGAACCTGCTTTGCTGTACTTGCCATTAGCCTAAATTCCAGTTTGTTAAGGTATATGAAAACAACAAATGCGCCGAATAGCTTATGTGTGTACAAACAGGAAGTAAATATGCAGGTAGGATTATTTTATAACAGTACAAATATAAACCATGTACACATATGTCCTCCAAGACAGAAACACCAGTTTGTCCCAACAAAGTGGCAGCACAATAAGTATGGAAAGATACCCGTCCCACCACTTGTGAAATACAGACTGGGGGCCCTATTCCATAGTTGTTGTCATGGCAGCATCTCGATAAGTAATCATTAGTGGATGCATTAGTACATTTAATGTTTGGCAATGATATTCAAAAGTTGATGCTACACTGGTGTGAAAACAGTTAACTCTTTGCAATTTGTGCGAGCTTACCTCTCCTATAATTAACTTGGGGAGCGAAACCAATTTTTAATGTCTTGAGACGGGAGCTATTCCAAAGTGCCGGTGCAGGTTAACGCCAGGTTCGCGAACTGACAAATCTATCAACTCCTGAAAGCTTTTGTTAATTCCAAACTTGGATAACCTGGCCAAGTTCTGCGTCCTGTACCTATAAAAAAGGAATGCAGCAGAGCCCATGCACTAAGCCTTTCAATGGATATTGCCAGGCATGTAAGAATTGTGTCATGTGCATTCCTGCTCATACAACACTATATTAGACACAAACGAGTGCTGCCTGCTTTACAGGCTTATCATAAATATTTCTGCAGCCTCTAACAAGAGCTGCCGAAACATCTCAGCTCCAGGTCTGGCTCACGCACATCTGTGCCAGCGATGACCAAGATGCTCTACTGCCTGTGCTTCCTGGCCGCTGGGACGTTCTGGCATCCCCTGTCTGATCTAGCCGGTGTTAACCAGAGCACCTTTTCCAATATGCTCCAGCACTTCTTCATAGCTATGTGGGACAAGTGCCAACAATACCTTGGTTACATGCTCATGTTTCGAATCATGGTAAAGAACAGGCTCTGACCTCTCCAATGACACCTAACTTAACCTTGTCCTGTGTATAATTTAGAGATGCAGAGTTCCAAAGTCCCCTTGTCTCTCCTCAATGCAGTGCCACGGTCTAGTTTGTCGATGAAACAATGTGTTGCACCATCAACATCACACTTGCTAGCAGTGTGGCACATGAGATGGTGAGTTAGCGCAGTGTTATTGTTCACTTTATAATGATAAACTGAATAATAGTGCTGCATTAGAAAAAAAAAATATTATTTTATTTTTACATAAATAGAACATAGTTATATTTGGTATCATAATTTGCCCTTTCCAATGATACCTCATTTGTCCCTCTAGCCCTCAGGGCTCCAGAGATACACTGGTCTAAGTAATTGTAAATTCTAACAAAAATATATGTATATATTTTTTTTTACAGAGCAAGGCGTCCCCCTTGTGGCAGGTGCCTGTAGGCACATCCCTACTCTGCCTAGTTATAAATCCGGCCCTGATTGGACGTCACAAATGTGCTGCACTTTTGATCCCTGACTACAGGATGTCTGATTCCACTCTGCCAATTAGACTATTTGTACTGTTATGCTGACCTGAAGCTCTGCCACTAGAACTGGATTTGTTAATTTTAGGAGGTTGATATAGTAAACCGTTGCAATATTGTCCATCGTAGTGTGTACTATTTCACTTTGGATGAGCTACTAGAAGGTCAAAAGGGTATTGACTATAGTTCACATTCCTCAGAAATTCAATGAAAGCGCTTCTTCAATTAAATTACACTTCCTCTGTACGATAGGTAATGACAATGAGTTATGTTGCCATAAAAGGTATCACTTAGTTTTCTCCTTGTGTCAGCTGTACTATAATTTGTATTCTTTTTTCATTCACTAATTGTTTAAAGGGGTTTTATAATAAAATAATTTAACACAATGCTATCCAAAAACATTCTTGTATAGATATGTATATGTCAAAAAATAGTTACCAATCCAGAAAATCAACATTAATTCTAATTAATACTTTCTTAGCTTGGAGAACATGTAATATCTCAATAGTCTAGATACAAACAATTCCATTATTGTATTCTATAATGTATTGTAATTGCACAAAAAATATAGAATGATTAGCTCTTGACTGGATAGGTGTCTATTGCAAAGGCCAAAAATATCAAAACAATAGACATATACAAGAAGCATCGGAGCTGAGATTGAAGCAGTTGCCCTTAAATTGAATAGATATTTAAACATGTGGTAAATGTTAGAAACAGGTTGTATAATGTGCAGAATGACAGGATACATCTATTTTATCTTACAATAATCAGCAGGGAGATCAAAGAACTATTTGCCTATATGTGATGATGAACCTGAAAATCTGCAATAAATGATGTAGCAGAAGGAGAGTCAGTAAGCTTGCTCAAAGGGGGTACTTTGTTCTTAGTTGCTTGTTAACAATATAAATGGTTTATAAGAAAATAGTACTAGAAGGTCTCTAGCTGAGTCACAGTGATCAATCAATTATAAGGATCAGAGCGTTTTCAGAGTCTGTAGATCTGATGCAAGTGGGTTCAAATCAGAAGGAAACCCTTAACCCCTTCATACCATTATCGAGTATACTCATTTTTCAAAAGCTTCTGCTGGTGCCCCAAGATTGAGTATACTCGATCAGGTCTGATTCTTGAGAAATGCCAAGGATTTTCATTGATTGTAAATTAAATTGATTTATGATTTTGTGGTTTACACAGGCAGCGTAATCTCAAAAGCTAAACTCAGGCAAATAAATGTTCCTATTTTTTGTGCAATATGGATAGCTTAAGTCAGTAAAAAACACAAACATAAGAATCAGACTTTAAAAAAGATATTCTGAAAGCTGATAAGCTTTGTAAGTAACCATATCATAGAAACATAGAAAAATGTCGGCAGATAAGAACCTGTCAGCCCATCTAGTCTGCCCAATTACATGGATACTTTACCTGGATTTATCTTTTGTTTAGGATAGCCTTATGCCTATCCCATGCTTGCTTAAATTCAATTACTGTTTTGGCCTCTACCACTTCAACTGGAAGGCTGTTCCATGTATCCACCACCCTCTCAGTAAAATAATGCTTCCTGATGTTACTTTTAAACCTTTGCCCCTCTAATCTAAGACTATGTCCTCTTGTTTTGCTACTTTGTTTCCGTTTAAATATACTCCCTTCCTCTACCTTGTGGATTCCCTTTACGTATTTAAATGTTTCTATCATATCTCCTCTGTCTCGTCTTTTTTCCAAGCTGTACATGTTAGGATCATTAAGCCTTTCCTGGTAACTTTTCTCCTTCAAGCCGTACACCATTTTAGTAGCCCTTCTCTGAACTCTCTCTAAGATGTCTATATCCTTCTGGAGATACGGTCTCCAGTACTGCACACAGTACTCCAAGTGAGGTCTCACCAGTGCTCTGTACAGTGGCATGAGCACTTCCCTTTTCCTACTGCTAATACCTCTCCCTACACAACCAAGCATTCTGCCAGATTTACTAGTGACTTGTTAAATAAAATTCAGGTCTTTTTTTTTTCTTTTATCTCCATGGATGATTTACTTTGGCCAAACAAATTACTGTGGAATGCTTAATTTTACAAGTGTGACTCCGTGAGGAATTAAAAACATAGAAAATAGAAAATATGGTGTTAGTATAAGTTTAATGTATTCAAAATCAGAAATATGTAGGAACTTACCATAATCATAGCATTCTGGCTCACTGATGTTCCAAGCATTCATTAAATTCTTCACTAACGTGATTGAGTTAACTCGATCTTCAAAAACTCTGTCATGTGCCAGTGACCAAGATAACACGCATTGCTTGTTAACCCAATGATAAATCTATTTGCCAAAAGGGAATCAAAAAGGAATCTTTCACCTTTTAGGGCACAACTGGAATTCCAGCAAGTGGTTTTTGTTTTGCCTTCTCTTGGATCAACAGAAGCCATAGGGATATGTCCAAGGTTGAACTTGACATTGTTTTTTCCCAACATATATTAGTTCTATTTAACTATGTAACTCAAACTGTGCATGTTCTGAAGGAATGCTAATAAATTTAATTTATAGCAAACAAAAATTTGTGTGCAAATGGGCTCTAGAATATCTCCCATAAGATACAGTACATCACACATGGCAGCCAATGTACTGTAGCGCCCAGAACTACAGTCAGTTTCTGAAATGGAAACTGAAAATCTTCGCATTTTGTCTCCTTCAATGTTCTTGAGGATTTTTGGATCCTTAGGGCACAGTGTTAACATAAGTCTCTATTCCAGTGGTGGATCTGGCTTTGAAAGAGTGACATGCACTGCATGTTAGAATGTCCCCTAAGTTAACGCGGCTGTATAAAATGCTTTGCAATGCACAAACATTGGATATATCTGCTTACAGATCTTGCAAGAGCCTTAATGGAATTCTGTTCAACGTATTGGTATATTGGCTTTGAGTGCTCTTCCACTGGGTGGCACTGCAATCTTCATACCCTGTCCTAATGGAACATCTCATAAATAATAAATTTCTGTTGCCATAGAAGATTCAAGGAGTAGAGAATGAAGATCCATCTTGTTATATGGAGTCAAATCCCGGTCAGAGGCTCTGCTGGCTTCAGAATCAGAATTTTCGCCTTGAAGACCTGTGGAAAATGACAGATCAGAACTTTTCTGCAGCTTAAATAAAAATATGATCACAGGTATTGAAGCTTGGTTTGCCTTTGGGCTACCTTTGCTGACAGATTACATAAAATGTATTACAAAAATAGTAATAGACGAGGGAATTCAAGAGCACTATCTTAATAGAAACTATACAAGTGCGAATATAAAATATTATGGATTGTGCAGCTGTAATATAATGGCAAACAAACACCAACACTCTTGATATGCCAGAACTAAAACTTTCACTGCACTCACAATTATTTTGCATAAGTGACAATCATAAAAATGCCATACGCATCAACTACATTGTGATTAAAATATCATAATTTTTTGTTTGTTTATACTTGACGGTGTATTTCTTCTAAGATTATTATTATTATTACAATTTTATATGGCATTAAATGTAGAATCAAGCGCTTAGTTTCTGTGAAGAGCTGCAGCTTGAAAAATGCAATATTTACAAAGATCTGCTGCTTAAAAGTAAAGCAATGATTTTCTCTCAAGACTAAAGAGGTGATTTTGCAAGCTCATAGAGAGAAACGTAAACAGTTTGAGGATGTTACCCCTCCAATTTTTCCGGATTTTTCAGGATTTCTCCTGGATCTGGCCCCCGTTACTCTGGCCAAACTCAGAGATTAGAGACCGGTCAAATATGCCTGGGAATTCCCATTTTCATCTTATTGTGACCAAAGATTCCCGAACGTACGTTTGCTCTAAAATGATTGCCCTGGCTGCATTTCTGGAGTGCCTGGGCCTGCCAATGCCCGAGAGTGTGCAGGATACATGTCCACCTGAGGGGAAAAGGTTTAAAAGTAACATCAGGAAGCATTATTTTACTGAGAGGGTGATGGATACATGGAACAGCCTTCCAGTAGAAGTGGTAGAGGCCAAAACAGTAATTGAATTTAAGCAGGCATGGGATAGGCATAAGGCTTTCCTAAACAAAAGATAAATCCAGGTAAAGTATCCATGTAATTGGGCAGACTAGATGGGCCGAAAGGTTCTTATCTGCCGACATTTTTATTTTTTTTCTAATACTGCACCTGCAAAAGGAGTGACAGGAGTTTGCGACCTGAATGTTCTGGGTTGTTGCCTGTCCGGTGTCCAGGTCCCCTTGAAGGGGGTGCTTGGAACCACATGCTTGCCTGCAGATTCCCCCCTGATGACTGGTTTTTGGATTTTCCCTATGGACCAGGGAATAAAGTGTTCTGGTTTATTTGTTTCTTTATGTTTCTGTGTGATCTCCCTCTCCTGCTTTCCCATCTTTTCCTCCCTTTTCTTTTCTTTCCCCCCCCCCTCTTTATGCTTTTCATTTTGGAGTGGAGTCTGTTGCTGAGTCACCATTTTCCCCCTGAATTTTCAATATGTCTAAGTCTCTCAAAGTTTGGTCCTTAAATGTTAAGGGCCTTAATTCACCTGGCAAGCGGCGTCTCCTGTTTAGACTGGGTGGAGTAGAGGTAACATCCCTGCTCTGCGTGGAGAGAGCCTGTGGAGACATGGGTTCTATCCTGACGAGCACCTCTCCAGGAAGTGTCCTTGGGCAAGACACCTAACGGTACATACTCGCCACCCAGGACATACTTGAAAACGAGAGAAATCTCAATGTATCCTTCCTGGTAAAATCCTTTCTCAAAAAAAATTAAAAATACGTCAGAAGGCGATTGATATTACATACTTGGATTTGCTTGATGTCTGGAGTGCCTTCCACCCCTCAAACAGGGACTACAGTTGTTATTCTCACTCTCACACATCTTACTCGCATACATACTATTTGTTGGTGATGCCTGAATCCTTAGCAATTGTCGGTGAGTCAGAAATTGGGTCAATTACATGGTTGAATGTTGCTGACGTCAGTACGGATCTCACTGAGCGCCTATGTAGGAATACCGGGCAATGCCGTTTATACCCGACCCTTTTGCATTCAGCAAAGATTAATCAAGTAGTTTTGATAATTATGTTCAAGCTAATTTGACGGATGATTTGCCACTGACTGTGGTCTGGGATGCCCATAAACTTGTGATGCGTGGAGTTTTTATTAGTCAGGCCTCCTATAGGAAGAAATGTAAAAGCAAACAGATTGTCCAGTTGCAATTTCAATTGCGCAAAGTGTAATTTAAACATAAATCCGAACTGGGCCCCGCCTCGCTTGCGGGACCAATTGTGTTTAGATGATATTAGCAAATCTATGTTATGGTCCAGGCGTAGAAAGTGACTACCACAGATGTTTGCTGGAGGCTTTGAGGCAGCAAGGGTACCTTGTTTCACATGTGGTGGGAGTGTTCTCGTTTTGGCGCACCTCTGGTCTTCTCTTCATTCCCTTGTCAAGGGGCCCGGCATGTACCTTTTTCACCAGCAGTAGGGTGTCAGGATCCCTGGCTGTAGCCATTCTGGAACCCCCCCCCCCCGGTGGTTCACTTCCATTCTGTTCCTGCCCTGCAACCAGCAACCAGCAGTGTAAGAGTTAACACCAAACACACGTGACTCACGAAATAAAGGGCTCTGCCCCGCACTCACACATTGCTGGTTCATTAGGGCTCATGCTCACGAAGAGTGAACATCGTTGCTTTGTTGCTACTCTGCTACCTGATCCTGATTCCACATTTCTAGTTCCTGCAATTACAACCATCATCCCCATCATCCTCTGCAATCAACCTGGTTAGTCTTTATTTCCATTCACCCCCCACCATCCATAGCCTCTGCTTATCAGTACAGACCACTGCATCCTGGGCTCATACCCCTGCCTTCCAGGTGCCACCCAGGTACCATCTCCACGTTCCTGACATAGGGTGACCATATCGGCCATGTTCAAAAAGACACCTATAATTTATCGGTCATGCTGATGGGCAGTGCATGAAAAATGCCACCTCGCAGCATTTGGAATCCGTACTCTGCAGGTAAGAAATCAAAAAGGAACCTCAGGTTACCTGCCTTGATTTCCTTCCTGCAGCATATGAATTAGCACAAAAAGTGGTGTTATGCACTAATCCCTATCTGGGCAGCTGCGTATACCAAGGGCCAAATTACATACTTGGTGCTAACATTAGCGCTCATCTGCGTGAGCGTTAACGTTAGCCCAAGTAGTTTACACATATTACAATCCAAATGCTAACGGGTTAAGTAACCTGTTAGCGTTTGGTATCTTGCACTTTTCAGCGCAAGGTTACTGTACTTTGCGATCCTATACTTGCGCGGGGAGCGAAAAATGTTAATCAGCGTTAGGATTACAAAGTCCTAACACTGATTAACGTCCAGGCGCGGTTAACAAAAAGTTAACCAGAGCCAGGACTTGTTTGCTAACGGGTTCCGCTTCTGTAGAATCCATTAGCACCATCCAGAAACCCCCCAAACAAATCAAGATACTCACCTCCTGTCCCACGGCGAGGACCACGGCTCTGTCTGCCTCCTCAGACCGGAAAGGGCGGGGAGAGACTCGGGGGAAAAGTCGCTCCAGTCTTCCCCTGCGTGTCACTACGCTGACTGGCCGGATCTCGCAAAGCGAGGATTGTAATTTGGCCCCAAGAGTATCCAGCCCACTTCAGGCTCTATTACATTCTCTGCAGAATTGCGCTCTCGCAGTGCAATTTTTTTAGCGCACAAAAAAAAAAACGCGACCGCTCGGAAATTAACGTGGTATTACGATCCAAGCGCATTTTTTCTTCTTTCAAGATTTTACGTGCGCAAATCCGACGCACAAAGCCGTTCGCAAATGAACGTTGCGTGCAGGAATCGGTGGGCAGACTGTTTTGTCACGGGATTTGTCACGGGATTCAGCCAACATCAATCACCCATTTCCAATAAAATATTTACAAACTAAAAAGAAATTAAAAAAAAGACTTAACAACCACAGCCAAAAAAACCCCAAAATTTACAATGACACAATTTATAAATTTTAATGTTTGGTTATGTGTAGAATGCACATGCTTTTTTTTCGTGCTGGTGTATTTCGTTTCGCCCAGAACGATCACATTTATAGTTACCACCTGCTTTTCAAAGACGTTACAAAAATGCGCGCAAACTTTTGTTGCGCGAAGATTGGAACACCATCCGCCTACCAGCGCACGAATGCACTTGCGCTGACAATGTTAAGTATAGGATGCGCGCAGGAAAATTCGTTCACGAAGGGTCAATCGCGGTAGACGATTACGCGTATCGTTTGCGCGAAGGTCGTAATACGACGTTCTGCGCAAATGGTTTTGCACTTGCGCATTTGCGCTCGTGCAAAACAAATGCGCGAAGAATGTAATAGGGCCCTTCATGTATAAAACATAAAAAGAAAAAAAGGTTGTCATTTGCGCTTACCCCTATGGCTTCATGCGAAACAAACCAGTGGTTTTAGTTTACAATAATGGCCATTAAAGTGTTAAGTCCACCCACCACGTCACGCAACCTCCTAAACTAATGTAACCAAAAATTGCTTACAGCAACTGCATGTCCTCCTGCTGCTTCTCAGCTAAGAGACATACTGGTGGGTTTATATTTATAACCTCACCAAAAACATTTCCACTAAGGGACTGAAAAAGAAAACACGGAGAGGGACAGCAGCCAGAAATTACCTGGCTGCAAATACACCAAAATATACAAATTTGCACAAAAAGCTTTCATGCACTAATTCCTTTCTGGGTCGCTGTGTAAACCAATAGTATCCAGCCCACTTCATGTATAAAACATAACAGGAAAAAAGGTCATGGCATATGAATTATAGATGTTGCAGGGCAGCACTTTTTTCCTGTGCTCCCCTCTGCAGGAAAAAACAATATGTGTCCCTTTAAACATGGGCGATATGGTCACCCTAACCAGCAGTGTTTCTTTTAGCGTGTCCCCTGGAGGATTTAACAACACGTCAAAATTAATAGTTGTCCAAATTTTTTTTGGCTGGGTGCTGGGCTACTGCATTTGTGTGGAGGCCGCCTGAACCCCCTGGGTTTATTAAGGTGGTGTGCAACAACAGGGACGCTATGCTGATGGATGAAAATTACACCATACTGTTACACATTTATTCTACGCTGGCATTATTGCCGGCTGTACTGTTCTTTGGTGCTGAAACGTAATAAACTACGTATATAAAAAAAAAGACAGCAGTATCAGTTTATGCCTTGTACAATTACGGCTTTAATACAATGTAGACTAAAATATTGCTGGCCTGTTAGATATTCTGTAAAAAATTATATTATGTTTATTATGAAATTATTGAAACATATATAGTGTCTTCTATATTTATGTTTGGCAGCAAATATATCACTGTTGTATAATTTATGTCTGGTACAGATATACTGTAATTGTCCTCAACCTTGTAATGCATTGGCACAGATGATAACTTCTTTGCAGTGTATTTACAAATTTCCATGGCTTTCTTTTCCATAATTAAAGAAAAACAAACCGTATAAAAATACATCTACAAATGATCTTGAAGAAAACAACCATCAATACTTGAAAGCTTTGTATTGAGATGTAAGAAACAATGTGCAGCATATATAATGCATCTGATATTGTAACAACATGATTTCCATAATTTAATACTGATAAACGTTGTTTTTTTTTTTTAGCACCTGCATTGCGGTGATACAAGCTGTTTTCTCTTCCAGATTGCAGCAGTATTATAGCACAGAAACAGCTCAGCAAATGAGGCATTGGAGAGAGCATATAATTCATTTCTTATGCCACACACCAGAGACAGAAATTACTGTCAGAGCTCAGTGCTGCATCTTTCATCATCCTGTGAACAAAAGGTGCAGTTATGAAAGAATGGCTAAGAAAGAGGAGAAAAAGGGGAGAAAAAAAAGACAAAGAAGAACTACACCTTTGGTCTTGGACTGAAAATGTCATGTAGTTGAAAAGGCTTAGTGCATTTTCAGCACTAAAAATAGATATTATTTTTTTTCCCAAAGACAGCCTGCAAAGGATGCAAAATTAGGCTATCACGGAACTGAACTTTTTGACACGGTCATGTGATTCATTATAAAGGACAATTATTTTTGTGGATTGGAAGACTAGTTTATCATCTGAAGAAGGGAAAAAAAATAAATCAAATGAAACACAGTGTAATGCGCATTTTGTTTTGTGAGCTTTTAGCTTGATAAAAAAATCCTGTTTCTTAACAATGTTAAGTGAAATCAAGGTAACGTGGATTGAAGAAAACTAAAGTAAACTAGCACTTTGTACTACTTTATATTTTTTATAATTATCCAGAGTCGCATAATATGGTAATAAACGTAAACCGATATAATGCCTGTATCAGCCAGCCAAAGGACAAAGTCGCCTCAGTGCAAAAATCCCATGTGAATCATATACTCCAAAATCAGAAAGAGGGATGCACTTGAGGACTTAAAAAATGTAAAACAATTTTTTTTTATTAAACATCCATAAAAATGTACCTGTAGACAAGACCAACGTTTCGGCTCTTTAAGAGCCTTTATCAAGGTTACAGGGTCAGCGTGTACATGTCATATTTATATAAAACATAATAAAAGACTCACCCAACTGTAAGGCGCTAATATGGTAATAAGATATAACCACATAAAATATTTTAAAGTGCGTGTATGGTGAGCATGTCTGCCTAGTTTGTGTATTATATCACTGTACAGTAATCACTCTATATAGCAAGTACAGTAATGCCTTGGATTGCGAGCATAATTCGTTCTGGAAGCTTGCTTGTAATCCAAAGCGCTCTTATACCAAAGCGAATTTCCCCATAAGAAATAATGGAAAGTCTGACGATTGGTTCCACAACCATTTATTCATATGAAAATGATTACAGTAATACAAAATACTGTACAGTATAGAGTAAAAATAAAACTAATTAACCTGCACGTTGCCTCTGAGAAGAATTGTGGCTGGTGGGATGGAGAGAGAGATGAGGAGGAGGGTTATTGTCCAGCATGTTTATCACTAACGGGATCACTATCTGTTGGGGAGGGTTTCAGCACGTCCAGTGTAATGTGCGATATTATTACGCACGTTACACCGTGTGCCCGCCCCGTCAAGCTGCCAGAATGCGGCGCCAGACGCAGGGAGGAAAGGTGACCATGGCCTCAGTTGTGACGTGATGCTTAACTGTTCTTCTTACAAAACGCTCTCAAACCACTTACTGTATTTGTATGAGAAAGTATCATGAAAAAAGATAATTCTGTTTTTTAATGGATGATATCCAAATGTTTTGCCATGTTATTCTATCAGATACTAGAAATGTGGCTAAACATATAGCTACATGCTTACTTCTATACGTATGCTGCACTTTTTAATGAAATATGTAGGGGGTGGAAATACACACACATAAAAAAACAGTGTATACTTAGTTATTTGAAAAGACAAAGCTATGAGAGGGTAAGGATTGGCTGGATCCAAAATCCCCATAGGACATCCTTAAAAACAGGGGAATAGCAATGCCGATCGATTCCTTAAACACAAAATTATTCAAGTGTTCATTGACCCCCAAGGGAGTTATTTACTGTTTATTGCTATGATTAATGTATTGCGAGCTTGACATCTATGCTCCTAGTGGGAAGAACTTGGCTTGAGTCAAATTCATCTTATAAAACAACACTTGTTTGATATATGATCTAATTATTTTATTTAAAAAATATAAATGTTTACCAGATCTATGGTATCTATCATTCTCCTCAGTAGCCCAAGAGACCCCAGTCGCTTTTTCATAAAGATTTATTTATCTTGACATAAGCCATAGAATTTTACCTACAAATATTATTTCTATAGTTCAATTCTCATGTTAAGTCATCTCCCCCGTTGGAATGTTTTTATTACTTTTTGTTTAGTAACCCTATTTTCCACATGTTTGGATTTCTTGTGGTGTAACTATGACTATGCAGGTGACATATGATTGTTCTTGTGATAGCTTCCACAAACATTGCCAAAGGAAGGCTAAAATCATACACCTAAGGGGTTATTCACTAACCTCCGAATTGGCCCCGAATTGCGCCGACCGTTGAATTTCACTGTTTGATGCAATTCACCCCAATTCTACAGCAGCAAAATTGTCACATAGAAGGATACGTGTGTTCTATTCACAGAAAACTAAAGTGCAACGAAATTCCGTCAAAATGCCCTGATTTTCAATGTTTCAATTCAACAGGTCTAAACAGGCTAATCCCATAGGTTTCAATGTAAAAAGGTTGAATTTATTTTCTTAAGATCATTTATTCTTTTTAAAAAAACACTTTAAATTTTTTATTTCTTAAAAAGACCTTTTTGTATTTTTTTGTTTTTTTCAGACGACATGTTTTATTGTTTGAAACTTCCATAAGGAGATTAGGAAAGTTCAATTTTTTCAGTTCGGGGGAATTTGCCAATCCCAATTTGGCTGTTATCAACGCAATTCAGTGGTCTTCACCAACATCCGATAACTGCTTTAGCGATTCCATTTTTGGTAAAATACATGACAATTTTGAACCACCGAAGTGCGATAAAATGGACTGAAAGGCAAGGCACCACAATTATACGCAGACCCTCTAGAGCAGTATTTCTCAACTCCAGTCCTCAGGACCCCCTAACAGGCCAGATTTTACAGATCGCCTTGGGGAAATGCAGACTGAATCCTGCAATCACTGAGCAGCAAATCATATCACCTGTGCTGTGCTTCAGATATCTGGCAAACCTGGCCTGTTAGGGGGTCCTGAGGGCAGGTTTGAGAAACACGGTTATAGAGCACACCTTTCCAGTTGTCCGTCATACTTTGCTCTCCAACCCCTCCTCCAGTTACAATTCATGCTGTCATGCTCCATGGTACAGGGTTTACAAGAAGAATGCAGGATGCAAGCAGGGCTGAATTTGCATCTCAGCAGCCCGTATGTACAGAAATGTGGAGCACCCCTAGCCCCTCCCCACCCCAAACAAAGAAAAAGAAACATGTTAAATTGCCTTTTTACATTTTTGTTTTAGGGCAAACTAAGAAAATTTAAAAAAAAGCATATTAAAAAACTGAAAACCAGTGCTCAAATCAAAATAAGGGGCAGAATCTGTTCCCTTATTTGAGTTAGTGCAGTGGCATTGTTTGTTTTATATGTAAAATGATATATTGCCTCTGATGTAGAACAGAGAAAAAAATGATTTTGCATTTACTTTTTTTCAATTTTTATTTTTGCATATTACATGGTCATGTTTGGTATCATTGTAAAGACTGACTTTGACCTTTCCAATGACACCTCACTTAACCTTGTGCGATGAACAATTCAGAGATGCAGGGTTCCAAAAATTCCCCCTGTGTCTCCTCACTGCAGTGCTACGGTCTAGGTTGACAATGAAACAATGCATTGCATCATCAGCTCCACACTCCACCACTGTTCACTTTATAATTGTAACCTGAATAATAGTGTGTAGCGCTCACTCCCGGAGGAGCCGCTGAAAATGAACCACGGGTCAGTCTCCCCGCACTAGGGAATAAATATACTCCAACACCGCTGTGGGTTTTTATAATTTATATAGTTTACTAAAATGTTAAGCAGACGTTGAGACACGGTATTCACAGGTATTATTACAGTACTTTCGTATCGCGGTAAAAACGCGTAGCGGGAAAGAAACGAAACACGAGGCTTCGTATTTCGGAAAAATAATATATTCGCAACCGAACAGAAAAGAATGCAATTGCACGAAATTCCGGAAAAAGGGACATGTAGCGGAACCAAGAATACAATCTCTTCGTATTTCGATAAACGCGCAGCGGAAAAGAGAAAATATATTCGGAACGTATCTTTAACCCCTGTTCCGATTCGTAACAGAATGAGTCCTGCACAGGTTAAGTCCCGGAATGTAAAAGGTGTGTATGTGTGTGTGTATGGTACCCGGGTACTGTTCAACTGGCCAGTGAATTTACTTAAGGAATGTCTTCGACTAGTCAAGTTGGGGCCCTGTGGACTTTAGAGAGAAAACAGCAGCGTGTTCCTTATTTACAAACGGCCTTGGAGGCCTCTCACCCATCCACCGATTGCTTTAGGCTCCGCTGACCCAGGACGTCTCTCCGCTCGATATTGACTGGAGATACTTGCGGCCGGATCCGTTGTCTGACTTTCCGTAGCTTGTCCACGACTTGTCCAGCTCACCGCCTGCTCTCCGTATCCGATCAACTCGCGGCAACTCCTCACTCAAGGTCTTTGGTTCCTTAATCTGCAGCAAATCTCGGGAACCTGGAGGTCTCCTTCTCCTAAGGCTGGATGACCCGATGTAAGGAACTGACAGGTCTCACTCGCCCTCTGGCCTAGGCCCTCTAGCGATATCTTGCACTGCGTCTGCTCTCCCTCGTTCCCTGGCGCGCTCTGGCGCGTTCCCCACGAGGCTCAGGATGTCAAGCATCTGTGTCCCACCCACTTCCTGTCTGTTTGCAAAGCACGCCGGGAAATGTAGTCCCAATGTCCAGTGTCTCTGATCGCGATTGTCTCCATCTTGTGGCCAAAAATAGGTACTGCCACAGCAAGGTTTTAACACAGCGCTACACTCTCCCCCTCCTAGAACTCTTGGGTCTCTCCAAGGAGGTACAACAGTTACATTACATTTCCACAATATTTGAATACAGTTTACATAACATGTACAGGTTCAGCAGCATACATGCAGTGGGTTAGGAACACTTCCTCAAGTTGACTCATATTTTGGGCTACCTCAGCTAGCATAGCAGACACTTCGGGCAACCTCTGCACTGTGGTGATGGCCTCTTCAGTGCTATGTCCTGGTGAGTCGTAGGTGAGTCGTTGGGGCGGTCGAACAGAGCGTTTTGGTTCTGGCTCAATCAGTTCCTCTTCAGGTGGAAGTACTATAGGTGCTGGCTCAGTCCTTCTCTCTATCACTGGAGCAGACGTTTCTTCAGAGTATGATCCCTCCAGTGAAGGCATAGAACTATAATCACCTGAATAAGCTTCAGCTTCCGGAGCTACCGGGATCCCAACAGCCTCAGGGACTTCCAACTGAAATTCAAGAGCTTCAGGGATTTCAACAGTCTCAGGGACTTCCAGCAGAAATTCAGGAGCTTCAGGCCTCAAGTTACTCTCCCACCGCTCAGGAACAACGACAACCTCCTCAGGCTCCGGTGAGCGCATCCAGTCTAGACAATAACTCTCTTCTTCACTGTCTCTTTCGCTCTCTTCGGCAACCCGGGTCTGTTGAGACCGAGTAACAGGAGGCAAACGTGGAGCAGGTGGATTTGGCAGAGGCAGTTCGTCCCCAACTGGCATCCTCACAGCCTCTCTCAAAGGTAACAAATGATTCCGGTGCCAGTTCTTGAGAGGCCCAGCCTTTCCATCCGGGCGAATCTGATACACTGGTAGACCCGGCAGTTGTTTGCAGACAATGTAAACCTGGGAACTCCACCTATCCGCCAACTTGTGTCTCGCAGCAGCACCCAAGTTCTTCAATAGAACCCTATCACCGGGTTGTAGATCTTGTATTCGAACTTTCAAGTCATAGTTCCTTTTGTTTCTTTGCTCCCTGTTTCCTGAGGTCAAACGGGCCTGTTCAAACGCAGAAGCCAGATTCTTTCGAAGTCTATCCACGTAGTTTCTATGGAAGCTACTGACGTCTGGTCTAGAGATAACCAAATGCCAAATCAACCGGCAGTCGAGCCTCCCTTCCAAACATAAGACGGTACGGTGAGTATCCAGTTGCATCGCTCTCCGTACTGTTATATGCATGCACCAGAGTAGCTATGTGACGACTCCAACTCTGCTTCTCCACATCCGACAAGGTCCCCAGCATGTTTAGCAGTGTGCGATTAAACCTTTCAGGCTGAGCATCACCTTGAGGGTGATATGGTGTAGTTCGGGTCTTTTGGATTCCCAACAGCTCTAACAATTGCCCCACCAGTCTGCTTTCAAAGTCTCTACCCTGATCAGAGTGTATCCTCCTTGGCAGTCCGTAATGAACAAAGAACTTTTCCATCAACACCTTGGCCACTGTCGGAGCGCGTTGATCTTTTGTGGAAAAAGCTTGGGCGTAACGAGTGAAATGATCAGTCACTATTAGAATGTTCCCTTGCCCACTAGCATCCGGCTCTAAGCACAAGAAGTCAATGCACACCAAATCCATGGGTCCCTGGCTCTGCAGATGGCTCATTGGAGCAGTTCGGGTCGGTAGAGTCTTTCTCTGAATACACCTCAGACAGGAATGACAATAACTTTCCACTTCAGCTCTCATGCAAGGCCAATAGAACCTATCTCGCACCAGCTTAAAAGTTCTCTCAGCACCCAAATGTCCATGCTCATCATGTAGTGATCGCAGCACACTCTCCCTATGTTTAGTGGGGAGGAATAACTGTTGAATCTCTTCAGCGTTAGTTGAGGAGCCCCTTCGGTAGACCACCCCATCCAACATCTTTAACCGCTCCCACTCTTTGTAGACCAATCTGGCTCCACTCGGGGAGTTGGTTAACAAAATCTCTCGCTGGTTTGCAGTCAGGGCCTTTATGGTCAAGGCAATTAAAGGGTCTCTGGCCTGATCCGCTTTCAGGTCCTGTCTCGAAAAGGTAGGTAAACTTTCATCCCTTAACTGCGTAGGGTTACAGTAAAACTCAGGAACAGCCGCAGCCATGACTCCTATGGCCTCCGCTTCAATCCCTCCTTGGACCCGGCGCTCTGTTCCTTGACACAAAGCTTGCACCCCGTCTGGAGTCAACTGAGTCCATTCTGTAGTGTAGGGTCTTCTCGATAACACATCAGCATCTCGATTATTCACCCCAGGGCGATACTTCAGGATGAACCGAAACCCTGACAGAGCGGCCAACCACCGATGTCCCGTTGCGTCCAGTTTTGTGGTAGTAAGGATGTAGGTAAGAGGATTGTTATCCGTCTTGATCACAAACTCGGCTCCATACAGATAGTCTTTTAACTTGTCTACCACTGCCACTTTAAGGCTAGGAACTCCAACTTGTGAGTAGGGTAGTTCTTCTCTAAAGGCGTAAGGCTCCGGCTCACGTACGCTACAGGCCTCAGCAATCCACCATACTCCTGATACAGGACTCCTCCCAGACCTTCTCGGCTGGCATCCACATGTAGCTCATACGGCTTGTGAGGGTCCGCATAGGCCAAAACAGGAGCTCGGGTTAGACTCTCTTTCAGCTTCACGAAAGCTCCTTCACATTGACTGGTCCATTCACCTTGTATAGACTCTCGAGCTTTCCTTGGCCTGGAGCTGATGGGTTTTGGTCAGAGACCTTGCAGCCTTCTTCTGTGGTTTCCTTCTGCAGGAGTTTGTTCAGTGGTTGAGATTTTCGCGAATCCTCCCACAAATCTTCGATAGTATGAACAGAATCCCAAGAAAGATCTAAGTTCAGTGACGTTTCGGGGTCTAGGCCAAGAAGCTACGGCCTCCAACTTCCGAGGGTCTGTCGAAACACCTTCTGCTGAGACCACATGTCCTAGATACGTAACAGACGGTAGACAGAATTGGCATTTCTCCAGAGACAGTTTCAGCCCCTCTTCATGGAGCCTCTTCAAGACCTTCTCCAGACGTTGCTCGTGTTCTTCCAGAGTCTTCCCGAACACAATTATGTCATCCAGGTACACTAATACGTCGATTAGATTCATATCCCCGACTGTCTTCTCCATCAACCGTTGGAACGTGGCTGGAGCCCCCGTAAGGCCTTGAGGCATTCTGTTGAATTCAAAGAACCCCAGTGGACAGATGAACGCAGTTTTCTCCTTGTCTTCAGGATGCATGGGTATCTGGTGATACCCGCTTCGCAGGTCTAGTACACTAAACCACTTTGCTCCAGACAAACACTGTAGGGCATCTTCTATCCGAGGAGTGGCATATTGATCGGGATGGTTCTCCGGTTCAATGTGCGGTAGTCTATGCATAGGCGGACAGAACCATTTTTCTTCCGGACCAACACTATGGGAGATGCGTATGGACTCCTGGACTCTTGAATCACCTTGGTTCTTTACAATTCATTCAGCTGCTCTCGCAGATCATCTAAGTCTCCTAGCGGAACTCGCCTTGATCTTTCACGAAACGGCTTGTCTTCTTGTAACCGAATGCGGTGCTCAGTACTCTTAGCTAGGCCCACATCGAACTCATCTTTCGAGAACAATTCCTTCCACTTTAGGACTTGAGACTTAAGACGTTTCTTCCACTCAGGTGAAATGGGAGCGTCCTTGGGGTAGAATCTTTCATCTGGAATCTCTTTATCCACTCCCCCTCCTAAATCGGTAGAGAGGGGTGTAGCAGACTCTACTTGCCCGATAGGCATTCGGGCTTTAAGGACTACTGGAGAATCCGTCACATTGCACACGCTGACCGAGACTCTTCCTCGTGTTCTCTTCAGAGCTTTGGTGGAGATTATTTCAGGAATTACTTCGACTCCGGTTTCCCTCCCATGATTAAAATCGGTTCCCAGCACCACATAGGGACCTGGTTGCGATCCGTTCAACTTGACTGAAGCCCGGAAGCTCGCTACTTCTCCTGCTTGCAGAACCTTCTCCGTTCCCCCCAGTCTCCACAGGCGCCCCACCTCGGCAGGTGCCTTTCGTTCTTCGACCATCCTCTGATAGACCGGACGTAACATTGGGTGTACTCCTTGAGTCGAACCTTCTTCCAATACAATAGGTGTCAGGAGACGCCGCACTAGCTCAGTATTCGTCCCCACTATCAGGGAGATTCTGTTCGCACCTGAGGGTCGAGGACACACAATGGCCAATGCATCACAACCCCCAGACTGTCCGATGACTTCAGATCCAATCTCCAACTTCACTTGCAGGTACCCGTCATAAGGGAGTTTCTCAGTGCCGATACCCCATATTTCCAAATCCTTCAATTCTTGCAGAGGAATGTGCTTTAAGTGTTTCTCATAGAAGTCTTTGTAGATCAATGTCACTTGAGCCCCTGAATCTAACAGGGCTTTAGTGTAGACTCCCTCCACTTGGATTGGCACAATAGGAGAAGGACCTATCAGTTGGTCAGGAAACTTGGTGGCGGTATCCGGACGCTTAGACCCAGTTTGCTGTACCCTGGCCTTTTTCTTGGCCCGTGTAGGTTTTGGGTGTGCATTGCTTCCCCATGACGTAGACCCGGATGCTAAGGGAGTGACTCTTTCAGTCCTGGCAGGCTCAGCAGTTGGCTCGGCTTTGGGCCCTCTCGCCCTCTTAGTCTTGGCTTGGTTTTTGGAGCGGGGTTCAACCTTCGGGCACCTAGGTTGCTCCTTCACTTGTGCCCTCTGGCGTTTCCTGCCGGTGAGGTAGATAACAGTCCTTCTAGGGCTTTCAACAGTCCCTCGACTCTATCCTTCTCAGGCTTTCGGCCTTTGCACTGTGCGTGGAAATGGCCCATTTCTCCACAACCGAAACATCTCTTCTTAGAGAGCGGAGACGTAGTTGCTTGTTGAGATTTTGTTAAAGGACTTGGACCAGACGCCACAGCAACTCCCGTCGTCTGCATACCTGTGAGGAATTTCTGCATTTCTGCCTGCATTTCGGTCACCTTCATCAACACTCGGCACAGTTCCGCGTGCGCTTGTTGCAATTCAGCTTGAGCCTCCTGTACTTTCTTGACGGTTTTGGACAATTCACCACGTTCAGGGAGGTTCGATTCTTTGGCAGCCCTCTCTGTAGATTTAAAAACGACTAGGTGTTCTTGTTCGTCCTCGTCAGATCCATAAGTATCTAGAGAGTCGCTTTCAGGCTGCAGACCGTCGTTATGTCTCACAGGTTGTGCATAAGCCCTTTCCCCCGCCTGAAGGATTTCTCTTCCAGTAAAGCCTCTTCCTCTCGTACAACTCGGATCAGTTCCAGGTACTTCAGCTCTTGGTTACCTGCTCTGCTTCTCAGCTGCATCATTACTGGATCTAGAGGTTGAGAGCCCCTCAGGATCTGTTTTATTCGGATCTTATCTACTTCGGCCGGTTCGGCCCCTTTCTTCAGGAGTATCTGGTGTAGAATCTTATCTAGGCGCCTCATGTACTCGGTCATCCTTTCACCTCTTCTCTGATAGGTGTGTTCGTACTGATATACCATTTCGGCCGCCTTTTCGGTTCGCCCAAAAACTTCTTCAAGAACGTTTAAGTAATCTAAAGCAGTACAATCTTTTCTACTCAGTTTCAGGTTTCTCACCGCTTCTGACGCAGGTCCCTTTAAGCTCTCGGTGATCCTTTGCTTTTTCTGGGCCTCAGGGACATCCCACTCATCCAGAGCCTGCATCGCCTGTTCCACCCATTCTTCAAAGGTTTCTTCTCCCGCCGGAGTTGGTACGTTTCCTGTAAAATTTCTTAACCGTCGATAACCAAAGTTAGTGTGAGGAGGGCTTGTTTTCTGACATTTAGCCAGTAGATCTCCAATAGCCACAATAAATTCAGGCCCGATCATGGCCAACGGACTAGGCGCGGAACACTTGCGGATTCGCCACGTGGCGCACTTGGCTGAATTAGTTGGACTTCCACCTCATCGGCCAGTTTCACGCTCGCGCCCTGAAAACATGATGGAACGCCCTTTCTCCACTCGAGAAGAACATACGTGTGAGAGGTATCTGGGTTTTTTTCAATGTCCAGTATTAACCCCCGATGATCTGGTGCTAGCGTGGCCACGGCCTGGCGAATCTGATCTTCAGCCCAAGTGTCTGCGGGGATATCCATGACTATACAACATTCTAACTG
Organism: Leptobrachium leishanense; assembly: GCA_009667805.1. Classification (NCBI taxonomy): domain Eukaryota; kingdom Metazoa; phylum Chordata; class Amphibia; order Anura; family Megophryidae; genus Leptobrachium; species Leptobrachium leishanense. Next base: position 107,890,696 of record CM019064.1, on the reverse strand, counting down.
ACTACTGTGCTCCCACACACATTCGGCAACAGTGTCTGGATCCATATTTAACCCTTTAGATGCGGTTTTTCCAGAGACTGGATCCCGGAAACGAGCCCCCACGTGTAGCGCTCACTCCCGGAGGAGCCGCTGAAAATGAACCACGGGTCAGTCTCCCCGCACTAGGGAATAAATATACTCCAACACCGCTGTGGGTTTTTATAATTTAAATAGTTTACTAAAATGTTAAGCAGACGTTGAGACACGGTATTCACAGGTATTATTACAGTACTTTCGTATCGCAGTAAAAACGCGTAGTGGGAAAGAAACGAAACACGAGGCTTCGTATTTCGGAAAAATAATATATTCGCAACCGAACAGAAAAGAATGCAATTGCACGAAATTCCGGAAAAAGGGACACGTAGCGGAACCAAGAATACAATCTCTTCGTATTTCGATAAACGCGCAGCGGAAAAGAGAAAATATATTCGGAACTTATCTTTAACCCCTGTTCCGATTCGTAACAGAATGAGTCCTGCACAGGTTAAGTCCCGGAATGTAAAAGGTGTGTATGTGTGTGTGTATGGTACCCGGGTACTGTTCAACTGGCCAGTGAATTTACTTAAGGAATGTCTTTGACTAGTCAAGTTGGGGCCCTGTGGACTTTAGAGAGAAAACAGCAGCGTGTTCCTTATTTACAAACGGCCTTGGAGGCCTCTCACCCATCCACCGATTGCTTTAGGCTCCGCTGACCCAGGACGTCTCTCCGCTCGATATTGACTGGGGATACTTGCGGCCGGATCCGTTGTCTGACTTTCCGTAGCTTGTCCACGACTTGTCCAGCTCACCGCCTGCTCTCCGTATCCGATCAACTCGCGGCAACTCCTCACTCAAGGTCTTTGGTTCCTTAATCTGCAGCAAATCTCGGGAACCTGGAGGTCTCCTTCTCCTAAGGCTGGATGACCCGATGTAAGGAACTGACAGGTCTCACTCGCCCTCTGGCCTAGGCCCTCTAGCGATATCTTGCACTGCGTCTGCTCTCCCTCGTTCCCTGGCGCGCTCTGGCGCGTTCCCCACGAGGCTCAGGATGTCAAGCATCTGTGTCCCACCCACTTCCTGTCTGTTTGCAAAGCACGCCGGGAAATGTAGTCCCAATGTCCAGTGTCTCTGATCGCAATTGTCTCCATCTTGTGGCCAAAAATAGGTACTGCCACAGCAAGGTTTTAACACAGCGCTACAAGTGCTTTGTTAGAAAAAAAGAGCAAAATAGTATTTTATTTGTTATATTATTTTCACTTAAATCTAACCTGGTTACCTTTGGTACTGAAGGAAAGGCCATAATCTGGCCTTTCCAATATTACCTCTTATGTCCCTCTAGCCCTTAGGGCTCCAGAGATACAGTGGTTTAAATTATTGCAAATAGTAGAGAAAAAACACACATTTTTACAGAGCAAGGCGCTCCCTTGTGGCAGGCTCCTGTAGGCACATATCTACTCTGCCTAGTTATAATTCTGGATTCAAGAATAAGAGGCACTGGGGCAGCATATGCAAATAAACAGGGCATTTATCTTATAAATCTGACCCTGGGTGCAGGAATAAGCGGCACTGGGGCAGCTGATGCAAATAAACAGGGCATTTATGCAGCAGGCAGATGTTACACTGGTAATAGGAGGAGACTCTGGGTACTCTGTGTGGCACAGCGGGCTGAGCAACACAGAGCACAGGAGACAGGACTTACGTGGTTCAGCAGGAGACAGGACTGGTCGAGGATCATCAGGAAACAGGACTGTTTGAGAATCCTCGACAGGAGACAAAGCAAGGGTCTCAGCGGATTAATATATTATGTAGTGAATATAACCGGAAATTTAAAAAAATGTTTAAAAATGACACCATTTACATGGTAAAGTCCTTTGAAAAACAACTTGACCCATAAAAATTGTTCCATCGATTACATCCATGTTTTAGAATCTCATTTACATACATTTATTTGACAACTGACACGCCCAATAACTTACATACACTGCATACATCCAGGTAAAAATGATGATTCAACTTTCTTAAGGTACCTAACTATAACTTGATGCCAAGCACTGTGTTAAGCTCATACACACAGCACATTCCTGTGAGTTTTATTGTCGTGGAGCTCTGTAATAAGCATTGGTGTGGTTAGTGGGCATAGTTTGAGGGGACGGCAGCATTTCATCCTTGCACCCAGACAACACAACGTTGTGGCCTGACCCTAGCTAACTTGTGCGTGTTTGAATGCAGATGGAAAAGAGCCAGTGGAGAGATATTGGTTGAAGACGTGTGTAAGAACAGGGGCGAGGGAGGGGGGAGTGGAGGTATTAGTAGTGAGGGAATGGGGTCGAGTGGGAAGGTAGTGAGACATGAGGACAGTCAAGACTTGACTTCCTCCTCAGCGGCTTTGAGTACTTTTTTGTAAACTACATTGGTGGTTCTACTTTCAGGTGCTTTGATCAGCAGAGAGTTAGGTGAGCTCACTCTGGAACAAGCAACACAAAACTGCCCGTGTGAGAAGCAGACTTCTTTTAGGTCAGTCTCCGCTACCCTCAAAGTCTGTCCCTGAGACTTCTTGATGGTCATCGTGAAACAAACCTTTAGAGTGAACTGAAGTCTTTTGAATTGAAATGGATATTCTGAAGGTATAAGAGGTATTTGTGGTATGAACACCGACTCCCCCAGCTAGAACTGGTTAGCACCATAGCCACAATCACATTTCTGTGTAGTGCTTTTACTCGCAATCTGGTGCCATTACAGAGCCTAGGTGGGTTGAGGTTCTGCAATAATATCACACGTTCTCCCACACTGCTGCAGTGAGTAAGTGTGCAAGTCCTGGCTGTGAGAGAGAAGCAGACATGCTGGAGCAGTGAAGGAATGTGCAAGGCCTGGCTGTGAGAGGGAAGCAGCCATGCTGGAGCAGTGAGGGAGTGTGTGAGCCCCGACTGTGAGAGCAAGACAGACATGCTGGAGCAGTGAAGGAGTGTGCAAGCTCTGGCTGTGAGAGGAGCTGCAAAGAGACTCCATGCTGTGTGGAATAACAGCATCCCTCTGATCTGCTGACCCAGTGCATCAACTGTTTTTTGGAAAATGGTAAAACATGTTTTTTTATGTTTCAAGAAGATTGTAAATAATAATTGTAACACCTGTAACATCTTTGGTTTTTGAATTATAGGTTTACTAATAAAAGTATTCACACATTTTTCACTCCCTTTTGAATTTATCGAAAATGGTAAAACACTGTTTTTTTATGTTTCAAAAAGATTGTAAGTACCAATTTTCATGCCTGTAACATCTTTGTTTTCTTAAATATAGGTATAATGTTAAAAGTATTCACACCCCTTTTTCACCCCCTTAACTGGATTTTCAGAAAATGGTAAAACACATGCTTTTTTCACTAAGATTGTAAATACCGATTTTCACGCCTGTAACATCTTTGGTTTTTGAAATTTAGGTATACTGATAAAAGTATCCCCCCCCCAACTGGATTTATGGAAAATGTTAAAACACGTGTTTTTTTTATTTTTCCAGAAGACTCTAAATACCAATTTTCACATTTGTAGCATCTTCTGTTTTTGAGATATAGGTAACCTGTTTAAAATATCCACCCCTCCTTTTCACCCCCTTAGGGGCGGAATTTCCAAAAATCCTTTCTGATTGGGTGCCTATGTCATAAAAACAAAGTACCTTCAAAATTTCATGTTCCTAGGTTTAAAGTTTTGAGCTGCGCGATGATGAGTCAGCCAGACAGGACTTTTCCTTTTATATACTGTATATAGATATATTATATCTATTTAAGAAATTAACAATGTATTGAAATATCGGTGGACCACATCAGTGGAGTTCAGCGCATCGTCCGCACACGGGAAGCAGTCCAGACGACGAGCTGAGTGTGTCCTCCGCAGCCAAGAGGTTAAGATTCACTAATAGGTTTTAGAATTAATAAATTAATTTAATTAGAAGTTAATCATATCAATTATGTAAAATACAAAATTATATGGTTATGGTTAGGATTATAGGGTATAGAGGAATAATATGAGATAAATAATTTATTTACTTTTGTTTAATCATTTATAATGTATAAGAGATTATTAGGATTATAGGCCAATAATTAGGAGTAGTGAGTAAGGGAGTTGTATGCGGCGTCGGATTATATTTACGTTTTAAGGTCCGTTTGGTGTGTGACTGCAGCCATGACACAAATAAAACATATATTTATTGTGATTTTAACAGAAATATTATTAGTTTTACATCAGTGAGTTCTGTGTGCTTTCTATTTTTGAAACGCATTGGAGAAGGACTCTGTGGTCCCTATAGGAACGTAATACAGAGAGCACATGCCGAAGAATGCGGAGAAAATGGAAGACATCAGACGGAGTCTTTGAACGCATGCCAGGGGAACGCAAAGAGTGTTTGCGCATGTCCAAGGTGGCGGAAACGACCGAGGGCATAGAGATCTTTAAGAAAGAGGAGTGGAATTTACACCAATATACAAAATACATAGTGTTTTAAATGCAATTTGGGACATTAAAAAATAACAAGAGGACTCTAGTGCTACACAGATTCTGGATTCTTTAGTAAACACCCTCCCCCCGCTGAAAACAAAAAATCAAAACAGGCTATTTAGCGTTGTAGCTTCAATATCCCAAAAAACATACCATATCACATACATACATACATACATACATACGTCCACTTTCACTGGTCCAAAACAATCTACATGGAGTCCTCCATACGAATAGTCTGAGACGTCATAAAGCAAATATTTCTAACACATTTTTTAGCATTTTCAACCCTATATTCACATATTTTGGACCTTGTTTAAGACAACAAAATATATCCACATTAAAACCAAAGCCATCATACATGGTGCACACATTCCATGGCAATACTCCCACCGTTTTCCTTCACAGATTGACATTCCCTTTGAAATGCGTTTGTATCATAATTTCTACTTACTGTTGAACAATCTCTCAATGAAATATGTGGTTGTATTCGGATAAGTGTTAGGTTTATTACTGTTTTGTTTGTCGAATTTGTTGAACTGAAATCTCTTTACTTATAGACAACCCATTGAGTAACACTATTGTACCATTAACCCCTTCACTGCTGAGCCATTTCACGTTTTTTTTATTATTATTGTTATTATTTGTGTTCTTTACTTTAAACATGGTCATGCTTGGTATCATTGGAAAGGCCATGCTCTGGCCTTTCTAATGATATCAAACATGACCCTGCTAACTGAACACAGTCGGGAGATATCGGGGTTCAAACAACCCCTATCTCCACCCCTATCTTTCCTTAGGAGTCAATAAGGATGTTCCCCACACGTCCTCAGCAGTGAAAGTCATTATTTGACTATGGTGATCAGGACTCATCCTAAACATGTTTACTGTCCATTTATTTAGCTATTTTGCCAGTTGGCACCAATGGATAATTCAAGGTTATAGCACAAAGGTATTTTACCACACATTCTTTTGTAAAGACCTGCTCTGTTAGCCGCCCCTTGTTACCTTTCACTCTTACAATTTTTCAGGATGACATTTTCTGTGTTGTTGCTGCTCTTATTGTGCGTGTGTGTATATATATATATATATACATATACTGCAGGCAGGAATACTGACCTGACTCCTGTATGTATTGTAGAATTGTCCTGTCTTTACTCATGGCACCTTGTACAGCGCTGCGGAATGTGTTGGCACTTAATATCTAGATTGTAAGTTCCCACGGGAATAGGGCCCTCATGTCCTCCTGTATATGCAGGCAGGAATACTGACCTGTAACAAAATATATATAGTGTAATATCCCACACGAAGATAAAAGTAGCCACTCACAGGAGCATGGATTAAAATTCGCCCATCATCTTCCAGCAGTACTGATGTGACACGCACAACACTGCTGGAGGATGATGGGCAAATTTTAATCCATGCTTCTGTGCATGGCCACTTTTATCTGCGCATACCTGTAGGTGTGGGATATTACCCTATATATATTTTGTTTCACATTTTAGAATATATCCCAGGAATACTAACCTGCCTCCTGTATGTATTGTAGAATTGTCCTGTCTTTACGCATGACACCCTGTACAGCGCTGCTGGTGCTTAATATATAATAAATAATAATAATATATTTAAATACAGAGTATACTGAAAGACTGCGCTGATAGATTTTTTAATAATTTTACATCATGTCTACTTTACTACAATAACACGATCATATTAAATTAGACATTTAATTTGTTAAGTTACGTATAAAAAAAAAGCCAAGTACTTTTCATGTTTATTTATAAAAAAATAACATAATTATTTATTAAACATCAATTATGTTGTTTGGATCTGTTCATTAACCCAGTTAAAGAAAATGTCACAGACCTGATACACACTTACGCTAGTATAGAGGTATAGCATAAATTAGAAAATAATGTTCCGGTAAATAAAAACCTTCAAATACCAGCTCACATGTTACATTTTAGCTTTATTTCTCACAGGCAGATAGGAGGAGGAATGATATGAGGCTTGGACATAATTCGATAACTAAATGTGCATAGTATTAGCATAGATACGTTTGTGATAATATTTACAATGCAGTACATCCCATATTTAAACACGTGGATTCACACAAACATATTGTATGTTTATCATAAGAAAGGAGTTAATACATGGAAATAACATCCATCAAAGCAACAACTGTAGCAAACCTCTATGGAGGATTACAATTCTTGAAGACATATGGATTGTCATGTAGGAGTCAATAATAAATTAGTCTTCTGAGAATAAAAACTAGATGGAACTTCAATCTTTCTTTTCCTTTCTACTAGATCAACATCAAAGAAAAAGGCATATATAAAAAGCTGAACTGGATACAGTTTATCTTTTGTAACCTCAATAACTATGTGACCATGTAACATCTGAACTGACTGAATTCACAATGGTTTAAAAGGTCAGCAAACACAAAACATCAAAATGTCACCGCAAAAGGATGTATTTTTGTTGGTAGACACAGAAATGATATGAAAAATAGCCCGAAAAAGAAAATACTTTCTTATGTCAAGTTGGTATAATATTCATTTTAGAAAAGATTTTCTTAGATGAGATTAATCCTGCTTAGTGTGAGCATTAATTATATGACATTTCCAGTGTGTTTCACTACATAAAATTATGCTTTGGTAGTTATTAATTATTATTGTGTTTCTCCAATATCTAAAGACCCCTTAAGTACCGCGTGTTAGTCTTTGCCAGACTTGTCTGTGTGTTAATTACCAGTGTTGGCATAGACTGTCATATAGTCAAACTGCTGTTCCAAGCTGCAGAAAGTTTGGAATACATGGTTTTTGATGGTGCTGCTGAATGTTTGACATCTCACTTGGGATTATTAGCTTTTGTTTCCTCTCACACCAATTGCCTTGGCTAGGATACAAAATAAATGTGCAAACATTTATTTTGTATCTCATCCCCGACTCTGTGCATCGTTTACTAGATCCAAAGGCTCAGAGTGACACAATCTTTCCCCAGGAGCAAGTGGGGGCTTCAAAGGGACCTGTGCTAGAGTTGTTCCTACTGTTACATAACCTGGCAGCACCTTTCCTGTCCTGCCCTTGCTTTGCAATCAAGTCCTGCTTGTCAAGCTTGAAGGAAGCCTCAGCTGTTCTCCATCCAGTCTGTTAACCAAGGACTTCTATTTAAGGGATTTGCCCGTTATGGACTTGACTTTTGCCCGTTATGGACTTGAGTTGGTATTAAGGATCAGTTCATAGTGCTTTCTGGACTCTGTCAGTCTGTTTCTCACGTTGCTTGTGTTGCCATGCTCACTTGTTCCTACCAGTATTTGTTGTAATGAATTCCCTTGATGCTTACACGCAGACACTGCCCAACCTACACTGCCGTTTTTTAGAATATCTAGAAAGCTAATATACAGGACAGATACACCGAACAATGAACGATAAAGCCAAGTCAAAGTCATAACCAGAGAGTGAAGTCGGGCGCGCCAGGATTTGGTACACAGGTGATACAAGACAAGAAGCAGCCAACGGAATAGACAGAAACGAAGCCAAGGTCAGTACAATATGAATCAGGAAGAACAAGGGTTAATGCCAAGAGAGTCATCAGAAACAAAGCCAGAGTCAATATACATTATATCAATAGCAAGGTAAAGAAGAAGGTACTGAACAGTAGAAAACCACAACAGGGCAATGAGACCAACTCATCTCTTGTTTTTTAAATCCAATGGGCTTTGCGTGATCATGTTGCGCCCAGCCTCACAATCTTAACACAAGTAGTCCCTTCACTACCAAGATCGAGTCTATGAATTTAAGTAATAGCTCATCTAAGCAGGGCCCTCTATACCTTGTGCTTCTGTTTCTATTTTCGTTTTAATTGTGTCTCATTCCCACTGGTTATTGTAAAGTACTGCGGAAACTGTTGGCATTATGTAAAGGATGATAATATTAATGACATTGAAAAAAGAAAACAGCTGTGACTGTTACTCAGAATCCTAAATTGTTTTCCCATATCTTATATTAAGAACTTTGCTTATGAGTTATGGTTTGGTTTATATCTTTCATGTATAAGACCCCCTAAAACTTAGGGGGTCTTATACATGAAAGATATAAACCAAACCATAACTCATAAGCAAAGTTCTTTATATTCTCATATCACTGTGGTGGCAGCTGAAAGTCCACTCTAAAGCCAAAGAATAGCTTAAAGGAAATCTTGGAACATGAAAACAAAATACACCTCAGTGGGCGCACAGCCCCAAAAGAGACAATAGAGAGCCAATAGGTATATATATAATCGAAAGATCTCTTTAATGATCTGAAGTAATAAAATCAACATGACATAGACAATTGGTAGCCACTTCAAAAACATTCACTTTTGAACATTCCCAAAATTAGCTATCAGTTCCTTAATTGCTATATTCGATTGCTGATTTATTCAGGTTGGTAGGAGCCGTGTTCTAGTCTCCTAACCGATTTGAATGCCAACCACATGAGAAATAGGAAATCTTGCTCATTGTTGGAGGCGTGGAAGATATCCATTGCTGGAGAATCTTTTTACATGCTACTGGAAGAATTATACATAGAACTGTTTGAAAGTCTCTATGAAAATTAGGGATGTGGACGCATTTTTTTTTTCGTTTCGTTTCGCTTCGGCACGTTCGGTTTTTCAAAAATTTTGTTTCGGCTCCTTTCAACCGATTTTCATTTCGGCTCGTTTCGTTTTGTCTCTGTGTTTTGTATCGATTTCTTTTTCGTGAAAACGGGGAATTTCGGTCTTTCGGATCGTCTGTTCTCTTCGTTTCAAAGGGTCCATCCTCGGATTTTCGTTTTGACTTTAGACGTATGGTATTTCGGATGCTCTGATATTTCGGTCGATACAGTTATCCTGCCGATTCGTTCCTTCAGTCGTATTGTTTTTTATGAAAGATCCTTTTTTTCTTATGAATAAATGTTAAAACAAATCCCCGTTTTTAAGTGTTTATTAAATATTTCTAAAACCGTTTATTATTTTTAATTGCAGCAAACAGTCATTTCTTTTACTTTTTAGGATTATTTTTGCATTCTTTGGGAATTTTTGGGTTAATATTTAGGGTTCTTCCTAACTTATTTTAAATGTATAATGAGGTCTGTTTTTTTCTTTGGGAGAAAACATACAGCTGGATTATCTTCTCACAGTCTGTCCATATGTGTTCTGTTCCGCAATGACTTTTGATACAATACATTTTGTCAGTATCAGTACCATGGATAGTAACAAGCCTGCCTTTATCCATGGTGCTGATATGAAGAAATAGATCGATAATATGTGTTTCACCATCGGCGACTGTCCATGGTTCTGATCTGAGTCAGAACCATGGACAGTCGCCGATGGAGAAACACATATTATCGATGTATTTTTTCATATCAGCACCATGGATAAAGGCAGGCTTGTTACTTTCCATGGTACTGGTACTGACAAAATGTATTGTATCAAAAGTCATTGCTGAACAGAACACATACGGACAGACTGTGAGAAGATAATCCAGCTGCATGTGTTCAGAAAAAAACAGACCATGTTATACATTTAAAATAAGTTAGGAAGAACCCTAACTATTAACCCAAAAATTCCCGAAAAAAAAGGAAAAAATAATCCTAACAAACAAATAAATGCAGACATTTCTTGCTGTAAGTGAAAAAAAAAATTGCTTTAAGATATATTTAATAAAAATGGGAATTTTGCACTGGAACAAGTGAAAAAAGTGACCGACGATCTGATATTACGAAATCAGCAACGGAACCGAAACGGACTCGAAACGATACGAAAATACGTTGTCCGAAATTAACCGAAACGGAACCGAAATCGCAAATAGAACGAAAATGACTTGTGATTTTACAAATTTCATGTCCATATGAAATAACGATTTTTTTTCGTTTTGTATTGGGAAATATTTCGGATGGTGTGTATTTCGTTGCTGGTCCGGTCCGGAACATCGGACGAATCCGAAGCACTGAATCAGCCCGTTTCGTGAGAAAAAAGAATCGGTACAAAACGAAAAGCACATCCCTAACTAAAATACATAAGGGCTTGACAGGATGACTGTCTCCTTAGCAATTTAGAACTCTGTGTATAGGATGTTGCAATGTCTTCTCTCCCCAAATTCCTGACTCAGTTACAGTGCCTTGGGCAATGATATAAATCCACTCCTCCCTCTCTGCTTTGTAGACATCTCACATAATCCATGTTTCCCAATAAGTGCTGAGCCACACGTGACACACTGGCATGATGGCTCAATCCATTATACAGTTTCTGTTGTGTAGCAACTGGGAGAGAGTACAAAGTGTTTTGGACTGCTTTTAAGGTTTTGACGATAATCACTCTGGGTAAGGAGTACTTCAGTCCTCATAGTGTTGTATCAAGTCAGTTTTGGGTTGTTATGATGACCATAGCTTTGTACTGTGTGCTAATGAAACACTGGGTGGAAAGGGTCACTACTTGGTTATGATACAGAATGTGAATTAAAAACGAAAATACAAGATAATAGACAATATTTACAATAGTATCACCTTTACAGAGAGAAAATTTTATTTGTATGTACGGAACTTCTTGGCTGTGTACACATTTTGATACGTGAGTGAATCAGCAAAGAAACACATATTTATCAAGTTCAATCATTCAGCCTAGCATTGCAAAAAAGTAGGAACATGAAAAGACAAGGGAATAAACCTCCAAGGGTCACATACTTAAGACTTGTATATATTTGCACATGATTACAAATTGAATCACCAGATTTAGTTCTAGTACACAGGACTGGAAGGACACAGGCACCTGAGAGACCAATTATATTAGTACTAACTTTATTCTGTTTGAATAGATATTTACTTATTTTCTAGCTGCAGCCTGCTATGACAACCGCACCAAAACTAAGTTCAAAAAGTTAAGAGACTTTTTACGATTACTCCTATATCCAAATTTTTGTATGTAACTATATTCAAAATAAAACTTAAAAATATGCTTTAAACATGAAATCTAAAGAAATAGTAAACAATAGTCATATTTGTTACTTTCAAATTACTTTGAATCAGGTTGAGATACTAGGATAGTTGACTCCGTTCACAGAAGGTGAGACAATTAGGTTCATGTGGAAGATGAAAAACAGATGGCCGTATGCCATGGTTAACATCTAGCACAACGCTCGAGCCGTACAATATAACGGTTCACACAAAGGACGTTATTCTTTTCAGAATATGTCAAGTGCATTTGGAGAGCAACCTGGTTGGAATAGTTTGGTCTTCACCTGCTAGGGGCAAATAAATGTCTCCTATATAAAGCATAGGAACATCCGACATGCAAGGAGAGGTTCTCGGATGGAATAAGCCAAGAAAATATTAAGCACAGTGTGTGAACCATTATATTGTACGGCTCGAGCGCTGTGCTAGATGTTAACCATTGAATACGGCCTTCCGTTTTTCATCTTAGGCTGTTGCGAAGTGATTGTGCTTCGGCACAATCTCCTAACACATTAAGCTGACCTAAACTAAAAATCCCAAACTCACCTTAGATCCCTTGAGGCAGAGATCCACTACTTCCTTGCTCTGCAGGCAGATGAACACTGGGAACTATTTCCTCCACGTATCCTTCTGTGGTCCCGGCTGGATCTCACTCGCGCAAGCTCACATCTGTCCATGGATTCCTATGGACCCTTGGAGCTGATAACACCAGCGACGCTTAGCAACGAGGATATTATCATTTAACACCTCATCACCTCAACATGGATTTTGACTGGAGCTGCTGAAAAAGGGGCTCAGTCGCAATTCGGGTGTTAAATGTCAAACACAAATGGAAGGCGTCTAGCTCTCAGATTTCCCATTAGTGTCTGACACCCACCTTGGAACAAGGCCCTGAGTTTGATCCATAATTATGGACTTAAGATAGTTCAATTTATATAATTTGTGTTACCAAGATGAAAGTAGTGTCTGTCTCCTGATTTTGTTTTATTAGTATTATTACATAAGAATGTCTGGTTATGTAAAATAAAAACAGCTTGTGAAAAACTCAAATGGAATGAATGCTAACAGCACAAAGTACAATAAAATAATTAGATTTCAATTCAATGTACGTTGCTCCTTGTGAAAAAGCCTACAACCGTATTCTATAATTTTAGTGAAAAAATACAATGTTTAGACAAAAAGAAGCAATGAAAGACCAACTTAATGGTGCTAGCAGACTGGCTAGTGCCTAGGGATGCAGGCCATCTGTTATACATACTTCAAATGTCACACATTGGCCTGCAGACATTTAAAGTAGTATGTTATAAATACTCTTTGGATAGTGATATCGCAGAAGAACAGCTGGTGATAGGTAATGCTGTTCCATGCATCCAGCTTTAGGAGAATGAACACATGAAAACATTAATCTTTTGAACTGTGCAATACACAACTCTTAATTCTGCTGCTTGTGAACTGTGATATTTAGCAATAAAAAAAGTTTACCGTTCTTTTACATTGGACAGTGCGTATGAACCATTCAAAAGAATATTGTTTCAGTTAGAAGTTCAAAGAAAGTTCAAACCGTATTGTGTGACATCAATCAAAACTGTTTGTACTTTGTAAGTAACACAATGCAATATTATCTCATATAAATTCCTTAAAGTAATATTTATAGTTTGCTATAGCCCCATATAATGTTTTTATTGTAACACAATCCTATATTTTATAATGTTTATGCTTGTTTCCCTGACATTTTTTATTACCATATATAGATATAAGCAAATAAATGATTAATGGCAATAATAACAATTTCTAGTGAGTGAAAGAGAGAGAATTCACTTCTGAAGGAGAAGTTTGGGTGCTACAAATTAAATGATAGCAGTAATAAAAGGGGCACTGTCTCGTATAGTGCAGGTTTAATATGATACACTAAAAATAGTATCTTTCATAGCACAGTTCTTCCGTGATTCCATGCATTTCCATAGAGCAAAGATTATAAAAAAAGACAGTGCAGTTTGAAAACGATCAAAAATCCAACTTAACCCCTTCTCTTCCATGTGTTTGTTCATAAAACCACTGAGAGGAGCTGATGGATTTTTGGAAAACCACTTTACATTATTTGCACAGTTAACATTGTACACTTATCCAATGTATTTTTACTGTCAGTAAACCTATTTGTCAGCCAGACGTTGACTCAGGAGAACTCAAAAGGTAGCTGCGTGACGGAGATGATCATCATCTGGTTTTAGGGGATATTTAAGGGGTTAGTCAATGTCGGTGCTCTTTCGTTCCCCACACTCCGGGGAATCAAATTCCCAGACCCTGCAGTGAATTCAGCATTCACCACAGGTCCCCAAAGAACAGGGAAAATTCACTGAAAAAAACGCTGAATTGATCATTTTAAACCACCCGAAAAAATGCAAACAACAACTGTACAAAAATGCCAGGAATTAATATATAAAGTCTTATGAATAATAATTAATAATAAGGTCTGTTACAGAAAAAAAACGCTATTAAAAACCGGGAAAAGAAATTGCTGAAAAAATCCAGAAAAATGTCCTAAAAAAATAAAATAAAGAGACTTTTTGTTGCAAATTAAAATAATAAATGGTTTATTAGGTATTGCGTAAAAACAGAAATATTTTTTACATTGAAACCTATGGGATTCGCCTGAACCTACCGAATGGAACCACCAAAAAAAAGGGCATTTCACTGACATTTCACTGCTGTTTGGTGTTCTCTTAATAGATTAACCATTGTTTCACTATGGGGGGATTTCACTGCCACTGAACAGCTCTGTATTTAGCTGGCAATTCGCCAATATTTGGTGATATTGCCAGCTTTTGAATAGCCTAATGGCTCCGTAACATCACCGTATGGGGCAATTCACTGTTTGATGCAATTTCGGGGCCAGTACCGTATCTTGGAAATAGTGTACCTTACACGTCTTCAGAGAAAGTCATACATTCTACGGGCAGTATTACAAAGTTGGTGCTAACTGTACCAGATCTGTTGTAAACTTACCAGAGCCATTATAGCCTATGGCGCTGTTAAATTAACAGCAGCTCTGGTTAAGTTAGCACCAACTTTGTAATACTGCCCTATGTGTCTTAATCTTAAAAATCTTAGGGCTATATTACAGAATTTAACCTAAAGTTAATGCTCACATAGACTACAGGGTCACATGAGGTATCATTGGAAATGCCAGATAATGGCCTTTCCAGTGATTTTAGATATGTTCAGGTTTGATGTAAAACTAAAACAATTAGATTAAAAATAAATATTTTCTTTTTTTCTTTTTAATTAGCAAAGTAAACTTTTGAATTATAAAGTGAACAGCGATGCTGCACTAATTCAAATTTTCATTTGGCATGCTGTCAGCAAGTGTAGAGGCTATGGTGCAATGCATTTTTTAGCATTGGTTCATCACAAACTGAAAACCTAAACCGCCACACTGTGGGTGGAGCGACAAGGGTCCTTTGGCATTTCATATTTTTACACCATACAGGGTCAAGTGAGGTGTCATTGGAAAGGTGAGAGTCTTTCCTTTCCAACAATACTAAATATGACCACGTAATTTGCAAAAATGAAAAAAATCTAAAATAAAAAATTGCAAAATATGTGCTTAACTTATAAAGCAAACAATACCCCTGCAATTACTCACCTTCTCATTTTCCACATGGGGAGAAAATGTGTAGATGATGGCACAATGCGTTATTATGCATTGGCCCATTTAAAACACAAGTCGCTGCACCACTGTGAGGAGAAGGAGGGTTTTTGCACAACTGAATCGCCATTGTTTACATCCGACAAGGTCAAGTTAGGCGTCATTGGATAGGTTAGAGTCTGGCCACCTTCTCATTTCCCATGCCGGGAGCAAGTTCAGTATTTTATACATAGTCATATTATTCATAAAGTATGGAATAGTACACCAGTGCCAACCAATGGTAAAATTGTAATCGCTAGCACTCAAAACTGCACACCATCAAGCAGTAGTGTTTCTTTAAAAAAGATGATTCAGAATAAATAGGTAGAGTGCAGTGCTTACCAAAGATTGGTTACCTTGTATGAAATGTGTTCAATCACCATTGACCGTGTATTTCATTTACATCATATGTTTTCAACGTTAGTCACATATTTTCTAAAAAAACATAACAATGCAAAATCTTTTTAGTGCACCACTGTTTTACAAAGAGTATTTTCCTTTAGAAAAGAGACATAAGAAACTCACAAATGTAGAGCTGCCCTGGCTCTATACTGAAAATGCGTGGACTTTTTATCGGCCATCCTCAGCCTTCTATTGGAACCGAATCTTCGTAGTGGTTCTTAAAGAGAAGATGTGGATATA
The DNA here is from genome assembly GCA_009667805.1 of Leptobrachium leishanense. NCBI lineage: Eukaryota > Metazoa > Chordata > Amphibia > Anura > Megophryidae > Leptobrachium > Leptobrachium leishanense. The sequence continues at coordinate 107,874,893 of CM019064.1, read as the reverse complement.
GTGCAAAACCAATAGACCATGTATAATATATAGCGTGTATACGGTTCAACTCAGGTGGTTATGAGTCTAGAAGAGGCTCTCCTTTAACAGCAAGCGGTTGTTATTGGGGAACCAAACCCAAAGGATGACTGGTAGGCAGGTGTTCTTGTTGAAAGAAGATTTATTAAAAATCCGAGACGCTTTTCGGTGATGCGCAGATCACCTATTTCAATCGGCATATTATTTATAAAGCTCAATATATAAGGAATAAATTAGATTTTTTTCAGTATTGGTTAAATTTGGACATTTCCTTAGAAAAATGCAGTAACAGGTTCCTAGTTTTACTATAGTTTACAATAATAGAATATAAAATGACAAAGGTTTGGATGATAAAATGTGTAAAAATAATTTTACACACTAAGGGCTCTATTACACTCTTCGCGCAAAAATGTGCGCATGCGCAAAAATGCATTAACGCGAGGGGAAAAACCCTTCGCGCTGAACGTCAAATTACGACGTTCGCGCACAAAATGCACGTTAACGTCTAACGCGAGTTACCCTGCGCGAACCCTGCACTGGTATGTGGTTGGTATTACAATCGATGCACAAATTTTTATGACAGACGTTTGAGCGCATAATTTTAACGTCTTTTAAAAGCTGGTGGTAACTGCAAATCTGAACGTTCTGGCCGAAACCAAATACAGCAGCACGAAAAAAAAAATACAGCACAGCATAGTTACACACTCTACACATACCCAAACAATAAAATTGAGAGGTTGTGCGTGTTTTTATTATTGCTGCAGCATATATACTCAGATTGATTTTGACAGGCACAAAAACTGAACGGGAGACAATTGTGGTTCTTAATTCTGAATGGCTGAATCGCGTGAAAAAACTGTCTGCCCACCGATTTCTGTGCGCAGCTTTAATTTGCCCTCGTTTTCACACGTATTTTTTAAGCGCGATATTTTCGGACGAATGAGAAATGCGCTCAGATCATAATACCAGCGTTAATTTACGCGCGTTAACGTTTAACACTGCGCGCAAAAAAATTGCACTGCGCGAGCGTTTTTACGCAAAGAATGTAATAGAGCCCTAAGTGATTGATATTCAAATAGCAATTTAAATTTTTTGATATTTTTGCTATAGCATTCTGACTAGGTATGACACATGCACATAATAATAATGTGTTTTGAATTACTTGAGTCTACTGAACAAGGATATATCGTCTAGAGGACATAGTCTTAGATTAGAGGGGCAAAGATTTAAAAGTAACATCAGGAAGCATTATTTTACTGAGAGGGTGGTGGATACATGGAACAGTCTTCCAGTAGAAGTGGTAGAGGCCAAAACAGTAATTGAATTTAAGCAGGCATGGGATAGGCATAAGGCTATCCTAAACAAAAGATAAATCCAGGTAAAGTATCCATGTAATTGGGCAGACTAGATGGGCCGAAAGGTTCTTATCTGCCGACATTTTTCTATGTTTCTATGTTTCTATATAATTTACCTGAGTACAATATGACTTCAAAACATGTTTAAACATGATGAGCACAAACGATTAAAATGTTTTCAGCAAACGGGGTTAGAATGCCTCAGCAACAAAGTGGTTACATTGAAATAATATTTGTATATTTTAACCACTTCAATGCGGAGGACACGCTCAGCGCGTCCTCCGCATTACTGCTGGTATGCGGAGGACGCGTTGAGCGCGTCCTCCCATTGGGGTCAGCGTTCGGCCGGGTTCCGGCCGATCGCTGGCCCCGCCGGTGCGGGCTGACATCCTCAATGTCAGTTCAGCATCCGGAACCGCAGCCGCTGAAATTAGGTGTCATCGCGGGGGCGCGATGACACCTAATTCAGGCGCCCCCCCCCGCATGTGCGGAGGAGGCGCCTGAAAGGGAGGGGGGGAGTTCCTTCGGACCTCTCTCCCTCCCGATCGGCGGCGTTGCGGGGGTTAACCCAGGCACCATTTGGAAGGGCACAGCCTGCCCTTCCAAATGGTGCCTGGCATTAACCCCTGGGGAGCTGGATCGCGAATCGGCGCTGAAAAGCGCCGGTTCGCGATCCTTTCCCGGAGCTGGCCGACATCTTGGATGTCGGCCAAGCCTCCGGGAACTCCCCCTGAGGACTGGCGTCATCGTGCATAGCATGATGACGCCAGTCCTAGAGTTAACCCCTAACTGCCACCAACGGTGGAGATAGGGAATTCCAATGAACTCCCTATCTCCCGATCCGTGGCAGCTAGGGGTTAAAGTTTAGTATGGTTGGATCGGCCAGAGCAGGGCCGTTCCAACGATACCAAACTCGAATGTGAAAAAAGTTTTTTAAAAAAAATTAAAATTAAAATTAAAAATAAAAATATATTTAAAAAAAATTATAAAAAAATAAACATTTTTTTTTTCTTTTTTTTGGTTCGTTAATGCAGCAATATTGTTCCCATTTCAATTATAATGTGAACAATGATGCTGCACTAACGATTTTTGTATGCGGTGCGTTTGTTAAAAATCGCGTAATTTTCCCCAAAAAAAAATGTAACGAGACCCCATCTCTAATTTTTTTAACAAGTGCACCCCATACAAAATATAACCGCAATTGCTCGCATGTTAAAATGTGAAAAAAAACACTTTACACGTTGTAAATTATTGAAAATACATATTTTATTGCATTTTTTTGTTATAATATACAGACATGACATAACGTATACATATAATAATGACATATTATGAATCTACCGAGTCTGACGGAAAGAACGATATAAAATATGTCTGGGTAATATACTAAAATAAGCCTTCAAAACACGTTTAAACATGATGAGCAAAACCGGTAAAAATGACCTCAGCACAGAGGTGTGAAAAGTCTCAGCAGCGAAAGGGTTAATACGTTAAATATTTGAATGTGTTTTTCATACACTAAGAAAATAAATAAACATAGACTAATTTATTATTAAGTTATCACACTTAAAATTGTATATCATGCATGCTGTGATTTAATATATCAAACTTATGTTTAATAGTCCCAGGAATAATTTTCTTAAAATAACTAATTGTATACATTAAATATGTCAAAATTGGTAAGTATTATATTCCCCTGATTATAACTGAAAATAAATAAATATGGCAATGTTTTCCTAGCTGAACTAAAACACTGTTATATAAGAATTTAATACCAATGCATTTTGAGAAGGTAATTTAAGTATGATATCACTTACACTGTGCAGTGTTATTATTTGAAATATCTCATTAGAGTTTAAAAGCCAGGATCATTTTAAGTGTTTTTAATTTATTTTAATGTGGCATACAATTACGATAAGCATGTAAGACTATTTACAATTTTAGAAACTCATTATGTAAATATATTCAGTTTAACATGATTCATTTATTAAAATAGATAAGGGTTAATTGAATTAAAATGCATATTTATCCAACAAGTTTATAATTTACAAATGTAGAGATAGTTGTAGACTCACAACAATGCACATACAAATATGACATGTCTGATGTTCTGAAAACGTCATACTGGTCCCGATATTGCACCAAACAGTGAAATTCCCTGTATGGAGCAATTTCGGAGACATTCAGCTTTTCAAAACATGGCAATTCACCAATTATTGGCGAATTGCCAGCGAAATACGGTGCCTCTTTGATGGCACCTGTTAGACGATGCCTGTTCGACCTCTAGAGCACCGCAGGGCTGCTGTTCTTGGTACTGAAAAGCTTTCAGCACCATGGATAGCAGTTCCGTGGGGGTCTGGAGCCCCAAGGGGCTGCTGTTCTTAGTGCTGAATAGGTTTCAACACCATAGACAGCCTCCACTGTAATACAAATCTGGAAAATGTCGTCCGAATTTTGATTCAAAATGAAATGCAGATATCTAGAATAGATTCTAAAAGTCTTTTGTACTATGTCAGGCAAGAGAATCCTATGTTCTTCATGCTTGATCATCCACCACGATTTTGTTAAATGTCTAGAATTTGTAATTATTTGCTCTGATATTTTTAAGTGCCCTCACTTAAGTGCCCTTAAATTATGATTTTATTTTCATAATATCAAAAATGGGATACAAAACAGAAAAGGGAAGACATAACATGACACATATAGGGAAACAGTCCTCACAGTAGTCACCTCTCATAAGTACATGAACAACAACAAATGTAGCAAGAGTACTAGATTGCGACCTCAGCAGGGTTATGCTTAAAACTCTCGGCAGGACTGTAGCGGGTTTATATTTTTTTTATTTTGCCTATTTTTCTGTTTTGGGTTGTATTTATACATATGTCTATAATATTATAGATGTTTATACGGATGTATATATATTATATATTTAGATGTGGGCTATTTTTGTTATCTGGCTTGGGCTGAGCCTCTTTCTTTTTTTTTTCTTTCTCTCTCTTTTTTTACGCTATTTCTTAAGTGATGTTAAAAAAGAAAAAATGGATGCTTATGATGTGCCTTTTGTAAGATAGTATGAATTATTATACTAAGGCATGTGATGTTTGTATACAAGTGATGTACTGTACTTTGATATGATGTGCATTCAATAAATTATGTTGAAAAAAAACTCTCGGCAGTGCCATTCGTAGTAATTCGTAGAAGCTAACTGATATTCCCACACTCCCAAGGCATAATGGGACAAAAGAAGGTCTGCCCCATTAACCCCACCGAACCACTGTAATACCTGCACGGCTAATAAAGCCAAGATGAAAGTATAACAATGTCCTCATATAAGGGGGGAAGGTCCCTTGTGAGAATGTATGTGGAAGGAGGTGGAGCAAACGAACAATAAGGATGGCAAACAGATCAGACAACTAAAAAATCCCGAAAAACGATAAACAAGGGATTAACCACAGAAAACATATGACACAGAAAAGACATAGTGGAGCTGAAAAAAGAAGCAAAGATTTATAAGAAGTAAAAGAAAGGTGAAGGCACAGAAGGAGAAAAAAAACAGATAAGAGAAAGAAAGGAGAAGAGGAAAAAAAAAAGGGAGAAAAACACAGCAAGGCGCCCACAGGGACCCTAACAGCCGTCGTGGACTAGCCGGCACATGCTCCATATTCTGGGAATAAGTCGAGAGCGCCCAGCAGAGGGTAACATCTAGTCACATCCAGAGGCGGACTACTCAGGGATGTGAACCTCTCGGAGTCACTCCGTGCATGCCGAAGAGGACTGAAACTCTGACCAGTAATACCATGTACGGTGTAAAATCTCATCCCACCCGTCTCCGGAGAACAGAAGCTGTTCAGCTGACCTGATGGTCTCCATTATTTTGTAGAACTTCACGTAAAGGTGGTGTTGAGTCAGATTTCCAGAACAGAGGAGGTACAGAACGTGACGCCAGCAACAGATGCGGTAGAATGGACCGCTTCAGGGACTTATACGACAGAACTGTCTGGCCAAGCAAAAACAGTTTAGGATCCAAAATCAAATCTTGGCCAGTTAGGCGACTTGCCAGCTTCCGGATAGCCTCCCAAAAAGAGCGAATTCGGGAACATGACCACCACACATGGAGATATGTGCCTCTCACTGAATTACACCTCCAGAAAATATCAGTGGCAGAGATACAAAAGCGTGCGATCTGCACTGAGGAAGTATACCATAGCGAAATCAATTTATAAGAGGACTCATGAAACCTTGAAACCGGTGAGCCGGACGCAACAAAACAAAATGTCTTTGCCCAGTGTTTCTCACACAAATGAAGGCAGATCAGCTGAGAATGCCTGTAGCATGGAGTAGAGGGTAGAAAAGCTGCAGGTTAAAGAAATTCCCAGTGCACAATATTTTTCAAACTAAGTGAGCGGTCGCAATAGGGCCGATTTATCAGGTAGGGAACACAAGAAAGGGCGTAATTGTGCATAGTTAAAAGACTCTGCGAATGTTGGCGTAGGGGCCTCCGGTCCCTCCACCAATGGGACCCAATGCCCATCTGTGAAAAGATGATGTGCTCTGAGACAAGAGGAAGTAGTGAAGTGTAAGTGCACCAAGGCAATGACCCCTCCCGGGAGTGCCGGGTTGTGCGACAAGGGCAGAAGAGGTGAGGGGGAAGGTGAGAGAGTAAAGAGGGGGCGGGCTCAAAGCCAATAGCGGAGCGTACATCCCACCGCATGAGCCCGTTGTAAAGAAAGAGGAACATGTCGCTGGAGAAGCCATGGCAACGCCCAAAAAGGACATTCAGCGAGCACCCATTCTATATCCAGCCATCTACGGGTGAAACCCAGTTCCATTCAGTCCAGAAGTCTAGTGAGGTGGCTGGCTTACAAATAGGATCCAAGATCAGGCAGAGCCAGGCCTCCAGAAGTGATGGGCTTACACATGGTAGTAAATTTAAGGCGAGGCCGCTTTCCGGCCCACACAAAGTTCAGGAACAATTTCCGCACCTCTGTCAGCCAACCCCTAGGAACTTGTAGCCTGAATGGTCTGAATGAGGTAGAGAAGACGGGGCAAGATGTTCATTTTTAGGACCCCAACCCTACCCAACCATGAGATACATTTAGATGACCAATCCTTGGTATCCTGGCGTATAACGGACAATATAGGCAGGAAATTAAGGGAAGGGATCCTACTGACATCTGCATGAAGCCAAATGCCTAAGTAGCGCAACTTCTCCGAACACCAACGGAAGGAAACCGACTCCTGAGAACCGCCCTATCACTGCCCCGAAGGGAAATATTCAAGATCTCCGACTTAGCCATGTTGATTTTAAAGCCTGACAATGCTCCATACGTCTCAAGCTCTGTCACCACCTCTGGGAGCGAAATCACAGGATCTGTGAGCATAAAGGAGGTCGTCTGCATACGCAGAAACCTTATGATGGAGGGAGTGGCCACAGATACCCGTGATCAGTGGGTTAAGGCGAATGGAAGATAACAAGGGCTCCAACGTTAGCGCGAAGCGCAGTGGCGAGAGCGAGCAGCCCTGTCGTGCTCCATTCCGTACCTGAAAGCTATCTGTAAGTGCACCATTTACTCGAACCCTCGCCGTTGGGTTGTAAATAGTGTCAATCCAGGAGAGAAAGGCAGCATCTAGTCCAAACTTAACCAATGTCAACCTCATGGCCACAGTACTCTATCAAAATCCTTTTCGGCATCGGTTGACAACAGGAGAACCAGGCTTGACCCTCGACAAGCCAGGCTAACAGCATCAATCACCTGAGTGGTAGCATCTCTGGCCTCTCTTCCTGATATAAATCCCACCTTGTCCGGATCTACTAGATGGAGTAAACAAGTGTGTAACCGGGTAGCCAAGATACGTGTCAAAAGCTTCAGGTCACAATTGAGGAGAGAGATCGGGCGATAACTGGCACAAAATAGGGGGTCTTTCTCTGGCTTCGGCAATAGTGATATAGAGGCTGCCAAAGTAGCCTGATGAAGGCGAGCTCCGTCAGTCAGGGCGTTAAAAGTGGAGAGCCAGTGTGGGGCCAAGATATCACGAAAGCTTTTGTAATATTCCGAGGGAAGTCCATCTGGTCCAGGGCTTTTATTATTCTTAGCAACCTTAAGAGCCTCCTGAAGCTTGTCCATCATGATAGGAAGGCCCATGATTTCCGATTCCTCCCTGGACAGAGCACGGAAATGAGTGTGATCTAAGTATCGACGAATCAATGACTTCTCCTGAGCTGGTGCTTCATCTGACCGAATGGAATACAAGGTCTGAAAAAACTTGCGAAATTTCGTCACAATATGAGCTGGGTGCGAAGTGATCTCCGAAGCTGAGACACGTATATGAGGGATGTACGCCCTCTGACGACGAGCCCGAAGTTGTTGCGCCAAAAGGCGGCAGGGTTTGTTTTCATGGAGAGCAAAGAAGGCCCTAGATTTAATGGCCTGTAACTTAAGATCAGCGTTTAGGTAGTCCGCCAGAAATTGGCGTGCCTGTAAAAGGCATTGAAACACCTCATCCACCCCTGAGGTGATATGTTCGTCTTGAAGCTGCTGAACATCAGCAAGTAAATTTTGAAGATGCTCTTTATTCTGCTTCTTAAGTGCCGAACCTTGACTAATAAAGAACCCACGAATACATGCCTTGTGCACCTCCCAGATTGTGGTAACATCATCTGTGATATTGTCTTGAAAGAAATTAGACAGAAGCTTTTGTGCGTAAGAGACAACCTGTGGGTCAGAAAGAATGGAGACGTTTAATGCCAATTACGTTCCTTGGGCACGCATAATGAGGAGAACACCGAGACAGAGACCGCAGCATGATCTGACCAGCTGCGAACCTCAGTCCCCGAATATCGAACCAAAGAGAGTGTATGTTGAAACATGAAGGTATAGTCCAATCTGGAGTAAGAAGAGTGGACTGCTGAATAGAACGAGAAGTCTCATTCCCAGCCATGGAACACCCTCCAAACATCCACCAACTGATAGGAATCCAATAGGCGGCGAATCTGGTGAAGCTTGATATCCGGAATGGAGGAAACCCCACTTAATGTATCAAGGTGCGGATCAAGCAGTACATTAAAGTCTCCTGCCAATACCAGAAGATATTCCTGAAAGGTTGCAAGCTTGCAGAGAATGTCCGAAAGGCAGCGACACTGAGATTTATTGGGTAAGTATACAGAAGCAAATGTGTAGGGTTCTCCCGCAATCGTACCTTTAGTAAAAAGGAACCGTCCTGCCTCATCCCTGCACGTTGCAGTCTCCACAAAGGGGACATCTGCAGAAAAGATTATAGCAGAGTCTCTAGACTTACCACCACCAGTATAGTTATTGTAAAATCCCAAAGGAAAATTAAGATCAGCAAGAGAGAGGGCAGAATCCCCTCGAAAATTAGTTTCCTGGAGGAAGACCACCGAGGCCAGAAGGGCTCTAAGTTCTCGCAAAATCTGCCGTTGTTTCTCAGGGGTATTCAAACCCCGAACATTGTAAGAAAGCAATCGAAGCGGCTTGTCCCTGTAGGCAGCCATGTTGAAAGGAAGTCAGAAACAGAGAAAGAACGATAAAGAAGAAAAGGAGAAAAAAAAAAGAAATAAGAGAAGGAAAAAAAAAAGCTGTGTGTGTGGACAGAACCGAACACACGTTACTGAACAAACGGAAGGACAAAGACAAACACCAACAACACAATACAGGGGAAAGGAAAACAAGGAAATGAGGAAAGTGGTGAACCTAAAGAATAGAGGTCAGGGAGGGGAAGGACACCACCCCAAATGGTCCTCTAGGAAGTAATACACCGGTCCACGTGGGGGGGATTTACAGTGATAGATTAATCAACCAGACTATCAATGCACACCAATCATAGAACAATCCCACAATCCCAACCCAAAATCTGCAAACAGTAACAACATATCAAGGTAGCGAGGTAAACCCAACAAAATTAATGCGAACCACAGATCAAAGAGCATGAGGAGATAATAAATAATAAAAAAAATAAAAAAAAATAATAAAGTAATGAAAACAAAATACACAAACCCTACCACCCCCTCACCTAGGAACCGCATAACAGAGCATATAGTATCCAGCATATACTTCCGATGGGTGGGCTCATTACTCATCAACTCCCTGCGGAGCTCTTAAGTGAAAACCTCCTGTAACCACTTAACACCCCACCCGGTTCCTACAGACCCTCCCACCCCGCGGATATAAGGTATTAACAGTAGACATGTGCATTCGTTTTAGTACTAAAGCGATTTAGTCCGAATTTTGGGATAATTTAGTTTTAGTATGACTCAAGAGAAACGAAACTGCTCAGTACAAAAAACGAAAGAAACTAAAATAAAATGCACTACATTTTAGTTTCAGTCCTCTTTGTGATATTACAGTGATGAGTGAAGGAGACCAGCAATGAAGAGCGCAACATCGCAACATCCGAAGTTCTGCACCCTCCACATGCCAATGCAGGAAGATGTTCTATACAGAGAGTAACATTAATTCAGGAGGATGTTCTATATATTATACAGAGAGGGGTATTAATTAATGCAGGTGGATGTTGTATACATTATACAGAGAGGGGTATTAATTAATGCAGGAGGATGTTCTAAACATTATACAGAGAGGAGCCTTTTTTTTTTTTAGCCCTTTAATTCCAGTGGCTGTGAGCGCGGAGATCGGTTGCTTGTTACATTATCTCTCAGTACAATGTATCAGGCTCAGCTGTTACAGTAACTGACTGCTGCTCATCACAGCGCTCAGAGTTTCAGTAAAACAAGAAAATAATATTGTTCTAACGTCTTATATATAAAAATATTATTTACTAGTTTTACTGAAACTCTGAGCGCTGTGATGAGCAGCAGTCAGTTACTGTAACAGCTTTGCCTGACACGGGGCAGTATTGCAATGTTGGTGCTAACTTAACCAGAGCTGTTGTAACTGAAAACCTCCATAGGCTATAATAGCTCTGGGAAGTTTACAACAGCTCTGGTTATGTTAGCACCAGCTATATAATATGGCCCACATTGTGCTGAGAGTGAGAGATACTGTAACAAGCAGCGATCTCAGCCCTCTGAGGAGCCACTACAATAGTAATTGTATCCACTGGTTTTCGGATGAATGAAATTAGTTTTCATACTAAAGAACTGAAAACGAATTTCTTTAACAACTAAATAAATTGCATTTTAGTACTAATGCATTAGTTCAAAACGAAATTTTGTGCTGTGCACATGTCTAATTAACAGTACTATCATGCGTTCTCCCCCTCCTTTATTGCCCGATATACAGGCCGCAGCAATAAATCCTCTTACTATACCACTTAACCAAACCTGAGGCAGACATATAACTCACCAATGATGTACTGGACAGACCCTCTAATATAATTTTAAATAGAGACCTTTGTAAGCTGTATAAGAGAGAGTCAAGAGTATATATATCCTCCATCTGTTGCCTATCGCTTTTTTTGACGGAGATATTGCCATTTTGCGTTCATAATTCTTTTTTTTTTACTTATTTCCCCCTTATTCCACCCCACCTTTTTTTTTCTTTTTTGTATTATTTTTAGTTTATCTTTTTAGTCTATAATGTATATATATTGTTTTTTTTGTTTTTGTTTTTGTTTTTTTTCTTCCTGTTTTTGTTCTTTTTGTTTTGCTCTGTTTTTCTCCCATCAACTCCCACCTCCCCCCCCTTTCTATGCATATATACCTTCCCTTATATATAGTTGTTCAGTGCAATTCTAAAAACAGTCAGCTCCCGTCCCTGAATATTTCCCCCCCACTCAAAAAACCAGTTCACCTAAAACAACTACCCCAAACCAGCCAATGTAAATCCAATACTCAATACATAGCTAAAAATGTTCAGCGCAATTTCGCCAAAGCGTGTGCGTGAGTTATAAGCGATTGGGGAAAGAGTCAGTTTCCTGAAGCAAAGAGCACAAAAATCAGCTCCACATGGTGGATCATATGCTCGAACGGCTATACCTGTATGCTGCCCCAGATGTAGACCAAGTAGTGCAAATCCTACACAGGAGGCTGCAGTCAGAGAGCGAGGAAAAGCGGGTGAAAACAAAACAGAACACAAAATAAAAAATTAAATAAATAATAATAAAAAAAAATATTCTCCATACCCAGAGTGTTACGATCTGGTCTGATTCTGTACCTCTGGCGCCCCTCTGGTATATGAACTTTGTACGTTTTGTATTGGGGATGCAGGTTTCAGGACGATACTCTCCTCTCAGGTTCAAGTCCTGGTCTTCCCCTGAAGACACCTTGTGTTTAATTGAAATGGGTATATAAAGAGACTACACCCTTAGAAGGGTACGGTTTCATTCCCTCCTACTCATCCCACCATTTCATGTTTTGCCCTGGTAGGTTGCGGTTATGCTCCTAGGATCTCCTGAGTGTCTAGGACTTCTAGTGTCAGGTTTATTTGGTTAGTTCCTTCTTGTTACTCTCATGTTCTGTTTCTTAGATCTTCTTGTGTATGTACCTCCTGCTTAGTTTTGATTATTTTCTGCCTGTTCATTCTGATATTGTTTCGTGGATTTATTTATATTGCGATCTGGTCATTGCATATTTTGTTTTCAGCGTTTGTCATTCTTGTTTTCTTGTGTCCCTCCTTAAGGCTCCCCTCTGTACCAATTGCCTGATTCATATCTGTCTAGAATTTGATTTCATTTATGTTTTGCCTTTCAAGTAGGTTCCCTTCCCTTTAGGTTCAGTCCCTCATCTCGCATCTTGTTTTATCTTGTTTCTCATGCCTCCCTGCTGCTGCTATAGTTAGGTTCTCCTTCCTGCCCATCACTCTCAGCCATTCCTCTCTTTCGTAGCCCCTCTCTGCTTCTCCACTCTGTTCTCGTTCATTCCTTCTAGTGTCCAGCCCCCTCCTGTTTTGGTTTTGGTTTAGCTTATTGTAGCCCTGTACTCTGTATTAGTATCTTTTGTATTTGGTTTATTATTGTATTTGGTTTCATGGTTCTTAGCTTTAATTTCCTATGTCTGTCTATTGTGCTTTTGTGCTGGATCCCTGTTAGAGACAGTCTTGTTTATGTCAAGGGAGACTTATAATAAATATCTTTAACATATTCTGGATTATGTATCACTGCGCCTTAGGCTCACACCCTTCTACGTTCATGCCAAAAGTAGCCCACCGTAACACAGAGTCCATGTCTGGTAATACAAGTGTCCGTTGGGCCAGCTGCCAAAATCCAGTGTCAGCCTTCATTTCAGGCCTTCCACCGCTCACCATTGGAGTGACAAGAAAAGATAATGGCCTGGAAGGCCCTCCATCCAGGTAGTTCATTGGACCCCCTCTTCAAGCGGGATAGGGGCCTCCACGTAGCGACGACGGCTTTGAGATCTTTGCGGCCTAGGGGCAACGGATCTACCCTGGCCAGGGAGGGAGAACGCTTCCCAATAACAACATCCCGGAGGCCCAGTGCAGTGATAAAAGGTGGGACATCAGAGGGAGTACGTATTTGGTGGGTAACATTCGAAAAGTGGGCTGAGAACGAGAATGGGTAGCCCTATCTGTACTGGACCTGAGCGTCCGATAAGGCCTGGGTCACTGGCCGCAACAGATGCCTTGCTTGCAGCGTTGTGTGGGAAAGATCATTGAAGATTTCAATAGTACCTCCGTCATAAGACCACGTGCGGCGGGTGCGGGCTTTCTGGTAGATCTCTTCCTTCAAGGAGAAATCTGTGAAAAAGCAAATCAAATCCTCCGGTGGCATCATGGGAGATGTAGCCTCAGTGCACGATGTGCGCAAGGGATATCCGTGGCGGGTACTCGGTCAGATCCCAGCAAATGATTAAAGAGGCCCAGTAAATAAGCATGCGCATCGGTCACCTCTTCATGTACTCCTCGGATACGGAGGTTTTGCCACCTGGACCAGTTATCCAGGTCATCAATGCGGCGCCATACCTCTGAATGGTGTAAAGTTTAATTCGCTGCCACCTCCGGGGGTGCGTTCGCAGCCTGTTCTAAACTGGTCAGCCGCGTGTCCAAGGCCGACCCTTCCACCCTCACCTCGGCGATATCTTGTTGCAGTGACTCCCTCACTTCTGCTACCAGCGACTGAATGTCGGCCTGCGTAGGCATATCGGCGAGTAGACGCTCAATTCTTTGAGAGGCTGCACCGAGAGCTGGGAGGGTATATTCCGGCGAGGAAGCCATACCAAGGGACTTGTCCTCACCCCGCGCAGAAGGCGGCTGGGGGTCAAAATAAGATTCCAGGCGTCTTGTATTTGGTCTATGTGGAGTCCTGAGGCGAGGCTCAGTAGGTTTTAGCAGTTTGCTGCGGCCCATACCGGGATTACCTTGCTAAAAGTGCGAATTAGGAGTGGGATTGTGAGGAGCTCAGAGACTACGCAGCCATCTTGGTTGAGCTGCAGACCACGCCCGCCTCACTTAAATATTAACCCCATTGTATGTATATCTGTGTGGTTTTTCTATGCATGCATATGTGAATGTATTGGTATGTGTTTTGGTGTATAGTTTAATTTTGACTCCACACATGACTCCGCAGTGACCCCAACTATAAAGTATACAAAACAGAAATGCTATAACATTAGTTTTCAATGCTGACATAGTCGGTAACAGGGAGCTGATAACCCATAGTGACTCCATTACAGGCTCTGTTCAAACTTAGTCGCTGTGTAAGGGGATTGAATCATCATAGTATAGGAGCATTAATGTACACAACAAGCTGCTAATTCCAAACCACAAGTAAAGCTTTCCACAAGGTCTGAATAGCAGATCAAGCCATTACTGTAATGGCTGGAGTCATTATGCACACCGACTCCAACCATAATTGAAAATTCGGAATAGGGCCCTAGGCTTCCAAGGTGGACAAGCACACCCCCTGTACACTACTGGGATAGGTTTCTGCAAATGTTTTCAGTGTTTTAGGGTATTACTATTTGTAGGTGTTACATCTTTTGCTAAAGAGGTAGTTTTAAACAATATTTGCATGCATCACACAAGCTACATTATGCTAATTCTAAATTATGTTACTATATCTATTTGTCAAACTAAGTGTTAAGAAAATATGCTGTTGATTAAACATTTACATATTGATGTAGTGATGTGTACTCATTAGTACTGGGTTATCCTAACAACATTATTTTCTATTCTTTGGAAACACATATTAAATTACCAAAATTAAATTATTCTAAGGTTGATTGATGCATATACATGCTATTTTAATCATATTACATAACTACTGTTTTTATTAGCATGATGTACATAAACAAGTTCAGCATTTGATACAGACATATAATATTCAATACGCAATTGCTCTCACGTATTTCTATCAATTAACTTATTGATTTTAATTTTGAACTGCAGACTATGTTGCCTCCAAATATTAATTAATTTCTATATGTGAAATAGCTGAATGAGAAAATTGAGGGACTTTTGTTTTCAAAATCAAAGCTTAGAAGTTGTATTTTGACTGAAATTGTAAAATTGTATGAAACATTGATAATAAGAATTAAACATTGAGTTGTCAAGTTTATGTCTTCTGAATGGTCCCATTCATCAGATATATACAGACATTTCTGAGCGTTCTGCAGACAGGTGGATGTTTGTTATGATGCTTATATAGACAACATGTTCATATATGATATGAAGATTTGCTCAAAGAATTCTTTAAGAGTTTTAATTGAACTGATTGTAATATTACATTAGAAACCGTTTGGAGTTAGGAAGATGTAATTTTTTGGATTTAACTATTTATATAGAAAATAACCAGCTAAAAACTAAAATCTACTTTAAAAAAGGACAGTAATAATTGTATTGACAGAACTAGTTGCCAATTACACCACTGGCTATAGAATGCACCTAGAGGACAATTCCTTAGAGGGAAAAGAAATTGTACACAGCAATACAAATATATACAGCAATAAACCCATCTTAGACAAGTATTTGAAGAAAAAGGATATAAAAAAGAAGAATTAATTAAAACTCAGGAAGAAATAGCAAAATGAAAGGAAGTCCCTTTTTAAACTATAAAGAAATGAATGGTAATAATGCAACAAACTGCCCAGATTTTCTTTTTACTCTTTTAGTGAACAAAATAGCAAAATTAGAAAAATAATATGATGGCATGCTTTTCTAAGTTCGTTATATACACCTACTTCACTTTTCTTGTAGACTTCAATATATTGGTCGCACCTGCAGACCTTTAAATGTTAGGAACCAAGAACACATTAGAAATATAAAAAAGGTTATGAATTACATAGTGTATCACAACATTTCAAAATCAAGCATAACTGTGACCTGGGTCATTTGTCCTTTATGGGGATCAAAAATATCCAGATTCCAAGAAGAGGAGGGGACCCAGAAAAAATATAGGGAAAAGAAGAAATTAGGTTTGTAACAGATCTCTGTACTTCGACTGGGTCACATTTGTTAATGCCACTCCCTCCCGGAGCCCTCTTCTCCTACCAGCAGTCTTTCGTTCCTTTCTCCAGCCCTTAGCTGAAGCTTAAGGATGGGTACACTGAAGCCTAAACCTAGATAAATTCTCAAATATGATTGACCATGTGGGCTGCTAAATGGACAAGGAGCTTTCGACAAAGGGATGAAATATGTGGCTCATGGTTGGAATATATGAAATTAGCAACAATATCTAAGAATGATTAGTAGATACGAATGGGGGATGATAGTGTCCCAGAGGCTGGCCTTGTGCACTCATTTGCTCCCTGTGCAAGAATAAGGAATATTGCTGTCTTCAAATGCCTAACTGTTACTATTAACATCATTTACTTATAGCTACCTTATTGACTTAAATTGTGGTTAAGAGACGACAGTTGTAGAGATTTGTAAAAGAGAATTGCGGTTTATCTGAATTTAAACATATTCATATTGGTAATTCTCAGTTTTGACAAAAATCTCCTAAGGAAGGGGTCAGCAACCTTGGTTCCCCCAGATGTTTTAGCACTACATTTCCAATGGAGCTCAGGCAATATAGCGAATAGCTGAGCATCATGGGAAAAGTAGGTTCAACTTCATCTCTCATGATGTTCAGTAATTAATCTGTCGGGCCAAGGTTGCTAAACCTTTTTTAAGGACTCTATTTTATACGCAACCATTGTATTTTTCTTAAAAGAATATTATGTATTTGCGATAGGAAGGGCCCTACTCCAACTCAGCAATTAAGTTAACAACAGAAGCCATTATACATAAAGCCTCAAGCTATTAATTCAATGACTTGAGCTGTTATTACAACAAAGCTCCAATCTTCCCTTGTAGCACAGTATTAGCTCCTTAGTGTACATTAACATCTCTTATACTTTATAACTGTCATTAATAATGCATTGCCATGAAAACAGTGAGCCATTCCATTGTAGCTCATTGTTCTCAGTTCTGCAAAGAATAGCAGCTCAGATAGTCTGATGTTAAGTGATGTTGCACATTTAACGGCATTTTGCACCCCACCCCTCTACTTTCATGCCTTCTATGCCTTCTTTGTATCTTTCCTGTCATCCACTAAATTGTTTTCTTGTTCTCCTCAGCTCCCTTTGCTTGTGTCTACTTTCCCTCTGTATTCATTCTCCTTGTTTCCATCTCCTTTCTAGCTTGTCTCAACCTTTAGCCAAGCCCCTCTGTGTATTTTATTCTTAACCTCTGCTACAAAGTCTGTTTCTCACCATTTCCATCCTTTCCCTGTCTCTTTTCTCCCCACATCTCTAATCACCTCTTTGTATTTCTCTTGCTTCCCATATGTCACTCAACAACTTCTTGTGTCTCTCGCTCCATCCTCTGTGTACTCTCCCCATCCTTTCTATGGTCTCCTTCCTCAAAAGTCCCTCATTTCCCATCTCTCTTTTGTCTCCTTCCATGTTTTCATTATCAAACTTCTTCCAGACATTCCAAGGTGCTTCACTCTCCATCTCCAGATTAGGGATGTGCGTTTCTGGTTTCGGAATTTCGGAATGTTCACGAAATTTCCCGATTCGTGCATTCGGTTTCGGCCGATTTTCCGAAAATTTTCAGATCCGAAAACGGCAGATCCGAAACAATTTCCGAAACGAAAATTTGTTCGGAATTTTCAAATGGACTAGAAATTTGTAAAATCTAAAATCTTTTTCGTTCCATTCGTAATTTCGGCTCCATTCCTGATTTCGGTTCCATTTCAGTAATTTCAGACAACGTATTTTTTGGTTATATCGCTGATTCTGTAATTTTGTATCATTCCCATCTCAATGTATCCTTCTTGTAAAACATGAGAAATCTCAATGTATCCTTCCTGGAAAACCAGAGAAATCTCAATGTATCCTTCCCGGGAAACCAGAGAAATCTCAATGTATCCTTCTTGTAAAACATGAGAAATCTCAATGGCAGAATTATCGTATCGACAAAATTATCGTATCGACAGAAATATCGGATCCAAAAAACCATTAGTTTACGTCAAAACGAATAGACACTTTGAAACGAGGAGAACAGACGTTCCGAAAAACACAAAAATTTCTGAAATTACGAAAAACGAAACGAAAACGAAACGAACCGAAACGGAAATCGGCCGAAACGAGCCAAAACGAAAATTTACAAAATCCGAACAAACCGAACTGAATCGAACCAAAAAAAAATCGGTGCACAAGTCTACTCCAGATCCTTTGTTTTTATTGTCTCTAGCCCATCTTTGATAGTGTCTCTTCTTTTATTTATTCTACTTTTGTCATCCACTTCTTCTTCTTCTTCTTCTTAATTTATACTTGAAAGTACCTCCGGACCATCATATCAAATACTATTCATATCAGGATCCTGACCTGGAGCTCAAACAGCCAATGGTGGACCTGCAGAATGGAATGAGTGTGTAAATTAAGTAATATCCCGTCCTTTATGCCTCACTCTCTTTCTCTGTGATTGGCAGATTACCCTACGGTGAATGAGGCTGTGTAAATAATATTTAACACATGGCTTTCCTGTTCAAGCACTGGTTAAAGCGTACAAAAGAGATATTGAATATATGACAGCACACAATGCAATCTTGCAATGGAGCCTTGGACCCTTGCTTCATGACTAATCTGTTCAAATCGGTTCTGTCCCTGCATACTTATAAATGAATAGAAATGCAGTTATATAGGTGTGTGTGTGTGTAAAAATAAATTCAGTTATGTAATATGAATTCAATAATTTATTATGAAGGTATCTATGATATATTTTTATTACAAACAATTTCTGTACAATGGTACATTTTCCAGCAGTTTTATACCACAGAAACTAATGAAAATGCAAATTCCAAACAAGCTAGTTAAAGTGGTTCAAACAATCTTGAAAAATGCGATCTCTGAAACAGAGGCTCGGGGATTTTTTTTTGATTGACAAAGCTGTCAGAGAGGAAGACCCTAGAGAAAGAAAAGATTGTCTCTGGCACTTCAGCGATGCAACACACACAACATACTAATCAAGCCCTCGAAGCAAATACAAACCTCCTTGTTACTTAATTCAATTCCATTGCATGGAGTTTCATATTAATATATTTGAAATATATGGAATATACATGTACTTTTAATCAATGTGTTCATAAACTCAAGTCATTCTGAACTTGCTTGTGCTAGAACAGAAACATTTTGTATTTCACATAGTGCATTGAACTATTACTTATTATTAATGCAACACAATCTCTATGGCAATTTTAAGGATGAAAAAAATAACAATGCAAATATCATGCCTGTAAACAAAGATGGCATCATGAGCAGAACCAGCAATTGCTCTTTCAGCTGATTTTAATGAGGCATCTGTGACAGATGTTTTAAAAAATATGTAACGTCTCCCTGATGTAAAGGAAAATGTTATTATTTACAGGTTTTTCTAGACGTACCAGTAGATATTCTATGGTACAATTTCATTTAATTGTCTGTTAGCAATTTAATGTTAATGGAGTAAAAAAATGGAATTCCAAGCGTGTAGACCTGCTTCCGATTGGGTAAAGTCTAACTGAAAAGAGAGATACATTATAAAAATTCCTGAGATTTGGTACCTCTAGCCTAATACTAACCCTAATTCTTTATTACCCTATTCGAGTCCCCATACATATCCTCAGCCATAACCATAATCCTTCTAAATTGCAGCTCAAGGGCACCTTAACCTTTACAGTTTCATTCAGGTTGTGCCTCACTCTGTTATCACTTGACATTGTCATCAGTGATGTGATAACCTGTTTTTTGATTATTTTTCTGCTTTAGTAGCAGATATTATTATTACCATTTCGCTTTGGATTACTTTTGTACAAGTGTCAAATCCTAGTGTATACATCCTGTCCTCTGATAATAAACGCTCACATCTGCTGTTTCCAAGGTATCAGAAATGAATGAAGTCCTCAAGCATACTTGCCCGTACCTATTGTGAAAGGTCTACTAGTTTTGTGATATTTTTATTTACATAATTGTAACCAAAGGTCACATTCACAAAGAAGAATCACTTCTGACAGTATCGGGTCTTTATCAATTTGCTATTTTTTTAACCCATTCCGTACTAAAATGTGCATGCGTAAATGAGTATTGCAGAACTGTGTATGTATTCTAATCTTGAGTATTTGAAGTGGAATGGGTTTTTCATTTTACTTTGATTCACACGCTGCTTAAAGGTTACCTACAATCGTTTCATGTATTGAAATAATCATACACATGTAAATAATACTGGAAATGATCAGATATTTATTTTATTGTTACAATTATAATTATCTAGAACAAAATCCACTGTTAGGGCTTCAAGAAATCAGAATAATGGTTAGACAGGGCCAAATCAGGGCAGACAGACATGTGATGGCAAAGAATAGAGCATTCCATGTCAGAAAGCATGTCGCAATGACATTGTGTCTTCAGTGTGTGTGTGAGTTCAAGATCACAAATCCAAAATAGGTCAATCGGGTCATAAGGACAGGAGGCTGTGTCATTTCTGGTATGCCAATACAGGACAACATCAACATTTGTGGATGAAAAATGAGATATAAACCTTAAGGATATGTGTGTCATAACATTATAGGGGTTATTCAGAGAGAGCCAATCTGGCTCCGAAAATGCAACGAACAATGAATTTCCTCGCATGGTGCAATTTCTTGGCCATTCGGCTATTCACAAAGCAGGTGGTTCATCGACGGCAGTGAAATCCCCATAGAGAAGCAATAGTTAACCTATTCAGAGAACGACAAACAGCAGCGAAAAGTGAAATGCCCGCTTTTCGGTGCTTTCATTCGACAGGTTTCAATGTTAAAAATATTCCCGTTTTTATCCAATATCTATTAAACCGTTTATTCTTTTAATCTGCAGCAAAAATACTTTTTTCGGTATTTTTTGTGATTTTTTCGGCAAATTTTTTTTATCTGATTTTTTTTAAATAGCATTTTTTTTTCTTCTAACAGACCTTTTTAATATTATTCATAGGACCTTATATGTTAATTCCAGACATTTTCATCCAGAAGTTTTTTTGCAAGCAGCCTCTCAAATTTGGAAACTTTTGTTCATCCTTTTTTTTAGCCTGTTCTTCGGCTTGCCGGCTTTTTCCAGCAGCTGGTCGGCGCTGTGTTCGGTGGAAAGTCGGCCTATTTCGGACATGTTTGGCTGGTTTGCGGCAGGTTTTCTGTTGGGTTTCGAATCGATCTCAATTTTCGGAACGTATTGGAGGCTTTTCGGCGGATTTTCCGTGATTTTTCAGCAGATTTTCAGATTCGTTCCCTGCACTTCAGGGACCCTGCGGTGAATGCTGAATTCATCGCAAGGTAAGGAAATTTGATTCCCCAAAGTGCGGTGAATGAGAGAGCACCGAAATGTCAGTGACATTTCAGTGCTCTCTGAATAACCCTGTATATCTGAGTGTAACACTTAGCAATATTAAGAGAACATGAAGCTAGAATATCTGTTATGTCTGAGATTTTCTCAGTTTTTGAGTATGGCTACACGAGAGTTAGAATCTACTTATAAGAGGGGGAACCCTACTTTACAGACCAAAAGACATGGGTGCTGAGCCACCTTTATAGTTTGGAGGCTCAACTCTGTCTGAGTGATATTATTTCTATTTTCTGTCATTGGTATTTTTTACCTAGCACTACAACACTGCACTATTTTGTGTTTATTTTTTATTTATTTTTGAGGTTTGTTGAATTTATGCGCTGTTGAACATGAAGATATTTTGAAGCCAAGTGCAAAATCTAGTAAACAAACCACATATCACAAGTGAGTCTTTTAACTGAGTAAAAGGTGTTATATCACCAATACCATTTTTTTATTCACGTTTCTAAAAAAAAAAAATGGAAAACACTAAATGAATTCCATGATGGTGTTTGGTTGGGAAAAAACAATTACACAGTGTTCCTACCATAAAACCAGTTTTAGTCAGTTAATATTTTTTATACTTAATGTGTCAAGAAATTCAAAATCCAAATGAATTTATGATGACATTATGCAGTATTTTTCAAAATTGCAGTAATTTATTGTACTGGGTTGACCTTTTCAGTATTCTGTAATGCTACTGACCTTCAGTTTTTCTACTAGTTTTCTACCTTTAGTTTCATAAAGTTGTGGAGAAGAGCAGTTAAGCAATCTAACTGCAATAATAAAAGGTCAGATTTACACAACATTTTTGAAAAAAGTGAATTGGTTAATCAATCAAAATACAGAATCCATTAGCTACACAAGAAAAAAATGTCATAGAATTGTAACTCCTTACTTTATTAAACTAGAGATTTGGATAGGTACCCAGGTTCCTGCATCTGAGTTTAAGACCGTTACAGGGATCAGGAGGAAAATATGGAATAAAATACACATATACTAATATTGTATATGGGTATGTCAAAAATGGCCTGAGAAGTACCTATTAAAGAATTTGGTTGGATTCTTCTTTTCTATTCTGTCATATATGTATAAGAAATGCCTTCTTCATTTTAGAAACATATATATACAGTATGTGTCCACCTCATATACATCTTCCATTTAGGAAAACCTTTTGACACAAACATATGAACATGTTACAGAGGAATGTGTACACCAGTGGAACCTTGTAAAATAACCTGTACATATTTTTGTCTTTCTTTAGCCATGTTGATTTCTTGGAAATTCATTTTAAAACCAATAGATAATGATAGCTGTGTTATATCATTATCTTCCATAAAACATCCATCCTGTTTAGCCTTCTACACATTCCTGTAATAGCTGTTGATATAAAAGAAGACAAAGGAGAATATAAAGATTCTGGTGCATTTTCCAGTTGTGCCCAAGGGAAAAAGAATCATGCTTGGTTCATAACCGCATTCAGATTTCATATTAGATCAAGAGGCAATATCTTAAAATTGAAACTATTTTATACATACCATATTTTATCAGGAATGTATCCAAACCTTTATTGACCCCTTAGAGATCAATGACGTACAGGGTATGTCCTGCAAAAAAATCCCAAGGGCCAAGCGCGTACCCTGTACGTAATGGTCCTTTAACCCCCCCTCCCTCCATATACATACCTCTCTGGCCAGGGTCCCGCTGAAGTCGTCCTTGAAGTCAGACCTTTTTTAAAGACCCCGATCATCTCTGGGCACTGCCCAGAGAGAGGCTAAAAGGGAGTTTAAAAAAGAGGCACCACTGGAAAGGGCACAGTCTGCCCTTTCCAGTGATGCCTCTCTTTAACCCCTTAGGTGTCAGATCATGATTTGGCACTGGATCGCGGTCCTCTCCTCGAGGTGGCTGAAATCTTGGATGTCAGCCAAGCCTCTGGGCCTCCACCCACCCACTGACGTTGTTGCCATATGCAAAATGATGTCAGTTTGGCAGTTAGTCCCCTAGCTGCCAAGAGGAGATAAAGGGGTCCTTTGGACCCCATATCTCCCAATTGGTGCCAGCTAGAGAGTCATGTTTGGTATCATTGGAAAGGTCAGAACATGGTGTTAAACAAATAAATAAATAAAATAAAAATAAATAAATAAAAATGAAAACATGTTTTTTTTATATATTTTTGTCTGGGTCGTATAATAAAATAGCACTTCAAATTGCGTTTAAACATGATGAGCAGAAAACATTCGAAAAGAGCTCAGCACACAGAGGTGAAATTGCTCACCAGTGAATGGGTTAAAAAGCAAAAACAAATAAATATTGGGGGCCCTATTACATAATTATTATTATTATTATACTTTATTTATAAAGCGCCATCATATTCCGCAGTGCTGAACAATGGGTATGATACAGACAGGGTTACAATACATTGAACAACATTTGATAAACTGAAACATGAGGAAACGAGGGCCCTATTCCCGTGGAAACTCATGATCTAGAAGGGTTGGGGTGGAAACAAGAGGAGAGGACTGCAATGTGAGAGTGATGGACTGTTTGGGGCAGTGATGTGTACTAATGAGTTGGGTGGCAGTCTTCCCCGTATGGGAATGTCTTATACGAGAGGGAGAGATGAAAATAGTGGAGGGGTTGGTGGTACAGAGGCAGAAGCGTAATCCGTTAGCAAACAAGTCCTGGCTCTGGTTTACTTTTAGTTAACCGCGCTTGGACGTTAATCAGCGTTAGGACTTTGTAATCCTAACGCTGATTAACATTTTGCGCTCCCCGCGCAAGTATAGGGAACGCAAAGTACAGTAACCTCGCGCCGAAAAGCGCAAGATACCAAACGCTAACGGGTTACTTAACCCGTTAGCATTTGGATTGTAATATGTGTAAACTACTTGGGCTAACGTTAACACTCACGCAGGTGAGCGCTAACGTTAGCACCAAGTATGTTATTTGGCCCTTGATATATGCAGCTGCCCAGATAGGGATTAGTGCGCAACACCACTTTTTGTGCTAATTCATATGCTGCAGGAAGGGCATCAAGGCAGGAAACCTGAGGTTCCTTTTTGATTTCTTACCTGCAGAGTACGGATTGTAAATGCTGCGAGGTGGCATTTTTCATGCAGTGCCCATCAGCATGACCAATAAATTATAGGTGTCTCTTTGAACATGGCTGATATGGTCACCCTACTGCTGGTGAAAAAGGTACATGCCGGGCCCCTTGACAACGGAATGAAGAGAAGACCAGAGGTGCACCAAACGAGAACACTCCCACCACATGTGAAACAAGGTACCCTTGCTGCCTCAAAGCCTCCAGAAAACATCTGTGGTAGCTAGTCACTTTCTACGCCTGGACCATAACATAGATTTGCTAATATCATCTAAACACAATTGGTTCCGCAAGCGAGTTTGGAATTTATGTTTAAATTACACTTTGCGCAATTGAAATTGCAACTGAACAATCTGTTTGCTTTTACATTTCTTCCTATAGGAGGCCTGACTAATAAAAACTCCACACATCACAGTTTTATGGGTATCCCAGACCACAGCCAGTGGCAAATCATCCGTCAAATTAGCTTGAACATAATTATCCAATTCCTGCTGAACTACTTGATTAATCTTTGCTGAATGCAAAAGGGTCGGGTATAAACGGCATTGCCCGGTATTCCTACATAGGCGCTCAGTGAGATCCGTACTGACGTCAGCAACATTCAACCATGTAATTGACCCAATTTCTGATTCACCGACAATTGCTAAGGATTCAGGCATCACCAACAAATAGTCTGTATGCGAGTAAGATGTGTGAGAGTGAGAATAACAAGTGTAGTCCCTGTTTGAGAGGTGGAAGGCCCTCCAGACATCAAGCAAATCCAGAACCCGCACAAAATGCAAATTCTTTTATCTTGGGCTCATACGGCAGTAGGGACTGCAGATTGGGAGGCGTTGGATTGATCCAGGGTGGGGAAGAGAACCACATTAAAATCATCTGCAATTATTATTATTATTTTTATACTTTATTTATAAAGCGCCATCATATTCCGCAGCGCTGAACAATGGGTATGATACAGACAGGGTTACAGTACATTGAACAACATTTGATAAACTGATACATGAGGAAACAAAGGCCTTATTCCCATGGGAACTCACAATCTAGAAGGGTTGGGGTGGAAACAAGAGGAGAGGACTGTAATGTGAGAGTGATGGACTGGTTGGGGCAGTGATGTGTATTAGTGAGTTGGGTGGCAGACTTCCCCATATGGGAATGTCTTATACGAGAGGGAGAGATGAAAATAGTGGAGGGATTGGTGGTGCAGAGGCAGGAGTTCCATTTTATGATGAATGCAGAGTTAAAGAGTAGAAGAGGCAGGGAGCGCATTGTGCAGCAGTATGTGGACATTGCAGTTCCAATTCCAGCAGGGGGAGGGGGACCTTTGGCCAGAAAACCACTGCAGAGCTTGCATGGGAGAGACCAGGAGCCTGGTATTAGTAAGAGTAATTAGAGAGAAGTGGAGACAGCTGGAAAGGATGCCTGAAATTAGAGGCCAGTCCTGTGTGGGGGGGGGGGGTGGGACTGATCAGTGTTGGAATGAAACTTTTGCTGTGTGTTTCTGTGTGAAAAGGAAATTAATTCAGGTAAGTACCTAGGTGTCAGAGGCCTTTGTAATGGGGGAGGGACACTAGTGAAAGACTAGCTACATATTCTTTCTAAAAATTTGGCAATTTATAGGATAATCATCCAGAAATTAATACATGCAGACACAAAATACAATTGTGATGACAGAATATTGCAGAATGTGATGGTGGTCATTGTGTTAAGATTTGGATACCTGGCTTGTGATTGCAGAGATGTTCCTTGCAGACTGATCAGTGTTGAAATTAAACCTTTGCTGTGTGTTTCTGGCTTGTGATTGCAGAGATGTTCCTTGCAGACTCATCAGTGTTGAAATGAAACTTTTGCTGTGTGTTACATTACATTCTTAATGCTAACAGCGCTCAGCTGTGTGAGCATTAACGTTAGGTCAAGTGGCCCTAGCATGGGCCAACCATATTAGATTCCGAATGCTAATGGGTTAAAAAACCTGTTAGCGATTCAGATCTTGCGCTTTTCTGCGTGAGCTTCCTGTTCTTTGCCCTCCCTATGCTTAATATGGGGAGCACAAAGTGTTAATTAGCGTTAGGTTTACAAAGTCCTATAGATAATTACATCCCACTGCAGTTAACTGAAAAGTTAACCACACCTAGGATCTGTTGCTAGCTGATTCTGCTTCTGCGGAATCAGTCAGCACCAGCTTAAAAAGCCACCAAAAATCACATACCTCTCTTCACACAGTGAGAACGACGGCTCGATCTGATTCCTCTTGCCGCCAGGAGCAGAGGGAGACTGAGGAGAAAAAAGTCCCCCAGACTCTGTCTGCGATCACTCCGCCGACCTGCCGGATCTCACGAGAGGTAAGCTCCTGCAGGTCATGTGACCGGCAGTGGAAGCCTCAATGGACTCCTATGGACTCCATGGAGGGGATGGTCACGGTGGCACTTAGCGCTGCCTTGAGCATCCTGAGGCTTAACGCAGCATTACGGGGCAGGCTGCTGGTTTAGCACATGTCCCATAGTGTCATGCTAAAATGGGGATGCGAAGGAGAAACCTGCAGGTGCAGATTTTCCTCGTTAGTATCCCCATATGAGCGTGAAGATCGTAATATGGCCCCGGGTTTTTCAAAACTCAGGACAAAATCTAGAAACTATTTAGCCAAGGGTTAGTTTGGCGGTTGTAGATTTTGCGGGTCAAATTTCGAAAAAGTGTGGGTTTTCTATTTTTTTCATCATATTTCATACATTTTTTATGGTAAATTATTCGATATGATGAAAATAATAGTATCTTTAGAAAGTCCATTTAATAGCAAGCAGAACGGTATATAATATGTATGGGTTCCATAACCGAGTACGAGGAAAATTAGAGCTAAACACAAACAGCACAGAAATGTAAAAATAGCAGTGGGTCCTTTCGGACTGACAATGGTAAAATCGCCTGGTCACTATGGGGATAAGGGCATTAATTGAATTGGATAAAACAGCATCTATAGGAACAAAATTTATTTATATTGATTGTTTTTACTATAAAAGAGGTTTCCTTTGTAGTTAACAAAATCCTGTTTCCTCCAGTCTGAGTGGATGACCATGTGTCACTGTCTTTTGAAAAATCCTGGTAATGAACAGGTCACCAGAGAATTCTTTGTATTGTTCTTGTGTTTTTTTAAGAAAAAGGCAATCACATCTCTTTTTAGACACCTTTTTGAAAGCTGAATACGTTTAACTTTTTTATCTATCTTCATAATTAAATTCTTCTATTGTTTTCATTAGCTTTGTAGCCCTCTTCTATACTTTCACCAACTTCATGATATCTTTCTTGAACTCAATAATATCTTTCAATATGGGGTCTTGCTTTATAAATAAGTGAACTATTTTTTCATCATGTGTACCAGTTACGTATTTTCTACATGACAGGACTTGCATTTGTAGCCGCCGACTGGCACTGCATGATTTTCTAAAATGTGTTATAATTACTTTTCACAATCTTCATAGATAATGTACATGTGCCATGATCTCCCTCTTTTAACAGGCATATATATTTTTTTTAGGTTTATTTGATACCAATCTTTATGTCATTCATGAGTTGTATATGATAATTCTCGTATGCATTCTTCATTGTATTATATGTAGTTTGCTTACAAGTGGAGAAAACTGACCCTCTTTTTATATCCTTTATTTTGCACGGATTTGCTGACAGACTACCAACAGGAAAGAGCATCAAACTTAATTTACTGAAAAATTGGAAGCAGGAAAGAGAATCAGCTCCTCTCCTTAGAAATGTCCACCAATAGCAGCTCTTAGGAATAATATACCAACGATTAATCTTGGCACCTCAAGTCGAAACTAAAGGGAATCCAATCCACTATTGTTGTAACAATGTTACTATATCTAAAACTGTTGTTTGTTAAAATTTACATAAATGTCTTTCTCATCCACAAGTTATATGGATGGTAAGTTCCCCACTAGAAGAGTAAAGATTTAGTCCAGGCATTATGTTGGTGAGAATGATAGCAAATACATAGTTTAACCCCTTAAGGACCAATGATTTAACTGTTCCGCCATAAATGCATTGACTTTTAAGACTCTTGTTCCTTAAGGGGTTAATAAGTATGGTTACCTAGGAACTTCTTCCACTTATACTAACACTGGAAGGAGGAGCCTTGGCAGGTCTGGACTATAGGTAGTGCCCCTCTCAGTAATCATGTATCCAAGGCAGCCCACTAATTAGGCCACATAGGCGTACGCCTAAGGTCTCACATCTACAGGGACTTTTGGAACTAACTGTGGAAGATGGAGGCTGACTGCAAGAAATAAATAAGAAGCTCAGTTTGCTAGGGTCCCTTTTGCCTGCAGTTGTGGCATTCACATAGAGCCATCACAACTGCCTTCCAACATGGAGCCGTCAAACTAAAGTGTCATTAATAACAACCTTCTTTGCTTTCTTTTTACTAAAGGTGCTCATATTAGCAGAGGCGGTTGATAAATGTTCCATCGGTGCACCACTTAATGAAATGTGCATTGCATGACTTTGTCCATTCTCTGTGCATTTTTATAAATTAATGGCTTCAATTAGATATTATTTTAATATTAGTTTGTATAAATATTGGGAGATGTAAATTACAAGAGTAAATGTGTCGCGACATGCACAAAAAATGATACATGTAACATTAAAACATTAAGGGCTATATTCCACTGTTGGTGCTAATGTTGCTTCTCAATATTTAATCATTAGCACTAAGAGAAGTAAGTTTAATGTCTGGCATTGATATTCCGATCTTAAAGCTAAACTGGGGTGAAAAGATTTGCACCTAATTTTTTAGTGGCCCAGTCTGCTGCTTTTTCTCCCCGAGAGCAGAGTGAGACAGGGAACAAATAGCTCCTAGTCTCCCTCAGCGAACACATGGCGGCACTGCGTGATCTCGCAGCCAGGAAGCGTAAGCCACCATGGAGTCCTATGGACTCCAGGAGCTAATAGACGTGGTTGTGCCGAAGCGCTACTGCAAGTATCAGGGAGGTTATCACTGTGTTTCGGGGCAAGGTGCTGAGCTAGCACCTTCTCAGGAATATGACGCTAACATGCATCATTCTGGAACCATTTTTGTGTCATTCTGTAGGTTTTTCTATTTTACTTCATCGTAGTTGTGGATATCAGAAATAGCTGAATATATCACTCCCTCCCGATATTCCAAATCTGCCTGATCTGAAATATCGGACGTTTCTAATATTCTGAATAGGTTTGTTCTGAATATTTCAGAATCAGAAATTTTTGAACCAAATTTTTTGCCTTTGCAAATGTCTAAATGTAAGGCTACTTTAAAACAAGTAAGTCTTATGGTAAAACATTAGGTGACTATTTTTACTGTATATTATATTGGCTATGCCAAATTTTAAGATATAGGTTGATTTTATAGGTTTTACATTTAGTAAAGCTGGTATATTTTGAAGATGTGGGATGAAAGAAAGAATCCATATAATGAAATAAAGCTCTGCCCAAAGGAAATAGTGGACTCTGGTACAGTAGTTCTTTAATATAAATAAAATATATGGTCACACACTACATTAAAAAAAAATCGCTAATAATTTACCATATTGGGAAAACATAAGCAATAATTCCATGTATTTTTTCATAGAAATTTTAATTACTTAAACCAAGAATAACCAATAAAAATATAATTTAGAACAAGAACAAAGTATTATTTACACTAACAGGGTTATTCAGAGAAAGGTGAAAACCAGGAGAACTAGCAGGAGTAAAGAACAATCTAGAACAAATACAGTGGCAAGAAAAAGTATGTGAACCCTTTGGGATTACGTGGAGTTTTGCATGAATTGGTCATAAAATGTGCTCTGATCTTCATCTAAGTCCGAACAATTTGAAAAACACAGTCTGCTTAAAATAATACAACACAAACATTATATGTTTTCATGTTTTTATTGAACAGAACTTGTAAACATTCACAGTGCAGGGTGGAAAAAGTATGTGAACCTTTGGACTTAATAACTGGTTGACCCTCCTTTGGCAGCAATAACCACAACCAAACGTTTCCTGTAGTTGCAGATCAGAGTAATTTTGGACCACTCCTCTTCACAAAACTGTTTCAGTGTAGCAATATTCTTGGGATGTCTGGTGTGAATCGCTTTCTTAAGGTCATGCCACAGCATTTCAATCGGGTTGAGGTGAGGACTCTGACTGGGCCACTCCAGAAGGCGTATTTTGTTTTGTTGAAGCCATTCTTTTGTTGAATTACTTGTATGCTTTGGGTCATTGTCCTGTTGCATCACCCATCCTCTGCGGAGCTTCAGTTGGCAGACAGATGGTCTTACGTTGTCCTGCAAAATGTCTTGATAAACTCTGGAATTAATTTTTCCCTCAATGACAACAATCCGTCCATGCCCTGAGGCAGCAAAGCAGCCCCAAACCATAATGCTCCCTCCGCCATGTTTTACAGTGGGGATGAGGTTTTGATGTTGGTGTGCTGTGCCTTTTTTTCTCCACACATAGTGTTGTGTGTTTTTTCCAAACAACTCAATTTTGGTTTCATCTGTCCACAGAATATTTTGCCAGTAGTGCTGTGGAACATCCAGGTGCTCTTTTGCAAACTTCAAACGTGCTGCAATATTCTTTTTGGACAGCAATGGCTTCCTCCGTGGTGTCCTCCCATGTACTCCATTCTTGTTTAATGTTTTCCTTATTGTAGATGTGTCAACAAAAATGTTAGCATGTGCCAGAGATTTCTGTAAGTCTTTAGCTGACACTCTAGGATTCTTCTTTACCTCATTAAGCATTCTGTGCTGTGCTCTTGCAGTCATCTTTACAGGATGACCACGCCTAGGTAGAGTAGCAACAGTGCTGAACTTTCTCCATTTGTAGACAGTCTGTCTTACCGTGGACACATGAACATGAAGGCTTTTGGAGATACTTTTGTAACCCTTTCCAGCTTCATGCAAGTCAACAATTCTTAATCGTAGGTTTTCTGAGAGCTCTTTTCTGTGAGGCATGGTTCACATCAGGCAGTGCTTCTTGAAACCAGTAAACCCAAACCTGGTGTGTGTTTTTAAAGGGCAGGACAGCTTTCAGCAACACATCCAATAATATCACACTGATTGGACTCAAGGTTGGCTCACTCCTGTCTCCAATTAGCTCTTGGAGAAGTCATTAGGCTAGGGGTTCACATACTTTTTCCACCCTGCACTGTGAATGTTTACATGTTCTGTTCAATAAAAACATGAAAACATATAATGTTTGTGTTGTATTATTTTAAGCAGACTGTGTTTTTCAAATTGCTGTGACTTAGATGAAGATCAGAGCACATTTTATGACCAATTCATGCAAAACTCCACATAATCCCAAAGGGTTCACATACTTTTTCTTGCCACTGTAGCCGATTTGGAAAATTAGATAAATGGGAGAATTTTTCTGGTTTGTCTATTTTGACCTAGAATTTTCACTTCATCTGCTAATTCTCCTGAGTTTCACCTTTCTTTGAATAGACCTGTCAGTGATTTCCAACCGCATTTATTATAGTTTGACACTCATTGCTGGGAGTTTTATTGCTGTGCAGCTCTATTATACACTGGCATATCCATATAAAATATATGGAAAAGCTCATTAAAAGAGATGTTACATTTTAGACTGAGTTACATGTATTAGCTGCTTTAGAAGGGTTTTAAAAATGGAAGGCAAGCTCAGGACAGCTGTATTATTGCTGTTATTTTCTTAATGTTCTTGAACTTCCTGAGACTTACGTCTTCAACCTCATTAACTATACTACTATGCCAATGGGCTGATTTCTATCACCTATTTCTAGAATTATCACCTTTTTTTCCTCCCATGTACTCTTAGACTCTGATAGAACATTTTATGTTTAAAATCAATGATTCATTTTATGACACTCAGTCTATTTTTATTAAACAAGCTTAGTCAAATCGTTTTACATCAGCCAATATCAGATCCATCATCAATGACTTTTTCCATTCACATAAAAAAAAAAAGCCTGAAACAAAAATAAATTTTAATGAATTCTATTCTGGTCTATTTTTTTTATCATTGGTTTTACAAATGCATGTTTCTTCCTAACCCAAACAAGTCTTCATTTAAATGGGGAATTTTGGTTGTTATATAGACCTTTCTATTTCACATTAAGCATTAAGGGCCCTATTCCAAACGAGTCATTACTTTAATGAGTAGGGTTGTTATACTTAACAGCCTCACTGCCTACCTTGACGTCCAAGCCACCATCCCGGCTGAAACGCTATCATGGCTTGTAGTCCGAGTCTTTATATATTAAGAGTTAATTAATTGCTAGCTGAAAAATAACAAGTTATTCCAACCTCGCTCATGATTCTTAGCTTCGGAAAGTATTATGAAACCCTTTAGAACTATAGGAGCCAAAAATACACTAAGGTTTCTAAAAAACCAAAATATGTTAACAAATAAGTGGACATGGTTGTATTTAAAGTAAAAATAAAATACCTAAAGTGAAATGACCAAATAGTGGTGTCAGGGTGCCAAAAAAGACTTTCTATCGCCAGAAAAAAAAGAAGACACCCAGGGGCTGAAAAGGATGAAGCTAGGTGTGTTTGTATCCAAGGTGCTGTCAGACCACCAGGCACCCATTCTGGTAGTAGAATTGTGGTATCCAGGTGCATAAAGGTGGCGTTAATGAACATCTGTACTTATTGTGGTGCAACAATAGGTTGAGGTATTCTGGCTTGTTGTTCTAGTGGTGGACATCTATATAATTGGTTTCAACATTAAACAGGACCCAACAGAAGGTTGGATAAGCAGCTCAGAAATGGCTACAATGGAGGGCCATTGTAGCCATTTCTGATCTGATTTTCCAAGCTTCTTCAACGAAACAGGCAAGTCTGTTGAGAAAACAAAAATCAAGACTGGCCACCATCGTCCTATTTGCACGTCCATGCATAACTGCTACTCAGCTGGGAATCTGATCTCCCTGCTCCCTTCTTTAATTAAACCTTAACCATTATCCTTAACCATTTTAAATAGTTGCGTGCAATTAGATCAATTGGTGGTTACAACTAAATTGTATTTCAATTTTTAAAAAAATGAACATTGAGAAAGGGTGAGTGATACTATACATGGAATACTAATCATTCAGTATCTCATTAAAAATTCCATTCTCCGTATAATGAGTCTAATTTTAGTTCAGTTGATAAATGGTGTTTACACACACATATATATATATATATATATATATATATATATTATATATATTCATTTAACAGACTTAAACACTTTAACTGGTTGCTAAGGGATAGGACATTATTATTTATGCTTGTGTTTTCCAAGAACAACAAAACGTGATCAATACATGCCTCATAAATATTCCTGCCGGAGGGACTACTAATTAATTGTTGGGTAATCTATACCAATGGCTTAAATCTATTGTAAGAATCCATATTAGTTGCTTGATATTCCTCCAATATATAAGATGAAGATTAATGATCTTACCTATAGGAACTGAACTCTAGCAGGCCGAAGTTTTCACAATTAGAGTAACCTACATAATTTTCAAGAACACAAGGAGAAAAGAGTTGTATTTTTTACTTATTTTACAGGAAAATATAAATAATGTATTTTCTTAGACAATCATTTGTGTATCTGCAATACTGTATAAGACCATATATAATACAAGGTTTCAAATTGCTATATATATTCTTTTTTCTTGAGAAATTTCTTCAGAAATTAGAAAAATGCTTAACTACAAGGAACACAGATTGTGACAGTAACAAATTGAGAAACCTAAACCATCAAAACAAGTGCATGAATTGTACAATGTGGAAAAAATTCTGAATATAACATAAACTTTAAATTGTAAGTCACTATGTCTATCAGGGTTATTCAGAGAGCGGTGAAAAGCAGGAAAATGACTGGAGAATGGAAAATTCTAGGTCAAAATAGACAATTTGGAAAGTTAGATGAAAGGGAGAATTTTTCTGGTTTGGCTATTTTGACCTAGCAGTTTCCATTATACAGTCATTCTCCTGATTTTCACCGCTCTCTGAATAACCCTGTATGTATCGATCAGGGTTATTTAGAGAGCGTGGAAAGCAGGAGAATGACTGGAGAATGACTGGAGAATGAAAAATTCTAGGTCAAAATAGCCAAACCAGAAAATTTCTCCCTTTCATCTCACTTTCCAAATCGGCTATTTTGACCTAGAATTTCTCATTCTCCAATCATTCTCCAGTCATTCTCCTGCTTTTCACGCTCTCTGAATAACCCTGTATATATCTATCTATATCTATATGTATCTCTATGTATCTATATCTATGTATACTTAATTGCAGCATCAGTAGAGCAGAGCCCATGAATTTAACCCCTTCACTACCAAAAACAATTTGATGAAAGAATTGCTTTTGTTTTTCTGAGATGGTTAAAAAAACTAAAATAATGTTTATTTGCTCATTTGTAATTTTTCATGTATTCGTCTATCCTTTACAGAAATATTGTTGATATTTAATAGTTTGTGCTCTATTTTTGAGGGACCCAGCAGCGAATGCTGAATTCACTGCGAGGTCAGGGAATTTGTTTCCCCGAAGTGTAGGAAACTAGAGAGCACTGAAATGTTGGTGACATTTTGGTGCTCTCTGATTAACCCCTGTTGTAATTGATCCAGCCTAGTATCCTTATGTTCGCTGAAGCAAAAGCCACCATTGTTACCATATGATAACAGTGGCTAGTGAATATCCCCTTTATTAAAACAGAAATAAACAGGTGTAGAAGGTCATCCTCAGACAAGTTTACAATTTAGAGGAACCGGGGTGGAGGACAAGAAGAATAACATGTTATCTGTGGTCAAGAGCAACACGGTAGCATTTGTATAGAAAAATTATAACCAAATGTGAGTTCTGGCATTTACAACATGTGACGGGACAATCGCAATTTAGAATTTTTAAATACTATAGTTATTATTATTATTATCATTCTTTATTTATATAGCGCCAGCAAATTCCGCAGTGCTGATAATGGTTAACAGTCTATTTTTTGGTCTTTTGTCACAATTAATTTTCATATTTGACCAATGTAGTAGTATAAGCTTCTAGAAACCTTTTTTTCAAGGTTATTGCAAGAGTTCTTGGTACATATCTGTTCTGACCTTGTTTAGGCACGCAAGTATAGAAACATTTTGAAAGGGAATTGCGAAGATATGTCAAGACACAATTTAGTTGTTGATGATATTATACCCTGGTTGCTTCTTAAACATGTCATGTATTCTTAGTATTTTTAGCTACAAGAATGAAAAGTAAAGATAAGCATAAACACACTGGTTAATGATGGGCTTGTACAATAACACATAAGAAATGTTGGTTGAAAAAAATAAGCGTATTCAATTGATTCTGTGTTACCAGCATTCATCTTGATTTTCCATCTGTATATCGAATGGGAAGAGTCACTTGAAATCACAGGACTTTGTTGTCTGTCAGGCAGTAAATTGCCATAACATTGTATTTGTCATATTCAATCTCATATATTATCATTTTTTAAAGAACATTGAGTTGTGGGAAATCATTTGAAAAGGCTCTTGGTATACATGATTCCCTTTAAAGTATGTTGAAATTTGTAGCTGAATAGAATAGAATAGTGCATTTATTTGTACAGATAAAACTTAAATTTATTAACCAATTTGTTCGTTTTTAAAATCTCTGCAGCTGTGGTTAAATTGTTAAAATTAAATTTACTAGTTAGAATGTAATATTTACCATGGTAAATAGATTATATACAGATTAAATACTAGGGAAAATATTGCAAACACTGGAACTAACTGCGTTTAAGACAAACAGTCATCACCTTCCACTAACATATTGTCATGGGGGCACATGAGCCATGGTGGGCCCATTATATTCATTAGATACTCCTTTAGGTAGGTTAGCTGTTGGCTGCATTAAAGGGACATGCATGCTTTACTAGTGTGCTTTTAAAAATGTGTAATGCCCTTTGAATGAGTCAGTAGTGTCATTCAGCAGACATAAAAACCAAGCAAATATGATATTTTTTCATGTTTACCTGCTTTTCTTTCTTGGTGTTTTCCACGCCCACCTCAGGAGGCAGTCTGAGCTAACCAATCAGTGCTTACACCTAGGGAGAGCTAAAAAATACACTGAGCATGTGCGTCTGAGTTGCTCCTCCTCCCTCCTGCACTGTGACCTGAGGGGAGGGCGAGGCTGACCTTTCACTCCCAGCTACTGCAGAGACAGGGAAGGAAAGAAATCCATACACACAGGGAGAAATAGAGACAGCAGAGAGAGAGACAACAAAGAAAAGCACAGAGACACAGCAAGAAAAGGTAAAGAGAGAAAGACGGCAAGATAAAGCAGAGAAAGCACAAACAAAGGTGCAGTGAGAGAGACAGACAGCACAATAAAGAGTGAGAGGCAGTGACTGTGTATGACGGAATGGGATGTTGTCCGCCTGCGGGTGTGCTCTATCTGCGTGCCCCGGTGCTTACCGCTGGCCCGACTACCGAGTGACGCGGCACTCGGCGTCTCGTGCGGCCTGGCGTGACCCTGGGGAAGGGTTAGCGGGCGGTGGAGGGGACCCCTGCCTAGAACCAGCCCGACCACTGAGCCATACGGTACTCAGCGTCCCGAGCAGCTGGTTCACTGACCTTGTGGGTGTGGAGTACGTCTGCGGCCGGCCGGCCGATTCCGGGGATCGGATCTCTTCCGGCGGAATATTCGGATCTGATTGCGGAGGACTTTTCGGATCGTAGATGGATGCAGCTTCGGATCTTGCGGGATCGGCAGAGTCTTCGGATCTTACCGCGGTCTCTTGCAATACCGAAGCGCGGTACACGGCCGCGCCCTTCGGATCGGATCTCGGGCTAATCGTCTGGGAACCGAACACCATACGCTGCGCCTCTGTCCTGATGCGAGATGCAGGCACAGAGCGCTCGGTTCGGTTCGGATCTAGTTGAACACCGTACCCTGAGACTGCGGGGAATACTCAGACGATGAAGCACGGCGGAGAAATCAAGACATCAGACGAGGCTGGATGCACTGCTAAATCTGGGTTTATTATTCACAGCTCAGGCATTTATCAACTTTACACAAATTATGAATACAATGGGAATCCCTGCCCGCCCTCACAGGACCCATTGGCCGTTGCAGTTCGGGGAGTCGCCGATTCGGACCGGATGGTCCGAATCGGCCATTTTACGATTCGAACCGGATGGTTCGAATCGGCCATTTTACGATTCGAATAATCTGATTGCAACCACGAGGCAATCGGAAAATGGCGGCGGGCAAGGCAGACAAAGGGAACACATTTCACAATCAACGGGGAACACTGTATTACACCACACATAACCACATCTAATAAAAAGTACTGCAAAACTCTGTGCGTGCCACCGCACCTAAGTGTTCATGGCCAAATCAGTGTGACCGACCCGCCCCTGGCTGAGGGTGCTGGGCCATTCCGTGACACTCCTCCCCCTTCCCACAGTTCGACGCACCTGGTCTGACCCCACCGGGTCATACCGGGGAAGTCGGTGCTCCCAGGCCCGTAGTCCGTCTGGGGAGGCCGGGCCACCAGGCTTCTCCATTTGGCCTTGCGACCGTGCCAGCTTGGTCGGGGCCCCACGTCCATAGGGTTGCCCCGGCTGGGCGGAAGGGCATATGTCTGGGGAGGAGTACCTCCTGTGTCCCCTCCAGGGTTATCGCTCACCCGGGGACCACGGGTGCTAAATGCACGCGCCCCGGGTGCCCAGGTCAGCCGTTGGAAAGAACCGTGGCTGCGGGAGGCCTCCGAGCCAAAGGGTTGCAAAAATGGGCAGAGGCCAGCGGCGCTCTGCCCCGTTGCCAGCTCTTCTGCTGGAGAGGCAGGTACGGAAATGGCAACCGAGGGGACAAATGGGGTCAAACCCGGCTGCTCTTCCTGGCAGCCGAAGAGGGGAATAAATAGCTGCAACGGCAGTCGCACGGGGTCATCCTCGCTCT
The DNA here is from genome assembly GCA_009667805.1 of Leptobrachium leishanense. Classification (NCBI taxonomy): domain Eukaryota; kingdom Metazoa; phylum Chordata; class Amphibia; order Anura; family Megophryidae; genus Leptobrachium; species Leptobrachium leishanense. The sequence continues at coordinate 107,836,733 of CM019064.1, read as the reverse complement.
GCCCCGTTGTCAGCTCTTCCGCTGAGTGGAGATCTCCTTGCGGGAGGATGGTTTCTTCCCCCCCCGGGGCAATCCACGGCTGCGCACAGCCCAGCCCGGGGGGACCATCTGTCTGCTCCACCTGGCAGACTGTGGGCAGTGGGCAGAGGCCAGCGGCACTCGGCCCCGTTGCCAGCTCCTCCGCTGGACCCGTGGCCTCGGCCCCCCTGTCCACTTGCGGGGTGAAAGGGGTAATCTTTTCTGCCGAGTGAGGATCCCCTTGCAAGAGGACGGTTTCTTCACCCCCCGGGACCACCAATGGCTGCTCACAGCCCCGCCCGGGAGAACCATCCGTCCGCTCCTCCTGGCCAACCGTGGGCAGTGGGCAGAGGCCAGCGGCGCTCTGCCCCGTAGCCAGCTCTTCTGCTGGTTGTAGAACAACTCCTTCTGCGACTGGGAGTGGGCAGAGTCCAGCAGCGCTCTGCCCCGTTGCCAGCTCCTCTGCTGGACCCGTGGCCTCGGCCACCCTGTCCGCGTGCGAGGTGAAGGAGACAGCCCTTTCCGCTGGGTGACGATCACCTTGCAGGGGGATGGTTTCTTCACCCCCCGGGGCAATCAGTGGCTGCTCACAGCCCAGCCCGGGGGAACCATCCGTCTGCTCCTCCTGGCAGACCGTGGGTAGTGGGCAGAGGCCAGCGGCACTCTGCCCCGTGGCCAGCTCTTCCGCTGGTTGGAGGACAACTCTCTTGGCATCGGGGAGTGGACAGAGGCCAGCGGCGCTCTGCCCCGTTGCCAGCTCCCCCGCTGGACCCGTGGCCTCGGCCACCCTGTCCGCTGGCGGGGTGAAGGAGATAACTTCCTCTGCTGGGACCCCAACGGGTACCCATGGGACCACCTCGGCCTCCCATAAGTCCCAGACCTGGGGGCTGTCGACTTCTTCCGCCGACCCGTCCCAGCACGGGGAACTCAGGCTCGACTGCGGAGCGCCGTCCAACAATCTTCGGTAGGCCACCTCGAGCTCCCACTCTCGCTCTGCTAGGGACTCCAGTTCCTCGAACACCGAGTCCCTGATGTCGGACGGGAGCTCCAGTTCCCGTTGCTCCAGAATCTCCTCCAATCGCTCTTCGGTCTCTTCTCCGAACCCGGGGTCTGCGGCCATGCTCTCGTAGAGCAGCCCCGTGCCTCCGTAGCGGGGCCCTGCGGTGGAGGTGCCATCAATAGTGCGCGTTGTCGGGGGGCGGTTAGCCACCGGAGCGCGCGGTACGCGGCGTCCAGTGCGATCTCCTGTTGCACCAGACTCTGGAGCTCGGCCTCCCACTCCTCCGGAGCCCGACCTTGCAGGAACGCTGCTCGCACATCGTACTGCACCCGGTGAACGACAGCGTTGGAGGGAACGTACACACCATGGCAGTCCCTCTCATGGTTCAGGGCCTCGTACCAGAGTTCCACTGTGGACCCCTGGTCCCGATCCAGGCCCTCCTGCAGCCTTCTTGAAAACACAACCTCTATGTCAGCGAAGGTGCCGGCACAGGAGCACCGCTCCTCGACGGGGAATGTGGCGTCCTCAGATGCAGCTCCAGGCGAGCTGTAAGTCTCCATCCGAGGGTCGTTGGGATGTGTGATGTCCCCAATACAGGCTCCAGGCAAGCTGTCAGTCCCGAAAGGGTAATCACTGGGGTTTGCAGATTCCCAGGGTGAAGCTCCAGTCGAGCTGTAAGCCTCGACCCAGGGTTCCACGGGGTAGGGTTCGGGGTTAAAATATTCAGGCTCTGCTCCGCGGAGCTCTGCCAACCGCAGCTCGTGCTGGCGGTCCTTTTCTCGCTCGACTTCCCGGTAAACCTCCCGAATCACTTCGTATCTGTCCGCCGCCGCTGGGGCATCTCCGAGCAGGGCAATCCGACGCCGCACCTCTCTGAGGCAAGCATCTTCCTCCACCTCTGCGTGGACAGGGCTGGGGACGGGTGTCGTCGCCCTGTTCTGATCCATCCTGGTCAGCTCCTTAATCAGAGTTTTCCGGTTCTTATTACCCGGCGTTCCTCCCCGGTTCTCCAACATCCCATGCAGGGTGTCCCGGTCGTAGTGGGTGTACACCACCATGGCGTAGGTCTCCTAGGGGCCTGCAGAGAGCGATCCCACCGCTGCCACCAGTATGACGGAATGGGATGTTGTCCGCCTGCGGGTGTGCTCTATCTGCGTGCCCCGGCGCTTACCGCTGGCCCGACTACCGAGTGACGCGGCACTCGGCGTCTCGTGCGGCCTGGCGTGATCCTGGGGAAGGGTTAGCGGGCGGTGGAGGGGACCCCTGCCTAGAACCAGCCCGACCACTGAGCCATACGGTACTCAACGTCCCGAGCAGCTGGTTCACTGACCTTGTGGGTGTGGAGTACGTCTGCGGCCGGCCGGCCGATTCCGGGGATCGGATCTCTTCCGGCGGAATATTCGGATCTGATTGCGGAGGACTTTTTGGATCGTAGATGGATGCAGCTTCGGATCTTGCGGGATCGGCAGAGTCTTCGGATCTTACCGCGGTCTCTTGCAATACCGAAGCGCGGTACACGGCCGCGCCCTTCGGATCGGATCTCGGGCTAATCGTCTGGGAACCGAACACCATACGCTGCGCCTCTGTCCTGATGCGAGATGCAGGCACAGAGCGCTCGGTTCGGTTTGGATCTAGTTGAACACCGTACCCTGAGACTGCGGGGAATACTCAGACGATGAAGCACGGCGGAGAAATCAAGACATCAGACGAGGCTGGATGCACTGCTAAATCTGGGTTTATTATTCACAGCTCAGGCATTTATCAACTTTACACAAATTATGAATACAATGGGAATCCCTGCCCGCCCTCACAGGACCCATTGGCCGTTGCAGTTCGGGGAGTCGCCGATTCGGACCGGATGGTCCGAATCGGCCATTTTACGATTCGAACCGGATGGTTCGAATCGGCCATTTTACGATTCGAATAATCTGATTGCAACCACGAGGCAATCGGAAAATGGCGGCAGGCAAGGCAGACAAAGGGAACACATTTCACAATCAACGGGGAACACTGTATTACACCACACATAACCACATCTAATAAAAAGTACTGCAAAACTCTGTGCGTGCCACCGCACCTAAGTGTTCATGGCCAAATCAGTGTCACCGACCCGCCCCTGGCTGAGGGTGCTGGGCCATTCCGTGACACTGTGTGAGGGAGTTTGAGTGAGACAGTGAACCATGAAAGAGCACAAGTGAGCGTGTCAGTGGGTGAGTGAGCCTGTGTGTGATGTGAGTGTGTGGGTGAGTCAGCAGGTGAGTGTGTTTTGCTTTCACAGTTGCAGAGATGCTAATATTCAGTTCCTCGGTTTCCCCAGTCTGAGGTCCTGAGCTGCACAGCTTGTGTTAGTTCATACAGTCACAGATATTTAAAATGTGCTAGCAAGTTACATAGTTACATAGTTATATAGGCTGAAAAAAGACATGCGTCCATCGGGTTCAGCCTCTCCCACATAACCTACTGCTGTTGATCCAAAAGAAGGCAAAAAACCCAGTCTGAATGCTTGCCAATATGCAACATACTGGGAAAAAATTCCTTCTTGACCCCAGAATGGCAGTCAGATTTCTCCTTGGATCAAGAAGCTTTTACCCACATATTAAATATTATAACCCTTAATATTCTGTGTCTGCAGGAAGTCATCCAGTCGTTTTTTAAAAGTCTGTACAGACTCTGACCCAACCACCTCAACAGGCAGAGAATTCCACAGCTTTATTGTTCTCACCGTAAAATAACCCTTCCTATGCTTTAAGCTAAATTTTCTTTCTTCCAGTCTAAATGGATGACCCCTTGTCCTATGTATAGTCCTGTTAATGAATAGGTTATCAGACAATGGTTGATAATGACCCCGTATATATTTATATAAGGTTATCAGATCCCCTCTAAGGCGCCTTTTCTCTAAACTAAACAGGTTTAAGCTTGTTAGTCTTTCCTCATAACTTAACCCTTCCATCCCCCTTATTAATTTAGTTGCCCGTCTCTGCACTTTTTCTAACGATATAATATCTTTTTTTAAGACAGGTGCCCAAAATTGCACGGCATATTCAAGGTGCGGCCTGACCATTGATTTATACAGAGGCAAAATTATTTTTTCATCCCGTGAGTGAACTCCCCTTTTAATGCATGCCAGTACTTTGCTGGCCTTGGCGGCTGCTGTTTGACATTGCACATTGTTACTTAGTTTGAAGTCTATGATTATTCCCAAATCCTTCTCCTGCTTGGATTTCCCTAACTCCGTACCATTTAGGGTATAAATTGCTTGTGTGTTCTTCACTCCAAAGTGCATAACTTTACATTTATCTAGATTAAATCTCATCTGCCATTTAAGTGCCCAGTCCCCCAATCTATCTAAATCCCTCTGCAGCGAAGTAACATCCTGCTCACATTGTATTACTTTTCCTAGCTTTGTGTCATCTGCAAACACTGATACATGACTTTCAATGCCTATCTCAAGGTCATTTATAAATAAATTGAATAGTATTGGTCCTATAACAGACCCCTGAGGGACACCACTTACCACTGGTGTCCATCTTGAAAATGTACCATTTATGACCACTCTCTGTACCCTATCTTTTAGCCAGTTTTCTATCCAAGAACAAGTATTTTCATCTAGACCATTTTTTCTTAATTTAAGTAGTAACCTTTTGTGTGGAACTGTGTCGAAAGCTTTGGCAAAATCTAAGTAAATCACATCCACTGCGACCCCCTGATCTATACTTCTGCTTACTTCCTCATAGAACGTAATTAGGTTAGTCTGACATGATCTGTGTTTCATGAAACCATGCTGATTTTTGCCAATTACATTATACCTCCCAATAAATTCCTGAATATTATCCCTTAGTAACCCCTCAAATACTTTCCCAGCCACAGATGTTAAGCTCACAGGTCTATAATTCCCAGGCACAAATTTTAAACCTTTCTTAAATATAGGGACCACGTCAGCTTTTCTCCAATCCTCTGGTACTATTCCTGAAAGAAAAGAATCTTGAAAGATTAAGAACAGAGGTTTACATATTTCAACACATAGCTCTCTTAGTACTCGCGGGTGAATTCCATCTGGCCCTGGGGCTTTATTAACATTCACATTGTTTAATTTGTGTAAAACCTTGTCCTGAGTCAACCAGTCACTTTGTATTAGTAAGTTTTTATTAATGAATTTCATGTCTCCTGTTATAGGTTTCTCTTTGATAAATACTGAAGAAAAATAATCATTTAAAATTTCTGCTTTATCCTGATCTTCAGTTAACAATAACCCTGACTCAGATTTTAGTGAACCTACATTTTCACTCTTGGGTTTTTTAGAATTTATGTACCTAAAGAATCTTTTAGGGTTGGTCTTGCTCTCTTTGGCTATTTCTTTTTCATTTTCTAGTTTAGCCCATCTAATCGCATTTTTACATGCTTTATTGGCTGCCCTATATGCTTTATAGGATGCCTCAGATTTATCAAATTTAAAAGCTTTAAATGCCTTCTTTTTATTTTTCATTTCCTTAGTTACCTTCCTACTAAGCCACATTGGTTTCAGTCTGTTTCTTTTATATTTATTAACCAGTGGAATATATTGTGACGTGTACTTTTCTAGAGTTAGTTTAAAGATATTCCACTTATCCTCAGTGTTTTTCCCGTGAAAGAGTTTCTGCCAGTCAATGACATTGAGAGCTTCCTTTATTTTAATAAAGTTGGCCTTTTTAAAATTATATATTTTAGCATGCCCCTTATGAATGTGTTTTTTTGAGTTTATTTCAAAAGTCACCATGTTATGGTCGCTATTTCCCAACTGTTCTTTTACATTAATATTTGAGAAAAGATCCACATTATTTGTTATAACCAGATCCAGACAGTTATCCTCTCTAGTTGGTGTTTCTACCAGTTGTGACATGAAGGTATCATTTAAAATGTTCAGGAACCGGATTCCCTTTGCTGAATTACTAGTCCCACTATCCCAATTTATGTCCGGGTAATTAAAATCTCCAATAATTAAAGTGCTACCATAATGTGCAGCCTTCCTAATTTGCTCTAACAGTTGTTCTTCCTCATCATTATCTATATTAGGTGGTTTATAGCATATGCCAACCAATAATTGACTTCCCTGTTTATTCCCCAACAAAATATTTACCCATAAGGATTCCACATTTCCCTCATCGCTTTCCAGTTGTGTAATATTAGGCTTTAAATCCTGATTTACATATAAACACACTCCACCCCCTTTCTTATGTTTCCTATCCTTTCTAAACAATGTATAACCATTTAAGTTTACAGCCCAGTCATGCGTTTCGTCCCACCATGTTTCTGTTATTCCTATAATGTCGTATTGCTTAGTAGAGCTGTACAATGGGAGAGACAGAATAACAAATATCCTTATAAGTTAAACACACAGAACAGTGGGAGAGAGGACCCTGCCCAAGAGCTTACAATCTGAGAGGAGAGGTGAGAGTAATAGCTGAATATGTGAAGTAGTGGGGTGCATGGGGGGCTGTGGGCAAGATGGAGCAAGAAATGTAGTTCATGTGAAGCTTTGATGGGTGCAATAGTGGGTGGAGTAGGGCGGGGAGGAGGTGGGCATTATTCAGGAAGTATGAGCTGAAAAAACACCCCTAGCAGAGGGGCGTCGCCAGAGAAAATGAAATGACAGAGTTTAAAGCAAGAAAATAAAAATTTTTTATACATTTTTAAAACTTTTATTAATTTATTCTAGTTTGTCTATAGGTATAAAAGTGTTTAAATATCAATTTAAAAAAACTTTTTCTAGACATGCATATCCCTTTAAGCGCAGATCAGGAAACATAACCAGACAACAGAACAGGACAACATGCAAGGGTAGGGTTAAGGGAAAGAATATATTGGCACCCAGCAGCACACTAAAGAGAACCCTAAACTAGGACACGGTCCTTATCATGGCCATCTGTTCTAAGGCTAGGGTCAGACTAACGCAGTGCGAACGCGCGTGCAGCCGCACTTTATCACGGCCGTAGTAGCAGCAAATGACGGGCAATGTATGAAGTACGGCCGCACAAAAGTGTGGCCGCGCAACGCAACCGGCACACAAATGCATTTTTTTCGAGAGCGTGATACCGCTAGTACTGACATACAGAGTGCGCTGCGTCCGCTAGTGGCACGTGTGCGTGATTAGGAGAAGTCAGACGCTGCTAATGTCCGGCCAACATAACGTCCAGACGCAAAAAGGGTTTTCATTGATGATCCGTACAAAATCACGGACGCAAATGCGCACCATATCACCGCTATCGCGTATTCCGTGAAAAAATACGTCCATTCGTTCGAACGCACTTTTTCACAGACAATGTGAAAAATGCGTTAGTCTGAACCTAGCCTTAGAGGGGACCTCACTGCTGGGTGACACATAGAACTCAAAGACAAGACAATAAGGGACAATAGCAAAGACTTAGTCTTAAACAAATCCGGAGATCAGTAACCAGAGAGGGATATCAGACAAGCTGGAGTCAGTACACAAAAAATGAAGGAGCGTAAGGGGGTAAACACAAAAGAATAGCCAGTAGCTATTTATTCATCACACGACTGGAGTATACTTTGGAGAATGGTAACTATACCTGGGTAAGTGGGAGGAAGAACATACAGGCATCATAAGATCTGGAATAGTAACCCTGAGAGGGAGGGACCCCTGTAAAGGTCCCATGTGCTGTCGGGTATATTATAATGGAAAATTAAAATGGATGCCTGTAGCCATCTTGTTTTAATGTAAAGTCTTTTCTTTTTCAATTTTCGCCTAGTTTTAGAAATGGACAGAGATTTTTTTTAAATAGTTCATGGCTAGGTGAACCATAAGAGTTATGGGGGTTTCTATAAGTGCCAGATATGATGCTATAGACGATAGAAGATAATGTCTTTATTTGATATAATGCTGAGCTAAGTGCCAGACATGTCATATTTAAATTTATTGGTTTGTTTTAACAAGTCCTTGAATTAAAGATATTTTTCTTTTTGGGTATTGGAACAAATCTAAAATCTCTATGCAAGTGTATAAAAATATTCACGAAATATATTTTTATAATCAATATATTCACAGTAAGAATAGATGCTCCAATATATATATTTTGTAGAGTGTATAACTGGTAAACAGTATAATTACTGAAGAATAGAATAAGCTATTTAAATATAGAAGTATTTTAAAATCTTTGAATGAGCAAAAGGAGTGGAGATATAAATTTAATTTTGACAACCCGAGACGTACTGTCTGGGATAACCATAGTCGTTCTTTGTTCAAAACTAAGATAGTGGATAACTTTTGACCTAAGAGAAGGGAATTAAAAATAATATGTGAAAATTAATTTGAAGAGCAACACTGCCCTCTTGAGGCATAGTAAATATGATATTTAAGAATTAATATAGAGAAAGTAATATTTAAATAAGGGGTATATTTTCAGTGACGTCAAATTGACTATAACTGGATCTGTACTGTTCGTTGCAGTCATTCAGGCAGATCATCCCAGGACACAATAATGCATTGATTCAGAGATTCAGATCATTCCAACACACAATGCATTCAGGATATTACATATCACTTAATTAGGACCACACCTCTAACTCACATGCATTGAATATCTGACATTGATAATTTTCACATATTCCAGAACAATATATTACATCTAAATAATATTGCTGCTGTAACTCATTGAATCCAGATTGGAGAGGTAATGTATGAGAAAGCAAAAGTAAGGAATTAATGTAATTATATATATCTGGAGTATTTCTTGCAATAGATAGACTGAGATATCTCAGATTACTGTTAGATCCAGAGTCTTCAAAATATTTCTAAATCTGTAGATATAGATATGAAGAAGAATCGGATATAAGGATTTTATCCTAAAGTAACTGTTGCAATGATATACAAAGATACATATACAGTGGCAAGAAAAAGTATGTGAACCCTTTGGGATTACGTGGAGTTTTGCATGAATTGGTCATAAAATGTGCTCTGATCTTCATCTAAGTCACAACAATTTGAATAACACAGTCTGCTTAAAATAATACAACACAAACATTATCTGTTTTCATGTTTTTATTGAACAGAACATGTAAACATTCAAAGCAGACTGTGTTTTTCAAATTGTTGTGACTTAGATGAAGATCAGAGCACATTTTATGACCAATTCATGCAAAACTCCACGTAATCCCAAAGGGTTCACATACTTTTTCTTGCCACTGTATATCTTGAATTTGGAAGTTACTGTGATTGAAATTAATAAGCAAGGAATTATATAACTACAATATAAAAAGCAGAAGATTAGAAGCTTAATTCTCGATATTAGGGGAGGATTCACTAAATAAGTTTTTATTATTTATAATTCTAGAAATAGAATAAGTGATAGCTCATCTTTTGTTGATCCACGTAGCATAGAGAGATACATATATCTCTACAAGATCTAGCTTGTTAAACATTGTTTTTCTGGAAAATACATGTTAATTGTTTTCGTTAAGCAGAAATGTTTATTAACCATTTGTGTATAGTTACTAATTGATAAAGTAAATGATATTAATCATATATGCAGTTACTAACAGGCAATACATATATTGGGAAGCTAGTAATCCATATGCTGATGGATGTTGTGGTTGTTTATAAATCTTTGTTTATGATATGAGATTTGAAACTTTTTTGTATATGTAATAAATATATATATGTTTTTATCTGGTTATTGATTACTATATTCTTCAAAGCAAAACATATACAATTAAAAGAATTTAGGAGAATTTCTAGGAAATATAAACGATTGATATTTATATCGCGTATAAGTTTCTTGATTGAATATAAATCTCGACAGTGCGTTACTGAGCCATGAGCAACAGGAGACTCATATGTTCGTGAGCGTGACATTTACAGTCAGGTCCAGAAATATTGGGACATCGACACAATTCTAACATCTTTGGCTCTATACACCACCACAATGGAGTTGGAATGAAACAAACACAATGTGCTTTAAATGCAGACTGTCTGCTTTAATTTGAGGGTATGTACATCCAACTGAATGGTGTAGGACTTACAGCAGTTTGCAGATGTGCCTCCCACTTGTTAAGGGACCAAAGGTAATAGGACAATTGGCTTCTCAGCTGTTCCATGGCCAGGTGTGTGATATTCCCTCATTACCCCAATTACAATGTGCAGATAAAAGGCCCAGAGTTCATTTCAAGTGTGCTATTTGCATTTGGAATCTGTTGCTGTCAATTCTCAAGATGAGATTCAAAGAGCTGTCACTATCAGTGAAGCAAGCCATCATTAGGCTGAAGAAACAAAACAAACCCATCAGAGAGATAGCAAGAACATTAGGCGTGGCCAAAACAACTGTTTGGAACATTCTCAAAAAGAAGGAACGCACCGTGAGCTCAGCAACACCAAAAGACCCGGGAGACCACGGAAAACAACTGTGGTGGATGACCGAAGAATTCTTTCCCTGGTGAAGAAAACACCCTTCACAACAGTTGGCCAGATCAAGAACACTCTCCAGGAGGTAGGTGTATAGGTGTCAAAGTCAACAATCAAGAGAAGACTTCACCAGAGTGAATACAGAGGGTTCACCACAAGATGTAAACCATTGGTGAGCCTCAAAAACAGGAAGGCCAGATTAGAGTTTGCCAAACAACACCTAACAAAGCCTTCACAATTCTGGAACAAGATCCTATGGACAGATGAGTACCAGAGTGATGGGAAGAGAAGAGTATGGAGAAGGAAAGGAACTGCTCATGATCCTAAGCATACCACCTCATCAGTGAAGCATGGTGGTGGTAGTGTCATGGCGTGGGCATGTATGGCTGCCAATGGAACTGGTCATCTTGTATTTATTGATGGTGTGACTGCTGACAAAAGCAGCAGGATGAATTCTGAAGTGTTTCGGACAATATTATCTGCTCACATTGAGCCAAACGCTGCAGAACTCATTGGACGGCGCTTCACAGTGCAGATGGACAGTGCAGAAGCCTACTGCAAAAGCAACCAAAGAGTTTTTGAAGAGACAGAAGTGGAATGTTATGCAATGGCCAAGTCAATCACCTGACCTGAATCCCATTGAGCATGCATTTCACTTGCTGAAGACTGATGGGAAAATGCCCCAAGAACAAGCAGGAACTGAAGACAGTTGCAGTAGAGGCCTGGCAGAGCATCACCAGGGATGAAACCCAACGTCTGGTGATGTCTATGCGTTCCAGACTTCAGGCTGTGATTGACTGCAAAGGATTTGCAACCAAGTATTAAGAAAGGAAAATTTGATTTATGATTATTATTCTGTCCCATTACCTTTGGTCCCTTAACAAGTGGGAGGCACATCTGCAAACTGCTGTAAGTCCTACACCGTTCAACTGAGTTGGATGTACATACCCTCAAATTAAAGCTGTCAGTCTGTAGTTAAAGCACATTGTGCTTGTTTCATTCCAACTCTATTGTGGTGCTGTATAGAGCCAAAGATGTTAGAATTGTGTCGATGTCCCAATATTTCTGGACCTGACTGTATATGTCTTATATTTATTCTTAGTCTGGAGATCTGCAATATATATATACTGTATATCATTTGTATTCGTTAATCTGGAATAGGAATATATATCAGGGAAATGTAATGGCTGGGTGGAGTAGAGGTAATATCACTGCTCTATAACCGTGGAGAGAAACTGTGGAGACACATTTTCGATCCCGGCAAGAGCACCTCTCCAGTAATTGTCCTTGTGCAAGACATCTAACGGTACATACTCACCACCCAGGACATACTTGAAAACAAGAGAAATCTCAAGTTATCCTTCCTGGTAAAATACTTTCTCAAAATGATGCCCTCTTTCTGTATGCAGGGAGTGATGCCTTGTTGGATCAGTCTTTGGGTGTTTATGATGTATTGATTATTTTTATTCCTGCTCTGTAGCATCATCAACATTTCTTTGTCATTAATACAGGTAGCTGAGGTGAGGTGGTGTTGCCCACGCTGAAGGTGGTGACAGTGAGTATATGTAAATCCAGTCCTGTCCAAGACCCTTATCATAACTGGTTCCAAGGACACCCAACCTCTTTGTCTAAATATTGAAGAGGACAGAAATTGGTTAATCCTTTAAACAGAGAACCGATTGAACACAAGGAACATAAGGGAGAGTCAAAAGCAAACCATTGATTGTATTCTGTACAGGATGCCGTCTATCGTGAAATGTTTATTCATGAATCATAGCTCTGTGATCAATGCATTGCATCTGTATGCATGAATATATGAATACATGAATCATTAGTTACCAATTAAACAGAAATATTGTTGTGAGTCCTGGTTGATACGTGTCTTGAGGCTCCTAAGAAAAATAAAGGTAAAAAATAGAGTGTGGCATATAACCTAGACATTATGTAATTGAATGGAGTGTAGATGCATTTAAATAATTGAAACTGAATTTGTGACAGCCACTTTGAATTTACTAGAATTGTGGTCAAATATCTCAAAATATTTCAATGTCAAAAAAGAGTCCTGCCTCCAAAAACTCCTCGTGACACTGAGTTCCACTCGATCTGAGCTTTTGTGTAGAGTTAAAACCCAACCTTCAAAGACCCCCTCCTCCTGGGGAGGCCACTCAAGTCACTGCAACCACTCAAATTACATGGAATCCTAGGCGTGCACAGGGGTTATGCCCGGTGTGCCCAGACACACTCTAATGTTGGGTAAAGAGGTCCTCTTTCACCTCCTACAATGACATTTTAGATATCCCTTATCTGGTTCATGATGAATATTATAAAAACTGACTGTATCTCTGATTGCAGGCTTGTTATTTCTAATGAAAAATGTGCATTTCGTGCAAAATCTCCTAAACATAGGTTTTCAATTAATAAATGTTCCATGAGTGCACACCCTAATGTAACAGGCTGCGCACACCAGTGCATGGAATGGTCATGCTGCATAAAGAGTCCCTTTAATCTTTGTAAAACAATAACATACTAGCATATAGATTTTATACAAGACAAAGCTTCTATTTATCAATAGATGTTTCACAATAAATGTTTTAATGTATCAGCATGTATCAGCATAACAAAATTGAGTTGTTATTTTCTACGTCTCCAAAAACAAAAAAGGGTTTGTGTATTTCTTACATGAACATTTCAAATTGTAACATTAATTATACTTAGACTAGTTCACAAATGTGTCTTTATAGCTGATAAGGATTATGCCTTCATGTTCCACTGCAGGCAAAAATGAGAAAAATGTGTATGTGGAGTGTAGATGCCTGTTCATTTGTATTATCCACACACACAAACAATCTGTGCAGATGAAGTTTCCGCATGACAAAACACAGTCATTTGAAATCTGATTATTTCATAAATGTTAGGGGTTTTCTTAAGAATTTTGCATCTGTCTTTGTCCCACTGCCGAGATCCACCTGTTCATCTAGAAAGAATAAGTCAGCCATAAGAAAGCTTAAAGCTGAATTTACACTTCAGTAACCGTTCTAGTTGCATTCCCCTGCCTCACTGACTGCAGCAGGCATAAGGCAATGTATGTGTCTGATGAAATAAAAAAAGACAAAACTATTGGTATGAAAACAATAGATCTGGTTATATGTGATAGTTTGGAAACGTTGTAATTTACCACATTGCTACAAATTGACATTCTAAACAAAAAACTTAGGACGAAATGTCATAAAATCTAAGACATGAAACACGCTACAATGAAAATCAGTTGGCATATCAAATCATTGCTACTCGTTTTAAAGAAAAATCACACATACTTACACGCCTACATAAGAGATCTGAGCTGGGTCGGAAAGAGATGCAGGTGGGAAAAGATATTGCACATCAAGCTTTCCTGGGCAAAAAGAATTCAGAAGAATTTAGTGCCTCTATGGAGGCAGGTCTGGCACACTTTGGCAGAAGATGTCTATTTGGTTGACTCAATCCAGCATGGCAAGGATATGATTTTGAAGCAATGAGTGGGTTGTAAGCATGAAGCAAGATGAAGCTGGCAGAGAAATTGTAGAAAAACTAACAGACATTTTGGTTCTCTCTCTTTCCCCGCATTTCGGGGACCCTGCGGTGAATGCTGAATTCCCAACGGGGTCCCCAAAGTGCAGGGAAAATCAGCCGACCGCATCCAAAAATCCAATGCATCGAATGGAAAAATGCCTGCAAAACTACCGTTAAAAACCACTGCACGCATCCAAAAGAAAACCAACCATCCACCGCAAAAATCGCTGAAAAAACCCCAAACTCATCCAAAAAAACAGCGATCTGCTGAACACAGTGCCAACCAGCCAAAAAATGTCTGGAATTAACATATAAGGTCCTATGAATAATAATAAAAAGGTCTGTTACAGAAAAATAAATAAATATTGGGAAAAAATCCCGAAAAATTAATAAAATAATCCTAAAAATAGGTAAATATAGAGACTTTTTGCAGCAGATTAAAAGAATAAATGGTTTACCAGATATTGGATAAAAACAGGAATATTTTTAACATTGAAACCTATGGGATTCACCTAATTAAACCTGCTGAATGAAAACACCGAACATTAGGGCATTTCACTGACATTTCACTGCTGTTCGGTTAACATGTTAACCATTGCTTCTCTATGGGGATTTCACTGTCGCCGAACAGCACTGTATTTTGCTAACAATTCTCCAAAATTTGGCGAACTGCCTGCTTTCTGGATAGCAGCATGGCCACGAAATTGCACAGTATGGGGAAATTCACTGTTCGGTGCAATTTTGGGGCCAAATAGGCTCTCTCTGAATAACCCCTTAAGTGTCAAGTGATGGCCTCCCCATTTGTTCTTTGGCTTAATTACCATGATGGGGTGCCATTGTAGGATTGGCACTGTCCACACTCTTCCTGTAACGTAAAATAGTGGACAGATCTGAATTGATGGGCTTTGCATAGGTATTCTGATAATATATGGGGCATGCAATGGAAGGGTCTCAGCAGACACTTACGGTGTGGTTTTCCCTTCATTCGAGGCTCGCTATTGTTTGGCTATCAAGTTGTCCCCATATTTTAGTATCTGCATATTTTTAAGCTGTTTTTCAGGTATCAGACGAAGGGATGCAGGAAGCAGATGCGAAGAGCAAGCTGTCTGTTCAGTACGACCACTATCAAACAGGCTGGTTGATAAGAACAGCACTCTCGGACAGTAAAGGGCCAGGCTTAAGGGTCTTAATCAATGACAATATAGAAGTCCTCGATATACAGTGATAGTACAAACAATACAAATCGATAATATTGCAGGAGTGGTTGACAGCCAGAGAAAATAAAAAGGTCGTAATGCAGGCAAAGTTTACGGGAGGTCAGAGACAAGTTATAATTCGGAGTAAACTGGCGGGGTTCAGACAAATACGATAGACAAGCAAGAGGTCAGAAAGGCAGGCTGCATACAGGCAGAGTGAAAGACAAGCAGGTTCAGCAACGGAAGAGTTAGTATCAGAAGGCATAAGCAGGGTCAAGGCAAGCAGGGTCAGCAACAGAGAAGTGGGTACCAGGATAGCAGGTAAACAGGGAAAAGAACAGCTTGGATATAGGGAGGCAATAAACAAGTAATAACTCACTGGGCCGATGGCCCTTTTAACGAACAGGATGGCATCTTTGCAGGTGGATGCCGGCACCTTTCTTCCTGGTCGCATCATCGTTAGGAGCCGTGATCTTCTGACGCCCTTCGTGACGTCTTAAGGAGGCATTAGCTCGCATGACTGCTTGATT
Organism: Leptobrachium leishanense; assembly: GCA_009667805.1. Taxonomy (NCBI): domain Eukaryota; kingdom Metazoa; phylum Chordata; class Amphibia; order Anura; family Megophryidae; genus Leptobrachium; species Leptobrachium leishanense. Next base: position 107,821,049 of record CM019064.1, on the reverse strand, counting down.
CAGTCTTTGGCTCAGCCGACTGAGGAAAGGATCTTCTTTTGCTGTGCCTCTGGTAAGCCGCGACTCGGATCCCCGCTGGAGGAACCTGGGATGCCCTGCAGGCAGCGGACGGAGTCTGGTTGCATATATGACATTATTTCACAATATTACATGTGTTGTAAAGGAGATGGAGGCACATTGGTATTTTTAACATGGTTTTTTATCTTTAATTTTGGACAAAGCTTCTGTGGAGGAGGGTTCTCCTGTAGCTCATTTTGGCCAGCACCTTTTTCAGCTTGCACAGTCTACATCTACATGTTTCTTTACTTATAATGGAGAGAATATCACAGTTCGGCTCGGTGGGCTTAGATTGTGGTGAATGTCATCCTTGCAATGTACTTGGATAAAACCACTGGGTCCTGTCAGTGGTTCTATTTAAAATTGCTTGGTATTTAAGGCATTCAAATAATAAAAATAATAGAGTACATCAGATTTTAAAAGCACAATAACTTTTATCAACTCATCTTGGGCAATTAAAAACCGATACAATCCAGTGCAAAGAGCTTGTAGTAGTTCAACAAAGTGTAACGAAGTAGTTCAAGTGTAACAAAAACACAGAGAAAAATTAATATAAAAGTGCTCACTGGTCAAAGCACAAATTCACGGTTCCAAAGCGATCAACTAGTTTTGTACAAGTAAACCATACTATTTCAAGATTTCAGAACCAGAGACAGTGGTCAGTACAAGACACCAGTCTATTTCTCCTTTGCCATTTGCAACTAATACAAACTGTATAATATTCAGTAATATGGTAAACAAAAGGGGTGTTTGTGAGGGTCCTGAGAACGAGCAACAGCACAATGGCCTGCTCTACGGTGGGGCCCGCTCAGGTCTCACAAACAAGGTTTTAGCTTGCTTGTGCCATTACAGGGATGAATTTTCCATATGCAAATCAGCCTGCTCTCACCCAGAAAGGGTGGCCAGTGCTGATTGCCAAGGACGTCATCCCTGCACGAGAGGTGCAGCAACCCCCTCCTTCCACTAGTTTTCATCTTTATCTTTAAATATTCTAGGAATAAATTAATAATACTCTTTAGTAAACATTCATTTTAAAATATGTGACTCCTCTTTTTTTAAAACTCCTCCGCGTTTTAAATTGTTCGAATTTTTGAATATTCTAACTTATTGTATGACTTCATAAATAGGATCCTTTGACCAAAAACACAATTTCTGATTAAAAGTACAGCTGTGTAATTTTTTATGCTTTGTTGACTGTAGAACAGAATGATTTTAAGAGCGTACAATTTTACAAAGTTCATGGCAAAAACAAAATGTTGCTAGTATTTAAAATGTGTTTTCTTTCTTTGCATTTCACTGCTGTTGATTTCTATTAAAAATGCATCAGGTTTTTGATTAGTTTATCACAATGTGGAACCAAACAACTCAGTATAAGAGAATTTAATTTTGGTTGCAGATGAGCTATTCTCTTGATACAGGAACTGTGATCACCCAATCAAAGCCCATGTAAAGGTTAGGAAATATGCTCCTGAGTAAATGTCAGGAGGAATTTGATACAAAATATGAATAACCTTATCCTTTCAGTGCCTTTCAATGGAAAGGAGATTGAATCAGCTCCTATTCCATATATCAAAGCTGCCTAGAAAAAAAAAGATCTTTTCTTACTTTTCTGCACTGATACACCTCAATTATTTGCAAGTTTTCCATCTGATAGATAAAAACTTCAGAATAAATAGAAGAAAGAAAAAATATTTTTAGATCGGATAGATTGAATTTTGATAATGACATATGCTTTTTCTGCATGAGTGGAATGTAAACCATAATTTTATTTATTTTATTATTTATTTCAATGAAGAAATTTAATGGATGGATTAGATAAACAAATTATATATAATTACCTACTAGAATTATATATGCTAAAGAACATATATTATATATATATATATAAAACCAGCTTGGTCCCAGCAACTACCTTTCAATGTATCCATACAGTCTCAGTATAAACAGCCACAGTGCTTGCCCATATGAAAAAATGTATATGAAGCGTTGTTGAGGCCTCACACGTGTATAAAAACAATCAATTTTATTTTTCGAGTTTAAAAATGATCCGACGTTCCGGCTCGTGTGTGAGCCGTTTTCAAGGTTACAGCAAAAACCAAATAATGCATATAAATACAAAAGGTAATAGACACACTCACCAATTCATTTGTTGGAAGCTGACCTTCCCTGCTCGTGAATCCGTCATGATTCTGGGTGCCGTCCAGAAGCACGTTGCTGCGTGTGACGTCACATCACTCTCAATGTTTCCGGATGCTATGGTGACCTTAATCACCAAATAAAAAAAACAAAACAAAATTTAAAATCAATCATGGGGATGAAAATTACACAAATCAGTTATTGCCAACCATTCCTACTCCGATACACTGCTGATTATTAATGCAAAATACATGGTGTTGTAACGTGGATAAAGGGAAAAGATTCTACTATGCATTTAGATTAAGAGTGCATTGATGTGCCGCTAATGGCATAAAACTTTATAACAATGTATGATATAAAGTATGTTATGCGAAATGTATATATATATATATGTATCAGAATGTGTAGCTACTGTAATAGACTCTACATTGGTTGAATGTAGTAAAGGCTGTATAAAATATCCTTAAAAATTATACAAAATGTAAAACAATTGTGAAAATAATGGAGACATGTATCAAGTATGGTGTGTCTCAGTGGCAGAACTACCAGGGTCGCAGCGGTCGCACTTGCGACCAGGCCCTGGCATTCCGCCACTTTAGGGGGACCCAGGGGCTCAGGCAAGCATTTGTGCCCGCAGCCCTGTCAGTGCGCCTGCTCTGCTTCCCACATTCTACTGGAGCAGGCGCACGTTGCATTGGCGCCGCCCCCTGTCACGCGGTGGGGCGGCACCAGAGTAATGTGCGCCTGCTCCAGTAGAATGTGGGAAGCAGAGCAGGTGCGCTACAGCGCCGCCGCCGCGGAGTCCCTGCGGCACCTGTTCCCTGGCTCCCGGCACACTCCAGCCTGGGATGTCAGGAAGTGTGGGCAGGCTGTGGGAGGAGACGGTCAGCTGCTGGCGTTGAACAGGTGGCCCCATACAACCCAAAGAATGCAACGATCAGTCTGGGGGCGATACATCCATATGAGCTGGGGAAAATTATTTATTTCCATGTGTGAGCTGCTGGGGGCAATTATTTATTTCCTCTGTGAGCTGCTGGGGGCAATTATATCCATGTGTGAGCTGCTGGGGGCAATTATTTATTTCCATGTGTGAGCTGCTGGGGCAATTATATCCATGTGTGAGCTGCTGGGGCAATTATTTATTTCCATGTGTGAGCTGCTGGGGCAATTATATCCATGTGTGAGCTGCTGGGGGCAATTATATCCACGTTTGAGCTGCTGGGGGCAATTATATCCATGTGTGAGTTGGGGCAAATATATCCATGTGTGAGTTGGGGGCAAATATACCCATGTGAGCTGGGGGCCTGGCTCCCCTGTCTGTCTCACAGTCACTTTGTTTCCATATGGAGCCTTAAATGCCCCCATGTTTTATCACTCTTGCTCCTGGGGCATGGGTATGCCAGGCTCGGCCAGTGTGCCATTAGCCATACTCATGCAGGCATACAAGCCAGGCTCTCTGATAAGCCTGGGTCAGGGCTTTGCTGTGGATTCTGTACCTGCTCATACACCCCAGTGCTTCCTGTGAGATTCATTGCTGTGGAGCTCTGTGATACGCTCATACACATCGCAGGGAGTTTTATTGCTGTGGAGCTCTGTGATACACTCATACACACCGCACATTACTGTGAGTTTTATTGCTGTGGAGCTCTATAATATGCAGTGTGTCAGGTCACCACCATATTGAAAGCCCCCCCCCCAGTAATCCTATATTGAACTAATTAATATAAATGGCGTACTCTCTTTTTATATTTAAGGGGAAAAAAATTAAAAGTATGGATTTTTGGGGGGGGGCCCTTCATGGATTCTCGCACCGGAGCCCTCAGGTTTCTAGTTACGCCACTGGTGTGTCTTACTATAAATGAATGTCCGTATAAGGCATAAATGTAACTAACGTGTATATGAATCTATGGTTCTATGGTTCAATTAACATTCCGTCAAAAAACAAGTGTATGAATTATATTCGTTTAATCCTCTTGGTGCTAAAGTATTCAAAGTTTTTATCCAGAATGTCTCCCGTTGAAGTAGCATCTATGATCTATTTCCACCCCTTCTCGGGTGGAATATGGTCAATTCCAATAAACCTTAAAGTAGGTAAGTGATATTGGCAACTTAAAAAATGCAACCGGAAGCGTTGAGCGTGATGTGACATCAAACGCAGAAACATGCTCCTGGACGGCACCCAGAATCACAATGGATTCACGTGCAGGGAAGGCCAACTTCCAACAAACAAATTGGTGAGTGTGTCTATTACCTTTTGTATTTATATGCATTATTTGTTTTTTGTTGTAAGCTTGAAAATGGCTCACACACGAGCCAAAACGTCGGACCATTTTTAAACTCAAGAAACAAAATGTATTGTTTTTATACACGTGTGAGGCCTCAACAATGCTTGAGATACACTATATCGCCAAACGTATTCGCTCACCCATCCAAATAATCAGAATCAGGTGTTCCAATCACTTCCATGGTCACAGGTGTATAAAAGCAAGCACCTAGGCATGCAGACTGTTTTTACAAACATGTGTGAAAGAATGGGTCGCTCTCAGGAGCTCAGTGAATTCCAGCGTGGAACTGTGATAGGATGCCACCTGTGCAACAAATCCAGTCGTGAAATTTCCTCGCTCCTAAATATTCCGCAGTCAACTGTCAGCTATATCCTAAGAACGTGGAAGTGTTTGGGAACGACAGCAACTCAGCCACGAAGTGGTAGGCCCCTTAAACTGACGTAGCGGGGTCAGCGGATGCTGAGGTGCATAGTGCAAAGAGGTCGCCAACTTTCTGTAGAGTCAATTGTTACAGACCTCCAAACCTCATGTGGCTTGAAGATTAGCTCAAGAACAGTGCGCAGGGAGCTTCATGGAATGGGTTTCCTTGGCCGAGCAGCTGCATCCAAGCCATACATCACCAAGTGCAATGCAAAGCATCGGATGCAGTGGTGTAAAGCATGCTGCCACTGGACTCTAGAGCAGTGGAGACGCATTCTCTGGAGTGACGAATTGCGCTTCTCCATCTGGCAATCTGATAGACGAGTCTGGGTTTGGCGGTTGCCAGGAGAACGGTGCTTGTCTGACTGCAATGTGCCAAGTGTAAAGTTTGGTGGAGGGGGATTATGGTGTGGGGTTGTTTTTCCCTGATTTTCGGTGGTTTCATTCGACAGTTTTTTTTTTGAGAAAGTATTTTACCAGGAAGGATACATTGAGATTTCTCTCGTTTTCAAGTATGTCCTGGGTGGCAAGTATGTACCGTTAGGTGTCTTGCCCATGGACACTTACTGGAGAGGTGCTCTTGCTGGGATTCAAACCTGTGTCTCCACGGTCTCCACAGTCACAGAGCACAGGTTTAATCAGGTGAATCCCATAGGGTACAATGTAAAAAATATTCCCTGTTTTTATTGAATATTTATTCAACCATTTATTCTTTTAACTGGCAGCAAAAAGTCTCTTTATTTATTTTTTAGGATTTGTAGGCATTTTTCAGTGAAATATTTTTTTATGATTTTTTAAAACTTAGTTTTTTTCTGTAACACATCCTTTTATTATTATTCATAAGACCTTATATGTTATTTTCAGGTATTTTCGAGCAGTAGTTTTTTTTTTATTACCCATTTGTCGACTTGTCGGCTTTTTCCGGCAGTCAGTCGTTGCTCTGTTTGGTGAGTTGTTGGCTTTCTCCAGATCGATTCGGTATCTTTTTGGATAGTTCAACTTTTTTGCGGTGGTTTTTGCGATCGATTTGACACCTTTGCAGCGTTTTTTTGAGATGCTTATCGGCAGCGTGTTCCCTGAACTTCAGGGAATGCTGAATTCACCACAGGGTCAGCGAATTTGACTCTCCAAAGTGCAGGGAACGAAAGAGCACCAAAAATCCACCGGAATTTCCATGAATAATCCTGTACGAGTCAAAGCATTAAAAAATGATCACTTCATGTAATAGTAATCTCTTCACTACCATGTATACACAATAAGTAGCAGCAGACACAGCAGCCTGAGATCATGTTAACACAATCTGGGGCTATGCTGTGTGATTGCAAATTAAATTTGTATGTTCCAAACTGATTTTGTTCGCTTTTTGGCTGCAGAAGGTGTCCTCTGGGCATAATGCCCACTGTGCTAAACCTGGATAAAATTAGATAAAGAATTCCCTGACATATCGAGAATTCCAAAGCCGAGAGAGAGACAGTAGCCATAGTTTTACCTGCATTAACTCTATTTGGCCATTGCCACCTGCCTGCCAAATAGATTATTACAGTAAGAAAAACACTGGGAATATTCCCAATGATTTTTTACTGTATAAGGAATTAATAATGATTTTCCAAAAACGCACTGGTTCCTGACCGTGGATTGTTGGAAAATCCCTTAGTAGTGAAGGAGGTGATGACAAATAAATAAATAGGAAATTGCACACATTCTGTATTTAAAGAAAGTTAGGTAAGGAGAAAAATCTAAACCATAGACATGTGCATCCACACTGCAATAAAATACTATCAGGGTTATTCAGAGAGTGGCGAAAACCAGGAGAATGACTTGAGAAGTGAAAATTCTAAATCAAAATAGCCAAACCAGAAACATTCTCCCATTTATCTCACTTTCCAAATCGGCTATTTTGACCTAGAATTTTCAGTTCTCCAGTCATTCTCCTGGTTTTCACCTCTCTCTGAATAACCCTGTGTAGCGCTCACTCCCGGAGGAGCCGCTGAATTTAACCTCGGGTTAGTCTCTCCGCACTAGGGAATAAATATACACCAGCACTGTTGTGGATTTTATAAATCATATATACTTTACTGGTCTTAATAAAGCGGCATATATAAAATAAGCACGGTATATGGAAACAGGATTTCGTATTGCGGGAAACGCGCAGCGGTAAAAGAAAAGTTTAACCCCTTTGTTTCTGGAGTGTAAGTCCCGTGCAGGTTATGTCCCAAAAAGTGTGTGTGCGTGAGCTCAGGTACCCGGGTACTATACTTCAACTGGCTAGTGAATGTATTTAATAAAATCTTCGACTAGTCACGTTGGGGCCCTGTAGATTTTAGCAGTGCTGCAGCGTGCGTCTTTAAACTTTAACTGTGGCCTAGGAGGCCTCTCACCCATCCGCCAGACAATCTGTTCCGCTGCCTGATCAGGACGTCTCTCCGCTGAATTGTGCTGGGACTCTGTGTCACCGGATCCACTTCTCTCGCTTGTCTGTCTTTACAACACGATTTACAGCTTACCGCCTGCATTCCCAGTGGATCATCGTGGTCTCCTAACTCGAGATCCAATCTGGGACTCTTTGTCTGTGTAAAACCTCTCAGGGTGGATTACTGGGTCTCTGGCAAGTCACTATATCGATCCCCAGCATCGGCAAGGCAGCCCCTGCTCTCCGGCCTGGTTACAATCGCTCACAGTCTCACGTGCGTCTCACTTGGTTCACTCCTTGGCTCACACAGGCTCTCCTTCCACGAGGCTGCGGATGTCCTCTCCTCCTTCCCCACCCACTTCCTGTCTCTGCCCCAGTCCATAGCATGCTGGAAAACGTAGTCCCATTGTCCAGTATAGTTTACATGCGCTTGTCTCCCTCTGGTGTCCAAACCGGAACATTACAGCAACAGAGTTTTAAACAGCGCTACACCTGTATGGCACATTATTTGATTCTCAAAATTCAGGAGCAAACCTATTCCAGAGTGCTTCACTTTGCAATGATATAGCTGTCACGCATTTCTAAACATCAGAATAACGGAGTGTCTTTTTGGGTATGTTAATGGACCTCAGAGTTCTAGCTTTAAGAATATACATTTGTGACTGCAATAAAATACTCAGATTATGGGACATTATTTGATTCTCAAAATTCAGGAGCAAACCTATTCCAGAGTGCTTCACTTCGCAATGGTGTAGTTGTCACTTATCTCTAAACATCAGAATAACGGAGTGTCTTTTTGGGTATGTTAATGGACCTCAGAGTACTAACTTTAAGAATATACATTTGTGACTGCAATAAAATACTCAGATTATGGGACATTAATTGATTCTCAAAATTCAGGAGCAAACCTATTCCAGAGTGCTTCACTTCGCAATGGTGTAGCTGTCACGTATTTCTAAACATCAGAATAATGGACTGTCTTTTTGAATATGTTAATGGACTTCAGAGTACTAACTTTAAGAATATACATCTGTGACTGAGTATCTATGCAAATGAATATCTGCAGCTGGGCTTTGGAAAAAATCACAGTGGGACACCGTCAATGTATCTCTCTGTCAATATATCATAATAGCTGTGTCTGACTGTCAGAGTTAGACTGTCAAAGTGGCTTGTAATTCAAGTTTATGCATCAGTAGCTGAAGATGTCAGACTGGGCTTATTGTTGAAGCAAGTTTTATATCTAACATGACATTGTGCTTATTCTTCTGTCTGTTAAGTTGTTTCCATATAAATGTATGTTTAAATATTCCATTTTATGTGCAGGTAAAAATCAGAATGGAATGAAAAACATTTTCCCCGTTAATAAATAAAATTGATGTGCCTTCACTATTTTTCTGCACCAAGTCCTTCCAACTGAGAATGATGCTTCACCACGTGCTATAATATGTACATAAAATAGATTTTGGAAATAAATATACCATTTTGGAATCCAATTGCATTCCATCTTCCTCTTGACACAAAAACTTTCCTTTATTTTATAATCGTCCATCAGTCATAAACTTCACTTTGGATTCTATCATTAATTATTAATTCATTACACTGTGTGTATCATAAATATATATTTTGAAGCAAAGTAGTGGATTAAAGACTACCAGATGCAACATTTATTATTTCCTTGTATACAGAACTGTGATTTATTTAATTATCAGTTTATCCCATTTTCTTCCTTATTCATCCTTACGCAGATGTGCTGTAATTTGTCCTAAATGTCAACTAGCATTACCTGATTAATGCTATTTATACGGTATATATGGTTTAATGGTTCAAAGGCCAATCCTTTTCTTTAAACTGTGCAGAGATTTAATTGTGTCTCTGAATTTTCTGTTTATTCCTAATGTTATAATATAGTTATAACATACATAATTTATATGGTAATTGGATAGACCAAATTCATTAAAACTCTCCAGAAGAGTGAAAACTAATCTAAAGAGGAGTGGGCGAAAATGTCTTACAGAATAAACAGTCAAAGAGGATGGGGATCTCAGAAGGATAGCCACGATACATGCTCTAAGAAGGTATGCTGCCCATTATGAAGGACATGCTGTACAAAGCCAGCGTTTCCCTTGCTGACCATGCAGGATGTCATAGGCTGGGGCAGCACAGAAACTCCCAGAGTGTTCCTCGCAGTGCTGCAGCCAATGGAGGAGCATCAACCCAGGACCCATCCAGAGCATCAGGGAGATATGAAAAACTGAAATTCAGAAAAATCTGAAATTTCCAGATTTCATAGTCTCCTGGATTACAGAATTCTGTATAAGGCATGCCCAACCTGTACACGAGCCTTAGGTTTTATTATTTAGTATGTCACCTGTTCGTGCTTCCCCATTGTAAAGCGCTACGGAATCTGTTGGCGTTGTATAAGTACTTGTAACGGTAAAATGGTTTAATCCCACTGAATTAATATATGGAATTGTATGTGTGTGTATGTGTGTATTGTGTGTGTGTAACACTGAGTAATATCTACAGGGTTACTCAGAGAAAGGTGACACTCTGGAGAACTTTTGTAGAAGTGAAAGTTCTAGTTCAAAATAGCTGATTTGGAAAGTGAGATAAATGGGAGAAGTTTTCTGGTTTGGCTATTTTGACCTAGAATTTTCACTTCTCCAAATGTTCTCCAGAGTTTCGCTTTTCTCTGAATATCCCTGCTAGTTTAAACAACATGGATTTGAGAAGAATTGATCATGCCAGACCAACAGCAGCCAGTTCTGAGTAGCCTTAAGTAAAAATATGGATCAAGGTGATCCAGTAGATATGATCTATTTAGATTTTGCTTAAGCATTAGACACAGACCCACACAGCGGCTACTGCGCAAATGAATGGAGATCGGATTCGAGGAACATACTTGTTAATTAGATTGAACACTGGTTCAATGAAAGAGTGCAAAGAGTTATTAACAGAAAATACTCTGAGTTGGATGCAAGAGAAAAAAGGGTTCCGTCTTAGGCCAGTTCTTCTTAACATATTTATTAATGATGTTGCACAGGAAACTAAAAGTCCTTTGTCTTTGTTTGCGGTTGATACCCAACTGGGTAAGGCTATACAGTCTAAACAGGATATACCATCTCTACAAAAGGATTTGTACAAACTAGAGGAATGGGCTGGCAAGTAGTAAGTCAGACTTAGTGTAAAGTAATGCATTTTGGTACCGAAAATAATCACGCAACCTTTACTCTAAAAAGGATTGAGTTGGGTGTGGAAGGGAATGGGAAGGATCTGGGATTCACAAATACCATAAACTTTGCAACAGTGCACATTGTCAGACAGTGGATGCAAAAGCAAATAAAGTTCTGTCACATATAATATTAGATATTATTTCATGTGATGTAAAAAATAATTTTACCTGTTTAAAGCAATGATAAGTCCCCATTTTGAATATGTAGTGCTGTTTTGGACATCTGTATTGATGAAAGATATTAGGGAGTCGGAAAATGTACTGAGCATAACAAGAAAAAAGGTTGTCATTTGCGCTTACCACTGTAGCTCCATGGAAAACAAAACACATCAGAGGGGTTTGGTTTACTTGAATGGCCATTAAAGTGTAAACTCACCCTCCACGACAAGGCACCTCATGAAACCAAGAGCTTCTTTTGAAGCAGCCACATATCCTCATGCTTCTTCTCAGCCAAGAGAGACACTGGTGGGTTTATATTTATACCCACACCAGGAACAATTCCACTTTGGGATTATAAAGAAAATACGGAAAGAGGCAGCAGCAACAATGACCTGACTGGGGATAAAACAAAATATCCATATATGCAGAAAAATGGTTTTGCGCCTATTCCCTACCGGATGGCTGCAGAGACCAGAAGTATCCAACCATCTTCATGTATAAACCAAAACCTCTGTGTTTTGCTTGCATGGAGCTACAGTGGTAAGCGCAAACAACAACCTTTATTCTTGTTATGTTTTATGTAAGGTTTTAACAGTTTCCATCCTATTCCAGCCGAATCCTAATTTTCCTTTGATGCTTGGATGTTGTGGCTGCCTACTGTAAATTAACCCTTTCTTTACCAGCCATAGGAAGTGTCAATTTCGGGTAGCCGGAGCAATTCCAAGGTTATAATCAAAATCTGGTGGTAAGTAAATTTGCATAGGGCTATTATGTTTTTTCTCCTTAATGTGATTAAACTTGTGTATTGATTTACATGCATGTGATAAAACTACAAAAAAGCAAAGCAATTCAAAGATTTTCTTAAAAACATTAAAGAATATAAAAATACTTCTGTTGTTCACAAACACTTTTAGCAATTTATCGGATTTCAAATTGCCCAAAGAATAACAAGAAGAAAATGCTTTCTAATCTCCCAAATTATATATTTGCCAGGTGTTTTGCTCTGAGATATTTAAAGTGCCCATTAGAAAATAATACGTATTGTTAGATATATCATATCAGAAATGAAATTTTATATAAGAAAAAAACCATCTTCTCTGCTGGGCATCTCTCTGCTTCATTTACTCTTCCCAGTTCACAACAGATGAATATGTTCTTAGACTGATTGCAGTAATTACTTGGTCCTGCTGCTTTACAATATTAAGTAAATAAATGCCCTAGAACAAACAACAACAGAATATCAGCCAGACCATCTAAAAAAAACGTTCTCTACCATCAAATTATGTTTGGTGATTTATATTCCAATTTATTTAACATCCACTTTTCCCTGTATGAGAAAACCTTAGCATAAATGTAGCTGCTTTGGTGAATATGTTGTTAGCTCTGAGTTATATACTTTATTGTACATGGTAAGGCGGAAATGGTCTTTTAATGTGTTTGTGTTTCATACACGCTTATTTATCTAGACCTATGAAAAAGTGGGACATTGTTAAAATGGTAATGATCATATTCAAGGAATGTTTTAAATAATAAGCAGGAAAAAACATAAAGAGACATTTTTTCAGCAAGAACATTTCCTGTGCACAAATGTAGTTCGAAGCATAGATTTACTGTGAGTTTCTCAGAATTGGACTACACATCGCCCAAAACATTTTTATGAACTATACTGGTATTTATTAGTTAATTACCATACTGCCATGTATTAGGCATGAATACCGTAGATACTCGAGTATAGCACGACCCAAATATAACGCGATGGAGAGAGATTTATTATGGGAATGAGAGAATACTCAAGACTCAAATATAACGCGAGGAACAAAACTATAAAAGCATACTATACTGGTAAAGCATTAAAATCCTTTGAGGTTCTCTTAACACAGTCAGTCTCCCATGCTAGCCAGGCCAGTAATGTGGAGCCCTCAGCCCCTTCACTACAAATGATTTTTCCAAAAAACGCTGTTGTGAACTGGTGTGATTATTTTTTAAACCCTTTTAATTAATTATACAGTCAGAAATATTTGGGAATATTCCCAATGTATGTCTTACTACAGTATTCAATTTGGCAGACAGAAGTCACCATCTGCTGGCCAGATGGAGTTACTACACTTGCAACTGCAACTCAGAACTACATGCTTATCAGCTGGGGAAGGTTTGTAAGACAGTTTTCTAGCGGATTCGTAACAGTTTTAGCACCTTGGTGGCCATGGTGCTAAAACTTTAGGGGCATGTTCTGGCGTCCAAAAACAAATTAATTTTGTTTGTTTTTTTATCCTGCTCAGCTGCAGATCGAGAATAATTGATATCAGTGGTGCAATTGAAAACACGAGTTAGCTCGATCTCCGTAGGGAAGTGGTTAATGGGAAACTGGTGTGAACCGCCAACCAATAGCTGCTCTATCATTAGTTCTATTAGGAATAATATTAGTAATATGTGGAAGCCAATAACAGCTCACTCGTTACCATATCAACCCAGTTTCAATAGGGCCATTATGCTTAATCATATATCAAAAAGTATTCTAATAATTTGGTAGAATTTTTTTAATACATTTTTATTACATATTTTTTATTATAGCAAAACCTTAATTTTAATATTTTTTCCATTATTATTTTATTAATAGCGATTCTCAAATAACATTTTATCATTACATTTTATTCTCTAGTGACACCACTCACCTTTACATATAGTGTATGGCCTGAGGCAAAATTTATTTTCAAATGTGTACTTTTTTACATATCCAAGATGAAAACCAACTATGCATTTAAAAAAAAAACATGCTCTTTTAAATCACTCCCCGCATGCTAAAGGGAAATATGCTTCTGTTTCAATATGCATGTCTCTTTGCTACTTGCCATTCTGAGCCAATTTCTATGTACATCAAATAATTCCCTGCGTTTACTTCTCAGCTAAACCTTTGCTTCTGTTCTCACATCTTTAGATTTACCTTCAAGTAAATAAAAATAGTTTTCAGAAATAGCAATCCTGACCCCCAGTATGGTTTATTACTTTCTATTGATTCATGAATTATTTATGTATCTGAATTTCTTTTCCAAACGTCCATATAAGGCTTCACCTTCAAAAACAGTACAATTTATACCAACCCAAGCCTTTGGTTGTAGATGCATATTCTGATTTACAATAGAAAGCAGGTATGGGGAATTGGGTCAGTAGCAATAAGATGGGTATTTAAAAGGAACAGGGAATCAAATAGATACGGTAAATATATCAAAACAAACAAATGCCTAAAGCAAACATGCTTGTTTTACCAATGTTATGACCAAAAGAACTAGTGTGGAACCAGTCTGGTTTTTAAATTTCATTTTTATTGAATTATACAGTAAGATATATTGATATATTTGAGAATATTCCCAATGTATTCCTTTATAGTAATAAGTTATTTGGCAGGCAGATGCCACCATCTGTTGGCCAAAAAGAGACACTGCTGTTCTGGTCTCCGTGCAAGATCAGCTGGGGAGATGTCATTCAGAAACATTCCCAGCTAGTATTAAAAAGTGTTAGCACCTCAGACATCATGCCCCCAGAACAAAAACGTTAGGAACATTTTCTAGAGCCCAAAAGCAAACTGATTTTGTATTCAATAAACTAAATTCCTTTGCATTGCTCCTATGGAACACCAGTTTGACTATACTCGATATTGGGGAAACAGGAGGTGTCTTGGACCACGAGAATAGTCAGTCTTGGTAGTGAATGGGGTAAATACGGTTTCACTTCTTATATGAGATGCCAAGTCATTGCAATGATTGCATTCATTCAAATGTTTTTCCCAAAATTTCATAAATTAGAATGCCTCTAATAGACTTTTCCCCAACTAGACCTGTACGAAGTTCTGAACTGCAGTAAATCCTTTTGTCCAGCAGATGGCAAGACCTACCTTAAAAAAAAACAGTTATTACAATAAGAAATAGATTGGGAATATTCCCAAATATTTCTTACTCTATGTTTAACTAAAAGTAGTGTTCAAAATAACCCACTGCTTCCGGACAGTGTTTTTGTTTTTTTTTAAATCGCTTGGTAAGGCATTAGGGTAATTTTTAGTCACTATTGATGACATAGAAACATAGAAACATAGAAAAATGTCGGCAGATAAGAACCTTTCGGCCCATCTAGTCTGCCCAATTACATGGATACTTTACCTGGATTTATCTTTTGTTTAGGACAAGTATTTAAAGGTCTGATCACCACATTGACCTATGATTATCTTCTCCCCTCACAGCAAGTTGGAAAGGAAAATAGATGTCTTAGATTGTGTAGCAGTTTTAATATATCATACTTACATTTATTTTAGTAAATTTCTTTATTTGAATATTTAAATTTATTGTAATGTCTTAATAATATTTATCTCAATATTTATTTTTCTATGCAGGTGTTAATATAGTTACATTTTTATACTAGCACTATATATTTAATTTTGGTCTAAATTTTAATACTTTAATATAGTTTTATATATATATATTTAAATAAACTTAAATATTGATGTTTATTATTTTAATATATACATGATTATTTATTTATTTTTATATTAGAGAGAGAGGGAGAGAGATCAAGACATGAAAGGGTTAGCTGGACGTACTCCGGGTCTTCAATATTGAGTAAAAAACGATGCTTTATTGGGAATCACATTAAAAACATGCCCATATGTTTCTCCTGACACCTCGGCTCTCTCAGGGGCCTTTATCAGGGTGCGGGAGAGACATTTGGGCATGTTTTTAATGTGATTCCCAATAAACCATAATTTTTTACTCATTATTGAAGACCCTGAGTGCGTCCACCTAACGCTGTGATGTCTCTATATTTTTCCATGGACATTTAGCACCTGGACTTTTTTTTCCTCCTGGTGCATGCAGGTTCATACTGGTCTCTCTCTCTCTCTATATATATATATATATATATAAATACTAGACATGTGCACAAAATTTTGTTTTGAACTAATGTATTAGTCCTAAAATGCAATTTATTTAGTTGCTAAAGAAGTTTGTTTTCAGTTCTTTAGTATGAAAACTAATTTCATTCATCCGAAAACCAGTGGATACAATTACTATTGTAGTGGTGGCTCCTCAGAGGGATGAGATCGCTGCTTGCTACGGTATATCTCACTCTCAGCACAATGTGGGCCATATTATATAGTTGGTGCTAACTTAACCAGAGCTGTTGTAAACTTCCCAGAGCCATTATAGCCTATGAAGGTTTTCAGTTTACAAGAGCTCTGGTTAAGTTAGCACCAACATTGTAATACTGCCCCGTGTCAGGCAAAGCTGTTACAGTAACTGACTACTGCTCATCACAGTGCTCAGTTTCAGTAAAACTAGTAAATAATATTTTTATATATAATAGGTTAGAACAATATTATTTCCTTGTTTTACTGAAACTCTGAGCGCTGTGAGACTGATACATTGTACTGAGAGATAATATAACAAGCAGCCGATCTCAGCGCTCACAGCCACTGGATTTAAAGGGCTAAAAAAAAGGCTCCTCTCTGTATAATGTTTAGAACATCCTCCTGCATTAATTAATACCCCTCTCTGTATAATGTATAGAACATCCTCCTGAATTAATTAATGTCCCTCTCTGTATAGAACATCCTCCTCAATTTATACCTTTCTCTGTATAATGTATAGAACATCCTCCTGAATTAATTAATGTCCCTCTCTGTATAGAACATCCTCCTCAATTTATACCTTTCTCTGTATAATGTATAGAACATCCTCCTACATTAATACCCCTCTCTGTATAATGTATAGAACATCCTCCTGCATTACTTAATGCCCCTCTCTGTATAGAACATCCTACTGCATTGGCATGTGGAGGGTGCAGAACTTCGGATGTTGCGCTCTTCATTGCTGGTCTCCTTCACTCAGCAATGTAATATCACAAAAAGGACTGAAACTAAAATGTAGTGCATTTTTTTTAGTTTCTTTCGCTTTTTGTACTGAGTAGTTTCGTATCTCTTGAGTCATACGAAAACTAAATTATCCAAAAATTCGGACTAAATCGTTTTAGTACTAAAACTAATGCACATGTCTAATAAATACACAAATTTTAGACAGGTCTGCACTCATGGTTCATAAATGTTATTCGCCCGGTGCTTCAGCATCAGCCCTTTCACATGTACAGTAGATCCAATAAAGTGCCAGCACTGTGGGACTTCATATAAAATTATACATTTATTAATCCATAGCAAGGTCAACATTTCAGCTCCCCTGAGGAACGTTCTCTAGGACAATAATCACAATCATTATCACGTTCGAGGTTATTGTCCTGAGAAAGTTCCTAACATAGAGTATATATCAATATATATTTGCAAGGAATACTCCAGAGTGCAAAACCCTGTGGCATGTGTTATTTATTTTAATTATATTTCATTATTTTAATGTTTAATAATTATTTTAAACAGACACTCTCTGCACCTTGACAACATTGGTTCATTTAAGCTCATTTAAGGGATGATTATTTATCTTGTTTGCAGCAGCATGAAGGAGCAGTTTTTTTTAGGGGGCATGAAGGGTTGGTCTTTGGCATTGAGGGGCTTATTTAGGCATTAAAAGCATGCACAACCCTCAAAGCTTGCACTCTAATGTGTTAGGACACTTCAGGGTGAGTACTTCCATCTTTTGTTCGTGGGTAAAAAGCACTGTATATTTGTATTTAAATATAGTGCATATTGCAATTGCATTATGAAAACTCCCCAGCTTTTTGCTTTTCTTTGTCTTACATTTCTTCATATTTTGTTCAATTTTAAATGTTGACTGCTCTTCTCTAAAGAAAACATAACCGTATACATTTCAGGGAACCCAGATTGCCTTATAAAAATACCCCTGTAGAAATTCAACAGATTAAACATTTTATCACACATATTTCTTATAAATTTATGTTTGTGATTGAAGCGCCTGTGTTGAGTGGCTATAGATGATTGGATTTCTATATTGTTTTGGATATGTACATTTTCTAAAATGTGCATATGAGTGATGAGAATTCTTGACATGACAAGGTTATGTGAAGCACAGATATGGAATTCAAATTAGGATGTGCTGCAGTATACATTAAATATGAGATCTTTTAGTTGCTTTGGTCCTTGCTTTTCTACATCTTCGACGAATTTATTCCATACAAGCAAATACAAAACAAGATCTTGTTAATGACCAGAAGTGGATGTAATATACAGGTTAATTACTTATTTTAGCTTAATTCACCATGATTTTTATAACATATAGGTATTAAGATAGAGAAATTATGATAGATACTCAGATATTTATTAAAAAGGAGCAAAACAGCAGATTAACTAGCTCTATATGTAAAGAATTTAGACATGGCAAAACGGTTTAGATGGTGGCCAACCAACTAATCGCAAGGGAATTGAGCGTCAGCGTCTATATATATTTTACCTAGCTGCTAGCTATTATTGATGCTAGACAAGGTGGTTTCATAATCTTAGAAAGGGCAACAGCTACCCATTTGGGAATACAGATAATACTACCTAGAAGTCAGAGTCACAAACAAAAATATCCAGCATAAGGCACTTTATTTATGCATTCTAACATCTGAGTAAAGCTCAGAATTGATGTTTACAATTAATTGATAAATAAACACCGTAGATAAATTATAAAATGAAATAAAAAATGATGAAAACCAAAATGTAAATATGTAAAATGAAAGTTTGAAAAACCAAAGAATGAATAAGTTCAAAGTTTTGGACACCTTCCAATGAAATTTTGCATAAAGAAATATTGGAAATGGGTAGGCTACATGCATCACAGTGTATATATTTCACGTTTTCATCTCACAGTCTATTCATTTCATGTTTTCCCTTGATTAATGGCATTTTAGGGGTTAATGGGTAGGCCACATGCAACACTGTTTATTATTTTTACTGTATTTCCCTGATTTAATGTAATTTTAGGGGTTATTATGGAATTTAGAATCTAAAGGGTCTATTCATCTTTAGATCCTTGGTTTTTTGTCACATTTTGGGGAATCAATTTCGCCGAAAATATGCCGAATTCCCTTTTTAGTGAAAAGGTCAACGTAATCTGCGAAAATTGGAGTCGCTGAAGCAGTTATAGGACATTGGTGAAAACCTTCCAAATTGCGGCAAATAAAATATTGAATTTATGTATCAGGTTAGTACAACAAAAAGGTATCATTGCATCACATTACTCTGGGATTTGGGAATATTATTTCTATATACTTATTTAGTTTTATTTCAGTGGTTTGGTTTAGTGGCAAAAATTATTAGTGCCTCCCAAGTTTTGACTATGGTATCTTATGTGCCCCCCCCTATATTTTGCTCCGAAAGTCGCCACTACTTGTTGGCGCTAAATTGTAGACGCGGCACACCGGCTCCTACAAGTTTCTCCGTAGCGTCCCCTTTTAGGCTCACGTCCCCTTTTACGCCCCCTTTTACCTCAGGCTAATTTCAGGAAAACAATTATGGATCTAAATTACCTTTTGTTCATGGTTCTGAATAGCTAAAAGCAGAATAGTATTTTTCAGAATGATAATATGTTAATTACTTTGAAGTGCTGTGTAGAGGAACAAGAACAAGTGGGTAATTAAAAAATATATAAAATATGCTTTTAGCCTGCTCCAATAAGAAATATTTAAAAGATTTTTTTATATAAAATAATTTGGTATTATTACAGTATATGGGATTGTTCACTCATATTTCATAACCCCTAGATTCTGACATTTTGTTTGGATGATCACAATTACAGCAGGTTCTTTAACATGATGATATTTCACTTTATGTCTTGAAACCTTAGAAATGTGGACCTTTTTAACAAATTAGCAAATAAAAAATAGGCAACGAACATTTTAAAGCGTGAGCAAAAAACGTCTCCGTAAATCCAAGATGCCTACTGTGTATATTCCACCTTTATAACTGAAAGTCATGTTTTTCTGAAGAACATGTATAGTACAAGCCATCAATTTTTCACAGATGCTGAGCAAACAGCCCATAAAATGTAACTTTTAATAACTTTATGTGGGAAAATGCTATGGCCTTTCAGTCAAGGATACCTTTAATTATGTTGGATTTAGTTGACATTTTGCTAGGATGTTGGGAAGTGATGGGGAAAGTGTACTTGACAATAAACTGAAGTTTTGACATTCTCTTCATCTCTTGTGCAGACAGAATACTGCAATTTAACTGTACTGTCTCACATTCCACTTGACATAAATAATTTCATACCGTTTTATTTTACTCAAAGGTTTTCTGTGACCTAGTAATTTCCGTCTCTATGATTTAAATGGCATTGTTATCTTCTTATAATCTCATAATTATCAGCATAATCTAAATCTGCCCAAGGTACCTTTTTGTTAAAGATATGGTCTAAAGAATAAAATTACTTTTTTTAAAAAAAAAATTTAATATGAGTGTGAAAATTTATTACAATATTCTTGTCCTATATTCAAATCAGAAGCAAGAAAAAAATATTACAGTGTGTTTTTTTGGCAATTGACATTCACATATTCACATAGATATCTATAAATATTCACTGTGTGTGCATTTCATATCTATCGATATTTAAAACATGGTACAATTTTCTGGAAAACTTTAAATAATTCATCTGTCAGGTGTTATGGCTGGCTAAAAGGTTGTGGCTTGAAAACACAACCTGTATATTGCTCTGGTCATTTTCTAACCATGACTATAGATGGAATCTACTGGGTTCCACATTTACCATTCTACAGTCTGCATTGACTAATTAGTATTTTTTTCTAAACACCAAAAAGGTTATTCACAGAGCTGACATTTCGGGGATCTCTCGCCCCACTTCAGGGAATCCAATTTCTCCACCCTGTGGTGAATTCAGCATTCACTGCGGGGTCTCCGGAGTTCAGGGAAGGGACTGAGAAATCCGCTGCAAAACCAACGAAAAACCAATGAACACCAAACTGCTGAAAATCCGACGGAAAACCGCATCCGATACGATCCAAAGTATAAGATCACTCAACCACCGCAAAAAAACAAGCCAAACACGTCCAGATAATGCCGACAAGCTGACGAATGGGGTAAAAAAAAGAATTAAAAAAAAGCTTGAAAGTGTCAAAATTGAAACGGTGTTTTCAAAAAAGCTACTGGACAAAAATGTCTGAAATTAACATGTAAGGTCCTATGAATGATAATTAAAAGGTCTGTTACAGAAAAAAGAAAAGCCGCTATTAAAAAAAGTGGGAAAAAATCCTAAGAAAATCAATAAATAAAGAGACTTTTTACTACAGATTAAAATAATAAACGGTTTATTAGATATTGGATAAAAATGGTTATATTTTTAACATTGAAACTTATGGGATTCACCTGATTAAACCTGCCGAATAAAACCACCGAACAACAGCGCATTTCTCTAACATTTCACTGCCGTTCGGTGTTCTGTGAATAGAGTAATCATTGCTCCTCTATGGGGATTTCACTGCTGCCTGCTTTCTGAATAGCGGAATGGCCACAAAATGGCACCGTACGGGGGAATTCACAGTTCAGTGCCATGTTGGGGCCAGATCAGCTCTCTCTGAATAACCCTGCAAGTTATGTGGTGGGTAGCTTGCCATGAGAAACTAGGTAAATTGACTAAGGTTTAAGTCATCCAAATGGAACGGCAACATATCACCCATTATAAGTATAGGAGAATATATAGACAGTTTTGGACTGTGAGTGCACCAAAAATCTGTCAGTGGGAACCCCCCCAAGCACAAGACAGCTTTATTTGTCCACAATATAAGATTACTCATGCCAAACATGCACACTTTAACCCTTTCACTGCGTGTGACGTGTGGGGAATGTCCTCATTGACTCTTGCTATATGCGGGGGAGGTTCCCCACACGTCTCCAGCAATCAGGAGCCCTGGGAGAGATGCTCACCTCTCTCTCCGGGGTCCCGTGTCGTTCTGACTTCAGGGTAGTCAGACGCCGAATTTAAACCATCCCGACGTCAATGATGTCATCGCGCCACGCGCGATGACTTCATTTTCAGGCGACCCCCCGGAAATGCTGGGAGATCACCTGAAAGAGAGGGGGGATCCTTTCGAATCCCTCTACCTCCCAATCGGGATGGTGTACAAAACAAAACAGGCACCGCTTTGAAGGGCAGTGTCTGCCCTTAAAAGGGATGCCTGTTTTTAACCCCTTGAGTGCCGGATCGTGATTTGGCACCATTCGGTGCCAGATCGTGATCTAGCTCTGGTGGGGGCTGCCATCTTGGATGGCGGCTCCACTTCCGGGTCCCCCCTCCATACCTGACCCCTAGCTGCCCATCGAAATCCCCTGGTGAAGATAGGGGGTTCCTTTGAACCCCCATATCTCCAGAACAGTGGCCTTTTGATTGATACCTAGCAAAGACCATGTTCAAAGTAAAAAAATAATTTAAAAAAAAAATAAAAAATACGTGTCTTTTTTGTGTGTTGTTTTTATTAATGCAGCAATATTGTTCACATTTCAATTATAATGTGAACAATGATGCTGCACTAATGATTTTTTTCTATGGGGTGCATTTGCTAAAAAAGCACATAATTCCCCCCAAAAAAATGTAACGAGTCCCCATTTCTAATTTTTTTAACAAGTGCACCCCATAGAAAATATAAACACAAAGACTCACGTGATAAAATGTGAAAAAAAAAACATTTTACACACTGCAGATGATTAAATTTTTTATTTTATTGCATTTTTCGTTATAATATACAGGCAGAGCATGACGTATACATATAATATTGATATATTATGAATCTGCGGAGTCTGCCGGAAAGAGCAATATGTAATATGTCTGGGTCATATAATAAAATGTGGCTTAAAATCACATTTAAACATGATGAGCAAATGCGGTAAAAATTAGTTCAGCACACAGACGTGAAATGGCTCAGCAGTGAAGTGGTTAAGGTTTCAATCGCCTGAAGATATATATCACTGGAATGCCCCATGAAGCATTACTTATAGAGTTATTCAGAGAGAATCAAAAAGTCAGCGCACGTTTGGTGACCTTTTGTTCCTAGTTCGTCGACCCTGTGGTGTATTCAGCAAGCACCACAGGGCCCCCCGTAGTGCAGGGAATACTCGCCGCAAACCCGCAGAACACTCGCCAGACACTCATCTAATACTCACCAAAAACCCGCAGAAACCGCCGCAAAAACCCTGCCGAACACGCCAGAAAAATCCAACTAGCCGCCGATCACAGCCAGAGCAGCCGTCGGAAAAAACCCGACATGCAGACGAACGTGGTGAAAAAAACCCAAAACAGTACGCTTGAAAGTTTCAAAATTTAAACGCTGTTTGCAAAAAAACTACACAAGGAAAATGTCAGGAATTTTCCTATAAGATCCAATGAATGATAACAAAAAGGTCTGTTAAGGAAAATTGAAAAAACGATTTAAAAAACAAAATGGAAGAAATATTTTGCCAAAAAAATCCTGGAAAATGCCTAAAAGATCCTAAAAAAAATCTATAACATTAAGAGACTCTTTAGAGCAGAATAAAATATTAAACGGTTTATTAGATATTGCATTAAAACGGGAATATTTTTAACATTGAAGCCTATGGGATTCGCCTGAATAAACCTGCCGAATTAAACCACTGAACAGCAGGGCATTTTGGCAACATTTCTCTGCTCTTTGGTGTCTCTGAATAGACGAAACATTGTTTCTCAATGGGGGATTTCACTGCCCTCGAACAGGCACCGTACGTGCAGGCAATTCGCCAGAATTTGGTGAACTGCCTGCTCTCTGAATAGCCGAATGGCCCCGTAATGTCACCGTACACTGAAATTTAGTGTCCGGTTACATTTCGGCCACATTTCGGATCTCTCTGAATAACCCCCATAGTGTTTCTTATCTTGCACTACATGAAACGGTTAACATCACAGGTAGAAATGCTTTGTAGTTAGAACAGTGAATGTGATGAAAATAGATGAATAGTAAAGTGGCTAAAAACCATGTCTATAGCGATTTGTAGTGATCATGAGAGGTTTAGAACCAATTCAGCTTCTAAAAATTGCCAAACAAATGTAAAAATAATATCAATTTGTGGCCAAAAACCTGCATGCAGAATGTAAAGTAACACCACACATCTTCTCAATATAGAGATATTAAGCAATTAAAAAGAACCGGAATATTATCTCTATAGAGTCTTCTCCCTGTGTCATTAAGATGTTTGTTTTTTTATCTTAAAGAAGAAGATAATTTTTCAAGCTCACATTGAAAAAAACAGTTGACAGGCCCAATGTTTTAGGGAAACAGTTTTTTCTGTGAAAAGTGAATCTAAAAGCGGCTTTAATAACATAAAATTGTAATTTCTGAGGCTAAAATATATTTTATGTTTTTTGACAGTACAATAACATGTAGATTTGAATGAGTTAACATTAAGGCTCGGGTCAGACGAGCGCACTGATCTCGTCCATGTTGCCACACATTTGTACGTCCGTTACAGCATATAATTATGACCAATGGAGCCCCACACACAAAGTATGTCCGCACGGAACTGTGGACACATAGCGGATTCGACAAACGGATACAGGTTAGGCAAGAACGTAAGACCGCTAGAACGGACGCACAGAGTGCACCGTGTCCGCAACTTCCACATAGCTTTGTGTGTGAGTAATGGAACGTAGTCAGACGGACTACATTTTTGACGTCCAGCATTTTGACAGACAAAATGCTTTTCATATTCATTTATTTTCCCTTCTACATCAGTCAAAAAAACCGTCAGTCACAAAAACGGACTGTGTGGCCACTACCTTCTCGTCAGTCAGAAAGTATGTCCGTTGTGCGTGGACGCACAGTCCGCACAGAATGCACTCGTCTGACCCTAGCCTAAATTAACATGTATATATATATATAAAAAAACATTTATCACGAAACCTAAAAAAAACAATTGGCCTTGACCTGTTACTCCGTATGAGTCATTTTGAGTACTTGCAATATATACAAGTCTATCAGGTCTATTCAAAGAAAGGTAAAACTCAGGAGAATGACTGGAGAAGTGAAAATTCTAGCAGGGTTATTCAGAGAGCGGTGAAAACCAGGACAATTGCCAGGAGAATGAACAATCTAGGCCAAATAGCGGATTTGGAAAATTAGATAAATGTGAGAATCTTTCTGGTTTGGCTAATTTGACCTAGAATTTTCACTTCTCCAGTCATTCTCCTGGTTTTCACATCTCTCTGAAAAACCCTGTAGGTCAAAATAGCCAAACCTGAAAAATTCTCCCATTTATCTAATCTTCCAAATCAGCTATTTGTTCTAGATCGTTCTCTTCTCCTGACGATTCTCCTGGTTTTCATATTTCTTTGAATACACCTGTATATTATATTTCACTCAAAGTGCGTCTGACTCATCCTAACCCACTTGCTGTACCAAATAAATGATCCAAAAATATTAAGACAATCAAAACATTTCCAAATATACATCAAGTAGTGGAACATAGCCATAATATTCCCTACAAGTTCACAATATAAAATATAAAATAAAGAATCTGCGATCCATTTATCATTCAACCCACATCGTTTTCATCTTCATTTTTGTTTGGACTTTCTCATCATCTGCTCTCACTTTTTCTTCTAACAGCTGGAGTGTCTAATGTGCGCTGTTTGTCATATTATCACCAATTTATCCCTTTTACTACCAGTTGGTTTTACATAAAACCCACTAGTAGGAACTTATGGTTTCATGGAAAACCACTTTACATTACCCAGACATTGCAATCGCACTTTTAGAAATCGAACAGTTAATTTTTAGGCTTTGTTTAGCAGACAGTGGCTCCCCCTTCTGGCTAAATCATGGTACTTCTGCATGTTTCCATGACCTGTGTTCCCAGATATTTTGTAGAAGTGAGACCCCCATAATAGCTGCTGGCAGTGAGAACACACATATTACAACAATTCCCAGATATCTTGTTGAAGTGAGACCCCCACAATAGCTGCTGGCAGTGAGAACACACAGATTACAACAATTCCCAGATATCTTGTAGAAGTGAGACCCCCACAATAGCTGCTGGCCGTGAGAACACACAGATTACAACAATTCCCAGATATTTTGTTGAAGTGAGACCCCCACAATAGCTGCTGGCAGTGAGAACACACAGATTACAACAATTCCCAGATACCTTGTAGAAGTGAGACCCCCACAATAGCTGCTGGCAGTGAGAACACACAGATTACAACAATTTCCAGATAACTTGTAGAAGTGAGACCCCCACAATAGCTGCTGGCAGTGAGAATACACAGATTACAACAATTCCCAGATATTTTGTTGAAGTGAGACCCCCACAATAGCTGCTGGCAGTGAGAACACACAGATTACAACAATTCCCAGATACCTTGTAGAAGTGAGACCCCCACAATAGCTGCTGGCAGTGAGAACACACAGATTACAACAATTTCCAGATAACTTGTAGAAGTGAGACCCCCCAATAGCTGCTGGCAGTGAGAATACACAGATTACAACAATTCCCAGATATTTTGTTGAAGTGAGACCCCCCACAATAGCTGCTGCTAGTGAGAACACACAAATTACAACAATTTCAGATATCTTGTTGACGTGAGACCCCCACAATAGCTGCTGGCAGTGAGAACACACAGATTACAACAATTCCCAGATACCTTGTTGAAGTGAGACCCCCACAATAGCTGCAAGTAGTGAGAACACACAGATTACAACAATTCCCAGATATTTTGTTGAAGTGAGACCCCCACAATAGCTGTTGGTAGTGAGAACACATAGATTACAACAATTCCCAGATATTTTGTTGAAGTGAGACCCTGCAATAGCTGCTGGCAGTGAGAACACACAGATTACAACAATTCCCAGATATTTTGTAGAAGTGAGACCCCCCCCCCAATAGCTGCTGGCAGTGAGAACACACAGATTACAACAATTCCCAGATACCTTGTAGAAGTGAGACCCCCACAATAGCTGCTGGCAGTGAGAATACACAGATTACAACAATTCCCAGATATTTTGTTGAAGTGAGACCCCCCACAATAGCTGCTGCTAGTGAGAACACACAGATTACAACAATTCCCAGATATCTTGTAGAAGTGAGACCCCCCACAATAGCTGCTGGCAGTGAGAACACACAAATTACAACAATTTCAGATATCTTGTTGACGTGAGACCCCCACAATAGCTGCTGGCAGTGAGAACACACAGATTACAACAATTCCCAGATACCTTGTTGAAGTGAGACCCCCACAATAGCTGCAAGTAGTGAGAACACACAGATTACAACAATTCCCAGATATTTTGTTGAAGTGAGACCCCCACAATAGCTGTTGGTAGTGAGAACACATAGATTACAACAATTCCCAGATATTTTGTTGAAGTGAGACCCTGCAATAGCTGCTGGCAGTGAGAACACACAGATTACAACAATTCCCAGATATTTTGTAGAAGTGAGACCCCCCCCCCCAATAGCTGCTGGCAGTGAGAACACACAGATTACAACAATTCCCAGATACCTTGTAGAAGTGAGACCCCCACAATAGCTGCTGGTAGTGAGAACACATAGATTACAACAATTCCCAGATATTTTGTAGAAGTGAGACCCCCCCCCCAATAGCTGCTGGCAGTGAGAACACACAGATTACAACAATTCCCAGATATCTTGTAGAAGTGAGACCCCCACAATAGCTGCTGGAAGTGAGAACACACACTAACAGAACAATCTCCTCTCAAAAAACACATGCTGGGGGCTGTGTGAAGCCTTATATAGTGTGCTGCGAGACTTAGCTCTGTCAGCCCATGATTGGGCAAACTTTGCCCAATTAGGACTCTGAGCCGTGATTGACATAGTCTTGCACCTGTCTTGCTCCTGACCTGTGGTCAGGTGCAAGACTGTAGCCAATTACAAGCTTCAGGCCAGTGGAAAAGGGCATTTTGGTCCATTGTGGTGCATTGTGGGCGAACAGGCGACGAACACGCGAAATGTTTGTAGTTCACGAACAGCCGAATGGCCGATGTTCGATGCAAACTCTGAACAGATCGAACCGAACAGCTCGTCCCTAGTCTCACCCAGGTAAGGTCCAATTACTCCAGAGCAGCCACACAAACACAGAGAGCTTTCTTTGTGACTCTCAGCCTCAGCTACTCCACACTCAATTACCTGTGATATGTTTGTGTTTTTAACAGGAAGAGCTGTAGGGGAAGTACCTGCCCCCCAAGTTAACCCCTTCCTTGCTCTCAGTCATGCTGACTCTGCACAATATATATATACACAGATCAAGTTAACTCAATGTTGGTCACCAGAAGGTGCATCTGAACATTGCTTTGTCGCAATCTAGATAGGGATGGGGTTAAGAAAAGTTCATGGATAAATAAAAGTGACAGTTTATAAAATAGATACTGTATAGTTGTGCATCAGAAACAATTGGGCTCATAAAAAATAGAGTAATTAGATATAACAGTCGATGCCTTTATTTGGTTTTGTAAATGTTTATTTTAGCAAAACAGTGCCTCAGTGGGAACCTAATAACTTTATGGAAATATATTCGATGCCGTTATAAACAATTGCCTGGTAACCTATTGATTAACGAGACTATACATAGGACACGAGGTCACCGAATTAGACTGGATGAAAGGAAATTCAACTTAAAGCATAGAAACCTTTGTTTTACAGTGAGAACAATAAAGTTGTAGAATTTTCTACCTGTTGAGGTGGTTGGGCCAGAGTCTGTACAGACTTTTAAATAAATGGATGACTTATTTCCTTTTTTTTTTAAATGTAATTTCATTGGGAAGCAAAAGTACCATACACGGAAATTCAAGACAAAACAGTTTTAGAGGCACCTACCAAAATTTATCAATATAAATGAATATCAAGAGAAGAAGGAAGGGAGAAGGGGTGGATACAGGGGTCAAGTGCTGGGAAAAAAAGTGAAGGAACTCACCCAAGATTTCCACTACCCCCACCACCTGAAAAAAATGTGGCCTGCCCTCACAGCCGACATGCAGCACTGGATGCAGGGGGACGGCCTGACTTCAGGCCATCTCACTTCAGCCAATGGCGCACAGTGCAGCCTGCTGCGGGGAAAGGCCGAGGTGGCAATTTGAAGAGAGCAGGGCGTACATGTACACCCTGCGTCTTCAAAGCCCTCCTGCCACGATGACGGCATAGTATGTCCCGTGGCGGCATGGGGTTAAGCCACTCCAATTTTGGCAAAATACAGTGACAATTTGCTAAATAGTGAAATCACAGTATTTTTGACAAAATGGAATCGCCAAAGTTCAGTGAAAAAAATAGACCCTATTATCAATTTTCCTTTTTCTTTACCATAAAAAAATAGAGAAATAATTCACTTACATTTTAATATAAATATATAAATACATAAATATAAAAATTAAATAAATACATTTTACATTATTTTTACCTTTTTTGTTTTCTACCTCTTCAGCTGGACTTGGGGTGGCACAGGTCTCTGCAGCTGGACTGGAAAAAAAATTGGGTGCATTTTGTTATAAATAAATATATAAATAATATAATAATTACATACATTAAATACATTTTAAATTATATTTTTACCTTTTTTGTTCTCAGCCTCTTCAGCTGGACTTGGGGTGGCACAAGTCTCTGCAGCTGGGCTTGGGGTGGCACAGGTCTCTTCCGCTGGACTGGGGGGGCACAGGATGTCAGCAGCTCCTCTGCTGCAGGCAAAGGTGTAACTATAAACCTCAGGGCCCAGGTGCAAGAATCCATGAAGCACCCCCCCCCCGTATGAGCGTATCAACGAGCTCCACAGCAATATAACACAATATGTAGTGTGTGTGAGCAGTTCAGCTCCACAGTAATTAAACTCACAGTAATGTGCGGTGTGTATGAGCGTATCAAAGAGCTCCACAGCAATAAAACTCACAGCAATGTGCGCTGTCTATGACAGAGCAGGGCTGCCCTCAGAAATCCTGAGGCCTTTCACTGGACAAATGAAAGGGGGATACCCCTGTAAAACCTGCTCACATGCTCCCCTCAACTCTCCCTGGATGCCCCGCTCCCCAATAACAGGTACACAAATATTTGAGAAAAATGTGTTGGTTTTTTTAAATTTATTTTTTATCTTTAATGTAAATATATAAATCCTTAGAATCCCCCGGTGCCTTTTAGTCAGCAGTTCCCCCTAGCCCAGGTCCCCATAACCTGTTGCAGCCCCATTAGCCACCAGCTCCCCAACAACTCCCCAGGTCCCTTAGCCACAATGTCCCCATTGCCACGTTAGCTAAGGTCCCCCTAGCTACCAGATCCCTCATAATCCCCAGCCCCCTTAACCATTAAGTCCCCATAACTCCCAACCCCATTAGCCACAAATACCCCATTACCTTTTAAACCCCCTTAACTGTGAGGTCCCTCAGCCAAGTTTCCCCATTAGCCACCAGATCCTCATAACTCCCCCATAAGCCACCATAACCCCTGCTCTGATTAGCCACCAGGTCCCCAAACCTCCCTCATCCTGGTCACTGGCACCCCAAATCCCTTAACTCATTCTCCCAGCTGGGCCCCCTGCACACTGTGCAGCCTCTGAAGAGAGACACCTCATCACCACAGTGCAGGTAATGTCAGAGGCAGCTGAGGGGCCCTCAACAAGATTCTGATAGGAGGTTGTGAGGACCCCTCGGCTGTCCATCACAATGCCTGCTCCAAGTTAAAATACCGATCACTGTCTCTAGAGGCTGCTTGGCTTGCAGGGGGGCCCAGCAGTGAGAAAAGGCAGGAGATTTGGGGGACATATTAGAGATCTCTGCTGCTGCTGGGCCCCCTGTGCACTGGGAGCGTGCGGTGGCTCCCTCTGCTGCACCCACAGTAGTTCACTCCTCTGCCTGCTGTAGAGATGGAGATCGCTGGGCTACCTCCAGGAGCAGGGGTCCTCCTGTGCCTGTTCACACACAGTGAGCACGTGTCACGTGCCTGTGGCAGGCAGCTGGGCACGTGACTGGTCCTCCTGCATACCCGGCCAACCACATGCAGAGGCACAGATGAGTGTTTATTGGCCAGGAGCTCCTTCAATCATATCAGAAAGCCGATGATTGGCCGCAATTACACTCCTCCAGCATCCAGCGCAGCTGCAAGGAGTTGCCCCGGCAGTGACAAGCTGCGTTCCCTCAGTGTTCCCCCTGTGGGAGAAGTGCGGGAACGCGGTTCCTCCGCATTCCCGCAGGACTCGAGCCCTGGGTGGATAAAAGGAAGGGGCAAACCAGAGCCCCAAAGGAGACAGAGAAGAAGAATAGAGAGAGGGGAAGGGGTAGGGTAGGCTCTCGTTAAGTATACTGTGTTATTGATAATAAGATAATAAGGTCAACATGGGAACCACAGATATTTCATATGCAAACAATAGTAGTAGTAGTAACATGTTTTTATAAAGCGCTAACAGGTTCTGTAGCGCTGTACAATGGGGTACAAACATGAGACGATACATAAGGAAAAGACAACCCTGCCTGCAAGATAGCTTGTCTAGGAGATACAGCACTTTAACCAAGTGCTCAGCCAGACATTCCGTGAGCTTACACTTTAAGGGATGGGGTTAAATGAGACAGATGGGAGCAGAGGGAAGGTGAAGCTGGTTGCTAGAAAGAGTGTGGTGACGATTGCATGAGAAGGACCAGAAGGTTGGCTGAGTAAGAGTAATTAGAGAGAGGAGGGGAAACAGCTGTAAAGGAGACCTGAAGTTATGGACCAGGCCTGGGTGGGAGGGTGGATGGGACAACAGAGTGGAGGAAATGTAATCTGTTCATTTATGCTTTATGCTTGTTCCGGGGAAGCAGAGTGGCAGAAATGTAATCTGTTTGTGTATACTGTAAGAGAGAATGGAGCTTTGGTGAGTGTGTCTTTAAGAATCTACAATGCAGGAGGAGGAGGAAGAGCAGGATGAGAGGAAGAGGGGGAGGGGGAGAAGCAGAAGGGAAAAAACTAAGTAAATAGGAGGGAACTTCAAGAGACATGTAATCAGCCAGAAATTAATAAATGTACAAATAAAATACAATTGCAAGAATGGAGTTGTTTGGTGGATAGCATTGGACTGCATTCTGAATCCTTGACACCTTTATGCTTGTTCTGGGGCAGCAGAGTGGAGGAAATGTAATCTGTTCGTGAATGCTTTATACTTGTTCCGGGGCAGCAGAGTGGAGGAAATGTAATCTGTTCGTGTATGCTTTATGCTTGTTCCGGGGCAGCAGAGTGGAGGAAATGTAATCTGTTCGTGTATGCTGTAAGAGAGAATGGACAATAACAAAGGCATGACTCAAAAAATACAATCTATCCCACTATGTAGTCATCCGTCAGGATTTACAACCCATTTGGGCAATCCAGGGGGACCAGGTTTTATAGAACGCTGGGAGGGTATGTGAGGACAAAGCTGTGAGTTCATCCATTAATCGAACATCCTGCAAATTAGAGGAATGACGAGCGAATGGTGGGACCTGAGGGCAATTCCAGCCCTTCGCCAGAACTCTGCGGGCCGCCAATGAAATTTTAGCAAGTAGCTTGCTCTCCTGTCTGCTTAGATCCGGTGATGGTTGGGATAGTAAGAAGGCCCATGGGTCCAGGGGAAGATCCCTGGAAAGAACCGCATTCACAAGGGTGTGGGCCTGTGACCAAAAACTTTGCAAATTAGGGCAAGCCCACCACATCCATAACTGGATGACTTCTAATCTTTAATATGTGTGTGAAATCTGCTTGATCCAAGGAGAACTCTGAACGCCATTCTGGGGTCAAGAAGGATTTTTTTTACCAGTTTTTGAATATTTGGATAGCGAATGCGATTCAGACTGGGTTTTTTGCCTTCTTTTGGATCAGCAGCTGTATCCATTTGTGTGAAAAGCTGACCTTGAGGGATGAGTATCTTTTTTCAGTCCATGTAACTATAGAACTTGGTGCAGTTGTCCAGAGCATGTTACAACAGTACAAAGCAATGATTGCTAGTTAGTGTAAATGAAATTAGACAATATAATTAGACATGAGTGGGATTCACTATGTTTATAGAAAGTGCTATGCAGGATAACCCATGAGCACATAAAAAGAAATTGTGATTTGATGTTAAAGGAGCATCACAAGGGAACTTGTTCTATGCAACAATGTCAGCTTCAGACTATGTAACTTGCCAATATTCAAGACAGGAAGAGAAGTGAAGATGCTGAAGTTTTAACTTTGTGACCTGACTTTTACAGATCATCTGTACTTCAGGTGATTCCCTCAGGAATAGAAGGGAGCAGTTTCACGATGCTCAGGATTGTGCCTGTGATACATGTAACCTCTGGTGTTTATTTTAACTCCCTTGTCAGTTCATTTCAAAATCAGTTTTTATATGTGTTTAAAAGGAGATCTTTTCATGGTGTTCTGTTTTTTTTTTAACTCATTCAGGGTGTCCCCTGAATTACAGGGTGTATAAAATCCCTGTAAACCTGATATTTTTAAATTAATTATTAGTAAATCATGCAAATTTTTCATTTATGTGACTTTCCAACTACTTCTTTATCATGAAGTAGGCAATAGGAGATTTTGCTGCTAATAGTACATTTTTAACTCAAAGATAAAGACCTGGGGATCATATTTGTGCATACAGTATATGCATATATGGTCATTTTAGTTTTATGGTTATTTATTTTACTTTATGTGTAAATTGTATGTAATTCATTACTTCGACATTCAAAGAATATACCATTACCTCTATATCTTTATCTTCTATACAATACAGTCTTATAAATTCCTTCAAGTATCGATGCTATGTATGCATGACACAGATTCCGTAGCTTTGAATAAAGTCGTCAATCAGTTACAGCTGAAGATATACCTATAGCACTGTGGCAGCATGATAAAGCTAGTAAAAATGAAATTGTGTGTTAGAAATACTTATTTTACTAGACATTTTCTATAATCCTACCCTATCTAATTGAAATTAAAGACAAAGGACTCTATCATCTCCTTCAGGCTAACGCTAGCGCTCATGTTAGCGCTAGCTTAAATGAGGTGATACCACAGATCACCTCCGATTCGCTAACAGGTTAAAAAACCTATTAGTGAATCGATATTGGCTTTTTATACCGCGAGTTTACTGTACTCCCTATACTTAACATGGGGAGACGAAACTGGAAGCAGAGATTAACTAGCGTTAGTAACTAGCATTAGTATTGTGATCCTAAGAGCTTTCGCTAACTAAAATGGTTTGCTACAGCTCTGAGCTGTAGCTAACGGATTCTGCTGCTGCAAAGTCAATTAGCAGCAGCTGAAAAGACCCCCAAAAATAAAATATTCACCTCTCTTCCCGCGGCGAGAACGGCGGCCCGGCCGCCTGTTATGTGATGGGTCCTATGGACTCCATGGAGTGGATGACTAGGATGGCGTGTTTGCACTGCCCCCAGCATCTGCGAGCCTAGCGCCCACTTCCAGGCAGGCTGCTGGACTGCAATCTGATGGTAAATTAGCGATCTTTAATGTTTCCCCTTCGCATCCCAGTTTTAGCGAGGGGCAAGTGATAGTGCCCAAAATGTTTTTCCAACAAAACCATTTGCAGCGCAAATAACATTATAGCATTATGAATTCATGAATTCCAGGTCTGATAAAAGAACAAGGTAAAACTCTTGGGGAGGGCAGACATGAACATAGAAAAGAGCAAAAGAGTGAATAGAAGATAAAGAAAGGGAGAAGAGAGATTGGGAAGGAGGCCTCAATGTGCAATGGGTCATTAAGAACACATGGAGCTCTGATCTAGAATAAAAAGTCAATAGATAATAATTGATGGTGCTCCACGGTGATTTGTTCCAGTACACATTAATGTTTTTATCAATGTGAATGTAATGGTACATAATCTAATGTCAGAAGTAAAAACAAACTTCAGATGCTGATACTTGATGGAGCTTCAGCAAGAGAAGACATTTACTTTTGCTCACTTATTCTGTCTACAAATAAATACACATGCTGCATTTCCACTACCCAAAATACAAGAGAATGGAAGAATTTTGGATATTGGCATTTTCTGCAGATTTTGGAATATTTGCATATAACACAATAAGTTATAATGGGGACGGGACCCAAGTCTAAACATGAAAACAATTTATGGTTCAGGTGCACCTTATACACATAGCCCAAAGGTATTTTTTTTTAATATTTTAATAATTGTGCCCCCTATCGCATAAAGTGTAGAATTTTTTGCTTTTAGCTGCATGTTGGAGCTCAACATTTTGAATAAGGTAAACTCAACTTATAGACCTATGTTTGTTGACAGTGTTTATTTTTTCAAGCCTTTCTAGCAAGCTTTCCTTTGGATATCTGCTATGAAGTGATAATGCCAAGGTCTAGTAATTTCAGCAGTAATTACAACTTGAACATCAGAATAAAGTCAATTGTCCAGGAATGGCTTCACAATCACATTTATTAATTAAAGGCTATATCTGTTGAGGGCATTTGATGTCAGAATTCACTGACCCTACGATGATTTGAACCATAAAACACCAAGATTAACAAAATGAATTAGATCATGAAAGATATATTATTATTTAACAGCATGTGTCACATATTTTGTAATGCAATTAAAAAAATAACATGTAAAATATATAATTAGCAATTAAAAAGGTGTAGTTATAGCATCCAAGTTTTTAGAGTTCTGAGAACCTCTACTGTAAACACAGTAAATTATTTACCACCACAACAGCAAGCTAAGCTGCTAGATCTACTTGGAAGGTGGTGAATTATACGTGGCCATCTTGATGATGTCACCACTGAAGCCTTGTGGGACACTGGGGCAAAAGCCTGCATTGTGAATGACTTCTGGAGAAAACACTATCTCCCACACACCACCATCTGACCGAATGCAGAACTGCTTGGACCTGGAACTCTAACTGGACTAGCAGCTAACCAGACAGAAATACTATCAGGGTTATTCAAAGAGATCCGAATTGCTTGTGAAAGGTAACCGAACGCTGAAAATCAGCGTTCGGTTACCTTTCCTGACCATTCGGCTATCCAGAGAGCAGGCAATACGCCAAATCCTGGCGAATTGCCTGCACATACGGTGCCTGTTCGGTGCCTGTTCGAGGGCAGTGAAATCCCCATGAAAAAGCACTGCTTCGGCTATTCAGAGAACACAAACCAGCAGTGAAAGGTTCCCCTAATGCCCTGCCATTCGGTGGTTTAATTCGGCAAGTTAATTCAGGAGAATCCCATAGACTTCAATGTTAAAAATATTCCCGTTTTAATTCAATATCTAATAAACCGTTCATTATAAAATTCTGCAGCAAAAAGTCTCCTTATTTATAGATTTTTTAGGATACTTTAAACATTTTTCAGATTTTTTTTTTTTCTTCAGTTTACTTATTTTTTTTGTAACAGCCCTCTTTATTATCATTCCCTAGACCTCCTGTGAAAATTTCAGACATTTTCACTCAGTAGTTTCTTTGCAAACAGCTTTTCATTTTCACAGATTCATACAAATGGTTTTGCTAATTTATTCACTGCCTCCTCTACGTCACAGCTGCTTCGGCTCTGTGTGATTCGGCTCCTGTTCGGCTCCTGTTCGGCTCCTGTTCGGGTTTTTTGAAGGTTAATCCAGATGTTTTTGCTTGTTTTCAGCGTGCATTCGGTTAGTTTTCGTCAGGTTTGCGGCAGCTTTTCCCTGCAATTCGGGGACCCTGTGCTGTTTGCTGAATACACCGCAGGGTCACCGAAATGCAATCGGCAAAAGGAACCGAATTGAAGAGAACGAAAAGTCACCGAACGTGCGGTGACTTTTCGAATCTCTTTGGATAACCCTGTATTTCTTGGATGGATTGAGGTGAGATTTCCATTGGACTATGAGCCAGCATCAGAAGAGACACTGACAGTCCCAATTTTAGCCGCAAGTGACTAAAGAGGCTAACGATACAATTATTGGGTTCAATGTAATTAGTCAGTCAAGAGAAAGTTGTAGCAGGAACATCGGCCAGGGTTATACAGATGACATTGCATTTTCTGTAACGGTAAAGACAGCTGAAATCATGCAAAAACTCATGCAGGCTCCAGCTGTAAATTATGATAAAGGCATTGTGAGAACGGGGGGGGGAATAGTCCTACCTGCAGACCAGATTATCTCTAAACATGCTCACGCCCATGTGGGAGTCATAACCAAAGGCCAAGAGATGCTCTTTTTCCATTCGAACTGCGTCCTTTACCAGAACGTTTGGCCATCGGTGAAGTGGTAGTTGCTTTTCGCAAGGGAAGTCCAATCTATGTACTGTCACAGGGGGGCGCTTTAGTGCAGTCCTCTAGGGCAAATTACGGCACACAAAGTCCTTTAAACAGTGAAATATTCCAGGCTTTATTTCAGCATCACAGAAAACATAGCTTTCCAACCAACCTGTTGGTTTAACCCCTTAGTGACCGGGCGGTTTTACACAAATCCGTCCTTTAGTGACCGCTGCTGTTTTTACGTTTCTGCGCTGCTCGTGTTTAGATCAAATTTTCCTCTTACTCGTTTATTCAACCCACACATATTATACACCCTTTTTCCCGCCATTAAATGGACTTTCTAGAAATACCATTATTTCCATCATATCCAATAATTTAATATAAAAAAAATATGAAATATGATGAAAAAAATGGTAAAAACACACTTTTTCGTAATTTAATCCCTAAAGCTATAACCACCAATAAAGACCCCGGCTAAATAGTTTCCAAATTTTATCCCGAGAATAGAAATACCCAATTTTTACATGTTTTTACCTTTTAACCCTTTCACTGCTGAGCCAGTTCACCTATGTGCGCTGCGCTCATTCTGACCATTTTGTGCTAATTATTTTTAGATGACAGCCTAGGTCCTATTTAATTAAACTCCCCCCAGACAAAAAAAACTTTAAAAAAAAAAACATTTTTTTATTTTATTTAATTTTTTTATTATTTTTTTTTTATTAAATTTTTTTTTTACATTTTTTTTAAAACCAAACCTGGTCATGTTTGGTATCAATTAATCAGGCCTTTCAAATGATGGCAAATATGACCATCTAGCTGCCATGGATCGGGAGATAAAGGGATCCTTAGGATCCCCTTATCTCTACATGGCAGCTAGAGGGTTAAGGCTGGGGTCAGACGAGCGTAGTGTTCACGTCCGTGATTGCGCCTAAAAGTACGTCCGTGATAGCATGAAAGAAAGTCCATTGGAGCCCGACACATGAAGTACGTCCGCACTGAACTGCGGACGCATGACGGACGCGGCAAACGGACGCAGGTTAGGCAAGAACGTAATACTGCTAGAACGGACGTGCGGAGTGCGCCACGTCCATAACGTCTGCATAGCTTTGTGTGTGAGTGATGGAGCAGGTCAGACGGACTGCATTTATACGTCCAGCATTTTTGACGGACAGAATGTTTTTTCATTGTAATTTATTTTCCCCTCCTACATCCGTCAAAAATAACTTCAGTGAAAAAACGGACTGTGTGACCACTACTGCGTCATCTGTACTGACTGATGTCCGTACTGCACGCACGTACAGTCCGTAGAAATCACGCTCGTCTGACCCCAGCCTAACTGGCCCACTGACATCCTCACACATATGGTGAGGTTGTCAGTGGGGGGGGGGGGGACCTGGAGGCTTGGCTGACATCCAAGATGTCAGCCCCCCTCCAGGTTTGAATCGCGTTTTGGCGCCAATTGGCGCCGCAACGTGATCCGGCGGCAAAATGGTTAATGCCATACACCGCTGGAAAGGGGAGGCTCTCCCCTCTCCAGCGGTGCAAACGGCATCTCCCTAGCTTCAATGGTTGGGGAGATAGAGGGCTCTGAAGGAGCCCCCCCTCCCCTCCATTGAAACACATGGGGGCACCTTCTGATGACGTCACCACGCAGCGTGGCGACGTCATCAGCCTCGCCTGCCCATGTAAATCACATGGGCAGGCTTCCTCCCTGTCAGATCGGCGTGGGATCCGACGAGGGAGGTGAGTATCGGGCGGGAGGGGGATTTGGCGCCGCTGACGTACCCTGTACGTCATCGGGTCTAAGGGAGACCCGAACACAGGACGTACAGGGTACGTCAGCGGTCAGGAAGGGGTTAATATCCTGCATCCAAAGCAGACTCTCCAAACTCAGAAGCAGCAACCTGTGCTTCTCAGTCTCTGTGTCTCTCATCTCATCCGGTGCTCATTCTAATCTACCCCTCCCTCAAGCAGGAGCTATTTATCCCTTAATTGCAGGGCCACCTCCAGCAAAACAAAAACCCATTCCCTCCTGGGGGTTAAGGCCTTCACCGTTAAACAAAAATAAAGGGGAATACACAGTGCCATCCATGCACTACGTCACAGTACCCATCCCTATTGCAAACACCACCAAGTATGATATCACATTAGACCAGTGGTTCCCAACCGCGGTCCTCAAGTACCTCTAACAGGCCAGGTTTTGAGGATTGCCTTGGGAAAATGCAGACTTAATCCTGCAATCACTGAGCAGCAAATCATCATTACCTGTACTGTGCTTCAGCTATCTGTAAAACCTGACCTGTTGGGGGTACTTGAGGACCGCGGTAAGAACCGTTGCATTAGACCAACGTTGTGTCCTAGGTCACCTCCAAACTGCAAAAACAGTGGGGGTTATTCAGAGAACACCAAAATGTCGCTGAGTTTTGACAAGATGTTTAACCCGAAGCTGTGTTAGAAAATGAGTGGAATTTAGTTCACAATACATGGCCATAAATCGCTTAAGCCTGTCAGCATCGTCAATTTATCGTACCTTATGACAGGTCCTATAATTCTCACCTAATGTAGTGATTGTGGATAAATTGTGTCATAAATAATCGTATTTAATTATATTGAGTGTTATACCAACGAGGGAACACTAGAGGCAGTGTGAGGCTTGTTGCCCTGTGTGGCTAGCTGACATCATTAAGTCAGCCTACTCTAGAGTGGTTACCTTATGGTGTCTCCCACTGCGATAAATGTGTATACATTTGTTGGTGGGAGGAATGCTACTCCGGTGGGGGGAGACAAGACTCTAGTCCAACCTTGTTTTGATTCAACCAGAGTTCCAGGAAGAGATCAGCCCTTTTGTGATTTGGCTTGAACCAACCACCAACAAATGTATACACCTTTATCCCAATGGGAGTCACCATAAGGTAACCACTCTAGAGTAGGCTGGCTTAATGATGTCAGCTAGCCACACAGGGCAACAAGCCTCACACTGCCTCTAGTGTTCCCTCTTTGGTATACCACTCAATATAATTAAATATGATGATATATGACACAATTCATCCACAATCACTACACTTAAGGACTGCCATTATGGGATCAACTCACTTACTGAGGACTGAGTCCATTCTGGAGCTCCCTGCAACTCAAGGTTAAATAGGGCCTGTGGGTGGAACACCTGAGAAAGGGAGGGGTGCTTACTGAGGGTTGTCAGCCCTTTTCATACAGAATACACAAAGAAGACACTGATGCAACTCATCCCTCTGCTCACCTACTCACACATGATTGAAGCTGCTTCTATGGCCGCACCGTTCCTGAACCAATGGCACCAATGATCCTGCTGTCCAGTAAAATTCCCACTGTCTTCCTCAACCCCAATCCGTCTAGACTGTAAACTCCTATGAGCAGGGTCCCCTACACCTAGTGTTTCCATTCTATGTTTATCTGTATCTTGTTCCCTTTGGTTATTGTAAAGTGCTGTGGAAAATGTTGGCGCTATATAAATGATGACAATAATAATAAATTATATAAGGCAGCACTCACCTTTACTAAGGACAGAGGGTGGGTGCTTCTGAAGACAATAAAATACAGAAAACCAAAAAGAGAGCACTCCAGCTAACACATACAAAGACTAACAGGGTTATTCAGAGAGCGTGAAAAGCAGGAGAATGACTGGAGAATAACTGGAGAATGAAAAATTCTAGGTCAAAATAGCCGATTTGGAAAGTGAGATGAATAGGAGAATTTTTCTGGTCTTGCTATTGTGACGGGTTCACTCGGGGCAGGCTATGTGAGGGCCGGTACCTGAGTAGAAGGCTGGAAGTAGCCACCTTCCCAGTTCAGGGTTAACTGAGTGATTGCTCATTCACCACAGCTGCCCCACCCTTCCCTATAAGAAGTCTCAGTTCCTTCCAGTTCATTGAGGGGTTTGGAGACAGAAGGAGGAAGGAGTTGGAGACTGTAGTGAAAAAGTAAGGAATCTGTTATATTGGAAAGTGTGTTTTGTTTTACTGGGGGAAACCGTTTAGTGGGCCCAGGAGTAGACAGGTTTGTCTGTTGTCAGTTAGCCTCCCAATAGGGAATAGGATTTCTTTTTTTGTTGTTTATTTTCTCTGTTTGTGGAAAACCCCTTTGCTGCTGCAAATAAAAAACGCTTAGAAAACCCACGTTGCTGTGCCCGCAGTACCTGCTTCTCCACAAGTGGTGGCAGCGGTGGGATTTTGTACCTGCTGTGCGCTGGCAGTAGCAACAAGGGTACAGAACCCACAGTTACAATGGAGGACTTATTAAAAGCACTGGTATGTGCCACGGCAACGCAGCAGGAGAGCAACCGCCTAATACAGGCACAGATTGGGGCCGTGATGGAGGCCCAGAAAGCTGACCACGAACTGCTTCAAGCAACGGTACGAGGTTTGGCGACGCAAGCACCCCCTAGCCAGGAGACCAGGATTCGAGCTAGTTGCTACCTTCAGAAGATGTTGCCTGAGGATGACGTGGAAGCATACCTCCGTGCCTTTGAGCGCACTGCTACTCGGGAGGCCTGGCCTACAGACAAGTGGGCGGGGATTATCGCACCCTTCCTGATTGGAGAGGCCCAAAAGGCCTACTATGACCTGGAGGAAGTCCAGGCTACGGACTATAAACTCTTAAAGGCTGAAATCCTGGCCCGGTTTGGAGTGACAAAAGCTGTGAGAGCGCGACGCTTCTCTAACTGGACGTATGAGGAGAAGACACCACCCCGGACGCAGATGTTCGACCTAATGCATTTGGCTCGGAAGTGGCTCCAGCCTGAGCACCAAAGCCCCACGCAGATAGTGGAAACCCTGGTGTTGGATAAGTTCCTACGCGGACTCCCACGCAGCCTCCGTGAATGGGTGGGACAAGGGAACCCGGGTACCTATGATGACATGGTGGCCCAAGTAGAGCGCTACCTGGCTGCAAAAGACTTCGAGGACTCGCCCAGGAGGTCGCCAAAGGTCGTTGTGGGGAGCATCCCCACCCATAGAAAGGAGCAGCCTCAAAAAGTCTTCGGCTCCACAACTAGGTCGAACGGGTCGGCAATCCTGCCAGCACCTGGGGGACCAGTGCGTTACTCAGACCACAGCAACACTTTTCGAAGAGGGAATGAGCCCCAAAGGAACTCGATACAGTGTTTTGAGTGTGGCGAACTGGGACATATTCGAGCCAGGTGTCCTAACACGTCCGAGCCCATGCAGTGTGGGCTGGGTGAGGACCCCCGGAATTTCTGCGGACTGATATGTATGACTGGCCTGGTGGAAGGGACTCAGACTTTTCGAGTGCCCGTCCTGCTGAACGGACTACAGGCAGTGGCACTTGCGGACTCCGGTAGTGCCATAACATTGGTGTCAG
The DNA here is from genome assembly GCA_009667805.1 of Leptobrachium leishanense. Classification (NCBI taxonomy): domain Eukaryota; kingdom Metazoa; phylum Chordata; class Amphibia; order Anura; family Megophryidae; genus Leptobrachium; species Leptobrachium leishanense. Next base: position 107,778,864 of record CM019064.1, on the reverse strand, counting down.
GCAAACTGGTGGGCCGGGCCAATTTACAGAAAGATAAGACAGTGGGAGTGTTGTGCGTACATGGTAGTACCGTTCGTTATCCCACGGCGTTAGTCGCTGTCTCTGTGGGGGCAAGGGTACGGTCTGTCCCAGCTGTGGTGGTACCCAACTTACCCTATTCCCTTGTCTTAGGGAGGGATTTCCCGGACTTTCAGACCATATTGCAGGGGTTATCTGTTGGTACGGCCACTGCCGACCTTGATGAGGGTACTAACGACATCACCGAGGTGTTCCCATTCCACGATACGTCTTTTTGTCAGAAACCTCCTAAACCCCGGAAAACACGCAGAGAGAGGCGAGAAGCCAAACACGGCTTTACCAGAGCACGGGCTGAGGCTCTGGTGAACACCCCGGCCAAAAGATCTCAAAAGGGGGTGGCCACCCAGGTGACAGAGACAGAATTGGGGGTCCCTGTAACACATACGAGTGAGGAGGTGAATGAGGCTCCTAACTCTGGGGGCCCTACCTCTGATGGGAATGACTCAGGGGGAGGGGTTTCCGGGAACACTGTTTTTGGGAACGACCAAGCTAGTGATCCTTTGTTACAGACTGCGAGAAGCAGGGTGATTGAGGTGAACGGGGTGCCGGTGGAAGGGGCAATAAAGAGTTATCCGTACTTTATTTTGAAGAGTGATCTGTTGTACCGGGTCATCATGGAGGGAGGTCAGGAAATTGAACAGTTGGTGGTTCCGTCCTCTCAGACCAGAAAGGTACTCGACTTCGCTCATTCCCATGTGCTAGGAGGGCACTTAGGGGTTGAGAAGACCCAGGAGCGGGTCCTGCGCAGGTTCTTCTGGCCGGGGGTTTATGAGGCGGTGAAACGGTACTGTGCCTCATGCCCCGAATGTCAGTTGGCATCTCCTAAGCCACACTTGAGAGCCCCTCTCATACCCCTCCCGGTCATTGATGTCCCCTTTGAAAGGATCGCAATGGACATTGTGGGTCCGTTAGAAAAATCCGCACGTGGACACCAGTACATATTGGTGATCCTGGATTATGCCACTCGGTATCCTGAAGCCGTTCCCTTGCGCAAAGCAAATGCAAGGAACATTGCCCGAGAGTTGGTTCAGGTATTCGCACGAGTGGGCATCCTGAAAGAGATCCTGACCGATCAGGGTACTCCTTTTGTTTCCCGTCTGATGAAAGAGCTGTGTCACTTGTTAAAGATACAGGCGCTAAAGACCTCCGTGTATCACCCGCAGACGGATGGGCTTGTCGAGCGGTTCAACCGCACCCTAAAGGGGATGCTGAGGAAGGTTGTTAACAGGGAAGGAAAGGACTGGGACATGTTATTGCCGTACTTGTTGTTTGCTATACGTGAGATTCCCCAGAGCTCGACCCGCTTCTCTCCGTTCGAACTCCTATATGGCAGGCACCCACGTGGTCTGCTGGATATACTCAGGGAAACCTGGGAGGAGCAGGGAGTGACCGGAACCAACCCGATACAATATGTTGTAGGCATACGCGAGCGGATGGCTCGGGTTATCCCCCTGGTACGCCAGCATATGGAAAGGGCACAGGAGACCCAATCCCATATCTATAACCAGAAGGCCACCGCAAGACAGTTCTCGCAAGGGGACAGGGTGATGATACTGGTCCCGACTGCAGAAAGCAAACTTCTGGCTCATTGGCAAGGACCATATGAGGTCCTGGAACAGACAGGCCCTGTTAACTACAGGATTAGGCAGCCTGACCGCCGGAAGAAGGAGCAGATCTACCATGTCAATCTCCTGAAGCCATGGCAAGACAGAGAGGCCTGCGTGTCCCAGACCGGCCATGCCCAGTCCGGTCCTCAGGCCCCAGAGCCGGGGGTGGCTATTTCCCCTGAGCTGACTCCTTGCCAGGTAGAGGAAGTCAACCGAATGGTTGAGAGGAATAGGGATGTGTTCTCACCGGTACCGGGTAGAACACATGACGTGTTCCACGACATTGTGACCGAACCCGGTGTAGCGATCAGACTGAAACCCTACCGGATACCGGAAGACAAAAGAGAGGCAGTCAGACTAGAAGTCAAGAAAATGCTAGAGCTTGGGGTCATTGAGCCATCCCACAGTAATTGGTCCAGCCCCATCGTTTTGGTGCCAAAGCCAGACGGCTCTACCAGATTTTGTAACGACTTCAGGAAGTTGAATGAAATCAGCAAGTTCGATGCCTATCCCATGCCCCGTGTGGATGAGCTGGTGGAGAGATTGGCAAAGGCCAGATACCTCTCGACTCTTGATCTGACGAAAGGGTATTGGCAGATACCCCTAACCGGAAGGGCCAGGGAGAAAACCGCCTTTGCCACCCCAGACGGGTTATTTCATTACAGAATTATGCCCTTTGGCCTTCATGGAGCCCCAGCCACCTTCCAGCGGCTCATGGACAAGCTGCTCAGGCCTCACGTCCAGTACGCTGCGGCATACCTGGATGACGTCGTCATCCATAGCACGGATTGGGAGTCCCATCTGCCGAAGGTTGAGGCTGTGCTCGACACGTTCAGAAGGTCCGGTCTAACAGCCAACCCCCCAAGTGTTTTATTGGGCTGGCGGAGGCTAAGTACTTGGGCTATGTGGTTGGGAGGGGATCGGTGAAACCCCAAGTCCATAAGGTGGAGGCAATACGGAATTGGCCTCAACCTCTTAGAAAAAAACAGGTGAGGGCCTTCCTAGGGATTGTCGGCTACTACCGCCGATTCATACCCCATTTTGCGACTAGGGCGGCGCCGCTAACCGACCTTATTAAAGGCAAAGGCCCCGATATGGTGAGATGGGACGGTAAGGCTGAGGAGGCCTTTGGCGATCTGCGCTCTGCGTTATGTGACCGGCCCATCCTCGTGGCACCGGACTTCGGGACTGAGTTCTTCCTGCAGACGGATGCCTCAGAGGTTGGTTTGGGGGCTGTGCTCTCGCAGTATGTGGATGGTGAGGAGCATCCGGTATTTTACCTGAGCAGGAAACTGCTGCCCCGGGAACAACGCTATGCCGTGATCGAGAAGGAGTGTCTAGCGATTAAATGGGCCACAGAGATGCTACGGTACTATTTACTGGGCAGGCAGTTTACCCTGGTCACCGACCATGCCCCTCTGAGGTGGATGCACAGTAACCGGGACCGCAATTCCCGGATCCTTCGGTGGTTCCTCTCCTTGCAGCCCTTCAAGTTTGTGGTGCAGCACAGGGCGGGCCTTCTCCACGGCAACGCCGATGCGCTGTCTCGGGCCCATGGGCTCTCCGCTGTGGTCGCTTCTCACCCTGGTGTTGCGCTGGGGAGGGGGATGTGTGACGGGTTCACTCGGGGCAGGCTATGTGAGGGCCGGTACCTGAGTAGAAGGCTGGAAGTAGCCACCTTCCCAGTTCAGGGTTAACTGAGTGATTGCTCATTCACCACAGCTGCCCCACCCTTCCCTATAAGAAGTCTCAGTTCCTTCCAGTTCATTGAGGGGTTTGGAGACAGAAGGAGGAAGGAGTTGGAGACTGTGGTGAAAAAGTAAGGAATCTGTTATATTGGAAAGTGTGTTTTGTTTTACTGGGGGAACCCGTTTAGTGGGCCCAGGAGTAGACAGGTTTGTCTGTTGTCAGTTAGCCTCCCAATAGGGAATAGGATTTCTTTTTTTGTTGTTTATTTTCTCTGTTTGTGGAAAACCCCTTTGCTGCTGCAAATAAAAAACGCTTAGAAAACCCACGTTGCTGTGCCCGCAGTACCTGCTTCTCCACACTATTTTGACCTAGAATTTTTCATTCTTCAGTCATTCTCCAGTCATTCTCCTGCTTTTCACGCTCTCTGAATAACCCTGTATGTATACATACATATCTAAATATGGATGGACGTATAATTTGAGGAATTATTTTATCGTTCAGTGAGTTAGTTGGAATGGCCATCTTGATAAAGACTCAAAAACGCAGGTTCTAAAAAATAAACTCAGCATTTATGCTGCTTTATCAAGAAGATGGCCAATGCAACTGACTCAGCTGCAGATACAGTAAATGGAAGGTGACCTATAAGACAAAACACTTAATCTATGCTTCTTGCATTCAGCCTCTTCCTGCTGCACTTAAACGTAAAATATGTATGCTTACATAATGCTTGCAAGCTCATTATATGGAAGAAATAACCGATAAAAAAAAAAGACAAAAGTATTTTCTGACTGATTGTGGAATTCCAATCCCACATCCTTGAAAATAAAAGATATATGTAATATTTCTTTGGTTTTCACAGACTTTATTGGAAATATGCATTATTTAGTCAAGTATTAATATATGTATTGTTGTGCATTAAGTTACGAATACTTCAATCACTTTAGGCTTCAATTAAAAATGAAAGGTATGATCATTTTCCTTCCAATCCAATCTAGTCCGCCCCCCCAATTCCCAAAGAAAGAGAGGAAGACTCCTAAGGCAAGCGCCATACCCAACATTCAAAACATTATTTACAGGGTTATTCAAAGAGATCCGATTTGTGGCCAAAAGGTAACCGAACAGTGAAATTCAGCGTACAATTACCTTTCTTGGCCATTCGGCTATTCAGAGAGCAGGCAGTTCGCCAAATGTTGGTGAATTGCCGACACATATGGTGCCTGTTCGAGGGCAGTGAGATCCCCCCATAGAGAATCAATGCTTCGTCTATTCAGAGAACAAAAACCAGCAGTGAAAAGTTGCCGAATTGCCCTGCTGTTCGGATGGTTTCATTCGACAGGTTAATACAGGCGAATCCCATAGGCTTCAATGTTAAAAATATTCCCGTTTAATATAATTTTTCGGATCTTTTAGGCATTTTTCGTTATTTTTTAGCAAATTTGTTTTTTGTAAATCGCTTTTTCTTTTTTCTGTATCAGCCCTTTTTATTATTATTCATTGGACCTTATATGTAAATTTCAGACATTTTCGCTCTGTAGTTTCTTTGAAAACAGCGTTTCACTTTTCAAACATTCAAGCGTACTGTTTTTTTTTTCATCTCCTTCGTCTGCGTGTCGGGGATTTTTCCAGCGGCTGCTTTGCGCTGTGATCGGCGGCTGCTCGGGTTTCTCCGTCGTGTTCGGCTGGGTTAATCCAAATGTTTTTGCAGGTTTCGGTGAGTGTTCGCCAGGTTTTGGGTTGAGTGTTCGGCTGGTTTGCGGCAGCTTTTCCTTGCACTACGACATCCCTGTGGTGCTTGCTGAATACACCGCAGGGTTGCCGAAATTGGATCGCCAAATTGCACCGAATTGAAGAGAACGAAAAGTAACCAAACGTGCGGTGACTTTTCGATTCTCTTTGAATAACCCTGTTAATATTTTTTTATGAATCAAACTCTGCTGGAGCATATTTCCAAAGGATGGTAGGATAATCAATAGCCACTGAAACGTATTGCCTAAGGGACAGTATCTTGTGGTCTAGAGGGACAAATCCCACCTGTAACTTAACATTGACGTGATCATTGACAAAAGGAAATATATGTGATGAGCTATCCTGTTTTTCTAAGTACTCTACCAAATAAATAAGATTTATTACCAAACTCAAACAAATTAACAAACATGAGAAACAAGCTCATAGTTTAAGAAAAAATAACCTCTTCACTATCGGGTCATTTTCCAGTAGTAATGGACAATCGTTTTTAATTATACAGCAAGAAATATTTGTAAACATTTCAAAAGTATTCCTTACTGTAATAACTTATTTGAAAGGCAGATGTTGCCATCTACTGGGCAAATGGAATTACTACACTTTTGAACTATATGCAGAATCAGCATGAGAGATGTCAGTCAGACATATTTCCAGCCGATTTTTAAAAACCTTAGCACCTCGGGCATCATACCCAGGGTGCTATAACTTTGGGGGCATCTTCTGGAGCCTAAATGCAAATGAAATTCATCTGCAACAATTGATTTTCATTTGCAGTGATATAGTATAGCCCTAGATCGTGTTAACAAGATTTCGGGCTGCAGTGCCTGCTACTACTGATCGTGATGTATGATCATGGTAATGAAGGGATTTATGCCTTGAAGAAAATCCTATACATGAACAGATAAAATAGAATATGCATAATTGTTCATCTAAATCCCTCTTATTGTCCCATTCTGACCCCTCTAGTTGAAATCTGATCTATGGATCCACTCAATATGGTGAGAAACCTTTGGAGGAATCTTTCTATAGGATGGAATTTATTGTGACCACAAAATATCCACAAATCCTAATGACCCCTAATCTATCCTTGCAAGGGAACTCAAAAAACACATAATAATAACGAATCCAAAAAGTTTTGTCCATTTCATGGGAAACTTCACAGCAAAGAGTTCTTAAATATTATTATTATTATACTTTATTTATATAGCGCCAGCATATTCCGCAGCACTGAACAATGGGCACAATATAGACAGGGTTACAATACACGGAGACTGAACAACATTTGATAAACCAGTACAGGAGGAAACGAGGGCCCTATTACCATGGGAACTCACAATCTAGACGGGTTGGGGTGGAAACAGGAGGAGAGGACTGCAAGGTTAGAGTGATGGACTGTTTGGGGCATTGAGGTTTATCAGTGAGTTGGGTGGTAGACTTCCCTAAATAGGAATGTATTAAGGGAGCGTTTGAAGGAAGGGAAACTAGGGGAAGTCTGACCGTACGAGGGAGAGCGTTCCAGAAGATGAAAGCTGTGTGTAAGAAATCCTGCAGTCTATCATGGGAAGAGGTGATGCGGGGAGAAGCTAGGCGCCGGTTATTGTTTGACCTTAACCCCTTCACTGCTGAGCCATTTCACGTCTTAAAGAAACACATTTTTCTTTTTTTTATTATTACTTTTATTATTATTTTTTTTCTTTACTTTAAACATGGTCATGTTTGGTATCATTGGAAAGGCCACACGTCCTCAGCAGTGAAAGGGTTAAGGAGTGGGCTGGGGTGTTTTTGATGATTAGTGAGGACAGGTAGTGGGGAGCTGAGCCAGTGAGAGCTGTAGGTCAGGGTAAGTACCTTGAAATTAAATCTGCAGTGGTTGGGGAGCCAGTGAAGGGACTCGCAGAGGGGAGCGGCAGAGACAGAGCGACAGGTGAGGTGGATGAGCTTGACGGAGGTGTTCAGAATGGATTGTAGGGGGGAGAGGCGGGAGAGAGGGAGGCCAACTAGAAGAGTATTACAATAGTCGAGTCGGGAGATTACAAGGGCATGGATGAGTTGCTTTGTGGTGTCAGCGGTAAGAAATAGCCGAATTCTGGAGATATTACGCAACTGGTAGTGGCAGGAGGAGGATATAATAAATACATATAATATAATAAATATAATTGTTCATGTAAATGCTTTCTCGATCATGTGGTACAAACTTTATTTTCTTTCCTCACCATCATGTTACATTTCATCTTGCCAACATATTGATTGTTTTAGCTTAATGATTTCCCCAGAGAGGAAGGTCTACATGGCTTGTAGCACAGTGATGCTCAATGACTGTGATTGAGTAACCTTTCTCTAAAATGTAATTTGTGAAAAAATTATCCATTTAATTTATAACGAATTATGACAAATAACGGAATTAAACTACCAGGAAAAAAAAAGTACAAATACATATCATCAGCATAAATTTCATTTATTCTTTTACAGGAAAACTTCAAACAAATTTTCTTAAAAGCATAATTAGAAACACTAAAAAGTTTAATCTCTGACACAACATTTAAATTGCTTGATTACTTTCTTTCATATAGAGAACAGATATTTTAATAAAAAATAATTGCAGATAACAATGTTAATTAAACTTTTAATTGTATTTATACAAATTAGCAAAGAGAGTAAAATCGTTTTGTTGGGTAATACTTGTGCTATCCAGTCACTACTTACAGTGTCCTTAGGATCAGTAGGAGAGCAATAGTACCACCTAATGTTTTTATTACAGATTCGTCCTTTAAGTCATTGGTATTCCGCTTGCATGGCACTGTATGCTGTAATTGTGTCTTGCATTATAAGTAGATGGCTGCAGAAATGATAATGGAATTACTATCAGTGTCTCAAGCTGGTAAAGGGATTCTGAAATTCTGTCAAAGGATTAAAGGAAAATAGCACAATGAAATACATATTGATATGTGTAATACCATTAAATTGCTGTATTTTCTGGCAATGGTTCTTATGTAGTATTTTGTTTTATTTGCTTTTCTTGTATTTTCACCGACATTTCCCAATTAATAATTCATAATACTTTGAGATATTCCATATTTTATTTAAGCTGATCAATACAGCTATAATGCACATTTACAGATTTAAGAACGAGAATGGCACTAGATGTGCGCACTTTTCATTAAATGCAAACCACGTCATTCAGTGTTTGCAATTTTATTCTCCCATAGGTAGCTAAAGCACATTTTTACACAGGCTTTCTACTATAATAAAAAGAGATGTTCAAACAGAGGTGGGTAGCATCTTGATGAGGTGGCTGCTTATACACTGAATAATTGTCACCAGAGACAAATATCAGAGATAATCAAAGCTCTCTTCGCCAAATTTTCATGCATGTGCAGCCCATACATTAGGGGGTGCACAAGCACATGTGTAACATTTTCTACTTACATGCTGTAACTAGTCACACAGTGTTAATGTTCATGTTCTTTATCTTGAACCAAATAATAAAAACCCTAGATGACCCTAACCCTCTCACCCAAAATCAAGTTATCTCAATCTTGCATTGTAATGCATTGAAATACACTCGTTAGCAAATCAAAAGACCCTTATCACACCTTTTTAAAAGCAGCATTAGTGTGTCCCCTGTGGAGAAATGAAATCCTTTGTTTTATATTTCTCCAAGCACCATGGAAAGACATGAAACAAATTGCAAAGAGTAGCCCTAAACCTCACTGTAACAAAAAGTTCAAATTGATTACTTTTGTATTACAGCTGCCAGGGAGAGGGCAGAGTACAGGGAGAGCTCTGGAGTCACGCACTGCTGTACAGGCATAAGGGGGTTATAAAGACTGAAAAACCCTGTACAGTACAGATACAAGGTTTTACTGTAATTTTCATATACAGGCATTATGTCATATACAGATACTATTTTTATATTCTATTGGTATTTTTTGAGGAAGTTGGATTGCTAATAATCTCATTAAGATCACTACAAATCCCCAACAGCAGGAGATCTGACTGTTTTTATTACTTATCTTTATCACAGTTACTGTATCTAACACAAAGGTCTTTTCTGCCTATATGATAATAATGCAGACCCAGTTTGAAGTTGTGTAAGATAAAGGACACCATTTTTTAAATATCTCAGAATAACAGTTGCTGTGCGAAACATCTATTTTACCCTATATTTACTTGTTAACTTCACATCCCACGTTTCAAATAAATGTTATGTTAACATTTTTTTTCAACAAAAATTGCTTGGTAGTAAATGGGGTTAAATATCAAAAGCAGTAGCTATTCCCTGAGAAGGCATACTCTTCTGCACACGGTTAGGGTGGAGGATGATCTTCATGTGATCCCTTCATCCATGTAATTTGACTGACCTTCAAAACAAGTTTGTATTACCGCAATGAACATTCTTATAATGGAACATGGACTGACTTTACTATATGAGGTTCACGTTTCATGGTAGAATTTTCTAACATTGTGAATTACCTAATTGAAAGATGTAACAGAACTGTGACAGAATCATAAGTCCACACCAAGTAAGAATGTCGTGAATGTGCTACTGAATCTTTAATCAGAAGCTACTTCTAAATGTGAAAATATAGCAACAATGCAAAGTGGCAGTAACACAAATAATATGTTTTCTTAACCCCTTCCCGACCGCTGACGTAATATAGTATGTCAGCAGGCTTCTAACCTCCCTCCCACCGATACGCACCTCCCTCGCTCGTTCCCTCGGCGTTTATGGCAAGCTGGAAACTTGCCTCGCCATTTCCTGGGGGCCGGTGGATCCGATGATGTCATCACGCCGCATGATGATGTCATCGGCAGGCGCCGGTAGTGAAAATTCAGGAAGGGGAGGGGGGGCTCCTTTGGAGCCCTCTATCTCCCCAACCATGTAATGTACAGTGATGATTTTTGCACCACTGGAAAGGGGAGAGACTCCTCTTTTCAGTGGTGTATTGCATTAACATTTTTGCTGCCGGATTGCAATTCGGCGCTAATCAGTACCAAAACGCGATTCGAACCTGGAGGGGGCTGACATCACGGATTTCAGCCAAGCCTCCAGGTCCCCCCACCCTCTGACAACCTCACCATATGTGTGAGGATGTCAGTGCGCCAGTTAACCCCCTAGCTGCCATGTGGAGATAAGGGGATCCAAAGGATCCCCTATCTCCCGATCCGTGGCAGCTAGATGGTCATATTTGACATTATTGTAAAGGCCTGATCAATGATACCAAACATGACAAGGTTTGGTTTAAAAATAAAATGTAAAAAAGCTAAAAATAATAAAAAAAAAAAAAGTTTTTTTTAAAAAAAACTGTCTGGGGGGTTTAGCTAAATAGGACCTAGGCTGTCATCTAAAAATAATTAGCAAAAAATGGTCAGAATGAGTGCATCGCACATAGGTGAACTGGTTCAGCAGTGAAGGGGTTAAAAAGCAAAAACATGTAAAAATTGGGTACTTCTATTCTCGGAACAAAATTTTGAAACTGTTTAGCCAGGGTCCTTTTTGGTGGTTGTAGATTTTGGGGATTAAATTACGAAAAAGTGTGTTTTTACCATTTTTTCATCATATTTCATATTTTTTTTTATAGTAAATTATGCGATATGATGGAAATAATGGTATTTTTAGAATGTCCATTTAATGGCGAGAAAAACGGTGTATAATATGTGTGGGTTGAATAAACGAGTAAGAGGAAAATTTGACCTAAACACTAAGAGCGCAGCAACGTAAAAATAGCAGTGGTCACTGAGGCTGGGGTCAGACTAATGCATTTTTAACGTGCGTTTAGGCGCACTTAATCACGGCCGCAGTAGCAGCAAATGACGGGCAATGACGGCCAATATCCGAATTACAGCCGCAAGTGCGGCCGCGCAACGCAAGCGGCAAACAAATGCATTTTTTCGAGAACGCAGAACCGCTAGTACTGACGTACAGAGTGCACTGCGTCCACTAGCGGCGTGTTTGCATGATTAGGAGACGTCAGATGCTGCTAATATCCGGTTTACATAACGTCCAGACGCAAAAAGTGTTTGACGATCCGTAAAAAAATCACGCATGAAAATGCGCATCGTATGACCGTTTTCGCGCATTCCGTGAAAAAATACGTCAATGCGTTCGGACGCACTTCTTGACTGTTGCTGCGAATAATGCGTTCGTTTGACCCTTGCCTTAAGGACGGATTTGTGTAAAACCGCCCGGTCACTAAGGGGTTAAGATGCCAGCATGGGGGCGTGGCCGGCCGTGCAGGGAAGAGGATGCATAACGCTGGAGCTCCGTCTGATGTCCCCGCGAAAGGGTTTTTTCTAAGGAGATCCCCACAGCTGAGTGTACTCTGCGGGGTCCCTGGACTGCTGGCTATCAGGGTGCACTCTCCGGAGCCTGTTTAACCCCCCTCCGGAGCAGAGACGCGAGTTGGTCCGTCGGGTCCTCGGCCGAGGTACTCTGTCGGCGGCCATTTTTGGGCCTGTTTCCCCAGTTTACAGTGTGGCTTCCTGGGTCTTTGTGTGGATTTTGCCGGGCGGATGCCTGCGGTCAGCTGGGGTGATGGAGGGCCCCCATCCCCTGGATGCTGCGACGGACGTACTGCTGGAGTCGGGAGCTGCGCCGAGGAAAATGTGGCGGCCCATACCCCCTTCCCCCACTGATGAGAAAATGGCCACGATCGCAGGCCTAGATGCATGTTTGCAAGTACTGGGGGAGGATGACTTGGGTCCGCTCACACGGGGAACATGGCACCTGATGATGGCCGCACTGAGACGCTGCAGGGAAGAGAAGGAGGACCTCGGTGGTGATCCAGTGGCCGTTCTACTCACTGATGACACGGCGGGACCTGGTGTGGGTCGGGAAGACGATGTTCCCTGTCGACCTGAAGTTCTTCAGCACAATGGTGGAGTGCCGGAGAGGGTGGGAGCCGGCACAGTACAGGATGGCAAAGGGGTGCTGGATATCATGACACCGCTGATTATTTCACCGTTGGGGGAACTGACCCCACGACATGTCTCGGGAGAGCCTGCATGCCGGGGGTCGCCTATACGAGCGGGGCTGGCGGGTGACCTGGTGGCATCGGCTGGTCGCGATCGGGGTATGGAAACGGCAGGGTCCCCCTTCACACCCAAGAAGAGAACGACGGCGCTGCTTTGGTCCCTACTGCCATTTCTCGCTGCAGCGCTGGCTGTGGACTTACGCTGTGATGCTGAGGACTGGTATTGCAGGGTAGGTGAGGGCCTTCTTACACTATCGGCTTTGTTTTTCGCCCAACGACCTGGCTTACGCGGCTTCACTCTGCCTGTTCTGGGACCGCCGCCATTTCGGGACACAGATTGAAACAACCATTTGCTAACTGATATTTTCTGAGTCGCCCCATTTACTTTTTCTTTTTTGCTCTGGCTGATCTTGCTACTCAGAGACTAATTTGACGCGTTTCTGTGTCCTTTTTGCTTTATTTTTCACCTTTCGCCGTTGTTTGCTGTCATTTCTTTTAAACGTGTTTCCCCCCCCCTCTGCACTCAAGCCGAGACGTGATATGTTGGGATTCTACTGCAGTCTCTCAGTTGCTGTTCCCCGGCTGGGGAGGTGTGACAAATAGAGACACTTCTTTGGAGATTTTAAGTATTTTTGATTCCCCCCCTGTTTCAGTGTTACCCCTAAGATGAGACTTGTGTTTTTCCCTCCCCCCCTTTTTTTTTTCTTTCTCGGCACAAATGGGTTCTCTTGGTGTGCCGCCGTCGCCTGGCGTCCGGTATGGCCCCCCAAGTACCCGGGCCGGGTGCCATTTGTTTCCCTCGGTCTCCCACTATCCTGAGGACTAACGGCATGCGCCAGGGACGGCACATTTTTGGTCATTTGCCCCCCCCTTTTTTTTCTTTCTCCATTAGATGTATTAAGATGACTGTTATGTGGTATATTATTTTTCATTTGCTTTTTGGCTGTTAATGGTCATTAGTTTCCTATAATTAGTTCCCAGACGATTTTACACTTTAACGTGTTTCTTGCAGATGACCTTAAATGTTAGGGTGTTTTTCATAGATGACCTTAAACTCCCATATGTTTTTTGCAGATGACCTTGAATTTATTTTCCGTAGATGATATCAACTTTCTTTTTTTTATTTTTCATTCGTAGTTTAACAGATGACTTTCTGTGGCCCTGCGAGGTCATTTTCATTTATGATGGCTTTACATGTCGATGCAAACTTTAAAAAATAAAGAATTAAAAAAAAAAAGAAATAAACAAGCAATAAGCATAATATGCTGTTAAAAAAAGATGCCGGCATTACCAGGTTTTCTGGATGTTCAGATGTTATTGAAAAAAATTATTAAGGGGTTACTACTCAAGGATGATTGTTTCCCATATGTAAAAATCTAGAGCTCTACTTAACCATTTTTCACAGATTTTGAAGGGTTAGTCTTGTAGATTTTTAACCTAATGATGGGTATGTGCACTGTTCACCCTCCTGGCATACTTCAAACATTTGTATGATAGTGGTCTCTTAACCCTTTGGATGCCGTCCACATATCTCTTAAATGGTTGTAAAGGTAAACTCAGGAGGCTCAGCTGGCATAAGATGAAAGCTGTAAAAGGAACACAGAAAAAATTGACCCCCTTGTTTTCCGCTGTTAATATCTGTACAGATACTGCTGACAACCTGTACATAAAAATGTTTTAATAGCTCACATAGATAATGCTAAAACTTACCTTCGGTCTAGTGTTGCATGGTTCCTCCTTTCGCTCCAGGGCTTCCAGAATGCAGAAGATCCTTGAGCTAATTGTGTGGAAATGGCGCATGCACTGCTTGCACACAAATCATGGTATTAGAATTGCGTTTGCATCCTGTCAGTAGCTGCCTAGTCCCGTGCACATGCAGCACCAAACAATGGCTGTGGTCTCCGTAAGGACTTGCTCTTGCTAGTGCTTTTGAAGACACATTGATGCCAGTACGCAAAGTGTGCTGACATCACCAGTGCCTGTAATGGTGCTCATCAGGTGAGGAATTCAAGCCCCCAGCTGCTGAGTGACAGCTGTGTGTGCGCAAAAGAATCCCCTCTGCCTTACACAACATTCACAGACCAACAGAGCTGAAAGAGAGTGGGGCAGAAGTAGATAGGGGACACACCACAAAGCCTGACCCTTAAATAAGCAAAAGTGTTCAAAGTGAGTAGAGTTTCCCTTTACCATTAATGAGTTGAGTTGGGAAATTGCCCTTTCAGGGTTTTTCAGAGAGCACCGAAATGTCACAGATTTGCTGCACTTCAGCGAGTCCGATTCTCTGTTCCTGTGGTGAATTCAGCATTCACCGCAGGGTCCCCGAAGTGCGGCGAATTAGCCACCGAACGCTGCTGCCGCCAACCCGCCGGACAGCTGCCACAATCCCACCGGCTGCCAATGCCAACCTGGTGGACAGCCACCGCCAATCTGCCGGCCACCGCCGCAAACCTGCCAGCTGCTGCAGCAAGCCCAATGAACAGCCGCCACAAACCCACCGGAAAGCCGCCAATCAGAGCAGACGCGTGCCGAACGCAGTGCCGACCAGCCGCAGAAAAAAGCTGAAAAAGCCACCGGACAGGTAAAAAAAAAAAAGCTGTTTGCAAAAAAACTACTGTACAAAAATGTCTGGGATTAACATATAAGGTCCTATGAATAAAAATAAAAAGGTCTATTACAGAAAAAAGAAAAAACGCTTTTAAAAACAGAATACCGGAACAAAAAATCCTGAATAATGCCTAAACAATCCTTAAAAAAGGCAACTTTTTACTGCAGATTAAAAGAATAAACGGTTTAATAGATATTAAATAAAAACTGAATATTTTTTACATTGAAACCTATGCCGAATGAAACCACTGAACATTAGGGCATTTTGCTGGCATTTCACTGCTGTTTGGTGTTCTCTGAATAGCTTAACCATTGCTTCTATATAGGAATTTCTCTGCCTTTTGAACAGGCACTGTATTTTGCTGGTGAACTGCCTGTTTTTTGAATAGCCGAATGGCCACGAAATTGCAACGTACGGGTAAATTCCCTTTTCGGTGCAATTTTGGGACCAGATCAGCTCTCTCTGAATAAATAATAAGAAAAATATATTGTAAGTGCCCACAACATATACCACCACCGGAATCCCGACGCTTAGCCAGATAATTAGTGGTTTCCCCTAAACCAAAAAAACAAAAAGCTGTGTAAATATCTGGCTAGCGCGATTAAAGTCACCCTCAGGATTCAGATGGAGCCCATAAATGACATCGTCCGCATGGGTATATATAAAGAAGCAAAAAAATATATATAATGTTGCAGTGAGTAACAATCAATGTGTTAATTTCAAATAACGTATAGTTTTTCCACTCACAAATATAAAGCCCTATCACTGGCTCTGAGTGGATCAACGCGTCTGGGTATCTTTACTTTATTTTTTCCAAGGCAACCCACACCTCATTAAAAGATCTCTCGCCACAATGATGATTATAGTTTTTTTTTATTTGAGGTTTTTTTTTATTTGACCCATTGAACAAATCCATAGGCACCATATTTCGAGCTTGGATGAGCTCCACCAATTGTGAGTTGAAACTTGTCTAAAGATTGTTGATATATTACATGTGTCAGATCTGCACAAGGAGATTTGCTTTTCACCTTTCCTTTTTATATTCATCATTGTGGCGAGAGATCGTTTTAATGAGGTGTGGGTTGCCTTGGAAAAATCAAGAAAAAATACCCAAATGCGTTGATCCACTCAGAGCCAGTGATAGGACTCTATATTTGTGAGTGGAAAAACTATACGTTATTACATTGATTGTTACTCACTGCACCATTATATATATTTTTTTGCTTTTTTATATATACCCATGCGGACGATGTCATTTATGGGAGCCATCTGAATCCTGAGGGCGACTTTAATTGCGCTAACCAGATATGTACACATCTCTCTGAATAACGACTTTAGCCAGAATAAGAACCATGCATTATGATGGAACTAGCAAGGATGCTTTATTCAATTCAAGATGATTTCCACTTTTTAATTCTGTTCTGCAGCGTTCAGTAGTTCACCATTCATATCATAGGGGTTTTTTTTCTTTTACATTTTTCAAAAATTTTGTTTATAATTATGCAAGTGTTTTGCCAGTGATTAAACAACATTGTTTCAACCGGAAAGGTCAACCAGACCTTCCATTAATGTTAAACCGTCTCCGTTTAGGCATGATTACTAGCATCACTTACACATGAGAGAATGATTGATGGCTTGCTCTTTTCCTTTTATTGTCTGACATCTCTATCCATTTCAAGGGATCACGAGCCTATATGATTTTCTGAACCCATTTATTTGTGCATAAACCCTTGAATGTACAATGATATATGGGATTACTTTAAGGCCATTATCATTATACAAACAACAATGACATATCAGATATCAGAACTCTTCCTTTGATAATAAGTCTTTTTACTGTGCACGTCAAATCACCGCGTGTTATAGACCTAACTGACAAAATGCATTCCAGTGTCTACCTCTCTTATATGCTGTAAAATAAATTTTAATGGAAACAGTCGGAAGGTGGTTGTGATATATATTTTTAACATTTCGTAAAACATTTTATCCTATAAGAGAGATCATATTTGGGTTGTTGTGATAGAGTGTCTGTGCTATCATTTCCGTAATATTCTACTTTGTTTGATATCAAATGTTGAGTTTTCCAGAAAAAAATGCGAGTAAATGAATTGTTGGTGGTTTCCAACCACTGGGCCATGTTTCGGCCAGTCATTAATACTAGCTCCCAAAAGGATAAAGTGAGTGAGAGCTATTTTCCATTTATGAAACACTATTAATGTCTCTATTCTGAACTTGCTGCTGTATTAGTGACTCAAGTCAGAATATTAGAGAGCCTCTTATTGATACTGACATTGGAAACAGCCACCGGTAGATGGTCTTGGAGTCTATAGGATTCCATTGAGTTAAGTGTGTTCTGTGGGATAGAAGTCAGGTTTTTGGTTCTTCAACTGTTTAAATTGTCAAGTGATCCTGCAAATCAAATACACTTAGCATCAGGGTCTGGGACCCAGTGTTTTTTTGCACACTAGACTGACTCGAGAAGTGAAGAATCAGCTACATTGGAATGGCTCATTCCTCTCTTGGTAGTCTCGAATTAAAAAGTATAAAAGCCATTCATTTACAATAAGCAGCAACAATGTCTGCACAATGTCCAAGCAACATCTGAGCTGTAAGCAAAGCATTGTGTACCATGTAATTAGGGGCAGGGTGGTGGACCACAGGTTTATTAGCAGGCAAATGGAGATTGCCCTTTTCCCCCTATAGGGTTAACTCACAGCTAATGCCTGATTAAGTCTGACCTGCCCTTATAGGAGTGGTCGTCCCCTCTGAGACAGCATTTGTGGTGCTGACTACAGCAGGGAAGCAAGAAAAACCCTGGAGATAAAAAGGAAAGTACATTTCAGTTCGTATCTCTTGTTGGCAAGCGGCTTAGCCACCCAATATTTCAGTCACGAAATCCTGCATGTTTAGTTAGACTCCGCATAAAGGAGTAGGCATTTCATTTGTATTCATTTTTATTTTCGTGTTTATGGTGTACCGTACAGGTACCAGGGCTGCATAATAAAGGTAAAGCGTGAAGCAGTGATCCCTTTGTCCAGTGGCTTTATCACACTAGCATTTGACTTTGTAAGAATAAGGGATTGAGCCGTTAGTTTAACGGTTTATTTGGAATTGGGCCTATTGTCTTTACACATTTCTATTTGTGTGAGAGTACATATTTACAACAGATTAATTTTAATATACTACTCTATGTACCCAAAACAGAGTTTTCATTGTATTTCTTTATACTTCTTTTATCTTCTCCATATATTGTAGATCGTGTTACATCAAGCTGATTTTTTTTATACCCAACTTTATCATCAGTTTCTGTTTTTGATTTTGTGGTTCACAGCTATAATGATATAGTTTTGATGCTGCTCTTTGATTTAGTCTCTGGGTGTACAGTAAATATCAAAGAGCATATGAACTCAACAGGGATCACAGTAATCCCTCAGTGGAATCTGGGAAATCTACTATGTGGTCTGGCTTCCCAAGGGTATGAGCAGCAAAGATATTTTATTCCAAGTCAGCTGTTTAAAAGAGACTCTAATTATTATTGGTTCTTTCATACTTTTGCATCTCTCGATCACTGGAAAAAGATAAAAAAAAATCTATTACCAGCTCCAAAAATCCTAATGCCTGATGCCTAAACTACTGTACTGTAACCCTGGGAGACAGGAATGTAAAAAAACGTTACCTCTAATCCCTCAGTATGCGATAACAAGTTACAAAGAATGATGATCACACGCTTGCTTGCGGATAGAAGAGTACCCCAAATCTCTACAGAGTGTGTGTTGAGCATAAATTGAGGAACAATGAGCCTAACAGGTCTTTTCACTAAAGGTGAAACTCAGGAGAATTGGCAGGAGAAGAGAACAATCTTGATTTAGAAACTGAGATAAATCAGAGTATTTTTCTGGAATATCTTGACCTAGATATTCCCTTCTGCCAATTCTCCTGAGTTTCACCTTTAAGGGGTTATTCAGAGAGCCGATCTGGCCCCGAAATGTCACCGAACAGGGAATTTTCCCGTACGGTGCTATTTCAGGGCCATTCGGCTATTCAGAGAGCAGGCTGTTGGCCAAATTTTGGCGAATTGCCTGCTAGTACGGTGCTTGTTCGAAGGAAGTGAAATCCACATAGAGAAGCAAAGGTTAATCTATTCAGCGAAAACCAAACAGCAGAGAAAAGTTACCAAAATGCTCTGCTGTTCGGTGTTTTTATTCGGCAGGTTTATTCAGGCGAACCCCATAGGCTTCAATGTTAAAAATAGTCCCGTTTTTTATCCAATATCTAATAAACCGTTTATTATTTTAATATGTAGTAAAAAGTCTCTTTATTTATTGGTTTTTTTAGGATCTTTTAGACATTTTTGGGACTTTTTGGGTAAAATTTTTTCCAGTTTTTTTCTTTTTTCTGTAACAGACCTTTTTATTATCATTCATAGGCCTTGTATGTCAATTACAGGCATTTTCGTTCCGGAGTTTTTTGCAAGCAGCGTTTCAATTTTGACACTTTTGAACAGGGACATGCAGTCAGGGGTAGCAGGTGAGGCAAGGCCTCATCTGCCATAATTCCATTAAGTGGTGACTGACTGTCAATTTTTAAAATAAAATCTGCTGCTGATATCTAAAAAAAATAAGTTTACATACTTACCTGCTCCACGCTCATCCTCATCCTGAATCATTACACAGCAGCGGCAGCCTGCTCTGTGCCTATGCAATTTGCTGATCACGTAGCTCATGCTGGCCGAATAGATTTATATTGAAGTCTGCAGCGCATGTCTGGCGCTGCCTACTTGCTGAATCTACACTCTTCAGTGCCTCAGAGAGACACTGAGAGCAATTGAATTGCTTGGACCAACGGGAAAAAGCACTATTGATCTCAAGCAATTTAAAAAAAAAAAAAACACTATCAGGGTTACAGTGCCTCATTTTCTGCAGGTATAAATACAGAAATAACAAGAACACTCACCAATCCGTTTGCCTGGCGCAATTGCCCCACGCACATGGATCCGCCATGACTCTGTGTGCAGTTCGTGTTCGCATCGCTCGTGACATCACAGCACGCCTGAAGCCTCCGGTTGCTGTGGTGATCGTTGCCACCAAAAGGAAATTAAAAGCAAACTTTAAAATAAACGTGGAGGTTCCAATTCGCAATGAATTCCTACTAATACTATTTATATATACATTCTCTTATTCGATTCGGCACTTGCCTGCAGGTTATTTGCCTCTGTAAACGTGTTCTAGTTGACCCCGTGCTCAGACAAATTCTTATAGATACCAAAAAGCATGAGAGGCACTCAAGGGGACTTCATTGGACATACTTTTCTTTTTTATTATAATATCATATCATCATCAACATGTTGGCTAAGCTGCGCCATTAAGAACATAACATTACACCAATATATATATTTTTTTTTTAGTGATCATGAAAATATGCAATTCTTCATCATATTATGTTTGTTCAATGTACCACTCTTCCCAGTTGTTTTCTTTATCTCAAGTTTCTTGCATTCTCCTATTTTTATAAACAGTAAACATTTCAATTATTTAAAATAACCTATAACATGGCTGTATTGCAAATAGTGCTATATATAACTTATTTTTCTGGAGTTAATACTGTGCCAAGCATCGATATGACAAATTCTCTAAACTTTCTTGTAAGTTACCGGATTTGGAGACATCTTTATGTGTTTCAAATGACATTTGTATAATACAAATATATTCAAACAGATGTGCTTTTATGTTTTGTTTATATCCTTTTGTGTTCTTGCATCACAAAGGAGTTAATTAACAAAACAATCTCCATAGCTCATAAGACAAGAAAATATTTATTGAAATTTTCACTGCATTCATAGAAAGTTACTCACAAAGTTGAAACAGCGGGCATAGGCAATATCTGAAGCTTAGCTTCCATTATCTAACCATGTTTTCTTCAGAAGAATTTTACATCTGTGCACGCCATTGCTATAAAATCACATAAGGAAATATGTGCACAAATATACAGTATTTTTCAATCCAACACACAATAACAAACTGCACTAAAAAGTGAAACATTGTAAACAATATACAGTTGTGTTCAAAATTATTCAACCCCCACTGAAACTGAGTGTTTTGGCCAGTTTGACATTGATTTTGATCATTCAGTCATCTTGCTTACAATTAAATCAAAGAGGAAAGTATAGGTCAGACAAATATAACATAACATTTATAATGAAATAACCACAAATGTCTTTTCTGTGCTCACATCATTATCAGTTTTATTCAACCCCCAAGTGACATTCTATCTTAGTACTTAGTACAACATCCTTTTACGGTTATAACAGCTTTTAAACGTGAAGCATAGCTTGACACAAGTGTCTTGCAGCCATCTACGGATATCTTCGCCCATTCGTCATGGGCAAAAGCCTCCAGTTCAGTCACATTCTTAGGCTTGCGCACTGCAACTGCTTTCTTTAAGTCCCACCAGAGGTTCTCAATCGGATTTAAGTCAGGTGACTGCGATGGCCACTCCAAAATGTTCCAGCCTTTAATCTGCAACCATGCTCTAGTGGACTTGGAGGTATGCTTGTGATCATTGTCCTGTTGAAAGGTCCAACGTCTCCCAAGCCTCAGGTTTGTGACGGACTGCATCACATTGTCATCCAATATCTCCTGGTACTGAAGAGAATTCATGGTACCTTGCACACGCTGAAGCTTCCCTGTACCTGCAGAAGCAAAACAGCCCCAAAGCATGATTGACCCCCCGCCATGCTTCACAGTAGGCAAGGTGTTCTTTTCTTCATAGGCCTTGTTCTTCCTCCTCCAAACATAGCGTTGATCCATGGGCCCAAACAGTTCTAATTTTGTTTCATCAGTCCACAGAACACTATCCCAAAACTTCTGTGGTTTGTACACATGACTTTTGGCATACTGCAGTCGACTCTTCTTATTCTTTGGAGACAGCAAGGGGGTGCGCCTGGGAGTTCTGGCATGGAGGCCTTCATTACGCAGTGTGCGCCATATTGTCTGAGCTGAAACTTCAGTACCCACATCTGACAAATCTTTTCTCAGTTCCTCAGCAGTCACACGGGGACTTTTCTCTACACTACGCTTCAGGTAACGCACAGCAGTCGAAGTCAGCATCTTCTTTCTGCCATGACCAGGTAGCATTTCAACAGTGCCCTTTGCCTTGAATTTGCGAATGATGCTTCCTATGGTCTCTCTCGGTATGTTTAACATCTTTGCAATCTTCTTATAGCCATTGCCCTTCCTGTGAAGAGTTATCACCTCTTCTCTTGTCTTCCTGGACCATTCTCTTGACTTCACCATGTTTGTAACCACACCAGCAAATGTCTAGAAGGAGCTGAGTATCACAGTCATTTTAAAGCTGCCTAATTGGTGCTTATTATGCTTTATTGCTGCTCCGTGACATCCAAAGGTGTTTTCAATACCTGATTGAAAACACTTGAATGAAGCTCTGTTCTTCAGAGTGGTAGTCTTTAAGGGGTTGAATAATTGTGTCAATGAAGAATTCACAAAAGAAACATTTACTACTGTATTACAAAACCAATTGATGTCATTTTAGTTGCATATGGTTCTTTAAAAAGTCCTTGTAGGATTTCATTCTGAATACAATTACAAATGTACACTAAATTCCCTAAAACCCTTTACAGCATTGGGGGTTGAATAATTTTGAACACAACTGTACTTCACAAACAGCACATTTGACAAATCAACTAATAGAGAAACATTTAGGTAACTTGTCGTGTATTCTCTTAGCTAAGTATATCATTTGCAAGGCTGTGCAATATTTGGTGCAATATATAATATTTAATATATGTGAATATATCAATTCATTCAATTTTTTAACCATTTTATAAAGTGGATGTTCATCTCGATCGCTAGCCCAAAGACTAACCAAAGGCTGGTGAGGGCGCGAGTCTTGATAGGCAGCGTGAGAGTCATCACACCCACCTAAACCACCTTTTGCACTAGGAGGCCTTTTATAGGAGCAGTGACATCTGTTTGTGATGTAATTAAGTATGACATCACATATTGCTGGCCAGGCACTTTCCTGAGGATACTCAATGGGAGAAACCAAAAAGGCAGTAAGAAAATGGGATAAATATATCTATAAGTCTGATGCCACACAGATAATTGCGGATTAAAAAATGGTGTGCCAAGCCAGGACATAAAGAGGGGTGGATCTGTCCAAAAATGGAGCAGATCATATAAAAAGTGAGATGCCAACTGCCTCTCAGAAAGCAGGACAGATTGCCATCTCAATGGTCCAGTCCTGCTTAGAATGGGACAGTTGGAGGCATGTGTTTATGCCCATCTCCATCACAACCTTCATAACCAAACATAACAACACATGTTCAGGTGAATAATATAAATATATACAGTCAGGTCCATAAATATTGGGACACCGACACAATTCTAACATCTTTGACTCTATACACCACAACGGAGTTGGAATGAAACAAATACAATGTGCTTTAACTGCAGACTGTCAGCTTTAATTTGAGGGTATGTACATCCAACTCAGGTGAACGGTGTAGGACTTACAGCAGTTTGCAGATGTGCCTCTCACTTGTTAAGGGACCAAAAGTAATGGGACAATTGGCTTTGTTACCGGAGTCAATCAGGTTCACTTTCAATACGGCGCCGGACCGGACACAAGCAAGGATTGTCTGAACACGAGTCTCTTCAGGAAAGGCAAACTTTATTGTGTCGTCACACAAGTGCTCACACAGGATTGAATCGCAAAGAGTGAGCGCCGTCTCCCCCCCCGACCAGGGGTCTTATACCCAAAAATACATAATTAGGTACATCCCAATTAGCCCACCTCCCCATAACACTTTATTCCACCCCACGTGGGTTAATACCTCCCCTCGTTAGTACAAAGAAATTCCATACATTGATAATAAATTGACAAACAACTGTCGTGTTAGTTTGACAATCTGTGATTTGCTGCTCCACTCGTCCTGGGCCGTGCCCACCTCCTCCCTAAAGGCTGTGTTTGTTATAGATTAGAGCACGGCCTGGTTTCTACGCTCTCTTTGTTTTACTGCGGGTCTATGTGACCTTGTAGTAACCATTTGTCTTTCCTGTCTTTCCGTGCCAAGCGCTGGCTGGATTCTTCCTCATTTTATTGCTAGTTCTCCTAATCAACCACATTCCTAAGATTCTATGTAAGCTTCGTCTCTAATGTCTACAAAAATCTAATCTAATTATTTGCAAGTGAACCAATATTCTGAACAAGATGGCCGCTTGGCTCATAATAGCGACCATCTTCCAGCCTGATTCCACTTCATTCCCCCCTTGGCTCAAGCCTCAGGTTCTTTTCCTGATGCTTGTAGCCATCACACCCCGCTATTCTGAAACTCCTCATACCTTTGGGGACCCACTCCCGTTGGGAACATGTCATGTGGAATTATCAGTGGTATCTTTTGTGTTTGTGTGGGCGTCAGTGCTGCCTTGCACAGTGGCCATAGGCATAGCCCTATGCGGTATATCAGTATCCCTATGATCAAGACCACCACTATCATCAGTATCATGGATCCAATCTGTGAAATAAATTTCAAGATGGATCCGAACCATTCTCCGACTGCTCCGAACCCACGGAGTGGATTCCAGCCCTCGGCAGCGATCCTTCTTGCTGCGCCCTGCAACTGTGCTACCTTTTCTTGGTGATCTTGAATTACCTGGTAATAGTCTGGGACTTCATGTGAGGCGTTCCTAATGAAGGTGCAACATTCATAATGCATTGTCATTTCACACAGTCATTCAGAGCCGCACTGATTTGCTCGAGCGCCATTTCATGTATCATCTGCAATTTTCGTATCTCACGCATTTCCAGATTCAGCAGCTGGATATCCATACTAGTCTTATTCAGAATTTCATCCATCAAATTGACATAACTATTCAGTCTTGCCATCATCTCTCGTCCCCATCCAGTCCATGCTGGCAACCATGACCATATTCGATCCATCTTCCCAAACAACTCTCTCTTTGGTCTTTCAAACGTCAGTGGGTACCTAGGGTGGAGTTCTGTGTCTGTGTTAGTGTCTTCTCCCCTTACTCTCTGGATTGGGACCAACTTGGCCAAATAACACATCCCTGTTATTGTTGGTGGTACCCATGTGTAACATACTTTCCCACAACACACCTGGTACCCCCTTCTAACATGAATGGAGACAAATGTAGTGTTCCCTTCGCTACTTCTATCATCAGTCGTCTCATTCGTCTTGTTGTATCCAGAATACCTTGCTTTCCATCAGTCACTCCCGCAATCACTGCCTCTTGCTCACTCGTGAGCTTTCTACATTGTATATATAGAAAATTTGCCTGCTCTTTTGTATCGATTGTGTAAATGTATGATGTCCAGTTAAACTTGCTTGAGTAACACCCGCCATCCTCCTTGTGTGTGTCTTTATCTGGCCCTATTTGGAAACACCACTCTGGAGGGTATACATGCCCTATTATAGGGTATCCGGGACTATATACTTCTGGTGGTTGCCTGGGTGCATCAAAAGAGTGTATTGTGACATTCCCTGATGCAAACATACTCAGATTCATTGGAACAGAAGCGAATGGAACATGGATTGTCTCTGGGTGCATGCTACACACCCAGCACGCCGTTTGCCCAGACTTTTTGGCATAGTCATATTTGAATTGCACAAGTAAATGTCCTCTTGGCAAAATCTCAGATGTCGCTTCTCGTTTCTGTCTCCACATGGTACGGTTTTCCATCACTGGGTGCGTACCATTCCAGATATGGGAAATATCCACTTTCCCAGCGGTACTTGTACAATTGGGGCATGCTCCACGTGAGAGTCCATAAATCAGATTAGCAAGATACAAGATCAGTATCACAAATGCCCCGAGTGTCAGAATCCCTTGGGCAATTCTTTTTGCAGTCACATAAACCCAATCCCTCCCCACCGGAATTGCAAATGTAAGAACCACTTCCGGATGATCAAAGGTGGGGGCCGTGCCCCTAAAAAACACCCTTTGGGTATCCCCCGTTGGTGGGTGGTCAGGACCTGTGCCCATCAAAACACCCACTTGTAGAACCTCTTGGTTATCTGGGTTTGGATCATTTAGGTGCTCATGGCTGTGGTCTTGGTCAGCTTCGCCTCAGTGGATTGGTCTCGTTGGTGATGACCTTCCATACTGGTTCAGGACTGGCTGCAGCTGCTTTTACTCTGGAGTGATGTATCCACGGGACCACCTCGGCAACCTTTACTGCTGTAGGGGTTGATAACAGGACAAGGTAAGGACCTCTCCACTTTGGACCCAGTGGATCATTTTTCCACTCTTTTACCCATACTGAATCACCTGGACAGTGCTTATGCAGTGGGGGATATAAAAAATGAGGTATGTTATCTCCCACCCAAGTATTCAATTTCTGCATTGATTTCCCCAACAACACAACCTGATCATTTAGTTTAGTTTCTCCCAATGCCCGAAGGTCCCCCCTTAGTCCATTAATCAGAGGGGTAGGCCGCCCGAACATAAGTTCATACGGACTTAGCTTCAATTGGGGGCTTGGTCTGCACCTAATGTGCAAAAGGACTATCGGCAGCACATCCAACCAGCCTAGCGACGTCTCTTGGCACAATTTGGACATCAAAGTCTTTAGGGTACGTTCATTCTCTCGACTTTTCCCGAGCTTTGGGGCCTGTAGGCAGTATGTAGCTTCCAGGTGATGCCCAACAGGCGGGCAAGCTGTTGCAGACAGTTCTGTATAAATGCAGGGCCATTGTCTGACCCTATTTCGAGAGGAAGTCCATAGCGTGGTATTATTTCCTTCATCAGACTCTTCACCACTTCCGCAGTCTTTTCAGTTCTTGTTGGGAAACCTTCCACCCATCCTGTCAGGGTGCACACCATTACCAGTAGATATTTATATCCTTTGCAGTGTGGTAGCACTGTAAAGTCTATTTGTAGCGATGCCATTGGGGATAGCCCGATCGGCTGTTTCCCTGGAGGTTGAGATGGGCCTGTTCTTGGGTTGTTTTTGGCGCATGTCACGCACTGTTGGGCTATTGCCTTACATATTGCTGATAATCTTGGTATATAGAAATGTGGCTCCAATTGCTGTTCCATCAGTTCTCTTCCTCCATGGGTGCTCGCATGGAATGTTCTTACAATTTCGGGAGCCAATGTTGCGGGGAGGACTATCTGTCCATTCTTCAACTGGAACCATCCATCTTCTCCATGTTCACCTGGTTCTTCTGACAGCTATTTATTTTCTTTTTCTGAGTACACAGGTGTCCATTCGCTCAGTGGCGCCGGTAGGAGTGCAGCCACCACTGGTTTCACTTTGTATCATGCCAGTTCTCCATGGTTTCCCCAGACAAATTCCTCTTTTGGAAATTAATAACGCCATGCAAAGAACAGCAGATCTTGTCTGTCTTGTGTATCTCTTACTGCTGGTATGAAAAAGTCCATTGCACTTTTCTTCATTCTTGGCAGTCTGTTCTTGATAAGGATCTCCTTGAGGAAGAACCTTACCAATGGGGCTTGGTATTCCTCTGCTCCCAATTCTCCCAAACTTAGCAGTATTCGTGTAATCCGCAGATTATTATGAGTGTTGATTGTCAGATTTTCAAAACGCGAGGCGAAATTTTCTGCTCGTTCAACTTCAGTTACTTTTGTGTCTTCTCCACACTCCCCCATTATTTTTACGCCGAAGAACTTCAGCATCATTTTGTATGCTTTGCGTAGTCTTTGCTGAATTTCTGAGGTGTTAATCATTAGACGTATCTCTTGAGGATTCAGAGGAGTAGAATAGAAATTTCGGCCTTGACATCGGGTAGGGAATAGCCATTGGATGTAATCATGATTGAGTTCTAGTAGGTCGAAATCATCTTGCCATTTGTGCAGTATTGTTTCAATAAATTCGCCTTTGGGTTCAAATTTTCTCCAACTCATATAGAATTCATAGTTTGGCATGGGAAGCTGGGGCTCTTGCTTGCAGAGCAGGACTTTGGCTTGTTCAGTTAGTATTGGTTTTGCAGCTGCTTTTGCGGCTTGGTCAGCGCGTCTGTTGCCTTTCGGGATTTCATCATGGCCCTTTTGGTGGCCTCGGCAGTGCATAATGCTAACGACGCTTGGTTTCCATACAGCTTCTAGAAGGGCCGCGATTTCAGCTGCATACTTGATTTGTTGTCCTGAAGACGTAAGTAGGCCTCTTTCCTTGTAGAGTGCACCATGTGCATGGACTGTCATGAAGGCATACTTGGAATCAGTGTAGATATTTACTCTCTTGCCTTCTGAGATTTCTAGAGCTCTGGTTAGGGCCGTTATTTCAGCCAATTGTGCAGATGTATGGCCTGACAGTGGCTTTGCTTCGATAATTTCTTCTGCTGAGACTACTGCATAGCCGGAGACTTTCTTCCCATCATCCATGTAGCTGCTACCATCAGTAAATAGCTGTAGATCGTATTTGTCGAGGGGTACGTCTTTCAGATCTGGCCTGCTACTGAACACTTCTTCCATGACTTGGAGGCATTCATGATCTGGATCCTCTTCACAGTCGGGCAGTAAAGTAGCAGGGTTCAGGGTAGCGATGAGGTCCAAACGAACCCGTGGGTTTTCACACATCATGGCTTGGTACTTCGTCATCCGGCTGTTGCTGAACCAGTAGCTTCCTTTCACATCCAGCAGGGCCTTGACAGCATGGGGCACCTTGACATGAAGAACTTGTCCAAGGGTCAGCTTGTCTGCTTCTGCTATCAGCATTGCGGTGGCTGCCACTGCTTTCAGGCATGGGGGTAGGCCACAAGCCACAGGGTCGAGTTGCTTGGAGAGATAGGCCACAGGCCTTAGCCAAGAGACGAAACTCTGTATCAATACTCCTGTTGCTGTTTGGTTGTGTTCATGCACGTACAGCTGGAAGGGCTTGCTGTGATCTGGCAGTCCCAGCGCAGGAGCCTCCATTAGCAGAGTTTTTAATTTCAGGAATGCTGCTATTTGCTCTTCTCCCCAATGGAAAGGGTCTTGTTCTCCCCCCTTTGTGGCTTGATGCAGGGGCTTGGCAATATCTGCGAAGTTTGGGATCCACAGGCGGCAGAAGCCTGCAGCTCCCAGAAACTCACGAACTTGTCTTCTGGTCTTTGGCTGGGGTATTCGGCATACTGCTTCTTTTCTTTCAGCCCCCAATGCTCGTTTGGTACCTGTTAACTGGAAACCCAGGTACTTTACACTTTGTTTGCATATTTGTGCCTTCTTTCTGGAAACTCTGTAACCTGCTTGGCACAGTAGATGTAGCAAGGCTTTTGTGGCAGATAAACAGTCTTTTTCTGTGGGGGAAGCCAGTAATAAATCATCAACATATTGGAGTAACACAACTTTGTCTGGCTGAGCGTTGAAGGCGAGGAGATCTTGGCTGAGCGCGCACCCAAAAATTGTTGGCGAGTTTTTGAAACCTTGAGGGAGGCGCGTCCACGTCATTTGATGACGCGCCCCCGTGGTGGACTCTTCCCACTGAAATGCAAAAAGGGGCTGGCTTGCTGGAGCCAGACGGATGCAAAAGAAAGCGTCTTTTAAATCAAGCACTGTGTAATATTTTGTATCTCCGGGAATTAATGCCAGCAAATTATATGGGTTGGGAACCACAGGGTGTAGGGTTACTGTGGCCTCGTTGACAGCTCGTAAATCTTGAACAGGGCGGTACTCTTGTGTGCCCTCTTTCAATACTGGCAGAAGGGGTGTGTTCCACGGTGACACGCAGAATTTTAATATGCCGTGATCTTTAAGTCTCTGTAAATGTGTCTGGATATTCTGCTTGGCTTTTTGTGGGATATGATATTGTCTTAGAGCCACAGGCGTTGCACCGGGTTTTAATTCAACGTATACCGGGGGTATGTTTACAGCGAGTCCGGGCGGGTTTTCTTCCGCCCATACCCCAGGAATTTGAAGGAGTAGTGCGTTTGGGTCCGGCACGGCTGGCAGAGTAGGTGCTGTGCGCCATTCTTCCTCTCTTGGCATAATCACCGCGATTTTCACAGACTGGGGGTGCTGGCTGGCTGGGTTATGCTGCCGAGCAGAGCTGCCACTCTCAGGCAGGTCTAATTGAGCGTGGCCCCCGGGAAGAAACGTAATTTGGGCTTGCAATTTGCAAAGGATATCCCGCCCCAGGAGCTGGATGGGACATTCGGGCATATACAAAAATTCATGTTCAACATTATGCCCACCCACACTACATTTTCGAGAAGCAAGAAAGGGATATTTAGCAGACACTCCCATTGCTCCCATAATATCAACTTCATTTCCCATTGGGGGTGCAATTTGCTTTGTTACAACAGAGAATTCGGCATCAGTATCAACCATAAAAATGTCATCTTTATTTCCCACTCTCATAGTGACCGTGGGCTCGTGATTACCGAGCGGGATGGGCCCAGGTCCTTGTCAATATGCATCCTGCCCTTCAAATGACGTTCCCGCTAATCCCACAAACCCTGCTCCGGCCCCCTCATTTCTCTCATACCTGCCGTCTGTTACCTGGCCGTTAGAGGCTTGACCTCCCGCTTCCCCGTGTTCCCCTTGTCCCCCAAATTTAGCCAAAAATGCAGGACAGTCGTTTTTCCAGTGACCTTCACCCCGGCACCAGGCGCACTGGTTGGATCCTAAGGGTTCCCTGGGGGCTCCCCTACCTCTTCCTCTAGCCCCCCTACCCCTTTCCCTCCCTCTATCTGGGCCACCTCGTCCTCCACCATTCCCCATATATCTGACCACACCAGAATATCCTTTCTGTTTCTTTATTTCCTCTAGATACCGGTTATGATACACCTTATTGGCGATCTCAACTAATTCGCTAATACCTTTCCCCAAAAACCCATCTAATCTCTGTATTTTGTTCCGTATATCCCTCTGTGATTGACCAACAAATGAAGAGTTAATTAACCTCTGGTTTTCCGCTGCCTCAGGGTCAATAGGACTATACATTCTGTACGCGTCTAGCAACCTTTCCAGAAACGCACTTGGGGATTCTTTAATTTCTTGTATCACATCCGCTATCTTCCCCATGTTTGTGGGTTACTTCCCTCCCGCTTTAACACCCATTATTACCGCTGTTCTGTACATCTGCAGATGGGCAATACCTTCTGGGGTGTTGTACGGCACTTGGGATCTGATTTGGGGTAATGTTCCTCTGCCCACACCTCTGGCTGGGGCTTCGCGTCTGCTACAGCCTGGGCGAGTAAAATGTTTTGCGCGCTACTATTTATTCTGGCTCTTTCCTCAGTAGTAAACATTGTCAACATTAATTGCTGACAATCTGCCCATGTGGGGTTATGTGTGAGCATAACTGACTCTATCATACTGGCCACTGCTGCAGGATTTGTGGAATACAGTGGTGTGTGTGTTTTCCTTAAAAAAGATCTGTTGTCGTGAATGGGACATAAGTGTATTGCACCGGCCCCGGTGCTCCATCGGCTAGTGGAGGGCCTGGCACCTCCCGCAAAGGCATTTGCATCTTACTTTTGTAGGGATCGTGTTGGTATGGATCCCGGGGTTTATGTTTATTGTTCGCTGCTCGAGTGGTGGCTCCCTGTCTCTCATCCTCCCTTTCACTATCACCTCCTCTGTGGGATATTAATTTATATATGCTCCCATCGGGCATCTCAATCTTTTCTGGTGAAGCCTCTCCATCCCCTCCACCCGCTGCGCCTTGCTCTTCCTCCGCAACCCCGCGTGACGGAGCCAAGGGAGCCGACTGAGGAATAGCAGCTGCCGGCCCCCTCCTCTCCGCCCGCGCAGCCGTGGCACTCAAAGCTTCTCTAGCTGCCCCATAACTCGATGGATAGGTTGGGGGCAAAGAATCACTCTCTTCCGGTTGTTCTACCAACACCGGTCTCCCTCTTTCTTCATTATTTGAGGGTACCTGCCTTTTATTTTTCCCCGCTATCATTATAAAATGACTCTTATCTTTTATACAATACCTCCATATATCTATATACGGGTACTGTTCAGGATGTCCACATTGCCCGGTGACTTGGGAATGCACCTTCTGTACTAGCTCTGGGTCCATCGACCCCTGCTCTGGCCATTCTGGAACTATCAGTGGCCATACAATTGTACACATTAATTTTAGCTTCTCCTTTGTCAATTCTACACCATAGTGATGTGTTGCATATAACGCCTCAAAATTACGCACCATATACTCTAGGGGCATCTCACCCTTCTTTACCTGCTTGGGCTTTGATGACCCGTTACCCATTGTTACTCTTGAAAACAGTAACCTTCTTACAACACAGATATTACTTTTAACAATAACAATTAGAATCTACAGTCTGATACTTCAGCCAACAATTCTTGCGTGTCTGGGGAGCTTCCTCCGTCAGTAGCCGACTGCAGTCGCCTGAGCCGGAACCGTACTTCGGGAGTCAACTCTCGTGTTTGCTTCCTCGCGGGGCGAGTAGGCACGTGTTCACTCACAGCACTCGAATCAATTCATTCACAGCACATACTGTACCAGATACTTTCAGCACATAACCAAACATAAATACTTCAACTCTTTCTACTAGCCGAGGGTGCTCTGCCCCTACTTTTTGGCTCCTTGTACCCTGTTTATTGAACTCTAACTCTTGCCTGCTTGTGACTATGTGCACCCCGTTCTATAACTATACTCCCGTCTGCAATTCCAATTTGCCTATGGATAATCTACCCACCCGGCACCACTATCTCTGCAGCTACCACTGGCTTCAATAAGCCCTCTTCACTACATGACGTACACACTAGCGCTGACTCAGGGCTCTAAGCCCAGTCACAGAAATCCCTCCTCCTTTCCTTCTATCCACGTGGCGAAGCTTTGTTTACAAATACTGACTATGACTATGCAACTCCACGTGGCTACCTTCTCCCTCTCTTACAGAACTACCCTTTGGTTGGCATCCAATTCCCCCGAATCCAGACACGCGCTAGCCACTCTGGCTCTTTTGCATTGTCCGTGCTATCAGCGGCAGGCTAGGTATACCAACGAGACCGTGGCCATCGGGTCTCCTTATCTGACTATCAGTCAGACGTTTCCCTTTATACCGGTATCTCCTTCAGACATACAAACATAGAAGACACTTTACCTATCGCCGGCACTGCTCGCTGTTTCCTCGGACTCGGTGGTGTCCCAGGTTCCCGGGTGGGGAGTCCGTTTGGGACGAGACGAGGTCCACTGAACAGGAAATCCTGCTTGGCGCCTGCGGATGTCAGCTCACCTTCAACGGACACCCAACCAACGGGATCACTTGCACCTGCAGTCAACCGCTACAGTGTTCAGCAGCCGTTGCTTTGCCCGGCAAAAGGCCCGTATCCCGGCTATCGAGCCCCCAAAAATGTTACCGGAGTCAATCAGGTTCACTTTCAATACGGCGCCGGACCGGACACAAGCAAGGATTGTCTGAACATGAGTCTCTTCAGGAAAGGCAAACTTTATTGTGTCGTCACACAAGTGCTCACACAGGATTGAATCGCAAAGAGTGAGCGCCGTCTCCCCCCCGACCAGGGGTCTTATACCCAAAAATACGTAATTAGGTACATCCCAATTAGCCCACCTCCCCATAACACTTTATTCCACCCCACGTGGGTTAATACCTCCCCTCGTTAGTACAAAGAAATTCCATACATTGATAATAAATTGACAACTGTCATGTTAGTTTGACAATCTGTGATTTGCTGCTCCACTCGTCCTGGGCCGTGCCCACCTCCTCCCTAAAGGCTGTGTTTGTTATAGATTAGAGCACGGCCTGGTTTCTACGCTCTCTTTGTTTTACTGCGGGTCTATGTGACCTTGTAGTAACCATTTGTCTTTCCTGTCTTTCCGTGCCAAGCGCTGGCCGGATTCTTCCTCATTTTATTGCTAGTTCTCCTAATCAACCAAGATTCTATGTAAGCTTCGTCTCTAATGTCTACAAAAATCTACTCTAATTATTTGCAAGTGAACCAATATTCTGAACAAGATGGCCGCTTGGCTCATAATAGCGACCATCTTCCAGCCTGATTCCACTTCAGCTTCTCAGCAGTTCCATGGCCAGGTGTGTGATATTCCCTCATTACCCCAATTACAATGTGCAGATAAAAGGCCCAGAGTTATTTTCAAGTGTGCTATTTGCATTTGAAATCTGTTGCTGTCAATTCTCAAGATGAGATTCAAAGAGCTGTCACTGTCAGTGAAGCAAACCATCATTAGGCTGAAGAAACAAAACAAACCCATCAGAGAGATAGAAAGAACATTAGGCGTGGCCAAAACAACTGTTTGGAACATTCTCAAAAAGAAGGAACGCACCGCAAGCTCAGCAACACCAAAAGACCCGGGAGACCACGGAAAACAACTGTGGTGGATGACCGAAGAATTCTTTCCCTGGTGAAGATAACACCCTTCACAACAGTTGGCCAGATCAAGGAAACTCTCCAGGAGGTAGGTGTATGTGTGTCAAAGTCAACAATCAAGAGAAGACTTCACCTGAGTGAATACAGAGGGTTCACCACAAGATGTAATTGTCAGGGTGGCACCAGGCGTTAGCCTACGAGGGACCCAAAGTTCAGTATATGTCTCCCAGGCGCTGGGGTTGAAGGAGTTAACACAGACACTGGATACAAATGCAGATATAAATGTATATTGATGCTGTGGCAGATGATGAATACACAGAGGGTACACTGGTAAAGTTGAAGCATACACAGTCTCTGGTAACAGCAATGGTAAATGTAGTACCACGGTGATCTTAGGCAATCTCTCCAGGTCTTGCAGAAAGTGGTTCACAGTGATGAACTGGTACAGCTGAATATAGACTCAGTCTCAGGAAACAGCAGACAATGTTCCTGGGACCACAGCAGTAGATAAATGCAGAGGCTGGATATCCAGGAGATGAAGTGCAGGATCAACAGCAAGCAAAACTGGAACAAAGATACAAATAATATCCAGGAGCTCAGGAGGAGGACCCTCTCACTAGCACTGCAGGTAGAACAATGCCAGAACGTGGAGGAAAGGGTGTGCCCTGGTTTTATGCAAAGCACACAGGCTTCTAGAACAGGAATTAACCCTTAGGTGGATACAGACAGGGAGAAATGGAAAGCCAGACTGGCCACAGCAAGTTCCCATGCATGACAGTAATCCATTGGTGAGCCACAAAAACAGGACGGCCAGATTAGAGTTTGCCAAACAACACCTAACAAAGCCTTCACAGTTCTGGAACAAGATCCTATGGACAGATGAGACCAGTATCAACTTGTACCAGAGTGATAGGAAGAGAAGAGTATGGAGAAGGAAAGGAACTGCTCATGATCCTAAGCATACCACCTCATCAGTGAAGCATGGTGGTGGTAGTGTCATGGCGTGGGCATGTATGGCTGCCAATGTAACTGGTTCTCTTGTATTTATTGATGATGTGACTGGTGACAAAAGCAGCAGGATGAATTCTGAAGTGTTTCGGGCAATATTATCTGCTCACATTCAGCCAAATGCTGCAGAACTCATTGGACGGCGCTTCACAGTGTAGATGGACAATAACTCAAAGCATACTGCAAAAGCAACCAAAGAGTTTTTGAAGGGACAGAAGTGGAATGTTATGCAATGGCCAAGTCAATCACCTGACCTGAATCCCATTGAACATGCATTTCACTTGCTGAAGACAAAACTGAAGGGAAAATGCCCCAAGAACAAGCAGGAACGGAAGACAGTTGCAGTAGAGGCCTGGCAGAGCATCACCAGGGATGAAACCCATCGTCTGCTGATGTCTATGCGTTCCAGACTTCAGGCTGTGATTGACTGCAAAGGATTTGCAACCAAGTATTAAGAAGGGAAAGTTTGATTTATGATTATTATTCTGTCCCATTACTTTTGGTCCCTTAAAAAGTGGGAGGCACATCTGCAAACTGCTGTAAGTCCTACACCGTTCACCTGAGTTGGATGTACATACCCTCAAATTAAAGCTGACAGTTTGCAGTTAAAGCACATTGTGTTTGGTTCATTCCAACTCCATTGTGGTGGTTTATAGAGCCAAAGATGTTAGAATTGTGTCGATGTCCCAATATTTCTGGATATATATATATTATATATAT
This sequence comes from Leptobrachium leishanense, assembly GCA_009667805.1. Classification (NCBI taxonomy): domain Eukaryota; kingdom Metazoa; phylum Chordata; class Amphibia; order Anura; family Megophryidae; genus Leptobrachium; species Leptobrachium leishanense. The sequence continues at coordinate 107,743,145 of CM019064.1, read as the reverse complement.
ATTGTATATGTAATAAATATACAATACAATGGCTCTTGAAATGACTATAAAATCACATAAGGAAATATGTGCACAAATATATTTCTCAATCCAACACACAGTAACAAACTGCACCAAAAAGTGAAACATCGTAAACAATATACTTCAAACAGCACATTTGAAAAATCAACTAATAGAGAAACATAGGCAGGGTTATTCAAAGAGATCCGAATTGTGGCCGAAAGGTAACCGAACACTGAAATTCAGCGTACGTTTACCTTTCCTGGCTATTCGTCTATTCAGAGAGCAGGCAGTTCGACAAATGTTGGCGAATTGCCTGCACATACGGTGCCTGTTCGAGGGCAGTGAAATCCCCATAAAAAAGCACTGCTTCGTCTATTCAGCGAACAAAAATCAGCAGTGAAAAGTTGCCGAATTGCCCTGCTGTTCAGTGGTTTCATTCGACAGGTTTATTCAGGCGAATCCCATATGTATGTCAGCGGTTGGGAAGGGGTTAAGTAACTGGTGTGCCAAACAAGGACATGAATGGACAGTGGTGGACCTGTCCAAAAATGGAGCAATAAACTTACCAGAGACATTATAGTTTATGGAGTTGTTACATTTACAACAGCTGTGGGTAAGTTAGCACCAACTTTGTAATATTGCCCTTAGATTTTTTAAAAGCTTAGCTTCATTCCAAGTCTGGCAATAATCATCCTCAGTGCTGGTCCAGGTGTGAACTGCTACTGGCTTCCTGTAATCCACATCTGTCATCTGACCTTGGGGAGACTGGTAGCTCGACTCGCATCCATCCAGTGCAATGGCTCTCAATATTGGAGTGCATTGCAGCCATTGGTGGGAGCTAGGCTCCCTTGGTTCCAAAATCCCAGAAAGTTAAATCACAGATCAGGCTCTGCACCTGGAGGGCTGAATCAGCCTTTGGGGACCCCCCTGGTGGAAGAAGAGGAAATAAATCACATTGCCTATAGCGATGAAGCATATTCACTTAAAGGAACACTACCACCAAAAAATGAAATGTTCATATTTTGTTTATTTTATGTTGATGTTATCTTGCAAACAGAAATGAAAAAATTAAAAATAATGCAATACCAGCTGATATCACCAACATAAAATAAACAAGACGAAAACACTTCATTTTTTTGGTGGTAGTGTAGCTTTAAAATGCATATGTAAAAAATAAATTAAACCTGGCCAGCTTTTCATAAAAATACTAATTAAAATTTAAAAGTCTTTCTTCTCTCTCATTTTCTTTCTTCTCTTTTTCTGCTTTTGAAAATATAAGTAATATTATTTTAGAAAATCTCAATAAATAATTAAGCAATGAAAAATATACGATTTAAGAGCCTGCTTTTTTTAAAATTTAAATGAAAGAGATCTGATTTTATGTACACAAACAACAAAATAAATTGCAACAGTAATAAGAGATGGTATGGATTGTAAAGTTAATACTGTGTCTGCGATACGCTTTAATTGGGCTCAAGCTCAGAAGCAGGCGATTCAGGATGGCAAGGTCATGTCACAATTTTCATTATAAAAATCATCTATTTATAAACTTTAATAACATCGGCACATCTGCTAAAATGCCTTGATATTTTTTTTACGACAAACACTCATGTTTAAATGGAAATCAGACTCATTTTTCTCTGTCATTGTTCCTTCTTTCTCTTCTAACCTTCCGTAAACTTCTCCCTATTGCAGTTTTTTTGTCTTCAAGTCACATTGCAATTATCTGAGCAGCTGAATCCCAATGATTTATTAGTCGTATTCTATCTAGGATAAAATGTAAATCTTGTAATAGCTGACTTTTTTAGGTTAAGAGGTAGAGGGAGAGGATAGCGATTGATGTTAACTTTTCTTTCCTATAATGTTGTGTGATGCAGCATTTCTTTCCGCTATTGCAGTTAATCATTGAGAGACCTGACAGATTTTAAACCTGGAACACATAAGCAAATATCTGAGTGTAAAAATATTTCTCTGTTAGGTTCCAAATTAGCCTTTATGTATATTTTAATATTTATTTACTTTGAATCATTATTAATTTGGTATATGGCAGGTTTATGATTCATGGTGTTCAACCTACACATGGAATACAGAGGCATCACGTTTGTGCCCTCTTGTTATGTGCTCAAAATTCATCTTCACAGTAAATTTGCAAACCAATGTCATATCGCTGCCTAATGCATACACAACCACAGCTGTTTGCCTGATAAAACATTGAATTTAAATTGAAAATCTCATCCCATTCACCAGTCCTTTATCTAAAGATGCCAAAAGGTCCTTGAGTTTTTTTCTGTCTGCATCTACTGCCTCTCGTAATTACCCTGTTTCATTTGAACCTTTACTTATTGTGAGAGAAAAACTATGTTTCTACAGAGATATGCAACCATTGTATCCACTTTGTGTTTTTTGTTGTTGTACAATCATGAGGCCTGATTCCAAATGTGCAGTCAAGCTTTGTATAGGAGCTGGTAATAACGTCTGAGAGTGAAAATAGTGTCTGGTGTTAAGTGATTTTGGCTTCTGGTGTTAAGTGATTTTGCAACCAGGGACACAGCACCAGTGAGTATTTCCAAACAACAAAAGAAAACCTTAAGCAAAAAATATTCAAACAGTAATCCTTTCAGGACGAGTGCACAGATTATATCAAAACATCTTAGGAAAGATAAGCTACCAGCAGTGAAAATCATCTTAGAACTAGCGATATGAGACAACTGAGACCTTCCTGTGGTTCTAAGTTAGATTTTGCTAAAAGTGATGCTCTGTACTGGTGTCACTGCAAAACAATGTTGCACTGCTCAGCAAGTACTGGTTGGGTGGAGTAGAGGTAACATCACTGCTCTATAGCCATGGAGACTGTGGAGACACAGGTTCAAATCCCAGCAAGGGCACTTCTCCAGTAAGTGTCCTTGGGCAAGACACCTAACAATACATACTTGCCACCCAGGACAGAAAACATGAGAAATTTCAATGTATCCTTCCTGGTAAAATACTTTCTCCTTAAAAAAAAAAGTAGTGTAGCATCTTGAGGCGTTACTAAATCTATAATCAATATTCCTGCTTAAGCAGGAAATACATTCAGTTGCTTACCTGCAAAACCTTTGTAAAACATAGAAGTAAAATTTACATTTTATTGTGTTATTATTTCCAGTATATTGCACGGGAGTAAATATTTTAGTTGTTTTTTTTTTTTCTTTTTGACTTTACATTAGTAGTTGTGGGAGTATGAACTTCCTCGGGGTATGAAGTGAAGTTTCATAAATATTTGTAAATAACTGGAAGTTTGGCCTTTATAAAACATAAGTTTTTTCGTGTTTCTGTAAATTAAATAAAAACACCTATGAAAAGGTCAATACATTCTAAGTAAAACTGTAAACATGCCACTAAATGTAAACAAAAAAAACTATAGTAAAAAGACATCTGGGTTTCCTTAGGCTTCTGGATCAAGGAATGCTGACATAGCATTTGATTAAACTTATAAATCCAGAAGAATTTGTAAGGTATATTTGCTGTTTTAGATATTATTAATAATCTAATAGTAGCTACCTAGAAACTAATATTTGACATGCATCTGTTCTTGTACAGAAGTGTAAAGAAGTAGATTGTGTAGTGGAGACTGTCTGTCAATGTAGACTGCTAATATATTGCTAAAGACCACAGATATAACTGCACAAATTTACCTACGCTTGCATCCTTATCCTGACCATGAACCACTTAGCTGATTGTTTGACACCTGTCTTATTAAAGAATGAAAAAATGTGGAAAGAAAGTAGATATGATATTAAAAATAAAATTTATCAAGCCATTTATTTGGATAGGATAGAGTTCTTACGCATTTACTGCTCTTACCAAGGTGACAAATGATCTATTTGCTGCTAAAACCAAAGGTCACTTCTAACTTCTTATTCTTCTTGATCTTTCTGTTGCATTTGACACTGTTGACTAACTTCTTCTACTCTTCACGCTGCGTCAACATGGCCTTGGTGACATCGCTCTCTCCTGATTCTCCTATCTCTCTCTTCGCTCCTTCAGTGTCTCCTTTTCTGGTGCCTTTTCATCCATTGTTCCACTCTAAGTTGGGGTATCTTCAGGCTTCTTTCTGAGTCCCCTACTTTTCTCGACCTTTACCGCTTCTCTTGGCCATCTCATCTCTTCCTATGAATTACAATATCACCTATATGCTGATGATAACCAAATCAACCTCTTCTCTCCCAATCTCACTCCTCCTGTGTTGGACCGGGTTCATACCTGCCTATAGGCTGTCTCCGCCTGGATGAGTTCCTGTTTCCTAAAGCTAAATCTCTCTAAAACTGAACTTCTAATCTTCACTCCCTCTAAAGCTGACATTCCTGCACCCATTTCTCTTCAGGTGAATGGTGCCACCATTACTTCTACCTCACAGTCTCATTGCCTCTGTGTCCTCTTCAACTCTGATTTCTCCTTCACTCTTCACATCCAGTCTCTAATCAAATCTTGCTTCTTCCACCTAAAAAATATTGCACGTGTCTGCTCATTTCTTAATGAATACTCTCAGGGTTACTCAAAGAGATTCGAAAAGTCACCGCACGTTCGGTGACTTTTCGTTCTCTTCAATTCGGTTTGTTTTGCCGATCCCATTTCGGCGACCCTGCGGTGTATTCAGCAAGCACCACAGGGTCCCCGAATTGCAGGGAAAAGCTGCCGCAAACCTAACGAAAACTAACCGCAAACCCCAGCGAATGCACGCCGAAAACCCTCAAAAACATCTGGATTAACCTGCCGAAAACCACAGAAAAACCCGAAGAGGAGCCAATCGCAGGCTTCGACACAGCAGAAGAGGCAGTGAATAAATTAGGAAAACAGTTTGCATGAATGATTGAAAAGTGAAACACTGTTTCCAAAGAAACTACTGAGCGAAAATGTCTGAAATTTGCATATGAGGTCCAGGGAATGATAATAAAGAGGGCTGTTACAGAAAAAATAAGAAAACTTTTTTAAAAAAAATTGGACTTTTAAAAAAAAAAATCTGAAAAATGCTTAAAATATCCTAAAAAAATCTATAAATAAAGAGACTCTTTACTGCATAATTTTGTAATGAACGGTTTATTAGATATTGAATTAAAATGGGAATATTTTTAACATTGAAGGAAGCCTATGGGATTCTCCTGAATAAATTTGCTGAATTAAGGCTAGGGTCAGACGAAAGCATTTTTCCCCGCGAACGTGAAAAAGTGCGTCCGAACGCATTGAGGTATTTTTTCACGGAATGCGCAAAAACGGTCAGACGACGCGCATTTTCGGGCGTGATTTTGTACGGATTCTCAATAAAACTCTTTTTGCGTCTGGACGTTATGTAGGCTGGACATTAGCAGCATCTGACATCTCCTAATCACGCAAACACGCCGCTATGCCGCAGCTGCGCACTCAGTATGTCAGTTTAGCGGTTCAGCGTTCTCAAAAAAATGCGTTCAAATTCCACTTGCGTTGCACGGCCGGACTTTTGTGCGGCCGTACATCGTATATTGTCCGTCATTGCCCGTCATCTGCTGCTAGTGCGGCCGTAATTATGTGCGCCAGAACGCACATTAAAAGTGCGCTGGTCTGACCCCAGCCTAAACCACCGAATGGCAGGGCATTTCGGGAACCTTTCACTGCTGCTTTGTGTTCTCTGAATAGCCGAAGCAGTGCATTTTCATGGGGTTTTCACTGCCCTCGAACAGGCACCGAACAGGCACCGTATGTTCAGGCAATTCGCCAGGATTTGGCGAATTGCCTGCTCTCTGGATAGCCGAATGGCCAAGAAAGGTAACCGAACGCTGATTTTCAGCGTTCAGTTACCTTTCTCAAGCAATACGGATCTCTTTGAATAACCCTGTCTATCTCCCACCTTTACTACTGTAACTGCCTTCTCACTAGGCTTAAGAGATCTCCGATTTTCTCTCTGCAGTCTGTGCCAGGCTCATACACCTCACATCCTAGACCTCACACACCTTGACCCTTTGTCATATCTACACTGGCTCCCTGTTTCCTTTAGAATCCAATTCAAATTAATGGTGATCACGTACAAAGCTCTCCATAACTGTGCCCCTGCCTTCATCTCCTCCCTTATTAGAATCTTCATCCCATTCCAACCACTTCACTCTGCCAACGATCTGATGTTATCATCTCCCCGCACCCACACCCCAACTTTTGCCTTCAGGACTTCTCCCGAGCTGCTCCCTTTTTATGGAACTTCCTCATCCGCAACATTAGACTCTCTCCGTCTTGCCAGTCCTTCAAAAAGTTGCCCCATGTTCCCGCATAGCTCCCATGCTATTTCCCATACCCAGCTATCTATCCTCGAATAGCATATCACCCCTCTCCTCTTAGAATGAAAGCTCTCAAGCAGGGTCCTCTCCTACTGTTCTGTTTTTTTTTTTGAGAAAGTATTTTACCAGGACGGATACATTGAGATTTCTCTTGTTTTCAAGTATGTCCTGGGTGGCCAGTATGTACCGTTAGGTGTCTTGCCCAAGGACACTTACTGGAGAGGTGCTCTTGCCGGGATTCTAACTCATGTCTCCATGGTCTCTTCCATTATGGAGCAGTGATGTTACCTCTACAGCCCTACTTGAATTTGTATGTATTTTTGTTGTTCTGTCTCACCCATTGTACAGGGCTACTGAATTTCTAGGTGCTTTATAAATACTTATAGCTGTAACAAAGACAAGACATATAAAAAAAAAAATTCTTGCTGGGAACATATAGGGCCCACCGAATTCAAATCCAGAATCATGTCTACTTCTGAATAAATATGTACACGATATTAGGTGTGATCTACTAACGCATCAAACCCAATTATAGTTCAATTAATGTAGAGGACAAATGATCTCTTGAAAAATAATAGTTTTACCAGTATGAGCCAACAATGCTTTAGCAATTAGGCGAGGGTGCATATTGTTTATAAAGACCGCAAAACAGAGAGACCTGTGCAGTCAGGCCCTTCCGATGTGGATGCAACAGCCCAAATATAGTGACACTGCAAGAGAGTGGACCCAAAAGGGGATACAACAGACTGGAGACCAAAAAGCCAGAGCAAAACAGGAAACCATAGACAGTATGTTGTCAACAACAGACAACAGTAGAATTGCCTTAGTTGTGACCTTTTCCCATGAAAATTGTCTCAAAACCAATAATCAATCATCATGTAGAGTCAGATTGCACTGAGCTGTAGCCAAATCTCTACTTAACCGCACATGCCTATCATAAATGAACCACGCCAGTTCATAGGAAAATATTTTACATTATATCTGAGTGCAGGGGTCAGCAACCTTGGCCGTCCACATATTTTGCAACTACATCTCCCGGGATGCTCAGCCAATCATCGCTAGATTGTTGAAGTCTCTTGGGAAGTGTAGTTCCAGAATATCTGGAGGACCAAGTGTGTCGAAACGGCCACCCAAATGTTTATTTGCAAGTATTTTGCTTTACAGTTTATTATCTCTGTATATAGTGTAGAGTGTTGTGTGATGTGCTATGCTGTGTCAAAGTGTGTATCTGTATGTTACAGTTATACGTTGTTATATTTTGCACTCACTAAACAGTAGGAGAGGACCCTTGCTCAAGAGCTTGCACTCTAACTTCCTGTGTTTCCCTCTCTGTAAGAAGACTCCTTTGTTCCCCTCTCTGCATATTGTAGACTTACTCCTTTGTTTCCCTCTAGTCTCAGCACACTGTTTAGAGAAGACTCATGTGTGAACATTCCATTGTGTTGAATGTCTTTTCTACTGTCCAGTGACTGGAGTCTGTTGTTATCTGTAATGTTTTCTGGAAGGGAGTGTCACGGAGCTGATATCGGGCTCGCCTTAGCGAGCCACAAGGAACTGACTCTGCTCCAATTTTAAAGACCATTTTTACTTTTCCCTCGGTTTTGCGTTTCAGATTGTATGCACAATTTTATGTTATTACTATGTGGTTTTATTGAAGGGTGGTGTATTTTACAATGTATCCTTATTGTATGAATGTAGTTTCAAATGAAGAAAACTGTATGTATGTGTTTTTCCCCAGTCACCATTTTGCCCAGCTCAGCATGGGTCCCAAGGACAAAGGACCTCATGGCCCCAAGATGGAGGATACAGCAAGACAGTTGATTGGAGGCTTTTCCAAGACCTCATCTGCCTAATCCCCTGGACAATGGGGGAGCATGAAAGGGACCTGATAGGGAACAGGAGGCTGGGAAAGGAGCCAATCAGTGCTGGTTGTGTGGATGGGGGAGTTGGTAATCTGTGTGTCTGAAGTTGTATAAATGACCCTCTTGAAACCCCTAAATAAAGCAATTCACTGTTTTAAGACATACAGCTCGTCTGGTGTTTTAGTTCAGAGCAAATCACATTCACCACGGAAGACACTCAGCGGTCTTCTGAAACGCTACCTAACCCAGAAGAGTAACATCAAATCGACCCCAGACGGCACCACTTGCTTACAGCGGTCCCTAACAACACCAAAGCCATTCCCAACACCCAGGATCAGCGGATCAGGCTGCTCGGGACTCCGAGTGCCGAGCTACTCGGTAGTCGGACTGATCCACAGCAGGGGCATCTGGAGAGCAGGACAGTCGACGGCCGACCATCCCGTCACAGGGAGGTGTCACAGTGGCCCCCCTCAGGAGGCAAAGGGGGGACCTTGTTGCTGTGTTTATAGTTAAGCCCTTTAGGCTGGTATGTGTTTCTCTGCATAATGCAGAACCCTGAACATAGAAATAACCAGACAAGACAAGACTGTATACACACACACAAGGAACGCCCTACTCTGGGGTAAGGTCCTTTGGATGGCCTTCTGATCTACACAGAGTACAGGGTGGGAAACATGCAATGACAAACAATGAACAAGCAGGGGTTAAACAGACATGACTTGTACAACGGTGCTAACTAGAAAGAGATCCTTGATGTGGTCTCTATAAAAACAATAAGTAGCTGTACTAGATACAAAGACACAGAACACCAGACTAGACAGGAATATAGTCTACAACCTGCAGGGGAGGACTTCACTGGAAACAGATTATGCTGTAACCAGCACAAACCACTGGATGCCTTGAGATTAGGTCTAACACCAGAACAAGAAACAAACAACAGAGGCTGTAGCGTGGTACAAACAAACCAGAACCTGAAGACCTATACATACAAAACATAAAATGGGACCAGAAAACCAGAAATATCAATATGCAGTACCAAGGGGTTAGAAACAAGGGTGGTCAGGATACGTAGCCAGAAGTCAAGAATCCAGGAGATCAAAAATACAATATTTCACAAGCAGGAACACAGCAAAGAGAACCGTATACTGGACCAAGGAGCTGTAGCACTAAAGGTCATATAAATAGGGCAGTACAGATCATGTGATCACAGGCCTGATCAGACACCAAGACTCCAGAGGCGGGGAGCCAAACAGATTAACCCTATACTCAAAAGGGCTGCGAAAAACTCTCATAATCAGTGGGCATGGCTGGAGGGGACGTAACAGGAGGGGGTTGTCTCACCTGTGTGTATTTGGAATAAAGAAGCATTCTCCATTTGGATTTTGAATGAGCAACATCTCTTCATACAGTTTATGTGTCATCTATACTGTATCTGGATACATTCTCCGTCTTATACAACGGAAAGGGGCACCTGGGATACTAGGATCCTTAACATCAAGGTTGGTGACCCTTGTCTTAGTGTACCCATTGGCTTCTTGACATTGATTGAACGAACCAAGAGAGTTTTCATGATGCTAGAATTGTGAAGGAAGGATTTGCAGGTCCTAGGCCCACCAAGAACACTGGGGGAAAAAATTCACCCACTTATGCATCATTTGAAATTCCATTCTCAGTTTTACACAGTTTCTACTTCAATGAGTAACATCAAGAGACTTTAGGAAACCACAAATTCCAAATGAAACACACATGAGTCTTGAGTATTTTGAAGAGCACATGCTTTTTCTTTCTTTTATGATGTTATATCTGTATTGCTGGACACTGTGTTTTCTCTAAAGGGGAAAGGCATGAACAAGGAAATCTAACTGGAGCCATCTTCCTTGATTTTGCCAAGGCTTTTGACACAGTAGACCATGGCATCCTATTACAAAAACTTAAAAACTCTGGTATTGGTGATAGTACGTTAACCTGGTTCCAAACATATGTGTCTGATAGGTCTCAATTTGTGTCCATTTCTGACAGCACTTCCCTTCCCCTCCCAGTCACATGCGGTGTACCCCAAGGGTCGATTCTTGGCCCCCTGCTATTCACAATATTCATAAACGATCTGCCCAATGTCTGCAAAGCTTCAACTGTACACATGTATGCAGACGACACTGTAATCTATACCAGCAAACCAAATCTCCCACAGCTGGAGGCAGTGCTGCAAGAACAATTCACAGGGGTAGAAAAGTGGATCGCAAATAACAAACGTTTTCTAAATACTGACAAACTGTTACAATGCTCTTTGGAACCGCACCTAAACTACACAAATTGCAAACACCCCATCTATGTGTTGGGACAAAATCAAATGGCACGCTGACCACAGTCACTTCTCTCAAATACTTAGGTATGTGGTTAGACCCAAATCTATCTTTTGGCCCCCACATCGAAAAACTCTCATCTAAACTCTACCCCAAACTAGGTGCCCTGTACAGAAACAAATCCTGCCTGAGCCCCGCGGTAAGAAAGCATATTGTACAACAAATGCTTATGCCAGCCATTGAATACAGAGATGTAGTGTATGCAGCCGCCCCGCAAACACACCTCCAGAAACTTACTACATTGTATAACTCATTCTGTCGCTTTGTGCTACAATGTAACTACATGACACACCATTGTGACATGTTAAAAGAACTAAACTGGCCATCACTGGACTCTAGACACACCCTTCACCTTTCCAACCTGGTGTTTAAGAGCTTTTCTGGGAAGCTACCACCCTACCTGAATATGCTGCTTCCCCCGGCAGTTCCCTCATCCTATAACCTCCGATCCAGGACCAGCACCTTACTTGCAATACCGCAATACAAAAAGAAAGTGGCTCGATCCTCATTTTCCTACAGAGCACCGCAAATATGGAATAACCTCCCAGACACCGTCAAATCTTCCCCCAGTCTAAAGTCCCTTAAGACTTCCCTATTAACATACCTCAATACGAAATGCACCTGTAAACATGTAACATTATGACTTTATTTCCTACATATTTATTTTTCTGTTAATCTGTATATTTGGTCTTGTGTTAATATCTTGCATTTTACTATTTTGTATTTCTGTAACCACTCAATGTTCTCGAACCCAGGACATACTTGAAAACGAGAGAAATCTCAATGTATCCTTCCTGGTAAAATCCTTTATAAATAAATAAATAAATAAATAAATGACATTTGGCATTGGTTTGGCTGCTTGTACCATTTAACTTGCATGAAATCCAACATTCCTAGTCAGCAATTTGTCTTATCTCTTATTTTTGTGCCTTTGGTACTTTTCTCTCTATTTAGTGCAAGTGATTTCAACACCTTTGAATAAAGACATTGAATTACAACGCTGATGCTTTTTATGCTTTTAATCGGTAGCTTTATTTGCCTTAACTTTCACTTATGTTTTTTGCGAGCTGTTAAGCAGGTTGCTTTAATGACTGATCAAACCACTATAATAGGGTTTTTGCCTAGTAAAGCATTACCCCTGCAAAAGTGTATGTTTCCTGCAGGGCATGCTGATGATTTTCCAACAACCATTTATATTAAAGATGGCTCTATTTGTTTACGCAAGCTGAACCTGCCAATGTTAGAGACAGACTTACAAATTACATTATATTAGTATTTTTTTTGTCAGGAGAACAAAATGAACTTATTCTACCAGAGCTCGTTCAAGCCGATGTTTATATATTTGAAACTTTCTAATAAACAAGCTTTTACTTTGTTTTGCTTTTCATTTATAGAGACTGTCGAAACACTTTTCATCTTAAGACCAGTGAGGTCATACGTAGGTATTACCTTCAGTCAGATATGGATTTACAATTCAACTGCTTTATATTTATATATTCTGCGTATTGTTCTTGTTGTCATTTTCAGTTACCAACTCATTCATTTTTACTTGACTGTTAAACTACAGATAATACATATTCTGGAACGAAAAACATTCCTGCTGGTTCGGTACAGCTGAAAATATAAAACAAAATGGTTTTCAAGTAAAATGATAAAGTCAAACAGATTGCAAGAATAAACACATCCAAAAACATAAAATTCTTAGCTGACCCTTTTGTCATATTGCACTATCCAAAGCAAACTATTAGAAGGTGTGTACTTGTGTGTGTTTGTGTGTGTTATTGATATAGTGCCTGAATCTGCTTAATAACTATAACAGGTCTATCATAGGAATACGTTGGGCACCCCTTATCCAAAATGCTCAGGACCTTGAACATTCCAGATTTCAGATTCAAGAGTATCCAGTGTTTTAGAGGAAGGGGATTGCAGTCGAAGAGTTGCAATACCCTTCCGGCTGCAGCCGCCAGAGATACTCGCTGTGTGGGGTTATTTCGCAGACATGATGCTTATAATCAGCATGTTAAATAATCCATTTTGGGATATTACTGCCAAAGCGATGTTACTGTACTGTATTGTACAAAGTTACTGTGAAGGAGTGAACAGCTTTGTTGGTATTTAAAGTAGAGTTGTCGGGTCGACCATGATTTCCATATTACTATGTAATCCAGAGAGAAAGTGTAGTCAATGCAAATTGTGCCTTGTTCGGGACTTGGGCACTTTGCTCACAATTCTAGACTTCACAATTTTGCATATTCAGTCACATTACCATACAAATACACAACTTGTTGCCTGATAAAGGCTATGAAGGCAGCCAAAACATGCTATTCTCCCAATTAAAATAATCGGCATTGGAATGCTCGGCCCTTGTGTTGATTTTAGGTTCTTCATTAGGCTGGCCACTACTTGAGCGCCCTAAAATATTTGGCTTAACAGTTCAGTTCAAAAGTCATGGACTGACTGCATCACTAAACCCTTTTTCTGTGTCACACAAATATTCAGTCATAGTCTTCCTTATTTATACAAACATTCTCTAGACACATTGAAACGCAGTGGGCCAAATTACATTCTTCACGCAAACGTTTGCACCGGTGCCAAAAAAACATTAACGCGAGAGGTAAAACCCTTTGCGCTGAACATCGTATTACAAAGTCAGCGCAACAACCGCACGTAAATGCCTACCGCGGGTGAACCTGCGCGAACCCTGCGCGAGCGTACTGTACTGCGCGCGTCCTATACTTAACATTGTGAGAGCAAACGCGAATGAACGCTGGTATGCGGATGGTATTACAATCTATGCGCAGGATTTAACGCATAGCCTCTACGCGTATAATTTTAGCAACTCCTAAAAGCTGGTGTTAAAGCAAATCTGAAAGACCTGGCCCAAACCAAATGCACCAGCCCAAAAAAAAAATGCAGCAAAATATAAAGTAGTTACACATTCTACTCATACCAAACCAATAAAATGGAGAAGTCGTGTGCGCATTTATTATTGCTGCAGCATATATGCTCAGATTGACTTTGACAGGCGCAAAAACTTAACGTGAGATAAATGTGATTCTTAATTCTTATTGGCTGAATCTCGTGAAAAAAACAGTCCACACACTGATTTCTGCGCGCAACGTTACTGCACGAGCATTTGTGTGCATCCGTTTTACGCGCATTTCTGCTCGACGGATGAAAAAATGTGCGAGGATTGTAATTCCAGCAGTGATTTACACGCATTAACGTTTAACACTTGGCACACAAATTCACGCGTTGCGCGTGCGATTTTGCGTGAAGAATGTAATTTGGCCCAGTTTATTCTGTGTTACTCATACAAACACACAATGAGCCATGCTGTATCACTCACACTAACACACTCTGCCCCATTACATCACTCGCTTAAACACTCAGTGACCCACATTGTATCACTGGTTGTAGACAAACACACTTATGCAAACACACTCAGCCCTACTGTGTCATTGACACATCACAAACTCTCTGAAAGCAGCTCAAAAAACTTGAATGTGCCACAGTTCTCCACAGCAATAAAACTCACAGCACTGTGTGATGTGTGTGAACATGTTACAGAGCTCCACAGCAATAAAACTCACAGCACTGTGTGATGTGTGTGAACATGTTACAGAGCTCCACAGCAATAAAACTCACAGCACTGTGTGATGTGTGTGAACATGTTACAGAGCTCCACAGCAATAAAACTCACAGCACTGTGTGATGTGTGTGAACATGTTACAGAGCTCCACAGCAATAAAACTCACAGCACTGTGTGATGTGTGTGACTATGTTACAGAGCTCCACAGCAATAAAACTCACAGTAATGTGCGATGTGTATGATCATATCACAGAGCTCCACAGCAACAAAGCTGGCATTATCTCTTCCTTCTCTGGCCATATGCAAAAGAACATTGGGAACAAATAGTTAACTAACCTAAGTTCTTTTTTATACTATACTAAAATGTTATTGGAAAATATAAACTACATCTGAATTACACTGACGCTGTTTGTTTAGTTCTGATACGGACCGACTCTTTATTCATAAAAAAGATAAATCTTAAATCCCAAAAAACATGCATTTTAATAGTGTAGGAGCTAGCTGTAGAATTAGCTTTTAACAATTTATTTCTGAATATAACGAATGATAAATGTAGGTTTTAACATTTAGTAACCACAGAAAATGTTAAAATGGTCAGATCACTGTGGTTGTCTTGGGATCACTAAAACTCCAGATGAAAAATCCAAACCGATGCTATATCAAAATAAAATCTTATAGTTATGCATTTATATGTTGTGGAAATATTTGTATGAATGATGCATTTTTCAACCCAAAATGCCAACCTGTGAAGAATGTTGCTGAATTTGAGAAGTGAAATTATATCTGTATTTCTGGCTGTCCCCCTGCCCTCTTTTCTTTATCTATGGAGAGAGGAAATTATAAATTTTATCTTACAGATGACCTGATCAGAGTTTAGATGTGACCTGGGGCAGAAATGCATTGGCACAGCCTATGATAAAATAGTGATAACGTTGTCTACTCCACAGTAACAGTATTTGACACGGTGTGATTCTGAATGGACATAATACTATTATTTATCTTCCTTAAAAAATAAGAAAAAATAAACGTTTTGCCATTCTCAGTTGCAAGGTGAGAGAGCTGTAGACATATTGTATAAACACAGCAAGGTTCTGGTATGTCACTTTCTTCAACCCACAGTGTTTTCTGTTGATATTAGTCCCCGGGAAGAGGATTAAACCTGTAATATCAAACATGCCCTATAGAGTTACTGGAGCTTAAACAGTCTCTTTGCTTTTTTTTTACTTGACAATCACACATGCAACACAGAAGTAGTAGCTTATCTGTGCACCAGCAGGACACTCACCTCTGAGTTTAATACTCTGACTCTACATAGAGACACTCTGAAAGTGAAAAAGACGCTGAAAATGTTCATTAATTTCAAAGACCCAGTGTACTCTGCACAGTATGCTGTCATCTTAATTAAATATAGCGTAAAACTAATGTATTCTCCTTTCATTTCTCCTAATGGTTATTTACGTCCAAGTAAAAATAACAACGTATATAGTAATACATGTAAAATTGTGACTGACAGTAGGATTCAACTGACTGTAGGATGTGTGTCCACAGGAATTATTTCTACATTATTTTTTACAAATAAAGGGCCCCTAAGAACTGCCCATGCTAAATGGCCATAGCTACGTAAAAACATTCAGGGTAATTCAAAGAGAATCGAAAAGTCACCGCACGTTCGGTGACTTTTCGTTCTCTTCAATTCGGTACGATTTGGCGATCCCATTTCGGCGACCCTGTGGTGTATTCAGCAAGCACCACAGGGTCTCCGAATTGCAGGGAAAGGTCGCCGCAAACCCACTGAAAACTCACCACAAAACGAGGGCGAACGCACACCGAAACCCGCAAAAACATCTGGATTAACCTGCTGAAAACTTTGGAAAAACCCGAGCAGGAGCCGATCACACGCAGCGCAGCTGCCGGAAAAGTCGACGCCGCAGACGAATGCAGTGAATAAATTAGGAAAACAGTTCGCTTGAATGTTTAAAAAGTGAAACGCTGTTTGCAAAGAAACTACTGAGCGAAAATGTTTGAAATTTACATATGAGGTCCAATGAATGATAATAAAAAGGGCTGTTACAGAAAAAATAAGTAAGTTTAGGAAAAGGAAAAATCTAAATTTTTTTCAAAAAAAACAAATCCCGAAAAATGCTTAAAATATCCTAGAAAATCTATAAATAAAGAGACTCTTTACTGCAGAATTTTATAATGAACGGTTTATTAGATATTGAATTAAAACGGGAATATTTTTAACATTGAAGCCTATGGAATTCACCTGAATAAACCTACCGAATTAAACCACCGAATGGCAGGGTGTGGTAAATGGTCGCTGAGCGCTTGAAAATATAGGTGTTGGTGTACCACTCATCCAACACAAATATATATATTGCACAAGACAGGTTCGTCCACTATATTAAGCATTTATTAGGAATTGCACACAGCAAACTAAATCACAAACAGTATAACACATATGTACAAGATTTACAAAGCAGCCAATATGAACAATAACAAATAGGCCTAGAGGGCCAGCAGCCCACAGTGTGTATACTTATCAACCAGGAGAGCAGGGAGACTGTGACACAGTCCACAGGACAGGAAGAGAGAGAGAGAGAGTGAACTGCAGAGAGTTCATCTATACTATAATTGAGTAAGGCTTGGCGTGTCCGTCGCCAAGCCTTACTCTGCGCATGCGCGCGCAACCAGCGGCGGTTTGCTGCGCGCACATGCAACCGCCGCGGCACGAGCCGGCTGTGCGCTCGCCGCGGCGGTTACAAGATGCACACAGCAGCCGGGTAGAGGCTGCGCTCGCAGCCTCTACCCGGCTGCCGCGCGCATCCAACCCCGAGCGGCGAAGGGAAAGGTCCCTCCGCCGCTCGGGGGTTGGATGCGCGCGGCAGCCGGGTAGAGGCTGCGCTCGCAGCCTCTACCCGGCTGCCGCGCGCATCCAACCCCTGAGCGGCGAAGGGAAACTTCCCTCGCTTCCGCTCTTTGAAGGACCCAAGCCCCGGTCACGTGGGAGTCCCACGTGACCGCGGCTTGGGTCCTTCAACGAGCGGAATCAGGGAAACTTTCACTTCCCCGGCGCCGCTCGGAAAGGTAAGTATGCCGGAGCTCATGGGGCGGCTGTCCGAATGCCGATAGAGCATTCGAACAGCCGCCCCATGTCTGGTCTGAGCTGGGGCATATATCCATGAGAGCTTGGGGGGGCAATAGCCACGAGCTGGGGGGCAATATCCACGAGCTGGGGGCAATATCCAGGAGCTGGGGGGCAATAACCAGGAGCTGGGGGGCAATATCCATGAGCTGGGGGGCAATATCCACGAGCTGGGGGGCAGTATCCATGAGCTGGGGGGCAGTATCCATGAGCTGGGGGCAATATACACGTGCTGGGGGGCAATATCCATGAGCTGGGGGGCAGTATCCAGGAGCTGGGGGGCAATATCCATGAGCTGGGGGGCAGTATCAATGAGCTGGGGGCAATATCCATGAGCTGGGGGGCAGTATCCATGAGCTGGGACAGTATCCAGGAGCTGGGGCAATATCCAGGAGCTGGGGCAATATCCACGAGCTGGGGCAGTATCCACGGGCTGGGGCAATATCCACAAGCTGGGGCAGTATCCACAAGCTGGGGCAATATCCACGAGCTGGGGCAGTATCCACGAGCTGGGGCAATATCCACGAGCTGGGGCAGTATCCACGAGCTGGGGCAATATCCACGAGCTGGGGCAGTATCCAGGAGCTGGGGCAGTATCCATGTGCTGGGGCAATATCCACGAGCTGGGGCAATATCCACGAGCTGGGGCAGTATCCACGTGCTGGGGCAGTATCCGCGTGCTGGGGCAGTATCCACGAGCTGGGGCAGTATCCATGTGCTGGGGCAGTATCCATTAGCTGGGGCATATATCCATGAGCTGGGGCAGTATATCCACAATAGACAGCCCTCTGGGCAGGCTTTCCACCTTGTGTGTATATAATGGAGTAGGTGTGTCTTCCCAAGGGAAGGGCATACCAAAGGGTCTAGTGATATGTAAATGAAGGCTATAGAGCAGAGAGACCTGGCTAATTCAACATACAGGAGAGGGATGTCTAATGTCCCCACATTCCCCCACTTTTCTTATTCTTTGTTGAACGGATTCCAACACCTCATCAAAAAAAATTATATATATATATATATATATCTGACGAGACACAAGGGGTGAGACATTTACACGTGGAAAGAATAAATCCACGTTCCACCCCTTTAAATATTATTTCTCATTTAAAACCATAAATATACCCAAACATAATGTGTTCATGTGAGGTGAAGTTAAAATTGTCATAGGATCTGGACACAACTAAGTTCATTGAGTCAGACACCTGTGGGATCACCGAAACTGCTGCTTGTTCCTAGAGCTGGATATGTTCAAATGTCCTGAAAATGAATTGATTTATTCTCCAGTGAGAATCAAAGAATGAGTTCATTGGGGTTTTAGGAGTTGCAGTTTGCCTTTGCTAACCCCCGTTTCTGCTGCTTTTACAACCTGGGAGCCAGGAGCATTGGCTTGCCTTCTCTCATAAGTCCTGGAATTTATGTGACGTCAACTTGACTGGTCTTCACAGAACTTGAGAATTGTGCAAAAGGGTGTGTACTCACTGGTAAAGTCCATGTATGCAAAGTTGTGGTGTGCACTTATTTCTTTAGATGCACCCACCTCTGTTCACTCAGTCCATTAAGATATAAGCACCTGAAACACCAGCGTTGGCAGGTCAATGTCTCCTGACAAGTCAATGTCTTCTGACAGGTCTTTGTATCTTCACTGTCATCTTAAAACAGCAAATCTTCTTTCAAGCATCTGTTTAGTTGTGGTGTTTGATCTATGTTTCAGCTGTGGAAGAGACTAATTGTACAATCTCAACACTCACCTCACTCCTTATAGAGGATTGAACACATTATCATAGGGTCTTTTGCCCATAGCCACACATTTCACTCATAACCTTAGTAATAATATATATATCTAAATGATCCTGCAATGTAAAGAGACTGGAGTTCTTCAGTCTCCCCTGCATGTTCTCCATTATGTGTATACCATAGTTGTAAAAATAAATTGCAATTTTTCATCCAGTAAATATCCTTAAAAAGGAAAAAACAACCCATGTTTAAAAAGCCACATCTGCAGGTTATGGGGAAAAAAATAATAATTACAAACCTTTAAAAACGCAAACACATTGTCCCATGTGTAAAATTTATTAAAATTGCCCCATGAGAGAAAATCTTTCCATAGTAACATTTTTTGAGGTAAAAAATAAATAACTATGAGAAAAAATTACCCACTAAGTCAAACATTTTTCCTACTACCAATTTACTCATAATATTGTTAAAAAAGTTAAAGAAATTGCAACCATTTAAAACCAAAGTTATTGTCCCGTTTAAAATCCAATATTCCCATTCTCAGTATATCATTGCATTGTTCTTTCAAAATGATAAAATTTCTTCTGCGAGTGTTAACAATTGTATAATACCAATATGTGAAAAAAACAAATGTCCAATTTTCCCATGCCCAATTATCACCGAATGCATGTAATACCAGTAGAAAAACGGAAAAGAATTATGTCGCTGTTTAATTATTTAAAAAAATAGAATAAAAAAAAGAATGTTAAAGAAATAGAAACCTTTAACACCAAACCATTGGCCCATGTGAAATCCAATATTTCCCATTTGTATCCCCAAATGTACAAAATACCCATAAGAGACACTATCCGTAAAATAAATTAAATAACACTTCTGTCCCGCCAAGTCAAACACATCCGTGACTTAATACTATCTTTAGCTAAAATCTCACACACTTATTCAACATTTGTAGTTTATTATGCAACCAGTTGTGCATAATGGAAACATAACTAAAGATGGAAAATACAACTGTAACCACCACAATTTGTGTACCCTCACTTCTGGACAAGTATTTTACTTTTATTTTTTCTCTAGAATAGGTTTATATGGTGTATGTGGGCACATAAAAAAAAATGCAAAAGGAGAGGAAAATAATAAAAAAATTGACTCAGCTATGTTCTTTCCATTGTTCTATATAAACTAATTTTAGTCACAGGGACTTGTTGCTCTCCCCACTATGTGATTAAAAAAATAAAAAATCTTATGGAATCTGTCATTCCATAGCTGGTCCTGATATCCTGGAAAAATTGCAAGATTATTATTAGGGTAGGGGTGCAAGGAACTCAGATCTCGGCTCTTCATTCTTTATCTAGAAAAAACAACAAACGTGATCATTTACACAGATTCAACAATAAGAAAAAACTCATGTTAATTAGCAGAAAATAAATTAATTAAATCAGAGCTAAGAATGTCCCCAAACCTAAGAAACTTGGGACATTTTCTAACAGGGTTATCCAAAGAGATCCGAATTGCTTGAGAAAGGTAACCGAACGCTGAAAATCAGCGTTCGGTTACCTTTCCTGGCCATTCGGCTATCCAGAGAGCAGGCAATTCGCCAAATACTGGCGAATTGCCTGCACATACGGTGCCTGTTCGGTCCCTGTTCGAGGGCAGTGAAATCCCCATGAAAAAGCACTGCTTCGGCTATTCAGAGAACACAAACCAGCAGTGAAAGGTTCCCCTAATGTCCTGCCATTCGGTGGTTTCATTCGGCAAATTTATTCAGGAGAATCCCATAGACTTCAATGTTAAAAATATTCCCGTTTTAATTCAATATCTAATAAACCGTTCATTATAAAATTCTGCAGCAAAAAGTCTCTTTATTTATAGATTTTTTAGGATACTTTAAGCATTTTTCAGATTTTTTTTTTTTTTATTAAAAGTCCGATTTTTTTTTTTTTTTTTTAGTTTACTTATTTTTTTTGTAACAGCCCTCTTTATTATCATTCCCTGGACCTCCTGTGAAAATTTCAGACATTTTCGCTCAGTAGTTTCTTTGCAAACAGCGTTTCTTTTTCCCAGATTCATACAAATGGTTTTTCTAATTTATTCACTGCCTCCTCTACGTCACAGCTGCTTCGGCTCTGTGTGATTCGGCTCCTGTTCGGCTCCTGTTCGGCTCCTGTTCGGCTTTTTCAAAGGTTAATCCAGATGTTTTTGCTTGTTTTCAGCGTGCATTCGGTTAGTTTTCGGTGGGTTACGGCAGCTTTCCCTGCAATTCGGGGACCCTGTAAAGCTTGCTGAATACACCGCAAGGTCACCGAAATGCAATCGACAAAAGGAACCGAATTGAAGAGAACGAAAAGTCACCGAACGTGCGGTGACTTTTCGAATCTCTTTGGATAACCCTGAAAGTCTTATTTACAAAGATCGA
The DNA here is from genome assembly GCA_009667805.1 of Leptobrachium leishanense. Taxonomy (NCBI): domain Eukaryota; kingdom Metazoa; phylum Chordata; class Amphibia; order Anura; family Megophryidae; genus Leptobrachium; species Leptobrachium leishanense. The sequence goes on along the minus strand of CM019064.1, from coordinate 107,721,755 downwards.
GGAGAACAGAAGGGACTTACATGTCCTGTTTTCTTTCCTCCGTTCCTGATTCTATGAGCTCCCTCAATTCTTTGAGCTCATTCTGCATTCTTTCAGAGTCTCTCTTTAATTCCCAATATTCTGTCTTTTCTCTTCTCCAGTTATCACTGTCCCACCGTCTATTATTTGTCTGTTTGCTCTCTGATCTGTGGGTCATCCAGTGATCTCCCCATTCTTTCCATCTCAAATTATTGTCCAGATATCCATTATTATTCTCATTTCTTCTCCAATTATTGTCACTTCTCCCCCTTGACTTATTGTCTCCCCCCAGAGTTCTCTATCATTATCTCTCCATCTATGTTGCTTTCTATTATGTTGTTTTCTTCTACTTTCTCTCCAATTTTCTTCTGTTCCCTTACCGGATCTTTCCATAATCGTCCTCACTGCAGAAACAACAAATGGCCTATCTCCATAACGATCAAACCACCATTTTTCTGCTCTGTATAGCACCAATTCTAAGTTTGAAGGCATCGGATCAAACAGCTTAACAAAGTCTTGGCACTCATTGGGAAGGGCTTCCAGCACTCTAGTTATATGCTGTGGTGAACCATGCGGCATTGGCTGCTGTGCTCGGCGCAGAGAATGCCAAAACAATATACGTTGAGCCACCTCTCGAGGACCATCAGTTGGCCTCATAGTAATATTATACATTTCTTTTTCAAAACTGAGGAGGTAGAAGTTAGTTGCTGCAATTCGTTCTGCCTGACTTGATACATTAGTGTTAAACCCCCACAACTTGCTTTTCACAGGGCCCAAAGCATCTTCCAATACCTCTGTCCATTCCTCCATATCAAGTCTCTCTTTTCTAGCCCTTTCTGCCCCTCTCTGGAACCAATGAGTGAAATTGTTAAAATTATTAACTGGCATGGAACCCCACCATTTTTTAAAAAGTTCCTTATCTGTCATTGACATTGGCTGTGTTTGCTTATAAAACCCTGTGGGACTGTTTGTTACATTAAACGTCTCTGTTATAATTACTGGTGCTTGTGGTGCGCAAATTACATCAGCAACGGGGAGACCGAAAGAATCCTTAGTTCTCTGGTTCAATGTTTGAACCGATTCCTGATTTTGTGGCCTGGATATATCTACATAGGTGGATGACGTGGGCATTTGTGTAACCTTTTTAATTTTATTTTTATACTCCATCACCATATCCTGTAGTTCTATGATTTTGTCCCCATATGCAGCTCTCTGCTCCTCCAGTTCCTTTACCTGTTTTTCAAGTTGTTCAATGGTGGTGGATGTACTTAACGCTGCTATCTTAAAGCAATCTCTCTCTGTATAATGTATATAACATCCTCCTGCATTAATTAATGTCCCTCTCTGTATAGAGCATCCTACTGAATTGGCATGTGGAGGTGCAGAACTTCGGAATGCAATGCTTATCCAGCACAGGAGAGGGAACTTTTACTTACACACAGGAATATAAAAGCAGGGGAGAGGGAAAATATTAACGTAAATTGGTCTGAAAGCTCAGAGAAGAGATGACTGGTGCAAATTTATTTTTATAATAAAATAAAGCACTTTAAATCCAGGGAAAACGTTCAAATAAATCACACTGAAGGCTCATAATGACAGTAATTGTGAGAGCTGGATACTAAATGTATCAGACGTAAAAAAAACTTTATAATAAGCAGCACTGGGAAAGGAGAGGGACTTTCTATAAAACGTGTATTATAGATGAGGAAAGGGGGATAGTGCTCCTGGATAATATAAAATGTATCAGACCTAAGTCCCTATTATGCAGAGCGGGAGGGGAGATAACACACGTTTTATAAAGTCCCTCTCTTCTCCCAGCGCTGCTTGTTGTAAAGGGGTTTTCACTATCCAGCCCTCTGTCATTAGCTTTCAGTGTGATTTATTTGAATGTTTTCTTCTCCAGCTGCTTTTATCATCTTGTCTGCCTCATAGACATGCAAGGGTTAAGTAAAGGTTTCCTCTCCTCTGCTGGCTGTCTGTGCTGTGAGTGAGTATTCTGGAGCTCTATTGCTGTCAGATTTTCGGGGAGGGGTCGGGAAGGATTACACATACAAACCTTTTCTGTAGCTTTGCGATGTTGCGCTCTTCATTGCTGGTCTCCTTCACTCATCAATGTAATATCACTAAAAGGACTGAAATTAAAATGTAGTGCATTTTATTTTAGTTTCTTTCGTTTTTTGTACTGAACAGTTTCGTATCTCTTTAGTCATATGAAAACTAAATTATCCCCAAATTCGGACTAAATAGTTTTAATACTAAAACGAATTCACATGTCTAACGGTAACTAGGAACCGCGACAGGACCCAGAGCTCTGTCAGTTTCTGCTATTTAAAGTCCTCCTAGGTCACTGACCAGGTGCAGAAGTTCCAGAAGCTAGATTTGCAGAATAGGGCGCTCTCTGTCCAGGAACCCTCATTGAAGGACCCAGGGCTGCCATCAGAAATCTTGGGGCCCCTTACTAAGCCACTGTTTGGGCCCCCTCTTTGTTCAGCTGACTATATCAGTAAACTAATTAAAACATCTTGCCCCCTTGCAACCCATACTGATTGATTCCTCAGTGAAGGGCAAGAGTGTTCTTACCAGGAAATTTAATGGTATCATGGTGGGCCAGTCAAGGGTGGCATAGAGGAACCTTTTCCTCTGTGGCACTTAGAAAAGCTGGACAGGGTTTGACAATAGGATAGGGCCTCCTGGAGCCACTGGGCCCCTACATATCATGCGCTGTCACTCCCTGATGCCTGCCCTGGAAGAACCACCAGCTGCCATGATGGCACTAAGAAGAAAAAAAAATCCTGAAAGCACCAAGAATGGACAGTGGAGTAAGTGCTCTGCTCTTCGATGGTCCTATGAGTCATAAGGATAATACTAGCACTACAGTATAAACTTCCTAACAATAGAACTAGATGTCAGAACCTCCCAAGATGCAAAAATTTAAACATGCCAGTAAAATACATCTTACTAACCTGATCAGAACCCAATGGTGCAATTGCCTTTTCAAATATACAGTACTGTAACCTTAATACAAAGCGAATATTACCAAGCTTCAGATTCGAGGAAAGCAATTCACCTGATTGACATTACTTCAATAGGAGGTATGCAGAGAAGGCTTCAAAGGCTTGAAGATTAATAAAATGAAACGTCAGTTGAAATAGGAAAATAAAGAAAAGATATATGGTAGCTATAGCTGGGTATTTTATTTTTTTAAAAGCAGTTTGAAGAAAATAAGAGCAAATGCTATAAATGTAAATTCAAGCAATGTTGGCAATGTTTGAAGACAACTCAATGGGTGCAAGCGTCAGATTTACTGTCAGAAACTATTTTATATGTGGAGGGATATTTTTGCTCATTCCTTTAATATTATACAAGCTATTAAAGCAAAAATGTGTTTATTTCCCATTTTATAACTATACTATGAAGACAATGAGATGGTTGAACAGATTGAAAAAGGAAAGAGAACAAACGAAAAGGAAGTCCACCATTCAACGGCTCATTAAGTAAGAAATGCCAGCATATCAGCAGCTGCACTCAAATACCACACATAAAGTCCTCAAAGTGGGCCAATAGTAGCCAACCAGTGATACAATGTTAAAGGAATATTTACATTTCAGTCCTCGGAAGGACTTTTATCAAATCGTACAAAGGTAAGAGAACCAAGTTTAAATACAAACATAAATGAAAATGAAGGTTGGACAAAAAAGAATGAGAATGTGAAACCGAAGTGTGAAAAGATGCAGAAGATATAAACAAGCAGGTAAGAAACCAATATATTAAAAAAAATATACATAATATTAAACAACACAATAGATGTTAATGGCTCTAGTACCTTATAGGTATTACTGCACCGATGTGGTTACTAAAAAGTTACCCACAGCTAAGAAGCTGGTGCTAACTGATAGCACTTATGCGGAATCAGTTAGCACGAGATGAAACCCCCCAAAAATCCCATACTCACCTCTCATCATGCGGCACAAATGGAGGCCTGATCCGTCACTTCTGGCTGCCGGGACTCCCCAAATAGTCCCCAGTCTCCTGCCGCGAATCACTTCGTGGACCTGCATGATCTTATGAGGGCGGGATCCTGTAGGTCACTTGGCCCGGCAGCACAACCCTCCATGGACTCCTATGGACTCCAGGAAGTGATACGCACGGCAACGTATTACCGCTGCCGCAAATATCGATGAGGATGCATTACGTGGTAGGCTGCTGAATCAGTGCCTGCCCCGTAATATGCCACTACAACAGGGACGCTAAACGTAAACCTGCAGGTGCAGGTTTTCCCAGTTAGCATCCCTGTTTTAGCATTATGTTTGTAATAGAGCCCGTAGTGGGTTGTTTCCATCTGTGCAAAGATATAGTCAGGAAACTAACTGAAAAGTCATATATTGTCTCATTATACTAAGAGGACTAGATTAGCAATTCCATACTTAGAGGACTAGATTATTAATTCCCTGATAACATCGACACCTGCCACATCTAAAATGGTGATGAAAAGTCTCTTAAAGTCTTTTTTATTTAATTATTTTTTTGTACAATAATTGTTATAGCGCTGCCCCTTCTGTCCATGTGAAAAACCGTCACTGGTTGAGTGTGGCTGACAGAAGGAGATTTTGAGTGAGTGATTCAGATAACACTGGCAACTAACTGTAAAAAAAAATCACAAAATCAAAATTGTAAGGACTGTGCATTTTATCTGTGATATTAGTGCACTGTATGAGTTTTAGATTTTTTTCTAAATGATCTAATGCGTTGATAGAATGAAAGATGTCTCTCTGCAAAGACTTGGCTGTATCTCATTCTTTTGTGAAGGGCTGCCCCAACATTTCTTCAGTCCAGAGGAACATACGGCATAAAATGTTTTAGCATTCTTTCTAGATATAGTTCATTGTTTTAAGGTTGTTTCTTTCATAATAGTTTTGATAACTTATATATGAGAACACAGGGATGATACTTAAAGCCTCATCATTCTGTTATGACTACATTTCATATCTCCTGGGCCACTTTAATGTGAAAGTTCCTTAACCTAGCTCTAAAGCTGATTTAGAGACTAGCACAACACCTTCCGCTGCCCTCTAAGTTACCAATCCACAGTGTACCTCATTTCTGCAAATAACTTTAACAAATACAAGACTTTCGGAATTTCCTTTTATTGTTATTGTTTTTATTGCTGCACAACTTGTGTGCCCTTTTTATTATATGTCCCCTGTTATTATTTTCAACAGAAAGCCTTTCTTGAATAAGTTCTTCCTTCCAACATAAAACTCTGTAAAGCAGTTTTCGGACATCTTTTTCTTTATTAGGTTTACTATACGTTGTCACTCAGTAAATCCGAATATATATCATGCTTACTTTTTTTATACTCTGGGTTTGTTCTATCATTTGTTAACTATTGAGAATTATGGTTTTAACAATTATAAACATAAACATAATAATAACAGTTTAAATTCCCTTCACAGAGGACAGTGGTTGCACAGGAATGCCTGTTTCTCCGAAAATAAGACCTAGTTTGATGATTCCCAGGGCTGGTGGTGGAATAAAGGGCAACTTGAAGAGCTGCAGGAGATGCGGAAGAGAATCAGCGATGCCGTCGCCAGAGGAAATGAGGCGGCAGTGGAGGGAGTAGAGCCGAATATGCCGTTGCTTCCTCTAGCGGCGTCTCCTGTCACAGGCGGAGTGATAAGAAGAAGGTAGAGGGTAATCCTACAACGAATTAAAATCACTTAGAGGTGCATGTTAAATGAACAAATAGTATTTGAATCAATTCACGCACATCAAAAAACAAGATCGTTATCACCGTTCCATGGATGCCTAGGACCTGGGGTATGATTTCCTCCACAGCTGGTGCACTTCAGGAACAATCAGCCAAGACCAAAGTTTCTCCAGTCAAAGGATTTTATTAATAAAAATAAAGATAAGACTGCTCACGCTCGATGCGTTTCGTCAAAAGACTTCATCAGGAGAAATATGTGCAGTCATAAGTACATGGTTAAAAAATAAAAGTGTATAGAAATCAATTCTGAACATCGCCATTTTATAATCACATTCATTAACATAATTGGCCAATTAAACCCCAAACAGCCCTCCCTTATTCATCACAATCACGTCAGCCTCGTTCCCGTGGTGTTTTCTCCCTCCACCATAGGCAGTGCCAGTGATACCAGATCTACACCACCTGTGAAGAATTGATAGTGAAAGTGCGTTTTGCTCTTTCTGGCCAGCGATTGGTTACCAAATTGCTATTGAAAAGGTATGGCACCCCTGATTGCTTTGATCACCCTATTCTTAACTTTGCCACTCACTCCTGTCTTGCAAGTCTTCTACTGGTTGTCACGTATCCCTCTATACACACGACGCAAATCCCTTTAGACAGTCCCTATCTACCCCTCCGATCCTTTAAATGGTCGGTAAACTGACTACTGCTTAGAGACACAAACAAAAATAAACATATAGGTATGCACAGGACAGGATTACCAGACACTGTTAGCAAAAGGAGTGGGAAATGTTTATGCCCAAAAAGGAGTGGGAAATGTTTAACCAATGCACAGGATAGGGTATACCTGAATAGCCAGACAGTATACAAGGGGTGTTTTCTCATAAGCCAAATCAATCAGAGTTAGAGTGGTCAGGAATAGTCAAGGACTGGTACACGGGAGTGGATCTCATACAAGCCAAGTAATTAACAGCGACTGAAAATCAACCAAGAAAGTGAATCACAAGGAGACACTCAGCATTAAGGGAAGCAAACTCCACGGCAGCGTAATGATTAATGCAGCCTGCTGGCTTTTAAACCCTGTGGCTCCTCGTTAACCTGTCGCGCCCCACCCCTGGGCCAGTCACATGATTTCTCTGAGCAGGTATATCAGTTGGCATCTGGCCAGCGAGCAGCGAGGACGATGCTGCTGGGTGCTGGGGGACTATTAAAAAAAATAAGACCTATCTCGAAAATAAGACCTAGTGTGTTTTCTTTGGAGCCAAAAAAATATAAGACAGTATCTTATGTTTGGGTATGGCGCGATGACGTCATTTACATCGGGAGGAGCTTGACTTCAGCATCTGAGGACGCTGAAGTCAGAACGCCGCTGGACCCCGGACAGAGAGGTGAGTATCTCCGCTGGGGGTTCCGCAAAGCTGATTACGTGTGGGACACGTTCTCCTCAGCATACAGCGGGAGTAACTGAGGACGTGTCCCACACGTCGTCAGCAGTGAAGGGGTTAAAAACGTATTTTTTTAAAAAACTTTTTGTCCTTGTTTCCTGTCCCCCAGGGCACTACCCGGACCCGGACATTGTTTTTAAATGTTTCTATACATCCTACAAATCCGCCACTTCACGGGCAGGTTATGGGGACCTCCTAGGCACGATATTTGAAGGAATTTTTCGTTTTTATTTTTAGCCCTTATTTCATGGAAAACTCACTGTCCCTTTAACCACTTGGCTGCTATGGACGCACTCAGCGCGTTCAGCCAAGTGGTTCTCCTGTGCTACGGACGCGCTCAGCGTGTCCGAGCACAGGAGGCAGGAATCCGCTGGATTCTGGCGGATTGCTGCGCCCCCCCGGTGCGGGCTGACATCTTGGATGTCAGCCCAGCACTCCGGGACCCCGGCGGGGACATTATATGTGTGGAGGAGGCGCCTGAAAGGGAGGGGCGAGGTCCTTCGGACCTCTCTCCCTCCCGATCACCGGGGAGCAGGGGGTTAATACAGGCACCGCTTGGAAGGGCACAGCCTGCCCTTCCAAACGGTGGCTGTCATTAACCCCTGGGGAGCCGGATCACGAATCGGTGCTGAAAAGCGCCGGTTCGTGATCCTTTCCCGGAGCTGGCCGACATCTTGGATGTCGACACAGCCTCTGGGAACTCCCCCTGAGGACTGGCGTCATCATGCATAGCATGATGACGCCAGTCCTGGAGTTAACCCCTAGCTGCCACCAACGGTGGAGATAGGGGGTTCCAATGAACCCCCTATCTCCTGATCCGTGGCAGCTAGGCATTAAAGTTTGGTACTGTTGGATTGGCCAGAGCATGGCCGTTCCAACGATACCAAACACGACTGTGAAAAAAGTTTTTAAAACAAATAAAAATTAAAAATAAAAATAAAAAAATATTTAAAAAAAATTATAAAAAAATAAATAAACAAGTTTTTTTTTTTTTTGGTTTGTTAATGCAGAAATATTGTTCCCATTTCAATTATAATGTGATCAATGATGCTGCACTAACGATTTTTGTACGTGGTGCGTTTGTTAAAAATCACGTAATTTTCCCCAAAAAAAATGTAACGAGACCCCATTTATAATTTTTTTAACAAGCGCACCCCATACAAAATATAACCACAATTGCTCGCATGTTAAAATGTGAAAAAAAAACACTTTACACATTGTTCAACAACTTTATTTTAACAATGAATCAAATAATTCACACAACAAAACAATATTAAAAAAAAACACAAATTGGAGTAATGGAGTATACGTAAGGTATATCTGGGAAGAATATATGTCCAATGAAACCACAATATGTACCACAAATACAGCTATTGAATGAATGATGAAATTGAATAATAATGTTAGCGTATGTGGATATCATGAATGATAAGGAAAATATCCTTATTTTGATCATCCACTTTCTGCACCCACGTGGCCATAGGTTTAGTCCCTTCATTCATGATATCCACATACGCTAACATTATTACTCAATTTCATCATTCATTCAATAGCTGTATTTGTGGTACATATTGTGGTTTCATTGGACATATATTCTTCCCAGATATACCTTACGTATACTCCATTACTCCAATTTGTGTTTTTTTTAATATTGTTTTGTTGTGTGAATTATTTGATTCATTGTTAAAATAAAGTTGTTGAAAAATTTGTTTTTTTCTAATTGATCCTTGGGTTATCCCCTACCTCTGGAAGTTTTCACTTCCGCTATATCGTTGTACTTTACACATTGTAAATTATTGAAAATTCATATTTTATTGCATTTTTTGTTATAATATATAGACAGGACATGACGTATACATATAATAATGACATATTATGAATCTGCCGAGTCTGACGGAAAGAACAATATATAATATGTCTGGGTCATATACTAAAATAAGCCTTCAAAACACGTTTAAACATGATGAGCAAAACCGGTAAAAATGACCTCAGCACAGGGGCGGGAAACGCCTCAGCAGCGAAAGGGTTAAAAACGGGTTTTTTTTTAACTTTTTGTCCTTGTTTCCTGTCCCCCAGGGCACTACCTGGACCCCCATACACCTTTTATGGCAAATATCTAGCACATATGCCCTCTTGGAGGGCACTCTAAAAATCGAACTTTGAGTCCCATTGACTTGTATTGAGTTTGTGTTCGTGTTCGAGTTCGAATTCGAACTTTTGAAAAGTTCAAGTTCGAATGCGAACCGAACTCGGGGGTGTTCGGCTCATCCCTACTGTAAAGTACAGTATCAGTTTTAGAAGCGTTATCATCTCTAAGCACTGCCATACCAGCGATTTTAGTAATTTTTTTTGCAATGCTGGAAAACCGGTGCAAAGGGATAACCCCTGTATATAACACACACACTGTACACTGGGCTGGCAACCACAATTGAAAAAAACCTTAGACTGTGGCTGTCAAACTCCATACCCGAGATTTTTCAGAACTACAACTCCCATGATTCCTTAGCTATCCATTGGATTGAAAGTATTCTGGGAACTGTAGACCATCAACATCTGGAGCGTTTGACAGCCCTGTCTTATATTTTCTAAAACGTTTGCAGGCTGACCATATACTTGCGAGCGGTCACTGGCACCTATGCCTCAGCATGGCTCTGTGACTCCCAGCCGCATTCCTGTGAATATTTAAAATACAGTTTTGTATGATCTCACAGGAACGTGGCCAAAAGTCCCAGAGTCACACTAATACAGATGCCGGCAGACGCTTGAGAATACACAGCCAACCCACAAACGTCTTAGATCATTTAAGTTGATATTTTTAAACTTTGGCAGCTGGCCCCAGCCCTCAAATAACCCTGCCCACCGGTAAATATCCTGGTGTCCCAGTGTAGCCAGTCTGGTGCTGGTTACCAATGTCGGTACATTAATTCTGATCTCGGCCAGATGCATTTGTCATAATGTTGTGACACCATTGGTGATTGTAATTGCTATTTCTGTATAAATTGTTGATAATGCTGGGTGGAGTAGAGGTAACATCACTGCTCTATAACCGTGGAGAGAGACTGTGGAGACACAGGTTCGATCCTGGCAAGAGCACCTCTCCAGTAAGTGTCCTTGGGCAAGACACCTAACGGTACATACTCGCCACCCAGGACATACTTGAAAACGAGAGAAATCTCAATGTATCCTTCCTGGTAAAATTCTTTCTAAAAAAAAAAATGCATAATATCTGTTCCATGAAAAAGGATCAACGTGAAACGGAATGTCAGACACATGTATTTTTAAAGATATTTTAAAAGGTATTTATTTATGATTTATGATGTTCTTATGCAGTAAATCAGAAATATCACAGAGTAGGATAGGTTTGAAAGTTTTTATATTTTATTCCAAATGCATATAATGAAATTAATTGAGTTGAAATTATAACTGAATTGAAACATTTGTACCTCTCCGTACTAGTTGCATAAATCACTAATGTATGCATATTGCAAATTGCTTGTCATTTCACCCTAATTTTTGTTCTCCAAAATGATCAATAAATTAATCATTTCGCTAAATTACAACAGAAGTCTTTAATAGCATTACATATTGCAGCAGCAAAATGAGAGGTTAATTAATTGTATCTGCAAAATGATGATCCTCTACATGCAAATTAGAATTTAAATCTGATTTTAAAAAGTACAATTCTCTAATTTCATTAGACTCACCTTCAACCCTAAATGGCTAGATCCTATATTGACCACTTTATGTAAATATTGGAACCATCTATGGACTGCCACATCTGAGACTGTAGCTACCATCTGGTTATTTTGACATATTTGATTTCATCTAGAATTTAGAATACTTTTTAGGGAGCAGGGACCTCTAGGTGCCTTATGTATCTTTCCATTAATGTTGTACTTTAATTCATTGCACCCTGTGTACTGCACCACTGAATATGATGGTGCAACCACAAGTAAACAAATAATAATAATGCTTTAAAATTGCATAAGTGTACTTCTGTGAAATCTGAATGCACTGTTTAACAGAAGTAGTTAAACAATAGTTTTCCGTGTACAAGTTTCAAAGCTGTGGGCACTGGTGACTTATAATGATGAGGTGTACTACTACAGGGCTCAAAATTTCCACTCGCCTACTAGCATTTGGCGAGTGGAAATTAAGTGAGGGCGAGTGGAAATGCACAGGCAGGCAGCACAATAAATTATTTTGTGCTGCGTATTCCAGCAGTGCCACCTGCAGCCCCCCCTTCCCCAGGCTGCATGGTGGCAGGAATCAGTTGCCTAACCTGTCCAAGCTTGTCTCTGGCACTGGCAGGGGGGGTGGAGAGGAGCTTCCCTGCCTCTTTGCTCTGCTCATACTGGGGTCTAATGACTGGGTATACATGTATCCGGGGTCTGATGCCTATGTATTAATGTTCTTTTTGTAACTTTACTCTAAATAAAACCTTTAACAGTGTAATTTCATAAGATAATTTAAGGGGTGTGTGTTTAGGGGCAGAGTTAAAGGCTGGGTAGGGGTTAGGTGGAGCAACTGGTGGCGAGTAACTCTTATGGCCTGGTTAGTAGCTTGGGATTTGAATTTTTGAGCCCTGTACTACTAGACTTAATTGATTCTACCCAACAATCACACTTTAGATCTGTATACTTACAGCTAATTGGTCTTTATATTGCATGTTGATGTTAAATAGTTTACTAGATGTCACATTACACATACAGTAGCTAGGTCAAGTTGCTATATGTCACAAACCATCTCAAACAATATAATTTAGTACCACGAGTCAATGAGATGCTAAAATATCAGATCATTCTTAAAGAGAGTGGATAGGTGACTTCAAGACTTTACTGAAGAGGCAGATTGTAGGAGTAAAGGTCAGATTTATTTTTTAAATCTATATATGGTCAGTTACATCCACTGCTGCTTCTTTGCAGAGCCATCAGGTATGTAGGAAGAAATGCAACAGGATTTACTAAGAATTGTGTTTTTTAGGTTTTATTATACAGAAACATCCATCCCATAAAAAAATTGTTTGATATGTAGAGTGACTGACTCCTTACAATGTCATTTTTAAAAAAAAAGTTATTTTATTATTTTTATAGAGGCAATCTCTTTGAGACATTTATATCTACTAAATCGAAGTCTAGCAAATAAGAAGAACAACGCCATTTCCAAGACATATAAATCCTCTAGATACCAGGAAGGAGAGTCACAACCACTTCACGTTTCACTTAATAAGATATATATATAATATATATATATATATATATATATATATATATATATAGCAACCAGAAGATTAAGAGCACTCTGGGACTTTATAAAATACAAACATTTATTAAAGAACAAATTTCTTGTATATTATATAAAGTCCCAGAGTGCTCCTAATCTTCTGGTTGCTGTATTTGCTTTTGCATGGTCAGCACCTGGGCATTTATGGTTTCTCTTGTGCTCGAGACTGAGTGCTGTTTCCTCTCTGGATATTTATATATATATATATATATATATATATATATATATATATATCTATATAATAAAAGAGTAAGGCTTTGGCTGTCCGTCGCCAAAGCCTTACTGCGCATGCGCGCGCAACCAGCGGCGGTTGGTTGCGCGCGCATGCAACCGCCGCGGCACGAGCCGGCTGCCGGCTCGCCGCGGCGGTTACACATGCACACAGCAGCCGGGTAGAGGCTGCGCTCGCAGCCTCTACCCGGCTGCCGCGCGCATCCAACCCCAGAGCGGCGAAGGGAAAGTTTCCTCCGCCGCTCGGGGGGTTGGATGCGCGCGGCAGCCGGGTAGAGGCTGCGAGCGCAGCCTCTACCCGGCTGCTGTGTGCATCTAACGGGTCCCCCGAGCGGCGAAGGGAAAGTTCCCTCGCTTCCGCTTTGAAGGACCCAAGCCCCGGTCACGTGACCGCGGCTTGGGTCCTTCAAAGACCGGAAGCGGGGAAATCTTCACTTCCCTGGCGCCGCTCGACAGGTAAGTATGAGCGCTGGTGGGGGGTGGGGGGGTCAATATCCACGAGCTGGGGGACCATATCCACGACCTGGGGGCAAATCCACGAGCTGGGCAAATCCACGTGCTGGGCAAATCCACGAGCTGGGGCAAATCCATGTGCTGGGCAACTCCATGAGCTGGGGGCAAATCCATGAGCTGGGGCAAATCCATGTGCTGGGCAAATCCATGAGCTGGGGGCAAATCCATGAGCTGGGCAACTCCATGAGCTGGGGGCAAATCCATGAGCTGGGGGCAAATCCATGAGCTGGGGGCAAATCCATGTGCTGGGCAACTCCATGAGCTGGGGGCAAATCCATGAGCTGGGGCAAATCCATGAGCTGGGGGCAAATCCATGAGCTGGGGCAAATATCCATGTGCTGGGGGCAATATCCATGTGCTGGGGCAAATATCCATGTGCTGGGGCAGTATCCACATGCTGGGGCAATATCCACGTGCTGGGGCAGTATCCACGAGCTGGGGCAGTATACCCACAATAGACTGCCCTCTGGGCAGGCTGGGGCAGTATCCACGTGCGGGGGCAGTATCCACGTGCTGGGGCAGTATCCACGTGCTGGGGCAGTATCCACGAGCTGGGGCAGTATATCCATGAGCAGGGGCAGTATATCCACAATAGACTGCCCTCTGGGCAGGCTTTACAACTAGTATATATATAATTTTCTGTGGGTGTTTTTGGAAGCTGCATCTCAAATAATCTCATAATGATCTCTGCAAATACCCACATGCAGGATATCTGAAATTATCCAGCAAATAACGATCACATTGCAACTTCTAAGACTACTAAACCATGTGCACAATTATTAGCTAAATTGTACTATTGAGGATTAATTTCATTATTGATCAACTACGGTACTCTCGATCAATCCAAAATGTTAATAAATCTCAAACCTGAAACTTTAAGAAAGTAAAAGTAAGGTTTTGGCTTTCTTAGGAGGATATCTATGTGTGCACAATTATTGGGCAACAATTAGTGAGCTAGCTTGTCTTTTAACAGCAAAATTTGATTAATTGGGGTTTTATTTAGCGATCAGAAATTCGAATTGATATCAACTATCGAATTGATCTTAACTTACAATACAAGTAATAGTCAGAAAAAGACTTTATGAAACAAATTAATTTTGTTTCACTGTTTAATTTGACTCAAATACTAAATCTGTGACACAGCTTAATATTTAACCCTAGATTTTCTTTTAACAGCAAAGTTTTTTAATTGGGGCTTTATTTAATGATCCAAAATTCGAATTGATATCAACTATCGAATTGACATATGAAATTCGAATCGATTCGAAATTTCAAATCGATACGAAATTTTGAATAGATCCGAAATGAAATGAAACAAAATACGAAATGAAATTAGTTACGAAATTCCGAAAACGAAATTATTTACAACGAAAATAAACGAAACTAAGCAAAACAAATTTTTCAGCCATGCTCATCCCTAGAGCAGAGCTTCTGAATGACTGTTGCTCAGAGAGAGGCAAACTACCAACTGAAAACAGACAGTGCAAAGGTCACCAGGCAATTTGAACACTGGCATATGATTGGTTAGAATATGCATATGCAAATATTACACGCTTCAACACCTTTTATCTGTAGTATGCGAGTTTTTCAGATGTTTTAACAAAAAGATCCCATCTTTGTACATCAGTGGTCCTCAAGTTCCCCTAACAGGCCAGATTTTAAGGATTACCTTGGAGAAATTCAGACTGAATACTGTGATCACTGAGCAGCAAATCATATCACCTGTACTGTGCATCAGATATCTGGCAAACCTGGCCTGTTAGGGTTGCATGAGGACCATGGTTCGGATCCAGTGCTTGTACAGTATTGATGATCCCAGAGGTCTCCATACTTTCTGTTCTCTGTCATTATTATGTCGTAATGCAGCAGTAATGACTTTTCTTTTATTAAAGTGAGAGTAAGGACTCCTGGGAGAACATCGATCTTGTAATAAAATGGTATGTAATTGGAATTTTGTAGGTTGTGTGATGTCCTAATGTTTTCTGCATGTTTATATGTTTTTAGTATGGAAAGTGTTAAGTATCCCAAAATAATATTAACTCAAAATATAATTTTATCTTTCTACTTTTTTTTTTATTTTAAAAAAATGCTATTTTATCCTACATTGAACGGTATCTATGGATGCCATGTTTCAAATAAATATGATGTTTTTTCACCCAGATGAACTGTTGATAATTAAAATCAAGACAAATCCAGACAAACATTTTTCTTAATTTAACAAAGTGAACATTGCTATTTATGACTCATAATCGCTGGAATACTTCCAGACATAGTTTTATAAAGGATGCTTTAAGCATACGATATAGATTGGTGCATGGCCGCAGGTTTTCATACTTGTTTATTCATACAGAGGAATAAAAACTGCAAGGAATAAACAAGACCTGCACAGAGGAAAAAATAGAACTTCTAAAGTACATTGAACAAAATTATATGGTTTTGTTTATGTTTGTGTCTGTGCGTGCAGTGCATGAATACATGAAAATATATTTCCATATTCTCGAGAGAAAATGACAAATAGTTACTTCATGAGGAGCTTGTATAATATTTTCAGACTGGAATAAATGTGCGGTACCAAATTACTAATCATTTCCAGTCATTTACAAATAGAGAGCAGAGCAAGATGAGAAATGTGTGTGATAGGCAACAATTCATATATATTTTCATCTGAGCAATCTGCTTTGTAAATTGACAGTCAACAGAGCTTCAAATGTCTTTCTACCAGAGAAATGCTTCTGTATTCAGAGAAAGTAATAAATGATCTGTCATCATTAATAGCCAGAGGGAAGGGTTGACAGCTCAACCTGATTAAATGAGAGACCCCAGCACTTTAACAATGAAGTCCACAGTTCAACAATTTAAGAAATGCATGGATTTACTAAAAGCCTGAATTTCCTTTTAAATACGAATTATCAGATGATTTACCATATTAGCAATAATTGTAAATGACAATTGATTTGATTGTCCATTGAGTTGCAATAGGTCTAGACTCGCTAATGATCACTGGTAGATCAAGCTGCAAGTTCTTTTGAAGAGATTGCAGTTTCAAAAACCTGAAAACATGAGATTTTACAGCTTAGAGTGAAAGCTGCAATGTCCTTACCATTATCCTGTCTCGAAGGTATAGGTTAAGACTTAACATCAGTCACATTATTAAATGGGAAGCCGACCCTTTCACTACCAAGACTGTGTAAACTCGATTTAGCATTGTATTACAATAAAAACCAAAAGTCAACATATAATACCCCTTTTTCATACATTTTCAATATGAAATTAATGTGGTCCCTGTAGAGCAGTGTTTCCCCTCCCTGGTCCTCAGGACCCGCTGGCTGGCCAGGTTTTCCAGATATCTGAAGCACAGCACAGGTGATATAATCTGCTGGTCAGTGATTGCAGTGATTGCAGTCTGCATTTCTCCAAGCTGACCAGTAAAATCTGGCCTGTTTGAGGTTGCTGAGGAAACACTGCCATAGAGAAATTAAATCTCAAATGAGATCTCGTTCTGGTAACCCTGTATTGCTGTACAGAAAATACTATCCCCACCCTCTGTCTTCACTTCACCTAAAACACACCAGACAGCCCACTAAGTTCCAACAATGACCCACTTCTGGCATCCTCCATTATCACCTCTTCAAATGCCAGACTGCAGGACTTTTCTCGTGCAGCGCCGACCCTATGGAACATGATTCCTCGCATCAGACTCTCCCTCAATCTGAAATCTTTTAATCCTTTCGCTGCTGAGCCATTTCACCCCTGTGTGCTGAGCTCATTTTTACCGGTTTCGCTCATCATGTTTAAACGCAATTTGAAGTCACATTTTATTATACAACCCAAACAAATTATATATCGTTCTTTCCGGCAGACTTGGCAGATTCATAATTTTATCATTATTATATGTATATGTCATGTCCTGCCTGAATATTAAAACAAAAAATGCAATACAATTTGAATTTTCAATCATCTACAGCATGTAAAGTGTTTTTTTTCTCTTTTTATCATGCGAGCCTTTGCAGTTATATTTTCTATGGGTTGCGCTTGTTAAAAAAATTTGAAATGGGAACTCATTGCAAGATTTTTGGGTGGAAATTACGTGATTTTTAGCAAACGCCCCCCATAGAAAAAATCGTTACTGCAGCATCAATGTTCACATTATAATTAAATGGTAACAATATTGCTGCATTAATAAAACAAAAACATTTTTTTAAATTTTTTTAATTTTAGATTTTTTTAATATTATTTTTAAAATCACGAGTATAGCAGTTTGTAGTGATACCTTTTTTATTGGACTAACGTTACATTTAAAGTACAAGCTTTTGAGAGTGATCCTCCCTTCGTCAGGTATAGAAGCTTACTGATCAGAATGATAGAATTAAACATTGGGACATTCATAGGGCGCACAGTTGGGGGTGTTAGATGTTGTACATCGCCAAATGGCATGGTCAGAGGGGGAAAAAAACAGCAAAAAGAGCATTTAATTGTCTCGGTCACATAAGACAACAGTGATGAAATCATGTCCACTTCAAAGGGAACAAAATGAACAAAAAAAAAACCACATAACAGTGAGTATGGGGAAGACACAGAAAAATAATAAGAAAAAAAAAACAGAGAGAAAACCAAGCCCCAACCAGAATTATGAATATTATGTGACGTTATTATAGTAGGTTAAAAAACCCGAATCTACATTAAGTCCTTGTTTTATACTGTTGAAATATGTGATCATTTTCATTTCATATGTTTTGCATTCCCGGTGATCTTTAAAATGGCCTTTGAGGATTTTAATTCTGAGGTTTTGGATGGAGTGGCCTGCTAGATTGAAGTGATGTCCCACTGGGGTACAATATGTATTTTCCTGGTGGTTCCTGATGGAGTGTGCTGGTTCATCCTGAGGTTTAGTTTAAGGCTGGTTTCACCAATATAGCAGCCCTTATCAGACGCCATGCACTGGATCATATATACCACATTTGCCGACGTGCAAAGGTAGGAGCCCTTGATGTTGTGAGTGGCGTTATTGTGCCGATCAGTGCTGCTTTCACATATATGTTGGCAAGGTTTGCAGCGGGGTTTGTTCCAGCGTTTGGTCCCATTCTGTATGTCGTCCTGTTCCTGACCGAGTTTGCTGCGTATCAGTTTTTGCTTCAGGTTTGGGTGTTGCTTGAATGCCAGTAAGGGGGGCTGTGGGAATATTTCTTTGAGCACAGGGTCCTCTGTGACCAGTGGCTGCAGATCTTTGATGATTTTGCGAATTCCCTCTAGAGTTGGGTTGTAGGAAACAACTAGAGGGATCTGTGTGGTGTTTTTCTTTTCTTGGTAGCGCAACAGCTGTTCGCGCGGTGTTTTCAGGGTCGATTTTATTTTTTCAGAGATTGTCCTTTCCTTGTAGCCCTTCCGCTGGAATGATGCAGATAGTTTGCTCAGGTGTTCATCCCTGTTCTTAGTGTCCGAGCAGATTCGGTGGTACCTGATGGCCTGGCTATAGATGATGCCTTGTTTGGTGTGGATGGGATGAAAGCTGGTGTTGTGGAGGTAGCTGGGCCTGTCTGTGGGTTTTCTGTACACAGATGAGCGCAGCGTGCCATTGGCAGCTGATATGGTACAGTCCAGGAAGCTCACACTGTGCTTGGAAAAATCCATCTTGAGTTTGATCGATGGGTGGGACGTATTGAATGCCTTGTGAAAGTCTAGAAGGCGTTCCTCTCCTTCTGTCCATATGATGAAATTGTCATCAATGTATCGTAGATATTTGTGTCGTTTGTGAGGGTGAGTGTTCAGGAACCTCTGTTCTAGATCTGCCATGAAAAGATTGGCGTATTGTGGTGACCTTTTACTACCCATAGCGGTCCCAGTCATTTGTAGGTAGCAGTTATTGTTGAAGCTGAAGCAGTTGTGTGAGAGAATAAATTCAATCAGCTTGGTAATAATGTCACCGCTATATTTATGTGGAGTATTGTGGGAGGAGAGAAATTTGAGACAGGCATTGATTCCATCTTTGTGTGGGATGTTACTGTATAGGGATTCTACATCCATGGTAACTAATATAGTGTCGGCCGGTAGTGTCTGGATATCTCTAAGTTTGTTGAGAAAGTCTGTGGTGTCCTGTATATAACTGGCAGTGTTGGTTACTAAGGTTTTCAGGATACCCTCTATAAGGCCAGAAATTAGTTCGGTAAGTGTGTCCATACCTGTGATAATGGGTCGTCCTGGGTTCCCGGGCTTGTGGATTTTGGGCAGCATGTAGAACGTGCCCATACGAGGATTGGAAGGCACCAGGTTCTTCAATTCTTGCTGCAGGTGTTTGGGGAACGACCTGATAAGTATACCAAGTTGGGTTTTGTATTCTTTCGTTGGGTCTTGAGTCAATTTCCGGTAATAGTTCACATCTGACAGTTGTCTGTCACCTTTTGCCATTGCCATGTAGTCTTGGATGTTCATGACCACTACTGATCCCCCTTTGTCAGCTGGCTTGATGATGATGTCGTTGTTGCTGGGTAGATTTTTCAGGGCCATCCTTTCTGCAGGTGAGAGGTTCGGTGGTATTTTTTTCTGCTGCTGCTGTGTGGTAACCAGGGATGTCACTCTCATGCAGAATTTTTCAATATGGTTGTCTAATTTGTCATTGCGTCCTGCTGCAGGTGTGAAATCTTGGTTCCTAGCTTTCCCTTTGTTGTTCATGGTAGAAATATTGAAGCTCTCTAAAGACACTTCTGTTTAGGGAAGCCTACCAATTGTCCCCATCTTTCTCTACATTAACATCATTCTCATCACTGCAGTCCTCCCCTCCTGTTTCTCAACCTCAACCAATCAAGATTGAAAGTTACCACAGGAATAGAGCCCTCAATTCCTCCTGTATTGGTTAGTGAAATATTGACTTGCCTTTTGGAATGCGTTGGCACAAATAAACTAATACTAATGGTAGCTCCACCCTCACTGTAAAAAAGGTTCAATCAACTTCACTGATCCATTACAATACCAGGGAATGTAAAGAATACATAAAGATCTTTGGAGTCACTTACTACTGTACATGGAAAAGATTGAGGGCTAAATTACATAGTAAACGCTATAGTTGAGTTGTTTTTATCGCTAGGATAAGTGACTTTAACGCATGCCCCCATATTACATTCCTGAGGCTAAACCCGTGAAAAATGCATTGAAAATGAATTTCATGTACCTATATTTTTCACATTGACAATATTCATGTAGTATTTCAGGATGAACAAATTTGCAGTGGCTGGGTTTGAAACCCCAACCAATCCCATTCCAGGACAGCACATCATTCACTTCAATGAAAACATCTGCAGAAACTTTAAACCCTGGTGCCCCGAAAACCCTTTGTCCAGCAGGGTGCTCTTTTGGGGTTAGGGTCCCCCTCATGGGAGCTGCAATTTGGGTGATTTTCAGAAGGAAGCTCCATCGGGAACCCACGTTTATGAGCCTTTCTTGACCCCAGGGGCTCACACAGCCACAGCCATGCGGCATCCCCTGGGGCAACTTCCACACACTGCTGCTCTGGCCTCTGCCTGTGGATTTGGGTGCTTTTTGGACTGTGACACCATAGGGGCTCGAGCTATCGAAGGGTACCCCTGGTTTGACGCTGCTCCCCTTAAATTCCCCCAAACAAGGAACCCTTGCTCTGTATGACTGCAGGTACAGTTATTTTTAAGGCGTCACTAAGTTCCGTAGTGCTGTACAATGGGAGAGACAGAATAACCAATATACATACAAGATAAACACATAGAACAGTATCAGAGAGGAGCCATCTCAAGAGCTTACACTCTGAGAGGACCTGATAGAGAGCAGGATGAAAGGTGGTGCAGGGATGTCTGGGTGGGCTGGAATGTGAACTGTTGTTATCTGGTTCTGTACCAAATTAAAAGAGGCCTGCTGAAATGGCCAGTGATTCTGCTTAACCCAATATGACCAGTGTCGTCTGCTTTATTGGGAGAAATTAAGAACTGACATTTATTAAGCGCTGCTTGCGAGGGAAGAATCCGGGAACTAGCAGAGGAAAACGAATCACGACGGCAGAGAGAAAATATTTGACCTGGGCTCTCGTAACACCAACGTTTTGGCCTTAGGCTTTTTTTCAAGGGCTACATTACCACTTGGTATTTACTTGTATTTATAATAAAAATGACCTGGAGCCACCAATGTCATTAACCAAATAATTTTCAATTCCTTTCACATTTGAGGGTGAAACCGGGTGGCTGGCCATGATGACAGATGGGGAACCGCGTCATAACCAGGCACCAGTATCCACGCTGTCATATCAAGCCACTGCGCATGCGCCCAAACTGGCAGGGGGCGCATGCACACTAAGCCATGGAGGATGGAAAGACATATGATTAGCATCAGGCACACGCATGCATTAAACAGAGCAGGGGAAATGTGTGTATATAATGCAGCAACACTGAAACTACCATCAAATACCTGACTTATACAGCCCATAAGCTCAAATTCTGCAACCTCTTTATTCAACAGCCCCGCCACAAGCTCACATCTCCCTCTGCCACAGCGTTTGCTTCTGGACTCTGCTGTCCCACCCACCCTCCCCATCCACCTAGTGCTGGTCTGAAATTTGTAGCTTACTTTCCAGCTGCTTCCACTTTGCAAATCACCCTAATTAACCCAAGGTTTCTAGCCCTTCCCATGATATGTTAATCTGTATATATGTGTTTTGTTTTTAATAGCTTGCATTTTATTACTTTGTATTTCTGTAACAACTGTAACAATTCAATGTTCTCGAACCCAGGACATACTTGAAAACGAGAAAAATCTCAATGTATCCTTTCTGGTAAAATCCTTTGCAAATGTGTATGAGAATGTACAAAAAACACATACACTAATGGCCAAAATTGTGGATACACCTTTTGATTTTGTCAGTTTTGGTTGACAAGAAAATTCCTCTGCTTCCCTGGCCTGGGGAAGCCCTGACTTGAATCCTATCGAAAATCTGTGGTCAACATAGAAACGCATTGACTTGATTAAGAATCCAAGCAACAAGCGAGGACGCATTGAGGCTGTAATCAATTCCTGCCATCATTTGATCACAGAAGAAGATGTCAAAAGACTTGTAGAGTCAATGCCTAGAAGGTGTCAGGCAGTAGTTAAGGCCAAAAGGCTATCCAACACGTTATTGAAAAAACATATTGTGACAAACGTGAAATTATCATTTTATGCTATATAATAGCCAAGATGCATTATGGTACATTTCCAACCAAAATGTTACTTATTTAAAGATTTTTTTGTTGTTAAGGCATTCATTTATTATATATTACTTACTTATACTAAATTTTACTAGTGCTATGACATTTTAGAGATTTTTATTTAAAAGTACTTTAAACTGAAAAAGTTTGTAAAAATGTAAGGTGTATCCACAATTTTGGCCACCAGTATAATTAAATAAGATGAAGGGTCAGTCCATAACAAAGGAAAAAAGGCGGGAAGAAAAAATTATACTGACCCCAATAGCATAACAAAAATGCACAAGTAATTATGTGCAATAGTATATATACAAAAATGTATATATGAAAAGAAAAAATATGCAGTTATATGTATGGAAATAGAGTAAAAAAAATACATATATAAATAAATATAAAGAGAAACAAGGGGTAAAAATTATGTGACATAATTACATAATTTCTGTAAGATCTTTTATTTGACATTGGTCATTGGTATATGTGTGTGTGTGTGTGTGTACACACCATAGTGTCTACTGTATACTGTTACATATACATGCTTGTATTTAATTTTCTTATTTTTGAGGTTGTGTAGTATTCATGGCTTTTTCTTATCTTTTTTAAGTGTCTGAAATAAAAATTATATTTTTTTACTTTGGTGTGCATCTCCTTTATCGATTTGGTTACTAGTTTTGGATCATAGAGTGTTGATTCCAGTGACGATAGCACCCCTTTATTTAATATTGTAACCAGTGTGCAGGACGACCAGTGCTGGGTCATCTAAAATATTACGATATAAACATTTTGGGCCGTATTGCAAACTTAACACTATCGTTAGCGTTCGGATATGTTAGCGTTAATGCTAGGTTAGGTGAGTTTAGCGCATGCCCCCCATATTTGATTCCTAACGCTAAAACCCATTTGTCATTCGTTAACGCATCTGTGATTGCACTAGTTTGCATGATCTTACTCTACTTTGCGCATCCTATGCTTAACATGTGGAGCACAATCAGTAAATAGCATTAGGAGTAGTAAGATATTATAAAGTCCTAGCAATAATAACCACCCCTGATTTACTGTATTGGACAAAAAAGTCATTTCTGTCTGTTTGCTGATAGCACTTAACACCTGTGCAATATAATGAACACCATCTGGAGTTTAGAACTTTTCATCCCAGGAATATTTCTGAAAAAGATTAAGAATGCATGAAAAATTAAAGAGGAGAGCATAAATAATAATCATAATCACTAAACTCTCTCAGAGTAACAATCTGTACGTATAATTTTGTTGTTATAATAATATTTTTTCCAACATAAAAATGCTTAGTAGTGAAAGAGTTAAAAAGAAAATAGATTTTGTGAATGGAATACCATTATGATATAATCAATTTTAAGTAGTTAGTTCATATATAGTATTTTCCTTATTCTCTATTTGCGTGTATAAAACATGAATATTTTGCAAAACAATTATATAAACTATTTTTTGGGGGAAAAAGTAATACAACTTTGTTGTATCTGTTTTTGTCACAGTTCTCTTATTTGTTTTCACTAACCATTAAAGCAGTATAATTAATCTTACTCAGAGGTTCTAGAATCAATGTGCATGGAAAACAAAAACGTGGTTTGTTTGTAAACTACTTGAGAATTATGTTCTAATATCCATCTTTTTTATGCTCAAATTAACTTTTTAGTACATACCATAACTATTTAAAAGTGCAAACATGTTATACACCTATCATTTTATTATCCAATTAACTACTGTTATAAATAGTTTTTTAATAAATGTATTAATAAATGTTCATTGTAGACAATAACCGTAAAGAAAATAATTTGTCTAGCTCAATTTTAATTTCTCAATACCATTTTGATAGTATGCGGTGACACACGTTTTATTTTTGTAATTACTAAGAAATGTCCTCGAACAAAACTGGTGCTGGATATGTCAACTTATTTTGTATTGACATAGCACAGCTGAACTGTGTAGGCATTTGTGCAAAACAAAAATGTGCGAATTGCAAGCAAGTCAACAAATCTTTCCACCTGTTCCAAGAAAATGTGCTATCAACAATACAATTACTTGACATACTTTTCATAGTTCTTAGAAGCAAATATTTAGACAAGTTTATGATGGGTTAGTCATTGAGAGACAAAAAACATACTTTGAGTATTAATATGATATCAGCCAACGCTTGCATTTTGGTTTTGATAACACTTCACTAGCAGATCCTTAGCATTAACTTTACATCATAAAAGGTCCTTTCTTCAACCAATGTCTACAGGCAAAAGAAGCTTTTAATACAATCGAGCATGCATAAAATACATTACAAGTTATCTATCAATCTGCAAAATACTAGAAGTTAAGTAAAACATCAATAAATATCCACCTTTGCTTATTCGGCCAATAACACTTCTGCCATATCATATACAGCTGATATTACTTTTCTTCCCCAGTAAGTAGTATTTTCATTTTTTCCTGTTTCCAGTACCTGTTAAAACAACGTGGATAGTCATTTCTTCTGGGTATTAAAGGAACTCTCTACTGCAGTGTTTCCCAAACCTGTCCTCAGGACCCTTCGCCTCGCCACTTTTTCCAGATATCTGAAGCACAGCACAGGTAATATGATTTACTGCTCAGTGATTGCAGGATTCAGTATGCATCTCTCCAAGCTGATCTGCAAAATCTGGCCTGGTTGAAGGTCCCAAGGAGAGGTTTGGGAAACACTGCTCTACTGACTCTGATACTTTGTTGTTTTAAAGTGGTCAGGATGTGAGGAATTCCCCCTTCTCCCCTCCCCTTTCCTGACAGTTCTGGCAGAATAGCTGGGTGAAGTGGAGGAGTTTCATCCACCCCACCCAGCATCACTATAGGAGTTGTGATTTTGAATTTCCCAGCTGCCAGTCAGTAGATTAGTCACTAGTGACATCAGCACGCAGAGAGCCTGTTGATGTCATTCTTTCTGTTACCACCCTATGTAGCGACCAGTTTCAGAGAGGCAGCGATCCATCGCTCTGCACAGGAGCTACATAATTTGCGTATTGAGAGCGCAAGTCCTGTAGTGGTTTGCAATTTGCAGTTCCTATGCTACACAAGTCGCGTAAGAGCGCAAATTTCATTAGACAGCTGCAGGGTCTTCTGTGTTTGAGAGTCCCTGAGCTGAAGAGGAGGAACAGTGTGCGGTGAGGGAGAAAAGGTAAGTAAAATAACAAAAATCTAAAAAATATAACTGGGCAGAGGGTGTCAGCAGTACCTCCCTAATTAACGAAGGGCAAAAAATGAACTCTCTGTCAATAGAGTATCCCTTTACTTTGTTGCCAGTTGTTGCATGGGATTTTCTTGGTTATTTTCCCACATTTGGTATAAGTAGTAGCATGAGCTGTTCATATGGGTAAAGAGAAATATCCATGAACACTAGCAGCTCCAATTACACTGGTTTACAAGGTTTTTCCAGCCTTTTTCCAGTATTGGTAACAGTGGTGGCTCGTCCATGAAGGCACAAAGGGTATATCCCCTCGCGTTAATACGTTTTTTGCACACGTTAACGTTTGCGCGAAGAAGTTAATAGAGCCCTACATGTATGGCAAAACTCATAAGAATACATAATTTTAACATAAGTGCAATAGCAACCTTTTCTAAAAAATAGAGCATAAAAGTAATACCACTTTAATCTGATTATCATCATGCTAGACATAAATAAGCAATGTATTAAGTTCACAGTGGTAGTTTCAAAGTTTGTGTCAAGCAACCTAACCTAATCTCCATCTGCAATTTTCTATCACCAGTGCACAATCCATCTTTACATCTTACCCTTGCTTTCACGACTACAAAGCAAAGACTGATTAAAAATTCTGTCAGCAGGAACCTTTCATTCAAAGATGGAAAACATATGAAAAATAAAAATGCAAGCGTATTTCAGTTGGTATAAAAGTACTTTTTAAAGAGATGAGAATGTTTTATTGTATGCAGTCTCGTAAGGGGAACCCTCGCATATACACACTTATTTTGTTCTTTCTTTTTATAAAAAAAATAACTCATCCAAAATATAAAAAAATGGAAACGTGAGAAACTATTTAACCAATGTTACAAACCACATTGGCGAATATTATGGGCTCAATAACATGTTTAATACAGGATATATGTGTCGTAATTTAGAGAGCAGTGACAAACAATCAATAAACTTTATGGCTAGTATTAGAAACATTCGGAATGTTACGAGTATGATGTTTCATTTGGCAGCCAATTTTTTTCTCTTAATTATAGAAAAAGTTAATTTACTGCCACCCAAGCCACAAATAAAGCAAATCTACCAGCTGACAGAAGACTCATTCTTAATACTTAAATGAGTAAGATGCCAACTACCTGAAACAAATCACCTTGTGATGCTTTGCAAGCATAAATATTACTAAACGTATTTCAAGGTATTTTAGTCTTACACAGTGACATCAATATGTCTGCAAAGAAAGAGAAACAAAATATTGAATATCAAGAAAATAATCTATTTTATTGTTATTGGTACTCTGAATTATCACATGATGAGATTGTTGGCATCAGGCAGTTTGGTATTTTTATTGGTGGGCCGGTGAATGTGAGGTCCTTTAGCCAGTGGAGTGAGGAATCCAAGCGATCCTAACGCTAGTTAATCTGTTTTTTTACTTTGCGCTCCCCTTGTTAGGTATAGGGAGCGCAAAGTACAGTAAACTTGTGCTACGAATCGCAAAGTAACGAGCGCTAAGAGGTTTTTTAACCCGTTAGCGATTCAAAGACGATGCGGGCACAGCGCTATGATCTCCATTAAGCTAACGCTAACACTAACATTAGCTAGAAGGAGGTGATAGAACCCACTGTATTTTATATTCATGCACTTCTACATGACACATAAATAGACACTAGAAATGATGCACATATCACAACAATATGAAGCTAAAGCATTGCACTTACCTCTATTATTCCTATGCTCACAGAGATAAGTCCTTTAATAATGTAAAGAAGTTTTTTTCACCCTGGGTCCTGCAGTTGGTAAGGGTGACCCTGACTGTTAATAAGACTAGTGGTAGGCAGCAGCATAGACTCTGCATGAGATCTGGGAGTGTATGTACACTTATGGCTAAGAGTGTGTGTGTATGTAGATGTACGGCAGTTGTGTTTGAATCTATGGATATGCAAATGGCAATTTATTCCCAGCAGAAAAAACATAGGACACAGATGTCATGAAGGATAATCCTGATTCCCTGGTCGCCAGCTCATCTTAATGTTTCCTAGAAAGCCATTTGGAACCCAGACACTTCTATCACAATGAGAGTGCCTGGATTCCATGTTGCTTTCTGGACTGGAATGGTGGGTACCTAAGGCAACATACAATAACGAATACATTTTAAAGTCTAAGTCAGATAGAGGGTTAATGCACGCCCAAAATGTTCAACTTTGCATTAGTGGTTAAAAACAGCTGTGTAGTTCAAAGACTATATTGAAGTGCGACCGTGAGTAGTGCACGAACAGTATTCATAAAGTGCTGATGCAATGGTAAAGTGCATACAGTGCATAGTGCATAGTGCAAGATCCACAAATGCTGCCTTAATTGACAGAGTTCAAATCTGTACGGCAAATATGAACAGTCCAATAAAGTGCGAAAGAGTGCATTAAATATACACTATGTTGCCAAAAGTATTCGCTCACCTACCTTGACTCGCATATGAATTTAAGTGACATCCCATTCCTAATCCATAGGGTTCAATATGACGTCGGTCCACCCTTTGCAACAATAATAGCTTCAACTCTTCTGGGAAGGCTGTCCACAAGGTTTAGGAGTGTGTTTATGGGAATTTTTGACCATTCTTCCAGAAGCACATTTGTGAGGTCACACACTGATGTTGGATGAGAAGGCCTGGCTCTCAGTCTCCGCTCTAATTCATCCCCAAGGTGTTCTATTGGGTTGAGATCAGGACTCTTTGCAGGCCATTCAACTTCATCCACACCAGACTCTGTCATCCATGTCTTTATGGACCTTGCTTTGTGCAATGGTGCACAGTCATGTTGGAAGAGGAAGGGGCCAGCTCCAAACTGTTCCCACAAAGTTGGGAACATGGAATTGTCCAAAATGTCTTGGTATGCTGAAGCATTCAGAGTTCCTTTCACTGGAACTAAGGGGCCAAGCCCAGCTCCTGAAAAACAACCCCACACCATAATCCCCCTCCACCAAACTTTACACTTAGCACAATGCAGTCAGACAAGTACCGTTCTCCTGGCAACCACCAAACCCAGGCTCGTCCATCAGATTGCCAGATGGAGAAGCGCGATTCGTCACTCAAGAGAACACGTCACCACTGCTCTAGAGTCCAGTGGCGGCGTGCTTTACAAAACTGCATCCGACGCTTTGCATTGCACTTGGTGATGTATGGCTTGGATGCAACTGCTCGGCCATGGAAACCCATTCCATGAAGCTCTCTGTGCACTGTTTTTAAGATAATCTGAAGGCCACATGAAGTTTAGAGGTCTGTCTGTAGAGATTGACTCTGCAGAAAGTTGGCAACCTCTTCGCACTATGTGCCTCAGCATCCGCTGACCCCGCTCCATCAGTTTACATGGCCTACCACTTAGTGGCTGAGTTGCTGTCGTTCCCAAACACTTCCACTTTCTTATAATACAGCTGACAGTTGACTATGGAATATTTAGGAGCAAGGAAATTTCATGACTGGATTTGTTGCTCAGGTGGCATCCTATCACAGTTCCACGCTGGAATTCACTGAGCTCCTGAGAGCGACCCATTCTTTCACAAATGTTTGTAAAAACAGTCTGCATGCCAAGGTGCTTGATTTTATACACCTGTCGCCATGGAAGTGATTGGAACACCTGAATCTGATTATTTGGATGGGTGAGCGAATACGTTTGGCAATACAGTGTATATCCAATTGTTCAAATGTAAAGTTCCTATTATGACCAAAGCACATGCACATGCACATGCAAGTACTATAGAAAAGTCAGTAACAACCGTGGATCTTGAGTTGAATTTTGTTCGCGTCCTGGTGTGGTTGTTCCGCCTTTGGTCCTAGTGCAGTACCAATGCTCCAGTGGGAGGAAAAGAAGAGAGAATATGGTGCAATATCGTCTGGATAAACTGTGTAATATAGGTGACAGAAACACACTTACACTCTCCAGACCCCAATACGTCCAGGCTCTGGGTTGAAGCGCCTTGGCCAAATAGAGGGTGGCCACTGCCCTTCGTTTTGTCACCTTGGTTACCTCAAACAAGAAAGATGCAGAGAGACGGCGCTCTAATAGCGTAACACAAACCAGTGGATATACAGTATAATACAGGAATTAGTCACACTCACCAATTTTTGAGCATTAAATGTCCAGGCTCAACTGCTTAGCTTACAGTGCCACTTATCAGTGGGCACTTTTATCAGCTTGCTCGTTTCCTGGACAGGTCTCCTGGTGATGCGTGTTGTATGTGCCCCGTTCACTGTATGCCAAAAAGATGCCAAAACCTCACAGTACATATAACAATAAAGGAGGATACTTTACGTGGCTAAAAAGGGGGCAATTTTATTAACACTAACACTAACTCACTAACACCGCCCCTCACTACCTGTCCTCACTAATCACCAAATACACCCCAGCCCGTCCCCTACGATCCAACAATGACCTGTGCCTGGCATCCTCAATCATTACCTCTTCACATGCCAGATTGCAGGACTTTTCTCGTGCGGCGCCGACCCTATGGAACGCGCTTCCTCACAATATCAGACTGTCCCCAAATCTGGCTTCATTTAAATGCTCCCTAAAGACCCTTCTATGTAGGGAAGCCTACCACCCGACTCTGTAACAAGACATCCGACCGACCCAAAAACAATCCTCACCCCTCCCTGCATTAACTCATCACTGCAGTCCCCCCCTCCTGTTTCTAATCCCCTCACCATCTAGATTGTAAATTCCCACGGGAATAGGGTCCTCATATTCTCATGTATCTGCTGGCAGGAATACTGACCTGTCTCCTGTATGTATTGTAGAATTGTCCTGTCTTTACCCATTATACCTTGTACAGCGCTGCGGAATGTATTGGCACTTAATAAATAATAATAATAATTAACATTTATAGCAAAAAATAAAACACATGGATATTAAGATTGTGGGGATGTTTAAAAAGGGAGGGAAAAGAAGGTTCAGGGGGTTGACAAGCGTTTCGGCACCAATCTGTGCCTTCCTCAGTCTTTAGCAGGTTGGTAGGCAAAGAAAAGGGGGCAAAGTTGATCATTTTGGGCATGCATAAACCCCCCCGCTGACTTAGTAGCTGGACCTGCAACTTTCTATTGTGTCACTAGGACCCCTCTCTTCCGTGTCTCCATTGTAACCTAGCACATTTTTCAAGAGTTTGTGCATTCTCCTTGTTGGCTGCATAACCAAAATAGCGCCTCCACTGATTCCCCTATCTTATCCACATTTTAAAGTCTTTCTATAGTAAATATTTGCTAATATTGTGTTCTGAAATCTATTAGAAGCAGATATGTGTAGGCTGTTTCTTCAATTTAAACTTGAAAAAGCATGACCTTGTGTGCTAATGTCAGTTATTAATTATATTTTTTTGTTATGCTACCCAGATATCAGTAATGCAAGCATATTGTGTTTGGGAACATAAGCTCCTTTACATAACAATGGTTTCTAAAATGCCTTTGAACAGTCATGGTTGGTACCATAACTTTTGTAAAGATTGTACACAAAAAGTCTCATTTATACATTAATTATATAGCTCACAGTAGCAAAATAAGCGATTTCCTATTGCAAATACCATTGTTTAAGGTACAGAATAAAACGCTCTTGCACGTACGCAAATTTACGATATATATTTTTAAATGTGTACTTTATAAAAGCCTTAGTTTTGTTTATGATACAGATAACTATTTTGATTCAGATAAAATGATATTGAAAACATTCTTTGTGGAATGTTCATTGTACTGTGTCACTTAACCCCTTCACTATCATGGGATTTTCTAGAAGGCCATTGTCAGGAATCAGTGTTTTTATTAATAAATTATACAGTAGGAAATACTGGGGAACATTCCAAATAGTCCAACATTTCTCCATTGATGGCCCAAAGGAGCTATGACAGCAGTGGGCTCCATTCTGGACCAGTTGGGTATATATGATTCAGACACATATTCTCAGCTGGGTTTAAAGAACGTTAGTACATTGGATATCATACCTGCAGGGGTAAAATCTTTAGGGACATGTTCTGCGGCCCAATTGAAAACTTATTTTGCTTGCAATAAACTATCAGGGTTATTCAGAGAGGTCCAAATTGTCGCCGAAATGTAACCGGACACTTAAATTCAATGTACGGTAACATTTTGGGGCCAGTAAGAGAGCAGGCAGTTTGCCAAATTCTGGTGAATTGCCTGCTCGTACGGTGCCTCTTCGAGGTGCCCTGCTGTTCGGTGTTTTCATTCGGCAGGTTTATTCAGGCAAATCCCATAGGCG
This sequence comes from Leptobrachium leishanense, assembly GCA_009667805.1. Lineage (NCBI taxonomy): Eukaryota > Metazoa > Chordata > Amphibia > Anura > Megophryidae > Leptobrachium > Leptobrachium leishanense. The sequence goes on along the minus strand of CM019064.1, from coordinate 107,689,920 downwards.
TCAATAGTAAAAAATATTCCCGTTTTAATCCAATAGCTAATAAACCGTTTATTATTTTATTCTGCAGTAACAAGTCTCTTTATTTATTGATTTTTTTTGGATCTTTTAGGCACGTTTTGGGATTATTTTAGCAATTTTTTTTTACAATAGTTTTTTTCATTTTTCTTTAACCCCTTCCCGACTGCTGACGTACCATGTACCAGGACATACTTGAAAACGAGAGAAATCTCAATGTATCCTTCCTGGTAAAATCCTTTTATAAATAAATAAATGTACGTCATGGCCACGGGTCTCCCTTAGTCCCACAGACGTACATGGTACGTCAGTGGTCTCCTAACCTCCCTCCCGCTGATACTTACCTCCCTTGCCGGCTCCCACGGCTTGTCTGGCAAGCTGGAAGCCTGCCCCGCCGTTTGCTGGGGGCCGGCAGATGCAATGAAGTCATCACGCTGCGTGATAGCGTCATCGCCAGGCGCCGCTGAGTAAAATTCAGGAAGGGGAGGGGGGGGGGCTCCTTTGGAAAGTTAACAGTTAAATATAGAATAAAATAGAAAATGTGCACAGAGATAGTTGTTCTAAGATGGTTACAATTTTAAATAATGTAAATTTGCACATTTTAAATTTTTCATGTATTTTTTTTTTTATCTTCAAGATTTTTTATTTTCAAATGAAACATGGGATACAGAAAAAGAAAAAGGGAGTAGCATCTCACAATCACAGGGTAAATAGTACAGTATTGCATGCTTTTGCGACAGTAATAAATCAACTATCATAATATGCTCATCAGGGCGGCAATGATATTAAAATTTCGCATGTTCAGCTAATCGGATTGTGAGGGGAGGAAAATTAACCCAGGAGAACGGGAAGATGGAGGAGAGGAGAGAAAAGGGGAAGGTTGCCAGGATAGGACCAGGAAAGTGAAACTAAGTCTGAGCTGTAAAGGTCATGTCTATCATCTGTACGTCAATCATAGTGGCATTAGCTGATAGATAGTCTTGCTGTCACAACCCGCACGCTTTATATATTTTATGTATATCCCACACTGCCCAAGGATCCTTTGCAGGGGGCCGTAGCCCACTCATTGTGGTAGCCTTAACGTCGAATCCTCGGTATTGATCAAGCAACGTGGTAAGCTGGCGGAGTGTTGGGACATCCGCCGATTTCCATAGTCGGGCAAGCAGCAGTAACGTCGTGGAGACTATGATAAACATCATTTTAAGATGTGAGCGGGGGAGGCGAATCATGCCAAGTAGCAGTACTTCAGGTTGACATTTAATGGGTTGGCCTAATACCTCCGTAAGCAGAGATGATACATCTTTCCAAAGAGGCGTCACTACAGGACAATGCCACCATATGTGACCCATCGATCCCACTGCCGAGTCGCACCTCCAACACACGTCCGAAATCTTAGGGTCTATCCGGTGTAATCTACTTGGCGTGAGGTACCAACCATACATCACTTTTCTCTGTGTTTCCACCAGGGTAGCACATCTGGAAGCACCCACCGCATACATGTGAGCTTGCGCCCATTGTGTGGGGGAAAGTTCTTCGATAGTGCCCCCTCCCCCGCTGCCTGAAACGCCCAGCGCAACGCTGCAACAGGGCATGTTCAGTATGCCATAAAAATCGTTATAGGTTTAGTAGTGGAGAGGGGGTCCAGGCACATTAGTTCGGTGGCCGATAAAAGAGGTAGCGTGGCTCTTAGCTCAGAACTGATACCTCGGGATGTCAAGTAAGAGTGGATCTGTCTGTATGTCAAAAATTGCGAGGTGGGTAGTCCGTATTTCTGTTGTAATTTCAGGAAGGGCAGGATAGTAACCAGCGTGAAGAGATGGTGCAACTGAGTTACCCTGCCTTGTATCCAAGAGCCTAGTCTAATATGCGGCAGCAAATAGCGAATCGCGGTTAGTAGCATTGCCATAGATAGCTTGGGATGGGCCGTAAAAAGCGAGAAATGTCGGTCCCACGCTTTCAGGTGTAACTCTGTGGACGGCAGCATATGGGGTGTTTTAGGGCGGTTCTGAGGGGGAATCCACATCACATTCGACAATGCATGTCCCGAAAGGTTTGCAGATTCAATAGTAAGCCACTGAGGCATGGGTGTATTATGAAACAGAGCCATGGAGGAAGCTAGGAGAGACGCCCAATAATAATTATGGACGCAGGTCATATTAAGACCTCCATCTCTGTGGTACAGATATAGCAATTTTCGTGGCACTCTTGGGCGTTTATTCGCCCATACGTATCGCATAAATAGGGTTTGGAATTTGTCAAGATTTAGGCGGGGCACTCGAATTGGCAGGGAGCGAAAAATGTACAATAGTTTCGGTAACACCATTATCTTCACTGCTGCCATCCTCCCCAACCAAGAAACCTCTCGAGAGCACCATTGGTGTAGCGTAGAGCGTATCTCCTTAAATATCCTCTCATGATTATGGGCAAAAAGACTATTAATATCCGGGGTGATCCTAAGGCCCAGATACGTGATGTATGAGGATCTCCAGTCAAAGTCATAGAGTCCCTTCAAGGCTCGCAATTGCATCATCGTCACGTTTATGGGAAAAGCCTGAGTTTTCAGGGTATTTACCAAATGGTAGGAAACTGAGCTATATAAACCTAATTCCCTTTGTAGAGCTGGGATCGACTCATCGGGATCGGTCAATGTGAGAATAACATCGTCTGCATATAGATTTAATTTATATTCTGTGGGGCCTATATTTACCCCTCTTACCAGGACATTTTGGTGAATGGCTTGGGCTAAGGGTTCCAAGGCCATATTGTAGAGTAAAGGGGAGAGGGGGCAACCCTGATGCGTACCATTATTGATAACAAATTCGTCAGAGAGGAATCTGAAAGTTAGGACTCTGGCGGAAGGGGAGGTGTAAAGCGCCTGTATTGCTTCCAGAAATTCCTCCGGCAGACCAAACCTCCTGAGGACCATGTGCAAGAAGAGCCAGCTGACCCTGTCAAAGGCCTTTTCAGCGTCCAGTGACAGGATCAGACTAGGCCGGTTTACTTGTTTCATTATGTGTATTAAATTGAGCAGTTTCTTAGTGCTGTCGGGACCCTGTCTCCCACGAATAAACCCCACCTGATCTTGTGCAACTATGGTCGGCAGGACCCGCTGAAGACGTTCCGCTAGAATCGTACTGTATAGCTTTAAGTCTACGTTTAATAGGGAAACAGGTCGCAGGTTCGAACAGCAGTTCGGTGTCTTTCCAGGTTTTGGGAGCGTGACTATGTGAGCTCTCAACATATCAGGCGGGAAGGCCCCCTCCTCTCGCACCCTCTCGTATGTGGCAAACAGGTGAGGCAGTAATTGTGAGGCGAACGTGGAGTAATATAGTCTGGGGAACCCGTCTGGTCCCGGCGTCTTTTGTTTTGGTAGCGATTTTATTGCTGAGGAGAGCTCCTCTCTAGTAATAGGGGAGGATATGCGATCAGACTGCACTGGAGTCAGCGTCGGGAGGTGTAGGCGGTCTAGATATTTTGCAACTAACTACTGTGTTGGACGTGTGAGCTCTGCATTTACGTCTAGATTATATAGAGCCTCGTAGTATCTGGCGAATTCATTTGCGATTTCTCTAGGATTTTGTATCGGGCCGCGGGCTGACGTGAGAGACGTTATATGTCTCTGCGTGCACGGGGGTTTTAATCTGCGGGCCAGCAGGCGCCCCGGTTTATTGTTAAACGTATAGTAGATCGCGTTCAGTCTGCTCAATCTCCAAACATAAGTGCTCGTCTCGAGGTCTCTCAGAAGGTGTAGGTGTGTATCTATTTTCTCAGCTAGTGAGGAGGATGAGGCAATTTTATTTTGCGTGTCTAAATTATGTAAAGTTGTAAGTATGTCCAGCCGACGCTGTTGGTAGTCACGTTTGAGCCGAGCCGACCACCTCATACAAACGTCTCTAAGAATGGCTTTATGCGCTTGCCAAACAACAACCGGGCTCATCTCCGGAGAACTGTTTTCGCGAAAACAGTTAGTTAAGGCCTCTGTCATGTCAAGTGTCACCTGCTCATTCTTTAGTAACTCCTCGCGGAGGCGCCAGGGCGGTCTAGCATATCCCTGATATACGTCTCCCAGAGTCAACAGCACCGGCGCATGGTCAGACCATGTGAGGGGAAGAATGGTACATTCAAATGTATATGGGAGTACATTGCCAGGGACAAAAAAATAATCAATGCGAGTGTAGCAGTTGTGTACCTTGGAGCGAAAACTATAGTCACGTGCAGTTGGGTTTAATAATCGCCAAGTGTCATATAGATCGTATTGGCCCAATAAGTCCCGAAACTTCTTAAGAGAGGCCGAGTTATACGGTCTTCTACTTCCTATCGAGCGGTCCATGGATGGGTCAACACTCAAGTTGAAATCCCCACACACGACCAAGGCACCAGTCAAGACCTCTTGCACCTTGTGTAACAAACGGGAGAAAAACTGTGTTTGAGAGGTATTAGGGGCATAGGCTGACACTAAGGTGTACGCTCTGGAGTTGATCGTGCAAATCAATATTATAAATCTGCCCCCTGGGTCTTTAAGAATGCGGTGTAATTCAAACTGTAGTCGGTTGTGTATCAGTATCGTCACACCCCTAGCCTTGGATCGAAATGTGGAATGATATTGCTTTTGGTATTGGGGGATTGTTAGACGGGGGTGATCTAGGTGCTGGAAGTGTGTCTCCTGTATGCAAACTATATCCACATCTCGTGAGCAAAGATCTCGACAAAGGGAATGTCTCTTAACTGGGTGGTTAAGACTCTTCACATTATAGGTTAGGATTTTGATGTAAGGATTTACAAATGATATTCGAGAGTATGTCACATTCTAGCAAAACATTGACAGTGCCCAGTATTGATGGCACTGCATCACAATGAGGGTAACATCCTGGCGGGGAAGAGTAAATTGAACAGCAGAAAACAGTTAACTGTAGAGAGAAAACAAAACACCGTTGAACGGTGTAACTATATACAAAGTAAAAGAAAAGGGTCTCCAGTGGGAGTTCCCAGCCGGGAAAACCCGAGCTCATCCTGGGATGAGGGAGACGGGGGTAATATGACCCTCCGCATCACAGTGATCTATCGACGTATAATATCTCACCACATATCGGTACCAGATACTCGGAACTTTGCATCAGTCGGCGTTAGCGGTCCGGAGCAAACTGAAAACGATCTTCAGACCTGCTAAATGTTCAGCGAACCTGCCAGTCTGATTGAAGGCGATGTAGGGATTTTCTGGCATTATGCGGTGCGCCAACCATTTTCAGTCCCCAGCTTTCCAGTGTTTGTGTACCCTCTTTCAGGGAGGACATCACGGCAGTTTCACCATTGCGGGTGACCAGTAACTTGGTGGGGTAACCCCAGCGATAGGGCAATTGCGCTGAGCGAAGGAATTCAGTGACGAAAACTTCGTCTACATTGCAAAGTGGCCTGGGAGAGGTCTGGAAGCACTGCCAGGTGATCGTATTCCAGGCCTAGCGCAGTTGGATTTCGTAGGGCTTTCAGGACCTCCTCACGCGGCTTGAAGTAGTGTAAACGTAAGAGAACATCTCAAGGTGCTTTTGAACGAGCAGAGGGAGGCTTTGGAAGCCTGTGGATGCGGTCCATAAGGAGGGAGTCCGGTGTAGTGTCTGGCAACAAATGAAGAAAAAAATCCTGTACGTACGTGTGCAGAGATCGGGTGGTTACCGACTCCGGCACCCCCCTCACCTTTAAATTATGGCGCCGGGATCTATCCTCCAAATCCGACAGTTTCAGTGCGTATTTGTCTATCTGTTCCTCCAATGCCTCGATTTTCGTTGCCATGCTGTTGTGAGCATCGGCTGTTTCGGACATCTTCTCCTCGAGCCTGAAGGTCCTGTCCCCGATGTCCCGGATGTCTTTACGTATATCTGCCGATATGGTGTCCAACCGTGTCATTAGTGTGGCAGAGAGGTCTTGTATCATGTCCTCCATTCGGGCTGGGAAGGTCTCCAGGTCTGTGTCCTCGCCAAGGCGCTGACTACCAGAGGCTGAGGTCGGGGAGCCGGCGCCATCTTGCTTTTCCGCACCATCTCTCCTTTTAGTTTGTTTAGGGGTGAAGAATAGGGATAAGACGAACACTCCCCGAGTTCGGTTCGAGCCCGAACCCGAACTCGAACCCAATGCAAGTCAATGGGGCTGAAAATTCGGTTTTTAGAGTGCCCTCCAAGAGGGCATATATGCTACATATTTGCCATAAAAGGTGTATGGGGGTCCGGGTAGTGCCCTGGGGGACAGGAAACAAGAACAAAAAGTTAAAAAAAAGTTTTTAAAGGGACAGTCAGTTTTCCATGAAATAACGGTTAAAAATAAAAACCAAAAATTCCTTCAAATATCGTGCCTAGGAGGTCCCCATAAACTGCCCGTGAAGTGGCGGATTTCTAGGATGTATAGAAACACTTAAAAACAAAAAAATGACGTTTCATATGACGGTAAATGCTTTTCCTTTAATCTATCCATAAACAACTGCTTGGGGCGGCAGTCTGTATGAAAAGAGGAGACATTTTCGTACACGCAGAAAAAGTTTACTGATTTTTTTTGGCTAAATTATTGTGAAATATATGCAGGCTTTGGATGAAAGTAACAATAGGTGCTTTAAAATTGGTCCTTTAGCGTCCCCAACAGTGCCGTCACACCGTAACCCCTCTGAGGATATGAATCTGATACAGGCGTCAGTGGCAGCGCACCCAAATATTGTGCCTTTCATGCCAGGCCAGCAAGTACTATCATACAGTAACCCCTCTGTGGTATTGTGGAAGAATGCAGGGGTGGACCATGTGGTCCTATATTGAACAGATATGATTCTGGTCAAGGCGTCAGTGCACCCAGATATTGTGCCTTTAATGCCAGGCCCGCAAGTATCATCATACAGTAACCCCTCTGTGGTATTGTGGAAGAATTCAGGGGTGGACCTTGCGGTCCTATATTGAAAAGTTTTTGATCTGGTAATGGGCATCAGTGCACCCAGATATTGTGCCTTTAATGCCAGGCCAGCAAGTATCATCATACAGTAACCCCTCTGTGGTATTGTGGAAGAGTGCAGGGGTGGACCATGTGGTCCTATATTGAAAAGTTTTTGATCTGGTAATGGGCGTCAGTGCACCCAGATATTGTGCCTTTGGTGCCAGGCCAGCAAGTATCATCATACAGTAACCCCTTGTGGTATTGTGGAAGAGTGCAGGGTTGGACCCTGCTGGTCAAAAAATTAAAATGATATAAATCTGGCACAGGCGTCAGTGCAGCCAAATATTGTGCCTTTCATAGCAGCAAGTGCATTCACACCGTAACCGTTTGTGGTATTGTGGAAGAGTTCAGTGCTGGAGGTTTTGTGCATGCAGAAGACATACCCGATCTATTACGTTACTTCGGCATCAGGGGATTGATAGCTGCTGATCCAGGACTGATTCATTTTTATAAATGTCAGCCGGTCTACAGAGTCAGTGGACAGACACACTCTTTTGTCTGTGACAAAACCTCCAGCGGCACTGAACGTCCTTTCGGAGAGCATGCTAGATGAAGGGCAACCTAGTAGCTGCATAGCATATTGGCTAAGTACTGGCCAGTGGTCCCATCTCAACACCCAGTAAGCCAGTGGATCATCTGCTGGAAAGGTATCCAGGTCTGCCCTTGCCCCTAGGTAGTCCTGCACCATATGGTGAAGACGCTGGCAATGGGTGCCTACATTTGACGTCCCTGGGCGTCGAGGAATAAAAAAATTAAAAGAAAGCATCAGTCAAGCGGCCCTGGCCTTCACCACTATTCCTCTGATCATCCGCAGCCTCAGAAGCACGTGTGTCAGCACTTGGTAATTTACCAGTGCCTGGAAAGGTGTTACACATGTGTCGCTTTAGAGCGTCCTCAAGTTTTTTCATCCTGTGCTCCCTCTGTGCGGGCAGGATGAGCTCTGCAACTTTACCCTTGTATCGTGGATCAAGAAGGGTTGCCAACCAGTAATGATCCCTCTCCTTGATAGCACGAACTGGATGTGTGACGAGACACAGATCACCTCAATTCCCAAATGTTTTGTAGAAATTAGTGAGCCCCAAAATAATGCGTGGTACTGGTTGTGTGACAAGAGACAGATCACCTCAATTCACAAATGTTTTGTAGAAGTTAGTGAGCCCCAAACTACTGCGTGGTACTGGATGTGTGCCGAGACACAGATCACCTCAATTCCCAAATGTTTTGTAGAAATTTGTGACCCCCAAAATACTTGCTGGCAGTGACAAGAGACAGATCACCTCAATTCACAAATGTTTTAAAGAAATTAGTGAGCCCCAAAATACAGCGTAGTACTGGATGTGTGACGAGACAAAGATCACCTCAATTCCCAAATGTTTTGTAGAAATTAGTGAGCCCCAAAATAATGTGTTGTACTGGTTGTGTGACAATAGACAGATCACCTCAATTCACAAATGTTTTGTAGAAATTAGTGAGCCCCGAAATACAGCGTGGTACTGGAGGTGTTACGAGACACAGATCACCTCAATTCACAAATGTTTTGTAGAAATTAGTGAGCCCCAAAATAATGCGTGGTACTGGTTGTGTGACAAGAGACAGATCACCTCAATTCACAAATGTTTTGTAGAAATTAGTGAGCCCCAAAATACTGCGTGGTAGTGGATGTGTGACAAGACACAGATCACCTCAATTCACAAATGTTTTAAAGAAATTAGTGAGCCCCAAAATACTGCGTGGTACTGGATCTTTGACGAGACACAGATCACCTCAATTCCGAAATGTTTTTTAGAAATTTGTGACCCCTAAAATACTTGCTGCCAGTGACAAGACACAGATCACCTCAATTCTCAAATGTTTTGTAGAAATTTGTGACCCCCAAAATACTGCGTGGTACTGGCTGTGTGACAAGACACAGATCACCTCAATTCACAAATGTTTTAAAGAAATTAGTGAGCCCCAAAAAGATTTGCTGGCACAGTGACAAGACCCAGAAGATCACCTCAATTCACAAATGTTTTAAAGAAAGTTGTAAACCCCCAAAAAACTTGCTGGCACAGTGACAAGACACACATCACATAAATTCTCTGATATTTAGTAGAAATGAGACCCAAAAAGACTTGCTGGCACAGTGACAAGACCCAGAAGATCACCTCATTTCACAAATGTTTTAAAGAAAGTTGTAAACTCCAAAAAAACTTGCTGGCACAGTGACAAAACACACATCACATAAATTTCCTGATATTTGGTAGAAATGAGACCCAAAAAGAATTGCTGGCACAGTGACAAGACCCAGAAGATCACCTCAATTCACAAATGATTTAAAGAAAGTTGTAAACCCCAAAAAAACTTGCTGGCACAGTGACAAGACACACATCACCTAAATTCCCTGATATTTGGTAGAAATTAGACCCCCCAGACCCCCCCAGTAGCGTGGCAGACCGGCAGTAACAAGACACAACTATCTCCTTTGAAATCTCCTCTGAAATGCGTGCAGAATCGGCGCGTGGAAACGTTATATAGTGTGCTGTGGGACTTAGCTCTGTGAGCCCATGATTGGGCAAAATTTGCCCAATCAGGACTCTGAGCGGTGATTGGCATAGTGTTAAACCAGTCTTGCACCAGACCTGTGGTTCAGGTGCAAGGCTGTAGCCAATTACGAGCTTCAGGCCAGTGGGAAAATGCATTGTGGTCCATTGTGGTCGAACATGCGGCGAACACCTGGAAATGTTCGATGTTCGCGATCTCGTCGAACAGGCCAAGTTCGGGTCGAACCCCGAACCGTCCGAACCTGAACCGCTCATCCCTAGTGAAGAAATCTGTGCGATCCGCCGTGTTTATGTCTTTGGTGGTTGCCATTGCGATCTCCTCATTCCGGTCAGTATTTGGAACTGCTTTCAGGTGAGATATGCTTAAAATATCCGCTTTAGATCACCGCGATCGGACAGAGGAACACTAACACACGTCTGCCATGTTAGGTCGTCGGCCACGCCCATAATTTTTCATGTATTTGATTATCCATTACAGAGATATTGCTGGAAAAAAGATTGTGAGCTAAAGGTGGTGTCCTTTACTTCCCACAATGTCACACAGGGCCTGCATTATTAGCATACAGGCAGAAATGGCCTTTTTGACAAATACTGTAATTATGATAAAGATAGATAATACAAATGTGAGATCTCCTGCTTATGGTGATTTTATAGTGTTGTAGTGTTTTGGAAATTCCACCCCTAAGGGTGTGAAAAAGGGAGTTGAATATTTTAAGCAAGATACCTATAGCTTATAACCCGAAGATGTTACCAACATGAAAATTGGTATTTACAATTTTCTTGAAAAATAAAAAACACATGTTTTACTGTTTTCTAAAAATCCAAGTGTTGGGTGAAAAAAGGGGGGTGAATATTTTAAACAGGACACCTATGTCTCAAAAACAGAAGACGTTACAGACGTGAAAATTGGTATTTCGATTTATCTTGAAAAATAAAAAACACGTATTTTATCATTTTCTGAAAATCCAGTGAGGGGGGTAAATAATTTTATTACTTTACCTATATTTCAAAAACCAAAGCTGTTACAGATGTAAAAATTGGTATTTAAAATCTTATTGACAAAAACCATACATGCGTTTTACCATTTTCCGAAAATCCAGATAAGGGGGTAGGGGTGTGAATATGTTTATCAGTATACCTATATTTCAAAAGCCAACTATGTTACAGGCATGAAAATTGGTATTTATAATCATCTTGAAACAAAAAAACACGTGTTTTACCATTTCATGAAAATCCAGTGAGGGGTGAAAAAAGGGGGTGAATACTTTTATCAGTATACTTATAGCTCAAAAACTGAAGATGTTACAGGTGTGAAAATTTGTATTTACAATCTTCTTGAAACATAAAAACAGACATGTTTTTCCATTTTCCAAAAAAAAGTGAAAGGGGCGGGGTTATTTTAAACAGGATACCTATATCTCAAAAACAGAAGATGTTACAGAAGTAAAAATTAGTATTTAGACTCTTCTTGAAAAATAATAATACATATATTTTACCATTTTCTGAAAATCCAGTGAGGATGGTGAAAAAGGGGTGAATACTTTTATCAATATACCTATATTTCAAAAACCAAAGATATTATAGGTGTGAAAATTGGTACTTACAATCTTTTTTGAAAAATAAAAAAACACGTATTTTAACATTTTCCAAAAATGTTGGGGTGGAAAATGGGGGATGAATATTTTAAACAGGATATCTATATCTCTAAAACAGAAAATGTTACAGATGTGAAAATTGGTATTATCTCACTACTCCCGCATGTCTGCTTCACTCTCACAACCACGGCTCGCACACTCCCTCACTGACCCAGCTGTCTGCTTCCCTCTAACAGTCAGGCTTCACACACACCCTCAATGCTCCAGTGTGGGAGAACCTGTGATATTACTGTGGAACCTCAACCCACCTAAGGTAGCGGGGACTGAACTAAGAGAAGACTGCTTCTCACATGAGCAGTTTTACATTGCCTGTTCCAAACTGAGCTCATCTAACTCTGCTGATCCATGCACCTGAAAAAAGAACCACTAATATAGCTTACGAAGAAGTACTCGAATAGTTTTTTTCTATGTTCCAGATGCCAGAAAACAAAATATATATTTACAACACACAAAAACAAAATCATGGACGCATATGAATGAAACAACTTTGTTTTGTAGCCAATACGTCCTGACTAAGGTCTGCAATAAACATTACTTATTACTTTGAGACATCAACCTGTAAATTAGATTTCATACAGATTGGACAAAAAAACTCATGTTTCTTTTGATAACAATTGTAACAATTCCCAAAATCCACGAGCGCGAAGCTGCGGGCAAAAGCTGTTATATTATATATAGAGAACCTCACAGTCTTACTTAATGCATCACATTGAATCTTAGGGAAAGGCACAAATTTTGAGCTTTGAAACCCTTGTGGGATGTCACAGCTTCAATTTAGTTTCCGGAAGGCCATTTTTGGAAATCAGAGCCCATTCATATTTGATACGTATATGTACAGGAAAAACAAATTTTGTGACTGAATGAATTTATAGTTATATCTAAAAATCAAACCATAGTACATTTACTTGTTCCTGGTCTTTGGCAGTAATTTGACAAGTATATGCAGTCCTAAAATTGCCACTGTAACGCAAATATGACTGTTTCAGTGAATTCTTCATTCAAGCCTCTTGCATTTCTTAGATATCAACTTAAAGGAATGTAAGGTTATACACATATTATTATACACAATTTCAATCGCCTACATCTATACTTCTATCCATATCCTCTTTTAAGAATGAAATTCCATACTGAGCTTTGTGCGCCAAAATGCGCCAAAATGTTTAAGGCAAGATTCATGTTCTCCCTAGGGGAGAGAATCAAAATTCTCATTTAAATCTCACTCCTGGTTACCATGTATTACTCAGAGCAGCTTTAGCAAGATATTCCCATCCTCACTGGAATGAAAAAAGTTCATAAAACAGTATTGGTTGATTACGACATCCAGGGAGAAGTGAGAACTGAGGGACCGTTTTGTGATCATCTACTACTGTACAGGTATAAGATTCGGGATTGTATAACAGTAGAGTCATCCTAGACTGTTCAGATATAATGTGTGGATACAGAAAATGCAGTAATACCTGACAAGTCACATACAGATATTATTTTTACATTCTGTTACCGATTTACGGGAATTTGTCTTGTTAATAACGCATAACCTTCTTAACCCCTTCACTACCATGTGATTTTCCAAAAAAACTATTTCAGAAACCAGTGGTTTGTAGTAAAATCATCTTAAATTAATTATAAAGTAAGAAATATTTGTGCTTATACCTATTGTATTTCTTACTGTAAATAACCTATTTTTGGCCAGTACATGGTGCCACCTACTGACAAACTGAGTTAGAGGTTTAAGTGGCTGATCTATTTTCTTCTTCTATTTCTCCCTGCATTGGCTGCTAAAAGCCTGATATTTCAGAGCTTTAAGCTGCTGATTTTACAATTGTAGCTCTTTGGGCATTATACACACAGGGCTAAAACTTTGGGGGCACCTTCTGCAGCCCAAAAGCTAACAAAATTTGTCTGCAGCAAGCTAATTTCATTTGCTTTTGGGCTGCACATCAGCATACCGAGATATCTCGATATTGGGGCACCAGATGGTGCCTTTGAAGCCCGAGATATCTCGATACCAGTAGTGAAAGGATTAAGGCTGATTGTAGTTATCTTCAGTATTTTCATCCCGTGTTCCACAAACTAATGTCTTTATCCCCTTTCACGCAACCTTTAGGCCTGGTTCACACCTGGGCGTTTTACAGCACGTTCCTACGAGCTGTAAAACGCTCAAACACTGAAATCCCATTATTTCCTATGGGCATGGTTCACACCTGGGTGTTTTAAAGCGCGTAGGAACGCGCTGTAAAACGCCCTATGCCCAAAGAAGTAGAGGAGCTTCTTTGGGGCGTATTACAGTGCGTTTGCAGCCATAGACTTCAAAAAACGCGCGTACGGCGCGTGTTTCTAATTGTCAAAGACGCTCATAAAACGCCCGACAAAAAACACACGTAAAACGTGCATATGAGATACGCTCAGGTGTGAACCCAGCCTTAGTCCCCACAATATTGTGTAAAGGCTGACCAAATAAAGGTTAACTCAAAAATATGCAAATTTTTGTTTTTGTATCTATTTCAGAATAAAGATCTTTATACAAAATTGCTTTTATATCTTACGATTAGGCGTTTACTACAATCCCATCTCAGAATTAAATGTTATGCTAAAAAAACTTCAACAAAAGGGGTTTATTTGAAAATGATATCTTATTCAATCAGTGTTATTGCTGACATATTTGTAATTGATTGTCTATACTCTGCTAAAACAAACAGGGAGGCTTCCCTTACATTTAGAAGTTTACAGTTTGCAAGTCTTCCTAACAAAATGTCTTCTGAAAGACTAAAATTTTACTATGCTGTATTTCTGTTATCATGGCTTAATGCAAATTTCATTCAACGTAATACGCCCTGAACATAAAACTATTCCAATCCAGGTTTAAGACAAGAAAACAGGCGCACTGTGGGTGAGGAGAAGAGAGAATAAGTTATTTGCGGTGGCTGTCAACACTGATGAAGGTGAAACAAGGATTTCACCTTGAGAGTTCGAAGGGATATGAATATATGGTGGTAGTAAGGATAAATGAGAAGCCAAAGCAGTTGGACAAACACTCGTCCAGGGAGACCTGACAGACGCTATTAGAATTCATTCCACGGTTCTCATTTTCACACTAGCACAGAGAGAATGTTAAAAGCTCGTGTAGCAGGCTATCAATGCAGCTTAGACAGTTTGGGCAGTCCCCTTGCAGTACATTGTGTGTTATGGATTACCATTGTGATGGATTTGATGCGAATCCCAATAAAACACTCGATGGGAAATAACTTAGTGTTCATGGTTCTTCAGCCGTCTGCATTAACCTGGTACTGCCATTGCATTTCTGTCAAGACATGTCTTTCCAATGAATTATTAATGAGTTAAAATGAAACTTGGTGTTGTTAGTTTTCACCTTTTTTGATCAATTTTGCATGGTAATTGTGAGACCTAACAACATTTAATTAAGCCTCGAGCCTGGTTTATGCCTAGATGTAAAAACAATTGCTATAAGTAATGTTACAAGCAAATTATAATTTTACTTTCAAAATCAGAGCAACCTTTTTGCCACTTTTTTTGTAGCATTCAAATTAACATAAGAAGCAGAGGTGGGTTATTGGATATCCACTTAATTAGAATCCTCCACCTAAAAAAAATGCAATAAAAATGCTTTGATTTCAGAAAGTAGTCCACTCACAACAAAACAGAGGCTATATTAGAAGCAGAAAGTTCTAGATGCCAATCATTAAAATTACACCACCAACAAAATATGAAATAGTATTATTTTGTTTATTTTATGTTGCTGATATCTTAAATGTACTTTGGTTTTCTCTTCTATGTTTAGTTAAGAAAATATTTTACTCTATATGTGTCACTGTGTGCATTAATTTTGTGATATTTTGTGTTGAAAACTGCCCCCTCCACATTATCTTTACAGCCCTTGTGTGGCATTGGGCACAATATCGAGTCTTCCGGTCAGAAGTCCAGAAAACTGACCTATTAACTTGTATTGTGTGGGATGTATGTAAATTATAACACAAGGGGGCACTACCGAATGTTGATATCCCACTATCAGATCCCATTCAGCGGCCATCTCTTATCTTGGGTATCATAGAAAAATCGACATATTACATGGTGCCTTGTCTAAACATTCCTTCCCCAATCAATTGCCTCTTCCCTACTGTTTAATCCTAAACCACAGCTGTTAAGTGAGACTTGCCATAAGATTTTGGTAAATGTTGCATTATGGGAAATTACCCTAAATGAAAACAGGAAATAAAAACCTAACTTTATTTTTCCTTTTTATATGCAGTTCCTTCAAACAAAAGAAAAGAGAACAGTAGCATGTGTTTTTATGTTTTATACAGGGTTATTCAGAGAGAGCCGAACTGGTCCCAACATTACAATGAACAATGAATTTCCCCATACGGTGCAATTTCGGGGCCATTCAGCTATTCAAAACCTGGCATTTCTCCCAATATGGGCAAATTGCAAACAAAATATGGTGCCTGTTCGACAGCAGTGAAATCCCCATAGAGAAGTAATGGTTAATATATTCAGAGAACACAGAACAGCTGAGAAATGTCAGTGAAATGCTATACTGTTTGGGGGTTTCATTCGGCAGGTTAAATCAGACAAATCCCATAGGCTTCAATGTTAAATATATGCCTGTGTTTGACGGATCGTCGGCTTTTTTCAGACGTATTCGGCTGGTTTACAGCAAATCGTCGTGTACGTTTGGATTTTGGATCATATCGGCAGAATATTGGTGGATTTTCTGCGATTTTTAGTATCCATTCGGTGGCTTTTCCTTGCACTTTGTGGACCCTGCGGTAAATGATGAATTCACCTCAGGGTCAGGGACTTTGATTCCCTGAATTGTTGGTGACATTTCGGTGCTCTCTGAATAACCCCTATAGTGTTTTTGTAATGCACAAGTAATCTAGTTACAGCTTGTGTTAGTGATAATGCTCTACAAGGGACATTTCAAACATATCCACCATATTATTTCCATGAAGAAAATTCTGGTATATCATTTGCCTAGCTGCAGTTACAGACTCCTGGAGAAAACCATGAGGGATGTGTGTTACATTGCTGGAAATAGTGACATCAGTCAATATTAATATGACATAATAAGTGAAATGGAAGACACAAAAGCACTTGTACTTTTTAGTTGATATTGCTCATAGAAGAAGGTTTTACTGGCATAGTAGTTTTCCCTTCTCCCACTTAATAACAGTCACATAATTACTTATTTTCTTTTTAATGCGAAAGTCATACCGTGCTCAGCAAGATATAGAAAACATGATATAAGTACTCTTTTTTAACTTTCTTTTGGTAGTGCAAACAGTAGAATAAATACAAACAGCTACAATGTGACCATGACAGGGAACTTTTACAGATAGCAATCTGAATTGTAATTTGCATCCAAATGCATTAAGAAGGTAACAGTCAGAGGATATGAGGGTCACGAGAAAATGGGGGTTATTCAGGTCCGAAATGTCGTTGAAATGTAACCAGACAGTGAAATTCAGCGTACGGTGACATACGGCTGTTCAGAAAGCAGGTAGTTCACCAAATTTTGACGAATTGCCTGCACGTACGGTGCTGTTCGATGGCAGTGAAATCCCCCATAGAGAAGCAATGGTTCATCTATTAAAAGAACACCAAACAGCAGTGAAAAGTTGCCGAAATGCCCTGTGTAAGGGATTTTATATCCAAAATTATAAATAATTGAAATCTTCAATTCATTGCTTGCCTCTTTCCCAATTGTCCTCAGGCCATCTGCCCCAACCCCCCCTTGTGCCTGTTAAATCCTGCTCTGCTGTATGGGAGGACCCACCCGGCAATACCCTGAACCAAATTCCTTATAACCTGTTTCTCTGTGACATTGTGTACACGTGGAAGTCTCTGATTGGTTATCACATCAGCTCCTCCATTTTGTATGTAAAGGCATATATACTCCTGACTGTTGATGAATACAATTTCAGTTTGAAAGACATGGCAAGTTGTGTCTGTGTCTCATTTTGCACAAGCGCGCGCTCATCAATGCCTGGGTACAGCAAATCCTTACAGGAAACGGAGACGGGGGGTCTCGTGGAGAATGGAGATGGAAAAGGAGAGCCATTCAGACCTAACAGAATGGTGTCAGAAGTGGGATTACATGCTCAGGTAAGTATTTTGTGTTCTATTACCTGTGTATTGTGATCCTGAACTCTATGCCTCCAAAAAAACCTCTCTCTGTTGCCTCAAATTTCTCTGTCATCTAGTCTCTATTGGAAAGTGCCTTCTATGTGGTATATTGGATCATGTGGTGTATTGGATCATGTGGTGTATTGGATCAGGGCTTTGAAGTTTAAAAGACAGTTTTTTCTTATGGTAATAAGTGAGTGATAGTCTCTAGTTTCTGCCTCCCTCAGTGATATTACAGTTTGAAATGTGTGAATATCTTAGAATCCTCAGAAAAGTTATTAGTAGGGTGACTATTCATACCCAAAGCATAAGTAAGTCAGTATTTTGTGTTCTGTGTATACAGCGCTCTGTATAAGATGCTCTCTGTACAAGGAGCTCAGCACATTTCCATCAAAATGACCTGCTTTTCTTATTGCCCTCTCAGTTCTGCATGCTGTGCTCTCTGCACACTCTATACTGCGTCTACAGTCTCTGTCCTGGATAACAGTCTCCACTCTCTGCATTATGTTTGAGACAAAATCTGCGAGGCATAACTGTAAACCTGTGCTGTGCATCTGTAAAGATAAACAACAGGGCTATATAAAAGGATTGCTGTGCTTTAAACAAAGAAAAAAAAAGGATATACTCTGGGTCAGCTTTTATGTGTCACAGGGAGAATTAAATGAAAGCTATACATTGCATATACTTACACGGTTTATGGCTTTTATTTTATTTTATTGCATAATGGTTTATATAGAGTTGTGTTATATTTAGCAGTTAAATATTGCTGCAGAGACTTAGCAACTAAATTGTGTTGTATAAGTTCTGTTTTTACATATAACCTTCCTGAATACCAGATATTGCTTTGTTGCGGATGCTATCAAGTGCATTTGGGGCTCTGTACAATTTTGCTTGTTCCAAGCACATGTCTGTCCACCATTTTAGGACACAGCATGGCGACCACGTGTCGACCATTTTAAGCCAAGGGCTGGTGGCCATCTCGGTGCTTAATGCAGTCAGTAACATGTGCTCAATTAATTGTACAACCTTTGGTGCCCATAATTCATCTAAAGTGAAGCAATCTATTTTAAAAGGCATATCGCGCAGGATTATCACCTGAAGCGATATTCGGAACCAAAACAATTGGCGAGGATATCTACCTGATAACTGGACATAATATAAGTGAGTTTAAATAAGCCTGTGTTTTCACCAGTCTGCTTAAAATCGCTACAGATTTAGAAACTAACCATTTTAAATGTGATATATAGCCTGACCGTTAACCCCTTTAATGCTGAGCACCCTGTGGGGAAAAACAAAGTCAAATTTTTTATTTTAATGTTATGGTCATATTGGATATCTTTGGAAAGGCCAAGCTCTGCTCTTCCCAATGTCACCTTGATCGATCATGTGCGATGCACAGGCACTAAGATTCAGTGCTCCAAATGACCCCTGTGCCATCTGGCTGCAGAGAAGCAGGCAGCGCAGCCCCTCCCTCCCTTCTTGTGGGCACGCTGATCCAGCAACTCCTATCACTGGGCCTGGCAGGGCATAGCTACTAGGGGTCAGGGTGAGGAGCTGTTGGGGGACAGGGGGAACTATTGGGGTTAGGAGGGAACAGAGAATGACTATGTCCCTCTGCTTGTATTATACCTGTGGGGGAGCAGTGGGGGAAGCTGTCCCAGCCCATCAGCATGTACAGCCAGCAGAAAGTGCAGGGAGAAAGTGGGGTGGGGCAATTGACAGCATGTGGCCGAAACCCCTAGAGCTGCTGGACAGATGCTGTACAGAACTGCATGTCCAGGGCGTCGGCACAGGCATTTTAAATTCCTATAGCCTATTGCCAACAGTAAATGGGCTGACAAAGGCCCAGGTGCCAGGTGCAAATTCTAGTTGCCATTACGACCTGATGTCTGGGATTTGTCAAGCCCTGCATTAGATGAATGAATGAGTAATCCCAGACGTTTTGTGTGTGTGTGTGTGTAATATGGATGTTTGTTATTCTGTCTCCCCATTCTGCAGCTCTATAGAACTTGTCATCTGAAACATAAGCCAGGAAACTGGATAAAGTGAAAACACCTTCACACACATTACTGCCCCTCTATATAATTTTGCTTATTCTGCTGGACTTTGTGTTAGAGTAGCACAAGTCAGGAACAGTCCTTGTGCTAGGGAAGCATAGAACTGAGGCCAGGTCAGGAATAGGAATAGTCCTTGTGCTAGGAAAGCACAGGACCAAGAATAAGGAAAGAACAATCTGTAGGGATCAGTAAGGGTCCAAAGAGCTCTCTGGATCACCAGCACTAGTCCCATGCCTGCTCCTGCGTTGCAAGCTGATAAGATCTTCCAGATACAGAGTACAGTTCTAGGGTAGAACGTCTTTTGGTGTCTGGGCATCCGTATCACAGTCGCGCAGTCATACTATCTAGATATGCGTTTGGTGTTGTGCATGATTTCAGAGACATATGGAAACGTAGAAATCTGTTTTTGTTTTATTAATTAATTTTCTTTCTTTTACAGGACGAAAAGAGAAAAATCCAATAGATCAAGAGATTAATAATGTGCATATTTGTGTATACAATTCCTTACCAAGGCTGATCTCTTTGGAAATATAATGATTTGGAAAAAGATTCCTTTCGTCTCTCTTTTTCCAAAGGGGGGATATTGTGGGCTTACCGAGATCAGCTGCATTAACTTCCACTTACCCCTACTGCTCTGAGAAAGAGAGGAGGGGGGGTTGATGCTTCCTTTTATTCCTTTTATTTTTGTTAAGGTTTGTGAAGTTTTTAGAAAATTTAAAGTATTTGTGAATGTTGATAGAATGCGATCAGTGTCTGGCTGTGAGTGACGAACATGACGGAAACCAGTGAATAGAAAGCGATGAAAGGTGATTGAAGGTGAATAGAAATTGATGAAAGGTGATTGAAGGTGAATAGAAAGTGATGGAAGGTGATTGAAGGTGAATGGGGAGTGATTAGTCAAGGAAGTCATTTTTTGCTATGTTCGACTTTTGTTTCATCCTGCTTGTCTAGTTTCTTCCTTGTCTATTGTATGTCATTCTTAGAGAGATATTGGCACACTGTGGAAGTGCCTTTGCTGAACGTTACAAGTTTACATGATTTTCTTTACAGCCATAACGATATACGTTTTAATCATGTAAGTTTTAAAGTTGCAAGTTTTAAACCGTGACAGGTTATTAACATTTTTTCAAGGTTCTTTAATTTAGGTGAAAATTGCCCGAGTAACGCATGCCAACGCTCATTGCAGCTGATGCTGATCAAGCTAGATGGAAGATTATTCATTTGATACCAATATCGATATAGCTATTGAAATTGAAGGAAATTTACTCAAACACACATCATCATTACACATTGCAATGTTCCGCTTCCTTTACCCGATACCAAGATCAATAACAGAGTTTACCAGACACCGGGCAATAAAACATTCTAACAAAAGGAGTTGTATTTCATCTTAAATTAATATGGAAAAAAAGAAAAACACAGAACTTTACATCTTTATGTTCAGAAGAATCATCACTGTGCTGTTCTCAGAAGGATATTATACGCCAGATACCTGAATGGTTGTTCTAAGTGATGAATACTTTGTATTCTAATATTTCGTATTGTATATTACTATGTGATCACAATTCTTATTTTTCAGGAGTAAGTAAATGCCCTGATATATTTATGATAGTGCAGGTCACATTCAATTAAAACTGGAGTTAGAGTATTTTCAATAATGTACTCAGGAAATCATAATGGTCTTTTAATTTAGCTGTCCAAAATAGTCTTAAGACAATACATCCAGTGTTAAATAGAATATACTATATTATTAACCAGGTGGTTAAACTAGTCCCATTACTGTGAATAAAATATAAATAATGTTTTAATACGTCTAATGGTGATCTCAGCGATAATGAATTAATAGCTTTAACTTAATGTTACACCTAAAATGACTAAATTCTTTATATGAAACCAGGTGTAAAGGAAGGAATTGTGGGAAGATTTCATTTGGTTTTATTGAGAATTATTTGGTTGCTGATTATATTTACCATATATTTTGATGGAATTTTATTTTACTGGAAATGTTTTGCTTAATTGACCACTAAACAAGAACAGAAGTGTATAGAAATATTTTGTTACTAAATGGGTGTAGGGCGCACGGTGGCTGGTCTTTGGGCCAGAGTTGCGCATATATGTTTTCTATAATGAACGCTGAGTCAGATGTAGTATGACCCTGTGGGTTATATACAAAAGAGGCTGCATGAGGTCCATATCCTGAGGGAGGTTTGGGTTTTTATTTTTATTGGCCTCCTTGGGAAATTATTAGTGTATAGTATCTGTGTTTCTTTTTGCTACACTAACATGCTCGTCTCAGCTGTTGCAGTTGTGTGTTTGTCTGCAAGATGAGTGAATCTGTTTACTTGTCCCCTCTCAGCCTGTCCCCAACTCTTTTCCTCTTGCTATGTTGGCGTTTGCCATTGTTTTCATCATCATCATTTTTAACAAGAGCCTGACAGTCATCAAGTACCTGCTAACTGAGTCCTGATTGGATTGTGGACAGATCACAGGTGAGGCACGGCCAGCATACAAATCCACTACCTAGAGCGTTCCAGTGGGAGCTCAGGTCATCTCGTTTCCATGACACACACGGTCACTATGATGATTATGAACTCACAATGTGATGTCACTGAGAGCCGATTGTCCGTCCAGTACAGATAAGGACATACTGCTGGTTTGATGTCGATGCCACCTTCTCCTGTCCTGACTGCTGAGTATCCAAACTCAAAGACTCCACTCTGAAACTCAAAATCGCCTACACTGGGAAACAACAATATTTTTCCTCTTTTCTTCAATAAGACTGTGTCCTCATTTTTGTTACGATAACTCCCTTAGATAAGGCTGAGAGGGTGAATTAGGAGAATGAGAATGCATCTTCTGTGAGGAGGTGTGTATGAAGTTTGTGGAGTGAATCTCTCAAATACGTATTGGAAAGACAGGATGTTGAACCGACCTTGGAGATTAGTAGTCCTGTTCAAAACAACTACTGTGATAAGGGCTGGAAATATACAGACGCAGCAACTTATAAACAGTAGAGGTGGTGTCAGGGTTGTGGGGGGTCTTTTACTCCATATATCTTCCAGCGACCGTATATAAGTATAAAGAAGGTACGGTGATATAAGGTTAATCTCTTACTTTGATGAGAGGTCCACAGGATTAATAATAGGATTCTTTGAGGATGTAGGAGAGTAAGGAGAGTAGTTTCTTCAGCCCTTGAGGGGTTCGTGAGGACGATAAGGTGGGTATTTTCAGGAATCGTCAGATGCAAGTGAAGAGTCATAAGAGGCAGGCGGCGTTCAGGGATCGTCAGATGCAAGCGAAGGGTCAAAGAGGCAGGCGGCGTTCAGGGATCATCAGATGCAAGCGAAGGGTCAAAGAGGCAGGCGGCGTTCAGGGATCGTCATATAATCACAGCAAGGTTTCAGCAACGGGAGGTCAATAGGTAAGGTAGCTCTAAGCGTTCTGGGAACAATAAACAAGCGATTACTCACCATTCGCTGACTTCTTTTTTGGGAGGTTGATTGTAGGCAGGTGCCGGCGTCTTCCACCGTAATCAGCGTTCACTTCCAGGTCTGTGTCGTTGGTGTGCGACGCCATTCCTTGAAACGCAAGCCAGAGGCGCATGTCTTGTCTGCACATGCGCGGCTCTCCGTGGACGTAACCAGGGAACCCAGAGGATCTGTGAGGAGACGCTGGTCGTCGGCTGTGTACGACGATGCGGTATGTGCTGTAACCAGGGTCCAAGCGTGTGAGGGCGCAGGCACATGACAGAATCTTAGTACAAGGAAACACGGATAAAGATCTGACTCATGACAATTAGTATCAATGCTTACTTTTTACTAAAATTTGATTACGTAAATCATTCTTTTCTTGTTTAGTGGAATTTATTTGGGAATTAGAATTTAACTAGAACCCATGGACTAAGTGTCTGATGGATTTGACTGCATTTTTTGGTCTGGGTTCATGGTTCAGTTCCTTGGGGATGAAAATCCTTAACATAGTACTAGGTATAATAATGCTTTTGCTTTTCCTAGTAATTATGTACAAGGTAATATGGGTATAGTGAAATGTTACTCCCTCCTGCAAACCCTGACCCATACTGCACCTCTGCTTGCTTTCCCCTATATAGTGTGATGCCTGACCAGGTCCTGAGCCTGGAAGGGAAACCAACGGTCCTTTGGACCCACAAATAATTTGTATGGGAAGACCCCCGAGTGAACTATCCCATGGACACTATTCTCACCCTATTCTCACCTTATATTTTGAATTTATTGGTTGTTGTAATTTTTTATGACAAAAGAAGGGATTGTAAGGGATTTTATATCCAAAATTATAAGTAATTGAAATCTTCAATTCATTGCTTGCCTCTTTCCCAATTGTCCTCAGGCCATCTGCCCCAACCCCCCCTTGTGCCTGTTAAATCCTGCTCTGCTGTATGGGAGGACCCACCCAGCAATACCCTGAACCAAATTCCTTATAACCTGTTTCTCTGTGACATTGTGTACACGTGGAAGTCTCTGATTGGTTATCACATCAGCTCCTCCATTTTGTAAGTAAAGGCATATATACTCCTGACTGTTGATGAATACAATTTCAGTTTGAAGGACATGGCAAGTTGTGTCTGTGTCTCATTTTGCACAAGCGCGCGCTCATCAATGCCTGGGTACAGCAAATCCTGACAGGTAATGGAGATGGGGGGGACACGTGGAGAATGGAGATGGAAAAGGAGAGCCGTTCAGACCTAACACCCTGCTGTTCGTTGTTTTCATTCAGCAGGTTTATTCAGGCGAATCCCATATGCTTCAATGTTAAAAATATTCCTGCTTTAATTCAATATCTAATATACCAGGGCTCTAGATTTCAAGTCCCTAGCTACTAACCAGGCCATGAGAGTTACTCGCCACCAGTTGCTCCACCTAACCCCCTACCCAGCCCTTAACTCTGCCCCTAAACACACACCCTTAAATTATCTTACGAAATTACACTGTTAAAGGTTTTATTTAGAATAAAGTTACAAAAATAACATTAATACCCAGACATCAGACCCCAGATACATGTATACCCAGACATCAGACCCCAGATACATGTATACCCATTCATTAGAGCCCAGTATGAGCAGAGTGAGGAGGCAGGGAGGCTCCTCTCCACCCCTGCCAGTGACAGACGAGCTGAGTCGGGTTAGACAGCTGATCCCTGCCACCGTGCAGCCTGCACAGTTGCACTGCTGGAATGCGCAGCACCAAATAATTTATTGTGCTGCCTGTGTGTGCATTTCTATTCGCCCTCACTTAATTTCCACTTGCCGAATGCGAGTAAGCGAGTGGAAATTTTGAGCCCCGTAATAAGCCATTTATTATTTTATTCTGCAGTAAAAAGTCTCTTTATTGATTTTTTTAGGATTTTGTAGGCGTTTTTCAGGATTTTTTCGGCATTTTTTTTCCAACTTTTTAAAGTTTTTTTTTTTTTTCTGTAACAGACCTTTTTATTATCATTCATAGGACCTTCTATGTAAATTCCAGAAATTTTCGTTCAGTAGTTTTTTTGCAAACAGCGTTTCAATTTTGAAACTTTCAAGCGTACTGTGTTTTTCTTTTTTACCCTGTTCGTCAGCTCATTGGCTTTTTCCGTCATGTATGGTGTTGATTTTTGCAGCGGTTTCTTTGGGTTTTCGGTGAGAGTTCACTGACTGTCCGGTGACTGTTCGGCAAGTGTTCGTCGGGTTTGCGGCAGGTTTTCCCTGCACTCCGATGACCCTGCGGTTGTACTTGAATACACCGCAGAGTGGGCAAACTAGAATCGCAGAATCGCAGAATCGCACCGAAGTGCCGGGAAAGAAAGGGCACTAAAATGTTGGTGACATTTCTGGATAATCCCTAATGTTACAATGGCACAGGAGAACAATATACCAAAGGAGAGAGTAACCATTGTAAACAATCCCTACATAACAGTGACAGAAAAATGAGGGAATTGTCTTTCATGGAGAGGTCAGGAAGAGGGAGATAAGGTGGGGGACTATGATCACCCCTGATGTCTGCTAAAAAAGTGTGGTAGAGACGTAGGAGGGATGACTCCGGAAGAGAGTTTTGGCCATGAAGGACTTGGAATAAGTATCTCTGGGTATAGCTTAAAGAGTGGTGAAGTTGAGTATACATGGAGAGAGGAAGATGGAACACTAAAAAGCCCCATACTTCAAATTATGTTTTGTCACCCCTAACTTTATAGATTGAGGCGTCTGTCCAATCATTTTGAAAAAGTAGATAAAAGTGAGAGTAGGCCATTTCAAATGAAGGGAGAAAGCCATTGATCCAGAATAGCCTTCTCACCTAATGCTGATAAAAGACCAAGTAACGTTCTGGTAGTGTAAGTGGGTTGTGGAGAGAAATCTTTGGGTACAATGTTCAAGAGAGCCCATTCAAGGGCGTGTGGGATAGAGAGACTTAGGATCCTAGTACCAAATCTCCTCTCTTTGTCCAAAAACATTTGAATAAGACAAGCCCATAAACAGTAAATCTATCTATTTGCTTAGAAATCACACTTGACTTCAACTATTAAAAATGAAAAGAGTATATACCAGCAGTAGCAGTGCGCAGTTACACTGTACAAAATATCATGAACATGCAGTGCACTGGAGTTCACCTGTCTTACTGCACTGTGCACTACTCAAAAATACATTCTATTCATGGTAGTTTCAGTTTAATCTTTTAAATCTTGTTAATTTTTTGCATTTAGTCAATATATATCAGCAAATACTAATTATATATACTATTGTTATTTTGTTTGATTTTGGTACTGTTGCATCAGTTGCTAAGGTATATAAATTTTTCACTCGCTTTCATACATTTTATGTCTTATTTTGCTTTTTTTTCTTGAAGGTTTTCTTATTTATTGTTAAAACTAATTGAAATATCTTATTGCTAGTATTAAAAAAAGAAGTTGTTTTTGAATTATATGTTAGTATTCAGAAAATGTTTTCCAATTTCTACCAAAGTCCTGAGTCTTTCATCTGACTCCTATTTTTCAATAAAGAAACTAATGTACTGTTTTCTTTGAAATGTAAAAATCCATCAAAATGGATAAGACATAAATGTATGTGTGTTTGGTCTAATACAAATCAGTAAAAGTGTTCTGAAAAGCTAGACATATTAATCTGAATAATTCATATTTCTTGAAATATAGTTTAATATCTTAAAAATAGGGGCTGCATAACTTGAATCATATATTTTCAAATTCATGTTGTGAAACATTTGTAAATGTTTTCTCTATAAATGTAGAACAATATTTACAGACAATGATCAAAAGTTAAGGTAGGGACAATTTTTATATACTATACGATCAAAATTAACTTATTATTTATTAGAGAATTCCACTCCATTCTAATGTATACCTATTTGTGTTTATCATAGCTCAATGAGAGAAACTAAGCACATTTAATGGTAAGCTGTATGGGGGGGTTGTTTTTAGGAATATTTTTATCCACTGTTGCACCCCTCACCCTATATTTTGGTTTGAACCCCTTCACTACCTCAATTGAGTTAACTCGATCTTCAAAACTCCTTCAAGTTCCTGACGTCAAAGGCATTTTTGAAGACTCGTGTCGGTCACAACAGCGCAACTAGCCATCAGAGGCCAATTAAGAGCCCTCTGCCTGTCAAAATACTGCATAAGACTCTGTCGGTGTGTTTGTGTATATGTTTGTACGTTTGTGTAGGTGTGGTGGTGGTGATAGAGTAAAGAGGCAATGAAATGGGCTTTCCTATGAAACCATTGGTTCCTGCAGGTGGTTTTATGGGAAAAACAATTGGTAGTGAAGGAAATTAAAATTGAAAGGTATAAAACTGTGTTTTCAGTCCTTTTAAATTGTTTTTTTCTTCCAATGGAAGCGTTACAAATGAAGTGACTGGATGCCTGTTTTCCATATAGCTATTTATCATTGAGAAGCCATGCAAAGAGCTTAACACCTTCACTATCAAGTGTTTTTTTTTAAAAAAACATTGTGAGGAACCAGTGTTTTTTTGAAAAATCATTTTTAATTAATTATCCAGTAAGAAATATTTGGGTATATTCCCAATGTATTTCTTACTGTACTAACATATTTTGGCAGAAGATGGTGCCGGCTACTGTCAAACTGAATTACAGCCATTACAGTTGCAGCTCGTGTTCTCTCCTACATCGGCTGCTGAATGTCTGATGTCAGGGCATTCAAATAGCTGATTTTACACAGTTTTATCTCTTTGGGCATTATGCCCACAGGGCTAAAATTATGAGGGCACCTTCTGCAGTCCAAAAGCAAGCAAAATTTGTTTCCAGCAAACAAATCTCGTTTGCTTTTCGGCTGCAGAGCTGCAGATAGTGATATCTTGACATCGGGGCACCGGATGGTGCCTTTGAAGCCCGAGATATCTCGATCTCAGTAGTGAAGGGGCTGAATGCAGCTACTGCACAAGTCACCAATAAAATGCTTTTCACTTAGGAGCATTTATGACAGTAGTAGCATAAGAAAGCTTCACGTGGGCTTAATTCTCAGTGCTTTTTGGATACATGGCAGTAAACTGACACGACAGACTCTGACTGACTGTCATGAAGACAAAGGTAAGGGCTCAACTTTAAAGAGCTGTCATAGCAGTGAGAGAAGGAGCCGGGGAGAGGGAACAGCACATGAACCTAGCATCATAATAAGATTCATGTCCTATAGATGAGTCTCTTATAAAATACTGAGCAGGTATTTTTGCAGCAATTATTTTTATAAATTGTACTTGCTAATTATCTGAAATCTAAATGATTAGTGTAACACAGTGCATTCAGAAAGTATTCAGACCCCTCAGTTTTTCCAAATTTTATATTTTGCAGTCGTATGTTCAAGTTGTTTAAGTTATTTTTTTTTGAGTAATCAATGAAGATTCAATAAACTATAATGACAAGCAAGCTCTTATTTTTGCCAGGCTTGCAAATGAATAGTGTCTGAATACTTTCTGAATGTGTTGACTATATGAATAAGCATGGCTGTAAATAATATTTTTATGGAATGCATTTAAAATGCTGTAGCAATTGTAATTTGTCCTCTGCCATTTTTTGTTTCAAGGTGTATAATTCCTTTCCACTATGGTCACGTTATGTAGAAGGGCTGCTTATGTACACATGTCCTTTATATCAACATATCTTTACTGATATATCCCTCTGTCTATAATATTAAATTGAATGATTCAAAACAGAGATCTGAAGAATTTTGGTTTAGTGTACAATGCCTGTTGTTAAATGGTAAATAAATCATTGCACACAAACCTTGCATACAAAATTCCATGTGCAGTGGAAATTTGAGATCATATTGTGTATACCTTTTGTGTTGTTCTTGGTTTATTTCTCGGTTTTATTAGTAGATATTGGCAATATATGTGTATGGCACTGAAGATGACAGACAGTGGTGTAATTGGTAATGCCAACCTGACTTATCATACCATGATAACATGGAAATAATAGCAATTTATTTTGCAGTGCTCTTTGCAAATGATCTATTTAAATATTTAATGGAATCATCAGATGACAATGAAAATTTTATGTTTCAGCCTTCTAGGTAAACCTTCAACTGCAGCGGTGTGAGTGTATTGCTGTTTAAATATTGGGTTTTAACAGTTGAACGTGAAATTATGAGAATATTATAATATAAAGCTTTAGAGTAAAATGTCATAAATTATGTTAAATGGAAAACCGAGTACTGGCACAGAAATCAAGCAGTAGCTTCCATATTCTGATGACACATGACATATTCAGGTGTCTGTTTTTCAAAATTGACCTTTTTCACAGGAGCACCTAAGGCAAAATCTTAAAAACAAATTAAAGCTAAAATGTTGTTGAACAAAATATTTGATGCAGGGCAACGGATCATTAAACTCAAGCTGACATATGAAACATGAACTAAAGATTCCAAAACCTGGAGATAGCCTAAAGACACTCATAGTGCAGAGAATGAACTGCCGAAATATATTATTTACATTAATAATATGATAGGATATTATAGGATTTGACAGATATGTAAACATCTACAACATATTACTAAACAAAAAGATCGGTGCATCACATTTGCAGATAATGTTATGGGTCCTTTGTAAATGTATATGTTACTACCACGGTAGGAGTACAGTCCAAAACAAATTCTTATCTTAAATTGATACTATGGGATTGAAACAGGAAGGGGCAGGAATTGAAGAGGTCAAACATTAATCCCTCCTGACCCCATCCACACTCCCTTTTCTAGAATAACCTTTTGGTTTCCGTAAGAGATTCACTTGAATCTTGTGTTGATCTCCCTTGATCTCTGCAGGATATGATATGCTTCCAGTTCAGCATGTCATGTGACCGTAGGGTGGCTAAGAGCCCCAGCCAATCCATTGGCTCTCAAGGTAGATGTCACAGTAAGCAGCTGAGGCCCCTTTCACACTGTGCGATTTATTGTGCGTTTTTTGCTGCGATATCGAGCATATTTCCGCATGATATCACTCTATGTAGCTTCTCCAATGCATTTCAATGGAGCTGTTCACATCTTGTCGCTCAATGTTGCAAGTAGCTCATTGCTGTAGCTTGTCGCTGTTACATGACCCTTTTTTCGCGATTTGCGATTTTGCGATTTGCATTGGTGGCGTCTTGCAATATCACGCATAACTGCGATATCGCATGATATTATGGCGCAATATCGCTCAGTGTCACGAATATGAAAATTGTGAGGAAAAACATGTGATTTTCATGTCGCACAGTGTGAATGGGGCCTGACAACAAGCAGCAAGCAGGTACGACAGGAAAGGCAAGAAACTGGTGCTAGAGTGGTTCCTTATAATGCCCGGGTAACACAAAAGGTAAACACAGTCTAGTCAGGAAAACAGGCCAAGGTCAGAATAACAATGGGACATACTAATGATAACACATAAGCCAAGGTGTGGGATAGGAAAAGGAATGGTAAGCCAAGGGAAAGTCAAGGTCTGGTGCATTGTAAATACAAATTAACAAAGAGCTCACTGAGAGCTATAGGAACACCAAGACAGGGCAGCCGGCAAGAAAATCAAGACGTCGTAAATACCTTAAGAAGGGTTAATTTTCGTAGATGGAAGGGGCAAGTCAGAAAATGTGATGCTGTGCATGGATGGTATGTTCCATACGGTATGGTTTTCCTCTCCACTGCTGCAAGTATTTGAACCAGGCATTTTCCACCATGTGTAGTGGTAGGGAGTACACTGAAAATGCCATATTCAGGGGCAGTTGGGAGACAGGGAAAACTGATTGGCAATAAATAATTGGAAATTAGTATCGAAATAATTGAATATAAGGACATGACCAGAAACCATGGTAAATGTCCACCTGAGAGGTCTGGCACTTGCAACAGCGTGTGTTTTTAAGCACATCTGTAAATGATGCTTATAAGAAGCATAATTTAGAATTTTCAGTGACGTGCCCTAATATGTTGAAGCTGCAGAAACAATTTCAGTACTGTAGTGTAGGCAGTTAAAATAGCTTAAACTGCGGAGAATGTGAAAAGGCCATTGTCTTGAAAATTAGAGAAATCTCAATGTATCCTTCCTGGTAAAATCTATATAATAAAAGAGTAAGGCTTTGGCTGTCCGTCGCCAAAGCCTTACTGCGCATGCGCGCGCAACCAGCGGCGGTTGGTTGCGCGCGCATGCAACCGCCGCGGCACGAGCCGGCTGCCGGCTCGCCGCGGCGGTTACACATGCACAAAGCAGCCGGGTAGAGGCTGCGCTCGCAGCCTCTACCCGGCTGCCGCGCGCATCCAACCCAGAGCGGCGAAGGGAAAGTTTCCTCCGCCGCTCGGGGGTTGGATGCGCGCGGCAGCCGGGTAGAGGCTGCGAGCGCAGCCTCTACCCGGCTGCTTTGTGCATCTAACGGGTCCCCCGAGCGGCGAAGGGAAAGTTCCCTCCGCCGCTCAGGGGTAGGATGCGCGCGGCAGCCGGGTAGAGGCGCAGCCTCTACCCGGCTGCCGCGCGCATCCAACCCCCCGAGCGGCGGAGGGAAAGTTCCCTCGCTTCCGCTTTGAAGGACCCAAGCCCCGGTCACGTGACCGCGGCTTGGGTCCTTCAAAGACCGGAAGCGGGGAAATCTTCACTTCCCTGGCGCCGCTCGACAGGTAAGTATGAGCGCTGGTGGGGGGGGGGGTCAATATCCACGAGCTGGGGGGTCAATATCCACGAGCTGGGGGGGTCCATATCCACGAGCTGGGGGGGTCCATATCCACGAGCTGGGGGACCATATCCACGACCTGGGGGCAAATCCACGAGCTGGGCAAATCCACGTGCTGGGCAAATCCACGTGCTGGGCAAATCCATGAGCTGGGCAACTCCATGAGCTGGGGCAAATCCATGAGCTGGGGGCAAATCCATGTGCTGGGCAAATCCATGAGCTGGGGCAAATCCATGTGCTGGGCAACTCCATGAGCTGGGGGCAAATCCATGAGCTGGGGGCAAATTCATGAGCTGGGGCAAATCCATGTGCTGGGCAAATCCATGAGCTGGGGGCAAATCCATGTGCTGGGCAAATCCATGAGCTGGGGCAAATCCATGTGCTGGGCAACTCCATGAGCTGGGGGCAAATCCATGAGCTGGGGGCAAATCCATGAGCTGGGGCAAATCCATGTGCTGGGCAAATCCATGAGCTGGGCAACTCCATGAGCTGGGGGCAAATCCATGAGCTGGGGCAAATCCATGAGCTGGGGGCAAATCCATGTGCTGGGCAAATCCATGAGCTGGGGGCAAATCCATGAGCTGGGGCAAATCCATGTGCTGGGGGCAAATATCCATGTGCTGGGGGCAAATATCCATGTGCTGGGGCAGTATCCATGTGCTGGGGCAGTATCCACATGCTGGGGCAATATCCACGTGCTGGGGCAGTATCCACATGCTGGGGCAATATCCACGTGCTGGGGCAGTATCCACGAGCTGGGGCAGTATACCCACAATAGACTGCCCTCTGGGCAGGCTGGGGCAGTATCCACGTGTGGGGGCAGTATCCACGTGCGGGGGCAGTATCCACGTGCGGGGGCAGTATCCACGAGCTGGGGCAGTATATCCATGAGCAGGGGCAGTATATCCACAATAGACTGCCCTCTGGGCAGGCTTTACAACTAGTCCTTTATAAATAAATAAATAAATGATGCATTGAATAGTAAAACCACTGTGCTATGGGGAAACGTGAAAAGATGCATTGTATAGTAAAACCACAGTGTGCTAGGAAACATGAAAAGATACATTGTATAGTACAGTGTTTCTCAAACCTGTCCTCGGGACCCTCAACCAGGCCAGATTTTGCAGATCACCTTGGGGAAATGCAAACTAAATCCTGCAATTGCTGAGCAGCAAATCATATCACCTGTGCTGTGCTTCAGATATCTGGCAAACCTGACCTGTTAGGGGGTCCTGAGGACAGGTTTGAAAAACACGGGTATACTAGAACCGCCCTGTGTGAAGGCCATATGATTCAATGTAAAAAATATTTTTGTTTTTATTCTTTTTTTATTCAACCATTTTTTTTTATTCCGCCGGAAAAAAAACTTTTTATTTTTTGAATTGTTTGAATTTTTTAGGCAACATATATATTTTTTTCTTTAAAAGATGAGGATTTTTTTCCTCTTGCATCTTTTTTCTTCTTTCTCTGCGAGTTGACTGCATCCTGCATTGCTGTCCCTGGTGCTGAA
Source organism: Leptobrachium leishanense (assembly GCA_009667805.1). Taxonomy (NCBI): domain Eukaryota; kingdom Metazoa; phylum Chordata; class Amphibia; order Anura; family Megophryidae; genus Leptobrachium; species Leptobrachium leishanense. The sequence goes on along the minus strand of CM019064.1, from coordinate 107,656,874 downwards.
ACTCAGCACCAGGGACAGGGGGGTTTAATCCCCCCCCTGCAGTCTGGCAAGTTTTTTTTTCCCCTGCTTCGTGTGCGCTGGATGGGGGCTGTCTTTTGAGCTGAAACGGAGTTTCAGCACCAGAGACAGTTTTTTTTCCTCCCTGTAACAGCTCCGCAGCAGGTTTTTTTCCCCCTGCAACAGCGTTTTTCCTTTTTTATTCTTGGGCGGCCTGTCCATCGGCTTGTCTGGGTCATCCACAGACACTTCCAGTTGATGACCGTGATCGGCCGATAGCGTTGTCTGTAGTCAAGGTGACAAAGTCAGCCGCCCAACTACGATGCCAGTGGACGGCCAGCCTAAGACAGGCTTTGGCCTGAAGGGAAAATGCCCCAAGAACAAGCAGGAACTGAAGACAGTTGCAGTAGAGGCCTGGCAGAGCATCACCAGGGATGAAACCCAGCGTCTGGTGATGTCTATGCGTTCCAGACTTCAGGCTGTGATTGACTGCAAAGGATTTGCAACCAAGTATTAAGAAGGGAAAGTTTGATTTCTGATTATTATTCTGTCCCATTACCTTTGGTCCCTTAACAAGTGGGAGGCACATCTGCAAACTGCTGTAAGTCCTACACTGTTCACCTGAGTTGGATGTACATACCCTCAAATTAAAGCTGACAGTCTGCAGTTAAAGCACATTGTGTTTGTTTCATTACAACTCCATTGTGGTGGTGTATAGAGCCAAAGATGTTAGAATTGTGTCGATGTCGCAATATTTCTGGACCTGACGGTATATTTGTTGTTCTGCCTCCCATTGTACAGCACTACGGAACTTGTTTTAGCTTTATAAAAACGTGTAACTGTAACTTTTTCATGATTCCCTGCCTCAGCATGGTGGTTTAACTATACTATTCATCTATTTCATGTAAACTTGTATGAGATCGTCCCGGCATCATCTGATAAATCCCATTGAAGTGGGAAAGATCGCTAGTCTGTTGTAGTCGCAAAATATTATCTAAAATCGTCCGATGGTGGTCAGATGCAGTGGAAGAGGGCTGATTCACTTGCTTGTTGTGGGATCGGGCAGACGAATTCAGACGATATCGGATGATTGCACAATTGCACAAATACGGTGCCAGTGGATGCCAGTCTTATATCTGAAGGGTCAGAGTTGCCTCATATAAATGTGGATAATTTAGAAGTAGAATGTGGGACAGTACCATCATTTAAGATTAGGTTATTTAATTGGGAGCTCCAGTCTTGGGATGTAAGTGTCCACAGGAACATGTAAATAAAATAGCTATTGTTCCTTTTGTATGTAATGTGCTGTACAAGTACCATTTTTGTTTGTAGTTTCTTTGTGGTTTTGTTAGGCCTTTTATTTCTATTAAAGAATATATTTTACTCCACTATCTATACCATTCTCCTTATTCTGTAAAATGTAAATAAACGTACTGTAAAAATAAATCAAGCTTTTTTCCTAGAGTACATTCAATATACATTTTTTACCACCTGAGAGCTATTATACTTACACAATGATGTCACAAATCTTCTGAAATTTACCAAGCAAGGCTGATAGTCCACAATCCTTTTCTGCGTCAATTGTAGAGTAAGTAAATGTGGTGGAAAATCTGTGGGAAACATTGCTTTCACTCCCGAGCGTATGCACATGTCTCTCAGTTGTTCTCACCACTGAAACGATTAATTATTACCAAAGAATTACATTATTATCAAGGGATAATCTTTCCAAACGTGTATTTTTATTTTTTTGCTAACTTAGGGCAATATTACAAAGTTGGTTCTATCTTAACCAGAGCTATTGTAAACGTAACAACTCCATAGACTACAATGGCTCTGGTACGTTTACAACAGCTCTGGTTAAGTTAGCACCAACTTTGTTACAGAGCCCCTAGGCATTAAATAACGGGGAAATGGGGGTCCAAATGACCTGACACTTCTCTGCACAGTGAAATGCAACAGTACATGTTCGTCTTATAGCTGACTGCAGTGTGTATTTATACATGATGTCATCTCTGCCACATTTTGCCTGTATGGGAAATGAAGAGGTAAGTCAGGACAGTGCACTGATTGTAACCTAGGATTAGGTTTGCAGACAATATCATTACCTTATCACTTTTATTTTGGTTATTATTTTATTAGGAACCCCACCCCCTTTAGTAATTTATAAAAATCCATGCAGAGTTAAGAGAATTACTGATTTCATTGTACACAATCGTGGTAACATCTGTTCACCCTGGAACACCTGACTGTTGGTAAACCAGGCCACTGGAGGAGAAGACACTGATCAACAGGGAGGGGCATAACAGGTGATCGTTGTGGTCAATGCATAGGGAACAGTGGTCATGTTGAGTGGGAATATGTGGGAAAGCAGTTCCTGTAATATTTTTAACCCCTTCACTGCTGAGGCATTTCACCGCTGTGTGCTGAGCTCATTTGTACCGCTTTCCCTCATCATGTTTAAACGCGATTTGAAGCCACATTTTAATAAATGACCCAGACATATTATATATCGTTCTTTCCGGCAGACTCCGCAGATCCATAATATATCATTTTTATATGTATACGTCATGTCCTGTCTGTATATTATAACAAAAAATACAATAAAAATGAATTTTTAATCATCTGCAGTGTGTAAAGTGTTTTTTTTCACATTTTATCACATGAGCGTTTGCGGTTATGTTTTCTATGGGGTGCGCTTGTACAAAAATTTGAAATGGGGACTTGTTACATTTTGTGGGGGGAATTATGTGATTTTTAGCAAACGCACCCCATAGAAAAAAATCATTAGTGCAGCATCATTGTTCACATTATAATTGAAATGTGAACAATATTGCTGCATTAATAAAAACAACACACAAAAAAAACATGTTTTTTTTTGGGTTTTTTTAAATGTATTTATTATTTTTATTATAATTTTTTTTATTATTATTTTTAGTTTGTAACTAGTCATGTTGGGTATCATTCGAAAGGCCATGCTCGGGCCTTTCAAATGACACCCTCCATGACCCCCTAGCTGCCATGGTTCTGGAGATATCGGGGTTCACGGTTCCTGGCAGTTAGGGGTTCCCCGGCTATCTGACGTCATCACGCTATGCATGATGACATCAGGCAGCGAGGGGAGACCCGGGGGTGGAACCGCCATCCAAGATGGCGGCCCCCACCGGAGCTAGGCTGCACTTCAGCGCCGCAATGCGCTGAAGTGCACCCCGGCACTTGAGGGGTTAAAGCCAGGCACCGCTTAAAAGGGGAGACTCTCCCCTTTTAAGCGGTGCCTGGCTTTTGGCGCTGCTCCTTTCCGATCGGGAGGGAGAGGGATCCGAACGGATCCCCCCCTCCCTTCCAGGCTATCTCCCGGCATTGTCGGGGGGGTCGCCTGGAAATGACGTCATCGCGCTTGGCACAATGTCGTCATTTACGCCGGGAGGAGCTTGTCTTCAGCGTCTGAGGACGCTGAAGTCAGAACGCCGCGGGACCCCGGACAGAGAGGTGAGTATCTCCGCCGGGGGTCCCGCACAGCTGATGACGTGTGGGGCACATCCTCAGCATGTAACGTGCATCAATGAGGACGTGCCCCACACGTCTTCAGCAGTGAAAGGGTTAAAGAGGGATCAGAGTTCCCATTGGTCACAGACACTATAAAGCTTTTATTAACGTATTCAATCATATCTTTCCATGTTAAGTCACAAGTAATAAATGATTTAACACATGTTTGTGCTAAAATACTCACATATATTTCAGATTTGAGTGTGTGATTGTGTTAAGTGTGAGATTTTAATTGCTAATTGGGGGACATAACACTTGGTGAGTTCCCACGCTTTACTTTATGGTCTTGATCCCTAATAGGGTGTGTGTTCCTTACTCCATAGGGAAAATTAATAATGTTCCACACACATTCAGGGTTATTCAAAGATCTCCGAATTGCTTGAGAAAGGTAACCGAACGCTGAAAATCAGCGTTCGGTTACCTTTCCTGGCCATTCGGCTATCCAGAGAGCAGACAATTCACCAAATCCTGGTTAATTGCCTGCACATACGGTGCCTGTTCGGTGCCTGTTCGAGGGCAGTGAAATCCCCATGAAAAAGCACTGCTTCGGCTATTCAGAGAACACAAACCAGCAGTGAAAGGTTCCCGAAATGCCCTGCCATTCGGTGGTTTAATTCGGCAAATTTATTCAGGAGAATCCCATAGGCTTCAATGTTAAAAATATTCCCGTTTTAATTCAATATCTAATAAACCGTTCATTATAAAATTCTGCAGTAAAGAGTCTCTTTATTTATAGATTTTTTATGATATTTTAAGCATTTTTCTGAATTTTTTTTTAAAAGTCCGATTTTTTTTTTTCTTCAAGTTTTCTTCTTTTTTCTCTAACAGCCCTCTTTAATATCATTCCCTGTACCTGATATGCAAATTTCAGACATTTTCAGTAGTTTCTTTGCAAACAGCGTTTCACTTTCACACATTCATGCAAACTGTTTTGCTAATTTATTCACTGCCTCTTCTGCTGTGTCGGAGGCTGCGGTCGGCTCCTGTTCAGGTTTTTCTGTGGTTTTCGGCAGGTTAATCCAGATGTTTTTGAGGGTTTTCGGCGTGCATTCGCTGGGTTTTGCAGTTCGTTTTCGTCGGGTTTGCGGCAGCTTTTCCCTGCAATTCGGGGGCCCTGTGGTGCTTGCTGAATACACCGCAGGGTCACGAAATGGGATCGGCAAAACAAACCGAAATGAAGAGAACGAAAAGTCACCGAACATGCGGTGACTTTTCGAATCTCTTTGAATAACCCTGATTGTCCATACAGTAGTGAATATTTGTCTAAAACCCTAAAGCGATTGTATCCTCATTTATGGAGGATCTTGTTGCTCTTACATAGTATTTTATAAAATAAAGGCATATTTCATAATGTTCAAATTTTAATGTATCATTAATCACTCGTGCTATTATCATTCAGAATGACAAAATGAGTTACAGCATTAATTTTATCATCCTATGGCTAAATTTAGGCATCTTTGGTTATATAGTAACTGTGCTGTTATTGCAGGTTATCCTTATGTGTTATTTGCCGCTTTCTCATTAAGTTATGCTTATGTAGAACCTGTATACCTTACAAATTTTAATAACAATTTTTTTTTTTTTTATCTGTTTGATGTCTTACTGTAGAACAACTGACAAGCAAAAAATAAATTCAATTCAACTGATGGCAAAAAAAAATAGTTGACAATTGTTAAACATTTCATCAAAGCAGCATTATATCTACACTGAAAAGCTTAAAATGAAAAGACTACAATTTATCATATTGTCTGTTGGGAATACTTTAATTATCCACATGTGCTGTAGACAGGAGAGTTGATGGTGTAAAATTTAATTTAAGTCCTATCAGGCTTTTTCAAATTGAGAAAAGTCAAGTATTTTTTTCTTGCAGTCATATTTTAACAATGTTTTAGCAGCAACATATAGAAAATGTATTAAAAGGAAACATGCAAGAGCAGGTGATGTGTCAAGTTTCTATGTTTGCCCCCCTTTCCTTTCCCATTTTAAGATCTCCTTGTTTACCCCTCCACTACCAAGGGATTTTTGTTGAAAATGGTTTATCATAACATTTATTTGAGCCATGGGATGCAAAGATAATTATATATAAGATAACATAAAAAATTTGGAGAGAGATTATTGGTCAGAGAGAGTTAAAATATTAAGATAATGTAAATTTGCTAATTTTTATGGAAATCACCTTTTATCTGTACTGTTCACTCATTATAACCCCCTGAATCGTATACCTGTACAGCAGTGAGTGAACACACAGCTCCCTGTAACTATTCTGCCCTCTCCCTGGCTGCTGTAATCCATCAGCAAAGTGTCAGGGCTCGGCGGGCGCCGCCGGCTCGGCGTCCCGCCGGGCCGCCGACCCGGCATCCTTCTTCCCGGCTCCGGGGTCGGCGTCCTCTCCGAGTCCTGTGTGCGCGCAGTAGGCGCGCGCGCCGCCGGCAGTTCCGGATTTAGCCCTCCCGGCGGCGCGACGTCACCAATCTCCATGTGACCGCGAAGGACCAATCAGCAGGCAAGGCACCAGATTTAAACTTGCTTTTCCCATTCCTCAGTGCCCTTTCGTGGTTTTGCCTGTCTGACCCTTAAGTGCTCGTTTATTTCACTCTATTTGACTTACTGTGTATGACCTGGCTATCTCTCTCGACTTGTGTACCTCTATACCCCTTGACCCGGCTTGTTACTCGACTCTGTTTTCGCCTATACCCTATTGCTTTCTGATATACGTTCCTGGCTTACCAGCGTTTACACCAGCCACTCTAAGGACTGGTTCCTGTCCTCCTTGTGTCCCTGCCTTATAGGTTCACCTCCTGTTTGTGCGAAACCCAGCCACTATAAGGACTGGTACCGCATTGTGACTCTATCTTGCTTTACCGGCACTGCCGTTACGTACCCTTGGTTGGTGTTGGCCTGAAGACAGGGCAGCCCTCATTATTTGTGTTAACCCAGCCACTACTAGGACTGGTTTCTCTTCTACGTACTCGAGGCTCCTGTTTTCACTTAGGGCTAACCGTTCGTCCACCCTCAGGTACGTGAGCGTGCCTGACATCACGAAAGGGCCATGGACCTTGCAGGGACCGCTCAGCAATTCTCTGGTCTAGAAAGCCGTTTGGAGGAGCAAGATCACCGTCTTGATCAGTTCGCCCAGGCCCTCCAAACACTGCTCACCCGTACCGCCCCTACCCAGGTAGAGGTTTCCCCTCCCGTGAATCCTCTCCCTTCCGAACCGTTCTCTGTGCCCACCTCGTACCCTAACTTGCTACCTCCAGTACGTTATGGGGGCGATCCTACCGCCTGTCGAGGTTTTCTGAACCAGATTTCCATTCATTTCGAATTAACCCCGTGGTCTTACACAACAGATCGTGCCAAAATCGCCTTTGTCATCAACCATCTTACCGACAAAGCGTTGAGTTGGGCTAACCCTCTTTGGGATACCGATAAACCGATTGTCTATAATTATCGTGACTTTATGTCGGCCTTTCGTAGGGTGTTTGACCCTCCCGGGCGTAAAACCAATGCCGCAAAATCCTTGTTACGCTTGCGCCAGGGTGCGAAATCACTGGGTGAATATGCTCTGGAGTTTAGATCATTGGCTTCTGAATTGAACTGGAACAATGAGGCTTTGATAGCCGTGTTTTCTGAGGGCCTGAACGATGAGTTGCAAGATGAGATAGCGGCCAGAGATCTCCCAGGGGACCTGGAAGACTTGATTACTTACCTGTCCTTTATCGATGAACGCCTTCGCCATCGTCGACTTACTAAGGAGAGGTCTAAAAGACCACCGGTTAGGCAGCCTCCCCGGTTTTCTGTACCTTTGCTTCCCGAGTCTCATCCTCCCCCCGAACCCATGCAATTAGATAGCACCAAGATCCCTGATAGTGAAAAACAACGCAGACGACGTGAGGGTTTATGCCTGTACTGTGGTTTGGGGGGTCATTTCCTTAAGGGCTGTTCCAAACGCCCCCAGGGTCCATCGGGAAACTCTCATGCCTAAGTGCCTCTAGGGGACAGCTCTTAGGCGCTTTTCCTTCGTCCCCCAAACTGGAAAATAGACTCCGGGTTCCGGTTACTCTATCCTGGGAGAGTTCCCGTAACCCGGTACAACTCTATGCCTTAGTAGACTCTGGTGCTGCCGATAACTTTATTGACATAAATTTTGCTCGCAAACATGCCATACCCCTGGTTGAAAAAGAAACCCCATTACTTGTACAGGCCATCGATGGCAGACCTCTCGAAACCCCTTTTGTTTTGTTTGAATCTCGCAATATTACTGTTGGGATAGGACTGTGTCATAAAGAAAGTATGTTCTTCCATGCTATTTCGTCCCCTTCCTATCCTATCGTACTGGGTTACCCCTGGTTAACCCGCCATAACCCTGTTATTGACTGGCGAGCTCGTCAGATCGCGAAAGTGGAAAATGATTGTATGGCTTCTTGTATTGAGATTCCACTCTCCATTAATGTCTTGAATTTGCCTACGGCCCCTCCTCTGACGACTTCCATTCCTGTCCCCTACTCGGACTTGGCACCTGTGTTTGACAAAAGAGAGGCCGATAGATTACCCCCCCATCGTTCTTACGATTGTGCCATCGACCTTCTTCCTGGTACCATGCCTCCTAAAGGGGCTGTCTATCCTTTGTCCGTGAAAGAACATAAGGTTTTGGAGGAGTACATTAAAGATTCCCTTAAAAAAGGGTTTATTCGTCCTTCCTCCTCTCCCGCTGGGGCAGGGTTTTTCTTTGTGCAGAAAAAGGAGGGTGATCTTAGACCCTGTATCGATTTTCGAGGGTTGAACAAGATCACCGTTAAAAATGCCTACCCCATTCCACTCATCCCCGAGCTGTTTGACCGCCTGAAACATTCCAAAATCTTTTCGAAACTGGATCTCAGAGGAGCGTACAATTTAATAAGAATCAAACACGGGGATGAGTGGAAGACTGCGTTTAACACCAGGTTAGGGCATTACGAGTACTTGGTTATGCCCTTCGGTTTATGTAACGCTCCAGCAGTGTTTCAGGCGTTTATTAATGATGTGTTACGAGAGTACACCCCTTGTTTTGTCGTGGTTTACCTTGATGATGTGTTAATACATTCCCCTGATCTGAATACCCACCACGTACATGTACGACTCGTCTTATCTAAGCTCTTGGCCAACGGCCTCTACTGCAAGCTAGAAAAAATGCCTATTCGATGTCCAACAGGTACAGTTTTTGGGTTATGTTATATCCTCCTCTGGTTTCATGATGGATCCCAAAAAACTGGAGGCCATCAGTCACTGGCCTCTTCCCAAGGGCCTCAAGGCCATTCAAAGGTTTATTGGCTTCTCTAATTACTATAGACGGTTTATCAAGGGCTTTTCGTCCATTATTGCACCCATTACAGCATTGACGAAAAGGGAGGTGACACTCAGAATTGGTCCTCCAGTGCCCTGGAGGCTTTCGAACGGTTAAAGGAGGCCTTTTCCACTGCTCCCATTCTACACCACCCTGATCCCAATAGACCCTTCGTTTTAGAGGTTGACGCATCGGAAACCGGGGTAGGAGCCGTCTTGTCCCAACGTCCAGCTGATGACAAGCCTATGCAACCCTGTGGTTTTTATTCTAGGAAATTGTCCCCTACCGAGGCCCGTTACGACATTGGGGACAGGGAATTGTTAGCCATTATTTTGGCCTTAAAAGAATGGCGCCATCTCTTGGAGGGCTCCACCTGTCCGTTTTCCATTCTCACTGACCACAAAAATTTGATTTACCTGTCCGAGGCAAAAGGTTGAACCCTAGACAAGCTCGATGGGCCCTTTTTCTCACCAGATTTGACTTCCTCATTACGTACAGACCCGGGTCTAAAAATGTTAAGGCCGACGCACTCTCCAGACAATATGAACCCCTAGCAACTCCAGTGTCTGTACCTGTGTCCATAGTTCCCGAAAGGAAAATTTTAGCCTCTCTGAGTACACGAGTCGAGTCTCCTTTCTGGAACCTCTTACTCTCTAAACAGGCTCTGGCTCCCCCGTCTAAACCACAGAATAAGCTATTCGTTCCTTCTGTAGAGGTACCCACTGCTTTACAGCTCTTTCACGAATCCAAATTTGCTGGACATTTTGGGGTAAATAAAACTCTTGACTTGATTAAACGACACCTTTGGTGGCCGTCACTTACTAAGGATGTAAAAGATTACGTAACCACCTGTTTTGTTTGTACCCGTTCCAAATCCTCCCGCCTTTGTCCTGCTGGCCTCCTCCAACCCCTACCGATCCCTGAGCGCCCTTGGTCTCATTTAGCTATGGACTTCCTAGTGGAACTAACCCCTTCACTTGGTCATACTGTGATTTTTGTGGTTGTCGATCGCTTCTCTAAAATGGCACATTTTATTCCGTTAAAGAAGCTCCCCTCCTCCAGCGAGCTAGTACAGATTTTCACCAAAGAAATATTCAGACTACATGGTTTCCTAATGTTCTCGTCTCGGATCGGGGTTCTCAGTTTATCTCTAAGTTCTGGAGAGGCTTCTGTCACCAGTTGGGCGTCAAACTGTCCTTTTCGTCCGCGTATCACCCGCAAACGAACGGTTTAGCCGAAAGAACCAACCAAACGCTTGAGACTTATTTAAGGTGTTTTATTTCTGACGCACAGGATGATTGGGTTACTCTGTTACCATGGGCAGAATTTGCGTATAACAACGCCACATCACAGTCGACAAAATTTTCTCCTTTCGAAATAGTCACGGGTATGCATCCCACTATTTTTCCATCCTCGTTCTCCCCCCAGAACATTCCTGCCCTGGAGGAACACCTAGATAAGCTCCGGGTTATTTGGGAGAAGACCAGGTTGAATCTAGAATCCGCTTCCTTGAGCCAGAAGCGGGCGGCTGATCGGAGGCGCAGACCTCCACCAGTGTACCATGTGGGTGACAGGGTTTGGCTCAGCACACGCCACATTCGTCTGAAGGTCCCGTCTATGAAATTCGCGCCTCGTTTTATCGGTCCGTATAAAATACTCCGATGTATCAATCCCGTAGTATACGCACTGCAATTGCCTGTCTCTTTGCGTATTCCCAACTCCTTTCATGTCTCTTTATTGAAGCCGCTCTCCTGCAACCGTTTTACTCGCCCTGACTCCCCTCCTCCCCCTGTGGTGGTTGATGGGACTCCCGAGTATGAAATTGAGTCCATCTTGGATTCCCGTTATGTCCGCAATCGGTTGCAGTATTTGGTTCATTGGACTGGCTATGGCCCCGCGGATCGCACATGGGTTTCGTCACGTGACGTTCATGCTCCTCGATTGGTCTCCGCCTTTCATCGTCGTTTTCCGTTCCGATCGCCCGGCTCCCAGCCGCCCGGTGGCGTTCCTCAAGGCGGGGGTGCTGTCAGGGCTCGGCGGGCGCCGCCGGCTCGGCGTCCCGCCGGGCCGCCGACCCGGCATCCTTCTTCCCGGCTCCGGGGTCGGCGTCCTCTCCGAGTCCTGTGTGTGCGCAGTAGGCGCGCGCGCGCCGGCAGTTCCGGATTTAGCCCTCCCGCGGCGGCGCGACGTCACCAATCTCCATGTGACCGCGAAGGACCAATCAGCAGGCAAGGCACCAGATTTAAACTTGCTTTTCCCATTCCTCAGTGCCCTTTCGTGGTTTTGCCTGTCTGACCCTTAAGTGCTCGTTTATTTCACTCTATTTGACTTACTGTGTATGACCTGGCTATCTCTCTCGACTTGTGTACCTCTATACCCCTTGACCCGGCTTGTTACTCGACTCTGTTTTCGCCTATACCCTATAGCTTTCTGATATACGTTCCTGGCTTACCAGCGTTTACACCAGCCACTCTAAGGACTGGTTCCTGTCCTCCTTGTGTCCCTGCCTTATAGGATCACCACCTGTTTGTGCGAAACCCAGCCACTATAAGGACTGGTACCGCATTGTGACTCTATCTTGCTTTACCGGCACTGCCGTTACGTACCCTTGGTTGGTGTTGGCCTGAAGACAGGGCAGCCCTCATTATTTGTGTTAACCCAGCCACTACTAGGACTGGTTTCTCTTCTACGTACTCGAGGCTCCTGTTTTCACTTAGGGCTAACCGTTCGTCCACCCTCAGGTACGTGAGCGTGCCTGACACAAAGTGTTTGAACGCTTTGTTACAGTGAGGTTTAGGCCTGCTATCTGAAGCTTATTTTATCTCTCCCCTTGGTGTCTGGAGAGAGATAAACCTAAGTATTATGTTTCTCCATTAGGGATGAGCCGAACACTCCCCGAGTTCGGTTCGAGCCCAGAACCGAACTTCTCATTTGTTCGGGACCGAACCCGAACCCCCATGCAAGTAAATGGGCTGAAAATTCGTTTTTTTTATAGTGCCCTCCAAGAGGGCATATATGCTACATATTTGCCATAAAAAGGTGTATGGGGGTCCGGTAGTCCCTGCTGGGGACAGGAAACAAGGACAAAAAGTTTTTAAAGGGACAGTGAGTTTTCCATGAAATAAAGGGTTAAAAATAAAAAACGAAAATATTCCTTCAAATATATGTGCCTAAGGAGGTCTCCATAACCTGCCCATGAAAGTACCGGATTATCTAGGATAATAGAAACACTTAAAAACAAAAAAATTTCACATCATATGACGGTAAAATGCCTTTAATCTATCCATAAACAACTGCTTGGGGACGGCAGCCTGTATGAAAAGACATTTTAGGACGCGCATAAAAAAGTTTTTGTTTTTTTTTGGCTAAATTTATGTGAAAACTTATGCAGGCTTTGGATGAAAGTAACAATAGGTGCTTTAAAATGGGGCTTTTAGCGTCTGCACCAGTGCCGTCACACCGTAACCCCTCTGAGGATATGAATCTGATACAGGCGTCAATGGCAGTGCACCCAGATATTGTGCCTTTAGTGCCAGGCATGAAAGTACTATCATACAGTAACCCCTCTGTGGTATTGTGGAAGAGTGCAGGGGTGGACCATGTGGTTCTAAATTGAAAAGTGTTTTTTTTATCTGTTAATGGGTGTCAGTGCACCCAGATATTGTGCCTTTAATGCCAGGCCACCCCTCTGTAGTATTGTGGAAGAGTGCAGGGGTGGACCATGTGGTCCTATATTGAAAAATTTTTGATCTGGTAATCGGCGTCAGTGCACCCAGATATTGTGCCTTTAATGCCAGGCCATCAAGTATCATCATACAGTAACCCCTCTGTGGTATGGTGGAAGAGTGCAGGGGTGGACCATGCGGTCCTATATTGAAAAGTTTTTGATCTGGTAATGGGCGTCAGTGCACCCAGATATTGTGCCTTTAATGCCAGGCCAGCAAGTATCATCATACAGTAACCCCTCTGTGGTATTGTGGAAGAATGCAGGGGTGGACCTTGCGGTCCTATATTGAAAAGTTTTTGATCTGGTAATGGGCGTCAGTGCACCCAGATATTGTGCCTTTAATGCCAGGCCAGCAAGTATCATCATACAGTAACCCCTCTGTGTTATTGTGGAAGAGTGCAGGGGTGAACCTTGCGGTCCTATATTAAAAAGATATGCATCTGGTTAAGGCGTCAGTGCACACAGATATTCTGCCTGTGGTGCAAGACTTCCAGGGCAGCAAGTACCATCATAAAGTAACCCCTCTGTGGTATTGTGGAAGAGTGCAAGGGTGGACCATGTGGTCCTATATTGAAAAGTTTTTGATCTGGTAATGGGCATCAGTGCACCCAGATATTGTGCCTTTGGTGCAAGACTGCCAGGCCAGCAAGTATCATCATACAGTAAGGCTGGGGTCAGACGAACGCAGTGTTAACGTCCGTGTTGCCCGCACATAAGTACGTCCGTGATAGCATACAATTGTGTTAAATGGAGCCCCACACACGAAGAAGGGATGTGCGTTTCGGGTTTCGGAATTTCGGAATTTTCACGAAATTTCCCGATTCGTGTTTTCGGATGCGGCCGAATTTCCGAAAAATCTTAGATCCGAAAAGTTCAGATCCGAAATGTTTTCCGAGCCGAAACGAAATATTTTTGGATTTTTCGAATGGGCTTGAAATGTGGCAAACGAGGAGAACAGATGTTCCGAAAAACGAAAATTTTCCGAAAAACGAAAATTTTCCGAAAAAGGCAAATTTTGTAAAAACGAACATTTTCTAAAAAACGAAAATTTTTCGAAAAAACGAAAAGTCGATACAAAAAACGGGCAAAATGACACGAAAAATACGAAAAATGGTCGATATGCCGAAAAATGTGCAATTCGGAAAAGCGAAAATTTCCCCGAAAAACGAAATTTTGTAAAAACGAAAATTGTGTAAAAACGAAAATTTTCTGAAAAACGAAAATTTTTCGAAAAAACGAAAAGTCGATACAAAAACCGAGCACAGTGACACGAAAAATACGAAAAATGGTCGAAATTCCGAAAAAAAAATGTACCCGAAAAACAGGTCGAACCGAATCGAATCGAAACCGAAATCGGTCGAAACGAGCCGAATCGAAAAGTTTAAAAATCCGAAAAATCGAACCGAAAAAAAAATCGGTGCACAAGCCTAACACGAAGTACGTCCGCACAGAAGTGCGGGGGCTGACGGACGCTGCAAACGGACGCAGGTTAGGCAAGAACGTAATACTGCTAGAACGGACATGCAGAGTGCGCCACGTCCACAACGTCCGCATAGCTTTGTGTGTGAGTGATGCAACAAGGTCAGATGGACTGCATTTATACTTCCAGCATTTTTGACGGACAGAATGTTCTTTCATTGTAATTTATTTTCCCTGCTACATCAGTCAAAAAATATGTCAGTGAAAAAAACCGACTGTGTGGCCACTACCTTGTCGTCAGTCAGTAAGTACGTCCGTACTGCACGGACGCACAGTCCATAGAAAATGCGCTCATCTGACCCTAGCCTAACCCCTCTGTGGTATTGTGGAAGAGTGCAGGGGTGGACCATGTGGTCCTATATTGAAATTTTTTTGATCTGGTAATGGGCGTCAGTGCAACCAGATATTGTGCCTTTAATGCCAGGCCATCAAGTATCATCATACAGTAACCCCTCTGTGGTATTGTGGAAGAGTGCAGGGGTGGACCATGTGGTTCTATATTGTAAAGTGTTTTTTTTATCTGTTAATGGGCGTCAGTGCACCCAGATATTTTTTTTTTTTTTTTACATATTCAAGTTTATTCAAAATAAGGCATATTACAGAAATGCAAGGAAAACATTGCGCGTCACGTTACCAGGCATATAACAAATAGCAGGCCAACAATAAAAGAGGGCCAAAGTCGCCCAGTTCAAAGTAATGATACATATGAAAGTTATAACTTTAAAGAGGGGTGAGACAATAATACAGGGAAGGAGAGCCATAAGGACTCAGGGTATAAACATAAAACAGAGTTCCCAAGGCTGATGACACAATGCAAGAGGTGTAAAGGGTTCATGGGATTCTGCGTATATCTGATAGCCAATAATACCATTTTGCAGAATACTCCGCGTAGCGATCTCGGGCACGAAAAGTGAGTTCATCTACCCCCCGAATGCACTCCATTTCATCAAACCATACCGAAAGTGGGGGGTGATATCTTGTTTCCAAAATCTGGGGATCGTGAGACGTGCAGCATGTAACAGACATGGAATGATAGATTTTTTATAGCCTGAGATGCTGCAAGATGTGTGGTGTAACAGATAAAATTCCGGCGTGAATGGAGGAGAAGGCTCCACCAGCTTACACACGTATTCATGTATACGTTCCCAGAATGACTGCACTTTCGGACATGACCACCAGATGTGTAGATGGTCCGCGTGTGGCGCACTGCATCTCCAGCACAGATCTCCACCCCCGCCTGAGAAGTGACTTAATCTGTCCGGTGTGCGGTACCATCTATATAATATTTTATAATTGACTTCCTGTATCCTAGTGGAGGGGTGCAACAGTGAGCAAGGTGTAGATCTTAGACCAGTCCTCATCCTTTAAAGTGATACGAAAGGAGGCTTCCCATTTGCCACAGAACTGAGTCGGAGGTGTAGAAAGTGATTGGAGGAGGCCATAGAAAAGTGATATACTGTGTGGGGGAGTTGTCCCTCGATGCGAGATGGTTTCAAATATCGTGAGGGTCTACAATATTTATCTAGCGGTGCCAGCGAGCCCAGGTAGGATATGAGCCGATGGAGGTGGAATTTACCCAGAAATCCTAATGGGCGGCTATATGGTAGTTGGTCTTCCGCCACCTGAGCGCCAGCCGTTAGGAAATGACGCGGGAGCGGGGAGGGGGGGTCTTCTGTAGGTGCCGTAGGGATGAGGTGCCTAGAGAATACCGGTAGATGTTGCAGTGGCATCAATGGGGAGGGATAAGGAGCCACCGGTAGCTTAGTCTGCAGGGAGCGCCAGACGGAAAGCGTGGCCAATGTAGTTGGGAGCGCATAGTGTAGGGGGCTTGCCAAATTTCGAGGCATCCATGGCAAGACAGCTAAGTTATCGCCCGCAAACCGTTTTTCAATTCCCACCCACAATTTAGGTGATGTGTTTTTGCCCCATTCCACTAGGCGTTGCATATGAGTCGCGCAGTAGTAGCGCCATATGTGTGGCATGGACATGCCGCCCATGGAGCGAGGTGTAGTCAACAGATTAAGCTTAACTCGAGGCGCTTTACCATTCCACACGAAAGTGCGGAACATGGAGTTTAGTCGTTTAAAAAAGAGGCGTGGTAAGCTAATAGGCAGTGTCTGAAACAGATACAATATCCTGGGTAAAACTGACATTTTTATAGTATTAATGCGACCGAACCACGATATATGCGGGAGAGACCATCTGCGTAAATCTAGTTCAAGAGAGGCTAAAAGTGGTTGGAAATTAGCTCGGTAAAGGTCATTAGTGTCCGGGGTCAAAAAAGTGCCCAGATATTTAAGTTGGCCCTGGCACCACTTAAAGGGGAACGAAGATTGCAGAGCTAGCGCCTCTTTAGGGGGAATGAGGACAGGCATGATTTCGGACTTATCCATATTCAATTTTAAATTACTCAGAGTTCCATAGTCGGCAAACATACGCAGCAAAGTAGGCAGGGTGACCTTAGGGGAGCACACAAAAAATAATAAATCATCGGCATATGCAGCCAGCCGATGTTCAGTATGACCCACCCACAATCCGGCTATATCCGGTGCGTCCCTGACTGCTTGTAAAAAGGGTTCAAGAGATAACGCGAACAGGAGAGGCGAGAGGGGACAACCCTGTCTGGTGCCATTTGAAATGGGGAATGAGTCAGACAGGACCCCATTAACATTAATGCGGGCTGAAGGATGCGTGTACAATGCCCGGATCCAGAGAATCATATTCTCCCCCAGTCCCATATGTGACAGAGTTCGAAATAGGAAATCCCAACGTACCCGGTCGAAAGCTTTGTCACAGTCAGTGGACAAGAGCAGAAAAGGAGCAGTGGTTAGACGTGGTAAACCGTGTATTAAGTTCACTGCCCTGACAGTACTATCCTTCGCCTCCCTCCCAGGAATGAAGCCCGTCTGATCCGCATGCACCAAACCAGGGATGAACGGCTTAAATCGGGTGGCCAGCACCTTGGCAAACAGCTTGACATCCTGATTAAGCAGCGATATAGGTCTGTAATCACTGCATTGATCCAGGTCCTTTCCTGGTTTTGGGAGTAGGGTGACCGTGGCTGTAAGTGTGGCAGGGTGGAGGCACCCACCCTGCGTGAGGGAGTTGAATGCAGATAACCATTGTGGTATCAACGTTTCTAGAAGTTTTTTGTAATATAAAAGCGACAAGCCATCAGGGCCTGGAGCCTTACCCGTGGGGGTGTCAGTAATGGCTATGCGAAGTTCCTCATCCGTAATAGGGGCTTCTATAAGTTGTCTGTTCGCTATCGATAATTTGCGTTTAACATGGGATTGCAGATACGTCTCAATCTTATGTGTCAAGGTGGATGTAGGTGGTGTCGTCTTGTCTAGATTGTATAGTGTATGAAAATGGGAACAAAACACTTCCAGCATGGAGGAAGGCAGAGAGTTTCCCCCCGACCTGTCCGTGATTTTAGAAATGTAAGTTGAACTGCGTTTTTTGCGTAGAACTCTGGCTAGCAGTCTGCCACACCTGTTGCCGTGTTCAAAAAATAGATGTTTATAGTGTGTAAAGGACCTCTGAGCTTTAATATTTAGCAGTGAGTTTAAATCTGCTCTAAGTGCCGAGAGCCGCACATAGTCCTCCTCAGAGCTAGTGGCTTTATGAGAGGCTTCCAATATGCGGATCTGGGCCGTCAAATCCTCCTGTCGTGCTATGCGCTCCCTCTTAATGCGAGCCCCTTGTTTAATGAGATATCCCCTTGCTGTGGCTTTATGGGCTTCCCACAGCAAGGGAGGGTGACGTCAGGAACTGAGTTGTCTGTAAAGTACTGAGATACCGCTTCCGTTAGGCCGGAGAGTACCAACTGGTCAGACAACAGGGTTTCATTCAGCCGCCAATGGGACGCCTTAGGTCTGTACAAGCATGAGTTGAGTTCAACATCTACCGGGCAATGGTCAGACCATGTCTGTGAGCCAATTGAGGCGTATCTAATAAGATGTGATTGTGCGAATGGGAGAAAGATGTGGTCAATGCGGGAATATGATTTGTGTAGAGTGCTGTAGTGCGTATAGTCCCTGGTGGAGGGATGTAACGCCCTCCAGCAATCCGTCAGGGTGGAGTCCAGTAATGTTAGTCGTGTCGAGCGGATGACCGACAACGGAACACAGGTAGACCCGTGTGAGGTATCAAGCTTAGGATCCAGTGGAAGGTTAAAATCACCTCCCACCACCAGGTTGCCGTCCTGAAATTCAGTGACCACAGACATGATCTTCTTAAGGGCTATGTGTTGTCTGCGGTTAGGGAGATAAATAGAAACAAAGGTGTATAGCTGTTCTCCAATAGTGCCTTTGACCATGACGTATCTGCCCTCATCATCCGCCTTGTGGGCCAACAATTGGAATGGTACATGCTTAGCAAACAGAACAGCCACCCCTCGGGATTTACCCTCCCTGTAATTACCAAAAAACCCCAGAGGGTATGAAGCGCTCCGGAGTGCCGGTGCCTTGTCACACAAAAAATGTGTCTCCTGAATAAGAGCCACCGAGACTTGAGCCTTAGCAAAGTCCCGTAAAGCAATATGTCTCTTAGCAGGTATGTTCAATCCTCCAGCGTTAATAGAGCGTATGAGCAATGGTCTGTGCTGGTATGCCATGATAGCTAACCCTTATACAAGAACCCGAAGTGGGTGTACCAAGGGGGAACGGGGTAGGAAAGGAGGGGGGTGAATACAAAAAGAAAACAATTAAACCTGAACAAAATACCGCGAGCGTGTGCCCAAAGCGGGGTGTAAATCCCAGGCGACGGTCAGAGCGAAGCGGAGAGATGCCCCGCCTAAACAACTCCTTCTGGAGTGGGCTAATACCCCAGGGGAACGTATCCTGACATGAGATTAATATAAGCGCAACAATAATCTGCAATAAAAGAGAAGAGAAAATTTACAAATTACAAAACCAGAGTCTCCAGGCGAACCTCACCCGCTGTCGAACGACCATAATTATTGTGTCTTGTTGAGAAGTACTGTTAATGGTGCTATAAAAAACCACACAGCCATTCCAGGCGGAAAATGCGGGAAAGGGAGAGCAAAGGAGCAGAAATATATTCGGCGTATGACGTTCTCCAAAATTTGCAAAGACCACAGCGCAGGTCCGCTGGGGCCGTCAGATAGCCTCCTCTCCGTGGCAAGACTTGTATGCAAAGAACACGTAGAGGGGGAGCCATCCATCCCCGAAACCGCAGATAATGTTTCAATGGCAGCCAGAGGCAGCGAAGGACACCACACGCAGTGTCTACATAATGTACCTCGCTCCACCAGAGCTGTACGAACAATAGCGCGGGGCATTCAAACCTGCCATTAGATGTTCTCTCCACGATTGTGCCATGTAACAGAAGGACGACGTGCAATCCTCAAGCCTCCTGTGAATCGAACTGTGCGAACCTTCCGTCAGCGGCGGCTCCACGTGGTGTTCTGCGCTGTCGGGGGACCCGTTGAGGCCTCTGCGTAGCAGAAGTGAGAAACCGTATTGGGTCAGGCCATTCCAAGATAGTGTCGGGTGGTAGATTCAGCGTGGAGATAAATTCAGGCAGTTCGTCACCACCACGCACCGTGACTGGGCCTTGAGGGGTGCGTACTTGTAATCCTGCCGGGTAGATCCACCGATATTGTAATCCCGCTTGTTGTAGGGCCGATGTTAGGGGTTTAAGTGCCCTCCTAGAATGTAAAGTGAGTAAGGATACATCTTGAAAGAGTTCCACTTTCGCTCCTTCAAATCGTAAGGCCGACTTATTCCTGGCCCCAGCCATGACAGCCTCCTTGACGCTAAACCGTAAGAGACAGCAAATGACGTCACGAGGGGGGCTGCCTGGGGGCCCCGGGATCTTAGGGCGCGATGCCAGCGCTCCATTTCCACTACAGCATCCGGCGCTTTTTGCAGTAGAAAATTAAATAGGTTGGTGAGGATGCGGTGTAGATCATCCGAATCGCGTTCGTTTTCAGGCAGGCCTCGTATTCTAATATTATTACGCCTGCCCCTGTTTTCGAGATCTTCAAGTTGTCTGGTGAGAGTTTGAAGTAAAGTGTGATGCAGGGTTAACTGTGTGGAGTGGGCCTGAATAGCGTCCGCCTGTGCCTGGTGTACCCACTCCACCGCTACTATACGCTGGGTGAGGCCTAGGACATCTTGTCTCACCTGCTGTATTTCCCCTGAGAGGGAATGGTGCAGTTCTCTGGTGGCCGCTGCGAGATCATCTCTGTTTGGCAGGGCCCGCATAATCTACAGGACATCTGGCGGCGGTTCCCAGCTGCCGCCGGGTGAAGCTGGGGAGTGTGGCGCCGGCGGTGTACTAGCGGCCGCCATCTTAGGCCCCTCGTGTGTAGCCGGCCCGGCCGCCATCTTGGATTCCCCCTGCGGAACCTGTGCTCCCGAATGCGGTGGAAAATAGCCACGAATCCCACTGTGAGGTGGGCTGTGGCGTTCCTCTGGGGTTCCAGGGGCTTGGGTGAGCCTTTTGTGCTTACCCATGTCGCTTGAAAATGAAGCTGTGCTGCTGAAAGGTGAGAGTCCCTGGAGAGCCCAACTAACAGGCAGCCATTAAGCTCAGCAGTCCGGACACGCCCCCCTGCACCCAGATATTGTGCCTTTAATGCCAGGCCATCAAGTATCATCATACAGTAACCCATCTGTAGTAGGGATGTGCGTTTCGGGTTTCGGAATTTCGGCATGTTCACGAAATTTCCCGATTCGTGTGTTCGGATTCGGCCGAATTTCCGAATCGGATCGGACCCGAAAACCGACAGATCCGAAAAGTTTTCCGAGCCGAAACGAAAAAATTTCGGATTTTTCGAATGGACTTGAAATGTGTCAAATCAAAATTTATTTTTGCTCTATTCATGATTTCGGTTCCATTCGTGATTTCGGTTCCATTTCGGTAACTCTGGACATCGTATATTTAACTATTATCGGTTATATCGCTGATTCTGTAAATTTTGTATTTGTAAATGCGTATCACTTGTTTCTTGTGGCGTTCGGGTCAGTTTAGCGTTTTTTAAATCGTTTTGTTAATTTTTTTTGTTCCTTGGCTTTCATACCATTTTAATATGATTAAAAAAAGTAAACCATAGTAGTTTACGTCAAAACGAATAGAGTTAGACACTTTGAAACGAGGAGAACAGACGTTCCGAAAAAAACCGAAAATTTCCGAAATCACGAAAAGTCGATACAAAAAACGAGCAGAGTGACCCGAAAACACGAAAAATGGTCGATGTTCCGAAAAAAAAATGTATACGAAAAACGAGCCGAACCGAACCGAATCGAAACAGAAATCGGCCGAAACGAGCTGAATCGAAATTTTAAACATCCGAACGAATCGATCCGAATCGAACTGAAAAAAAAATCGGTGCACAAGTCTACTCTGTAGTATTGTGGAAGAGTGCAGGGGTGCACCATGTGGTCCTATATTGAATTTTTTTTATCTGGTAATGGGCGTCAGTGCACCCACATATTGTGCCTTTAATGCCAGGCCATCAAGTATCATCATACAGTAACCCCTCTGTGGTATTGTGGAAGAATGCAGGGGTGGACCATGTGGTCCTATATTGAAAAGATATGATTCTGGTCAAGGCGTCAGTGCACCCAGATATTGTGCTTTTGGTGCCAGGCCTGCAAGTGCCATCATAATACAATAACCTCTCTGTGGTATTGAGGAAGAGTGCAGGGGTGGACCATGTGGTCCTATATTGAAAAGTGTTTTTTTTATCTGTTAATAGGCGTCAGTGCACTCAGATATTGTGCCTTTAATGCCAGGCCATCAAGTATCATCATACAGTAACCCATCTGTAGTATTGTGGAAGAGTGCAGGGGTGGACCATGTGGTCCTATATTGAAAAGTGTTTTTTTTATCTGTTAATGGGCGTCAGTGCACCCAGATATTGTGCCTTTAATGCCAGGCCAGCAAGTATCATCATACAGTAACCCCTCTGTGGTATGGTGGAAGAGTGCAAGGGTGGACTTTGCGGTCCTATATTGAAAAGTTTTTGATCTGGTAATGGGCGTCAGTGCACCCAGATATTGTGCCTTTAATGCCAGGCCAGCAAGTATCATCATACAGTAACCCCTCTGTGGTATTGTGGAAGAATGCAGGGGTGAACCTTGCGGTCCTATATTGAAAAGTTTTTGATCTGGTAATGGGCGTCAGTGCACCCAGATATTGTGCCTTTAATGCCAGGCCAGCAAGTATCATCATACAGTAACCCCTCTGTGTTATTGTGGAAGAGTGCAGGGGTGAACCTTGCGGTCCTATATTAAAAAGATATGCATCTGGTTAAGGCGTCAGTGCACCCAGATATTCTGCCTGTGGTGCAAGACTGCCAGGCCAGCAAGTATCATCATACAGTAAGGCTGGGGTCAGACGAACGCAGTGTTAACGTCCGTGTTGCCCGCACATAAGTACGTCCGTGATAGCATACAATTGTGTTAAATGGAGCCCCACACACGAAGTACGTCCGCACAGAAGTGCGGGGGCTGACGGACGCTGCAAACGGACGCAGGTTAGGCAAGAACGTAATACTGCTAGAACGGACATGCAGAGTGCGCCACGTCCACAACATCCGCATAGCTTTGTGTGTGAGTGATGCAACAAGGTCAGTTGGACTGCATTTATACGTCCAGCATTTTTGACGGACAGAATGTTCTTTCATTGTAATTTATTTTCCCTGCTACATCAGTCAAACAATACGTCAGTGAAAAAAACCGACTGTGTGGCCACTACCTTGTCGTCAGTCAGTAAGTACGTCCGTACTGCACGGACGCACAGTCTGTAGAAAATGCGCTCATCTGACCCTAGCCTAACCCCTCTGTGGTATTGTGGAAGAGTGCAGGGGTGGACCATGTGGTCCTATATTGAAAAGTGTTTTTTTTATTTGTTAATGGGCGTCAGTCCACCCAGATATTGTGCCTTTAATGCCAGGCCATCAAGTATCATCATACAGTAACCCCTCTGTAGTATTGTGGAAGAGTGCAGGGGTGGACCATGTGGTCCTATATTGAAAATTTTTTGATCTGGTAATGGGCGTCAGTGCACCCAGATATTGTGCCTTTAATGCCAGGCCATCAAGTATCATCATACAGTAACCCCTCTGTAGTATTGTGGAAGAGTGCAGGGGTGGACCATGTGGTCTTATATTGAAAAAATTTTGATCTGGTAATGGGCGTCAGTGCACCCACATATTGTGCCTTTAATGCCAGGCCATCAAGTATCATCATACAGTAACCCCTCTGTGGTATTGTGGAAGAGTGCAGGGGTGGACCATGTGGTCATATATTGAAAAGTGTTTTTTTTATCTGTTAATGGGCGTCAGTGCACCCAGATATTGTGCCTTTAATGTCAGGCCATCAAGTATCATCATACAGTAACCCCTCTGTGGTATTGTGGAAGAATGCAGGGGTGGACCATGTGGTCCTACATTGAAAAGATATGATTCTGGTCAAGGCGTTGTCACGTTCTATGCTGGCAAACCTGTCTTCCTGCCCTCTATATTTGTATATTGTGTTTTTTCCCTTGTGTTTCTGTTGCTGCCAATTCCTGGGTGGCCTCCCAGGGGTTAATTGGTGTTCTGTGTGCTGCTCACCTGTTGACCCTTGCCTTGATTCCCCTGCCTATATTAGAGCAATGTACCTATAGGACATTGCTGGGTCATTTTTCTTTGCCTGGTCTCCTTGCCACTTGTGTCCTGAGAGCTCCTTGCTGTGTTCCTGATATCCTCCGTTTGTTCATCCTTGTTCAGTTTTTGTCTCTATTATTTCTGTTCCAGTTTATGTCAGTTCCTTCTGTGTATTTAGTTCTGTCTATTGCTGTATTTTGTTTTGCTGTTTATGTTCCATTCAGATTCCCCGGTTACTGATTTTGGCTTGGCTGACTTCCCTTCTGGTTCCTATTCCTATATTCTGTATGACGTACTCTCTCTGGTTATGATCTTTGGCTTTCCTCTTTATGACTACTCTATTGTATATTCCTTGTCTGTACCATTTCCAGGAAACCCTGTCATCTGTATACAACAAAAGACTCTGTACGGCTTCAAGGTAATACTTTCCTTTAGATTAGATCCTGCTATCCTAAAGACCGGTCTTTCAGTGCAGGGAATCTTTGGTATTGCCGTACAGAGGTCTTTTGTTAACCCTTTGTTGCTTTCACCTGTCCTTGCAGTTTACCCTGCATCTCTGCATATAGGGGCTTCTCTCAGGAACCAAGGCCTCACCTTCCTGCGAGTTATATTCATTGGGATATATAAACAGACCGACCACGTCCAAGGATCGGAGGGCAAGTATAGGGTGGTGCGTGCCTGGTGGTACTGCCACCGTGACAGGCGTCAGTGCACCCAGATATTGTGCTTTTGGTGCCAGGCCTGCAAGTGCCATCATAATACAGTAACCCCTCTGTGGTATTGAGGAAGAGTGCAGGGGTGGACCATGTGGTCCTATATTGAAAAGTTTTTGATCTGGTAATGGGCGTCAGTGCACCCAGATATTGTGCCTTTGGTGCAAGACTACCAGGCCAGCAAGTATCATCATACAGTAACCCCTCTGTGGTATTGTGGAAGAGTGCAGGGTTGGACCCTGCGGTTCAAAAAAATAAAATTATATAACCTGGCACAGGCGTCAGTGCAGCCAAATATTGTGCCTTTCATGGCAGCAAGTGCATTCACACCGTAACCCTTTTGTGGTATTGTGGAAGAGTTCAGTGCTGGAGGTTTTGTGAATGCAGAAGAGGACATCCCCTAACTATTCCATTACTTCAGCATCAGGGGATTGATAGCTGCTGATTCAGGACTGATTCATTTTTATAAATGTCAGCCGGTCTACAGAGTCGGTGGACAGACGCACTCTTTTGTCTGTGACAAAACCTTCAGTGGCACTGAACGTCTTTTCGGAAAGCACGCTAGATAAAGGGCAACCTAGTAGCTGCATAGCTTACGACGGCCAGCACCAGTTAGAAAGGACAAGCGTGCCCCTGCAGAGGATGCACCACGTGCACCACGACCAGAGACACAGCCTCCCGACACAGGGGCTGCTTGCCCTCTTATCTGTGGCTGGGAGCGTCTGCCTGTCCTTTTTGTTCTTTCAGACATGGTGAGTGATATATAGATTAATATATACAGAACTCTGATTCAACTCTGGTATAAAGATTTAAATAACTCTGGTATAACTCAGTGAGACACACTGATAGCTGGCAGCCAGTGACAAGAGACAGATCACCTTGACTCACAAGTGTTTTAAAGAAATTAGTGAGCCCCAAAATACAGCGTGGTACTGTATGTATGACGAGACACAGATCACCTTAATTCCCAAGTGTTTTAAAGAAATTAGTGAGCCCCAAAAAAACTTGCTGGCTGTGTGACGAGACACAGAAGATCACCTTGATTCACAAGTGTTTTAAAGAAATTAGTGAGCCACAAAATACAACGTGGTACTGTTTGTATGACGAGACACCGAGCACCT
The DNA here is from genome assembly GCA_009667805.1 of Leptobrachium leishanense. NCBI lineage: Eukaryota > Metazoa > Chordata > Amphibia > Anura > Megophryidae > Leptobrachium > Leptobrachium leishanense. The sequence continues at coordinate 107,631,352 of CM019064.1, read as the reverse complement.
TAATTCCCAAGTGTTTTAAAGAAATTAGTGAGCCCCAAAATACAGCGTGGTACTGTTTGTATGACGAGACACAGATCACCTTAATTCACAAGTGTTTTAAAGAAATTAGTGAGCCCCAAAATACAGCGTGGTACTGTTTGTATGACGAGACACAGATCACCTTAATTCCCAAGTGTTTTAAAGAAATTAGTGAGCCCCAAAATACAGCGTTGTACTGTTTGTATGACGAGACACAGATCACCTTAATTCCCAAGTGTTTTAAAGACATTAGTGAGCCCCAAAATACAGCGTGGTACTGTTTGTATGACGAGACACAGATCAACTTAATTCACAAGTGTTTTAAAGAATTTTGTGAGCCCCAAAAAGATTTGCTGGCACAGTGACAAGACCCAGAAAATCACCTCAATTCACAAATGTTTTAAATAAAGTTGTAAACCCCAGAAAAACTTGCTGGCACAGTGACAAGACACACATCACCTTAATTCCCTGATATTTGGTCGAAATGAGACCCCCCCAGACCCCCTCAGTAGCGTGGCAGACCGGCGGTAACAACACACACAACTATCTCCTTTGAAATCTCCTCTGAAATGCGTGCAGAAGCGCTGCGTGGAAACCTTATATAGTGTGCTGCGGGACTTAGCTCTGTGAGCCCATGATTGGGCAAAATTTGCCCAATCAGGACTCTGAGCGGTGATTGGCATAGTGTTCAACCAGTCTTGCACCAGACCTGTGGTCAGGTGCAAGGCTGTAGCCAATTAGGAGCTTCAGGCAGTGGGAAAATGCATTGTGGTCCATTGTGGTCGAACATGCGGCGAACACCCGGAAATGTTCAGGGTTCGCGATCCGCTCGAACAGGCTGAGTACGGGTCGAACCCCGAACCGTCCGAACCCGAACAGCTCATCCCTATTCTCCACATGGTGCACACTATCCTTGACTTAAAAAAGTGCTAATGAGTCATTTTCAATCTATTACAATGCAAAATCAAGATAACTCAGGGAGCGAAATTTGGGAGTGAAGTGGTAAAGCATTTCTATGCAAGGTAGAGAATAGTTGGTATTCAAAAAAAAATATACAGGGTTATTCAAAGAGCTCCGAATTATGGCTGAAAGGTAACCGAACTCTGAAATTCAGCGTACGCTTACCTTTCCTGGCCATTCGGCTATTCAGAGAGCAGGCAGTTCGCCAAATGCTGGCGATTTGCCTGCACATGCTGTGCCTGTTTGGTGCCTGTTCTCTATGTGCCCCATAGAGAAGCAATGTTTCGTCTATTTGGAGACCAAAAACCAGCAGTGAAAAGTTGCTGAAATGCCCTACTGTTCGGTGGTTTCCTTCGACAGGTTTAATCAGGCGAATCCCATAGGCTTCAATCTTAAAAATATTCCTTTTTTAATACAATATCTAATAAACCGTTGATTTCAATATTCTGCAGTAAAAAGTCTCTTTATTTATAGATTTTTTAGGATCTTTTAGGCATTTTTCAGGATTTTTTTACGAAAAGTTTCTGTTTGTTTTTTTAAATCATTTTTTTTCTGTAACAGCTCTTTTTATTATCATTCATTGGATTTATATGTAAATTTCAGTCATTTTCGTTCTGTAGTTTCTTTGCAAACAGCGTTTCACTTTTCAAACATTCAAGCGTACTGTTTTTTTTTCACTCTATTCATCTGCGGTGTCGGCTTTTTCCGTCGGCTGTTCCGCGCTGTGATCGGCTCCTGCTCGGATTTCTCTGGCGTGTTCGGCGTGGTTAATCCAGATATTTTTGTGGGTTTCGGTGTACGTTCGCTGGGTTTTGCGGTGAGTGTTCGTCGGGTTTGCAGCGGCTTTTCCCTGCACTACGACGGCCCTGTGGTGCTTACTGAATACACCGCAGGGTCGCCGTAATGGGATTGCCAAATCGCACCAAATTGAAGAGAAAGAAAAGTCACCGAACGTGCAGTGACTTTTCGATTCTCTTTGAATAACTCTGATAACCATATTCACCATCATACAGTTAAGATCCAATAAAGTGTATGTATGTATGTGATTTTTAGGCATTATAGTATATTTTTCAGTTATAGGTAGTAAGTATTAATATTTTTATTTAATTGTGACAATAAAGATCAGTTGTTTTTTTTTTTTGGAGTGTTGGAGAAGAAGAAAAGCAAGATTCTGATTACTGTGCAAAATGTTAGATTCTTCCAATATGATTTCCATAGCATAGCATGTTGAAATCAGTTCTTTGCACACTGTACAGGCATACTTGGAGATATTGTAGAATCAGTTCCAGACAAACACAATAAAGTGAATAGAGCAATAATGCAAGTCTTGCTAATTTTATTTGTTTGCCAGTGCATACAGTGCATATAAACATTATGATTACACTATGGATTAGTTTACTAACAGGGTTATTCAAAGAGATCCGAATGGCTGCCGAAAGGGAACTGAACGCTGAAAATCAGCGTTCGGTTACCGTTGTTGGCCATTCGGCTATCCAGAGAGCAGTCGAATTGCCTGCACATATGGTACCTGTTCGTTGCCTGTTCGAGGGCAGTGAAATCCCCATAGAGAAGCAATGATTCGGCTATTCAGAGAGCAAAAGCCAGCAGTGAAAAGTTGCCGAATTGCCCTGCCATTCGGTGGCTTCATGCGGCAGATTTATTCAGGCGAATCCTATAGGCTTCAATGTTAAAAATATTCCCATTTTAATTCAATATCTAATAAACTGTTCATTATAATATTCTGCAGTAAAGAGTCTCTTTATTTATAGATTTTTTAGGATATTTTAAGCATTTTTGCGGGATTTTTTTTAACTTTACTTATTTTTTCTGTAACAGCCCTTTTTATTATCATTCCCTGGACCTCATATGTAAATTTCAGACATTTTCGCTCAGTAGTTTCTTTGCAAACAGAGTTTCACTTTTCAAACATTCAAGCGTACTGTTTTTCTAATTTATTTACTGCATTCGTCTGCGGTGTCGGCTTTTTCTGGCAGCTTCGCTGTGTGTGATCGGCTCCTGGTTGGGTTTTTCCGGCGCTTTTGGCGGGTTAATCCAGATGTTTTTGTGGGTTTCGGCTTGCATTCGCCCTCGTTTTTCGGTGGGTTTGCGGTGACTTTTCCCTGCATTTCGGCAGCCTGGTGGTGATTGCTGAATACACCGCAGGGTTGCCGAAATCGGATCGCCAAATTGAACCGAATTGAAGAGAAAGAAAAGTCACCGAACGTGAGGTGGCTTTTCGATTCTCTTTGAATAACCCTGTGTGTTCACAATGTCTAAATAATTGTACATACCTTAATAAAAAAATGCACTATTGCTTAAAAATGCTAACCATCATCTAAGCCATTTGTCGCATCCTTGGCCTATTCAGAGAGCAAAAGCCAGCAGTGAAAAGTTGCCGAATTCCCCTGCCATTCGGTGGCTTCATGCGACAGATTTATTCAGGCGAATCCTATAGGCTTCAATGTTAAAAATATTCCCATTTTAATTCAATATCTAATAAACTGTTCATTATAATATTCTGCAGTAAAGAGTCTCTTATTTATAGATTTTTTAGGATATTTTAAGCATTTTGCGGGATTTTTTTTTAACTTTACTTATTTTTTCTGTAACAGCCCTTTTTATTATCATTCCCTGGACCTCATATGTAAATTTCAGACATTTTCGCTCAGTAGTTTGTTTGCAAACAGAGTTTCACTTTTCAAACATTCAAGCGTACTGTTTTTCTAATTTATTTACTGCATTCGTCTGCGGTGTCGGCTTTTTCCGGCAGCTTCGCTGTGTGTGATCGGCTCCTGGTTGGGTTTTTCCGGCGCTTTTGGCGGGTTAATCCAGATGTTTTTGTGGGTTTCGGCTTGCATTCGCCCTCGTTTTGCAGTGAGTTTTTCGGTGGGTTTGCGGTGACTTTTCCCTGCATTTCGGCGGCCTGGTGGTGATTGCTGAATACACCGCAGGGTTGCCGAAATCGGATCGCCAAATTGAACCGAATTGAAGAGAAAGAAAAGTCACCGAACGTGAGGTGGCTTTTCGATTCTCTTTGAATAACCCTGTGTGTTCACAATGTCTAAATAATTGTACATACCTTAATAAAAAAATGCACTATTGCTTAAAAATGCTAACCATCATCTAAGCCATTTGTCGCATCCTTGGCCTCCTAGGGGCTCTATTCCATAGTTGTGCCAACGTTGGATCTCGATATACAGTCAGGTCCAGAAATATTGGGACATCGACACAATTCTAACATCTTTGACTCTATACACCACCACAACGGAGTTGGAATGAAACAAACACAATGTGCTTTAAATGCAGACTGTCAGCTTTAATTTGAGGGTATGTACATCCAACTCAGGTGAACGGTGTAGGACTTACAGCAGTTTGCAGATGTGCCTCTAACTTGTTAAGGGACCAAAAGTAATGGGACAATTGGCTTCTCAGCTGTTCCATGGCCAGGTGTGTGATATTCCCTCATTACCCCAATTATAATGTGCAGATAGAAGGCCCAGAGTTAATTTCAAGTGTGTGTAGCGCTGTGTTAAAATCTTGCTGTGGCATTACCTATTTTGGGCCACAAGATGGAGACAGTCGCGATTAGAGACACTGGACATTGGGACTACATTTCCCGGCATGCTTTGCAAGGAGACAGGAAGTGGGTGGGGACTGGACACTTACATCCTCCACCTCGTGGAGAACGCGCCAGAGCGCGCCAGGGAACGAGAGAAAGCAGACGCACTGAAGACATCGCGAGAGGGCCTAGGCCAGAGCCCGAGTGAGACCTGTCAGTCCTTATTGGGTCACTCTACCTGAGGAGAAGGAGACTTGCCAGAATCCAGGAATTGCTGCAGACCAGAGGAACCGAAGACCTCGAGTGAGGAGTCACCGCGAGTTGATCGGGTACGGAGAGCAGGCGGTGAGCTGGACAAGCTGCATAAAGTCAGACAACGGATCCGGCCGCTAGTATCCCCAGTCAAAATCGAGCGGAGAGACGTCCTGGGTCAGCGGAGCCTAAAGCAATCGTCGGATGGGTGAGAGGCCTCCAAGGCTGTTTTGTGATTAAAGGACACGCTGCTGTTTTCTCTTTAAAGTCCACAGGGCCCCAACTTGACTAGTCGAAGACATTCCTTAAGTAAATTCACTGGCCAGTTGAACAGTACCCGGGTACCATACACACATACACACCTTTTACATTCCGGGACTTAACCTGTGCAGGACTCATTCTGTTACGAATCGGAACGGGGGTTAAAGATACGTTCCGAATACATATTTTTCTCTTTTCCGCTGCGCGTTTATCGTAATACGAAGAGATTGTATTTTGGGGTTCGCTACGTGTCTCTGTTTTTCCGAACTATTGAGTAATTGCATATATTTTTTCTGTTCGGTTGCGAATATTTTATTCTTCCGAAATACGAAGCCTCGTGTTTCGTTTCTTTTCTGCTACGCGTTTTACCGCAATACGAAAGTACTGTAATAATATCTGTGAATACCGTGTCTCAACATCTGCCTATTATTTTAGTAAACTATTTAAATGATAAAAACTCACAGCGGTGTTGGAGTATATTTATTCCCTAGTGCGGGGAGACTGACCCGTGGTTCACTCCTCCGGGAGTGAGCGCTACATGTGCTATTTGCATTTGGAATCTGTTGCTGTCAATTCTCAAGATGAGATTCAAAGAGCTGTCACTATCAGTGAAGCAAGCCATCATTAGGCTGAAGAAACAAAACAAACCCATCAGAGAGATAGCAAGAACATTAGGCGTGGCCAAAACAACTGTTTGGAACATTCTCAAAAAGAAGGAACGCACCGTGAGCTCAGCAACACCAAAAGACCCGGGAGACCACGGAAAACAACTGTGGTGGATGACCGAAGAATTCTTTCCCTGGTGAAGAAAACACCCTTCACAACAGTTGGCCAGATCAAGAACACTCTCCAGGAGGTAGGTGTATGTGTGTCAAAGTCAACAATCAAGAGAAGACTTCACCAGAGTGAATACAGAGGGTTCACCACAAGATGTAATCCATTGGTGAGCCTCAAAAACAGGACGGCCAGATTACAGTTTGCCAAACAACACCTAACAAAGCCTTCACAGTTCTGGAACAAGATCCTATGGACAGATGAGGCCAGTATCAACTTGTACCAGAGTAATAGGAAGAGAAGAGTATGGAGAAGGAAAGGAACTGCTCATGATCCTAAGCATACCACCTCATCAGTGAAGCATGGTGGTGGTAGTGTCATGGCGTGGGCATCTATGACTGCCAATGGAACTGGTTCTCTTGTATTTATTGATGATGTGACTGCTGACAAAAGCAGCAGGATGAATTCTGAAGTGTTTCGGGCAATATTATCTGCTCACATTCAGCCAAATGCTGCAGAACTCATTGGACGGCGCTTCACAGTGCAGATGGACAATGACTCAAAGCATACTGCAAAAGCAGCCAAAGAGTTTTTGAAGGGACAGAAGTGGAATGTTATGCAATGGCCAAGTCAATCACCTGACCTGAATCCCATTGAGCATGCATTTCACTTGCTGAAGACAAAACTGAAGGGAAAATGCCCCAAGAACAAGCAGGAACTGAAGACAGTTGCAGTAGAGGCCTGGCAGAGCATGACCAGGGATGAAACCCAGCGTCTGGTGATGTCTATGCGTTCCAGACTTCAGGCTGTGATTGACTGCAAAGGATTTGCAACCAAGTATTAAGAAGGGAAAGTTTGATTTATGATTATTATTCTGTCCCATTACTTTTGGTCCCTTAACAAGTGGGAGGCACATCTGCAAACTGCTGTAAGTCCTACAGCGTTCACCTGAGTTGGATGTGCATACCCTCAAATTAAAGCTGACAGTCTGCAGTTAAAGCACATTGTGTTTGTTTCATTCCAACTCCATTGTGGTGGTGTATAGAGCCAAAGATGTTAGAATTGTGTCAATGTCCCAATATTTCTGGACCTGACTGTATAATCATCAGTGCTAGGATTAGTAATTTTAACAATTGCCTTCGATGTTCCATAGTTGATGCTACACTCAGATGAAATCACTTAGCGCTTCGCAACGTATGCAAGCTTCCTGTACTTACCATCTCCTATACTTAACATGGGGAGCAAAATCTTTTTTGCTTCTCAACAAGTGAGGTATTACAAAGTCCTGCCGCAAGTTAATGTCAGGGCGTAAATTCCAATTTTTTACAACTCCTGAAATCTGGTGCTGACTCCAAACTTGGATAACCTGACCAAGCGCAAGATCCTGAGCCTACAAAAAGGAACACCGCATAGGCCATGTCCCAAAGGCCCCATTCCATAGTTGATCCAACAATGGCTATAGCCAGGCATGTACGCATCATAATGTGTGCTTACTCCCTTGTATGTCGCTATATTTGGCAAAACCGTCTCCGACCCCAGCAGGATGTAGAAAGGGCACAAGAAGGTCAGGTCAGGGGTATCGCTGCAGTATCAGCCAGAAAAAGCAGTCCTCATTATATTAGCGTGTTCTATGTTGCACAATATGGCACTGACCGCTGGAACTTTGTTGGAAGGGGAAGATGATGCTGCTGTGGCTGGTGACGATGTCCCATAATCCACCCTGATGAATCTGAAGACACACAGGACAGGATCGTACAGCAGTATTTTGTAGGTAAGGTGTACATACAGATATCTCCCTTGCTATTGTGTGCTTATGTGCATATTACATATTGGGTTGCCAAATCTGCCATGCATTCCTGGACACATATCATTCATTCCTGCTGAAGGGCACTGAATGAAAAAGGCCACTCTGCACCTTGTAGAATCCATATGCTGCCAGTAAGAATTCAGAAAGGAATCAAAAGTGACATGCCTTGATGTATTTATTGCTGCACATGAAGTATACATGTTGCAGGGCAGCACTTTTACATGTGCCACACTCTGCATAAAATAGGTATATATGTCCAAGACAGCATGGCCCATCAGGCACAACTAACTACAGTACATAGAGAGATGGTGATTAGCATAACAGGAAAATACATATCTTTGAGAGATAAAGCTACATTTATGTTGCACATGAGAGCAGTCTTCAGGAAGGATGCTCGCATAGCACAAACGTTTGTTTAACCACTTCACTGCAGAGGACACGCGTCCTCCTTTTGCAGCCATCCGGCTGATCGCTGTGCCCCCCCATTGCGGGCTGACATCCTTGATGTCAGCCAAGCATCCAGGACCGCCGTGGGTACAAATAGATGTCCTCGCAGCAGCTCGATGACATCTATTACAGGCACCCTGAGCCATTACAGGAAAGGTGCCTGAAGGGGAGAGGGGAGGTCCTTTGGACCTCTCTCCCTCCCTTTCTGTAAGGGGCATGAGCAAAATCCAGGTACTGTTTGCAATGGCACAGCCTGCCCTTCCAAGCAGTAGCTGGCTTTCACCCCTTGGGGTCTGGATCGCGATTCGGCGCCAACAGGCTCTGTATCGCTGTCCCTTCCCGGAGCTGGTCGACATCTTGGATGTCGGCCAAGCTTCCGGGCAGTGGCGACTCTAGGAACAATATTTAGGGGGGGCACAGAAGATACCGCAGTCAAAACTGGGGGGGCACTAATAATTTTCACCACTAAATCATACCACTGAATAAAAGTAAGGGCCCTATCACCTGGTGTGAGCTAAAACACCATCACTAAAGGAAAAATTTAGTGCGAGTGGCTAAAACTTACAGGGTTATTCAGAGAGAGGTGAAAAGCAGGAGAATGACTGGAGAATGGAAAATTCTTGGTCAAAGAATCGGCTATTTTGACCTAGAATTTTCCATTCTCCAGTCATTCTCCTGCTTTTCACCGCTTTCTGAATAACCCTGTTAGTGCCTGACGACCTACTAACAGATCACCTTGACTGCAGTAGTCCATGAACAAGGTCGTTTGGCGCACGCTAGGGAAACTCTAAGACCCAAGTTGAGACCCAGCGCTAATGCGGTTGTGTACAGGATAGAACGTTTTTTTCTTTTCCATACCTATCCCCCACCCTCACAAGCTTGAATATGAACACATCCAGTGAATAACCTCTCACCCCTGCATTATTAAAATCCTCCACGGTGGCCGTATCATCCATGTTTTGATGCACACATATATTAAGGCTGATGGGCATTGCATGATAAATGCCTCCCAGCACCATGTAGAATCATTACACTGCATTTAATATATCCAAAAGGAAGACCAGGTGAGCAACAAAAATTTCCCTGCTACAGCATATAAACAATACATGTTTCAGGGCAAGACTTATCCATGTGTTCCTTTAAACATGGTCCACACAGTCACCCTAATAATCAACTGCTTACATACTATGAATAGCCCCCAGCATAAAATGTTTAAAATTAGGCAATATATTAGAATTAGGATATATGTGGATAAAGGATACATTTATAATAGAGCCGACTGCAACAGCAGCGACATTGCTGACCATATCCATTACTATGGTGTATGGGGCCAAGAGAACACCTGTGTTGCATTCCTTTCAATTGCCTGTTAATTTTGGACGAGGACCTGTTTTTTCTGGTTTTTTGGAGTTAGCACCAGGGCTGAGCAGTAGGTAAAATGTTGCAATTAGTGCACCTCAAAAAATTTAGTGCTGGCACCAAGTGATCTGTAAAGATATCTAGCACTCCCCGTGTTAAGTATAGGACGCGGAAAGTACAGTAAGCTCGCGGTACAAATCGCTAATAGCGCCGCACTAAGTAATTTTTCCCATTTGTAGCGGGAGGCAAACGATCTGTTGGTCAGGCGCTAGACTGAATTAACCTGGCGCTAACGCAAAATCACGCCGACGCAAGGGTTAGCTCACACCTGGTAATAGTGCCCTAAATAAGTATATATATAAATAAGATTACAAAACCCCAGAGTAATGTGATGCAATGATGCCTTTTTGTTGTACTAACCTGATACTTAAATTCAATATTTTATTTGACGCAATTTGGCAGTTTCCGCTGAATGTCTGATAACTGCTTCAGCGACTCCACTTTTAGCAAATTACAGTGACCATTCGCTAAATAGGGAATTCACCTTATTTTCTGCAAAATAAATTCCCCGAAATGTGACGGAAAGCAGAGGATCTACAGATCATTAGACCCTTTAGATTCTAACTTCCATAATAACCCCTAAAATGCCTTAAACCCAGAGAAATGCAATAAAAATAATAAACAATGTGGCATTTAGCTACCCCTTAACCCCTAAAATGCCATTAATCAAGGGAAAACATGAAATGAATACACTGAGGCATGTAGCCAACCCATTAACCCCTAAAATGCCATTAATCAAGGAAAAAACAAATGTATACTGTGAGGGATGAAGCCTGCCCATTAACCCTTAATATACAACTAAACCAAGGCAAAAACTAATGTAATACACAATGTAATGTATAGTCTGAACATTAACCATTTCACTGCTGAGCCATTTCAACCCTGTGAAAATGTTTACGTTTAAGTGCACGTTTTTATTTGATGTTTTATGACTTTTACATCACACTGAATATGGTCATGTGGGGTATCATTGGAAAGGCCAGAATCTGCCCTTTCAAATGACACCTAGTTCATCCATATACGATGCATAGCTACGGAGATACGTTGGACCGAAGACGTGTGGGAAGCTGGATGATGATTTTTGGTGGGGGGCACATGGGGGGGCAAGGAATAACCTAGGGGGGGCAATTGCCATTTTTATTCAATATCTAATACACCGTTTATTCTTGTAATATGCAGTAAAAAGTCTCTTTCATTTTTTTAGGCATTTTTGGGATTTTTACAGCAAATTGTTTTTTCCCAGATTTTTTTTAAATAGCATTTTTTTTTATGTTGATTCCAGAGATTTTCATCCAGTTTTTTTTGCAAACAGCGTTTCAAATTTGACACTATCAATCTTTCTTTTTTTTTTTTTTTACCTTTCCGGCGACTTATCGACTATCTTTTGCGGCTGGCCGGCATTGTGTTCGGCGGCTCGGCGGCTGCATTTGGCGGATGTCCAACAGGTTTGTGGTGGCTGTTCGTCTGGTTGGTGGGCGTAGCCAGTGCATTTGCAGTGGCAGCTGGACAGGTTGGCGGTGGCGACGGCTGTCCGGTAGTGATGAGCTGAACACCCCTGTTTTCGGTTCGCATTCGAACTCGAACACGAACCGAACTCAATGCAAGTCAATGGGACTCGTAAGTTCGATTTTTAGAGTGCCCTCCAAGAGGGCATATATGCAAGATATTTGCCATAACAGGTGTATGGGGGTCCGGGTAGTGCCCTGGGGAACAGAAAAAAAAAGGACAAAAAGTTTTAAAAAAGTTTTCAAAGTAACAGTGAGTTTTCCATGAAATAAAGGTTAAGAATAAAAAAGAAAAATTCCTTCAAATATCGTGCCTAGGAGGTCCCCATAACCTGCCCGTGAAGTGGCTGATTTGTAGGAATGTATAGAAACATTTAAAAACAAAAAAATGACATTTCAAATGGCGTTAATTGGTTTTCCTTTAATCTATTCATAAACAACTGCTTGGGGCGGCAGCCTGTATGAAAAGAGGAGACCTTTTAGGACACGCAGAACAAGTTTAGTGATTTTTTGGCTAAATTATGGTGAAACGTATGCAGGCTTTGGATGAAAGTAACAATAGGTGCTATAAAATTGGGCCTTTAGTGTCGGCAACAGTGCCGTCACACCGTAACCCCTCTGTGGTATTGTGGAAGAGTGCAGGGTTGGACCCTGCGGTCCAATATTAAAATGATATGAATCTGGTAAAGGCGTCAGTGGCAGTGCACCCAAATATTGTGCCTTTGGTGGCAGCAAGTGCCTTCACACCGTAACCCCTCTGAGGTATTGTGGAAGAGTGCAGGGGTGGAGGTTTTGGTAATGCAGAAGAGATCCCCGATCCATTCAGTTACGTCAGCATCAGGGGATTGATAGTTGCTGATCCAGGACTGATTCATTTTTATAAATGTCAGCCAGTCTACAGAGTCGGTGGACAGACGCACTCTTTTGTCTGTGACAAAACCTCCAGCGGCACTGAACGTCCTTTCAGAAAGCACGCTGCATGAAGGGCAACCTAGTAGCTGCATAGCATATTGGCTAAGTTGTGGCCTGATCCAATCTCAACACCCAGTAAGCCAGCGGATCATCTGCTGTAAAGGTATCCAGCTCTGCTCTTGCCCCTAGGTAGTCCTGCACCATATGGTGAAGATGCTGGTAATGGGTGCCTACATTTGACGTCCCTGGGTGACGTGGACTAAAAAATGTAAAAAGGCATCAGTCAAGCGGCCCCGGCCTTCACTGCTCTTCTTCTGATCATCTGCAGCCTCAGAAGCACGTGTGTCATCACTTAGTAACCTACAAGTGCCTGAAAAGGTGTTACACAAGTGTCGCTTTAGAGCGTACTCAAGTTGTTTCATCCGGTCCTCCCTCTGTGCGGGCAGGATGAGCTCTGCAACTTTACCCTTGTATCGTAGATCAAGAAGGCTTGCCAACCAGTAATGATCCCTCTCCTTGATAGCACGAATCCTGGGGTCCTTTAGCAGGCTTTGCAGGATAAGGGAGCCCATGCAGCGTAGGTTGGAGGTGGCATTAGCTTCCGAGTCTTCCTGGTCAATGAGGATGACACCATTGTGCACTTCCTCCTCCCAGCCACGTACTAGTCCTTGGGTTTCTGGGCACACAAAACCCTCCCTTGATGAATCCCCACCTTCAATGCACCCACTACTTAAGTATTCCTCCTCCTCATCCCCCTCCTGTCTGATCTGAAGACCATCAGGAATGCTGTCTGCGTAAAGACTGGGGCCTTGAGAGCTAGGGAAGGCCTCCTCTTCCCCCTGCTGCTCTGCCTCTAGTGCCACATCGATAATTCCCTGCTGAGTGTGCTCCAGCAGGAACACTAAAGGAATTGTGTCACTGATGCATGCACTGTCCCTGCTCACCATCCTCATTGCCTCCTCAAATGGTGACAGTACAGTGCATGCATCCTTGATCATCAGCCACTGCGGGAGGGGAAAAAAACAAGTTAACCTGAACCTGTCCTTGTGCCATACTCACACAGGTACTCATTAATGCCCCTCTGCTGCTTCTGCAGATGCTGCTGCATTGCTAATGTCGAGTTCCACCTGGTGGGCATGTCACAGATCAGATGGTTTGTGGGAAGGTGGAATTCTCTTTGAATTTCTGCCAGGCGAACACTTGCTGGGAATGACCGTCTGAAGTGACTGCAGACTTTTCTGGCCTGGCTGAGAAGCTGTGCCAGCCCCGGGTACCTGGTTAGGAAACGCTGTACCACCAGATTTAGGATGTGTGCTAGTCATGGTACATGCATCAACTTACCCTGGCGTAGGGCGGAGAGAAGGTTGCTGCCAATATCACAGACGACCATTCCCAGCTGAAGCTGGCGTGGTGTTAACCATCTCTGCACCTGCCCCTGCAGAGCTGACAGAATTTCTGGCCCGGTGTGGCTCCTGACTCCTAAACAAACCAGCTCAAGCACAGTATGGCATCTTGAGCCATTGCGTTGCCCCTGCCATGCATCAGTTTAACTGCCACTTCACCAGAGAAAGAGAAGGAGGAGGAAGAGGAGGAGGAGGAAGAGGTGGTGGAGCAGACAGACCTCATACAAGCAGCTTTCTGGAGGCGTGGTGGATGAACAAGCTCCAGCACTGAGCCCCATCCTGGATCCCTCCCAGCTGCAATCAGAGTTATCCAGTGTGCCGTGAAGGAAATGTAACGGCCCTGTCCATGCATGCTGGACCACATGTCTAAAGTCATGTGCACCTTGCTGATGACTGCCTTTCTGGTATAGTGCTGGAATGGCCTTCCATGAAAAGAAATGGTGTTTTGGAACCTGCCACTGTGGTACAGCACATTCAGCAAATTCACAGTAGAAAGCAGAGTCCACCAGCTGGAAAGGCAGCAGCTGTAATGCGAGTAATTTTGCTAAGCTGGCATTTAGACACTGTGCTTGGAGATGGTTGGGACTATATTTTTTTCTTACGCTGCAGCAGCTGGGACAACATAATCTGAGTGCATAATTCTTCAGCTGATGGGATGCTGTCACATTCTGAGGAAGGACCTGGTACACCCATTACTGTAGCATCATCCCTGTCAGTGGAGGTTGTAGGCAATGACATGGCAGGACATATAGTGGGGGCAGAGACAGATGAGGAGGAGGAGGACCTATGCAAAGTGTTGTGCCAACGGGATGCGTGGCAGGTGGTCATATGTTGCCTCAAGCACATGGTACCCAGGGGTGGGATGTCTTTCCCACGCTTGATCCTCATCTGACATAGATTACAACTAGCAACGGTGCGGTCTGCTGCACATTTCTTAAAGAACTCCCAGAAAGCAGACTTCCTGCACATGTGCTTTGAGACAATAGCGCTCTGCACCTCAGCAGCTGTGACTTCTGATGCCTTGGACTGGCTATGGTTGGTCATAGAGGACGTTCTGCCTCGTTTTTGTTGTGCCTCCTCCTCTCTTGACTCCTCTGTTCGATCAGGCACCCAAGTGGAGTAAGTGACCTCATCATCATCATCACCCCCTATATCCTCATCACTGGAGCCAACTTGGCAGTATGCTGCAGCTGTTGGGGCAACATGAGTGCCAGATATTTGTGTGTCACTGGCAACCCCTTCCTCTAGGTTGATTATACTCCCTTCCTCAACCTCAGAGTTTGAATCAGAGCACTGTAGTTGCTGCACATCCTCAAGCAGCATGTCACTGTCATTGTAGTCAAACAATTCAGCTGACTCCTCCGTGTGTGATAGTGAGGCTACGGCAGGAGTAGCTGTGGACATGGAGGCTGAATTAGATGTTTTGGCAGCTGAGGTGGACTGTAAACCACTACAAGCCTGGCTGGCAGAGGACTCGGAGGATGAGGATGGCCTGGTTAGCCAATTCACCAAATCCTCTGTATGTTGCTGCTGCTTAAGACGGCCAGCACTAGTTAGAAAGGACAAGCGTGCCCCTGCAGAGGATGCACCACGTCCACCATGACCAGAGGCACAGCCTCCCGACACAGAGGCTGCTTGGCCTCTTATCTGTGTCTGGGAGCGGCTGCCTGTCCTTTTTGGTCTTTCTGACATGGTGAGTGATATATAGATTAAAGATATACAGAACTCTGATTCAACTGTGTTATCTAGATTAAATATTTCCAAAACTCTAGTATAACTCAGTGAGACACCCTGATAGCTGGCAGCCAGTGACAAGACACCGATTAAAATTCCCAGAAACCACCTATAAGTCAGTGAGACCCCCTGATGGGTGGCAGTGACAAGACACAGGTTATAATTCCCAGATATCTGATACAAGTTTGTGAGACCCCCTGATGGGTGGCAGTGACAAGACACAAATTACAATTCCCAGGAACCTCCTATAAATCAGTAAAACCCCCTGATGGGTGGCAGTGACAAGACACAAATTACAATTCACAGATATCTGCTAAAAGTATGTGGGACCCCCTGATAACTGGCAGTGAGAAGACACAGATTACAATTCCCAGGAACCTTCTATAAATCAGTGATAACCCCTGATGGGAGGCAGTGACAAGACACAAATTACAATTCCCAGGAACCTCCTATAAATCAGTAAAACCCCCTGATGGGTGGCAGTGACAAGACACAAATTACAATTCACAGATATCTGCTAAAAGTATGTGGGACCCCCTGATAACTGGCAGTGAGAAGACACAGATTACAATTCCCAGGAACCTTCTATAAATCAGTGATAACCCCTGATGGGAGGCAGTGACAAGACACAAATTACAATTCCCAGGAACCTCCTATAAATCAGTGAGACCCCCTGATGGGTGGCAATGACAAGACACAAATTACAATTCCCAGATATCTTGTAGACGTGAGACCCCCCCAATAGCTGCTGGCAGTAGGGAACACACAGATTACAGCAATTCCCAGATATCTTGTAGAAGTGAGACCCCCCCAATAGCTGCTGGCACTGAGAAGACACACTAACAGAACAATCTCCTTTCAAAAAACACGTGCTGGGGGCTGTGTGAAGCCTTATATAGTGTGCTGCGGGATTTAGCTCTGTGAGCCCATGATTGGGCAAAATTTGCCCAATCAGGACTCTGAGCCGTGATTGGCATAGTCTTGTACCTGTCTTGCACCTGACCTGTGGTCAGGTGCAAGGCTGTAGCCAATTACAAGCTTCAGGCCAGTGGAAAAGTGCATTGTGGTCCATTGTGGTGCCTTGTGGGTGAACTCGAACTGAACAAGCGGAAATGTTCGGCGAACAGCCAAACGGCCGATGTTCGAGGCGAACTCCGAACAGATCGAAGCGAACAGCTCATCCCTACTGTCCGGTAAGTTGGCGGCGAGGTTTGGGCGGCTGCTTCGGCACACTTCGGGGACCCTGCGATGAATGCTGAATTCACTGCAGGGTCAGCGATTCAGACTCGCCAAAGTGCGGCGAATCAGAGACAGGTGACATTTCGGTGCTCTCTGAATAACTCTGTATGTATAGTAATTCAATGATGGTTTTATAGTATCATCAAGGTAGCAAGCAAGCTTGAACATGATGGACCCACATTTTCATTTTAAGCTGTAATCTTGGTGGGAACTAAACAGACAAACCAGCACAATAAATGCAACCTAACATAATATTGGGGAAAAAAAGTAAATCTCACAAAATCAAGTAATGAAAATAAAAGCCGATTGCAAAAGGAACTTCAAAAGTGAGAATTACAAACCAGCTGTGGATAGATAAAGACATCAGCAAACCAAATTGTAATCAATACTAATATATTGTAAGTACCTTGGAAAAATTAATGGAAATTGGAGACACAATGGAAACATTAACATATATTAGTGAAATTTGAATGTCCACGAGGGAAGCATTTGTAAAACCGAGAGTACTAATTCACAGATATGATGACATCCACATGGACCAGCTTTCCAGCATCAGGGCAGAGGATATGCATAAATCAGAGATGAAAGAAATGATTTTACATTTCTGTTAAGAAGGTACAAAAATTGCCAGGCATAGCAATACAGAGTGGTAGGGTCGGCCCAAGCCAATGTGCTGCATGGATCCGAGTATGAAATGCTACCCCCCAAAAAAAACATGCGGCGTCTATGAGCGTATCACAGCACTCCACAGCAATAACCTAACCACGCTTCTTCTGTCCTCTCATCGCTTACACACAGACTACAGACTTAACCATGGCATTAGGTTCCACTCCGTGGAAACCATGTCCACCTGCTGGCTGGGGTAGTCTGACCCAAAGAATGATATAAAAGCAAAGTTGCTCAATAGTAAGATTTCAGGGTTTTCCCCACATCAATGGTTGTATCTATTTGTTTCCACAACACATGTGTAATCACTACTCAGACATGTGTAACAAATGCTAATGTCGCTTAGATTGCAAGCTCTTGTGGCCATTCCTTGATAGCAGCATTTGCATATATTGACCAGGACAAACAGGAACATCCCCAGAAATTGCAATTAAACTGATATGAGCATTGATACAAAATAATAACTTCCCAATTCAGATAGATTGCAAGCTCTAGGTGCCTTCTCTGGACGTACTTGTCTATATGCAGAGGCTGTAAGTAGGGAATGGACCATGCGATTACAAGGTCAGTGATTTAAGGTGGTGCCTGAAATATTTGGTTGACTTTGGAATCAGAGCAGCTCTAAGGCAATCAGGGAGGGGAATTAAACACACACACACTCTCCATTACTAATAAAGATGCCGATGACTGTCCCTGTCCAGCCAGAGTAGTGAGATAATTGCAGCTTTCTCCTCTTGATCTGGGCCCACTGTGGAGGAACACGAAGGGGTCAGCACACAGGTCACAGCACTCAGGCAGGAGAACACACTGTGTGCTCTGCCTGCAAAGTAGACAACCTGCTCATATGCTTCCCTCCAGTCCAGTCCAGATGCTGGACTCTGCTAGAACGACTCTTAGGAGACTCCCAACCTGCGCAGGGGGCCCTTCCCAAATAGTCTGCCGATGATGATGGGGGTTCACTTAACATCTTGCCCTACCCGTCTTTATTCAGCGAATTATCCTCGCATGTTCATGACTATCAAGGGGGAGATAGACTGCTGGGATAAGTATGTTATTTTGTGGATTGGATGAATCAATTGCATCAAAATGAATATGTTACCCAGATTGTTGTATTCCAAAACAATGTAATCAAGTTTCTTTTTAAAATTTCTCATCCCCCCCCAGAGATCTAAAGCTAGATAACATTGTGCTGGATAAAGGATTCGCTAAGATCACAGATTTTGGAATCAGCGAAATAGCTAAATCTAGTTTTAAAAATAACAGTATATTTAATATTGTCGTTTACTAAGTATAAAATGTCCCTGTCCTTTAAAATGTGGATTGCTTGTGGGATTCAATAAGCCATTGTCTGTCTAGGAGTGCAGTGCTTTGTACCAAAAAACAATTTAATGTTGTCTCTACCCACACATGCTGAATGCGACTTTACATTACATGCCTCCACTGGTCTGACATTACCCATCCCCCCGGCTCCACCCCCCTTAGTCTGAACTGAAACCCTTGCGCTATCTGCTCTGTCTCCATTTTGTAAGCTACTGTATCCCTCCCCCCCTTCCACTAGTTTAAAGTCTCCTCCAACCTTTTAACCATCCTCTCCCCTAGCACAGCAGACCCTCTTCCATTCAGGTGCAATCTATCACGACTATACAGATTGTACCCCAGTGCAAAATGAGCCCAGTGCTCTAAAAACCCAAAGCCCTCCTTCCTGCACCAAGCTTTAAGCCACGCATTGACCTCCCTGATCTCCCGCTGCCTTTCCACTGTAGCACGTGGCACAGGTAGGATCTCAGAAAATACTACCTTGGAGGACCTCTTCTTCAGTTTACTTCCTAATTCCCTGAAATCATTCTTCAGGTCCTTCCATCTTCCTCTTACTTTGTCATTGGTACCAATATGGACCATGACAGCTGGGTCATCTCCAGCCCCTCCCAATAATCTATCAACTCTGTCATCCACATGCCTAACACGGGCACCCGGCAGACAGCAAACTGTCCGGTTAAGGCGATCAGTGCGACAGATTACCCTGTCTACTCTCTTAATAATAGAGTCCCCTACCACCACAACCTGTCTAGGCTTACTTGCCCTCTTTATTCCTCCCTTACTTGGTGGGCTGATCCCCCTGCTGATAAATGTATGCTTGCTAATGCAAGGAGCCTCAATAACAAGATGGGGGAACTAGAGGTAATAGCATACACTAAGCAATACGACATTATAGGAATAACAGAAACATGGTGGGACGAAACGCATGACTGGGCTGTAAACTTAAACGGTTATACATTGTTTAGAAAGGATAGGAAACATAAGAAAGGGGGTGGAGTGTGTTTATATGTAAATCAGGATTTAAAGCCTAATATTACACAACTGGTAAGCGATGATTGAAATGTGGAATCCTTATGGGTAAATATTTCGTTGGGGAATAAACAGGGAAGTCAACTATTGGTTGGCATATGCTATAAACCACCTAATATAGATAATGATGAGGAAGAACAACTGTTAGAGCAAATTAGGAAGGCTGCACATCATGGTAGCACTTTAATTATTGGAGATTTTAATTACCCGGACATTAATTGGGATAGTGGGACTAGTAATTCAGCAAAGGGAATCCGGTTTCTGAACATTTTAAATGATACCTTCATGTCACAACTGGTAGAAACACCAACTAGAGAGGATAACTGTCTGGACCTGGTTATAACAAATAATGTGGATCTTTTCTCAAATATTAATGTAAAGGAACAGTTGGGAAACAGTGACCATAATATGGTGACTTTTGAAATTAACTAAAAAAAACACATTCATAAGGGGCATGCTAAAACATATAATTTTAAAAAGGCCAACTTTATTAAAATAAAGGAAGCTCTCAATGTCATTGACTGGCAGAAACTCTTTCACGGGAAAAACACGGAGGATAAGTGGAATATCTTTAAACTAACACTAGAAAAGTACACGTCACAATATATTCCACTGGTTAATAAATATAAAAGAAACAGACTGAAACCAATGTGGCTTAGTAGGAAGGTAACTAAGGAAACGAAAAATAAAAAGAAGGCATTTAAAGCTTTTAAATTTGATAAATCTGAGGCATCCTATAAAGTATATAGGGCAGCCAATAAAGCATGTAAAAATGCGATTAGATGGGCTAAACTAGAAAATGAAAAAGAAATAGCCAAAGAGAACAAGACCAACCCTAAAAGATTCTTTAGGTACATAAATTCTAAAAAACCCAAGAGTGAAAATGTAGGTTCACTAAAATCTGAGTCAGGGCTATTATTAACGGAAGATCAGGATAAGGCAGAAATTTTGAATGATTATTTTTCTTCAGTATTTATCAAAGAGAAACCTATAACAGGAGACATGAAATTCATTAATAAAAACTTACTAATGCAAAGTGACTGGTTGACTCAGGACAAGGTTTTGCAGAAATTAAACAATGTGAATGTGAATAAAGCCCCAGGGCCAGATGGAATTCACCCACGAGTACTGAGAGAGCTATGTGTTGAAATATGTAAACCTCTGTTCTTAATCTTTCAAGATTCTTTTCTTTCAGGAATAGTACCAGAGGATTGGAGAAAAGCTGACGTGGTCCCTATATTTAAGAAAGGTTTAAAATTTGTGCCTGGGAATTATAGACCTGTGAGCTTAACATCTGTGGCTGGGAAAGTATTTGAGGGGTTACTAAGGGATAATATTCAGGAATTTATTGGGAGGTATAATGTAATTGGCAAAAATCAGCATGGTTTCATGAAACACAGATCATGTCAGACTAACCTAATTACATTCTATGAGGAAGTAAGTAGAAGTATAGATCAGGGGGTCGCAGTGGATGTGATTTACTTAGATTTTGCCAAAGCTTTCGACACAGTTCCACATAAAAGGTTACTATTTAAATTGAGAAAAAATGGTCTAGATGAAAATACTTGTTCTTGGATAGAAAACTGGCTAAAAGATAGGGTACAGAGAGTGGTCATAAATGGTACATTTTCAAGATGGACACCAGTGGTAAGTGGTGTCCCTCAGGGGTCTGTTATAGGACCAATACTATTCAATTTATTTATAAATGACCTTGAGATAGGCATTGAAAGTCATGTATCAGTGTTTGCAGATGACACAAAACTAGGAAAAGTAATGCAATGTGAGCAGGATGCTACTTCGCTGCAGAGGGATTTAGATAAATTGGGGGACTGGGCACTTAAATGGCAGATGAGATTTAATCTAGATAAATGCAAAGTTATGCACTTTGGAGTGAAGAACACACAAGTAATTTATACCCTAAATGGTACGGAGTTAGGGAAATCCAAGCAGGAGAAGGATTTGGGAATAATCATAGACTTCAAACTAAGTAACAATGTGCAATGTCAAACAGCAGCCGCCAAGGCCAGCAAAGTATTGGCATGCATTAAAAGGGGAGTTCACTCACGGGATGAAAACATAATTTTGCCTCTGTATAAATCAATGGTCAGGCCGCACCTTGAATATGCCGTGCAATTTTGGCACCTGTCTTAAAAAAAGATATTATAGCGTTAGAAAAAGTGCAGAGACAGGCAACTAAATTAATAAGGGGAATGGAAGGGTTAAGTTATGAGGAAAGACTAACAAGCTTAAACCTCTTTAGTTTAGAGAAACGGCGCCTTAGAGGGGATCTGATAACCTTATATAAATATATACGGGGCCATTATCAACCATTGTCTGATAACCTATTCATTAACAGGTCTATACATAGGACAAGGGGTCATCCATTTAGACTGGAAGAAAGAAAATTTAGCTTAAAGCATAGGAAGGGTTATTTTACGGTGAGAACAATAAAGCTGTGGAATTCTCTGCCTGTTCAGGTGGTTGAGTCAGAGTCTGTACAGACTTTTAAAAAACGACTGGATGACTTCCTGCAGACACAGAATATTAAGGGTTATAATATTTAATATGTGGGTAAAAGCTTCTTGATCCAAGGAGAAATCTGACTGCCATTCTGGGGTCAAGAAGGAATTTTTTCCCGGTATGTTGCATATTTCAGACTGGGTTTTTTTGCCTTCTTTTGGATCAACAGCAGTAGGTTATGTGGGAGAGGCTGAACCCGATGGACGCATGTCTTTTTTCAGCCTATATAACTATGTAACTATCTATGTAACTATGTAACAATGGGAAGAAACAGTGCACTTGACTGTAAAGTTACTGGATAGTGAACAAATTCAATACTGAAATAGCACCAACTCCCCAGGTCCCTCAGAGTCATTAAGAAAAAGAAATCACGGACGTCAGGCACTTCAAAATTCACAGGAAAAAGGAGGAGGTTAAAAGGGACATAGGCAATGTTACAGTTGCAGAAGCAACCTTTATGAAGCCCAAAAAGATGGGATTCTGGGTACTGTTAATTTGGGATGTTTTCAGTTCTGCCTTCTTTTAATTTTATCTATAAATTGTTATCGGTCTATGTAGAGACATAGAGACTTCTACAGGTTACGATTTAAAGAGAATGAAGTATGTTAACTCATTATAAAAAGTACCCCAATGGAGGCTTCTCCGAGATATAATCCTACAGAGAAATAGCCCCATACTCATTTCTGTCCATTACACCCAGACTTAGAAATGGGGAAAGAAAATCACAAAATAATCGGCTTTCCATCTTCATTAATCAGTACTTGGTTTGTCACTCGATATTGAGTCCATGCTTCATCCGCACATTGCCCAGATATGAAAGTCTCTTTTCGCTCATCACTGATATGGGTTATTATTATTTCCATATTATTATTATTACAGTCACTTAACCTCAGGCAGAGCTTATATTTATCAAAGTGAAATAAGCTTTTACCATTGAGAAGCTGCTCATATATTGTAGCGACGATCAGTCGGCTGTTTAAACTATAAGCCGATTCAGACAATTCATAGAAAGATGTAAAAGGATAATAGTTGTCACTCAATCAGTACGAGATACAATTAACACGCAAAAACAAAATCAACTGAATTGTGTCAATGTTGCTTCGACCTACAATCTGAATGTCTGTTTTTAAAGGAATCGGATTTGGGGACAAGACCACTGGTGTATGTGGAACTCCAAGATACATGGCTCCAGAAATGATTGCCGAGACACCCTACACAAGAGACGTGGATCGGTGGGCCGTCGGAGTCATGTTTTATAAGATGCTGAATGGAAGGGTGAGCACAGCCTTATATTCTGTTAAAGCAATTTGAGTTAAAAAGCAAAAATTATGTTCAAATTGATTTATTAGATGTAAGATCCCAATACTACATGGATATTTAACTGCATTAGATACTTCAGGGGTTATTCAAAGAGTGCCAAATTTGCCATTGAATTGCAGTGAATGGTGAATTTACCCGTTCGGTGCATTTTTGTGGCAATTCAACTATTCGGAAAACTGTCAATTTGCCAAATATTGGTGAATTGCCAGCGAAATACGGTGCAATTCAGCAGCCGCGAAATTCCTCAGAGAAGTAAGGGTTAATCTAGTCAGAGAACGCCGAAATGCAGCGAAAAGTTAGCAAAATGCCAGATTTTTGGTGCTTTCGTTCGACAGGTTTAAAAAGGTGAATCCCAAAATCTTGTTTTCATTAATTTTTTATTTAACCATTTCCATTAAAAAGTCTTTTTATTGATTTATTTTTTAGAATTTTTTTAGTCATGTTCTGGATTTTTCCGGCGACATTGTTGACTTTTGATTTTTTTTAAAAGTCGTTTTTTAAATTCTTTAACAGACCTTTTTAGTGTTATTCTTAGAAACTTGTATATTATTTCCATACATAATTTTTTTGTAAAACGCCTTTTAAAAGTTGCAGGGTTGTTTATTGTTTTTTTACCGCTGTTCCGCAGCTGGTCTGCTTTTTTTCGGCGGCATTCAGTGGCTGATCGGAGGCATTCGGTGGTCGGTTCGGCAGATCGTCTGCTGCGTTCGCTGGTTTATCGAATGATTTGGTGATTGTTGGCTGCGTTCGCCGGTTTATCGGATGCCTTCGGCAGATCCATTCGGTGCATTTGTGGATCCTGCAGTGAATGCTGAATTTCAGTGAAATTTCAGTTCAGTTTGAATAACCCCTTTTGTATTGTATATCTTCACATGCCCCATTTTGGTTTAATTTTCTTTATTATTACATATTAGTAAATATATTTTTCAAAACCAAACGTCCACATATTAGGATCCAATTCTAGCTACATTAATAAGTTTAAGCAATTTTATTCCTTTAGGACCCATTCTATGGAGAAAATGATGAGAAGCTGAGGGACAACATTCCGTATGGTTGCGTGATGTCTCCATATAGGGTATCTTCCAGCACTATGAATCTGATAAAATCTGTAAATTCTATATAAATGGTGGGAAAAGGGGTTTTCAAATAGGGAGAGGGTTTTGCTATTTTTCCTAAATCTTTATAGAGAAGAACCCTTCTCTCAATTTAACACATAAATATTTGGCAATATCAGTCAATAGTTGTAGGTTCTGGGCTGCTCAACCTTAGTACACAAAATCTCGCGCTTTCTGATGTTTACCAGTAAAAATAAACTAAATTTCTAATTGTTTGCTTTCAGCTTCTCACAAAAATACTGGGCAGGCGTCTGGGAAGCCAGAAGGCTGCACAAGATTTCAAAGACCACCCATTTTTCACCGTAAGTCCTTGTCATCTATATTCCGAACATAAATTAGCATAGAGGAGTTATAGTCACTCTTGTCACCGACCCAATTTACAGTTATTTAAATTAAAGCCTAACTGTCTGTTTATACAGAAAGACAAAAAGACAGGTATAAATATATATGGACTAACAGTTGTGCTTTCAAATAAACGTGTATCAATGCTTATCGACATTTGCATCCAATGCTCGGCCCCAAAGGACCCACATCCTGGCATCAAATGCGAAATGTTCCTGAACAATGCTGACCACATGCATGTGATACCAAAAAAAACTGAATACGTGGGCACAGTGTAAAGGATTTATTACATAAAGCAATACAATAGGGCAAACAATGAAACATAAAAGGTTAAATGCAATAACAGGGATGGAGATAAACTGGAAAAAGGAGGCAGACAGAGAAGACATGAAAAGGGCTGGCTATAGACACAGATGAAGACATAGGAGGAAAAGGGCTGGCTATATAGACAAAGAGGCAGACATGGGAGGAAAAGGGCTGACTATGAAGACAAAGGTAGACATAGAAGGAAAAGGGCTAGACACAGTACTATTATATGAAAGGGGAAGGAGAAGACAGATAGATAAGGAACTCACACGTGGGCACTAGAAGCTGAGGGCAAAAAGGGCACAAGAATAGGAGCTGTAGAGGCAGGGATTTCAGTAGGAGCTGTAGGAGCAGGAGTCTCCTCAGTAGGAGCTGTAGCTGGGTAGGGCAGAGCAGAGCAGATCTCAGACTTCAAGATGTCCTTGGTGAACCACTCACACCAAATAACATTCAATGCAGAAGCATCTAGGCTTGGGCGTGATCTCTTTTTCTGAGGAAGTAATCAGGTTCCTGAAGGACTACACCTGAGAATAGACACAGGCAGACTGGGAACGGATTGTGCTCTTTCACGTGGAATGGCTATAGGTGGAATAGCAGTTGAAAAACCAGGGTCAGACATATGTGGTATATTTTAGAATCTCTTGCCAGACCTGACAATATCTCAAAACTTGGGAAGTACTAGATCATTCCTATCATCTGTTAAAGCCCTGTAATAAACTGTTTTCATGCATTTTGTTAGGATCAGGGCCGGATTAACATAGGGGCTGATGGAGCAGCAGCTCCGACCCATGCCCCAGAATAGGCCCACAGAAAGGATAACTATCAGGGTTATTCAAAGAGAATCGAAAAGTCACTGCGCGTTCGGTGACTTTTCGTTTTCTTCGATTCGGCACGATTTGGCGATCCTATTTCGGTGACCCTGTGGTGTATTCAGCAAGCACCACAGGGTCCCCGAATTGCAGAGAAAAGTCACCACAAACCTTTTGAAAACTCACCGCAAAACGAGGGCGAACGCACACTGAAACCCGCAAAAACATCTGGATTAACCCCGCCGAAAACGCCGGAAAAACCGAGCAGGAGCCGATCACATGCAGCACAGCCACCAGAAAAAGCCGACACCGCAGACGAATGGAGTGAAAAAAAAAAACAGTTCGCTTGAATGTTTGAAAAGTGAAACGCTGTATGCAAAGAAACTACCTAAGCGAAAATGTCTGGACTTTACATACGAGGTCTAATGAATGATAATAAAAAGGCTGTTACAGAAAAAAGAAGAAAAGTTTAAAAAAAAATTAAAAAATCGTAAAAAAAGTTTTTTGAAAGAAAATCCCGAAAAATGCTTAAAAGATTCAAAAAAATCTATAAATAAAGAGACTCTTTACTGCAGAATATTATAATGAACAGTTTATTAGATATTGAATTAAAACGGGAATATTTTTAACATTGAAGCCTATGGGATTTGCCTGAATAAACCTGTCGAATTAAACCACCAAATGGCAGGGCATTTCGGCAACTTTTCACTGCTGGGTTTTGCTCTCTGAATAGCCGAAGCATTGCTTCTCTATGGGGATTCACTGCCTTCGAACAGGCACCGAACAGGCACCGTATGTGCAGGAATTCGCCAGGATTTGGCAAATTGCCTGCTCTCTGGATAGCCGAATGGCCAGGAAAGGTAACCGTACGCTGAATTTCAGCGTTCGGTTCCCTTTCGGCAGCCATTCGGATCTCTTTGAATAACCCTGTATGTCTGCATTGATGGGCATTTGGACCCCTGTTTCTCCAATTCAATAGCAGCTACAGGGTCACTTGATGTATCACTGGAAAGGCCAGAGCATGACCAGGTTTTATGTAAAATTAAAAATAAAATAATAAATATTTCTCTATTCTTTTTCTTTCTAACACAGCAATATTGTTCACTTTTCAATTATTAAGTGAACAATGATGCTGCACTAACTCACCAACACATTTCTCATGTCACCAACAAGTGTGGAGGTGATGGCCCAATCTGTTGTTTCGAATTGTTACATCAGAAACCTAAACCGCCGCACTGCAGCGAAGAGCACTGGGAGGACTTTGCACCCCTTCTTCACTAATCTTTACACCTCACAAGGTCAAATGAGGTGTCATTGGACAGGTCAGAGTCTGCCTTTGAATTGATACCGAACGTGGCCATGTAAAATCTAAAAGAAAACAAAAAATATATTATTTTTAGTTCCAAAGCGATGGCATTGTCCATTTGTCACGTATAAAATGAGCAATACCACTGCCATTACTCCCCTTCTCATTTTGCACGCTGGGAACAAGGTCAGTGTTTTACTTATACATAGTCATATTATTCATAAAACACAAGGAGAATGCGATTGTGGTAGGTCAGCTAGGGAGCGCAGGTACAGGTATGTGTGGCTCAGGGTTACTGCTTTCAGCATTGAAATGTGGCAGCCCAAGAAGACCTGTGCCAACCTATGCCTATGCTTCAGATGGCACAACATTCCCAAGGGACCCCTGGTCAACATGCAGGGTATAAGTTCTACAACCACCAACTCTGTCTCTCATCCTGCTATTTACAAGTCTGCGGTGAGTCGCCGCACTGCTGTTCCCCACTGTAATCTGTTGGAAGATTTCTTGCCACTCAGATGCTAGTTCTGATCCTGAATGGGAGTCAAATGTTGAAGAGCTGGAGAAGATACCCTCCGAAAATCCCGCTTTTTACTTATGCCACTCAGTTCTCAACATCAGATATTAGCTTAATAAAACTGTCTCAAAATCCCTGGGTCAACATGCAACATCATTCAATGGCACTATCCTTTCACTTACCTGTGCGGGGACGCTCCTGTTGAACAACCACTACTGAGTATCACTTTTGATGGCTTTGTGGTCAGAAAAATAGACATTGCAAACTATGAAAAAACTTTGGTATTTACAAGAAACCGAAAGAAAACCAAGTCTGTTTTAGTTGTGCTGCCACCTAGCAGCTGTTTCCAGCGTGTGCTGTGAAGGGATCTGCTCAACATAAGAGGAGGTATGTTTCCTGAAACTCTCATTAGTTTCCTTTCCTTCACATACAATTTATGAATTTTGGATTTATATGAATAATCCCATGAATTTGGAATAAGTGGAATTGAAAACGTTTTTATGAGTCCAGGTTATGATTTTTGTCCATATATCATTGCATCCAAACTACTATTGTCAATTCATTTATAGCATAAAATTCTGAAACACTGAATTTGTGTTTTATGTCATGTGCATTTTCATGTGATAAAGAGCTGATTCCCGTCCCTAACCGTATTCACCCTTTCATCCATTCAACACATCTCTCCAAAGTTTGCCTAGAGTTTCCATTATCATTTTACCATTTATTCCTATCAGTCATCATGAGCTCTTCAGTTACTATCCAAAAGTAATTGTGGACTGGGCTCTTTCTCACAACAGGTAACTTTCCCGGGATTTATTAAAGGGATATTCTGGTTGTGTTCAGTTGTACCCCAAATATATTTTATCTGCTTCTACTTGATCATTTAGATCTTTGAAACGGCTTGACAAATAATACAAGTGCTAAATCTTTTAGCTTAAAAAATCTTAAAAAATTAAGATCTCGATGTGAAATTGTGTTTTAGCACTGAACTTTCGACCTTCCTGTTTCTTTACTCTGTAACCTTATATTAATTTCATTCACCGCTCCATCACCCCCAGAGAACAGTACTATCCCCCAGAGAACAGTAAAAATGGCCATCCCCTACTGTCACCAAGACAGGTAAGGAGCAGAAAGCTGACTCTGTAGTATCTTGAAGGCTTGTGAATGAAAATGATTATCTCCTAGTGCGTACAAAACAAATATACATTATTTTCACAGTCTGGAGTTATTAAGTCTTACTTTACAAACCACACAAATGTTCCTGTTATTATAAAACTAGATTTTATAGAAACATTTGTTTTAAACTCCTCCTCAACTTTCCTAATTGTTTAGAAGAAAAAAAAAGGAAAAGTGTAATGAAAATTAAAACTTAATTAACGTTGCCTTAGTCTGCCAAAAATAGAACAGAGCTGACCTATAAGTGTCAAGAACATGGAACAAGATTGTGGATAAACCCACTGGTATACAAATATGATATTATGACATCAGCGGTTTTAATACCTTACTTAGAGCTTTTAGCTATATGATGAATTTCCCAGTGGAATCCCTCTGACTCTTAAGGCAGAATTTAAGAAAATAAATAGAATGTATAGTATAGACTAGTTTATTACCTGTATTTGATCTGTTATTCTCATTAATGTTCTTATTAATGTCAACAAAACGACTTCTGTGGTTGTGAAATATTGTACGGATTGTTATTTTTCTTGAAATCTCTATTGCATAAAAAATAATTGTTAATATTTGTGATTCTATAAAGATTGTACTGATCAAGATTGCAGATGGTGTCTACTCTGGAAGGCCCATGGGTCTGTACCAAAAATGGACATCTGTTTCACTAAGGGCAAGAAACATGACATCTTTTTCTTTACATTTTTATTGCTAAGAATCTCTACCATCTGGTTGGTGCCTATGGGACCGTGAACTGTACTTTTTCCAAAGCAGAAGGTGCACAACATTGGTTCATGTATCACGTGTGTCTCAGTGCAGCTTATGGAATGGCATTAACAATTTATTTAAAGTATATCTTAGTTATACTTTTGTTTCCATTTATTCTTCCATATTTAGTTACTGACAAACTTTAAGTAATTATAATTGAAAAATAATAACAATATTCCAATATAGTGAGCAATTAAAAGTTTTAATTACAACTAAATAGAGGAAGTGTGTTTACGTAGTGGCACCAAACTTGTTCCTATTTGTAATGCGTGTTTCCTATATAATCGAAAATAACAATAGGAGATCTCTAAAAATTGCTGCTAAACAGTGGGCATTATAACCTCCTTAATTGTCATGTTGCCATGTCAGCTGGTACCGGGTCAGGCCTATCCACTCAGCAGCCATCCCAGTACAAACATTTGGGTACCTCACGCGATTGGCCCAAATCACCGAATGGTGCCGGGCAGGACGTTTAGACTTGACCCTCGGGGATGGGATGTCAAGCCAGATGACACTGGAGCAGGCATACTCACCCAGTCAACATTTTGGGGTCCTCAACAGTCGTCTTCTGCTGGCACTCGCAGCCTTCAGATGCCCCTGCCTGGTGAGCGGCTCCTCCTTCTTTGTGCCTGGCTTATCCTTGGCCTCCCAGCAGAACCAGGAGATACCTGATACTCCTGACCCACGCTAGGCCTCAAAATGGCAGCATGCGCATGGCCTGCCTCCTCCAATATGGTGGCAGTCCCCAGCTGAACTCGTAATCACTCAAACAGATGCACAAGAAGACAAAGACTCATAAGGCAAGACATCTGTACAATAGCATATAATCCATATATGTAAATTGGCCCGTACGATTCTTACTCACATTTTTCAGAACTCCATATGGCTCTAATTTCATGCCTGTGGCACTTTAGGCAGTGCCCAACCAACTCATGGATATGATTTCAGGTCCAATGTGGGAGTTCTCAGGCACGTGGTTCCAACCACAAAGATTCAGAGGGGACTAGATATAAAGGGGATGCTGACTAATGAAATAATTAATAAAATATATTTATTGGTATAGGGCAACAAAGAATATAAACATAAAAGACTGAATAGTAAATAAAACACCAGTTAAAAGCGAATAAAATGGTATCTGCTGGACCACTAAAACGCATTTGGCCTCCCTCTAGCTTCCTCAGTTAGTGTCCATTCTCGTAATGGGTAGCCATAAAATGTGTCAAGAAATCTTTTTCCAAAGTCCCCCTGTCTCTCCTCACTGCACTGCCACTGTCTAGGTTGTCAATAAAGCAATTCATGGTGCCATCACCTCCACACTTGCTAGCGGTGTGGGAAATGAGAAGGCAAGTAAGTGCAGCATCAATACTCACTTTATAATTGTAAAGTGAACAATAGTGTTGGGTTAGAAAAGAGAAAAATATTATTATTTTATTTGCTATATATTACATAAACCTAACCTGGACATATTTGGTATCACTGGAAACATAGAAACATAGAAAATGTTGTCAGATAAGAACCTTTCGGCCCATCTAGTCTGCCCAATAACATGGATACTTTACCTGAATTTATCTTTTGTTTAGGATAGCCTTATGCCTATCCCATGCCTGCTTAAATTCAATTACTGTTTTGGCCTCTACCACTTCAACTGGAAGGCTGTTCCATGTATCCACCACCCTCTCAGTAAAATAATGCTTCCTGATGTTACTTTTAAAACTTTGCCCCTCTAAACTAAGACTATGTCTTCTTGTTTTGCTACTTTGTTTCCTTTTAAATATACTCCCTTCCTCTACCTTGTGGATTCCCTTTACGTATTTAAATATTTCTATCATATCTCCTCTGTCTCGTCTTTTTTCCAAGCTGTACATGTTAAGATCATTAAGCCTTTCCTGGTAACTTTTCTCCTTCAAGCCGTACACCATTTTAGTAGCCCTTCTCTGAACTCTCTCTAAGATGTCTATATCCTTCTGGAGATACGGTCTCCAGTACTGCACACAGTACTCCAAGTGAGGTTTCACCAGTGCTCTGTACAGTGGCATGAGCACTTCCCTTTTCCTACTGCTAATACCTCTCCCTACACAACCAAGCATACCTAAATCATTTGTCATTTAGCTGATCCCTCCAGGAACATCAACCCTGTTGCAAATCTTTGTGTCATCAGCAAAAAGACATACTTTTCCATTAATACCTTCTGCAATATCACTAATAAAAATATTAAAGAGAATGGGTCCAAGTACTGACCCCTGAGGTACCCCACTGGTAACAAGACCTTGCGCCGAATAAACTCCATTTACCACAACCCTCTGTTGCCTGTCACTCAGCCACTGACTAATCCATTCAACAATATTGGAATCCAAGCTCAAAGATTGCAATTTATTGTTAAGCCTTCTATGCGGAACATTGGAAAGGCAATACTCTAGCCTAAGTATATTCACCGGTGTTGCAGACAATGGTGGAACAGCGCTAAATGGACAATAAAGCTAATTTTATAGAAGAATAGCAATTTGCGATGTTGACTTTTAGATTTCAAATAGCTGACCCAAAAAAGCATTATCGCAGCAGCATTATTGAGCTGTTGATAAAATGCTTCTATAACAGAAATGATTGTGACACATAACATTATGTCTGTTGCTTTGACACAATACAAGTCAACAGGGAGACAGAGAGACAAATAAATAGCCACGTGTCTACATTTAATAAAATATAATAAAAACATCTGGAACATCTACTATTTCAAATAAAATCAAGTCATTGTTGCAGACAAAAGTTATTTTTTAAACTTTTAGCAGCAACACTATAAAATATAATTTATTATAATAAAATCATCTTCTGTCTTCAGTGGCTGAATATGATACACGACATTGGAGCTAAGAACATCTTATTACATTTTTTTTTTCTTTTCCAGTACATAAATAGCTTTGATTGGACACCATATATTCAGATAGCAGGTTCAAATCATATATTTTACCATGGAATTCATGTCAATATGAAAGCGGAATTTGTGAAGTCTAGCAGAGACAACACATTATGCTAGTTTGTTTGATATCACTGTCCGAAAATGTAAGTCCCTGTAGATAAAAGTAACAGACAGTTAACTGACATTATTCCTAAGTGACTAACAGCCAGTATCTGTTCAATCAAGTTTTATCTTTTTTTTTCTTTTTTGAATTGTCGCTTGAAAACTGCAGTTGAAAAGATTGTCTTACAGCAGTACTAAATAATAGAGTGTTCTCTTGCATTAAAAGGTCTAGAACTCCCTGTGGTTTTAATGACATTTGTATAGGAAGTTAGAGGGCTGTAATAAAGGAGTTGAAATCAGGGCAATAAATATTGCAAAGTTCTGAATGACTTTTAACCCTGTCAATTCATATTTGAGAAATAAATCGGAAGTAATGTCATTTTTGCCTAATAGGATGCGTTTTAATCGCTGCAGACATAGTGATGATCGATGTGTGTTTTTCTGTTCCTATGAACTTCTGTATATTGCATTTCATGCATACGATGAAATTAAGACAAATATTCACAAACTATTATGGCCATTTATGCCAATAAAAATATAATTTGGAACAATAGAAAATGATGTTATTTAAACCAAGTGAATTCCAACAACATCTATTATAGTTTAGTGATGCATTGATGGGAGTTGTTTGACTTTGCAACTCTGTTATACACTTTAAATGCTGAGCAGACTCGTACAAGAATGGATTTTAGGAAGAAAAATGAGGGAATGAAATATTCTTTTAGGTTTTCTCCTTCTAGTTATCCTTTCTCTCACCCAACAAGTATTAAACATATATTTTTTGGGGTGTGTGGGTTGTTGGGTTGTTCTGGGCGAGCCATTCGAGCAGGTACCATGGCTCTGACCACTTCCTTTGGCCCCAGCTCACCGACCCTGTGGCCTCTTCCGTGGTCTTCAGTTCCCCACAGTGTTCCTGGAGTGAGTCAGGAATGCCGCTCCTTCCTGGACGGGGCCCCCACTTTTTTTCCCACCCTTCCCTTGTTTTGTTTTCTGTTGCCTGCTCAGGTACCCTGCCCACTGATTACCTGCTGACGCGTACACCTCCCTGGCACTGTTATCCCATGTCTGTTTGAGTGTCCTTCCTCCTCCACCCTTATATTCATTATCTATGAAGACCCTTGCTGTCTATTCGTATTATTTATTTATTTATTATCTTTGTGTGCTGTACCGTTGTCTTGTTATCAAAATAAAAAAAATTATATAAAAAAACATATAACATATCATATTCTGATAACTATCTACATGCAGTATATTTCTTGGAGGAGATCAGATATAATGCTCATCTCACTGTGGTAGGATAATCCCATAGGGGGCTTCGCCTCACCAAGCACCATTCCCACTCATTAAAGCCTTCAGTATACAGTATAGCTTTTCTACTTTTTTTATTCTTTCTAAACCCCATTCAAAGCCAAGATTGCTGTAACTTGATCTGCAATAGCACTTGCAGGTGGCCAAGATTGAGTTAAAGCTGATGTGGTCTTTTTCTGGAGCAGTGCAATTGAATTTGATGTATTGCAAAAAAAATTGTTTGTACATGGTCTCCAGATCGTGCTCCTAAAGTTCTAGCACAATGGACATTACAAAAAAAGGATGGACAGCGGGAACATGTCCTTGTTTCCTGTTGGAGACACCGCAGTCTCAGCTGCACTGTAACTAAGTAGCCCATTTTGGCCAGCAGTTAGATCCATTTGTCTGTCAAATTTGTCCAAACAGTATGCAAATGTACCCTAGGAATTCTATTTTTTTTACTGTATTGCTACTGTAGAGTGGTTTTCCATACAACCACTGGTAATTGGTAGTGGAAGGGTTAATATCCTTAGATCACAATCTCTACATGGTGTCAGGTAAGCTAATGAGTAATGTGTATTTGTGGTCTATTTATTGTCATAATGCTTGCATTTTTTTTAATTTGGTTTTGCTTTGAGATCCTGTTCTAGTCTTTTTAGCATTCACATCATGGCCATAATCTTATGCATTGCTTCCCTTTTCAAATTATCTATGCTGTAATATTAAATTATTCTTTTTCGTAATCTTCAAGACTGGAACAATTTCTCCTTAGGTATAAAATGTGGCTCAAGGGTATATTTTACAACAGTTTCCTATTATTGTTACTTTTGAATTCTAAATAGTGCTAATATTTGCTTTTAAAAATGTATCACAAGTTATTATTAGTGAGCGCTTCAGAGATATTAAAGAAAGACATGGAAATGCAATTATATTTAATAAGCAATTATACATTGTAGCAGAGTACCCTGCGTAGCCGCAGCGCTGAAAGAGTTAAACCTAGGTATGCTAATTGGGGAACTACAAAATCCATCTGGTGAGGATGACTATGGTCTCACCTGTGAGGGGTGTGCTGACACAGAGAGACTGGAAGCCTGCCAGGGAGGCAGCAAGATCTG
Organism: Leptobrachium leishanense; assembly: GCA_009667805.1. Classification (NCBI taxonomy): domain Eukaryota; kingdom Metazoa; phylum Chordata; class Amphibia; order Anura; family Megophryidae; genus Leptobrachium; species Leptobrachium leishanense. The sequence continues at coordinate 107,596,465 of CM019064.1, read as the reverse complement.
GACAGTGAGTCTGTCTAAAAACTGTTTATTTTTTGAACTGTTAAAACTACTGGGATCAGGGTAGTTGACCAGTGGGATAGGAATGGACATTCCTGTAAGTTAGTCTCCTAAGAGGAGTATGAGTTTATTTGTTATCCCTGCTGTAAAGCCTATATGCTAATAAAGCATACTTTATTTCGGAAATATTGTGTTGCCTGAAGACAAACTTGGTCATCCTACCACAAATAAATATGAAGCGCTACCCCCTCGAGAGCCGCTTTATTTGACGGGTCTTCTGTCTCACTCCAGTGATTACCCACCTCCACCTTCGGCGCCAAGTAATGCCAGGACAAGATTACTTTAACAATTTCACTGCTGAGGACGTGTGGGGAACGTCCTCATTGACTCCTAAGGAAAGATAGGGGTGGAGATGGGGGTTCCTTTGAACCCCGATATCTCCCGACTGTTGGCAGCTAGCAGGGTCATATTTGGTATCCTTAGAAAGGCCAGAGCATGGCCTTTCCAATGATACTAAATATGACCATGTTTAAAGTAAAGAAAAAAAAAATAGTAGTAAAAAAAGAAAAATGTGGGGGTTTTTTAAGACGTGAAATGACTCAGCAGTGAAGGGGTTAAATAAAAAGGGGTTTATTAGGACTAGCGAGCAAACCCTTTGTAGGACAAAGTAATCAATGGTATAACAGTATTGAGAGAGTTAATTCAGCATCACTATTCGACACAATGATGAATGAACGAGACCTCAATCTTTACCATACTTTAATGCAGTTAGAGTATCGACAATAATCAACGTAACTGATAGAAGGTACAAGGTTTAGATATGTTATTTATATCTAACCACTGGCCAGTGGAAATTACACAAAAGTCGCGAGTATGCTAGCGTTGGGGCCCTTTAACTTCTATCACTGGGTACCTTTAAATGTGCAACCACATTTGTATTCCACAATATGAGAAAAGGAATATTCACAAAGTGTCACAGGGTAGCAAGATTGGCAAACTGCAGTGATCCTCCTTTTAACTGGGGCTGCGAGGGCAGTAGAACTACGCCAGACAGTAAAGTTAGAAATCTTAACTCACGCAGGGTAGCGGAATACTTCTCTCTGTTAGATACACTCACTCCTTCCCCACTGGACCTGGACGGTAGCTGGATTGCTATCTCTAGCACTGGAAGCACACGAGGACAACTGGATCTCTCTCCATTGGACGCACAAGGACAGCCAGATCTCTTCTTAGCTGGATACAGTCGATCACTCCCTCTGTCACTGGAACCACACGAAAGCCACGGACCCCTTCTCTGCTGTATGTGCAAGGACAGCTGGATCTTCGTTCTGCTGGTACTGTCAACACGTAAGGGCAACCGGATCTCTCCTTCTCTGGATACACAAGGTAGCCGCTGGATGCACGATCCTCCACATAGGACCGTTCAACTCAACAGTCTCGCCCTCTCTGACTTCTCTCTGCTCTGCACATGCACTTCCCCTCTTGGAAAACGCCTGCTTCCCTTAGTCACTGCTGGGAGGTGTAGTTCTCTTCCTGACAAATTGCATTAGGCCCTCTGTCATTGAAACTACATGTTCCAGAATCATTTGTATCTTCCTGTCTTAAACAACTTCTTTTGCTAGTGAGGAGAAAGGGAAAAGGGAGGAGGGTAAGTCCTCCTTAGCTGTGACAGGCTGCATGTCTCTGTCCAAGCCTGGGACACAGCGACACACAACAATACACACACAGTTCAAGTAGCATGCGCTACATATATATAACCTAAGAGCCTTGTGCTATATAGTAAGGTAGCATTTACCTGCTCCGGTGCAGACAATATATTGTAGATTGTCAGGTATATTAGAAGGGAAAAATTAAAATGGATGCCTGTAGCCATTTTGTTTTAAATAGAAAGTCTTTTCTTTTTCAATTTTCTCTAGTTTTAGAAATGAACAGAGATTTTTTTTTAAATAGTTCACGGCTAGGTGACACCTTAATTTTTTTTTAGAAATACCAGACATGAGGGAACCTTAAAATGTCTTTGTGTGATATAATGCTGAAGTTAAGTGCTAGACATGTCATAATTAAATTTATTGGTTTGTCTTAAGTCTTTAAAACAAAATTATATTTTCTCTTTGGGTATAGGAATAAAAGTTAAAGATTTTGCAAAATGTATGATTATATTCACGAAAAATATTCTTATAATCAAGGTATATTTTATTATATTTACAGTAGGAAATAGATGCTCCAATAAGTATTTGTTGAGTATAACTGGTAAATAGTATTGAAGAATAGATTCTGTGATTTAACTAGAAAGGAATTTACTCAGTTTGAGAGGAGTGGAGACATAAATCTAATTTGGACAGGACAGACTATATTGTCTATAGAGTCTATATTGAAAATAGAGGGTCTTTGTAAATCAGATTGACCTCTTGATCTGAGATAAGAGATATAAAAATTAAATGGTGGAATTAATCTGAAGTGCAACACTGCCCTCTTGAGGATAGTAAATATTATATTTAATATAGAGAATAGATTGTTAGTGACGTCAAATTGACTATAATTGGAGCCGCACTGTTCGTTGCAAGGCATTCAGACAGGCATTCACGCAAGCAGACCATCGCAGGCAGACCATCGCTAGCAGACCATCCCAGGACACAATGCACTCAAGATTTCACACCACATCTCTAACTCACATGCATTGATTATCTGACATTGATAATTTTCACATATTCCAAAACAAAGAATATTCCAAGGCAGTAACTCATTTAATCCAGATTGGAGGTAATGTACGAGAGAGAAAATTTAAGGTTAATAAATTATATATATTTGGAGTATTTCTTGCAACAGATAGACTGAGATTTCTCAGATATTGTTAGATCCAGAATCTAAAATATTTCTATTCTGCAGATAGAGATATGAAGAAGAATCGGATATAAGGATTTATCCTAAAGACACTGTTGCAAAGATGATATACAAATATATATATTGAATTTGGAAATTACTGTGATTGAAAATAATAAGCAAGGAATTATATAACTACAATATAAAAAGCAGAAGATTAGAAGTTTAATTCTCGATATTAGGGGAGGATTCACTAAATAAGTTTTTATTACTTATCATTCTAAAAATAGAATAAGTGATAGCTCATCTTTTGTTGATCCACGTAGCATAGAGAGATACATACAGTTGTGTTCAAAATTATTCAACCCCCAATGCTGTAAAGGGTTTTAGGGAATTTAGTGTACATTTGTAATTGTATTCAGAATGAAATCCTCAAGGACGTTTTAAAGAACCATATGCAACTAAAATGACATCAATTGGTTTTGTAATACAGTAGTAAATGTTTCTTTTGTGAATTCTTCATTGACACAATTATTCAACCCCTTAAAGACTACCACTCTGAAGAACAGAGGTTCATTCAAGTGTTTTCAATCAGGTATTGAAAACACCTGTGGATGTCACGGAGCAGCAATAAAGCATAATAAGCACCAATTAGGCAGCTGTAAAATGACTGAGATACTCAGCTCCTTCTAGACATTTACTGGTGTGGTTACAAACATGGTGAAGTCAAGAGAATGGTCCAGGAAGACAAGAGAAGAGGTGATTACTCTTCACAGGAAGGGCAATGGCTATAAGAAGATTGCAAAGATGTTAAACATACCAAGAGAGACCATAGGAAGCATCATTCGCAAATTCAAGGCAAAGGGCACTGTTGAAACGCTACCTGGTCGTGGCAGAAAGAAGATGCTGACTTCGACTGCTGTGCGCTACCTGAAGCGTAGTGTGGAGAAAAGTCCCTGTGTGACTGCTGAGGAACTGAGAAAAGATTTGTCAGATGTGGGTACTGAAGTTTCAGCTCAGACAATACGGCGCACACTGCGTAATGAAGGCCTCCATGCCAGAACTCCCAGGCGCACCCCCTTTCTGTCTCCAAAGAATAAGAAGAGTCGACTGCAGTATGCCAAAAGTCATGTGGACAAACCACAGAAGTTTTGGGATAGTGTTCTGTGGACTGATGAAACAAAATTAGAACTGTTTGGGCCCATGGATCAACGCTATGTTTGGAGGAGGAAGAACAAGGCCTATGAAGAAAAGAACACCTTGCCTACTGTGAAGCATGGCGGGGGGTCAATCATGCTTTGGGGCTGTTTTGCTTCTGCAGGTACAGGAAAGCTTCAGCGTGTGCAAGGTACCATGAATTCTCTTCAGTACCAGGAGATATTGGATGACAATGTGATGCAGTCCGTCACAAACCTGAGGCTTGGGAGACGTTGGACCTTTCAACAGGACAATGATCCCAAGCATACCTCCAAGTCCACTAGAGCATGGTTGCAGAATAAAGGCTGGAACATTTTGGAGTGGCCATCGCAGTCACCTGACTTAAATCCGATTGAGAACCTCTGGGGGGACTTAAAGAAAGCAGTTGCAGTGCGCAAGCCTAAGAATGTGACTGAACTGGAGGCTTTTGCCCATGACGAATGGGCGAAGATACCCGTAGATCGCTGCAAGACACTTGTGTCAAGCTATGCTTCACGTTTAAAAGCTGTTAGTACAACATCCTTTTACAGTTATAAGTACTAAGATTGAATGTCACTTGGGGGTTGAATAAAACTGATAATGATGTGAGCACAGAAAAGACATTTGTGGTTATTTCCTTATGTTATGTTATATTTGTCTGACCTACACGTGCCTCTTTGATTTAATTGTAAGCAAGATGACTGAATGATCAAAATCAATGTCAAACTGGCCAAAACACTCAATTTCAGTGGGGGTTGAATATTTTTGAACACAACTGTATATCTCTACAAGATCTAGCTTCTTAAACATTGGTTTGCTTGGAAATACATGTTTCGTTAAGCAGAAATGTTTATTAACCATTTGTGTATAGTTACTAACTGATAAGGTAAATGATATTAATCATGTATGCAGTTACTAGCACGAGATACATATATTGTGAAGCTAGTTTCTATGTGCTGATGGATTTTGTGGTTTATAAATTTTTGTTTATGATATGAGATTTGAAACTTTTTTGTATACGTAATAAATATATATATATTTTTATCCGATTATCGATTAGTGTATTCTTCAAAGCAAAACACAGACAATTAAAAGAATTTAGGAGAATTTCTAGGAAATATAAATGATTGATATTTGTGTCTCGTATAAATTTCTTATTGAATAATAATCCCTGACAAGATACAAACTCCAAAGGAAGAGGCGCACACTGAAGGCTTGCTTATAAAAATTACAAAAATTGAATTAATCTTAAGTGAAAAAAGACAAGTCGACGTTTCAGTCCTCTTCTGGACTTTTATCAAGACATGTCTTGATAAAAGTCCAGAAGAGGATTGAAACGTCCACTTTCCTTTTTTGTAATTTTTATAAGCAAGCCTTCAGTTTGTGCCTCTTCCTTTGGAGTATATATATATATACACAAACAACATATCAAATTATATATATATATATATACTGGGAAAGGTTACACTGAACATGCATGTCATGAGAGGCACGCGAGAGTGCCTCTGAGACTTATAAATACAACAGACGCCAATTAAGACCACTTCGCCTAGACACAATTTGAAAGATTTTAAACCTCCTGATTTAGGAATAAAATGATAGAGATTTGGTCATTTGTTGCCTAAGTCTGCCACAACACCAATCTTTAGAAGGTCCTAACATGTCAACTTAATGACTGGCATTATGAGATCAACCCACCTATAAGTGACATACATCCTCCTGAGGCTCTCTGCAGTTCAATGTCTAAACAGAACTTGCGGAGGAGTTAAGTTGCTCTTGGTTGTGAAAGAGTTAAAGGGATTTTCTCTTTTATCGCTACCTAAATAAATACATGTTAAAATAAGAATTTAACTTATTTACATTAATATATTACCTATCTTTAGTGAGTCCTGCATGCACATTAGGGCTGACTAAGGAGACCATATTCTCCCCGTACTGCACTAAATTCTGCATGAATTTGGTCCTTTTTTCCTGGCATCTACCAGGAGTTGTTTAAAGAATATGACTGAAGGAGTATTCCAGACAGGAATTGGTAAGTTTTATGACTCTGTAGATGATATCCCGACTGCACTAAATTTTCATCCTTCACCCCTATAAATTATATAATGAAATATCTAATTATGTTAAGATCGCATTATTCACTGACCTTAGGATATATATGCAATATCTTATATTGTATATGGATGATATTCTTTGGAGCATTTAATTCTTTTGGCAAATTTGTATTGTGTAAATGGAGAAACATTAAAGCTTATCCTTTTTTATAAGGACAAAATGCAAACATAAACATACAGGGCTATTCATAAATACTCGCCACCCAGGACATACTTGAAAACGAGAGAAATCTCAATGTATCCTTCCTGGTAAAATCCTTTCACAAAAAACAAACAAACAAAAAAAATATTTATAGAGCACCGAAGTTCCACCGAAGTGCAGGGAAAATCCACCAAACGCACCAGAAAAACCGCCGCAAAACAGCCGCATCGAACAGAAAAACCAACGCAAAACTGGTGAAATAAACCCGAACGCACATGAAAAAAGCTGACTATCCACCGAACAGAGTGCTGACCAGCCAGCGGAAAAAGCCGACAAGCTGACGAACAGGGTAAAAAAAACAAAAACCTGGCACTTTTAAAAGTTGTTTGCAAAAAAACTACTAGGCGAAAATGCCTGGACTTAATATATAAGGTCCTATGAATAATAATAATAAAAAGGTCTGTTACAGAAAAGAAAAATGCTATTTAAAATTCGCCAAAAATAATCCTGAAAAATGACTAAAAAAAATCAAAAATTAAATGAATAAATAGACTTTTTGCTGCAATTTAAAAGAGTCAATGGTTTAATAGTTATTGGATAAAAACAGGAATATTTGTAAAATCGAAACCTATGGGATTCGCCTGATTAAACCTGCCAAATGAAACCACCGAACAGCAGGCATTTCACTGACATTTGTTTGCTGTTCGGTTTTCTTTGAATAGATTAACCATTGCTTCTCTATGGGGAGTTCACTGTCACTGAAGATCACCTGCATTTTGCTGGCACTTTGCCAATATTTGGTGAATTGCAGCTTTTGAATAGCCGAATGGACCCAAAATTTCACCGTACGGGGAAATTCCCTTTTCAGTGCAATTTCGAGGCCAGTTTGACTCTCTTTGAATAACCCCTATAGTCACAGGGCACAGACGTTTAGTCATGAATTAGTGTTACTTTAGGTTGACATGAGTAAAACCCAGTGCCTAGTTAAGTCTCTTAAAAGTCATGACTCACTATAAGGCCAACAACTCTTAATAGACTCCAGTGAGCGTGAGAAAAATGGAGTGTTTTTGGAATCAACTTTTCCCAAGTTCAAAAAATGTCCTCCAATATTTCTCCAGATGTAGTTAAGTAAACCACCAGTCTCTTATATTCAGCATCACATTTGAATTTCTGTTGTATCGCACAGTAACTGGAAGTGTACACGTCTCACTTTTTGAACATCTGTGTTTTCAAGGTTTCCAATATCTATACCCCCTTCCAATATTTATGTTTTACCTCCACAGTCTGTTCTCTGATGACCTTCATGAATCAACAGGAAAGAGACGTTTGGTACTGAAGAAAAAAAATCTAATAAGATATGGGACACATCCACAACATGTCACTTTGTGACATAATAGAGGAAATGATTGGGCAGAAGAATAAAATATCTGAAGCCTTTACACGAATAATGTATGATGATGCACAGCAAAGCCTGTCAGCTGTCTATCAACTCTCTAAGCCCATTTTTCTTCATCATTACTAATTAGTAAAGCCGTTCTATCATCAAATCCATTTCCTTCTGTATTCGTTAAGAATTTTTTTTTATCAACACATACAGTATATAGACAGTAATAAAGAAAAAATTGTATTTTTAGGCTTTTTTATTCCTTTTTGCCATTAAATAATTTATTTTCCCCACTATAAACAATTCTGTGTCAAAGTTAGGTTGTGTGTTTAAATATGTATGAATTGCTAAGGTATTGATGCAGTCATACTATTAAAACAAAAAATCTACAGCCAAAAGTAAAGGAAAAACATGAATATTATTAGTTATCCCAACGTCGGTGCCAATTTATCTTCAATGGTAATTCCTTTCGTAGTGAATATGGAATATCCTCCAAAAATGTGTGTTATTGATGCATGTAATCATACATAAACATCAGGAGACCAAATGCACATTCCAGACTGCAAGACAGCAGACTTCCTATACATTTTTCTTCTTTAGCACACACATAGTTAATATTTATATGTGCTTCCACTGAAATTCAGATGTAATAGAAAAATAAGCTAACACAGCAGTGATAATCTATTCATGCTGTAACGCAAAGTGGTTTTTCTGCCATCATTTCACATTACAGAAAAGTATAAGAAAACACTTAGGCCCCTATTACACGCTTTGCGCAGCGCATTTGCGTGCGCGCAAATGCACTTTTGCACGAGGACAAAACCATTTGCGTGGAACGTCGCAGTACGACATTCGCGCAAACGATGCGCGTTAACGTCCAACGCGAGTGACCCTGCGCGAACCCAGCGTGAGCGCAAGTTCCTGCGCGCACCTATACTTAACATTGTGAGCGCAAATGCGTTAGTGCGGATGCTATTACAATCTATGCGCAAAGTCATACGAACGACGTTTGCGCGAATTTTCGTAACGTCTTTGAAAACTTGGTGTTAACTGCAAATATGTTCATTGTGGCCGAAACTAAATAACTCAGCAAAATAAAAATACAGCACAGTACAGTTACACATTCTACACATACCCAGACATCAAAAATTAACAATTTGTCAAAAAAATTTTTTGCTGCAGCACATATACACAGATTGACTTTGACAGGCGCAACAACCTAACTTTAGTAAACGGTGGTTCTTAATTCTGATTGGCTGAATCCCGTGAAAAAACAGTCTGCCTACTGATTCCTGCACGCAACGTTCATTTGCGCACGAATTTGCGCGTCGGATTTGCGCACGTAAAAAGTTGAAGGCTGAAAAACCTGTGCTTGGAGCGTACTACTGCGTTAATTTGCGATCGCTAGCGTTTTTTTCCTTGCGCAAAAAAAATTGCATTGCGCAAGCGCATTTGCGCGAAGCGTGTAATAGGGGTCTTACAGGGTTATTCAAAGTGAATCGAAAAGCCACCGCACGTTTAGTGACTTTTCGTTTTCTTCAATTCGGTGCGATTAGGCGATCCCATTTCGCCGACCCTGTGGTGTATTCAGCAAGCACCACATGGCCATCGTAGTGCAGGGAAAAGCCGCCGCAAACCCGCCGAACACTCACTGCAAAACCTGGCGAACGCACATCGAAACCCACAAAATCATGTGGGTTAACCCCACCGAACACGCAGGAGAAACCCGAACAGCCGTCGATCACAGTGCAGAGCAGCCGCCGGAAAAACCCGACACCGCAGACGAATGGAGTGAGAAAAAAAAAACAGTACGCTTGAATGTTTGAAAAGTGAAACGCTGTTTGCAAAGAAACTACAGAAAGAAAATGTCTGAAATTTACATATAAGGTCCAATGAATAATAAAAATGGGCTGTTACAGAAAAAAGAAAAAACGATTTAAAAAAACCTGAAAAACATGTTAGCAAAAAAATCCCAAAAAATGCCTAAAAGATCCTAAAAATCTAACAATAAAGAGACTTTTTACTGCAGAATAAAATAATAAACGGTTTATTAGATATTGAATTAAAACGGGAATATTTTTAACATTGAAGCCTATGGGATTCTCCTTAATAAACCTGTCGAATGAAACCACCAAATGGCAGGGCATTTCGGCAACCTTTCTCAGCTGATTTGTGTTCTCTGAATAGACGAAGCATTGCTTCTCTCTGGGGATTTCACTCCCCTCGAACAGGTAACGAACAGCCACTGTATGTGCAGGCAATTCGCCAACATTTGGCGAACTGCCTGCTCTCTGAATAGCCGAATGGCCAGAAAAGGTAACCGTACTGAATTTCAGCATTCAGTTACCTATCGGCCCCAATTCGGAGCTCTTTGAATAACCCTGATAATATTGTTTGAACTGCACATTGTATCATTACAGCAAATTGTCTTAAATGTAAATGTCATGTAGTCTGTAAAATCCCCTTAGAGTATTAATAAGTCACAATTAAGTACCACATGCTACTTACAAGTTAGTATACGTGCCACAAAATCATTAAACATTTGTAAAGTAGCCCAGAACTAAACATGCGGCCAGGAAATTAAAATGCAAAAATGAAATCCAAAATATTGATTCAAATAGAGGAAGAAGGCAAACAGTTTCAAAGCTTTTAGGCTAGGGTCAGACTAACGCATTTTCGCGTTGTCTGTGAAAAAGTGCGTTCGAACGAATGGACGCATTTTTTCACGGAGTACGCGATAGCGGTCATACGATGCGCATTTGCGTTCGTGATTTTGTACGGATCATCAATAAAACACTTTTGCATCTGGACGTTATGTTGGCCGGACATTAGCAGTGTCTGACATCTCCAAATCACGCAAACACGCCGCTAGCGGACGCAGCGCACTCTGTACGACCGTACTAGTGGTTTCACGTTCTCGACAAAATGCGTTCGTTTGCCACTTGCGTTGCACAGCCGGACTTTCGTGCGACCGTACTTCGTATATTGGCCGTCATTGCCCGTCATTTGCTGCTAGTGCGGCCGTAACTAAGTGCGCCAGAACGCACGTTAAAGTGCGCTAGTTTGACCCTAGCCTTAAACGTCCTGCTCTGCCACTGAGTGATATAACATTACAGACTCTTTGATTTTTTTAAACATTCCATTCATATGTTAACCTTTGTTTTTAATTGGAGTAACTTTAACCTTTTCACTGCCTTGTGATTTGCAAACCAACACTCCCATGATTTTAAAAAAATCCCTTAAATTACCCTTTAACCCCTTCACTACCAAGATCAAGTACATTTAATCTTCAAAGCATCTGCTGGTGCCCCGATACTGAGTATACTTGATATGGACTAATTCTTGAGCAATGCAATGGAATTTCATTTATTGCAGCAGGGACTCTGTGCTAAATCAGCTGGGGATCCTTGTCTTAGGCAGAGTTTTAGCTACTCTGTTTTAGCACTTTGTGTGCCGTGCCCGAGGTGCTTAAACTATTGGGGCGAATTCTGAATTTGCAATAAATAAAATTCCTTTTGAATTGTTCCATTATTATTTCATTCTACCAAATAATTAGATCAAACATGCAACTTCACAGTTTTTAAATCTCAACTTTGTCCAGTCAAGCTTGAGATAGATTTGAGCACTTCAGTGCACCATGTTAAACCATCGAGTTCCTTAATGCAAAATGAAATAAAGGGGTTAGGGTCAAATATGATAATGCTAAGTGTAATGTGTGTCACTTTGAACTTGGGGTACATGGGCCTAGTGATGCATTTGGGAGGTGCAGACATTGTGATGTTCTATATTATTTCCCTGCCATCTCCTATGTTGAAGTCACCTTGTGCCTGTAGGGTGCAGGTTGTTTGTGTCATCTGTGTTATGTATGAATGCTGTTATTGTAATTATCGTTTATCTGATTACGGTTACTATGGTATATATAATTACTATGTGGTCACTGTAGGCCAACTCAACTCCCCTACCTAGAATGTGTTTACTTAGGGACAGATTTTGGTATCAGGTACTTATGTAACTTCTCTTCTGTTATCTAATGCAGTGGTTCCAAACCGCGGTCCTCAAGTACCCCTAACAGGCCAGGTTTTCCAGGTATCTGAAGCATAGCACAGGTGATATGATTTGCTGATCAGTGATTGCTGGATTCAGTCTGCATTTCCCCAAGGCGATCCTTAAAACCTGGCCTGTTAGGGTTACCTGAGGACCGCGGTTGGGAACCACTGATCTAATGTATTCAGTCTGATGCTCAGGCTATAATTACATGGCACCTTATTATTTCATGTATATACATGTCTGGTTTGATTGAGGGGGGGTGCCAGAGTGTCATTTTCCAGTGGTCTCTAAGTCTACATGGGACTATATATATTTTACTCAATAAAGGTGTACAGTTGTTGCTGTTATAAACTCCCAGATCTACTGTGCCATCTTATTACTGTTGGGATGCTACCAAGGATCTTTATGTGTACCATCCTTAAGCTTCATCTAAGGACTGGAGGAAGGCACGAACGCCTGCTGGTGAGAGAAGGTGTATCTGGCAAGGAAGCAGGATTAACAGATGGGAGCCAGTTGGGGTACTGAGATCTGTTACACAGAGTTTTAATTATTTGGTAATATGAAATAATAAGTGAGATTTTGGATAATATGGAAGAATTGGCAGTAGGGAAGGTGATAGATGATAACTCAGAAAGGTTTTGTTTATGGCAACAGTTCCGTTAGCAAATAATTTAAATCATATATGTAATGTGTGGTTTGAGATCAGAAAAAAATAGGTTTAGGCTAGGGTCAGACGAGTACATTCTGTGCGGACTGCGCGTCCGTGAACAATGGACGTACTTTCTGACTGACGACAAGGTAGTGGCCACGCAGTCCATTTTTGTGACTGACGTTTTTTTTTGACTGATGTAGATGGGAAATAAAATTAATATGAAAAACCATTTTGTCCGTCAAAAATGCTGGACGTCAAAAATGCAGTCTGTCTGACTACGTTCCATCACTCACACACAAAGCTATGCGGACGTTGCAGATGTAGCGCACTCCGCACGTCCGTTCTAGCGGTTTTACGTTCTTGCCTAACTTGCGTCCGTTTGCCGCGTCCGTTGTGCGTCCGCACTTCTGTGCGGACGTACTTCGTGTGTGGGTCTCTATTGATCATAATTTTATGCTACCACTGACGATAAAATGTGCGGCAACACTGACGTGAACACTGCGCTCGTCTGACCTGAGCCTAAACGGAATGTGATTTGCATATACGATCTTTTGAAAATTTAAGTTAAAAGGGGGTAAGATGGTTTTGAAAAGAAATGTTGGGGGGTTTCTGCAGCATCCTTCTGATATGTGAACAGAGCCTTCCTTCATTTTTCCAAAATGTATTTTAGTTGCATGTTTGGCAGAAGGGAATGGTTTAATTAGGTCATTCGACTTTAATTCCACCCCAAAAGATGATTCTAATTCACCGGTTTAAAATTCACCAATTACTTAAAAATTGCTTGTTGCACTGAAGTTTGAAATGTTTTCATATTTTCTGTCTCCCTCTAGCTAATACACATATTTTATGAAAATGTGCCGTGTTTTGTATCTTGTCTAGTTATACAATGACTCAAATTTGTACTGCATGGTTACAATATAGAAAAGTATAGTGTTTCCTTCAGGGCAATTTGATTACAAGACAAATCGAGCATGAAAAAGACTGTTCCACTCTGATAAAATTCTTGTTAAGCTGTTGGGCCATTTATATCACAACCCATTATCTGTCAGCACTTGAACTTTTTCTATTTCCTTGTCTCGCAGTGGTCCTTAATAACTGAAGTTTCAAGGCTGGCAGTAGGGCTTGATGTGTTACGCACTTTAGAAATATAAAACAATCATTGATCACCTAGGTACCGTTAAAGACAGTGATGTGCTTTATTGAAAACAGTCTGTGCGCAAATTAATATGTAATTCAAAAATAATGGATCATTTAGTTTTCAAATATGCATTTTATTTACTATAGTGTCTTAAGGAAAGATGAACTTATGATATTGGTAAACAATGTCCTTCAAGAGTATTCAGAAGCCTGAATAATAGAATTTATTTCTGGATTACAAAGATTCATATTCACACCTAACACTAATTTAATTGCAAACACAAAGAAAAAGGAACAACTGCTGTATGCTGCTTGTATGAGTATTCAAATTGTTCCTATTAACCCCTTTTAGACAACGCTTTTTAATGTTGCTGCATTTTAAAGACCAAAGCAAGTCAATAGTGAATTTCACTTCTGATTTAGTGCACCATGTGTTATGTAGCATTCCCTAAAAGAACAGATACAGCCTCTAATTTAAGTTTAACCCCTTCACTGCTAAGCCATTTCACCTCTGTTTGCTGAGTTCATTTTGACCATTTTTGTTCATCATGTTTAATCCCATTCACTACCGAGATTGAGATATCTCTGGGTTCAAAGGCACCATCCATGCCTCGATATCAAAATATCTCGATCTAGTGATCTGCAGCCCAAAAGCAAATGAAATTTGTTTGCAGCAAACGACTTTCATTTGCTTTTGGGCTGCAGAAGGTGCCTCCAAAGATTTAGTACTGTGGGCATAATGCCCAAGGAGCTAAAACTGTGTAAAATCTTCTGATGTTATCCTTACATTGGGCTTTCAGCAGCCGGTGCAGGAAAAAAATGAAGAAAACAGACCAGCAGCTCAAACTGTTGTATCTCGATTTGGCAGTAGATGACACCATCTACTGGCCAAAATAGGTTATTTACAGTAAGAAATACAATGGGTATATGCGCAAATATTTATTACCGTATAATTAATTTTAAAAGATTTAAAAAAAAAAAAAACTGGTTTCTGACAATGATTTTTTGGAAAATCACTTGGTAGCGAAGGGGTTAAACGCTATTTGAAGTCATGTTTTATTGTGAACCCAGACAAATTATATATCCTTTTTTTGGTCAGACTCGGCAGATTCATAATATATCATTATTATATGTATACGTCATGTCCTGCCAGAATGCTATTACATAAAAATGTGAATTTCATATTTTGATTATTTGCAGCATGTAAAATGATTCTTTTTCACATTGTATCATCCGAGCCTTTGTGGTTATATATTCTATGGGCTACTCTTGTTAAAAAATTATTCTGAGAAAATAACGCAATTTTAGCTAACACGAGAAACATTTTCATTGTGGGAGATGAGAAGGTGAGTTATTGCAACATCATGGTTTACATTATAATTGAAAAGTGAACAATAGTGCTGCATTATAAAGAAAAAAAGCATTTTTTATGCTATTTATGCTATTTTTATTTATTTTTATTTCATGCTCTGACCTTTCCTACGAGACCAATCATGACCCTCTAGCTGCTGCCAATCAGGAGATACGGGGTCCAAGGAACGACCCCCATCTCTTTCATAGGGAAATCCATGGGCAGATGATTTCTCTGCCTACAGGCTGTGAGATATAAATCCGACCTGTGTGGGATACCAGCTCTTTTTAGTAATGCTTCTTCAGAAATATGCAGATAATTTGAAAGAAAAATATTCCACAAAATTAAAAGTAAATAATGGTAATAAAATGAGTTCCATGTGTATACATTAGCATTGAGCAGATAAAGCTGAAAATTCAACCACATGGACGGACAATATTCTAAAAATTTAAATTAATATAGCAATAACCTTCATCATTCTTCATACAAGCATTTATAATAAATGACCGTGAATTTCAGTTACAAACAAATATCTTTACCTAAATGGTTGATCTCAATAAATTGTGATTGATTAGGAAATGGCATTTTTTTAAAAGAACCACATACCTAAAAACCAGAAAGGTCACCTTAAAGCCGGCATGGTCTTTAGAATGTATTTTCTACTACTGGCAAATTTCTCTTCGAAAATATGCACCATCTGTCCCATGTAATTGTTTTGCTGGGTCTGGGCATGAATAATCTTGCTCCATGGGTTTGATCACCTCTTTGTTTATTTAATTTGGAATAGCAAAGATGGTTTTGGTTGTGCCAATAACCAGTGTGTAAATTACACATCTAAAAGGCTCTGCTCTTTTAATATTAGAAAAAATGTTTTTAAAAATATATTATTATTCTACATAAAATACATTCAGAATCATCACTGATTGACAGTACATTATTTGAATATTTAAAACCGTTTTATTCAATGTGTAGGATTGTGCTAAAATTTAGAGCAAACTTCATTGGGAATTTATATATATTTTTTGTGAAACGACACCAAATTCAAAAATGTTTTACCCATTTCCTAGTAAGCATTTTCTTATGAAAAAAAAATAAATTATAATACCGTTGAACTAAAACATGGGATGCACAATTAACACTTGAATGTTAAGTAAAATACCGGATTTGCATAAAGAACACTTTAATCGTTTCACTACATCATAATAACAATGTCATATGTGGGTTTCTAGTTTTTCATTTGTTTATCCATTACAGAAATGTTCTTGGGATGAAATGTTCTAGACACTGTATGGTGTCGCTTATTTTTAACAGATTTCAAACAGGATCGACATTATCTGAGTTTTTCTTGTATTCAATAATGCTTTTCAGAAATATTGCTGGGATGAAAGGTTCTTAACTCTAGATGGTGCCCTTTTCTTACACAATTTCACACAGGGTCTGCATTATTAGTATACATTCAGAAATAGTGTTTGTGTCAAATACAGTAAATGTTATTAAGATACATAATAAACATGCTCACATATCCTTCTTATGGAGATTTGTAGCAATTATAATAAGCTTGTTTACAGTAATACAGGATGTCTGGAGAAATAGAAAACAAAGAATGTTGTTTTAAGAATGTGTGCAACTAGGGTTTTGATATGCCAGTCATTGCTTTTCAATGTGTTACAATGCCAAATCAAGTTAACTTGATGTTGGTATTGAAACGATTAATAGTGAGCCCAAAAAGGAAACCGGCTTACATAGGATTTTTCTGTTTGCGAGCCGCTATTAACCGCTAGATTGAAATCTGACCCCTAATGTCTAAACTGTTCTTCCTTAAGGCTGACATTGAGCTTTCTAGGAGTCTGTGTGGGTCTCCTGCAGTAATAATCAGTGTTATCAGTTAATATGGACAATATATTGCAAAAGGCTTGCAAGTGGCCTCTTCTTGCATTCAAGCTTTAACAATTGCTTTGTTTCGCATGGAGCCACAGGGATAAGCGTAATTGACAACTTTTTTTCAAGTTGCGTTTTATACATGAAGTGGACTGGATACTCCTGGTTTACACAGCTGCCCAGATAGGGAATAGTGCAAAAAAAAAAACACTTTTTGTGTATATTTGTATATTTTGTTGTATTCCTAGCCAGGAATTTTTTTTGCTGCTGTCCCTTTCCGTGGTTTCTTTTTCAATCCCAAAATGGGAATGTTCTGGTGAGGATATAAATATAAACCCACCTGTCTCTTAGCTGAGAAGCAGCAGGAGGACATGTGGTTGCTTGTAAGCAACATTTGATTTCATTAGGTTAGGACCCACCTTGAAAGAGGTTGCTATGACGTGGCATGTGGACTTAACACTTTAATGGCCATTCAAGTAAACTAAAAACCTCTATTTTGTTTAGCATGGAGCCACAGGGATATGTGCAAATGACAAGCTTTTTTCCTGTTATGCAACAACAATTCATGATAACTACGGGCTAAATTACAATCTTCACGCAAACATAAAAACATAGAAACATAGAAAAATGTCGGCAGATAAGAACCTTTCGGCCCATCTAGTCTGCCCAATTACATGGATACTTTACCTGGATTTATCTTTTGTTTAGGATAGCCTTATGCCTATCCCATGCTTGCTTAAATTCAATTACTGTTTTGGCCTCTACCACTTCTACTGGAAGACTGTTCCATGTATCCACCACCCTCTCAGTAAAATAATGCTTCCTGATGTTACTTTTAAACCTTTGCCTCTCTAATCTAATACTATGTCCTCTTGTTTTGCTATTTTGTTTCCTTTTAAATATACTCCCTTCCTCTACCTTGTGGATTCCCTTTACGTATTTAAATGTTTCTATCATATCTCCTCTGTCTCGTCTTTTTTCCAAGCTGTACATGTTAAGATCATTAACCCTTTCCTGGTAACTTTTCTCCTTCAAGCCGTACACCATTTTAGTAGCCCTTCTCTGAACTCTCTCTAAGATGTCTATCAGGGTTATCCAAAGAGATTCGAAAAGTCACCGCACGTTCGGTGACTTTTCGTTCTCTTCAATTCGGTTCCTTTTGCCGATTGCATTTCGGTGACCCTGCGGTGTATTCAGCAAACAACACAGGGTCCCCGAATTGCAGGGAAAAGCTGCCGCAAACCTGACGAAAACTCACCGAATGCACGCTGAAAACAAGCAAAAACATCTGGATTAACCTTCGAAAAAGCCGAACAGGAGCCGAACAGGAGCCGAATCACACAGAGCCGAAGCAGCTGTGACGTAGAGGAGGCAGTGAATAAATTAGAAAAACCATTTGTATGAATCTGGGAAAATGAAACGCTGTTTGCAAAGAAACTACTGAGCGAAAATGTCTGAAATTTTCACAGGAGGTCCAGGGAATGATAATAAAGAGGGCTGTTACAAAAAAAATAAGCAAACTGAAAAAAAATCAAAAAAAAAATCGGACTTTTAATTTTTTTTTTAAAAATTCAGAAAAATGGTTAAAGTATCCTAAAAAATCTATAAGTAAAGAGACTTTTTGCTGCAGAATTTTATAATGAACGGTTTATTAGATATTGAATTAAAACGGGAATATTTTTAACATTGACGTCTATGGGATTCTCCTGAATTAACTTGCCGAATTAAACCACCGAATGGCAGGGCATTAGGGGAACCTTTCACTGCTGGTTTGTGTTCTCTGAATAGCCGAAGCATTGCTTCTCTATGGGGTTTTCACTTCCCTCGAACAGGGACCGAACAGGCACCGTATGTTCAGGCAATTCGTCAGGATTTGGCGAATTGCCTGCTCTCTGGATAGCCGAATGGCCAGGGAAGGTAACCGAACGCTGATTTTCAGCATTCGGTTACCTTTCTCAAGCAATTCGGATCTCTTTGGATAACCCTGTATATCCTTCTGGAGATACGGTCTCCAGTACTGCACACAGTACTCCAAGTGAGGTCTCACCAGTGCTCTGTACAGTGGCATGAGCACTTCCCTTTTCCTACTGCTAATACCTCTCCCTACACAACCAAGCATTCTGCTAGCATTTCCTGCTGCTCTATTACATTGACTACTTACCTTTAGATCCTCTGAAATAATAACCCTAAATCCCTTTCCTCAGATGTTGAGGTTAGGACTGTATCAAATATTCTATATTCAGCCCTTGGGTTTTTACGTCCCAGGGGCATTATCTTGCACTTATCCACATTAAAACTCAATTGCCACAACTCCGACCATTTTTTTAGTTTACCTAAATCATTTGTCATTTGGCTGATCCCTCCAGGAACGTCAACCCTGTTGCAAATCTTTGTGTCATCAGCAAAAATACATACTTTTCCATTAATACCTTCTGCAATATCACTAATAAAAATATTAAAGAGAATGGGTCCAAGTACTGACCCCTGAGGTACCCCACTGGTAACAAGACCTTGCGCTGAATAAACTCCATTTACCACAACCCTCTGTTTCCTGTCACTCAGCCACTGCCTAATCCATTCAACAATATTGGAATCCAAGCTCAAAGATTGCAATTTATTGATAAGCCTTCTATGCGGAACAGTATCAAAAGCCTTACTGAAATCTAAATAAGCAATGTCTACTGCACCACCTGTGTCTATAATTTTTGTTACCCAATCAAAAAAATCAATAAGATTAGTTTGGCATGATCTCCCTGAGGTAAACCCATGTTGTTTCTGATCCTGTAATCTATGTGTTTTTAGATGTTCAACAATCCTTTCCTTTAACATGGTTTCCATTAATTTCCCCACTACTGACGTAAGACTAACTGGCCTATAGTTCCCCGATTCCTCCCTACTACCCTTCTTGTAAATGGGCACAACATTTGCTAATTTCCAGTCTTCTTTGTGCCGGCGCAAAAAAACTTTAACGCAAGGGGTAAAACCATTTGTGCCAAATGCAGTATTACATAGTCAGTGCAACAAAAGCACGCAACCATCTACCACGGGTGCACCTGCGAGAACCCTGCCCGAGCTTACCATATTGTGCGTGTCCTATACTTTACATTGTGAGCGCAAATGCGAATGTGCGCTGGTACGAGTATGGAATTACAACCTATTTTGCGGTAATTAACGCGTAGCCTTTGCCGCATAATTTTAGCAACTCCTAAAAGCTGGTGCTAACGGCATATCTGAACAACCTGGCTAACCCAAAAAAAAAACAGCACATAAAAAGGAATGCAGCAACAATATAATACGTAAACAAAGCAAAACAAGATAGGCTCAATAGACCACTCCACAGGGCATAACCCCACAATAGCAAGCAAAAACAATTTGCACAAAGTGCAACAAGAGTGGTAGTAATGAAATAATTTTAATGAAAAAATAAGCGACCAACAATGTAGTGGAAAGGAAGAAAATACAGGTGTGGTAAATTGCCCAGAAGAGGAAGGTAATGCTGTATCAAATAGAGAGGAGCGAAAGCATATACACTATTAATGAGGGCTACCTATACCTCGGTGGTTCAAGCCACCTACATAACCAAATACTGAGGCATACTAGGATAACAACCAGTAATAGCCAAGGGGCAAGATCCACAAGAAAAAAATTCAATATAGAGCTGTTAAAAACAAAGAGGCATATCTCGACCGGTTTCGCCCGAACAGGGCTTAATCTGGAGATACACTGCCCGCCCAGTTCCCCCCTATAAATACCTCTGAGGCTGATGATAATGAGATAAATTCATGCGGCCAGCTGGAAAAACCGAATCCATCCTAAGCGTGGTTGTCAGGGAAAGCATTTCCTGGCACGTGAATTAGTCATGTGGGGACCTAGGAACCAATGGTGAGCCTGTTACTGGTATCCTAGCAACAGAAGGCACAATGGATAGCCCAATGACACGGAGATCAGTGCAGGCAGAGTGGGTCACATAATAACCTCGGATCAAAAATAAATGCAAGTCATAATAAGAAATAAATATACCCAGTATCCACAGTGGTGCAGGAATGGATGACTAATGAGAGCAAATTAGCCACATATCATTGATAGCTGAACAAACCCTAAATTGCTGGAACTGCCTAAGTAGCAAGGCAAACACCAAGGGTTAATATACAATGTGACAATACATAACTTTTGGTAATGAAATGGGGAAGGGGAGAAGGAAAAACCACATGACTAATAAAGATATAAATATAAAGGAGGAAATAATGAAACCCAAGTCCGTCCTAGGCATGGTTGTCAGGGAAACCATTTCCTGACACGTAAGTTAGTCATGTGGTACCTAGGAGCCAATGGTAGTCTGTCTCTGGGATCATGGCAAACGGGTAAATGCATAAAAGACAAGGGGGCTAATAAGGTGAAAAATATATATAATACTGATGGCATATAGCCAATCTATCATTACAATGTGTAAGGTTGGTACTAAAAATGCCCATATGTCCATGTGCACAGCTTTCTAGAGAGCAAAATAGCCACATGTCATTGATAGCTGAACAACCCCTAAGTTGCTGGAGCTGCCTAAGTAGCAAGGAAAACACCAAGGGTTAATATACAATGTGACAATACATAACTTTTGGTAATGAAATGGGAAAGGGGAGAAGGAAAAACCACATGACTAATAAAGATATAAATATAAAGGAGGAAATAATGAAACCCAAGTCCATCCTAGGCATGGTTGTCAGGGAAACCATTTCCTGACACATAAGTTAGTCATGTGGTACCGAGGAGCCAATGGTAGTCTGTCTCTGGTATCATGGCAAACGTGTAAATGCATAAAAGACAAGGGGGCTAATAAGGTGAAAAATATATATAATACTGATGGTATATAGCCAATCTATCATTACAATGTGTAAGGTTGGTACTAAAAATGCCCATATGTCCATGTGCACAGCATTCTAGAGAGCAAAATAGCCACATGTCATTGTTAGCTGAACAACCCCTAAGTTGCTGGAGCTGCCTAAGTGGCAAGACAAACACCAAGGGTTAATATACAATGTGACAATACATAACTTTTGGTAATGAAATGGGGAAGGGGAGAAGGAAAAACCACATGACTAATAAAAATATAAATATAAAGGAGGAAATAATGAAACCCAAGTCCGTCCTAGGCATGGTTGTCAGGGAAACCATTTCCTGACATATAAGTTAGTCATGTGGTACCGAGGAGCCAATGGTAGTCTGTCTCTGGTATCATGGCAAACGTGTAAATGCATAAAGGACAAGGGGGCTAATAAGGTGAAAAATATATATAATACTGATGGTATATAGCCAATCTATCATTACAATGTGTAAGGTTGGTACTAAAATGCCCATACGTCCATGTGCACAGCATTCTAGAGAGCAAAATAGCCACATGTCATTGATAGCTGAACAACCCCTAAGTTGCTGGAGTTGCCTAAGTGGCAAGACAAACACCAAGGATTGATGACCCACATATACAATATGACAATACATAACTTTTAATAATAAGGTAAGGAGAAGGAGAGGCCACATGACTAATGAAAATATAAAGGATGCCCGGACTGGAAAGATGAAGGGACAAGGGGGGGAGGTGGGATAAAATACAAAAAGGAGGAAGCTTAATATATAACCAATGAAGAAATAAGTGATAATAATACAATAGCAATAATAACATAGGAAAGGCATAAAGGGGAGCAGTGGGAAACCGCCAAAAATAAATAATTGCTCAAATAAAAGGGACAAATGTAAAGCCTTCATTGAGGCCAGATGGTGATCTAGTGTTAAGGCGATATATCCAGAAGGCTTCACGTTTAAGCAACTTGTTGTCCAAATTACCCTTTCTCGGTCCAAGCTTAATCTGTTCAATGCCCAGAAACCTAAAATTACTAAGTAGACATGTATTACATGATAAGAAATGTCTGGCAACAGGAGTGTCCTTTTTAAGTCTGATCGATCTGATGTGCTCAAGTATGCGGACTTTGAGAGGTCGAATGGTTTTGCCCACATACTTTTTACCACAATGGCATAGAAGTAAGTACACAACACCGGTAGAATTACAGTTCATAAACTGACGAACGGTAAAAGAAATAGAGTCATCAAAATTGCAGAATTGTTTAGGGGTACGAGAAACATAAGGGCACGCCACGCACCTACCACACTTGTACATCCCTTTAAGATTATGGGTCAACCAAGATCCGGCAGAATGCCGAGTTGGTTGGAAATGACTATGAACTAATTTGTCATTGAGGTTAATGCATCTCCTGGCTGTCAGGGAAGGACGAGTAGAGACAACGTCCTTGAGGTGTATATCATTTGCCAACAGAGGCCAGTACCGATCACAGATCTGTTTAACGGATTGCCAACCTAAATCAAAATCTGCGATCAATCTTATGGGTTCCGAACCAATTGTCGAAGGTGTATCTTGTAACAGGCAATGTCGATCAGAGAGTAGCGCCCGTTTATATGCAATTTTAAGGACCCGATGGGGATAACCCTTCTCTCTGAAGGCCATCCGAAGAGATTGTGCCTTGATTTTAAATTCAGTAATGGTGCTGCAGGTACGGCGTAGTCTCAGATATTGACCAATGGGAATACCTTTACGTAAGGAAAAGGGGTGATGACTAGACCAAGCTAGCAAGTTATTAGCCGAAGAAGGTTTGCGGAATAGAGTAGTGTCAAGTTGCCCCCCTGAGTCCTTGTGAATAGAAATATCAAGGAAGTTCAAGGAATGAGTTTGTATCTCATGAGTAAACTTTAAATTAAATTCATTAATGTTCAAACAATCCACAAATTTAGAAAATTCAAGGGCGGTGGAAGTCCAGATGACAATAATATCATCAATATATCGGCGCCAACTGAAGACGTGAGGTTTAAAGACTGCCATATCAGGACCATCAATAATGGTCTCTTCCCAATACCCTAGAAATAGGTTAGCATAGGATGGTGCGCACGGAGACCCCATAGCCGCTCCAACCAGTTGAAGGTAGAACTTGCCGTCAAACATAAAGTAATTGTGATATAATACAAATTGAAGCAGACAAATAAGAAATTTGGTGTGTTTGGAATGAACTGCACCTCTACGATTTAAGAATATCTCAACACATTTTAAGCCCAATACGTGAGGAATGGAACTGTATAGAGACTCGACATCCAAACTGCATAGCAATGCATGAGGGGGTACAGTAACATCCTCCAGTTCCCTCAAGGTTTGCTTGGAGTCACGGATGTATGAGGGCAATCTCTGAACGATGTTACATAGGACACGATCAATATATTTACTGGCATTATGTGTCAGTGAGTTGGTGCCAGACACTATGGGTCTGCCAGGGGGTACAGTATTGTTCTTATGAATTTTGGGCAGGCCATAAAAAGTAGCTATCGTAGGACATGATGGCCAAATAAAATCGTATTCATGTTGGGTAATAGCCCCATCAAGTAGACCATCGTTTAAAATAGTCATAAGGTTGGTCATATAGGCCTCAGTAGGATCTTTAGACAAGATTTTATAAGTTATCTCGTCCTGCAATAACGCCAATACCATATGCTGATATTGTTCGGTTTTCATTAGGACAATATTCCCACCCTTATCTGACATCTTGATGACAATGTGGTCAAGTTGTTGTAATTGAGTAAGAGCTGTTCTTTCCTGAGGGTTCAAATTATCAGAGAGTCCCGCCCGAAGGTCACTGACTTTAAGAGACTCAATCTCTTTACAAACAACCCTACAGAAATTGTCAAGATGGGAATATTCTGTAAAGTGCGGAGTGAATTTGCTCTTAGGTTTCAGATCAGTATAGGGAACACTGTCTGTAGAGCACTCACTCTCATCTAATAATGAAATTAAAGTAGAGAGGCATTGCAAGTCGTTAGTAGTGAGATCATATTTCAAGGCAGACCTTTCAAGACGCAGCCGATGAAATTTATGAAGGGCTAATTTCCTAATAAACAAATGAATGTCTTTGATCCAATTAAAGGAATTAAAGCCGGGAGTAGGTACAAACGACAACCCCTTCATTAATAAGGAAATCTGATCATGAGATAAACCCGTCTGCGGGTTTGCGCGCCCCTTGAGGTTGAGGCAGACGTCCGTTTCCCCCGTCAATGAGGAGGAGTGTAAGGGAGGTCTAAAAAAGACACTGATTTCTTTAATACACCCTTAGGTTCAATAGTAGTCGATGCACTGAACATATCGCCATTACCATTAGAGGGATTTTCATTGTCAGAGGACTCATACTCAGAGGTTGAAGCCCCAGTACAGTCATCAGAGGCATCTTTAGCCGCACGGCTTCTATTTCTGGTAAATTTATAGATATTGCCAGTTTTATAGTCTCTTTGATCCCGTAGAAACTTATTCAATTTACGTTCCTTAATATCATTATCGTATCTATCAAGGATAGTTTTAAGCCTGGTTTCAAGACCCTCAAACGCAGAATGAGAACTAAATTCAAGAATTTTAACACGTTCAGTCTCTAGAGTCTCATTAATTTTAGCAACAATATAATGGATGATGGCAGGTGTGTGTATTATTACTGTAGCATATGTGCTCATTTTGCATCATAGACGCAAGATGCATCAGTTGCGTTTGATAGGTGTGTTTCTTCATTTTGATTGGCTGAATGGGTGCAAAAAACTGCACGCGCAAAGATTTTTGCACGAGACGGCACTGCGCCTGAATTTGCAATTGATCGCGTGCAATCACCGCGAGGATAGTAATTCCAGCGGTGATTTGCGCGTGCAAAAGTTTAACGCTTGGCGCAAAGATTTTCGCTTTGCGCAAGGCTTTTTGCATGAAGAATGTAATACAGCCCTACGTGTTTAGTGAATTATTAAGACTTGCTATTTGGTTTTTATTTTTTTTAAAAAAGTTTTGAACTTCCCAATATTAAGAAGAGGGGGGATGCCATAACATACATTACCTCTAAATCGCCCATGAGGCAAGCTCTAGTAGTTATATAATGGAGATAAGACTGAGGCTTTCGAGTTAAATTGTGCACCTCAGTCAATATTGTGTTTCAACAAGCTATATTTTCCTTGCCACTTGATTCTTGAGCCACCGTCAATCACCATTAAATTTAGCCTTATGCTTCGGCATTACCGAAAACAAAAAAATCTGATGTTTTACCATATATGCTTTATACTAACATTGTTTACTATGTCATTAGTTAAAAAGGTACAGAAACGGCAAAACATTTAAAAAGCAGTGTGCACAGTGTCTGAACATCCCCTACTTAACAATGTGCAATATTTACCAGCGTATAATTACAAGTCTGAACCTCAAACACAATAAATAGAGACATCGCAGCTGTAATGGGATACATAGCAAGTGAATTAAAAGCTTTCATATCAACAATAACAGACATAACAGCTTCCTGCTACATGAAAATTATGTTACGTATGTAAGTAAAGTCAGCAACAACAAAAATGCATTCATGAGGAGCAAAATAAATAGATTTGTCAATAAACATTACGATTTGTGGCTTGAAAACTTAACAAAATCAGATTTATTTAGACAAACCACAAACATATTAATACATCATTTAATCTAGATGATAGCATCTAATTACTTTTTTGCACAGGCATTGTCTGTTCGCCAAAGACCTCCATCCACTAACAATTGCTTAACTTAACGTTCTTTATTGATTAACTTCGGATTGATAGGATCAACAAACAAGTAGAAGGAAAAAACTAATTATTTATTATTAGTGAGTCAGTGTAGAGTTTAATATTTGACTTAATTATATATCAAGAAGAGAAAGTTTGATATCTATGAAACATCATAGAGGGAAAATTTCCAAAAAATTCTAAGATAATTAAATTTATAGTATACCCCTACTGACTTAAGAAAAAAAAAGCTTAACCCATTCACTACCGAATGGTTTCCCAGAAATCCAATGCAAGGTACCAGTGGTTGCTTGAAATATCGCTTGTCATTAACCCCTTAGTGACCAGGTGGTTTTACGAAAGTCTGTCCGAAAGTGCCCGCTGCTGTTTCCACATTTCTACGCTGTTTGTGTTTAGGTCAAATTTTCCTCTTACTTGTTTATGGAATCCACACATATTATATACCATTTTTTCTCGCTATTAACTGGACTTTCTAAAGATTCCATTATTTTCATCATATTCTATAATTTACTATAAAAAAATATGAAATATGATGAAGAAATGGAAAAAACATACTTTTTAGAGATTTAATCCCCAAAATCTACAACTGCCGAAAAAGACCCCGGCTAAATAGTTTCTAAATTTTGTCCTGAGATTAGAAATACCCAATTTTTACATGTTTTTGCTTTTTAACCCCTTCACCTCTTTGCGCTGAGCTCATTTTGACCGTTTTATGTTCATCATGTTTTAATGCCAGCTTAAGTGCTATTTTATTAACCCCTTCCCGACCGCTGACGTACCCTGTACGTCCTGTGTTCGGGTCTCCCTTAGACCCGATGACGTACAGGGTACGTCAGCGGCGCCAAATCCCCCTCCCGCCCGATACTCACCTCCCTCGTCGGATCCCACGCCGATCTGACAGGGAGGAAGCCTGCCCATGTGATTTACATGGGCAGGCGAGGCTTATGACGTCGCCACGCTGCGTGGTGACATCATCAGAAGGTGCCCCCATGTGTTTCAATGGAGGGGAGGGGGGGGCTCCTTCGGAGCCCTCTATCTCCCCAACATTAAAGCTAGGGAGATGCCGTTTGCACCGCTGGAGAGGGGAGAGCCTCCCCTTCAGCGGTGTATGGCATTAACCATTTCGCCGCCGGATCACGTTGCGGCGCCAATTGGCGCCAAAACGTGATTCAAACCTGGAGGGGGGCTGACATCTTGGATGTCAGCCAAGCCTCCAGGTCCCCCCACCCACTGACAACCTCACCATATGTGTGAGGATGTCAGTGGGCCAGTTAACCCTCTAGCTGCCATGTAGAGATAAGGGGATCCTAAGGATCCCTTTATCTCCCGATCCATGGCAGCTAGATGGTCATATTTGCCATCATTTGAAAGGCCTGATTATGGCCTTTCAAATGATATCAAACATGACCAGGTTTGGTTTTAAAAAAAAATGTAAAAAAATAAATAAATAAAAAACAAATAATAAAAAAATTAAAAAAATAAAAAAATGTTTTTTTTTTTAAAGTTTTTTTTGTCTGGGGGGATTTAATTAAATAGGACCTAGGCTGTCATCTAAAAATAATTAGCACAAAATGGTCAGAATGAGCGCAGCGCACATAGGTGAACTGGCTCAGCAGTGAAAGGGTTAAAAGGTAAAAACATGTAAAAATTGGGTATTTCTATTCTCGGGATAAAATTTGGAAACTATTTAGCCGGGGTCTTTTTGGTGGTTATAGCTTTAGGGGATTAAATTACGAAAAAGTGTGTTTTTACCATTTTTTCATCATATTTCATATTTTTTTTATATTAAATTATTGGATATGATGGAAATAATGGTATTTCTAGAGTCCATTTAATGGCGGGAAAAAGGGTGTATAATATGTGTGGGTTGAATAAACGAGTAAGAGGAAAATTTGATCTAAACACGAGCAGCGCAGAAACGTAAAAACAGCAGCGGTCACTAAAGACGGATTTGTGTAAAACCGCCCGGTCACTAAGGGGTTAAACCCCCACACATTTTTTTTATAAAAAAACATTTTTTATTATTATCATATATAGTTTTTAATTTTTGTTACACCAAATCTAGTCATGTTTGGTATCATTGGAACGGCCATGATCAGGCCTTTCCAATGATATTAAATATGTACCGCTATCTGCCACAGATCGGGAGCTACGGGGATCTAAATGATCCCCCTACCTCCACTTGGCAGCTTGGGGTTAACTGGCCCACTGACGTCATCGCACATATGGTGACATATTACATAGTTACATAGTACATAGTTACATTAGTAACACTAATATGTCAGTGGGTGGAGGGTGACCCAGAGGCTTGGCTGACATCCAAGATATCAGTCATTTCCGAGTTTGAATTGGGATTCAGCGCCACCGTCATCTGGCTAAAAAGGAGCTATTGCAGCTGTGGCTCAGTGCTGCAGCAAGTAATACCACCTTGTTATGCAGAGATATTCACTTGTAAAATCTGTGATCTCTCGCATCATGCCTAAGGTGCTAAAAAATTATATTTGCAATGATATGGCATAGCTCCAGATCATGTTAATATAATCTCATGCTGCCGTGTCTTCTACTGCTGACCATGTAACACAATCACAGTAGTGAAGGGGTTAGGGGGTTATTCACAAACCATTGATGTTCACCATTATTGCAACCAACTGTAAAATTCACCTTTTTTGCAAACTACAGTGAACATTGCCTATTCACAGAAGGAAAACTTAACAATGAAACTCAAAGTTTTTGGAAACAACAAGGAGCAAAGCTGTACAATGGTGCCTCTTTTATTCTGCCATAAAACAACTAAACGGTGGCTATTCTTCATTTATCTTTATCTACTGGTGTTTGCAACACTGGGGAATATAAATCTGCGATTTTCAAGTAGCGATCAATATTGAACGCAAACAGAAATAATAGTGACAAAAATGCTGAAAACACCACTGGAAAACTTTACTGAAACACCTGTGGCAAGTACAGCAACATTTATGGTGAATACTTTTAGTAGACAGTACAATGGAAACAACAGAAAACTATGGCTACATCTACGCTAGACAATACGGCAGAAAGTATGGAAAGAACAGTGAAAAGCATGGGAACTACAGTGGCAGTTCCCTAAACAGTAAAGTCCCCAAAGCTTTACCGTACTGTTAACTTGATCCACCATAAATCCCAGAGGTTTGCTGAAGTAAAACCACCATTCTTTAAACCCAATTATTACCAAGTTGTTTTCCATAAACACACTTCCAGAAGCCAGTGGTTTTATGGAAAACAAGTTTGCATTTTACATATATTGATAATATGCCTGGAAATCGCAAAAGCACATTTTCAAATCTATGCATTATTTGACTAACAGATGGTGTCATCTGCTGACCAAATAGCACTACTACCACTTCAGAGTACAGCTTTGCATCCTTTTGGCACCTCAGGTGTCGTACTTCAATTGCTAAAGCCTTGGGGTGCACATTCTGGAACCTAATTGCAAGCAAATGGCATTTGCAATAAACAAAATCCATTTGTATTGCTCCAGAATTAGCTCACATTAACTATACTCGATACCGGGGCACCAGCAGATGCCTTGGAGATTGAGTATAGCTGATCTTGGTAATTAAGGGTTTAATGGAAGAATGCTGCCTAATGATAACCCCTTAAGTGTGGACAATAGACTGTGAAGATCACTGTTTTTTTTTTTTTAAAAGACTGTACTGTGCCTGGATGTCCTAAATTCTCGATCTAGATGAGTATAACATATTTAGATGTAATTTAAAGATTGCATTTTAAGCTCTGTTGGCCACAGTACCCACAGAGCTCAGTTCACCAAGCATGGAATAGGCATAAACAAGTGTCAGGTAATCAAAAATGGCAGTGGTTCCCAGCCCTGTCCTCAAGTACCCCTAACAGGCCAGATTTTGCAGATCACCTTGGAGAAATGCAGCTTGAATACTGCAATCACTGAGCAGCAAATTATATCACCTGTGCTGTGCTTCAGATATGTTAGGGGTACCTGAGGACAGGGTTGGGAATCATTTATATACAGGGCTATTCAGAGAGAAGTGAAAACCTTGAGAATGACTGGAGAATTGAAAATTCTAGGTCAAAATAGTCAAACCAGAAAAATTCTCCCATTTATCTCACTTTGCAAATTGGCTATTTGGTCTAGATTGCTCATTTTCCTGCCAATTCTCAAGGTTTTCACCTCTCTCTGAATAGCCCTGATAGTGATACCCTGATTCAGGAGAAATAGCCAAGATTCCTTCACATGATCAG
Organism: Leptobrachium leishanense; assembly: GCA_009667805.1. Taxonomy (NCBI): domain Eukaryota; kingdom Metazoa; phylum Chordata; class Amphibia; order Anura; family Megophryidae; genus Leptobrachium; species Leptobrachium leishanense. The sequence continues at coordinate 107,565,898 of CM019064.1, read as the reverse complement.
CTGAGGCAGTCCTGATAAGGACAAATCGGTGAACACAGCCAAGTTGTGGTTATCTGTGCCTACTCAGAGATAAGCGTGAATAGCGCTCATAGAGTTTAAATCACATGTGTCAGATAACGGTTTCACTTTTTCACTGTTAGAAAATATCTACGAAAATATCAAATATCAAGTAAGATATAAGTTCACAAATAGATGGTTTTGCTGCAAAGTTCCCGAGACATATTTCTTGACTTTTATCATTCTGATTTATAAATCTGGTCAACTGAACAAGAAACATTTGTGTTTGAGCTTTTTTAACTTCTTTTGTTACTTGATTAGCAAATTATTAACAGTTGCTAATGCTGTCAATTGAAGTTGGATATTACGTTTATTGTTCTCTTTAACCACTGAAGGTTCTGCATTACTTATACCAGGACATCGCATTTCTGCTGGACTAGCCATATATCTTTTATCTCATGATATGCCTTCACTGGTTTCGCTATCCATTTATCAAGGCATGCTTTCCAGTTTTCTACTGAAAAATAGAAATAAGTAGATATAAATCTGTATATTGTGAATTTCTTAGGGAAGCATGGCAATCTAAAAAGATGTTTGGGTTTAAAGCTGTCACATTTTGTAGACTTAAGCTTAGTCATCTAATCCTGGTATTTTCTTTTGTATTCAAATTATTTTATTTGAAAAAAGACAGCTAAACAACAAATAATAGCATAAAACGAGGAGGACATCACATAAGAAAGACATATAAAGGAGGTCAATCAGCAAACGGCATCGATAGGGCTGTCAACAAATCCGGTAGGGGGAATGTAAAAAAAAAACACCCGGGGGGGGGAGGCAGGGAAAAAAGGTGAATGACCAAAAATGTGACGTTCCCGGCTCACTCCTAGGACGATAAGTCCATAGGAGGCCGTGGAAGAAAAATGTCACAGGTCCAGGGTACCCAAGGGTCAGACACGACAGGCAGAGCCATGGTAGTTGCCATGGTGGCTCACCTCAGGACAACCCAAAATCGCCGGGAAGGAAGGGAGTGAGGGGGGGTGAAAGAGAGGGGAGGGGAAGAAAAGGAGGAAAAGAAGAGGAAGAAAAAAAAAAACATGCCCCTCTGAACAAGGATACGAGAGTACAGATTGTCCATCAAACGTGGTAAGTCCTCAAAGAAAATGTCCACCAGACAGAACAAGTCCTCAAATATAAATATAAATGTAAGGGAGGCATAAAACCTCCGGACAGCAATGTGACAGATGGTAAATCACGGAGATAGGGTGGGGGGGTCACTCAACCGGGATCAGTGTCTCCAACTACAACATTTGCGAGGTCCTGAACCCGCGGGGATATGGTCGATAAACTGAGGAGAGGAAACAGAGCACAGGCCTCCTCAGGGGTCGCCGTAGTATGAGGGACGTTACTATGAATGATCACCAGAGATCGTGCCACTCCCCGCCGATCCCCTCGGACCGTAGTCGAGTCGTCACGGAACCTGCGCCGGGCCATAAGCATCAGGAAGGGCAGATCAGTAAAAAGGGACAAGCGGGTTGATTCAAAAATAAAAGGAGAGCGAGTCTCAGGTAGAGCCACCAGGTGCAGTTTAGCCGAGAGGTCTATAGCGATCGTGATAATATCCCTTGGTGCCTCTTCTGGAGCCGTTGCTGCTTTGCGGATACGGGCCGCATTACCAAAAATTCCAGGAGTGTCCAGTGGTAGTAATTACTAAATTGTTCCATGTACTACTGATGTCAGTAGTCCTTAAGAAAAACACAGTAAAATAGGGCAGTCTTCCCAAACTTTTCAGATTTGGAATAATGGAATGAACATCAAAATATTCACAGTTTTATCCAAATGCAAGTCTCTATTTTGGGACACTCAAAATGCACAAGAGTCCCATATTACTGAATTAACTGTCCTTATTCGTTTAGCTGCAGATGTGCAATTACTGTAATAAAAGTTACAATATATGTATATATACCATATATAATGCTATTATTTATGTGTAGTTTTTCCACAGTGACCTTTCATTTTAACCTATAATGTGTTTCTGAGAGTTTGATCATTTTAATTGCCTTTAGTACTTTTCCTCTCTCATTTCATTTTAGTATGATAACATTAATGGATCAACTCACAGCTGCGCTTCAGCTTCTGAGAAGCAAGAGAAAGTGGCTAGACTGTGCTATGATCAGAATGACAATGTGATTTTTCCGTGCCTTAAATCATATTAAATATAGTTCCTTTTTGCATGTGTACTTGCCGCAACACTAATGGTAATATTGGAAGATGCATAAAGCATTTTTGATGACTAGGATGTACTTGAGGAGCATTTATATGTATATGTAAATGGATTTTTCCTTTTTTTAAAATGTGAATTAGCCAGCATATTTTATTTTTTATTTACCACGAGCTACGATTTTAGAGCACTCGATTCCCCCGTAGGCAATAATGTCAAAATTTAAAACCAAAAAGTACAATTTTGAAGCAAAATAAGATGCTTGGAGTGAAATTGGACATATCAAGATCTAACTTTACTTAATCAGTGTTGTCCAACTCTATTACTCTAGAGACTATACACAAGACAGGATTTTAACATATCTCTATGAAAGGCCCATTTGCATAATTTACTGTAATTACATGTACTGGAGGATAATGAGCATATGCTTTGGATTTATGGAATGCCTTTCCTGCTTGCTGCCCTTAAGACTGTAGTTAAAGAAGTGTTTTGAAGGAATTATTTAACTTTGTCAAAACTGATTTATGAATAGGTTGTAAAATAAGAGCACAGGAGTATTTATCGGGCTTCGATAAATTATTTATTTTATTTAGTACGTTCACGAATCAGCAAGATAAAAACGAAACACCTGCTTCTTCCTAGCTGCTTTCATATATTTACTGTGCTTGATGTAATTTGCCCTAGAAATATGTGTGATATGAAAAATTAATGTGCGGTGGCAGAATGTTATCCAGATTCGCTCTGCAATCATTTGGCATATGTGTGCTTGTTTTACAGTGCTTCTAGCAGTCTGATACAATTTAATATATATTTTTTAGTAATAAAAAACAGCACGTGTGTTACAACTGCTTTAAATAACCCGATATCACAATGTGACCGTTGCCCAAATCAACTCAAAATCTACGGGCAGTATTACAATGTTGGTGCTAACTTAACCAGAGCTGTTGTAAACTTAAAACCTCCATAGGCTATAATGGCTCTGGGAAGTTTACAACAGCTCTGGTTAAGGCTGGGGTCAGACCAGCGCACTTTTAACGTGCGTTCTGGCGCACATAATTACGGCCGCACTAGCAGCAGATAAGAGGCAATGACGGGCAATATACGATGTACGGCCGCACAAAAGTCCGGCCGTGCAACGCAAGTGGAATTTGAACGCATTTTTTTGAGAACGCTGAACCGCTAGTACTGACGTACTGAGTGCGCAGCTGCGGCACAGCGGCGTGTTTGCGTGATTAGGAGATGTCAGACGCTGCTAATGTCCAGCCTACATAACGTCCAAACGCAAAAAGAATTTTATTGACGATCCGTTCAAAATCACCCCCGAAAATGCGCGTCGTCTGACCGTTTTTGCGCATTCCGTGAAAAAATACGTCAATGCGTTCGGACGCACTTTTTCACGTTCGCGGGGAAAAATGCTTTCGTCTGTCCCTAGCCTAAGTTAGCACCAGCTTTGTAATACTGTCCTACGTGTTCTTTATTTTATCCCTCTGTCCAGCCATTGTATCTTACTCATATGTTGCCCTCTGCAGTGCATTTCCGATCATTTGTTATCCACTTTGACCCATTTCCCGCTATCCCTGTCTCAATGTGCCTGATTCTCCTCTTTATTTTTGGAATGAATGACTGTATTGTGAATAGACATGACTGTGCAGGTCCTTTAGTATGTAAAAGGAATAAAAGAAATCTTACAGTTAAGTAAAACATTTCCCCTGAAAAGATTAATATTGGTAGTTCTCTTTACAGTGAGCTGGAATGTAAAAGAGCGAGTTCACAATGACAATTATCTGTAAAGTACCAACATATTCCTCAGCGCTGTACAATAGGTGAGAGAAATATAAGCAAGAATTATCAAAATGAGTTTGACACTGAGAGATTAGTAAAACAGATGCTCTGCTCGAGTGAGTTTACAATCAAAAGGGGTTATTCAAAGAAAGCCGAATTAGCCACCGAATTGCACAGAATGGTGAATTTCGGGGCAAATAAGCTATTCAGAAAGCTAGCAATTCACCAAAAATTGGCAAATTGCCAGCAAAATACAGTGCAATTCGGCAGCAGTGAAATCCCCGTAGAGAAGTAATCGTTAATCTACTCAGAGAATGCCGAACAGCAGGAAAAAGTTGGCGAACTGCCCAGATTTTCGATGCTTTCGTTCGACATGTTTAAACAGGCAAATCCCATAGGTTTCAATGTAAAAAAATTCCCGTTTTTATAACATTTTTATTCAGCCATTTATTATTTTCATTTGGAGCAAAAAGTCTTAATTTATTTATTCGAATTTTTTCGGGATTTTGTTTCCGATTTTCTTTATTTTTTTTAAATGGTGTCTTTATTTATATTCTAATAGACCATTTTATTGTTCTTCTTAGGACCTTATACATATTATTTCCATGCATTAGATTTTTTTCAAACGCCTTTTAAAAGTAGCGTTTTTTTGTTTACCCCTGGTCGGTGGCTGGTCAGCTTTTTCCAGTGGCATTCGGCAGCTGGTTGGAGTCATTTAGCGGTCTGTTCAGAGGGTCGGCGGCTGCGTTTAGTGGGTTTGCGGCTGTGTTTGTCTGTTTATCGGATCAATTCGGTGAATTTTTGGAGACGTTCGGTGGTTTATCGGATCAATTCGGTGATTTTTCAGCAGCGTTTGCCAGCTTATCGGATGCATGCGGCGGCTTTATCTGTGGCTTTTGGCGGATCAATTTGGCGCACTTTGGGGACCCTGCGGTGATTGCTGAATTCACCGCAGGGTCGTCGAATTGAGCTTGCTGAAATGCGCCGAATGAAAGAGCACCGACATTTCGGTGCTCTTCGAATAAAACCTTAAGAGTAGGGTGAATACCCAAAACTAACAGGTACATTTAAAAGTTGAATACAAGAAATAATTGAAAGCATGGGGCTGTGTGTCTATTAGATCAGGTGCAATAGAGTAAGCTGATAAGCCTCTCTAAAGTAGGGCATGTGGACTTCTTGAAAGACTGGAGGCACAGGGAGTGTCAGAGGTGGCAAGGGAGGGAGTTCCATAAATAGGGGTCAAGTGGTCAACCCAGAAACGTCCTATAGCAGAGAGTGTGGGTATGAGATGAGGAGATGATAATTTCAGATCTTTGTCAAATTGAAGTGACTGGAATGGAACATACCTGCTAGGACTCGCAAAATGTAACTTGATATAGCCTATATGGGCAAGTGTTAATCTATTATGTTTTATTAGCTGTCAGTTTCTACAGGTTGAAATTAACAAGAAATTCTGCTGTATCATTGGTAACTGGTGATAAAGTAGGCAATACGCCGGTCAAAAATGACAAACCTACAGTAAACCTATAATGGGGCACTCACACTGTGTATATTTACAGTGTGGGTAATGGAAAGTCATTTTCCATAAAACCACTGGGTCATTCCTGTGATTTTATGGAAACCACTTGGTATTTAAGGGGGTTAAGGGAGAGTTTTTCTGAAGGAATGGAGAAGAGAGGTATAATAAATATTACTTCCGCTAACATATATCTGGTAAAACACATCTCTACTGTAGAGTCTTAACCCCTTCACTACCACGTGATTTAAAAAAAAAAAACACTGAAATTACCCAGTGGGTTTATTTTAGAAAATAATGTTTAAATATACAGTAAGAAATATTTGGAAATATGTTCCCAGTGTATTATTTACTGTAATAGAATATTTAGCAGGTCACCATCTACTGGGCAAATGTTACTACTACACTTCTGAGCTCCATGCATGATCAACTGCTGAGTTGTCAGACATTCCCCAGCTGGTTTTAAAAAGTTTTAGCACCACTGGCATCATGCTCACGCTGCTGAAACATCTGGAGCCCAAACACAAATGAAGTTAGTTTGCAACGAACAAATTTAATTTGCAATTCAATGATACAGCATATTTCCAGATCACGTAAACATGACCTTGAGCTGCTGTTTCTGCCACTGCTGGTCTTGTATACACGATCATGGTAGTGAAGGGGTTAATACACCATGCCCAAATAAACACATTTAGTAGAAAACAAGAAGGAGACATGACAATTTTATCTGATTAAGGCAAACATAGGGATAGGAGGTACTGAGAAGTAACCAGGATCATTCAACTGTCTTCCATATCTACATCCAAGAGAGGTACTCTTTAATCTTGTAATGCCAGGCGGGAGGTGCCAGCAAGAGGAGATTAACGCCGGCGAGGTGTACGAGTACGCTATGCTTCCAGGTGCTCTGGCAGGCCCCTCTTTCGGCCCAATGGTACATGAAATGCATCATTGGCTGCAGGGGGACAGCCTGAGTTCAGGCGTCCCACAGCAGCCAACAGTGGGCAGTGCGTACCGAATGCTGGGCGGGGCCTAGGTGGACCATAGAAGTCATATTAGTATGCCCTGCAGCTTCAAGGCCCACCCACCGCAGGGACAACCCTGCGATGGGAAAGGGTTAAAGTACAATTTCTAGATCCCCTTTTTCACAGTGATGATATGTAAAATAAAAAATAAAGAGGATTCATTAAACCATAAACAACCTGTTTGGAGTAACATTGGAAAGCAATATACAAATATGCAGATGTGAGTCATTTATCAGACTATGTGAAATAAAAATGAAGATGGATTAATGCTTGAATTCTCAAGTCAAAGTATATGACAAAAATGCCATTTTACTATTCTGCTATCGTGATCTGCAGCTGTAATTATTCACACCAGCAAAAACGCATGAGTTATGTAATCGACCATAGGCATATTCTTCTATTATACTAGATACATGTTAAATAACATCAGCTAAGTCATAAACAGAATTACATAAATCCACATTACTTATACTTAACATGTTAACAATTATAAAGTGATGACAGAAGTCCTAGCAGTAATCTTGGAGATGTTATTTCTGTCTGCGTAATATGCATGATAGAGAATTTTATAATTAATGGTACAAATGCCGTACGTGCTCTGAAAATAAATTACAGGCTTACCATTTACAAGCATAATGATCTAGGGAGTGAAAATGCAAAACATTTAGATCAGGACATTTAACTTTAATACATATTATTTGCAGTGTTTTGATATAATGCATTTTCCAGAAACACAAAAAATATTATTTTTTTCAGTGATTTTATTATTTATATATTATGAATCTATTGCAAGTAAGATAACCTAGAATAACACAGACGGTTAGTTTCGCTACAAGCATAATAATTGCTTTGCTGTTATATTATTGCTGCACTACTTATGTTTCCAATAGGAAACTAACAGGGTTATTCAAAGCGAATCGAAAAGTCACCGCATGTTCGGTGACTTTTCATTCTCTTCAATTCGGTGCGATTTGGCGATCCCATTTCGGCGACCCTGCGGTGTATTCAGCAAGCACCACAGGGCCGTCGTAGTGCAGGGAAAAGCCGCCGCAATCGCACCGAACACTCACCGCAAAACCTGGCAAACGCACACCGAAACCCGCAAAACCATCTGGATTAACCCCGCCGAACACGCCGGAAAAACCCGAGCAGCCGCCGATCACAGCGCAGAGCAGCCGCCGGAAAAAGCCGACACTGCAGATGAATGGACTGAAAAAAAAAAACAGTACGCTTGAATGTTCGAAAAGTGAAACTCTGTTTGCAAAGAAACTACAGAACGAAAATGTCTGAAATTTACATATAAGATCCAATGAATGATAATAAAAAGGTGTGTTACAGAAAAAAGAAAAAACAATCTAAAAACAAAAAATGCCTAAAAGATCCTAAAAAATCTATGAAGAGACTTTTTACTGCAGAATATTATAATCAACGGTTTATTAGATATTGAATTAAAACGGGAATATTTTTAACATTGAAGCCCATGGGATTCGCCTGAACAAACCTGTCGATTGAAACAACCGAACAGCAGGGCAATTCGGCAACCTTTCACTGCTGGTTTGTGTTCTCTGAATAGACGAAGCATTGCTTCTCTATGGGGGTTTCACTGCCCTCGAACAGAGAACGAACAGGCATCATATGTACAGGCAATTCGCCAACATTTGGCGAACTGCCTGCTCTCTGAATAGCCGAATGGCCAGGAAAGGTATCCGTACGCTGAATTTCACTGTTCGGTTAACTTTCGGCCACAATTCGGATCTCTTTGACTAACCGTGTCTATGTAAAGGATTTTATGGAACGTTTTTAATAAAAAATTCACAGGAATTCCCTGTGAAAAATAATATAATTAAGTGTGTGCAAGATTCTTGTCAAATCCTGATCTCTGCTGGCTTCCTTGAGAAAAATAGAGGGATCCCACAAACTAGTGAATTTTATGGGTTTATGGCGCCAGCAGTTTACGCAATGAGTATGAGTCGATAGTGACCTTTCTGTAAGTACAATAAATATAATTTATTTGGACACCAGTCAAGAAATGATGTAAGGTGATTGGGGAGCACTGACTGAAGCATAAATAAAGCCAAATGTTAAGTAGAGATAATTATCTTGCATTACCCCACACTAAATATGATAAGTACAGCTTATAACATAGTATCCGACACCTCAAACATCCTTCACAACTTGAAAGCTATAAAAAATATTACGTTTGAGCTACTTATTCTTTTACTTTCCCATATATCCTATTTAATTCTTCCAGGTGATACATAATAAACAATAATATACATGATTTAGGAACTTAGAACAGCTATGACAGCAGAAACACAATAAAATAATAAAATACACATGAGAAAAAGAATATGCTTTGATAATGTTTAAAGGGACACTACCACCAAAAAAATGAAATGTCATTATTTTTGTTTATTTTATGTTGCTGTTATCTTACATGTACTTTGGTTTTCTTATGTATGTTTAGTTAAGAAAATATTATACTCTATATGTGTCACTGGGTGCATCTTGTGTTTTCTAAACTGCCCCCAAACAGTATATTTACATCACTTGCTCCTCATTGTGTGGTATTGAGCATAGAATGGAGTCTATCAGGTAGACAGCCGATTTACATCATTGTATTGCGTGGGATGTTTTCAAAGGACTTCACCAGTAGGTCGATTAAAAGTATTTTAAGCTCCCTGCCTTATCTCATTCAGTTGCCAGCTCTTATCTCAATTAGCCAGGGCATCACAATAGATGACCTTCAGCCTGAACTAAACGTTCACTCCTCCACTCCATTGACTGTTAAATACTGTAGAAGGTAAATCATAGCTGTAAAGTAAAATGGTTGCACAAGGCAGGTGGGCCTTGAAGCTGCCTGGCAGCATAGCACGCCCCGCTGGCTTCAATGGGCCTCTGGGCTCCCACTCACCAGTCCAAAATGCAGATAATTTTAAAATTACCGGACATTACCCAAAACCGCCGGTTAAAGCTGCAGATAAATGAAAAATCTGGACTTTATCCGAGTAATCGTTGGAGTAACCAACTGCCCATGGGTAAAATTGAATCACAGTTTGGATGAGCTGAAAATTTTGCGCTTTACCCAAATGATCTCTGGACTATCCAACACCGTTTGGTTAAAATTAATTTTGTTACCAGTCAAACAGTTTGAAGCCTTACCTGGAGTCACTTTTTCCAGCCCCAGACCCAATTGTGAGTGGATCCGGGCCGGCTCTTACCTTATCTGGGCTATTCATTCCTCTCCCTCCACTAGTGGATTCCCCTGTAGCCGGTCTGTCCTGAGATCACTTGATCTGCCTGCTCTGCCCTATTCCCTATATATTATCAGTCTCTTCCTATGCTGAGGGCTCTTGCATGAGTCATTGCTCCCTGAGGTGCTGCTAGTGTATTTTGTTCCTGTATTGGTATTTACTTCTGTTATTTTTCCTTGTTTTCCAGTGTTCAGTTCAGTTTTGGTTTCCTGTTTCCTTTGCCCCTCCAAGTGTTGTGTCTGTTATTTTATTTTGGTTTATCCTGATTTGTTTTGTTTCTATATGTGACTGTGAACTCATGTGTATGACTCTGGCCTGGTTATCTGACTATTCTATTCTGTTATCCCTTTGCTCTGTGATCTCCTGTGTACTGACTCCTAGCTTGTATGACAACCCATTCTGGTTTCTGACTTTGACTATTGTTTACTACTACATCTCTGTATTTGTTCCTAGTGTCTTTTCTCTGGTTCTGTGTTACCCAGCACTGGCGTCCCCTGCCTTTAGATTAGACGGCCATTCTATGGACCGTTTCTAGATCAGGGTTCCCTTTTAGTTTGCTGCTGGGTGCCAGTCTACTGTTCTCTTCCTTAACCCCTGCCCTTCCTGTTGTCCTGTTCTCTGTATCCTCTGGTCTGGTTCTATGTAATATGCAGCCAGTGGCAATGCTGCCTAAAGGGCTACCTATCCCACATAATGGGCCAACATTGGCTCATGCTGTGTCATCCTGTGACACCTGGGTGAATTTTGCTATTAACTATGGATATTATCAATGAAAATGGCAAAAGACAAAAAACTTTATTAAGGATATAATGAATATACAGAGTAATAGGATATGTTCATTAAATTAATGTTAAACATATTTATTATGTGTCATATGTATTATATTTAACTAGGTGGAAAGCCTGCACAGAGGGCAGTCTATTGTTAAGTGAGGTGTGCATGAATGTTCACCAAAATGAAAGCCCCTCACATGGCTATAATTGCCCCCAGCTCACATGGCTATAATTGCCCCCAGCTCACATGGATATAATTGCCCCAGCTCACATGGATATATTTGCCCCAAGCTCATATGGGTATACTTGCCCCCAGCTCACATGGGTATAATTGCCCCAAGCTCACATGGGTATAATTGCCCCAAGCTCACATGGGTATATTTGCCCCCAGATCACATGGGTATACTTGCCCACAGCTCTCATGGATATAATTGCCACAAGCTCACATGGGTATATTTGCCCCAGATCACATGGGTATATTTGCCCCAGCTCACATGGGTATATTTGCCCCCAGCTCACATGGGAATAATTGCCCCAAGCTCACATGGGTATAATTGCCCCAGCTCACATTGGTATAATTGACCCCAGCTCACATGGGTATAATTGCCCCCTGCTCACATGGGTATAATTGCCCCCTGCTCACATGGGTATATTGCCCCCAGCTCACATGGGTATAATTACCCCCTGTGTACATGGGTGTAATTACCCCCAGCTCACATGTGTATAATTGCCCCAGCTCACATGGGTATATTTTCCCCCAGCTCACATGTGTATAAATGCCACAGCTCACATGGGTATATTTGCTTCAGCTCACATGGGTATAATTGCCCCCAGCTCACATGGGTATATTTGCCCCTAGCTCACATGGGTATAATTTCCCCCAGCTCACATGGGTATACTTGACCCAGCTCACATGGGTATATTTGCCCCAGCTCACATGGGTATATTTGTCCCAGCTCACATGGGAATAATTGCCCCAAGTTCACATGGGTATAATTGCCCCAGTGCTCACATGGGTATAATTGCCCCAGCTCACATGGGTATATTTGCCCCAGCTCACATGGGTATAATTGACCCCAACTCACATGGGTATAATTGCCCCTGCTCACATGGGTATGATTGCCCCTGCTCACATGGGTATATTGCCCCCAGCTCACATGGGTATAATTAATTGCTCCCTGCGTACATGGGTATATTTGCCCCAGCTCACATGGGTATATTTTACCCCAGCTCACATGTGTATAATTTCCCCAGCTCACATGGGTATATTTGCCCCCAGCTCACATGGGTATATTTGCCCCAGCTCACATGGGAATAATTGCCCCAAGCTCACATGGGTATAATTGCCCCCAGCTCACATGGGTATAATTGCCCCATGCTCACATGGGTATAATTGCCCCCAGCTCACATGGGTATATATTGCCCTCCGCTCACATGGGTATATTTGCCCCAGCTCACATTGGTATAATTGCCCCCAACTCACATTGGTATAATTGCCCCCAGCTCACATGGGTATAATTGCCCCCTGCGTACATGGGTATAATTGCCCCCAGCTCACATGGGTATATTTGCCCCAGTTCACATGGGTATATTTGCCCCCAGCTCACATGTGTATAATTGCCCAGCTCACATGGGTATATTTGCTTCAGCTCACATGGGTATAATTGGCCCCAGCTCACATGGGTATAATTGCCCCAGCTCACATGGGTATAATTGCCCCCAGCTCACATGGGTATATTTGCCCCCAGCTCACATGGGTATAATTGCCCCCAGCTCACATGGGTATATTTGCCCCCAGCTCACATGGGTATAATTGCCCCCTGCTTACATGGGTATAATTGAACCCAGCTCACATGGGTATATTTGCCCCAGCTCACATGGGTATATTTGCCCCAGCTCACATGGATATATTGCACCCAGCTCATATGGGTATATTTGCCCCCAGCTCACATGGATATATTTCCCCCAGCTCACATGGGTATATTTCCCCCAGCTCACATGGGTATAGGGAATGAGGGGGGCATCATATGTGGGATGCCCTGTGTTGTGGGTGATGGTGGGGCCCAGCACCCCGGGGTGCATGCTCCAGGTGGGGTGTCCTTGTAATGGGGCTTGTCTGGGGGCCGGATGCGCTCGCAGCAGACGGCGATAGGCCTCACGTGTATCCTGGTCTACTGGATGCGCGCGTGGCCGATGGGTAGAGGCTGCGCACGGATCCAGCGTGTGGCACGCTCACAGCCGGCGCGTGCCGCGGCAGTTGCATGCGCACGCAGCCAACCGCCACTGGTTGTAGGCTTTTTTGGCGACGGACACGCCAAATCTTACTGTATTATGTTAGATTTATAAAACATAATAACCATTAGGTTACCCTTTATATAATATAGTTATCTTTAGAAATTAATTTTGATACAAGTAACGCACAGAGTAACATGACGGTTATTTTGTGTCATATATTTGACTGTGGGTTCAATTAGCACACAGAGTAACATGATGGTTATTTTGTGCATTTTGAGCTTTACTCGAGGCTGTAGGTTAATGTGAGGATTGCCTGGGTAATCCTCAGAATTCTGTTAACTGTAACCTGCTTAAAACCAAAGAAAACCAAAGTACCAAGAGGCTTTTAGATACTTTGCAGTTTACTCAGATAAAGTCCAAGGACAAACAAAGTACCCCGAGGCGTTTGGATACTTTGCAGTTTCCCTGATAACATCCATTGTACACGGGTAATTTTAAGATTATCTGCATTTCGGACTTTAACCATAACATACTGTATATAGTTTTCAATAAGTAATTTATTGCATACTCTTGCAACATATAAAATACGTTTTCTCTTAAATCACCACATTATCATGATGATCAGACAGAAAGTGATTATTGCAGACAAATAAGAACTTTTTGGTCACTTACAATTTAGCCATTATTAACATTCAAAAACACCTAAATCTCTGCTGGGAATATGTGTGTTTCAAGCCATAGGCACCTAACTACAAATGATTAATCGTTTTGCTGCTTAAAACTGGAATTGAGTCAAAGAATGTTGCAATATTTTTCAATTACTTCACTGGTTGAACATTACAGACAGTAATCACGTATAATTATGAACATAAGTGACCTTTGGATCGTAATATTACCTTTCCTCTTTTCACTGTGACAGTTCTCTACAGAAAAACACTTCTCAGAACATGGTCTTCTCCACACACACATACAAAAGGTCATCACTGAAGTTTCTAAAGATGAAGAGAATGTAGCTATAGCTATCCAGGCAGAGAGAAGATGAACTCAAGGCTTTGAAAAACCCAATGAAGCTAAGGAAATACAAAGAATCCTGTCCATTCTAACAAACAACCTCGCTAGGGTTTTTGCAGCCATTAATTGTAAAATGAGTAAACTGAAAATGGATTTGTTTGACCTACACCAAACAATTAGAAACACATCATCCATCTGTTCTGTCATCTCCCACTGTGAATCATTACATAGCTGTCAGAGTAGTTCCAGAAAAAATGCAACTAATAAGAGCTGACGAGTATCAATGGACCTGTGTATTCTACATCAAGTCACAGGCTAGATAATAGGAAAAATAGGAGATAATCAACGTATACAACATAACATACAGCTTATACAGATGCATACAGAATGTAGGTCAAATAAATTAAAAGTAGGTTTAGCATAAGGTAACTTATTATATAACACCATGACCAGCTGAACCAGCTTCATATGTCACATTTTTTTTTTACCTACATTGAACAATTCCATGTTGTGAAAGTATGGATGCAGGTTTCCACGATATCAAGTCAGTGGCAGCAGTTGTATTGCAACATTGCAAGGGCACATAGGCATTCAATCATTCTTAGGATCTTGCTTAATGTGTCACGTTTCGGTGTCTGGACAAAGACATTTCCACTCCCCAAGCATTCAATTATACCCCACCCGCCCACCCACCCAAAGCCCACAGAGGAACAAGGTCATGCCCTCACTTTTATTAATATACCTCATATACTGGTAATGTATGGGGGCCCCGGGGTAGGCAGTGGCAAGTCCACCCTCAAGCACTTCATTAGACCCTATCCAAAGCTTGTGGGTGTAGGGCAAGGACGGATAAGTGTCACCTATTTTTTTCTAGTTATAAAGCTCCACAAGCAGGCCATACGTTGGAGCTGGGCAGGGGGGAGGTTGACACTGGTATGGCCCATGTATATTCTTACCCTGCCCACAACCAATGCTCATGAGTGATAGGGGTGCAGACACAGGTTAATTTGCCCATGTGGTACTTTGTTGCTTGCTCACTGACAGATCAGCAAATCTCCAAATGCACAAGTTTATTATCAAGTATCAAGTTGCATTAAGTGGTTTAATACCTTGGTCAGTTCTGTGTTTATTGATTAAACAAGTGGTCCCCATCCCTGGTCCTCAGGGCCCACTAACAGGCCAGGATTTAAGGATTCCATTGGGGAAAAGCAGACTGAATCCAGCAATCACTGAGCAGCAAATCATATCACTTGTGCTGTGCTTCAGATATCTGGAAAACCTGGCCTCTTATTGGGCCATGAGGGCCAGGGTTGGGGACCACTGGACTAAACTACATGACAGTCAAGCTGAAAATAAAAAATTCTGGATCACTATTTCTTTTATAATGGTTTATGTCCCAATTTAAAAATCAATTAAAATTACCATAAAAATACAATGAAAAAGCTCGAAACCTGATGGTAAGAAAAGGCTGTTTAACAACTTAAAAAATACACTTAAAAATAGTGTAATTTTTATGTCCTTAAACAACTGGGCAGAGGTTGCTGACAGCCTCCCCCTCAATTATTTTTAGTGATTTTACTCACCTTGCATCTCTCTTCGGGCACAGCTCCTCCTTTTCATGTATTTGTTTATTCTTTACAGAAATTTTGCTGAAATGTAAGATTCTGAGATCTAGATGGTATTGTTTATCTTTCATGATTTCCAAACAGGCAGAAAAGACCTTTGCGTTAGATAGAGTATCTGTGATAAAATTAAAATGTTCAGATCTCCTGCTTATGGGGATCTGTGGTAGGCTTGTGCACCGATTTTTTTTTCGGTTCGATTCGGTTCGATTTGTTCGGATGTTTAACATTTTTGATTCGGCTCATTTCGACCGATTTCTGTTTCGATTCGGTTCGGTTCGACTCGTTTTCCGTGTACATTTTTTTTTCCGAATATCGACCATTTTTCGTATTTTCGGGTCACTTTGCTCGTTTTTTTGTATCGACTTTTCGTGATTTCGGAAATTTTCGTTTTTTTCGGAACGTCTGTTCTCCTCGTTTCAAAGTGTCTAACTCTATTCGTTTTGACGTGAACTACTATGGTTTACTTTTTTATACTTTATATATTTTTTTATAATAAATTTTTGGTTTGTCTTTCGGATCCGATAATTCATTCTGTCGATACGATAATTCTGGCGATTCTATGTATCTATTTTTTTTTATTAAATAAAGATCCTTTTTTTCTTATGAACATACATTTCACAACTTTATTTAATCACATTAAAAAAATGGTATGAAAGCCAAGGAACAAAAAAAAATGAACAAAACGATTTAAAAAACGCTAAACTGACCCGAATGGTCTGACTTTAAAAATAAAAACCAGAACAAAAGGTTTTAAAACGGAAAAATAGTTGATCAAAATGATCTGAAACGAAAAAAAAAACAAATAAAATGATTTAAAACAGACAAAAAAAAATTAACCCTTTCGCTGCTGAGGCATTTCACGGCTTCCCTTCACGTCTATGTGCGGTACTGCGGTCTGCTGCTGAGCTAATTTTTAACAGTTTCGCTCCTCTTGTTTAAACGCGTTTTGAAGCCTTATTTTATAATATGACCCAGACATGTTATATATCGTTCTTTATATATCGTGCAGACTCGGCAGATGATTCATAATATATCATTATCATATGTATGCGTCATGTCCTGTCTGTATATTATAACAAAAAATGCAATAAAATTAGAATTTTCAATGTTTGTTTTACAAGGTGTAAAGTGTTTTTTTCACATTTTAACATGCGAGTGTTTGCGGTTATATTTATGAGTTGCGTTTGTTAAAAAAAATTGAAATGGGGACTTGTTATATTTTTTTGGGTGAAAATTACACTATTTTTAAAAAACGCACCCCATACAAAAATCCTTAGTGCAGCATCATTGTTCACATTATAATTGAAATGGCAACAATATTGCTGCATTAACAAAACAAAACAAAAAACCTGTTTATTTTTTTTTTATATTTTAATTTTTTATAATTTTTAACATTGTCATGTTTGGTATTGTTGGAAAGGCCATGCTCTGGTCGATCCAAAGATACCAAACATTAACCAACCGATAGCTGCCGCGGATCGGGAGATAGGGGGTTCCAATGAACCCCCTATCTCCACCATTGGTCGCAGTTAGGGGTTAACTCCAGAACTGACGTCATTGTGACAGGTCTTGGGACTGTCGGCAGCTGCCGTTCCCCACGCTGTTGTCTTCCTGCAAAGACGTGACCATGTTGGCGGGCAGCATCTTAGCGGGCAGCGGTGGGAGAGAGAGAGCTCATAGCTGGGAGGTGGTGTTGCGTGAAGCTGCAAACAGGGACAAATAAACTAGACCTGAGCCGCACTAAGGATCTTTGGGTTGTGTCGGAGAAGACTTCACGCAGTGCTGCCATCAATATTTTTTGATAAATTCTTGGTTATATACAATGAATGTGACTGTGGACAAAAATCCATGTTGTTGTGACATCGCCTAAGCTTAACAAAACCATGCCACGTCGGTAATCAAATCTCAAGGCAGTACAACAAGGTTGTGTTAGTGTGTGACATTTTTTGGCCAGGCAGGCAGTGTAGAATGTGCACAGTCACATTCATGGCCACAAATATGTTGACAAATTTATGACAAAGGGTCCATAGAAATGTCAATAAATTTATGTACATATAATGGAAACCAAGCAATACATATTAACTTATTAAGTAAGGAAAAGCAACGCACACAAACAGGAAAATATAGAAAATATAGAAAATTTATTTACAACATGCCACGATGGCAAACTGCCCAACTGGGGCACAAACAAACATAGGGGAGGAGGAGGCTGGTCTCACTGCCGCTCCAGGATGTCAGCAGCATTGTTAATATGCTCCCGCAACTCCTGGAGCAACTCCTGGATGGCATCTATGTTGGTGACAGCCAGGCGTAGCTCACCGATCGCCATCCTATTGCTGACACTGGACCTGTCCGGTCTGGCTTCTCCTTCTATATATCCAATAAATGAAAGAAGGAAAATACAGTAAGTAAAGCAGGTTTCTATTTTGACTGAAAGTCTTGAAAAAATATAACAGTAGTATATACCAGAGCTGGCGGCCTCCTGCGGACTCCTGCTCTCCTCCTCTCGACTCCTCCTCCTCCTCCTCCTCCACCACCACGTCAGCATCTGTTCCGGTGCTATATCTAAGAAATTAAAGAAATAAAAAAACAGTAAACAACAAAACTGATTTATTTTTGAACAAAAGTCGATGCAAAATACAACAGTAAAAAAAAAACCTGGACTCGCGGCCTCCTGCTGCGGCTCCGGCTCCCTCTCTCCATCATCGCCCTCCTCCTGCTCCTCTCTCCTCCTCCTCCTGCTCCTCCTGCTCCTCCTCTTCCTCCTCCTGCTCCTCTTGTGCTATACATAAAAAATTAAATTAAAATACAGTAAACAAAAAATGTTTCTGTTTTTGACCAAAAGTCGTTGCAAAATAAAACAGTATATACCAGTGCTGGTGGTCGCCCGTGGCTCCCCCTCCTCCTTTTGGGGCACTGGTGCCCGCCAGGGCAGATGCTTCCTTTGCCTTCATGTCTTCTGCCAAATCCAAAAAATAACACGTAAATAATGCAGACTGGAAAAAATGGTATATCTATACAATATATTGCCGAAAGTATTGCGACACCCCTCCACTACCAGCTTGACTCACCACTACTCCCATCTCATAGTTCTAAAGTCACAAAATATTTATTTATTTCCTCTGCACATAGACATATATTACCGTTCAATTATATATTTTTTTCAGAAGTAAACATTACGATTATTCAATAAAAACTATTATTTGTGTTGTGTGCATACAAAACACATTGTGCTGACTGCTTTTAGTTATTTAATAGATGCCTCAGCCTCAGTTTCACTTTCAGTTTCTGCTAATAAAACTGTGGATATTGCAGAAACAACAGAAATCCGCCATTTTGTTTTGAAATTTGCATCCAAAGCATTCAATGACACTGCTGCAGCAAACTGAATTGCTGCGCTGCAACAATTCAGCAGCTGCTGAGGATGTATTGAACGCGGCTCTGTTTGGATGCACTTTCAGAAGAACTACATGTCCCATCCTACCACTTAGCAGAGACGCAGAGATTTTTTGTTGATGCGCAGGTGGGAGCCAATATTGGGCAAGCTGCGGGTCATCTCGTATGCATCACTCAATCACAACAACCTCCCCCCCAGCACACTACAGTACACACAGTGCCAAAAGAAATCCAGCATTGTAATTTCATCTACATACATCAAATGTCACAATTTTCACGAATACGTAAAATCACAACAAAGAAGAGCTATAGGCAAAATGCACATGTATGACGAGTTGTGAAAACGCAAAGCTATACACAATCACATTGCATGAAAAAAGGACTAGATAAATCAACATATTTCTGCACATTAGCATATGCAAGCACATTATTATTATTATTATACAGGATTTATATAGCGCCAACAGTTGCGCAGCGCTTTTCAATATAACATGACACTTACGTTTGGCTATGATGCGACAGATGTGCCTCAACTGCTCCTGCTCGCATGCCTTGAGGTCGGACCAGCGTTTTCGGAGCTGGTCCTTCGTCCGGTCCTTCCCGAACAGCTCCAGGATGGTGGTTCGAAGCTTATCAAGGATACGATCCTTGCGCGCATTATTCTTTCTGCCGTAAGGGCCCTTACGGCAGTCGTAATCTTTTTTATCAAAGATGCGGACCAGCTCCAACATCTCCTCAAATGCCATGTTGCTGGCCTGCTTCTTCCTCGGTGGTGTCTCTGGGGTGGAAGCAGATGAGGAGGTGTCCGAATGGGACTCGTCTATACTTCTTTCAGCCATGATAAATAAAATCAATATTTTTTGGTCTGTCAATAAAGTTGTCAAAACTGGCTCAATAAAGTTACGACATCCGCGCTCGAGCATGCGCGACCCGCGGACGAATCGGATCTGACCCGATTACGAAGGAATTATCGTATTGACAGAATTATCGGATCATTGGAAACAAAACCAAGTGATACGCATTTACAAATACAAAATTTACAGAATCAGCGATATAACCGATAATAGTTAAATATACGATGTCCAGAATTACCGAAATGGAACCGAAATCACGAATGGAACCGAAATCATGAATAGAGCGAAAATAAATTTCGGTTTGACACATTTCAAGTCCATTCGAAAATTCCGAAAATATTTCGTTTTGGCTCGGAAAACTTTTCGGATCTGTCGGTTTTCGGGTCCGATCCGATTCGGAAAATCGTCCGCATCCGAAAACACGAATCGGGAAATTTCGTGAAAATTCCGAAATTCCGAAACCCGAAACGCACATCCCTAATCTGTGGTGATAATAATTAAGTAGCAATGCAGCTTCCAAAAAATCCTAATAGAATATAAAAATAATATCTGTGGCATAATGCCTCTATATGTAAATTACAGTAGCACCTTGTATCTGTACAGTACAGGAATTTCCAGTCATTATAACCCCCTGAATCTCATCCCTGTACAGAAAGGAGGAACCCCAGAGATTTCCCTTGTATTCTGCCCTCTCCCTGGTTGCTGTAATGCCGCAGTAATCTATTTGAACGTTTTGTTACAGTAAGGACTGGGGCTCTAGTTGTAATTGGTTTTATGTCTCTCCAGGGTGCTTGGAGAGACATAAAACAAAAGATTTTGTTTCTCCACAGAGTACACCCTAATCCTGCTTAACAAAGGTGTGAAAATTTACTTTTGATATGTTAATGAGTAGGGATGAGCCGAACACTCCCCGAGTTCGGTTCGAGCCCGAACCCGATCTTCCCATTTGTTCGTGACCAAACCCGAACCCGAACCCCCATGCAAGTCAATAGGGCTGAAAATTCGGTTTTTTAGAGTGCCCTCCAAGAGGGCATATATGCTATATATTTGCCATAAAAGGTGTATGGGGGTCCGGGTAGTGCCCTGGGGGACGGGAAACAAGGAAAAAAAGTTTTAAAAAGAACGTTTTTAAAGGGACAGTGAGTTTTCCATGAAATAAGGGTTAAAAATAAAAACAAAAAATTCCTTCAAATATCGTGCCTAGGAGGTCCCCATTACCTGCCCGTGAAGTGGCGGATTTCTAGGATGTATAGAAACACTTAAAAACAAATAAATTACGTTTCATATGACGGTAAATGCTTTTCCTTTAATCTATCCATAAACAACTGCTTGGGGCGGCAGCCTGTATGAAAAGACATTTTAGGACGCGCAGAAAAAGTTTAGTGTTTTTTTGGGCTAAATTATTGTGAAACTTATGCAGGCTTTGGATGAAAGTAACATAGGTGCTTTAAAATTGGGCTTTTAGCGTCGGCAACAGTGCCGTAACACCGTAACCCCTCTGAGGATATGAATCTGATACAGGCGTCAATGGCAGTGCACCCAGATATTGTGCCTTTAGTGCCAGGCATGCAAGTACTATCATACAGTAACCCCTCTGTGGTATTGTGGAAGAGTGCAGGGGTGGACCATGCGGTCCTATATTGAAAAGTGTTTTTTTTTATCTGTTAATGGGTGTCAGTGCACCCAGATATTGTGCCTTTAATGCCAGGCCAGCAAGTATCATCATACAGTAACCCCTCTGTGGTATTGTGGAAGAGTGCAGAGGTGGACCATGTGGTCCTTTATTGAAAAGTTTTTGATCTGGTAATGGGCGTCAGTGCACCCAGATATTGTGCCTTTGGTGCCAGGCCAGCAAGTATCATCATACAGTAAAACCTCTATGGTATTGTGGAAGAATGCAGGGGTGGACCATGTGGTCCTATATTGAAAAGAGTTTTTATTTATCTGTTAATGGGCGTCAGTGCACCCAGATATTGTGCCTTTAATGCCAGGCCATCAAGTATCATCATACAGTAACCGCTCTGTGGTATTGTGGAAGAGTGCAGGGGTGGACCATGTGGTCCTATAATGAAAAGATTTTTATCTGGTAATGGGCGTCAGTGCACCCAGATATTGTGCCTTTGGTGCCAGGCCAGCAAGTATCATCATACAGTAAAACCTCTATGGTATTGTGGAAGAATGCAGGGGTGGACCATGTGGTCCTATAATGAAAAGAGTTTTTATTTATCTGTTAATGGGCGTCAGTGCACCCAGATATTGTGCCTTTAATGCCAGGCCATCAAGTATCATCATACAGTAACCGCTCTGTGGTATTGTGTAAGAGTGCAGGGGTGGACCATGTGGTCCTATAATGAAAAGATTTTTATCTGGTAATGGGCGTCAGTGCACCCAGATATTGTGCCTTTGGTGCCAGGCCAGCAAGTATCATCATACAGTAACCCCTCTGTGGTATTGTGGAAGAGTGCAGGGGTGGACCATGTGGTCCTATATTGAAAAGATATGCATCTGGTTAAGGCGTCAGTGCACCCAGATATGTGCCTTTGGTGCCAGGCCAGCAAGTATCATCATACAGTAACCCCTCTGTAGTATTGTGGAAGAGTGCAGGGGTGGACCATGTGGTCCTATATTGAAAAGTTTTTTGATCTGGTAATGGGCGTCAGTGCACCCAGATATTGTGCCTTTGGTGCCAGGCCAGCAAGTATCATCATACAGTAACCCCTCTGTGGTATTGTGGAAGAGTGCAGGGGTGGACCATGTGGTCCTATATTGAAAAGTTTTTTATCTGGTAATGGGTGTCAGTGCACCCAGATATTGTGCCTTTATGCCAGGCCATCAAGTATCATCATACAGTAACCCCTCTGTGGTATTGTGGAAGAGTGCAGGGGTGGACCATGTGGTCCTATATTGAAAAGTTTTTTTTTTTTAATGGGCGTCAGTGCAGCCAGATATTGTGCCTTTCATGGCAGCAAGTGCCTTCACACCGTAACCATTTTGTGGTATTGTGGAAGAGTTCAGAGCTGGAGGTTTTGTGAATGTAGAAGAGGACATCCCCTATCTATTCCATTACTTCAGCATCAGGGGATTGATAGCTGCTGATCCAGGACTGATTCATTTTTATAAATGTCAGCCGGTCAACAGAGTCGGTGGACAAACGCACTCTTTTGTCTGTGACAAAACCTCCAGCGGCACTGAACGTCCTTTCGGAAAGCACGCTAGATGAAGGGCAACCTAGTAGCTGCATAGCATATTGGCTAAGTTCTGGCCAGTGATCCAATCTCAACACCCAGTAAGCCAGTGGATCATCTGCTGGAAAGGTATCCAGGTCTGCCCTTGCCCCAAGGTAGTCCTGCACCATAAGGTGAAGACGCTGGCAATGGGTGCCTACATTTGACGTCCCTGGGCGTCGAGGACTAAAAAAATGTAAAAATGCATCAGTCAAGCGGCCCTGGCCTTCACCACTATTCCTCTGATCATCCTCTGATCAGCCTCAGCCTTCCAGTGCCTGGAAAGGTGTTACACAAGTGTCGCATTAGAGCGTCCTTAAGTTTTTTCATCCTGTGCTCCCTCTGTGCGGGCAGGATGAGCTCTGCAACTTTCCCCTTGTATCGTGGATCAAGAAGGGGTGCCAACCAGTAATGATCCCTCTCCTTGATAGCACGAATCCTGGGGTCCTTTAGCAGGCTTTGCATCATTAGGGAGCCCATGCAGCGTAGGTTGGAGGTGGCATTAGCTGCCGAGTCTTCCTGGTCAATGAGGATGACCATATCGTGCACTTCCTCCTCCCAGCCACGCACAAGCCCTTCTGTTTCTGGGCACACAAAACCCTGCCTTGAGGAATCCCCACCTTCAATGCCCCCCACTACTTAAATAGTCCTCCTCCTCCTCATCCTCCTCCTGTCTGATCTGAGTAGGACCCGCTGGAATGCTGTCTGCAGAAAGACTGGGGCCTTGAGAGCTAGGGAAGGCCTCCTCTTCCTCCCGCTGCTCTGCCTCTAGAGCCACATCTATAATTCCCCGCAGAGTGTGCTCCAGCAGGAACACTAAAGGAATTGTGTCACTGATGCATGCACTGTCCCTGCTCACCATCCTCGTTGCCTCCTCAAATGGTGACAGTACAGTGCATGCATCCTTGATCATCAGCCACTGCGGGGGGGCAAAAAACAAGTTGACCCGAACCTGTCCTTGTGCCATACTCACACAGGTACTCGTTGATGGCCCTCTGCTGCTTGTGCAGACACTGCAGCATTGCTAATGTCGAGTTCCACCTGGTGGGCATGTCACAGATCAGACGTTTGTGGGAAGGTGGAATTCTCTTTGAATTTCTGCCAGGCGAACGCTTGCTGGGAATGACCATCTGATGTGGCTGCAGACTTTTCTGGCCTGGATGAGAAGCTCTGGCAGCCCTGGGTACTTGGTTAGGAAACACTGTACCACCAGATTTAGGACGTGTGCTAGGCATGGTACATGCGTCAATTTACCCTTGCGTAGGGCGGAGAGAAGGTTGCTGCCATTATCGCAGATGATCATTCCCAGCTCAAGCTGGCGTGGTGTTAACCATCTCTGCGCCTGCCCTTGCAGAGCTGACAAAATTTCGGACCCGGTGTGGCTCCTGTCCCCTAAACAAACCAGCTCAAGCACAGTATGGCATCTTTTTGCTTGAGCCATTGCGTACACCCTGTCAGGCGTCGGTTTAACTGCCACTTCGCCAGAGACAGAGAAGGAGGAGGACGAGGAGGAGGAAGAGGTGGTGGTGGTGAAGCAGACTGACCTCATACAAGCTGCTTTCTGGAGGTGTGGTGGATGAACAAGCTCCAGCACAGAGCCCCGTCTTGGATCCCTCCCAGCTGCAATCAGAGTTACCCAGTGTGCCGTGAAGGAAATGTAACGACCCTGTCCATGCTTGCTGGACCACGTGTCTAAAGTGACATGCACCTTGCTGCTGACTGCCTTTCCCAATGACTGGATAACATTGTCTTCCACGTGCTGGTATAGTGCTGGAATGGCCTTGCGTGAAAAGTAATGGCGTTTTGGAACCTGCCACTGTGGTACAGCGCATTCAGCAAATTCACGGAAGGCAGCAGAGTCCACCAGCTGGAAAGGCAGCAGCTGCAATGCGAGTAATTTTGCTAAGCTGGCATTTAGACACTGTGCTTGGGGATGGTTGGGACTATATTTTTTCTTTCGCTGCAGCAGCTGCGGAAACGTAATCTGACTGCGTAAATCTTCAGCTCTGGGATGATGTCACATTGTGAGGAAGTACCTGCTGGTACATCCATTACTGTAGCATCATCCCTGTCGGTGGAGGTTGTAGGCAATTGCATGGCAGGACATACAGTGTGGGTAGAGACAGATGAGGAGGAGGAGGACCTACGCAAAGTTTTGCCCCAACGGGATGTGTGGCACTTGTTCAAATGTCGGCTCAAGCACGTGGTACCCAAGTGTCTGGTGTTTATCCCACGCTTCAGCCTCCTCTGACATAGATTACAAATAGCAACGGTGGGGTCTGCTGCACAGTTCTTAAAGAACACCCAGAAAGCAGATTTCCTGCATGTGTTCTTTGAAACAACAGCGCTCTGTACTGGAGCAGCTCTGACATGTGATGCCTTGGACTGGCTAGTGCTACGTTGGTCACAGAGGATGTTGTGCCTCATGTTTGCTGTGCTCCTCCTCCTCCCCCTCCTCCTCACTTGATTCCTCAGTTCGATCTGGCACCCAGGTGGAGTCAGTGACCTCATCATCATCATTGTCATCTTCACCCCCTATCTCCTCGTCACTGGAGCCAACTTGGCAGTATTCTGCAGCTGCTGGGGCAACATGAGTGCCAGTTATTAATCCTCTAGGTTGATTATACTCCCTTCCTCAACCTCAGAGATTGAATCAGAGCACTGTACTTGCTGCGCATCCTCAAGCAGCATGTCACTCTCATTGTAGTCAAACAATTCAGCTGACTCCTCCGTGTGTGATAGCGAGGCTACGGCAGGAGTAGCTGTGGATATGGAGGCTGCATTAGATGCTTTGGCAGCTGAGGTGGACTGTAAAGCACTAGAAGTCTGGCTGGCAGAGGACTCGGAGGATGAGGATGGCCTGGTTAGCCAATCCACCAAGTCCTCTGTATGTTGCTGCTGCTTAAGACGGCCAGCACCAGTTAGAAAGGACAAGCGTGCCCCTGCAGAGGATGCACCACGTCCACCACGACCAGAGACACAGCCTCCCGACACAGGGGCTGCTTGCCCTCTTATCTGTGGCTGGAGCGTCTGCCTGTCCTTTTTGTTCTTTCAGACATGGTGAGTGATATATAGATTAATATATACAGAACTCTGATTCAACTCTGGTATAAAGATTTAAAGAACTCTGGTATAACTCAGTGAGACACACTGATAGCTGGCAGCCAGTGACAAGAGACAGATCACCTTAATTCACAAATGTTTTAAAGAAATTAGTGAGCCCAAAATACAGCGTGGTACTTTTTGTATGACGAGACACAGATCACCTTAATTCACAAGTGTTTTAAAGAAATTAGTGAGCCCCAAAAAAAAATTGCTGACTGTGTGACGAGAGACAGAAGATCACCTTAATTCCCAAGTGTTTTAAAGAAATTAGTGAGCCCCAAAATACAGCGTGGTACTGTATGTATGACGAGACACAGATCACCTTAATTCCCAATTGTTTTAAAGAAATTAGTGAGCCCCAAAATACAGCGTGGTACTTTTTGTATGACGAAACACAGATCACCTTAATTCACAAGTGTTTTAAAGAAATTAGTGAGCCCCACAATACAGCGTGGTACTGTATGTATGACGAGACACAGATTACCTTAATTCTCAAGTGTTTTAAAGAAATTAGTGAGCCCCAAAAAAAATTGCTGGCTGTGTGACGAGACACAGAAGATCACCTTAATTCCCAAGTGTTTCAAAGAAATTAGTGAGCCCCAAAATACAGCGTGGTACTTTTTATATGACGAGACACAGATCACCTTAATTCACAAGTGTTTTAAAGAAATTAGTGAGCCCCAAAAAAATTGCTGGCTGTGTGACGAGACACAGAAGATCACCTTAATTCACAAGTGTTTTAAAGAAATTAGTGAGCCCCAAAATACAGCGTGGTACTTTTTGTATGACGAGACACAGATCACCTTAATTCCCAAGTGTTTTAAAGAAATTAGTGAGCCCCAAAATACAGCGTGGTACATTTTATATGACGAGACACAGATCACCTTAATTCACAAGTGTTTTAAAGAAATTAGTGAGCCCCAAAAAAATTGCTGCCCGTGTGACTAGACACAGAAGATCACCTTAATTCACAAGTGTTTTAAAGAATTTAGTGAGCCCCAAAATACAGCGTGGTACTTTTTATATGACGAGACACAGATCACCTTAATTCCAAGTGTTTTGAAGAAATTAGTGAGCCCCAAAAAAAATTGCTGGCTGTGTGACGAGACACAGAAGATCACCTTAATTCACAAGTGTTTTAAAGAAATTAGTGAGCCCCAAAATACAGCGTGGTACTTTTTGTATGACGAGACACAAATCACCTTAATTCCCAAGTGTTTTAAAGAAATTAGTGAGCCCGAAAAAAAATTGCTGGCTGTGTGACGAGACACAGAAGATCACCTTAATTCCCAAGTGTTTTAAAGAAATTAGTGAGCCCCAAAATACAGCGTGGTACTTTTTGTATGACGAGACACAGATCACCTTAATTCCCAAGTGTTTTAAAGAAATTAGTGAGCCCCAAAAAAAATTGCTGGCTGTTTGACGAGACACAGAAGATCACCTTAATTCCCAAGTGTTTTAAAGAAATTAGTGAGTCCCAAAAAGATTTGCTGGCACAGTGACAAGACCCAGAAAATCACCTCAATTCACAAATGTTTTAAATAAAGTTGTAAACCCCAAATAAACTTGCTGGCACAGTGACAAGACACACATCACCTAAATTCAATGATATTTGGTATAAATGAGACCCAAAAAGACTTGCTGGCACAGTGACAAGACCCAGAAAATCACCTCAATTCACAAATGTTTTAAATAAAGTTGTAAACCCCCAAAAAACTTGCTGGCACAGTGACAAGACACACATCACCTAAATTCAATGATATTTGGTTTAAATGAGATCCAAAAAGACTTGCTGGCACAGTGACAAGACCCAGAAAATCACCTTAATTCACAAATGTTTTAAATAAAGTTGTAAATCTCAAAAAAACTTGCTGGCACAGTGACAAGACACACATCACCTAAATTCCCTGATATTTGGTTGAAATGAGACCCCCCAGACCCCCCCAGTAGCCTGGCAGACCGGCAGTAACAACACACACACAACTATCTTCTTTGAAATCTCCTCTGAAATGCGTGCAGAATCGGCACGTTGAAACCTTATATAGTGTGCTGCGGGACTTAGCTCTGTGAGCCCATGATTGGGCAAATTTTGCCCAATCAGGACTCTGAGCGGTGATTGGCATAGTGTTCAACCAGTCTTGCACCAGACCTGTGGTCAGGTGCAAGGCTGTAGCCAATTACGAGCTTCAGGCAGTGGGAAAATGCATTGTGGTCCATTGTTGTCGAACATGCGGCGAACACCCGGAAATGTTCAGGGTTCGCAATCCGCCCGAACAGGCTAAGTTCGGGTCGAACCCCGAACCGTCCGAACCCGAACAACTCATCCCTACTAATGAGTGCTTTTCAATG
This sequence comes from Leptobrachium leishanense, assembly GCA_009667805.1. NCBI lineage: Eukaryota > Metazoa > Chordata > Amphibia > Anura > Megophryidae > Leptobrachium > Leptobrachium leishanense. Next base: position 107,537,537 of record CM019064.1, on the reverse strand, counting down.
CATTACAGTGCAAAATCGATAACTTGATATTTGGTGTGAAGGGGGTAACCCTAGAGTTTTCCTTTATGTTTGATAGATATTGGAAAAACAAGGCTGAGAACTCCCTTTTAGGTGGAATTAAAGCCATTACTATTCTTTAAATAGTAATGAAGGTCATCAGAATGAAACACTGACTTACAACTATGCCAGTAAAGACAGGTTATTTGATTTCTTATACCATTACGAGGAAGGTGCAAACAGTGCAACAAAGGACACACACACGCACAGGGTCCAGACACTTATTTTTTTCTTGCATTGCTAAGCATCCAAATATAGCTCTGCGTATTTATGATAAACATTTATTTATGTGGAAGGATTACAAAGAATAATTAAGTAAGAATGTTTCCTGTTATAAAGCAGCAGTGAATCCTTTGTTCTGTGATATTTTATTAATTGCAGTAAACTGCATGTTCTTCTGGGTATTAAGTGTTAGTACATCAAACCCAGTGACATTCAGCACTTACTACTGGGAAAGCTGTGAGTCATCCACAATGTCTATATTGTCATGCCAATCTGCATTCTTAAGATGTGATCCCGGAACAAAAATTAACATGTTTCCTACCGAGATTGCATAAATAGTTGCCAGCGCTGCAAAATCCCTGATAAGGCTGCGAAAAAAAAGCGATCAACACAAAGTATTTCCCTTTGCTTAATAGTACAGTATCACAATGTCATCATAACCCATTTAAAACATGTGAAACGAATGTAGATTATGATCAGCTGCCATCAGATTGAATATGTTACCTACATTTATTAAACACTCCATCTGGAGAATGGCAATTTCTGTTTTACCTTGGCAATACCAGGGAGCATAAAACTATTTTAGAAAGGTTTCTCATATTTTGGATTTTTGTTTTCTATACCTGGAATAACAAAAATTTAAAAGAAAATAGTATAGAGCAATACTTCCCTCTAGTGAGTATAATAAATTGGATGGCATATTAATGTTTATATACAGTATTTGTATGTTTTTAATGGTGAAACCTTCACCTCTGCTCAGGCTAAACATGTTATTGCATTTGGCAGAAATCACTGATACAAGATAATATGTGAATGACCCTACAATGTATGGATATTTGTATTTTATTATTATTATTCTTTATTTATAAAGCGCCGGCATATTCTGCAGCGCTGATTTGAACAGTGTCCCTGAGTAGGGATGAGCTGTTCGGCTCGATCAGTTCGGAGTTCGACTCGAACATTGGCTGTTCGAAAGTTCGCGAACTTCGAACTTTTTGGCGTGTTCGGTTCGAGTTCGAAATTTTTTTTTTAAAAAGTATAAAAAATGCTTAGAAATACTAAAAAAATCTAGAAATAAAGAGACTCTTTACTGCAGAATATTATAAGCAACGGTTTATTAGATATTGAATTAAAAAACTACCCAGGGCAAGAAGGCAGGCATGTGGGCGATGATTAGCAATGGACGGACTGTGTATGTCGTCAAGAAGCGGTATGTATAAAAGCATAAACATGTTACGTTACATACACATAACACACATTACATACATCTACCAACATATGTCAACACATGCTGCAGCGTAATGTATTATCTGTTTGTCAGACAAATGTGACTGTCATAAAATTATTCTGGCTTTATTTAAAATATTTGCACAAGTGGATATTTTTCTGAAACTTTCACACCTCAAAATTACATGTGCTTAGAGTGCATGAGGCTTGCATAGGATTTTTTTGCGCCGCCTGTGTGTTTCATCTTTAAAATGCTGCAATGGGTGATGTGGATTTTCTAGCTTACAAGGAAAGCATGCTTTACAGTCTGCCTAATGTCTAGGTGCAAAGATTCTCACCCCTAAATGACATGTGCTCGCAGCAGGGCTCTCAAGCTCTGGTGCCCCTGATGTTTTTGAACTACAACTCCCAGGATTCTCTCGCCATGTATTGCATTGAAATCATCCTGGGACTTGTAGTCCAAATCATGTTGGGGGGCCATGAGTTTGAGATCCCTGGCATACTGTGCATGAGGCTTGCATAGGATTTTTTGCGCCGCCTGTGTGTTTCATCTTTAAAATGCTGCAATGGGTGATGTGGATTTTCTAGCTTACAAGGAAAGCATGCTTTACAGTCTGCCTAATGTCTAGGTGCAAAGATTCTCACCTCTAAGGCTAGGGTCAGACTAACGCATCTTTCGCGTTGTCCGTGAAAAAGTGTGTTTGAATGAATGGACGCATTTTTTCACGGAATACGCGATAGCGGTCATACGTTGCGCATTTTCGTCCGTGATTTTGTACGGATCATCAATAAAACACTTTTCGTGTCTGGACGTTTTGTTAGCCGGACATTAGCAGCGTCTGACGTCTCCCAATCACTCAAACACGCCGCTATGCGGACGCAGCGCACTTTGTACGTCAGTAGTAGCGGTTTGACGTTCTAGAAAAAATGCGTTCCTTTGCCACTTGCGTTGCGCGGACGAACTTTCGTGCGGCCGTTCTTCGTATGTTACCCGGCATTGGACGTCATTTGCGGCTAGCACGGCCGTGATTCCGTGCGGTTAAACGCACGTTAAAAATGCTTTCGTCTGACCTTAGCCTAAATGACATGTGCTTACAGCAGGGCTCTCAAACGGCGTAAACACCAGGTGTTAATTAGTGTTTGGAAATAACATGTGCTTCTAATTAGGGATGAGCTGTTCGGGTTTGGACGGTTCGGAGTTCGACCCGAACTTTGGCAGTTCGAAAATTCGCGAATTTCAAACTTTTTGGGTGTGTTCGGTTTGAGTTTGAAAAAAAAAAAGAAATTTTGAAAAAAGCATAGAAAATGCTTAAAAAATACTAAAAAATCAAGAAATAAAGAGACTCTTTACTGCAGAATATTATAAGCAACGGTTTATTAGATATTGAATTAAAGACTAATGTGTACGTGGAAAGATTATCAACTCTAAATGACCTCTGTTCACAAACGGGCATAACACCAGGTGTTTTTAGTCTGGTAATCAATTTGATACATTGTACACTATACTGAGGGTGGGGTGGTGTCCTAATATGCTGCATTTAACCCTTTCACTGCTGAGGCTTTTCACATCTCTGTGCTGAGGTCATTTTTACTGCTTTCGCTCATCATGTTTAACTGCATTTTGTAGCCATATTTTGATATATGACCCAGACATATTATATATCGTTCTTTCCGGCAGACTTGGCAGATTCATATTATGTCATTATTAGATGTATACGTTATGTCATGTCTGTATATTATAACAAAAAATGCAATAAAATTTGAATTTTCAATAATTTATTATGTGTAAAGTGTTTTTTTCACATTTTAAAATGCGATCGTTTTATATTTTGTATGGGGTGCGCTTGTTAAAAAAATTAGAAATGGCGTCTCGTTACATTTTTTTTGGGGAAAATTTCGCTTTTTTTTAACAAACGCACCGCATACAAAAATCGTTAGTGCAGCATTATTGTTCACATTATAATTGAAATGGGAACAATATTGCTGCATTAACAAAACAAAAACAACAAAAAAACTTGTTTATTTTTTTTAATTTTTTTTTAAAATATATAAAAAAAATTATTTTTTTATTTTTTTAAAACATTTTTCATGCTAATGTTTGATATCCTTGGAAAGGCCATGCTCTGGCTGATCCAACGATATCAAACATTAACCCCTAGCTGCCACGGATCGGGAGATAGGGGGTTCATTGGAACCCCCTATCTCCACCATTGGTGGCAGCTAGGGGTTAACTCCAAGACTGGCGTCATCATGCTATGCATGATGACGCCAGTCCTCAGGGGGAGTTCCTGGAGGCTTGGCTGACATCCAAGATGTCAGCCAGCTCCAGGAGAGGATCACGATCCGGCGCTTTTCAGCGCCGATTCGTGATCCGGCTCCCCAGGGGTTAATCACAGCCACCGTTTGGAAAGGCAGGCTGTGCCTTCCAAACGGTGCCTGGATTAACCCTCTGCCCGCCGGCAATCGGGAGGGAGAGAGGTACGAAGGACCTCCCTTTCAGGCGCTTCCTCCGCACATGCGGGGGGCGCCTGAATTAGATGTCATCATGCCGCCGCAATGAAATCTAATTGCTCCGCCGGGGTCCAGGAGTGCTGGGCTGACATCCAAGATGTCAGCCCGCAACGGGGGGCGCAGCAATCCGCCGGAATCCGGCGGATTGCTGCATGGATGCGCTCAGCGCATCCATAGCACAGGAGAACCACTTGGCTGGATGCGCTGAGCGCGTCCATAGCAGCCAAGTGGTTAACTGGTGTTTGAAAAAAATTCAAAATAACATCTAAAGCAATGTTATTTTTCACCTCGGGATTAAACATTCACAGGGTTATTCAGAGAGCGGTGAAAAGCAGGAGAATAACTGGAAAAGTGAAAATTTTATCTTAAAATAGCCAAACCAGAAAAATTCTCCCATTTATCTCACTTTCCAAATCGGCTATTTGGTCTAGATAGTTCTCTTCTCTTGCCAGTTCTCCTGGCTTTCACCTCTCTCTCAGGGTTGTTCAGAGAAAGGTGAAAACCAGGAGAATGGCAGGAAAAGAGAACAATCTGGACCAAATAGCCGATTTGGAAAGTGAGATAAGGCTAGGGTCAGACTAACGCATTTTTCGCAGCGACTGTCAAAAAGTGCGTCTGAACGCATTGCCGTATTTTTTCACGGAATGCGCGAAAACGGTCATACGATGCGCATTTTTGTGTGTGATTTTTTACGGATCCAAACCAGGAAACTTTGGGTGCCTGGACGTTATGTTGACCGGACATGAGCAGGGTCTGACGTCTCCAAATCACGCACACACGCCGCTAGTGGACGCAGCGCACTCTGTACGTCCGTACTAGCGGTTCTGCGTTCTCGAAAAAATGCGTTCATTTTCCACTTGCGTTGCGCAGCCGGACTTTCGTGCGACCGTACTTCGTATATTGGCCGTCATTGCCCGTCATTTGCTGCTAGTGCGGCCGTGATTAAGTGCGCCTAAACGCATGTTAAAAATTCGCTAGTCTGACCCTAGCCTAAATGGGAGAATTTTTCTGGTTTGGCTATTTTGACCTAGAATTTTCCATTCTCCAGTCATTCTCCTGCTCTTCACCGCTCTCTGAATAACCCTGTCAGGTGAAACTCAGGAGAATGACTGAAGAGAAAATTCTAGGTCAAAATAGCCAAACCAGAAAAATTCTCCTTTTTATCTCGCTTTCCAAATCGGCTATTTGGTCTAGAATTTTCCATTCTCCAGTCATTCTCCTGCTTTTCACCGCCAAAAAATCAGTAAACTTTTTCTGCGTGTCCGAAAATGTCTCCTCTTTTCATACAGACTGCCGCCCCAAGCAGTTGTTTATGGATAGATTAAAGGAAAAGCATTTACCGTCATTTGAAATGTCATTTTTTGTTTTTTACATATTTCTATACATCCTAGAAATCCTCCACTTCACGGGCAGGTTATGGGGACCTCCTAGGCACGATATTTAAAGGAATTTTTCGTTTTTATTTTTAACCCTTATTTCATGGAAAACTCACTGTTCCTTTAAAAATGTATTTTTTAAAACTTTTTGTCCTTGTTTCCTGTCCCCCAGGGCACAACCCGGACCCCCATACACCTTTTATGGCAAATATCTTGCATATATGCCCTCTTGGAGGACACTCTAAAAATAGAACTTTTGAGTCCCATTGATTTGCATTGAGTTCGGTTCGTGTTCGCGTTCGAACTCGAACTTTTGAAATTGTTCGAGTTCGAATGCGAACCGAACACGGGGGTGTTCGGCTCATCCCTATCCCTGAGTATAAACAACAATCCAAATGGTTAGGTGGTTAAGAGTAAGACCAATAAACCCACAATATGAGACAATACTGTGACTAAGAACACAGCATACCTTTATTGGTAAATTACCAGTACAACCTTAAATATAGAAAAAGATACAAAAAATACATCAAAAACACAAGAAAAAAAACAATAATTAACCCCTTCCCGACCGCTGACGTACCCTGTACGTCCTGTGTTCGGGTCTCCCTTAGACCCTATGACGTACAGGGTACGTCAGCGGCGCCAAATCCCCCTCCCGCCCGATACTCACCTCCCTCGTCGGATCCCACGCCGATCTGACAGAGAGGAAGCCTGCCCATGTGATTTACATGGGCAGGCGAGGCTGATGACGTCGCCACGCTGCGTGGTGACGTCATCAGAAGGTGCCCCCATGTGTTTCAATGGAGGGGAGGGGGGGGCTCCTTCGGAGCCCTCTATCTCCCCAACCATTGAAGCTAGGGAGATGCCGTTTGCACCGCTGGAGAGGGGAGAGCCTCCCCTTTCCAGCGGTGTATGGCATTAACCATTTCGCCGCCGGATCACGTTGCGGCGCCAATTGGCGCCAAAACGCGATTCAAACCTGGAGGGGGGCTGACATCTTGGATGTCAGCCAAGCCTCCAGGTCCCCCCCACCCACTGACAACCTCACCATATGTGTGAGGATGTCAATGGGCCAGTTAACCCTCTAGCTGCCATGTAGAGATAAGGGGATCCTAAGGATCCCTTTATCTCCCGATCCATGGCAGCTAGATGGTCATATTTGCCATCATTTGAAAGGCCTGATTATGGCCTTTCAAATGATACCAACATGACCAGGTTTGGTTTTAAAAAAAAATGTAAAAAAAAAATTAAATAAAAAAAAAATAATAAAAAAATTAAATAAAAAAAAAAATGTTTTTTTTAAAGTTTTTTTTGTCTGGGGGAGTTTAATTAAATAGGACCTAGGCTGTCATCTAAAAATAATTAGCACAAAATGGTCAGAATGAGCGCAGCGCACATAGGTGAACTGGCTCAGCAGTGAAAGGGTTAAAAGGTAAAAACATGTAAAAATTGGGTATTTCTATTCTCGGGATAAAATTTGGAAACTATTTAGCCGGGGTCTTTATTGGTGGTTATAGCTTTAGGGGATTAAATTACGAAAAAGTGTGTTTTTACCATTTTTTTTCATCATATTTCATATTTTTTTTATATTAAATTATTGGATATGATGGAAATAATGGTATTTCTAGAAAGTCCATTTAATGGCGGGAAAAAGGGTGTATAATATGTGTGGGTTGAATAAACGAGTAAGAGGAAAATTTGATCTAAACACGAGCAGCGCAGAAACGTAAAAACAGCAGCGGTCACTAAAGGACGGATTTGTGTAAAACCGCCCGGTCACTAAGGGGTTAAATAACATAATTTAAAATCAGTTACCACAAATAGAAATTGGTCATACAGATGGAAAATTTAATACATAACAGGGCTAAAGAGAAGAATGAAACTCCCTCCTCAATCCTAATATACAGTTGTGTTCAAAATTATTCAACCCCCACTGAAATTGAGTGTTTTGGCCAGTTTGACATTGATTTTGATCATTCAGTCATCTTGCTTACAATTAAATCAAAGAGGCACGTGTAGGTCAGACAAATATAACATAACATTTATAATGAAATAACCACAAATGTCTTTTCTGTGCTCACATCATTATCAGTTTTATTCAACCCCCAAGTGACATTCAATCTTAGTACTTAGTACAACATCCTTTTACAGTTATAACAGCTTTTAAACGTGAAGCATAGCTTGACACAAGTGTCTTGCAGCGATCTACGGGTATCTTCGCCCATTCGTCATGGGCAAAAGCCTCCAGTTCAGTCACATTCTTAGGCTTGCGCACTGCAACTGCTTTCTTTAAGTCCTACCAGAGGTTCTCAATCGGATTTAAGTCAGGTGACTGCGATGGCCACTCCAAAATGTTCCAGCCTTTAATCTGCAACCATGCTCTAGTGGACTTGGAGGTATGCTTGGGATCATTGTCCTGTTGAAAGGTCCAACGTCTCCCAAGCCTCAGGTTTGTGACGGACTGCATCACATTGTCATCCAATATCTCCTGGTACTGAAGAGAATTCATGGTACCTTGCACACGCTGAAGCTTCCCTGTACCTGCAGAAGCAAAACAGCCCCAAAGCATGATTGACCCCCCGCCATGCTTCACAGTAGGCAAGGTGTACTTTTCTTCATAGGCCTTGTTCTTCCTCCTCCAAACATAGCGTTGATCCATGGGCCCAAACAGTTCTAATTTTGTTTCATCAGTCCACAGAACACTATCCCAAAACTTCTGTGGTTTGTCCACATGACTTTTGGCATACTACAGTCGACTCTTCTTATTCTTTGAAGACAGCAAGGGGGTGCGCCTGGGAGTTCTGGCATGGAGGCCTTCATTACGCAGTGTGCGCCGTATTGTCTGAGCTGAAACTTCAGTACCCACATCTGACAAATCTTTTCTCAGTTCCTCAGCAGTCACACGGGGACTTTTCTCCACTCTATGCTTCAGGTAGCGCACAGCAGTCGAAGTCAGCATCTTCTTTCTGCCACGACCAGGTAGCGTTTCAACAGTGCCCTTTGCCTTGAATTTGCGAATGATGCTTCCTATGGTCTCTCTTGGTATGTTTAACATCTTTGCAATCTTCTTATAGCCATTGCCCTTCCTGTGAAGAGTAATCACCTCTTCTCTTGTCTTGCTGGACCATTCTCTTGACTTCACCATGTTTGTAACCACACCAGTAAATGTCTAGAAGGAGCTGAGTATCACAGTCATTTTAAAGCTGCCTAATTGGTGCTTATTATGCTTTATTGCTGCTCCGTGACATCCACAGGTGTTTTCAATACCTGATTGAAAACACTTGAATGAACCTCTGTTCTTCAGAGTGGTAGTCTTTAAGGGGTTGAATAATTGTGTCAATGAAGAATTCACAAAAGAAACATTTACTACTGTATTACAAAACCAATTGATGTCATTTTAGTTGCATATGGTTCTTTAAAAAGTCCTTGTAGGATTTCATTCTGAATACAATTACAAATGTACACTAAATTCCCTAAAACCCTTTACAGCATTGGGGGTTGAATAATTTTGAATACAACTGTATATATATATATATATATACTGTATATATATACAGGTGAAACTTGAAAAATTTGAATATTGTGCAAAAGTTCATTTATTTCAGTAATGCAACTTAAAAGGTGAAACTAATATACGAGATAGTTCAAGCCGTGATTTGTCATAATTGTGATGATTCTGGTTACAGCTCATGAAAACCCCAAATCCACAATCTCAGAAAATTAGAATATTACATGCAATCAATAAAGCAAGGATTGTACATAGAACAATATCGGACCTCTGGAAAGTATAAGCATGCATATGTACTCAGTACTTGGTATTTGGTTTGGGCCCCTTTTGCAGCAATTACTGCCTCAATGCAGCGTGGCATGGAAGCTATCAGCCTGTAGCATTGTTGAGGTGTTATGGAAGACCAGGATGCTTCAATTGCGGCCTTTGAGATAAATAAAACAAAAAACTTTAATAATGTCTTTAAAATAGAAATGACGATTCGGCTCTCTCTGGAGGCATTTTCAAGGTTTCAACCTTGGATATGCAAATGACCTGAAACCTGAAACAGCGCTGTTCCTGGGAGTGGCTTTGACCAGTTGCATAACCTTATCTCTGCTACAAAGCCATGGTTTGGCATAGCATTGATTTTAGGGTTCTGTGTAATAGCAGATCCAGGATGCATAAAAGTGAGATAGAGGTCATTTGCATATCCTACCCAGAATTCCTTGCGTCATATGGGGAATGTGGCACAGGAGCTCTGGGATGCAATTCTTTGAATTGCTGTGATCTGCAAATGGTTTCTGGAATAATTAACACACTTAAAATAGTGTGGAGGCTTTTTATCTCACTTTTTGTCCTCCACCACAACCCTTATAGACATATATATATTAGATTTAGTAAACAATGTTAATCCAGATGCCAAAATCACCAGAGTATAGAATTGCATAGTGATACCTTTTTTATGGGACTAACGTTACAATTAAGGCTGGGGTCAGACCAGTGCACTTTTAACGTGCGTTCTGGCGCACATAATCACGGCCGCACTAGCAGCAAATGACGGGCAATGACAGCCAATATACGAAGTACGGTCACACGAAAGTCCGGCCGCGCAACGCAAGTGGAAAATGAACGCATTTTTTCGAGAACGCAGAACCGCTAGTACGGACGTACAGAGTGCGCTGCAGCGGCATAGCGGTGTGTGTGTGTGATTTGGAGACGTCAGACCCTGCTCGTGTCCGGCCAACATAATGTCCAGACACCCAAAGTTTCCTGGTTTGGGTCTGTAAAAAATCACGCACAAAAATGCGCATCGTATGACCGTTTTCGCATATTCCATGAAAAAATACGTCAATGCGTTCGGACGCACTTCTTTACGTTCGCGTGTAAAAATGCTTTAGTTTGACCCTAGCCTAAAAGACAAGCTTTCAAGAGAATACTTCTCTTCTTCAGGTCTTGAAGCTATACTGTAGCTTCAAGACCTGAAGAAGAGAGTTATACTCTCAAAAGCTTATCTTTTAAATGTAACGTTAGTCCAATAAAAAAATCTATCACTATGTAGTGCTATACTCTGGTGATATACTTGAAAACAAGAGAAATCTCAATGTATCCTTACTGGTAAAATACTTTATAAATAAATAAATATATATAGTAACAACATGCCAATAATATAAGGATAATTAAGGCATGCTGATGCGCAAAAAATCAGAGGAGAGAAGCCATAAAGGGGGAGAGAGCAAAAGAAGAGAGAAGAGATGCATTAACCCCTTCACTACTGATAACGAGATAACTCAGGCTTCAAAGGCACAATAAGGTGCCCGATCGAGATATCTCGATCTGCTGATCTGCAGCCAAAAATGCAAATGAAATTTGATTGGTGCAAATGAATTTAGTTTGTTTTTGGACTGCAGATGGTGCCCCCAAAGTTTTAGCTCTGTGGGCATAATGCCCAAAGAGCTATTAATGTAAAATAGGCTGATGAATGTTGTGAAATATCAGGCTTTCAGCAGCAGTCAGCAGCTGATGCAGGAGAAAAACACAGACCTGCAGTTCAAACCACCGTAACTCAATTTGGTAGTAGATGATGCCATCTACTGGCCAAATAGGTTATTTACAGCAATAGCTGTATAATTAATGAAAAATTATTTTACAAAAAAACACTGGCTTCTGACAATGTTTTTTTTTTCTAAATCACTTGGTAGTGAAGGGGTTAAGAAATGCAATTTGGGCATAAGTGTTACATAATCAGGATGACCTGCTCACAGATGACATTAGTTTGAGCCAGGTTGTATTAGTACCATTGCAATACCACACACCCATCCCTGAGTATACATACTGCTTTTCTTTTATCATGTATCATTTCTGTAACAATTCAATGTTCTTGAACCCAGGACATACTTGAAAACAAGAGGAATCTCAATGTATCTTTTCCTGGTAAAATCCTTTATAAATAAATAAATAAATACATTTTACAGTTATGCTTTCAGTATTTATATATCGCCAACAGCGCTTACAATGGGGAAACACAAATATGAGAAATAAAAAATAATGATAAATAAGAAGACGACAGAGGTTTACAAAGATTGTTCATCAGGCGTCCTGAACCATTCTGCATATGTGAACATCTAAAAATATATTTTAAAAAAAAAATCCAATAATTACATTTTCAGCAATTTGAAAAATGGACTGCTCGGGTTTCTTATGTTAAAAAAAAAAGCATCTCACTCCTATTTATATAGGTGTAAAAAAACTCTAATTTCATTTTAAACTTCCAACCTGTCAGTTATAATATATCTACACCTTCATTATGTGATCAGAGTTTTAAAAATTACTATATCCATGGAGTTCCATTGCCTGTTAGAGACAGATGGCATTGTCATGTGAGACTATACATCTACTCTCTAATGATTTCTGTATACAATGTTTATCATAACAGTGAATGAAGAGAAATAAATATATTATATGCAAAGCGAACTCTGTTATGCATGAATATAGAATCATCAAACGGTTGTATAGTACAGATGGATGATTTGTCTGATATGTTTAATGCAGAATGAGCTTTATTAATGTGATTTAGAACTCTAGATCCATGGGCATACTACTTGGAAACATAACATGTCATATTTAACCCATGCAGTATTTTTAAAGTATCTTGCAGTGTAAGAATATATTTATAGTTTGAAGGTTTTTCTCTATACATTTCGGATAAGGTATGGCTGTTTTCCTGTTTCAGTTAAATTTTGGCTTTATTATACACTTTGAAATGAAATATTGTTTCTATAATCACTGTATATAAGATTTAAGACCTTCACTACAAGTTGCTTTTCCATAAACCACTATCAAGTACCGGTGGTTTTACGTACAGGCATTTTACAGTGACCGTACAGTATACATGTGTTGTAGAATCTCTACAGACAATTTCCATATTGTATGTACTAGTGTGCACTCGGATGACTCCATCTGCTGGTCAAAAAGTGCTACTGCCACCACAGCGCAACTGGGTCTACCGTGTCTCTGGTAGACAGACAAAGACATGTCCCAGTTGTTCATCCCATTCAAGCAAATCAACTATAATGTCCAATGTTATACAGTAGATAACATAGATGGTATAATAAAATAGGACTTCAAATCACGTTTAAACATGATGAACATAAAACGGTCAGAATGAGCTCAGCACACAGAGGTGAAATGGCTCAGCAGTGAAGAAAAAGCAAAAACATTTAAAAATTGGGTATGTCTAATATCAGGAAAAAAAATTGAAACTATTTAGACAGGGCTTTTTTGGCGGTTGTAGATTTTGTGGATTAAAGTTCCAAAAAGTGTGTTTGTTCCTTTTTTTCATCATATTTCATAATTTTGTAATAGTAAATTATATGATATGATGGAAATAATGGTATCTTTAGAAAGTCCATTTAATGGCGACAAAAACAGTATATAATATGTGTGGGCTTCATAAACGAGTAAGTGGAAAATTAGAGCTAAACACAAGCAGAAATGTAAATACAGCAGTGGGTACTTTAGGACAGACAATGGTAATAACACCTGGTCACTGAGGGGTTAAAATAATAGCTGATTTAATAATGACGGGGCATTTCTTTTTGCATTGAAACCTATGTGATTCGCTTGATTTAAACCTGTCGAATGAAAGCACCGAACATCAGGGCATTTCACTGACATTTCACTACTGTTCGGTGTTCTCTGAATAGATTAACCACTGCTTCTTTATTGGGAGTTCACTGCCGCCGAACAGGCACTGTATTTCGTAGGCAATTCGCCAATGTTTTATGAACTGACAGCTTTTTGAATAGTCGAATGGCCCTAAAATTGCACCATATGGGGAAATTCACTGTTTGGTGCAATTTTGGAGCCAGTTTGGCTCTTTGTGAATAACCCTGTATGTATGTATATGCATGTTTATACATGTAATTATATGCACTTTGATATCTATGTGGTTTGTTAGTATATGTATGTTGGGCGTGGAAGCATCAGTGTCTAATACATATGTTCATGTTTGCTTTTTCAAAGTGCTGTTTGTCTTTGGCTATTTGCACATCTTCTATATTGACTAGTAATAACCTCACTCATCATCGTAAAACTAACAAATATTATTCTAATGCATTTTCAAGCTCCTACTTTGTGTCTCAGGAGCCTGTAGGAATGGAAATGTGGAGTGCCCCCACCCCCCCCCCCCACCAAAAAAAAAGAAACATGCCAAAATGACTTTTTAAATTTTCATTACTGACAAAACTAGAAAAAAATAAAATAAAACCATCTTTAATAACTGAAAACCAGTTTCTCTCTGCTCAAATATAAAGAAGGGTCAGAATCTGTTGCCTTAGTTGAGAATGCAGTGGCATTGTTTTTTTGGGGTTTTTTGAGAAAGTATTTTACCAGGAAGGATGCATTGAGATTTCTCTCGTTTTCAAGTATGTCCTGGGTGGCAAGTATGTACCGTTAGATGTCTTGCCCAAGGACACTTACTGGAGAGGTGCTCTTGCTGGGGTTGAACCCATGTCTCCACAGGCTCTCTCCACGCAGAACAGTGATGTTACCTCTACTTGACCCAGCCGGTTTTATATGCAGAAGAAATGGTTTTGCGCCTACTCCCTATCACGGCGGCTGTGTAGACCAGAAGTATCAAGCCTGCTTCATGTATAAAGCATAACAAGAAAAAAAGTTGTCGTTTGCGCTCAAGAATACTTCTGGTACACGCATATATGCATATATGTATCGCTTGTTTTATTCCCAGTAAGGTTATTATTGCTGCTGTCCCATTCCGTGTTTTGATTTTAATCCCAAAGTGGAACTCTTACTGGTGAGGGTATAAATATAAACCCATCAATGTTTGTTTTATATGTAAAAGCATATATTTCTTTGTGCCGTATAAAATTCAGAAATGCAGGTTCCAAAGCCCCCCTGTCTATTCTCACTGCAGTGCCATGGTCTAGGTTGTCAATGGTGCACCATCAGGTCCACACTTGCTGGCAGTGTGGGAAATGAGAAGGTGAGTTAGCGAAGCATCACTGCTCACTTTATAATTTTAAACTGAATAATAGTGCTGCGTTAGAAACAAATATTATTTTATTTGAGATTTTAATTATACATAAAGCTAACATGGTTATATTTGGTATCACCAGTAAGGCCATAATCAGGCCTTTCCAATGATACCTCATATGTCCCTCTGGCCCTTAGGACTCCAGAGATACAGGGATCTAAATGATTATAAAAAGTAAAATAAATCATTTTTTTACAGTGCAAGGTGTCCCCTTGTGGCAGGCGCCTGTAGGCACATGCCTACTCTGCCTAGTTATAAATCCAGCCCTGTCCATGGCTATTTAGGCTCGAAGAACAGACGACCAATACCAGCATGTGTTGCACAGAAAATAAGAAATACATTTCCAGAGAATTCAAGCAGTTATTGTGATTTTTTTTTTATTTATGATCAATAGGCTGTGGATATGGCAGATTAATAAGATCAGAAAGTTGTCACCCAACAAAGATTTATTTATTCTTTTCAGTGTACATAAAGTTCTATCCAAAGTACTATTAGTTATATAAAGTTCTATATAAAGTTCTAAGGTTGTATATGTTTCTTTCATCTTATTATATTTTATATGTGCTCTATTTATTGCATGCTATATTTTATGCCAAAGTTATTAAAATGTGCTCTAAATACAGTTCGTGTAATTTTTATCTTTTTTCTACACAACTATAAATAAGTGTATGGCCCATCCTTGCATTTGTGGTAAGTTGTATGTTTGAATGTAATCATGTTTTTGTATGGAATGTGTGAACGTACGGATCTATTGTAGTGGTTGGCATTTGACTGCAGTTGTGCAACTTGAAAGCAGTGGCTTTCATATGTTGGAAGCAGGAAAAATGGGCAAGCGAAAAGAACTGATCTGAAAGGACTGGGTCAGAGCGGGTGCCGGACAAAATCCCTACAGCCAGGTTCCCTAATCCCGATGGCCAACTTCCAGACAGGACAAGTGCCGGACATCCCAACTTCCCTACACGGCCAACTTCCAGACATCCATAATTCCAGCAGCTAACCCTAAAACTAACACCCTAACCCTAGGTTTAGGGGGGTTTGGGCTAGGTTTAGGGGGGTTAGGGTTAGGGCTAGATTTAGGGGGTTAGGGCTAGATTTAGGGGGTTTTGGTTAGGGCTAGATTTAGTGGGGTTAGGGCTAGGTTTAGGGGGTTAGGGTCAGGGCTAGGTTTAGGGGGTTAGGGTCAGGGCTAGATTTAGGGGGTTAGGGTCAGGGCTAGATTTAGGGGGTTAGAGCTAGGTTTAGGGGGTTAGGGATAGATTTAGGGGGGCTAGGTTTAGGGGGTTAGGGTTAGGGCTAGGTTTAGGGGGGTCAGGGAGTAGGGTTCGGGTTAGCCGCTGGGATTTTGCATGTCTGAAAGTTGGCCGTCAGGGAGTTGTCTGTGTAGGGAAGTTGGCCGTCAGGGAGTTGTCTGTGTAGGGTAGTTGGCCGTCAGGATTTTGGCATTAGGGAACCTGGTTGTAGGGATTTTGACCCAAACCCAGTCAGAGCATCTCTAAAATGACAAGTCTTGTGGGGTGTTCCCGGTATGCAGTGGTTAGTAACTACCAAAAGTGGTGCAAGAAAGGACAACTGGTGAACCAGAATCAGGACCATGGGCACCTAAGGCTCACTGAAGCATTTTGGAAGTGAAGGTTAGCCTGTCTACTTTGATCAGACATATTGCTGAAAACCTTAAGGCTGGGGTCAGACGAGTGCAGTTATCACGTCCGTGTTCCCGCACATTTGTACGTCCGTGGCAGCATAGCATTCTGACCAATGGAGCCCCACACACGAAGTACGTCTGCACGGAAGTGCGGATGCATGGCGGACGCAGAAAACGGACGCAGGTTAGGCAAGAACGTAATACTGCTAGAACAGACGTGCGGAGTGCGCCACGCCTGCAACGTACGCATAGCTTTGTGTGTGAGTGATGGAACGTGGTCAGATGGACTGCATTTATACGTCCAGTATTTTTGACGGACAAAATGTTTTTTCATTTTAATTTATTTTTCCTGCTACATCAGTCAAAAAATACGTCAGTGAAAAAACGGACTGTGTGGCCACTACCTTGTCGTCAGTCAGAAAGTACGTCCATACTGCACAGAAGTACAGTCCGTACAAAATGCGCTCGTCTGACCCTAGCCTAAGGGGTTATTCAAAAAGGACCAAAACTTGACACCTGAAGGGAACTGAACAGTGAATTTCACCATGCGGTACAATTTTGAGGCAGTTTACACTCTCATGCAGCTTTATTGGATTAAACAACTATAAGAAGAATAGCAGAATACTGTTTTTTTTTTTTCAGTTTGGTGGTCTACGGTGGCCTTCAACTCTCTTTGGCACACTTCAGTGACCCTGCGGTGAATAGTGAATTCACAACAGGGTCAGCGGAATGGAATCGTCGAAGCACACCAAAGTGCACTGAAATTTCGGTGCTTTCTGATTAACCCTTTAATGATGGTCATGATATTAAGATGTCAGAATACATTTCACACATACCACCTACCTAGAGATTGTTGTAGCCCACGTACAACCATTCATGACAATGTTATTCCCTGATGGCAGGGGCCTCTTTCAGCAGGATAATGCACCCTGCCACATTGTATAAATGGTTTGAGGAACATGACAAAGATTTCAAGGTGTTGCTTTGGTTTGTTAATTTCCCAGATATCAATCAGATTGATCACCTGGAACAACAGATCAGATCCATGGAGGACCAACCTTTCAACTTACACGTTTCAAAGGATCTGCTGCTAAAGTCTTGGTGCCAGATACCACAGGACAAATACAGAGGTCTTGTGAAGTCCAAGCCTCGAAACATCAGAGCTGGTTTGTCAGCACAATTTTAGGTAGGTGGTTTTAATGTTGTGGTTGATCAGTGTATGTAAATGTAATAGGGTTGGGAAAATGAGTTTAACTCTGGGAAGAGCATTGCTGAACAAAATTCTTCAAATAGCAATATACATGCTCCAGGCATGGAATAAATTTGGACATATATTAAAACAGTATGTATAATTTTAAACTTAACTCTGAATATCGCATTTTAGTGGTAAGAGAGAAGCAAAGAAAATATAACATACTTACAGTACATAATTATGTGAGTGTCAATTTTGATAACCACGTTTAATCATGGATACATTTATTAATACTTATTAAGTGTAGCAGATGCTTGCCTGAAAGAAGTGTCTCATGAAAGATGCTATTTATATCATAAAACACAACAGCCTAGAGAATCAACAGAATATTTTATAAGCAACCTCCAGAGAAGAGCACAGTGACTTTTCAGACAAAAGGGTAGTATACTTGAGGGACTCGTAGTGTTAGAAATACCAGATAAATGGCTGTCAAAAAGAATGTGGCTGATAAAATACAGAAGTCTTTCTACAGTCTTGAAAGATATGAAATAAGGGACCTGAGCTCTTTTTCTTGTCTTTTTTTATATAATTAATGTATTTATATTGACGACATGGCATATTAGAAGAGTAAAAAACTGAATTTAATAAAAATAGAATCACACCGAGAGCTATATGTAATATATTTAGATGGAATGTACTGTGTTTGTTGTCTTATATGTGAAGCACACCCATTTTCAGCCAATAAGGCTAGGGTCAGACTGAGGCAGTGCGAACGCGCGTTCTGGCGCACATAATCACGGCCGCACTAGCAGCAGATGACGGGCAATGACAGCCAATATACGACGTACGGTCGCACAAAAGTCCGGCCGCGCAACGCAAGTGGAAAATGAACGCATTTTTTCGAGAACGTTAAACCGCTGGTACTGACGTACAGAGTGCGCTGCGGCCGCATAGCAGCGTGTGTGCGTGATTAGGAGATGTCAGACGCTGCTAGTGTGCGGCCAACATAACGTTCAAACAGCCGGATTTCCCTAGACTTCTTTTCACCCCATCGTCATGAAATACGTCCAGAATTGCGCATCGTCTGACCACTTAAGCGTATTCCGTGAAAAAATGCGTGCGCACGCATCGACGTACATTTTGACGGTGGCCGCAGAAAATGCGCTCATCTGTCCCTAGCCTAATTCATAGCAAGAACATTAAGCCACTATCTATGTTGCTGTTTATTTGGTGAAAAAAAACATAATTTTGTGTATCTGAAGTTATGAGATTTTGATCTACAATTTAAATATGCTAATATAAAAGAACATTTACATAATTTCATGTTTTGTTTTCTCTTTCTTTTTTTTTTTTTTTTTTATTTTATGCTTTGGTTCCTGTGTAGATAGTAATTTCTCACTTACTCTTGGATTACTGGATGATTTTTCCATAGTTGAATTCCTGATTTCCATTTTGATATTACTATATCCCTGTCAAGAAAGAAACATATCAACATTCAAGCCAGTTTAACAATCGGAACCAGGGGTTTAACATAACCTTATTGTATGTAGATATTCATTAACATACAAAAGTCACAATAAAACTCCAATAATAATTTGTCATGTGTTAATAAATATATTCTGGGAGCTGCAAGCCCGCTATGCATATTCTATTTGTTATTGGATTGTAAATATATACATTATGCGAGCTATGTAGAGTTAAAGCAGTGTCTCATATCTATAACTTGCAAAAAATATTCAGACCCCCTGGACTTGATTATTCTTCCTGAATTACAATTTACACAAATTCAAATGTGTCTCGGGTAGGAATCGCATTAGTTCTGATAATCGCCAAACAAGTTATTGAAAGCAATGCAATGAATGCAGGAGCAAAGCCGGAAACAGAGGATGGATGGCACAAGAACAAGGCTGGGCATGGGGTGGATGACTTAACCCTTTCGCTGCTGAAGCATTTCCCACCTGTGTGCTGAGCGCGTCCTCCGCAGCGAAGTGGTTAAGAGAAAAGCTGCAACTCGAGCTTCAACTCATTTTGGCAGTAGATGGCACCATCTACTGGCCAAATATGTTTATTACAGCAAGAAAAATAATGGGAATATGCCCAAATAATTCTTACTGTATAATTAATTTGAAAATATTTTTCCAAAAACCACTGGCTCCTGACAATGTTTTTTTTTTTGAAAATCACTTGATAGTGAAGGGGTTAAGCTTCAGCTTTATAGCTGGCTTAAAAAGGTTCTCATCCAATATTGCCCTGTGCTTGCTCTTTGAAATCTTCATTCAGATTTCACATTATGCTCAGGCTCTGAGAGTGAAAAACCTCCGCCAAGCAGAATTATGCTATCCCTATGATTCAGTGTAGGTAGGTGGTCTTCTATGTGGCGCACATAGTGGTTAAAATACTTGCTTCTCACCAGACAAAAAAAACTTAATTCACTTCATACATGATTTCCTATTTATGGTTTTGAGGGACTTCTTTCTTGCTGTCCTAATATAGAGGCCTTTGCGATAGCTAACTATTGAATATGTTGGCACTTATACTCCAGGCTCAGCTGATGCCTGTAGCTCCTTTTAAGTGACTAGCAGGTGTCCTTTTTACCTTTTTCTAGGGATTACTTAGTGCCGTTACAATTATCTCATAGACAGTGGATGTTAGGTTAGTTAATTACAATGTCATTTAAGCATTTATTTTCACTTGTACAAATATGGGCTCCTATAACAGATGAGTAGATAATAGAAACTAGCCAATGGAAAAATTTGGCATGAGTCCTTAACCATGAACAACTCTCTATTATCAGCTCTATTACAAACGAGCAGCAATATTGGTGGATCAACTCATAATATACAGGAGCTGCGATTTTTTTTCAATTACCAGTAGTGATGTCTCGCACTACTGCTAGTATCATCTCCTCTGGTTTATAGGATTCCATAGAGACGAGAGAGAGCGTGCATGTGATTTCAAAGGGCCAGTGGAAGGACGCTGAGAAATATGCGTTCCCAGTGGTCTGGTGGCATTGAGAGGAGGCAACAGTTAATACTTTCCTCTGCACCGTGGGACCAGACCTGAGTGTTTGAATTTTTGGTGGAGATTTTATTGTGTGCTAAGTGATTTTACTATGTAAAGACATTTAACAGGTTTTAACAGTCAATATATTTTCTATCAATACATGCGATCGAGAAAAATGACTGTTCATGAAATCATTATTATCTCACTGTCTGCACATTAACGCTTTTCTATACAAAATATAGGAAGCCACCATGTACAGTGAAGAGCCACAACAGCTGGACCACAAGGGAACTTTGCAGTTTAGCTAGAATAGGGCAGGAGCTGTTATGATTAACATGTGGGACTATTATACTTAACAGCATACTCATGAGCATAGGTGTGTGCAGGGGTTGTGCCTGGTTTGTCAAGGCACACCCTACTGTTGAGTGAAGAGGACCACTTTCATCTCCTCCATTGACATTTTAGATGTCCCTTATCTGCTTCATGGCGAATAGGATAAAAAAAATCACTGTATCTCTGATTACATTTCTCATGACAAAATGCACTCTGTGCAAAATCTTCTATACATAAGTTTTAAGTCGGTGCACATCCTAATGTACCAGATTTTGCACACAAGTGCTCATGAGCCATAATGAATTGGTTGAAATAAAGCCCATGGAGTTCAAGAATAGATGGGATGGATATTTATTCAAAATGCATATTTCAGAAATATATAGGCCCCATTTACATTCCTCGCACATTTGTTTTTGCGAGCGCAAATGCGAATTTGCGCGAGGGGCAAAGCCCTTTGCGCTGAACGTCGTATTACAACGTTCGCGCAAACGATGCGTTATCGTCTAACGTGTATGGACTTGCGCGAGCGTGATGAACTGTGCTCGTCCTATACTTAACATTGTGAGTGCAAATTCGTTCGTGCGCTGGTACGCGGATGGTATTACAATCGATGCGCATCTTTTTACGAACGATGTTTGCGCGCATAATTTTAACGTCTTTGACAAGCTGGTGGTAACTGCAAATCGGAACGTTCTGGCCGAAACGAAAAACACCAGCATGAAAAAAAAATACAGCACAGTATAGTTACACATTCTACACATACCCAAACAATAAAATTGTGAATTTGTGCATTTTTTTTTTATTGCTGCAGCATATATACTCAGATTTACTTTGACAGGCACAAAAACTTAAGTGAGTCATTTAAGGTAAATTGATGTCAATTAAGGTTCTTAATTCTGATTGGCTGAATCCCACAAAAAAACAGTCAGCACACTGATTTACGTGCGCTACGTTACTGCGCGCGTATTACTCTTTGTTTTGCGCATCGTTTTTACTACATTATTTTTTGACGGATGAGAAAATGCATTCGGATCGTAATACCACATAGAAATTAATTTTCACACGATAACTCTGGACGGATGCAAATTTGCGCTGTGCGAAGAATGTAATAGGGGCCTTATACTTTAAATATTTTAATATAATAGCAATGTAAATTTAAAAATATCGTTTTGGAATTCAATGTTTTCAGATAAAACTGTGGAGGAAGCAGACTGGAAAGCGTGGAAGAGAATAGCATGGAACTCTGTCTTATTTAGAATAGGTTCTTATAGTACATCTGACATATACCTTTCATTGCAGCACGGATTAATAGAGGGTCACATGGCTATTTAACACCTTCACTGCCAAGCCATTATTTTTGAAGAAAAATGTTAACATAACATTTATTTGAAACATTGTATGTGAAGTTAACAACTAAATATAGGGTGAAATAGAAGTTTTGCACAGAAATTGTTATTTTAAGGTAGTTAAAAAAGTTAAATAACGTTAATTTGCTAATTTTTCATGTACTCATTTATCCTTTACAGAAATATTGTTGAAATGTAAGATTCTGAGCTCTAGATGGTGTATTTTATCTTACACAATTTCAAATGGGGTCTACATCATTATCATACAGGCAGAAATTGCCTTTGTGTTAGATGTAGTAACTGTGATAAATAAAAATGATTCAAATGGTCAGATCTCCTGCTTATGGGGGTTTGTAATGATCATAATGAGGTTATTAGCAATACAACTTCCAAAAAATACCAATAAAATATAAAAATAATATCTGTATGTAACATAATTCCCGTATATGGATAGTACAGTAACACCTTGTGTCTGTACTGTACAGAGATTTTCACTCATTATAGCCCTGTGAATCTTATCCCTGTATGGCAGCGAGTGACCCCAGAGCTCTCCCTTTATTCTGTCAAATTCCTGGTTGTAATGCAGCATTAATCTATTTGAACATTTTGTTACACTGAGGACTGGGGCTCTATATGCAGATGGTTTTATATTTCTCCAGTTTGCTTGAAGAGACATAAAACAAAGGATTTTGTTTCTCCACAGGGGACACTAATCCTGTTTTAAAAAGGTGGGAAAATTGTCTTTGGATATGCTAATGAGTGCATTTCATTGCTTTACATGTCAAAATCGAGATAACTTGATTTTGGGTGTGAAGGGGTTAAAACGCCACAAGGAACATTTTTACAATTGATTAAGGTCTGAATAGTTTTGCAAGGTATTATATACTGACACCTTGCACTTCTCAGTCACTTACAAGTTTTTCCCCTGCTTATACTTTATGAAAATGGAAGTATAAAATAGTATTTGATTGATATTTAAAAAATCAAGAAAGCAATTCAGTTCCTTTGAGACATTTGTCAAGATACACTGAACACAATGTTCTATTATGAAAATGAGATACGTGACTTTGCAACCACTCAGGTGAGTTAGAAGCACAAGGACTGGACTATTCATGTGTGAGAATAATATATACATAGCGAGAGCATAAATTCCTTAAGGGGCAAAGTCAACAAGTATAAAATCAGAACATAATTTTTCATCAATGTATATGTAAAAAAGACAAGAAAAACAATGACTTTATATTAAAAAGAAAGACCAATTTTTTTTAAAAAAGACTCAACAATGCTAGAACAAAGTAAAAGATAAATTCAAAATACAGGAATACATCAGCTATTCCCTGAGAACAACTGATTCATACACGATCTCTAATCATAAGAAAGATACTTGCGTGATCTGAATTATAAATTATCAAAAACAAAAGAGTCAGTAAAGTGTGAATTTGCTTAATAGCTTCTGAATTTAATTATCTACAGATTATATTTTTCCACAAAGAAGAGATAAATATGCTAAAGATAATCTGAATGTTAATAAATGAAACCAGATTGAAATAATTATTTGCAGTCTGTGTGCGTTTGTACGTTGTGTATAAAAATAGCATGCAACTTTTAATACGGATTATCAAAACTGACTAACAGCTTGTCCATAGACACAGACACACAACATGTCCTTTCTACAAGGTTGTCTACAAGATGTTCAGTAAAAGATTTGTTTCTTTTCTACTTTTCAAGAATGTAGACTTCAACATAAATGTAAGAAGACATTTCTTATTAATGCATTTTTTTTCAATACATACATAGCTACAACAAACTATCACTGCTCAGCTGCTCCTCGGTAAAACCGGGCTGGAAAGGGGGAAAATTAGCATTCGCTTCGCTTCCCCTTCGTGACCTGGTTTCCCCAGCAGATCGCGGGGCAGGCACCAAGTCAAGCAGCCTGCCCCTTAGCGATCGCTAAGCTCGTGGATGCTGGGGGCAGAGGTACAGCGCCGTCCCCAGCATCCCCTCCATATATACATACACATATCCTAACATACTTAGTATTATGATGTTGCATCATGATTTATGCCTCTTTTCTGAGCTACATGGACATCTGCAATAAGTGTTCACTTCTCCTATCCTCTGCTCAGTTCATGTCTTTAAATTTTCTTGACAACTTTTTTTTCCAAAATATATTCCACTTTGCAGTGCCATGTACAGTGGCAAGAAAAAGTATGTGAACCCTTTGAGATTACGTGGAGTTTTGCATGAATTGGTCATAAAATGTGCTCTGATCTTCATCTAAGTCACAACAATTTAAAAAACACAGTCTGCTTAAAATAATACAACACAAACATTATATGTTTTCATGTGTTTATTGAACAGAACATGTAAACATTCACAGTGCAGGGTGGAAAAAGTATGTGAACCTTTGGACTTAATAACTGGTTGACCCTCCTTTGGCAACAATAACCTCAACCAAACGTTTCCTGTAGTTGCAGATCAGACCTGCACAACGATCTGGAGTAATTTTGGACCACTCCTCTTCACAAAACTATTTCAGCGTAGCAATAGTCTTGGGATGTCTGGTGTGAATAGCTCTCTTAAGGTCATGCCACAGCATTTCAATCGGGTTGAGGTCAGGACTCTGACTGGGCCACTCCAGAAGGCGTATTTTGTTTTGTTGAAGCCATTCTTTTGTTGAATTACTTGTATGCTTTGGGTCATTGTCCTGTTGCATCACCCATCCTCTGCGGAGCTTCAGTTGGCGGACAGATGGTCTTACGTTTTCCTGCAAAATGTCTTGATAAACTCTGGAATTCATTTTTC
The DNA here is from genome assembly GCA_009667805.1 of Leptobrachium leishanense. Lineage (NCBI taxonomy): Eukaryota > Metazoa > Chordata > Amphibia > Anura > Megophryidae > Leptobrachium > Leptobrachium leishanense. The sequence goes on along the minus strand of CM019064.1, from coordinate 107,512,782 downwards.
CATCAATGACAACAATCCGGCCAGGCCCTGAGGCAGCAAAGCAGCCCCAAACCATGATGCTCCCTCCGCCATGTTTTACAGTAGGGATAAGGTTTTGATGTTGGAGTGCTGTGCCTTTTTTTCTCCACACATACAGGGTTATTCAGAGAGCGTGAAAAGCAGGAGAATGACTGGAGAATGACTGGAGAATGAAAAATTCTAGGTCAAAATAGCCGATTTGGAAAGTGAGATGAAAGGGAGAATTTTTCTGGTTTGGCTATTTTGACCTAGAATTTTTCATTCTCCAGTCATTCTCTTGCTTTTCACGCTCTCTGAATAACCCTGATAGTGTTGTGTGTTTTTTCCAAACAACTCAATTGTTTGGTTTCATCAGTCCATAGAATATTTTGCCAGTAGTGCTGTGGAACATCCAGGTGCTCTTTTGCATGCTTCAACCGTGCTGCAATATTCTTTTTGGACAGCAATGGTTTCCTCCGTGGTGTCCTCCCATGTATTCCATTCTTGTTTAATGTTTCCTTATTGTAGATGTGTCAACAAAAATGTTAGCATGTGCCAGAGATTTCTGTAAATCTTTAGCTGACACTCTAGGATTCTTCTTTACCTCATTAAGCATTCTGCACTGTGCTCTTGCAGTCATCTTTACAGGACGACCACGCCTAGGGAGAGTAGCAACAGTGCTGAACTTTCTCCATTTGTAGACAGTCTTTTTTACCGTGGACACATGAACATCAAGGCTTTTGGAGATACTTTTGTAACCCTTTCCATGCAAGTCAACAATTCTTGATCGTGGGTCTTCTGAGAGCTCTTTTCTGCGAGGCATGGATCACATCAGGCAGTGCTTCTTGAAACCAGTAAACCCAAAACAGGTGTGTGTTTTTAAAGGGCAGGACAGTTTTCAGCAACACATCCAATAATATCACACTGATTGGACTCAAGGTTGGCTCACTCCTGGCTCCGATTAGCTCTTGGAGAAGTCATTAGGCTAGGGGTTCACATACTTTTTACACCCTGCACTGTGAATGTTTACATGTTGTGTTCAATAAACACATGAAAACATATAATGTTTGTGTTGTATTATTTTAAGCAGACTGTGTTTTTCAAATTGTTGTGACTTGATGAAGATTATTTTATGACCAATTCATGCAAAACTCCACGTAATCCCAAAGGGTTCACATACTTTTTCTTGCCACTGTATATGGGCAAAATTCCCAGGCCTACCTTCCTACTTTGATTATTTCCAATTATTTGCCCATACCTAAAAACTTCTGTTAAGTTGAGCCTAAGGCTAGGGTCAGATGAGCGCATTTTGTACGGACTGTGCGTCCGTGCAGTACAGACGTACTTACTGACTGACAACAAGGTAGTGGCCACACAGTCCGTTTTTTTCACTGACGTAGTAGGGAAAATAAATTACAATGAGAAAACATTCTGTCCGTCAAAAATGCTGGACGTATAAATGCAGTCCATCTGACCTCGTTTCATCACTCACACACAAAGCTACATGGACGTTGCAGACGTGGCGCACTCCGCACGTCCTTTCTAGCAGTATTACGTTCTTGCCTAACCTGCGTCCGTTTGCCGCGTCCGCCATGCATCTGCACTTCTGTGCGGACGTACTTCGTGTGTGGGGCTCCATTGGTCAGAATGCTATGCTGCCACGGACGTACAAATGTGCGGCAACACGGACGTGATAACTGCGCTCGTCTGACCCCAGCCTTAGATTCTGTTTAGTTCACCATAACAAAAGTGTGGCTTCTAGGGATAATGAGGGAGAACTGACAGAAATATCTATTGTATTGTATTCAAAAGTGCATCCATGTTTTCATTTGTAAGCATTGTGGTGCATTAAATTAAGGCCCGTGTCAGACGAGCGCACTGATCATGTCCGTGTTGCCGCACATTTGTATGTCCGTTATAGCATATAATTATTACCAATGGAGCTCCACACACAAAGTACGTGCGCACCGAACTGCGGACGCACAACGGACGCGGCAAACGTATGTACGTTAGACAAGGACGTAAAACTGCTAGAACGGGCGCATAGAGTGCGCCACGTCCGCAACATCCGCATAGCTTTGTGTGTGAGTGATGAATGAGGTCAGACGGACTGCATTTGTGCAGCCAGCATTTTTGACGGGCAAAATGGTTCTTCATTTAATTTATGTTCCCTTCTACATCCGTCAAAAATAACATCAGTCAGAATAACGGACTGTGTGGCCACTACCGCATCTTCCGTCAGAAAGTACGTCTGTACATTCCTTACAAAATGCGCTCGTCTGACACCAGCCTGAGCAGTTTGTAATTGTAACATGCTAATAAATACATATGTGGTGTGTACATATAAGGTGTGTAACTCATTCAGGGCTATTCAGAGAGAGATGAAAACCTTAAGAATTGCCAGGAGAATGAACAATCTAGACCATATAGCCAATTTGGAAAGAGAGGTAAATGGGAGATTTTTTCTGTTTTGACTATTTTGACCTAGAATTTTCAATTCTCCAGTCATTCTCAAGGTTTTCACCTCTTTCTGAATAGCCCTGATGATTTATTAAATACTATCACACCTGTCATGATTGGTACCAGGGTGGCACCGGGATGTGGGGGATATGAACCCAATATGCAGTGGTCTACACGAATAAACAGGTGGGTATAGGATATATAGGGTATAGGGTATAGGTGGAGGAGGATGAATGTATAAGGAAACTGACCAGGTAGTGTTCTGAAGGATGGCGTGGTTATTGTTGCGGGAGCCATAAACCAATATAAACAGGAAGAAGTTGGGATTGCAGAGCAGCAAGTATACAGCACTTCTCTCTGTGAACACATAAGCTGTAAGGAACCAGCAATGGTCAGTCTGGGGCATAGCCCTTTATTCTGTGTATCATGTGTTTGGTGTTTTAACTGTTAAACTGCTGATGTTATTACTGAATGCAGGTTCAGAGGTGGAACAGAAAGTGTCCTGCCAGGAACGTCAAGGGATGGTGCTGAGATGGGGCATAACATTACCCTCCTCTCTATGGTCTCACTCTGGGCAACCAAGAACTGGCAGCAGCTGGGCATCAGCAGGCAGAATGTAATGTCCAATTTCCGGATGGGTATAACGAAGGATCCCTGTACGGTATAGGGACTCAGATCCTCAGGTGGTGGATCTGGACAAGGAATGCCTTGGCCGCGTAAACTCCTGGACACGGAGTGGCACAAGTAGAAGGCAGGGTTACCGGAGAATACAGTGCCACATAGGCATGTGTAGCCTGTAAACTGTGTTTTAACAGTTTCACTGCTGGACGTTATTACTGAATGCAGGTTCAGGGATGGAACAGAACAGAAAGCTTGCTGCCAGGAACATCAGGGGATGGTGCAGAGATTGGGCATGGCAACACCACAACTCTATGCAAAGCTAGCCATTTAATTTTTGTTTCTGTACAACGTTCTGACCAGCATGAACGCATTTGTTCCACCCATTTCATTTGAGGGTAACTTGATTTAATTTTTTTTTAAAAAAAGCGTAATACACAGTAAAAACAAATATTCCCTATACATTGGGCCCTATTACATACTTCACGCTAACATTAGCGCTCAGCTGTGTGAGCGTTAACGTTAGCTTAGGTGGCCCAAGCGTGTGCTGCCCATATTACATTCCGAATGCTAATGGGTTAAAAAAAACGTTAGCGATTCGGGGCTTGCCCTTTTCAGCGCAAGCTTACTGTATTTTGCGTTCCCTATGCTTAACATGGAGAGCCCAAAGAGTTAATTAGCGTTAGGATTACAAAGACCTAACGCTAATTACATCCTGCTGCAGTTAACTGAAAAGTTATCCACGACTAGGAGCTGGTGCTAACTGATTCCACTTCTGCAAGACCAAGCAATGGTCTTGTAGCCCATTCCAACCTTGTGTAGGTCTTCAATCTTGTCCCTGACATCCTTGGGCAGCTCTTTGGTCTTGGACATAGTTGAGAGTTTGGAATCGGATAGGTGTCTTTTATACAGGTAACAAACTGAGATTAGGATTTTAAGAGAGTACTACTAATCTCAGCTCGTTACCTGTATAAAAGACAACTGGGAGTCAGAAATCTTGTTGATTGGTACGGGATCAAATACTTATTTCACTCATTAGAATGCAAATCAATTTATAACCTTTTTGAAATGCGTTTTTCGGGATGTTTTTGTGGTTCTTCTGTCTAACTGTTAAAATAAACCTACCATTAAAATTATAGACCGATCATTTCTTTGTCAGTGGGCAAACGTACAAAATCAGCAGGGGATCAACATATATTTATTTATATACAGTGAGGAAAAATATAAGTACCACACCTTATTGCCACTCGGATTAAAAGGCCAGCATGCTGCTTATAATAAACTGATGCCCATAACCAAAATGGCTGCCAGTAATGATGTAACATCACCACGAATATGCAATGCAGACATCACAGCATGCACACCATGTCACCATGGGTTTTAGTAAGATCAGAAAATGTGACAGACAGCCATGTTTGGATAATGCTGCTATAAGTTTACAGGGTCATCCAGACGTGGACCCCTTGCTTGATGTGCCTAGAGGGGTGTCAGCTATACCCTCTTGACGAGGCCTAACAAGGCCGAAACGATCGTCGGGGGTTGCTGCACCTCTCGTTCAGGGATGACGTCCTTGGCAGTCAGTACTGGCCACCCTTTTTGGGTTAGAGAAGGCTGATTTGCATGTGGAGCATTCATCCCTGTAATGGCACAAGCACCGGAGAAGCAGCAACTGCCAGGAGTAACAGCCCAGTTAATGTATAAAACATAACAAGGAAAAAAAGTGTCATCGGCGCTCATTTCTATGTATTCCATGTACAACAAAACACTATGAGGTTTTTGTTTGTTTCAATGGCCGTTGCAACGTAAGCTCACTCGCCACTTCAAGGCACCTCTTTGTAGAGTGAGTACCTAACAAATGTAACCAAAAGGCCGCTCTACTGAGCAGCTCCAAGCCCCTCCTGCTGCTTTTCAGCTAAGGAGAGGCAGAGATATGGTGGGTTTTATTTATACACGCACCAAACACTTCCCATTTGGGATTAAAAACAAAAACATGGAAAGAGGAACAGCTGCAAAACGATGGACTGGTGTTACAAGCATAATATACATAAATACAGAAAAAATGGCGTCGCGCCCATACTCACCAGAGCGGCAGCAACTGCCAGGAGTAACAACCCAGTAATGTATAAAACATAACAAGGAAAAAAAGTGTCATCTGCGCTCGTTTCTATGTATTCCATGTACAACAAAACACTATGAGGTTTTTGTTTATTTCAATGGCCATTGCAACGTAAGCTCACTCGCCACTTTTTCGTGCGTTTTTTTTTTTACGGATCGTCAATAAAACACTTCCTGCGTCTGGACGTTATGTAGGCTGGACATTAGCAGCGTCTGACATCTCCTAATCACGCACACATGTCGCTATGCCGCCGCAGCGCACTCTGTACGTCAGTACTAGCAGTTCTGCGTTCTAGAAAAAATGCGTTCATTTTCCACTTGCATTGCGCGGCCGTATTTTCGTGCAGCCGTACTTTGTATATTGGCCGTCATTGCCCGTCATTTGCTGCTACTGCAGCCATGATTAAGTGCACATAAACGCACGTTAAAAATGCATTAGTCTGACCCCAGCCTAACATTTTTAGCTGAAAAGCAGCAGGAGGGGCTTGGAGCTGCTCAGTAGAGCGGCCTTTTGGTTACATTTGTTAGGTACTCACTCTACAAAGAGGTGCCTTGAAGTGGCGAGTGAGCTTACGTTGCAACGGCCATTGAAACAAACAAAAACCTCATAGTGTTTTGTTGTACATGGAATACATAGAAACGAGCGCAGATGACACTTTTTTTCCTTGTTATGTTTTATACATTAACTGGGCTGTTACTCCTGGCAGTTGCTGCCTCTCCGGTGAGTATGGGCGCGACGCCATTTTTTCTGTATTTATGTATATTATGCTTGTAACACCAGTCCGTCGTTTTGCAGCTGTTCCTCTTTCCATGTTTTTGTTTTTAATCCCAAATGGGAAGTGTTTGGTGCGTGTATAAATAAAACCCACCATATCTCTGCCTCTCCTTAGCTGAAAAGCAGCAGGAGGGGCTTGGAGCTGCTCAGTAGAGCTGCCTTTTGGTTACATTTGTTAGGTACTCACTCTACAAAGAGGTGCCTTGAAGTGGAGAGTGAGCTTACGTTGCAATGGCCATTATTAAAAATATACACACAAAAAAAACAAACCACTGCCTGAAACCCCGCGCAGCTCACATGCCACCCCCCTCTACCTGGCTGAATGTATCTAATATATATAATTAAATACATTCAGCCAGGTAGAGAAAGAAAAAAAAAGTTTTATTTTATGTTCCCGGGGACATTTAAATATGTCCTCGGATTAAGTTTTTTTTAGAGATGTGTCCCCTTACCTTAGCCTGGTGGTCAGTGGGGGCTCCCTGGATCCTGGCTGTGGGGTGGGTCTGCCGTGGCCGCAGGTGCAGTGGCTCCCTCCCTGCGCCACCTGTCTCTGCCACATGCACCCGGGTGGCTAGCCCATACAGTCGCAGCTCTGTCATCCAGCGGCCGCATGCCCCTCAAGGGGATCCTTGGGAGGCCCTGGCAGACTGCCCTCTACAGTGCCTGATTAGAGGGCCGTGTCTGCCTGATCTTTTAGTAACAAAAATGTTTTATCCCATAGGCGTCAATGTTAAAAATATTCCCGATTTAATTCAATATTTAATAAACCGTTGCTTATAATATTCTGCAGTAAATAGTCTCTTTATTACTAGATTTTTTAGTATTTTTTAAGCATTTTTAAACTTTTTTAAAAAAAATAAAAAATTCGAACTTTTGGCGAACGTCCCAAAAAGTTCGGAGTTCGCGAACTTTCAAACAGCCGATGTTCGATTCGAACTCCGAACAGATCCGAACCGAACACTCATCCCTAGTCCTTGGCAATCAGTACTGGCCACCCTTTCTGGGTGAGAGCAGGCTGGTTTGCATATGGAGCATTCATCCCTGTAATGGCACAAGCAAGTAGACATGTGCACAGCACAAAATTTCGTTTTGAAATAATGGATTAGTCCTAAAATGCAATTTATTTAGTTGCTAAAGAAATTCGTTTTCAGTTCTTTAGTATGAAAACTAATTTCATTCATCCGAAAACCAGTGGATACAATTACTATTGTAGTGGGCTCAGAGGGCTGAGATCGCTGCTTGTTACAGTATCTCTCACTCTCAGCACAATGTGTCAGACAAAGCTGTTACAGTAACTGACTGCTGCTCACAGCGCTCAGAGTTACAGTAAAACTAGTAAATAATATTTTTATATAAGAGGTTATAACAATATTATTTCCTTGTTTTACTGAAACTCTGAGCGCTGTTTCAGTCAGTTACTGTAACAGCTGAGCCTGATACATTGTACTGAGAGATAATATAACAAGCAGCCGATCTCAGCGCTCACAGCCATGGTGTTTAAAGGGCCACAAAAAAAGGCTCCTCTCTGTATAATGTAGATAACATCCTCCTGCATTAATTAATACCCCTCTCTGAATAATGTATAGAACATCCTTCTTAATTAAATAATGTCCCTCTCTGTATAGAACATCCTCCTCAATTTATACCTTTCCCTGTATAATGTATATAACATCCTCCTGCATTAATACCCCTCTCTGTATAATGTATAGAACATCCTCTTGCATTAATTAATGCCCCTCTCTGTATAGAACATACTACTCAGTAGGACCTACTGCATTGGCATGTGGAGGGTGCAGAACTTTGGAATGCAATGCTTATCCAGCACAGGAGAGGGAACTTTTACTTAAACTTTGTATCTCTGTGGGGGAGAGAGACAGGAATATAAAAGCAGGGGAGAGGGAAAATATTAACGTAAATCGGTCTGAAAGCTAAGAGAAGAGATGACTGGTGCAAATTTATTTTAATAAAATAAAGCACTTTAAATCCAGATAAAACATTCAAATAAATCACACTGAAGGCTCATAATGACAGTAACTGTGAGAGCTGGATACTAAATGTATCAGACGTAAAAAACCCTTTATAACAAGCAGCACTGGGAGAGGAGAGGGACTTTATATAAAATGTTTATTATAGATGAGGAAAGGGGGATAGTGCTCCTGGATAATATAAAAATGTATCAGACCTAAGCCCCTATTATGCAGAGCGGGAGGGGAGATAACACACGTTTTATAAAGTCCCTCTCTTCTCCCAGCGCTGCTTGTTATAAAGGGTTTTTTACTATCCAGCCCTTCTCTGTCAATAGCTTTCAGTGTGATTTATTTGAATGTTTTCCTTCTCCAGCTGCTTTTATCATCTTGTCTGCCTCATAGACATGCAAGGATTAAGTAAAGGTTTCCTCTCCTGTGCTGGCTGTCTGTGCTGCGAGTGAGTATTCTGGAGCTCTATCACCGTCAGATTATCGGGTAGGGGGTCGGGAAGGATTACACATACAAACCTTTTCTGTAGTTTTGCGATGTCGCGCTCTTCATTGCTGGTCTCCTTCACTCAATGTAATATCACAAAAAGGACTGAAACTAAAATGTAGTGCATTTTATTTTAGTTTCTTTCGTTTTTTGTACTGAGCAGTTTCGTATCTCTTGAGTCATACGAAAACTAAATTATCCCAAAATTCGGACTAAACCATTTTAGTACTAAAACGAATGCACATGTCTACAAGCAAGCTAAAACCTTGTGAGACCTGAGCGGGCCCCACTGTAGAGCAGGCCACTAGCGCTGTTGCTCGTCTTCAGGACCCTCACAAAACTCCCTTTCTCACCTTTGGATAATGCAGCCCTCCTAATACGCTACTGCTTAAGTATAAGGTTGAAAATTAGACATTATTAATACATATGTTTTACCATAAAACTGTGCAGCACACTCGACGAAACAAAAAGCTTAATTAAAATAATATTTTAAAAAATGAAAGAAAATAAAAGAAAGAGCTAAGTCGCTTGGAAAAGGCCAATGACTGGAAAGTGAAATACTGGGAGACAACCGGCATGTAAGTGATATTGATGAAATAGCATGGCACAAGGCATGGTACTTAACAAAGGCAGAATAAATGTAGCAAGTGCTAGTAATTATTAATTTATCAATTAAGAGTCATAAATATGATGTATGGATAATTTGCTGAATACCTCGTTTTACTTCTTTGTTACAGCGAATATTAAGCAGCACTGGTTCAATATATAAACCTAATAACGATGAAAATAACTGCTTGAAATGTACGTTCTTATATGATTGAACTCAAGCCTCTGAACTCAAAGCAGCTGTGTTTTAGTGGTCAGGAATAAATCTAAAACAGTGTTAGTCGGTGCACAAATTATCCACTAAAACTGTTTTAGTACTTTTTAGCAATTACCCTTAAACCTTTACACTTCTTTACGATATAGCTGTGTATATGTTTAATTTAATCAATAACTACATTAAGGAGTGAAAAGTCACTCTTAATGTCAAAGTAGGTCAGTTGTTTGCCTTAATCTTGAAATTCACCTCTAGGAACTGACATGATATATTCAAAGAGGGTGTTATTTTCACATTTGCGGTCTTTTATCTTCATTAAGGCAGCATCCAGCAACACCGCACAGTGATCTCCAACAATGGTTTATAGGTTAATGCATGGCAAGCGCCCCCAGTGAAAAATAGAGTAGCGGCGCGTTTATGTTGCTTCAAGGTAATATGATTAGAATTTTCAATTAAATTACTCTCTAGCAATGCATTGATCATTAATATAATTTATAAAACACAGAGACACAGTGAGGCTATAATTAAAACCATAGGATTTATATGAATGATTATCTTTTGGGCTGGATGATGTGCAGGCCTCCTTTCTGCATGCCATCAGTATTTCAATTTTCATGCTGTTCATATCTTTGGCCTCGACCTTAAATAATTTACTTGCGTGCTTTTGATTTACATGCTTTCAACATGCGTAAATTTAATTACTTCATTAGGCAATTAAAAGTTCCTCTAAGCAGCTGCTGCCTCTCAGCCAGATAAAGTGTGTTCCCCACCCCTCAGACCAGTTGGCTTATAATGAGATTTATAATTTATAATGAGAAATATCATGATTGCCTTATTGTCTCTTTAGATTGTTCCCTTGCTGTCACACACACATTGGATTTTATTTTTCTCCATTTCAGAACTGATAAAATATTAACGACTCTAAAAATATGCTATAATTGTTATAAAAACACATTAATATTTATGCTTTTTATATATTGGGCATATTGGGTAAATCGAATATTAATATTATTTTCATAATTCTTCTGATTTAACATCAAAAACCCAACAGCCTTCAGTGATTTACTAAAAAGGTCTTAACCCTTTCGCTGTTGAGCCATTTCACACCTGTGTGCTGAGCTCATTTTTATCACTTTTGCTCATCATGTTTAAACGCGTTTTGAAGCATGACTTTTTATACCACCCAGACAAATTATATATCGTTCTTTCCGGCAGACTCAGCAGATTCATAATATATCATTATTATATGTATACGTCATGTCCTGCCTGTATATTATAACAAAACATGCAATTTAATTTGAATTTTCAATAATTTACAGCGTGTAAAGCGTTTTTTTCCCTCTTTTTATCATGCGAGCGTTTGCGATTATATTTTCTATGGGTTGTGCTTGTTAAAAAACTTAGAAATGGGGACTCGTTCAATTTTTTTGGGGGAAATTACGTGCTTTTTAGGCTGGGGTCAGACTAACGCATTTTTAACGTGCGTTTAGGTGCACTTAATCACGGCTGCAGTAGCAGCAAATGACGGGCAATGACAGCCAATATACGAAGTACAGCCGCATGAAAAATACGGTCGCGCAACGCAAGTGGAAAATGAACGCATTTTTTCAAGAAAGCAGAACCGCTAGTACTGACGTACAGAGTGCGCTGCGGCAGCATAGCGGCGTGTTTGCGTGATTAGGAGATGTCAGACGCTGCTAATGTCCCGCCTACATAACGTCCAGACGCAAGAAGTGTTTTATTGACAATCCGTAAAAAAAACCCGCACGAAAATGCGTGTCGTCTGACCGTTTTCGCGCATTCCGGGAAAAAATACGTCAATGCGTTCGGATGCACTTTTTAACGGTCACTGCGAATAATGCGTTTGTTTGACCCTAGCCTTAGCAAACGCCCCCATAGAAAAAATTGTTAGTGCAGCATCATTGTTCACATTATAATTGAATTGTGAACAATATTGCTGCATTAATAAAACAAACAAAAAATTTTTTATTTCTTATTTTTATTTTTTTATTATTATTTTTTATTATTTTTTTCTTTTAACTTAACATGGTCATGTTTGGTATCATTGGAAAGGCCATACATTACAATGTATACAATGATACCAAACATTAACCCCTAGCTGCCACAGATTGGGAGAAAGGGGGTTCATTGGAACCCCCTATCTCCACCATAGGTGGCAGCTAGGGGTTAACTCCAGAACTGACATCATCGCACTATACACGATGACGCCATTATTTTTTTCTTTTAACTTAACATGGTCATGTTTGGTATCATTGGAAAGGCCATACATTACAATGTCTACAATGATACCAAACATTAACCCCTAGCTGCCACAGATTGGGAGAAAGGGGGTTCATTGGAACCCCCTATCTCCACCATAGGTGGCAGCTAGGGGTTAACTCCAGAACTGACAGCATCGCGCTATACACTATGACGCCAGTCATCAGGGGGAGATCCTGGAAGCTTGGCTGACATTCAAGATGTCGGCCAGCTCTGGGAAAGGACCGTGATACGGCGACTATTGGCGCCAAATCGCGATCCAGCCCCTAGGGGTTAAAGACAGCCGCCGCTTGGAAGGACAGGCTGTGCCCTTCCAAGTTGTGCATGCCTTTTTTGGCTGCCCCGAATTGATGGGGAGGGAGAGAGGTCCAAAGGACCTCCTCCCTCCCCTTCAGGCACTTCCCCGCACTCGCAGGGCGGTGCCTGTAATAGATGTCATTGCACTAGCACCATGATATGTATTGTGCCCGCTGGGGTCCTAGATGCTGTGCTGACATCCAAAATCCCGGCCGGATAGCCAGCCGATCGCTGCCTCCTGTGCTAGGACGCGCTCAACGCGTTCATAGCGCAGGAGAACCACTTGGCTGGACACGCTGAGCGCATCCATAGCAGCCAAGTGGTTAATCCTTGAACTTTGCTACAGCAATTGTTGTATCATAAGGTTTCCCTATTACCTGGACATAAATACATTACAATGCACAGACTACATATAGTTCTTGAAACTGAGGTTATGGACACATTACAACCCATAGGCTACATATCACTCCCTTCTAACATAAGGTACATATTTATTTTATGTGGCACTAGCCAGTGAACTATTTCAGGCTTTAATCCCATTGTACAGATATACCAGACAGACTTATTACACTGTTCGAACAATACCACAATATACTCAAACTCATATATTTTTGTTCAAAGGCAGACAGAGTCAAAGGTAAAAGAGACGTTTTAAGAATTTATTTTAGGAAATGTTACAAACACAACATTACCACAATTTTAATTGTGATAATCAATGCTTACTAACTCCAAGAACATGAGCAGAACACACGTCCAATTCACCAACTAGGGGCTGGGTGGAGTAGAGGTAACATCACTGCTCTATAACCATGGAGAGAGACTGTCTGTGGAGACACAGGTTCGATCCCGGCAAAAGCGCCTTTCCAGTAAGTGTCCTTGGGCAAGACACCCAACGGTACATACTCGCCACCCAGGACATACTTGAAAACAATGTATCCTTCCTGGTAAAATCCTTTCTCAAAAAAAAAAAAATATTACATTCTAGCACTCTAAAAATCGAACTTTTGAGTCCCATTGACTTGCATTGAGTAGGGTTCGAGTTCAAGTTCGAACTCGAACTTTTGAAATTGTTCAAGTTCGAATGCGAACCAAACACAGGGGTGTTCGGTTCATCCCTAATACCCATGTGCTAAGTGATTTCTTACAAGTTTAACGTCAGGAATTTATTATGAGTGGCATGCGTTAAACTCACTTATCCTAGCGATGACTCTTACACATCCAGAAACTAACGTTAGCATTAACTAAGGAATAGTGCCCTAACTCTCCTGAGATTCTCACTCTTGAGAAAGGTCTTTTTTGACAGAAACATTCCATGAATCTCCATAGGTATAGCTTCTGAAATTTCACTGCGGTGCCTGGTTCCTATTTCTTTAATTTGGTTCAGCTAAATGAGAGCTGCTCATTCTGTTCTATGTAGAGGAGAATATCCAATTAGACATCATCTTAATAGTAATTGAATGGCATTCACACATAGCTGACAGTTTGAGCTCTTTCACATAGCATGCTGAAGAATATGGAAATTTGAATTAATTTGTGGTCACTGTGAGGGTATCGTCCATACAGAGTAATAACTACTTAAATTAATAAGAATCTCAGTGACAGGGTCAAAAGGACCTACTTGTAACAGGAAAGTGATAATTCATTTTGTTAGATGTAAAGTGAAATAAGTTAGAATTTCTAATAAATTGGACAAAAGGGTTTGTTTATAAAGAACGAAGGACTTTGAGGATTCCTCTCAAATGATGCTACAATGTGAATGACCTGGGAATACTCAAATGACAGCTGTTTCCAAGTATCCACATGAAAATATAAGTTATGCTACAGGTGGTAACTAGTATTCAGAAGAGATTATAGCTTGTAATACCGAGCAATTAGTTCTATATATATGATATGGCATATGAAAAACGGCGAAATGAGGTGGGAGCAAACTTAAATGGGTCATTTGCATGGGTCACACGAAATCAATCAAGGACATCAATCTGAGAAACGAACAGGCGTCCAGCAACAAAATAATGTTAATTTGCTCAACGGCACAAAGAGGAGCTTTAAGTCACAAACTCGTGAAACTAGTCAATTAGGAGAAGTGAAACTAGACAACAGCAACAAACTCCTGTCGCAATACCAGACTCCCCGGTAATTGGAGCAAGAAGAAGAAAAAAAAAATCACCCAATTAAGATGTGATATTAGGTAAGTAAATCTGAAACATGATCGTACAGTATTTAATTTGGCTGTTTGCCCTCGTCAGCTGAAGCTCTATACTTGAAGTCATCTAATATTTCACTGCATTAGCAAGGAGGTTGTCTGACTCTGAAGCAGACTTGTGAGGAAAGAAAGTGAGACATTGTGGATGTCATTTGCATGTCCTACTGCATACAGGAAGCGTAGCACATGATCTCTATGGGCAAAGCAGGTCTCTGGTTTGCCTAGATGTGTGGATGTTTTTCGCAGTGACTATCAGGGTTATTCAGAGAGCGTGAAAAGCAGGAGAATGACTGGAGAATTACTGGAGAATGAAAAATTCTAGGTCAAAATAGCCGATTTGGAAAGTGAGATGAAAGGGAGAATTTTTCTGGTTTGGCTATTTTGACCTAGAATTTTTCATTCTCCAGTCATTCTCCTGCTTTTCACGCTCTCTGAATAACCCTGATAGTAATTCTTAAATATTGTGCACATTCAAAAGCAAATGTGGTAATAAAAGAAACATGCTAAATCTCTGACCAGTAGTGTTTTGTTTTCTTTTTAGTCACACCTTGGGTGTATTTGCTAAAAGGTGAAATGTTAAGGTCATTTTAGGAAAAACTTATTTGAAAATAACTGAATGGGATTTGTAATTTGGTGATTTGGGGCTTGAAGGGATACTATAGAGTTAAATCGGGATGTGTGAAATAGAGGGGTTAAATGTTAACCACTCCATATCCCCTCCCCTCACACCATAACCTTTCAGTTTATTTTAAAACTCACCTTAAATCCTGGGCTGTTCTTCCTCATTGCTGATCCACATGTGAGACACTGCAATTTCCTGTAAGCGGCAGCATATCACGTGACCATATCGAGGTAGCCAATTCAATAGCTCTCAATGCTGAGTAAATTGGGATTGTGAAGTGTGTCACTTTGAACTTGGGGTACATGGGTCTAGAAATGTATTTGGGAGGTTCTATATTATTTCTCTGCACTCTCATATATTGAAATCACCCTATGCCTGTCTGTCTATCGTTGCGGTCTATGTGTATCTGTAACTGTCTGAGTGCTGATGGGAACAATGTGTGGGTTATCTTAGTCTTTTCCAGCATCCCCCCTCAGGAATGTGTTAATATCTGTGGTATGTTTGAGTGGTGTATGTTGATCTGCCTTGTCAGGCAAACATTGCCCCATTATCTGATGTCTTAGACTGTATTCCTGTTTTCCATCCACAACTGTCATTGTCCTGTTTTGTCTAGGAATGTTGAGCAATGTTTATCCCATTATTTGTCCTAGTGTAATTATGACCCAGATGCAATGACATCAGAACAAAAGAACATGGGAAACTCACCACATTTCCTAGGGGAGGGATTATGATGTAGTGCAGTAAAATGCCAGGATGTTATTTTCTATTAGCTGCCATGCTACCCTGGGACTGTATATATGTAGCTCAATACAGGCGTTCAGTGTTGTTTCTGTTCTAAGAAAATTCCGAGATCTACAGCATCATCTTATTCCTGGGGGATGCTAGCAAGACTCATTACTTGTACACGTCCTTAAGCTTTGTTTAAGGACTGGAGGAAGGCATGAAAGCCAGCTTGAGATAGCACGGGGATCTGGCAAGGATGCAGCATTGACAGATGTGACCCAGTCAGGGTACTAAGATCTGTTACAGGGATCCCAAAGCCTAAACTCAGAGCTCAGGGACTGAGCAGGACTAATGCTCCGTACAGCATTCAAAGGGTTGAAACTGCCTCCTGTGACGTCCCCTAAGAAGGGGAGAGGAGTGAACACTCAAATTTTTATTTATTTTTTAGAAAGGATTTTACCAGGAAGGATACGTTGAGATTTCTCTCGTTTTCAAGTATATCCTGGGTGGCGAGTATGTACCGTTAGGTGTCTTGCCCAAGGACACTTACTGGAGAGGTGCTCTCGCTGGGATTGAACCTGTGTCTCCACAGTCTCTCTCCAGGGTTATAGAGCAGTGATGTTACCTCTACTCCACTCAGCCGGTGACAATGAGTAGTCACAGTGCACAGAGTGTCCCATGAACCCCTTGGCTGCGGATGACATATGGGGATGTCCTAGTGTTTCACTGCAACATGCGGAGGACGTCCACCACATGTCATCACTAGGGATGAGCCGAACACTCCCCGAGTTCGGTTCGGATCCGATCCCAAACTTTCCAAATGTTCGAATCCGAATCCGAACCCGAACTCGAACTCAAGACAAGTCAATGGGGCTGAAAATTCGGTTTTTAAAGTGCCCTCCAAGAGGGCATATATGCTAGATATTTGCCATAAAAGGTGTATGGGGGTCCGGGTAGTGCCCTGGGGGACAGGAAACAAGGACAAAAAGTAAAAAAAAAACGTTTTTAAAGGGACAGTGAGTTTTCCATGAAATAAGGGTTAAAAATAAAAAACGAAAAATTCCTTCAAATATCGTGCCTAGGAGGTCCCCATAACCTGCCCGTGAAGTGGCGGATTTCTAGGATGTATAGAAACACTTAAAAACAAAAAAATTATGTTTCAAATGACGGTAAATGCTTTTCCTTTAATCTATCCATAAACAACTGCTTGGGGCAGCAGTCTGTATGAAAAGAGGAGACGTTTTAGGAGTCGGACACGCAGAACAGGTTTAGTGATTTTTTTGGCTAAATTATTATGAAACTTATGCAGGCTTTGGATGAAAGTAACAATAGGTGCTTTAAGGCTGGGGTCAGACTAGCGCACTTTTAACGTGTGTTTAGGCGCACTTAATCACGGCCGCACTAGCAGCAAATGACATGCAATGACGGCCAATATACGAAGTACGGCCGCACGAAAGTCCGGCTGCGCAAAACAAGTGGAAAATGAACGTATTTTTTCGAGAACGCTGAACCGCTAGTACTGACGTACAGAGTGCGCTGCGTCCGCATAGCGGCGTGTGTACGTGATTAGGAGATGTCAGACGCTGCTCATGTCCGGCCAACATAACATCTAGACACCCAAAGTTTCCTGGTTTGGATCCGTAAAAGATCACGCACAAAAATGCGCATCGTATGACCGTTTAAGCGCTTTCCGTGAAAAAACACCTCAATGCGTTCGGACGCACTTTTTGACGTTCGCTGCGAAAAATGCGTTCATTTGACCCTAGCCTAAAATTGGGCCTTTAGCATCAGCAACAGTGCCGTTACACAGTCTCACCCCTCTGAGGATATGAATCTGATACAGGCGTCAGTGGCAGTGCAGCCAAATATTGTGCCTTTGGTGCCAGGCCAGCAAGTGCCATCATACAGTAACCCCTCTGTGGTATTGTGGAAGGGTGTATTGTGTACAGAGGGGTATTGTGGAAGAGTGCAGGGGTGGACCATGCGGTCAGGGCCGGTGCTAGACTATTTTGCGCCCTAGGCAAGACCAGCTACTTGCACCCCCCCAAAAAAAAAACGACACAACATGAAACGGCAAAATTTCTTTTTACTTAAGAATAAAGTTTGAAAAGCACCAATAGTAAAGGTAAAATAATTATAAATAAACTGTATTAAACCATTTTACATTGACTGTATTGAACAAACTTAAATTAACGAAAAAAAAAAAAAAAAGTTGTCACGTAAGTTTCAATTTCAGACACATCAAAATTTCGCTTTGCGTGCCTTATCCTTTGCAAATTTTCATCATGCGTTTATATATATATTGCCCAGGCCAGCTCACATCATGCGTATATATATTGCCCAGGCCAATCCCCTGGTGGTGATAGGGGGTTCATTTGAACCCCGATATCTCCAGGCATCTAGTGGGTCATGGAGGGTGTCAATCGAAAGTCCTGAGCATGGCCTTTCGAATGATACCCAACATGACCAGGTATAAAGTAAAAAAAAGAAAATAAAAACATGTATTTTTTTTTGTGTGATATTTTTAATAATGCAGCAATATTGTTCACATTGCAATTATAATGTGAACGATGATGCACTAATGATTTTTTTCTATGGGGTGTGTTTGCTATAAATCACGTAATTCCCCCCACAAAATGTAACAAGTCCCCATTTCTAATTTTTGTACAAGCGCACCCCATAGAAAACATAACCGCAAACACTCATGTGCTAAAATGTGAAAAAAACAACACTTTACACTCTGCAGATGATTAAAAATTCAATTTTTATTGCATTTTTTTCATAATATACAGCCAGATAACATGTCGGTCATTTAACAAAATGTGGCTTCAAAATCGCGTTTAAACATGATGAGCGAAAGCGGTAAAAATTAGCTGAGCACACAGCGGTGAAATAGAGCATATTAGAAGTTTTAGGAGCGAAATTAACACTTCTAAAATCTCAATCAGAAGCAGACACCACCCCACCCCCTCAGTATAGTCTACAATGTATCAAATTGATTAGACCAGACTAAAAACACATGTTATGAAGTTTGAAAAACACAGGTCATTCAGAGTTGAGAATCTTTGCACGTACACATTAGTTTTTAATTTAATATCTAATAAACCATTGCTTATAATATTCTGCAGTAAAGAGTCTCTTTATTTCTAGATTTTTTAGTATTTTTTTAAGCATTTTCTATACTTTTTTCAAAATTTCTTTTTTTTGCGAACTCGAACCGAACACACCCAAAAGGTTCGAAGTTCGTGAACTTTCGAACAATCAAAGTTCGGTTCGAACTCCGAACCGTCCGAACTGAAGAGCTCATCCCTAGTCATCACTTACTGGCGGCGCTGGAATGGGTGTTCCCTCATTGTCTGGGGGAATCCTGCGGTTGTCTGACTTCAGACAATGCTTTGGGACCTCCCCCAGCCACTGACATCATCGCATGCAAGAGTTAGAAATGGGAACTCCCTCCTATGGAAGAGATACCGAGGTCCTTTTGACCCCGGTATCTCAGCAACCATACAAAGCAGAAGCCCATGCCTGGTATCGTTGGAAAGCCCAAAGCATGGTTATTTGTAAAAATATATATATACGTATATATTTTTTTTTTTTTATAATACAGCACATAATATAATATTATTATAATATAATACATCAAGATAAAAGTTTGCTTAGAACTAAGGCAGCAGTTATTTAATAAATTTAAAATGAAGTTCCGGAGTTGCAGATTGCTTTTTTTTAATATAAAATGCAATATGTTCACACTTTATAAATAAATATCTATAGTTTATACTTTAATCAAAACAAATATTTTGCATTTTATCAAGACTGGAATTATATTCTTCATTAAAAAAAATTATATAACCTCCTCTCAGTATCAAAAACATCTGCCATGACATATTGCAATTAATTGAGTAAATTGAATGTTCATCCTTAAAAAGCTTTGTTCTAGCCACAGCAGATGTATGTAATAGTTATATGAAGAAATTGGTGCCCGTGGCTAGAGAGAGTGTGTCCCTGGGATTTAAAAATAACATATGCCACTTAGTACTATGGGAGATAAATAAATAACAAAGGCATATTAGATAATTATTTGTGGGGACATGTGGACCAATTAAACCTGTTTTCATTATCTCACCATTTTTCTACAAACTGAATGAATGCACACAATCAGGGTTATTCAAAGAGAGGTGAAAACCAGGAGAATGACTGGACAGGGGAAAATTCTATCAGGGTTATTCAAACAGATCCGAATTGTGGCCGAAAGGTAACCGAACACTGAAATTCAGCATATGGTTACCTTTCCTTGCCATTCGACTACTCAGACAGCATGCAGTTCGCCAAATCTTGGTGAATTGCCTGCACATACGGTGCCTGTTCATTGCCTGTTCGAGGGCAGTGAAATCCCCATAGTGAAGCAATGCTTCGTCTATTCAGAGAACAAAAACCAGCAGGGAAAAGTTGCCAAATTACCCTGCTGTTCGGTGGTTTCATTCAACACGTTTATTCAGGCGAATCCCATACAGGGTTATTCAAAGAGATTCGAAAAGTCACCGCACGTTCGGTGACTTTTCGTTCTCTTCAATTCGGTTCCTTTTGCCGATTGCATTTCGGTGACCCTGCGGTGTATTCAGCAAACACCACAGGGTCCCCGAATTGCAGGGAAAAGCTGCTGCAAACCCGACGAAAACGAACCACAAAACCCACCGAATGCACGCTGAAAACAAGCAAAAACATCTGGATTAACCTTCGAAAAAGCCGAACATGAGCCGAACAGGAGCCGAAAAGGAGCCGAATCACACAGAGCCGAAGCAGCTGTGACGTAGAGGAGGCAGTGAATAAATTAGAAAAACCATTTGTATGAATCTGGGAAAATGAAACGCTGTTTGCAAAGAAACTACTGAGCGAAAATGTCTGAAATTTTCACAGGAGGTCCAGGGAATGATAATAAAGAGGGCTGTTACAAAAAAAATAAGTAAACTGAAAAAAAAAATCAAAAAAAATCGGACTTTTAAAAAAAAAAAAAAATCTGAAAAATGCTCAAAGTATCCAAAAAAATCTATAAATAAAGAGACTTTTTGCTGCAGAATTTTATAATGAACGGTTTATTAGATATTGGATTAAAATGGGAATATTTTTAACATTGAAGCCTATGGGATTCTCCTGAATAAATTTGCCGAATTAAACCACCGAATGGCAGGGCATTAGGGGAACCTTTCACTGCTGGTTTGTGTTCTCTGAATAGACGAAGCAGTGCTTCTCTATGGGGATTTCACTGCCCTCGAACAGGCACCGAACAGGCACCGTATGTTCAGGCAATTCGCCAGGATTTGGCGAATTGCCTGCTCTCTGGATAGCCGAATGGCCAGGAAAGGTAACCGAACGCTGATTTTCAGCGTTCGGTTACCTTTCTCAAGCAATTCGGATCTCTTTGGATAACCCTGATAGGCTTCAATGTTAAAAATATTCCCGTTTTAATCCAATATCTAATAAACCGTTGATTATAATATTCTGCAGTAAAAAGTCTCTCTTTATTTATAGATTTTTTAGTATCTTTTAAGCATTTTTCGGGATTTTTTTGTGAAAATGTTTCTTTTTTTGTTTTTTTCAATCGTTTTTTCTTAGTATCATTCATTGGATCTCATATGTAAATTTCAGACTTTTTCGTTCTGTAGTTTCTTTGCAAACAGCGTTTCACTTTTCAAACTTTCAAGCGTACTGTTTTTTTATTTTGTTCACTCCATTCATCCGCAGTGTCAGCTTTTCCTGGTGGCTGCTCTGCGCTGTGATCGGCGGCTCCTCGAGTTTCTTCGGTGTGTTTGGTGGGGCTAATCCAGATGTTTTTGCGGGTTTCGGTGTGCGTTCGCCGGGTTTTGCGGTGAGTGTTCGGCGGCTTTGCGACGACTTTTCCCTGCACCTCAACGGCCCTGTGGTGCTTGCTGAATACACCACAAGGTCACCGAAATGGGATCGCCAAATCGTGCCGAATTGGAGAGAACGAAAAGTCACCGAATGTGCGGTGACTGTTCGATTCTCTTTGAATAACCCTGTAGGTCAAAATAGCCAAACCAGAAAAATTCTCCCATTTATCTCACTTTCAAAATCAGCTATTTGGTCTAGATTGTTCATTCTCCTGCCAGTTCTCCAGATTTTCACCTCTCTCTGAATAACCCTGAATGAATAAAGCATTGATATGGCTAATGTGTGCTAAATGTTGGCAAATATATAGAAAATGTATGACAATCAGGAACAGTTGATATGTTGCTTACTCTAACTCCAAAACAATACTCAATGGATATCTTGCATGGACAAATAATTCTGAATGTGACTGTATACAGATTACTTATGTTTGGCCATCTTGCTTTATGCTCTTAAAAGCCTTGTATATGCTGGACGAAGTGATTGCATCTAATATACAGTATCTCTGTTTTGGCATTCAGTAAATATACCTGTCTTTTTCTCACAACCTATTTGTCATCTATCGGTCTCACATGCTACACTACACAATATTCCCAACTAGGAATTAGGGAACAGAAACACACATTTGGTGAAAGTAGTTTATTAATTCTTACTGAGGAATGTGTGATTGTGCCAGGTAGCAAACTAATTCTGGCAGCAATACAAATACTGCCACTGGTATTACCTGCTGGAGTCCATATACGTATGAGCCATTGTGAGCTCATGATGAATACAATCCCATTCGATTGAGCATTACAGCTTATCAGGGTGGAAAACAACAAAAAACTATTTGATCTCTGTGTCCTTCCGTGTATAGCAAGCAGAGATGTTGTGATGTCATACCCTTCTTTTCACCGAGGTACTAGAAGTAAGTTTTAAATTTATTATGTTTTGACCCAAATCCTCTAAAGGGTCTGTTTCACGTCGACACATTTTGGTGATTCCATTTCGCCCCAAATTTCGGTGAATTTACTATTTAGCGAATGGTCACCATAGTGCGTCGAAGATGGAGTCGCGAATGCCCAGGAAAAAGTTAGAGTCGCCAAAGAGCACCGAAAAGCATCGACGAGACCTGAAGTGGCTTTGGCAAATTCAACCAAACTGCAAAAAAAAAAAAAATCACGTAACTCTCCTATTCTCCTAATAGGTGATTAAACCAATAAAAATGGATTAAAATGTGTCTAAATAATAAAAAAGTCCTTAAAAAAAATGTTTGTTGCAGAATTTAAAAAAGTTTTATTAAAAAATAGGGATACGCACATGTTGTCTAAAAAAAATAAAATATGACTTTTTTTGCTGAAAATGAAAAAATAAATAGTGTCTTAAAATATTTATAAATTAGGTAATATTCTTAAGATACTGGTACATAAGGTACATATTACATAGGTATATTATGCATCACACTCAGCTTTGGGCATATCACTTTCTTCAGCCTCCATTGCATCACTGCTTTCATCTTCATCACTTAGTTCCAGACTTTTTATTTTCTGCCATTTTCAAAATACCGGTGTCACATTTGGACAATGCCTACACACTACTGCCTCCAACAGGATGCTTTCAGAATTGCAATTGGTTAGTTCAGCATCAGGTGCCTATGACGTCTGCTACCTAAGGCTCGTGATTGGAGAAAGCCTGTTTACAGAGAGAAGGCTCCTGATTGGATGAAACCTGTTTGCAGAAGCAAGGTATCTGCAGTTTTGCAGCGGAACCATAGGGTTCACCGGTGTAACACCAGTTACTCCTGCTACATCACATTCCGGTCTGTGGCCATTAAAGCAACGTGGTAGCGTGATGTGAACATGGTAATACTCAGAACATAGCCACATCTGGTATCTAGTATAGTTACTCCTGTGTATAAGACAACCCCTAATTTCTGGCTTAACGATTTTTGGCAAAAGTATAGTCTTATACACGGAAAAAGTACCATTCATATTAACAAGCAGACACATCCCTTTGTTAAAATATTCCTGACAATGTTTGAGTGCATTGCAATTCTGAAATTGAGTTAGGGGGTGACATAGCACTAGATCCATGTGCGAAGCAGACACAGAATAGTGTGGAATGGAAAGGAGCATACCATGATTTGTTAAAACCAAGAGGGTCATCTGCCAGATCTAGTTTGTAATCAGCCAGTAAAGATGAAAACATTAATTGGTTATTCAAAAAATTTGCATTTAGAGCTAACCAGCTCCAGTGATATTTGTATGCCAGGAGCCAATTCAGTACCTATTAGACGCGATTGAATCAATCAGACAGAAAATTTGATCTGATTCCAAGATGTTATTAGCGCATAAAGTCAGTTCTGTTCAGTCTTCTAGTATTCATCACACTGTGTAGGCGTCTGAATGAGTTTTGGCTTAACTATTCTTATAGTAAAAAGGTAATTGTTTAGTGTTCACAGTTTCTGCTCTCCTTATATGTCGAGGCATTTTAAGGACAGCACGCAATGATCCCTTTCCATACATATGACTAAATGAAATGTGGTTCTTGAATGACCCTTAATGGCCATGGATAAGAACAGATTTAATAGTCTTTTCAAAGAACTAAGGTAAGTGTTTTGTTTTATTCATCAGTTCATTTGAAGAATCTTTTTATTAGTTTGGATGTAGTTGCAAAAAGAGTGATTGTAAGATAATTTGGGGAACACAAAATGGTCAAATAATTAAATATCAACTTTTCTAATATTGTGGTGTAGCACTCAAACAATTATTCTGTCAATTCTACAAAATCCCTAGTTTAGGGAATTTTCTGAATCACTATAATCCACAGTTGCAAAGGAAGAACTTGAGGAAGTCCCCAGAAGAGGGCCAAAACGTTGAGTATGTTTTTGCGGCCATAATAAAAGACCACCATTTCGTGCCTTCACCTGATTGCTTGATCCATTGTTGTTGTTTCTTATCTGCAAAAATGTTTGTAGACCTTTTGAACTACCTGAAATTTTACATTAATTAGTCATAAACTGTTGCCTGGTCTTCATATACTGTATTTAGACTCATCAGTTACATTCTCTAATTCACTGCCTGGCACAGTCCTTCACCACTTTGCCCACAGTCAGTAGAGACTGTGTGCTTTGTGACCCTTTGAGGAGTGTGGATGCCAGCTTCTTAACAAGGAACTATGGAATTTTGTAGGAATTTTGGGAAACTTCCAACTTATAGCTCCTCTAAATAAGCAGGCACAAATAACAATCGGACATATGTCAGCTGCTTCCACTCCTCAATGGACAGGCTACTCTGTTTTTCTGATGTGGGTCTCTAATCTAGCCCACAGGCTGTATACATGTTGACAAAATAGTAACCACTAATGCATTTTATTAAAAATACAACTTAAAATTATGTAAAATTGAATTAAACCTTTGGAACCGATATGTAATAAATAACCAAGTGCTGATTAGTAGACCAATTAAAGTTGCTTAATTTGACCATATTTTAATTATACAGGATATAATTAATCTAACGGGCATAACATTTAGACTTGTGTGATAGCAAAGAAGCTATGTTTTGGTTATACTGATGATGTGCAATTATGTGACTGAAGTAGAAGAAGAAAAAATATAAGATATGATGCCAGTCCCATATGGTCCAATGAACTATGTATCCCACAAGCAATACTACTGTGATGTCCTTAAATACTAGCAACTGTTTTATGTATTAAGTGCTGAGTGTGCAGTCTGACACAAGATGCAGCTAAGGTGTTCATTCATGCACTTATTGTACCACTACCTGATTAATTTAACTTGCTCCTTATTGACTTTCTTAAAGTGCACATTGTCTCCTTGCAACTCATATTGAACCCTGCTGCCAAGCTAATATTTCTCACCCAATGCTCCTCACATTACTCCACCCTTGGCCGGTCCCTCCAGCAGCTTCCTATACCAATCAGGATACCATAAAACAAGTTCAGGTTCAAAGCTCTCAATAACTCTACCCCTCCTTACATGTCTTCTTTACTCCACAAGTAAACCTCTAAACCTTACCCCACAAGCGTCCTCCGTTTCAAACCTCTCCACTAACTCTTCATTTACAAAACTTCTCAAAAGCAGCACCAGTCCTGTAGAATGACTTAATTCAACCATCAGAGACCCCTCATCTACAGTCCTTCCAGAAAATGGTTCCCTCAAAATCCTTTTCCGGTGCTCTCTTGTTCGGTGCACTTTGGCGACTTCAGTTCGCCGACCCTGTAGTGAATTCACTATTCACAACAAGGTCCCCGAAGTACGTCGAACAGGATCCACTGGATGCCGCCGCTGAACAAAATGCCAAAAATAGCTGACAATTAGGGATGGGCTGGCGGTTCGATGCGAACATGAGTTCTCATCGAACATCGGCCGTTCGAAAGTTTGCGAACTTCAAACTTTTCAGGCCATTCGCAAAAAGTTAAAAAAAAAAAAATAATTTAGAATTTTTTTAAAAAAATGCTTAAAAAATCCTAAAAAAATCGAAATATAAAGAGACTCTTTACTGCAGAATATTATAAGCAACGGTTTATTAGATATTGTAATAAAATGGAATTATTTTTAACATTGAAGCCTATGGGATAAAACAATCTTGTTGCTAAAACATCAGGCAGAAGAGGCCCTCTAATCAGGCACTGTAGAGGGTAGCCCGCCAGGGCCTCCCAAGTATCCCTTGAGGAGCATGCGGCCGCCGGATGACAGAGCTGCGACTGTGCAGGCAGGCCGGCCGGTTGCATGTGGCAGAGAGGTGGCGCAGGGAGGGAGCCACTGCACCTGCGGCCACGGCAGACCTCCCCCCCACAACCAGAATCCAGGGAGTCTCCACTGACTGACCACCAGGCTAAGGTAAGGTGACACATTTTTTAAAAAAAAAAAAAATCTGAGGACATTTTTAAATGTCCCAAGGAACGTAAAATAAAACTTTTTTTTTCTTTCTTTTTAATACTCACCTGATTCCTGGATCCACCAACAAGCGCAGCCTCCCGTCTCCCACGCTGTTAGATTCTGCATACACCGGCGCGCTGTGTGCAGCTTCTGAGAAGATATGCTATTAGTGTAGAGGGAGCGATGCAAAATGCACAGCCGGCTTCCTCGCTACACTAATAGTGCATCTTCTCAGAAGCTGCACACAGCGCACCGGTTAAAGCTAGCGTCAGACTGTAGCAGGGGCGGATCCAGAGACTAGTCTCGGGAGGGGCACTGACAGAAAATAAGGTGTTTTAGCAGAGAGCCCGACTCACGAGAATTTACAGAGGGCCCAGCTCACAGGAGTTTACAATCTAGAGGAGCAGAGGGCAGCCAGGAGCTTACAATCTAGAGGAGCAGAGGGCACCCAGGAGTTTACAATCTAGAGGAGCAGAGGGCACCCAGGAGTTTACAATCTAGAGGAGCAGAGGGCACCCAGGAGCTTACAATCTAGAGGAGCAGAGGGCACCCAGGAGTTTACAATCTAGAGGAGCAGAGGGCACCCAGGAGTTTACAATCTAGACGAGCAGAGGGCACACATGAGCTTACAATCTAGAGGAGCAGAGGACACCCAGGAGCTTACAATCTAGAGGAGCAGAGGGCACACATGAGCTTACAATCTAGAGGAGCAGAGGACACCCATGAGTTTACAATCTAGAGGAGCAGAGGGCACCCAGGATTTTACAATCTAGAGGAGCAGAGGGCACCCAGGATTTTACAATCTAGAGGAGCAGAGGGCACCCAGGATTTTACAATCTAGAGGAGCAGAGGGCACACATGAGCTTACAATTTAGGGGAGCAGAGGACACCCAGGAGTTTACAATCTAGAGGAGCAGAGGGCACCCAGGATTTTACCATCTAGAGGAGCAGAGGGCACCCAGGAGCTTACAATCTAGAGGAGCAGTTTACAGACTCATATCTAAGAGGTTTATTACTGTGCAGCTCTAGCTTTCTTATACACCCTGGAGAAAGGATCAAACTCTCAGGGACCCATTACTTACCTCCCTGGTGGCGCTTACACCTCACCTTGTTGTGGAGTTTCATTCCCGCATCGCTAGCTGACTGAATCAGTTTGTATACTTGTTACTTACCCTGCTTGTTCTGAGGACCCGATCTGTTGCTGGCTTTGCCTGCCATTTGACTATTCTCTCTGTGTACTCCCTGCTTGTTCTGTTTGCCTCCTGTTGCTACTGGTGTGCGCCGATTCTCACCATATACAGTAGCGCAGTACAAGTGCCTAAATGTTGCTGACCCGGTTTTGTTATAACAACTACTCTCGCTCTGCGCTCCTGTCTGGTATATTCCGCTGCTTGTTACTGCTGGTGCGCTTTCATCCTGCCATATACTATAGTGCAGTACAAACATATATTGATCTCAGTCTGTGGTGTATATTGCTGGTGCTGTTTCCCTGGCCTGTGTGGCTGCTAGAGGTTAGATTTAGTAGTCCTGAGTCCCGACCATCCTAAGGATCGGAGGGTTAGAGGTCTGTTACCAGGGATCCTACCAGGTCTCTCCTGGGGAATCGTTACAAATATGCGGTGAACGCCGCAGCAAATATTAATACTCATGCAAGTGAGCGTTAACGTTTGCATTAAGATCGTAATTTTTCCCACTCGTTGTTGCTCAAACATTTCCCATGGCTTCAAATCGCGTTTAAACATGAGCAAAAGTGGTAAAAATTAGCTCAGCACACAACAGTAAAATGGCTCAAAAAAACGTTTTTTGGATCAAGAGTGGGAAAAAAATGAGACGCTTGGGTACCACGTGCTTGAAGCGACTTATGACCACCTGCCACGCATCCCGTTGGCACAACACTTTGCATAGGTCCTCCTCCTCATCTGTCTCTACCCCCACTAAATGTCCTGCCATGTCATTGCCTACAACCTCCACTGACAGGGATGATGCTACAGTAATGGGTGTACCAGGTCCTTCCTCAGAATGTGACAGCATCCCATCAGCTGCAGATTTACGCAGTCAGATTTCGTTGCCCCAGCTGCTGCATCGTAAGAAAAAATATGGTCCCAACCATCCCCTTGCACAGCGTCTAAATGCCAGCTTGGCAAAATTACTCGCATTACAGCTGCTGCCTTTCCAGCTGGTGGACTCTGCCTCCTTCCGTGAATTTGCCGAATGTGCTGTACCACAGTGGCAGGTTCCATATTTGGGTGCACTGACACATGTACCAGATTCATATCATTGTAATATTTGATGGCAGGGTCCACCCCTACACTTTTCCACAATACCTCAGAGGGGTTACGGTGTGAAGGCACTAGCTGGCACCAAAGGTCCAATTTTAATGCACCTGTTGTTACTTTCATCCAAAGCCTGCATAAATTTCACCATAATTTAGCCAAAAAATCACTAAACTTGTTCTACGTATCCTAAAACGTCTCCTCTTTTCATACAGGCTGCTGCCCCAAGCAGTTGTTTATGAATCAATTAAAGGAAAACCATTTACCGTCATTTGAAATGTCTTTTTTTTGTTTTTAAATGTTTCTATACATCCTACAGATCCGCCACTTCACGGGCAGGTTATGGGGACCTCCTAGGCACGATAGTTGAAGTAATTTTTTGTTTTTATTCTTAACCTTTATGTCATGGAAAAATCACTGTTCCTTTAAAAATGTTTTTTTTCTTTCACTTTTTTTCCTTGTTTCCTGTCCCCCAGGGCACTACCCGGACCCCCATACACCTTTTATGGCAAATATCTTGCATATCTGCCCTCTTGATGGGCACTCTAAAATTCGAACGTTCGAGTCCCATTGACTTGCATTGAGTTCGAATTGTGTTCGCGTTCGAATTCTAACTTTTGCAAATGTTCGTGTTCGAATGCGAACCGAACACGGGGGTGTTCGGCCCATCACTACTGACGATCCGTCGAATCCGATGAAAAACGTTGTTCAGGGCAAACGTCGCCAAACTGGTGAAAAAAACAAAAAAACGGATCTCTGCTATTTTAAATTACTAACAATAAAATTCATGAAAATGCATGGAAATAATAATGAAGGTTCTATAAAAAAAAAAGGTCTGTTGCATAAAATAAAATGTTGTAGAATAAAAAAATGGAATCATAAATTTCACCCACAAAATTCAAGAAAAATACCTAAAAATTTCTAAAAAATAAATAAAAAATATTTTTGCTGCAAATGTAAAGAAATGGTTGAATAAAAAAATTATGAAATGATAATATTTTTTAACATTGAATCATATGGAATTCGGCTTTTTAACCCCTTAGTGATTGGGCAGTTTTACGAAAGTCCGTCCGATAGTGACTGCTGCTGTTTTTACGTTTCTGCGCTGTTTGTGTTTCGGTCAAATTTTCTTCTTAATCATTTATGCAACCCACTCATATTATATACAGTTTTCCCCGCCATTAAATGGACTTTCTAAAGACACCATTATTTCCATCATATCTTATACTTTACTATAAAAAAATCTGTAATATGATGAAGAAATGGAAAAACACACTTTTTGACACACGAGTGAGCTTACGTTTCAATGGCTATTAAAGCAAACTAAAACCTCTGATAGTGTTTTGTTGCACATGGAATTGTATAGAAACAAGCGTAGATGGCATCATTTTTTTTCTTGTTCTATTTTATACGTGACCTGGGCTGTTACTCTTGGCTGTTGCAGCCGCTCTGGTGAGTACAGGTGCGGCGCCATTTTTTCTGTATGTATGTATATTATGCTGTAACACCAGTTAGTCATTTTTGCTGCTGTTCCTTTTTCCATGTTATTGTTTTCAACCCCAAATGGGAAGTGCTTGGTGCGTGTATAAATAAAACCCACCATTTTTCTGCCTCTCCTTAGCAGAAAAGCAGCAGGAGAGCATGTAGCTGCTCAGAAGAGCAGCTTTTGGTACATTGGTTAGGACTCACTCTACAAAGAGGTGCCTTGATGGGGCGAGTGAGCTTACGTTTCAATGGCCATTAAAGCAAACTAAAACCTCTGATAGGGTTTTGTTGCACATGGAATTGTATAGAAACGAGGGCAGATGGCATCATTTTTTTCTTGTTATGTTTTATACATGAACTGGGCTGTTACTCCTAGCTGTTGCAGGCGCTCTGGTGAGTACAGGCGTGACACCATTTTTTCTGTATGAATGTGAATGCTGGTTCACCGTGCGGCTCGCATTGCCCTTAATGGGGGAGGTGAGACCTTCCTCACATCTGTAAAATAGAACAGTCTACCACAGTCTCAAAATGAGGCCACCCGCTGCGCTGCGCTGAGACCTGTTGCGCATCCGCCTGATCTTAAGACATGGTGCGCACGCAACCTCAGTGCCATTGCATTGCTTTACCAAACCGCTCTGCAGCAACTCCAGTATCTGTAGAGTGATTGGTTGGTTTATATATTATTTTTGTGCATGTTTGCATAATTAAAATGGGCAAGTCTGGACGAACTCCAGGGCTGATTTTTTTGTCCCAGTTCAGCCCTGACTGCAGACGCATGGTGATGACGTCATCACGCCTGCTGGGCCCCCTGAAAAGGTGGGGCAGGCTACCAGCCTGCCAGTCTGCCGCAGAAGCCCAGCGGGGAGGTGAGTATAGGGGAGGGAGGTTAGAAGACTAGGACATACCATGTACATCAACGGGTCTAAAGAAGACTTTTACCCGTGACGTACATGGTACGTCCGTGGTCACTAAGGGGTTAAACCTGTCAAACTGAACCACCAAAAAATGGGCATTTCGCCAACATTTTGGTGCAGTTCGATGTTCTGTGAATAGATAACCATTACTTCTCTATGGTACAATTTCACTGCACCGGAGGTTGCCGAATTGTGGTGATCTGCACTGTATTTCTCTGGCAATTCACCAATATATGGCGAACTGATGATACATTTCTGAATAGCCAAACTGCCACAAAATTGCACCGTATGATGAAATTCATCATTCAGTGCAATTCGGTGTCAGGTTTCGCTCTTATTGAATATCCCTTTGTGCATAAAACACTGAAATCCCAGTTTCGGAAATGAGAAGGTGAGTAATGGCATTGCTATTTTAAACATGACAAACGTGCAATGCCATTTGATTTGGAATGGAAAAAAAAATAAGTTACAAAAAATCTAAACATACAGCAGCTATATATATATATATATATATATATATATATATATATATATAAAAACATGGGGGGTAGCACTCAGCCTTAACTAAGCGTTTCAGTGCGGGTGCGTCTCAAAATAAAATACAAAACAAAAACATGGAGAGAGCACTCCAGACAAACACATTCAAAAACCTGCAACAACAGCTCCATGCATGGGTACATAATACCAGCTTTTACCACATGGTGAAAATTTCTTAACTCTGAGCTTTGCTGAATAAAATGGTGGAAATTTGGTTCGCAATGAACGGCCGTGAATTGCTTAAGCCTGCCAACAGCGTCAATGTAATCCACCCTCTGGCAGGTCCTACTCTGCAAACCTAATGACTGCCCATAATGGGATAAACTCACTTACTGAGGAACAGGTCCCTTCATGGAGCTCCCGCAGATCAAGGTTAAATATAACCTGGAGGAGGAGTACCTGTGGCAGGGAGGGGTGTATACCCAGGAAATACATAAAAAAAACATGGGGGGGTAGCACTCAGCCTTAACTAAGCGTTTCAGTGCGGGTGCGTCTCAAAATAAAATACAAAACAAAAACATGGAGAGAGCACTCCAGACAAACACATTCAAAAACCTGCAACAACAGCTCCATGCATGGGTACATAATACCAGCTTTTACCACATGGTGAAAATTTCTTAACTCTGAGCTTTAACATCTTTGGCTCTATACACCACCACAATGGAGTTGGAATGAAACAAACACAATGTGCTTTAACTGCAGACTGTCAGCTTTAATTTGAGGGTATGTACATCCAACTCAGGTGAACGGCGTAGGACTTACAGCTGTTTGCAGATGTGTCTCCCACTTGTTAAGGGACCAAAACTAATGGGACAATTGGTTTCTCAGCTGTTCCATGGCCAGGTGTGTGATATTCCCTCATTACCCCAATTACAATGTGTAGATAAAAGGCCCAGAGTGAATTTCAAGTGTGCTATTGCATTTGGAATCTGTTGCTGTCAACTCTCAAGATGAGATCAAAAGAGCTGTCACTATCAGTGAAGCAAGCCATCATTAGGCTGAAGAAACAAAACAAACCCATCAGAGAGATAGCAAGAACATTAGGCGTGGCCAAAACAACAGTTTGGAACATTCTCAAAAAGAAGGAACGCACCGGTGAGCTCAGCAACACCAAAAGACCCGGGAGACCACGGAAAACAACCGTGGTGGATGACCGAAGAATTCTTTCCCTGCTGAAGAAAACACCCTTCACAACAGTTGGCCAGATCAAGAACACTCTCCAGGAGGTAGGTGTATGTGTGTCAAAGTCAACAATCAAGAGAAGACTTCACCAGAGTTAATACAAAGGGTTCAGCACAAGATGTAAACCATTGGTGAGCCTCAAAAACAGGAAGGCCAGATTAGAGTTTGCCAAACAACACCTAACAAAGCCTTCACAGTTCTGGAACAAGATCCTATGGACAGATGAGACCAAGATCAACTTGTACCAGAGTGATGGGAAGAGAAGAGTATGGAGAAGGAAAGGAACTGCTCATGATCCTAAGCATACCACCTCATCAGTGAAGCATGGTGGTGGTAGTGTCATGGCGTGGGCAGGTATGGTTGCCAATGGAACTGGTTCTCTTGTATTTATTGATGATGTGACTGCTGACAAAAGCAGCAGGATGAATTCTGAAGTGTTTTGGGCAATATTATCTGCTCACATTCAGCCAAATGCTGCAGAACTCATTGGACGGCGCTTCATAGTGCAGATGGACAATGGCCCAAAGCATACTCCAAAAGCAACCAAAGAGTTTTTGAAGGGACAGAAGTAGAATGTTATGCAATGGCCAAGTCAATCACCTGACCTGAATCCCATTGATGCATTTCACTTGCTGAAGACAAAACTGAAGGGAAAATGCCCCAAGAACAAGCAGGAACTGAAGACAGTTGCAGAAGAGGCCTGGCAGAGCATCACCAGGGATGAAACCCAGCACCTGGTGATGTCTATGCGTTTCAGACTTCAGGCTGTGATTGACTGCAAAGGATTTGCAACCAAGTATTAAGAAGGGAAATTTTAATTTATGATTATTATTCTGTCCCATTACTTTTGGTCCCTTAACAAGTGGGAGGCACATCTGCAAACTGCTGTAAGTCCTACACCGTTCACCTGAGTTGGATGTACATACCCTCAAATTAAAGCTGGCAGTCTGCAGTTAAAGCACATTGTATTTGTTTCATTCCAACTCCATTGTGGTGGTGTATAGAGCCAAAGATGTTAGAATTGTGTCGATGTCCCAATATTTATGGACTTGACTGTATACAGTAATACCTTGGATTGCGAGCATAATTCATTCCGGAAGCGTGCTGGTAATCCAAAGCGCTCTTATATCAAATCGTATTTCCCCATAAGAAAAAATGGAAACTCTGACGATTGGTTCTACAACCATTTATTCATATGAAAATGATTACAGTAATACAAAATACTGTACATTTTAAAGTAAAAATAAAACCAATTAACCTGCAGGCTGCCTTTGAGAAGAATAGTGGCTGGAGGGATGGAGAGAGAGGGGGAGGAGGAGGGTTATTGTGCAGGATGTTTATCACTAACGGGATCACTATCTGTTGGGAGGGTTTCAGCATGTCCTGTGTAATGTGCGATACTATTACGCATGTTACACCATGTGGCCCTCCCCGTCAAGCTGCCAGAATGCTGCGATGGATGCAGAGAGGAAAGGTGACCATGGCCTCAGTTGTGACGTGATGCTCGGCAGACAAACCGTACGTACTTTGACATCGCTTGTATATCAAGACATCGCTTGTATATCAAGTCAAAATTTATAAAAAAAAATGCTCTTCTTGTAAAATGCTCTCAAACCAAGTTACACTCAATCCAAGGTTTTACTGTATGTATTATTAATTTTTTTACGTTTTACATGGTCATGTTTGGCGCCATTAGAAAGGTCAGACCTGTCCAATGACACCTAACATGACTTTGTGGTGTAAAGAATGGAGATATAGGGGCCCAAAGAACCCCGGCTCTCCTCGTAGAGGATTGCATACTAACTTGAGTTATTGCAGTATCATTATTCATTTAGAACTGAAAAGTGAACAATAGTGCTGCATTAGAAAAAAAAAATATTTTTTTATT
Organism: Leptobrachium leishanense; assembly: GCA_009667805.1. Taxonomy (NCBI): domain Eukaryota; kingdom Metazoa; phylum Chordata; class Amphibia; order Anura; family Megophryidae; genus Leptobrachium; species Leptobrachium leishanense. The sequence continues at coordinate 107,478,348 of CM019064.1, read as the reverse complement.
TATTTATTATTTTATTTTTTACATATAACCTAGTCACTGTGGGAGAAGTCCGCATTGGACACCAGATCAGCTTCGAGCCGTAGATCTTCAATGACGTGCTGGGCACGTCCTCTGCATCCTAGTGGGAAAGCGAAGGTTGTGACCAGCACATCGTCCACAGTGAAGGGGTTAAACATTTAAGCTGTGTGACTGACAGCTCAGAGGGGATAGGGTGCTGAGATGGCTAGAAAGCTTCTAATATTAACTGTAAAAGGCGTAAAAAAAAAAAAATTCAGCTTAGCTGCACTGCAAACATTCACACACACAGATAAACAAGTAAAGTTATATACGCCACTCCCCCCCCAAAAAAAACAACTATATTTCTTTAGCTGACACTTGCAAGGGGAATCACAGTACTGGAAGGAAGCTAACAGTGGAACCTTAACCAGCACTGAGCACCCTATCTGTTCAGAAGATCTTGTAGTCCTTTGTAGGGATGAGCTGTTTGGTTCGATCTGTTCGGAGTTCGCATCGAACATCGGCCGTTCGCGAACTCCGAACATTTCTGCATGTTCGCCGCATGTTCGCCCACAATGCACCACAATTGACCACAATGCACTTTTCCACTGGTCTACAGCCTTGCACCTGGCTCAGAGTCCTGAGTGGGCAAATTTTGCCCAATCATGGGCTCACAGAGCTAAGTCCAGCAGCACACTATATACGGCGTCCCTCGCAGCCCCAGCACATGTTTTTTGAGAGGAGATTGTTCTGTTAGTGTGTCTTCTCAGTGCCAGCAGCTATTGGGGGGGGGGCTCACTTCTACAAGATATCTGGGAATTGTTGTAATCTGTGTGTTCTCACTGCCAGCAGCTATTGGGGGGCTCTCACTTCTACAAGATATCTGGGAATTGTTGTAATCTGTGTGTTCTCACTGCCAGCAGCTATTGGGGGGTCTCACTTCTACAAGATATCTGGGAATTGTAATCTGTGTCTTGTCACTGCCACCCATCAGGGGGTCTCACTGATTTATAGGAGGTTCCTGGGAATTGTAATTTGTGTCTTGTCACTGCCACCCATCGGGGGTCTCACTGATTTATAGGAGGTTCCTGGGAATTGTAATTTGTGTCTTGTCACTGCCACCCATAGGGGGTCTCAATGATTTATAGGAGGTTCCTGGGAATTGTAATCTGTGTCTTCTCGCTGCCAGCTATCAGGGGGTCCCACATACTTCTAGCAGATATCTGGGAATTGTAATTTGTGTCTTGTCACTGCCACCCATCAGGGGGTCTCACTGATTTATAGGAGGTTCCTGGGAATTGTAATTTGTGTCTTGTCACTGCCACCTATCAGGGGATCTCACTGATTTATAGGTGGTTTCTGGGAATTCTAATCAGTGTCTTGTCACTGGCTGCCAGCTATCAGGGTGTCTCACTGAGTTATACCAGAGTTCTGGAAATCTTTAATCTAGATAACACAGTTGAATCAGAGTTCTGCATATCTCCAATTTTTATAACAGAGTTGAATAAGAGTTCTGTATATCTTTAATCTATATCACTCACTATGTCAGAAAGACCAAAAAGGACAGGCAGACGCTCCCAGACACAGATAAGAGGGCAAGCAGCCTCTGTGTCGGGAGGCTGTGACTCTGGTCGTCGTAGACGTGGTGCATCCTCTGCACGCTTGTCCTTTCTAACTGGTGCTGGCCGTCTTAAGCAGCAGCAACATACAGAGGATTTGGTGGATTGGCTAACCAGGCCATCCTCATCCGCCGAGTCCCCTGCCAGGCAGGCTTGTAGTGGTTTACAGTCCACCTCAGCTTCCAAAACATCTAATTCAGCCTCCATGTTTACAGCTACTCCTGCCGTAGCCTCATTATCACACACAGAGGAGTCAGCTGAATTGTTTGACTACAATGACAGTGACATGCTGCTTTAGGATGCGCAGCAACTACAGTGCTCTGATTCAAACTCTGAGGTTGAGGAAGGGAGTATAATCATCCTAGAGGAAGGGGGTGCCAGTGACACACAAATAACTGGCACTCATGTTGCCCCAGCAGCTGCAGCATACTGCCAAGTTGGCTCCAGTGACGAGGAGCTAGGGGGTGATGACGATGATGAGGTCACTGACTCCACCTGGGTGCCTGATCGATCAGAGGAGTCAAGGGAGGAGGAGGAAGCACAACAAAAACTAGGCAGAACGTCCTCTATGGCCAACCGTAGCCAGTCCAAGGCATCAGAAGTCACAGCTGCTCAGGTTCAGAGCGCTGTTGTCTCAAAGCACATTTACAGGAAGTCTGCTGTCTGGGAGTTCTTTAAGAAATGTGCAGCAGACCGCACCGTTGCTATTTGTAATCTATGTCAGATGAGGATCAAGTGTGGGAAAGACATCCCACGCTTGGGTACCACGTGCTTGAGGCGACATATGACCACCTGCCACGCATCCCGTCGGCACAACACTTTGCATAGGTCCTCCTCCTCCTCATCTGTCTCTACCCCCACTATATGTCCTGCCATGTCATTGCCTACAACCTCCACTGACAGGGATGATGCTACAGTAATGGGTGTACCAGGTCCTTCCTCAGAATGTGACAGCATCCCATCAGCTGAAGATTTTAAGCAGTCATATTACGTTGCCCCAGCTGCTGCAGCGTAAGAAAAAATATAGTCCCAACCATCGCCAAGCACAGCGTCTAAATGCCAGCTTGGCAAAATTACTCGCATTGCAGCTGCTGCCTTTCCAGCTGGTGGACTCTGCTTCCTTCTGTGAATTTGCTGAATGTGCTGTACCACAGTGGCAGGTTCCAAAACGCCATTTCTTTTCACGGAAGGCCATTCCATCACTATACCAGCACGTGGAAGACAATGTTATGGAGTCATTGGGAAAGGCAGTCAGCAGCAAGGTGCACATGACTTTAGACACGTGGTCCAGCAAGCATGGACAGGGCCGTTACATTTCCTTCACGGCACACTGGGTAACTCTGCTTGCAGCTGGGAGGGATCCAGGACGGGGCTCTGTGCTGGAGCTTGTTCATCCACCACTCCTCCAAGCTGCTTGTATGAGGTCTGTCTGCTCCACCACCTCTTCCTCCTTCTCCTCCTTCTCTGTCTCTGGTGAAGTGGCAGTTAAACCGACACATGACAGGGGCTACGCAATGGCTCAAGCAAAAAGATGCCATACTGTGCTTGAGCTGGTTTGTTTAGAGGACAGGAGCCACACCGGGCCAGAAATTCTGTCAGCTCTGCAGGGGCAGGTGCAGAGATGGTTAACACCTCACCAGCTTCAGCTGGGAATGGTCGTCTGTGATAATGGCAGCAACCTTCTCTCCGCCCTACACCAGGGTAAGTTTAGCACACGTCCTAAATCTGGTGGTACAGCGTTTCCTAACCAGGTACCCAGGGCTGGCACAGCTTCTTAGCCAAGCCAGAAAAGTCTGCAGCCACTTCAGACGGTCATTCCCAGCAAGTGTTCGCCTGGCAGAAATTCAAAGAGAATTCCACCTTCCCACAAACCGTCTGATCTGTGACATGCCCACCAGGTGGAACTCGACATTGGCAATGCTGCAGCGTCTGCACAAGCAGCAGAGGGCCATCAATGAGTACCTGTGTGAGTATGGCACAAGGACAGGTTCAGGTCAACTTGTTTCCCCCCGCAGTGGCTGATGATCAAGGATGCATGCACTGTACTGTCACCATTTGAGGAGGCAATGAGGATGGTGAGCAGGGACAGTGCATGCATCAGTGGCACAATTCCTTTAGCGTTCCTGCTGGAGCGCCCTCTGTGGGGAATTATAGATGTGGCACTCGAGGCAGAGCAGCAGGAGGAAGAGGAGGCCTTCCCTAGCTCTCAAGGCACCAGTCTTTATGCAAACAGCATTCCTGCGGGTCCTCAGGTCAGACAGGAGGAGGAAGAAGAGGAATATTTAAGTAGTGGGGGCATTGAAGGTGGGGATACATCAAGGGAGGGTTTTGTGTGCCCAGAAACCCAAGGACTAGTACGTGGCTGGGAGGAGGAAGTGCACGATGGGGTCATTGTCATTGACCAGGAAGACTCGGATGCGAATGCCACCTCCAACCTATGCTGCATGGGCTCCCTTATCCTGCAAAGCCTGCTAAAGGACCCCAGGATTTGTGCTATCAAGGAGAGGGATCATTACTGGTTGGCAAGCCTTCTTGATCCTCGATACAAGGGTAAAGTTGCAGAGCTCATCCTGCCCGCACAGAGGGAGGACCGGATGAAACAACTTGAGTACGCTCTAAAGCGACACTTGTGTAACACCTTTCCAGGCACTGGTAGGTTACCAAGTGATGACACAGGTGCTTCAGAGGCTGCAGATGATCAGAGGAAGAGCGGTGAAGGCCGGGGCCGCTTGACTGATGCCTTTTTAATTATTTTTAGTCCACGACACCCAGGGACGTCAAATGTAGGCACCCATTGCCAGCGTCTTCACCGTATGGTGCAGGACTACCTAGGGGCAAGGGCAGACCTGGATACCTCTACAGCAGATGATCCACTGGCTTACTGGGTGTTGAGACTGGATCACTGGCCAGAACTTAGCCAATATGCTATGCAGCTACTAGGTTACCCTTCATCCAGCGTGCTTTCTGAAAGGACATTCAGTGCCGCTGGAGGTTTTGTCACAGACTAAAGAGTGCGTCTGTCCACCGACTCTGTAGACTGGCTGACATTTATAAAAATGAATCAGTCCGGGATCAGCAGCTATCAATCCCCTGATGCTGACGTAACTGAATAGATCGGGGATCTCTTCTGCATTACCAAAACCTCCACCCCTGCACTCTTCCACAATACCTCAGAGGGGTTACGTTGTGAATGACTAGCTGGCACCAAAGGCCTAATATTTGGGTGCACTGCCACTGACGCCTATACCAGATTCATATCATTTTAATATTGGACCGCAGGGTCCAACCCTGCACTCTTCCACAATACCACAAAGGGGTTACGGTGTGACGGCACTGTTGCCGACACTAAAGGCCCAATTTTAAAGCACCTATTGTTACTTTCATGCAAAGCCTGCATAGTTTTCACCATAATTTAGCCAAAAAATCACTAAACTAGTTCTGCGTGTCCTAAAATGTCTCCTCTTTTCATACAGGCTGCCGCCCCAAGCAGTTGTTTATGAATAGATTAAAGGAAAACCATTTACCGTCATTTGAAATGTCATTTTTTCATTTTTAAATGTTTCTATACATCCTACAAATCCGCCACTTCACGGGCAGGTTATGGGGACCTCCTAGACACGATATTTGAAGGAATTTTTAGTTTTTATTATTAACCTTTATTTCGTGGAAAACTCACTGTTCCTTTAAAAATGTTTTTTAAAAAACTTTTTGTCCTTGTTTCCTGTCCCCCAGGGCACTACCCGGACCCCCATACACCTTTTATGGCAAATATCTTGCATATATGCCCTCTTGGAGGGCACTCTAAAAATCTAACTTTCAAGTCCCATTGACTTGCAATGAGTTCGGTTCGTGTTCGAGTTCGAACTCGAACTTTTGAAATTGTTCGAGTTCAAATGCGAACCGAACATGGGGGTGTTCGGCTCATCACTAGTCATTTGCAAACTCTCTCTTTAGTTCAATCAGCAGCCTGTTTCTCCTGCTGTGAGAGCCATAACTCATTCCCCAGGGAAACATGTCATGTGGCATGCCACAGCTCTGACAGAAAAGAGAAAGCTTTTGGAGATTTATTTTCCACTTCCTTTTAAAACTATCTGTCAGCAGTTTGGCGACCACAATGTATAGACAGATTTAAGACATCTTTGAAACTAGTTAAAGAAGATGTTTTGAGCATAAATACAAATAACAACATGCACAGATATATAACATAATAGGCTCAATATTGGTGAACATTAACATCTCACTCAGAATTGAGCCTATTGTATTTGAATCTGTGTGTGTGTGTTACTTGTATTTATTTACATGCCATCATTAAAAAAATTGATTTTGGGTTGAGTAAACAAACCAATAAGGGCGTTTATATGTGCTACATTAGAAAAGGTAGCACTTATTACTTGTGGCAACAAGAATGTTTCCTTTATATCAAGAAAGAGAGTTACAGTTATGTCACCTAAGCTAAAAAGATACGTTCTCTTTCTGTCAAAAAAGGTACAAGCTGGAGAAGAAGAAGAATCCAATTATGGATTAGTCCCTGAGCGGACTAATATTGGATTTTGGCAACCTGTAGCTGAGGAAATAATTAAATATACTGTCCCAGAGGATACAGAGGTGTTGGCAGAATTCTGTTGTCAGAACCTGAGATTGGATCTGAGTATGTATAACACGAAAAGGAAAAAAGCGTCAGTTTGGCTGGCAAGATTAGAATTTTGATAGACCCAGAAAAGAGCAACCAAAAAGTGAAATTGAAGGTGGCACAAGACAATTTCTAATGGATTTTGAATGTATACGCAGCATAGGCAGAGCAAATTATTTTATAAGAAAACTGGACATTTTTCTGTTGCATAAGATCAAAAGCAATAAAATTCACATTACCAGGAATCCGTCCCACTCTACCAACAGCATTCTGCACAACTTACATGTGTAATGTGACGAACCAGTGCAGTTACATCTAATCTTGTGTTGCCAAGTGACTACAACTATTCTAGTAGTTTACGTTTATATATTGCCACACTCTATTTATAGTTTTGTTTTAAACTATGTTCTGTGTTAATGTTTGCAAAAAAAATTTATTCATTTTTTGCTGAATTAGTGCTGTGCAGATGCTCTTATCACGAGAGATGGGGAGTGTGGCTTACTTTACAGAAAAGCAAAAGTGTGTCGCTCTCTATTGTTCTTCTGATCCCTCCTTGTAGAGGGTGCTGTTTGAAATGTACTGTCTTTCTGAAAATAAAAGGTATTCCTGCTTTAGTAAAAGTAAAATTTCGAGTCACGTCTATTGTGTGGGGAAAAGCTAGGACCAATTGGTGGGGAAATATCTGAGAGGCACAAGGGAAGGTAAATATCAGAGATACTCAGATCAAAGTACCGATTTCCGTTACATACAGTCTCTCATTTGTCTTATGAAAGTTGTTTACATCTTTTTTTATTCTATTGGAGCTTATGGTAGATGCAGAACTTTTGCTGTCAACATTGGCAGAAAGTACATATATATTTCCATATGAAAGGAAATGCAATTGAATACGATAATACAATTTCCACATTGAGCAGAGACGTGTTGGAAATGCCTTGTAGTCTCACTGAGAAGAATCAGAAGGCCAATATTGGGTGGTCATGTCATGTATGTGATACATATAGGTTTAGAGATTTTTTGCAGGAAGCTGCAGTGACTTGGAAAATGTGAATGTTTTTAGTTTGTAAATTCTGTATTGATTCAGAGAGTTTCTCAGTTGACAAAATATAATACCAAAAGGAAACATGCAAAATCAAAAGGAAGGGATAAAACTACAGTGGAAAACGAAGCCAGCAGGCCAGCTCATGTCAGATCTAGAAATTGTGCAATTTACAGGGTGTAGTACGACACGATTAGAAGATAATAATAAGTAGAAAAAGGAAGAAAAAGTAGTGGAAAAAACCAAAAGAAAATAGCATCCTTTAGGATACCCAGATCTGGGGGACTGACAGGGACGAAGAGGATTCCCAATTCATGTGGACCACAGATTGAGGTAAGTAGCACAATGCAAGATGCTACATGCTCAATTCCCATCACTCTCAGGAGCGGCAACACAACTCTAGATAGACCAATCTCTTCCAAAAGAACCAAACGATTTTGTTATATATGCTCAAAATCCTATAGACTCTACAACACAAAAGAGATTTTTGGGTACTTGCAATGGCCATTAACCCCTACACATCCAAGTGATTTTCCAAAAACCTTGGTCAGAAACCAGTGTTTTTTTGTAAAAGGATTTTTAATTACTGTAGATACTCGAGTATACCGCTAGATTTTGGTGACAAAAATATACCTTACAATTGGAGGGGTCGCGTTATATTCGAGACATCTGCAACGCGTCTAAAAAAAATAAAAAATTGCCTTGCTCTGGATCCCAAGTCTCCCAGAAATTCCAGTAGTCTCGCTGAAGTGAATGTGGGCTCCTTGATGCTTCAGGAACTCCTGGATTCGGGAGAGGTGGGATCCATCACGGCCAGAGGGCATGCTCGGTTTAAGCCAATCATTCACCTCGCTCGTCTCCGCCGGCCATCTAATCGCTAGTAAAGAAGAGGGGTGGCCGCCGGCTTCATACTTAGTAACAACTGCAATCATTCTAGAGCAGAGCACCCTGGCCTGAGGGGGAGCCTGACTTTGTTAAGAGAACCTGGAATGATTTTAATTGTTTACGGGTACAGTAAAAGTTTGTTACTCACGTTATATACGAGTCTTGAGTATTCTCTCATTTCCATAATAAATCTGTATCCATCACGTTAAATTCGGGTCGCACTATACTCGAGTGTCTACGGTAATTATACAGTAAGAAAAATTTTGCATATTCCCATTGTATTTCTTACTGTAAAGAACATATCTGGCCAGTGGATGGCACCATTTACTGCCAAATTGAGTTACAGCTGCATAGGTTGCTAAATTCCCAATGTCAGTGAATTTATCAGCCGATTTGACACAGTTTTAGCTTTTTGGGCATTATGCCAGAAGCATTTCCTTTGCTTCTGGGCTGCAGATCAGCATATTGAGATATCGGGGCACCAGATGTTGCCTTTGAAGCTTGAGATATCTCAATCTCAGTAGTGAAGGGGTTAAAAGTGTAATCCCACCTCCCGCAGCATGGCAAATATTACAGGTGGGAAATTAAAAATTGTGTGAAAACCAACGATAACCAAGATAAACTTGTAAAAAAAAATGTATCTGTCAAAAAATAACAACACAATGAAGATACAATCTCAGAAAAATTGGTATTAATATCTTATTTCCTTTCTTTACAAATTTTAACTTGCAAACTAAGGAGTGGTACATTTAAATTTTATTTATTTATTTATAAAGGATTTTACCAGGAAGGATACATTGGAATTTTATTCTCGTTTTCAAGTATGTCTTGGTTTCAAGAACATGGTTACAGAAATACAAAGTAGTAAAATGCAAGATATAAACACAAAACAAATATACAGATTAACAGAAAATAAATATGTAGGAAATATAGTCACATGTTTACAGGTGCATTCCTTACTGAGGTATGCTATTAGGGAGCTCTTAAGGGACTTTAGACTGGGGGAAGATTTGATGGCGTCTGGGAGGTTATTCCATAATTGTGGTGCTCTGTAGGAAAATGAGGATCGAGCCGCTTTCTTTTTGTATTGTGGTATTGCAAGTAAGGTGCTGGTCCTGGATCAGAGGTTATAGGATGAGGGAACTGCTAGGGAAAGCAGCCTATTCAGGTAGGGTGGTAGCTTCCCAGAAAAGCTCTTAAACACCCGGTTGGAAAGGTGAAGAGTGCATCTAGACTCCAGCGACGGCCAGTTTAGTTCTTTTAACATGTCACAATGGTGGGTCATGTAGTTACATTGTAGCACAAAGCGACAGAATGAGTTATACAATGTAGTAAGTTTCTGGAGGTGCGTTTGCGGGGCGGCTGCATACACTACATCTCCGTATTCAATAGCTGGCATAAGCATTTGTTGTACAATCTGCTTTCTTACCGCGGGGCTCAGGCAGGATTTGTTTCTGTACAGGGCACCTAGTTTGGGGTAAAGTTTAGATGAAAGTTTTTCGATGTGGGGGCCAAAGGATAGATTTGGGTCTAACCACATACCTAGATATTTGAGAGAAGTGACTGTGGTCAGCGTGCGATTTGATTTTGTCCTGACACATAGATGGGGTGTTTGCAATTTGTGTAGTTTAGGTGCGGTTCCAAAGAGCATTGTAACAGTTTTGTCAGCATTTAGAAAACGTTTGTTATCTTTGATCCACTTTTCTACCTCTGCGAATTGGTCTTGCAGCACGGCCTCCAGCTGTGAGAGATCTGATTTGCTTGTATAGATTACAGTGTTGTCGGCATATATGTGTACAGTTGAGGCTTTGCAGACATTGGGCAGATCATTTAAATGGATATTTTAGTAAGAAATTAAATAATAATTAAATTGTGATGAACAGCTCATAGCAAATGAGCTAACACTCCAATGCCCAATGTAAGATATCTGGTCTTTTTCAAGACAGAAACAACTAAGGTAAGTACATTCTCACTTTCAAGTGAATGGTGGGACCAAAGCCATTCTATTTCTGTATGGTACACAGACTGGAAAGCTGACCATCCTCCCTGGTTTTGCTCCCCTCCCCATCACAGGCTCATCATCACAGAACGTATTTAAATCTTAACCTGCAGAGCCCCAGGACAATGTACATCCCAAGCAAAAGGGTTAATCTGTTAAGAACTGTCATTACGGCAGGAAAAAATAATGTACGATCATATTAAGTAACCAAATTCCCATTATTTTTTTCTAAGTCATATTTTTTAAAAATATCTAAAGCTACATCTAAATTATGTTTGCATGGTTTGTGCATTTTCCGATTTTTTTTTACTATTATATGCTGATTCCCATCTAATTCAGTTCTAATCTTTTCAGACAAATCCATAAATCACAGAGTGTGGTAAAGAATCAAGTGAAATATGTGCTGTTTAATAACACAAATTACATTTGCTAACACAACTATTCATGTCAAGAATTACTCCCTTGTGGGTATATAAACTACAGTCGCTCCCAGCAGTTAACCATAGAAACATTCTTAATTAATATGGAATAATGTTAAATGTCAACAAAAATAATGCTGTCAAATTATTCTAAAATATTCAAAATGTAAAGGAAAGATTCTGCACTACGGAGACTAGGCATTAATTGCATCCTTAAAGCTTGTCAGCAGGGTACACTTATATTGTAATAAATGCTGTTTGGAAACGGTACTGAATACTTATTATAAATCAATTCTCAACTATACCCCACTGTGCTTGCTGTTATTTTAACAATTGTATGCATTATTTAAGATGATAAATAAATTATTTCTCATAAAATGCAACAACTGTTGATACACTATTTAATCTTTATGTAACAATCAGTATTAATAAAAAAAAACATGTTTTACATTAATTAAATGCATTTAAAATTTGTATGTCTTACAGTAATGCCAGCAGTTAATTATGTTCAGGAAAAAATAAAACCATGATATTGATAAAAGAAACTTAGGAAAAAGTACGAACTGATTTATGAGCCATCTTTGTTCAAAATATAGTATTAAATTATGCTTTGACTTTCTTACAGTTGGTGTTTTCTTATTCTCTACTAATTAAAAGCAACAACATGGAGTATATGGTTTTATATGATCCTTCAAGTAAATGGATATGTGGGTGGGCAAACAGTTTTTTCTGACATCATCAGACAATGTCACCTAACATTACTTGATGGATGATGATCATCACATTGGCACCTAGCATGCATGCAGCCATTCACATGATTCAGAGTACGTTGCATTGTTATAAGCAGCACTATTTATACAGCAAGCAGGGAACTGTAAGGTAATTGATCCTGAGGAAGCTGGCGTGATGCCAGCGAAACGCGTTACTTTTTCGTTTCTCTTTTATTTATTATATTTTACTTTGCATTGTCAGTTGAACCATTCTAGTCATCGATTAAATACTGCAGCATGTAATAGTGCTGCTGAAAAACATCCATCAGAGGAGAAGTGACAATTCCTCTTTGGAGCACTGTTCTGCAGCCAGAAGAGTGGAAGGGGAAGGTCTCTTCTCATCTTGACCACTTAAATAAGCTTAAAAAAATCATGCCAGCTAGAACACCCCTTTATAATTATTTTCAGTGTTAAAAATAATATATATTTTTTATATTTTTTTACCTTAATGCCTTCACTACCAAGATCGACTATACTCAACCTGCAAGACACCTCCTGGTGCCCCAACATCAAATATAGTCAATATGGTGTTCCATAGGAGCAGTGCAAAGGAATTTTGTATATTACAAATGAAATTCATATACATTTGGACTCCAGAACATGCCCCTAGTTTTAGGACCATGTGGGTATGATGCCCGAAGTGCTTCCACTTTTTAAACGACATCTTCTAATCTGATCCTGTACGGAGACCAGAACTGCATTAATGCCTTTTGGCCATTAGATGATGTCATATACCTGCCCTATAGATTATTACAGCATGAAATGCATTGTGAATATACCCAAATATGTATTACTGTACAGTTAATTAAAAACTATTTTCCAAAAAAAGAACACTGGTTCTTGACAGTGGTTTTCTGGAACATCCCTTAGCAGTGAAGGGGTTAAAGAACTAACATGTATAAATAGTAAGACCAAATTGAAGTTGGCATATGCCAGACAGTTGAATGTATTTGAAAATATCACTAAACGCTCTAGATAAAATTACTGATTTAGGTTCAAAAATCGCAATACATATGGGAAGCAGAGAAATACAGCAATTTATACCAGTTAACCCTTTTATGACCCTGCAGCGGATGGAAGTCAACCATCCCACTGCAGTCAATGAGGCGTGCCGCGCATCATCTGCGTAGGCGGGCCAGAGGAGAGACCCTCTCGCTGGGTAGTAAGGGGTTAAATACATGCTCAAACCAGAATCCCCCGATTATACTAATTAGGCCCTGGAAACGGTTAACGGATTTGTGTCTGTTTGGTAATCCAGTATTTTATACTGACTTTCAAAACATTACAAAGTCTTTCCATTCACAGTGTTTTGTGACTCACCACCATCAGTAATCGTTGGCTTGAGAAGTTCGAGATACATGCCATGCAGAGAGCTAAGTGTTTCACTTCCACTTTAAATTGTTATCCTGTTAGCAGGTCACTTGGCAGTGATTAGTGTGATAATTAAATTTAAACCTTAATCTAAATGGCAGCATAGATGTTGTGGTTTGTAAGTAATTAGTTACCTTAACATTTTCAGGCTGTTTACTAATTGCTGTTTAGTTTTGGATGAAAAGAGCAATAGCTGCTATAGATCATTTATCTGTTTAGATAAGAGAAGAATTGATAAGTGAAATAGTTATCAGTCATCATTAATCTATCGGTTTTAGCTTTGGTGATAATGAACAAGATCAGGTGTTTTAATTCAATGTTCCCTGTTAAATTTCTATTTCAAAACTTTTCTGGCTCCCTTTCAACTGATACATTAGTGGTAGGCTTGTGCACCGATTTTTTTTCGGTTCGATTCGATTTTTCGGATTTTCAAACTTTTCGATTCGGCTCGTTTCGACCGATTTCTGTTTCGATTCGGTTCGGCTCGACTCGTTTTTCGTGTACATTTTTTTTTCGGAATATCGACCATTTTTCGTATTTTCGTGTCACTTAGCTCGTTTTTTGTATCGACTTTTCGTGATTTCGGAAATTTTCGTTTTTTGGAATTGTAGATGTCTTCGGAATATCGACCATTTTTCGTATTTTCGTGTCACTTTGCTCATTTTTTGTATCGACTTTTCGTGATTTTGGAAATTTTTGTTTTTTTGGAACGTCTGTTCTCCTCGTTTCAAAGCAATAAATTTCGATTTGACACATTTCAAGTCCATTCGAAAATTCCGAAAATATTTTGTTTCGGCTCGGAAAACTTTTCGGATCTGCCATTTTCGGATCTAAAAATTTTTGGAAAATCGGCCGCATCCGAAAACACGAATCGGGAAATTTCGTGAAAATTCCGAAATTCCGAAACCCGAAACGCACATCCCTAATTAGTGGGGCTGGAAGAGTTAGCATATTCTACAGATAAAAAGGGCTCATGCTATGCAACCTATGGACTCTATTCCAAGGTTGATGCTAACGTAACCAGAGCTGTTATAAACTTAATAACTCCTTAGACTATAATGGCTCTGGTAAATTTACAACAGCTCTGGCTAAGTTAACACCAACCTTGGAAAAGGGCCTATCTATTTACTAGATGTAAACTCCAATGCACATATACAAATATATGCATATAAACAACAGACACACAGGGCCCTATCACCTCCTTCAAGCTAACGCTAGCGCTCACATTAGTGCTGGCTTAAAGGAGGTGTTAGCGCTCTGCACTGATCACCTCCGATTCGCTAACGGGTTAAAAAATCCATTAGCGAATCGGTATTAGCGGTTTATACCGCAAGTTTACTGTACTTTACACTCCTATACTTAACATGTGGAGTGCAAAGTAAAAGCGGAGATAAACTAGCGTTAGGATCACAATACTAATGCTAGTTACTAAGAGTTGGCGCTAACTGGAAAAGTTTGCTACAGCTCTGAGCTGCTCCTAACTGATTCCGCTGCTGCAGAGTCAGTTAGCAGCAGCTTAAAAGCACCTCAAAAAGCAAATACTCACCTCTCTTTCCGCGGAGAGAATAGTGGCCCGATCCGCTGCTTCTGGCTGCCGGGAGCAGAGGGAGACTGGGGGAAAAAAGTCCCCAGTCTCCTTCCGCATTCACTTTGCCGACCAGCAGGATCGTGCAAGAGGCGAGATCCTGCCGGTCACGTGACCCTGCAGGATAAGCCTCCATGGAGTCCTATTGACTCCATGGAGCGGATGCTTGGGATGGCGGTTTAGCGCTGCCGCCAGCATTCACGAGCATAGCGCCTGCCCCGCGATCTGATGGTGAAACCAAGACGCAAAGCGGTAATTAGCAATCGCAAATTTTTCCCTTAGCATCCCGGTTATAGCTCAGGGCAGTCAATGGAGCCTATAAATTGCTAACTCTTACGTCTATGTGAAATTGCAAGATGATGTAAAAACTTTTTGCATAATGTATAAGACAGGGATAAAATTCAGAGAATACATATAATGCACAGAGTATTATGAATAAGACCTCAATTTGTCCATTTTTGCCTTATTTTTGTTTTATAAATGACACCTCTGCTTTTTAGAATAACTCATACATACTGTCTCCAATTAAGAGACAACTACAGGTATATATCAAACCTTATAGAAAAAGACAAATGTTTAATACAGAGGGTGATAAAGCTGTGTTATAATTCCCTGTATAATCCTGTCTAAATGAAGATATAGAAGTACATGAAAATGTATTCACAGAATTTTAAGTATATCACATGTCTGGTAATTCTGATAATAATAGGTTGTGTGATGCAACAAAATGATTATGGCTTTAATTCTTAATATTTGTAGTTTTTGCTAGGCTTGAACTGAGCTATTAACCCCTTCACTACCAAGATCTTCAAAAGCATTTACTGATGCCCCCAATATCATCAATGATCAATCTGGTCTAATTCTGGAAAAATGCTAAGGAATTTCATTTATTGCAAACAAAACCCATTTGTAAATGGGCTATAGCGTACGCACATGAAATTTCAACACATCAGACATGACATCTGATGTGTTGATATTATTTGGAAAGCTTTGGGATCCAGTTTCTCCCTGCACAGAAAAACGAAGCTCAAAATATAATGTAAATGAAGTAGCATTTTTTGGCCAGTAGATGGAGTCTTTTGTCTGTCATTATTATTATTATTATTCTTTATTTATAAAGCACCAGCATATTCCGCAGCGCTGTACAATAAGCACAGTATAGACAGGGTTACAATACATTGAACAACATTTGACAAACAGTACAGGAGGAGATGAGGGCCCTATTCCCGTAGGAACTCACAATCTAGGAGGGTTGGGGTTGGAAACAGGAGGAGAGGACTGTAAGGTGACAGTGATTGATGGTTGCGTCAGTGAGTTGGGTGGTAGGCTTCCCTAAATAGGAATGTTTTAAGGGAGCGTTTGAAGGAAGAGAAGTTAGGGGAAAGTCTGACAGCACGAGGGAGAGCGTTCCAGAGAGTGGGGGCTGCGCGTGAGAAATCCTGCAGTCTATCATGGGAAGAGGTGATGCGGGGTGAAGCTAGGCGCAGGTCACTGTTTGACCTTAGGGAGCGGGCTGGGGTGTATTTGGTGATTAGTGAGGACAGGTAGTGGGGAGCTGAGTTAGTGAGGCTTTTGTAGGTAAGGATAAGGATTTTGAACTTAATTCTGCAGTGGATGGGGAGCCAGTGAAGGGACTCGCAGAGGGGAGCGGCAGAGACAGAGCGGCGGGTGAGGTGAATTAGCCTGGCGGAGGCGTTCAGGATGGATTGTAGGGGGAGAGGTGGGACAGAGGGAGGCCAGATAAGAGATTATTGCAATAGTCGAGTCGGGAGATTACCAGGGCGTGTATGAGTTGTTTTTGTGGCGACAGCGGTAAGAAATGGCCGAATTCTGTAAATATTACGCAGTTGGTATCGGCAGGAGGAGGAAAGAGACTTGATGTGGGGGATGAAGGAAAGAGCAGAGTCAAGTGTAACTCCAAGACAGCGAACTTGGTTTGATGGGGAGATGGTGATACCCTCCACCGTGATCGAGAAGTCAGGAGGTGGGGCGGCATTAGAGGGAGGAATAAGTAGGAGCTCAGTCTTTGACATGTTGATCTTTAGGTGGTGGGAGGCCATCCAGGAGGAGATGCCAGATAAACAGTCACTGACTTTGGAAAGGACAGGGGGAGAGAGATCAGGGGTAGAGAGGTAGATCTGAGTGTCATCAGCGTAGAGGTGGTAATTAAAGCCAAAGCTGTTGATGATTTTGCCCAGGGAGGAGGTGTAGATGGAAAAGAGCAGAGGACCAAGGACAGAGCCTTGAGGTACACCAACAGATAGAGGCAATGAGGAGGAGGAGTTACCAGCAAAGGACACACAGAAGGACCTGTTGGATAAATAGGAGTCAATCCAAGCAAGTGCAGTCATAAAGGTCATACCTGCAGTGAACGTGTACCGAGAAACATTATAATGTAGAAATAGCGACACCCATAGGATTTAACTGTGCCAAATGAAAATTTTCACATCATTCCATCATGAATACAGCTGTTTATAATTAGTTGTTTTTTGTTGTCACATACAGATGAAACTCGAAAAACTTGAATATCGTGCAAAAGTTAATTTATTTCAGTAATGCAACTTAAAAGGTGAAACTAATATATGAGATAGTTCAAGCCGTGATTTGTCATAATTGTGATGATTCTGGTTACAGCTCATGAAAACCCCAAATCCACAATCTCAGAAAATTAGAATATTACATGCAATCAATAAAACAAGGGTTGTACATAGAATAATATCAGACCTCTGAAAAGTATAAGCATGCATATGTACTTGGTACTTGGTTTGGGCCCCTTTTGCAGCAATCACTGCCTCAATGCGGCGTGGCATGGAAGCTATCACCCTGCGGCACTGCTGAGGTGTTATGGAAGACCAGGATGCTTAAATAGCGGCCTTCAACTCTTCTGCATTGTTCGGTCTCATGTCTCATCTTTCTCTTGGCAATGCCCCATAGATTCTCTATGGGGTTCAGGTCAGGCGAGTTTGCTGGCCAATCAAGCACAGTAATCCCATGGTCATTGAACCAGGTTTTGGTGCTTTTTGCAGTGTGGGCAGGTGCCAAGTCCTGCTGGAAAATGAAGTCAGCATCCCCATAAAGCTCGTCTGCGGAAGGAAGCATGAAGTGCTCCAAAATCTCCTGGTAGACGGCTGTGTTGACCCTGGACTTAATGAAGCATAGTGGACCAACACCAGCAGATGACATGGCTCCCCAAATTTAAACAGACTGTGGAAACTTCACACTGGACTTCAAGCAGCTTGCAGCGTATGCCTCTCCATTCTTCCTCCATACTCTGGCTCCTTGGTTCCCAAATGAGATGCAAACATTGCTCTCATCAGAAAAGAGTACTTTGGAGCCGCTGAGCAACAGACCAGGTCTGTTTTTCTTTAGCCCAGGTAAGACGGTTCTGACATTGTTTGTTTGTTGTTCAGGAGCAGGTTGACAAGAGGAATATGACATTTGAAGCCCATGTCCAGGATCCGTCTGTGTGTGGTGGCTCTTGATGCACTAACTCAAGCCTCAGTCCACTGCTTGTGAAAGTCCCCAACACTTTTGAATGGCCTTTTCCTGACAATCCTCTCTTGGTGGCGGTCTTCCCTGCTGCTTGTGCATCTTTTTCTTCCACACTTTTCCCTTCCACATAACTTTCTATTAATGTTCTTTGATACAGCACTTTGGGAACATTCAACTTCTTTTGCAATTACCTTTTGAGGCTTTCCCTCCTTATGGAGGGTGTCAGTGATGGTTTTCTGCACAACTGTTAGGTCAGCAGTCTTTCCCATGATTGTGAATCCTACTGAACCAGACTGAGAGACCATTTAAAGGATCAGGAACCCTTTGCAGGTGTTATGGCTGAATTAGCTGATTAGAGTGGGACACTTTGAGCCTAGAATATTGCACATTTTCACAAAATTCTAATTTTCTGAGATTGTGGATTTGGGGTTTTCATGAGCTGTAAACAATAATCATCACAATTATGACAAATCACGGCTTGAACTTTCTTGCTTTGCATGTAGTGAATCTATCTCATATATTAGTTTCACCTTTTAAGTTGCATTACTGAAATAAATTAACTTTGCACAATATTCAAATTTTTCGAGTTTCACCTGTATATACAATCAATATTTTTGCAGTGAGACAACACAGCTAAGAAAAGTATATCACCTATATGCAGCAATAAATTAACCCTTGCACTACCAAGTGATTTTCAAAAAGTCTATTGCCAGGAACCAGCGTTTTTTTTGGAAAATCATTTGTAACTAATTATACAGTAAGAAATATTTTGGAATATTCCCACTATATTCCTTAATGTAATAACCTATTTGTCAGGCAGATATTGTCATCTACTGGTCAAATTGAGGTACTGCAGTTAGATCTGCAGTTCAAGATTCAATGAATTTAATTTGCAACCATTGCCCAAAATCGTGTTAACATGATCTCCAGCTACTGTGTCTGCTACTGCTTACAGTGTATACAAGATAATGGTAGTGAAAGAATTAAAGAGTGATGTTTTTGATGGCACACAGCAGTGAGTTGTGAGCTTGCTACCTTAGAATTCAGACCTTTGTGAACAGCAAACTCATGTACTGAGTGATAAATGGAAATTTTGCAAAATAACCCCATCGGAGTATGCTATTTGCAAAAAACAGTCTGCGTGAGTTCATAAGTGGGGCATTTTGAGTCTTTATTAACAAGTTTCATCGCACTTCCAGACAAACGTATAAAGAGCTTTTTTTTCTCTTTTACTTTGAATTTCCCAGACCATCGTGCTTATAGGTTCTGAAGAGCATACAAAAGTGGAGGACGCTCATGTCATGTCTTTTTCCCAGCTTGGTGCTGATTTGGGGCTTCAACCACAGCGGGCTGACACCTTGATGTCAGTCCTCACTGCGGGTATACTTCTCGACATTCACATTATGAAATCTGAAATGGGGAATTGCCCATTTGGCAGGGAAGTCCCATTACAAGAAATGCAGGGGTCATTTGGACCCCTGTATCTCTGGATCAATACGTACCACAAGGTCTACTGAGGTGACATTGGAGAAGCCAGTGTCTGACCATGACCATCTGTTTTTATGTTCTAAAGCACTAGCATTGTCCATGTTTCACATATAAAGCGAACCATGTTGCTGCCATTTCTCATTGTCTCCTTTCCCATGATGGGAGAAAGTTCAGTGTGGTTTCTATAAAGTCATATTATTCATAAAATGCGGTGCAACAAAATACCAAGATTTTTTTTTTAAAACAAGAGTATCCCATAGACATATAACCAAAGATTTTGATGATAAAGCATGGAAAAATAAATTTACAAACGGCAAATCATTGAAATTCAAATAGAACTTTACATAACTGCTGTAATAAGAAAAGGCAATATGTCCTCCCTTCCTGATGCAGCTTCCGGTTTCAAAGTAGCAAAATGTGGGGGTGAATATGGATGGGATAAACAAGGTACATTACTAAAAAGGAGGTACTTGAGACATTAGGGGTGATGACAGATTGAGGATGGAGGTATTGGGTGTTAGGGTGTCCATGTCTGCTGTGGTTTCATATGCAATACATAGGCAGCACTTTGCATGCAGGAAACATGGTGGGCGTGGAAACCCTACCTCTTAATATACCCCCTTATTTTCTATATGAAATAATATTGTTACGAGCGCCCAGATCAAATATTTTCCCTCGGCCGTCGTGACGTGTTTTCCTCCGCTAGTCCCTAGATTCTTCCCTCAGCAAGCAGCGCTGAATCAAGATCAGTTCTTAATTTCTCCCAATAAAGCAGATGACACAGGTCATATTGGGTTAAGCAGACTCTCTGGCCATTTCAGCAGGCATCTTTTTATTTGGTACAGAATCAGATAACAACAGTTAACATCCCAGCCCACCCAGACATCCCAGCACCGCAGGTCATAGTCCAAAAAGCACCCAGGTCCGCAGGTGGGGGGCCAGAGCGGCAGCGTGTGGAAGTTACCCCAGGTGATGCCACATGGCCGCTGCTGTGTGAGCTCCTGGGGCCAAGAAAGGCTCAGACGCTCGGGTTCCCAATGGAGTGCCCTCCTGAAAATCACCCCAACTGCAACTCCCATGAGGGGAACCCTAACCCCAAAAAGAGTACCCTGCTGGGGCAAAGGGTTTTTGGGGCACTGGGGTTTAAAGTTTCTGCAGATGTTTCAATTAAAGTGAATGTCGTGCGGTCCTTTAATGGGACTGGTTGGCACGTCTGACTCCTGGATGGTGATTGGCTGGTGTTTCAAAACCAGGCTTCACAAGGTGCCAGGGAACACAGGGAACAAGAGGAACAGGCTTAAGGGCATTTGGATTATGTTATGATGGGGGAAAAGTCACAAACCACCGCTTTTAACATTAAAACATAAACAGACCAATAGTTTAAATGAGGGGAATAGCAGAGGAGCAAGGTTTTAGTACAGTCCACCGTCTCTGAGCATGGGGTTCAGTGACAAATATATTCCTTTAAAAAGCCCACCATAATGGAATGGGCTACTCATATAATAATAAAACCTGTAGTATATTATTTACCAGTGAAAACTTGTGAATCTCTACTACCGCAAGGGCACCTTATAATATATATTGCAGTTGCTTGATTGCATGCTTTACGTACGTTTTTGTATATATATTGTTCAATGTATAGTTGTAGACAATGATGGGGTGTTTTTTGTGTTAAAAATTTTGCATGTTGAGGAATAGAAGAAAAGATGCATTCAATAGCATACTGTCAGTATAGTGAGTCTATAACAATTTTGGAAGACAAAGATTTAGCAAACGCAAACACACACACACACATATATCACATACATATGATTTCCTTCAGAACTATTATTATTTTGTTGCTATAGCAACAGCTTTTGGAGGCCGCAGTGTTACTGAATAAATTAGCACTCAGGAGAACTATAACTGTTGTTGAAGAGATTAGTCTTTGTGAGGGGAAAAATAGAGCATTTTTGTGCACTTCCATTTAATGTGCTCTTATAACATAATACTTCAGATCACAGAAAAAAATATAATGTTTGTTCATTTACTTCTGTGAGAGGTATTCAGAATGTAGCTTGGCCACTGGGAAATCTGATTTCTCCATCAGCAAAAGACATTTCCCATCTCGTATATATAGCAGGTTCTAACTCTAAATTTGAGCCAGATCACAAATGTTAATCGGAGCATAGCTTGAATAAAGTAAAGAAATGTATTACATTATACAGAATATACAATTAAAATATTCCAGGTAAATGAGTGGAGATTGCACAAAATGAAATATGTATTCTCTGATCCGTATTAAAGGACATAGTTGTCTATTATCCACATAACTACTGTGATACATTGTATACATGATCAGCAGTAGATACAGCAGTCTCAGGGTGTGTTAACACAATCTGGGGCTATGCTGTGCTTTTGCAAATTTAATTAGTTTTTTTGCCAACAAATTTCATTTGCATTTAGGCTCCAGTACATACCTGTAACGTTTTAGCACTGTCGGTGTGATGCTTAAGGTACTAACACTTTTTAAAACCATCTAGGAATGTTTCTAATGGACAGCTCCCACTGCTGACCCTCCATGGAAGGCAGAACTGTACTAAGCGTATCTGGCCAGTAGATGGCGACATCTGCCTGACAAATAGGTTATTACAGTAAGAAACACAGAGAAGATTGCCAAATATTTTGTACTGCATTATTAATTAAAAATGATTTACCACAAATTACTAGTTTCTGACAGTTTTTTTTTAATCACTTGGTAGTGAATGGGTTAATAAGAGACTAATTGCGATTTTCACAAATAATTTTGAAATAACTTTTTTTAACTTTACATTTTGCAGTCCCATTGTTCTCCTACATGAGGAACTTTCTGCTGGTAAATGCTCACTAGAAGGACAGAAGAAACGCTTTGAAGATGCACTCATGAAGATGCATTCCTGAAGATGTAGCCAACTGGCAAACACTGGTTTAAAGCCACCACTCTATCTGACATGAACCCATTCACATAGGCTGCCAAAATTTAGAACTAACAATATATGTAGAAAGTGAAAACCGATAGCACCAAAAATTTTATCAGAAAGTGTACCCCAAGGCTCAATACTCGGACCCCTGCTATTCACGATATTCATAAATGATCTGCCCAATGTCTGCAAAGTTTCAACTGTACATATGTACGCAGACGACACTGTGATCTATACCAGCAAACCAAATCTCCCACAGCTGGATGCCGTGCTGCAAGAACAATTCACAGAGGTAGAAAAGTGGATCAAAGATAACAAACTGGTTTTTAAGTGCTGACAAAACTGTAACGTTGCCCTTTGGAACAGCACCTAAACTACACAAATTGCAAAATCCCCATCTATGGGCTCTATAAAATACTTCGCGCAAACGTTAACACGTGTGCAAAAACGCATAAACGCGAGGGGAAAAACCCTTTGCGCAGAACATCGTATTACAATGTCGGCGCACGTTAACGTCTACCTCTGGTGAACCTGCGCGAACCCTTTGCGAGCGTAATGTACTTTGCGCGTCCTATACTTAGCATTGTGAGCTAATGACGGAAGAGATTGTTAGACGTCAGACTATCCATTATTTTTTGACTGGCGACATAAAAAAAAACGAATTAATTTGAAAAAAAATAAGTCGGGCTGGAAGAAACTAAATTTTAATAAAATTTTAAAAAAAAGGAGACAAAAAATAAAATAAGATAAAAGCATTTTGTGGTGAGGTGTTTGTGGCGAATATTTCACAGCGGCAAATTTTTGTGGCGCCATTTTGATTGGCGATGCTGCCAGGCTGCGGCACTATTTTGTTTCCGCTGCGCCGGACTGGGGTGCAGCAGCAGAACCAATTTGGCGGCCAGCGCGTGGCTTGCGTGACGCCACTGAACGCACCCACCCACACGCATGCCAGGCATGCGTTCACATGGGAGCGCAGGCGGCGGGATCAAGAC
Source organism: Leptobrachium leishanense (assembly GCA_009667805.1). Classification (NCBI taxonomy): domain Eukaryota; kingdom Metazoa; phylum Chordata; class Amphibia; order Anura; family Megophryidae; genus Leptobrachium; species Leptobrachium leishanense. Next base: position 107,455,126 of record CM019064.1, on the reverse strand, counting down.
GTGTGGGCGGCTGGCCTGCGGATAGATCCGCAACCTCCTCAAGCACTGTGCTACGGCAGTAGTCACAATCACAAGTTGGGAGTCGTAAGGTGCTGATGGCTGTTGACATGCCCCTGGAGGAGCAGCTACGTACCCTGACAGACTGCAAAAGTAAGGAGGGGGGCGCGACTGGGTCACTTTACTCATTCATAATATCAAGTGTGTTGCACGGCGGCATGCGCAGGCTGACTGTATCTTGCGATTAGGGTATCGCCCGGCCCCCGATCTTTCTGCACAATGCGTGTCATGTCAAATTCTTGGCTCTGCTAAATTGTAATGTATGGTGTGTATGAGTGTTTGAATTTTATTGCTGTGGCACACTGTGATACGCTCATACACACTAGGTGGTTTTTTCTTTAGTTTTTTTTTGGGGGTCGCAGCATTTCATCCTTCGCTCTAGGCAGCACAATGTCTTGGGGCGGCCCTGCTGTTGGCATACACGTATTTGAGGAAACTCAAGAAGAAAAGGAAGTGGTGGGTTCATCCCACAAACTCCGTGGGAGACACTCATGGACATTTCCAGACGCTGTACAAGCCGCAGAGAGAGCGAGATCCGGTGAAATTTCGGTGAGTTTGCGGCAGATTATCAGATCAGATCCGTTAATTTACCCACAGAAATTACTTGTAACAATGATGTTTCATTGTAACAATGATGTTTTTTTTTTTTTATAAGGGGTTATTCAAAAAGCACGATATTTCATCGAAATTCCGGTGCTTTAAACTAAGGTGCACTTCAACGATTCCATTTTGCCGAAACTATTGTGAATTCACTATTCACTATGGTGCACTTCATGACACATTTGGCGAATGTCGCCGATGAGCACCAAAGAGCAGTGAACTGGCCTTGGCAAAAAAAACAAAATAAGCGTGACTCTCCTATTCTCTTAATAGTTGTTTCCAACTGCAGTGTGGAGCACTGGCCCTCCCTACACTCCAAATGTTCCACCCCAGGGACCCAAATCACCACCATGTGACCCCTTTCATAGCACACATTTTTCCACGGGTAATCAGATTCTATCCCGTGCTGCAGTACTATTAGGGGAACATAAACACCCCAGGACCATACCCTGACTTCTGTCAAAATAGTTTAAGACCTCCAATACCTGACACACAAATCCGCTGAACTGCCTTTACCAGGCTACAAACAGTTAAGAGTAGAAAGTGATCAGAAGGAACAGACATAATGCATTTTAGGTCTCCTTGCTGTGGAACCCAAATATTGTTACAATACATGAAGGAAAATAATCCAGTAAGATTCATTTCTCATTGCAGGATGGAAGGCACAATGAGCAACAGTGATGATGGTATTAACATTTTCAACTTAACTGGAGAGAAAAATGTAAGAAATAATTTTTCACATTATATGTAAACGGAAGGAAAATGCATTGACATTTAAGCCGCCAACACAATTGCTGTTACTGGGAATATGAAAGCTAATGTTCGTTTAACAAAACAGATATGAACTTTCTATCATATATATGTGCTTTTTTTCTTACTTAATTTTTCTTTTTATCTATAAGAACCTAATTAAGCCTGAAATTCGGCCGGACACAACGGATACAATGTTATAGTGCATTTTCGGAATGCTTTTATGATCGCTATGCAGAATATGAATTGCCGCTTCGAAATGTTCTCTTTCGTGTATTCAGTTGTGATGATATTTAATTAGCAAACTTTATGCCTAGCATGTGTCATTGTCACAAGAAAATTAAGCATGCAACTTAGCCAAGCTAAGAAACTTAGTAATTAAAAAGCCATCTCATGCTAATTTTAGAATAAAAAATGTCCAACCAGTTATGCAATGAGCGCTGCATGCTGAGGATTCTCTGTAGGTCAAAGAGAAAAATAGACAGTACAAAAAACTTAATAAAACACATCACACACAATGAAATCATGTAGATTTAAATGTCTTTGTCTCCCCCTAGTGGTCATGGAAAAAGTAGCACAGTAACTATTTTACACAGACTGTATATATGTAGCTTTTTTTTTTTTTTGAGAAAGGATTTTACCAGGAAGGATACATTGAGATTTCTCTCATTTTCAAGTATGTCCTGGGTGGTGAGTATGTACCGTTGGGTGTCTTGCCCAAGGACACTTACCGGAGAGATGCTTGCTGGGATTGAGCGCATGGCTCCACAGGCTCTCTCCATGCAGAGCAGTGATGTTACCTCTACTCCACCCAGCCGGTATATAAATAAGATTTTTTTTTTTTAATAAACACAGAATAAGTAAACAACATGCCTAATAAAGCCACCTATCCTATATCTAGATTCTATTGACAGATGCTTCTTAACTATTTGTGTTTCCTGCTAAGGCTAGGGTCAGACGAACGCAGCTTTAACGTGCGTTTAGCCGCACGAAATCACGGCCGTACTAGCAGCAAATGACGTCCAATGCCGGGGAACATACGAAGTACGGCCGCACGAAAATTCGTCCGCGCAACGCAAGTGGCAAACGAACGCATTTTTTCGAGAACGTCAAACCGCTACTACTGACGTACAGAGTGCGCTGCGGCTACATAGCGGCGTGTTTGCGTGATTGGGAGACGTCAGACGCTGCACACGTCCGGCCAACATAACGTGCACACACCAAACACTTCCTGTCTTGTCTGGGGGTAGCTGCAAGTTGCGTTGGACAATGGCTGGGACTGACATCGACGTGGAGAGGCTGATCAATGCAGTGGCAGATCATCCCGAGCTGTGGGACACGGCCTGCGACAGCTACAAAGACCGGCAGAAGAAGGCCAGTGCATGGGTCACAGTGTCCAGGGTGGTGTACCCAGAGTACGAGACGTGGTCTGATAAAGAGCAGAAGCTTCAGAGTGAGTAAATGATCATTTTATTGCATAGAATTCAATAGCATTGAACTTGAATGTAATATCAAACAAAATGGCATAACGAATTTTCGTTGTCAATAAATTATTCGGAATTTAAACGACATTTCGGAATTTAAACGACATTTTCACTATTCGTGTTTTCTGATGCGGGTGATTCCCATATAATTTTCCGATCCGAAAATGTCAGATCCGAAATGTTTCCGAGCCGAAACAAAATATTGTACGAATATGCTATTGGACTTGAATTGTGTCAAATCGAAAAACGAGAAATGTCCGAAATCACGAAAAGTAGATCCAACAAACGGGGGTGCCACCCCCTAGGCTTGTGCACCGATTATTTTTTCTGTTCGAATTTTCGGATCTTTAAAGTTTTCGATTCGGCTCATTCCGAACGAACCCTGTTTTGATTCGATTCGGTTCGACTTGTTTTTCGGGGATATGTAATCGAATATGGACCATTTTTCGTTTTTTTGGTCACAAGTGACCAAAAAAACGAAAAATGGTCCATATTCCGATTACATATCCCCGAAAAACAAGTCGAACCGAATCGAATCAAAACAGGGTTCGTTCGAATGAGCCGAATCGAAAACTTTAAAGATCCGAAAATTCGAACAGAAAAAATAATCGGTGCACAAGCCTAGGTGTCACATGTCAAATGATGTCCATCTGCCATGGCACCTGCCCTGCATTGCTAGTGAAATAATTAGACAGAGCATCGCGAAACCTGTTGGTGTGTCTATTCACAGGTATTATGTCATCGTTAGCATACTCATCCAGACCCGTTACTGTGAGGGTATCCTCGAAATTAACCCCATCCCTTGCACGAACATAGTTATGTAGGATGCAACAGCATTTCACTATATCCACACAGAAATCCACATTTACATCAAGTGGGCGATGGAAAATCCTCCACTTGTTGCTCAGTATGCCAAAGCTACACTCGACATACCGTCTCGCCCGCGACAGCCTGTAATTAAACACCCGCTTCTTCACAGTCAGGTGTGTCCCCGAGTATGGCCGCAGGAGATGTGTGGATAGGCCGAATGCTTCATCACCCACAAAGGCATAGGGGACTGACACGTCGCTGCCAGGCAAAGGTGCGGGTCTGGGGATGTTCAGGTTCCCACCCTCTATCTCATTCCACAGTGTTGAGTTCCGAAACAGTGTTGAGTCCGAGTCCTTGCCGTATGATCCGACATCCACATACACAAAATTATAATTGGCATCTGCCACCGCCAGTAGGCCAATTGAAAAATAATGTTTATAATTTTGATACAGTGAGCCACTGTGCAGTGGCTTCACAATGCGGACATGTTTGCCATCCACCGCTCCCAGGCAGTTGGGATAGTTCGCTCTCTCCCAGAATCCTGCTGCAATTGCCAGCCATGCCTCGTCTGTGGGTGTTGGCAAACATTGGTCCTTCATGGTTTCCCATATTGTTTGGCAGACCTTGCGGACGATCTCACCAGCTGTCGATCTGCCAATGCGGAAGTTGTAATGCAGATCCTTCAAACTGCATCCACTAGCAAGATACCTAGAACATGAAAGAAGCTGTGTTATGATCACATCATATGAACCTAACCTTATGTCACTCTCATCATGTTTTGCAGCACATGAAGCAATCAATAAATGGCGCACGGTGAGGGACAATCACACCCGGGTCCTGAAAAAGGAGGCTGAAGCTGCTCGCTCTGGAGCTGGTGCAAAGAAGAGGCGCAGCTATTTGTATGCTGACCAACTGTCCTTCCTGAGGAAGAGCCAGGAGCCGCGCAAGACCGTGAGCAGCATTGACCGGCCATCCACCTCTAGCTCACAAGGGCAAGAGCTGCAGCCCGCAGGATCTGGCAGCTGCCAGGTGGAGGTCGAGCAGGGTGGTGCGGAGTCCCAGGTGGAGGATGTGGAGTCCCAGCAGGTGCCGGGTACAGCACCCACAGACAGCACCAGTACGGCTCCCAGGAGGAAGAAGCCACCATCAGCTGATGTCGAGCAGGCCATGGTCGCATTCATGGACGCGCACCATACACATCCACGCTGCATGGTCGCTGATTCCGAGGACATGTCCTTTTTTAATTCATGTCTCTCTTGGCTCAACATGATGACCCCGGTGCAGAAGATGGATTATCGCCGCCGAAGCCTGGACCTGATACATGAGATACTGTCCCATCCACAACAGGCACCTGTATATCACGGTGTCGTGCCACAATACCCCCATGGTTATTCCCACCACTGCCAGGCGTTGCCTGCCCGCCCACCCATGTCCCCTGTTGCTGGGCCACCCCGCAGCCAGAGTACCACCGCAGCCATATGCACGGTCCTCATGACCCAGATGCTCCTCGGTATCATACCATGTGAGGTGTATCGTCTGTTCGTTTATGTTTGTCACAGTTTATTCATGTTGTTCTAATATTTTTTTTTTATTACCTTCATTGGACATGCAATAATATATGTGTTTAATATGTTATTGTTATCTTCTGTCATATTATTTTGGGACTAAATATTTTATTTGTTTCACATCGTTGTCAGTGTCATTACTCTTTCGTTACGTGTTCTGCAAGGTGATGCATGCGTGTGTGTGTGGGCATATAACTACTGACCTACAATAGAGCCTCTGCACACCGAGCACATGTCTGATGACTGGCAGCGATGTCATGAATGCACGTGTTTGATAGTACTTACCGCAAAGTGAGGACCAGCATCTCCTCCGGTGGTATGGCAGCCCTCATGTTGGTGTCCCTCTTGGTCAGCGGCTCACGCACCTTCATCAACAGTTCATCAAAGGTGTGGATGGACATCCGCAGGTAGTTGAAGAACTTCACGGGGTCCCTCTCTCGCAGTGGCCTGTACAGTGTCACAAAGTGGCCATGCGTGGGTCTGGCAGTGTTGATTGGATGGACCCATGTTCGCCGTTGTCTTTTCTTCTTCAGGTACAGGTATCCCAGTGCAGCAAAAAGAAACACTTGGACTGCATCCATCTTGGAAAATGCCACCATTCCCAAAATGCCTTTTTATACCCCTTCCCTTTTATTTGATTCATTCTGCAATTGATTTGGTTGATCATATCTCTCTTCTTGCAGCTCCGTGAAACAAAACGTACGAAAATGCGCATCGTATGACCGCTTTCGCGCATTCCGTTTAAAAATACGTTCGTTCGTTCGACCGCACTTTTCCACGTTCGCGGAGAAAAATGCGTTCGTCTGACCCTAGCCTAAGAGTTTATCAGACCATTAATTTGCAGTTAGATCAAGTCGTATTCATGAGCTGTTTGACTTTCCAGTTTCGCTACCTCTTAGAATACTAATGCTGTTTACTAAGCTCTTATTTATTCTGATTTTTTTTTTTAAAGTGTCTTCTGTGTTAAATATTTCCCGTCACTGTTTCTTACTTTAAAAGTAACAGAAGTTTTTTTTCTTGACAGTGATGTCCTTTTATATTTGTTTTGGAATGTATTAATTCATGCATTTTATTGTCGATGTTTATGTATGTACCGTGTTTCCCCGAAAATAGGACCTAGTGGGTTTTTTGTATCTACTAAAAATATAAGACCTACCCCCGAAAATAAGAACTAGTCGAGACCAAGTTGCGGAGCCGCGGGGGAGATTTGCCGGCGCCAGAGGCTGCTTACCGTATGTATGTTGCAGGATTGCGATTCCCTTCATGCAGCGCTCGTATTGTGGGTTATGTGCAGCGGGATGGATTGCATGGCTGTGCAGGGGAGCAATACCAGCAGCATTGGAGGAAGCAGAGCTGCTTCCTCTAGCGCCGGCTCCTGTCACAGGCGGAGTGATACCAGATGCACACCGCCTGTGTGGAATCGCTAGGTAGTGAAACATACCGGTATTTTGACCCCCAGAGAAGATGCGTGCAAAAAGAAAGAGCTATTCCGGATTTGTAGAGTTATGACGATGTTCCAGAAGAAGATGACATGACTGTAATTGAATAAATGTATGTTGTACATTAAAAAAATCAAATATAAGACCTACCCCTGAAAATGAGACCTAGTGTGATTTTTGGGGCCAAAAAAATATAAGACAGTCAGGGTTATTCAGAGAGCGTGAAAGCAGGAGAATGACTGGAGAATGAAACATTTTAGGTCAAAATAGCCGATTTGGAAAGTGAGCTGAAAGGAGAATTTTTCTGGTTTGGCTATTTTGACCTAGAATTTTTCATTCTCCAGTCATTCTCCAGTCATTCTCCAGTCATTCTCCTACTTTTCACACTCTCTGAATAACCCTGAGTGTCTTATTTTTGGGGAAACATGGTAGTACACAATCCTCAGTAAATTTAGATCCACAGTTCATTAGAGTATTACATGTTGTTTTTTATGTTCCAAAATTTTCAATGTGTGATATACTGTATATAAGACAATGATATTACATTTAACATTTTCCATTACTATCTTTTACAGAGAATCAGATATTACAATTAGCATTATTTTGCTCTCTTTACATTTATTTATTTATTTATTTGTAACGGGCTATATTACAATCTTCACGCAAAAAGCCTCGTGCAAAGCGAAAATCTTTGCGCCAGCCGTTAAACTTTTGCGCGCGCAAATCACCGCTGAAATTACAATCCTCGCTGCTTTTTTCTTCCACCGATCAGTTACGCGCGCAAACAGTATGCACATAAATGCAGGCACAGTGCCGTCTCGCAGATTTTTGCGCCCATTCAGCCAATCAAAAAGAAGAAACACACCTATCAAACGCAAATGAATTGCGTCTGCCAGAGGCATCGGAGACGGGTTCTGCGTCTATAATGCAAAATGAGTACATATGCTACAGTAATAATACACACACACCTGCCATCATCCATTATATTGTTTGTGCATTCCTTTTTATGGGCTGTTTTTTATTTTGGGTTAGCCAGGGTGTTCAGATTTGCTGTTAGCACTAGGGATGAGCCGAACACTCCCCGAGTTCGGTTCGAGCCCGAACCCGAACTTCCCATTTGTTCGAACCCGAACCCCTATGCAAGTCAATGGGGCTGAAAATTCGTTTTTTTAGAGTGCCCTCCAAGAGGGCATATATGCTACATATTTGCCATAAAAGGTGTATGGGGGTCCGGGTCGTTCCCTGGGGGATAGGAAACAAGGTCAAAAAGTTTTAAAAAAAAACGTTTTTAAAGGGACAGTGAGTTTTCCATGAAATAAGGGTTAAAAATAAAAACGAAAAATTCCTTCAAATGTCGTGCCTAGGAGGTCCCCATAACCTGCCCATGAAGTGGCGGATTTCTAGGATGTATAGAAACACTTAAATACAAATAAATGACGTTTCATATGACGGTAAATGCTTTTCCTTTAATCTATCCATAAACAACTGCTTGAGGCGGCAGCCTGTATGAAAAGACATTTTAGGACGCGCAGAAAAAGTTTAGTGTTTTTTTGGGCTAAATTATTGTGAAACTTATGCAGGCTTTGGATGAAAGTAACAATAGGTGCTTTAAAATTGGGCTTTTAGCGTCGGCAACAGTGCCGTCACACCGTAACCCCTCTGAGGATATGAATCTGATACAGGCGTCAATGGCAGTGCACCCAGATATTGTGCCTTTAGTGCCAGGCATGCAAGTACTATCATACAGTAACCCCTCTGTGGTATTGTGGAAGAGTGCAGGGGTGGACCATGCGGTCCTATATTGAAAAGTGTTTTTTTTTATCTGTTAATGGGCGTCAGTGCACCCAGATATTGTGCCTTTAATGCCAGGCCATCAAGTGTCATCATACAGTAACCCCTCTGTGGTATTGTGGAAGAATTCAGGGGTGGACCATGTGGTCCTATATTGAAAAGTTTTTGATCTGGTAATGGGCGTCAGTGCACCCAAATATTCTGCCTTTAATGCCAGGCCATCAAGTATCATCATACAGTAACCCCTCTGTGGTATTGTGGAAGAGTGCAGGGGGGGACCATGTGGTCCTTTTATTGAAATTTTTTTGATCTGGTAATGGGTGTCAGTGCACCCAGATATTGTGCCTTTGATGCCAGGCCAGCAAGTATCATCATACAGTAACCCCTCTGTGGTATTGTGGAAGAGTGCAGGGGTGGACCATGTGGTCCTATATTGAAAAGATATGCATCTGGTTAAGGCGTCAGTGCACCCAAATATTGTGCCTTTGGTGCCAGGCCAGCAAGTATCATCATACAGTAACCCCTCTGTGGTATTGTGGAAGAGTGCAGGGGTGGACCATGTGGTCCTATATTGAAAAGTATTTTATCTGTTAATGGGCATCAGTGCACCCAGATATTGTGCCTTTAATGCCAGGCCATCAAGTATCATCATACAGTAACCCCTCTGTAGTATTGTGGAAGAGTGCAGGGGTGGACCATGTGGTCCTATATTGAAAAGTGTTTTTTTTTATCTGTTAATGGGCGTCAGTGCACCCAGATATTGTGCCTTTAATGCCAGGCCATCAAGTATCATCATACAGTAACCCCTCTGTGGTATTGTGGAAGAGTGCAGGGGTGGACCATGTGGTCCTATATTGAAAAGTTTTTTTGGTTTTTTTTAATGGGCGTCAGTGCAGCCAGATATTGTGCCTTTCATGGCAGCAAGTGCCTTCACACTGTAACCCTTTTGTGGTATTGTGGAAGAGTTCAGTGCTGGAGGTTTTGTGAATGCAGAAGAGGACATCCCCTATCTATTCCATTACTTCAGCATCAGGGGATTGATAGCTGCTGATCCAGGACTGATTCATTTTTATAAATGTCAGCCGGTCTACAGAGTCGGTGGACAGACGCACTCTTTTGTCTGTGACAAAACCTCCAGCGGCACTGAACGTCCTTTCAGAAAGCACGCTAGATGAACGGCAACCTAGTAGCTGCATAGCATATTGGCTAAATTCTGGCCAGTGATCCAATCTCAACACCCAGTAAGCCAGTGGATCATCTGCTGGAAAGGTATCCAGGTCTGCCCTTGCCCCTAGGTAGTCCTGCACTATATGGTGAAGACGCTGGCAATGGGTGCCTACATTTGACGTCCTGGGCGTCGAGGACTAAAAAATTAAAAAATGCATCAGTCAAGCGGCCCTGGCCTTCACCGCTATTCCTCTGATCACCTGCAGCCTCAGAAGCACGTGTGTCAGCACTTGGTAATCTAACTGTGCCTGTAAAGGTGTTACACAAGTTTCGCTTTAGAGCGTCCTCAAGTTTTGTCATCCTGTGCTCCCTCTGTGCGGGCAGGATGAGCTCTGCAACTTTCCCCTTGTATCGTGGATCAAGAAGGGTTGCCAACCAGTAATGATCCCTCTCCTTGATAGCATGAATCCTGGGGTCCTTTAGCAGGCTTTGCATCATTAGGGAGCCCATGCAGCGTAGGTTGGAGGTGGCATTAGCTGCCGAGTCTTCCTGGTCAATGAGGATGACCGTATCGTGCACTTCCTCCTCCCAGCCACGCACAAGCCCTTCTGTTTCTGGGCACACAAAATCCTACCTTGAGGAATCCCCACCTTCAATGCCCCCACTACTTAAATAGTCCTCCTCCTCCTCATCCTCCTCCTGTCTGATCTGAGTAGGACCCGCTGGAATGCTGTCTGCGGAAAGACTGGGGCCTTGAGAGCTAGGGAAGGCCTCCTCTTCCTCCCGCTGCTCTGCCTCTAGAGTCACATCTATAATTCCCCGCAGAGTGTGCTCCAGCAGGAACACTAAAGGAATTGTGTCACTGATGCATGCACTGTCCCTGCTCACCATCCTCGTTGCCTCCTCAATTGGTGACAGTACAATGCATGCATCCTTGATCATCAGCCACTGCGGGGGGAAAAAGAAACAAGTTGACCTGAACCTGTCCTTGTGCCATACTCACACAGGTACTCGTTGATGGCCCTCTGCTGCTTGTGCAGACGCTGCAGCATTGCTAATGTCGAATTCCACCTGGTGGGTATGTCACAGATCAGACGGTTTGTGGGAAGGTGGAATTCTCTTTGAATTTCTGCCAGGCGAACGCTTTCTGGGAATGACCGTCTGAAGTGGCTGCAGACTTTTCTGGCCTGGATGAGAAGCTCTGGCAGCCCTGGGTACTTGGTTAGGAAACGCTGTACCACCAGATTTAGGACGTGTGCTAGGCATGGTACATGCATCAATTTACCCTTGCGTAGGGCGGAGAGAAGGTTGCTGCCATTATCGCAGACGATCGTTCCCAGCTCAAGCTGGCGTGGTGTTAACCATCTCTGCACCTGCCCCTGCAGAGCTGACAAAATTTCTGACCCGGTGTGGCTCCTGTCTCCTAAACAAACCAGCTCAAGCACAGTATGGCATCTTTTTGCTTGAGCCATTGCGTAGACCCTGTCAGGCGTCGGCTTAACTGCCACTTCGCCAGAGACAGAGAAGGAGGAGGAGGAGGAGGAAGAGGTGGTGGTGGTGGAGCAGACAGACCTCATACAAGTAACTTTCTGGAGGCGTGGTGGATGAACAAGCTCCAGCACAGAGCCCCGTCTAGGATCCCTCCCAGCTGCAATCAGAGTTACCCAGTGTGCCGTGAAGGAAATGTAATGACCCTGTCCATGCTTGCAGTACCACGTGTCTAAAGTGGCATGCACCTTGCTGCTGACTGCCTTTCTCAATGACTGGATAACATTGTCTTCCACGTGCTGGTATAGTGCTGGAATGGCGTAATGGTGTTTTGGAACCTGCCACTGTGGTACAGCGCATTCAGCAAATTCACTGAAGGGAGCAGAGTCCACCAGCTGGAAAGGCAGCAGCTGCAAATGCGAGTAATTTTGCTAAGCTGGCATTCAGACACTGTGCTTGGGGATGGTTGGGACTATATTTTTTCTTTCGCTGCAGCAGCTGCGGCAACGTAATCTGACTGCGTAAATCTTCAGCTACTGGGATGATGTCACATTGTGAGGAAGGACCTGCTGGTACATCCATTACTGTAGCATCATCCCTGTCGGTGGAGGTTGTAGTCAATTGCATGGCAGGACATACAGTGTGGGTAGAGACAGATGAGGAGGAGGAGGACCTACGCAAAGTTTTGCCCCAACGGGATGTGTGGCACTTGTTCATATGTCACCTCAAGCACGTGGTACCCAAGTGTCCAGTGTTTATCCCACGCTTCAGCCTCCTCTGACATAGCTGGCAGTGGACTCGGAGGATGAGGATGGCCTGGTTAGCCAATCCACCAAGTCCTCTGTATGTTGCTGCTGCTTAAGACGGCCAGCACCAGTTAGAAAGGACAAGCGTGCCCCTGCAGAGGATGCACCACGTCCACCACGACCAGAGACACAGCCTCCCGACACAGGGGCTGCTTGCCCTCTTATCTGTGGCTGGGAGCGTCTGCCTGTCCTTTTTGTTCTTTCAGACATGGTGAGTGATATATAGATTAATATATACAGAACTCTGATTCAACTCTGGTATAAAGATTTAAATAACTCTGGTATAATTCAGTGAGACATACTGATAGCTGGCAGCCAATGACAAGAGACAGATCACCTTAATTCACAAATGTTTTAAATAAATTAGTGAGCCCCAAAATACAGCGTGGTACTGTTTGTATGATGAGACACAGATCACCTTAATTCACAAATGTTTTAAAGAAATTAGTGAGCCCCAAAATACAGCGTGGTACTGTTTGTATGACGAGACACAGATCACCTTAATTCCCAAGTGTTTTAAAGAAATTAGTGAGCCCCAAAATACAGTGTGGTACTGTTTGTATGACGAGACACAAATCACCTTAATTCCCAAGTGTTTTAAAGAAATTAGTGAGCCCCAAAATACAGTGTGGTATTGTTTGTATGACGAGACACAGATCACCTTAATTCCCAAGTGTTTTAAAGAAATTAGTGAGCCCCAAAATACAACGTGGTACTGTTTGTATGACGAGACACAGATCACCTTAATTCCCAAGTGTTTTAAAGAAATTAGTGAGCCCCAAAATACAGTGTGGTATTGTTTGTATGACGAGACACAGATCACCTTAATTCCCAAGTGTTTTAAAGAAATTAGTGAGCCCCAAAATACAACGTGGTACTGTTTGTATGACGAGACACAGATCACCTTAATTCCCAAGTGTTTTAAAGAAATTAGTGAGCCCCAAAATACAGCATGGTACTGTTTGTATGACGAGACACAGATCACCTTAATTCCCAAGTGTTTTAAAGAAATTAGTGAGCCCCAAAATACAGCGTGGTACTTTTTGGTATGACGAGACACAGATCACCTTAATTCCCAAGTGTTTTAAAGAAATTAGTGAGCCCCAAAAATTACAGCGTGGTACTGGTATGACGAGACACAGATCACCTTAATTCCCAAGTGTTTTTAATGAAATTAGTGAGCCCCAAAAAATTTGCTGGCTTGTGTGACGAGACACAGAAGATCACCTTAATTCCCAAGTGTTAAAGAAAATTAGGGAGCCCCAAAATACAGCGTGGTACTTTTTGTATGACGAGACACAGATCACCTTAATTCCCAAGTCTTTAAAGAAATTAGTGAGCCCCAAAATAACAGCTTGTAATTTTTGTATGACGAGACACAGATCACCTTAATTCCAAGTGTTTTAAAGAAATTAGTGAGCCCCAAAAAAAATTGCTGGCTTGTTGTGACGAGAACAGAAGATCACCTTAATTCCAAGTGTTTTTAAAGAAATTAGTGAGCCCCAAAATACAGCGTGGTACTTTTTGTATGACGAGACACAGATCACCTTATTTCCCAAGTGTTTTTAAAGAAATTAGTGAGCCCCAAAATACAGCGTGGTACTTTTTGTATGACGAGACACAGATCACCTTAATTCCCAAGTGTTTTAAAGAAATTAGTGAGCCCCAAAATACAGCGTAGTACTTTTTGTATGACGAGACACATATCACCTTAATTCCCAAGTGTTTTAAAGAAATTAGTGAGCCCCAAAATACAGCGTGGTACTGTTTGTATGAGCCCCAAAAATAATTGCTGGCTGTGTGACGAGACCCAGAAGATCACCTCAATTCACAAATGTTTTAAAGAAAGTTGTAAACCCCAAAAAAATTTGCTGGCACAGTGACAAGACACACATCACCTAAATTCCCTGATATTTGGTAAAAATTACACCCAAAAAGACTTGCTAGCACCGTGGTGACAAGACCCAGAAGATCACCTTAATTCACAAATGTTTTAAATAAAGTTGTAAACCCCAAAAAAACTTGCTGGCACAGTGACAAGACACACATCACCTAAATTCCCTGATATTTGGTATAAATGAGACCCAAAAAGACTTGCTGGCACAGTGTGACAAGACCCAGAAAATCACCTCAATACACAAATGTTTTAAATAAAGTTGTAAACCCCCAAAAAAATTGCTGGCACAGTGACAAGACACACATCACCAAATTCCCTGATATTTGGTATAAATGAGACCCAAAAGACTTGCTGGCACAGTGTGACAAGACCCAGAAAATCACCTCAATACACAAATGTTTTAAATAAAGTTGTAAACCCCCAAAAAAATTGCTGGCACAGTGACAAGACACACATCACCTAAATTCCCTGATATTTGTTCGAAATGAGACCCCCCCCAGACCCCCCCAGTAGCGTGGCAGACCGGCAGTAACAACACACACAACTATCTTCTTTGAAATCTCCTCTGAAATGCGTGCAGAAGCGCTGCGTTGAAACCTTATATAGTGTGCTGCGGGACTTAGCTCTGTGAGCCCATGATTGGGCAAAATTTGCCCAATCAGGACTCTGAGCGGTGATTGGCATAGTGTTCAACCAGTCTTGCATCAGACCTGTGGTCAGGTGCAAGGCTGTAGCCAATTACAAGCTTCAGGCAGTGGGAAAATGCATTGTGGTCCATTGTGGTCGAACATGCGGCGAACACCCGGAAATGTTCGGGGTTCGCAATCTGCTCTAACAGGCTAAGTTCGGGTCGAACCCCAAACCGTCTGAACCCGAACAGCTTATCCCTAGTTAGCACCAGCTTTTAGGAGTTGCTAAAATTATGCACGCTAAGGCTATGCGGTATTTACCGCGAATAGATTGTAATACCCTCCTCGAACCAGCGCACATTCGCATTTGCGCTCACAATGTTAAGTATAGGATGCGCGCAGTACAGTAAGCTCGCACAGGGTTCGTGCAGGTTCACCCGCGGTAGACTATTGCGCGTGTTTGTTGCGCTGACTATGTATTACGGGATTAGGAGCAAATGGTTTTACCCCACACGTTAATGTTTTTTTGCGCCGGCGCAAACGTTTGTGTGAAGATTGTAATTTAGACCAAAGTATTTTACCAGGAAGGATACATTGAGATTTCTCTCGTTTTCAAGTATGTCCTGGGTTCCAGAACATTGAATTGTTACAGTTGTTACAGAAATACAAAGTAATAAAATGCAAGATATTAAAAAACAACACAAATACACAGATTAATACAGAAAATAAATATGTAGGAAATATATGAGTGAAGAAAGGGGAAGATTTGGGGTTTGGGATAGTAAGGGGATGATTTGAGTTTTTCGGGTGAAAAGGCTGAAATAGGTGTGTGTCTGTATTTAGGTACCTAAAGTCCCCGCACTTCAGGAAATCAAATTTTCTCACCCTGCGGTGAATTAAGCATTCACCGCAGGGTCGCTGGAGTGCAGGGGAGGGACTCGAAAATCTGCCAAGAAAGCCCCGCAAAACTGCATAACACCCACCGGAAAACCGCATCCGATACAATCCGAAATAGCAGATCACTCGAACTACCGCAAAAAAAATGCAGAACACGTCCGGAAAAATCAGACGGTCCACTGCACACAGCATAGGCCAGCCGCCGGAAAAGGTCGACAAGCTGACGAACGGGGTACAAAAAAAACCAAAAACGATTGAAAGTATCAAAATTAAAACGCTGTTTGCAAAATGACTACTGAACAAAAATGTCTGGAATTTACATATAAAGTTCTATGAATGATAATAAATAGGTTTGATACAGAAAAAAATGCTATTTAAAAAAAACGGGAAAATAAATTTGCTGGAAAAATCCAGAAAAATGCCTAAAAGATCCTAAAAAAAACTTTTTTCTGCAGATTAAAAGAACAAACAGTTTATTAGATATTTAATAAAAACAGGAATAGTTTTAACATTGAAACCTATGGGATTCGCCTGATTAAACCTGCCGAATGAAAACACCGAACATCAGGATATTTCACTGACTTTCTCTGCTTATCAGGGTTCTCTGAATAGAGTAACCATCGCTTCTCTATGGGACTTTCACTACTGTTGAACAGGCACAGTATATTCTGGCAATTCGCCAAAATTTGATGAACTGCCTGCTTTGTGAATATACGAATGGCCACGAAATGGCACTGTAAGGGGAAATTCACTGTTCTGTGCCATTTTGGGGCCTGATCAACTCTCTGTGAATAACCCTGTATGTGTGTCTGTACGTATTTGTGTGTGTGTTCAGCTGTTGGCATGTGTGTAACTGTGTCTGTGTGTATCTGTGAGTGCCTGTACATATCTGTACAAGTGTGCATCCCTGAGTCTTTTGTGAATCTCTGAGTGTGTACCGAAGAAATTATGCATCTATGTGTATTAATGTGTACCTTGTAAGTGTCTGTGCGTGACAGTACCTGTCAAGTGAGGAGCCAAGTATGTGAGAACATGAAGCCAGTACCGGTCAACCACTAAGTGCAGGGCCAGTGATATATGAACGCAGACCAATTACTATATTGGTTGGAACGCCAGGCAGAATCATTGTCATAGGAAAAGCAAGCTTGATAAGGACAGGTGGCAGGTAGAAAAGTCATGTCACGGAAACATGGGAAAGCAGCAAAAAAGTATAATCAGGTAATAGGCAAATAGGTCGTAGGCAGGTGGCAGGCGATATAGCGTAGTCGCACAATGCAGAATCAGAAACCGGGTAATCATGCAGAAGGAAATCACAAGAGCAATATAACAGGAAACCGATCAAGTGTAGAAACACAATATTTGAGGAAGGTATTCCCCAGGAAGCCACCATTTTATTCTGTCCCATTCATGATGAACTGGGTGCATCCTGAACCTTCATCCGTATAATCCGACAAGAGTGTGACATTGCGTGCACCAAACAACATCATAAGCAAGTGCTGCCACACGTAAGACTAGGAATCACTGCGTGTGACAATGTATATCTGTCAGTGTGTACCTATATGTATCTGCTTAAGAAAAGGACTCCAGGCACTCCAGTTTCCCCAAGCAAGGACGCCTTTAATGGAGCAGAGGTAACTTTTGTAACACAGCCTTCTTCAGGGTTAGGGATGAGCATTCGGTTCAATTCGAACGTGAGTTTGAATCGAACATCGGCCTTTCGAGTTTTCGGCGAACGCCGAACATTATGGGATGTTCGCAGTTTGTTTGACCGCGGACTTTCCATAATAAAAAATGCATCCACAGGTCTCCTAAATGTACCGGCGGCAGCCGGTACATTTAGAAGACCTGTGGCTGCGGCCCCCGGCCCCCGTATCTCAACTGTCCTGCAGCTGTCCCGGCCTCCTGTTCCCCAGTCTGTCAGCTCCTCCGGTCCATCTGGCCACGGCTCCTCTCTGCCCCACGTCTTCATGCTGAATGATCTGATTGAACAAAGTCCTGTGCCTGACCTGGACTTTGCCCAATCAGGGCTCTAATTCAATATTGAGCCCTGATTGGGCAAAGTCCAGGTCAGGTGCAGGACTTTGCCCAATCAGAGCTCAGCATGAAGATGAGCTTTAACCAAGCTCTGATTGGTTAAAGTCTTGCACCGACTTTAACCAATCAGAGCTTGGTTAAAGCTGTGCCCCATGCCTCATCTTCATGCTGAGCTCTGATTGGGCAAAGTCCTGCACCTGACCTGGACTTTGTCCAATCAGGGCTCAATATTGAATTAGAGCCCTGATTGGGCAAAGTCCAGGTCAGGCGCAGGACTTTGCTCAATCAGATCAGTCAGCATGAAGACATGGGGCAGAGAGGAGCTGCGGCCAGACGGACCGGAGGAGCTGACGGACCGGGGAACAGGAGGCTGGGACAGCTGCAGGCCGCAGCCACAGGTCTCCTATATGTACCGGCAGCTGCCGGTACATTTAGGAGAACTGCGAACACATTTTGCGTGTTCGGCCCCCATACTTTACATTGTGTTCGAGTTCGTATTCAAACATTTCAGCCGTTCGGCTGTTCGGATACGAACCGAACACAAAGGTGTTCGGCTCATCACTATTCAGGATGTGTTATAGTGAAGCGTTATAGAGTCTGCTGCATTAAAGGTATCATTGCAGAATTGGAGTGCTTGGAATCCTTTTCTTCTTCTCGTGTGTTGGAGGGTGAGCCCTTGTGGCTCTGTGAACCCCCATTGTTTCATAACTCTTGCTTTTTAGGCTAGTGTTAGACGAGCGTATTTGGAGAGCAGAAGGAACGTCTGTGAGAGTGGACGTTCCTTCCACTCGACGCCCGTCTGGCCACCTAGCTGAGTGGAGAATTGAACTTTGCAGGTCCATCAACGCGCGTCCTAGCGCTTTGCTGGAGAGGCTTGGATAACGGACACTTGTTGCGCGTGCATTTCGTGCCATTTACATCTTGAGTCGCTATTCTGACCAAGCTGCAAGCAGCATGAGCGTTTAATGGCAGGGCAGCAATAGCACTCTTCAGTAATTATGTCTACCCCTCCCCTTATATTCCACACATTATCTTCCCACAATTCATTCATAAAGAGGGTTATTCACTAACCTCTGAATTTTTGACAGAATTGCACTGAATGGAGAACTTCACCATAGGTGCAATTTCGGGGCAACTTGTGTATTCACAAATCTGTCAATTCGCAAAATACAGGTGAATTGACAGTAAAATACAGTGCATTTTGATGCGATTCAGCGCCCTTCAGCGGCACCCAATATGTTGTCCTATAGAGATCTATTGCTTTGTCTTTTCAATCACAGACTGTCGAATTACACCGAAATTTTGTGAAATTACCTAATGTTTCCATTCGACAGGTTTAAACAGGTGAATCCAGTGAGTTTCAATGTAATAAATATAATATTTTTTTTAAAAAAAAATTTAAGACCATTTAATATTTGTATTCTTTTACAAAAACCCATTTTATTAAATATTTTTTGAAAGACCTTTTTGTATTTTTAAAATAATTTTTTGTTTTTGTCTTTTATTATTTTAAGATTTATTTTATTACTTTTGAGCAGACCTTTTTATTATTTTTTGTAATGCATAACATTTTAGTAATTTTATTTCGTATGATTTGTTTCTGTATAAGCATTTGAGGATTTGGAAATGTATAGTGTAAAAAAAAAGCATTAAAACCCCATTGTGACCAGGCGAGTTTTAACATTGTCTGTCCGAAAGTACCCACCGCTGTCTCACATGTCTGCGCTGTTTATGTTAGCTATAATTTTCCACTTACTCATTTATGAAACCCACACATATTATATACCGTTTATCTCGCCATTAAAGAGACTTTCTAAGGCTGGGGTCAGACCAGCGCATTTTTAACGTGCGTTCTGGCGCACTTAATCACGGCCGCACTAGCAGCAAATGACAGGCAATGACGGCCAATATACGAAGTACGGTCGCACGAAAGTCCGGCCGCGCAACGCAAGTGTAAAATGAACGCATTTTTTCGAGAATGCAGAACCTCTAGTACGGACGTACAGAGTGCGCTGCGCCCACTAGCGGTGTGTGTGTGTGATTTGGAGACGTCAGACCCTGCTCATGTCCGGCCAACATAACGTCCAGACGCAAAAAGTTTCCTGGTTTGGATTCGTAAAACATTGCGCACGAACATGCGCATCGTATGACCGTTTTCGCATATTCCGTGAAAAAATACATCAATCCGTTCGGACGCACTTTTTTACGTTCGCGTGTAAAAATGCTTTCGTTTGACCCTAGCCTTAATATACTATTATTTCCATCATATCACATAATTTACTATAAAAAAATATGAAATATGTTGAAAAAATAGAAAAAACACACTTTTGAGAACCTTAATCCCCAAAATCCTCCACCGCCAAAAAAGATCCCGGCTAAATAGTTTAGAAATTTTGTCCTGTAAGTAGAAATACCTAATCTTTACATGTTTTTGATTTTTAACCCCTTCACTGCTGAGCCATTTCACCTCTGTGTGCTGTGTGCTACCATGTTATGCTCATTATGTTTAAATGTGATTTGAAGTCCTATTTTGTTATACCCCAGACACATTTTTTAAAAAAAATAAAAAAACACTTTAGGTTTGGTGTAACAATAAAAAATTAAAATAATAAAAAAATAGTCATGTCATGATCAGGCCTTTTAAATCATTCCAAACATTCCCCTCTAGCTGCCAGCTAGGGGGTTAACTGTCCAACTGAAGTTATCGCACATATGGTGACAACGTAAGTGGGTGGGGGGTGACCCTGAGGCTTGGCTGACATCCAAGATGTCAGCCACTTCTGGGAGCAAATCGCAATCCAGCACCTAAGGGATTAAAGAGAAGCACCTCTGAAAAGGGCAGACTCTGCCCTCTCCAGCGGTGCCTTTCTTTTATTTCTATCTGCAGCATTTCAGGAGGGAGAGGGCTCCAGATGAGCCCCTCTCCAATTTCATTTTCTTCCCTGCAGGTGCCGGGGGTGCCCCGCGATGACGTCTTTGCGATGGCCGGGGTCCATAAAACTGTCGGGCTGACTTCAGTGTGGGACCCCGGAAGAGAGGTAATTATAGGGAGGGAGGGGGGTTAAAGGACCATGACGTACATAGTATTCCTTGGTCCTTAAGGGGAATTTTTCCCAGGACGTATTATGTACGTCAGTGGTCCTTAAGGGGTTAAATAAAATCTATGATTGCAATAGCTATAAAACTTGTGAAACCTGTACTGTTTTCTTTTTTGTATTGTTTTGTTTTGTTTATTTAACGCCTGTAACAATTATATTGATCTGCAGCAGAAACAACTGATAAATACAAATTATACAGTCTAGAGTTTGCTATTTTGTATCAACATCTTTCAATTTCAAAGTCTTTATAAATGCTTACCTTTTCATTTTCCAATAACTGTATGTCTAAGACTAATCATTTTTTTTCTGTATTGACTATGCTGTCAGTTTTGAGATTTTTCCATTAATCCAGACTTTGTAGTGTAGTTGTATTTCCAAAAGGCTCAATTCAAGGCACAGAAACACATTGTATACCCCTTGGAAAACAAGTGATTAGCAAATGCATATTCTAACGCTTTTGGCTCTCTGACATGTCTCCATAATTTTGGTTAACCCATTCACTACCATTAGTAAACTTGATTTTGACTTGTTCTACAATAAATACCAAAAGTTACCATATAATACTCCTTCTGTATACTTTTCTTTAATGCAAGATTAGTCTGCTCCCTGTGGAGAAACAAAATTCTCGGGAAGACCTCAATTCTGTCATCTGTAAGAAGGAGTACTCAAAGACAGGGGGACATTTCAAAGTGCCTCTCTGTTGGAGGCACGTATAAAGTTGGTTTACCGTTGGTTTATCACACCTGACAGGGAACACCACATGAACCCGCCGGTTTCCCCCACCTGCTGGTGAAGTTCTGGGAACCCGGGACCTTTTTCCACATACGGTAGTCCTTATAGAGATAAGATTCAGGTGGTTTGCTGAAAATCCCTGTACAGTACAGATACAAAGTGTTACTGTAATTTCCGTATACAGGCATTATACCACATACAGGTATTACGATTGTAGTCTATTGGTATTTTTGGATGCTGTATTGATTGTAATGTCAGTAAGATCATTATAAATCCCCATAAGCAGGAGATCTGAACATTTTTTTTATCTGTCTTTTATCATATTTACTGTATCTGCCACAAAGGACATTTCTGCCTGTCTGCAGTTAATGCAGACCTTATGTGAAATTGCCTAAGATAAGGGACATCATCTAGCATTTAAAACTTTTCATCCTGGCAATATTTCTGTAGGACAAACAAGAACAGGAAAAAGCAATCAGCAAATTTACAGTATTTTAACCACTTGGCTGCTAAGGACGCACTCAGCGCGTCCAGCCAAGTGGTTCTCCTGTGCTATGGACGCGCTGAGCGCGTCCTAGCACAGGAGGCAGCAATCAGCCGGGATTCCGGCCGATCGTTGCGCCCCCCGGTGAGGGCTGACATCTTTATGTCAGTCCAGCACTCCGGGACCCCGGCGGGGACAAGGGGATAATAGATGTCATAGCAATAGATGTCATCCCGATCAGCCAGGGGCAGTGGCTAAAGGCAGGCACCATTTGGAAGGGTAGCCTGCCCTTCCAAACGGTGGCTGGCTTTAACCCCTTGGGGGCCAGATCACAATTCGGCACCGAAACGCGCCGGATCGTGTTCCTCTCCCGGAGCTGGCCGACATCTTGGAGTTTGGACAAGCTTCCGGGAACTCCCCTGATGACTGGCGTCATCGTGCATAGCGCGATGACGTCAGCTTGGAGTTAACCCCTAGCTGCCACCAATGGTGGAGATAGAGGGTTCATTGGAACCCCCTATCTCCCAATAGTGCTTGGTATCGTTGGATCGGCCAGAGCATGACCATGGTAAAAGTTTTAAAAAAAAAAAAAATTAAAAATGATTAAAAAAATAATAAAAAAATAAACAGTTTTTTTTTGTTTTGGTTTTGTTAATGCAGCAATATTGTTCCCATTTAATTTATAATGTGAACAATGATGCTGCACTAATGATTTTTTTATGGGGTGCGTTTGTTAAAGATAGTGTAATTTTCACCCCAAACAAATGTAAAGAGTCCCCATTTCAAATTTTTTTAACAAGCGCAACTCATAAAAAATATAACCGCAAACGCTCGCATGTTGAAATGTGAAAAAAGCACTTTACACATTGTAAATTATTGAAAATTTAAATTTTATTGTAGTTTTTGTTATAATATACAAACAGGACATGACATATACATATTATAATGATATATTATCGATCTGCCGAGTCTGACGGAAAGAACGATATATAATATGTCTGGGTCATATACTAAAATAAGCCTTCAAAACACGTTTAAACATGATGAGCGAAACCGGTAAAAATGAACTCAGCACAGAGGCGTGAAATGCCTCAGCAGCAAAAGGGTTAATATCTATTATGGAATAACAATTCGATACAATGCAAAACCGCAATTTTATACTATATGTAAATGTTAAAGGGACTTTAACACTTACAAAAGCTGTAACTAGATTACTTGTGCTTTAAAATAAAACAACTTTATAAAACACATGCTGCTGTTTTTTTTAAGTATTTGCTTGTAAAAAGGAAAATAAAGTAAGGTTTTGATTTCTTGTTTCCATTTTGTGTAAATGTTCCCATGATGCGACGGTTACCAAAAGATTGTGGCGCTTGATTATTCAATCTACATTATTTGCCAGTTAAATAATGAGGTGGAGGAGGAAATGTTTAGATAAGGTGTCAGGACGGTATTGTTCTCCTGGCTAACTGAGATAAGAGATGGCAGCTGAATGAGACATGTCAGGGAGTTTAAAAGATTTCTAATCTACCTCAAGGTGATATCCTCTGAAGACATCCCACAGAATACAAAGATCTGAGTTGGTGATCGACCAATAGATTTATATGGCCATTGCCACAAAGTGAGGACCAAGTGATGTAATGATACTGGGCACTAACAGCTGCCCTGAGCTAGAAGGGGAAAAATTTGTGTTCGCTAACTTCCCCTTAGCGTCACAGTTTCCCCAGCAGATCGCAGGGCAGGCGCCGAGTCCGGCAGTCTGCCCCTTAGCGATCGCTAAACTCATAGATGCTAAGACAGTGCTACAGTGCCGTCCCCAGCAACCGCTCCATGGCGTCCTATGGAAGTGCTGCCGGGTCACATGACTGGCAGGATCTTGCCTCCTATGAGATCCTGCTGGTTGGCTGTGTGATCGCGGACGCTTTCACCGAGTCTCCCACTGCTCCCGGTGGCCAGAAAAATAAAAAATAAAATAAAAAAATATTTAAAAAAAACAAAACATTTTTTTTTTTTTTGTTTTGTTAATGCAGCAATATTGTTCCCATTTCAATTATAATGTGAACAATGATGCTGCACTAACGATTTTTGTATGGGGTGCATTTGTTAAAAATCGTGTAATTTTCCCCCAAAAAAATATAACAAGTCCCCCATTTCTAATTTTTTTAACAAGCGCAACCCATAGAAAATATAACCGCAAACGCTCGCATGTTAAAATGTGAAAAAAACACTTTACACGTTGAAAATGATTGAAAATTCAAATTTTATTGCATTTTTTGTTATAATATACAGACAGGACATGACGTATAAATATAATAATGATATATTATGAATCTGCCGAGTCTGCCGGAAAGAACGATATATAATATGGGTCATATAATAAAATAAGGCTTTAAAACGCGTTTAAACATGATGAGCGAAACCGGTAAAAATTAGCTCAGCACACAGGCGTGAAATGGCTCAGCAGCGAAAGGGTTAAACTTGGAAATATGAGGTTGTCTCATTCATTTAGTAAGGAGATACAGCAGTGAGTCCTCCTTAACAGCCCAAAATCGGATGCTCCGAGTGATAGCAATGGAATGGCAAAGTGAAAGTGAAGGAATGTTTTTGTGAATATTTCAATGGTTGTGCTTTAAACTTATTAACTATAAATAGATATTTTAGAATACAATTAATGAGAATGGTGGCATTATTAAAATAGATGACCTATGTATGATGTTGTAATGACTATGTGCTATTATGCTGAAGATAGAACTGTAAAAGTAATGTTGCTTAACATTTCCCTGCATAATATTGACATTAAAAGCATGTAATTTTTTATTATCTCTAAGCTACAAATATTAAGACCTTTGAGTCTTGTTGATGTTTGAATTTTCTTAGGAATCCTTTTAACCTTCTCTAAAGGCCATTTAACTTTAGTCCATTTTCACTGCAGTTTTCAGCTTTAGATCTCTGTATTCCATTTGAAATGTTATACTTAATGGGGTTTCCAAGTCAATATACAGCGAACACATATAGGCCCCTATTACGCTCTTAGCGATAAAACGCGGGCGCAGGGGAGGAAAAACTGCGCCCGCAGTTACCCCCCTGTGCCCGCGTTTTAACGCCAGATTACAATGCAGGCGCAAACAATGCTGCCTGCATTGTTATCGAGCATTAAAAATCTGGATACTCGCAGTCCATAGGTCTCCATTGAGGTCCTCTCTGCCGGTCTTGTGACTCTCGGTTGGCGTAGTGATACGCAGGGAGAGACAGGGGGGGACTTTTTCCCCCTGTCTTGCCCTGCTCCTGCCAGCCAGAGGAGGCGACCGGAGCCACGGTCCTCGCCGCGGGACAGAGGGTGAGTATATGTTGGTTTTTTTTTTCAAGCTGGTGTTAACGGATTCTGCACCAGCGGAATCCATTAACACCAGGTCCTGGCTCTGGTTAACTTTTCGTTGACCAGAGCTAGGCGTTAATCAGCGCTGGGACATTGTAATACCAGCGCTGATTAACACTTTGCGCTCCCCATGTTAAGTATAGGGAGAGCAAAGTGCAGTGACCTCGTGCTGAGAAGCGCAAGGTCCCAAACGCAAACGGGTTTTTTAACGCGTTTGCATTTGGATTGTAATATGCCCTAAACACCGCAGCTAACGGTAGTGCTCACGCAGGTGAGCGCTACCGTTAGCGTGCAGAGTGTAATAGGGCCCATATACATTAGCTTTTGCACGTGGCTTCGCTCGCATGGAGTTTGGAATTTGTTAGAATTGTTTTTTTTTTTTTAAAAAAATGAGTTTTTTGTACGAAATATAATTTACTTGTTGATGTCTAAAGTAATAAGTAATGTTTATTGCAGACGTTAGTCAGGGCGTATTGGTTACAAAAAAAAGTTGCTACATTCATATGCATCCATGAAATTTTTTTTGTTGTTCGTAAATACAAACAGACAATGAGACAGACAAAAAAAAAATATTAGTTTTTTGGCATCTGGAACATAGAAAAAAAATACTTCTTTGTAAACTACATTAGTGGTTCTTTATTTGGGTGCTCGGATCAGCAGAGAGTTGGATGAGGCCACTCTGGAACAGGCAACATAAAACTGTCCATGTGGGAAGCAGTCTTCTCTTTTTGAGAAAAGAAGCGGAATCAGTTAGCACCAGCTCCTAGCTGTGGATTACTTCTCAGTTAACCACAACAGGAAATAATTAGAGTTAGGACTTTGTAATCAGTAACGTGACATAACACTTTGCGCTCCCTATGTTAAGCATTGGGAGCACAAAGTACAGTAAACTTGCGCTGAAAAGCACAAGCTCCGAATTGCTAACGAGTTTTTCATGCCTTTAGCATTCTGACTGTAATATGGTAGTCCCGCGCTAGGGCCACCTAAGCTAACGGTAATGATCACACGACTGAGCGCTAACGTTAGCGTTAACTTTGTAATATGGCTGTGTTTTTTTATTTTTCACGAAGTTTGTAAATCCCAATTTTCGTGCTGTAACATCTTTGGTTTTTGAATATAGGTATACGGATAAAAAATATTCACACCCCCTTTACACCCCCCTTATGTGAATTTTTAAAAATGGTAAAACACATTTTTTTATTTTTTTTTCAAGAAGTTTGTAAAGACCAATTTTCCTGCCTGTAACATCTTTGGTTTTTGAAATATATGTATCCTGTTTAAAATATTTACCCCCCTTTTCACCCCCTTAGAGGGGGAATTTTCAAAAATCCTTCCTTAGCGGGTGCCTATGTCATAAAAACAATGCAACTTCAAAATTTCAGGTTTCTAGGTTAACCCCTTAACGAGGGGGGCGGACGTTTTCCCTTGGCTGTGGCTTAAAGTTGGTGAGACTTATAGGTGCTGTTGCGAGTCGCAGATTGCAGCTTGCCCCGCAGCCATCGAGTGTCATTGGATGCTGGGGGACGGACTGAGCTCAGACCGCCCACGTGCAGCCAATGACGCACAGTGCGCGCAGGCTGTGGGAAGGGGCCGAGGCAGCCCATTGAAAACAGCGGAGCATACCTGTATGCCCTGCGTCTTCAAAGCCCTACCACCGCCAGGACGGCATACCACTTCCTGGGGTGGGAAGAGGTTAAACAGTTTGAGCTGGGCATTTATGAGTCAGTCAGCCAGGACTTTTCCTTTTATATATATAGATTATATCTATCAGAAATATATGCTAAATATTATTTTAACCAGTACGTTATGAAATGACAAATCAAACAATCACATTGGTTCATGTTGTGTTGTTTCTGTTGTCACTTCCCTTTTTAATTGTTGGACTGCATGTCATCTTTGGAAGCTACAAAACACTAGTAAACTACAAACCATCAAATGAAAACACATGTTTCCAAAGCAGACACTAGAGGGCAGCATATACTACTAAGAACCTATAACTCATTAGTGGGAATTGACAGCCATACAAGTTTTGGAAGGTGTATATGTTATTCCAAATTGTTACTGAACTGAAATCCAAACAAAATTAATTACAATATAAATCAGAGCTTATATTTTTTCCCTTTCATTTCCAGCATTGAAATCTGATATTTTCAGTAAGTCCATTTTAATTTATTTTTTTCTTTCACCAGATTTTATACTTAGGAAAATGTATGTCGATGTAGGATACATTATGCATCATATTTTAGGGATTATTCAAAGAACACCGAATTGGTCCGGAAATTGCACCGAATGGTAAATTTCCCTGATGGAATTTCGTGGCCATTTGGCTATTCTAAAAGCTGGCAATTCACCAAGTATGGCGAATTGCCGGTGATCTCCGACAGCAGCGAAATTCCGCTTAGAGAAGTAATGGTTAATCTATTCAGAGAACACCGAACAGCACTGAAATGTCAGTGAAATGCACTAATTTTCAGCTAAATTTTTAATTCAAACTTTTTTTTACATGGTGGTTTTTTTTTATTCTGCAACAGACCTTTCTATTGTTTTTTTTTTAAAATGCGTTTTAAAAGTTGCAGTGTTTTTGTTTGGGTTTTTTTACCCCTGTTAGGCAGCTTGGCAGCTTTTTCCAGTGGCTGGACGGTGGTCTGTGCAGTGGGTCATTTTTTTTTTTGGATCAACTCTGCGGTCTGTTTTGCGGATCATTGGATGTATTCGGTGGCTTTTTGGATTGATTCAGCATTTTTTGGCGGGTTTTCTATTTGTTCAGAAATTTTTCAATGCTTTTCGGTGGTTTTTCGGATGCATTTGGCGGTTTTGCATTAGTTTTTGCTTTTTGGCTTTTTTCAGATGCGCTCAGTGGTTCAATTCGCTGCACTTCGGGGACCCTGTAGTGAATGCTGAATTTGCCGCAGGGTCAGTGAATCAAACTCGCCATAGTGCAGCGAACAGGAGATCTATGAAATGTCGGTGACATTTCGATGCTCTCTGAATATCCCCTTCTGTCTCTCCTATTGCTTTTTATAGCATTTCTGTTTGGATTGTGATGGAAAATAAAGACATCATATTTAGGTTAAATTGCCATGTAAAACATTACGTTTCAGTTCATCTTTATTTTGCCTAAATTTTAAAAATGCAATTTTCAACTGGTCCTAAATGATGAATAAACTCATTACTTATTTAACCCATTCACTGCTGAGCCATTTCACGCATGTGTACTCATTTTATTTTAACCATGATGTTAAACTCAATTTTGCATTGTAATACATTGTAAAGCAAGTATTAGCATATACTGTATAACCCGATTTGCATATCCTTTTAAGGCAGGATTACTGTGCTCTCTGTAGAGAAAGTAGAGAAAGAAAATTCACTGTAAATATCCACTCCTGTCCCCAACATTACACTGTAAACAAGCTGCAAAGAGCAGCCACAAACCTCACTGTAACAAAAAGTTCAGATCTTTGATGCTGCATTACAACATGCAAGGTGGGGGCAGTATACAGGGAGAGCTCTCAGGTCACTCACCGCTGTACGTACAAGGATAAGACTCAGGGGGGAATATAATCTCTGAATATCCCTGTATAGGACAGATACAAGGATTTACTGTGATTTCCATATACAGGCATTTTGCCTCATACAGATATTATTTTTATAATCTATTATTTTTTTGGAAGCTGCATTGAAAATAATCTCATTATGATCACCACAAATCCCCATAAGCAGGAGATCTGAGCATTTTTTGTTATCTCTTTATCATATTTTCTGTATTTGACACAAAGAACATTTCTGTCTATCAGGGTTATTCAGAGAGCGTGAAAATCAGGAGAATGACTGGAGAATGAAAAATTCTAAGTCAAAATAGCCGATTTGAATAGTGAGATGAAAGGGCGAATTTTTCTGGTTTGGTTATTTTGACCTAGAATTTTTCATTCTCCAGTCATTCTCCTGCTTTTCACGCTCTCTGAATAACCTTGTATATGTTATAATACAGTCCGCGTGTGAAATTGTGTAAGATAAGCGACACCATCTAGAATTCAGAATCTTTCATTCCAACATTCATTTTGTTAAGGATAAACACATACATGAAAAATTAAAAATGAGCAAATATTCATTAATTTTAATTTTTATTTATTTCAGGACAGCAAAAAGTGTTTTGTAACAAAGGGGTTAAATTATATTTGTGGTCATGTTTTATTATAGGACCCAGACAAATTCTACATCCTTTTTTTAAACTGACTCAATATCTATCATTACTATCAGGTCTATTCACTAACAGGGTTATTCAGAGATATGAAACTCAGGAGAATTACTGGAGAAGTGAAAATTCTAGGTCAAAATAGCCAAACCAGAAAAATTCTCCCATTTATCTCACTTTCCAAACCTGCTATTTGGTCTAGATTGTTCAATCTCCTGGCAATACTCCTGGTTTTCACCTCTCTGAATAACCCTGTAAGGGTGAAACTCAGGAGAATTGGCAGAAGAGAACAATCGAGACCAAATAGCCGATTTGAAGTGAGATAAATGGGAGAATTTTTCTGGTTTGGCTATTTTGACCGATACTTTTTTCACGTCTCCAGCCAATTATCCTGAGTTTCACCTTTAGCGAACAGACCTATATGTGTAAGTGTCATGTCACGCCAGAATTATCATATGTGTGATTTCCTTGAGAATTGTGAAGAAATATGGCAATCTCCAGCATACAGCTAAACCTTAGACGAACCCAGTGTGAACATGTGTTTAGCCGCACTTTATTATGGCCGTGGTAGCAGCAAATTACGTCCAATGACAGCCAACATACAAAGTACGGCCGCACAAAAGTGCGGCCGCGCAACGCAAGCGGAAAACGAACGCATTTTTTCTATAACGTCGAACCGCTAGTACTGACGTACAGAGTGCGCTGCGTCAGCATAGCGGCGTGTGTGCTTGATTAGGAGACGTCAGACGCCAACATCACGTCCATTTGCTTTTTAGAGCTCCGTCAAAAATCACGGCCATAATTGCACACCGTATGACCGCTATCCCGTATTCCGTCAAAACGTGCATCCATGCGTTCGGATGCACTTTTTGACGGTAGACGTGAAAGATGCGTTAGTCTGACCCTAGCCTTAGACAGTTCAGAATACAATGCAGAATAAAACAATAATCTTGTGGCGCTAATGTATTATGGCGTGGATTATGACACTGTTCGCTATATTCACCAAAAAAGTGTTCCCCACACCACTTATAAACCTAAGTATACACAGTGAAGCGCCCACGTGTCCCTACACCAATATAAAAATTATGCTTACATTCCGTATTGAATATAACATTTAAGATTGCTGTTATATTCGATCCTGAATGTAAGCATAATATTTATATTGGTGTAGGGACACGTGGGCGCTTCACTGTGTATACTCGTGTAGTTCAGAATACAGTACCAATTATGAGTTGCTAATGGGCACCAGAGTCACCAGTTCGGCAATATAGCCACAAGTATGAAGAAAGGGAGGACCAGGAACTCCCAATAGTTATAAGGGTCTGCTATTTAGGACAACAGTGCACCATTTGAAAATGTTGCACTGTGTCCTAAATGACTCACTTGTCCAATGACACCTCATTTGATGTTGTGGGGTATATAGAATGGATCAGACTGTAATAGTACGGTTCTGTGTGTTTATCTTGTATGTATATTTCTTGTTTTGTCTCATCCATTGCACAGCACTATGGAACATGTTAGCGTTTTATAAATACTTGCAACTGTACCTGGAGATACAGGAGTCCAAAGGACCCCTGTCTCTCTTCCCAGTGGTGCAGAGGCTTATGTGTTTGAAGACTAAATAACCATGGGGTGTCTTTTTTAATTTAAATTTATTGATTTTATCTTATCATGTTTTGTGTAAAAGCACACTTAAGCAGTGACTGATTCTCAGCTACAGTGTACCTCTAGAGCTGCCTGTATTCAATGCCTAGGGAAATGTTAAGCAATGAATAATAAATTAAATTACTTAACACCACTAACCTAACAACTTAGATAGGTGAGTAAATATGCAGGCTTGCTTCGTTTTAACAACACATGTGACGATGCTAGACATTAGGTGGGACAATTGTTTTTGTTTTAACCCCCAAATGGGAAGTGTTTGGTGCGTGTAAAAATAAAACCCACCATCTTTCTGCCTCTCCTTAGCTGAAAAGCAGCAGGAGGGGCTTGGAGCTGCTCAGTAGAGCGGCTTTTGGTACATTGGTTAGGTACTCACTCTACAAAGAGGTGCCTTGAAGTGGCGAGTGAGCTTACGTTGCAATGGCCATTGAAACAAACTAAAAGCTCATAGTGTTTTGTAGTACATGGAAATACATAGAAACGAGCGCAGATGACACCATTTTTCTCAAGTTCATGTCTATGTCTGACTGACTATGGGTTTTGGCTGCATCTTAAACCAAGGGGACTGATTTAATCCAAGCCATTAATAGTGGCTTGCAAATGGAAAAAACCTAAGTGAGCTGTTTTTCATTTGCAGTTTCCTATAAATGGCTGTATTTGCAGCTCAATTCATAATATTCGTGAGGCGTTATGAGTTACCTGCAGCAACAATGCCCTGGTATCAACTTTTGGCATACATAGGACACCTTGGAGCCAAGATAGAACTGCATAGGCGGGTTTGCGCAGGAGCCACAGACAGGGCCAGATTTGTATCTCAGGAGCCTGTAGGCACAGAAATTTAGAGTGCCCCTACCCCCCAATGACCTGACCTGTCCAATGACAACTAACTTGAACGTATGGGTTTCAAATAATGAAGATACAGAGATCCAAATGACCCCTGCTCTCCTCACAGCAGATATTGTGTTTTATTTGAACCAATGCATAATAATGAATTGGGCCATCACCTCCACATTTGCTCCCGGTTGGGAAATGAGAAGGTGAGTTAGTGCAGTGGTATTGTTTTCTTTATAAGAAAATGCACATAATTAGGGATGAGCTGTACGGTTCGGACGGTTCGGAGTTGGACCCGAACTTAGCCTGTTCGATTAGATCGCGAACACCGAACATTTCCGGGTGTTCGCCGCATGTTCGACCACAATGGACCACAATGCATTTTCCCACTGGCCTGAAGCTCGTAATTGGCTACAGCCTTGCACCTGACCACAGGTCGGGTGCAAGACAGGTTCAACACTATGCCAATCACGGCTCAGAGTCCTGATTGGGCAAATTTTGCCCAATCATGGGCTCACAGAGCTAAGTCCCGCAGCACACTATATAACGTTTCAACGCGCCGATTCTGCACGCATTTCAGAGGAGATTTCAAAGCAGATAGTTGTGTGTTGTTACTGCCGGTCTGCCACACTACTGGGGGGTCTGGGGGGTCTCATTTCTACCAAATATCAGGGAATTTAGGTGATGTGTGTCTTGTCACTGTGCCAGCAAGTTTTTTTGGGGTTTACGACTTTCTTTAAAACATTTGTGAATTGAAGTGATCTTCTGTGTCTTGTCACTGTGCCAGCAAGTCTTTTTGGGTCTCATTTCTACCAAATATCAGGGAATTTAGGTGATGTGTGTCTTGTCACTGTGCCAGCAAGTTTTTTGGGGGTTTACAACTTTCTTTAAAACATTTGTGAATTGAGGTGATCTTCTGTGTCTTGTCACTGTGCCAGCAAATCTTCTTGGGGCTCACTAATTTCTTTAAAACATTTGTGAATTGAGGTGATCTGTGTCTTGTCACACAACCAGTACCACACATTATTTTGGGGCTCACTAATTTCTTTAAAACATTTGTGAATTGAGGTGATCTGTGTCTTGTCACACAACCAGTACCACGCATTATTTTGGGGCTCACTAATTTCTTTAAAACATTTGTGAATTGAGGTGATCTGTGTCTTGTCACACAACCAGTACACGCATTATTTTGGGGCTCACTAATTTCTTTAAAACATTTGTGAATTGAGGTGATCTGTGTCTTGTCACACAACCAGTACCACGCATTATTTTGGGGCTCACTAATTTCTTTAAAACATTTGTGAATTGAGGTGATCTGTGTCTTGTCACACAACCAGTACCACACAGTATTTTGGGGCTCACTAATTTCTTTAAAACATTTGTGAATTGAGGTGATCTGTGTCTTGTCACACAACCAGTATCACGCAGTATTTTGGGCTCACTAATTTCTTTAAAACATTTGTGAATTGAGGTGATCTGTGTCTTGTCACACAACCCAGTACCACGCATTATTTTGGGGCTCACTAATTTCTTTAAAACATTTGTGAATTGAGGTGATCTGTGTCTTGTCACACAACCAGTACCACGCATTATTTTGGGGCTCACTAATTTCTTTAAAACATTTGTGAATTGAGGTGATCTGTCTCTTGTCACACAACAAGTACCACGCAGTATTTTGGGCTCACTAATTTCTTTAAAACATTTGTGAATTGAGGTGATCTGTGTCTTGTCACACAACCAGTACCACGCATTATTTTGGGGCTCACTAATTTCTTTAAAACATTTGTGAATTGAGGTGATCTGTGTCTTGTCACACAACCAGTACCACGCATTATTTTGGGGCTCACTAATTTCTTTAAAACATTTGTGAATTGAGGTGATCTGTCTCTTGTCACACAACAAGTACCACGCAGTATTTTGGGGCTCACTAATTTCTTTAAAACATTTGTGAATTGAGGTGATCTGTGTCTTGTCACACAACCAGTACCACGCATTATTTTGGGGCTCACTAATTTCTTTAAAACATTTGTGAATTGAGGTGATCTGACTCTTGTCACTGGCTGCCAGCTATCAGTGTGTCTCACTGAGTTATACCAGAGTTCTTTAAATCTTTATACCAGAGTTGAATCAGAGTTCTGTATATATTAATCTATATATCACTCACCATGTCTGAAAGAACAAAAAGGACAGGCAGACGCTCCCAGACACAGATAAGAGGGCAAGCAGCCCCTGTGTCGGGAGGCTGTGTCTCTGGTCGTGGTGGACGTGGTGCATCCTCTGCAGGGGCACGCTTGTCCTTTCTAACTGGTGCTGGCCGTCTTAAGCAGCAGCAACATACAGAGGACTGTAACCAGTAACCAGGCCATCCTCATCCTCCGAGTCCTCTGCCAGCCAGGCTTCTAGTGCTTTACAGTCCACCTCAGCAGCCAAAGCATCTAATGCAGCCTCCATGTCCACAACTACTCCTGCCGTAGCCTCGCTATCACACACGGAGGAGTCAGCTGAATTGTTTGACTACAATGAGAGTGACATGCTGCTTGAGGATGCGCAGCAAGTACAGTGCTCTGATTCAATCTCTGAGGTTGAGGAACGGAGTATAATCAACCTAGAAGAAGGGGGTGCCAGTGATGACACACAAATAACTGGCACTCATGTTGCCCCAGCAGCTGCAGCATACTGCCAAGTTGGCTCCAGTGACGAGGAGATAGGGGGTGATGATGACAATGATGATGAGGTCACTGACTCCACGTGGGTGCCTGATCGAACAGAGGAATTAAGTGAGGAAGAGGGGGAGGAGGAGGCACAGCAAACACGAGGCACAACATCCTCTGTGACCAACCGTAGCACTAGCCAGTCCAAGGCATCACATGTCAGAGCTGCTCCGGTGCAGAGCACTGTTGTCTCAAAGAACATACGCAGGAACTCTGTTGTCTGGGAGTTCTTTAAGAAATGTACAGTAGAACACAGCGTTGCTATTTGTAATCTATGTCAGATGAGGCTTAAGCGTGGGAAAGATACCGGACACTTGGGTACCACGTGCTTGAGGTGACATGAACAACTGCCACACATCCCGTTTTCGAAAAACTTTGCGTAGGTCCTCCTCCTCCTCCTCATCTGTCTCTACCCCCACTGTATGTCCTGCCATGTCATTGCCTACAACCTCCACCGACAGGAATGATGCTACAGTAATGGATGTACCAGCTCCTTCCTCACAATGTGACATCATCCCAGCAGCTGAAGATTTACGCAGTCAGATTATGTTGCTCCAGCTGCTGCAGCGAAAGAAAAAATATAGTCCCAACCATCCCCAAGCACAGCATCTAAATGCCAGCTTAGCAAAATTACTCACATTGCAGCTGCTGCCTTTCCAGCTGGTGGACTCTGCTCCCTTCCGTGAATTTGCTGAATGTGCTGTACCACAGTGGCAGCCAAAACGCCATTACTTTTCACGCAAGGCCATTCCAGCACTATACCAGCACCTGGAAGACAATGTTATCCAGTCATTGGGAAAGGCAGTCAGCAACAAGGTGCATGTGACTTTAGACACGTGGTCCAGCAAGCATGGACAGGGTCGTTACATTTCCTTAACGGCACACTGGGTAACTCTGATCGCAGCTGGGAGGGATCCAAGACGGGGCTCTGTGCTGGAGCTTGTTCATACACCACGCCTCCAGAAAGCTGCTTGTATGAGGTCTGTCTGCTCCGCCACCTCTCCCTCTTCCTCCTCCTCCTCCTTCTATGTCTCTGGCGAAGTGGCAGTTAAACCGAAGCCTGACAGGGTCTTCGCAATGGCTCAAGCAAAAAGATGCCATACTGTGCTTGAGCTGGTTTGTTTAGGGGACAGGAGCCACACCAGGCCAGAAATTCTGTCAGCTCTGCAGGGGCAGGTGCAGAGATGGTAAACACCACGCCAGCTTGAGCTGGGAATGATCATCTGCGATAATGGCAGCAACCTTCTCTCCGCCCTACGCAAGGGTAAATTGACGCATGTACCCTGCCTAGCACACGTCCTAAATCTGGTGGTACAGCGTTTCCTAACCAAGTACCCAGGGCTGCCAGAGCTTCTCATCCAGGCCAGAA
Source organism: Leptobrachium leishanense (assembly GCA_009667805.1). Lineage (NCBI taxonomy): Eukaryota > Metazoa > Chordata > Amphibia > Anura > Megophryidae > Leptobrachium > Leptobrachium leishanense. The sequence goes on along the minus strand of CM019064.1, from coordinate 107,419,260 downwards.
AAGTCTGCAGCCACTTCAGACGGTCATTCCCAGCAAGCGTTCGCCTGGCAGAAATTCAAAGAGAATTCCACCTTCCCACAAACAATCTGATCTGTGACATGCCCACCAGGTGGAACTCGACATTAGCAATGCTGCAGCGTCTGCACAAGCAGCAGAGGGCCATCAACGAGTACCTGTGTGAGTATGGCACAAGGACAGGTTCAGGTCAACTTGTTTTTTTTCCCCCCCGCAGTGGCTGATGATCAAGGTTGCATGCACTGTACTATCACCATTTGAGGAGGCAACGAGGATGGTGAGCAGGGACAGTGCATGCATCAGTGACACAACTCCTTTAGTGTTCCTGCTGGAGCACACTCTGTGGGGAATTATAGATGTGGCTCTAGAGGCAGAGCAACGGGAGGAAGAGGAGGCCTTCCCTAGCTCTCAAGGCCCCAGTCTTTCCGCAGACAGCATTCCAGCGGGTCCTACTCAGATCAGACAGGCGGAGGATGAGGAGGAGGAGGAGGCAGATTATTTAAGTAGTGGGGGCATTGAAGGTGGGGATTCCTCAAGGGAGGGTTTTGTGTGCCCAGAAACACAAGGGCTAGTGCGTGGCTGGGAGGAGGAAGTGCACGATACAGTCATCCTCATTGACCAGGAAGACTCGGAAGCTAATGCCACCTCCAACCTACGCTGCATGGGCTCCCTAATGATGCAAAGCCTGCTAAAGGACCCCAGGATTCGTGCTATCAAGGAGTGGGATCATTACTGGTTGGCAACCCTTCTTGATCCACGATACAAGGGGAAAGTTGCAGAGCTCATCCTGCCCGCACAGAGGGAGCACAGGATGAAAAATCTTGAGGATGCACTAAAGTGACACTTGTCTAACACCTTTCCAGGCACTGGTAGATTACCAAGTTCTGACACACGTGCTTCTGAGGCTGCAGGTGATCAGAGGAATAGTGGTGAAGGCCAGGGCCGCTTGACTGATGCATTTTTAAATTTTTTTAGTCCTCGACGCCCAGGGACGTCAAATGTAGGCACCCATTGCCAGCGTCTTCACCGTATGGTGCAGGACTACCTAGGGGCAAGGGCAGACCTGGATACCTTTCCAGCAGATGATCCACTGGCTTACTGGGTGTTGAGATTGGATCACTGGCCAGAACTTAGCCAATATACGATGCAGATACTAGGTTGCCCTTCATCTAGCGTGCTTTCCGAAAGGACGTTCAGTGCCGCTGGAGGTTTTGTCACAGACAAAAGAGTGCATCTGTCCACCGACTCTGTAGACCGGTTGACATTTATAAAAATGAATCAGTCCTGGATCAGCAGTTATCAATCCCCTGATGCTGACGTAAAGGAATAGGTCGGGGATGTCTTCTGCATGCACAAAACCTCCAGCACTGAACTCTTCCACAATACCACAAAAGGGTTACGGTGTGAATGCACTTGCTGCTATGAAAGGCACAATATTTGGCTGCACTGACGCCTGTGCCAGATTTATATCATTTTAATTTTTTGAACAGCAGGGTCCAACCCGTGCACTGACGCCTTGACCAGAATCATATCTTTTCAATATAGGACCACATGGTCCACCCCTTCACTCTTCCACAATACCACAGAGGGGTTACTGTATGATGATACTTGCTGGCCTGGCACCAAAGGCACACTATCTGGGTGCACTGACGCCCATTACCAGATAAAAAAATTTTCAATATAGGACCACATGGTCCACCCCTGCACTCTTCCACAATACCACAGAGGGGTTACTGTATGATGATATTTGCTGGCCTGGCACCAAAGGCACACTATCTGGGTGCACTGACGCCCATTACCAGATAAAAAACTTTTCAATATAGGACCGCAAGGTTCACCCCTGCATTCTTCCACAATACCACAGAGGGGTTACTGTATGATGATACTTGCTGGCCTGGCACCAAAGGCACACTATCTGGGTGCACTGACGCCCATTACCAGATAAAAAACTTTTCAATATAGGACCACATGGTCCACCCCTGCACTCTTCCACAATACCACAGAGGGGTTACTGTATGATTATACTTGCTGGCCTGGCACCAAAGGCACAATATCTGGGTGCACTGACGCCTTGACCAGAATCATATCTTTTCAATATAGGACCACATGGTCCACCCCTGCATTCTTCCACAATACCACAGAGGGGTTACTGTATGATGATACTTGCTGGCCTGGCACCAAAGGCGCAATATCTGGGTGCACTGACGCCTTGACCAGAATCATATCTGTTCAATATAGGACCACATGGTCCACCCCTGCATTCTTCCACAATACCACAGAGGGGTTACTGTATGATGATACTTGCTGGCCTGGCACCAAAGGCACAATATCTGGGTGCACTGACGCCTTGACCAGAATCATATCTTTTCAATATAGGACCACATGGTCCACCCCTGCACTCTTCCACAATACCACAGAGGGGTTACTGTATGATGATACTTGCTTGCCTGGCACCAAAGGCACACTATCTGGGTGCACTGACGCCCATTACCAGATAAAAACATTTCAATATAGGACCACATGGTCCACCCCTGCACTCTTCCACAATACCACAGAAGGGTTACTGTATGATGATACTTGCTGGCCTGGCACCAAAGGCACACTATCTGGGTGCACTGACGCCCATTACCAGATAAAAAACTTTTCAATATAGGACCACATGGTCCACCCCTGCACTCTTCCACAATACCACAGAGGGGTTACTGTATGATGATACTTGCTGGCCTGGCACCAAAGGCAGAATATCTGGGTGCACTGACGCCTTGACCAGAATCATATCTTTTCAATATAGGACCACATGGTCCACCCCTGCACTCTTCCACAATACCACAGAGGGGTTACTGTATGATGATACTTGCTGGCCTGGCACCAAAGGCACACTATCTGGGTGCACTGACGCCTTAACCAGATGCATATCGTTTTAATATTGGACAGCTAGGTTCACCCCTGCATTCTTCCACAATACCACAGAGGGGTTACTGTATGATAGTACTTGCAGGCCTGGCACCAAAAGCACAATATTTGGGTGCACTGCCACTGACGCCTGTATCAGATTCATACCCTCAGAGGGGTTACGGTGTGACGGCACTGTTGGGGACGCTAAAGGACCAATTTTGAAGCACCTATTGTTACTTTCATCCAAAGCCTGCATAAGTTTCACAATAATTTAGCCAAAAAAATCAGTAAACTTTTTCTGCGTGTACGAAAATGTCTCCTCTTTTCATACAGACTGCCGCCCCAAGCAGTTGTTTATGGATAGATTAAAGGAAAAGCATTTACCGTCATTTGAAACGTCATTTTTTTGTTTTCAAGTGTTTCTATACATCCTAGAAATCCACCACTTCACGGGCAGGTTATGGGGACCTCCTAGGCACGATATTTGAAGGAATTTTTCATTTTTATTTTTAACCCTTATTTCATGGAAAACTCACTGTCCCTTTAAAAACGTTTTTTTTTACTTTTTGACCTTGTTTCCTGTCCCCCAGGGCACTACCTGGACCCCCATACACCTTTTATGGCAAATATCTAGCATATATGCCATCTTGGAGGGCACTCTAGAAACCGAATTTTCAGCCCCATTGGCCTGCATTTAGTTCGAGTTCGGGTTCGGAACCGAACATTTGGGAAGTTCGAGTTCGGGCCCGAACCGAACTCGGGGGGTGTTCGGCTCATCCCTACACATAATGCCACTGCCTTAGAACAGAGAAAAAAGTATATTGTTTTCCAATTTTTTATTTTTACACATTACATAGTCATGATGGTAACATTAGGCCAAACTCTGACCTTTCCAATGACACCTCACTTGACCTTGTGCAGTGTAAAAGTCAGAGATGCAGGATTCCAACGTTCCCTTGCCTCTTCTCACTGAAATGCCGCAGTTTAGGTAGTCGATTAAAGAATGCGTTGCATCATCAGCTCCACTAATACTGGCAGTGTGGGAAATGAGACGGTGAGTTTGTGCAGCATCACTGTTCACTTTATAATTGTAAAGTGAACAATAGTGTACATTAGAAAAAGAAAAGAACATATATGTTATTTAATTGCTATTTTATTTTTATATTACCTTGACATTGTTTGGTATCATTAGAAAAGAAATACTCTGGCCTTTCTATTGATACCTTGTATTCTCTTCTGGCCCATAAGGATCAGAGATACAGGGGTTTAATAATTGTAAAATGTAAAAAAAATATATATTCTTTTTCATTTTTTTACAGAGCAAGGTGCCCACTTGTGGCATGCACCTATAGGCACATGCCTACTCTGCCTTCTTATAAATCCAGCCCTGAGGCTACAGAGGAATCATGGAAGGATAATGGGAACTAGTTCCCAGTCTTATGTTTGCGGCAAGAGGAAGCAGTGAAATGTGCCACCCCCTGGGAGTTTATTTTTTATGTGTTTGTGAATTTACAAAAAGCAAAATCAATTAACACCACTCTCTGAGATATGGTATTCATATCTGAATACCAACTCGAGCCCTGAACAGCAAACTAGTCTAATTTAGAATAGCTTGCTGTTATTCCTGAACACGTGAAGTATTGGAATGGTTACTGTACATTAAGGAACCACAACATCTGAGGAGCATGCAAAGCTCGTGTCTCGGTTGCAATAACGGCATAAGCTAACTGCTGGATCCTTTCAGTATAATGGTTTGGTAGGAATCAGACCCAGGATTGGCTATTTTGAAATAAAAAAAATCACCAGAGTATAACTTGGTAACTTTTTTATTGGACTAACGTCACATTTAAAAGCTTTTGTAAATAATACTCTCGTCTCCGGTTCTGCTAGACTCTGGTGATTTTGGCTTCCGGACTAACACGTCTTACCAAAATCTACATTACTATGAAAAAAAAATTCTTTTAAATTCCCCTTTCAGACATGTAGACTGGGATAGGTATTAATTATAGTCACAAGAAAATAGATTGCTTATTAGCTGTCTTTAAAATGTTCAGCCGACTTTGAAAAAAAAAACATTCGAAATATCTAACTGAAAAATATTCAGGATTATTCAAAGAGAATCGAAAAGTCACCGCACGTTCGGTGACTTTTTGTTCTCTTCAATTCGTTGCGATTCGGCGATCCCATTTCGGCGACCCTGCGGTGTATTCAGCAAGCACCACAGGGCCGTCGTAGTGCAGGGAAAAGCCGCCGCGAACCCGACGAACACTCACCGCAAAACCCGACGAACGCACTCCGAAACCTGCAAAAACATCTGGATTAACCCCACCGAACACGTCGGAGAAACCCGAGCAGCCACTGATCACAGCGCAGAGCAGCCACTGGAAAAAGACGACACCGCAGATGAATGGAGCAAACAAAAAAAAACCAGTACGCTTGAATGTTTGAAAAGTGAAACGCTGTTTGCAGAACTAGAATGTCTGGAATTTGCATATAAGATCCAAAGAATGATAATAAAAACGGTTGTTACAGAAAAAATAAAAAATGATTTAAAAAAACAAATGGAAAAAAAATGCCTAACAGATCCTAAAAAATCTATAGATAAAGGGACTTGTTAATGCAGAATATTCTAATCAACGGTTTATTAGATGTTGGATTAAAACGGGAATATTTTTAACATTGAAGCCTATGGGATTCGCCTGAATAAACCTGTCGAAGGAAACCACCAAACATCAGGGCAATTCGGAAACTTTTCACTGCTGTCTGGTGTTCTCTGAATAGATGAAGCAGTGCTTCTCTATGGGGAATTCACTGCCCTCAAACAGGCAACGAACAGGAACCTTATGTGCAGGCAATTCGCCAACATTTGGCAAAATGCCTGCTCTCCAGATAGCCGAATGGCCGGGAAAGGTAACCGTACGCTGAATTTCACTGTTCGGTTACCTTTCGCCAGGAATTCGGATCTCTTTGCATAACCCTGAATGTTACATTTTCTTACAGGTCTATTCACTAAAGGGTGAAGCCTGGAGAATTGGCAGGAGAAGAGAACAATCTAAATAGCCGATTTGAAAAGTGAGATAAAGGAGAATTTTTCTGGTTTGGCTATTTTGACCTAGATTTTCAGTTCTCCTGCATTCACCGTTTAGTGTAGACCTCTTAGTAATTGAGCAGTCAAAAACTATTATTTCTACCTTTATTGATAATTTAATTTTCATTCTAATCAGTAGAAAAATATGGTGATTTATAAAGTTTATACATTTTGATTGTTAGATTTTATCAGTTTTGGAGTTTTAAAAATTGAAGTCTAGAACACCTTCAAGTTCCAAGCTGAAGTACCAAGAATCAACTGCCAACAGAAGTACGGGATAAATGATGTCTTTGTGTTGACAGTATGACCTGCCAGCAGATATACTGTATAAATGTCATTGTACTGACAGCATGAATTACCAGCAACTCCACAGTATGAATAATAATTCGTAGTATTATATAGGCGTTACTATCCTTTGATTCAGAGTATTCTGTATATACGACATCAGCATTAGGTTATCTTTAAATATTCTGCATTAATTATCCAATTCACTCCCCAATCACAAATAAAATAAACCTAAACTGCTAACGTCTCACAGAAAATAAAATAATGGAAATACTAAGGACATTAAAGGTGTTCTACATGCAATGCCTTTATGTATTTAGTGTTGTTTTATTTATTTACAGATTCATTGATATGCAATACAAAGCATGGATTTGGCACTATATATTAAAGCACCATATTCCCAGCATTCTTTATTTGAAGGCGTACTGTGTGCTCTGCTTATTCTGAATAATTAACTCTCTGGTGATACTTACTATTAGCAAGGGAAAATGTATCCTTGTCAAGTGATAGAAACACCTCAAATGCTTTCCCGTACAAGTCCCTTATGAGATAAAGATAGCTGTTACAATTAGTCTTCATCTAGAGAAAAAAAAATTACAGTGTGTTAAGTGACAGTCGTAGTATACATGAGTTTGGGGTATTTAAGTGTCAAGTAACCCTCTATATTCTAGAGCTTCTGAAAGTTATTATCTGACTCATGGTGACGCTACTGGTCTGTTGTGTTCGTTGAGGCTATAGAATGTTGGAAAACCAATATTATTTCCTGTATTTAGAAAACATATTTCAGCTGATTTCATTTTGAAGTTGCAACTCTGCATATTTCGTGTCTTGGGTGTAAATCTAATAACCAAATCAGTGTGAATATTAACATACCAATCATTTTATTTCATTGTATTGAGCCTTCAGCAAGTGAAATATATATTTTTTAATCTATTGCTTTATTGGTATGTCAGACACTTTACAGCATATCAGATACTTTAGGTGCAAACCAGTAAGACACAAAACACATTTTTAATGTTATGCAACCAGCAGTTAAAAAAAAGTAAAGTCAAATTGTAAGCACCCATTGGGGAGACTACCCATGGGGAAACAATACAGGGGGCATGCAGTAGCAGTTTGTGGACTATGTTGCAGCAATGAGTGGGTAAACTGAGCCAAGGTGAAATATGGCTGGAATGTGGGGCAATGTACTGTTAATTTTTGATCTGGTATGTTTGGGGCATATAGCATATCAGGAAGTGATGTGGGGTATCAGTTACTATTTTGATTTTGGTCAAAGCGATAACATATAGGAGGTCATGTGACTAAATATCAAGAAATAGGTATCAGGTATGCTATATGATACAAACATGAGTAAATTCATTCTAGCAGCTTATATGGGACGTCTAATTGAGATCACCACTTTAATAGTATTTTCACCAATGTTGCATTTACAATGGTAAATGGAGAATATATACAGTTTATGCTTTTTAAAGTAGCGTAGAAATAACTGTGGTGGCTTTGCTGAATGCGGTTCATTGTTGTTTGCTGCAATTTAGCAATTTCACCTGCCACATCACTGATTTATATTTTACCCTTGTTTGCAACAACAGTGAACATTGGTGAATTACCCCATAAAGCTTTTTGAAATATAAATATTATTAGTAATATCATAAAATAAAATGATATTAAATTTTAATTATAAAATTAAAATTTAAGGGAAATTTTCATTTTTTTTTATTTTGGTTTTTATACTTTTATTTGAATATCATAATATCATTTTCAATGAATGTTTTTTAATGTTCATAAATTCCTTTTTATATCATGGGGTAATATACAACATGCAATACAATAGCATTACCTTTCAATTATATGTTGCGTATTCCTTCGTAGCTGCTTTACCTTCATTTCAAGAAAAATACCCAATTTATTTTTTCTAGTTTTGCCTTTATTTGTTTTATTGATGACATCAACAACACGTTGGGAATCTACAGTGCCGTAAATTGTTAGAGGTAGATAAATTATTCTTCCCTTCACGTAATCTATGCCATTCCTTCCTTAAATTCTGCTTTATTTTAAATCATACTGTGGCATATTGTCACACTCCAAAGGGGAGTATTGATTGGTCTGACTTTTATTCTAGGAAGTATTACTAAATAATGTCTTTTAACTGTATTTACCCAAAAAGATTTATTTTTCTGTAGATAGTTAATTCACCTTCCTGTTCGCCCTTCTCTTCTTTTTTTCTCTTCTATTTCCACAGTCTCAAGCATAGTAGACGATTTATGTATAATAGCATTACTATTCTGTAATACACTGGATCCTATGTCAGCCAGATACCCCTCAATGATGGTAAACTGAGAGTAAATTCTGTAAGCTTTGTTTTATCTCAAATCGGTCTTGTGGAGCACAAAGAAAGCAGGGGGTGTATACTGTATATGAACGGGCACCTATACACCCAAAAAAACAGTGTCACTGCCGTCGCTATAACTGGTATATAAGGTGTTCCCCAACCACCCCACACGTACAGGTTAACAAAAAAATGTGAAAGCCAGTAAGTGCCTGGTGTCACACTCTGCATCACTCGTGTGCCCTTAACTTAATAGCTACTGTCAATTCTTGCTCGTAATACCAGATGAGGTTAACCCCACACAGGGGGACTCAAGGCAGGGCTGAAAGTCTTGTAGTACTCCTTCCCCAATGAAAAATATAAGCACAAAATACTGCAATACAGTCCAGATATCAAGTCCAGAACATTGGAAAACAGTAGAATCGCACTCACACAGTCCAGAGCTTAAAAGCTCTTGAGTATTAATGTCAGGGTAATTCTTGGGCCAACCCATAAGCCACACTCCTCACAATATTTGGACCTTTGACCTTAAAGAGAACAAAAAGATACAGACCCCATAGTACAGTATTTATCACTTATTAGAAGGTAAATAGATAAAATAGACCCTACTCACCTTTTACTGGGTCTGTAACCAGACCCCCACATATGTGCCCAAAGGTTGTTTGTTAGCTTTGGCACAACCCTCACAAAGCCTCCAACCGGTCGTCACTTCTTTGTCTGGATAAAGTGGCTTGATATCGCTAGTCAAGTAAAAAGCACTTGCCTGGTTTTAATCCAAACAGGGTTTTAATAATAACCAGGAAATAAAAGTCAGCATATAAAAATCAATAAAATATACAATAGAAAGGGAGCCAGATGCGTTTCACCAATTAAGGTTTCATCTGTGGCACTAGTTACTAGCTTTGTTTTATGGTGGTACTGTAAATTGTAAACTGTCTCACCTTTGCATGTGCAGGTCCAAGCTTTGGACTCTTGTCCTAGGCCTTAAACCAGGGATCAGCGACCTTGGCCCTGCAGATGTTTTAGAAACACATTTTTCATGATTCTCAGCCACACTCATTAGTTTATCTGAGCATGACAAAGATCATAGTTCCAAAACCTCTGCAGGGCTGAGGCTTCTGATCCCTGCATTAAACTGCGCCGTGGCTTGTCGTACATTTTCACATATCCCCAGTAAATTACTTTGAAGCCGGCACTTAAATATTTTATATAATGTTTTTGCTATTACAATGCGACATTATAGTAAATAAACAGCAGTTTTATAAAACAATGAAGATGGACAACATCTTTAGTAACCTGCCATAAAGAGATTTTCTTCTCAGGTCTCATAAGGTGTTAGCTCAAGTCATTGGTGCCATTTTAGAGAAGACCATACCGTTGAAATGTCATGGAAGCAGATTCCCGGTGTGATGTACCTTTCCCTCTCTCCACCCTCCTGCATTGTCACATTTTTCCTTTCCACTCAGGTATCCATGGCCCCATTTCCCCAATCCAATTCCAGTGGCTCCATTCTTTTCTACCCCATGTGTTTAAAGGATCTTTTATCATATGTCAACTCCTGTAAATATGGATCCTTTCCTCCTTCCCCTCATGTATCTGTCAACTGTCCCCTTTCCTTGCTGTATTAATGTTCCTTTTCACTTTCTTTGCATTTTTTTGAGAAAGGATTTTACCAGGAAGAATACATTGAGATTTCTCTCATTTTCAAGTATGTCCTGGGTGGCGAGTATGTACCGTTAGGTGTCTTGCCCAAGGACACTTACTGGAGAGGTTCTCTGTCTGTGATCGAACCCATGTCTCCACAGGCTCTCTCCACGCAGAGCAGTGATGTTACCTCTACTCCACCCTTGTATGCATGGTACTATTCCCCCAATACCCTTCCCTTTTGTGTATATAGGCATATTTCTTCTCTTTCCTTTTCCATGTGCATCCTCACATTCTATATTTTAAATCCTGTGGGTTTGGCTCCTGTCTCACAATCTCACTCCCATGTTTGCATTGCCATTTCCCTCTACAATCACTGTGTGCATGTCTGCATGGTTTAACTCCTCCTCCTGTATGTATGGCCGCATTATCCCATCAAATCCTGTGTGTATTTCCTCTCTCTGCTTGGTTTGCATGACACCATTTTCCACATTAGAATTATTCCCACTTCACTTTCTCTGAGCACAGCCTGACTCCCCAATAGAGATGTGCAATTCCTTTCGTTCCAAAGTCGAACGAAAATCACCATTTTTGTATTTTGGGAGCATTTCCGAAAACGAAATATCGGCCATCTGAAAATTCAGATCGATTCAAAATTTCGGTGCAGATCAAATCGGTGATTCGGGTCGATTCGCGATTCGGATCAGTTAGTTTTCTGTTTCTTATTTAGTTTTTTATTAGTTATTTAAGAATGGAAAATAGAAGACCAACAGAAGACCCGAAAAAAACCATAAAAAAAACAAAAAAAGTCATGCTTATCCTGACTCCTCATCCCATTCTTGTGTTCATACACATACATTCTCTCTTTACTTCCTATATCCATTTTCAGTCCCCTCCCTGGTGATCATAGTTCTTCCTCGTCTTTCTTGTGTGCATGACACTGTCCATACTTCTCTGTAACTCATCCTAATTACCCCTTTCCCCTACTCTGTACATAGCATCATACCCCTTCCCCTCCTTTATATGGTCCCATACATTTTTTTTTAAATTCTTTATTTTAGAGTTTGCACATGTAGCGCTCACTCCCGGAGGAGCCGCTGAAAATGAACCACGGGTCAGTCTCCCCGCACTAGGGAATAAATATACTCCAACACAGTTGTGAGTTTTTATATTTATATAGTTTACTAAAATATTTGAGCAGATGTTGAAACACGGTATTCACAAGTATTATTACAGTATTTTCGTATCCCGGTAAAACGCGTAGCGGAAAAGAAACGAAACACGAGGCTTCGTATTTCGGAAAATAAAATATTCGCAACCGAACATAAAAGCAATGCAATTTCCCGATAGTTCAGAAAAAGGGACCCGTAGCGAAACCCCAAACATACAATCCCTTTCGTATTACGGCAAACGCGCAGCGGAAAAAGAGAAAAATGTATTCGGAACGTATCTTTGTCTTTTAACCCCCGTTCCGATTCGTAAAAGGAAATGAGTCCTGTACAAGTTAAATTCCAGAATGTAAGAAGCGTATCTGTGTGTGTGGTACCCGGGTACTGTTCAACTGGCCAGTGAATTTATTAAAGGAAAGTCTTCGACTAGTCAGTTGGGGCCCTGTGAACTTAAAAGAGAAAAACAGCAGAGCGTCCTTTAATCATACAAACAGCCTTGGAGGCCTCTCACCCATCTGATGACTGCTTTAGGCTCCGCTGACCCAGGACGTCTCTCCACCCGATTTTGACTGGGGATACTAGCGGCCGGATCCGTTGTCTACCTTCATGCAGCTTGTCCAGCTCCCCGCCTGCTCTCCGTTCGATTCCGCCGGTCTGCAGCTGTCGTCTGGGTACTGGCAAGTCTCCTTCTCCTCAGGTTGAGTGACCCAAATAGGAATTACAGGTCTCCCTCGGGCTTTGGCCTAGCTCCTCCAGCGGTCTCCTCAGTGCGTCTGCTTTCTCTCATCCCCTGGCGCGCTCTGGAACTTTCTCCACGAGGCAGAGGATGTAAGTGTCCAGTCTCCACCCACTTCCTGGCTTCTTGCAAAGCATGCCAGTTATTGTAGTCCCAATGTCCAGTATCTCTGATTGCGATAGTCTCCATCTTGTGGCCAAAAATAGGTACTGCCACAGCAAGATTTTTAGCACAGCGCTACACTCTCCCCCTCCTAGAACTCTTGGGTCTCTCCAAGGAGGTACAACAGTTACATTACGTTCCACAATATTTGAATACAATTTACGTAACATGTACAGGTTCAGCAGCATACATACAGTGAGTTAGGAACACTTCCTCAAGTTGACTCATATTTTGGGCTACCTCAGCTAGCATAGCAGACACTTCGGGCAACCTCCGCACCGTGGTGATGGCTTCTTCAGTGCTATGTCCTGGTGAGTCGTAGGTGAGTCGTTGGGGCGGTCGAACAGAGCGTTTGGGTTCTGGCTCAATCAGTTCCTCTTCAGGTGGAAGTACTATAGGCGTCAGCTCAATTCTTCTCTCTATCACTGGAGCAGACGTTTCTTCAGAGTATGATCCCTCCAGTGAAGGTATAGAACTGTAATCACCTGAATAAGCTTCCGGAGCTACCGGGATCCCCACAACCTCAGGGACTTCCAACTGAAATTCAAGAGCTCAGGGATATCAACAATCTCGGGGACTAACAAGAATTCAGGAGCTTCAGGCCTCAAGTTACTCTCCCACCGCTCAGGGACAACTACAACCTCTTCAGGCTCCGGCGAGCGTATCCAGTCCAGACAGAAACTTTCTTCTTCACTGTCCCTTTCGCTCTCTTCGACAACCCGGGTCTGTTGAGACCGAGTAACAGGAGGCAAACATGGAACAGGCGGATTTGGCAGAGGCGGTTCGTCCCCAACCGGCATTCTCACAGCCTCTCTCAAAGGTAACAAATGATTCCGGTGCCAGTTCTTGAGAGGCCCAGCCTTTCCATCCGGGCGAATCTGATACACTGGTAGACCTGGTAACTGTTTGCAGACAATGTAAACCTGGGAACTCCACCTATCCGCCAACTTGTGTCTCGCAGCAGCACCCAAGTTCTTCAATAGAACCCTATCACCGGGCTGTAGATCTTGTATTCGAACTTTCAGGTCATAGTTCCTTTTGTTTCTTTGCTCCCTGTTTCCCAGGTCAACCGGGCCTGTTCAAATGCAGAAGCCAAATTCTTTCGAAGTCTATCCACGTAGTTTCTATGGGAAGCTACTGACGTCTGGTCTAGAGATAACCCAAATGCCAAATCAACCGGCAGTCGAGCCTCTCTTCCGAACATAAGACGGTACGGTGAGTATCCAGTTGCATCACTCTCCGTACTGTTATATGCGTGCACCAGAGTAGCTATGTGCCGACTCCAACTCTGCTTCTCCACATTCGACAAGGTCCCCAACATGTTTAGCAGTGTGCGATTAAACCTCTCAGGCTGAGCATCACCTTGAGGGTGATATGGTGTAGTTCGGGTCTTCTGGATTCCCAACAACTCCAACAATTGCCCCACCAGTCTGCTTTCAAAGTCTCTACCCTGATCAGAGTGTATCCTTCTTGGCAGTCCGTAATGAACAAAGAATTTTTCCATCAACACTTTGGCTACTGTTGGAGCGCGTTGATCTTTCGTGGAAAATGCTTGGGCGTAACGAGTGAAATGATCAGTCACTATTAGAATGTTCCCTTGCCCACTAGCATCCGGCTCTAAGCACAAGAAGTCAATGCACACCAAATCCATGGGTCCCTGACTCTGCAGATGGCTCATTGGAGCAGTTCGGGTCGGTAGAGTCTTTCTCTGAATACACCTCAGACAGGAATGACAATAACTTTCCACTTCAGCCCTCATACAAGGCCAATAAAACCTATCTCGCACCAGCTTAAAAGTTCTCTCTGCACCCAAATGTCCATGCTCATCATGTAGTGATCGCAGCACACTCTCCCTATGTTTAGTGGGGAGGAATAACTGTTGAATCTCTTCCGCGTTGTTGGAGGGGCCCCTTCGGTAGACCACCCCATCCAGCATCTTTAACCGCTCCCATTCTTTGTAGACCAACCTGGCTCCACTCGGGGAGTTGGTTAACAAAATCTCTCGCTGGTTTGCAGTCAGGGCCTTTAGGGTCAAGGCAATTAAAGGATCTCTGGCCTGATCCGCTTTCAGGTCCTGTCTTGAAAAGGTAGGTAAACTTTCATCCCTTAACTGCGTAGGGTTACAGTAGAACTCAGGAACAGCCGCAGCCATAACTCCTATGGCCTCTGCTTCAATCCCTCCTTTGACCCGGCGCTCTGTTCCTTGACACAAAGCTTGCACCCCATCTGGAGTCAACTGAGTCCATTCTGTAGTATAGGGTCTTCTCGATAACGCATCAGCATCTCGATTATTCACCCCAGGGCGATACTTCAGGCTGAACCGAAACCCTGACAGAGCGGCCAACCACCGATGTCCCGTTGCGTCCAGTTTTGCAGTAGTAAGGATATAGGTGAGAGGATTATTATCCGTCTTAATCACGAACTCAGCTCCATACAGATAGTCTTTCAACTTGTCCACCACTGCCCACTTCAAGGCTAGGAACTCCAGCTTGTGAGTAGGATAGTTCTTCTCTGAAGGCGCAAGGCTCCGGCTCACGTACGCCACAGGCCTCAGCAATCCATCATACTCCTGATATAGGACTCCTCCAGACCTTCTCGGCTGGCATCCACATGTAGTTCATACGGCTTATGAGGGTCCGCATAGGCCAAAACAGGAGCTCGGGTTAGACTCTCTTTCAACTTTACAAAAGCTCCTTCACATTGACTGGTCCATTCACCTTGTATAGACTCTCGAGCTTTCCTTGGCCCCGGAGCTGACGGGTTTTTGTCAGAGACCTTGCAGCCTTCTTCTGTGGTTTCCTTCTGCAGGAGTTTGTTCAGTGGTTGAGCTATTTTCGCAAATCCTCCACAAATCTTCGATAGTATGAACAGAATCCCAAGAAAGATCTAAGTTCAGTGACGTTTCGGGGTCTAGGCCAAGAAGCTACGGCCTCCAACTTCCGAGGGTCTGTCGAAACACCTTCTGCTGAGACCACATGTCCTAGATACGTAACAGACGGCAGACAGAATTGGCATTTCTCCAGAGACAGTTTCAGCCCCTCTTCATGGAGCCTCTTCAAGACCTTCTCCAGACGTTGCTCATGTTCTTCCAGAGTCTTCCCAAACACAATTATGTCATCCAGGTACACTAATACTTCGATTAGATTCATATCCCCGACTGTCTTCTCCATCAACCGTTGGAACGTGGCTGGAGCCCCCGTAAGGCCTTGAGGCATTCTGTTGAATTCAAAGAACCCCAGTGGGCAGATGAACGCAGTTTTCTCCTTGTCTTCAGGATGCATTGGTATCTGGTGATACCCACTTCGCAGGTCTAGTACACTAAACCACTTTGCTCCAGACAAACACTGTAGGGCATCTTCAATCCGAGGAGTGGCATATTGATCGGGGATGGTTCTCCGGTTCAATGTGCGGTAGTCTATGCATAAGCGGACAGAACCATTTTTCTTCCGGACCAACACTATTGGAGATGCATATGGACTCCTGGACTCTTGAATCACCTTGGTTCTTTGTAATTCGTTCAGCTGCTCTCGCAGATCATCTAAGTCTCCTAGCGGAACTCGCCTTGATCTTTCACGAAACGGCTTGTCTTCTTGTAGTCGAATACGATGTTCAGTACTCTTAGCCAGGCCCACATCGAACTCATCTTTCGAGAACAATTCCTTCCACTTTAAGACTTGAGACTGAAGACGTTTCTTCCACTCAGGTGAAATGGGAGCGTCCTTGGGGTAGAATCTTTCATCTGGAATCTCTTTACTTTCTCCCCCTCCTGAATCAGTAGAGAGGGGTGTAGCAGACTCTACTTGCCCGATAGGCATTCGTGCTTTAAGAACCACTGGAGAATCCGTCACATTGCACACACTGACCGAGACTCTTCCTCGTGTTCTCTTCAGAGCCTTGGTGGAGATTATTTCAGGAATTACTTCGACTCCGGTTTCACTCCCATGATCAAAATCGGTTCCCAGCACCACATAGGGACCGGGTTGTATCCGTTCAACTTGACTGAAGCCCGGAAGCTCGCTACTTCTCCTGCTTGCAGAACCTTCTCCGTTCCACCCAGTCTCCACAGTCTTCCCACTTCGGCAGGTGCCTTTCGTTCTTCGACCATCCTCTGATAGACCGGACGTAACATTGGGTGTACTCCTTGAGTTGAACCTTCTTCCAACACGATAGGCGTCAGGAGACGCCGCACTAGGTCAGTATTCGTCCCCACTATCAGGGAGCTTCTGTTCGCACCCGAGGGTCGAGGACACACAATGGCCATGCATCACAACCCCCAGACTGCCCGATGACTTCAGATCCGATCTCCAACTTTACTTGCAGGTACCCGTCATAAGGGAGTTTCTCAGTGCCGATACCCCATATTTCCAAATCCTTCAATTCTTGCAAAGGAATGTGCTTTAAGTGTTTCTCGAAGAAGTCTCTGTAGATCAATGTCACTTGAGCCCCTGAATCTAACAGGGCTTTGGTGTAGACTCCTTCCACTTGGATTGGCACAATAGGAGAAGGACCTATCAGTTGGTCAGGAAATTTTGTGGCGGTATCCGGGCGCTTAGACCCAGTTTGCTGTACCCTGGCCTTTTTCTTGGCCCGTGCAGGTTTTGGGTGTGCATTGCTTCCCCATGACGTAGACCCGGATGCTAAGGGAGTGACTCTCTCAGTCCTGGCAGGCTCTACAATTGGCTCGGCTTTGGGCCTCCTCGCCCTCTTAGTCTTTACTTGGTTTCTGGAGCGGGGTTCAACCCTCGGGCACTCAGGTTGCTCCTTTACTGGTGCCCTCTGGCGTTTCCCGCCGGTGAGGTGGATAACAGTCCTTCCAGGGCTTCCAACAGTCCCTTGACTCTATCCTTCTCAGGCTTCCGGCCTTTGCACTGTGCGCGAAATGGCCCATCTCTCCACACCCGAAACATCTCTTCTTAGAGAGCGGAGACGTAGTTGCTTGTTGAGAGTTGGGTAAAAGATTTGGACCAGACGCCACAAGCTTCTTCGTCGTCTGCATACCTGTGAGGAATTTCTGCATTTCTGCCTGCATTTCTGTCACCTTCATCAATACCCGGCACAGTTCCGCATGCGCTTGTTGCAATTCAACTTGAGCTTCCTGAACTTTCTTGACGGTTTTGGACAATTCATCCCGTTCAGGGAGGTTCGATTCTTTAGCAGCCCTCTCTGTAGATTTAAAACCAACTAGGTGTTCTTGTTCGTCCTCATCCGACCCATAGGTATCTAGAGAGTCGCTTTCAGGCTGCAGGCCGCCGCTATGTCTCACAGGTTGTGCATACGCCCTTTCCCCCCGCCTGAAAGATTTCTCTTCTAGTAAAGCCTCTTCCTCTCGCACAACTCGAATCAGTTCCAGGTACTTTAACTCTTGACTACCTGCTCTGCTTCTCAGCTGCATCATCACTGGATCTAGAGGTTGAGAGCTCCTCAGGATCTGTTTTATTCGGATCTTATCTACTTCGGCCGATTCGGCCCCTTTCTTCAGGAGTATCTGGTGTAGAATCTTATCCAGGCGCCTCATGTACTCGGTCATTCTCTCACCTCTTTTCTGATAGGTGTGTTCGTACTGATATACCAGTTCGGCCGCCTTTTCAGTTCGTCCAAAAACTTCTTCAAGAACGTTTAAGTAATCTAAAGCAGTACAATCTTTTCTGCTCAGTTTCAGGTTTCTCACCGCTTCTGACGCAGGTCCCTTTAAGCTCTCAGTAATCCTTTGCTTTTTCTGGGCCTCAGGGACATCCCACTCATCCAGAGCCTGTTCCACCCATTCTTCAAAGGTTTCTTCTCCCGCCGGAGTTGGTACGTTTCCTGTAAAATTTCTTAACCGTCGATAACCGAAGTTAGTGTGAGGAGGGCTTGTTTTCTGACATTTAGCCAGCAGATCTCCAATAGCCACGATAAATTCAGGCCCTATCATGGCCAACGGACTAGATGCAGGGACACTTGCGGATTCACCACGTGGCGTACTTGGCTTAATTAGTTGAACTTCCACCTCTTCGGCCAGTTTCACGCTCGTGCCCTGAAAACATGGCGGAACACCCTTTCTCCATTCGAGAAGAACATACATGTGAGAGGTATCTGGGTTTTTTTTAATGTCCAGAATTAACCCCCGATGATCTGGTGCTAGCGTGGCCACGGCCTGGCGAATCTGATCTTCAGCCCAAGTGTCTGCTGGAATATCCATGACTATACAACATTCCGACTGGCTACTGTGCTCCCCACACCACTCGGCAACAGTGTCTGGATCCATATTTAACCCTTTAGATGCGGTTTTTCCAGAGACTGGATCCCGGAAACGAGTGTAGCGCTCACTCCCGGAGGAGCCGGTGAAAATAAACCACGGGTCAGTCTCCCCGCACTAGGGAATAAATATACTCCAACACAGTTGTGAGTTTTTATATTTATATAGTTTACTAAAATATTTGAGCAGATGTTGAAACACGGTATTCACAAGTATTATTACAGTATTTTCGTATCCCGGTAAAACGCGTAGCGGAAAAGAAACGAAACACGAGGCTTCGTATTTCGGAAAATAAAATATTCGCAACCGAACATAAAAGCAATGCAATTTCCCGATAGTTCAGAAAAAGGGACCCGTAGCGAAACCCCAAACATACAATCCCTTTCGTATTACGGCAAACGCGCAGCGGAAAAAGAGAAAAATGTATTCGGAACGTATCTTTGTCTTTTAACCCCCGTTCCGATTCGTAAAAGGAAATGAGTCCTGTACAAGTTAAATTCCAGAATGTAAGAAGCGTATCTGTGTGTGTGTGGTACCCGGGTACTGTTCAACTGGCCAGTGAATTTATTAAAGGAAAGTCTTCGACTAGTCAGTTGGGGCCCTGTGAACTTAAAAGAGAAAAACAGCAGAGCGTCCTTTAATCATACAAACAGCCTTGGAGGCCTCTCACCCATCTGATGACTGCTTTAGGCTCCGCTGACCCAGGACGTCTCTCCACCCGATTTTGACTGGGGATACTAGCGGCCGGATCCGTTGTCTACCTTCATGCAGCTTGTCCAGCTCCCCGCCTGCTCTCCGTTCGATTCCGCCGGTCTGCAGCTGTCGTCTGGGTACTGGCAAGTCTCCTTCTCCTCAGGTTGAGTGACCCAAATAGGAATTACAGGTCTCCCTCGGGCTTTGGCCTAGCTCCTCCAGCGGTCTCCTCAGTGCGTCTGCTTTCTCTCATCCCCTGGCGCGCTCTGGAACTTTCTCCACGAGGCAGAGGATGTAAGTGTCCAGTCTCCACCCACTTCCTGGCTTCTTGCAAAGCATGCCAGTTATTGTAGTCCCAATGTCCAGTATCTCTGATTGCGATAGTCTCCATCTTGTGGCCAAAAATAGGTACTGCCACAGCAAGATTTTTAGCACAGCGCTACACACATGTAGACAGAAAACATATTCAGCAGTAAGTGGTCACGCAGGACCACAGTAAGTCATCAATGGTGACACAAAAGAAAAGTACAACAAAAGTCTGCTGCGAGGAATATCTCAAATAGAAAAAGGTGGTAAGGGGGGTGACAGGACTGTTCGGGCGGTTCGCAAAAAAAAAGGTAGGGGAGGACTGCCAGCGGACGTCAGGGAAAAAACTAACTGGGCAGGGGAAAGGGTGAGGGATGGGCAGGGGACTGCCTGAGTAAGGGGGGACATTTTCGGCTCACCCCATCAACCCGAATGAAAGCCGGGGGCCATGGAAGGGGTCTCAAGGCCGGGAGACCTTTGGCCAAAAAGCACGGCCAGAGCCATGGTTGCCACGCTGGTGGCTCACCCAAGGCAACCCAGTATCCCGCACCCCAAAAAAAGAAAAAAAAAAGGAGGGGTGGGGGAAGGGAATCCCGACGTCCCTACAGGTGTAGAAAAGACATAGACCCCAGAGACCTCAAGGGAAGGCCCTCAATGATAGGTATCGCCAGGATAAAAAAAAAGGGAAAAACACAGCAACACGATGTGTCTCTTTAAATGAAGGGGGATCACTGCTCAGGTAAAGCCGGCAAGGAAAATTAGGGAAAGTAGTGGAGGGTCATCTCAACGTCAGGAGAAAGAATGGCAATTCTGCAGTGTGGTCGCCAAAACAGTCAGCGAGGGACATCCGATTGCCGGGAGCCCCCTCAGCCAGTTGCTCAGCAGCGGGGCCAGCTATATCAGCCAGAGTCAATATGTGGCACAGAGCCTATAGTCCCCACAAGAACAGACAGAAGTAGAAGGGTCTGCCATCCAGGAAGCTTCCCAGCTGCACCTCAAGCTCCGGTCGCCGCACCACAGCCCAGATCCAAGCTCCGCCGCTTCTCAGAAAACAGCCAGGCCGATGACAGCAGCGCACAAGGGGGATCATCCACCATCCCAATGTCCGCGGGAACAACCAGGGGTTCGCAACCCATTCGTAAGATCTCAGCTAGGAGCCAACAGGCAGCAGGTAAGTAGATCTTCTGTGATAAAGGGATCACCTGTAGAGACGAAGAGGCCAGCCGGGGTACTCCAATCAGGTCGTCACTGTCAGCCCGCAGGAGATCACTGCCAGGGACACCACCTCTGGTACCACCTCTCCTCGCCCGACTCATCCGAGCCAGCAACCGAGCCAGGCAGGGGATCTACTGGCACAGCACCGAACGGAGCAGCCGCCTCCCGACATGCCCACAGCGCAGTCACGAGGCGCTGCACATCTCCCTGTGTAAGCAGCTGATCCCCTTCCTCATACAGCCAAGACAGGTAGCCATCTAAGTCCGCCATCCCAACCCCGCTTCTCTAAGAGGGAGGGCGGATCACCACCTTGCTGCAAGAAAGGATCCAAAAATAGCTGCCCAGGATAGGCCGCAATCTGAGGCCTGAGTCTGGGAAGTTCCCCAAATCAAGCTAAGAGGCCACGGTAACGTCTGGGTGCGGGGCAGCAGGTCACCCAATGTATTCCCCTCCACACCAGACACTGCAGTCGACGGTAGGTCGCAATAAGCAGCAGGTTACACAGCACGTCATCAGGAGCTCAGCAAAATGTGACTGCCGGCAGTCAGCTCCGCCCCATACATTTTTTTAAGCATAAATAAAATACATAATATGGGTACTGTATGTCAACACTATTTGGAGTGTGGTTTACATGTGTCCATGTCATGCTACAAGCAGCTGCAGAGACACAATCACTCTTTGTCAAGCAAAGATATCAGCAACTGTAAAGTCACTTCACACCAAATATGAATTTTGGTTTAGGTGAAAAGTAGGAGGTAGTTTAGCGAAGGGGCTTCCATGTACTGAAGACACCTTTCAAAAATAGATGAGGTATGTTGTGTAAAAGATGTTGTTTAAAATAAATAATAATTAAGAATTAGAACCATTCATGGGACATCTCCAGCAATATCCTTGGCTCTTCTCAAGCCATGGACATTGCATATCGATTAGATATCACTAACAGCAGCTCACCTCATCCTTTTTGGGTGGCTGCTTTATTTTGGTGCAAGTACATTGCAAAATGCAAGACAGCTTTTACATGTCTCCTTTTTGATATACACTTGAAATACCCATTTGGCCAATTCTATCTTCAGATATTCTTCAAATCTCTATTAATTGAGGTAAGTATGATTATGTCATTACAGGTTTCCTGAAAAGGTTTATAGAGAAGTGATGTATTGAGTCACATTTTAATATTTTATTTTGGATGCCTGCTTGTGGGTTAATTCCATTTTACAATGTTTGCAAATTAATTATTACTATGACTCAGGTTTTATGAACACTATTTCAGGCTACAATCATTGAACCTTAGCTTATTTGCATGATTTTGGTTTATGACTACCTCTTTGTCCAGGACAAAGACATGCTGGCCTTGTTAAGCAGGGCGAGGGAACCAATACTAGACATACTGGAAAACACTGTATACCACGCTGAAAAGTAGTGGAACTGAGAAAGGTAATCAGTTCAAACAATCCAGATACTTAGGAGCAGAGAAAATTTTAAGGGGGCAAAAGATGAGTATCCAGAGACAAGCCAAGGGTTGGAAAGAAATAAGATCAGACAGTTAGGCTGGAGCAAAGCCAAAGTCAGGGAATACAGTAGAACAGCAAAATCCCACAGACAAGTTGAAGGTTAGTAGCGGGGAATCCAAAAAGGAGCAAGAAGGGCAGGAGGTGGAGGTGGTGGAGGAGGATACTTATCGAACAAGAAAGCTTGGTTACAGGCACAGAAACTATTGAATAGCTGAGCCACGAGAAGCTGGTCAACTGGTTATTTAAAGGGACACTACAATGTATAGAAGTCGTTCATTAATGAGAGAATGAGAAGACCAAACTGTTCCAATGTACCTCGTTCTTCTCTTCTGGAACCAGCAACTCTGAATGAAATAATGCCTCCCATAACCTGGTGTTATGTGATTTTGGTTTTACAAAACCATTTAACAAATTAACAAAAAAAATGCCAATAGATTCCATATTTACTTCTGATCCCACAGTGAAGTCAGCAGCACATTCCATAACTACTCTCGCGGTGCACTACGGAAAACTGGCAGCAATATTTCTCAATGTGCTTTCACGTTTCCTCTTGCACGATTCTGTTTGTGCAAACTCATGCAGAAATCAAAGTCACACTTGTCTCCTTGGAGTCCAAATTATTTTGTCTGAATCATTTCTGCTAAATTTCTCTCCTTTAATGGCCAATGAGACACAAGGCTGGGCCCACAATCTTTTACATATATTAGACATGGTTATTATAAAAAAAAAAGATCCCTACCAGAGTGATACTACTACTTCCTCATCCCCTATCTTAAATATAGGAAACTAGGGCTTAAATCCAAGATATTCTACTCGTAATTCTAAGCTTTGACCTCCTCATGAAATGACACGTAAAGCAGAGATACTCTGATGGGCACCACCCACGTTGCAAGGCGAACCTTCAAAATCACAGTATATCGCATACAGTTAATGAGTAAGTTGATCAATAATGGACTTAACTACGAGGAAAAAAAGCTGGCCGTAGTGACTGAAAGTTATAGCCTGACACTGGCTGTGAGAGATGGGGTGTTTGTGAGCATGATTATTCCCCATGTTATATTTCTGTTAAATTCACATGTATTTTCTTAAAGACTGTACATTTACAGTTTATGCTTTTCGTGTGTTGATAAATGGCATTTGCATTGTTTCTAGCTTGTCTGGGATGTGTCTACCAGTTTTTTATGCATCCATTTTCTTTTTGTTCTGCTTTCTTCCTTCGCAATTGTTGATATGAATTCCCTGTCTTCATTGCCCTGCCAATGGGTGAAGCCGAAACATTCAATGGGCATTACTTGGTTTTCTCACAGCTAAAGAATAATGGCATGGACTTTCAAAGTGCACCGAGACTTATGATAGAGGCGCAGCACTTCGCAGTTTGCAGCTGAGTAATTACTAGGAAAAATATTATGGGCTATATTCTATTCTTGACGCTAACATGGAGACATTAAGCAGGAAAATCTACAGGTGCAGATTTATACCTTCGATGTTTACTTCGTATTCCTGGAAAGGTTCTATCTCAGCACCATGCCCGGAATGCAGCGCTAACCTCTGTGATACCCGCAGTAGCACTTCCTCGCCACCGCAAGTATCAGCTCTATTCCATAATTGGTGCTAATGTAGCATCTCAATATGTAATCATTAGGTCTAGGATAAGTAAGTTTAAAGTCTGCCATTTTATATTCTGATCTTGGCATTAAACTTGGGTGAAAAAGTTTTGTGCCTCGCAGCATGCATTAGCTTACTGTACTTAAGTGTCTCCTATACCTAACATGGGGAGCACAATCTATTTTTATCATCTTGACAAGTTAGTTATTTCTCACGGCGGCACCCGGCGTAAAGTAGGTGGGTCCCATATTCAGGGTTCAAATATACTGGACACACTGCTGCAGACAATAGGTATACGGACAGGAGTTGAGAACACCATAGGGCTAGACAGAGACTCCTGCACGGCACTACCAAAAGGAACCCTAACACTGACAGGCCGGTCTTTAGAGGAGCCAATAAAAAAATAACAAATGACTGTGCAGAGTCTCTGATACCCACTAAGAACCTTACAAAGGGAATCAGCACGGCATGGGTTGAGGTACACTCATAGTCATGGAATAGCCAGGGATCATAACACCAGAAAGGAACGTCAGAAATAGCCAGGGTCATACACAGGAATATCAGCAGACAAATAAATAAAGCAGAAAACAATAGCATAACAAGGAAAAAACACGAACTGAGCCACACAAGAACTAGCACAAAAGGAATAACCAAAATAAACAAAGGACACGGCGACTTGAGTAACAAAACAGACAGAGGGAAACAGAACCAAAAATATACTAGAACACAATATGCAAACAGAACAGGAAACAGAAAAACTCAGAAAATGGCAAGGCTTAGAATGACTGAAAATCATAGAGCAAAGCATTATAGAAGCAGTGCTCTTAAATAGGGAGTGGATCAGAACATGACAGACAGGTGAGTTGAGTGCAAACAAGTAACCCCTGTGCTGGAGCCCAGGAATAGCAGCAGAGACCAAGACACAAGCCGGATCAACTCACATACAGGGGTCAGGGCTAGAAAGGTGACAGTACATCCCCCCTTTAAAAGGGTGACCTCTGGGTGCCCAAGACAATGCCGGGACCAAAAAACAAAACACTGACAACATCACCAGAAGTCATCTGCGTGAAAGTCCTGTTCCCACTCAGACTGGTCAGTCTTACTCCAGGGCACGCCTAGCGTTCGGGACTTTCATAAACACAGCCAAGTGTTTCTGGCATATCAGTGTCCCGTTAGATGTCCGGACGTAGCCCTCAGGAGCAGAACTAGGCTTGGAGACATGAGGAACAGACATTTTGACAGGGGAGTCCGTGATGGGTGCTCTGGAAATGCTGGGGGACCTGAAAGTGACACTTCCCATTCGCACAGGTGGGGGACATCTGTCAAGCACCAGTTGCCGCTCATAGGCAGCCAGGTCTGACTTTAAGACCGCAAAGCCATCAGAGGCAGTAGCGTAGGTCTTTATTTCCCCAAGTTGGCTAGGTTTGGTCACTTTTTTAAGTTTCCTCCTGGACCGAGACCTAGAAGATATGGCCTCGCCACAGGGTTTGGACACTGCAGCCTCGCAACCAGACTTGGTAACTGCAGCTCTGGTGAAGCATTGATACAGCGGCCTCGCTGCTGTAAATGGACACTGTGGCCTCGCCACTGAACATGGAGACTGAGGCCTCGCCGCTGGACATGGACACTGCGGCCCCGCCTTTGGACTCTGACAGCAACTTCTCCTTTACTATGCGAGTAAGCATCCGATTCCTCAGGAACCCAGAAATGGCAACAGAAGCTAAGACCCAAACCAGATAAGCTCACATACAGGGAACAGGGCTAGAAACTTGACATTATTAAAAAGTGCTGGTGCAATTTACCATCGGGATGCGAAAGCAAAGATTTTAACACTTCCTAAAAGCTGGTGCTAAATGAATCTGCCTTTGCAAAATAATTTACCACGCTCTAAAAAAAATCTGAATAAATCCCATACTCAGCTCTCATCCTACAGTGAAAAGGGTGTCCCAGTCTGCCTCTTCTCCGCAGGAGCAGAGTGAGACTGGGAACAAATATTTCCTAGTCTTCCTCTGCGATAACTCGGCTGTGCTGCATGATCTTGCAAGAGCGTTCAGCGCTCATGGCCCAGAAGCGCAACCCTCTATGGAGTCCAATGGATTCCAGGAGCTGATAGTCGCAGAAGAGCTACTGCTGGTATCAGGGAGGTTAGTGCTGATTTCCGCTGCGAAGTGCTGTGATAGCCCCTTCCCCAGAATACGAAGATAACATGGAGACGATAAGGGAAATTCTGCAGGAGCAGATTTTCCTGCTTACTATCTCCATGTTAGTGTCAAGAATGGAATACAGTCCATAGACTTTTTTCCACCTCGCTGAGCTATATTAAGGATCCCCGCAACTCCATTTAATTCTGTACATTGGATGCTAGTTACTATACTTAGGTCTCTCAGCTCTGTCTTATTTTTTTTTAAAAATGGCTATAGCAAATAAATGCTTTAGTGTGCGGACTTACAATTTTATGGGCAAATGTTATTTTAATGAATAAACATTTAATCACTGTGTATATTATACATAAGTTAAAGTTTTCCAATCTGAAAAGTTACTTTTTACTTTAATTATAGAAACTTGAAGCTCTACAGACCTATTAGAAGAAGAAATTAAACTTAGGCATCCCTAGCTTGTATTTCTGTAAGGCATTTCTCATTTTAAGTGCTCTCTAATTTGTAGAAAGTCAAAGCAGATTTCACCCCAGGCTTTTGAAAGAGCAATCTTTTAGAATGTAGCGTACATTCCTTGATTAGCCTGATAACTGTTCCATCTTTACTGTCTTTGTTGGCGTGCTCTGCTGAACATTATAAAACTGCTGCTGGGCAATGGAAGGCAGTGAAAATCATTTGCTTTTTTGTTTGTAAGTCGTTCCATGATGCAACAAGCATAGTTTTGGAAATCTACTCGATAATTCCTGGGGAACTATTGGAATCTAAGTAATGCATCTCAACGAGGCTGTGAAAGGCATATCCTATTGAAAATGCAAGTTAGCAAAGAAGCTATTACAAAGCTGCAGCGCTGAGAAATATAAACTGCTGGTCTTTCATTGGGAAATAAAAGTACTTTTATTAATGCGTATATTCAAAACAGTGTGCATTGCCATATTGATCAATACTAGACTAATTGCAGAGTATACATTTAAGAAATTCTATCACCGAATAGAAGGATGACAGGTTTTCCATTAAGTAAGAAAATATGTACTGTATGAATTGTGCTATCAAACCTATCCTATGTATTTATTTTTGCAGAGTGTACACATCACAGAAAACTGAATATGTTAATCGTCCACTGGTGTATTAGTTCTTCAGAGTGAACGTCTCAGGGTCATGGATCTCCAGCCAGGTCAGCTCTGCCTTTCTGTCTTCTGAGGAAGATAAAATGAGAATCCTTGATTTGCCATAATAGCATCTTCACCTCGGGGCATACTTGATAACTCGTGAAAGCTCTATGTACCTTTACTTGTAAAGTGCCCGAACAAGTACTAAATGGTCATACATGCCTATTTTTTTATTGCCTTGCTGGAGATAAGTTGGCTTGCCTCTTAACCTCCCTGGCGGTCTAATTTTTTCAAAATTTCGTGTCTAAAAGCGTCTCAATTTTTTTTTTAAAGGAAAGGTGTTTTTGTACATAGTTAGCCTGTAATAATTAGGAATCACGCACTGAAATCCGTGAAATCAAGAGTCCTTACTGGTAAAATCCTTTATAAATAAATAAAAATTAGAAAATACACTGAGTCTGATAAAGTTTGAAACACGACATAATAATTTATTATCCCAAAAATAATTATCCAAAATAATGCAAATAAATGATATTCAATAAAATACAACAAAAAACACTGAAATCTGTCTTGAAAACAAGGGTGAGAGGATGTATGGTCTATTTCTTATCCTGTACTGCCACCTAGTGGCTGTTCATAAACATTGCACATAAACATTTTACACTGTAGAATCCAATTTTTCTAAGTTTGTTACTAGTCCCGCCCCCACTGCATCGTGTGACTCGCAGGGAGCCTTCCAGGAAGCAGCTCGCCGCGATCACGCTGCGGGGGACAGCGAGGGAGCCAGGAGGAGGTGAGTAAACATCCAACCCGAGTGTGGCTCGGGGTTACCGTTCGCGGTAGTGAAATTTAACCCCGAGTCACACTCGGGAATACCGCCAGGGAGGTTAATAAGTTGCTACTGGCAAAAACGGGATAATTTAGGAGAGATCACTTGCATGTACACTACTTCTGGTTTTATTCCATCAAATACCAATTGTGGCATGATTCTCTGTAATTATTTGAAAAGGCTTGTGAAATAATGACATTTTATTAAATTTTTTCATTTTGAATAACCTGTAGTTTCTGTTTATTTTCTGCTTCTGCCTCCTGCCACCGTATAATTATTTCACCAGCTTCACTACCAGTATCGAGATATCTCGGGCTTCAAAGGCACCATCTAGTGCCCTGATATCGAGATATCTCGATATGCTGTTCTGTAGCCCAAAAGGTGCCCCCAAAGTTTTAGCCCTGCGTAATGCCCAAGGAACTAAAACTGCAAAATCAGCTGTGAAAGCTCTGAAATATCAAGCTTTCAGTAGCCGATGCAGGGAGAAATAGAAGAAAATAGAACAGCTGCTCAAACCTCTAACTCAATTTGGCAGTAGATGGCGCCATCAACTGGTCAAAAATATATTATTTTAAGAAAAAAAATGCAATGGGTATAAACGCAAATATTTGATACTGTAAAATGAATTAAAAATGATTTTACAAAAAAAACCACTGGTTTCTGACAATGTTTTTTTGGAAAATCACTTGGTAGTGAAGGGGTTAAATCCCCATTCCCTCTGTTCCTTAACACTCAATAAAAACAGCAGAAATCCCATCCACTTGCAGTGAATAAGAATCAGAAGGGAGACAAACAGAGTCTCTGACTTCTGAAGAAATATTATTTACTTCATGTAGTCTGAAATTAGGTAAATAGGTTCAGATGCTAAAATGCTTATTTTTTACATACAGGATTATTGTGGTCTATTTAAGAAAAAGCTAATAGAATGCTTGTTTATCTCTGGAAAACTCAGGGTTACACATAGATAAAATGTACAAAAATACCAAACAAACATGAAATATATACGCTATAGAATATATATATATATATATATACACAGTATTTATAATTATTACTACTATAGAAGAACTGCTTGTTTAATTACATGTGATTCTCATTAAATATTGTAAGAGTGCTATTGCTGGAGCAGTTTTGTGCAGAGCATGTATTTTTTTTGATTCTTTCGTATTAGTTTTTCCAGGGACCAAGTCCCAAAACATAAAAGTAGGAACGCATTATGATTCTGTCAACCCATGATTCTGATTACAATAAAGATTATCTGAAGCTGTGGTGTTCTTTATGTAACAGAATGCCATTCCTCTGGTAAATGCAGAGAAATTAGCATTTCCATGTATTCCCAATGTATTTAAGCCCTGGAAACACCATTAAACATAGGCATGTTTGTGAAAATTGCTGCACTGTGACGCTTCTCTTGTCGTTCTTTGGGTTTACATTTTTTAAAATGCCAGGATTGTGAATAAGCCCTTAAATTCCCATTGCTAAAATAGTGGAATAACCATATTCCCGGGTATTCCCATTTGACCTGACTCCTGATTTAATCATGTCCAGTTGGTAATTTTATGATTTTCTTGCTATTGAAATTATTACCCATTACAATTTAGAAGTATAAATGCTTTAAGGAAACTTTGACAGTATTCTAAGTGTAATAGTAAACTGCATGAAGCCTGGTCAATATTGTGGGTTCTCACGCAATTGTTAGCGCTCCACTTGCTATGCCAACACAAGTTACCGATCAGGTTTTTGTATGATTCCTACTTGTTTGCATATCTCCCACCATTGGAAGGTCTAATCTCAGGAGAGAGTATGAATAAAGGACACGCCAGTATGTTACTTGCACCATTGGTGGTGCGCAAAAGGACAGTTGTACCCAGAAAAGGGGTGCGCAAGAACTAGGTATGAAGGGCATGGGTGTGTTTTTCTATAAAAGAGTCTGGTTGCCAGTGAAAAGGATGAGGCCACTCAAAATTGGGCATGTCCAGTGGCTCACTGGGAAAGCACGGCGGATTTCTCTTTCGGAAAGTGGAGCTGTCACCAATTTGAGATTGATCCACATAAAGACGGAAAGTTGGAATTTATTTGGGATGTGTTTGAGCAAAACTGGAACTAGCATTTGAATAACAAGTGATTCCAAACAGCTCATTATTCATGCTGTGTGTGCAAAAAAAAATGGGCAGAAAATGGTGCTACTGTAAACTAGGTGAATCTGCAAGAGAAAATCATATTACAACCAGTTCAAACACAGATCCTACCACCTACAGCTATTCTCACCTACCAGATTCCCATGTGGGACCCAGTAACACTAAGTGGTGACTGTCTCCACTCATGGTAGTAGCTAGTACTCACAGATGTACTCCCTAACTGGAGGAATAGGGGCGTTTGAATATAAAGCAGAAAAATAAACTAAAGTGTTGAAGCCTACAATAATCACAGTTGTGCAATTGATGAGGCCGTCCCGCTAGATTTTTATTATCCGGTAACCTCATGCTCTGCAGAAACTGTGACAACCAAGAAGATATAGGTATCTCGGTAGCCATGATTAGCTTCATCCACGAGTGTTTCTTATATTGATTTACACAAATCAGTTGTTTATCACATTGGTTGGTTTATAGATAGGATTGTAATAAGTGACTTACTGATAGTGAGTGGAAACATATATTTCTCTGCCATTTGCCTCATTCTTTAGCCTTCTATCCCTTTAAAAGATGTTGTGTTATCCTGGTTTCACCCTGCCTGTCCCCATGCTCCAGCTGTTATGCTTCTCCTGTTTCACACTAGTGTAAGTCATCAATATCTCCAAACACTGTTGCAGCTGATATGCTTTTTATATTTAGTGACAGAAAACAGTTCATAGAAAACACACAGCTGCTGCAGTTTAAGATCGCGGAGATTCACATCCTGCACATGGACGTTATAAAATAGAGAACACACAAAAGTGATGAGTAAGCAAAACTATATTAATTACATTAAATGTGACACCTCTGAATTCCATACTTACTCACAGCACTTCTTATGTAAGATATGTTTGTGTATGCTATTGCGATGTGAAATTTCAGAAATGTTATTTTGAACTTTAAAATGATTCATTTAAAATGCAATCAAAAAGAGG
The DNA here is from genome assembly GCA_009667805.1 of Leptobrachium leishanense. Lineage (NCBI taxonomy): Eukaryota > Metazoa > Chordata > Amphibia > Anura > Megophryidae > Leptobrachium > Leptobrachium leishanense. The sequence goes on along the minus strand of CM019064.1, from coordinate 107,388,175 downwards.
TTTAAACTTTTCTTCTACTGTTAGCATAGTGTCACATCTAGTAATCACAATGATATCTTTCCAGGGTTTAAAAAAATGGAATAAGGTGCTTTTAAAGTTTAAAACCAGCCTGTTATAATAATTACATTCAATTAAAAAGATTAAATTATTTGGTATGAAAATAAAAAATAAACTTTATTTTACTGCAATTTGTGATTATTTTGTTATATACAAATTACATATATACATTGCTGGTGCTAGACCATTTTGCACCCTAGGCAAGACCAGCTACTTGCACCCCCCCCCCAAAAAAAGCTCACATGGGTACATTTGCCCCCAGCTCTCACATGGTGGATATATTGCCCCCCGCTCACATGGGTACAATTTCCCCCAGCTCACATGGGTACATTTGCCCCCAGCTCACATGGGTACATTTGCCCCAGCTCACATAGGTACATTTGCCTCCAGTTCACACATGGCATGGAGATATTGCCCCAGCTAACACATGGAGATATTGCCCCAGCTCACACATGGCATGAAGATATTGCCCCAGCTCACACATGGCATGAAGATATTGCCCCAGCTCACACATGGAGATATTGCCCCAGCTCACACATGGAGATATTGCCCCAGCTAACACATGGATTTATTGCCCCAGCTAACACATGGATATATTGCCCCAGCTAACACATGGCATGGAGATATTGCCCCAGCTCACACATGGAGATATTGCCCCCAAGCTCACACATTGATATCTGCCCCCAGGCTCACATATGGGTATTTACCCCCAGGCTCACACATGGATATTTACCCCCAGGCTCACACATGGATATTTGCCCCCAGGCTCACACATGGGTATTTACCCCCAGGCTCACACATGGGTATTTACCCCCAGGCTCACACATGGGTATGTACCCCCAGGCTCACACATGGATATTTGCCCCCAGGCTCACACATGGGTATTTACCCCCAGGCTCACACATGGGTATTTACCCCCAGGCTCACACATGGATATTTATGCCCAGGCTCACACATGGATATTTGCCCCCAGGCTCACACATGGATATTTACCCCCAGGCTCACACATGGATATTTACCCCCAGGCTCACACATAGGTATTTGCCCCCAGGCTCACACAAGGATACTTGCCCAGCAGCTCACACATGGATATTTGCCTCCAGCGCTGTCTCTGTCTTCCTGTAGCCAGTCTCAATGCGTGCTGGTGTCGCCGCTGGCATCAAGGAGATGGAGGCGTGGACTTGGTCCAGGAAGCTGGAAGCACCAAGTCCACGCCTCCGTGTCCTTGACGACGGCGGCGAAGCCGGCACGTATTGGGGCTGGCTGTAGCACGTGGCCGCCCCAGGCTGCCCGCGGGCATTTATTTATTTTTTTTACAATTGGTCGGGCCGGCTGCGCCCTAGGCGGGTGCTACGCTCTAGGCGCCCGCCTAGTTGGCCTAGCGGCAGCGCCAGCCGTGCATATATATACAGATGTCATTTGCATATCCTATCCAGAATTCCTTGCTGCATATGGGGAATGTGGCACAGGAGCTCTGGGATGCAATTCATTGAATTGCTGTGATGTGCAAGTGGCTTCTGCAATAATAAACACACTTGTTATAGTGTGGAGGCTTTTTATCTCACTTTTTGTCCTCCACCACAACCCTTATATATATATACTTCCACGATCTCCGCACTCCACCTCTGCCACTTCTCAGCTCCGGTGCTGGGTAATGGTTGCAACCATGCAAATATCCACGGCAACCCGCGATAGGTTCATTTGAATGATGACTGACTTGCCTGTGACTGTGTGTAGAGTGCTTTCAAATTGTTATTATGTAATTTGCAAAAACACATAAATAAATAGCTTAAAACATTGTTAAACTCCCCACTCATCACTCAGTGAAGAGAGAGGTTCTTGCACTGCCTGTATTCACCTCATGTTGAAGGATGCTGAGAAGTACTCTGGTGTCCTTCCGGCGTCCCATGGCAATCCTTTCTGTCGCTTCAAATGGAATACATTCCCTATATTTGTAGCAGGTTACCTGGAACAGAGATTTTGTGAGCAAACCCTAGCAAATCACCCTTCCATCTAGAATAGAAAGTCCAGGTTAATTGGAAATAGCTTGCTTTTTTGCTACTATATTTTCAAAATGTTAAATGTGTTTAATAATTATCTATAGCATGGCTCAAAATTTCAAGTCCAGAGCTCTGCTAGATAATTATTAAGCCAGGCCTTAAGAGTTACTCTCCACCAGTTGCTCCACCTAACCCCTACCCTGCCCTTAACTCTGTCCCTAAACACACTCTCTTAAATTATTTTATTAAATGACACTGTTAAATGTTTTATTCAGGCTAAAGTTACAAAAATAAATAATAACAACATTAATATTAATTAATACACAATATTAACATAAAGTAATGTAAACAGAAAGGAGAATAAGTGCTTTACATAAATGGGGATGCAAACATAATATGTGTAGTAACTGATGCTCAACTTTTAATAAACTTTAAAATGCATTTTTTTCATCTCCACAATTTCTTAAGATACATGTATACCTAGACACATCAAATCACAGATACATGTACATCCAGACCCCAGATATATGTATACCCATACATTAGACCACAGCGTGAGCAGAGTAAATTGGTGGTGCTGCAAGGGAGGCAGGCAGGGTGCAGCCGGATGAGAACACCAGGGCGGGCAGGTATATGTGACATACGTCTGGTGTGCCCTCTGACGTCAGAGGGAGTCACTGGCCGGCCACCATCTTCGATTCTCTAGCCGGCGGCCGTGCCTAAAAAAAGAAAAAAAAAACACGCCAGCTGCCGGAATACGTAGAGCAGGCAGCACAATATAATTTATCATGCTGCCTGTGTGTGCATTTCCACTCTCCGTCACTTAATTGCCACTTGCCAAACGCAAGCAGGCGAGTGGAAATTTTGAGCATTTGTCAAGACTTTCTACATTTCAGGCTGGTGTAGGACGAGCGTTTTTACGAGCAGAATAAACGTCCATGAGAGTGGACGTTCTTTCCACTCTGACGCCCATCTGACGCCCGTCTGGCCACCTCTATGGAGGATCGCGCTTTGCAGCCCCGTCGAACGTGCGCTAGAGCTTTGACGGGGAAACTTTCTAAACGGACGCAGCACGCCTGCTGTAATGAGCGCAATTCTTGTGTGTGCTACAGCGTGTGGCCGGCCCCGTCGCAGCGTCAAAACACTGCGACAGACGCCAGGAGGCACGTCAGTACGTGTGCACATAGAACAAAACATTATCAAACACAGTCAATATCGGAGAACCATGCCACATTAATAAACCTTTCGCACAGAGTTGTGGCCCTTGATAAATTATTAAATAATGTGTTGAAAGACTACAATACTTACCAAAAACTACATTATAATTCAATTAGTACATTGATTATAAGCATATTGCTTCTAAAAAGCTCATATTGCATGTGTAATGCAATGCCTTTTGAAATACTTTTCCCTTGCCAAGAATATTAGCTCTCTATATCAGTAACCCTCAATTAACTCCCCTTAAAGGCTTTACTTTTATTGATTCCATTTTGAAATGGCTTCTCAAAACATTACTATAAAAAAATTCCAGCTGCACTTCCATGAGCACAATTAGAACCATCTTACAAAGTTTTTTGATGGTCAAATTGAAGTGGTATATTTTGTTTCAGATACTGTCTTCCTAAACTCTTCTGTCATGATTAACACTTATTGGTCCTTCTGGTGGTATGAAGGGGTTAATAATAGGGATGAGCTGTTTGGTTCGATCAGTTCGGAGTTCGACTCGAACATTGGCAGTTCGAAAGCTCACGAACTTCGAACTTTTTAGCGTGTTCGGTTCGAGTTCGAGAAAAAAAACCATTTTGAAAAAAGTATAAAAAATGCTTAAAAAATACTAAAAAATCTAGAAATAAAAGAGACTCTTTACTGCAGAATATTATAAGCAACGATTTATTAGATATTGAATTAAAAAACTACCTAATGTCTAGGTGCAAAGATTCTCACCTCTAAATGAGCTGTGCTCTCAAACGGCGTAAACAACAGGTGTTTCATTAGTGTTTGGAAATAACATGTGCTTCTAATTAGTCTGGTCTCATGAATTTGATACATTGCCTGCAGACTGGGTGTGGCTCCTGCACATGTATGAACAAACACTGTGCTTGTTCTGAATTCTAAGAAGTGTTCATTTCTACTATATGATCCTCTGATATGCTGTTTAACCCCTTAAGACCAGGGCTCTGTAAAGCCAATCATTAATGATGTAGATGTTACGTCATTTGTCATCAAGGGCTTAATAAAATCTTTATCACACTCCTTAGATTTAAACGTAATATTCCAGTATTTGTATGTCATGTACCTCTCCCGAAGGGCCTATGTGAGCATACAATTATTATTGTGTTAGCTTGTACGCTTTATGATAGACATTTCTGAGTCTCTAGAGTCTCTGACTATCCATTGTCATATATACCTTGCTTTATACATATAATATATTCCCTCATCTAACAGGATAGTAGCCAGTCCCTGCATTTTAACCCCTTAAGGGTGGCTAGGTGTCGTGTGTGGGTCTCTGATGGCGATGTTTCTATACATCCTACAAATCTGCCACTTCACGGGCAGGTTCACGATATGCCCCCGTTCCGGCGGCGCCTGGCAGCAGTTCCTCGCTGCTCGCTGACCAGGCGCCGAGTGATATCGCAGCCAGGTTCCACACACGTGGGACGCCGGGGGGCGGGGCTGGCGCGCTGACGCAGACCCGCCGGGTTTAAAGCCCAGCCTCACAGAGTCGCCGGTGCCCTGACGTGGTATTCACTTCCCGCAGAGCTCTTGTGTATTTTGGCTATTATCTGTGTCTGACCTTGCTTCTGACTTTAATCATTCTGTGTATGACCCCTGGCATTGGCGAACGAACCATTCTGTGTATGACCCCTGGCATTGGCGAACGAACCACCCTGTGCATAACCTGGTATTGGCATTAACTCTTCTCACGGTTCTGCCCTTAACTTTGGTACCGAGGTCGGTCTGTGTGGCACCCTAAGCACACATCAGACTACCCCTTATATTACTAAGGTCCTAGGGAGAACGAATACTCTATTCTGTACATCTGTCTGGTGTTTACCCTTTTTTGTATATTGTCTGGTTAATTTCTGTCTAGTTGTGCCGACCATTCAAGGATCGGAAGGTTAGAAATCGGTCTACGTATAGGGACCACTATTCTGGTATTCAGGGGAAATCGTGACATTACGTCAGGGCCAATGGATCCCGCAGACCTCTCTAATCAGTTGGCACGTATCGCAGCCAGACAAGAAGAGCAGGACCATAGGATGACCAGATTGCTCTCGCTCTGCAAACCCTGTTAAATCAGTCCAATACAGGAACCACAAACCTCCAGACCCGGTATTGCCTAGGGTCAGTTCGGCCTCTCCCGAAAGACATAGGCTTAGTATGAAGGCACCCTTACGCTATGATGGCACCAAGCTTATGCCGGGGTTTTTTGACCCAACTCGAGATCTTGTTCGAGAATAACCCAGGGTCCTGTATGTCTGATAAAGCCAAAGTGGGCTATCTGATTAATCATTTAACAGAAAAAGCTTTTATTATGGGCTACGCCCTTGTGGAAAATAAGAAACCCATCATCTATGACTATGAGGGTTTTACCTCTGAGTTAAAACGTACCTTTGATCCTCTAGAAGGGCTACCAATGCGGGTAGGTCCTTGTTTCACATTAAACAAGGTAATAGGAGGGTCTCCGACTATGCCATAGAGTTTAAGACTCTGACTTCAGAGGTGCTTTGGCCGAACGACGTTTTAACCTTAGCCTTTACCGAAGGCCTGAACGAGGCTTTTATGTTTGAGCTGGCTCCCTTAAAATTACCAGAAAATCTGGACCATCTGATTGATTTTTGCATAGCCATGGACGATCAAATTAGGGAAAGGAGACACCCCAGAGACAGACCCAGAAGGGTCTTGCCTCCTTTACCCTTATTACCCAGACACACCAGTACGTCAGGTAACCCGGAGAACGCAAAAACAGATATACCAGTCGTTGAACCTATGCAAATAGGAAAAACGGGTATTTCGGAAGCAGAAAGAGCTCACAGAAGAGAAAAGGGGCTGCTTCTATTGTGCAGGGGCAGATCATTTCCGCCTTCAATGTCCTCAGAGACCAGGGTTAGCAGGGGTGAGAGTGGCAAATCGGGTCAAAGACAGCTAATACCCAGGTTATCGGTTCTCTGTATGCCTCCTTTGTGGATAGTGAAAAAAAAAAATCCAGGATTCTGGTACCGATCTCCCTAACCTGGGAGGGGGTTCACCTCAAGACTGAGGCGTTCTTAGACTCTGGGGCCTCAGGTAATTTCATGGACAAATATTTTTGCTGCCAAAAAACCTCTTACCTCTGGTTCTAAGGAGAAGCCTCTAATGGTGGAAGCCATAGATGGAAAACCCTGTCATGTCCACATATCACTCACGACACTGTTGATGTATGTATGAAAACAGGAGTTTTGCACCGTGAAACGATAAGATTTCAAATTATCGAATCTCCCTCATGTCCTGTCGTTCTTGGGTTTCCATGGTTAACAGAGCACAACCCGGTTATTGATTGGGTCCAGAGAGACATAAAATGTTGGGGTCCTAGTTGTCAGTCAAATTGCTTGGGCAGGGTCAATGTGATTGGTAGCCTCAATATTGCCACAGCCCCTCCTTTATCCACAGAGGTCCCTGAATGTTATCTGGCATTAAAGGAGGTGTTCTCTAAAGCCAGGACTGAGGCTCTACCACCACATCGCCATATGACTGTGCTATAGAGTTACTCCCCAGTACTATGCCTCCTAGAGGACACGTATACCCTTTGTCACAAAAAAAAATGACATTATGGAGGAATACATAAGGGAGAATCTAGAGCGAGGATTCATCAGACGGTCCTCCTCTCCAGCAGGAGCAGGTTTCTTTTTTGTCTCATCCAAAAGAGGGAGATCTGCGACCCTGCATTGATTATAGAGGTTTGAATAGGATAACTATAAGAAATGCATATCCCATACCTCTCATAACAGAATTATTCGACCGATTAAAAGGGGCCCGTATATATACAAAGCTCGATTTACGCGGAGCTTACAACCTGGTAAGGGTTAAAAAGGGGCATGAATGGAAAACGGCTTTTAATACACGTAGCGGGCATTATGAATACCTGGTGATGCCCTTTGGATTATGTAATGCGCCAGCCGTTTTTCAGGACCTCATAAACGATACCCTAAGGGACTTTCTGCAAGCGTTCGTCATAGTATATCTGGATGACATCCTGATATACTCTTCCTGATATGGAAACTCATCACGCCACGTGAAACAAGTATTGAAAAAACTATTGGAGGCTGGATTGTATTGTAAACTAGAAAAATGTTTATTCGACATAGAAACAGTGCATTTCCTTGGTTACATAATAACCCCTGAGGGTTTTCAAATGGATCCTAAAAAACTCTCAGCAATCCTTGACTGGCCTCTACCCCAAGGGCTTAAAGCCATCCAGAGGTTTCTGGGGTTACTAATTACTATCGGAGATTCATTAAAGACTTTTCAGCCTTGGTAGCTCCCTCACGGCTATGACAAAGAAAGGGGTGGGAAATCAGAAATGGACACCTCAAGCCAGTCAAGCCTTTGAGGCACTTAAACAAGCATTCACTACTGCCCCTGTTCTCCGACATCCAGATCCGGCTCTGCCTTTCCAAGTAGAAGTTGACGCCTCCGAACTAGGTCTTGGTGCAGTCTTGTCCAAAGGGAGGCACCTGACAAACCCTTGCATCCATGCGGCTTCTATTTCCGGAAATTGTCCCCGGCAGAGAGGAACTATGATATCGGAAATAGAGAGTTGTTAGCAGTCATCTCGGCCTTGGCAGAATGGAGATACTTATTGGAGGGGTCTAGGGACCCCATCGTTATCATAACCGACCATAAGAATCTCACGTACATTGGAGATGCTAAACGTTTAAATTCCAGACAAGCGAGATGGTCATTGTTTCTTTCAAGTTTTAATTTCGTGCTTACCTATAGACCTGGGTCCAGAAACATTAAAGCAGACGCATTATCGAGACAGTATGAATCTTACGAACATAATATCCAAGATCAGCATCCCATTGTACCCCAGGAAAGGATTATAGCCTCTACCACAATTAGTGTCTCGTCTCCTCTGGTGAAAAGGTTGCAGACCGTCCAGGGTGCAGCTCCTGGGGGGAAACCTCCCGCGAAACTCTTTGTACCTGAGAACGAAAGAGAGGAAGTACTAAACATTTATCATGACAATAAAACCTCTGGGCATATGGATATCACCAAAACAGTGTCTAGTATCCGTAAACTCCTCTGGTGGCCCACGTTTCGCCGAGACGTTAAAGATTACATAGCCATGTGCGAGGTGTGCACAAGACATAAAAGTCCCAAAACAGCACCTATTGGTTTACTCCAGTCTTTGCCGTCCACCCCCGAACGACCATGGTCGCATTTAGCTATGGATTTCATAGTAGACTTACCTGAGTCAAGAGGGAATACAGTAATACTTACGGTCATTGATCGATTCTCCAAGATGGGTCACTATGTTCCTCTTCGGAAACTACCTTCGGCAGCCGAACTGGTGCCCATTTTCATTTCTAACGTGGTCCGCATACACGGTATTCCTCTTGGGATTGTCTCTGATAGGGGGACCCAATTCGTCTCCAGATTCTGGAAAGGGTTTTGTAGTAATGTGGGGATAGACTTATCCTTCTCTTCGGCCTATCACCCCCAGACTAACGGAGAGCAGCAGAACGAGCCAATCAAAATATAGAGAAATATCTCAGGTGCTTTATATCAGAACAACAAGATAACTGGTCAGACCTGCTACCATGGGCAGAATATGCTTTGAACAGTGCAGTGAGTGAATCCACAGGACATTCCCCTTTCTTCACTGTTATGGTTTTGATCCTCCCGTGCTCCCCGCTACGTTTCCTGATACCACGATTCCTGCTTTGGATGAGCATTTGGCATCATTGAAAGAGACTTGGGGGGAGAGTCAAACAGGCACTGGAAGAGAGTAGTGCCATCCAGAAAACCAAGGCCGACAGACACAGGAGGCAGGCACCCGTGTATCAAGTTGGGGACAGGGTTGGCTTTCTTCACGGAATATCAAGCTCTTAGTGCCCTCCATGAAACTGGCACCCAGATACATAGGCCCCTATAGGATCCTGCGGCGACTCAATCCGGTCTCCTATGCTTTGGCATTGCCCCCATATCAGGATACACAATGTGTTCCATGTGAGCCTTTTGAAGCCACTGTTGTGTAATCGGTACACCAAGGTCCGTGCTCCCCCTCCTCCTGTCTCTGTGGAGGGCGAGGAAGAGTTTGAGGTTGAGGCCATCCTGGACGCCAGGATGTCTAGGGGGGTCCTACAGTACTTGGTCGACTGGGTGGGCTACGGTCCGGAGGATCGTTCTTGGCTCCCGGCTACTGAGGTCCATGCTCCTCGGTTAGTGAGGGCCTTCCAGTGGCCGCCCGTTGAGGGGGGGGTTCTGTCACGATATGCCCCCGTTCCGGCGGCGCCTGGCAGGCAGGAAGGGCCTATGTGAGCATACAATTATTATTGTGTTAGCTTGTACGCTTTATGATAGACATTTCTGAGTCTCTAGAGTCTCTGACTATCCATTGTCATATATACCTTGCTTTATACATATAATATATTCCCTCATCTAACAGGATAGTAGCCAGTCCCTGTGCATTTTAACCCCTTAAGGGTGGCTAGGTGTCGTGTGTGGGTCTCTGATGGCGATGTTTCTATACATCCTACAAATCTGCCACTTCACGGGCAGGTGTCACGATATGCCCCCGTTCCGGCGGCGCCTGGCAGCAGCTTCCTCGCTGCTCGCTGACCAGGCGCCGAGTGATATCGCAGCCAGGTTCCACACACGTGGGACGCCGGGGGCGGGGCCTGGCGCGCTGACGCAGACCCGCCGGGTTTAAAGCCCAGCCTCACAGAGTCGCCGGTGCCCTGACGTGGTATTCACTTCCCGCAGAGCTCTTGTGTATTTTGGCTATTATCTGTGTCTGACCTTGCTTCTGACTTTAATCATTCTGTGTATGACCCCTGGCATTGGCGAACGAACCATTCTGTGTATGACCCCTGGCATTGGCGAACGAACCACCCTGTGCATAACCCCTGGTATTGGCATTAACTCTTCTCACGGTTCTGCCCTTAACTTTGGTACCGAGGTCGGTCTGTGTGGCACCCTAAGCACACATCAGACTACCCCTTATATTACTAAGGTCCTAGGGAGAACGAATACTCTATTCTGTACATCTGTCTGGTGTTTACCCTTTTTTGTATATTGTCTGGTTAATTATCTGTCTAGTTGTGCCGACCATTCAAGGATCGGAAGGTTAGAAATCGGTCTACGTATAGGGACCACTATTCTGGTATTCAGGGGGAATCGTGACAGCAGGTTATGGGGACCTCCTAGGCACGATATTTGAAGGAATTTTTTGTTTTTATTTTTAACCCTTATTTTATGGAAAACTCACTGTTCCTTTAACCCTTTCGCTGCTGAGGCTTTTCCCGCCCCTATGCTGAGGTCATTTTTACCTGTTTTGCGCATCATGTTTAAACGTGTTTTGAAGGCTTATTTTAGTATATGACCCAGACATATTATATATCGTTCTTTCCGTCAGACTCAGTAGATTCATAATATGTCATTATTATATGTATACGTTATGTCATGTCTGTATATTATAACAAAAAATGCAATAAAATATGTATTTTCAATAATTTACAATGTGTAAAGTGTTTTTTTCCACATTTTAACATGCGAGCAATTGCGGTTATATTTTGTATGGGGTGCGCTTGTTAAAAAAATTAGAGATGGGGTCTCGTTACATTTTTTTTTGGGGAAAATTACACTATTTTTAACAAACGCACCGCATACAAAAATTGTTAGTGCAGCATCATTGTTCACATTATAATTGAAATGGGAACAATATTGCTGCATTAACAAACCCCAAAAAAAAAAAAAAGTGTTTAATTTTTTTTTTTTAATTTTTTTTTAATTTTGTTTTTATTTTTTTTTTTTTATTATTTTTTTTTTTACAAAATTTTTCACTGTAGTGTTTGGTATCGTTGGAACGGCCATGCTCTGGCCGATCCAACGATACCAAAATTTAACCCCTAACTGCCACGGATCGGGAGATAGGGAGTTCATTGGAACTCCCTATCTCCACAGTTGGTGGCAGTTAGGGGTTAAGTCTAGGACTGGCGTCATCGTGCTACGCACGATGACGCCAGTCCTCTGGGGGAGTTCCCGGAGGCTTGGCCGACATCCAAGATGTCGGCCAGCTCCGGGAAAGGATCGCGAACCGGCGCTTTTCAGCGCCGATTCGCGATCCAGCTCCCCAGGGGTTAAGGCCAGGCATCATTTGGAAGGGCAGGCTGTGCCCTTCCAAATGATGCCTGGGTTAATCCCCTGTGCGCCGCCGATCGGGAGGGAGAGAGGTCCGAAGGACCTCGCCCCCCTCCCTTTCAGGCGCCTCCTCCGCACATGCGGGGGGGGCGCCTGAATTAGGTGTCATCGCGCCCCCGCGATGACACCTAATGCTGGCGGCTGCTGGTCCGGATGCGCGGCTGACATCCAGGATGTCAGCCCGCACCGGAGGGGCCAGCGATCGGCCGGAACCCGGCGAACGCTGACCCCAATGTGAGGACGCGCTCAGCGCGTCCTCAGCACACCAGCGGGAATGCTGAGGACGCGCTGAGCGCGTCCTTAGCATTCAAGTGGTTAAAAACGTCTTTTTTAAAACGTTTTGTCCTTGTTTCCTGTCCCCCAGGGCACTACCCGGACCCCCTTACACCTTTTATGGCAAATATCTAGCATATATGCCCTCTTGGAGGGCACTCTAAAAATCGGACTTTTAAGTCCCATTGACTTGCATTGAGTTCGGTTTGAGTTCGAACTTTTTAAATTGTTCGAGTTCGAATGCGAACCGAACACGGGGGTGTTCAGCTCATCCCTAGTTAATAACTCCTTGTCTCTGGATCTACCAATTATACCCACTATTAGAGCCCAAAGTTACACAACACTGACATTGCACAATGCCACTAAACTCGCTGTTATCACCAAGACTAAATGGGCATTCTTAATTATATACCAACGCAACACAAGTCACACTATGTATAAATAAATTGAAAAACCACCACAGTAACGTGAAAGCAAAGATCTTTGGGAGAAATATAAATTCACTAGAACAAAGACAGATCCTAAGTAACTGAATAAAAGGGATAGTATAGCCACCATCGACACAACAAATCTCATGGCACACAATGACAAAGAACGAAATGCAAGTATAACAAACAGTCGCTATAGCAACCAAAAAAGAGGTGTACCCTATCACCCCACTAAGAACAACAATGCAATACAATACCAGTACTGAGCTCCATGTAATAGAAGCATAAAATGTAGTGTATACTTCAGTCACAATGAGTGGGGAACTCCCATAGATCTTCCACAGTAATTATTTTCAAAGGCATAAAAATTTATATATAGTATAATTCAGCAAATAACCGTGTTTTAAGCAGACCCAGAATGCAAAAAAATGAGAAATTGCAGACGTCATTTGCATGTCTTACCCAGAGTTCTGTGCTGCATGTGAGGAATGTAGCACATGAGCTCTGTGATGCAGTTCTTTGAATTGCTGTGATGTGCAAATGGCCTCTGCAATAATAAACTATATATATATCTAAATATAAAATAAACCAGAAGAGAGCACTCCAGTCAACACACTCAAAAACCAACAGCAACTTTATACATTTAAACATTTTACCATATTTTTCCATATTTTAACCCTTCAAAGCTTTCAACAATTCTTTCCCCTTCACAATTACAGCAGTTCTTAATCCATTTAAGATATTTTACAAGGTTCTTAACCCTAAACTCTGTTGAAAATTATGTAAATTTGGTTCACAATAAATGGCCATGGATTACTTAAGCCTGCCAACAGTATCAGTGCATTCCACCTTTTGGCAGGTCTTATCATTCTTACCTAATGACTGTTTTTACGGGATCAACTCACTGAGGACTGGGTCCTTTCTGGAGCTCCCTGCAGTTCAAGTTTAAATAGATCCTGTAGGTGGAACCTCTGTGACAGGGATGGGTGCTTACCTAAGGGGTGCCAGCCCTTTTCATACAAAATACACAGGGAGGGTAGCACTCAACCTAAACTAAGCACTCAGTTTTGTGCATCTCAAGACAAAGTAAAACAACAAACCAGGAAGCGAGCACTCCAGTCAACACACAAAAACCAACAACAGCAGCTTCATATATTTGAACATTTCATCAGATTTTACCAGAGTTTACCAGGTTTATATATATACTGTTGACTTAATAGTCTTTTTAAGGTCTTATTTTTATAAAATATGTTAAAAAAAATAATGGCACAATAGTGCTTTGTTTAACATTATATAAAGAGACAAAAAAATGGATTTGAATACAGGGCAAAGGGTAGTGAGTACTTTTTCAGCATGACTGGTAGCTTGAGACTGTCAATGAAATTTTGAGCCCTGTAATATAAAAATTTAAATGCAGGATGAGATTTCAACTCAGGTCTGCAGGCTATGGAAGCACTCACCTTCCACAGGTGCCAACTGACAGATCCAATGTTCCCTTCAAGAAGGATTTTCGGGGCCTCTTTCCCAGGGCCATACATCGACTAAAGATGACCCTGCAAGTGTTTAGGAAAATCATTTTATACCATGGTTCTAACATTATTTGTATCAGTCAAGAGGACCATATAGTAAAATAAGTATAACAAGTCCTCTTGCTTTTCCCTCTCCTTTATCTTTATTTATCCCCGCTTAAAAACCCCTATATCTGTCCCCTTTATTTTATTTCTTGGAAACATGATAAGTAAAACTGACAAAATTGCATTGCAAGTACAACAAAGATAGAAACTCCCTCAATATATACGTACTTGCTCTGCAAAAATATTTTTAGCACAAGATCAATGAAAAAATAACAAAGAGTAATTACTCTGAATATAGTTCGCTGCAGCATACACATTACATTATCAAGCATGTGCATTAAGTGCTGAGTAGATGCTTTGTAGTTCTTTTTATCTGAAACTTACTATAATTATTGCTTCTATTTTTGAGCAAAATAAAAACTAGGATACCACCTGGAATGCATAGAAATTGAAACATAGCAGAAATTTTAGAAAATAATAAACATTTCTAACGCATTAAAAAAAACATTGTGAATTAAAATAATTTAACAGAAAGTACAGCATAACCTGTATTTTTTGCAAAGATGCTAATAAATCCCTTTTTGGTACACCTGGTTATTTGTTTTGTCATAATCTTTGTTTAACCCCTTAGTGACCGGGCGGTTTTACACAAATCCGTCCTTTAGTGACCGCTGCTGTTTTTACGTTTCTGCGCTGCTCGTGTTTAGATCAAATTTTCCTCTTACTCGTTTATTCAACCCACACATATTATACACCCTTTTTCCCGCCATTAAATGGACTTTCTAGAAATACCATTATTTCCATCATATCCAATAATTTAATATAAAAAAAATATGAAATATGATGAAAAAAATGGTAAAAACACACTTTTTCGTAATTTAATCCCCTAAAGCTATAACCACCAATAAAGACCCCGGCTAAATAGTTTCCAAATTTTATCCCGAGAATAGAAATACCCAATTTTTACATGTTTTTACCTTTTAACCCCTTCACTGCTGAGACAGTTCACCTATGTGCGCTGCGCTCATTCTGACCATTTTGTGCTAATTATTTTTAGATGACAGCCTAGGTCCTATTTAATTAAACTCCCCCCAGACAAAAAAAACTTTTTAAAAAAAAAACCATTTTTTTATTTTATTTAATTTTTTTATTATTTTTTTTTATTTAATTTTTTTTTTACATTTTTTTTTAAAACCAAACCTGGTCATGTTTGGTATCATTTGAAAGGCCATAATCAGGCCTTTCAAATGATGGCAAATATGACCATCTAGCTGACATGGATCGGGAGATAAAGGGATCCTTAGGATCCCCTTATCTCTACATGGCAGCTAGAGGGTTAACTGGCCCACTGACATCCTCACACATATGGTGAGGTTGTCAGTGGGTGGGGGGGGACCTGGAGGCTTGGCTGACATCCAAGATGTCAGCCCCCCTCCAGGTTTGAATCACGTTTTGGCGCCAATTGGCGCCGCAACGTGATCCGGCGGCGAAATGGTTAATGCCATACACCGCTGGAAAGGGGAGGCTCTCCCCTCTCCAGCGGTGCAAACGGCATCTCCCTAGCTTCAATGGTTGGGGAGATAGAGGGCTCCGAAGGAGCCCCCCCCTCCCCTCCATTGAAACACATGGGGGCACCTTCTGATGACGTCACCACGCAGCGTGGCGACGTCATCAGCCTCGCCTGCCCATGTAAATCACATGGGCTGGCTTCCTCCCTGTCAGATTGCCGTGGGATCCGACGAGGGAGGTGAGTATCGGGCGGGAGGGGGATTTGGCGCCGCTGACGTACCCTGTACGTCATCGGGTCTAAGGGAGACCCGAACACAGGACGTACAGGGTACGTCAGCGGTCGGGAAGGGGTTAAGTTCTCTCAGTTGGCTGGTTTACCTACCCATAAGGGGCCCTATTACATTCTTCACGCAAAAACGCACGCACAATGCGTGAATTTTTGCACGAAGTGTTAAATGTTAACGCACGTAAAACAACGCTGGAATTACAATCCTCGCACATTTTTTCACCCGTCGAGCAATAACACGCGTAAAACGTATGCACAAAAACTCTCGCGCAGCAACGTTGGACACAGAAATCAGTGTGCGGACTGTTTTTTTCACGCTATTCGGGCATCAGCCATATCAGAGTTAAGAACCACAATTGTCTCACGTTAAGTTTTTTGCGCCTGTCAAAGTCAATCTGCGGTTATATGCTGCATCAATAAAAAAAGCGCGCACAACTTATCAAATTTATTGGTTTGGTATGAGTAGAATGTGTAACTATACTTTTCTGCATATTTTATTTTGGGCTGGTGTATTTGGTTTCGGCCAGGTTGATGGAATTTGCCATTAACACCAGCTTTCAGGAGTTGCTAAAAATAAGCGCGTAACGTCTATGCGTTAATTCCTGTGCATAGATTGTAATACCATCCGCGTACAAGCGCACAAACGCATTTGCGCTCACAATGTTAAGTATAGGACGCGCAAAGTACAGTAAACTAGTGCAGCGTTCGCACAGGTTCACCCGCGGTAGACGTATACGCGTGTTTGTTGCACTGACATAGTAATACGACGTTCAGCGCAAAGGGTTTTGCCCCTCGCGTTAATACGTTTTTGCGCGGGCGCAAACGTTTGCATGAAGATTGTAATAGGGCCCAAGATCTTTAGGATCGACCTCACCAATTGGTTAAGTTTGAAATAAATTTAAAATAAAACAAAAAGACAAATATGAAGATGATTTTGGTAAATGAACAGAATGTACAGATTCTTTTAGCTTCAGTTAGTGTCTATTGGAACGTGTGTAATGCAGTTATTTATCAAAATACAAATGCTTCTTGAATTACCAACAAACTGTTAAAGACTCTTTTAGTCAGTTTTGTGTTGCTGCTTTTGCACGAGAAATACCCAAAATCCTAAATAACTAAGTGAGATTCTCTTATTCTTAAAGGGGTACTCCCGGCTAAAAAGGGAGGGGACCAGAGCAGTTACTTTTTTAACCGCTTCCTAACTCCTTGCTTAGCTCCACCATTAAATATTATAAATGCTTAAATTGATTCTTAACCCATTCAATATCAAGTGGGTTTCAATAAAACATTGTCAAGGTGGGCGTGGCTGGCTCCGCATGGAAGCAGACGTGTCCTGGTGAAGATCCGTACGTCTTTCCTGATAACAGCGATTTTCCCTGGAGTTTCAACTTGGAAAATCCACTACCGGGGTTCCTGCGGGGCTGGCCACTGCGTGGATTGCTCCGGGGCCCATGTCTGTCCCCCCCCCAAGCTCAGTTTTTCCCTGTGTTCCCATACCAGATCTGAGCGGCCATCGGCCATTTAGTGGCCTACCCTTCAGTTCCCATCTGAATAGCCTGCCACGTCTCCAGCTTCCCCCTGTGTCCGGGGTGACCATTTGTCCAGGGCTGTGAGGATGGAGGGCCCCATCCACCTGCTGCACTGGAGATCCCCTTGATGAAGAGGGTGGAGGATGGTGGGATATGGTGTGGACAGGAGTGCCCCTCTACCCCGGTGAGCAGAATGGAGGCGATGTTTATTGCCATGGAGGACTGTCTGAGGCAGTTGCCGGGGGAGGAGGGAGACCCGCTTACACGCAGATCGTGGCGTCAGCTGATGGCCGCGATGAGAGCTGGGCAGGAGGCTGCGAATTCGGAGGTCAGGGAGGAGAGGGCTGCGGTGCCTGTCGGGCGAGTGACTGGCGCAGCTCTTGTTGCGGAGGACGAAACAAGAAGAGCTGACCCGGGACAACCGACTCCTGTGCCGGGCATGTGCTGCCAGACATCAGGAGAGACCCCTGATACGCAAGAAGAACCCCTGCTGCTATCCCCGTGGCGGCGCTGCCTGCGGCCTTCTCCCGCGATGCTGGAGGAAGGTGTCTCACTGCAGCTGGAGACCTGATTGCTTGGTCAACCCTGATACCTGGGGTTTGGCAGGGCCTTATTGGCTTCACCCTACCTGTCTTGTATATACGACGGTTCCGGGACACTGGCTGAGGACACCCTTTACTTTTCTCAATGAGACATTTTGATTTTTGGATGACACCCCCTCTCTGTTTATTATAAGCCTTTTTTCAGTTAACTTTGCTGGCTTATCCGCTGATTTTCCTCGGCTGAGGTTAACTTTTTTTTCTTTTTTTCTTTTTTTAAGAGTCACCACCACATTCTGCAGTCTCTCGGTTGTTCCCCGGCTGGGGACGTTTTTGACTATAAGAGACACTTTTTTGCGAACTTTACGCTACTTCTTCTTTGCTTCTCTGTTTTTCCATTTATTATTTCCTCATGCTTTGCTACTGTTGCTCTTTTTCAGATGGCACCCTAATCGAAAACTGAAGAGAATCCTTGTTGTTCTTTCCCCCCATCTCCCTGTCTCTCCCCCCTTCTGAGGAAATTTGTTTCCCCCTTCCCCCAATCTTTCTCCCCTCTTTGTACACACACCGGATTGCACTCGGGTTCCCTTTTCCCTTCCCTTTATTTTTTGGTGTTCTGGGGCAGACTCGGGGTGTGCCACTGTGGCGGTCACCATGGCTCTGCCCGCAATACCTGGCCCTCGAGAGCCCTGGCTTTGTGACCTGCACACTTCTGTGACCTCCTTTTGTCCTTTGGACTCCTGGGAGTGAGTCAAGAAGGGCCTTTGCCACTCCCACTATTGTTTTCTATTATTTTTGGGTTCCTGGAGGTATTTTTGTTGTGTGTTCCTCCCTTTTCAATTTTTTTTCCTCCACTCTCTGAAACCTACTTTTTCAGATGTCTCTGTCTTGTTCATCTTTCCCCGTTTTATTGTTTTCTTTATATTTGAGATTTTGTGTGTCGGTCCTGCATGGCCGCTTTGCCGTTTCTTTGCTATGCTGATTATCTGTAGATGAGACCCCCCACTTGGGGATGTTTTTTGCTGACATATACAGTAATTACCCTTAGGCGACTTTTATACTTGTTCTCCCTTGATGTTTTTTCTGACAACATATCTTGGCCCTACGCGGCCATTCTTGCTTGTAGTATTTTATTGTTGGGCCCTTCGAGGCCATCCATTATTCTTTTACAATATGATGTTATGCTGACTTTTTTCCAAAATAAAATTTTGAATAAAAAAAAAAACCATTCTCAGAAACCAGTGTTTTTTTTTGTAAAATCATTTTTAATTAACTGTAAAGTAAGAAATATTTGAGCGTATACCCATTGTATTTCTGACTGTAAATAACCTATTTTGGCCAGTAGATGGCGACAAATACAGCCAAATTGAGTTACAGAGGTTTGAGCGCCTGGTCTATAGTCTTCTTTTTTTCCCTGCTTCGGCTGCTGAAAGCCTGATATTTCAGAGCTTTGAGCTGCCAATTTTACAGTGTTAGCTTTTTGGGCATTATGTCCACAGGGATCAAACTTTGGGGGCACCTTCTACAGCCCAAAAGCAAACAAAATTTGTCTGCAACAAACGAATTTCATTTGCTTTTGGACTGCAGATCAGCATCCCGAGATATCTCGATATCGGGGCACCAGTTGGTGCCTTTGAAGCCCGATATAGCTCGATATCGGTAGTGAAGGGGTTGATGTTAGTCAAATTAAGAATGCTCAAATTATGTCAAAATTCAATTTATTCAATTTGAATTTCTGAGTTTTTCCACCAGGATATAGTTTCTCTTAGAAATAATGTATTTCCACTGAACATAACTGAATTTTCTTCCTAGTCCCCCTGACCGCAGTATTAGCAAATGTTACATTGGAAGGATTTGGGAATAATTTTATACCACAGATTTAGCAACAGGACACAATGTCAGTTGGCAGGTGAAAGAGTCATTAAGGTATTATGTGTAAAAAGCGGGATTGAAATGTAATCTTATCTGTTTGTAAAGCACTGATTAGACGCCACATGAACTAGTTCAGTTTTGGGAATTGGTTTCCAATAACGGCATTGTGGAAGTGTAAGAAGTACGGAGTTTGGTTAAAATAAATAATAAGGGAAATTAAGATTTTAGTTAGACAGGCTAGAGAAAACTCAGGGAGGGTTCTTTACCCTGTCAGAGCATTAAAGGCCATACATAGACATATCATGTTCTCAGGGCTTAGGGCAGCCGATTGGAGGCAAACGTCATTTGTCCTTTCTTTTACAGTTCCAGTATACAATATTTAATGGGTGCATTTGAAAATCAATAAAACTCCCAATCAGTCTCTAAGCCATATTAAATGTTGTTAGAAATCAATTGGTGTAACTAAGTTACTTTCTTTTTTATATCTAAATGACATTATTATAATTATTATTATTGACATAAATAGGAATGATAGGTAAAGAATATTTTAGTCTATTTCATGTTTATATACATGTTCGTATTAATTTGATATCAAGGATCAGCAGGATTTATGAGTGCTTAGGACAGCACCAAGCACAGATACTGTATACCAGTGGCATAATAAAGGGGTTATTGAAAGAGCACCAAAATTTCAGCGAAATTTCATTTGGCGCACTCTGGCGAGCTGAATTCGCCGACCCTGTGGTGAATTCACCATTCACCGCAGAGCACGGAATTCAAAAAGCTAGCAGTTTGTCAAATTTAGCGAAATACAGTGCTGTTCGGTGGCAGTGAAAGTCCCACTAGAGAAGCAATAGGTAACCAATTCAGAGAACACTGTACAGCAGAAATGCCCTGATGCACAGTGTTTTCATTTGGCAGGTTTAACCCCTTAGGGACCGCGGACGTACCATGTACGTCATAGCCATTGGTCTCCCATAGACCCCCGGACGTACATGGTCCGGGTCCCCTAACCTCCCTCCCAAAACTCACCTTCCTCACTGGGCTCCCACGGCGGACAGGCAAACTGGAAGTCTGCCCCGCCTTTTCAGGCCGCATTAACCCCTACGTTGCCTGATCGCGATTCGGTGCCAGTCGGCGCTGAATTGCGATTCAGACATGGAGGTGGCTGACATCAAAGACGTCAGCCAAGCCTCCGGGTCACCCCCCTCCCACTGACATCGGGGGATGATGTGGGGGATCCTTTGGATGTTAACTGTTAACTTTATACACCGCTGAAAAGGGGAGACTCAAGTTTCTAGGTGTCATGGTTGCAGAGATAGAGGAGCCCCCCTCCACTTCCTGGTTTTCAATGCAGGCACCAGGGGGGTGCCTGCCGATGACGTCACCATGCAGCATGGTGACGTCATCATGTTCACCGGCCCCTCTAAAGCAGAGGGGCAGGCTTCCTCCCTTACAGAACTCTGTTGGAGCCAGCGAGGGAGGTAAGTATCGAGCGGGAGGGGGGTTAGGAGTCACAGACGTACTATGTACTGTACGTCCGCGGGTCTAAGGGAGACCCGTGGGCAGGACGTACATGGTACATCAGCAGTCATTAAGGGGTTAATTAAATAGGACCTAAGCTGGCATCTAAAAATTATGAGCATAAAACAGTCAGAATGAGTTCAGCGCACAGAGGTGAACTGGTTTAGCAGTGAAAGTGTTATAAAGCAAAAACATGTAAAAATGGGGTATTTCTAATCTCAGGACAAAATTTCAAAACTATTTAGCCGGGGTCTTTTTTGGCAGTTGTAGATTTTGTGGGGAACGAGAGAGCACCGCAATATTGGTGACCTGACGGTGCTCTCTGAATAGCCCCTTAGGTCCTTCTTTTATAGTGCTACAATTGGTGATAATTTTTATTTCAAATATCCTACGTTCATGAGGATGTTTAAAATTTCCTTTGAGGATTTTAATCCTGAGGTTTTGGAAGGAGTGGCCTGTTAAAATTTCCTTTGAGGATTTTAATCCTGAGGTTTTGGAAGGAGTAGCCTGTTAGACTAAAGTGATGTCCCACCGGGGTTTCACCATTATAGCAGCCCTTATTACAGGCCGTGCACTGGATCATGTACACCACATTGGCAGACGTGCATGAGTACGAGCCCTTGATGTTGTCTGTGGTGTTATATGTTTTTCTGTTGTTTTATGGGCCTATGATCTTTCCTCTATGTGTTTACCTGACTTGACCATGTTATTCCACTGTTCAGTATTTGTGACAACCCATCCTGGTCCCCACCCAACCCATTCTAACCCTTCTGCTTTGCTGTTTAGTGTTTATTTCTAGGAGTTTCCTTGGTAAAGTTTCAAAATATATATACAGGCCTCAAAATTTCAATTCCCAAGCTACTAGCCAGGCCTTAAGCGTTACTCGCCACTAGTTGCCCCACCTAACTCCTATACAGCCATGCCTCTGCATTCCCACTCGCCCTCATGTAATTTCCACTCGCCAAATGCGAGCAGGCGAGTGGATATTTTGAGGCCTGATATATATATATATATAGTGTTTAATATTGCAGAAGCCACCTGCACATCACAGCAATTCGATGAATTGCATCCCAGAGCTCTTGTGCCACATTCCCCATATGCAGCAAGGAACTCTGGGTAGGATATGCAAATGACCTCAGTCTCACTTTTATGCATCCTGGATCTGTTATTACACAGAACCCTAAAATCAATGCTATGCCACACTGTGGATTTGTAGCAGAGATAAGGTTTATGCAACTGGTCAAAACCACTCCTAGGACAGCACTGTTTCTGGTTTGTTGAACCCTCATCAGCTAGTAGGTAGGCATGACCAACCTGCACAGAACCACGGAAACTATAAGGATGCCTGGGTGCACAAAATCCAAAAAGTCATACAAAAACCAACAGGAAGGACACACTCCAGGACTTAAACAATGAAGTAAAACGGATGCTTTATTGAAAAATCATTAAAAAGTGCCCAATAGCTAAAGTGCTAAAATGGCCAGGGTTCCTGAGAGATAAGGGTTGCGCCACTTATAAACAATATTTACAAATGTCATGATGTAAGGTCACCGTATGAGAGAGGCCTTAGGCATCCATTTAATTTGTATAATTATAGTTCCGCCTTTGTTGACTTTTGAGATTTTGTTACAGTCTATATTTCATTATTCCTAAAACTCAATGTTTCATTTTTTTTTCACCTCTCACCAGTGTTTGAATATTTCTTATTAGGCCATAGTCCTTATTGCTGATATCTTAAACCTGTGTATATTATCCTAAAAAAGAATGAATTTAATTTTACAATCCTTGCCACTCTATTATTCTGTGGTTGTTGGTACATATATATATATATACACACACAGCATCTCAAATAGAAAAATCACACTGGACCTCAACTAACATTAAACATGTGATTTTTCTGGATTCATTGTAATTTACTACCAAACCCCTCCACATACACACTTCTTCATCCATAAGTGAGTGCACTGAATTTAACTTTATTATCTGATGCTTTCATTGTTGTGCCAAGTCTAAACATTCCTTCCTGCACAATAGACTGATATTTTGCTCCTGAGTATATAACACACAGAGCATCTTTTTCACCATGACAAAACAAATAAGGGTTATACAACACTACTTTATATCCTTAGCTGATTAATTATGTATCCGTGACTTTCCTCATGCATTCTATAGGTGCCTATAGAATTAGTGAGACATTAGGCAAAGCTCAAATGTAAGATTCTTCCAATTATACAAAAAATGCAGAAATTAACCTGAATTCCCCCTATCTTGGTAGAAATGTTATGTGAACGTATGAAGGAACAAATTAATTCCATGTGCATAGTGAAATGTGGAGCTCCCTTACCCAGAATTCTGAAGTCCAGAAGACAGAATTTTCTGGATGTCATTTTTATTACTTCCCTGTTGCTCCTGATAGGACCTTCTTCCCACCAGCACTTCTCCATGAACTGCAACACCAGGTATGTGCTGGGATGTGATGTCCACCTCCATTGTGTGACATGCTGCACAGGGCCTGCAAGAGCAAAACTGGCATTGCATAATATGTCCCTTGCATGAGATGCCCAGTGTCTATTATAGGGTCTCCCACAGTGTATCTCACTGGTGCTGCTGGCTGCCCTCTCCAACCTCCCTTCCAGTTTTGGAATTCTGGCCAGATACAGAAAACCAGAAGACTCCAACATCAAAAATGGCCAGGGTTCCTGAGAGATAAGGGTTACGCCACTTATAAACAATATATACAAATGTCATGATGTAAGGTCACCGTATGAGAGAGGCCTTAGGCATCCATTTAATTTGTATAATTATAGATCCGCCTTTGTTGACTTTTGAGATTTTGTTAGTCTATATTTCATTATTCCTAAAACTCAAAGTTTCATTTTTTTTTCACCTCTCACCAGTGTTTGAATATTTCTTATTCGGCCATAGTCCTTATTACTGATATCTTAAACCTGTGTATATTATCCTAAAAATTAATGAATTTAATTTTACAATCCTTGTCACTCTATTATTCTGTGGTTGTTGGTAGGGATGAGCCGAACACCCCCCGAGTTCAGTTCGGGCCCGAACCCGAACTTCCCATATGTTCGGGTCCGAACCCGAACCCGAACCCGAACTCGAACTCCATGCAAGTCAATGGGGCTGAAAATTCGGTATTTTGCTAGATATTTGCCATAAAAGGTGTATGGGGGTCCGGGTAGTGCCCTGGGGGACAGGAAACAAGGACAAAAAGTTTAAAGAAAAACGTTTTTAAAGGGACAGTGAGTTTTCTATGAAATAAGGGTTAAAAATAAAAACCAAAAATTCCTTCAAATATCGTGCCTAGGAGGTCCCCATAACCTGCCCGTGAAGTGGCGGATTTCTAGGATGTATAGAAACACTAAAAAACAAAAAAATGACGTTTCAAATAACGGTAAATGCTTTTCCTTTAATCTATCCATAAACAACTGCAAGGGGCGGCAGTCTGTATGAAAAGAGGAGACATTTTCGTACACTCAGAAAAAGTTTACTGATTTTTTTGGAAAAATTGTTGTGAAACTTATGCAGGCTTTGGATGAAAGTAACAATAGGTGCTTCAAAATTGGTCCTTTAGCGTCCCCAACAGTGCCGTCACACCGTAACCCCTCTGAGGATATGAATCTGATACAGGCGTCAGTGGCAGTGCACCTAAATATTGTGCTTTTGGTGCCAGGCCTGCAAGTACTATCATACAGTAACCCCTCTGTGGTATTGTGGAAGAATGCAGGGGTGAACCTTGCGGTACTATATTAAAAAGATATGCATCTGGTTAAGGCGTCAGTGCACCCAGATATTCTGCCTTATGTGAAAGACTGCCAGGCCAGCAAGTGTCATCATACAGTAACCCCTCTGTAATATTGTGGAAGAATGCAGGGGTGAACCTTGCGGTCCTATATTGAAAAGTTTTTTATCTGGTAATGGGCGTCAGTGCACTCAGATATTGTGCCTTTGGTGCCAGGCCAGCAAGTGTCATCATACAGTAACCCCTCTGTGGTATTGTGGAAGAATGCAGGGGTGGACCATGTGGTCCTATATTGAAAAGATATGATTCTGGTCAAGGCGTCAGTGCACCCAGATATTCTGCCTTTGGTGCAAGACTGCCAGGCCAGCAAGTATCATCATACAGTAACCCCTCTGTGGTATTGTGGAAGAATGCAGGGGTGGACCATGTGGTCCTATATTAAAAAGATATGGCGTCAGTGCAGCCAAATATTGTGCCTTTCATGGCAGCAAGTGCATTCACACCGTAACCCTTTTGTGGTATTGTGGAAGAGTGCAGGGTTGGACCCTGCTGTTCAAAAAATTTAAATGATACAAAACTGGCACAGGCGTCAGTGCAGCCAAATATTGTGCCTTTCATGGCAGCAAGTGCATTCACACCGTAACCCTTTTGTGGTATCGTGGAAGAGTTCAGTGCTGGAGGTTTTGTGCATGCAGAAGACATCCCCGATCTATTCCGTTACGTCAGCATCAGGGAATTGATAACTGCTGATCCAGGACTGATTCATTTTTATAAATGTCAGCCGGTCTACAGAGACGGTGGACAGACGCACTCTTTTGTCTGTGACAAAACCTCCAGCGGCACTGAACGTCCTTTCAGAAAGCACGCTGGATGAAGGGCAACCTAGTAGCTGCATAGCATATTGGCTAAGTTCTGGCCAGTGATCCAATCTCAACACCCAGTAAGCCAGTGGATCATCTGCTGGAAAGGTATCCAGGTCTGCCCTTGCCCCTAGGTAGTCCTGCACCATATGGTGAAGACGCTGGCGATGGGTGCCTACATTTGACGTCCCTGGGCGTCGAGGACTAAAAAAAATTAAAAATGCATCAGTCAAGCGGCCCTGGCCTTCACCACTATTCCTCTGATCATCCGCAGCCTCAGAAGCACGTGTGTCAGCACTTGGTAATCTACCAGTGCCTGCAAAGGTGTTACACAAGTGTCGCTTTAGAGCGTCCTCAAGTTTTTACATCCTGTGCTCCCTCTGTGCGGGCAGGATGAGCTCTGCAACTTTACCCTTGTATCGTGGATCAAGAAGGGTTGCCAACCAGTAATGATCCCTCTCCTTGATAGCACGAATCCTGGGGTCCTTTAGCAGGCTTTGCATCATAAGGGAGCCCATGCAGCGTAGGTTGGAGGTGGCATTAGCTTCCGAGTCTTCCTGGTCAATGAGGATGACCGCATCGTGCACTTCCTCCTCCCAGCCACGCACTAGCCCTTGTGTTTCTGGGCACATGAATCCCTCCCTTGAGGAATCCCCACCTTCAAAGCCCCCACTACTTAAATACTCCTCCTCCTCCTCATCCTCCTCCTGTCTGATCGGAGTAGGACCCGCTGGAATGCTGTCTGCGAAAAGACTGGGGCCTTGAGAGCTAGGGAAGGCCTCCTCTTCCTCCCGCTGCTCCGCCTCTAGAGCCACATCTATAATTCCCCGCAGAGTGTGCTCCAGCAGGAACACTAAAGGAATTGTGTCACTGATGCATGCACTGTCCCTGCTCACCATCCTCGTTGCCTCCTCAAATGGTGACAGTACAGTGCATGCATCCTTGATCATCAGCCGCTGCGGGGGGGGAAAAAACAAGTTGACCTGAACCTGTCCTTGTGCCATACTCACACAGGTACTTGTTGATGGCCCTCTGCTGCTTGTGCAGACGCTGCAGCATTGCTAATGTCGAGTTCCACTTGGTGGGCATGTCACAGATCAGACGGTTTGTGGGAAGGTGGAATTCTCTTTGAATTTCTGCCAGGCGAACGCTTGCTGAAAATGACCGTCTGAAGTGGCTGCAGACTTTTCTGGCCTGGATGAGAAGCTCTGGCAGCCCTGGGTACTTGGTTAGGAAACGCTGTACCACTATATTTAGGACATGTGCTATGCATGGTACATGCGTCAGTTTACCCTTGCGTAGGGCGGAGAGAAGGTTGCTGCCATTATCGCAGACGATCATTCCCAGCTGAAGCTGGCGTGGTGTTAACCATCTCTGCACCTGCCCCTGCAGAGCTGACAGAATTCCTGTCCCCTAAACAAACCAGCTCAAGCAGAGTATGACATCTTTTTGCTTGAGCCATTGCGTAGACCCTGTCAGGCGTCGGTTTAACTGCCACTTCGCCAGAGACAGAGAAGGAGGAGGAGGAGGAGGAAGAGGGAGAGGTGGTGGTGGTGGAGCAGACAGACCTCATACAAGCAGCTTTCTGGAGGCGTGGTGGATGAACAAGCTCCAGCACAGAGCCCCGTCTTGGATCCCTCCCAGCTGCAATCAGAGTTACCCAGTGTGCCGTGAAGGAAATGTAACGACCCTGTCCATGCTTGCTGGACCACGTGTCTAAAGTCACATGCACCTTGTTGCTGACTGCCTTTCCCAATGACTGGATAACATTCAGGGTTATTCAAAGAGCTCCGAATTGCTTGAGAAAGGTAACCGAACGCTGAAAATCAGCGTTCGGTTACCTTTCCTGACCATTCGGGTATCCAGAGAGCAGGCAATTCGCCAAATCCTAGCGAATTGCCTGAACATACGGTGCCTGTTCGGTCCCTGTTCGAGGGCAGTGAAATCCCCATGAAAAAGCACTGCTTCGGCTATTCAGAGAACACAAACCAGCAGTGAAAGGTTTCCCTAATGCCCTGCCATTCGGTGGTTTAATTCGGCAAATTAATTCAGGAGAATCCCATAGACTTCAATGTTAAAAATATTCCCGTTTTAATTCAATATCTAATAAACCGTTCATTATAAAATTCTGCAGTAAAGAGTCTCTTTATTTATAGATTTTTTAGGATACTTTAAGCATTTTTCTGAATTTTTTTTTTTTTTTAGAAGTCTAGATTTGTTTTTAATTTTTTTTCAGTTTACTTATTTTTTTGTAACAGACCTTTTTATTATCATTCCCTGGACCTCCTGTGTAAATTTCAGACATTTTCGCTCAGTAGTTTCTTTGCAAACAGCGATTCAATTTCACATTCATACAAATGGTTTTGCTAATTTATTCACCTCCCTCTGTCTGCGGTCTCAGCTACTTCGGCTGCTTCGGCTGTGTGCGATCGGCTCCTGCTCGGGCTTTTTGACGGGTTTATCCAGATGTTTTTGTGGCTTTTCAGCGTGCATTCGGTGGGTTTTGCGGTTAGTTTTCGGTGGGTTTACGGCAGCTTTTCCCTGCAATTCGTGGACCCTGTGGTGTTTGCTGAATACACCGCAGGGTCACCGAAATGGGATCGGCAAAAGGAACCGAATTGAAGAGAATGAAAAGTCACCGAACGTGCGGTGATTTTTCGAATCTCTTTGAATAATCCTGATTGTCTTCCACGTGCTGTTATAGTGCTGGAATGGCCTTGCATGAAAAGTAATGGCGTTTTGGAACCTGCCACTGTGGTACAGCACATTCAGCAAATTCACGGAAGGGAGCAGAGTCCACCAGCTGGAAAGGCAGCAGCTGCAATGCGAGTAATTTTGCTAAGCTGTCATTTAGACGCTGTGCTTGGGGATGGTTGGGACTATATTTTTTCTTTCGCTGCAGCAGCTGCGGCAACGTAATCTGACTGCGTAAATCTTCAGCTGCTGGGATGATGTCACATTGTGAGGAAGGACTTGGTACATCCATTACTGTAGCATCATCCCTGTCGGTGGAGGTTGTAGGCAATGACATGGCAGGACATACAATGGGGGTAGAGACAGATGAGGAGGAGGAGGACCTACGCAAAGTTTTGCGCCAACGGGATGTGTGGCAGATGTTCATATGTCGCCTCAAGCACGTGGTACCCAAGTGTCCGGTATCTTTCCCACGCTTAAGCCTCATCTGACATAGATTACAAATAGCAACGCTGCGCTCTACTGCACATTTCGTAACAACAGACATTTCGTAACAACAAAATTTGCCCAATCAGGACTCTGAGCCGTGATTGGCATACTGTTGAACCTGTCTTACACCAGACCTGTGGTCAGGTGCAAGGCTGTAGCCAATTACGAGCTTCAGGCCAGTGGGAAAATGCATTGTGGTCCATTGTGATGCATTGTGGTCGAACATGCGGCGAACACTCGGAAATGTTCGGAGTTCGCGATCTAATCGAACAGGCTAAGTTCGGATTGAATTCCGAACCATCCGAACCGAACAGCTCATCCCTAGTTGTTGGTATATATATACACACAGCATCTCAAATAAAAAAATCACACTGGACCTCAACTAACATTAAACATGTGATTTTTCTGGATTCGTTGTAATTTACTACCAAACCCCTCCACATACACACTTCTTCATGCATAAGTGAGAGCATTGAATTTAACTTTATTATCTGATGCTTTCATTGTTGTGCCAAGTCTAAACATTCCTTCCTGCACAATAGGAAGTAGAGCAGGCCATTGTGCTGTTGCTCGTTTATTTATTTATAAAGGATTTTACCAGGAAGGATACATTGAGATTTCTCTCGTTTTCAAGTATGGCTCGTTCTCAGGACCCTCACAAACACCCCCCTTGTTTCTCACTGTAATTGTAAAGGGTCATCCAGACGTGGACCCCTTGCTTGATGTGCCTAGAGGGGTGTCAGCTATACCCTCCTGACGAGGCCCAATAAGGCTGAAACGATTGTCGGGGGTTGCTGCACCTCTCGTGCAGGGATGACGTCCTTGGCAATCAGCACTGGCCACCCTTTCTAGGTGAGAGCAGGCTGATTTGCATATGGAAAATTAATCCTCTGTAATGGCACAATCAAGCTAAAACCTTGTTTGTTTTGCAAGAGATGCCCAGTGTCTATTATAGGGTCTCCCACAGTGTATCTCACTGGTGCTGCTGGCTGCCCTGTCCAACCTCCCTTCCAGTTTTGGAATTCTGGCCAGATACAGAAAATCAGAAGACTCCAACATCAAAAATGGCCAGGGTTCCTGAGAAATAAGGGTTGTGCCACTTATAAACAATATATACAAATGTCATGATGTAAGGTCACCTTATGAGAGAGGCCTTAGGCATCCATTTAATTTGTATAATTATAGTTCCGCCTTTGTTGACTTTTGAGATTTTGTTACAGTCTATATTTCCTTATTCCTAAGACTCAATGTTTCATTTTTTTTTCACCTCTCACCAGTGTTTGAATATTTCTTATTCGGCCATAGTCCTTATTACTGATATCTTAAACCTGTGTATATTATCCTAAAAATGAATGAATTTAATTTTACAATCCTTGTCACTCTATTATTCTGTGGTTGTTGGTATATATACAGCTCTATACTTGTCAAACAACACATGTAATGTTTATTGTCAAAATAAATAAAGTGCTCTAGGTGAGGTTCGAAAATAGTGACACTGTGTTGTCTATTCGCATCAGGCACTGTCAATGAATTGTATTAATAGCTACCTAGAAATGTATTTATCAGAATCATTAGAGGACTTTGAAAAACAGCATTTTAAAATATATATATAAATATATATACTTATACAAATAAAACAATTACAACTAAAGATCTATTATGTAAAGTAACTGGGCTCTATTAACTGCTTCGCGCAAAAGCGCACGCGCAGCGCTATATTTTTTGCGCGCAGCATTAAACGTTAACGCGTGTAAATTAACATTGGTATTAATATCCGAGCGCATTTTTCCATCCGTCAAAAAATAACGCGCGAAAAAAAGACGTGCAAAAACGCACACGCATTAACGCTGCGCGCAGAAATCGGTGGGCGGACTGTTTTTTTACGCGATCCAGCCAATCAGAATTAAGAACCTCAATTGTCTCCCATTAAGTTTTTGCACCTGTTAAAATCAATCTGAGTATATATGTTGCAGCAATAATAAAACAAGCACAAACTCTCAATTTTATTGTTTGGGTATGCGTAGAATGTGTAACTATACTTTGCTGTATTTTTTTTTTTCGGACTGGTGTATTTGGTTTCGGCCAGGACGTTCAGATTTGCCATTAACACCAGCTTTTAAAAGACGTTAAAATTATGCGCGCAAACTGTGTTCGTTAAAATTTGCGCATAGATTGTAATACCATCCGCGTACCAGCGCACAAACGCATTTGCGCTCACAATGTTAAGTATAGGACACGCAACGTACATTACGCTCGCAAAGGGTTCGCGCAGGTTCACCAGAGGTAGACGTTAACGCGCATTTTTTGCACGGACATTGTAATACGACGTTCTGCGCGAAAGGTTTTTCCCCTCGTGTTAATGCGTTTTTGCGCATGCGTTAACGTTTGCGTGAATAAGTTAAAGGGATACTCTAGGCAACATGACCACCTAAGCTTTTTTAGGTGGTCATGATGCCCTGAGTATGCCCTTGGCTGTCCCCCCTCCCTCCGCTCAGCCGATCAGCTGAACCAGCTGAAACCAGCTGAGAGACGCGGAGGACTTTACTCCGCCCTCCCAGCTGTCAGTCAGCAGAGCGGGATTCATATTTCCCGCTTCTGCCGACTATTGCCGAGTAGGAGACGTCATCGCGCTTTCAGCACGATGACGTCTCCAACTCGCTGCAGTAGCTGGCGGCAGCGGCTGAGGATTAGTGTTGCGCGCATCCTCTTGCGCGCAACACTAATCCAAGAAGATGGAGCCGGGGGAAGCCTGCTGGTTGGCTGGCTTACGTGAGAGGTGCGCATGCTCGCTTCTCACGTAAACCTTAGCCAAGTGAAAGTCAGAAGGCAGGAGCGGAAGAGAAGGGAGGAGAGTATAAAAAAAAAAAGACGCCGTTGGAAACAAGTGGATTTTAGGGTAAGTATTACATTAAAAAAAAAAATCCCTACCTATTTATTGAGGGAATAGGTATAGTTTAATGTTAAAAAACGGGGGGGGGGAATTTTGATTAGAGTGTTCCTTTAATAGAGCCCACAATGTTTCAATGTGAAAGTATTTGCTTAATATTAAACTCAACATACGCAATACATACAGTAAACAAATCATATTTACATCAATCGACACAACTACTATATAACTATGTGAGAAAAACCACATGTAAAAAAACACAAAAAATGGTTCTTTAATTCAAATCTAATCTACAGCTACGAAACATGTGATTTAAGAAATATATTTTTAAATGTTTTGCTTGTCATCACGACCTTAATAGTACATTGCATAATAAAGTTAGACCTTAAACTTCAACATAAAAAAAGATCTTAATACTTTTTAAGGATTAGTTAAACAAAAATTTTATAAAATCCTATAAATACTATTAAACATTGATAAAAAAAGATCCCTGTGGTGTAATAAATCTGAAGGGGAAAAGGGATACTGGATGTATAATTCAGACATTATTTCTGAAAGACAGTTAAGGGTGGAGAGGACGGCGTTTTGACGCATGTAGCTGATGGTTCATTACACTACATTGATTTCTATTTGCTGTCAGTAGCACTTTGCCTGAAGCACAAAACAAAAGAAAATTGTCCTGTGTCATTTTTCAGTTATACTCATTCTGACCATCAGCAATCCACTGTCTGGCACAGCTCAAGGGATTAAATAAATACATGGATAAAGACTCTGGTGAACCACAGAACAAAAATCTCACCAGTCATAAGATTAACCAAGTGATGTTAAAAATGGAAATATAGCATCATTCTTGCACTGTGATGTCACTAAAAATCCATTTAATTTATCCAATTTCATTAATTCATCTTGTTTTGAATTCAACTTGAAATGTTCAGGTTCACATAAGGTTAAAAGCAAAACATTTCTATATTATAAGTACGCATAACATAGCAATGTGAATCCTAATTGTAGTGTATTAGACACATGAGCTATAAATGCTCAGTTAAATAGACTACGTGTCTAAACGGTCTATGCACTGAACAGTGAGTTATGACAAGGTGAAAAATAAATTCACTAGCTTTAAGTTTAAAATAATTACATTGGAAAAATGATATGCAACATTACATTTCTGAGTGGGCTCATGATTTTGCTAGATGTCTGCCCATCATAAACTAAATGTACAATGTCTATTTTAAGGCACCCTCAACTGCTAGATTCCAGAGTCAGTGTCACATCGTGTTTCTGTCCGATTTCTGATATTGACTCTGATACCCGTCACTTTTTTCTCTCTAATCTCCGACTGAGATATTGAGTCATTTCAAAGTCAAAGATAGAAGTCAGTGACACATACCATTTCTCATTAATATCTGCATCCTGGTCAGTTTCTGACCTCGAAAATGTAATTTAACCTACTCTTGCTATAGCCACCGATTCTTTCCTTACCCATATCATGACACAAGCTAAACTGTTAACTAGTCTCTGCAGCTCCTCTCTGTGATCCTCTTCACTGGTTCCCCATCCACTGTAGAATTAAATTAAAAAATTTTACCCTGACCTACAAAACTCACTGACTCAGATCCCCACTAACTGTCCCCATTAGACAACAAATACACCCCAGCCCACTCCCTAAGGTCAAACAGTGACCTGCGCCTAGCTTCTCCCCGCATCACCTCTTCCTATGATAGACTGCAGGACTTCTCACGCACAGCCCTCATCCTCTGGAACGCTCTTCCTTGTACGGTCAGACTTTCCCCTAATTTCCCTTCCTTCAAATGCTCCTTTAAGACATTCCTATTCAGGCAAGCCTATCACCCCACTCACTAATACACCTCATTGCCCCAACCAGTCCATCACTCTCACCTTGCAGTCCTCTCCTCCCATTTACCACGCCCAATCCTTCTAGATTGTAAATTTCCAATTGGGAATAGGGCCCTCATTTCCTCCTGTTCTGGTTTGTAAAAATGTTGTTCAGTCTCAATGGATTATCTTCCTGTCTATATTATCCCCATTGTTCAGCGCTGCGGAATATGCTGGCACTATATAAATAAAGAATAATACCAATAAGAAGAAGGTATAAATAGAAAGAAAGGGGCAGGAAAGCATATTACCAGCCTTTAAGATGTCTAGGTTTAACTAAATGACTCTTAAACTGGAAAGAAACGGATGTCTGTAAAACAGGCATGTGTAGTATTCAATAAGCAGATTTTATGGTATCAAACTTTCTCAAACATAAAACATGAAAGAAGTAAAAAGAAAAAAAAAGATTATCAAAAATTAACGTGATGGTAAAAAGTGTATTCTTATCCCTGAGAAACAAAATTTAGGAACTAAAGAAGTACTTAAAATGGCACTATGACAAATCAATGTACTTAAAATTATATTTTTAAAGAGCCTGGTAAACAAAGTGTCCCCGACCAGGAAGTTGTCAGTCAGCTTCATTAATCAGCATTTTGGTCAGGAAATTACAGTACAGTACATTCCTGACCAGGTAATGCAATCAATGCACTAGATTATGAGAGACTTGTGTCTCATAACAGAACACAGGAGACCAGGGGTCAGTTCAGGAGGAACACGTAGGAACGGAGTTCCTGCACTAATTTTGCAGAGGTGTAATGGATTCCCCATGGATATATGAAAGCAGATCCCTTTATGTAGAGTTACCCTATATCCTCTGATCCTTAGAGTGCTCAGTTAGATAGAATATAAGGAGAATATGCGGCACTCACAAGGGTCCACCAGTCGGCATGGAAGACTCCCCAATCCAATGATAATTTTCTTGATTTTTCTCTGTTAGATAGAGAATGTGGACAGAAACAAGGAATATATATAAAATAAATATTTAGATAACCAGGGGTCAGATGCATGAATAAACAATAATACAGAACCAGTGTTCAAAACACCAGAGTAGTCAATCGCCAGAGCCAGGGGCCAGAAAAGCCAGAGTAATCGATTGTCAAAGCCAGAGGTCAAAACACCAGAGTAGTCGATTGTAAAAGCCAGAGGTCAAACACAGCGATAATTTAGTTAGAGAACGCTTGGAGCACCGAGGGAGTGTGAGAACACGACAGCACGCTGGTCTGGACTGAGTCAAGGGTTTATATACCGGATCGGCGCTTTTTCCTAACGTGCCCTGCCTCTGAGCGTCACGTGATCGGCGCTGGCATGGATTTCATCCGGCCAGCGAGCAGCGTGGAGGAGGCTGCTGGGTGCCGGAGATACGTGACTAGAGGAAACTGAGTTCCTTTTGGTCCCATACACTAGAAAGCTTGTAATCATGTGTTCAACCACATCTTTCCTGTTAAGTCACAATAAGTATTTGATTTATCATATATTTTTGCTAAATTCGTTATATATACATAAATATATCAGATTTGAGTGTGTTTTTCTGTCACGTGTGAGAAGATAATTGGTAATTGAGGGACAGAAAACTTGGTGAGTTCCTATAGTCCTTTTTTTAGGACTTGATCCCTGCCAGAGGCACTCTTTGGCAAATTGAGCTTTAGTGCTTCAGTGTACCTTTAGTGGTTGATCTTGGTGCAAAATGACATTGGTTCAGTAAAGGACAACAGCTCTTAAACTCTGGTGTTACGTGATTTTGCTTTTGCCACACAAATTAACACATTAATTTAAATATCCTAAAATATTTAAAACATATCTCATATCCCCATGGTGAAGAGGGTGTCATGATGCAGAACACTGAAAACAAATAGTTCTACGTGCTCTTCCGCAGAGCCTTTCAACGTCCCGGTGCAACATTTTCCTATAGTTTTTATTAGTCGATGAGAATGTGAATCGATTTTCATCATAGTTTAAGTCATCATAAATTAATTATAGTCTAGTTTAGGTCACTGAAATAATGCAGTTGATGACAAAAATTATTAGTCAACTAAATCAACACTGGTTTATATAACATTGAAATAAACCAAATATACTAACACAGTGTAATCTAGGCCCTGTACATCTCATAAAAAAAAAAAAAAAAACTGTACACAAGGCTTCATTTTCTGGACAGAAAAGTTAATTCTTGTGAATCTGCAGCAGAAAAATAAAAAAGTCTGGGGAAAAAAATGCTTAAAAAGAGAGAACTGAGCTCCCATCCATAACAACTAATCATGAAGACACATTTTCAAAAATGTACTTCTCGTTTTTTGGCGCAATAAAGGATTTGTACAGGCATTCTCTACTCCCCACAACAATTCTTTCTGTCTACAGGGTGTCAAGACTGCCAACTTAAATTATGTTCTCATTTTCTAGCTAAGAACTTGAACACGGTAAAAATCATCATTTTAGTCAAAGCTGTCATGATTTTTATCCTATAAATATCAGCATGTCATTATATAATTGCATGAAAAACTGCAAGTGCAGCCAACTCTTATCACAGATGTAAGTTAGAAATAAAAAACGAGGCAGCCACCACTAGGGGCATGGACCGTAAAGATAAACATCTGAGGCATGCAGCAATGGATTCAAACTGTCTAATAAATTACTTAATCCCTTTGTGCCATCTGCCCAATGGTCGTGTGGCCATGTCTCTTAAACGGATTTTTATTCGCTTCCAAGTTCATTATTTTTATACGCTTTGTCTTTGAACGCAGAAGCCTCGCAGTATCTTCCTTTATGATATCCAGTATGTGATCATTTGGAGATTTTATTGAATACCTATGTTTTTCTGACTTTCTTTTTTTCTGAGAAAATTCTCATTACTGATATCACATATTGTGGTATTCAACAACAAGCTGGTATTCTATGGTGCCATCTGCTTGTGTCATGCATCCTATAAAGCACTACATCAAGAAAATATCTCACATTGTGCCAGATCTGAACTGACAAAAGTATTGAACATTTATAAGCTTCTAGACATGTGCACAGCACAAAATTTCGTTTTGAACTAATGGATTAGTCCTAAAATGCAATTTATTTAGTTACTAAAGAAATTCGTTTTCAGTTCTTTAGTATGAAAACTAATTTCATTCATCCGAAAACCAATGGATACAATTACTATTTCAGTGGCTCCTCAGAGGGCTGAGATCGCTGCTTGTTACAGTATCTCTCCCTCTCAGCACAATGTGGGCCATATTACATAGTTGGTGCTAACATAACCAGAGCTGTTGTAAACTTCCCAGAGCCATTATAGCCAATGGAGGTTTTCAGTTTACAACAGCTCTGGTTAAGTTAACACCAACATTGGAATACTGCCCCGTGTCAGGCAAAGCTGTTACAGTAACTGACTGCTGCTCATCACAGCGCTCAGAGTTTCAGTAAAACTAGTAAATAATATTTTCATATATAAGAGGTTAGAACAATATTATTTCCTTGTTTTAATGAAACTCTGAGCGCTGTTACAGTCAGTTACTGTAACAACTGAGCCTGATACATTGTACTGAGAGATAATGTAACAAGCAGCCGATCTCAGCGCTCACAGCCACTGGATTTAAAGGGCTGAAAAAAAAGGATCCTCTCTGTTTAATGTTTAGAACATCCTCCTGCATTAATTAATACCCCTCTCTGTATAATGTATAGAACATCCTCCTGAATTAATTAATGTCCCTCTCTGTATAGAACATCCTCCTCAATTTATACCTTTCTCTGTATAATGTATATAGCATTAATACCCCTCTCTGTATAATGTATAGAACATCCTCCTGCATTAATTAATGCCACTCTCTGTATAGAACATCCTACTGCATTGGCATGTGGAGGGTGCAGATCTTCGGATGTTGCGATGTTGCATTCTTCATTGCTGGTCTCCTTCACTCATCAATGTAATATCACAAAAAGGACTGAAACTAAAATGTAGTGCATTTTATTTTAGTTTCTTTCATTTTTTGTACTGAGCAGTTTCGTTTCTCTTGAGTCATACTAAAACTAAATTATCCCAAAATTCTGACTAAATCGTTTTAGTACTAAAACGAATGCACATGTCTATAAGCTTCTATGATGGATTTGACTGAGAAAAATGGCATGCAATGTAATATTGATCTTATGCTAGGATTTACATTATCATCATATACTTCCTGTATCTCATAGGAATTCGCATATTGATATTCAACGTCACTAATGAAAGCAGAGGATAAATAATAGGTGTAAAAGCACTATATGCAGTATTCCGCTTATAAACATTATAATAATCAATATTGTGATTTAGTTATAATAACGTGTTTGTGATACATATGTATTTGTGCATATATAGTCATGCTGTTAAATGTTTTCCTTCAAGCCAATTTGTACACTGTTTGCTGATATTCACCCTGATTATTTTGCTTGGGTCTATTAGCTGTTAGTCCCTATTCCAGTAAGAGTGGATGGATAGCGTAAGGTACGATAATTATTGCCTGACTGTGAAAGAACGGCCACAGCAATGTGAGTTCGATTTTTTATT
Organism: Leptobrachium leishanense; assembly: GCA_009667805.1. Taxonomy (NCBI): domain Eukaryota; kingdom Metazoa; phylum Chordata; class Amphibia; order Anura; family Megophryidae; genus Leptobrachium; species Leptobrachium leishanense. The sequence continues at coordinate 107,350,074 of CM019064.1, read as the reverse complement.
CCTCTGTATATAGCTGCTGTTTGAAGCTGTCTGTAACAGTTGCAGTTCCATGTTTTTTTTTATAAAGCACTAACAAGTTCCGTGGTGCTGTACAATGGGTAAGCCAGAATAGCCATGTGCATGCAAGTTGGACACACAGAACAGTAGGAGAGGACCCTGCTCAAGAGCTTACAATCTAACCATTTGTCTTCTTCCACTCCCCCCTCTCCACCAGAAACTGTTTTGAACTGGATATCACAGCCTTTCTTTTGTCTGGGACCCAGGGCATTGTGTGTGGGGGAGGGGATGTTTTGAAATGGGGAACGCAGAGGCGTGTCTTACTTTTGAAATGGCTGTAACTGTTGAGCCAGAATAAAGCATTCTGAGTTTTGGTGTTCAATAGGCAAGGATCATCTCACAGTCTATGTGTTGTCTATTCTGTGGGGGTATGATCACCTCCTGGTTCAGCGGAAAGGGGCATCTGGGGTACCAAGATCCGTAACACTGACCATGAGCTATTGTTATTGTGTGATTTGGTAATCTAAGATGAGTGATTATTGAACAGTGTGCCACAGAGAACAATGGGCCCTTGGCAGTGGCGGAAGTACCAGGGTCACAGCGGTCGCAGTTGTGACCGGGCCTTGGCACTCCGCCATTGGAGGGGGGCCCAGCGCCGCCGCCAGATTCCGGCAAAAAGCACCGGAATCTGGGAGCCGCGCGCTGGCCGTCCCTCTCCCTACGCGAGCGGCCGCTGACATGCAGCTTGGCCGCTCACGTGGGAGAGAAACCACCTGACCAGCGCACGAGACCTCGCGCTGATCAGGTGGTTTCCAGCGAGCGGCCAAGCTGGAGGTTTCCAGCGGCTGCTCGCCAAGGAGGACAAGATGCCGGCGGAGCCTGCCCTGGGCCTGGGGCCCCCCTGAGCAGGTAAGAGCTGGGCTGGGGCAGTATATCCATGAGCTGGGGGGCAGAGCTGGGGCAATATATCCATGAGCTGGGGGGCAGAGCTGGGGCAATATATCCATGAGCTGGGGGGGCAGAGCTGGGGCAATATATCCATGAGCTGGGGGGCAGAGCTGGGGCAATATATCCATGAGCTGGGGGGCAGAGCTGGGGCAATATATCCATGAGCTGGGGCATATCCATGAGCTGGGGGGCAGAGCTGGGGCAATATATCCATGAGCTGGGGGGCAGAGCTGGGGCAATATATCCATGAGCTGGGGGGCAGAGCTGGGGCAATATATCCATGAGCTGGGGGGGCAGAGCTGGGGCAATATATCCATGAGCTGGCGGGCAGAGCTGGGGCAATATATCCATGAGCTGGGGGGCAGAGCTGGGGCAATATATCCATGAGCTGGGGCAATATATCCATGAGCTGGGGGCAGAGCTGGGGCAATATATCCATGAGCTGGGGGGGCAGAGCTGGGGCAATATATCCATGAGCTGGGGGGCAGAGCAATGCCAGCTTTTCCGCTGGGTTGGGGTTCCGCTCCCCGTACATAAATGATAATCCGTAAGCGCTGGAGCGCCTGCCGATACAAACGTTGAATCTGGGCCAACTGCCCCACATCTTCCGGGCTTCGTGGGAAGGACCGCAGCCTCTTCTTCTAGGGAAATTTGCTGCTCTAGGGGCATAAACTCTGAGCCCAGTTGCTGATCGTAATCTAGCATTGCTTGGCAGTCCCCCTGTAGCTGTTCCTCCTCGATGGAAATGTCAATAAAATCGTTATTCTCTGTGTCCACCATCTGGGGGCACCTCTGACCTTCCTCCTCCTCTTGAAGCTCCAACATTGCCGCACTTGCTGGGCAGAAACTACTGGCACTCTGCCCACTGGCCTGTGTGTCTGCTGGTCTTTCTAGGTCGACCCAGCCAAAGGGAGCCAAGCCTAGCTGTTTATTGGACTCTAACAATGTCTTGTAGGCTATTTCCAGCTCCCATTCCTGGACACCAAGGAATTCCACATCCTCCTGGAACAAAACGTCACCAGAGAGCTCCATCTCTCTCTCTCTGCACTACAAGATATCCTCCAGACGCCACTCCGATTCACTCCCGAAATCTGGATCCTCCACTAGCTTCTCATGTAACAGCCCCAGGCTGCCGTAGCCATAGCCTTCCGTCGGGCTGTCATCCGCTAGCCAGGGGTACACTTTTGCCGCATACCATCGGAGGGCTCTGTATCTTTCCTCTAGTGCCATTTCCTTCAGAATCAGTCTGCGGAGCTCCTGCACATCCTCTTCTGGTGGCTCTTCTCCCAGGCCCACCATACGACTCTCCAATATTATCTCGTACCTCACGTAGCCCAAGGGGATCATTTTGCCATTGTACATTCGCTCGGCATGAAGAGCTTTCCACCACATCATCAGACGGATCTTCGCACTCTCTTCCAGCAGGACCTGTTCCGTCATCGGTCCACTATGCTGGTTCTGCCATTCTCGTAATCTACGTCTGAAGTCTGTCTCTGTGACTGTGGCCATCTTCTGCTTGCTTCTGCCGCACCGTCTGGATATCGAATCCCGGTGATGGTTTGGATGTCCTTAGACTGTAGGAAGCATCCCACGCGCTGCCACCAATGTAACAGATCTCTGTGCCCGGACAGGGTCACATCTGCCAAATGCTGCTTCCTCGCTGGACACCCAGTTTCTCCTCGTGACTCCCACACCTTTCTCTTGTACCTTAGCCGCAGCTCAAGGCCCGGTGCCTGTAGAGAGCCTGGCTAGCACCCCCAGGAATAAGCCGAAGCTGTAGACCTGGAGCCTTTCCTTGGCACAGCGGGCAGAAGATTCCTGGTACTCCAAAACATGAGTCGTGACTTCAAGCTTGGCCAGAATAGAACTGACTGTTTATTCACAGAGAGGACAGATAGAGTCAAGGACCAGGACATTTGCATACAATCAACCAGACAACATCACCGATCAGATAACTACCCAGGGCCTTCAAACAATGAGAATGGGGGAAGGAGAAAGCACATAAACAAAAGGAATTTCTTACTGAGAGAATTTACACAATAGCAGGTACTAATACAGAGATCTACACTATACAGGGAATAACACACAGACATCAGAAATCTTTAGTTAACTGGCATATCTATAAAACAGGGGAAATCACATTGGGGTACTTATAAAAATAAGGGCTAACGAACTTTTAATAACACACAAATAAATAAACACTTGAACTGTTGTACTGCGCTACTGCGTAGTGGCGGCCGTCCCGTCACAGTACGTCCTGGGGAAAATTCCCCTTAAGGACCAAGGATGTATTATATACGTCATGGTCCTTTAATCCCCTCCCTATACTCACCTCTCTGGCCAGGCTACCACGTCGGAATGGCTTTATTGAAGCCTGATGGTTTTATGGGCCTCGGCTGTAGCGATGATGTCACCAAGAAAAGACGAAGCGTTCAGTTATACCAAGAATTCATGAAAATGTGTAACTTTTTATTGTAGCTACACTGCTCAATTACTAAAAAATTCTCAACCTGGATATTTATTATGTACATAAAGGCTCAAGACATACCTCTGCACTCAAGCGTTTGAACACCATACTGTAGATGTATACAAGAAAAAACATATTTAAGTTATTATTATCCCTGGATATGATTATCTCTGGAGCTAGGTTGTATGTCATACCATTGCTACAATTCTCAAATATTTTCTAGAAAAACCTTCCACTGCAAGAGTGAGTGGGTGTTTTAGAAGATTTTCTAGAATATCTAAAGCCTTATTTCACCCACAAATATTTCATGTCCTGTGTGTCACTTATAACAAACATCCAAATCTACCAGTTTTAGGGCCCTAGTCTAATGGTCACGTTAAAATGGGGGTGCAAATGGGGCAAACCTGCGCCTAATGCAGCACCTTGCCCCGGAACACTGCAGTACCCCCAGTGATACTCAGGGTAGCGCTTCCACACCACAGCAAGTATCACCTCCTGGAGTCCATAGGACTACAGGTTGGTTGCGCTTCTGGGCCATGAGCCTTACACAACCTCACTCCCCTTGAGATAACACAGCACCACAGATTGATTGTGGAGGGAGATTGCAAACTATTTGTTCCGAGTCTCACTGCTCCCAGCGTCAAGAAGCGTCGGATCGGTCCACCGTTCTTGCCGTGGGATGAGAGGCGAGTACCGGATTTATTGGGGGGAGTTTAGGGGGTGCTAAATGATTTCACAAATGCGGAATTATTTAGCACCAGCTTTAAGGTGTAGCTAAATTTTTGCCTTGCACGTCCCTGCGGTAATTAGTGCTAGCGCTTTGCAATACCTTAGTTATCCAAACTCTAATTACTGATTTCGCTCCCCATATTAAGTATAAGATGAACAAGGTACAGTAAGCTCACAGAAGATAGCTGTCACAATCAGTCACAAAGAGGGCACCTTGCACTCACCAAGATGAGGCCCTGGTACAAAGGAAAGCCCCAATATGCAGGCAACACTGAGTATACAGTCTAGGCCAGAGACCCTGCATCGTAAACAGCAGCCCTACTCTGAAAGACCGGTCTTTAGAGGTAGCCAGATCTGCTCTAAGGAAAATATTACAGCAGCGTCGTGCAGAGTCTAAGGACATACTGATGAGACAGAAATACGCATAAGTAATATCAACGGTACAGACAAGGAGCATCCAATAGAAATGTCAACAAAAAGCCTTGGAGTCAAAAACCAGAACGTACACCTTATGCAGAAGCCAGGGATCCAGAACCGGGAGAATAGTCAGCCAGGCAAAAGGGTCAGAACCAGGAAATCAGTCAGACATATAACATAAACAGAAAACCAAAGCAAAGCAAAGGAGAAACACTAGAACTAAATCCACAAGAGAAATAACTAGAACTAAATTAGAACAGGAAAGACTAAGGGAACAGCAGACAGACAGGGAGGACAAAACCTAAGAAATAAGCTGAACAAGAAAACACAAACTAGAGCATAACAAACAGCAGGGAGCTCTCAGGGACAAACACACAGCAGGAATCAGGAAGTGAAAGTGAACCAAAATGCAAGAGCAATGGGATAAGGGCCCATTGCAATATATAGGGAGGTGATCAGCCCACATCACCAACAGGAGAGCTAATGAAGAAGCCACTTAACCCCTGAGCTGCAACCCAGGGAAAGCAAAATACAGAACCATATAGGAAACATAGGCATAAAGAATACAGAGGGCAGGGGGACAGGGCTGAAACACTGAAAGGTGACACTAGTGCAATCACCGATGCAGATTTAGCGTCAGAAATGTAATATGGGTGCATGCGTTAAAATCACTTATCCTGACATTAACGCTTACACATCCAAATGTTAACAATAGCGATCATGGAATAGCGTCCTTAGTCATTCATAAACAAGCATTTTTTCTTCACTTCATATCCCTAATAAAGAAAAAACGCAGCAGTGATAAAATTGCAACTGATTAAAAAATATACGACTAAGGACTGGAATAACAGAAATTTAATTTATTGCAAATCTATGCTTCTAAATTTTTCTTCGTTAGCTGACAAAATTGTCAGCCTTATAGTTACCTAGATCAAATGAATAAAATTATTTAAATGATAATATTGTGCAAGGAAATTCAAGTACCTAGCACCAAGACAGATGCACTCAAAAGCAAATCGATCTACATTTATTATGCATTAAGCTTACAGTGGCTATGCTTCTGTGTCTGTAGTCCTGCCAACTGTCTGACAAGTATGCTGAACAAGATTTATTTCTGGTCACTAGTAAATAATTTTTGGTTCTAATGGCTGAATTAAAGTAGACATAGATACACATATTAATACATGATTTATTTACGAGATTCTCGAATCAGGGCCATGACAATTAAATATTTAATATTAAGTATCAAAGAAAGATTTATTACAATACCATCAGACAAATTTCCAGAAAAAAGGACCGAACTAAGGTCCACAACGGTGTTGTCGTAGTTCAGACACTTAGGGTTTAGCCCTTAAAACATACATATGCCAACAAATAACCCCCACTTGGTCTGAAAAATAAAAGCTGCAATACTATCTTTATAAATAAAAAAAACTAGTAGTTATTTACAACATGAAACTAGTTATCAGAAGGTATGAAGGGGAGACATTGTAATACTAGTATCTCCTGTGTATGATGCCCCAACAACCGGCAATATCTAGCACACTATGCTGCTACAAATACACAAATAACACAATGAACAAATAAAACACTCAACTGAAAAAAAGAGAAAAGAGAAAACATTAACCCGCTCCAACTAAATTCTGAAATGCATATAATGGCTATAGGGAGGATTGATAGATCATAGTCAAAGTCTGTTATGATCTTGCTAACAATATAGGTCATTAGTACCCAAGTCACAAGTAGTACATATTATATATATAAAACAAACCAAGAAGAGAGCACTCCAGTTAAAACATTCAAAGACTTCAACAGCAGCCTATACATTTACAGATTTCACCAAATTTTAACCCTCCAACGCTTCCAACAACTCTTACCCCTTTCAGGATTACAACAGTTCTTAACCCTTTCAAGACTTTCTACAAGGTTTTGAGAAGCCCTCAGGCACCAGCCGATCAGCAGCCTCAGGTCCCGGATGATCAGCAGCCTCAGGCCCCAACGAATTGGCAGCAGTAGGTACCGGCTTATCGGCAGTAACAGGCCCCGTCCGTCCGGCTATTTGAGGCCGTAAAAGATCGTCTGCTGTAGGCCCCAACGGATTAGCTTCTGCAGGTCCTGGCTGATCGGATGACACAGGCCCCAGGCAAATGTCTACAACAAGCCCCAGTCAATCTGCATCCAGGTACCAGTGCAGTAGGGGACACATGAGATACATACAGGGAAGGAGTTACTGGAAGATAGCTCAAGAGGCACATAAAGAGAGGGGTTAATGGGAGGGTGCTCGGATACATACAGGGGAAGGGGGAATGGAAGAGTAATGGCATACTCACCTCTCCTGAAGTGGTGCAGCTCTCCTGATTCAACCGCAATGTCCATCTAAAATGCTCTTGCTTTTGGCCATCCCTTTTCTTGATGTGGGGCTGGCATATCTATGGCTGTTAGTCAATGAGAGTGGCAGCCATGCTGGAGGGACACGTTCTAATTACAGTTGAATGGTCTGGGGGCAGACCCTTGCTATAAAGACACATAGAGCATGTGTCAAATGCCCCTAGGCAGGACAGAGTGCAAAAAAGCCCATATGTGGGATTCCTAGTTGTTCCTTCTCCCCTTCAATTAATATTCACCTCCCCAGCTTGTCATCCTTACGCATAACCCCTCACCCCCAAAGAAATAAAAAGAAGAAAATAATCTTGACCCTGTACAAATATTTTTTTTTATTACTTTTTTGTGTTCAAAAAATGTGGTGGGGCACTGCCCCTTTTGCGCCAAAGGATGAGCCTTCACTGCAATTAACATCTCCCATCATAAGTATAGGAGACGTTAATGAACAATAACCTCGCGCAGGGAAATGGCTACATCAGAGCCACAAGCTCAGTTTGCGGCAGGAATGGAATGGCATTTCCCGTCGATAAGCTGACTACAGGAGATGTTATGTGTAACGTTTCCTGTAGTTAGCTTCTGGAATATTGCCCTATGTGGGTTATTCAAAATCGACGTTGTTGCAATGGTAACAACTGCTGGAAATCACAAAGAAAAATCCAAACAACCACACGAGAAGCTTGACTTTTAAGTTCTGAAAAGAAATTGTTCCCTTATATCAATTATGTAGGTCAGGGGGAAAAAAATGCTGATCTATATAAAATGGAGTGATGCCTTTTCACATAGCCCATATTTTGCCCATGACAGGTGCACTTTAATTAGGCTTTTTTATTATGATGTGCTTGTGCAAAAGAAGTCAGAAAATGTTTTTTTCGTTTTTGATGGCACTGTGAATGCCTTTTGAAAAAATATATTGCGGTGCATTAAAAAATCATGAACACTAACACCTATGTACCTGAGCATCTCAGTGTGGCCTGTTTGAGGTGTCTATTACACTTCTAAGAAGTGATGGGATCAGTGTTTACTAGAAACTCTCAAACTGGGTCAGGTTATACGGGATCATGCAGTCATTAAATGAATGCTAAATCCTGCTTGAATTACTTTAGATCTCCTTAAAGCAAGTTTGTTATTAAAAAATAAGTTGCAGATTTTATTTTCTCAAACACAAGCCAATTTGTTATCAAATGTACATATATAATAAAACTGCATGGTAATGCTGATGACCTACTGCAGGGAGATGCAAAAACTAGACCACTAGCATGTTATATCTTTTCATCTTGCTACAGCAGGAGGATGGTACCGGCTGGTAAGGATTATAGTAATCTAACCGATAACGTTGCAGTAAGTGAATATGAAGAACATAGAGTAAACACTGCATCAATTACAGTTAGGGAGGAACTGTCAGCACTCCAGGCCCCTGCGCTATCTCGATCTTGGGGTCCCTTTCGAAAATATCCATTATTAGGTTATTGCAATAAACCAAGAATTATGGAAAATGCCAAGAGAGGAGATTGCCAAAAAACATTTTTTTTCTGAATCTACTGATTTAGTGTTAAGTTTGAGAATTACTCTGTCAGTGCTTCACAGGTCCTTCTAATGGAGTGAAAGCATGTGATTATTTGTGTGTATTCATACTGATTGTGAAAGTGATTATATGTAACCATAGATTCAGTATGTGTGCGAATGCAGGAATAAATGTGTGTGTAGTGTAAGGGCCGTATTACATAGTTGTTGCTAACTTAACCAGAGCTGTTGTAAACTGAAAACCTCTATAGGTTATAATGACTCTGGTAAGTTTACAACAGTTCTGGTTAAGTTAGCACCAACTATGTAATATGGCCCTAAGTGTGTACTAATGCATAATTTGTTCACAAATAGGGATGGGCTGCCGGTTCGAATCGGTTCGATGTTCGATTCGAACATCGGCTGTTTGAAAGTTCGTGAACTGCGAAATTTTCGGGACGTTCACAAAAAGTTTGAAAAAATAATAATTTTGAAATTTAAAAAAAAAATGCTTACAAAATCCAAAAAAATCTAAAGATAAAGAGACTCTTTATTGCAGAATATTATAAGCAACGGTTTATTAGATATTGAATTAAAACGGGAATATTTTTAACATTGAAGCCTATGGGATTCAACATTTCCCACACCTTGTTGCTAAAACATCAGTCAGACGCGGCCCTCTAATCAGGCACTGTAGAGGGCTGTAAAAAGGATTAGGTGTGGTTTCTCAGGCACCTAATTAAAGAGACCTCCGGGATGTTTAATAAAAGATTTTATTGCTGCTATCTCCGGATAAGGATCTACCCTCTTATAGGTTGCCACAGAAAAGCACAGAATAAAGCACGTTGTTTCTAATGTCCTCCGATTATATAGTAAGGGTTTGTGTCTGTTAAAATGATAAAATACACTATAGAGGGCTGCCCGCCGGGGCCTCCCAAGGACCCCCTTGAGGAGTGAGCGGCCGCCGGATGACAGAGCTGCGACTTTGCGGGTTGGCTGACCGGGTGCATGTGGCAGAGAGGAGGCGCAGGGAGGGAGCCACTGCACCTGCGGCCACGGCAGATCCCCCCCCCACAACCAGGATCCAGGGAGCCCCCACTGACCACCAGGCTAAGGTAAGGCGACACAGTTTTAAAAAAAATAAAATCTGAGGACATTTTTAAATGTCCCCGGGAACATAAATATGCGCCGTTCCCTCAGCAGGAAGTAGCGATGCCCACGTTTGGACTAAATGCGCAGTGTAAGTTACGCGCACAATGTGCATTATGTGTTGCGCACTATTATATCGCGTCTAGTTGTGCGCATGCGCATATGCGGCAATTTGAGAGTTTAAACGCCACGTAATTTAATGTTATTCTGGCACATAAGTATGCGTATCACGGTGGAAAGCAGCGCAAATGCATATGCGTCTGGTAGACTGATTAATTATTGGCTCCATGTGTTTTTAATTGTTTTTAATGATTTTAATTAAAGTTAATGAAAGATGAAATGGGACATTGAAAGAAGGTCTTTGGAATTTCCTTAATATTCCTATGCGATATCTTGGAGCCAATGCGGCTCACCAGCATGTGAGTGTAACACTTATATAGACCCACCTTTATTATTTTTTAACGGTATTGCACTAGGATAGTGCTTTTGGTATCTTTCTGTGATTCACTACAGGAGAAAGTGTTTGAAGAATCTTATCGGGGGTTTATGGGCACCTGAACATCTTTGAAGACCCATAATTACCATTCACCCTAGGTTAGGCTCAGCAATATGTGAGTAGGACCATTATTGCCTTATTTTCTCCATACGGTGGATCTATTGCGTTATTGTATTCTTTTCTCTTTTGTAGAGACCTTTTTCCATTCTGAAGAGCGAGTTTTGGGAATATCTGGAAGACACTTTGATGGACGTGTATAGTGACTAATCGTACTTCCAGTCTTGTACTGGCGCTCCGTTGACTGTCCACTCTGTTTTGCTAATTTATTCACTGCCTCTTCTGCGGTGTTGGCTTTTTCTGGCGGCTTCGCTGTGTGTGATTGGCTCCTGCTCGGGTTTTTCCGGCGTCTTCGATGGGTTAATCCAGATGTTTTTTCGGGTTTTCGGCGTGCATTCGCTGGGTTTTCGCCAGGTTTTCGGCGGCTTTTCGGCAGCTTTTCCCTGCACTTCGACAGCCCTGTGGTGCTTGCTGAATACACCGCAGGGTGGCCGAAATGGGAAAGCCGATTTGTACCAAATTGAAGAGAACGAAAAGTCACCGAACGTGCGGTGACTTTTCGATTCTCTTTGAATAACCCTGTATATGTTTTCATGATTTATTGAACAGAACATGTAAACATTCACAGTGCAGGGTGGAAAAAGTATGTGAACCGTTGGACTTAATACTCGTTGACCCTCCTTTGGCAGCAATAACCTCAACCAAACATTTCCTGTAGTTGCAGATCAGACCTGCACAACGATCTGGAGTAATTTTGGACCACTCCTCTTCACAAAACTGTTTCAGTGTAGCAATATTCTTGGGATGTCTGGTGTGAATCGCTCTCTTAAGGTCATGCCACAGCATTTCAATCGGGTTGAGGTCAGGACTCTGACTGGGCCACTCCAGAAGGCGTATTTTGTTTTGTTGAAGCCATTCTTTGGTTGAATTACTTGTATGCTTTGGGTAATTTTCCTGTTGCATCACCCATCCCCTGCGGAGCTTCAGTTGGTGGACAGATAGTCTTACGTTTTCCTGCAAAATGTCTTGATAAACTCTGGAATTCATTTTTCCATCAATGACAACAATCCGTCCAGGCCCTGAGGCAGCAAAGCAGCCCCAAACCATGATGCTCCCTCCGCCATGTTTTACAGTGGGGATGAGGTTTTGATGTTGGTGTGCTGTGCCTTTTTTTCTCCACACATAGTGTTGTGTGTTTTTTCCAAACAACTCAATTTTGGCTTTATCTGTGCACAGAATATTTTGCCAGTAGTGCTGTGGAACATCCAGGTGTTCTTTTGCAAACTTCAAACATGATGCAATATTCTTTTTGGACAGCAACGGCTTCCTCCATGGTGTCCTCCCATGTACTCCATTCTTGTTTAATGTTTTCCTTATTGTAGATGTGTCAACAAAAATGTTAGCATGTGCCAGAGACAGAGATTTCTGTAAGTCTTTAGCTGACACTCTAGGATTCTTCTTTACCTCATTAAGCATTCTGCGCTGTGCTCTAGCAGTCATCTTTACAGGACGACCACACCTAGGGAGAGTGGCAACAGTGCTGAACTTTCTCCATTTGTAGACAGTCTGTCTTACGTGGACACATGAACATCAAGGCTTTTGGAGATACTTTTGTAACCCTTTCCAGCTTCATGCAAGTCAACAATTCTTGATCGTAGGTCTTCTGAGAGCTCTTTTCTGCGAGGCATGGTTCACATCAGGCAGTGCTTCTTGAAACCAGTAAACCCAAAACTGGTGTGTTTTTAAAAGGCAGGACAGCTTTCAGCAACACATCCAATAATATCACACTGATTGGACTCAAGGTAGGCTCACTCCTGGCTCCAATTAGCTCCATTAGGCTAGGGGTTCACATACTTTTTCCACCCTGCACTGTGAATGTTTACCTGTTATGTTCAATAAACACATGAAAACATATATAGGGTTATTCAAAGAGAATCGAAAAGTCACCGCACGTTCTCTTCAATTCGGTGCAAATCGGCTTTCCCATTTCGGCGACACTGCGGTGTATTCAGCAAGCACCACAGGGCTGTCGAAGTGCAGGGAAAAACTGCCGAAAAGCTGCCGAAAACCCGGCGAATGTACGCCGACAACCCGTAAAAAAACAGGGTTATTCAAAGAGGATCGAAAAGTCACTGCACGTTCGGTGACTTTTCGTTTTCTTCAATTCGGTGCAAATCGGCTTTCCCATTTCGGCCACCCTGCAGTGTATTCAGCAAACACCACAGGGCTGTCGAAGTGCAGGGAAAAGCTGCCGAAAAGCCGCTGAAAACCTGGCGAAAACCCAGCGAATACACACCGAAAACCTGTAAAAACATCTGGATTAACCCGTCGAAGACTCTGGAAAAACCCGAGCAGGAGCCGATCACACGCAGCAAAGCTTCCGGAAAAAGCCGACACCGCAGAAGAGGCAGTGAATAAATTAGCAAAACAGTTTGCTTGAATGATTGAAAATTGAAAAGCTGTTTGCAAAGAAACTACTGAGCGAAAATGTCTGAAATTTACATATGAGGTCCAGGGAATGATAATAAAAAGGGCTGTTACAGAAAAAATAAGTAAAGTTAAAAAAAAAAATCGAACTTTTTAAAAAATAAAAATCAAGAAAAATGCTTAAAATATCCTAAAAAATCTATAAATAAAGAGACTCTTTACTGCAGAATTTTATGATGAACAGTTTATTAGATATTTAATTAAAACGGGAATATTTTTAACATTGAAGCCTATGGGATTCTCCTGAATAAACTTGCTGAATTAAACCACCGAATGGCAGAGCATTTCGGGAACCTTTCACTGCTGGTTTTTGTTCTCTGAACAGCCGAAGCAGTGCTTTTTCATGGGGATTTCACTGCCCCCGAACAGGCACCGTATGTGCAGGCAATTCGCCAGGATTTGGCTAATTGCCTGCTCTCTGAATAGCCGAATGGCCAAGAAAGGTAACAGAATGCTGACTTTCAGCGTTCGGTTACCTTTCTCCAGCCATTCGGATCTCTTTGAATAACCCTGATAATGTTTGTGTTGTATTATTTTAAGCAGTCTGTGTTTTTCAAATTGTTGTGACTTAGATGAAGATCAGAGCACATTTTATGACCAATTCATGCAAAACTCCACGTAATCCCAAAGGGTTCACATACTTTTACTTGCAACTGTATAAAGGAATCTCAAACCCACTTACCCCATTCCTCCTTGTGTATCAATCATGAAAACTCCACATGCAGGTGTGGACACTCAGCCTGCATGCCCGGCGCATTTTTGTGTTGTCACCTGACTTACAAATTTCAAATCGAAAGCTGTAAAAATACAAATACATAAATTTGTACCAGACTGGATGGAGTAGAGGTAACATCACTGCTCTCTGACTGTGGAGACACAGGTTCAAATCCCGGCCAGAGCACCTCTCAAGTAAGTGTCCTTGGGCAAGACAGCTAACGGTACATACTCGCCACCCAGGACATACTTGAAAACGAGAGACATCTCAATGTGTCCTTCCTGGTAAAATACCTTCTCAAAAAAAAATCTGTATCTCTGCTGATACATTGTCACAATAGCTACTTTTGCCCTTAATTTGGATTCCCCTAGTGCTATTAACTTGCTAAAGGAAAACTCCCAATGTATACAATCAGGTAACCATGGCAACACTCCAGCAAAAGATTTTCTGAGGTACCAAACTTTCCAAATTTAACCCCTAGCAGTCTCTATTCATATCTTGTACATAAAATTGTATACATAATAAAGACGCCTACTTCTAACAGACTAAAGAAACAAAACAAATTACTGATATTGCTGCTTCCTCTCTCTGCAAAATGTCCTGCAGCAGGGAGAGAGAAAAAAGAAAGAACCCCCCCCCCACAACAACACAAGATCAACAAACATCAGCAATCTGAAAAAAAACTTGCAATATAAAGTTTCAAGAGTCTGATTATTTTTAGCCAATCCCTTAAGACTATTCCTGTAAAAAGGGGAAAACTAAAATTTTTCATTCAATCCCTTAGGGGACACAGTGTCCAATTTCTTGATCCACATTAATTCTCGTGTAATAATAGGTTTGCCCTATTGCCACCCCTGTGCAGTGGCGGTACATGGTCAATTGCCATTACTCTAAGAGTAGATAACTGATGGCCCACTTGTAGAAAATGATGTGTTACGGGTTTGCCAGAAAATCCATCTCGGTATGCCGTCCTAATACTGGACCAGTGACCTCTCATCCTTTCTTTCAAAGTCAACTCGTCTTGCCTATATAGGCCAGACCACAGGGACACACTATTTTGTAGATAACATGGTCTGTGGTACATGTTATTCTGTGTCTAATGCCAAACTTGCATACCGTGTGCGGATGTTGAAAACTCGTACCATGGACCATGTGTCCACACGTCACACAGCCTAGGCATGCAAAGCCTCGTTTTGAATTTTGAAGCACATGCATTAAATTGTTTTGTTTTCTTAAAAGTCCCAGGAGTGCCGGTTTTTATTGGATATGATTATTTTTATATATATATATATATATATAAAACAACAGCAGGAGGGCAGCCCTTAGTAAAGGTTTTGCATGTTGTCCTCCTGGTGTATTCTGTACGAAAAGGGCTAACAACCCTCCAGGCAAGAACCCCTCCCTTCAAAGGGTCTTCCATTTGCAGGTTCTAGTTAACCTTGAATCGCTGGGAGCCCCAGAAAGGATTCTATCCCCAGTAAATGAGTTAATCCCATAAATGCAGTCATTAGCAGGTCTATTCAAAGAAAGGTGAAACTCAGGAGAATGACTGGAGAAGTGAAAATTATAGGTCAAAATAGCCAAACCAGAAAAATTTTCCCATTTATCTCACTTTCCAAACCGGCTGCTTGGCCTAGAATGTTCTCTTCTCCTGCCAGTTCTCCTGGTTTTCACATTTCTTTGAATAGACCTGTATGTGTTTTAGAGTAGGACCTGTTGAGGTGAGATACACTGATGCTGTGACAGACTTAAGCAACATATGGCCATATTTTGTGAACTAAATTCCCATAATTTATTGTCGAGGTTATTTTGAAATCTTGTTGAAAGTTTGAAAACCTGGAAGGTTTTTACATTTTATTAGCTTGGTGATGACGTGATTTGTGGAATGGAGTGCTCCTTCCTTGGTTTGTTGTATAAATATACATATATATATTTATTTAACTCATTTGTATTTCAGTCTTATATATATGTTTATATATAATTTGTTGTCAAGGTAATGCAACTCAAAGTACGTAAAAAATCTATTGCAATATATAATTAGCCCTTCCTTCACTCTAGTTATGTTACTTTACAACAATCACATGCATCCGAGTAATTAAATCCGGGTCAATTATATTCAAACTATAGCATATAACTGATAATAAAGATCTGCAAAGTGATCATGGTTTTATATATACAGCTGCTACAAAAACAAGCAGTCCTCTGTATGCAAATTGGTCCCAGCAGTCCTAGGACATTTTCCAGTCATAATAATAAGATTATATACGAACGCGTTTTCCGGGATATTGGAGCTGTCGTTTCTCTTTAATTCCAGCAGCCGTAAATTAAGAACCAACTATTAAACAGTTGCTTAACATGAAGATCTTCGCCCACTCCAGCAATTAAGAGTTTCTTTCGTAAATACCATTAAATGGCAATGCGGTACAAACACCCACTGTCTTGCAGTCTGAGTTTCGGGAGAACATGAGACTGAAGGGATATTAGAAGTGTTGATTTGCTAGAGACAGAGAAGGATGTAGTGACTCACTGAACAGGTGCCAAGCTGTAGCCTCCTAGCGTAATGTAGTTATATCCCAAATGAACAGAAAATAGTCCCTTAAAGGGACATTCAGGTCCTAATTTAAATGTATTATTTATATCCTACCTTAAGCAAACTATTCCCTGTTTTGAACAAGCCACCAAACAGAAAAATAAGCAGTTTTTTTGTACCAGTTAAGTCCCTGTGCTGATTTGCTTCTGCAGGGCACTGCTGTGTGACTCCAATGGAAAAGAGAGAGGTTAACTCATATTGTAATGCACAGCAGGGGTCAATAAACCAGATTTACTCTGTCAGGTGGGAGTGTTTATAAAAATAACTCTCTTAATCAGGGCTGTCAAACTCCGACCCCACATGTTGATGACATACAATTCCCAAATTTCTTTGAATGTAGTAGATCGCCAATTGGCCAGGGTATCATGGGAGTAGCAGTTCAGAAACATCTGTGGGGCAGGGGTTTGACAACCTATGTCTAAATGTAGGAAATAAATACTGGATGTAAATCAGGAATTTTTTAGTTTTTGCATGGTTAATTGATTTAGGATAAGGTCATGTACAACTAGGTGTCATCACAGCTGGTCGAAAGATGCCTTACATCAGGGCCCACACTGAGCAGGAACACGGGAATGTAGTTCTCGCTAACTATTTTAAGGGGGAATGGAGTTCCCATTTGGCCCACACACTATAAAACTTTAACATAACTCATATGTTTCCTCTTCTAAGTCACAATAAATATATATTTATTCTGAGTATCACGACGTATACATATTATAATCCATAGTAAATAAAAACTCTTATTGTACAAACACAAAAAACAGTGGTGTTTATAATGTGGATTTTTATTAAAACCTTGTATTACTTCACCTTCAAGTCCTGAGTGCGTCCTCAAGATATATATATACAGTTGTGTTCAAAATTATTCAACCCCCAATGCTATAAAGGGTTTTAGGGAATTTAGTGTACATTTGTAATTGTATTCAGAATGAAATCCTACAAGGACTTTTTAAAGAACCATATGCAACTAAAATGACATCAATTGGTTTTGTAATACAGTAGTAAATGTTTCTTTTGTGAATTCTTCATTGACACAAATATTCAACCGCTTAAAGACTACCACTCTGAAGCAGGGCAGCCATCAGAAATGATGGGGCCCCTTACTAAACCTCACGATGGGCCCCCCCCCGGCACTCCATCAACCTCTAACAGCTTTTCTCCCCCTTCAAAAAAAAAAAAAGGACATAAAATAGCACCACAGCAATAAAACTCCCAGTAATGTGTAGTGTGTATGAGCGTATCACAGAATTCACAGCAATAAAACTCCATAGTAATGTGCAGTGTGTATGAACGTATCACAGAATCCACAGCAATAAATCTCACAGTAATGGGATGTATATGATGGCCTTTGGGTCTGGGCCTGGTCCCTGGGTCTGGTTTGGGCCTTGGGGTCTGTGCTCTGGGCCTTGTGGTCTGGGCTGGGCCTTCGGGTCTGGCCCCTGGGGTCTGGACCCTGAGTCTGGCCTGGGGTCTAGGCCCTGAGTCTGGCCTGGGGTGTGGTCCTTGGGGTCTTGGCCCTGGGGTCTGGGCCCTGGGTTTGGGCCTTTGGGTCTGGGGTCTGGGCCCTAGGGAATGGGCCTTGGGGGTCTGGTCCCTGGGCCCTGAGTCTGGGCCCTGAGTCTGGCCTGGGGTCTGGGCCCTGAGTCTGGCCTGGGGTCTGGGCCCTGAGTCTGGCCTGGGGTCTGGGCCCTTAGTCTGGCCTGGGGTCTGGGCCCTGAGTCTGGCCTGGGGTCTGGGCCCTGAGTCTGGCCTGGGGTCTGGGGTCTGGGCCCTGGGGTCTGGGCCCTGGGAACTGGGTCTGGGTCTGGGCCCTAGGGTCTGGGTCTGGGCCCTAGGGTCTGGGCCTTGGGGTCTGGGCCTTGGGTCCTGGGCCTTGGGGACTGGGCCTTGGGGTCTGGGCCCTAGGGTCTGGGCCTTGGGGACTGGGCCTTGGGGTCTGGGCCCTAGGGTTTGGGCCTTGGGGTCTGGGCCCTGGGTCTGGGGGACTGTGCCTTGGGGACTGGGCCTTGGGGTCTGGGCCCTAGGGTCTGGGTCTGGGCCCTAGGGTCTGGGCCTTGGGTTTGGTCCCTGGGTCTGGGCCATAGGGTCTGGGCCTTGGACTTGTCCTTGGGGTCTGGGGTCTGGGCCCTGGGGTCTGGGCCCTAGGGTCTGGGCCTTGGGGACTGGGCCCTAGGGTCTGGGCCTTGGGGACTGGGCCTTGGGCCCTAGGGTCTGCGCCTTGGCACTGAGGTCTGGGCCTTGGGGACTTGGGACTGGGCCCTGGGGTCTGGGCCTTGGGGACTGGGCCTTGGGGACTGGGCCTTGGGGTCTGGGCCCTAGGGTCTGGGGTCTGGGCCCTGGGGATGGGCCTGGGCCTGGTGTGGTCCCTGGGGATGGGCCTGGGCCTGGGCCCAGTCTGGTCCCTGGGGATGGGCCTGGGCCTGGGCCCGGTCTGGTCCCTGGGGATGGGCCTGGGCCTGGGCCCGGTCTGGTCCCTGGGGATGGGCTTGGGCCTGGGCCCGGTCTGGTCCCTGGGGATGGGCCTGGGCCTGGTCTGGTCCCTGGGGATGGGCCTGGGCCTGGGCCCGGTCTGGTCCCTGGGGATGGGCCTGGGCCTGGTCTGGTCCCTGGGGATGGGCCTGGGCCTGGGCCCGGTCTGGTCCCTGGGGATGGGCCTGGGCCTGGGCCTGGTCTGGTCCCTGGGGATGGGCCTGGGCCCGGTCTGGTCCCTGGGATGGGCCTGGGCCCGGTCTGGTCCCTGGGATGGGCCTAGGCCTGGGCCCGGTCTGGTCCCTGGGGATGGGCCTGGGCCTGGGCCCGGTCTGGTCCCTGGGGATGGGCCTGGGCATGGGCCCGTCTGGTCCCTTGGCCTGGCCCGGTCTGTCCCTGGGGATGGGCCTGGGCCGGTCTGGTCCTGGGGATGGGCCTGGCCTGGTCTGTCCCTGGGGATGGCCTGGCCTGGCCCGGTCTGGTCCCTGGGGATGGGCCTGGGCCCAGTCTGGACACTGGGGATGGGCCTGGGCCCGGTCTGGTCCCTGGGGATGGGCCTGGGCCTGGTCTGGTCCCTGGGGATGGGCCTGGGCCTGGGCCCGGTCTGGTCCCTGGGGATGGGCCTGGGCCCAGTCTGGACACTGGGGATGGGCCTGGGCCCGGTCTGGTCCCTGGGGATGGGCCTGGGCCTGGGCCCGGTCTGGTCCCTGGGGATGGGCCCAGTCTGGTCCCTGGGGATGGGCCCGGTCTGGTCCCTGGGGATGGGCCTGGTCTGGTCCCTGGGGATGGGCCTGGGCCCGGTCTGGTCCCCGGTGCCTGGGGATGGATCTGGGCCCGGTCCCCGGGATGGGTCTGGGCCCGGTCCCTGGGATGGGCCTGGGCCCGGTCCCCGGGATGGGCTTGGGCCCTGTCTGGTCCCCGGGCCCTGTCTGGTCCCCGGTATGGGCCTGGACCAGGGGATGGGCCTGGGCCCAGACTGGTCCCCGGGATGGGCCTGGGCCTGGTCTGGTCCCTGGGAATGGGCCTGGGCCCGGTCTGGTCCCTCGGGCCCTGTCTGGACCCCGGGGATGGGCCTGGGCTGGTCCCCGGGCCCTGGTGCCTGGGGATGGGCCTGGACCCAGTCCCCGGGATGGGCCTGGGTGCCTGGGGATGGGCCCGGTCTTGACCCCGTCCTACTCACTCGCCGCTACAGTCTTCTGTCCTTCTCCGCTTCTTGCTTCTTTCTTCTCCGCTTCTTTCTTCTCCGCTTCTTTCTTCTTTCTTCTCCACCGCGCAGTGTCACAGCTTTCCCACGTGTGCGCCGTCTCACACGTGACTGGGGCGGTGCCAAAGCAGCGTGCCTTGGAAGTAGACGCACGCTGCTTGGCCCGCCCCCGGCCCGGCCAGACCAGGGAAAATAAAATGATATGTGCCGCAGGCGCAGCGCCAGCAGGCAGCGGCCGCCATCATAGTCACAGCGCAAGGGGCCCAGCGGCGGCCCCAGCGGGGGCCCCAGCAGCCCGGCGGGGACCCCGGCGGCCTGGGCCCCCCGGGCACCGGGCCCCTTACTGCTGTATGGGGCGTAATGCCCTGATGGCGGCCCTGCTCTGAAGAACAGAGGTTCATTCAAGTGTTTTCAATCAGGTATTGAAAACACCTGTGGATGTCACGGAGCAGCAATAAAGCATAATAAGCACCAATTAGGCAGCTTTAAAATGACTGTGATACTCAGCTCCTTCTAGACATTTACTGGTGTGGTTACAAACATGGTGAAGTCAAGAGAATGGTCCGGGAAGACAAGAGAAGAGGTGATTACTCTTCACAGGAAGGGCAATGGCTATAAGAAGATTGCAAAGATGTTAAACATACCAAGAGAGACCATAGGAAGCATCATTCGCAAATTCAAGGCAAAGGACACTGTTGAAACGCTACCTGGTCGTGGCAGAAAGAAGATGCTGACTTCGACTACTGTGCGCTACCTGAAGCGTAGAGTGTAGAAAAGTCCCCGTGTGACTGCTGAGGAACTGAGAAAAGATTTGTCAGATGTGGGTACTGAAGTTTCAGCTCAGACAATACGGCGCACACTGCGTAATGAAGGCCTCCATGCCAGAACTCCCAAGCGCACCCCCTTGCTGTCTCCAAAGAATAAGAAGAGTCGACTGCAGTATGCCAAAAGTCATGTGGACAAACCACAGAAGTTTTGGTATAGTGTTCTGTGGACTGATGAAACAAAATTAGAACTGTTTGGGCCCATGGATCAACGCTATGTTTGGAGGAGGAAGAACAAGGCCTATGAAGAAAAGAACACCTTGCCTACTGTGAAGCATGGCGGGGGGGTCAATCATGCTTTGGGGCTGTTTTGCTTCTGTAGGTACAGGGAAGCTTCAGCGTGTGCAAGGTACCATGAATACTCTTCAGTACCAGGAGATATTGGATGACAATGTGATGCAGTCCGTCACAAACCAGAGGCTTGGGAGACGTTGGACCTTTCAACAGGACAATGATCCCAAGCATACCTCCAAGTCCACTAGAGCATGGTTGCAGATTAAAGGCTGGAACATTTTGGAGTGGCCATCGCAGTCACCTGACTTAAATCCGATTGAGAACCTCTGGTGGACTTAAAGAAAGCAGTTGCAGTGCGCAAGCCTAAGAATGTGACTGAACTGGAGGCTTTTGCCCATGACGAATGGGCGAAGATACCCGTAGATCGCTGCAAGACACTTGTGTCAAGCTATGCTTCACGTTTAAAAGCTGTTATAACTGTAAAAGGATGTTGTACTAAGTACTAAGATTGAATGTCACTTGGGGGTTGAATAAAACTGATAATGATGTGAGCACAGAAAAGACATTTGTGGTTATTTCATTATAAATGTTATGTTATATTAATCTGACCTACACGTGCCTCTTTGATTTAATTGTAAGCAAGATGACTGAATGATCAAAATCAATGTCAAACTGGCCAAAACACTCGATTTCAGTGGGGTTGAATAATTTTGAACACAACTGTATATACAGTTGTGTTCAAAATTATTCAACCCCCACTGAAATTGAGTGTTTTGGCCAGTTTGACATTGATTTTGATCATTCAGTCATCTTGCTTACAATTAAATCAAAGAGCACGTGTAGGTCAGACAAATATAACATAACATTTATAATGAAATAACCACAAATGTCTTTTCTGTGCTCACATCATTATCAGTTTTATTCAACCCCCAAGTGACATTCAATCTTAGTACTTAGTACAACATCCTTTTACAGTTATAACAGCATTTAAACGTGAAGCATAGCTTGACACAAGTGTCTTGCAGCGATCTACGGGTATCTTCGCCCATTCGTCATGGGCAAAAGCCTCCAGTTCAGTCACATTCTTAGGCTTGCGCACTGCAACTGCTTTCTTTAAGTCCACCAGAGGTTCTCAATCGGATTTAAGTCAGGTGACTGCGATGGCCACTCCAAAATGTTCCAGCCTTTAATCTGCAACCATGCTCTAGTGGACTTGGAGGTATGCTTGGGATCATTGTCCTGTTGAAAGGTCCAACGTCTCCCAAGCCTCAGGTTTGTGACGGACTGCATCACATTGTCATCCAATATCTCCTGGTACTGAAGAGAATTCATGGTACCTTGCACACGCTGAAGCTTCCCTGTACCTGCAGAAGCAAAACAGCCCCAAAGCATGATTGACCCCCCGCCATGCTTCACAGTAGGCAAGGTGTTCTTTTCTTCATAGGCCTTGTTCTCCTCCTCCAAACATAGCGTTGATCCATGGCCCCAAACAGTTCTAATTTTGTTTCATCAGTCCACAGAACACTATCCCAAAACGTCTGTGGTTTGTCCACATGACTTTTGGCATACTGCAGTCGACTCTTCTTATTCTTTGGAGACAGCAAGGGGGTGCGCCTGGGTTTCTGGCATGGAGGCCTTCATTACGCAGTGTGCGCCGTATTGTCTGAGGTGAAACTTCAGTACCCACATCTGACAAATCTTTTCTCAGTTCCTCAGCAGTCACACGGGGACTTTTCTCCACTCTATGCTTCAGGTAGCGCACAGCAGTCGAAGTCAGCATCTTCTTTCTACCACGACCAGGTAGCGTTTCAACAGTGCCCTTTGCCTTGAATTTGCAAATGATGCTTCCTATGGTCTCTCTTGGTATGTTTAACATCTTTGCAATCTTCTTATAGCCATTGCCCTTCCTGTGAAGAGTAATCACCTCTTCTCTTGTCTTCCTGGACCATTCTCTTGACTTCACCATGTTTGTAACCACACCAGTAAATGTCTAGAAGGAGCTGAGTATCACAGTCATTTTAAAGCTGCCTAATTGGTGCTTATTATGCTTTATTGCTGCTCCGTGACATCCACAGGTGTTTTCAATACCTGATTGAAAACACTTGAATGAACCTCTGTTCTTCAGAGTGGTAGTCTTTAAGGGGTTGAATAATTGTGTCAATGAAGAATTCACTAAAGAAACATTTACTACTGTATTACAAAACCAATTGATGTCATTTTAGTTGCATATGGTTCTTTAAAAAGTCCTTGTAGGATTTCATTCTGAATACAATTACAAATGTACACTAAATTCCCTAAAACCCTTTACAGCATTGGGGGTTGAATAATTTTGAACACAACTGTATATACAAAATACAAGGAAAGAGCACTCCATATCAATGACCACCTTCTTCCATCATTTTTTGCAGCAAAAAAACCCCAGAATCTGCATTTACAGGATCAACTCACCCTAGAGCTCCCCAGAAGGCTCTAGGCCTTTACAGGCTGCCACGATAGGACACACCCATGACCAGGGAGGGGTACATACCCATGAGAGTTGTCAGCCCTCTATAAGTATAATACGAACCACAGGAGTGTTTGTATCTTATATATATATATATAGAAATGGGGGAAATGGCGGCACTCAGTCAGAAAATAAAATAAAAAAGTTTTATTGAATCATTTTAAAATAGGTCCGACGTTTCGGCCCAAACAGGAGCCATTTTCAAGGTGATATAAACGTTACATGCCGATGTTTAAATAGAAAACAGTCTTAATTTAAAAACCAATCAAAGAAGCCTTATTAGGCACTAGCCACAGGTGGTATGGTGCGTACCTTGCAAAGCAGTATACGTCTCATATATGGCGTCCCGTGATTACTGACGTAATCCTGTCGCCTTAGCAACTAAAAAAAATGCAAAGAAAACAATGCACAAAAAGAAACCCTTGAAAAAGGAAGAGGAGGAGGTATCAGCCAGAGATATACAGGGTGAGCCAGTCAAACCTGCATTTGTGAAAAGGGCGGGAGAGCCGTGAAAGTGGGCGGAGCGAGTTAGCAAGGTTACCATTGTGTCCCCCACAACTAAGCATTTCAGTCGTCATGGAGCAGTGGTCTAAACAACAACGTTCATTCGCTGTGTTTTACCAAAGTGGTAGTTATGCAGCCGCTCAGCGTCGTTTCCGGAAGAATTTTCAAATTAATCGAAATAAGCCAGTGCCGTCTGTTAATTCAATCAAATTGTGGGTGACAAACTTTGAAGCAATTGGTGAAACGAGAAGCAGAAGGGGTGGCAGTGCAAGATCAGTGCGAACTCCCGCGAATATTGACCGCGTGAGAGTTGCTGTGAAAGAAGCCCTCGGAGATCGGCACGTCGACAGAGTGCTGCGCTTGGCATGGCAAACACGAGCATCCGAAGAATCTTGAGGTTAGATTTACACCATCACCCATACAAAATTCAGGTTGTTCAGGCTATGAATGAAAACGATTTTGCAGCTCGACGGCGTTTTTGTCAAACGTTGTTGGACATGTTTGATGAAAACAAGGACCTTGTTCACAACCTGTGGATGAGCGATGAGGCACATTTCCATCTCTCCGGTTTTGTGGATAAACAAAATTTCCGATATTGGAGTGATGAAAACCCTCAACAACTCCATCAAAAACCACTCCATTCAAGCAAGGTAACAGTTTGGTGCGCAATGTCCTCATTGGGAATCATAGGCCCGTATTTTTTTGAAAATGACAGGGAGCAAGCAGTTACTGTGAATGCACAACGCTATTCGGAAATGTTGCATTCGTTCTTCATTCCTCAGCTTCGTCAACATGGAATAAACAATGAAACCTTATTCCAGCAAGACGGTGCCACAAGTCATACAGCCCGTGTGAGCATGAATGTTCTCAAAAATGTTTTTCCAAATCGGGTGATATCCCGAAGTGGAGCAATTTCTTGGCCTCCCCGATCGCCCGACCTCACAGTGTGCGATTTTTTCTTGTGGGGGTACCTGAAGAGTAAAGTCTTTGAACAACGACCTCCAACGCTTGGGGAACTCAAGAGGAGAATCCCGTTGGAAATCGGGAGAATTCCTCAGCGTATGCTCCGTGATGCGATGGGCTGTTTCAGAAATCGCCTACAAGAATGTCTCAATCGGGAAGGACACCATCTTACTGGAGTTATTTTTAAACAGTGAATGTTGTTTCTTAAATGCTTTTTAATGTACATTAAGATAGTAACAATAAAATTTTGAAATATCCATCCGTTTATTTTTTACAGTCATTTCAAAAATGCAGGTTTGACTGGCTCACCCTGTACTAAATTAAAGGGTGAACACTACAGCCAGATGCCATGTATACATCCCAAAAAGTGTCAGTATACATATGTATACATTGAGCATGATGGATACCATGTATATATACAATACATACGATATATTTGGTTTTCCTGGCGTTTGTGATCAAACACTGGGGCGCTATGGTGTATAATAATTCATCATCAATAATCAGTAGCTACACAGTGATCTGTATTAATAACTCAATTGACATCATGCTCAATGTATACATATGTATACTGACACTTTTTGGGATGTATACATGGCATCTGGCTGTAGTGTTCACCCTTTAATTTAGTATATCTCTGGCTGATACCTCCTCCTCTTCCTTTTTCAAGGGTTTCTTTTTGTGCATTGTTTTCTTTGCATTTTTTTTAGTTGCTAAGGCGACAGGATTACGTCAGTAATCACGGAACGCCATATATGAGACATATACTGCTTTGCAAGGTACGCACCATACCACCTGTGGCTAGTGCCTAATGAGGCTTCTTTGATTGGTAAATGGCTCCTGTGTGGGCCAAAACGTCGGACCTATTTTAAAATGATTCAATAAAACTTTTTTATTTTATTTTCTGACTGAGTGCCGCCATTTCCTCCATTTCTATACTATTTTTGGCGAAGCACCAACATAAGACTCTTTTTGGATACTGGAAGGTGTTGCAGGACTATTGGAGATATATATATATATATATATATATATATATATATTATTGCAGAGGCCTATTGTTACCGGAATCCACCTGGTTCACTCGGGAATAGGCCGGGCTGGCACGGACACGAGTCTTTTCAGGAAAGGCAAACTTTATTGTGACGTCACCTACACAGTCCAGATTGAATCGCAAGGACTGAGCCCAGATTACATTCAAACATGGGGTTTTATACCCCGAATACATAATTAGGTACATCCCAATTAGCCCACCCCACAGTGACACTATCCCACCCCACGTGGGTCCGCACCTCCCTTAATTGAATACAAAGACATTCCACACATTGGTCATAAATTGGCAGACTTCATGATATTTTGACAATGGAGGATTTACCACTTTCTCTGGATCCTGCTCATGCCCACCTCCCTAGGACTTGTTTATTGTATATCCTAGATAAGGCCTCATCTGGTCTTCACATTTCCCTTTGTTCGGACTCTGGCTCTATGACCTTGAAGTAACTATTCTCCCATCCTGTCACTTCGTGCCAGCATCGGCCCGGATCCTTGTTAGTTTTAATTGCCTTACTGTTAGTTTAACACATTCCAAAGATTCTATGCAAGCTACATCCTAATTTGAGCTAATATCTACTTATTTAGTTTCAAGTGGACCAATGTTCTGAACAAGATGGCCGCCTGGCTCAAGATGGCGGTCATCTCCTGACCTGAGTCCCTTACACCATCTGCGCATCACAACTATTCAAAGAACTGCATCCCAGAGCCCTTGTGCTGCATTCCCCATATGCAGCAAGGAACTCTGGGTAGGATATGCAAATTACCTCTGTATCACTTTTATTTCATCCTGTGTCTGTTTCCACACAGAACCCCTAAATCAATGCCATGCCATACTAGATGGCCTTTTCTAGCAGAGATCAGGATTATATATATAAAGGCAATTGGTAATGTACGAGATATCAAGCAACACAGTCCTTCTGTCTCATTATAAAAAAAATCCCTAAAAATACAAAGCTCAAACATATATGCATAAAAAGTTGATTCTCATAACAGAGATGTAATTTTGATGCAATAAAAATACTGTGATGTCATCATAGAATTATGAATACATCACCTAAAGCAGTGGCTGGAATTAAATGATTGCTGCATTGCTCAACAGAATTTTAAAAGCACAAATACCTTGCATGTATATCGTAACTATAAACGGCTTAGTGTTTTCCAGTCAGGATCCGGCTGTTGAATGAATATTAATCATAGGTAATAAATATAGGTTTATAGGGCTTATTCACTAACCACCGTTATTTCATTGAAAGGTATTTTTTTACTTATGTGAACTATGGGAAACTACTGTGAATTCAATATTTTGGGACCTTTTCACAGTTCTTTCCACCGTAGTTTCTACTGAAGTTATTCAGCATACTTTTATATTGGGTTTCCCTGTGTTTGTTTCTGCCGAAATTATTTACAGATGATTTCATTCAGTGGTCTAGTCCTAAAAAAATAAGTGTGGCAACGCACCAAGATTCTACTCCCCAATTAACCATTGATATGTTGGGCTTAACCCACCACACCACACTCACCTTTTTTTTATAAGTGCTTAACCCCTACCTTGCGGAAGATGTGTGGGGAACGTCATGGGATTCTCCCACTATATGTGGAGGACTGTCCCCACAAGTCTTCGGCTAAGCAGGCTCTCCCGGATTATACTCTCCTCCAGGGTCCCATGGCGATCTGACTTCGTGGAAGTCAGACGCTGCTTTATACCCCCCTCAGCACACCGACATCATCACAATGGGTGTGATGATGTCACTTTCAGGTGCCCCCCCCACAAAGCCGGAAGAGCACCTGAAAGGAGGGGGGCAGGGCCGGTGCTAGACTATCTTGCGCCCCCTAGGCAAGACCAGCTACTTGCACCCCCTTAAAAAAAAGAAAGCTCACATGGGTATATTTGCCCCCAGCTCACGCATGGATATATTGCCCCCAGCTCACACATGGATATATTTGCCCCAGCTCATACATGGGTATATTGCCCGAGCTCTCACATGGGTATATTTGCCCCCCGCTCACGCATGGATATATTGCCCCAGCTCATACATGGATATATTTGCCCCAGCTCACACATGGATATATTGCGCCAGCTCTCTCATGGGTATATTTGCCCCCAGCTCTCACATGGGTATATTTGCCCCTAGCTCACGCATAGATATATTGCCCCCAGCTCATACATGGATATATTTGCCCCCAGCTCACACCTGGATATATTGCCCCAGCTCTCACATGGGTATATTTGCCCCAGCTCACAGATGGATATATTGCCCCCAGCTCACACATGGATATATTGCCCGAGCTCTTACATGGGTATATTTGCCCCAGCTCACACATGGATATATTGCCCCAGCTCTCACATGGGTATATTGCCCCAGCTCACACATGGATATATTTGCCCCAGCTCACACATGGATATATTGCCCCCAGCTCACACATGGATATATTGCCCCAGCTCTTACATGGGTATATTGCCCCAGCTCACACATGGATATATTGCCCCAGCTCTCACATGGGTATATTGCCCCAGCTCACACATGGATATATTTGCCCCAGCTCACACATGGATATATTGCCCCCAGCTCACACATGGATATATTGCCCCAGCTCTTACATGGGTATATTTGCCCCCAGCTCTCACATGGATATATTGCCCCAGCTCTTACATGGGTATGTTTGCCCCAGCTCCATCTCTCTCACTCGGCACCTCGTCTGCTCTCCGACTCATTCACGCCAGCGACTGACGTGAGGGCACGCATGCTGCAGCCAGCCCCAATACGTGCCAGTGGTACAGCATCAGCCGCTGGCGTCAAGGAGACGGAGGCATGGACTTTGTGCTGGCTGCGGCTGGTGTAGCGAGCGTGTGGCACCGCCAGCATGCTCGCTACACCAGCCGCAGCCAGCACCAAGTCCACGCCTCCATCTCCTTGATGCCAGTGGCGACGCCAGCACATATTGGGGCTGGCTGCAGCACGCGGCTGCCCCTGGCACAATTTTTTAAGTGGTCGAGCCCGGCTGCGCCCTAGGTGGGCACTGCGCCCTAGGCGGCCACCTAGCTCACCTAGGGCAGCGCCGGCCCTAGACAGGGATCCCTTTGGACCTTTCTCCCTCCCGATCGGGAGAAGTTACAAAATAAAAAGAGGCACCACTGAAAAGGGCAGAGTCTGCAGCGCTGCCACTCTTTACCCCCTGAGGCAGACCTCTCCTGGAGGTGGCTGACTTCCTGGATGTGAGCCAAGCCTCCAATGCCAGAAATATTTAATAAAAACGCAAATATTTTTTTACATTAAAACCTATGGGGAAAAAAACAAATTTTTTAGAAATAAGTTAGGAAATTTAAAGTTTCACCCAAAAAATCATGAAAAATGCCTAAAAAATCCTAAAAAATAAATAAGTAAACCTTTTTGCTGCAGTTAAAAAAAAATAAACGGTTGAGGCTGGTATTTTAATTTTATTGGTAGTAATCTATTTCACATCTGAAATAACTAAAAACAACAAATTAACTCATAAAAATTAAATACAATCAACCCAAAATACAGAATAACACATAAAAAAGAAAAAAGAAGTGATTCAAAATACAAAATATCGGCCTTCCGAAAATCACAAATCACCTAAAAATACGAAATTACGTATAAAATAAAAAAAAATTGTGATCCGAAAACAAAATAACCTATAAAAAGAAAACAGAATACGGAGTGATCCTAAATGATATCCGGGCATCTGAAATTTTGGATCGGTCCAAAATTACAAATCACAGTAAAATAACCCTGAAACCCTGTTCTTTCTTTGGAGAGGGGAATAAATAGACCTTATTACATTTCTTGATAGCCTAGACAGTCCAGAATGGAGCATTAAGTCTAGAAAAGTTATTTTTTCTTGGCTCCAATGTCTATCCAACTTAATGCCCCATTCTGGACTGTCTAGGCTATCAAGAAATATAATAAGATCTATTTCTTCCCCTCTCCAAATAAAGAACAGATCGTCTATGTAGCGCCTACAATTCAGGATGTTTTGCACCCAGCTACGCGAACCGTACATGAACTGGGATTCCCATCCCGCCATGTATAGGATCGCGTAGCTGGGCGCAAACTTGGTGCCCATCGCCATACCCTTTCGCTGAATAAAGCCCTCCTTAAATTTAAAATAGTTGTTAGTCAATATAAACTCTATACTTTCCATTATAAACTCGGTTTGTTCCCTATCTAGTTCTTTTGATTTTTCAATTTCACTCTTTACTATTGCTAGGCCCATGTCATGAGGGATGTTGCTGTATAATGCGTTGACATCGCAAGTTAACCAATACATAGTCTTTTTCCCACTTATAGTCTTTTAATAAGTGTAGCATACTCATAGTATTCTTTAAGTATGACGTGGTATTCTTCACTATTGGTTGTAATAAAATGTCAACATATTCTGACAATCTGCATGTGATGGAATCTATGCCGGCCACAATAGACCTCCCAGGTGGTTCTATTGGGTTTTTGTGTATCTTTGGTAGGATATAAAAATGCGGTGTTTTTGCATGTTCTGTTGTTAAATAACCAAGTTCATGTTCATTTAAGATGTTATTATCTTTCCCTTTCAAAAGGAAGTTTTATAGGGTTATCTCTCAATTTACCGTATGTTGTTTCATCATTGAGTATACGCATTATTTCTTTTTTGTAATTTTATTTAGGTAAGATGACAATACCTCCCCCCTTGTCTCCGTGTTTTATTGTTTCATCCCTATCTAGATCTTTTAATGCTTTTATCTCTTCTTTAGTTAAATTGCAATTCTTTTCTTTTTGGTGACATTTTCTCTATATCTGTTAAAAACAGATTTTCAAGCATCTTTATCTCCTCAGAGATGCAGTTACGAGGAAAGAATTTTCATTTTTTTTCTTAACATTGGTATGGACATATTTATCCTGACTTTCTGTTATCGCTCTCTCTACTGGAGTCTTTTGGAAGAATTTTTTTATACAGAGTCTCCTTTTAAACCTTTGTAGGTCTATGTATACACTGAATTTATCCACTTGCTTAGTAGGGGCATATTTCAGACCATTATTTAGGACCTTAATCTCTGATCTAGGTAGAATTTTTTGGCTTAAATTAAAAATACCCTTCGGGGTTATCTCCTCTCTCTATTGTGGCTGGCATAGATTCCATCACATGCAGATTGTCAGAATATGTTGACATTTTATTACAACCAATAGTGAAGAATATCACGTCATACTTAAAGGATACTATGAGTATGCTACAGTTATTAAAAGACTATAAGTGGGAAAAAGACTATATATTGGTAACAAACAATGTCAACGCATTATACAGAAACATCCCTCATGACATGGGCCTAGCAATAGTAAAGAGTGAAATTGAAAAATCAAAAGAACTAGATAGGGAACAAACCGAGTTTATAATGGAAAGTATAGAGTTTATATTGACTAACAACTATTTTAAATTTAAGGGGGACTTCTTTATTCAGCGAAAGGGTATGGCGATGGGCACCAAGTTTGCACCCAGCTATGCGAACCTATACATGGAGGGATGGGAATCCCAGTTCATGTACGGTTCGCGTAGCTGGGCGCAAAACATCCTGAATTATAGGCGCTACATAAACGATCTGTTCTTTCTTTGGAGAGGGGAAGAAATAGACCTTATTACATTTCTTGATAGCTTAGACAGTCCAGAATGGGGCATTAAGTTGGATAGACATTGGAGCCAAGAAAAAATAACTTTTCTAGACTTAGAAATTTATATAGAGGAAGAATGTATTAAGTCCAAGACCTTCTTTAAAGAAGTGGACGTCAGTACATACATAGAGACCAACAGCTGCCATCATCCAACGTGGCTTAGAGGGATCCCGAAAGGGCAATTTACACGTCTGAGGAGAAACTGCTTAGACTTAGCGCTTTATAAAAAACAAGCAGATACCCTGAAACAAGAGTTTACAAACAAAGGTTATGATGCAGTTGAACTAGATCAGGTCATTGATCAGATAACACAAGAGAACCGTGAAGGGTTACTGGAATATAAGCAAAAGAACAAAGAAAGAGAAGAAGGAATCACCTTTGTCTGTGATTATAACAACAAAGCCAAGAGTATAAAGAAGATAATAAATAAACACTGGCATGTCCTGTGTAAAGATAAAGAGCTAAAGGAATTGGTGGGCGCAAAACCTAGAATAATATATAGGGGAGCAAGAAATTTAAAAACACATTTAATACACAGCAAACCAAAGTCTAAAAGTAAAGAAAGAAATCATTTTTAATTTAAAAGGTGTCTTTTATAGCTGCAGGCAATGCCTAGCTTGTAGGTCCACTAACAATAAAAAACTTATGGAGGAGATTATATAAATAAGAAAAATAATCAAAAAATAGCTATAAAAGAAGTTCTAAATTGTTGTTCTAAACAAGTCATATATCTTTTGGAATGCCCTTGTGGCCTCCAATATATAGGACGTACAAAAAGAGCTTTAAACGTCAGAATCTCCGAGCATGTGAGAAATATAAGGAAACAATTTGAGAACCATTCTGTCTCTATGCATTTTAATTTGAAACATGAGGGTTCCCCCGTAGGTTTAAAATTTACAGTTCTGAAAAAGGTCTACAAGAAAGA
The DNA here is from genome assembly GCA_009667805.1 of Leptobrachium leishanense. Taxonomy (NCBI): domain Eukaryota; kingdom Metazoa; phylum Chordata; class Amphibia; order Anura; family Megophryidae; genus Leptobrachium; species Leptobrachium leishanense. The sequence goes on along the minus strand of CM019064.1, from coordinate 107,317,807 downwards.
TATAGAGGAGGATATTGTTAATCTACTAGGGCGAGAAGAAATTAGGTATATCTTTGAAATGGGCACTCTTGCACCTGGTGGACTTAATAATGACTTTGAAATTGTGCACTTTTTGTAGGTTCTGTATAGATCTGAATCCTTCTGGATCCCAACTTTATCTAAAGGGGGAAGGTACTAATAGGAAATATAGGGAGGGAAGTGAAAAGGGAAAGTTAGGAAAAAGAATGTGGGGGAGGGGAAAGAGGGAAGGGGTAAGAGAAAAAAACACTCATATGCACTTAATGTAATTACATGGCACGTACATAAAAGAATCATAATTTGCAATAAGCAATTTACACTGTTCTGCCCTCACAGTGTGTCTGAGGCACAAAGCTTGGCAGACAGCTAACATAATAAAAATCTGGAAGCAGGATTGAAGAAAAGTCTTTACTGAACTTTATTTGTATCTTTACTTTTCAGATCTTTAAACTTTGTAAAACTGTGGAAAATACGGAATTATGGCAATATATTAGTCTAGGAATGCAAATCTACACAAATAAGTGACAGGCATGCTACCTAGATGTAAATTACTGGCTAACAGAAGTTTAACTTAATGTGAAGACAATCAAACACTACTAAACTAATCTAACAGTGCTTTGAGTTGCTAAAAATATATACATAACTAAAAACATGAAGGTTCTACTTACAGACTTATAAGCAGAAGGCCTGTGTAACAGAACTGTGGAGCTTGCTTTCTGCTTGACTCACTGGTAGCTATGCTGGTTGAATCTGGCTCTACCAGGAAGTAACTGTACTGCATGGCATCAGTAATGGCCGCTCAATTAAAGAAACAGTACTCTAATAAACTAAATGCTTAGAAATTTGTGAGTGACAGAACACTCCCCACTTTGGATAATAACATTATGCAACTATGTATCCTTTTTGAGAAGTAAGACAACTTCAGAAACAGGCCTAAAATAAACTTTTGGAGTACCTTCCTTCATGACTTTAATTTCTACCTTTCTAACTTTGTTGTCAACACTAGGTACAACTTTGATAATAAGTCCAACAGGCCATTCATTTCTATGAACTTGAGTGTCTTTCAGTAAGACAACGTCTCCGACTTGTAAGTTAGGCTTGTCAGCTTGCCATTTCCTGCGTGGCTGGAGCGTCACTAAATATTCCTGTCTCCATCGTCTCCAGAATGTGTCTGCAAGACTCTGCACTTGCTTCCACTGCTTGGTATGAAGATCTTTGAGTTCAAAATCTCCAGGAGGTGCCGTTGTTGTTTTGACTTTCAGAGTCAGAAGCATCGCAGGTGTCAATACTTCTGGCATTTCAGGATCTGTGGATACTGGAACTAAAGGTCGAGCGTTCATGATGGCCATAGTGGATGCATCTGAGAAGGTGCATAATTCTCTTCGTTGTGTGACAGACAAAGAGACAGGAACGTAAGATCTTTGGATACTGAATTGTTCAAGATCTAGTAGTGAATCCTTCCACAGTTTCCACTGTGTTTCTTTCTCTTCAGGGAGATGAGTATCCCATTCATTTTGTTCACCTTCATTTGCGAATTCTCTCATGAGAGTTTTACCTTGCATAGTTATAGGGGCGACGAATCCCAAGGGATAGTACAAACTATTGACTGTGGACAAGACACCTCTTCTTGTAAATGTTTTTTCTTCTCTGGATACACAGAACGTGAAACTGTCTGACTTTATGTCCCAACTTAACCCTAGACTTCTCTGGAGAGGTGGTGAATCTGCTCCCAAGTCTAGGTCTTTGAGATCTTTTGCACGATCTTCCGAAGGAAATGCTTCCATAACCTTGTAGCTGTTGGAAGCTATCTTGTGTAGTTTCACGTTAGATTCAGCTAACATTTCTCTGGTTCTTTTTAAGGTGGCTATTGCTTTTTCATCACTGGGGAAGGAAGAAAGTCCATCGTCAACATAAAAATTTCTCATGACAAACTGTTTAATTTCTTTCCCATGTTCTTTTTCACCTTCCTGTGCTGCTCGTCTCAGACTGTAGATAGCCACAGCTTGAGAAGGGCTGTTCCCAAACACGTGTACCTTCATTCTGTATTCCGTGACATCTTTGTTGAAGTCATTATCTTCATACCACAAGAACCTTAGGTAATTTCTGTGATCTTCACGGACGAGGAAGCAATAAAACATTTGTTGTACATCTGCTGTTACTGCAACACGTTCTTTTCGGAATCTTATGAGTACTCCGAGGAGCGTGTTATTCAAGTCGAGCCCACTAAGGAGGACATCATTAAGGGAGACACCTTCATGCTTTGCGCTGGAGTCAAATACTACGCGTATCTGTCCCGGTTTCTGAGGATGGTACACCCCGAATATTGGTAAATACCAACGTTCCTGTTTTTCTTCTAATGGTGGTGCCTTCTCCGCTTGATCGTTATCAAAGATCTTCTGCATGAAATCATGGAAGTGTTGTTTCATCTCTGGCCTTCTGTTCAGAGTGCATTGCATGGAAAGGAGACGCTTCATTGCTTGTCTTCTGTTATTCGGGAGGTGACATCGTGGTGAACGGAAAGGTAAAGGAGCTACCCAGTTGTTTGATTCATCTATGAAGACTTCTTTGCTCATGATCTCAAGGAAGAGGTTATCTTCCACAGATAATGCTTGTTTGTCATCACTTTGTGTTCTTTCGAACACCTTGCACCCTAATCTATCTGTATCTTCTGTTGAAGCTGTAGTCGCCATGTAGACCTGATGCTTCTGGTGTTGCTTTGAGAGGACTAGTCTCTCTTTGATTTGCATGTTGTTTGTACAAGGGCTCAAACATGACGTGCGTCCATTTTGCAACAGGTTCGTTTTGTAGACATTCACTTTTGTTGGCTTGTGAACTCCGTCCAGACACACGTCACCAATGATAACCCATCCAAGGTCGAGACGTTGCGCAAATGGTGCGTTGTGTAGCCCATTGTACTGTTCCCTAACCTTGTGTACTCTCAGTATGTCTCTTCCAAGTAGGAGGAGGATTGCAGAGTCTGGGTCAAGTATTGGTATCTTTTCTGCTATTTGTCTCAGATGAGGATGTCGACGTGCAATTTCGGGCGTGGGGATCTCTGATCTATCATCTGGTATCATATCGCATTCTATGAGAGTTGGGAGGGACAACTGTGTTTTTCCATCTATTGACTCGATGATATAGTTGGTTGCTCTTCTCCCTGATGTCTCTATAATACCTGAGCAAGTCTTCAAGGTATATGAAACCGGATTTCCACTATCGTTGAAGATGTTGAAAAACTCTGTTCTGGCCAAAGACCTGTTGCTCTGCTCATCTAATACTGCATACATTCTCACAGTTTTCTCTCTGTGACCTTCAGGATATACTTTTACTAAACATATCTTTGAGCATGATCTAGGACTAAATGTCTTTGTACAGATCTCTGTACACGTTGACGTTATTGCTGGTGCTACGTCCTCTTTTTGCTCCCCACCATGATCTTCTTGGGTGGTTACGTTCTCCTCTGCCCAGGGTGCTGGGCCTGGATGCATTGCAGAAAGATGCTTGTCACTGTGGCATTCTCTGCATTGTATTGCTGTCCTACAATCTTTTGCGAGATGTTGAGTTGAAGCACAGCATCTGAAGCAGATGTAATGGTCTTTAAGATAGGACTTACGTTCTTCGATTGTCTTGATCCTGAAACCGCGACATTTTTTCAGAGGATGAGGTTTGTTGTGTATCGGACACTGATCGTCTGGATCTTCAATTTTCTTTTCTGCGATTCTATTGTTGACGTATTCAGACTCAGGTGGTACTTCTGTCTTCCGTACAGACACCGTTGTCCTTGATTCCCTGTTCGGCTGCAGTGATTCTGTTCTGCTATAGTTTGGGTTTCCCAGGTTCAAAAAGGCAAAGCTTGGGTCATTGCGGGTTTTCGCTTGATTCGTTATGAACTTAGTGAAGAAGGAGAAAGGTGGAAATGCCACCTGATAGCATTCTTTGTATTTTGACGCTTCTGTAACCCATCTTTCTTGCAAGTTGTAAGGAAGCTTCACTATTATAGGGTTGACCCCACGTGCAGTGTCTAGATATGAGAGACCTGGTAGGTGTCCACCATTTTTTGCTGATTCCATCTCCAGGAGTATGTCTCCAAGCTCTCTTAACTTCTGATTGTCTTTGTTTGTTACTTTTGGGAAATTTTCAATTTTCTTCAGGAGTGCATCTTCAATTACTTCTGGTGATCCATAACCTTCCTCCAATCTCTGCCACACCATAGCGAGTCCTGTTGTTGCGTTGTGAGCGTGTACGGACCTAATTCTTTTGGCTTGTTCGGAAGATTCTGGTCCGAGCCATTTAGAGAGTAGATCTAGTTTTTCTCTGTCTGTCATGTTTAAGTCTTGGGTGCTGCTAAGGAAAGATGACTTCCAGGCCCAATAATTTTCAGGACGGTCGTCAAACTTCAGGAGACCGGAACTCACCATTTCACGGCGTATCAGGTACTTCGTTACATCTGAAATTCCAGCTGCCTCAGGTGAACGTACTCTGGGAACAGACCCCGGGCTTGGCTGTGGCTGATAGGACGGTGGGGTTGTTAGGTCAGGCTTGATCTGGTTATATGGTGTGTTTTCCTCATTGTAAATAACTCTCCTATAGCCCACATTGGTGTGTGCCTGGGTAGGAATCGTGTCGTTATTGATTTGATGTCTGGAAGAGCTGGCTAACTGGTCTTTGGGTTCGTAAACATTTGGCTTGTCGTGTTGGAACTCTGTTTTGGCTTTGCAGACTTTAGGTGATTCTAGGTAGCCGTCTGCTAGAGGAGCTTTTGATAGTTTTAATGCATTGTCAGTTTGTTGATCAGTGTACACGGTTGTGTGTAACTGAACATATTCCCTGGTACGATGAATTGCACTGAGAGGTGTCACCTGTTCTTCTATGACAGGGAATGTTTCTTTATACTCTTCTTCTGCCGCATTCATGAGAACTTCAGCTTCTGCTACTGCTTTCATGAGAACTTCAGCTTCTGCTACTGCTGCTGAAGCTGCTTTCTCGTGTTGAAGAATATGTAGAGATGCTTTTACCTCTGCTTTTCTTCTAGTAGTTTCAGCTTCATTCTTATGCTGTTCTTCCTCTATGTAGCCCTGTTCTCTTATCATTTCAGCTTCGCGTATTGCATAGGCAGCCATTGCACATGCTTTTTCTGCTTTTGCACGTGCCTTGATGGCAGCAGCACTCGCCGTCGACAGGTTGGAGCAGATTGAGTGTCTTGAACTAGTGTGTTTGGACCTGGCAGTTTTAGCACTAGCCGATGTCAGATCTGATTTACTAGAGACTGTGGAGCTTGTGCACCGTGACCTGGTCTTTGGTGTGCTGAGTGTGCTTTGCTCTGCATCTGAAAGCTGAGGAATGGCTGGAGTAGCATGCTGCTCTGTGTGCTGCATGGTGAGACAGATTACTACTTTGCAGGATGCTTGAGGAAGTTAGAGATAGATGTGTAGAAAGAATCCACTTTTCTTTTGATTAGGTCTGCTGTGTATAAAGTCTTTTTACTGTTCTGCCCTCACAGTGTGTCTGAGGCACAAAGCTTGGCAGACAGCTAACATAATAAAAATCTGGAAGCAGGATTGAAGAAAAGTCTTTACTGAACTTTATTTGTATCTTTACTTTTCAGATCTTTAAACTTTGTAAAACTGTGGAAAATACGGAATTATGGCAATATATTAGTCTAGGAATGCAAATCTACACAAATAAGTGACAGGCATGCTACCTAGATGTAAATTACTGGCTAACAGAAGTTTAACTTAATGTGAAGACAATCAAACACTACTAAACTAATCTAACAGTGCTTTGAGTTGCTAAAAATATATACATAACTAAAAACATGAAGGTTCTACTTACAGACTTATAAGCAGAAGGCCTGTGTAACAGAACTGTGGAGCTTGCTTTCTGCTTGACTCACTGGTAGCTATGCTGGTTGAATCTGGCTCTACCAGGAAGTAACTGTACTGCATGGCATCAGTAATGGCCGCTCAATTAAAGAAACAGTACTCTAATAAACTAAATGCTTAGAAATTTGTGAGTGACAGAACATACACATAATGATGAACAAACACCAATTTAATCAATATCACCTTTATTGATACACAGTACACTGAAAGAAGTTTTAGATGATCGTGGGGAAGTATAATCTATAACTTATAAATATAAATAACATTATATACCACCATCACAAATCGAAAGGTCTAATTTATTATTTTAAAAATCAATATAACAATTCACAGCGGGTAGATTAAATATATAAGTCAATCATTCATATATTTTTTGGATCCAGGATGGCACAGAACTTCTAAAATGGGAAATCAGATATTACATGCTCTTGTACTATGTCTTTTTAAATTGATAAAATATTGTTTTACACTGAAAATCCCTCCTGAAATCTGGGACTGTCCCCCGAGTTGGTTTGCGATTGAGTGCCGGAAAGGATTTCCATTCTGAATGCCGCGGAACACGGAAATACCCACTGTGCAGGTCCGAGATGGCGGCGCCCTGAATGATTTGCTTGGAACGCAGTGGAATGCAGAGATACGCAGCGCGCAGGTCCAAGATGGCGGCGCCTTAATGATTTTATAGAATGGAGCCGTGAAACGCACACTAAACCAGTGTTAAGACACCTGGGGACAATTTAATGATTTAAAGGACAGTATATAATGTTAGAAAGGACATTACTTCATTGTACCAGCTGATGAAGCCGTGATAGACAGTGAAATGCGTTCTGGCATTGCTTTTAACCTTTTATTTGTATAATAAATTTTATTTTCTTTATATTGCTGTCCTTGCTGTTCCTGCCATATTCCTGGTGGTTTTTTTATTGGGTTTTTTTCCAGCTAAAAAAAAACATGGGCTCATACTTAGAGCTATGGAAGCTCCCCCAAAAGTAGGTTTAAAATTGGCTGAAAAAAAATCTGCTTTTGGATTGTCATAGATCTGCACTAGGGGTTCCCCTCCTTTCTATTTCAATTGGAAACGTTATTCCAGTAAGGTGTATGGACCACCTGAGAAATTGGAAGAAAAATAACCCACAGGCGTTAACCCACTCAGAGCCAGTGCTGGGGCTCTCTGTTTGTGAGTGAAATCTCTGCAATAATACGTACTGTCATATTATAGTGTTGATATACTGCACCATAGCTATCAAAATTTTTGTCTTTTATATCTGGCATACTGAGAGACACCGGAATAGCTCTATTAGCATTAGGTTGCGCTGTATCAGGTTGTATATCTAGAAGTGTGTTTGGTTTGGGGGAATCATTGTTTCTGATACTAGCATAGAGTTATCTGGTGGTGGAGGTATGTGAAGTGGCACTACACCGTAATCCCTACACACAACTCCCATCACACAAACCCAGCCAACTCACACCCAGCCACCTCACACAATAAACTCCCATCACACAAAACCGCCCACCTCAAATGCGCACACACAACTCCCATCCCACAAAACCAGTCATCTCAAACACACAACTCCCATCACACAAAACCAGCCACCACAAACACACAGCTTCCATCACACAAAAACAGCCACCTCAAACACACACACAGCTGCCTTCACACCAAACCTTACACCTAAAACACACACAACTCCCATCACACAGAACCATGCATTCACAGACACACAGCTCCCATCACACAAAACAAGCTGCCTCAAACACACAAAGGTCCACTCAGAGGATGTGTACATGGGATGAGGATGGTTATAAAGTAAGAGATAGGATGAGGATCAAGTTGCTATTCTAGCGGAGCCTCCAGCATCTCTTGCAACGTGACTGTTACATCTCCTTACTGTAATTTAATGCTTCCTAAACCTTGTATACTTTTTGTCAGAAGAATTAATTTGCAGGCAGTAGGCGACAAGTGATTTCAATATCTCTCATTATTCACATCTCACTTCTGTTCATTTAATTTCCATTTTGTTAATTGAAAAAAATAAACTATCAACACTTCTATTTTTTAAAGCATTCTTACTTTACAGGATTTTTCCACACCTGCCTAAAACTTTTCCTTAATACTGTATACTTTGCTGCAGTTACAAATGTTTAGGCATTCTCATTTATTTATTTTGTTTGTATCCGGCTGGGTGGAGTAGAGGTAATGTCACTGCTCTGCATGGAGAGAGCCTGTGGAGTCAAGGGTTTGATCCCAGCGAGCAACCTCTCCAGTAAGTGTCCTTGGGCAAGACACCTAACAGTACATACTCGCCACCCAGGACATACTTGAAAACAAGAGAAATCTCAATGTATCCTTCCTGGTAAAATCCTTTCTCAAAAAAAAAAAAATGCAACGGTGCAGCATTTGAGAGGGGGGGTGGATACATGGAACAGCCTTCCAGTAGAAGTGGTAGAGGCCAAAACAGTAATTGAATTTAAGCAGGCATGGGATAGGCATAAGACTATCCTAAATAAAAGATAAATCCAGGAAAAGTATCCATGTAATTGGGCAGACTATATGCGCCGAAAGGTTCTTATCTGCCGACATTTTCTATGTTTCTATGACACAAAAAGTGAACAGAAAAGAATCAAAATCTGACACATTACATGCAAAACTCCAAAAATAGACAGGACAAAATTATTGGCACCCTCAATTTAATATTTGATAGCACACCTTGGAATAAATAACTGAAATCAGTCACTTTCTATAACCATCAATGAGTTTCTTACACCTCTCTAGTGGGATTTTGGACCACTCTTCTTTCGCCAACTGCTCCAGGTCTCTCAGATTGGAAAGGTTCCTCTTCACAACTGCTGTTTTGAGATCTCTCTACAGGTGCTCTATGCCAGGGGTTCTCAACCTGAGGTACCCGTACCCCAGGGGGTACATGTAACACAAGCCGGGGCTACACCTACTGGACTTTTGCACAAGTACTTCAACTCTATTAATGTTGGAAGCCAGCAATGGGCTGGTTTGCCGGGCGGTATGTGAGGGCTGGGGCGGCTGGAAGAATGCTTTCGACAGCATTCTGCCAGGCCCATCCGATTGGCGCCACGTTCCAAGGAGCAGCCGCTGACAAAGGATGTAAGGCGGTCGCTCCTTTGTACCTCCAGCCACGTTCTTGTGAGAGCTTGCAAACTCTGCAAGCATGCGTAAGAGCATGGCTGGAGGCACCAGCGAGCGGCCGCCTTACAACCTTTAGAGTGAAATGGAAAAAGGGGCGCTGAAGCGGCAATAGGTGGAGGGATGAACACCACGGTTTAGGGTTGGCATGGCTGCTATATCTCCCAAGGGCTATCCCCACAAAACCCAAACAACTATCTTTATGTATCTGTCTTTATGTATCTGAGGTCTGATGTTTCTGGGTATGTATGTATCTGAGGTCTAATGTTTCTGGTTATGTATGTATCTGAGGTCTGTTGTGTCTGGGTATGTATGTATCTGAGGTCTGATGTTTCTGGTTATGTATGTATCTGAGGTTTGTTGTGTCTGGGTATGTATATATCTGAGGTCTGATGTGTCTGGGTATGTATGTATCTGAGGTTTGATGTGTCTGGGTATATATGTATCTGAGGTCTTTTCTCCCCCATCCCATTTTCTCCCTCAATTGCTGACAAGGACAAGCTTATCCTTCAATTGAGATGTGTCTTTCTATGCTCCAAATAGACAGGCCATTGCGAGCTGGAGGTCTTTGTGATGAAAGCCCAGGAGAGTTTGAAATGTTCTGTGTCAAGAACAATGGCCATGAGTAAAAAAGGGACACTCTGTGCACTGTGACAATTAAAACATTTCTTAAAGCTAAAGGAGTAATTTGGTTCTGAGACACAGATAAGGAATTGAGGTCAGCTGATATAATTCATGGAACACCAGAAAATTATATCACTTCTAAATCTCAACATATTTATATAAATATATATGTTACGGTTAAAGTCCGAAGTGCGGTAAATTTTAGGATTACCCAGGTAATCCTGACATTACCCAGGCGTCATTAGCAAAAGTCCGAAGTTAAATGAAATTTCAGACTTTATCTGGGTAATCTGCAAAGTATCCAGAGGCCTCTGGGTACTCCGGTTTTCTGCTGTGTTTTACCCAGTAAAATGCACATTACCCTAGTTTTGCTGGATAAAGTGCGATGTACAATGAAATATCAGACTTTATCCAGGTAAACTGCAAAGTATCCAAACGCCTCTGGGTACTCTGGTTTTCTTCAGTTTTCAGCAGGTTACAGTTAACTGAATTCTGAGGATTACCCTGGTAAAGCTGCAAACTGTTATCTGACTGATAACAAAATTGTGGTTTTTGTCATTTTTAAAAAAATTGGATCCACAGTCACATACCACACTAAATAACTGTCAGGTTACTCTGTATGTTAATTGTCTGAAAATAAATTTATGAAGATAAAGATATTATATAAAGAGCAGGGCAGCCATCAGAAATGATGGGGCCCCTTACTGAACCTCACAATGCCCCCCCCGTAAACCTCCTCAACCTTTAACAGCTTTTCACCCCCTTCCAAAACAAAAAAAGGACATAACACAGTTCCACAGCAATAGAACTCACAGTAATGTGCGGTGTCCATGAGCGTATCTGTCACGTCTGAGGCTCAGAGGGGGCCCCGGCACCCAGCGGCACCATCGACAAGCTGGGTGCCAGCAGTTGTGCCAGCTTCCGGAGCATGCAGGGCTGGCCAGGAGATGGGGTATGGCATGATGATGCGTGCTCGTTGGGTTTAAATACAGACAGCGCGATCCGGCTCATCGCACTGTTGTGGAGTTTGCTTCCCTCAGTGCTGAGCGTCTCCTGGCGATTCACTACTTGGTTGTTTTTCAGTCTCCGTTATTACTTGGCTTGTATGAGAACCACCAGTCCTTGGCTATTCCTTGACCACTCTAACTCAGATTTTGGCTTATATGATAGATACCCCTTGTGTATCATTTTGGCTATCCCTGACCACTCTAACACTGATCTATTTGGGCTTGTGTTAGAATACATCCTTGTATACCGTCTGGCTTATTTCAGGTAAACCCTGTCCTGTGTGTTGGTAGAACATTTCCCACTCGTTGGTAAAACATTTCCCACTCGTTGTTCGTAAAACATTTCCCACTCGTTGTTGGTAAAACATTTCCAACTCGTTGTTGGTAAAACATTTCCCACTCGTTTGATAACAGTGTCTAGTAATCCTCTCCTTTGCATACCTGTACATATATATGTGTTTGTGTCCCTAAGCGGCAGTCAGTTTACCGACCACTTTAAGGATCGAAGGGGTAGATAGGGACTGTCTAAAGGGACTTGCATCATGTGTATAGAGGGATAGTGACAGTATCAAAGAGCTCCACAGCAATAAAACCCATGCTCATACACATCGCACATTACTGTATCACAGAGCTCCACAGCAATAAAACTCTGTAATGTGAGGTGTGTATGGGCCTGGGCACTGGGGCTTGGTTGGGCCCTGGGGTCTAGCAGGGCCCTGGGGTCTGGCTGGGCCTGGGTCTGGCTGGGCCTGGCTGGGCCCTGGGGTTTGGATGGGCCTGGGGTCTGGCTGGGCCTGGGGTCTGGGTGAGCCCAGGGATCTGGCTGGGCCCAGGGGTCTGGCTGGGCCCTGGCTGGGCCCTGGGGTCTGGCTGGGCCTGGGTCTGGCTGGAGTCTGGCTGGGCCCTGGGGTCTGGCTGGGCCCCAGGGGTCTGCCTGGGCCTGGATCTGGCTGGCCCAGGGGTCTGGTTGGCCCTGGGGTCTGCCTGGGCCCTGGGGTCTGGTTGGACCATGGGGTTTGGCTGGGCCTGGATCTGGCTGGGCCTGGGGTCTGGACCGAGGGGTCTGGCTGGGCCTGGCTGAGCCCTGGGGTCTGGCTGGGCCCTGGGTCTGGTGGGGCCCTGGCTGGTCCTGGGTCTGGCTGGGCCCAGGGATCTGGCTGGGACTGGGTCTGACTGGCCCAGGGCTCTGGCTGGGCCCTGGGGTCTGGCTGGGCCATGGGTTTTGCCTGGGCCCTGGGGTCTGCCTGGACCCTGGGGTCTGGCTGGGCCATGGGTTTTGGCTGGGCCTGGGGTCTGGCTGGGCCTGGGTCTGACTGGGCCTGGGGTCTGGCTGGACCCTGGGGTCTGGCTGGGCCTGGCTGAGCCCTGGGGTTTGGCTGGGCCCTGGGGTCTGGCTGGGCCCGAGGTCTGGCTGGGCCCTGGGGTCTGGCTGGGCCCTGGGGTCTGCCTGGCCCTGGGGTCTGCCTGGTCCTTGGCTCACCGCTCCACCAGTCTTCTTCTCCTTCTGCATCTTATTTTCCTTCTGCTTCTTCAGCTTCTTTTCCTTCTGCTTCTCCATCTTCTTTTCCGTCTGCTTCTCCTGCTCCTTCTTCTCCACGTCTTCTCTGTCTCTATCTCACACTAGTGACTGGAGGGCGGAGCCAAGCAAGGGCTGCCCAGCCAGCCAGGCAGGAAGCGGCCGGCCAGTACACAGCTCCGGATTTGGACTCCTAGAGTCCGATACCGGAGCTGATAAAAAGTAAGGGCACTGTCGGAGCCCCGCCCGATAATGCCCTGATGGCGGCCCTGATAAAGAGTAACCTAATGGTTGTTATGTTTTATAAATGATATATAACACCCGACACATAATAAAGATCATGTAACTCTTTTACATTCATATAAGAAACATATCCTATCACTCTGTATATTCATTATATCCTTAATACATTTTAATGTTTGTCTTTTGCCATTTTCGCTTATAATGTCCTTAGGTAATAGCAAAATTCACTTTTACCCAAGCGGGGTTGGATGCATCGCAGATTACCCAAGTGAAGCTGTGGATAGTCCTCGGATTACCTGGGTAAAGCTTCAGACTTTTATCTAAACGGTAACAAAATTTGGTTTTAACCAAACAGGGTTGGATGGTCTGCAGATCATTCGGGTAAAGTGCGAATTTTTCAGCTCTTCCAGACTGTTACCCAAGAGCAGTTGGTTAGTCCAAAGATTACCCGGGTAAAGTCCGAAATTTTCATTTTTTCGCAGCTTTACCCAGCGGTTTTGGGTAATGTCAGGATTACCTGGGTAATCCTAGGATTAACCGCAGTTCAGGCTTTAACCGTAACATATACAGTATATATATTCAGCAATGGTATGTGTTTTAACCGGGTAATTCTCGCATTACCCTAGTGTTGCTGGATAAAGCGTGATGTGCAACGAAACATCGGACATTATCCGGGTAATCTTCAAAGTATCCAAATGCCTCTGGGTACTCCGCTGTTCTTGGGTTTTCAGCAGGTTACAGTTGACTGAATTCCGAGGATTACCCGGATAAAGCTGCAAACTGTTACCTGACTGATAGCAAAATTGTGTTTTTTGTTATTTTTAACCAAATTGTATCCACAGTCACAAACCACTCTAAATAACTGTCATGTAACTCTGTGCATTAATTGTCTGAAAATTTATTTATGAAGATAAAGATATTATATAAAGAGTAACCTAATGGTTATTATGTTTTATAAATGATATATAAGCACATAAAACACATAATAAAGATCATGTAACTCTTTCACATTCATATAAGAAACATATACAGTGGCAAGAAAAAGTATGTGAACCCTTTGGGATTACGTGGAGTTTTGCATGAATTGGTCATAAAATGTGCTCTGATCTTCATCTAGGTCACAACAATTTGAAAAACACAGTCTGCTTAAAATAATACAACACCAACATTATATGTTTTCATGTGTTTATTGAACAAAACATGTAAACATTCACAGTGCAGGGTGGAAAAAGTATGTGAACCTTTGGACTTAATAACTGGTTGACCCTCCTTTGGCAGCAATAACCTCAACCAAACGTTTCCTGTAGTTGCAGATCAGACCTGCACAACGATCTGGAGTAATTTTGGACCACTCCTCTTCACAAAACTGTTTGAAGCTAGAGAGATTCAAGTTGCACTGCTGGAAAGGGGAGAGTCTCCCCTTTTCAGCGGTATTCTGCATTAACGGTTTTGCTGCCGGATCGCCAAAACACGATTCTATCCTGGAGGGGGCTGACATCTTGGATGTCAGCCAAGCCTCCAGGTCCCCCCCGCCCACTGACAACCTCACCATATGTGTGAGGATGTCAGTGGGCCAGTTAACCCTCTATCTGCCATGTAGAGATAGGGGGATCCTTTGGATCCCCTTATCTCCCGATCAGTGGCAGCTAGATGGTCATATTTGATATCATTGGAAAGGCCATGATCATGGCCTTTCCAATGATACCAAACATGACCAGGTTTAGTTTAAAAATAAAATAAAAATAATAAATAATAAAATAAAATAAAATTTTTTTTTTAAAAGTTATTTTTGTCTGGGGGGGTTTAGTTAAATAGGACCTAGGTTGTCATCTAAAAAGAATTAGCACAAAATGGTCAGAATGAGCCCAGCGCACATAGGTGAACTGGCTCAGCAGTGAAGGGGTTAAAAAGGAAAAACATGTAAAAATTGGGTATTTCTAGTCTGGGGACAAAATTTTGAAACTATTTAGACGGGGTCTTTTTTGGTGGTTGTAGATTTTGGGGATTAAATTACGAAAAAGTGTGTTTTCACCATTTTTTCATCCTATTTCATATTTTTTTTTGTCGTAAATTATTCGATATGATGGAAATAATGGTATTTCTATAAAGTCCATTTAATGGCGGGAAAAACGGTGTATAATATGTGTGGGTTGAATAAACGAGTAAGAGGAAAATTTGACCTAAACATGAACAGGGCAGAAACGTAAAAACAGCAGCGGTCACTAAAGGACGGATTTGTGTAAAACCGCCCGGTCACTAAGGGGTTAAGCACGGCTGAAGTAGATGGTTGTTTGAATACAATTGCTTTAATGGTAGAGGTGGGGTCTGCACCTGATCCGAAGTCCATCTACTAAAAGTGAACTCCTCTTGATAAATTTCCAAGTTGTGTGTTATAACTAGGTTCTTGTAAGATAGCCATATCCCTATGGATTATTAAGGCTCAAACACAGCTACTTCCGTAGTGTCATGTACTATTACATCATCACTGCATACTTTTTTAAAATAATATAGTTACTTGTGATTTATAGAGAGCATAGCAAACACATGACACAAACAATAAAATAGTAAGTTCCTGCTTGGGAACAGGTAAACATGCATAGATAGTAATAAACATTTAAAAAGGAGTCACATGTATGGCATGATTCAAACACATGATTGTATTTACATTCAGCAGCACATAAACACACAAAGGCATAAGCAAACGTGGGATAACGGGTACACCAACAGATTTATGTAAACACAGGCATATGGAATCAACAATACAACGTCAGATGGACACAAGTACACAGGCATACAGATACACAAACATGATGTATGAGCACATGTTCATACCCCAACAAATATATGAAAATTGTGGGGTTTCTCTTTTTCAAAAATATGGAAATAAGCCATTTTAACAAAAATAAATGTTTATATATTTTTTTTCTTTGTACATTGTACATCATCATGTTTGTACACATATTAAATGCCAGATTATGACCTTTCCAATGACATCTCACTTAACCATGCAGGGTGTGTGGAACCAGAGCAAAAAGGGTCCACATGACATCCTGTATCTCTTGCAATGCTCCCTGCCCCCTCCTTCATATTGTTACTCTTCCACACCCACCAGTAACTTATCACTAAAGCACCCTTCTTTTGATGACGGGCAGAAACAGGAGACTCTCCCAAGCTCCAGGACCTTCAGATGCTACCTAGGGCCAATCAGCTGGGTGGAGTAGAGGTAACATCACTGCTCTGCATGGAGAGAGCCTGTGGAGACATGGGTTTGATCCCGACAAGCACCTCTCCAGTAAGTGTTCTTGGGCAAGACACCTAACGGTACATACTCGCCACCCAGGACATACTTGAAAACGAGAGAAATCTCAATGTATCCTTCCTGGTAAAATACTTTCTCAAAAAAAAAAATCTCACGATTTCATTCAGCAGTTTTTGGAGGAACCCTGAGAGACCGTGGAAAATCTATCGCTTTTCAATATGGCTCCAGTCAGACTGCGAAAACGCAGCATCTCTCTCCCCAACCTCCTTGGCCAGTCGGGAGACCACCTGGCCACTGTTCAACAAGCGATGCAGCTGCTCCTTTCAATAGCAAATCTGGCAGATTCCACAGCCTCTTGGTACTATAGAGTCTTCTACAAAGGCATTCTACCATGACCATGTGGGAGTATGGACTACAGATCCACCTCAATGAGGAACAGAGAGAAAAAATATTCTCCCTCACCAGCACATGCTCAATCTCATTGTGAATAGAGTATATTTTATTGATGGACTGGCACACATGACCAACCACCTAATCGAGATTTTCAACTGCTCGATCAGCACTTGCTAGGGGTGCCAGGTGCTCAGGCCATCATCTTACACAATTGGTGGTCTTGCCCAGGGATCGAGCTGTACTAGAGGTTGTTCTATGCCCATCTCTGCAAAGTAAGTGATCCTCCCGAATTCACGCCAGAAGCCATGCTGCTTCCTCACACTCCCCCTGGATCTGAGAGTGCATAACGCACAGCACTGATTCGTCTGATGATACAGCCAATGCAGTAATATCCCACCAATGGATATACCCCGTAAATGGTACACAGAAGGTGAAATACACTCAGTGGAGGAAATCCACCTCCAATAAGTGTGTTCTACTGCCAAGCACATGGCTTGATGGTTCAATTGGTCCACTACCAGCCTCTCCATATCGACCTGAGAACTATACTATTGACGACATTCCTGGCCACTTTGACATACACGAGAAAGCAGCGCTTCCCCCCTCCTTTTATTCCTTTCTTTCTCCTCACCCCCCTAATCATTCTTCCCAGGCCCGGACTGGCCATCAGGCGCACAGTGGCCCGGTGGGCTGATGGACTGCACGGCCGGTCAACTGGCAGACTGCAGCACTAGCAGTCCAGCAGCTCTAAATGCCAGTCTTTATGAAGAGAAGCCAACCGGTTGTGCAAGCAGTCGGTCGATATCCGCATAAGGGCAGGACACCTGTCAGGGCTCCCAGTCCCCACAGGGTTCCTAAGCGGCTCCGCCGAAGTGCTTCTTACAGCGGCACACATCTTTTGAAGCGGGGTCGCTCGGGAACCCAGTCACTCATTCAACCAGAGGCAGTGACAAGCTGGCTCCGCTGTCTCACTGCACTAGCCTGTGTGTTTGTGTACTTGTTCTGCCTGAGTGTGTCTGTGTGTGAGTGAGCTGCCAGTGTGTGAGTGATCTGCCTGTGTGTGTATGTGTGATCTGCCTGTGTGTGTGTGTGTGTGCTAGTCTTTGCCTGTGTGTGAGTGATCTGTGTGTGTGAGTGCTCTGCCTGTGTGTGTTTGTGAGCGTTCTGTCTATTCGTGCTCTGTGTATGCGTGATCTTCCTGTGAATGTGTTCTGCATGTGTGTGCTCTACAAGTGTGTGTATGTGTGTGCTCTACGTGCATGTGTGCTCTGCGTGTGTGTGCGTTCTGGAAATGTGTGCACAGAGGGAATATATGGTTTGTGAGTGTGTCTGTAAGTTTGTATAAATGCATGTCTACACATGTATGTTTTTATAATAAAAAAATAAAAATGAGTTGCTTTTACTTGCCTGGGCCTATTTTATGTCCCAGTCTGACCCTAATTCTTCCCCAATGTAAGAACTTGGGAACCTGCTTGCAGACCCCTCCTCTGTCCATGGTTCGCCACTTATGGCCGTGTTAGCGAAGTTTCCTTTCCCTCTCCCTGCCTCTTCTTTCCTCCTATTTGTTGTTATTTCTGACCCCTTAAGTATTACATTTTATTCTACTGAAATGTCACGTGATCAAGCTTGCACTTTGGGCCATATTACAATGTTGGTGCTAACTTAACCAGAGCTGTTGCAAACTTAAAACCTCCATAGGCTATAATGGCTATGGGAAGTTTACAACAGCTCTGGTTAAGTTAGCACCAACTATGTAATACTGCCCATTATATTTAATGCAGACCTGCAGCATTTAGTCAGAGTGACTCTCCTGCTCACCCAGGTAACAATGGATGCCGATCAGGTGCTCCCTAGGGAAAAAAGGGTGTGTGTGTACAGATAAGGGAAGTATAGTTTAGTGGGCTTGTGTGTTTGGCACCACTCTTCCAGTGACAGTCGGAAGCGGGATCCCGCCCATTATTCCAGGGACATTTTACTTAAAATTTCCCCTTTTTCACAGCTGGGATGGGTGGCAGTGCGAGTAAATGGTTTCTTATTAAGAATGGATTGTATTAGAGGTTTAGGATAAATACAACCACTAGGATTCCCGTCTCGAGGTGCGAACATAACTTGTGAATCGTCACATTCTAGTTGTTCGTGAGGTTAAATAAAATATGCTTGGGGCAATAAGATATACAGTTGTGTTCAAAATTATTCAACCCCCAATGCTGTAAAGGGTTTTAGGGAATTTAGTGTACATTTGTAATTGTATTCAGAATGAAATCCTACAAGGACTTTTTAAAGAACCATATGCAACTAAAATGACATCAATTGGTTTTGTAATACAGTAGTAAATGTTTCTTTTGTGAATTCTTCATTGACACAATTATTCAACCCCTTAAAGACTACCACTCTGAAGAACAGAGGTTCATTCAAGTGTTTTCAATCAGGTATTGAAAACACCTGTGGATGTCACGGAGCAGCAATAAAGCATAATAAGCACCAATTAGGCAGCTTTAAAATGACTGTGATACTCAGCTCCTTCTAGACATTTACTGGTGTGGTTACAAACATGGTGAAGTCAAGAGAATGGTCCAGGAAGACAAGAGAAGAGGTGATTACTCTTCACAGGAAGTGCAATGGCTATAAGAAGATTGCAAAGATGTTAAACATACCAAGAGAGACCATAGGAAGCATCATTCGCAAATTCAAGGCAAAGGGCACTGTTGAAACGCTACCTGGTCATGGCAGAAAGAAGATGCTGACTTCGACTGCTGTGTGCTACCTGAAGCGTAGAGTGGAGAAAAGTCCCTGTGTGACTGCTGAGGAACTGAGAAAAGATTTGTGAGATGTGGGTACTGAAGTTTCAGCTCAGACAATACGGCGCACACTGCGTAATGAAGGCCTCTATGCCAGAACTCCCAGGCGCACCCCCTTGCTGTCTCCAAAGAATAAGAAGAGTCGACTGCAGTATGCCAAAAGTCATGTGGACAAACCACAGAAGTTTTAGGATAGTGTTCTGTGGACTGATGAAACAAAATTAGAACTGTTTGGGCCCATGGATCAACGCTATGTTTGGAGGAGGAAGAACAAGGCCTATGAAGAAAAGAACACCTTGCCTACTGTGAAGCAAGGCGGGGGGTCAATCATGCTTTGGGGCTGTTTTGCTTCTGCAGGTACAGGGAAGCTTCAGCGTGTGCAAGGTACCATGAATTCTCTTCAGTACCAGGAGATATTGGATGACAATGTGATGCAGTCCGTCACAAACCTGAGGCTTGGGAGACGTTGGACCTTTCAACAGGACAATGATCCCAAGCATACCTCCAAGTCCACTAGAGCATGGTTGCAGATTAAAGGCTGGAACATTCTGGAGTGGCCATTGCAGTCACCTGACTTAAATCCGATTGAGAACCTCTGGTGGGACTTAACCACTTGAATGCTAAGGACGCGCTCAGCGCGTCCTCAGCATTCCCGCTGGTGTGCTGAGGACGCGCTGAGCGCGTCCTCACATTGGGGTCAGCGTTCGGCCGGGTTCCGGCCGATCGCTGGCCCCTCCGGTGCGGGCTGACATCCTGGATGTCAGCCCGGCATCCGGACCACCAGCCGCCAGAATTAGGTGTCATCGCGGGGGCGCGATGACACCTAATTCAGGCGCCCCCCCGCATGTGCGGAGGAGGCGCCTGAAAGGGAGGGGGGGGAGGTCCTTCGGACCTCTCTCCCTCCCGATCGGCGGCGCACAGGGGCTTAACCCAGGCATCATTTGGAAGGGCACAGCCTGCCCTTCCAAATGATGCCTGGCATTAACCCCTGGGGAGCTGGATCGCGAATCGGCGCTGAAAAGCGCCGGTTCGTGATCCTTTCCCGGAGCTGGCCGACATCTTGGATGTCGGCCAAGCCTCCGGGAACTCCCCCAGAGGACTGGCGTCATCGTGCGTAGCACGATGACGCCAGTCCTAGACTTAACCCCTAACTGCCACCAACTGTGGAGATAGGGAGTTCCAATGAACTCCCTATCTCCCGATCCGTGGCAGTTAGGGGTTAAATTTTGGTATGGTTGGATCGGCCAGAGCATGGCCGTTCCAACGATACCAAACATGAAAGTGTAAAATTTTGTAAAAAAAAAAAAAAAATGAAAAATAAAAATTAAAAAAATTAAAAAAAAAAAAAAAAAAAAACACTTTTTTTTTATTTTTTTGGGTTTGTTAATGCAGCAATATTGTTCCCATTTCAATTATAATGTGAACAATGATGCTGCACTAACGATTTTTGTATGCGGTGCGTTTGTTAAAAATAGTGTCATTTTCCCCAAAAAAAAATGTAACGAGACCCCATCTCTAATTTTTTTAACAAGCGCACCCCATACAAAATATAACCGCAATTGCTCGCATGTTAAAATGTGAAAAAAACACTTTACACGTTGTAAATTATTGAAAATACATATTTTATTGCATTTTTTGTTATAATATACAGACATGACATAACGTATACATATAATAATGACATATTATGAATCTACTGAGTCTGACGGAAAGAACGATATATAATATGTCTGGGTCATATACTAAAATAAGCCTTCAAAACACGTTTAAACATGATGCGCAAAACAGGTAAAAATGACCTCAGCACAGGGGCGGGAAAAGCCTCAGCAGCGAAAGGGTTAAAGAAAGCAGTTGCAGTGCGCAAGTCTAAGAATGTGACTGAACTGGAGGCTTTTGCCCATGACGAGTGGGCGAAGATACCCGTAGATCGCTGCAAGACACTTGTGTCAAGCTATGCTTCACGTTTAAAAGCTCTTATAACTGTAAAAGGATGTTGTACTAAGTACTAAGATTGAATGTCACTTGGGGGTTGAATAAAACTGATAATGATGTGAGCACAGAAAAGACATTTGTGGTTATTTCATTATAAATGTTATGTTATATTTGTCTGATCTACACGTGCCTCTTTGATTTAATTGTAAGCAAGATGACTGAATGATCAAAATCAATGTCAAACTGGCCAAAACACTAAATTTCAGTGGGGGTTGAATAATTTTGAACACAACTGTATCTCTGGCATCGGCCGGAGAACACAGCGGGAGGACATCGGGGGATCGCAGGGACAAGGTAAATTATATTACAGTGTAATCCCGAGTGTGGCTCGGGGTTTACTGCTTTCGGTACTGATAATCAAACCCCGAGCCAAACTCGGGATTACCGTTAGGGAGGTTAATATTGACTGGACCCTGGGCAAACATTTTCTTGGGCCCCTCATGCAATTTTGCTCTCCACCCCAACATCCCAACCCTCCCACAAAGTAAAAAGTAACTTTATTGTTTGTGGCGGGGTCCTTTTTAGATTTTACGTGGTCATGTTTGATATCTTTAGAAAGGCCAGACTCTAACCTGTCTCATGACACATAACTTGAACTTGTGTGGTGTAAGAATGGAGAAGGGTAGGGGGTTGCAATATATTGTATTTTGCCGCCTTGTCAAGGGCCGCGTCATGGAGTGTCCAACGCGGACCTCGACCAGGCCGGAGCTTGGGCTTTTTTTCTGCCTGTACGCGCTGGTACTCAGTACCGGCACCTACTGGCAAGGCAGGTGCTCCTCCACTAGCTGTGGAGCTCTGTGATACGCTTATACACAGTGCACATTACTACGAGTGTTATTGCTGTGGAGCTCTGTGATACGCTCATAGACGCCGCATGTTTTTTTTGGGGGGGGGTTTCATCCTTGGATTCAGGCAGTACAGTCGCTTGGGCCGGCCCTGATATATACATATATATATTTATATCAGCATTTGAAAGGTTTGCATTAGAGATTTAGATTGAAAATGTTAATTTACAGGGTTATTCAGAGAGAGGTGAAAACCAGGAGAACGACTGGAGAAGTGAAAATTCCAGGTCAAAATAGCAGATTTGAAAAGTGAGATAAATGGGAGAATATTTCTGGTTTGGCTATTTTGACCTAGAATTTTCACTTCTCCAGTCATTCTCCTGGTTTTCACCGCTCTCTGAATAACTCCGAGTATTTTTATTGAAAGGGTTAAATTGGGATTTAAAATGGTTCAATTGGGGCTTTAAGGCTGGTGTCAGACGAGTGTTTTTAAGAGTGGAAGGAACGTCCATGAGAGTGGACGTTCCTTCCTTCCTTCCCTTCTGACACCCGTCTGGCCACCTCGCTGAGCGCAGTTAGGCTAGGGTCAGACGAGCGCGTTTTCTACGGACTGTGCGCCCGTGCAGTACGGACGCACTTTTTGACGGTAGACGCAGTAGTGGCCACACAGTCCTTTTTTGTGACTAACGTTATTTTTGACGGATGTAGGAGGGAAAATAAATTAAAATGAAAACCATTTTGTCCGTGAAAAATGCTGGACGTATAAATGCAGACCGTCTGACCACGTTCCATCACTCACACACAAAGCTATGCGGACGTTGCGGACGCAGTGCACTCCGCACGTCCGTTCTAGTGGTTTTACATTCTTGCTAAGGCTAGGGTCAGACGAGCGTGATTTCTACGGACTGTACATCCGTGCACACGGACGGACGTCAGTACGGAAGACACAGTAGTGGCCACACAGTCCGTTTTTTTCACTGACAAATATTTTGACGGATGTAGGAGGGAAAATAAATTAAAAAGCAAAACTATTTTGTCCGTGAAAAAATGCTGGATGTATAAATGCAGTCCGTCTGACCACGTTCCATCACTCACACACAAAGCTATGCAGACGTTGTGGACGCAGCGCACTTTGTGCGGCCGTTCTAGGAGTTGTACGTTCTTGCCTGCCTTGCGTCCGTGGGCCGCGGCCGTTGTGCGTCCGCAGTTCAGTGCGGACGTACTTCATGTGTCAGGCTCCAATGGACTTTCTTTCATGCTATCACGGACGTACTTTTAGGCGCAATCACGGATGTGAACACTACGCTCGTCTGACCCCAGCCTAACTTGCGGCCGTTTGCCGCGTCCGTTGTGCATCCGCACTTCCGTGCGGACGTACCTCGTGTGTGGGCCTTCATCGGTCATGATTCTCTGCTACCACGGATGTACTAATGTGCGGCAACACGGATGTGATTACTGTGCTCGTCTGATCCCAGCCTTAGTGGAGGCTCGCTGCACGGTCGCTGTTGCGTGTGCAATTCATGCGTGCGCAACAGCGTGTGGCCAGCCCCATCGCTGCGTCACAATGTTGCGACGGGTGCACCTAGCGCACTCTGACACCAGCCTAATGCCAAATACCGGCCCAACCCCCCCCCCCCCCAGATGTTTCTTAAATACAACTCATGAATTCAGGGATTTGTAGGTCATCGACATCTGGGTGGCTGGAGTTTTTCATATCCATGCTTTAAAGCAGGGCTGTCCATTTAAACCACCCCCCCAGATGTTTCTGAACAACAAGTCCCATGATTCTCTGGCCATCTATTGCAATGAAGAATTCTGAGAATTGTATGCAAACAACATCTGGGGGAGGGGCATGAGTTTGACAACCCTGCAAAAGGGTTATGTTATGGCTTTTAAGGGTTAATTTAGGGTTTTAAAGGGTTAGATTAGGGCTTTAGATGTAGTTTGGCACGGTGACTCCTGCTGGGCCTCAGACACAGGAGCCTGAGCGCTAAAGGGTTAAATGAGGGCTTTTAATGGTTAAGTAAGCGCTTTTACTGGTTAGGTTGGGGCAATAGCTGTAGTTTTGTGCTGTGACTCACTCCTGCTTCCTGCTGGGCTTCAGACACAGGAGCCTGAGTGATGTGTGAGTGTTGTGAAGCAGGGAGGAGTGATTTCTGGGCAGGGCGGGTTCATGCAGCACACACACAGCCCTGCTGCTGCTGATTGTCTGTGCGTGCGGGTGCATGAGAGCCGCTGTGACCCATTCTCACAGGTAACCATCCTCCTCAGCAGCAGCACGCCGCCGGCTGGTCATGGCGGCGGCCGGCTCTGGCTCCAGGGGACCTGGCAAAGGCAGCTGTGATGGAGGAGTCGCCAGCCCCAGCTCAGGGTGCCTGGGGCTGCCTGTGTGTGGCCAGCCCTCCCCTCCCTGTGTGGACGCGCAGGCTGAACACAAGTTGGAAGACTTTGACACTGTGGCCACTGTGGGTGAGTCCTGCCCTGCCTCATGTATAACTAATAATTCACAGGCAAGCTGGGGGTTGGGGAGGGCGTGAGCCTTGGCGCAGCAGCTGGCTGAGCATCATAGGAGAGGCTGTCTATGTATAAAACAGCTGGAGCAGTGGTGGACTGCCATTGGTTTACAAGCATTCTATGGGATGTGGTCTACTGTATTTATCTGGGGCATGCTGGGTAATGTAGTCCAGAACTGCTGGTGTTAGTCTCCAGTCATTGTGGTGGTAACAGGAGAACATCTGTACAGGCTTTACTTCCAGCTGGGGAACGCCTGACAGCTGCTCCCGGTGACTGAAAGGTTAACAGGAACACTTCTAGGGATGTGGTGGGATGGAGAGACCGGGATTCCCGGCTGTGGATGGGGAGACGGCAGAACAAAGCACTTTGTTCCCTCCGTTATGGTGTATGCCAGAGTCAGTGAACAGGCGGAAGCAGTTCTGTCTTGGCATGATGAGAGCGGTGGTCCCCGGCAAATGATATCCCCATGGTTGTCTGCCACCAGCTGCATCAACAGACAACAAAAGCCGGTCCCTGAAACCTTTTGTGTGCCTCTCGTTACAGACTCGACCATCTTCTTTTAGAAAGAAGTCCCTTCCCTTCGCTTGCGGTTATTTATTGCGCCTCCAGCTCTTCATTTACTTTAGGTTTTATTATTTATTTTTTATTGTTGCGCTGTCCATTGCCCCGGCTAATGTTCTGCAAAACAATGGCACGCCGGGCAGCGAGCATGAGCGCCTGCCAGCATGACCCAATTGTTTTGTTTGAGCAGCGCAAACACAAAAATCTTGCTTTATCCAATTGAATCACGCACGAACACACCTTCCTCATCTGATGACATTTATTGAGCGCGAGACCGGGCTAGATGCGAGTAAAGGCATTCCGGTATCCGGAGCTGGTACTTAAAGTAATCCTTCCATGTGTCATTTGTCTATTTAGCATCGCGACTCGCTGGAGCTATGTAGTACTACATAGTATTCTCAAAGCGAGCACGTGAATGAAACCGACAGCAGTTCTGTGTGTTTACACAAATATATAAACACAGAGGGAGGTTCTAGAATATCCGTGTCTTGACAGTTTCAGGTGACAACGAAACCTTGATCGTATGCCTTTTCACTTTAATACAGTGCTTGACAGGTTCATATTGAACTTGGTAGCCAGTAAGAGAACTTCGTAGCCAACTACAGCGCTTCATAAACTTGGGAGCCGTATTTAAAGTTCTAGGAGTCCGTAACCATTTCAGTTAAACTCTGGTTTCTCTATAGTTGAGTTTGATCACCGGTGACCCTCAAACTGAATGAATCATGTTGCAGTTTAACACATGACATGTTGTGTGAAGTGTCATCACGGCCATAGTTGAAGTAGTAAGACTGTGTGTGTTATTTCTCATCTGAATCCTGACGTGAGAAGGATAATTCAAAGTATGTTAAGTGACTTATTTTCGTCCTTAACTATTTTTAACTAGGCACAGAGGGCCCTGCTCGTATGAGCTTACAATCTAGGGGAATTGGAGGTGAAAATCAAAAAGCGTTACACATATACAGGGTTCTTCAGAGAGAGGTGAAAACCAGGAGAATGACTGGAGAAGTGAAAATTCTAGGTCAAAATAGCAGATTTGAAAAGTGAGATAAATGGGAGAATTTTTCTGGTTTGGCTATTTTGACCTAGAATTTTCACTTCTCCTGAGTTTCACCTCTCTCTGAATAACCCTGATGGTTTCTGTGTTGACGTTCATAGTTCCATGATATTCTACATACAATGTAATACTTTGTAATGTCCGTGTCCTATACAAACCTAGGGATGTTTTTATAAATATATATAGCTTTTTACTTATAGAAGTGGATTTCTTCTTCAAGCAGCCTTTGGTCTATATTAAGAGACACGTACCCCTTACCTCAATCTTTATGTCACTGGTTAAAACGTGTGCTTTCTGGTGTTCTACAGAGTTGTCGCTGTTGACGTAAGTTTTCCTCTAAACCTGGAGCTTAGAGATAATTCTCTGGCAGTGAGTCCCACATCTTTCCACAGACTTTACACTGAATTTGGCAGAATATGTGGAAAGCAGCAGAGTTCCAGAACTGATCCTTTTACTAGAAACACAAATCAATTGTTGTTTTCATCTATTGGTTATGACTTTGCTTTAGCATAATGAACATCCCAGGGTCACACGTTATTGTCATTTGCAGGCGGTAATGCCAAAATATTGATGGCTGCAAGAAACTGGTGTTATTAATTTCTGCTGAGCAAACGCGCATCACTAATAAATAACGATCCTATCCTCTGAGATCTCAAACACTTGCATCTGGTCCCACGGTGCAGCAGGTTTTGTGACACACAGCCATGTCTTGGTGCAAGCCGAATGAGCCTGAAGAATAGTTAACGGTGTGTCCTTCCGCCCAGAGGCGTAACTAGAAACCTCAGGGCCCAAATGTAGGAACCATGACGGCCCCCCCACACCCTAGGCAAAATGTATTTTGTCCCCCCTCCTGTCAACGTGCATTGGTCCACAATGTGGGACTCCAGACAAGCAGTGTCACATTTTTTTTCCAGGTCCACTATGACCTCTTCAGTCCATCCCATTTTTAATGTAATGTGCACTATGTGTATCTCACAGAGCTCCACAACAATAAACCTCACAGTAATGTGTGTGTGTTTCACAGCTCCACAGCAATAAAACGTACAGTAATGTGCAGTATGTATCAGTGTAAATCAGAGGTTTACAGCAACAAAACTCACAGTAATATTGGGTGTGTATCACAGAGCTCCAAAGTAAAACTCACAAAGTATAAAATTAAATTAAAAAAAATATCTATCTATTCTCACACACACACACGCCCCCAGGTGAGTGTGGGCCCCCCGGACTCAAGGGCCCGGGTGCAGTGGCACCCCCTGCTTACGCCGGTCCTACGAGATCATGCTCGTGCGATCACGCTGAGGGCTCTGTATGGACTCCAGGAGACGTTATCCGTGGCATAGCTGCTGGTAACTGTTAGCAGGCTCCCGTTATTACAAGTGGGGCCTCTAATCTAGCGGTTTACTCACATTATTGATTGCAGCAGTACATGAATCCTCCAAATGGCAACTGCTGACGTAGTTGAGCAAAGTGTGTATCATACTCACTGAATGTTGGGATCAGCCAAACATATTGCTTGAACCCACACACATTGAAATCTTTTTTGCTTGTTCCAAGCTGGCAAATAAATGTAAATGCGTTCTGATCTATGATTTGTCACTTTGCCGTGTTAACCTTTTAAAGTCCTGTGAATGAATGACTACAGTCAGAATCTGCAGGATGACCATTGGTGGCAGCTATATTGTCTCCTCTATAGGTCAGCTTTAAAAGAGGAGTTGCACTAACCTGTGTGTTTCTTTTCATTCTTCGGTCTGTATGCAAAGTGCAACCTGCTGACACTGAGCAAATGTCAATAACGCTGTTGCCGTGTCGTGTGAATAATCACCATAAGCCCAAACACATTTGTTGAACAGTGATTTCAGTGATAGCATCATATTTAACTTCCTTTTTGCTTTGAAGCCCAATTGTGTGCAGTTTTTTTATTTTTCAGATTTTTTTTTTAAAGCATGTGACACGTTGCAATTGGCTATTCTACTAATTCAGGGCTTTATATTTCTGAAAAGAAGAGGTTAGTTACAAAGCGCTGGTGTTCGCCTTTGTGCTTTATAGTGTGACACTTCTCCTGTTGCACTTTTTGGATTTTTCAGTTGGGATATGCCAGTGTACACTGATCTTGCAGCGCCAGCGGTCTATGGTGGTTTTCTGATGACCCTTGAGTTGTCTACTAGTGCGAAGAGCTGGTTCTGATAGTCATCCGTTTGTTACTTTGATTAATACACCTGAATCAGCTGCTGCTTCTTTACACGATTGGCTGGTCCAGAAAAGCAGCTACAAAGTTGTACCAGTCACTGGCAACTTGACATTTATTTAAAAGGGCACTTGGTTGTTTTGCTACTTCTTTTGTTTCGGGGGGGGGGGGACCTGTCCACACACTTAAAAATACAAGTGGAACTCTGTACACTTCTTGGCACTGATTCCAAAGTTTGTTATTGTAATTCCCCATTCCTTATTATTGAGCGCTGCCGAAACCATAGACTCTGTATCGGTTGTTGAACTCTGCCCCCTCCGATGTTGCTGAACTACAATGCCAATTATATTCAAGGATTTCTGGGAATTGTAGTCCAAACACATCTGGATGGCCATAGTTTGACATCCCTGCTCTACATAAATCAGGGATCTCAAACTCTGACCTCCCCAGATTTTTTTTTTTTTTTTTGCCTACAAATCCAAAATTCTTTGGCCAGAGAATTATGGGAGATGTAGTTCAGAAACACCTGATTTTATAAATAAGTGATCTCCTGTAAAATGACAAGCTGGGATCCAAAATAGGATTCTATGGTTGAGGCTGTGATGACCAATCTATATATTTTATTATTTTACGCAAGGCGTTACTTTCCCTCTGCTAAAGCTGCGTGCGGGACACTCTCCTCTTTGACATCATGGTGGCATCGATTTTTCTGTCATGGCTTTTGTTGCTTTACTGATTAAATTCATGTCGGTTTAGAATTAAACCGTTTTATGAGGAAGTTGTAAGGATGGGGAAGTTGTAAATATTCTTGTAGCAAAGTTCCTCATTTTGTAATTAAACAAAGTTCCTAAATGCCAGTTGTGCTGAGACACGAGAGTGTCAAACTTACTGTCAACATTGAACATGCTACTTCCGTGTTTCCTATTTTAGCCGACGGTAATTAGCTGTATTGGCTTACTCTCGCCTGATGTGGAAATGAACCAGAATCATTAGAGTATATGTGGCCTAGGGTGTATTACATGTCTTGTCATGATCCAGTTTCAAGGAGGTATTCGATTAACTATTTATACTTTGGATATCGTCAGTCAGTGTGGGAGAGAACCTGTTTTAAGGGTGGTAACAGGAAATATGAATATGGAGGTTGTTGTACAACGTGGAATGATGTCTTACGAAACTTTGCAGAGGAATGTATTTTTTTCCATGTCTTTCCCCCCCCCCCCCCCCTCTCCTTCCTCTAAACGCATTTACAGACTAGGCACCCTTTTAAGAAATTCTGAAGGCAGCTCTGAGAGCACGTGCTCCTTGGCGAGTCCTTTGCCTGAGACCTGCTGGTACTTCCCATGGTTGGCACAGCGATCTGCTCATACCGCTATGCCACTGGTTTTAAGTGTGTGGGACAAGGCACACTTCTATTTAACATGAACTTTGGTGCTCTTGTAGATTAACCTTCCTGGTGGTCTATTTATTCAGCGAATTCTTTGCTGAAAGCGGTCCTTTTTTTTGCGCCCCCCCCCCCCCTGCGGCATCCCATGTTGGAAGCGGTAACCCCGAGCAACACTCGGGATGCCGCTGGATACATCACTTCTCCCTGTGCTCCCTCGATGTCCCCAGCAGCCTCCTCCGGCGACAAAGACCTTATACTTCCTGGTTCCCGGAAGTAAAACGCTGTGATCGCCGGAGGAGGCTGCAGAGTTCATGGAGGGAGCGCAGGGAGAAGTGATGTATACAATCCAAGTGTGTCTCGGAGTTACCGCTCTCAGCGGTGAAATTTAACCCAGAGACACACTCGGGATAACCGCCAGGGAGGTTGATGCAATCTCAATTTAAAAAAAAAAAAAAGTTTCTTGGGTAACAATATGGATGGAGTTTAAATCTCCATTTAAAGTGAACCTGTCCATGGTGTTGTCACTTTGGTCATAGTTTAAAGAATTAATGATCAGTGCCAGAGTTGTTGACTTTGGATGTTGACAACAACTGGAATCCTTCACTTTTCATGATTTTACAAATAAAGTACTTAGATAAAATAAGCTGGATATTTGGTTTCCAAGCTCCCGCATTTAAGAATGTCACGCACGATGGAAAATGTCCCCATTGGCAAGAAGCTCAAAGTCTTTGGTTCACATGTCCATCAGGGTCAGCGATGCTTCTCATGACTTATCAAAGTTTGATGGCATCCACGTGATGTCACACGGTTTAAAACATCACAAAATAACTTTTTGTTAATGTTTCTGCTTCAAACCAGTGATATTTACTGTATTATCTGTTAAACCACAGTTGATCGTTTAGTTTTAAATATTTTTTGCTGGGTGATTTGTACATGAGGGGGCGGATATTCACAAAGTGCCATATTTGCTAATAGTTAAAAATTACAGTTTTGGGAGCTACAGTGAACTTCGGCTATCGAATAGCAAAAATTCAATAAGTAAAATGAGTAATTGTGGGTTATTCTCGATTCAGTGTTGCTCTACAGTTGTTTGCAATAGTGGTGGATATACTTTGTTGTTTTTTTTTTTTTTTTTTTTTTAAATGGTGATCTTCCTTGAAATCATGTAGACACTATTGTGAAACAATGGTAAAACACTAGACAACTTGGGCTGAAATAACAAATCAATTCGTTGGTTTGCATGCACGATTTGTGTAGAGTCAGACTGACTTCGACTTTAACTTCAGTCGCTACATCTGAGCTGGGTGGGGAAGACTTGCAAGCTGTTTTTTTTTTTTTTCCCCTTCCTTTCTTTTAGGGTTTGTCTGTAGTTGTAACCAGTTTGTTTCTATTTAGTAAAAGTAGCAGAACTAATACATGGATGCTGGGGCACTGCCACGGAATGGAGGAAGTGGAACAGACCCACCAGTAGTGTACCCTTCCTTGAATTTGCAGTCGTGTGCCCTACCCCACCCTCCATGCCTTCCACTCTCTGGTTGGGTCCCATCCATGCATCTGGTCTTTTGTCCAAACTTACTCCCACCCACCTCCTCCTCCTGGTTCCTCCTGCTACTTGGTTTGCACATGACATTATTTTAAAGTCACGCTTCATTCACCCTGACCACTTTAAATTAAGGTGGTTAGGCTGCGTCGAGTGCCCCCTTCTTCTCTCCCCTACTCCAGCCCTGTTTGGCTGGTACAGCTGTGTGAAACAGAAGGTTTGCTCCACCCACACAGCTATCTGGGACCAGTTGGGTGACGCTCTGCATGCTGATATTATCCTGTCTCCAGGAGTAAGCACTTGGAGACAGCCGGTGTGGGCTGGTGCTGCACGTGCGTGAGGTGCACACACAGCACCAACCCTCCAGTCTCGCCTACCTTGCCTACCTTGAATGTGAAAATTGCACAAGTTACACCAGATATGCAGTTTGCATCCAGGGATTTCTAAATGCCGATGTCCTGG
Organism: Leptobrachium leishanense; assembly: GCA_009667805.1. Lineage (NCBI taxonomy): Eukaryota > Metazoa > Chordata > Amphibia > Anura > Megophryidae > Leptobrachium > Leptobrachium leishanense. Next base: position 107,286,436 of record CM019064.1, on the reverse strand, counting down.
AGAGTTCAGTGCTGTTGGAGTTAAGGCAAGACTTAAATTTAAACCCACTTAAAATGAAATATCTACAACTAAACTCCGTTCCCAAGGTACAGAGGGCCGAACAAATAGTTTCCAGTGTTCTTCCTCTGACTCTGCTATACCCCCCCCCCCCCTCTCATGGGAGCTCATGGCAGTGTTGCATTTGGCTTTATGGAGATCTATGGATTCCAGCAGCAAATGCCCTCGGCAGCATGCTGCCGGGATCAGTAGGCTTCATCATCTTCGAGTCATAATGGGGAGCTGCTAAGGGTTCCCGTCTTGCAACGATTTTACCCCTTAGCACAGTGGTTCCAAACCGCGGTCTTCAAGTACCCCAAACAGGTCAGATTTTTAATGATTCACTTGGGGAAATGCAGACTGAATCCTGCAATCTCTGAGCATCAAATCCAATCACTTGGTCTGTGCTTCACATATCTGGAAAACCTGGCTTGTTATGGGTACGTGAGGACCACGGTTGGGAACCAACGCCTAGCAGATCTATCTGTGCTGGTCTCTGCTTCGGCACAGTGGTTGGTCAGGAAGGTGGTGAAAGAGAAACTGGGCAAAACCAAAGTAGAGCTATTGTAAGTTAAATTCTTTCCAATGAGTCCATACTTGTCATACTATCTACCACACGTGTAGACCATTGTGGATATTCATTTTTATGTGTAACACCGAAATGTAAACCCATCAGCTTTTGCAACATCCAGTTTTTCCAAAAAAAATATTATGAAATCAATCCTTAGATGGTTACAACAGCAAAAGGTGGAGGGGTTTTATCCAATTCTCCAGACAAAGGGGTCTACTAACAAAGCACTGGAATTTAACGCAATTTTGGTGCTTTGCATTTCGACTCATTTCAGCTCACTTCTGCTATTTCAATTTTGTCAAATACGATGAATTCCCTGTCGAATGGTCACCGTATTTTACTGAAAGTGGAGTCCACAAAGATATTATCGGGTGTCGGCGAAAAGTGTTGATAACCGCCAGTCTGGCATTGGCAAATTCCACTGAACCGAAAAATAAAGAAGTCTCCTATTATCCTAATAGGAACTTAAACCAATAAACATGTGTCCAAATAATAAATCCTTTTAGAACAGAAAAGTCACTTAAAAAGATATTTGTGTCTTTAAAAATTATATATAAAAAGTCTTAAGTTTGTTTTTTAATTTTTATATTCAATTTATTACACTGAAACCTATTGGATTTGCCTGTTGAATTGAAACACAGAAAATCGGGTTATTTTGCTGAAATTTCCGTTACAATTTGGCAGTCCTGTGAATAAGTTTTCAATGGCACAATTTTGTTGCTGCCGATTATTGCGCTGTCATTTTTGCTTGTATTTGGAGAATTGACAGCTTTAGTGAATAGACGAACTGCCATGAAATTCATCTTTTTGTGCAATCCGAAGGCTAGTGAATAACCCCAAAAGTCTCTGTACCTCGTCCACACAGAAATGACAAAACACTCAAACACTCATAACTTAGGCTAGGGTCAGACGAGTGCGTTTTCTACGGATTGTGCGCCTGTGCAGTACGGACGCACTTTTTGACGGAAGACGCAGTAGTGGCCACACAGTCCATTCTTTTTTTTTCACTGACGTTATTTTTGACGGATGTAGGAGGGAAAATTTATTAAAATGAAAAACCATTTTGTCCGTCAAAAATGCCGGACGTATAAATGCAGTCCGTCTGACCACGTTCCATCACTCACACACAAAGCTATGCGGACGTGGCGCACTCCGCACGTCCGTCCTAGCGGTTCGACGTTCTTGCTAACCTGCGTCCGTTTGCCACGTCCGTAGTGTGTACATACTTCGTGTGTGGGGCTTCATTGGTCATGATTATCTGCTACCACGGACGTTCTAATGTGCGGCTACACGGACGTTAACACTGCGTTCGTCTGGCCCCACCCTTAAAGAAGCAAGTGGTAGCACACGAACATAAATTAAGACTCCAAGGCTTAAATAGAATTTCAGTAGATCTACCGGTGCATCATCCCACAAAGGGACCTGGTGATGTCTCTGCTTCGATCTTTAGATTTGGCAAAAACCTTATTGCACAGGGGCTCTTCGACATGATGCACCAATAAATATACTGCAAAACGGATGAAGTCTTGGAGTCCTTTGTGTTGAAATGGCCTTGCAGTAGGTGAAACATTAAAGCTGAGCCGGCAGGTAATTCAGGTAATCATTTGCCAGATCTAGATCATCCTTAAACTTTGTAACACTTGTTCAGCTGCTTTTCTTAAAGTCCTACAAGGACACTGACTAAGGTTTAGGTTCTTGGAACCTTTTGGTGCACTATATGGTCACTAATTTGACTTTGCAAGTCTTTCTGCACCAAGTCCCAGAGTAGGGTCTCCATAGCCAGATTGGTGTGAGACTGTTTTGTGTCTTTAAGGCTTAAGCTAGAACTAGCAGGGATTTTGCAGGACCTGCTCAGACATGGCAACATGTATGCGTGTTTTGTATTTTAAAAACTGCTCGTTACTCTTAATAATCCTATTAAAAGGTGCATCAATATAATGTCCTTTTTTTATTTTTTTATTTAAACCCTGTACACTGGACTGGAATTGAAGGGTTATCTTAATTTCCTGTTTTTTGTTTTATATTTAAAACCGAAAACTGATTCCCTCTCTGGTTGCTCACTCACCTATGCAAGTCATTCAGAATAGTGAATGGATCCGATCACTAGAACATCTTAATTTTAGAGGCATTGTAGACCATTAATATAGGTATCCCATGATTATAGAGGTATACTAATATGCGATTCATAATAAAGTGGCACATGATCTCAATCCTTGGCAGCGAGGAAATGACGGCTGACTATGGCATTCCGATGGAAGTGAAATGTGGGCATTTTTCTGGGACAATAAAGACCATTGAAAATTCTTGTGCATGGAATGAAGTAGTTGGGTAACCATTTGAACAGTGGTTGTCTGAAGTGTATTTATTTGGGCCTTCGGTTATATGTATGTGAGATGGTGGGTAATTGAGACTTACAGGTATTGTGTCGGACATGTGGTTACCATGACAACTACTGAAGCTCATGCCGGTGGAGGTTGGCTGCTAAACATTGGCTTGGTTATTGTATGTACTTGACGAGAACCCTGACTTAAAGGGCCATTCTACATCCATTTTTGGCCAAAATGGCCAATGACAGTGTAGGGGTAGGGACTTGGGGAGCACTTCACTTGGTCTTGGGTTAAGTGTGGCATTCTATACACTATTTGGCTTCACTCTACCTCCCCAAGGTCGTGAATCGGCCATTGCAGGGACTTATGATTGGCACTGCACAGGATCAAAGTCAAAAACCGAAGGAAGGTGGGTCGGGAATTTTTGATAGAGGTCAGGGGGAGGTTTAATTCCCCCACTTGAGTATTCCTTTTTAAACTTTTTGTTTTTGATCCCCTCTGTGTGGATAAAACAAGAGCTTCCTTCGCTTGTTCAGTCCCAAATTATGTGTTTTGTGGTGGAATAGTTGCATGTAACAGCTGAAACTTATGCAGAATAAATCATTTTTTTCCCTCCCCTTTTCCTAGCGTGCTACTTCTACATCAGGTCTGTAGTGGTGGTTATTGTTGTGCAGATACATGGACCTCTTGTATCCATGAGATGCTAGCTTTGTCCCTCCTGTTTTTCTCCGTGCATTAAAACCTGCTCGTGTTTAATCCCTCTGTACGCCATGCTAGGCTTCTGCATTGATGCTTCTTAATGGAGCATTTTAAATTGGATAAAATTGATCACACAGCCACTCCTTATCTTTCAGAAAGGTCAAAGTATCGTTCATAAATATCGCACCACTCACATTTATTATGTACTAGGAGGGCATTAGAGCGGGTGGACACCTTACCACTCGCAGCTTGTCCAATCTATCCTGATTTATGGCCGTTTTACACGATGTGCTCTGCCAGGCCGCCTTTTTAAAGAAGCCCATTAGAGACGCAGTCTCTCTCCCCTGTTGAATAATACAGCAAACACTGCGCTATCTGCACGCTTGTCTCTTGGGAACTCTGCGCTTACTGTCTGTGAGCGTTCAGGGACCCTGTGTTTTTGGTTGTGTTGGCTAAACCGGCTTAAAGCTACATATGTGAGTCTATTGCCGGCTGTGACAAACTATGGAAAGGTCGATTTACTTTTCAAAAAGGTAGATAAAACCCTTCTGAAAGGGAGCGTGTTTCACCTGGTGACTTGCTAAACCATTAATAATGGTCCCATAATAACCACCAAAATACAGGGCCAATTATCTGTAAAGGTACAGGTTTTGTTATTTCTTAAGCGCCAACACATTCCGCAGCGCTGTACAAGGTGCAAAGGGTAAAGCAGGGAAGTTCTACAATACGTACAGAAGGTCAGTATTGCTGCCAGCAGATACAGGAGGACGTGAGGGCCCTACTCTCATGGGAATTTACAATCTTTTGTTATCAACTTGCGACATGGTGCGTGTCGCTGCCATAGCCGCCCCTGGTTCTTGTAAATTCAATGAAGGGTAAGGCTAGGTTCAAACGAACGCATTTTTGGCATCGACTGTCAAAAAGTGCGTCCGAACGCATTGAGGTTTTTTTTTTTTTTTTTACGTTGGACGCGCAAACGATGCGCATTTTCATGCTTTTTTTTTTTTTTAACGATCGTCAAAACACTTTTTGCGTCTGGACGTTATGTAGGCAGGACATTGGCGGCTTCTGACGTCTCCTAAGCACGCACACACCCCGCTATATGGATGCAGATTGACACAGCGCACTCTGTACGTCAGTACTAGTGGTTCTACGTTCTCAGAAAAATGCGTAGTTTGCCGCTTGCGTTGCGCAGCTGGACTTTGGATATTGGCTGTCATTGCCCGTCATTTGCTGCTACTGCGCCGTGATTAAGTGTGCCTAAACGCACGTTAAAAATGCATTAGTCTGACCACAGTCTAATACTTGCGTGTGTTCTATAACATGGTTAATTTTCAGTTTTTTTTTTTTTTTTTTTGTCCTCAAGCTTAATAATGGATAGAGGATATTGTCTGATTTATGACTAGACAATCGGAAGCATGGAAATCTAATGGGATCAGGGAATGCAATGTCTCAGTAGTACTAACCATGACTTCCGGCCTGAAGGCGATTGTCCTTGAACATGCCTATCTCTGAGACGCTCTAATCCCATGATGCTCGCTCACACGTTGTTTATGCGAAACCTCAATGGAAACATATTTCCAAAATATTTAAATGGCCAAGGTTGTTGACCCTTGATCTAAATCGGGAGTCGGCAACTTTGGCCCTCCTAGATGTTTTGGAACTACATTTCCCACAAGGCTCAATCAGAATGAGTGGCTGAGCATCAAAGGAAAATGGTTCCAAAAAAAATAAATCTGGAAGGCCAAGGTTGTTGACACCCCCCCCCCTGTTTTAATCAATGGTGTTTCTTCCATTCTTCCACCATCTGCTGAGCTGACTGGCTGCAGGGAGTATAGTATACCACTTTTACGCAGACTTGCCTGCTGTCACCTGTCCCTCATGATATGAGCGGTAACTGTGTGTGCAGGGGTGGGGTGTGGGCATCTTATTTGATAGGGGTAGAATGAGATTTGGGTCTATTCTTATTGGTAGCTATAAAATGCTTATATTCCCACTTTCCCATCACTCTCTAAATGCTGAATTCCCGCAGGAGATGGCAGGAATATTGGCCATTATTTCTGAATGCAGCTTGGGCTGACGTTGACAAAAGCAACTCGAAGTACACTTGCAGTCAGAGACATCTTGCGACTATCAATGGAGTCAGGCTACCGGCAGGAGGGCGCCTCTGCAATTTATGCAGCAGCAGAATACAACTTCTGCCTTAGGCTAATGACAGATGAATGCAGTCTGAGCGCACTCTGCGTGCGTGCACAACAGACTGACTGACGGAAGATGCTGTAGACACCACATGATCCGTTTTTATTGACGGACGTAGAAAAAAAAAAGAATTATGGGAAACTTAATATGAAAAATGATAAATTTGAAAAGCCATTGTGTGCGTCAAGGTGCTGGACGTCGCAAATACGCTGCGTCTGACATCTCACTCACACAGAACGCTACGCGGATGTGGCGCACTCTGCGCGTCCATCTAGCGGTTTTACGTTCTTGCCTAACTTGCGTCCGTTTACCGTGTGCGCAGTTCGGTGCGCACGTACTTTGTGTGTGGGTCTCTTTTGTTCATAATTCTAGGCTACGACGGACGTTAAACTGTGCGACACGGACGTGATCACTGTTTGTCTGACGATGCCCATAGAAACCATAGAAGCCATTATATTATATTCAAAGAGGGTTTATACTGCGGAAACACCCAAACAATGAGCAGCAAACACCACCCTGATATCCACCAAATTCAGAAAGCATATAACACGAAAAACAAAAATGGTAGTGTTGCGCTAGATAAAAATAAAAAAACTTTTGTATAGTCTATATTAATAGCATGCTATATGCACAGCAAGGAGGGAAAAAAAGTTTTTATTCCTCTAGAGTTTTTGTTGGAAGGAAGAGCCCGTTCAATGGATATCAATCCTTGTTGCGAAAAGGAAGTTTAGCATAATCTTCCAATCCTTTAAAACGAACGACCACTTCTTTGGCGAATCTTCATTGAAGGTATGTATCTCAAACAAAAGAAAATCTCAATAGTGTTATACCTTTTATTGATTTGTATTAAAAATCTGCTAACATAATATACGTACAGAATATGGGTAGTGGGTTTAGGGGTTGATCTCACCCACTGTCAGATAAAGGCTTGACGGGACGCGATGTTTTAAGAAAAACAAACCACCCGGAGCTCCCGGGCTGCTTCCAAGGTGGTCACTCGATAAAAAGGTGGGTCCGCGATGATAAAGTGACGTAATGCTGGCGCGTTTCGCCCCGCCCACGGGACTTCATCAGAGCATGCTCTGATGAAGTCCCGTGGGCGGGGCGAAACGCGCCAGCATTACGTCACTTTATCATCGCGGACCCACCTTTTTATCGAGTGACCACCTTGGAAGCAGCCCGGGAGCTCCGGGTGGTTTGTTTTTCTTAAAACATCGCGTCCCGTCAAGCCTTTATCTGACAGTGGGTGAGATCAACCCCTAAACCCACTACCCATATTCTGTACGTATATTATGTTAGCAGATTTTTAATACAAATCAATAAAAGGTATAACACTATTGAGATTTTCTTTTGTTTGAGATACATACCTTCAATGAAGATTCGCCAAAGAAGTGGTCGTTCGTTTTAAAGGATTGGAAGATTATGCTAAACTTCCTTTTCGCAACAAGGATTGATATCCATTGAACGGGCTCTTCCTTCCAACAAAAACTCTAGAGGAATAAAAACTTTTTTTCCCTCCTTGCTGTGCATATAGCATGCTATTAATATAGACTATACAAAAGTTTTTTTATTTTTATCTAGCGCAACACTACCATTTTTGTTTTTCATTATATTAGCCAGGAGCAGTACCTCCCCCTCCAAATGGTGCCCTAGGCAATTGGCCAAATGGCTGCACCACTCCTGCCTGGCAGTGCTAATTTTCACCCTAATATATAACATTTTACCTAGCTCCTACATTCTATATACAATTCTGTAAAGTAATGTTCTAATGCATGGATCTCAAACTTTGCCCCCCCCCTCACTTAGACTTAGTTCGAACAGCTGGTAACCTTGTGGTGGAAACTAATAGATGCTTTAATGTTGTACTGAGGGGAGTGTTGCATGGTGTGACTTTGTTGCAGTATTTTATTAGCAGGTTACAGGAGAGCAGTATGTGTTTTGGAAGCCGTGGAGGTGACCACATGTCATTGATGTGCACTGCTGGATACTGGGATTTTTTGACTGTCATGTGTGTAAGGCTGCCCTGGGGTAACTCTAATATTCTGTAGGTCAGCCCTATACAAAAGTCTAGCTGCAAAGTCTGCGTTTAATTCCTGTTTTAGCTAGAAGTGCTTTTAGGCCGGGGTCAGACGAGCGCACTGTGTTCCCGTACTGACGTGCCTCCTGGCGTCCATCGCAGCCGGGCCAGCCGCATGTTGTAGCGTACGTACAAATTGCGTGCTCAACAGCAGCTGTGCTGAAAGCCTCCCCGTCGAAGCCCCGGGACGCAGGTTTGGTAGGGCTGCAAAGCACGAGCCTCCATAGGAGGAATGAACCTTGCAGTGCTGCCCGCACTATCAGCGATGTGGCCAGACGGGCATCAGAGTGGAAGGAAGGTCAACTCTCACGGACATTCCTTCCGCTCTGCAAATTGCTCGTCTGACCCCGGCCTCGATGTGTTTGTGTATAAATGTATATACCTTGATAAGAGACTCTGCTTAACCCAGCAGTGACTACGGTGCCCCCCTCCTCCTCCTCTACAATGATACATTATGTATACACTACCTTTTTTTTATAATTCTGCGCATGTGTCCTTCTAGTACGTCTTACCGAAATGTCCCGATCCCATGTGTGAGCTGCTGATCCATTTGGAATCGTGCGGTATTTGAGATCGGCTGATGCAGAATCCTGATTGATATCGCGTGATTGCAAGCAGACTTGCGGCTCCTGTCTGGGGTTCCTGCTTTGGCACTCGGCATCTTCCCTACCTGCTCATGGGTCATGGAGCTGGCAGAGAAGAAGCTTGCGTGAATGAAGAGACACTCAGTGACTTGCAGCTTATTCTCCGCCACCTCCATGACTCCCATCAAAGACCTCCTAAGTCACTGTCTCAGTTGTGGGACTCCAGCCGGGAGTCCCCCTGCCCAACAAGACCTGTATTCGGATCAGATTGATTTGAGAAAGTTGCTCTCCAGTCCCTGAAAAAGTCACGACCAGGTCCCAATCCCAGGGATCAGATCAGGGCGTCCCAAATTTCTTAATCTGAGTACATGAAATGATTTACTTAAAGAAACTCCTTTGTAGGTAGAAAATCTATAATTGAGCAGACTTTAGGATACCCCAGACCCAACAATGTAATCCATTCCATATCTTTATTATTTGTAATGGGGGATCTGCGATTCTGGAACAGATAACCGTTTCAAAGCTCTTCACAGTGTAACATAATACCTGCGCTGGAAAAAACAAAAGTTTATTTTTTTTCCCCAACTAAAAAGGTGAAGCTGTCTATAAAGGTTAAACGGTGGTAGACTATATTTTGCGTACAGTTAAAGAGACATGCCACATACTGTCACTGCTTGATGTAAATTAAGTGGTCACAGTGCACGGAGTATCCTCCCCTCTCTCCCGAGGGCTACTTAGAGTGGATTCATCACTCCGAGTGCAGGAGCCCGGCTGCTCCCTGAAGCTCAGACCAGTGGAGGCTGACATGCGCTTCAGGGATCAGAACCAGAAAGTGGGAACACATTTGGGTGCCATCTCCCTTCCACTGAATTGGCTCAACACGCTGGAGTATCCAAATTCTTCCACGCCCACGTTGGCATGCTCTGGCTTCCAGCAATCTGTAGCATGTCAAGTCCAGAGGAGTTGAGGCCCAGCACGGAGTGGGATACAAGGTGAGTTTACAATAAATAAAATGGGGGTTAATGTTTGATCCCCTATTGTCCCCACACTTTTCAACTCTAGAGCACACAGTTAATATTATTGGCAAATTGACTTGATATCTTTTTATGGTGTGTGTCATTTGCACATCCCAGCAATCCAGAGAACTGCTTAAGAGCTCATGTGCTGCATTCCCCATATGCGGCAAGGAACTCTGGGTAGGATATGCAAATGTTTGCAATTAACCACTTTTTTGCATCCTGGATCTGTTTTAACACAGAATTCTCCTTCCAGTACCATGCAATACTAGATGGCTTTTTAGCAAAGGTCAGGTTCTGCAACGAGTCACAGCCACTCCTGGATAGCTGTTTCGGGGGGGATATATATATATATATATGTTTGTGTCCGCTGCCCCATTTAGGCCCCGTTCACACTGTGCGATTTATCGCACATTTTGCCGCGACGTCGCACTATGTAGCTTCTCAAATGCATTTCAATGGAGCTGTTCACATCTTGCCGCGCAAGCATGTCGCTGGTACATGACACTTTTTTTGCGATTTGTATTGGTGGTGCTTTGCAAAAATCGCACAAAAAAGCGATGTCGCGTGACATTATTGCACCATGTTGCGAATATGAAAATCGCGCGACTTTCAAATTGCACAGTGTGTGAGAGAGTAAGAGAGGGGAAAAAAATAACCTCTAATATCCAAATAATATGCAAAATGTGATTCCTCCCTCTCTGGAGCGATTAGCGTAATTAACATAGAATATGAGCTGTCGTGGGAATAAGACACCCATTGCAGGTTTTGTTTTCTCAGTCTACCTGCACAGTTGAAAACAGGAGTTTCCTTGTACCCTGGGAGTCGCCTTTGACAAGTTTCTATGAAGGCGCATTCCTTGGCTATCTAATAGAGGTAATTTTCAGATTATACAGTGTCATAAAATCCAGGAGGTGTCTAAATATGTGTTGCAGAAACACTATGAGTAACCTTATAATTAAATCACTTGTTTCCTCATCTGTCTAGAAAGCATCTGCTCTGATTCCTTGCATTATGCACTACATGAAGTCATGGCCATTATTTATATTAGGGGTCAAATGAGCCACAAGCTACCAGAATCTTACTTCTGGCTCCTAAACCTCTGGATTAATCTGTGCTTGGCTCCTATAAAATAATTGGTACCCTAGGTTATTGGCTCATAAATAATATAAAATGTCTGTCGGGGACACAAGCCGAAGCTTATTATAATGTAGGGAATCGGGATTATTTAAAATGTCAGTAAATTTGAGGTGTGCTGGAATCGACTGTCGGGTTTGGCTTGTAATTGGAGAAAAATGGCCTAACAGTAAATGTCGAGTTGAGAGGTGAAAGGGGTCGGTGGGTGCTAAAAGCAGGGACAGGTGATAAGGCCGGAAACGCCTCTCACAACACAAGGCCTTCGCCTTACATACTTCTATTTAAATGTTGGTTCTCCATTATTGTAGAAATATATGTACTCTATAGACTTTAGGTTTGGGCTCCTAGATGGCCAAAAAACAGCCCCCGTTCCCTAGTGAGATAGACAAGCGCAGGTTGTCAGCATTTGTGTCAAAGCCTCATGCCTATCACCGTCGAAATCCAATGTGTATACTCAACCTCAATCACGTGAGGCCAGGATGTGGTAAACAGGCTTGAGCTCATGCTTTGGATTCATTCTTGTCAGTACAGTTGCTTCACTTCCTCGCTGTTGTCATCCGTGCAGATGTGACAGTTGTGAAACACTGAAATCTGTTTGCGACATGAAGCCTATCTTTATCACCACAGCTCGTGCTTGCTGTAAAACAGGGTTACCGGCTCTTCCGGATTTTACGGTATAGAGCAGCACCCAGCAGATTTATTTCTTTCAGTCTAACCAATCGCTTACTTGTCCAAGCAGATCCAGTGCGTTCGACTTGGCTTTGACTCAAATGCTTGTCATTCTGCATTCTTAGAAGGCTCTATTTTAGGTGTACGTTTTTTGTATTTTTCAATCTGCTTTATATTGAAGGAACGCTCTAGACATTCTGACCACTCAGTGTGATATGAGTGGTCTGTTCCCTGAGCACCCTATCAGTGCCCAACCTACATAGGGGGGCTCTCAGAAGGTTGATACAGCCCTTCAACTGCAGAAGCGGAGTCCCGTGCAGAAGCTCATATCAGCAATGGCTGACCTAAGCTTCAGGCATCAGGACCAGGAAGAGAGCCCCCATTTAACTTGCACCTCTCTCCCAGCCACTGGATTGGCAGGTGTGTCCAGGCCCATGGTTACGAAACGGGCTCATGTTTGCAGGAACCCATCAGCATGTCATGACCAGAAGATTAGAGAGCCAGGTCTGTAGTGTAAAGGTTAGTTTTTAAAATGGCCTATAGGGTTAAAATGATATGTGGGCGTCAAATGTCAGGAGGGATTCATCCCCTCCTTCCCCCCCCCCCTCCACCTCTATTTTAATGCTTTATCTGTTTGTTCGGCACAGGTTACAGATGGTATACAATCCTACATTGTGTAGTGTGTCCCTTTTATAATGTATCTCGATGGACCCATGATAAGATGTGCTTTTTTTATGAGGGGTGACATGACACTTGCCACAATAGGTGACTCTTACTGCCTTATCCTAGGGTTCTGATTATCTGTGACTGGCTCACTGACTTTTTTTGAGGCTCTTTGCCAAGATTTGGCTTTCATTGGCTTCCTGTGGGTTGTACATGAGATTGCATCTCTGCGCCTAATGGTATTGGTGCATGATCATTTCTGATGAAAATGTGTGGTGTTTTTTTTTTAAATATTTTTATTATTAACCTTTATTTATATAGCGCCACAAATTCCAGAGTTTTTTATTTTAAAAGATCTGTTTTTCACAAGGGGTTGTTACGTAGGCATACCACACCTGGACGATGACCTGATTCAGGTGGACCCTGTTCCCAAGAAAACTTATCTAGAAGTTGTACAAGTATTTTGTGAGGTAGGCACATCCATATCGTTAGGTGTCTTGCCCAAGGACACTCGCTGGTGGCGTCTTCTGAGAGAGATCAAGTCGTCTTTCCATGATTATAGAGCAGCGACCTGGTGGTTAGGTCAAACCCACTTGTCATTAAGTCGAGACTTGTGTTGGAGGGATGTGCTGAATGGTGTTTTGACTTGCTTCTCGAGGGTCGACGGGTAGAGATGTTACCACTGTACTCAACAACCAATATTGTGTGTAGGCAAGTACAGTCAGGTCCAGAAATATTGGGACATCGACACAATTCTAACATCTTTGGCTCTATACACCACCACAATGGAGTTGGAATGAAACCAACACAATGTGCTTTAACTGCCAACTCAGGTGAACGGTGTAGGACTTACAGCAGTTTGCAGATGTGCCTCCCACTTGTTAAGGGACCAAAGGTAATGTGACAGAATAATAATCATAAATCAAACTTTCCCTTCTTAATACTTGGTTGCAAATCTTTTGCAGTCAATCACAGCCTGAAGTCTGGAATGCATAGACATCACCAGACGCTGGGTTTCATCCCTGGTGATGCTCTGCCAGGCCTCTACTGCAACTGTCTTCAGTTCCTGCTTGTTCTTGGGGCATTTTCCCTTCCGTTTTGTCTTCAGGTGAAATGCATGCTCAATGGGATTCAGGTCATGTGATTGACTTGGCCATTGCATAACATTCCACTTCTGTCCCTTCAAAAACTCTTTGGTTGCTTTTGCAGTATGCTTTGGGTCATTGGACGGCGCTTCACAGTGCAGATGGACAATGAGTTCTGCAGCATTTGGCTGAATGTTAGCAGATAATATTGCCTGAAACACTTCAGAATTCATCCTGCTGCTTTTGTCAGCAGTCACATCATCAATAAATACAAGAGAACCAGTTCCATTGGCAGATATACATGCCCAGGCCATGACACTGACGCCACCATGCTTCACTGATGAGGTGGTATGCTTAGGGTCATGTGCAGTTCCTTTCCTTCTCCATACTCTTCTCATCACTCTGGTACAAGTTGATGTTGGTCTCATCTGTCCATAGGATCTTGTTCCAGAACTGCGAAGGCTTTGTTAGGTGTTGTTTGGCAAACTCTAATATGGCCTTCCTGTTTTTGAGGCTCACCAATGGTTTACATCTTGTGGTGAACCCTCTGTACTCACTCTGAAGTATTCTCTTGATTGTCGACTTTGACACACATACACCTACCTCCTGGAGAGTGTTCTTGATCTGGTCAACTGTTGTGAAGGGTGTTTTCTTCACCAGGGAAAGAATTCTTCAGGCATCCACCACAGTTGTTTTCCGTGGTCTCCCGGGTATTTTGGTGTTGCTGAGCTCACGGTGCGTTCCTTCTTTTTGAGAATGTTCCAAACCGTTGTTTTGGCCACGCCTAATGTTCTTGCTATCTCTCTGATGGGTTTGTTTTGTTTCTTCAGCCTAATGATGGCTTGCTTCACTTATAGTGACAGCTCTTTGGATCTCATCTTGAGAGTTGACAGCAACAGATTCCAAATGCAAATAGCACACTTGAAATTAACTCTGGGCCTTTTATCTGCACATTGTAATTGGGGTAATGAGGGAATATCACACACCTGGCCATGGAACAGCTGAGAAGCCAATTGTCCCATTACCTTTGGTCCCTTAACTGGGAGGCACATCTGCAAACTGCTGTAGGTCCTACACCGTTCACCTGACAGTCTGCAGTTAAAGCACATTGTGTTTGTTTCATTCCAACTCCATTGCAGTGGTGTATAGAGCCAAAGATGTTAGAATTGTGTTGATGTCCCAATATTTCTGGACCTGACTATGTACCGTTGTGTCTTGCCCAAGGACACTTGCTGGAGAGGTGCTCTGGCCGGTATTCAAACCGGAGTCTCCATGGTTATAGAGCAGTGATGTTACCTCTACTCAATAAAATCTATTATGAGATACAAATGATGGATTTATTATTTGTACAGGCATCATATATTCAAACTGTATGTAAAATGGCAAGAGACCAGAACATGCTGCAAACACAGGCTACCTACACAACAAAGAGTACGAGAAAGATTACAAATACGTAATTGGACATATGGTGGAGGAAGATAAAACCTTAGCTAAGACTTCAGGAAAGGAGATCGTCGCGGATGCGGAGTCTGTCGCCAATTCCACAATACTTTCTATAAAAAAAATATATATATTCTACCAGGAAGTATACATTCAGATTTCTCTCGTTTTCAAGTATGTCCTGGGTGGCGATTTATGTACCGTTAGGTGTGTTGCCCAAGGACACTTACTGGGGAGGTGCTCTGGCTGGGATTCAAGCCTGTGTCTCCATGGTTATAAAGCTGTGGTGTTACCACTACTCTATCCAGCCGGTGTTTTTTTGTCTTGTTACATTTGCATTCATGCTGTTAATTTTGATGAACTATTAGGCTACAAGAGCTTTAACAGTTTCTGCAAAACCCAATAAATCAGACACCCAAAACAAAAAAAAATGTATCTCCCCATAGACATACAGGTCTATTCAATAAAGGTGAAACTCCGTAGAATGACAGAAGTGAAAATTCTTGGCCAAAAATAGCCAAACCAGAAAAATTCTCCCCTTTTTATCTCCCTTTCCAAATCAACTATTTGGTGTAAATTGTTTTCATCTGCCAATTCTCCGGAGTTTCACCTTTTTAGTGAATAGACATGATAGTTTAGAATGTGTGAATGTTTTTCCTGCCTTATTTTTAAATCTTGTTATATTGGCGTCTCAAAATATATTTTATGTAGTTAAATCTCCTATAACCATGTATTAACTGGAGGTTTCTCAAAGACAATCTAGTTATTCCTTGAACCCGGACGTTCAGAGAATCACAAAGTGGACACTTTAGCTCTGAGTTGTAAAATCCCCAGCTTGATGAATCCCCGAACTGCTGGAATCCTTTGTCATTGTTTTATGAATGACTGAGTCCCTTTCGCATTCCTCATTTGTGTTTATCTGTGCTCTAGTGATTAAAGTAACAGTGTATTTAGGCTGCAAGGTGACACTTAAAAGCTGTTATGGACTGTTGCGCTGCATTTTCTATGTAAGAGAAGAACAAGGCTGTACAAGCAGTATTTTTGCGGTTGGATTCATATTCTTAGGTTTTAGCATGACCATGTTATGTATATAAAATCACACTTTCATAAGCAGGAAACCAAATCTATATTTGCAACACATTGTGTTACTGGTGATTGTTGTGTTTCTTTTAAACCTGGAAGACTAGTGATGCTCTGCTGCAGTCGGCTATGGCTCATCTGTTCCAGCATGTCATTGTTTCCTGAACGCTAATACGATATTTACTTTAACTGCTTCTTTTAAAACGCTGCTTTCCATTTTCTCACCAATACGGTCGGTAGAGGCCAGGATTTGCACGAATGTGTTGCTAGAAAAAATCTGTCTTTGCTGTTGAGTGTGATTGTGTTTTTATTTATTATTTTTTTTCATTTAAATTTGACCACCCCACATCAGTGAATCTATATATAAAAAATACGCAGGTGGCCACTTTAAAAAAAAAAAATTAAATAAAATATTACTCCGCAGACATTACACATAGTTACGCATTATTTTTAATTTTGGGGGCGTTTCTTTTGGTTTTTAATTGTGCCTATCCTCTTATGGTTGCAGGAAGGATCTGCGTATTGCTCCGAATCGTCTTGTCATTACCTGTTGAGTGCTCATAAATAAATAAGCTTTTTAAACTTGTTTCCTTTAGTGATTTAAGCATGATAAATATTCAGTGACCATTGGAATAGTTTTTTCTTTCCTGTTTTGTTTAGTATATCACAACTTTGCTCACAAGAAAAACAGGTTCACTCTGCGAACTTGTTACAGGATGACATGTAGGGTCATCAAAAATAATCGCTGTCGTGAAGCAGCCTTCCATGATGCTGCATCGATTCACTGACTGCACCTCCTTTGTCATTTTGGGAGGAGCCAGGACCCTGCTTCCTCTCAGCCAGTCCCTGGACTGATGCAAAGCCCTGCTGCTGGCTCCAAATTTCAAAGGAGGGTGTGTGATATGGACATGAAAAAGGAGCTGGGGAAATGGACTCGGAAAGGGAAACTTTACATGGAAAGAAGGGAGGAAGACAAAATAAACATGAGAAGGGGCAGAGAGGAAGAGCATGGAAAAAGGGGGCGGCAGTATGAGTATTACTAGTCCATGGGTGTTTGTATCTGTGCGTGACTCTGCGAGCCTAAAACCATGGGCACATTGGGCACTTATCGTGATGCATCAAGGAATTAAATCATTTACAGGATAATCGTGATTGAATCATGAACCCAGTGAAGGTGCGTACCCCTAAAGCGCCAACAGATTCCCTAGCGCTGTACAATGGGAGAGCCAGAAAAACAAATATACATATACACACTGACCAGTAGGAGGGAAAGACCCTGCTCAAGAGCTTACCATCTAAGCGGAGAGGGGTGACTCTGTAGGTGAGGGTACCTAATGACATGCAGGCCAGCTCCTGCTCTGACCTACTTGCCAGTGACCTACATACCAGTTAGTACTGACATCATTTGATAGATATGTTCAGGGTCCCTTGCTTTTCTCGATCTATATCGCCTCTCTGGGCAACCTCCTTTTTGTTCCTATGAGCTCAAATATCATCTCTGTACTGATGACGCCCAAATCTACTTTTCCTCTCCCGATCTCTCTCCTCCTGTGTTGGACCGTGTTACAGCCTGCCTGTCAGCTGTCTGATTGGTGACCTTCCGTTTCCGAAGACTCCACTTCTAAAACTGAACATCTCCTCGTACTTCACGCTAAAACCTCCATTCTTGCGCCCAGTTCCCTTCAGGTGAATGGTGCCACCATTACTTCTTCCCCTCAGGCTTGTTGCCTCGGGGTCCTCTTGGACTCTGATCTATCCTTCACTCCTCACATTCAGTCTCTAACCAAATCTTGCTACTTCCACCTAAAAAATGTTGCACGAATCCGTCCTTTTCTTAATCTGACTCAACTAAAATGCTCATCCAAGATCTTTTTATCTCCCGCCTTGATTACTGTAACCTCCTTCTTTCTGGCCTTAAAAAATCCCTGATTCTCCTTCTGCATTCTGTTATGAATACCTGTGCCAGACTCCTTCACCTCCCATCCTGCACCTCTCACACCTCACCCCCTTTGTCAATCTCTACGCTGGCTGTTTCCTTTTTAGAGTCCAATTCAAAATATTGGTGCTCATGTACAAAGCTCTGCATAACCGCGCCCCTGACTACATCTACTCCCCATCTCTCTAATCCTTCAAGAAGTCTCTAAAAACACATTGCTTTATAGAAACTGATCGACTCACTCCATAATCCCCCACTCTACATTTCATGCACTCTTCCCATTCAGCCGACACGCTCCCTGCTACATCACTCTATTTACGTTCACCTAGTGTTCCACCCCTTTCCCCTTAGATTGTAAGTGCTCGAGCAGAGTCCTCTCTCCTGTGATTTTTGTGCGTGTGTATGTATATGTTATCCTGTCTCTCCCATTGTACAGCGCTACGGAATTTGTTGGCGCTTTATAAATACGTGTAACTGCAACTGATGTACTGAACTTTGACTAAAGCAGGTGGTGGTTCTGATATTTATTTATTTATAAAGGATTTTACCAGGAAGGATACATTGAGATTTCTCTCGTTTTCAAGTATGTCCTGGGTTCAAGAACATTGAAGTGTTACAGTTACAGAAATACAAAGTAATACAATGCAAGATATTAAAAAAAACAACACAAATATACAGATTAACAGAAAATAAATATGTAGGAAATATAGTCACTAGGTTACATGTTTACAGGTGCGTTCTGTATTGAGGTATGTTAGTAAGGAGCTTTTGAGTGACTTAAGACTGGGGGAAGATTTGATGGTGTCTGGGAGGTTATTCCATAATTGTGGTGCTCTGTAGGAAAATGAGGACCGAGCCACTGTCTTTTTGTATTGTGGTATAGCAAGTAAGGTGCTGGTCCTGGATCGGAGGTTATAGGATGAGGGAGCTGCTGGGGGAAGCAGTCTATTCAGGTAGGGTGGCAGCTTCCCAGAGATGCTCTTAAACACCAGGCTGGAAAGGTGAAGGGTGCGTCTGGATTCCAGCGATGGCCAGTTTAGCTCTTTTAACATGTCACAATGGTGGGTCATGTACAGTGGCGTAGCGTGGGGGGGGCCGTGGCTCCGGGCGCAGTTTTGTTAGGGGCGCATTTGCGCCCCTAAAACTGGCCCGGGGGTTGAGGGGACCCAGATGCCGGGCAGCGCGGGAGTGCCTGCCCGGTCCTGAAGAGTCCGTCCTGTTAAAGGGAAGCGGCTGCGTGCAGGCGCAGCCGGTCACGAGGTCCGGCTAATCAGGTGGTACTGAGTCTCTGTACCACCTGACTGGCCGGACCGCGTGACCTGCGCACGCACGCCACGCAGCCGCATCACCTTCAGCAGGACGGACTCTTCAGGACCGGGCAGGCACTCCCGCGCTGCCCGGCATCTGGGTCCCCTCAACCCCTGCCGGAGCTGGAGCAATATCCAGGTGAGAGCTGGGGCAAATCCATGAGCGGGGGCAAATCCATGTGTGAGCTGGGGGCAAATCCATGAGCTGGGGCAAATCCTTGTGAAAGCTGGGGCAATATCGATAACGTGTCCACAGGTGGGGGCGCACAATTCTTGGCTGGCCCCGGGCGCTGATAACCCACGCTACGCCACTGGTCATGTAGTTACATTGTAGCGCAAAGCGGCAGAATGAGTTATACAATGTAGTAAGTTTATGAAGGTGTGTTTGCGGGGCGGCTGCATACACTACATCTCCGTAATCAATAGCCGGCATAAGCATTTGCTGTACAATCTGCTTTCTTACCGCGGGACTCAGGCAGGATTTGTTTCTGTACAGGGCACCTAGTTTGGGGTAAAGTTTAGATGAGAGTTTTTCGATGTGGGGGCCAAAGGATAGATTAGGGTCCAACCACATACCTAGATATTTGAGAGAAGTGACTGTGGTCAGCATGCCATTTGATTTTGTCCCAACACATAGATGGGGATTTTGCAATTTGTGTAGTTTAGGTGCTGTTCCAAAGAGCATCGTTAGAGTTTTGTCAGTATTTAATGTTTGTTTTTGATCCACTTTTCTACCTCTATGAATTGTTTTGGGGTGTCTAGTCGTTGAGCTGAATGTTCTTCTGAACTATGTCATGTGGTTTCCGGAGTCCTTCTTAAATGCAGACCACTATACTTTTCAGCCTTGAAATACCCAAGGTGGGTCTGTTATGCTCGTTTGATACAGTTTAAGATTGCCGTGTATTTATTCAAAGGAATATATAGGTTAATGAAAATGTTTAGATATGAGGTCAAGAATGAAGTAGGGATGTGCATGGCTGAAAAAATTGTTTTGTTTTAGTTTCATTTCGTTACCGTTTTTAAATTTCCTTTTTGGAATTTCGTAACTAATTTTCATTTTGGATCGATTTTTTTTTTTTTTTTTTTTTTTTTTTTTTTTTTTTTTTTTTTATATATATATTTTTTTTTTTAAATTTCGAATTTCATATATCAATTCAATAGTTATCAATTCGAATTTTGGATCACTAAATAAAACCAAAATCAAATTTTGCTGTTAAAAGAAAAGCTAGGGTTAAATTTTTTAAGCTGTGTCACAGATTTAGTATTTGAGTCAAATTAAAACGTGAAACCATTAATTTGTTTCATAAAGTCCTTTGCTGACTATTACTTGTAAGTTAAGATCAATTTGATCGTTGATACCAATTTATAGTTCATTTCCAATTTGATCGTTGATATCGAATTTGAAATGAGCTATCAAATTGATAATATCAATTATTAAAATTTTTCTTTTATGATGATGACCCAGTGTAAAACAAAATAAATTCGTCTTATACCGTTTCGAATTTGTATCATATCGATTTTGTTATACGGAAGTACTTCCGAACTACAAATTATCAATTTTTTTTCCAAATTCTGAATTTTTCCAAAACGAATGCACATCTCTAGATTGAAGGTCAATGGTGATCATTCTACTGAAAAGTGTAGAATGTGGTTGTGACTCGCAGCCTTCTCTTAAAGCTTTCAGATTCATTGAGATATTTCTATCCTCCGCATCAGGCTGCTTACTGTACCTCAGTGGCCAGGCACTGAAAAAGCCACAAATAGACTGCATCAGGAGATTTAAAGTGACTGTTATTCCAAAAACGGATTGGGCACATTTGACATGGAATCGCTCACTGATGGTTGACTTGTATAATTGGTAGGGGTGGTAGTTATTCCTTGTTAAAGCTTCGCTATCCTTAACGTCACTGTGGCATGCCACAAGGGTAGGGACGACTGAGCAGAGAGCCATCCTACAGTACAGCCCTTCGCTTAGTTCAAGCGTTTGACAAGGCAGGGCGTCGATGTCACCGCTTGGGGCCTATTTCTAGTTGCTGCTTGACGGCCCCACGTTCTCTCCTCACCCAGAGGGTGAAACATGGCTGCATCCATCACTAGATCAGGGAGAGTGCAAACGGATCTCAACAAGATATACGATCACATTGATCTATACTATCAATGCAATATCCTTCCCTTAGGGGATATCAGACAAAATGCACGTGGACAGTATAATGCACGTATACTCTAGTCAGCAATAAACTGGTGGGAGTCAGCAGGGGTTAATAGTTAATTTTTATACTGCTTGTTTTTGAATGTTCCTTTTAAATTTCTGGGTTATTCTACACGTATCTGAATGTAACACTCTACCTGGCTCCTAAAAAGTCCTCTCATATCTATGGTTTTCTTGCGGTCTCCTACTTTGAGTCCTGATGTAAACTCTTATGCTACAGATTGGGATGACCACCTCCATCTAAGGCTCGGGTCCGACTAACGCAGTGTTCACGTCCGTGTTGCCGCACATTTTAACGTCCGTGGTAGCCTACAATTATGATCAATAGAGACCCACACACGAAGTTCGTCCACACTTGTTGTCAGTCAGAGTATGCACGGACGCACAGTCCGTACAAAATGCGCTCGTCTGACCCTAGCCTAAATCCTTAAACCATCGCTTCCATGCATCGGTACACTTTTTTTATTTTTTTTATTTTATTTTTTTATTATTTTTTTTTCTTTGAGATTTTAAAATTAAACTTGGGGCAGGATGAGGTTTTATTCCCAGTGGTTTCATCGTCCTTTTTTTTTTTTCTTTTCTCTACTTTCCTACAAACCTGTTGATCTCGGTACGGTCACAGGGCAGCGGACCAACAGTCAATGTTGTTTAATGACGAATACCCGATTTTATCTGGATTATTCTGCCGAGCGGTCAGACTGTCCACATGTGACCGTAAAAACACAAAACATGCCACTTAGCGTAAGTAGCAGTGGAGGCACGCAAGGAATGCATTTTGGTTGTTTTCCCATCTCGTCTTTTGACTACGTGAGGAGGTTCTCAAACACTTTGATGTTTTACTACTTTGATCATGTGTATTATTTATAGCATCGGTGTGATGTGTACTAAAATGTCAAGCAGGCGTTATGGTAACCTACTGTGCTTTGTAAAGAGACATTCGGTAAGTTGTACAAATTCCAGATAATAGGTGAATAGTGTGCACTCTGAACGACTTGAATCCGGCTCCATCAAAAGATGCGGCAAAAAATCCGAAAAGGGCATATAACAAGATAAACAGGTTTTCACGGTGTGCAAAGAACCAGGGTTTAATTCAAAACTCAAGCTCCTTCCAGCTGATATGTTCACACATGTCCCCTGTGATATCTTCCATTCCATCATATACCCGTCTGAAAACCTGATTAGAGCATCTTTCGCTCTCTTTCTGTGGTAAATCTGTGATTTCTGCAAACTTTAAGTAGAGAGCGGCGTCCTGAACAATGTTTAATGTGAAAATGGAGAATGGCTGACCTTAGCGCTTCTGTTTGAGAATGCTATGAAGTTGCATATAGGGAAGGTTTATGGCAGTAGGGGTCAAATGTCTTGTGAAATATTGGTAAAGGGAATGAACTATACCAGATGGTGATGTCACAGATTTGGGGCAGCAAATAACCAGAGAGGAACAGATCACAAACTGTAAGTTACTTTGTCCACTGTAAAATATTTTTTTGTGTTCTTTCCATGGATATTCTTTATTGTTGAACTCTCTGAGACTTTGTACAAGTTTATGTAGTGGAACCTCCAAGGGTTACCAGAGAGGTGTTAACCCCTTCACTGCTGAGCCATTTCTCCCTATGTGCTGAGCTTTATTTTGACTGTTTTGTGCTCCTCATGTTTAAACGCGTTTTGAAGTCACGCTTGGGACCCAGACCCAGTATGTATGTATGTATGTGTAATAATATATATATATATATATTACACACACACACGTCCTGTCAGAATGCTATAATAAAAAAAATGTGAGTTTCCATTTAAAATGTCAATCATCTAGATAGTGTCTATTATTTTTTCCCCCCACCTTTTATCACACAAGCCTTTGTGGTTATATATTCTATGGGGTACGCTTGTTAAGAAAAAAATAGAATGGGAACTAGTATTTTTCTGAGAAAATACATGATTTTAGCTAAAAGAAGAAAAAATGTTCATTAGTGCAAAATCATTGTTCACATATAATTTAAATAGTGCTGCATTAGTCAGTAGTTTTTTTTTTTTTTTGTCTCCTGGAACCTAGTCACGTTTGGTATCATTGGATGGGCTGTGCTCTGGCCTTTTTAATGGTACAATACATGATATAGATACCAACGGTAGGGATTTCTAGAGAAATCCCTGGGCAGCTAGGGGTTAAATCCCCAACGGACATCATAGCGCATTGCCAGTGGGCAGGGGGGGGGGGTTTGCAAACAGATTGCTTTTGGATCTCAGACTGGCACTTAAGGGGTTAAAGATAGTCATTGCTCGAAAGGTCGGACTGTGACCTTTCCAGCGATGCCACTCTTGAATCGGTCCTCATCGGGATGGAGAGCGGTCCAACCCCCCCCCCCCCCCCACTTCAAGCGCTCTGCTGGGGGAGTGCCTGAAACTGACATCGTGCCTGTTGTGATGTAGCTGGGTTTTTGCATCAAACTTCTGTTTTTTTTTCCCCCAGACTTTGATGGGCTTGCAGTTCTTTGAACTGACCCTGCAGCTGTTGACAGGCTTCCTCAAGCAGCTGGTCCTTGCTTCCCTCTGCATCCCGGTTTTCTCTCAGTTGGTCAATCTGCAGTCAGTGTTTCTTCATCACTGAGTGTGACTCTTCTCACCTGGAGAAGAAACTGAAAGCAAAGTGATGTGGGACTGCAGGAGGTACTGTTCCTCACTGGCTGAATTGACTCTTAAGGCACGGATGGTCATTGCCTTTCTCCTGTGCTATGTTATCCTTGGCTCGCTCAGCTGCTGCAAGTAACTCCTGTAAGCAAGTTATCTCCATCTCCAGGCTTTGTACTTTAGCCTCCTTTATCATGTCTGATTGTCTTGTCTCATCCAGCTCTCTTGCAAGCTCTCATTTGGTCCTGTAGCCGGTGCAGCTGTAGGATAGTCCCTTGTTTGCTCTTTGTAGCAGAGTTTATTTGCCATTTCAATGCCTCTACCTCGCTTTCAAGCTGGTCAAGTAATTTAAATTGTCCGGCACTTTCAAAAAAAATAATAATATATATATTTATTTATCTATTTTTACCAGGAAGGATACATTGAGATTTCTCTCATTTTCAATGATGTATGTCCTGGGTGGGGAGTATGTACCATTTAGGTGTCTTTCCAAAGGACACTTACTGGAGAGGTGCTCTTGCTGGGATCAAACCGGTGTCTCCAGTCTCTCTCCACGCAGAGCAGTGATGTTACCTCTACTCCACCCAGCCGGGTCTCCATTTCTTTCACCGGTCTCCCTCACCCACTTCTTTTTATTCTTGTGGATGGTGGGCTGACAGTAAGGGTTGGTGCGGAGTTAAATATTTTTTTTCCTTGATCTTGACAGAAGCCAATCTAGTTCTGTAGACTTTCTCTAGGTCTCTCTAGGTATAAGGTAGAGTCTAACCAGTTCTCCTGTCTACAAATGCCACGTGGCTCGATCTAGCCAAGGATTTTTTTTACATTCCACATCCAGAGTGTTAAGATCTTTCTCGTCCAGCACTCCTCTGTCCACACACTTTTTGGAATGGGGTTTGGTCTGTAGTGCTTGAGGTGTCTCCTTACCTCCTTGAGAATTGCCATCTCACTCTGTTGTACCACACTTGTGGCTCTGGTCCCCAGCTCCTGCTGCAGGGATCTCGTATATGTCGTAGTCCAGCTGTAGGGAGCAAACAATCCCACCATTGGCATAATTCTTCCAAAGGTGATCTGGGACAGCTAGGTGAGCGTCAGCAGCATAGCCCATGAGCTTACTATCCAGGAGTGTTACCTAGTCCGTCTGAAAGGGAGTGTGTGCTCCAGTGAATTGACCAAAGTCCTCGGAGCCATCAATGTCGTCCTCCTTCTTGTTGAAGGTTGCATAGGGAAGTTTTCGTTGTACAAGCATTCTTTCAGAACCTTGGTCTGCCCTGCTTGCCACTTGTCGTTGGGCCTCTAGTACTGCTTTACAGGTACACTAGAAGAAGGCTGAACCCACCTGCTACCAGGCAAATATAACAGACTTCTTTACCCCAAGTGGGTATGTCTCTTGGTACTTGTGTGAAGTTGCATTAGGTGAAGCTGATGTCTGTGTATAACGGCAATACCACTGAAATGGGTTCAGTGGTCGGAGCACTGGAGGAGGCTGACTGTAACAGACATGCCCACTTGGAGTACAGAGATCTGCTATAGGATGTCTTCAACCTTGGCCTTCCAGATATTTTGGAACTACATTTCCATTGAGGCTCAGCCAATATAATGAGTACCTGAGTATTGTGGGAGATTTTTATTTTTTTCAAAGCATCTGGAGGGCCAAGGTTGCTCGCTCCTATGCTAGGTCTTCTTTGGGATTAGGCTTTAAATCTAAAAGTGACTTTCTAGGTGTTTGCTTGACAATGCATAAAAAGTCTGGATGTGACTAGTGTCGTGCTACATAAAACTACACAATTGTCATAGCTACATCATTTCTGATTTTTAGAATTCTACTTCAATTGTGCAATAATTTGCAGTCTCGTGTTTTGAAACCGTGATTTGTCAATTTCAAAAAACACTCAATTTTTATAAGTGACTTTCACTTTAATTGGTGAATAATGTTATTCCTGTGACATAACACATGGAGCTTTTCTAAAATTCTTTGCTTACTAAGTATTTCCGAATATGTCCTCCTACGCATATTATGATCTAAGGAAATTGAGAGGTCTAATAGGTTTGGCTTCCAGAATAAAGGGGAACGTGTTAAGTCTTGGTGGGAGGAAGATACTTTGTCGATTTTTCTGAAAAGGTCAACAGCTGTCCTTTAACTTTTATCTGAACATAAAAACAAAATAATCTTCCTTCGCTTAAGTGATGCACTGTCTGTTCCGTCTGAGTAATTGAAAATGGTAAAGATAATTGGGGTACTTGTATGTCCTCATAAAAGATGACATTAAAATAGAATCCTGGCACAGACTTTTGAGAGTGTATATGTTATCCTTAAGGATATATTCTCCATGCTCACGGTTTCTTTAGTGGCTTTAAATTTCTGATACAACAAAACTGTTGTATATATTTTATATAACAGAATCCTGAAGACCCCTTATGAGCTGGGGTCAAAGGGTCCTTACCTTGATTGCTTCCTATAGGTTTACTCTTAAATAGGCATTCTAATGATTTTTAAAGTAAGTCTTAATAAAACCAGTCCCTTATTCCAGCGAAGGTATTAGTATCGAGTGAACTGTTAAGTGTAGTAGCTTGCTTGTTAATATTAATGGCTCAACTGCCGCTTAGCTGCACACATCGCTTTGGGCTCGGCTGTTACGGTGGTCTGTCGTACATTAACGTTTCCTATAGGTTTTGCATGGAAAGCGCTAATCTGAAGGCAGCAGAGAGTGCAATTCCAAGGTCACTCACTATTCTTGCTTGCCAGCATTTTATTTTTTATCCTAGCACAGATTTGGAAAAAATGGAGTAATTCCATTTCAAGGTCTCTCACTGGACTGAGGCATGACATATGGGAGTGACAGCTCTGAGAGAGCCATCCTATAGGGCAGCCCTCTCTGTGCTCTGGCACTGCTCACTATTGACTATCGTTACCGCTGAGCGCCAGTTGTGCAATACTGCATGGCAGCCCCCAGTTAACTCTGCCCACCAAGGGGAAAACCTGGCGCCCGTCACTGGAGCAAGGTGATCAAGAGCAATGCAATATCTTATCCCTTGAGCTACCGCAGTTCGTAAAGACCAATCCTTTCCTTGGTGGGATATTGTAGACAAGGCACACCTGAGCAGTACAGGTTTGCATTTTAATACTTAGACAGGCACTGGAAAAGCAACCAAGCAGATGCAACAAATCTAATGGTTTTATTTGCATGTGAACGATAATACGAGCTCCCGCAGTTACGAACGGCAGCCTCGATCTTGGTGCCATGTGGACATTGCTGACATTCAGCACTTCAACGCTTTAGAAACTCCAGGGAATAACACTTAAAATGACACTACGGCTGCCACCTGGCTCCCAAGTCCAAAGAAACAGCTGAGCTATGATTGTATTTCTTTGCCAGCTCTATTTACTCCTCTCGGAGCTCCCTTTTCTCTGCAATACAAGATCGAAAAGTGAGAACACTACCTGGATTGTGCTGACTTTTGGAGGCAACGTGATAGCAATAGGATTAACCTTCAATGCTTGGATCGCAGTATGCTGCATTAAAAGGACCACGTACTATTAACAATACTTGTACTTTAATGCTATAATCTGTCCTTACCGCCTAAAAAATATAACGTACAAAGCTCTTAATCTGTTTTAAAAAGGTTATTGATAAAGCTATGACGACTTACTACAGGGGGAAAGGACGTCTTTACAGTGCAACTATCTTTTACTTTAACTGGAATAATAAATGAAGTAGCCTCTTGGTGGGTTAGCAAACACATGAACATTGAACTATAAACTTGTGTTATTTAGTGTTTATGGATGAAAATATGTCTATGTAATCCTTAGTGCCTTTGGCTGGCATTAATCCTTATCAGGGGTGAATTATTAGCCGTTATGTTTTGTAAGCTTTCAGACCCGAACGGCAATGCTACTTCGCGCAACAGCAGTAAATATTATTCAGTGATAGGAAATTTCTGTAGTGGGCGTCTTTTATTGTATGTGGGTCACTGTTCAGTAGTGGTGTCTTCTCTTTAGCGGGCGCTCTTTCATGGATGTAGTGGAAAACGATTGTTACTTCTGCTTCTCTCCAAACAATCTCCAGACTTTTAAAAAAATTATGAAGCCGCCGGCCACCTGTCTTCTTTACTAGTGATTTAGATGGCTGGTGGAGGCGAGCGAGGTGATTGATTGGCTTAAACCGAGCATGCCTTCTAGCCGTGATGGATCCTACCTCTCCCGAATCTGGGAGTTCCTGAAGTGTTTGCAAGCATCAGGGAGCCCGCATTCACTTCAGCAAGACTACAGGAACTTCCGGTAGACTCGGGATCCAGAGCAAGGCAATTTTTTTATATATTTTTTTTTGACACGCGATGCAGATGTCTCGCATAAAACGCGACCCCGCCCCCCTCCAATTTTTTAAGGTAAATTTTTATCACAAATCTAGCGGTATACTCTAGTATCTATCCAAAATACACCTGAAAATCCTCTCCAATCCCAATCCTTGATGTTGATAGACATTCTGTTGCCGAAAGTGACAAGAAGCTTTTGGGCAAAACTTAACTCCTGCAGATTTTTGTTTTGTGTTCAAGAGCAGAACCCAGCGTGCTCACTTCTTCCCAATATTCCCCCCCCCCAAATTTATCATGAAAAATCTTCAACATGCCCGATTTTGAAATGTCAATTTGTTCCGAAATATTTTTGAGAATTGGTTTAAGGTTCGTGATCCAGAAATTAATTTACTTTGGCCATCCTAGTCTTGTCAATGAACGAGTAGGGGGTATCCCTCTCATGGTTCAGAAGATGTCAAAATGTTTAGACTTGAACCTCTTCGCTGCTTAGTGCTTGCACCCCTACGTGCGGAGTTCATTTTCACAATTTTTTGCTCATGTTTAAACATGATTAGAAGTCATGTTTTATTGTAGAACCCAGACAAATTGTGTATCTTTCTTTTCAGCAGGCACAAGAGATTCAAAATATATAATTTCTATGTGAATGTCATGACCCGTCAGGACGCGATTTTAAAAAAAAAAAATCAGTGTCAATTTTCATTTGCATTTCAATGTGTAAATTTATTCTTCCATATTTGGAAGTTTATTGTCCAAAACTTTGGTTATATATTCCATGGATTAGCGTTTATGAAGGAAAATAAATGGAGAACCTACCCCCCCCCAAAAAACCAACATTTTCAACCAAAACTAAAAAGCATAAACTTTTTACTATTTTGGCACATTGCATTTTATGAAAAATATATGTATATAAAACTGTGAACTTGCTCCTGGTGTGGGAAATGAAAAGGTGAGCAATGGCAGTGGTATTACTCATTTTATACATGAAAAATGGACAATGTTGCAGCCTTAAACCCCCCACGCCTTTTTTTTTTTTTTTTTTTTTTGTATCGGTTTCTTTTTTTAATTTATATGGTCATGTTTGGTATCATTGGAAAGGTCAGACTCTATCCTTTCCAATGACATCTCACCTGACCTTGTGGTGAGTACATTATGGTGATGCAGGGGTTCAAAACACCCCCTGTACTCTTCACAGCGGATTAACGCATTCCTCCATCCCCTCCACACTTGCTGCTGCTGTGGGAAATGAGAAAGTGAAGTAGTGCAGAAATATTGTTCAATTTATTATTGAAAAGTAAACCTCTGTGTGATGATGTTTATACACTAAAGGAAAGGATTGGCGAGACCTGTGTGCTAACTGGTGGAAGGTGTACTGCGCGTGGACAGCCTCCAAAGTTTTCATGGAATGTACATTACATATGGGTGGTTTCCAGTAACGGCAAAATAGAGAAGAGGGCTGGAAAACTATTTTTTTCTATTTTTTTTTTTTCTTAATTTTCTGAATTTCTAATTTTATTGGATTATGAGATTATACGGGATTTTTTTATGCACTGATCTTCTAATCGGACATTGATTTTATTTCTATTTTGGACTTCTATACATTTACACATTTAAAAGGACTTTTAGAGGATTTTTATTTCTCTTTGGGACTCCTAAGAGTTCTTAAATATTTTGGGGGGATAGCGGGGCATACAGATATCATATTGTGTGATTTTTACATTTCTTGTATTATGCGCTCTGGGGATTTTTCCAACTTTCTAATTGTGGTAATGTAGGCTAGCGCCTCACTTTTTAAAGGTCTGAAACCTGAGCGTATTATCAGTTACAGTTTGACAGCATGGGATACCTTTTTCAAAGATACTGTGTTGCGAGAGAAATACATTAAAATATTGACCATACAATGATAATAAAAAAGGTTGTCATTTGCGCTCACCACTGTAGCTCCGTGTGAAACAAAACAGGTTTTGGTTTACTTGCATGGCCATTAAATTGTAAGCCCACCCGCTACGTCACGGCACCTCTGGGTCAGCTGGGTCCTACCTTTTAAAGAGCTGCTTTCTAAGCAACCATATGTCCCAGTGGCGTAACTAGAAACCTGAGGGCCCCGGTGCAAGAATCCATGAAGGGCCCCCCCCAACCCCCCCAAAAAAGATCCATATTTTTACCTTTTTATTTTCTGCAATATAAAAAAGATAGTATTGCCCCCAGCTCACATGGACATATATTGCCCCCAGCTCACATGGACATATATTGCCCCCAGCTCACATGGACATATATTGCCCCCAGCTCACATGGACATATATTGCCCCAGCTCTGCCCCCCCAGCTCATGGATATATTGCCCCAGCTCTGCCCCCCCCCCCAGCTCATGGATATATTGCCCCAGCTCTGCCCCCCCCCCAGCTCATGGATATATTGCCCCAGCTCTGCCCCCCCAGCTCATGGATATATTGCCCCAGCTCTGCCCCCCCAGCTCATGGATATATTGCCCCAGCTCTGCCCCCCCAGCTCATGGATATATTGCCCCAGCTCTGCCCCCCCAGCTCATGGATATACTGCCCCCAGCCCAGCTCTTACCTGCTCTGCTGGCCCCAGGACCAGGGCAGGCTCCTCCGGCGTCTTCTCCTCCGGCGTCTTCTCCTTGGCGAGCGGCCGCTGGAAACATCCAGCTTGGCCGCTCGCCGGAAACCACCTGATCAGCGCGAGGTCTCGTGCGCTGGTCAGGTGGTTTCTCTCCCACGTGAGCGGCCAAGCTGCATGTCAGCGGCCGCTCGCGTAGGGAGGGGGACGGCCAGCGCGCGGCTCCCAGATTCCGGCGCTTTTTGCCGGAATCTGGCGGCGGCGCTGGGCCCCCCTTCAGTGGCAGAATGCCAGGGCCCGGTCGCAGCTGCGACCCTGGTACTTCCGCCACTGATATGTCCTCATGCTGCTTCTCAGCCAAGAGAGAAACTGATGTGTTTATATTGATATCCTCACCAGGAACAATTCCACTTTGAGATTAATCCTTTAAGGACCGCTGACGTACTATGTACGTCCTGCCCACGGTTCTCCCTTGACCCGCGACGTACATAGTACCCCCCCTCCCGCCCGATACTTGCCTCCCTCGCTGGATCCATCGCAAATCTGGCAGGGAGGAAGCCTTCCCTCGTGATTTGCATGGGCTGGCGAGCTCGATGACGTCACCATGCTGCGTGGTGACCTCATCAGCAGGTGCCCCCATTGAAATCAATGGAGGGGAGGGGGGGCTCCTTCGGAGCCCTCTATCTCCCCAACCATTGATGATAGATGCAGGTTGCACCGCTGGAAAGGGGAGAGTCTCCCCTTTTCAACAGTGTACTGCATTAATGGTTTCGCTGCCGGATTGCGATTTGGCACAAATTTGCGCCGAATTGCGATTCAAACCTGGAGGGGGCTGACATCGTGGATGTCAGCCAAGCCTCCAGGTCACCCCCCACTCACTGACATCCTCACCATATGTGTGAGTATGTCAGTGGGCCAGTTAACCCCCTAGCTGCCATGTGGAGACAGGGGGATCATTTGGATCCCTTTATCTCTCCCGATCCGTGGCAGTGAGAGGGTCATATCATGGCCTTTCCAATGATACCAAACATGACCAGGTTTGGTGTAAAAATTAAAACTTTAAAAAATAAATATCTAATAAAAAAAAATTATTTTTAATTTTTTGGTCGGGGGGTGGGGTTTAGTTAATTAGTACCTAGGCTGTCATCTAAAAATAATTAGCAAAAACCGGTCAGAATGAGCGCAGCACATAGGTGAACTGGCTCAGCAGTGAAGGGGTTAAAAAGAAAAAACATGTAAAAATTGGGTATTTCTATTCTCGGGACAAAATTTTGAACCTATTTAGCCGGGGTCTTTTTGGTGGTTGTAGATTTTGGGGATTAAATTACGAAAAAGTGTGTTTTTACCATTTTCTTTCATCATATTTCATTTTTTTTTTTTTATAGTAAATTATTAGATTATGATGGAAATCATGGTATTTTTAGAAAGTCCATTTAATGGCGGGAAAACTGTGTATAATATGTGTTTGTTTGTTACAAATAACAAAAAAGTTTGTTGTCCTTTGTGCTCACCACTGTAGCTCCATGCGAAACAAAACCAAGGTTTTGGTTTACTTTTTTGTATTTTTTTCTGACTTGAATGATTTATTGCCTTTTTTTTTTTTTGTTCCTGTAATTATTTTTTTCTTTATTTCGAATATGTCATCAGATGCAAAGACCATAAAATACAGTGACCACGCAGGGCCAAATTGGTGTTGTAACAAAGGTCGCCAATAACATAGAGGCCACAAAGGAATCTCCTAATCGCAGTAGATACAGAACTGAAGGGAGTGGAGGAGGAGGGGGTGGGGGTGCCAAGCTAGCTGAAGGAGTCTGACCAAACTGGCCAAGAACATCAGTGAGCAACAGGAAAACCACAAAAAAAAAGGGAGGGCAGAAAGGTAGGGGACTGCCCTGAAAAATCCTTGGCATTCCCGGCTCACCCCAGCAACAGAACTGCGGCCATGGAAGAGACAACAAAGCCAGGAGACCTGGGGCCAAAATTGGTGGCCAGAGCCATGGTCACCGCTCCAATGGCTCACCCAGGTTACTACCCAGTGTCCCCCACAGATCAAAATAAAAGTTCTTTGTAGCTTAGTGGCCATTCAAGTAAACAGTGGTGAACAGAAATGACAGCCTTTTATTCTTATGTTTTATACATGAAGCAGGCTGGATACTTCTGGTCTACGCAGCCGCCCTGATAGGGAATAGGCGCAAAACCATTTTTTCTGCATACAATAACAATAACCTGGCTATATTAGCATTTTAATGTATAGTTTTGTTTATAGAAGTCTGCTTTATAGGAAGTATCATTACAGCTCCCGTCACTTACACTTCGTGAATACACTTTGTGAAGGTAAAATTTAAGGTACAATCTGTTTGACGGCCTGATTTTAGCATCTCGAGACATAGAGGTAACAGTAACACCTCCGCTTACTTTCATTGTTCTGGCTGCAAATCTCCTTTAACGTATCAAGGAGCAGGAGACACACTTGTATGAATTACCTAATGGCAATTAGCAAATGATGAAACTAATAGGCCCTAGATACAGAGCGGTTGGCTGGGTATTCCATTTTTAGACCCTGTCCTCTAAGGAATTACACAATGATTGCAGTTACCTCAGTGACTTAACACCTAGAAGATTTCATATTTTGTGCACCTTTTATAATGCTTCTTTTTCTTTTAGAATTTTGTTTTTTGTTTAATAATTTTAATGATATCGGAACATGTCTAGCTTGCATCACGATTATGAACCACATTGGTAATTTTGGGGCCAGGCAGAGGTAAACCTGTAGGATTGCATTGTTTCCTGTACCGTGGCTTTGACCAATCTTGTGGATAGCCGCAGCATAGGTATAAAACGATTTTTCTGTACCATCATGGATCGGAGTTTACTGATGTTTGAGGCTCCTAAAGCTTGGCCGGACATGCTTGAGAATAGTCAATAGAAAGCGGGTTTACACACCACACGATAAAGAAACATAGAATCATAGAAAATGTCGGCAGATAAGAACCTTTCGGCCCATCTAGTCTGTCCAATTACATGGATACTTTACCTGGATTTATCTTTTGTTTAGGATAGCCTTATGCCTATCCCATGCTTGCTTAAATTCAATTACTGTTTTGGCCTCTACCACTTCAACTGGAAGACTGTTCCATGTATCCACCACCCTCTCAGTAAAATAATGCTTCCTGATGTTACTTTTAAACCTTTGCCCCTCTAATCTATGTCCTCTTGTTTTGCTACTTTGTTTCCTTTTAAATATATACTCCCTTCCTCTACCTTGTGGATTCCCTTTACGTATTTAAATGTTTCTATCAGATCTCCTCTGTCTCGTCTTTTTTCCAAGCTATACATGTTCAGATCATTAAGCCTTTCCTGGTAACTTTTCTCCTTCAAGCCGTACACCATTTTAGTAGCCCTTCTCTGAACTCTCTAAGGTGTCTATATCCTTCTGGAGATATGGTCTATTAAAGTTAATAGGCCAGTGCCTATAGACTCCCGTGTAGCTCAGGACTGCAAAATCCTGTAACGGAAATAAGGACCGACACTCTGGTCATATAGTGTTAGTGGACATTGTCCAGATAACGTTTCGATTGAAATATCAGCCTTTGTGAAGTCCTGAGTTCTCAGTCGCCCTTCTGTTACTAAGCTTGGGAATAGTGAGTTCTTTAACACAGGATGACAAAAGGCAGAGGTGAGCGAAAAGAAGCTGCCAAACCATGACTTAATTATTTTGCTAAATGGCTTCAGTAATGGTATAAATTCTGAACTAGAAAATGTTTTTACGTCGTCTTTTTCGCACTTTAATTCTCAGTAAATCTACAAATTCATGAGCAACAAAGCCAGTTAGTTTTGTGTTCTTGTATTCCATTTATTAGATACTTCATATCTGCCCCACTTAAATAATACACATTTCCAATGTTTGTATATTAATTGACATAATAATGACATTGTGGAACAAGAATTGTGGCTTGTATTATTGTGCAATTTTTATAGTGCTGCACACAGATGAAATGCACTTGAAACAGAGGACTAGTCAATCAGGAATAGATTGCACAGATGGAGAAAAGCCATCCCCTACATAGAAGGCCCAGTTGTTGAGTGTAATTGAGGGCAACTGCTGATCTAAAGCAGTGGTTCCCTTCCCTGGTCCTCAGGTCCTCCTAACAGGCTAGGTTTGCTAGATATCTGAAGCGCAGCGCATTTGAAATGATTTACTGCTCAGTGATTGCAGGTTTCCGTCTGCATTTCCACAAGGTAATCTGTAAAATCTGGCCTGTTGGTGACTTGAGGACCAAGGTTGGGAAACTGTGACAGAGGATAATCCACCAGATCAGTTGTGGAGTATGTGAGGAGTAATCTGCTAGGTCAAGTATCACTAACCACCAATAATGGATTTTTTTTTAAATCTCCATTAGGCTGGGGTCAGATGAGCGCACTATGTGTGCCCTTACTGACGTGGCTTGCAGCGTTGTGACGCTGCGGCGGGGCCGGCCACACTCTGTTGCACGCGCGACAACTGCCATCTTGCAAACCTCGTCGAAGCGCTAGGATGGAGGATCATCGAGCCTTGCAGCGCTGAGCGCATTAACTGCACTCAGCGAGGTGGTCAGTGGAAGGAATGTCCACTCGCACGGACGTTCCTTCTGCTCTTCAAAACGCTCACCTGACCCCAGCCTTAATGAATGCTCTGATTTGTTCCTGTCAGAGTATGAAAAAATAGCTGCATCGAGTGCCCATTGAACGGAGCAATTGGTGATCGAGTAAGAGTGACCTGTTATTGAGAGGAGTAATTTGATGTAAACGCATTAGAGTATGTATTGATGAATAGGAGTATTCGGATGGAGAGAGTACCTGCTGAGGAAAAGAGTGCTATGGAGAGGAGAAACGTGGCAGAAGGTTACTTATTTGGAGGAGTAAACTGCCAGAGATTGTGTCCGGGCACTGGAGAAGCAGAAAGTGTTGGATAAAATACCCATTCATAGATGGGGGTAGTCAGCTTTAAAACGTAACCTGTGATGGAAAGGAGTAGTCGAAGTATTGATTGGAAATAGATGTTGGCTGGAGTCTACTTGTGTAAGCGGAAAATTGTTGATTGGAGACAGTGCTGAGGATCTTATGCTTACATTATGTCCTAAAACAGTAGATTCAAGATCCTGTTAAATATGTGAGGATGACAGTGTGTATGCGTAAGATTTGCATGCCTGTAGTGACATGTTAAGTAGAGCGCCTGAACCACATGATTTGTGCATGACAAGCTTTCTTTAATCCTATTATTATTATACAAAGCTGGAAACTTCTCCATATAACTGTTTCCATCAAGAACACTTTCAGAAACCTAATAAAAGCTTTTCAAGGTTTTAAGACTAGTTTCCCATGTCCACTTGAATACTGTATCTTACATATTGATTTTTGCTTTGAAACTGATAAGAGACTACTTTCTAAACCTAAAGGCGGATATAATGACAACATATTGGATGTGTTTTTACTCTGCTGATATTTTTATTATAACACATAAATATTCTACCTGTCGAGGCAGATTTTCTACTATCAGATAACAAGAGTGCGGCAATTTTTTTTTTTATGGCACGCCTGTGATCCCTCCCTGTTTACTTTGTCGTCACTGAATATCCAATGTACGTCATAACGTGATTTATTGTCTTAAATTTGTCATGTTTTTCAACACGTTAAATTATTATGCATCTTTTCTGATAAGACACCTGACTAAACAATGGAAAGGAGGATCACAGCACTTCAGTTTGCTGGTCCACATTTGTTTTGAAAATGATCCTGTCGTCCCAGGAAAGCATTCGACCGAAGACTCTGAAGTTGATGAAATTACATAAATTTTGCTCCAAATGCGTGTCGATAGCCACTCTGGCTTTAACTTCTACATTGTGGAGGATCCCCAAACGTACCGTCATTGTTTCAACAACGATCTGCTTGTTCTCCCTTTAGCCCTGTTCACACTGTGCGATTTATCGCGACGTTGCAGCAAAATCCGCGCGACGTCGCGCTGTGTAGCTTCTCCAATGCATTTCAATAGAGCTGTTCACATCTTGCCACGCGATGTCGCATGTCCCTTTTTTTGCGATTTGCTATTTGCGATTTGTATTGGTGGTGCTTTGCAAAAATTGCACAAAACAGTGTTGCGAATATGACAATCGCGCGATTTTCAAATCGCACAGTGTGAATGGGGCCTTACATGGACATTGGCATCACTAGGGATGGTGTCACCCCCTCCCCCCGGTTTTAGTTTCTTTTTAACTACTCTTACTTGTAAATCCGTACTCCCATATAACACTGAATGCTCATACACGGCGAACAATACTGTGAGGTTTATTGCTGTGGAGCACGCTCCTATGCTCACACACAAATTTTGGCGAAATGCCAGCAAGTACGGTGACTGTTTGAAAGCAGTGAAAGTCCCCATAGAGAAGTAATGGGGAATCTGTTCAGAGACACCGAACAGCAGTGAAATGTACTGATGTTCAGTGGTGTCATTCGGCAGGTTTATTCAGGCGAATCCCATAGGCTTCAATGTTAAAAATATTCTCGTTTTTATCCAATATCTAATAAACAGTTTATTCCTTTTACTCTGTAGTAAAATGTTCCTTTTTATTTGGTGTTTTATTAAAATTTTTTTGCATCTTTTAGGCATTTTTTTTAAAAAAAAACAATTTTTTTTTCTTTTTTCAAATAGTGGTTTTTCTTTTTTCTGTATTCTGTAACGGCCCTTTTTATTATCATTCATAGATATTTATATGTTAATTCCAGACATTTTCGTTCAGTAGTTTTTTTTAAAAACAGCAGGTGACGGGTTTGCGGCAACATTCGGTGGCTGATTCCCTGCAGTTCAGGGACCCTGCAGTGAATTCACTGGGGAAATTTGATTCCCCAAAGCGCGGGGGAACAGAACACTAAAATGTCTGTCATTTCGGTGCTATGTGAATATCCCTTTTAGTGTTTTTTTGCTGCTCCTTGGAGAGTGCCAGCCTAGGCCTTGCCTACCCAGGACACACTTGCAAATGAGAGAAATCTCAATGTATCCTTCCTGGTAAAATATTTTTGTGTGTTTTTTAAAAGGAAAAAAAAAAAGTGCCATCCTAGGGGGTGATGTCACCCGGTGCGGGCCGCACCCCCCTTGTGACGCCACTGTTTGCATCATACCATCATCCTGTGGGTGCACTTAGCTCTCCATTCACTCTACTACCTTTGCCTCCGCAACCCTGCTTGTTACTCAGGATGTCCTGATTGACATTTTCAGGTTCCCAACCTGATTTGCGTCATGGGATATTTAATCGGCTGATATAGAGTCACCGATCAGATACCCTTTGACCCGTGGTCGGACTGGTGGCACTCTCCTGAAAGGGAATCCCGGGGTCTTGACATTCACTTGTGGCAACTTCCCTGTTTGCTCACCAGTCATGGACCAGGCAGGGAAGATGCTGTGAGTGATTGCAAGTGCACCTGGATTCCCACTGGGAGCTCACTCTCTTCCCTGCCTCCTCCAATGTGAGGCTGCAAGACTCCAGCTGGGTGGATATGAGTATTGCTGTCCAGCACATCTTGGACTTGGTCATGGCTTGTGAAAAACAGATTCCATAATCCTGCAGAGAACAGATCAGGGCATGCCTACCTATTATGTACTTGCCTTCACTGACAGGAGGTTGTGGCGGTATGATGTCACCAACCTACCATAAATGGAAGAGTTAGGGATAGTGTTTTCAGATACAAATATTTCCATTGCTATATATCCCACAAGACCCGTTCTCTCAAATGTCTAGTTTTACCAATAACTTCTGTTTTGGGGAATCATTTTTGTACGACCACAATAAAAAAAAACCACCATAATAAAAGACTCCAGGAGTGCATGCCTTTTGTTGAATTGTATGCTCTCGGTGGCGGTCAGCACAGGAGCAAATAGAAGTGGATTTCCTGGCTGTGGACCCCAGGGTGATATATCTATCGTGTTAGTCCACATGGCAAAATCACTAGATTATAACGGTACATAGTAATACCTTTTTTTTATTGGACTAACATTACGTTGAAAAGACAAGCTTTTGAGAGTATAACGCTCTTCAAGCTCGAAATCTATACTGAGCAAATTCATAGAATTGAACACTAAAGAGCCAGGCAGAAGGGGGGGGTTGAAAATACAATTGGAAATAATATGGTCTATAATAAGGCAGGTAAATAAGTGGAAACACGAAAAAAAAAACCTGCAGGAATAGTGACCTTCAATATACAGCAAAAGAAATGGGGGTAACCCTGGAACATGGATAGAACCAAGGATATTGACTGAGATGGTAAATAAAATTTTACTTTTATTGGAAACTAAGAAACGGAAGGTAATGACAAACCAAAGAATAGATGAAAGTCTCTGTGGCTCCAGTCAGCGTAATAAATGCCACATTGGTCTAGGTGCACCTAGTACCCTGTCTCTCATATGGGATACAAACCACCTAAATTCCGTAACTTTGATAGAAGTTGATGGAATTTAGGTTGTTTGTATCCCATATGAGAGACTTAGGGTACTAGGTGCACCTAGATATGTGACATTTATTACTCTGCATGGAGCCGCAGAGACTTTTTTTTTTTTTTGTCCTTTCCTTGGTTTGTCATTATGTTGTTCGGTTTTTTAGTTTCCAATAAAAGTAAAATTTTACTTCCTATCTCCGTCAATCGGTGTTGAAAATATGAATAGTGGAATCCTACGGTCAAGAAAGGTGGACAGATCCTAGGCCCATAAAACACCGATAAGCATCATGGTGATAGGGTCTAAGAGGAAGAAGTGACACAACTTAAAACCTATAAACCTAGTACAATGCTGACTGGTATGTGACCACATGATAGTTAAAAAGCCAGAGTCTACATTTAATCCTTCCTTCATGGTATTAAAATGTGATCCTTTTTGTCATGAGATCCAA
Source organism: Leptobrachium leishanense (assembly GCA_009667805.1). NCBI lineage: Eukaryota > Metazoa > Chordata > Amphibia > Anura > Megophryidae > Leptobrachium > Leptobrachium leishanense. The sequence goes on along the minus strand of CM019064.1, from coordinate 107,246,983 downwards.
GGAACACAGTGAGCTGGGTTCAACATACGTTTATTGCAGTAGCTTACTCAAGGGAAAACGCTCTGTTTGCATCCTCTTAGCTGTCTTCCTGGTACTGCCACTAGAGCTGCCCATTCCTCTGATGTGGTATTCTTGCGCCGGTCAGTGCTGCTATTACTTATATGGTTGCATAGTTTGCAGCGGGACTTGTTGCAGTGTTTGGTCCCGTTCTGTATGTCGCCCTGTTTCTGGGAGAGTATGCTGCGGACCAGTCTTTGCCTCAGGTTAGAGGGTTGCTTGAATGCCAGTGAAGGGGGAGCTGTGGGAGCCTGAGGCAAAGACTGGTCCGCAGGAAATACAGTGTGTGTGTGTGTGTGTGTATATATATATATATATCAAATCCGAGGTTCTGAAAAGTGCACTAGAGGGCTCCTAACCTTTGTCCACGGTATGGTGACTTCAGTGCCTCTTGTCACTGTAAATTTCTTCGATATTGGGTAACCAGTCTCTTACACCCGTTCGAATGCTCATTGTTTGCGCCATATGTCTGGGAACCACCTCCTCACCATGTTGTTAACTCCATTCTGAGTTAATACTGCAATTAACATGGAAAAAACCTGATTTCCTCTGTTAATCCCTAACTATTTTTGTATTTGTTGCTCTTTGCTCTATGTTGTTTTTCTCTAGGTTGTGTTTCGTTTGCAGTGCAGTAGTTGTAGAACGTGCTTTTCCAATACTGCTGATCTCAGTGATGTGTGTGGAAAAGGAATGTCTATGTAAGTTCCCATACACTCCCACCATACTTGTGAAAGGCCCTGGGGTCAGAGAGGACATGTGGTCACGTGTTTGCGCTGATGCACTCAGAGGCCCTTTTTTTTTCTTCTGTAAATGGCCAGGTGTAAATTTTTAAATGAGGATTTTAGAAATTTCCCATCTTTCTTTCTTATTGTACGGATGGCTGTTGCTGGCTCCTGATTGCCTTTATCACTTCCTCATACATGCTGTGGACCTAATATTTAATAAAAATAACAGACTATGGAGCTTACGAATTAAATGTTCACATTGAAGCTGTTCTTATATTTATTATTCAGGCACCGGTTTATAAGCCCAGGTGCCATTTATTCACATTAAATGTCTAAAATAATCAAATATTGTGCATCCCGATGTAGAATTCTTGGGAGCCATTGGCTACCTGGCCCCTGGATTTATCAAGCCCTATAGTAAGTAGTTGGGCATGCAGGCTATACATGTCTATTATGCAAGGCATTTCATTTGTCCAGGGCCTGCAGTATCGGGGGATCAGTTTTACTGATTCTTGTTATAGTTCATAATGTGTAACAATTGTCACAAAGCATATTGCTTGATTCTTGCCATAGTATAAGCTGAAATACCAATAAAATCAAAGCTGCTGACTGTGCGCGTCCTATAAATGGCCAATATTACTAACGAGTTCACACGGTTTATGGTCTGTGCCTGCCGCTTTTATAGGAGTGTTAATGGGAACTAAAACGGTGTGGTGTTTGGTTTTTTTTGTGCTATCTTTGTGGAATGGCCCTTGGGTTCCAATGATAGCTGTAATATAGGGGGGGGGGGTTACATATATCTTGCTTCTGCTCCGTTTCAGCAGTTCAGTGTTTGGTTTCTGATAAGGAGCAGTTGTCTCCAAGCTGTCTTTTGAACCCATGTGTTTTTGCAGGACTGCTGTGTTCAATGTTTCATGTGTTGTGTTCTCCTTGTGCACGTGGTGCCATTCTCTCTAGGGCATCTGGCAAGGCATTGGGAATGTCTACTGCGCACAAACACTCTATTTATATTTTATTTTATTTTGTAGCTATTGCCATAACCAGCTCAAAATTTTCATCTTCTGTTTCTCAAAAAGATACACATATTTGTCCAAAGATTGGGAGCAAAAAAGTATAAAGGAGTAACCTTATTGTGCCTTTCGCAGTTATTGCTGCATGACTTTATGAGGTTAATTGTCTGCCATTAACTGCCTGTGTTTACGGTTAATGGCAGATAATGACCCCCCCTATAGTGCCTTACCTCCCCCATGGTTTGTGTGTAGCTGCATATGTTGAGTAACAATCATGCTCAGATCTTTCAGGTACTTTTTACTACTTACTAGAGTTCTCCTGATTGGTATTTTTGGACCAACCAGACTCCTACAGTTTTCAGATTCCACCGATAAAGATTCCTGATCCGATGCTGTTGACCTGCGACCAGAACAGCAGCTCCTTTTCTCAGCATTCAGATTCTTCTCTGCCTGCCGTGCAGGAAAGAGGCAGCGAGCCACTGCTGAAGCTGTGGACTTCAAGCTGGGCAGCTGAGAGTATCACTGCCAGCAGATGTTTCACTTGGATCGGCTTGGAAAAACCAATCTCCATCCTCTCATCCCCTAAAATACAGCAATCGGATTCGGCCTTCCCTAGTATTGACTGACGGCGGTGAAGTCTATTATTACATGGTAGAGTTTAAAAAAAATAATAATAAACTTGCAATAATTAAATTGTAAACTCCAATTAATACTAGTCACCAAAATGAAGAGTCAGCACTTGAGTGTGAATTTATTGAAGTAGTATAGAAGAGGGTTTTTGTTTGTTTTTAAACGCACATATTTATCCTCTTTTGTGCTTATGATCAGTCATCCCCTTCTAATCATTGAAGGCAGGCTGGTTACAAAACAGGTCTATGAAGCACCGACCGGGGCCTCTCCCAAAATGAATTTTTGATGCGCCTACGTGTGTAATACATTTTGAATGAGGAATCTCCTAGCGATGGGAGTTCCCTGCTTTATTCAGTCAGGAAAGCCTTGTGATACAATATGCCTTTAATTAGGCTTGGTGCTGCCTCCAAATTATAAATTATATATAATGCCTATTATTGTCTTATGCTGGGTAATTATAATGGTTAGAAATGCACAATATTTCATTAACCTCTTCTTGACAGGTTTTTTCCTTAAGTTTTTAAACTCTTTCCCCTACTTTTTTGTCATTGTGGTGTCATTGCTTCTTTAATTGAAACATTTACACTTGTCTACTATGGACTATATGTGTGTGTGTATATGTACATATGTATTTTGCAAGACCAAGTATGTAAACCCTTTGGGATTACGTGGAGTTTTGCATGAATTGTTCATAAAATGTGCTCTGATCTTCATCTAAAAAATACAAACGAATTTGTTGGGAGCGCAATAGGATATAGAGTAGATGTTTCTTCCACAAATTGATCCGATATCTGGTTGTAATCAGCTTTTGACACTAAAATATACAAAATACAGAATAATCGCGCAATATTGTCACATACAGATGATAAAATAATAAAGTTTGTATATAGAACCACTCACAAACGTAGAGCCTACTGGCTCGTGAGTATGCGCAGATAAGCCTCTATGGGGGGCTTGTCCCATCAACTGATTTGCAGAGTTTAGTTGATCGTGTATCAGCAGTCTGTCATCGCAGGACAAATCTCTCAAATGAAGATAGACCTAGACATAGCACAAAATCTTTTATATAAAGAGTATATATCACCATAGGTCAAAGTACTCACGTGATCCTGAGCCTCCCTTGCGAGTGGCTCAGTATATAAGACTCGGACCACTTTAGCTCCACGGGGGGTCCTACCCCTAATCGGTATCTTTTGGAGAGGAAAAAAAAAAATCTAAGTAAAAACTTTTAATGTGATAAAATATAAAGAAAATGGGAATTTAAAATATAAATGAATAAAAAAGTAACCGAGACGCGTTTCTCTCTCTTCCCTGCGAGTTTCATCAGTCGGTGTCGATAAATCACTTTTAATAAAATAGCCACTATATATTTACTATAGCGCCAACACTTCAACACTGTAGAGGTGTTTTTCTTCTTCTGATCTTCATCTAAGACTAGGGTCAGACGAACGCATTTTTCGCGTCGTCCGTGAAAAAGTGCGGTCGAACGAATGGACGTATTTTTCACGGAATACGCGATAGCGGTCATACGATGCGCATTTTCGTCCGTGATTTTGTACGGATCATCAATAAAACCCTTTTTGCATCTGGACGTTATGTTGGCCGGACGTGTGCAGCGTCTGACGTCTCCCAATTACGCAAACACGCCGCTATGCGGCCGCAGCGCACTCTGTACGTCAGTAGTAGCGGTTTGACGTTCTCGAAAAAATGCGTTCGTTTGCCACTTGCGTTGCACGGACGAACTTTCGTGCGGCCGTTCGACGGATGTTCCCCGGCATTGGACGTCATTTGCTGCTAGCACGGCCGTGATTTCGTGCGGCTAAACGCACGTTAAAACTGCTTTCGTCTGACCTTAGACTTAGTCACAACAATTTGAAAAACACAGTCTGCTTAAAATAATACAACACAAACATATGTTTTCATTTTTTATTGAACAGAACATGTAAACATTCACAGTGCAGGGTGGAAAAAGTATGTGAACATTTGGACTTAATAACTGACCCTTCTTTGGCAGCAATAACCTCAACCAAACGTTTCCTGTAGTTGCAGATCAGACCTGCACAACGATCTGGAGTAATTTTGGACCACTCCTTCACAAAACTGTTTCAGTGTAGCAATATTCTTGGGATGTCAGGTGTGCATCGCTCTCTTAAGGTCATGCCACAGCATTTCAATCGGGTTGAGGTCAGGACTCTGACTGGGCCACTCCAGAAGGTGTATTTTGTTTTGTTGAAGCCATTCTTTTGTTGAATTACTTATATGCTTTGGGTCATTGTAATGTTACATCACCCATCCTCTGCGGAGCTTCAGTTGGCGGACAGATGGTCTTACGTTTTCCTGCAAAATGTATTGATAAACTCTGGAATTAATTTTTCCATAAATGACAACAATCCGTCCAGGCCCTGAGGCAGCAAAGCAGCCCCAAACCATGATGCTCCCTCCGCCATGTTTTACAGTGGGGATGAGGTTTTGATGTTGGTGTGCTGTGCCTTTTTTTCTCCACACATAGTGTTGTGTGTTTTTTCCAAACAACTCAATTTTGGTTTCATCTGTCCACAGAATATTTTGCCAGTAGTGCTGTGGAACATCCAGGTGCTCTTTTGCAAACTTCAAACGTGCTGCAATATTCTTTTTGGACAGCAATGGCTTCCTCCATGGTGTCCTCCCATGTACTCCATTCTTGTTTTCCTTATTGTAGATGTGTCAACAAAAATGTTAGCATGTGCCAGAGATTTCTGTAAGTCTTTAGCTGACACTCTAGGATTCTTCTTTACCTCATTAAGCATTCTGCGCTGTGCTCTTGCAGTCATCTTTACAGGATGACCACGCCTAGGGAGAGTAGCAACAGTGCTGAACTTTCTCCATTTGTAGACAGTCTGCCTTACTGTGGACACATGAACATCAAGGCTTTTGGAGATACTTTTGTAACCCTTTCCAGCTTCGTGCAAGTCAACAATTCTTGATCGTAGGTCTTCTGAGAGCTCTTTTCTGCGAGGCATGATTCACATCAGGCAGTGCTTCTTGAAACCAGTAAACCCAAAACTGGTGTTTGTCTTTTTAAAGGGAAGGACAGCTTTCAGCAACACATCCAATAATATCACACTGATTGGACTCAAGGTAGGCTCACTCCTGGCTCCAATTAGCTCTTGGAGAAGTCATTAGGCTAGGGGTTCACATACTTTTCCCACCCTGCACTGTGAATGTTTACATGTTATGTTCAATAAACACATGAAAACCTATAATGTTTGTGTTGTATTATTTTAACCACTTCGCTACGGAGGATGCGCTCAGCGTGTCCTCCCGCAGGAAGGGTTGGCTGCGGAGGACGCGCTGAGCGCGTCCTCTTTTCGCAGCCAGCGATCGGCCGGATTCCGGCCAATCGCTGTGCCCCCCCAGTGCGGGTTAACATCCTTGATGTCAGTCCGGGACCGCCGAGGACACAATAGATGTCATTGCACCGCCGCAATGACATCTATTTCAGGCGCCCCCCCACGCGTGTGCGGAGGAGGCGCCTGAAAGGGAGGGGGGGAGGTCCTTCAGACCTCTCTCCCTCCCGAACGTCGGGGCCTGAGCTTAATAGCAGGTACCGTTTGGAAGGGCACAGCCTGCGCTTCCAAACGGTACCTGGCATTAACCCCATGGGGGCCGGATCACGATTCGGCGCCGAAAAGCGCCGGTTCGTGATCCTCTCCCGGAGCTGGCCGACCTCTTGGATGTCGGCCAAGCCTCCGGGAACTACCCCTGAGGACTAGTGTAATCGTGCATAGCACGATGACGCCAGTCCTGGAGTTAACCCCTAGCTGCCAGCAATGGTGGCGATAGTGGGTTCATTGGAACCCCCGACCTCCTGATCCGTGGCAGCTAGGGGTTCATGTTTGATATCGTTGGACTGGCCAGAGCATGGCCTTTCGATACCAAACATGACCATGTAAAAAGTTTTGTAATAAAAATAAAAAAATATAAAAAAATAATAAATTATTTAATTTGTTTTGTTTAAATGGGAACAATATTGGTGCATTAATTTATAATGTGAACAATGATGCTGCACTAACGATTTTTGTATGGGGTGCGTTTGTTAAAAATAGCGAAATTTCCCCAAAAAAAATGTAAAGAGACCCCATTTCTAATTTTTTTTAACAAGCGCACCTCATAGAAAATATAACCGCAAACGATCGCATGTTAAAATGTGAAAAAAAACACTTTACACATTGTAAATTATTGAATTCAAATTTTATTGCATATTTTGTTATAATATACAGACAGGACATAACGTATACATATAATAATGACATATTATGAATCTGCCAAGTCTGCTGGAAAGAACGATATATAATATGTCTGGGTCATATAATAAAATAAGGCTTCAAAACGCGGTTAAACATGATGAGCAAAACCAGTAAAAATGACCTCGGCACACAGGCGGGAAATGCCTCAGCAGCGAAAGGGTTAAGTAGACTGTGTTTTTCAAATTGTTGTGATTTAGATGAAGATCAGAGCACATTTTATGACCAGTTCATGCAAAACTCCACGTAATCCCAAAGGGTTCACATACTTTTTCTTGCAACTGTATTGTCTGAATTTTAGGCTAGGGTCAGACTAACGCACTTTAAACGTGCGTTCTGGCGCACTTAATTACGGCCGCACTAGCAGCAAATGACGGGCAATGACGGCCAATATACGAAGTACGGTCGCACGAAAGTCCGGCCGTGCAACGCAAGTGGCAAACGAACGCATTTTGTCGAACGTGAAACCACTAGTACGGTCGTACAGAGTGCGCTGCGTCCGCTAGCGGCGTGTTTGCGTGATTTGGAGATGTCAGACACTGCTAATGTCCGGCCAACATAACGTCCAGATGCAAAAGTGTTTTATTGATGATCCGTACAAAATCACGAACGCAAATGCGCATCGTATGACCGCTATCGCGTACTCCGTGAAAAAATGCGTCCATTCGTTCGAACGCACTTTTTCCCAGACAACGCGAAAATGCGTTCGTCTGACCCTAGCCTTAGCTGTGAGTTGGACTTAAGTAGTTTTCGACAAATGTATTAATTCCTTCACTAACAAACCTCCTATTATAAGCCTCCTCTATAAATATTAACAGGTGGCGCATGTTGTCAGATCTGCATACCGTTCCTTTTGATTATTGAAATATCTTCACGTTACAGCGGTGTCAGATTGTTGTCTGCATTCTGACTTGTTGGCCTCTTTAAAGTATTGACTTTACTGGCACATTTTAGCATGCAAGAAAAGATACACAAGGGATTATTCACAAAGCACTGAAATTTCAATGAAATTTCTATTTTTCACTACTGCACACTTCAGTGATTCCAAAGACTCCTGAAAAATTGGGTGAATGCCGCCGAACTGACCTCGCCAAAATTGACTGAACTGCGAAGGAAAAAATCAAACTCTGTTCTCAGTGTTTTTAAACCAATAAAAATGCATTAAAATGTGTGTAACATAAAGGTCTGTTACCGAATGAAAAAATGCTTTTTTTTAACAAATTTGGAAACCATTTATTCTAAAAACTCATAAAATACAAGTGTTCTAAAAAAAAAAAAAAGGCTTTCTGCTGAAAATGAAAAGAGTAAACTTAAATTCTTTTTTTTTTTAAAAAAAATTCTATTCCGTTTTTCCATTGAATCCTATGGGATTTGCCTGGTTAAACCTGTCTAACTGAAAATCACTAACTCGCTGAAAATTAAGACCTTTCGTTCGGCGTTCTCTAAATATATTAACCATTACTTCTCAATGGGACAATTTTGTTGCTGCCGAACTGTGGCAAACTGCATTGTATTTCAGTCAATTCGCCTGTATTTGGATAATTAACAGTAGGGATGCACCGATACCGATACTAGTATCGGTATCGGGGCCGATATTGCCGTTAGCACGAGTACTTGTTACTCGTGCAAACGGCCCGATACATCCCACCGATACCGGAAGCCGGCGCTGGGCCGGCTTGCCGGTATCCGCGGGGCTGGGGAAGCTGGCCGCGTGCATGAAAAGCACGCGGCCAGCGTTCCCCTCCGGCGCGCCACATACTCACCCTTCCTGAAGTTCCGGTCTCTGGGCAGTGATGCGGTCACGTGGCCGCCGGGCGCTCCTGTGACGCGGCCTCTCGGCTGGAGGCAGCGTCACAGATGCGCCCGGCGGCCACGTGACCGCATCACTGCCCAGAGACCGGAACTTCAGGAAGGGTGAGTATTTGGCGCGCCGGAGGGGAACGCTGGCCGCGTGCTTTACATGCACACGGCCAGCTTCCCCAGCGTTCGAGCGGGGGGTAAATTGATGAGAGCTGCGGGCAAATCCATGAGACCTGGGGGCAAATCCATGAGACCTGGGGGCAAATCCATGAGACCTGGGGGCAAATCCATGAGACCTGGGGGCCAAATCCATGAGACCTGGGGGCCAACCCATGAGAGCTGGGGGCCAACCCATGTGAGCTGGGGGCCAACCCATGTGAGCTGGGGGCAAACCCATGTGAGCTGGGGGCAAACCCATGTGAGCTGGGGGCAAACCCATGTGAGCTGGGGGCAAACCCATGTGAGCTGGGGGCAAACCCATGTGAGCTGGGGGCAAACCCATGTGAGCTGGGGGCAAACCCATGTGAGCTGGGGGCAAACCCATGTGAGCTGGGGGCAAACCCATGTGAGCTGGGGGCAAACCCATGTGAGCTGGGGGCAAACCCATGAGACCTGCGGTCAATCTCATATAAATTTTTATGAGGTCTGTTCCTATTGGAAAGCGTCACATGATATTAAATAAAAGTATCGGTACTCGGTATCGGTGAGTACTTTTAAAAAGTATCGGTACTCGTACTCGGTCTTAAAAAAGTGGTATCGGTGCATCCCTAATTAACAGCTTTGTGAATATACGAACTAGCACGAAAATGCACCATACGGCGAAATTCACCATTTCAGTGCCCTTCGGTGGCAAGTTCGGGTCTTAGTGAATAACCCCTGCAAACGCTGAAGGAGCACGAGATACTGTGGCTACCTAAAAGGCCTTGGATGATGTATCTTTGCAATTGTGACATCCTTTTGCGGATTTCTTTTTTTTAAATCGGGGCTTTCTTTGTATTAGAAGGTTGGCCTTTTGACCTACAATTTTCAGTGCAAGACAGAGCCCTGTGTCCTAAAAAGAAGCCGTACCAACTTACTACCAATGTCTGTCACACTACATTCTGTGCGAAGAGGAGCAATCTTTTAAATCTACCTGTAGTCTTCAGCGATGCATCTCACTCCTCAAACTTCAGGGTTATTCAAAGAGATCCGAATAGTGGCCGAAAGGTAACCGAACAGTGAAATTCAGCGTACAGTTACCTTTCCTGGCCGTTCGGCTATTCAGAGAGCAGGCAGTTCGCCAAATGTTGACGAATTGCCTGCACATACAGTGCATGTTCGTTGCCTGTTCGAGGGCAGTGAAATCCCCATAGAGAAACAATGCTTGGTCTATTCAGAGAACAAAAACCAGCAGTGAAAAGTTGCCAAATTGCTCTGCTGTTCGGTGGTTTCATTCGACAGGTTTATTCAGGTGAATCCCATAGGCGTCAATGTTAAAAATATTCCCGTTTTAATTCAATATCTATTAAACCGTTGATTATAATATTCCGCAGTAAAAAGTCTTTTATAGATTTTTTTTTTTTTAGTATCTTGTAGGCATTTTTCGGGTGTTTTTTTTTTGCGAACGTTTCTTTTTTCTGTAACAAACCTTTTATCATTCATTGGATCTTGTATGTAAATTTCAGACATTTTCGTTCTGTAGTTTCTCTACAAACAGCGTTTCACTTTTCAAACGTTCAAGCGTACTGTGTTTTTTTTTCTCTTTTCCCACTCCATTCGTCTGCGCTGTCGGCTTTTTCTGGCGGCTGCTCTGCGCTGTGATCGACTCCTGCTCGGGTTTCTCCGGCGTGTTCGTGGTTAATCCAGATGTTTTTGCAGGTTTTGGTGTGCGTTTGCCAGATTTTGCGGTGAGTGTTCGGCGGGTTTGCGGCAGCTTTTCCCTGCACTACGACGGCCCTGTGGTGCTTGCTGAATACACCGCAGGGTCGCCGAAATGGGATCGCACCGACTTGAAGAGAACGAAAAGTCATCGAACATGCGGTGACTTTTCGATTCTCTTTGAATAACCTTGTAGATCTGTCAGTCGGTCTCTGTGTCTCTTTATTTTTCACAAGTTCACTTTTTCTCAGATTGACTTGGTGGGTGGAGAGATTTGACTTGTTTTGGTGGGTGGACTACTTGCCAAGTAAGGCTAGGGTCAGACGAAAGCATTTTTCCCCGCGAACGTGAAAAAGTGCGTCCGAATGCATTGACGTATTTTTTTCACGGAATGCGCAAAAACGGTCAGACGACGTGCATTTTCGGGCGTGATTTTGTACGGATCGTCAATAAAACTCTTTTTGCGTCTGGACGTTATGTAGGCTGGACATTGGCAGCGTCTGACATCTCCTAATCACGCACACACGCCGCTATGCCGCAGCTGCGCACTCAGTACGTCAGTACTAGCGGTTCAGCGTTCTCAAAAAAATGCGTTCAAATTCCACTTGCGTTGCATGGCTGGACTTTTGTGCGGCCGTACATCGTATATTGGCCGTCATTGCCCGTCATCTGCTGCTAGTGCGGCCGTAATTATGTGCGCCAGAACGCACATTAAAAGTGCGCTGGTCTGACCCCAGCCTAAACCAGAAATAAATATGTATATATGTGTGTAGACTTTTGGATTTTGAGCTCATGCGATTATTAAACACTTTTTGTTTTTTGTGCAAGAGTTGGGGCTGACTGTTGGCATTGTGCTGGTCCTCCTAAGTGTTATGGGAGTGGAGAGCAACATCCGGTGTTGTCTTTGTCACGCCCTCAATTCATGACTATGTATTATTCTGTTTTTTTTATTTATGTTTATCATTTTGAATGCCTGTATAATTAGAGTGATGTGTTTTGTGTTTTTTTTTTTTTTGTACACTATCATTTATGCTTAAAGATTGTTGGTCATAGACCTGGTGGTTCTGTCGTTTCTGCTGACCTCCAGCTGAGACACCGTTTCTGTAACATTCAGAGGATTGTACAATAATACAGGAGCATCCATTAATGGCTGTAATGTCAGACAAAACTGCCTTCGCTTTCTCCAGGAGAAAGAAAGGCCAGAAATACCTTTTCAAAACGGTGGTCCTCGCAAGTCCAATTCCAAAGTAGACCTGATACTGTGTTGGAATCCACTCTGTAAGAGCGCTCCAGGGAGAGGAGTCTTCTGTGCATGGTCGATTTATAACGTTGCCTCACGCTCGACTTCTGCTGTGACTTTCATATGGTTGTATCTGAGCATAAACTAAATTGTGTGTGTTTTCTCTAAGGCACTTTCGGGTTCTACTTAAAACCATTTTTGTATATTTTGGAAATAAATCAAAAAGGCCAACGTTTCAGCTAAGCCAAGCCTTTATCAAGACACGCCTCCTCATTTATGTGAGGAGTGCCTCCCCCACCCCGATCTGAAGAAAACACTGGGTGAAGTAGTGTCACCAGCAGCTGGGATTTAGAATTTGAGTGCCAGTCACGGATCGGTCACTTGTGATGTCAGCACGAAGAAATCATGCAGATGTCAACCTCTGCGACCGCCTGCGACGGCGAACGAACTCAGGCAGCCATTGGATCGGATCTGCGCCGCTCCGATCAATCATTCTTCACAGGCGCTACGGAACTTGCGTATGTAAATTGTGCAAGTCCATAGCGCTGCACAATTTGTGGTTCCTATGCTACACAAGTTGCGTAGGTGTGCAGATTGCGTAGAAAAGCTTCGGGGAGTTTAGAAGATCCTGAGCTGAAGAGACACAGCAGTGCACGACGAGGGAGTAAAGGTGAACAAATTCACATAAAATGACGAAAATATTTAGGCTGTCAGGCAGCAGTAGGGTTGCCAGATCGACCATGTTCTCCTGGACACACATAATTCATGCTGATAAGCAGTGCATGAAAAATACCACCTCGCATCAGGTATAATGCATACGCTGCGGGTAAGGAATCCCAGGTGACCTCATTTGATTTTCTTCTTGCAGCATATGAATTATACATGTTGCAGGGCAGCACTTCAACCTGTGCTCCCCTTGGCATGAAATAAGATGTGTCCAGGAAAACATGGCCGACCTGGCAAACCTAGTCAGCATCTGCCCAATTATTTAAGAGTATCCCTTTTTAAAAGTGCTTTATCCAGTGGCATATATTGACATTTCTTTAAGTTCCGTGGTAGGTGTTATTATGCATCAATTTTACATCAAAACTGATTTGTTTTCTTTGCTATACAACAGAATGTACATTTTAAAATGGCATTTATAATCTGTGAAGAATGCACACACCTGAACTCCATCCAAAAAAAGTTGCCAAACCGTGTGCTAAGGTGAAACCGATTGTGTCGAGCTAGTAAAAGTTTAATGGGTAGCATTGCGGCGTTCGGTCCTGATCTGCAGCAAAAACAATGTTGTTTACAGGTTTAGTCATGTCAGGCTTCTGTGCTTGGGGAGTTTATATCACATGTCTAATTTCTCCAGGGATCTAACTACTTTTAAATACAATATCAAAGAAACTAAGCAGAAGATGCCGTGCCCTGCAATTATTCCCTCCTTACCTTCTAAAATGTTTGCAGCTTATTTTAGTATGCGTTTATCTCCAGCCCGCTTGAGCATCTAAATCTTCATTCATCATAGAGAACGAGGCATGTTTCCTAAAATGAGTAGTTAAAATAAAATGATTTTCTTTGTTGTCAAGGGTTTTTATTTGATCCGAATAGGTAGGTAAAGGTGTGCACTTTATTTATTCATGCACTATTTTCTGCATTAAAGTGCATATACAGCCTCTGTATAGCCGTAGAAGTAAACCTGCATAAAACAGCTCACTGGCCAATCTCATGGGAGGGGGGGGGACCAGGTTCACTGTTAACTCCTGGGAAAAACCCATTCACAAAGGTGCCATGCATGGAACCGCCTTGACTAGAATAGGTTTTCAGAATATTATGTAATTCTCTTAGAAACCTGAAGATTAATCTGAAATGTAGTTCCAAAGCCTATACACACTCGAGACCTCAAACAGTATTCCACCAGGCTCCTTCAGTTGGACGCATTCCAGCAAGCCGCCGCCAACAAGGTTGCTCCGATAGGGCCGCACTGCCGCGAGAACTTGTAGGTCACGTCCGGTGACATGGCATACACTCATTTTCACAAATTGCATGGAGTGCGTATGCGCTTGCGTACCTCAGAGACTTCGGTTAGGCCCGCGCCAATGCGCTTACACAAACCTCATCAAATTTATCAATTTCAAGAGTTTAGGTGGAGTTCCTTTATGCATGTGCGTGCAAGGTATCTCGTCCTACTTGGTACAAATGTGTTCGGACATGGCGCTGTCACAATCTGGGATGATTAGCTTTCTCAGCCAATCAGAGATCATGGATGTAATGCTTATAGTGCTTCCGGTGTTGGGCGCCTTTACACGAGTAAAAGTACTAGTATAGAAGCATCCCTAGTCAGAACACAAGCTGGGGGCACCCAGCACACCATTCACATGTCATGGCCATTTTGGATAGTTTAATCACCACTTTTGCTGAGCACTGCAGTGCATCATACACACAATGCTTTCTGTAAATGTAGGGTGTAAATGCCAAAGATGACCTAAAATGAAGCTAAAACAAAACCTTACATTTATTTCTATTGGTTTGGTTTATTAATTCCAGTTTTCATTGATCTGTCAAAGGAGAAGACTTACAGGGTTATTCAGAGAGCGTGAAAAGCAGGAGAATGACTGGAGAATGAAAAATTCTAGGTCAAAATAGCCGATTTGGAAAGTGAGATGAAAGGGAGAATTTTTCTGGTTTGGCCATTTTGAGCTAGAATTTTTCATTCTCCAGTCATTCTCCTGCTTTTCACGCTCTCTGAATAACCCTGTAGGAGTTTAAATTCTAGCAATCAATGGCAAACTGGTCCATGGATTTGTTGTGCGCTGATCTAGTAACATTTGGAAGGTTGGACAAAAGTATCCTCATTCTGTGCCAAAGACCTGATTGGATACAAGATCTCGACGGCACTACTTACTTGCTGTAATGGCAGTTCTCATAATTCTAGTCACTTGAGAGCAGCTTAAAATTAGATTTCAACTGTCTCTCCCTCTTCCTGTCCTCTAATTCCTTACTTGACCCCACACCCCCCTGCAATTATTCTTCCGTCCACTACATTCAACGGAAACTGCCCTCACCAAAGTCCTCAATGACCTCCTAACTGCTGTTGACCACCCCCTCTTTCTATTACAGACTCTCGGCTCTCTTGGTCTCTGTGATACTGCACTCTCTTGGATTGACTCTCATCTAACGGGTCTTTCTGTGTCATTTGCTGGTAACTCCTCCTCTTCAATGCCTATACCAGTTGGCGTACCTCCAAGGTTCGGTAGTAGGTCCCCCGCTCTTCTCTAACAGCTTTGGCTTTAATTACCACCTCTATGCTGAGGATACTCAGATCTACTTCTCCACCCCTGATCTCTCTTCCTGTCCTTTCCAAAGTCAGCGACTAGTTATCTGGCATTTCCTCCTGGATGGCCTCTCCCCACCTAAAGATTAACATGTCGAAGACTGCGCTCCTATTAATTAATCCCTCTAATGCCTCCGTACTTCCTGACTGCTCGATCTTGGTCAATTGTATCACCATCTCCCCATCAAGCCAGGTTCGCTGTCTCGGAGTTGCACTTAACTCTGCTCATTTATCCCCCACATTCAATTACGTAATATTTCCAGAATTCGGCCTTTTCTTACCGCTGACACCACAAAGCATGCCCTTGAAATCTCCTGACTTGACTATTGTAGTAATCTTCTAGCTTGCCCTCCCTGCAATCCATTCCAAATGCCTCTGCCAGGCTCCTTCACTTCACCTGCTGCTCTGTCTCTGCCACTCCTCTCTGTGAGTCCACTACTGGCTCCCCATTCACTGCAGAATTAAATTCAAAATCGTTATCCTGACCTATAAAGCTCTCACTAGTAGGGACTTCTGCATGCGGAATTGGAAGTTTTAGATCCACAATCTCTGCTTGTGATCCAGAGAGTAACTCAGGCACTTGAAGTGCAGTGGCTGAACTTTCATTGCAGCAAACAGATTCTGAATTTAGGTAAACATTTTTTGTTTAGCAAGGGCATATGGGTATTAAAGAGATCATTTTCTGATATGATTTTTGAATGCAGTCTGGATGAATAGTAAGTGCAATGGGAGCTACCCCCCCCCCCCCAATGTTCCCATTCATATTTAATGACACGTGACTATATAGAAAAGGAAATTCACGTTAAACATACTTGGTCTTCTGTGCTTTTGTAGATTCTGCTTGTTTTGTGGTCCTTATTCTTGTCCTTATTAGAGAGCTAAGGCTAGGGACAGACGAAAGCATTTTTCCCCGCGAACGTGAAAAAGTGTGTTCGAACGCATTGACGTATTTTTTTCACGGAATGCGCAAAAATGGTCAGACGACGCGCATTTTCGGGCGTGATTTTTGTACGGATCGTCAATAAAACTCTTTTTGCGTCTGGACGTTATGTAGGCTGGACATTAGCAGTGTCTGACATCTCCTAATCACGCAAACACGCCGCTATGCCGCAGC
The DNA here is from genome assembly GCA_009667805.1 of Leptobrachium leishanense. Taxonomy (NCBI): domain Eukaryota; kingdom Metazoa; phylum Chordata; class Amphibia; order Anura; family Megophryidae; genus Leptobrachium; species Leptobrachium leishanense. The sequence continues at coordinate 107,230,948 of CM019064.1, read as the reverse complement.
TGCGCACTCAGTACGTCAGTACTAGCGGTTCAGCGTTCTCAGAAAAATGCGTTCAAATTCCACTTGCGTTGCACGGCCGGACTTTTGTGCGGCCGTACATCGTATATTGGCCGTCATTGCCCGTCATCTGCTGCTAGTGCGGCCGTAATCATGTGCACCAGAACGCACATTAAAAGTGCGCTGGTCTGACCCCAGCCTAAACCGCAGCAGGTTTAGTGAATGAGGATTGTGTCCGGTTGAAGGGGCCGGTGACATCGTAAACACACTACAGGCAGCTGTGTGAGCGTTAAGGTTCGGGTAAGTGGTCCTAATGTAGGCTGCCCATATTACAATCTGAAACACTAATGGGTTAAAAAACCAGTGCATCGGGTATTGCGCTCACTTCCAAGAGCTTACTGTACTTTGGGCTCCCTATACTTAACATGGGGAGCGCAAAGAGTAATTACGAAGTCCTGACATGAATTACCGCACAGCAGTAGTTAACTGAAAAGTTGACCCCAGCTTTTCGCTGTAGTTAACTGATACTGCTTCTGTGGAATCATTCAGCACCAGCTGAACCCCCCCCCCCCCAACAAAAAAATTAAAAATCAGATACTCCCCTCTCATCCTGTGGCGCGAATGGTGGACTGATCCGCCGCTTCTGGCTGCCGGTAGCAGAGTGAGACTGGGGACAAATAGTCCCCCCCGGTCTCCATTCGCAGACCTTCACAATCTCACAACCCGGCACCAAACCCTATATGGACTCCAGGAGGGGATACTCGCGGCGGCACGTTGGTTGCTGAATCAGCGCCTGTCCCATAATATGGCGTTAAAATGGGGACACTAAGGCTGGGGTAAGACTAGCGTTTTCAAGAGTGGAAGGAACGTCTGAGTGGACTTTCCTTCCACTCTGACACCCATCTGGCCACCTCGCTGAGCGTAGTTATTGCGCTCAGTGCTGCAATGCTTGATCCTCCTATGGAGGATTGCGCTTTGCAGCCCTGTCAACGCACGTCCTAACTCTTTGACGTGGAGGCTTGCTGCATGGACGCAGCATGGCCGCTGTTGCGCACTCAATTCATGTGCACGCAACAGCATGTGGCCAGCCTCGTTGCAGCGTCACAACGCTGCGACGGACGCCAGAAGGCACTTCAGTATGGGCGCACATAATGCGCTCATCTGGCCCGTGCCTTTTAGGTTTTCCTCCTTCGCATCCCCGTTTAGCGTGGACTTTGTAATATAGGCCTAGAGTGGCAGAGCTATGGTTACAGAACAGTGCCGGTCACTGATGGTTTCGGTGTTGTGTAAGGCCAGTGTTGGACACCCTTGGTAGTAAATTAATCCGGTTAGAGCCCTCGTGTTGGGTTTTCTGTATGCATATTTTTTCTCCTTAACAGCAATTGGCGGTTTTGTTATACTTGCTATAATTACTTAACCCTTTTGTTAGCATAATAAAATTGAAAAGTCTAAGAATGTATGATGCACTTTCTTGTTTATTGTTGGCATACTTGATGTACGGTATATTTCTTAAATTGTTTTACTTTGTGTATACGCTGCACTTCATTCTATAACTGAGTGACTTCTTACTGGACAGTGCGATGAGGGGCCACAACTTCACGCAACCCTGCTAGCTGGATCTCTGCCTAATCTCTTCATTAAACTACTTACACTACATGATTCGAACAAAACTCGTATTCTAAGTAGGTGTGAGGTTTTGCATGGATAATCCGAGCCAGAGGATAACCATTACAAGTTATCTTGGAGCTTACTGTCAGTGCTCATTAGTGCTGCCTATCGCTTACACACGTGCAAAGAATAGCAAATCAATAAATTAACTTTAGCAGTAAATAAATTCAAATAAAACTCGGTGTATTTAATTATGATCCTTGGTTAAAAGTTTTTTTGGTTTTTTTTAAAAAACTTATCTCTGAACATCAGGAATGTTCACGACTATGAAAGGTCACCAATGAGGAACCATGTCTTCTGGTGTGCTTATCCCAATAATTCACTTAATTATGGACAGCTATTTCAAGACTCCGCACAGCCTTTCACATTGTGTAAGCGATGATTGAACCTGTGGTAGTCCTCAAGGCAGCCTGCTTTCTTATGTCCAATGAACAATTAATGGGGATATTTACACCTTCTCTGATCTTGTGATCTGTTTTCACTGCTGACCTTTGTGATGATGCTAATATTTCGCTTTTAGACAAATCTGTACAGCTATGGTGATCATCAGGGCTGGATTAAGATCTCTATGGGCCTGGAGCTGAAGATTTTGGTGGCTTTTTTGGAATTTAATGAAATGAAAACATATTTTAGGTTATTTAATAGTGCAGATAAGAGTATATCTAACCGGGCTGATGCTTTGTGAGGTAATTTCTATTCAGATTTCAATAATTTACAGCATGTAAAAATTTTTTTTTAACATTTTATCATCCATACCTTTTGTGGTTATATATTCTAAAGGGGCATTCTTGGTGGAAAGAAATTGAAATGGGAACATGTTACTGCATTTTTGGAGAAAATACACAATTTTAACCAAAACTGGATTATTTTTTTTTTTAAATTTCGCAGTTTTAGGAATAATATGACTGTATAAAATGCTGAACTTGCTCCCAGTGTGGGAAATGAGAAGGTGAGTAATGGCAGTGCTATTGCTCATTTTATACAGGAGAAATGGACAATGCCATCACTTTCGAACAAAAAGATACACTGCTTAAAAAAATAAGACCACCTAGATCTGAATGAATGAAATATTCTTATTAAATACTGTGGTCATTAAATAGTTGAATGTGCTGACAGCAAAATCACACAAACCTTATCAATGGAAATCAAATTGAGCAACCCATGGAGGTCTGGATTTGGAGTTACACTCAAAATTAAAGTGGAAAACAACACTCCAGGCTTGTCCAACTTTGATGTAATGTCCTTCAAACAAGTCAAAATGAGGCTCAGTAATGTGGCCTCCACGTGCCTGTATGACCTCCCTACAATGCCTGGGCATGCTCCTGATGAGGTGGCGGATGGTCTCCTGAGGGATCTCCTCCCACACCTGGACTAAAGCATCCCCTAACTCCTGGACAGTCTGTGGTGCAACGTGGCATTGGTGGATGGAGCGAGACATGATGTCCTAGATGTGCTCAATTGGATTCAGGTGTGGGGAACGGGCGGGCCAGTCCATAGCATCTATGCCTTCGTCTTGCAGGAACTGCTGACACACTCCAGCCACATGAGGTCTAGCATTGTCTTGCATTAGGAGGAACCCAGGGCCAACCGCAACTGCATATGGTCTCACACGAAGTCTGAGGATCTCCTCTCGGTACCAGGCTACCTCTGGCGAGCACATGGAGGGCTGTGCGGCCCCCAAAGAAATGCCACCACACACCATTAATGACCCACTGCCAAACCGGTCATCCTGGGGGATGTTGCAGGCAGCAGAACGTTCTCTGCTTCTCCAGACCCTGTCACGTCTGTCACATGAAAGCAGGTTCACACTGGGTACATCTGTGAAGAGCACAGGGTGCCAGTGGCGAAGCTGCCAATCTTGGTGTTCTCTGACAAATGCCAAACGTCCTGCACAGTGTTGGGCTCTAAGCACAACCCCCACATGTGGACGTCGGGCCCTCCTACCACCCTCATGGAGTCTGTTTCTGACCGTTTGAGCAGCCACATGCACATGTGTGGCCCGCTGGAGGTCATTTTGCAGGACTCTGGCAGTGCTCCTCCTGTCCCTCCTTGCTCAAAGGCGGAGGTAGCGGTCCTGCTGTTGGGTTGTTGCCCTCCTACGGCCTCCTCCAGGTCTCCTGATGTACTGGCCTGTCTCCTGGTAGTGCCTCCATGCTCTGGACACTACGCTGACAAACACCGCAAACCTTCTTGCCACAGCTCGCATTGCTGTGCCATCCTGGATTAGCTGCACTACCTGAGCCACTTGTGTGGGTTGTAGACTCCGTCTCATGCTACCACTAGAGTGACAGCACCGCCAGCCTTCAAAAGTGACCAAACCATCAGCCAGAAAGCATAGTAACTGAGAAGTGGTCTGTGGTCACCACCTGCAGAACCACTCCTTTATTGGGGATGTCTTGCTACCTGCCTATGCTTCCCGCCTGTTGTCTATTCCATTTGCACAACAGCATGTGGACTTGATTGTCAATGTTGCTACCTAAGTGGACAGTTTGATTTCACAGACGTGTGATTAAGTGTTCCCTTTTATTTTTTTGCGCAGTGTATTTTTCTTTTTTGTATATCACATGGTCGTGTTTGGTATCAATGCAAAGGCCAGACTGACATGTCCAATGACGCCTCACTTGACCTTGTGCGGTGTAAAGATTAGAGGTACAGGATTCCAAAGTTCCCCTTTGCTCATCACTGCAGTGCGGCAGTTAGGGTTTTTGATGGAACAATGCGTAATAACGGATTGTGCCGTCGTCCCAACACATGTTGGGGACATGAGAAATGTAATGGTGAGATAATGTAGCATTATTGTTCACTTTATAATTGAAAAGTGAACAATATTTCTGTGTTAAAGTAAATATTCTTTATTTTTGTTACATAAAACCTGTTCATGTTTGGTCTCACTGGAAAGGTCATGCTCTGTCCTTTCCAGTGGTGCCTCACATAACCCTGTTGCTGTTATGGAGTCAGAGAACCAGGGGTCCAAATGCCCATCAATGCAGACATAGTTAGCCTTTCTCTGGGCCTAATATGGGGCATGGGCCTGGAGCTGCTGTTCCAATAGCCCCTATGTTAATCTGGCCCTGGTGAACATATACCAGTGCTCTATATTGGAAAGGAAAGCAGACACTTCATGTTATTTAGATCTAGTAAGTCTTCTAACCCCTTCACTACCATAAACGCATGTACACTATTTTTACAGTAACATACGATGAGAAACAAAAACTAGTATAGAAAATTCAATTTGCATATCTTTTTAAAGTCTTACTGGTGATTTTCCTGTGGTGAAACAAAATTTGAGATCTTTCTGTGCCCCTATAAAATAAAGCCGCAGCAAGGAGCAGTCCCCATCCTCCTGTAACAAAAAGCTCAAGAAAAAGGTTTCCCTGGCTTGATATTTAACACTAGAGGGCAGAATACTGGGAGAGGTCGGCCACTACTGTATAGGAATAAGATTAATGGGATTATAATTTGCTGAAAATCCCTGTACAGGTAACAGGTTTCACTGTAATTTCTATATATGGGTTTTATGCAGGCACATACAGAGATTATTTTCATATTCTATTGGTATTTTTTGGAAGCTGGATTATTGTCACTACAAATCCCCATGCACAGGATATCTGACCGTTTGACTATCTTTATCACATTTACCGTTTAAGACTATTTATGCCTGCGTCATAATAATGCGGACTTTCTAATTGTGACAAATAAGCGACACCATCCAGAGTTTAGAACCTTTCAGTCCAGCAATATTTCTGCAATTTAGTAAACAAATGGTAAATGACCAAATTTACATTATCTAGCTTGCAGCAAATTGGGAATTGCCTGTATGTATGCAAAAATACTACTTTATCCTACGTTTAATATTAACGAAGCATTCCATGTTTCAAATGTAATTATTTTTTAAACAGGAAGCACTTGGTAGTGAAAGGGTAAACCTTCTATATATTGATTTTGTTTTTGTTTTAGGGCAGCTGCTCCTCATGTTATTTCATGAACACATGTTGCGCTTCTTTGAATGGAGTGTTTCATATGCCTTGCTGTGTATGAGTCTGCATGTGTTCTTTCACCTGTGACAGACAGAGCTGGAAGAAGCTGTTATGGTGTCTGGTATGAGCCTAACTCTGGGGCTGGTGATTGAAGGCTTACAGCTGACCACATCAAAATATTATATACAATTCCACTAGCTTCCTTTTCTTTTTTTCCTTTTAAAGCCCCTGGTCCTCTTTTACAGAGGACTCTGCTCGCACTAATTTTGGAGCTGGTGCAGTTCCAAGCTAAGGACATACTAGGGATGAAACGACTGATTGAAAATGAAAATACTTTAACCTTTTTCAATATCGATTAGTGTGTTTGTGTACAGCATGCACTATTTTACCAGGAAGGATACATTTAGATTTTGCTCGTTTTCAAGTACGTCCTGGGTTCAAGAACATTAAAATGTTACTTTGTATTTCTGTAACAACTGTAATACAATGCAAGATATTAAAAAATAACACCAATATACAGATTAACAGAAAATAAATATGTAGGAAATAGTCATGTTTACAGGTGCATTCCGCTTTGAGGTATGTTTAATAGGGAGCTCTTCAGTGACTTTAGGCTGGGTAAAGATTTGACGGCATCTCGGAGGTTATTCCAGAACTGTGGTGCTCTGTAGGAAAATGAGGACCAAGCCACTTTCTTTTTGTATTGTGGTATTGCAAGTAAGGTGCTGGTCCTGGATCGGAGGTAATAGGATGAGGGAACTGCTGGGGGAAGTAGTCTATTCAGATAGGGTGGCAGCTTCCCAGAAAAGTTCTTAACACCAGGTTGGAAAGGTGAAGGGTGCGTTTAGACTCCAGCGATGGCCAATTTAGCTCTTTTAACATATCACAATGGTGGGGTCATGTAGTTACATTGTAGTGCAAAGCGGCAGAATGAGTTCTACAATGTAGTAAGTTTCTGAAGGTGTGTTTGCAGGGCTGCTGCATACACTACATCTCCATAATCAATAGCTGGCATAAGCATTTGTTGTACAATTTTTGCTTTCTTACCGCGGGGCTCGGGCAAGGTTTGTTTCTGTACAGGGCACCTAGTTTGGGGTAAAGTTTAGATGAGAGTTTTTCGATGTGGGGGCCAAAGGATAGATTTGGGTCCAACAAAATACCTAGATATTTGAGAGAAGTGACTGTGGTCAGCGTGCCATTTGATTTTGTCCCCACTCATAGATGGCTATTTTGCAATTTGTGTAGTTTAGGTGCTGTTCCAAAGAGCATTGTTACAGTTTTGTCAGTATTTAAAAAAAAGTTTGTTTGATCCACTTTTCTACCTCTGTGAATTGTTCTTGCAGCATTTGTTTACAGACATGCGAAGTTCGAACTTACCGCCAGGAGGGTCTGAATGCCAGTGGGGCGTTCTAGTACACCCCACTGTACGCCTGCTGCGGCGGGCAGTGGCGTAGCGTGGGTTGTCAGCACCCGGGGCCAGCCAAGAATTGTGCGCCCCCCCCCCCAACCTGTGGACACGTTATCGATATTGCCCCAGCTCTCACATGGATATTGCCCCAGCTCATGGATTTGCCCCAGCTCATGTTTGCCCCAGCTCATGGATTTGCCCCAGCTCATGGATTTGCCCCAGCTCATGGATTTGCCCCCCAGCTCACACATGGATTTGCCCCCCAGCTCACTCATGGATTTGCCCCAGCGCATGGATTTGCCCCAGCTCACTCATGGATTTGCCCCCCAGCTTATGGATTTGCCCCCCAGCTCACTCATGGATTTGCCCCAGCTCATGGATTTGCCCCAGCTCACTCATGGATTTGCCCCCAGCTCATGGATTTGCCCCCAGCTCATGGATTTGCCCCAGCTCATGGATTTGCCCCCAGCTCATGGATTTGCCCCCCAGCTCACTCATGGATTTGCCCCAGCTCATGGATTTGCCCCAGCTCATGGATTTGCCCCCAGCTCACTCATGGATTTGCCCCCAGCTCATGGATTTGCCCCCCAGCTCACTCATGGATTTGCCCCCCAGCTCACTCATGGATTTGCCCCCCAGCTCACTCATGGATTTGCCCCCCAGCTCACTCATGGATTTGCCCCCAGCTCACTCATGGATTTGCCCCCAGCTCATGGATTTGCCCCAAGCTCATGGATTTGCCCCAAGCTCATGGATTTGCCCCAGCTCATGGATTTGCCCCCAGCTCATGGATTTGCCCCCAGCTCATGGATTTGCCCCAGCTCACTCAAGGATTTGCCCCCAGCTCATGGATTTGCCCCAGCTCACTCATGGATTTGCCCCCAGCTCATGGATTTGCCCCCCAGCTCATGGATTTGCCCCCCAGCTCATGGATTTGCCCCCAGCTCATGGATTTGCCCCTCCAGCTCATGGATTTGCCCCCTCCAGCTCATGGATTTGCCCCCTCCAGCTCATGGATTTGCCCCCTCCAGCTCATGGATTTGCCCCCTCCAGCTCATGGATTTGCCCCCTCCAGCTCATGGATTTGCCCCTCCAGCTCATGGATTTGCCCCCTCCAGCTCATGGATTTGCCCCTCCAGCTCATGGATTTGCCCCCTCCAGCTCATGGATTTGCCCCCAGCTCATGGATTTGCCCCCCAGCTCATGGATACTGCCCCCAGCTCATGGATTTGCCCCAGCTCATGGATTTGCCCCCAGGTCACACATGGATTTGCCCCAGCTCTCACCTGGATTGTTGCCCCAGCTCCGGCAGGGGTTGAGGGATCCAGATGCCGGGCAGCGCGGGAGCGCCTGCCCGGTCTTGAACAGTCCGTCCTGTGAAGTGGATGCGGCTGTGTGCGTGCGCAGCCGGTCACGCGGTCCGGCCAGTCAGGTGGTACAGAGACTCAGTACCACCTGATTAGCCGGACCACGTGACCGGCTGCGCACGCACACAGCCGCATCCACTTCACAGGACGGACTGTTCAAGACCGGGCAGGCGCTCTCGCGCTGCCCGGCATCTGGGTCCCTCAACCCCCGGGCCAGTTTTAGGGGCGCGAATGCGCCCCTAACAAAACTGCGCCCGGGGCCACGGCCCCCCCACGCTACGCCACTGGCGGCGGGCCTCTCCTCTGGCCTGGCTACACAACTGGTACGCCTCATGTTGCATCATTGGCTGCAGGTGGATTACTTGGGTTCAAGCCATCCCACGACCGCAAATGACGCATGCCATCTGGTGGGCAGGCCGAACACTGCCCGTAGACTACAGCGGGGCGTGCTATGCTGTCTCGTAGCGTTCAGTCAGTACCTGCTGGGGGGACGTCATACTGTACCCAAAGGTGTAAAAGGATTAATAACTTCAAATGCTAGTTCTGAGCTGACTGGAGAAAACGTTCTAGCTTCTTAAGATTTAGTTCCTTAGACATGCCAAGTTTGTTTTGATTTGTTTTACAATAGTTGACCTATTGCACGGACCTTGGGATACTGCCACTGGGTGGAAGAGCAGTCCTGCTGGTGCTTTATCGTCTTTGGAGCTAGAGCACTGGAACGCCGCCCATCCCCCTGGTCCCTTCGACCGACTTCCCTCCTACACTTTGGTAATTAGGTCTGGTCTCTTGTCCAGACTCGGCCTCTCCTCCCACTCAGTTGGCTCATGATTTTACTTCTTTATATTTTCCCCAATAATCATAATCAGTTCTGCAAAAAATCTCTTGTTGCAGCCCTAATTTGTGCGTATGTATGTATGTATGTATGTATGTATGTATGTATGTATTCCTTCCCCAGTTATGCTGATTGCTGTTGCACTCTCAGTATCTACGTTTTCCATATGGACAGATATTCCATAGATGAAACACAATCTTACAAAATAAGAAAATAGAATTTCTTCACTGCTGACCTTAAAACATTGAGGGTTATTTAGAAAGCCCTGGAATTTTGGTGCTTTCTCGTTCAGTGCATTTCGGTGCCCTTTGGCGATTCCAGTTTGCTGACCCTGCACTGAAGGCACTATTCACCGCAGGATCCCCGAAGTGCGATGAATGTTTAGCCCCCGAACTGCAGGAATAAAAAAAAAACGGAACTCTGCTATTCTTTAGAAGTTGTTTAATTAATAAAAATGCATGAGAATATGTGGTAATAAAAAATCCTATAAGAAATAATAAAGCGTTCTGTTGCAGAATAAAAATAAAGCCATTAAAAAAAAATCAATCAAAAATTTGGCCAAAAATTATTTATTTATATTTTTTCCCCTGAAAATGAAAATAATGGTTGAATAAAAAAAATATATTTTTTTTCCATCGAAATCACCAAAATTCCAGATAAAATCTTCAGTCCAGTTTGGCATTCTCTGACTAGATTAACATGTGGTTCGCTATGGGACAATTTCACTGCCACCGAATATTGCTGAATTGTGGAAAACTGCACCGTATTTTGTGAACTTGAAAACGAGAGAAATCTCAATGTATCCTTCCTGGTAAAATCCTTTCTCCAAAAAAAAAAAAAAAACTGACAGCTTTCTGAATAGCCGAACGGCTGCAATATACAGTGAAATTCGTAATTTGGTGCTCTTTGCATAACCCTTTTATGTATCATTTTATTCATGTCTTGTGCTTCACCACTTTTTGGAGTTATGGCCCATTCCTCATTCCGTCTGCCTGGAAAACCATAAATATGTCTTCTTTAGCATTTATTTCAAGTTGTTTTTTTTCTTCTCCAGACACTTCAATGCTATTGGCCCTTGCAGCCCTCGTGGAGATAGTTGGGATTCACCTATAGAAGTCCTGACATTCTCTCGCTTGAATTTTGCAAGTTCTTCAGCTGATTGTGGTCTTTGTCTCCCTACTAGCGGTCCATAGCTATGAAAGGTGGGGACTCAAGCCCCAACTCCAATATCTCTTTCAAGGTGTGTGTGTTGAAGAGCTTATTGACTTCTTTTAATAGGTCAGGGATATATTAATTATGACGTATTTTCTTTTTGTTTTTATATATATGTGTGTGTGTGTGTGTGTGTGTGTGTGTGTGGTGGCAAAAAAAAGTATGTGAACCCTTGGGATTACGTGGAGTTTTGCATGAATTGGTCATAAAATGTGCTCTGATCTTCATCTAAATCACGACAATTTGAAAAACACAGTCTGCTTAAAATAATACAACACAAACATATGTTTTCATGGTTTTATTGAACAGAACATGCAAACATTCACAGTGCAGGGTGGAAAAAGTATGTGAACCTTTGGACTTAATAACTGGTTGACCCTCCTTTGGCAGCAATAACCTCAACCAAACGTTTCCTGTAGTTGCAGATCAGACCTGCACAACGATCTGGAGTAATTTTGGACCACTCTTCTTCATAAAACTGTTTCAGTGTAGCAATATTCTTGGGATGTCTGGTGTGAATCGCTCTCTTAAGGTCATGCCACAGCATTTCAATTAGGTTGAGGTCAGGACTCTGACTGGGCCACTCAAGAAGGCGTATTTTGTTTTGAATCCATTCTTTTGTTAAATTACTTGTATGCTTTGGGTCATTGTCCTGTTGCATCACCCATCCTCTGCGGAGCTTCAGTTGGCGGACAGATGGTCTTACGTTTTCCTGCAAAATGTCTTGATAAACTCTGGAATACATTTTTCCATCAATGACAACAATCCGTCCAGGCCCTGAGGCAGCAACGCAGCCCCAAACCATGATGCTCCCTCCGCCATGTTTTACAGCAGGGATGAGGTTTTGATGTTGGTGTGCTTTGGCTTTTTTTCTCCGCACCTAGTGTTGTGTGGTTTTTCCAAACAACTCAATTTTGGTTTCATCTGTCCACAGAATATTTTGCCAGGTAGTGCTGTGGAGCATCCAGGTGCTCTTTTGCAAACTTCAAACGTGCTGCAATATTCTTTTTGGACAGCAATGGCTTCCGCCGTGGTGTCCTCCCATGTACTCCATTCTTCTTTAATGTTTTCCTTATTGTAGTTGTGTCAACAAAAATGTTAGCATGTGCCAGAGATTTCTGTAAGTCTTTAGCTGACACTCTAGGATTCTTCTTTACCTCATTAAGCATTCTGCGTTGTGCTCTTTCAGTCATCTTTGCAGGACGACCACACCTAGGGAGAGTAGCAACAGTGCTGAACTTTCTCCATTTGTAGACAGTCTGTTTTACCGTGGACACATGAACATCAAGGCTTTTGGAGATACGTTTGTAACCCTTTCCAGCTTCATGCAAGTCAACAATTCTTGATCATAGGTCTTCTGAGAGCTCTTTTCTGCGAGGCATGGTTCACATCAGGCAGTGCTTCTTGAAACCAGTAAAACCAAAACTGGTGTGTGTTTTTAAAGGGAAGGACCGCTTTCAGCAACACATCCAATAATATCACACTGATTGGACTCAAGGTAGGCTCACTCCTGGCTCCAATTAGCTCTTGGAGAAGTCATTAGGCTAGGGGTTCACATACTTTTTCCACCCTGCATTGTGAATGTTTACATGTTATGTGCAATAAACACATGAAAACATATAATGTTTGTGTTGTATTATTTTAAGCAGACTGTGTTTTTCAAATTATTGTGACTTAGATGAAGATCAGAGCACATTTTATGACCAATTCATGCAAAACTCCACGTAATCCCAAAGGGTTCGCATACTTTTTCTTGCCACTGTATGTATGTATGTATGTATGACCGTGCCTCCAATACCAGTGGTATAAATTGGTATTTTATCCTTAAGACGTATATTCATTGGTTATTAATCCTTATCTTAACAAATGTATGGCGCGTTATCCCGAGTTCTTTTGATGCTATCTAGATATTTTTAGACACAATAAAATCAATAAAGATGATATGAGACTGCATAACGGTAAAACAATTCAAACCAAAATGTATTCACACGTCAAGTTTCATACAATCATGTTATCAACGGATTAGCAAGATGCAATTTCAAAATTAATTATAGATCGTGATTAGCGATACTGCGACACGCAATAATCAAATGGACAAATATTTTAGGTTTATAGACCGCACCACAGTTATACACGTCTCAGCTCTTAAACACCAAGCTCTATTCTATTCACTTAAACTTTTCCCATTATAAACCAATCCTCCACCTGGCTAAAATAAACACTCAGTTACTGGGCATCACCTGCAGCACAATTTATTATTGTGGGGGCCTATTCACTAAATGCAACTTCCTTCAGGGAGATACATAACACACTCGCTAGGTAGACTATCTCTTCCACAGATCAATCACAGCACTTCATTCAATATACGTTAACCCAAAGCTTCCTATTGACTTACATGCATTCAATCGAAAGGACTGCAAGATGGATATGGAAGGAGTTATGCTAGTTTTACTAATGGGGCTGACGGCACTTGACATATAAAAACTATTTCACGGTTCCAGCGTATCTCACTATGGGTACACAATTGATCTTTAGATGTCCACATCCAGTATTCTTGGAATATAAATAATTTCACAAAATTATGGCGCAAGTAGGCAGCCGTAATAGTCTCTCCCTTAGCGAGCGTCTGCAGTAGAGTGGAAAGGCTGATACTATTCTACTGTTTAGGCTTGAACAGCAAAATAATTCATTTTCCTTTAATTTGTGATGGACATCTAAAGTAAGGACTATGCAATTAGGAAATAGATATCAAATTATTCAGGTATACTTTACCAATTGGTAGTGAAGATAGAGTGGTGGAAGATTCGGGTGTGATCACGTCTTATTGGAGTGGCTGATGGTATCTGCCCTTTCTCCTCTTCAAGCGTTCTTTCACTCTGGAGTGTCCCCTCTATATACTGGTTTCCCGCCCAGTTTTAGATCTAGCCCACCACTATGTGGCCTCATTTGATTGGAGGATACATAAATTCATTAACTCCAGGGGTCTGTCCAGGTGTTATATTACCTGGCCAGCAGATGGCGCTCTCAGATCAACCATCAACCTTCTGCAGGAATTCATTTATGTATTTGGCCAATTTTTTATTGGTTTGGGATCATGTATAACCTATATCCCGGGACACAATAGATTTTATTAACAATATCAATATTATTTCTATTGTTGAATCGCCGGCATACTTCGCCACGGCGTGCATGCATTTCATACACCCCTTATTTATATCCAGAGATATGTGTGTATGAGGTGGATTCTGCAGACATACACTCCTTCATTCATTCATAATTAACAGACTTAATCGGTTTTATAAATGTTAATACACAAGACATTTGTTATGTAATAATCAATTAAATGTGGTATGGTTTCTGTCTTTTATAAAACACCCAGATTATTTATCATAACTGCCCACATAAATTAAATATTCAAATACCATATAGTGTTAGATCATATCACCGAATAGTATAGCATTACAAATTGGTTATACAAGTCGTTTAACCTTCTTTGGCTTTTTTTTTATTCTACAGGTTGGGCAACCCGTTGTCCAAATGTTTATATGACTTTCAGAGTTTAAATCTGACCAAATAAACACAATATCCTGTAATACATATACTAGGATGAGATCAGCTATCATTGTGTTCCCTTACTTCTAAGCCATTTGATCTAACATCTGGTTTCTTTTTTTACAACCAGAATACATTAAGACCGTCTCTGATCAATGGAAAGGTCTTCCCTTGTTTGCGTAAAGACAACGAGTTTATCTTATTCATTGTCTTAGAACGCATATTCTTGTTACATTGTAGCCACTCAGACTAATTGCCTGTGTGAAGCAATTCCTGGCCGTCACGTATACAGTCCTGCGAAATATAGAAATTTCATATCTGAACCGCTCTGACAGTGTCTCTAAATGCACTCCCCACCCCTGCAGCTCCTGACCAACAGGCCCACTAGTAGTGGACAATCCCATACATACCTTTTTTCTGATGTGATTCTTGGCCATTCAACTAGAATACAGTATCTTTTTTCACAGTGCTTGTCAGGTTTTTTATGTGTCTGCCCCATTCTCTTTGGGTATAGATTTCAACGCAATCCACTGGGGTGTCTGGGGGAGTGATTTTTTGCTTGGTCCTTCTATTGCTGTGAAGCTTAGATGACCAAAAGTTCTCTCTTGCAACTCCTGTTGGACACCTCTGTAACACACTCATAAGTGTCTGTGGCCTTATAATTCTACTTTTATGTTAATTTCTCATTTACAGCATCGCTCTAGCCACAGTTTCCATTAATTAGAAATTGGCCTGGTGTGATGAGTGTGTCCTTGAAGGCTGTCAATCAGCAGCCTCTGGACATCTTCCAAAGTTTGGGGTTAGTCGAGTTTACTGTTCTGGTTAGTCAGGAGCAAGGCCGTCTTTAAGGAGGGGCAAAAGGGGCAGTTGGCCCAGTCATAGATGAGGGGCCCAAAGCAGACTGCTTCATTTGTGGGCTGCTGTGGCCATTTTACAGTGGTAGCTCTGTGTTTTTTGTAGGCCCCAGGCTTCTGTGGAAGCACTGCAGCCTACCTAGACCTGGTGGGCCCCCTCTGATGATGTCAGAGAGGGCGTGTCACAGGGGGCGGGGCCAAACCAAGCCAGTTGAGGTTTCCTGACTGCATCACACCCTAATCAAAGGACCTCACATGGAGGCTGCAGCTCCTTGTGCTGACTCCACCCCCTCCTTCCACAGACAGAGCCATGAACCTCCACCTGCTGCTTGAGTACAAGAAGGTGTTTGGGGGGGGGGCCCTAGGAGAAACACAGGACAGGTCCTGCTAAAAACTGGCTGCACATCACAATCTCCCTCCAGCTCAGACTCCTCTCCTTAATGCAGCAAGAGCTGTGCAGAGGCTGACTGTCACAATCTGTGTGTAGCAAGGTTTGTGTGCACAGTCTAATACAGGGAGAAATGAAACATCTGAGCCTGCAATCTGACTCTGGGGGCTGCAGAGGTTTGGGAGAAGGAGCTGCCCATGGTTACAAGCAGGCCGCACTTATCTATCAGTGATCCGAGGCGCGTTCAGTTCCTTAGCAGCTGCTGAATTGTTCCATTGCAGCAGATCAGTTTTCTGCAGCCGTCTCACTGAATGCTTTGGCTGTGAATATGGAAGCGAAAGGGCAGAGGATTGCTTGATGAAAGGTGCGGTGTCTGCAAAATCCACTTTTGTCCATTTTTATTACATCTTTAGTGTTAATGCTTACTATGTTCCAATAAATATTTGCTGTTTTGCTCCACCAAACTGAACATTTCCTTATTGGATTATTTGCTCCGTGGAGGCTGCCATTTTTCGTACGTCACACTCAGCTAACCCCGCAGCACCTCTCGACTTGGATGCAAGTGCTAAGTTAGCAGTGCCGAGCGCTGAGCTGCAGAATAGTGTTCAGTGGCAAGTTGCTAACTTAGCACTTGCAGCAGATGAGCAACTGAAAGCGCCTCAGGCTGCATTTCGGGAGCAGCATGTGGGGAGTGAGCTTAAACTTCTTTGGGTAAGGGAAGTTAACCCTCTCCACTCACTACCCCAGATACTGCACTTTCATTTTATAGCTTACTACTGTCGTATAAATAAATGCAGGTTCTTACCGAAGCTCTGTTTGCATGGAATGGGCAAACCTGAGGCCCGTTCAATACCTCAGCAGCTGCTGAATTGCTGCAGCGCAGCAATTCAGTTTGCTGCAGCAGGGTCATTGAACGCTTTGGATGCGAATTTTGAATCCAAAATGGCCGATTTCTTAATGAAAAATTCAGATTGTTTTTCGGATCACTCGGACAAAATATGATCAAGAAAAGCAGTCAGCACAATTCCGTTTTGTACTCCCACACCGCAAATGATAGTTGTTATTGAATAAACGTTATGTTTACTTCTGAAACAATATATAAATTGAACTATAATATATGTCTGTGCAGGGGGAAATAATAAATAAATATTTTGTGCTTTGGTGAACAAAAACCTCAAAATTAACATTGCTTTACGGAATTATTACTTGCTTTGTGGCGGCGGCCATCTTGCTGTACGGCATTGTTACTTGCTTCATGGCGGCGGCCATCTTTAATACATCACACTCAGCAACACGAAGCATCTCCTCGGGTCGCTGCAAGTGCTAGGTTAGCACTGCTGAGCGCTGAGCGGTTGAACGGCGTTCAATGGCAAGTTGCTAAGTTAGCACTTGCAGCGGCTGAGGTATTGAATGCGGCTATGGATTCACATGCATTATTTTTTTCAACATTTTAGAATTATTTAAATATATTATCATTTTAAAAACATTTAATAATCATTTTAATATAATTAAAATAAAATATATTTTCATACTTAAAATTTTAACAATATGACTAAAAAGCAGTGAACCGCAAAGCCTAGAAATTTGAAATGATAATCTATAGTTAATGAATTCTCAAAGTTAGTAATGATATAATTATTAGAATATTTAATTTTTTTCAGTTTTATTGCTGTGGAGCTCTGTGATATGCTCATACAGAGCACACATTACTGTGAGATTTATTGCTGTGGAGCTCTGATACGCTCATACACACTGCACATTACTGTGAGTTTTATTGCTGTGGTGCTTTGTGATGTTATGCTCACACACTGCACATTATTGTCATTGTTTGAAAGTTTGTACAGACTCTGACCCAACCACCTCAACAGGCAGAGAATTCCACAGCTTTATTGCTCTTACTGTAAAAAGAAAAAGCTATGTGTTGTGCTGAAATTCCTTTTTGTCCAGTCTATACATTGTGTTTATGTATATAGTATGTGTGTAAACATAGAAGTCTTATAATATATAAGTCCATGATGTATCTGGGGTTTTTTTGGATGTTGGGGGTGGAGAGAAAAATCATGCGGTGTGCGGGCTATTGGGGGGGGGGGAGAAGAAAATGTTTGCCCAGGGTCCAATCAATATTAAAGACGGGCCTGATCAGGAGTGACTTTATCAATTAACCAGTAGAACTCCAAGTGCAGCTCACTGTTCTGCACTGACCGGTATGATGGGTGCATACACAGCCAGTCATCCAGGGGGCTGGTAACCTGCTGCTTTCTGCTTGAACACCTCAAACCTTTTTTTTTTCCATTTTTGAGTGGAAGGTATGAGCCTGGCAAGGTCTGCCCAGCTATATCCTGCATTAGATTGGCCTAAAGTGGCACACCAGATCCTGTTTGAGGGCAAAATTGTTTTGCTTTCTCTATTTTCTGTAGATAGAATAATAAAAACAACAAAGTAAAATGTCAATTACTTTGCTTTTTTTTTTGTTGTTTTTCTTTTCTATGCAAAGAGCAGTTTTAATTTTCTTTTGTGTTTGGAAGGGACAGATGCCTACATCCCATGTAGCTGCTTAGACTCTGTGAATGGGCTGCCAGAGGCTTACTGAGGTCATGAACCTCCAATTCACATAACAAACAGGCAAATGTATTTGTGGTGGCTTGACACTTTGTTATTGTAAGGGTTTAGCAGTAATCATGATGCAAATGCCATTCCTGTGGATTAAAATTATATTGGTTGCTGGTTTACATAACAAAGCTACCTTCATTTTCCAAATTTGCATTGTTTATTCAGAAACGTTCTGTGACTGGTATAAAGGCAGCAGATTCTGCTTGTGTCTTTTTTGTTTTGGTTTTTTTCCTCTTTTTGTAAATCTCCTATTTTTTTTTTTTTTTTTTTACATCACACATTAACTAGTACAGAGTAAAAATGAGTAGACCTAAAACCCAAAGTAAAATATTGTAACCAGTTACACGTGATGCCTCAATACCTATTACGATGTCCACATGTAACTGTCCACACCAGTATAGCACTGGACACTAACAATATATCACCATATTAATGGCTTTATAACACTTATTTATATCAGGCTAAATTAAGGAAACAGATTAATATAATTGTACCGCATGCTTTTAAAATTCTAGCGTACCTACTCTATCCATCTGCAGGACTTGAAAAAGGAGTATCAAACCTTTTAGATTTTATTTAGAAGCTCAGTTTTGTTTTTGTATGTTTTTTTTCTTTGTTAATCCTCCAATGTTTGGGTTGGGTGCAAATTCTAGTATCCTATAGCTACAAGCTGTTAGTTTGAGTGCAGTGGGTGCCATTGGCTGGTTTGGAATGTACTGAGCTGTTCATTCCCATTTAGAAGGTTGCTTAGCAGAAGCTGATCTGCTGCCCCCTACCGATGGGGAGATGGAGGGGTCCAAAGGATGACACCCCCCCCCCCCCATTCAGGGACTCTCCCGGCTGTGCTGGGGTGACTGAAAATGATGTCATAGAGCACCAGGGCGATGACGTATGTGGGACGGGTCCAATGGGACAACCTGACTTCAAGGAAGTCAGACCACCATAGAACGCCGACGGAGCGGTACAGGTCTCTCCCCTTGGCTGCGGAATCCCTGTCACATGTGGGGGACATTCTCCGCATATTGCAGGGAAACCTCATGATGTTCCAACACGTCTTCTGCAGCCAAGTGGTTAAATTATGTTAATGAGATGCTCTTTGGACCTGGACCACTTTAGCTAAAGTGGTGAGACTGCGTGGAATGCTCCCTCTACTCATCCCTCTTTCATGCTGCCATCCTCGTGGCTAACAGAGTACTCATAGTAATGTTTCTTTGGGGAGAAAACCAATACGGTGCTTAAGCTGTGCATGCAGTATTATGCCTCTAACCAGGATCTCCCCTACATTGTGTGTGAAAGTTACTCACACTACGCAAATTGCTTATGAAAATGGTGTCAAGGGTTGATGTTTTTTTTTAAATCCTGTTCCATTAAAAAAAATATATTTGTTTTACGTTAATGAGTTGATCAATCAAAAAAATAATCTGCAAACTAATTGAATTTTGAAAATGGATACATCCCTATTTTTAGGCTGGGGTCAGACTAACGCATTTTTAACGTGCGTTTAGGCCAGGGGTGTGGAAATTTTAAAATCTACTTGTCCAACGGACGAAGTAGTAGTCCAATCTACTTGTCCCTCTGGACGATCAACTTGTCCTGATAATTTCAACAAAATAGTGTTTAAATAGAGGTCTTTATTCATAACAGCCTATAGAGGCAGCGTCCGATACATGTGATGAATAAAGACCTTTATTTAAACACTATTTTGTTGTGTGTATGCGTATATATTAGGGATGCACCGATAGCACTTTTTAAGACCGAGTACCGATACACTTTTTTCAAGTACTCACCGATACCGAGTACTGATACTTTTATGTCATGTGACCACTTTCCAATAAGAACAGACCTCATAAAAATGCCCCCAGCTCATATGTATATATCCCCCCGAGATATATGGATGTTGCCCCAGCACATAGATATTGCCCCAGCTCATGGATGCTGCCCCCAGCTCATGGATGCTGCCCCCAGCTCATGGATGCTGCCCCCAGCTCATGGATGCTGCCCCCAGCTCATGGATGCTGCCCCCAGCTCATGGATGCACTGCCCCCAGCTCATGGATGCACTGCCCCCAAGCTCTCGGATATACTGCCCCCAAGCTCTCGGATATACTGCACCCAAGCTCTCGGATATACTGCCCCCAAGCTCTCGGATATACTGCCCCCAAGCTCTCGGATATACTGCCCCCAAGCTCTCGGATATACTGCCCCCAAGCTCTCGGATATACTGCCCCCAAGCTCTCGGATATACTGCCCCCAAGCTCTCGGATATACTGCCCCAAGCTCTCGGATATACTGCCCCCAAGCTCTCGGATATACTGCCCCCAAGCTCTCGGATATACTGCCCCCAAGCTCTCGGATATACTGCCCCCAAGCTCTCGGATATACTGCCCCCAAGCTCTCGGATATACTGCCCCCAAGCTCTCGGATATACTGCCCCCATGCTCTTGGATATACTGCCCCCAAGCTCTTGGATATACTGCCCCCAAGTTCTTGGATATACTGCCCCCAAGCTCTTGGATATACTGCCCCCAAGCTCTTGGATATACTGCCCCCAAGCTCTTGGATATACTGCCCCCAAGCTCTTGGATATACTGCCCCCAAGCTCTTGGATATACTGCCCCCAAGCTCTTGGATATACTGCCCCAAGCTCTTGGATATACTGCCCCCAAGCTCTTGGATATACTGCCCCCAAGCTCTTGGATATACTGCCCCCAGCTCTTGGATATACTGCCCCAAACTCTTGGATATACTGCCCCCAAGCTCTTGGATATACTGCCCCCAAGCTCTCATGGATATACTGCCCCCAAGCTCTCATGGATATTGCCCCCCAGCTCAGACCCCAGACCAGACATGGGGCGGCTGTTCGAATGCTCTATCGGCATTCGGACAGCCGCCCCTGGAGCTCTCCGGCATACTTACCTTCCCGAGCGACGCCGACAAAGTCTTCGCTCGTTGAAGGACCCCAGCCGCGATCACGTGGGACTCCCACGTGATCGCGGCTGGGTCCTTCAACGTGCGAAAGCGTGGAAACTTTCCTGGCGTCGCTCAGGAAGGTAAGTATGCCGGAGAGCTCCAGGGGCGGCTGTCCGAATGCCGATAGAGCATTCGACCAGCCGCCCAAGCCCCTCGGATGCCGGCTCAATGCCGGCTTCCGGTATCGGGGGCGTCCCTGGAATTGGTCCGCAGTCCGGCAGGCTTCTAGCCCGCCGGACTGCATCTCAAAAAAAAACTACTCGCCCGGCACCTGGATCTTCATGTCCCGGGCGTCGGGCGATACAATTCCCACACCCCTGTAGGTGCACTTAATCACGGCCGCAGTAGCCGCAAATGACGGGCAATGGCGGCCAATATACGAAGTCCGGCCGCACGAAAGTCCGGCCACGCAACGCAAGCTGAAAATTAACGCATTTTTTCGAGAACGCGGAACTGCTAGTACTGACGTACAGAGTGCGCTGCAGCGGCATAGTGGCATGTGTGCGGGATTAGATGTCAGACGCTGCTAATGTCCAGCCTACATAACGTCCAGACGCAAAAAGTGTTTTATTGACTATCCGTAAAAAATCACGCACCAAAATGCGCGTCTGACCGTTTTCGCGCATTCCGTGAAAAAATCTGTCAATGCGTTCGGATTCAATTTTTGACGGTCGCTGCGAATAATGCATTAGTTTGACCCTAGCTTTAAGCTCCCTGTTTTATCTCAGGTAGCAGAAGCAACACAATAGACCTCATGCTGCCTTTATCTAAACCTTCCCTCCCCACCTCGTAAACTGTTTACTGCTGTGGTTTAGCTTCGACAGCAAAGTAAAACCGTTGCCAGATTTTGCTAAATGTTGTTTCATGGTTAAAAATCCGCAAAATGGAAATGGGAGATTAAAAAGATTGAAGTAATTGCATGTAAAAAAAATTCAAACTAGGGATGCACCGATACCAGTATACGGCATTTGCATGAGTACTTGGTAACTAGTACAAATGCCCCGATACCTGGAAGCCAGTGCTGGGCTGGCTTGCTGGTATCTGAAGGGCTGGGGCTGCTGGCAGAAGGCATTAAAAATCATTCCCCTCTGGCTGGCCACAGGTTCTGCTGCCGGTCTGTGAAGGCTGTGTCGCGGCTTCCAGCCAAAATCTTGTGGGTGTCGTGAGATCTCACGAGAGTGTGTCACAGCCTTCACAAGCCGGCTGCCGCTTGGAAGAACACATGGCCAGCCAGCGCACGGCGGAACACGTGGGTTGTACATGATCCTGAGGTCTGTGCCTGGGTATACATGTCTGGTGTGTGTATATCTCTGAGGTCTGTGTGTGTAGGCAGTGGGTAAATGGGGTTTCGGCCCATTTATAATATTGATAGAATATGGACAGGCTTTCAGCAAAATCCAAAACTTACTTTAATATCACGTGATCGCTTTCCAGTATCGGTACTGTCTTAACTTTGTGTCAGTGCATCCCTACTTCAAACAAGTGGGGGGGGGCAGCATGTGTTTTTTTTATAAAGTGATTTTATTTACAATACATACACAAATAATCTAGTTACAGTTTAAGTGGTAGTATCCCTTTAAATTTTTTGTGTTAAAGAGCCTCTTGGACAGTGATCTCAAACTCCACCCCTAGATGTTTCTAAACTACACCTCCCATGATTCTCTGCCCATTTGTTGCATCCATAGAATTCTGGGAGTTGTGGGCAATAAACATCTGCGAGGGGGACCAGAGTTTGAGATCCCTGCTCTTGGAGGAAAACCTGGCTGATATGATCAAAGGCCACCATGTATTTCCTGAAGAGGGCAAACTGCACGTATCAGCCATCTATTTTCCTGAGCTGTATAAGGGGTTGCTATGAAATGTCAAATTATAATGTATTAATGGCTTCCATGTGAAGGGTTTCTTAATGTTGGAGATGGTTTACAGGCAGCTAACTACGAGTGTGAAGCGAATTGACCTCCATTGTGCCAGCCTTTCCCTACATGGGAAGTGAAATAATAATCTGCATGTTTGCTCCGGGCATGAGCTGAGTGTGTATTCTAAGAATTGCTATAATTTTGTCCACTGTGTTGACCTGTGGTACTGATAACGGCAAGACCAAAATATCCTGAGTGGCTGCAGTGATAGGTGTAAAACTGACCAAGAAAGAAGTTAATCTATGTATGAAATCAGGGTTTCCTGAATACAGTAGACGTGGCCGCACGAGCACAGAAAACTACGTCTGTTGTGACGGACATCCTTTTGCACGGATGTAATTGTTCACACCGCAAGATGTGCAGGAATTTTGACATTAACCCCTTAGTGACCGGGCGGTTTTACACAAATCCGTCCTTTAGTGACCGCTGCTGTTTTTACATTTCTGCGCTGTTCATATTTAGGTCAAATTTTCCTCTTAGGCTAGGGTCAGACGAACGCATTTTTATGTTGTCTGTGAAAAAGTGCGTTCGAACGAATGGACGCATTTTTTCACAGAATACGTGATAGTGGTCATACTATGCGCATTTTCGTCCGTGATTTTGTACGGATCATCAATAAAACTCTTTTTGTGTCTGGACGTTATGTTGGCCGGACATTAGCAGCGTCTGACGTCTCCTAATCACACACACACGCCGCTAGCGGACGCAGCGCACTCTGTACGTCAGTACCTGCGGTTTCACGTTCTCGAAAAAATGCGTTCATTTTCCACTTGCGTTGCGCAGCCGGACTTTTGTGCGACCGTACTTCGTATATTGGCCGTCATTGCCCGGCATCTGCTGCTAGCACGGCCGTGATTAAGTGCGCCAGAACGCGCGTTCGCACTGCCTCAGTCTGACCCTAGCCTAACTCGTTTATTCAACCCACACATATTTTACTCCGTTTTTCCCGCCATTAAATGGACTTTCTAGAAATACCATTATTTCCATCATATTGAATAATTTACGATAAAAAAAATATATGAAATATGATGAAAAAATGGTAACACACTTTTTCTTAATTTAATCCCCAAAATCTACAACCACCAAAAAAGACCCTGGCTAAATAGTTTCAAAATTTTGTCCGGAGACTAGAAATACCCAATTTTTAAATTTTTTTGCTTTTTAACCCCTTCACTGTTGAGCCAGTTCACCTATGTGCGCTGCTCTCATTCTGACCAATTTGTGCTAATTCTTTTTAGATGACAGCCCAGGTCCTATTTAACTAAACCCCCCCCCCCAGACAAAAAAACCTTTAAAAAAAAAAAACTTTTTAAAAAGACAAAAAGACAAAAAATAAAATATTTTTAAACCAAACCTGGTCATGTTTGGTATCATTGGAAAGGCCATGATCTAGCTGCCACGGATCAGGAGATAGGGGGATCCTTTGGATCCCTTTTAACTGGCCCACTGACATCCTCACACATATGGTTAGGTTGTCAGTGGGTGGGGGGGGGACCTGGAGGCTTGGATGACATCCAAGATGTCAGCCCCCCTCCAAGTTCGAATCGCGTTTTGGCGCAGATTAGTGCCGAATTGCGATCCGGTAGCGAAACCGTTAATTCTGTACACTGCTGAAAAGGGGAGACTCTCCCCTTTCCAGCGGTGCAACTTGCATCTCTCTAGCTTCAATGGTTGGGGAGATAGAGGGCTCCGAAGGAGCCTCCCCTCCATTGATTTAAATGGGGGCGCCTGCTGATAACGTCCCCACACAGCGTGGTGATGTCATCGAGCTCGCCGGCCCATGTAAATCACATGGGCAGGCTTCCTCCCTGCCAGATCTGCGAGGGAGGTAAGTATCGGGCAGGAGGGGGGTTAGGCGCCCCATGCGTACTATGTACGTCCGCGGGTCTAAGGGAGACCCGTGGGCAGGACGTACATAGTACCACTGGTGTATTTTGGCCTAGGCCTAGGGCGGCACTCTCCATTTTTTTTTATTTTTTTTACTTTTGCAAACTATTTTACCAGGAAGGAAACATTGAGATGTCACTAATTTTCAAGTATGTCCTGGGTAGGCAACGCCTAGGCTTTCACTTTCCAGGGGGCAACAAAAAACCTCACCACTAATTGGGTTACTCACAGAGCACCGAAATGACGCCAACATTTTGGTGTTCTGTAGTTCCCTGCACTTCGGGGAATAAAATTTCCCCACCCTGCAGTGACTTCACCATTCACCGCAGGGTCCCCAAAGTGCATGGAGTCGGCCGCTGTATGCTGCCACCGCAAACCCATGGCCTGCTGTTTTCAAAAGAACTACTGAACGAAAATGTCTGGAATTTACATATAAGATCCTATGATTGATAATAAAAAGTTCTGTTACAGAAAAAGAAGAACCGATATTAAAAAAAAAAAGGGGGGGATTTTGCTAAAAAAATTCTGAAAAATTACTAAATGGTACTAAAAAAAAAAAATCAATAAAGACTTTTTACTGCAGATTAAAATAAGTGGTTTATTAGATATTGCATAAAAACGGGAATATTTTTAACATTGAAACCTATGGGGTTCGCCTGAATACCTGAACCTGCTGATTGAAACCACCGAACATCAGGGTATTTCACTGTCATTTCTCTGCTGTTTGGGGTTCTCTGAATAGATTAACCATTACTTCTCTATGGGCATTTGCACTGCCTTCAAACAGCACCGTACTTGCTGGCAGTTCGCCAAACTTGTGTGTGAGCATATCACCAGAGCAGTGGTGTACTTAGAGGAGTGGTGGAGGGCGGGCCGCCCCAGTACCAGTGATTATTGGGGTGTCATTAGGGGGTACTAGGAGGTGCCACTGTCACTGTGTGTCAGCTTTGAGCGGTGTTCTCAAACAACGAGCAGCGGAGCATGGCGTTTGCATACGGAATAAAATCGAATAGAATAAAAATCCCCCTCTCCTCCCTCCGTAGCTCCTCCCCTGCCCCACAGCAGCTCTAGGAGGGGGATGTGATTTGTGTCCAGAGAGAGATGACCGTAAACGGCAGGTAAAGGGGGAGGGGTTGTTATCAGCAGAATATGAAGCCCTGTCTGCTTACTGCTGTTTAAAGTGGACCTTTCCTTAACCAGCACTGCAGTGATAGAAATTTGTCATTGAGCTGCCTGGCTCCTGGTGAGGCTGCGTGCTTGCAGGTCACACTCGGTCCGGCCAGTCAGGTGGTACTGAGTCTCAGTACCACCTGACTGGCTGAACCATGTGACACGCACGCAGCTGCCCACCCTTTCGTTAACATGGACTGTCACTCTATTCTGGACTGAACACCCACCAGGAAGGGAATCAAAGCCACGGTGCACCCTCTGGCAGTGGCACCCCACTGCTGACAAGATGGCTCCACGCACAGGCACAGCCGCGATCCTAACATGGCCTGGAGGGACCTCCTGCTGAGTCTGTACACAGTCCCTGCTGACTCTGCACACAGCCTTACCGCGGACGGAGGCCGGTAAATGTAGAATAAATAATTGCTGTGGGCTCATATACACTCGGTTTGCTGGGAGTTTTATTGCAGTGGATTCTGATACGTTGACACACACCACAAATTGCATTGCTGGGAGTTTTATTGCAGTGGATTCTGATGCACTCATACACACCACACATTGCATTGCTGGGAGTTTTATTGCTGTGGATTCTGATACGCTGACCCGCACATTGCATTACTGGGAGTTTTATTGCTGTGGATTCTAATACACTCATACACACTGCACATTGCATTGCTGGAATTTTTATTGCTGTGGATTCTGATACGCTGACACACACCAAACATTGCATTGCTGGGAGTTTTATTGCTGTGGCTTCTGTGATACACACTGCATAGTACTGTGAGTTTTATTGCCTTGGAGCTCTGGGATACACTCATACACACTGCACATTACTGTGAGTTTTATTGCTGTGCAGTTCTGTGATATGCTCATACACAGTGCACATTTCTGTGGGTTTTATTGCTGTGCAGCTCTGTGATACGCTCATATGCAGTGCACGTTTCTGTGGATTTTATTGTTCAACCAATTAGAGTGGCTGTGATCCAGTATACTTAACATGCGTGACTGTTCTTTGTAAAAATGCTTGCATTTAAACATTTCATAATTTTCTTTATCTCAATAGATACATTTGAAATGGTATACAAAATATACAAGTAGGCACTTGGTATCCACTTTTAATATAAAGAGAGGAAAAGGCGTAGCTTAAAGAGTAAGGGTGGGGATTAACCAGGAAGAGGTGTGGCCTTGACAGGAAGGGGTGCCTCAAGTTTAAATTGGGGGGTGCACGAGTTTAGTCAGGCCTAGGGCAGCACAAAACCTAAATACACCACTGCATAGTATGTCAGCGGTCCCTAAGGTGTTAAGTTCAAAAAATCTTGAACTATGGAAGATGAAGAAGCTGATGTCCTGTACTTTTGCTTCTAGTAAGTGATACATCCGTAGACGAGCGTCTATGCGCATCCTAGCGTTTTGACGCTGACTAAAAGTACTTATCCGTTATCACGTGTGTGAAAATGTGCGCACGTACGTATGTCATGCGGTGCTCCCTATATGATCTGTCAAAATGGTTGACTGACCTCACGATACATATTCAAATGGACACATTTAGGATAGGGTCAGACGAGCGCATTCTGTGCGTCTGTGCGCAACGGATGTACTTTCTGACTGACGACAAGGTAGTGGCCACACAGTCTGTTTTTGTGACTTTTTTTGACTGATGTAGAAGGGAAAATAAATTAATATGAAAAACATTTTGTCCGTCAAAAATGCTGTCCGTCGGACTACGTTCCATCACTCACACACAAAGCTATGCGGATGTTGCTGACGCAGCGCACTCTGCGTTCGTTCTAGCGAATTACATTCTTGCCTAACTTGCGTCCGTTGTGCGTCCGCACTTCTGTTCGGACGTACTTCGTGTGTGGGTCTCTATTGATCATAATTGTATGCTACCACGGACGTTAAAATGTGCGGCAACACGGATGTGAACTCTGCGCTCGTCTGTCCCGAGCCTCAGTGCGCCTGTGTGGCCCCAGCATTAAGGCAAGGAGACCTTGCCTCCTGAATTTTTAACTTTCAGATGGCAACCCCCCCCTCCCTCTACTTGGATTTAAGATCCATTCAACAACCAATATTAGAGGAAGAAGTCCTTGCTGGTTTAGGTGACAGGTCTCCTGTACACTAGGTTTTGTACTTTACCTTATAGATTTCCCATGTCCTGGAATGAGGACTGATTAAAAAAAAAAAAAAAAAATCTTCATTCTAATGATTTGACTGGGAATAAGGAACCTAATCCAGCAGGGCAGTGTTTCTCCCAAGTGCACGTTTGAACAGATTTGTAAATATTTACTCAGTTGCCATGTGTTTATACAGGTTTTTTTTTTTTCTTTTTCAAGATATGTCATCACGCCAGTAAAAAATAATTCTACTTTGGTTTACTTCAATCAGAGCTGCTTTTTAGGTTAAACTGGTCTGGATAGGATGGAGACTTGGAAAAGCATCACGAGCACTGTGTTTTAACAATATACAAGGAGTGCGAGAATAGTAATACAGAAATGTCATTTTGCACCTTGTGTCTTGCACAGTTAGTATCACTGTTTTATCTTTATGAATTACACTCCTTTATGGCCGCTGAGATTTGCTTTCTGCAGCTACCGGCATAGTGGTGGGGAGCCTCGGCACCTCCGTTTCATAATGCTCTCCTACAGCTCTCGATACAAATAATCAAAACAGTCACTGTTTAGATGTCCCTGCTATGTAAGTTTTTTTTTTAATTCTTCATTTTTGAATTTCTAGATAAGTGTAGCATCATGTAGTGCAAGGCAAAAATGACCACGCAGGGCCAACACAAGACATCAGAAGGGTAGCCAATAATAATTATAAAATGCAAAAAGACATCTAAGGGCAACCAAAAAGTCAGCAAAATTATCCCCAATTGGGGGGGGGGGTCTCATCAAAAAAAAAGTAAAAACGATTCCTCAAGTCATATTGATGAAGATAAGGAAAAAGTCAGCCAAGGATGTCAAGCAGGAGGAAAAAAAAGGGGGGGGGTGGCAAAGCCAAATTAAGTGGGAGATGGGAGGACAACAGAAAACAAAAAAAAACAAAAGCGTCTCCACTCGACAATGTCATAAAACAGCAGGAAGGTCTCATTAAATAGTCTCTGCATGAGGGAGGGGGACAAAAACAAAAGGCCGCTCGGAAGACAGTGAACGGGTCCCTTCATCCAGCGTCTCGGGAAGGGCAGCAGATGCAGGACAGGTAGGGCAATGCAGTGCAGTCCAGACATTTCTGCAAACAGAGGCCCGGTGCGAGTAAACGCAGCCAGCTGGGCTATCCAGCCCCCACCCGCAATGTAACTCCTAACTCCACCTGCCTGAGTGTAAGCCTCAGGCCGCCACAGAGCAGGGGACTGATCCTGCTTCATAGTCAGCAGGGGGGGATCCAGCTCCGCCGACACAGTGAATTCCTCAGCTGCCCCGCAACCATTCTCGGCCAGCACATCACCCGGAACCACACACAAGGTTGCGCCTGGGGTCTCAGGATGCATCTTCTGCGGCTCCTCCAGGGCGATGTCCAAAGTAAAGACGCTCCTTTTCGGCATCTGGAGGCCTCAGGACAGCACCTCTGGTCATCTCGTACCCCAAATCTGCAGTCTCCCGACCAGTTCTTATCTGGCGCCGCGTGTGAGTGACTCCCCCTGGTAGCCGCGTCAGGCAGTCTTCTAGAGCTGCAAACATTGCCTCCATACCTCATGCAGGGGGGATGGGGTGCTCTGGTCCGCACCATGCCTCACAGTCCCTTATACTCTTCACCAGGGGGACCTCCGGCGCAGCCAGAAGATGGGGGCCCTCCATCCTCAGAGCTTGCGAGAAGCTGTCACCTGGCAAGTAAACCCACAGGAGGAAGCAGGAGGGGCTCAAGATGGTCAGGAGCCTAAGCAGGTCTCAAAATGGCCGACGGCCATCCAGATCCACCACACAGCGGCCAAAAAAGTCAGCTTATGTCTGGAGGGGGGACAATCGGGCTCCAGACAGCGCCGTTCCGGTAGCCAGCCACAGCGGGACCTCAAATTAAAAATATCCCCTCAATTTGTGTCAGCTGGAGGTCCCCAAGAGCGGCAGACGTGCGGAGCTCCACCAAGACACGTCTGCCCTCGATGGTAGCCGGCCACGCCCCACCTGCTATGTAAGTTAACCACGACCAGTGTGTGCCATAAAACCTTCCAAGCCTGACACACTCAGTATGTGCATGATTCTTCATTGCCATCTGTACTCGCGTTTCAGGCGGATATTGTGCTTTCCCTAAAGCCGTGTTTCTCACCTCCAGTCCCCAGAATCCACTAACAGGCCAGATCTGCAGGATATCTGAAGCACAGCACAGGTGATATAATTTGCTGCTCAGTAATTGCAGGACTCTGCATTTCCCCAAGATGATCCTTAAAACCTGGACTGTATTGGTGTCCCGAGGACTGGAGTGGAGAATCCCTGCTCTAAAGTCTACACTATTTTGTCAGTTTGTATTTTCTCCTATTTCCCGGAGTCTCTGGGAGAAGCTACCTTGACTCGACCATGAATTTAAACCTCATAGACACAGAGAGTCTCTTGGTATACAGTATATTCTATAGAATTTTAAAGCCCATTGCTTGATTGTTGAGCCCTGGTGTAAACCCAATGTGGGGCCTCAATGGCGACCTACAAAATGGCCTTGGCACCAGTCCCCAGTTTCATATTGGCGGCTACCTGTCACTGTCATGGCTTGTGCTGCCACCAATTGCTTTGAGCTTGATGATCGTGACTTCAAGAGTACCCAGACTCTTTCCATTCCACATCTCCCCATGAGCTGGTGTTGACAGCTCAGTCAAGGATAATTTATCCTTAATTCTTAGTGGAAGCTTCTGATTGGACAGCGAGTGGAAAACGCACAAGTGTTCTCCATTCTCCAAATACACATTACCACAGGGCTTGACAAATTTGCTTTGAATCTAGGAGCCAGCTACAAAAGTTAGGAGCCAACGTTTCGGCGAGGATTCGTCTTTATCAAGGTTTACCTTTCCGAAAATGTGGAGAACCTTTGGCTACTTTTTTGAGCCTAGAAGTGTAGACCGTTGCTTCTAATATCAGCTTGGCCGCTCTTTTATATGTATCTCTACATTGTGATGTTGTGATATTATTTTGTTTAGTTTCTTTGCTCTGTTGTCATTGGTCACCCTATTTACCCACTGTGCGCGTACACACAGACACCAAACCTCCTATATAAATACATACACCAGGGCAGGATATATTTACATTAAATTTAGGAGACCAGAAGAAAACCTTGAAGCCAACTAGATGTTTTTAGATGCTTTTAGATTGGTGTAAAATAAACTGGAAATTTAGTAGCCAGGAGTAAAATTCTAGGAGCCAGTGGCTACCAGGCTCCTGGCTTTGTCAAGCCCTGCATTACCATGTCTAGTAATGCAGCATAGTCCTGTGTGTCTTTGTATGGGAATTTAAAGATGTTTTGCCTACATCTATGTAGTGAGGTCACTCAGACTTCATTTTCCTGTTTTCTTAGTCAAATGGCACACCTGACTGAGCGCCATGTAAACAGATTTCACTATACCCCGCAATACAGACTGTCCATTTTATTAGTGCTTTTTTTTTTTACTTATTTCTTTTATAAAAGCTCGTTAATTTCTAATAATCACATGAATAGTTGTTGTCGTTTTATCGTGTGGGGTTTGGGCACCTTCCCCGATCTAAACTTATTGACAGTTTATTCTTTTTTTAGTATGTGTCCAGCATATGAAGGTAATGGTTGCCATAGAGTTTTTCTGGAGCTCTGTACACAACATATTTGTATAACGCTGATTTTAAAATAAACCATATTGCGTATTCAAAATATTTAATACAGCTCTGCCAAAAATAATAGATCTCTTCGCAGAATTAAATGCACTTCTTTCTGCTTATTTACCTGCTGGGTTATATGCCTCATGGAAATGAAAGAATGAAAACCTCATATTTATTTTTTGCTCCATTGTATTATACTGTATACCAATTTCTAATGACTTTTGTATTTTATTTGGTTAATGTGTTTGGCTTCCTATTTGATGTATCATTCCACTCCCCAGTACTGTACACATGCTCGCGGGACTGTTTTCTTCCTCTTTATTCACAATGCAATGTTTTAATCTGTGCGGGGAGCTAAGTAACTACAGGTGACTTGATTTTATCTGAAACTGTCCAGCCGAACCATATAAATTTTCGTTTTGGCCCGACAGACCAACGGTGTTTAATATCCTAAAATATCTCGGGTACCCTCTAGTTTTAGATGAATTGCATCTCCAGAAATCTACCAGATGACACCTAGATTCAGCTGTGTTTCATGTTCCAAAACATACTAGGTGTCCTCAGGATTTAGATGAATTAGATTTCCCAAAATAAATCAAACGACTATTTCAGCTGTATTTAATGTCCCAAAATATACCAAGTGACCTCTAGTTTCAGCTGGAAGTGATACGTCGCCCATATGCACTATCTTTGTATCCATTAATATTATGTGTTTTTATACTATTCCTCCTATATAAACATACCGGAGCTGGTTTACAGTGAATTTTGTTAAATATTTCTCAAAGATCAAATTACAATGCAGTTCTGGCTATAATTTAATATTCCTGTGATAAAAAGATGATCAATAGATTGCTTTTCCTGCAAATTCTCAATCAATCCAATAACACAAACCCCTCCATGTCATATACATTAAACTATCCCTGTTTTGATGTGAAGGGCTTATGGAAGATCCGGTTAGATCCTTCTTGGACCTTCTTGCACAGTATCCTGCGACAAAATCGCCAATTTGTGGTTGATGCAGAATACGATGCATAACAAATAAACTTTAAAAAGGCTCCCTAGCATTGAGACACTAGGGAAAAAGTCATTTAGGATGCTATTTTTCAAACGGCACCATACTCTGCATCATTTGACTGTCGGGAACACTGAAATTTGATCCTGGGGCTAGAGTTAGTATTGGTATTTTTGTGCTTGTTTTTGAGTTTGGGTTAACCGTACCCAATGGATTCTGCTTCATTATTGGCGAACAGATTCTGCTCCTTTTTTAAGGAGCAGAAGCTGTTGCATGAAAATGGAGCAGAGTCCTAACGAAAACATCAGTAAAATACCCCCCATCTTTATCAGCTACTAGTATATAGAACAAAGGTCAACTGAAGGACTATTACCTTGTTGCAATTTAATCGTTCATTCATATTGTTAATCCTAGTTACCTGTAGCTTACCTGGTTTTATGGACTTTGTTAATGACTGGTAGCATGGACATCTCCAATTAATATAAATAAGTGAGCTGTCATTTACTCGGTAATAATGGATGCTTAGGCTGGAACTGCTCCTCAATGGGTTAAATAGAAATGAAAGCGCTTCAGGACATGGTGGCATTTTGCATTTACTTTGGACTAAGGATTTGTGACAGCAAGAGTAAATAAATATATATATTTTTTCTATTTATACTCTAGCATAACATCAAAATGTGTTTCCCCCGTAGGGGGTGCTTTGGGATAGTCTGACCTCACAGTCCCTTTTCAAGAAACACTGAAATGGAAAATAAAATCCTCAACATGGGCACATGCGAGGCCGCCTTGTGATTGTAACGCTTCCTATTATTAGACTTTATATTGAAATCTCCGTAATGTGCGTTTTCATAGAATCATCATAACCAGACATGCTTGTCTTTGCTTGCAGGCACCGGTACCTTCGGGAGGGTTCATCTCGTAAAGGAGAAGACAACAAAGCATTTCTTTGCCCTGAAAGTTATGAGCATTCCCGACGTCATCCGCCTAAAACAAGAGCAGCATGTGCACAATGAGAAGTCGGTATTGAAAGAGGTTAACCATCCTTTTCTAGTTAGATTGTAAGTATCAAAGCACTTTCTTTTTTTTTTTTCTTTTAACTTCATGGGAAGATCTTTTCGCACCTCTTTATCCCCATCTAAGTCACTGACCCTTTCCTCGACATAATTAGTCTGTCTTGAAGGAGGGGTATCCAGGACGTGTATTATGGTCTCCCTCATATCGCAGTGACCTTGTATTTTATTGCAAGGCCTTGCCTGTCTTTCTCCATACCTCTGACTATACCCTTCTCACGTATGCCCGTTTCCATTCATACACCTTTGTTTACTATTACTCTATCACCTAACCTTTAGTTCTCTGCTTGTTTCTCCATGGTCACTTTCATTCCTACATTCTACTATGCTATTGTTAATTTTTCCCATTCTCCTTGGGAGCTGGGTAGTCCCCCCCCCCCCCCCCCCCGCACATTGCCAAAATTAGACTTTGATAAAACCAGGTGCCAGGTAGAAACGGGCACCTAAGTCTCTCTACACGAGTGTATGCAAAATATTGTGCTCAACGGCCAGAAAATGCCTTCTGATCCTCAATGCCATATGTCGACACTAAACTAAAACAGAGGTCGGAAGGGTTCTTAAATTGCTGTTAAAGTTTTAAGCCCCTTTGTCAATGTGGAGACAACCTTTTCTGGTAAATGATATTCCAATTCACAGCCTTCTGCTGATATGACCTGACTGCACAATACAGAAAAAGGTTAAGTCATTAAAAAAACCTGTCATGCAGTCTATTCCCACTTATCTTTGGGTGTCAGAATGCATTGTTACTCTCTAAATACCAACATTGTACGTTGCCACCCAAGATTGGCACTAAAAGTGTGTAGGTATTAGGGATAGATTATCAGTTTTGCTGATTATCGGTGGCCGATATTCAGCAAATTACTGATATCGGTAGCGGCCTTTTATTTGCCGATAAGTTGGCTCACTGAAGCTGCATCATGTGAAGTCTGCATATTGGTGATGATGCAATGCTGATTTAGGGCTTCTTCCACATCAGGCTGACAACTCTTGCTGAAGGACTTCCCCCTGCTCATTGATAGCAATGCACATGAGTGTGATGACAACAGAAATGGGGCTTCCCTCCCATCTGGAAGGGAATTCCCTATCGAGTAGATGCAGTGATCTATTGGTCCTCTGTATTTCTGGTACTTGTATCCTGCAGCATGGCTCGGCAACCTTGTTTCCAATGAGGCTCTAAGAACCTCTAATGAGTGGCTGAACATCATGGCAGATGTAGTTCCAAAACATCTGGAATGCCAAGGTTGCTGAAAATGTACACACAGGGTCATATGAAGCATCATTGCAAAGTCCGGAGTCTGGACAGTCATGTTTGTAAAAATTAAAAGCTTTAATTTTTTTTATTGATTAAATGAAATGGGCATAGTGCAATGTATACAATAAAATTTAATACATTTCGTTAATGGCATAATGTCAGATTTTTTTTCTTCACAACTTAAAATTTTTAGAATATCGGCTATTGGCCAGAAAGGCTGCCAAAAATCTGTATTCGTATCGGCTCTGAAAAAATAACAGTATATCCCTAGTAGGTATTCTAATAGGGTTTGTTAAGCCCAGGTGTAACATTACTTTGTTTCTTCAAGTTCTGATCTGCTCAGCTCTAACAGTGGCAATTTGTACTCCTTGGTACGTGCTTTAACAGGAACTCTACATTGAATGGTCAAACAATGTTTACGGAGTGATCACACTGCTCAACTCTGGAGGGAAGCAGAGGGCTGATTCAGCCACCGTGCATTTGCTTAATCCTGCTTATGCTTAATTCTGACTATAACGTTAATGCTAATCTCATGTTTTACGGCTTCGAGACTTCTATGAAATAAGTCCAAGCAATGGCTCTCAATGCCTTCTGACATTGGATTGGCTGAACGCTCACTAGCACACCCCTCTTCCCGCAATCACGTGACATGAGGTTAGTTTAGAGGGAGACCAGCACTGGGTTTATGGAAGCTTTAACTAGGGATGCACTGAAATTTTGGTCACCGACATTATCATTCAAAATGGTGCTTTCAGGCGAAATGGAAAATTCAGCCAAAAAAATTGGCCGAAGATTTTCCTTTCAAAATGGGGTCTGGAGGCCCAGCCGAGCCGGGGACTCGCCTGAGCCTGGATGCCGGCCAAGCAGGCAGCTCAGCGGCATCCAGGCCCAGGCGAGCCCCCGGCTTGGCCTTGGCCTAGAGGCCCCAGGCGAGCCCCCGGCTTGGCCTAGAGGCCCCGGGCGAGCCCCCGGCTTGGCCTAGAGGCCCCGGGCGAGCCCCCGGCTTGGCCTAGAGGCCCCGGGCGAGCCCCCGGCTTGGCCTAGAGGCCCCGGGCGAGCCCCCGGCTTGGCCTAGAGGCCCCGGGCGAGCCCCCGGCTTGGCCTGGAGGCCCCGGGCGAGCCCCCGGCTTGGCCTGGAGGCCCCGGGCGAGCCCCCGGCTTGGCCTAGAGGCCCCGGGCGAGCCCCCGGCTTGGCCTGGAGGCCCCGGGCGAGCCCCCGGCTTGGCCTGGAGCTCAGCGCGTCCAACCGCATTGCTACTTGGCTTCGGAGGACGCGCTGAGCGCGTCCTCCCTTTGCAGCCCGCGATCAGCCGGTATTCCGGCTGATCGCTCGGCCCCCCGGTGTGGGCTGACATCATTGATGTCAGCCCAACCTCCGGGACACAGGCGGGCACGATAGGCGTCATCGCGCATGCGCGATGACGTCTATTTCAGGCACCCCCCCGCCATTGCAGGGAAGGTGCCTGAAGGGGAGGGGGGGGGAGGTCCTTCGGACCTCTCCCCCTCCCCATCCGTGCGGGCCAGAGATTAAAGACAGGCACCGCCTGGAAGGGCACAGCCTGCCCTTCCAAGCGGCGGCTGTCTTTAACCCTTAGGGGGCTGGATCGCGATACGGCGCATGTTGGCGCCATATCGCGGTCCCCTCCTGGAGCTGGCCGACATCTTGGATGTCGGCCAAGTTTCCGGGATATCCCCCTAATGACTGGCGTCATCGCGCTCTGCGCGATGGCGCCAGTTTTCAAATTAACCCCTTGCTGCCACCTATAGTGGAGATAGGGGGTTCATTGGAACCCCCTATCTCCCGATCCGTGACAGCTATGGGTTAATGTTTACTATCATTGGAACGGCCAGAGTGTGGCCTTTCCAATGATACCAAACATGACCATGTAAAAAGTAAAAAAAAAAAAAAATTAAAAAAAATAAAAAATAAAAATAAAATAAAAATGTTTTTTGGGTTTTTTTTAGATTTATTAGTGCAACAATATTGTTCCCATTTCAATTATAATGTGAACAATGATGCTGCACTAATGATATTTTTTCTATGGGGGGCGTTTGCTAAAAAACACGTAATTTTCCCCAAAAAAGTAACGATTCCTCACTTCTAATTTTTTTAACAAGCGAACCCCATAGAAAATATAACCGCAAACGATCGCATTTTAAAATGTGAAAAAAAACACTTTACACATTGTAAATTATTGAAAATTCAAATTTTATTGCATTTTTTGTTATAATATACAGACATGACATAACGTATACATATAATAATGGCATATTATGAATCTGCACAGTCTGCCGGAAAGAACGATATATAATATGTCTGGGTCATATATTAAAATAAGGCTTCAAAA
The DNA here is from genome assembly GCA_009667805.1 of Leptobrachium leishanense. Taxonomy (NCBI): domain Eukaryota; kingdom Metazoa; phylum Chordata; class Amphibia; order Anura; family Megophryidae; genus Leptobrachium; species Leptobrachium leishanense. Next base: position 107,193,694 of record CM019064.1, on the reverse strand, counting down.
CGCGGTTAAACATGATGAGCAAAACCGGTAAAAATGAGCTCGGCACAGGGGCAGGAAAAGGCTCAGCAGCGAAAGGGTTAAACAGAGGGCTTCATAGTACTGCACAGACTCTGATCCTGGATTGTGCAAGAACTGAAGACCCACTGCCAGCTCCCCCATCTCACAGGCAAAGACATGTACCCCTTATTCTATAGTGAGAGGAGGAATGCCTACTTGGATTCTTTTAAGCAGAGTTGTCACTTAGATTCTGCCCTCAATCCATATCAAATCATAAAGGAGTTTGAAATTTCCTCCATAATGCTAACCTTTTTGTATTTCCATATTTATAAACCTTTTGTATTTGCATAAAAAGTGCTTAATAATAAGTGTAAACTTAAGATGTTGAAATGTAATGATTTTAAGGATTGGACACATTATTAAGAGTGTGAGATCTTCTGTTCCAATATTCAATTGCCAAAGTTTAAAATACAGAAAATATGTATAGAGAAACAAAATCTTTACCGAGCCTCACTAAAGTTTTCGTCTGTCTTCTCAGGTTTTGGACTTCGCATGATGATCGATTTCTATATATGCTCATGGAATATGTACCGGGAGGTGAACTTTTTAGTTATTTACGCAACATGGGACGTTTTAATAATAGCACTGGACTCTTTTACTCAACTGAAATAATTTGTGCAATAGAATACCTGCACTCCAAAGAAATAGTTTACAGAGACTTGAAGCCAGAAAATATTTTATTAGACAATGAAGGGCACATCAAGCTAACAGATTTTGGATTTGCGAAGAAGCTTTCTGACAGGTAAGCCTTGAAATCTTGGCAATATTGGTTTATTCGATCACGGCAAACAAATCTTTAATTGTCTTGCTGTGTTGAATGCATTTCTAAAGTTTTATCAACATCAACTCGAATGTTTTAACTAAATGTCTGCTAAAATCTGACGAACTTCTTTGGAGGGGAGTATATTTAAAAGGAAACAAAGTGGCAAAACTAGAGGACATACAGGGTTATTCAGAGAGGTGAAAACCAGGAGAATGACTGGAGAAGTGAAAATTCTAGGTCAAAATAGCCGAACCAGAACCAGAAAACTTCTCCCATTTATTTCCCTTTCCAAATCAGCTTTTTGGTCTAGATTGTTCTCTTCTCCTGTCAGTTCTCCTGGTTTTCACCTTTCTCTGAATAACCATGTAACTCTTAGAGGGGCAAAGGTTTAAAAGTGGTTTGGTGCACCTTTTTTCAATGTTGCTGTTAAAGGTGGTGTGCTAGCCTTTCTTCATATCTGCACCTCGCTCTTGCACGTCATCTCCTGAGCTGCACCCAATCTATGAAACTCCCATCCATACCACCTTTGACTCTCACTGTGCCTCCAGGATTTCAAAATGTCTTAAAAAACATTACTTTAGAGAAGCCCATCAGCTCAACTTCATAACCCTTTCCTGATCTAGCTTGCACATAGCCTCTATGCACATCATTAATTCTTATTAGAATCCCTGAATTCACCCTCACATTTGTGTCACCCCTCTGATCTTCGAATGTAAGCTCGCTCAAGCATTGTCCACTTTTTTTATTGCTCCCTGTACATAAAACATGTTTTGAAGCTATGTATGTTCCTCCTACCCATTGTACGGGATATTTTAACACTTTACTACATCCAACTGGATCTCAATTATTTATAAAGTAGAATGTATTGTTAAAGTACAAAAACGCCTACAGTGAACTATTCGAATGATGCCTTGTGCCCAATGTGGACTAGAAATTTTGTATGTATTTTTTTTTTTTTTTTTTTTAAATTGCTGAGCTGATTTGAACATGATCACGAAGTATCGACTTTACAAGAAGCGTGTGCAACATGACCACCAGGTCGCTTCTCTACAATCATGGAAAAACTACCCGATCCCACTCAGACTCTAGCAGCGAGTGTCCTTGGGCAAGACACGTTGCGATATGGATGTGACTACCTCACAAAATACTTGTACTTCTCATATAGATCGTAAATTTCCTTGGGAACAGTGTCCCCCTGAATCAGGTCATAATCCATGTGTGGTATTCTTATGTATCAACTCCTTGTACACTGATCTTGTAAAGCGCTGTGGAAAGGACGTCAAAGGGCTGACAGGGCCATGTTATGTTTTTAGAAAGCTCCTTTTTTTTGATAGATTCCTTCCACAACCGGGACCCACCCTCCCACACCACCGCTCCTATATATCAGTGACAGCTCCAGCAGTTGTATAGTCTAGTTTGTGCAATACATCCTCTGTAATGACTTTATTTTACATTCTACTCAATTCCAGCATCTAAAGCCCAGTGCTATAAAAAGAGACTCTTGATACAGTGTGTGATAAGAAACGTGATTTTACATCCCTGCTTGCTACACTATTATTCTCAATATGAAGTGCACATCCAGTGTGTAACCTCAAGAGGCAGAGAAAAGAAAAAACCTAGGAACGCTAATGGCATAGTATAAAAGATAAAATCAATAGAGGATGAAAGGTTCAGAGGAATAAAACTCTCATTACCCTGAGCCTGCGTGTCACTGGCTGCATATGAAAGCAAAGGTCTGCAAGGCTGACCCTCTCTGCTGACAGTAATCTGTGTGAAAACATAAAAGCAGATGTTCATAGTGGAGGCATCTTTATGAATTAAATATCATGAATTAAATGGTGAGAAAAAAAACACTCCTTTTATGAGCGTCTAAGTAATACGGACTCGCTTGGGTGTCTAAACCCTATTACTACCAAAAAATATAAACTATATTATGCATCATATAAAGTGAACGCCAAAGATTGGCATAACATTTTCACGTTTTGCAAAAAAAGTTCAGAGATCGCACTCCTGCCACCGTGTGTAACTGTAATGAAGCTGCAAGAAGCAGCCCCCACCGTCACTGCAACAAAAAGTTCAATCTTTACTGCTGCAGTCTGGAGGAGAGACGAATACAGGGACAGCTGTGGGGTCACATCAAACTCTAAAGAGATAAGATTTATGGGGTAGTATTGCTGAAAGTTCTTGTACATATGCAAGGTATTAATGTAGTTTCTATATGCAGGCATTATGCCAAATACAGATACTTTATAATTCGATTGGTGATCTCATAATGATAACTACAAATCCCCATACGCAGGATATGACTATTTTTCTTTCACATTTACCATATTTGACATAAAGCCTTTTCTGCCTCTATGATAATGTTTGAGATGCAAGATAAGGTGCACCATCTAGAGTCTAGAACCTTTCAACCCAGCAATATTTCTTTAACCCTTTCAATGCGGTGGATGCGCTCAGCGCGTCCAACCGCATTGGTACTTGGCTGCGGAGGACGCGCTGAGCGCGTCCTCCCTTTGCAGCCCGCGATCAGCCGGTATTCCGGCTGATCGCTCGGCCCCCCGGTGTGGGCTGACATCATCGATGTCAGCCCAACCTCCGGGACCCCGGCGGGCACGATAGGCGTCATCGCGCATGCGCAATGATGTCTATTTCAGGCACCCCCCCCCCTGCCATTGCAGGGAAGGTGCCTGAAGGGGAGGGGGGGGGGTCCTTCGGACCTCTCCCCCTCCCCATCCGTGCGGGCCAGCGATTAAAGGCAGGCACCGCCTGGAAGGGTACAGCCTGCCCTTCCAAGCGGCGGCTGTCTTTAACCCCTAGGGGCTGGATCGCGATATGGCGCCAACATGCGCCGTATCGCAGTCCCCTCCAAGAGCTGGCCGACATCTTGGATGTCGGCCAAGCTTCCGGGATATCCCCCTAATGACTGGCGTCATCGCGCAGAGCGCGACGGCGCCAGTTTTTAAATTAACCCCTTGCTGTCACCTATAGTGGAGATAGGGGGTTCATTGTGACAGCTAGGGGTTAATGTTTACTATCATTGGAACGGCCAGAGCGTGGCCTTTCCAATGATACCAAACATGACCATGTAAAAAGTAAAAAAAAGAAAAATTAAAAATTAAATAAAAAAAATGTTTTTTGGTTTTTTTTTATTTATTTATTAGTGCAACATTATTGTTCCCATTTCAATTATAATGTGAACAATGATGCTGCACTAACGATTTTTTCTATGGGGGGGAGTTTGCTAAAAAACATGGAATTTTCCCCCAAAAAAGTAACGATTCCTCATTTATAATTTTTTTAACAAGCGCACCCCATAGAAAATATAACCGCAAACTATCGCATTTTAAAATGTGAAAAAAAACACTTTACACATTGTAAATTATTAAATTCAAATTTTATTGCATTTTTTGTTATAATATACAGACATGACATAACGTATACATATAATAATGACATATTATGAATCTGCACAGTCTGCCGGAAAGAACGATATATAATATGTCTGGGTCATATATTAAAATAAGGCTTCAAAACGCGTTTAAACATGATGAGCAAAACCGGTAAAAATGAGCTCGGCACAGGGGTGGGAAAAGGCTCAGCAGCGAAAGGGTTAAAGGATAAATGAATATGAAAAATTGAACATGTGCAAACTTACATTGTTATTCTGAGATACAAAAGACTAAAATAATCTAAATGCAAACTTGCTATTTTACCAGATCTATAAATTCCAAAAAAAAATTTTTTTTTTCTTTTTTATCATCACAGAGCACTTGGTAGTGACAGGGTTAGTGCAGACTGAGAAATGTATTCACTATTAAAAACTAATGTTTTGAAGGGACACTGTACTCCAGGGCTGGACTGGCATACCGGGATAACTGGAGGAATCCCGGCAGGCTGCTTGATTTATGGGCTGATGGTGCTGGGGAGCCGTGCAGCACTGTCTCCTCCATTACAGCAGCAGCTTCAGGTCCTGACAGGGAGGTAAAGAGGCACACGGAGTACATTAAGTTGCAGTGGGGATTCATGTCTAGTGAAGTTTTTCTGATATTCCTCCTTTTTATATGATTTTATTTGGTCCGATTTATATAAATAACTGTTTAATGTGTTCACTCTATCAGGGTTATTCAGGGAGCACCGAATTGTCAGACATTTCAGTGCTCTCTGGTTCACCTCACTTAGACAAGTTAAATTTGCAGATCAACCCAAAGGCAGCCGCAAACCCACTGAGCAAACCACCGAACACACCTGCCAAGCGCAGCCCCCGAAGAGACTGCCGAACGCACCAGTAAGCCACCAAAGAGAAAGCTGAACGCACCCACAAGCCACCGAAGAGACTGCCGAACGTACCCGACGGCCTGCCCAACGCAGCCACAAAAAGCTGACCAGCAGCTGAACGGGTTTAAAAAGACAAAAAAAAACAAAAACTTTTAAATGCGGTTTGCAAAATACTACTGCATGAAAATGCCTGGAAATGGTATATAAAGTCCTATGAAGAATAATACTAATAAAAAGGTCTTTTACAGAAAAAACATTTTAAAATAATTCACCAGAAAAATGCCTCAGACTTTTTGCTGCAAATTAAAAGATTTGATATTGGATAAAATGGGAATATTTTTAATATTGAAGCCTATGGGATTCGCCCGATTAAACCTGTCGAATGAAACCACGGAACATCAGGGCATTTCACTGATAATTCTCTGTTGTTCAATGTGAATAGATTAACCATTGCTTCGCTATATGGGGATTTCACTGCTGTCGAACAGGCACTGTTTTTCCCTGGCAATTCAACAATTTTTTTCAAACTGCCTGCTCTTTGAATAGCTGAATGGCCCCGAAATTGCACCGTATAGGGAAATTAACTGTTTGGTGCAGCTTCTGGGCCAGTTTGGCTCTCTTTGAATAACCCTATATATGTGGGACTTTAGCTTAACTCAGGGACTGGCCAGCTGGAATTATTATTTTATCATTATGGAATGTCTCCTCTTTTATATACCAGGATTTTATTTCTGCTTTTATTTTTCCTGTGTTCTTTAACCATAAGAGCTTGTTGGCGCTATTCCTTGCCCTGTGCTAAAATGGGGACGCTAAGGTAAATAATGTGCGCCTGCAGGTTTCCTTGGTGTCCCTGTTTAAGCTCCATATTACAGGTCAGGTGCTGATTAGGGATGAGCCGAACACTCCCCGAGTTCGGTTCGAGCCCGAACCCGAACTTCCCATTTGTTCGGGTCCGAACCCGAACTCGAACCCAATGCAAGTCAATGAGGCTGAAAATTCGGTTTTTAGAGTGCCCTCCAAGAGGGCATATATGCAAGATATTTGCCATAAAAGGTGTATGGGGGTCCGGGTAGTGCCCTGGGGGACAGGAAACAAGAACAAAAAGTTAAAAAAAAAAGTTTTTAAAGGGACAGTGAGTTTTCCATGAAATAAGGGTTAAAAATAAAAACCAAAAATTCCTTCAAATATCGTGCCTAGGAGGTCCCCATAACCTGCCCGTGAAGTGGCGGATTTCTAGGATGTATAGAAACACTTAAAAACAAAAAAACAAAAAAATGACGTTTCATATGACGGTAAATGCTTTTCCTTTAATCTATCCATAAACAACTGCTTGGGGCGGCAGTCCTGTATGAAAAGAGGAGACCTTTTTGGACACGCAGAAAAAGGTTACTGATTTTTTTGGGCTAAATTATTGTGAAATATATGCAGGCTTTGGATGAAAGTAACAATAGGTGCTTTAAAATTGGTCCTTTAGCATCCCCAACAGTGCCGTCACACGGTAACCCCTCTGAGGATATGAATCTGATACAGGCGTCAGTGGCAGTGCACCCAAATATTGTGCTTTTGGTGCCAGGCCTGCAAGTACTATCATACAGTAACCCCTCTGTGGTATTGTGGAAGAATGCAGGGGTGGACCTTGCGGTCCTATATTGAAAAGATATGATTCTGGTCAAGGCGTCAGTGCACCCAGATATTCTGCCTTTGGTGCAAGACTGCCAGGCCAGCAAGTATCATCATACAGTAACCCCTCTGTGGTATTGTGGAAGAATGCAGGGTTGGACCCTGCTGTTCAAAAAATTAAAATGATATAAATCTGGCACAGGCGTCGGTGCAGCCAAATATTGTGCCTTTCATGGCAACAAGTGCATTCACACCGTAACCCTTTTGTGTTATTGTGGAAGAGTTCAGTGCTGGAGGTTTTGTGCATGCAGAAGACATACCCGATCTATTCCGTTACTTCGGCATCAGGGGATTGATAGCTGCTGATCCAGAACTGATTCATTTTTATAAATGTCAGCCGGTCTACAGAGTCGGTGGACAGACGCACTCTTTTGTCTGTGACAAAACCTCCAGCGGCACTGAACGTCCTTTCGGAAAGCACGCTAGATGAAGGGCAACCTAGTAGCTGCATAGCATATTGGCTAAGTTCTGGCCAGTGATCCAATCTCAACACCCAGTAAGCCAGTGGATCATCTGCTGGAAAGGTGTCCAGGTCTGCCCTTGCCCCTAGGTAGTCCTGCACCATATGGTGATGACGCTGGCAATGGGTGCCTACATTTGACGTCCCTGGGCGTCGAGGACTAAAAAAAATTAAAGCATCAGTCAAGTGGCCCTGGCCTTCACCACTATTCCTCTGATCACCCGCAGCCTCAGAAGCACCTGTGTCAGCACTTGGTAATCTACCAGTGCCTGGAAAGGTGTTACACAAGTGCCGCTTTAGAGAAAAGGGGAGTAAAATAAACCTAAAAATGGGAGGGAATAGTTGGGCTGAGGCTGTCAACCAATTATTCATGGGCAAGAAAGGAACTTTCTTTTTCTTTTTATAGCGTTCCTTTAACAGCTTTGCTGCGAAGGATGCGCTCAGCACGTTTTTCCCTGCCAGAGCAGGGAAAGTGCCTGAAGGGGAGATACTTTGGACCCCTCTCAGTCCCCATTGGTAAGTGCCACAGAACAAATGCTGGCACTGCTTGGAAGGACAGTCTGCCGTAAAAAATTATATATAATTTGTGTGGGTCGTACAATAAAACGTGACTTCAAATCGCCTTTAAACATGATGAGCAAAACCGGTAAAATGAGCTCCGCACACACGTGAAAGGGCTCAACAGTGAAGGGGTTAATAATAGTATCCATAAATGGAATTCCAGGAATCCCAGTATACGCTTCACCTCTTGTGTGGCTTACTCCGTTGGCGGGAGGCTATTGGTCGATGGTTTGTAGACTCACAGGTACTTTTATTTATAAATTTGCCAAGGCCTAAAAGCCGTTTATCTCTTGAGTTTCCTGCTCCATTGGCCTTCTTCATGACATATTTAAAGCATTTTTGGTATCGCTCCTGTAGAACCCATTATCTCACAATCTAGTTACTATGGTAGTTTTAGGTTTCACCTCCTTGTGCTTTTTACTGACTCTCCACATCCGTGCGCATGTATTTATAGCTCTGCTCCTGCAAACTACAGATTAGTTTGCTGTCTGGTAAAAGGATGGAAACAGTGGGTTTTTTTTTTCTTTTCTAAATTATTTTTAAACCTGTTAAATTATTACATCAGTTGCACAAACATTGATGATTTGCAGCAAAGCTTTATACTGTTTAGTCTTCAATAAACAAAATCATGCCAGAGTTCAAGTATTCCGGTAAAAAATGTGATGGCACATAAAGTCCAGTTTTTAGGGCAGATGATGTGACCGCATGTCCATTTAGGTGGATGAATCGATAATAACTTCGCTTGCAGCTTGATAGACCTCAATGTTACATATTATCCTATAAAAGAGCACATATAACACACTAATTACGCAATAGCACAGACCAGGAAACTATAGTATAAACAAGTGATAGGCTCTATGTATTGGCTCGTTTTCGTCGCGTGTAAGTCTCTTATGGATGGCTAATCCTATCCATCAACAGTAGGTTTGTTCCAATCGAAATGGTGACTCAGTAGGTAAGCATATGGACCTCGTAGGGTAGTGAATAGCGGCAACATGATTAATGTCCTTCAAATAGTCACTCCAATTAGCCAATCGAGGAGGCATGGTCTCCGGCGTGCATGCCATCAGGCAGGGATGATCTCGATGTGCGTGCCATTGCTCCTATGTGTTCCCGAGCACCTTCAATGAAGTATTTCCGCTTGCCGAGTGTGTTTCTGCTGTTTTTGCCCGCGCATGCGCTGCATAAGCTTTTGATTTCGGTATGTCTTATCCGGATCTGCATGTTATATAGAATTCAACTTTGACTTCAATATTAATCATGTTGCTGCTATTCACTGACAGATGAAGCTTGCAGGAGTGCAAGAAAAATGCGTCTCGATTTTTATTTAATTGCTTTATTTACACTTCTATATTGTACACTCCTTGGTACTCCATCAATCCACTCTTTATATTCTTTTCTCTGAGGTCCATTATACAGATTGGAACAAACCTACCGTTGATTGATGGGAGGAGCCCCCTGTAAGACCCTTACATGTGATGAAAATGAGCCATTATATAGGCTCTTATTTTGTGAGTGTGACTACGATCGTTGTTTATACTTAATAATTTCCTGGTCTGTGATATCCTGCAATTAATGTTCTATGTGCTCTTTTATAGGATAATACGTAACATTACAGTCTAAGTTATTACATTCTCTATTCATCCACCTAAATTGATCAGAGTCGCATCATTTGTTATAGATTCCCATTGCTTGCGCTCCCAGTCACTGTTTGTGAAAGATTCTATTTAAGTACAAGGTAAGGGATACACCTAAATAAGTGAGCAGCATCTAACCCTTCCTTCTGGATGCACTAAAGTGCCTCGTTTGACACCTATAACTTTGTTTTTCCTATTGAAATATTTTGGCCGAAGAAAAACCAAAGCTAAAATAATACGAAAATTCAGCAACTCTTGCCTAAAATTATCAATTCCTTTGCAATTCTACACAAGTTCACCCATTGATCTTCTTACGAATCTATCATGCTGCTTTTAAGAGGTTTTCTTGCAATATTTGCTTGTGAAGTGTCTCTTCAGGCAGAATGTGTATGGATTGATATGTAGGTCCTTTGATTGCCGTTAAGGTATTGATGCAAAATGTGCTCGGCGATCAGTGACAATCTTTCACACAAACCACTTTATAACAGGTCATCCAACTAAGGTCATCGTAAATACACTATATTAGCAAAAGTATTCGCTCGCCTGCCTTGACTCGCATATGAATTTAAGTGACATCCCATTCCTAATCCATAGGGTTCAATATGACATCGGTCCACCCTTTGCAGCTAGAACAGCTTCAACTCTTCTGGGAAGGCTGTCCACAAGGTTTAGGAGTGTGTTTATGGGAATTTTTGACCATTCTTCCGGAAGCGCATTAGTGAAGACACACTGATGTTGGACGAGAAGGCCTGGCTCTCAGTCTCTGCACTAATTCATCCCAAAGGTGTTCTACCTGGTTGAGGTCAGGACTCTGTGCAGGCCATTCAAGTTCATCCACACCAGACTCTGTCATCCATGTCTTTATGGACCTTGCTTTGTGCACTGGTGCACAGTCATGTTGGAAGAGGAAGGGGCCAGCTCCAAACTGTTCCCACAAAGTTGGGAGCATGGGATTGTCCAAAATGTCTTGGTATGCTGAAGCATTCAGAGTTCCTTTCACTGGAACTAAGGGGCCAAGCCCAGCTCCTGAAAAACAAACCCACACCATAATCCCCCTCCACCAAACTTTACACTTGGCACAATGCAGTCAGGCAAGTACCGTTCTCCTGGCAACTGCCAAACCCAGACTCGTCCATCAGATTGCCAGATGGAAAAGCACGATTCGTCACTCCAGAGAAAGCGTTTCCACTGCTCGAGTCCAGTGGCGGCATGCTTTACACCACTGCATCCGACGCTTTGCATTGCACTTGGTGATGTATGGCTTGGATGCAGCTGCTCAGCCATGGAAACCCATGCCTTGAAGCTCTCTGCGCACGGTTCTTGCGCTAATCTGAAGGCCACATAAAGTTTGGAGCTCTGTAGCGATTGACTCTGCAGAAAGTTGGCGACCTCTTCGCACTATGCGCCTCAGCATCCGCTGACCCCACTACGTCCATTTACGTGGCCTACCACTTCGTGGCTGAGTTGCTGTCATTCCCAAACACTTCCACATTCTTCTAATACAGCTGACCGTTGACTGTGGAATATTTATGAGCGAGGACATTTTTACAACTGGATTTGTTGCACAGCTGGCGTCCTATCGCCGTTACACGCTGGAATTCACTGAGCTCCTGAGAGCGACCCATTCTTTTACAAATGTTTGTAAAAACAGTCTGCATGCCTAGGTGCTTGATTTTGTACACCTGTGGCCATGGAAGTGATTAGAACACCTGATTCTGATTATTTGGATTGGTGAGTGAATACTCTTGGCAATATAGTGTATCAATGTTTCCTTTTAAATCCCATGCTTATGATATATACCCAGGATGCAAAAAAGTGAGACAGATGACATTTGCAGGTCTCACCCAGAGTTCCTTGCTGTATATGGGTAATGTAGAGAGAAATCACTATACAGTGAAATAGGAGCGCTAAAGATTAAACAAAGATCACATATATCTCAATATATATAAATGAGAAGACAAGACAAAAGGAAGGTCTATTTTTCTTTCTTTCCCTTGTTCTTATTTCTTTCAGTGGAATAATAAATCTGTTAAATGGCATCGACTTCTAAAAGAGACAAAAAGAGAATCTCATTGCATAGTATCAGTGTACACCAAAAAATCAGAAAAAAAATAAGATTTTTCACTCACAAACAGGGAGTCTGCAAGACTCCAAATGTATGCCTTTAAGCCTCTTCTGGGGGCTCCACCCATCAGCAGGAAAAGAGATTCAGGAAAAGAGATTCACAATCCTTATTCTTACAGGCTTGATAGTAGCTTTGAACCGGAGGTATACTTATGATCTCGAAAAAGGAATCAATAATAGTGTAATACTGTAAATTAATTGAGAATAGAAAATCCAGAGAGGGTTACACTCACGTGTTACAGAGCCTCTATTGAAAGTGGCTCTGTATAAGCGCCTGGGACCGCTAATCAGAGGGGGTCCATCCTCGGTACTGGATTTCCGCTGGAACACAGCTCCACCATAGAACAGTTCAAACCAATGCACAGATGTGGCAAGTAGAGAGGTAATGGCAAAAAATTAAAATAAAGGTAAAAAATAATAATAAATAAAAATGGCCAAAATATAAAACAATGAAAATTTATTAAGAGACAAAACACCAAAGAAAGGTGTATAAAGTGCGAGACGCGTTTCACCTGCTGCTGCAGGCTTCCTCAGTCAAAAAATTATAATAAAAATTTTTTTTTATTATAATTTTTTGACTGAGGAAGCCTGCAGCAGCAGGTGAAACGCGTCTCGCACTTTATACACCTTTCTTTGGTGTTTTGTCTCTTAATAAATTTTCATTGTTTTATATTTTGGCCATTTTTATTTATTATTATTTTTTACCTTTATTTTAATTTTTTGCCATTACCTCTCTACTTGCCACATCTGTGCATTGGTTTGAACTGTTCTATGGTGGAGCTGTGTTCCAGCGGAAATCCAGTACCGAGGATGGACCCCCTCTGATTAGCGGTCCCAGGCGCTTATACAGAGCCACTTTCAATAGAGGCTCTGTAACACGTGAGTGTAACCCTCTCTGGATTTTCTATTCTCAATTAATTTACAGTATTACACTATTATTGATTCCTTTTTCGAGATCATAAGTATACCTCCGGTTCAAAGCTACTATCAAGCCTGTAAGAATAAGGATTGTGAATCTCTTTTCCTGAATCTCTTTTCCTGCTGATGGGTGGAGCCCCCAGAAGAGGCTTAAAGGCATACATTTGGAGTCTTGCAGACTCCCTGTTTGTGAGTGAAAAATCTTATTTTTTTTCTGATTTTTTGGTGTACACTGATACTATGCAATGAGATTCTCTTTTTGTCTCTTTTAGAAGTCGATGCCATTTAACAGATTTATTATTCCACTGAAAGAAATAAGAACAAGGGAAAGAAAGAAAAATAGACCTTCCTTTTGTCTTGTCTTCTCATTTATATATATTGAGATATATGTGATCTTTGTTTAATCTTTAGCGCTCCTATTTCACTGTATAGTGATTTCTCTCTAGATTCTGGTTTTGGAGTGAAGGATACACTCAACTAGTGAGCTGCTTAAAAGTATATTGCTTTGCTATTTGATCTAACTCTATAGCGCCTTCACACTATAACCTCCGGGTTTTTCTTCTTTCTGTATATGGGTAATGTAGCACAGGAGCTCTGGGATGCAGTTCTTTGAATTGTTGTGCAATAATTCTGCAATAATAATTATAGCGTGGAGGCTTAAGTTTATCAAATTGTTTTTGTCCACCACAACCCTTGTAAGTACTGATTTACCCTACGGGTCCAAGCATCCACTGCAACTGGTCATGCCTAGTTCCTAGCTGGTGAGGGTCCAATAAATTCAATAAATAACGGTGCTGTTTTAGGAGTGGCTTTAACCAGTTGCATAAAACTGATCTCTGCAGAAAAAAAGCCATCTACTTTGGCATGGCATTAATTTAAGGGTTCTGTGTGAAAACAGACCCAGGATGCAAAAAAAGTGAGACAGATGTCCTTTGCATGTCCTACCCAGAGTTCCTTGCTGCATATGGGGAATGTAGCACAGGAGCTCTGATGTGCAAATGGTTTCTGCAATAATGTACTGTATATATTTGTTTTTTTGCCAATTGGGAATCCTACACCCCCACTCCACAGGCTCTTACATTTTAAAACTGTTTACACATACATACTGGATACATAAATATGAATCTGATAATGTAGAAGAAATTGGCTGCCGGAGTAGAGCAGTAAAACATACCTTCAGCTAATTCCTGAGGATACACTTGGTATTTGTTGCCATCTAGTGGTAGTATGTGTGCCAGATTTTTTCCATCCAAAGTAGTCTTCAAATGTGAACATAATGCATTATGTGTAAAGATGTTCTTATATCCATTTGCTATGTATCCTTTATATTGTCATTCTATAATCTGGCAGTACTGTAATATGAGAAGACTACTCCTTGTAGCCTCCTTCTCCCCCCAAATGCTTTTACGGTCTTCATACATGATCTACATGACTAAAGGGGTTTTTCAAAGGGAGCCAAATTTGCCATCAAATTACACTGAACAGTGAAATTCCCCGTACCGTGCAATTTCGTGGCCATTCCGCTATTCAAAAAACTGGCAATTCGTCAAATATTGGCAAATTGCCAGCGAAATATGATTACCTTCAGTGGCAGTGGACTCACCATAGAGAAGTAATGATTATTCAGAGAACGCCGAACAGCCCTTAAGGCTAGGGTCAAACGAATGCATTTTTTGTGTCTGCCGTATAAAAGTGCGTCCGAACGCATTGACGTATTTTTTTTCACGGAATGCGTGAAAACTGTCATATGATGCGCATTTTCGTGCGGGATTTTTTTACGGATACAAACCAGGAAACTTTGGGTGTCTGGACGTTATGTAGGCTGGAGCAGCGTCTGACGTCTCCTAATCACGCACACGTGCCGCTATGCAAACGCAGCGCACTCTGTACGTCCGTACTAACGGTTCGATGGTCTTGAAAAAAATGTGTTAGTTTGCCGCTTGCGTTGCGTGGCCAAACTTTCATGCGGCCGTGCTTTGTATATTGGCCGTCATTGCCCGTCATTTGCTGCTACTACGGCCGTGATTAAGTGCGCCTAAACGCACGTTAAAAATGCGTTAGTCTGATCCCAGCCTAAAAGTTGGCAAAATACCCAGATTTTCGGTGTTTTTTTTTACAGGTTTAACCCTTTCGCTGCTGAGGCTTTTCCCGCCCCTGTGCTGAGGTCATTTTTACCGGTTTTGCTCATCATGTTTAAACGTGTTTTGAAGGCTTATTTTAGTATATGACCCAGACATATTATATATCGTTCTTTCCGTCAGACTCGGTAGATTCATAATATGTCATTATTATATGTATACGTCATGACCTGTCTGTATATTATAACAAAAAATGCAATAAAATATGTATTTTCAATAATTTACAATGTGTAAAGTGTTTTTTTTCACATTTTAACATGTGAGCAATTGCGGTTATATTTTGTATGGGGTGCGCTTGTTAAAAAAATTAGAGATGGGGTCTCGTTACATTTTTTTTTTGGGGAAAATTACACTATTTTTAACAAACGCACCGCATACAAAAATCGTTAGTGCAGCATCATTGTTCACATTATAATTGAAATGGGAACAATATTGCTGCATTAACAAACCAAAAAAAAGAAAAAAAAAGTGTTTTTTTTTTTTTTTTAATTTGTAATTTTTTTTTTTTCTCTATTTTTTTTTTATTTTTGACAAAAATTTTCACAGTAGTGTTTGGTATCGTTGGAACGGCCATGCTCTGGCCGATCCAACCATACCAAACTTTAACCCCTAGCTGCCACGGATCGGGAGATAGGGAGTTCCAATGAACTCCCTATCTCCACCGTTTTTTGGCAGTTAGGGGTTAAGTCCAGGACTGGCGTCATCGTGCTACGCACGATGACGCCAGTCCTCAGGGGTAGTTCCCGGAGGCTTGGCTGACATCCAAGATGTCGGCCAGCTCTGGGAAAGGATCGCGAACCGGCGCTTTTCAGTGCCGATTCGCGATCCAGCTCCCCAGGGGTTAATGCCAGGCACCATTTGGAAGGGCAGGCTGTGCCCTTACAAATGGTGCCTGGGTTAACCCCCGCAGAGCCGCCGACCGGGAGGGAGGTCCGAAGGACCTCCCCCCTCCCTTTCAGGCGCCTCCTCCGCACATGCGGGGGGGGGCGCCTGAATTAGGTGTCATCGCACTGCCGCGATGACACCTAATTCCAGCGGCTGCGGTTCCGGATGCGCGGCTGACATCGAGGATGTCAGCCCGCACCGGAGGGGCCAGCGATCGGCCGGAACCCGGCCGAACGCTGACCCCAATAGGAGGACGCGCTCAGCGCGTCCTCCGCATACCAGCGGTAATGCGGAGGACGCGCTGAGCGCGTCCTCCGCATTGAAGTGGTTAAACGGGCTAATCCTGTAGGTTTCAATGTAGAAAACCATTCCCTGTTTCTACTTCATTTTTATTCAACAATTTACTCTTTTCACTTGCAGCAAAAAGTGTGTTATGTATTTTTTTTATCTTTGTTTTAGAATTTTTGGGCAATTTTCTGGATTTTTTTCCTTCAAAATGTATTCAATATTTTTCAATTTTTTTTTTATTACGTAACAGACCTTTTTATTGTTATTCATAGGACCTTAGATGTTTCCAGACATTTTCATGTATTTTTTTACACCTTTTGAAAGTTGCTTTTTTTAACCCCCTGTTCAACGGCTGATCGGATGCATTAGGCAAATAGATTGGGCATTCTTCAGGGAGATTAAGATGAATGCTGAATTCACCAGAGGGTCTGCGAAGCAAGCTTACCGAAGGGCGCCGAATGAAAGAGCACCGACATTTTAATGCTCTTTGAATAACCCCTCAACTGTTGAATTCGCATTAATTTTCACGTATTCATCTGATTTTGCTTTTTTTTTATGATTATACTGAAGACCTTATACTTAACAAACTTTTCAAGGGAACTATATAGTGCTGACTGTAAATCTGGCACCGGTGCACTTGCAAGGCATTTCATACCTTGATGCAGTTCGTGATCTTGCCAAGAGTCTCCTGGTAGGTATATGATGCTGACAGTTATAAAGATTATTCGGCATTTTTAAGATTTTCTTCCCATTATAAGGCATCCTCTTGTGGGCTATCTCCCAGAAGCATTCACAGCATGATGCTACTTTAACCAGTTTCCTGACTGTAAAGTTGTTTATTTGGCGAGAAAACAAACATTTATGACAATAAAAAAAATGAGCCGTCAATAGGGATGTCAAGCACATGGTGCATAATGCAGTATGTTCAAAACTTAAGAGGCAGCAATCGCAGCCTCTAATGTCTGAGTTGTGTATTCATTTTGTGTTTTTCTGGAACTAACACGGTCCTAATCAGTAGCGTCCCCCTGGGGGGGGGGTGGCCCACACCGGGTGACACCACCCCCTAGGGTGACACCCTAAGGCTCGGGTCAGACGAGCGCAGTGTTCACGTCAGTGTTGCCACACATTTTAACGTCCGTGGTAGCATACAATTATGATCAATAGGGACCACACACTAAGTACGTCTGCACAGAAGTGTGGACGCGGCAAACGGACGCAAGGCAGGCAAGAACGTTAATCTGCTAGAACGGACGCACAGAGTGCGCTGCGTCTGCAACGCCTGCATAGCTTTGTGTGTGAGTGATGGAACGAAGTCAGACGGACTGCATTTTTGACGTCCAGCATTTTGACGGACAAAATGTTTTTCATATTTTCCCTTCTACATCAGTCAAAAAAAAGTCCGTCACAAAACGGACCGTGTGGCCACTACCTTGTCGTCAGTCAGAAAGTACTTCCGTTGTGCACGGACGCACAGTCCGCACAGAATGCGCTCGTCTGACCCTAGCCTAAAAATTTTATTTGGTTTTTTGTTTTTTTACTTTTACAAAGTATTTTACCAGGAAGGATACATTGAGATTTCACAAATTTTTAAGTGTGTCCTGGGTAGGCAAGGCCTACGCTGGCACTATCCAGAGGGCGGCAAAAAACCCACCACTAAAGGGTTTACTCAGAGAGCACCGAAATGACTCCAACATTTTGGTGTTTTGTTGTTCCCTGCACTTCGAGGAATCAAATTTCACCACCCTGCAGTGAATTCACCATTCACCGCTGGGTCCCCGAAGTGCAGGGAGTCAGCCGCCGAATGCCGCAAACCCGTGGCCTGCGGTTTTCAAAAAAACTACTGAACAAAAATGTCTGGAATTTACATATAAGGTCCTATGAT
Source organism: Leptobrachium leishanense (assembly GCA_009667805.1). Classification (NCBI taxonomy): domain Eukaryota; kingdom Metazoa; phylum Chordata; class Amphibia; order Anura; family Megophryidae; genus Leptobrachium; species Leptobrachium leishanense. The sequence continues at coordinate 107,176,023 of CM019064.1, read as the reverse complement.
AATAAAAAGGTCTGCTACAGAAAAAAGGAAAAATATTTTTCTGAAAAATGACTAAAAGATAATAAAAAATCTTAATGTATCCTTCCTGGTAAAATATTTTGCAAATAAATAAATAATTAATTTCTCTGTCCGGTGTTCTCTGCATAGTTTAACCATTACTTCTCTATGGGGATTTGCACGGCCTTCGAACAGCATCGTACTTGCTGGCAGTTCACCAAACTCTGTGTGTGAGCATATCACAGAGCTCCAGTGGTGTACTTAGGGGAGGGGGGTGGGCCGCCCAGGTACCAGGGATTACTGGGTGTCATTAGGGGGACTAGGAGATGTCACTGTGTGTCAGCTTTAAACTGTGTTCTCAAACAACAAGCAGCCAGGAAGTTTGCATTAGAATAAAAATCCCCCTCTCCTCCTTCCATAGCTCCTCCCCTGCCCCGCAGCAGCTCTAGAAGAGGGGAAGGGGGATGTGATTTGTGTTCAGAGAGAGGAGGTATCGGCAGAATATGAAGCCCTGTCTGCTTACTGCTGTTTAAAGTGGACCTTTCCTTAACCAGCACTGCAGTGATCAGAAATTTGTCACTGAGCTGCCTGTCTCGTGGGAGATCCTGCATAGAGGGGGCCAGGCTGCATTCACTGAATCACCAGGGAATAGGCAGCCCAGGGTAAACAGGGACAGGGAAGAGGGAGTCTTAAAAAAAAATAAAAATAAAAAAATGGAATAGTGAAGAAAAAGGACCATGGCAACATCTCATACCTGCAAAGCACACACATTCTCAGCTCAGCAACTCCAATCCACAAAATCAGCCACCCAGCGCACACAACTCCCATCACACAAACCCAGCCACCCACACACACACAACTCCCATCGCACAAAACCAGCCACCCACACACAACTCCCTTCAACAAAACCAGCCACGTGTACTTTTGTTCATAGCAGGAGGATGGATATGTTGTGAGTTTACAAAATCATTAAAAAATAACAATTCTTTAAAAAGAATCTACACTCGCCTCTTATTGCACAGCACAGAGGATGCATGATCCACCATCAGCAGATTCATAGTATATCATTATTATATGTATACGTCATGTCCTGCCAGAATGCTAGAACTAAAAATGTTTTTGAAACCATTTTAAAAAAGCGTGTGTAATTTTTACATTTTAAAGTTGGGGTGGGGGGGGATAGAGGATCCGCCCCAGGTGCCAAATGTTCTAGGTACGCCCCTGGTCCTAGTTCAGAATTTTAGTGATGCAATACCTTTTCTCAAAGTACCAATGCCCTCTGTAGCTGCACAGATCTAAAGAAATGGGAAGCTGTAGCTCGCTCCTTTTGCACCCGAGGCAAGAACAGAAAATTGCACCCCCACACACACTATTTTTTTTTTTTTTTTTTAGAGGTTAATATATTTATAGAAACAGGATCCTCTACGCATGCGCCCCATAAACATGATCTCTATCTGGTTGGCTGCGAATACTAACCCCAGATTGTATTATAACTTGCCACTTTGTTTCGAATTTTACAGATCTTCAGTTCCAGTTCAAACTCCCCGTCAGCAGGGCTGCAAAGCAATTACACTGTCAGAAGAACGAACTGGAACTGAAGATCTGTAAAATTTATAACAAAGTGCCAAATAATTATCCAAACTGTGATTAGCATTCTCAGCCAATCAGATATCACGAATGTCATGCTTATGGGGCGCATGCACAGGGGATCCCGTTTCCACATTCTAGTCTGCTGCACTGTGATACACTCATACACACCGAACATTACTGTATCACAGTGCTGCACAGCAACAAAATTCACAATAATGTGCGTTGTGTGTGTGTGTGGGAGCGTATCACAGCAACAAAACTCATAACAATGTGCGTTGTCTATGACCGTATCACAGATCTGCATGGCAGCAAACGCTCATACGCACTGCACATTATTGTGAGTTTTGTTGCTGTGCAGCACTGTGATACACCGAACATTACTGTATCACAGTACTGCACAACAACAAAATTCACAATAATGTGCGGAGCGTATGAGCGTTTGCTGCTGTGCAGATCTGTGATACGCGCATACACACTGCACATCACAGATCTGCACAGCAGCAAACGCTCATACGCTCCGCACATTATTGTGAATTTTGTTGCTTTGCAGTACTGTGATACAGTAATGTTCGGTCTGTATCAGTAGGGTCCTCTGGTCACATGGCAGCCAGGCAGGGCTTACTGCACCCCTGTGTGTTTGCTGCCAATCCATACAGTATACATCCCTGTTAGTGCAGGCAGCATGATGAAATGCTGCCTGTCACAGGGATATGCAGCAGGGCCAGTTCCCTGCTCACTGGAGCTGCCTATTTCTATCTGCGGCTGTGCCAGACACCCGGCCATACACCCCCCCCCCTCTCCAGCTTGTCAATCCTTGTCGCCGACGCTCGCCCCCCCCCCCCGCAGTGCGATACTGTCAGGCTGATGGGAAGAAAGGGTTTAAACTGCTTTTAAATTATATTCAAAAGTGAATCAGCCTACCGTGGTCCCTCTGCACTGGCTGCGCCCCTCACAGCTGCTGCACCCGAGACGAGTGCCTCCCTCGCCTTGCCCTACCTACAGCCCTGCATGCTTCATACAGATGTCTTTTTGCTCTCTTTTTATTCTGACTTTCACTTTTAGCTGACCTTGTGAAAACCAGAAATTATACCAAATAATGTTCAAAATATATTTAAACAGTCCTTTACAAGTCTCTCATGCAAAATGAACATGTCTTAACAACGGAAATATGATAAAGCCAGTTACATAATTTAATAGATCACATTGTCCAAGTAAAGCGATAGGAAGCATTATTTTACTGAGCGGGTGGTGGATACATGGAACAGCCTTCCAGTTGAAGTGGTAGAGGCCAAAACAGTGATTGAATTTAAGCAAGCATGGGATAGGCATAAGGCTATCCTAAACAAAAGATAAATCCAGGTAAAGTATCCATGTAATTGGGCAGACTAGATGGGCCGACAGGTTCTTATCTGCCGACATTTGTCTGTTTCTATAATAAGCAAATAGAGGTAAATTACTGTGTGCGCCTCTTAGACCATATGCAGATAAAGTTCTTATGAGGAGTTACGTAACACCATGAGCAGTCTCCTCGAGCAGCATCAGCTTTGAAAACCAGGAAGCTAAAGTCAGCTCTACCCACTACATAACCAAGCCCACTTAAAGGAAACCTTACTTTTAAACATGCAAGGGACAAAACCTCTAAAAGAAAAAAAATAAAGAAAAAACGACAAAACCTGTACCTTGACGGTTACATTCACTTTAACCAGTAGTCTAGTCCTAAAAAAATTAGTGTAGGAACACTCCAAAGTTTTTTGCTCAATTAACAGTTGGCATTATGCCCTTAACCTGCCACACCACACTCACATTTGAGTTCATGTTTTAATGGAATGATATGCTGGGTTTGAATCATTATGAAAATTGTAATCTCTTTTTTTTTATGCCTTTTTAAGGAAACTCTTGTTAGGTTTCAGTGAATGGGCCAAAAGTGAGCTCCCTTCCTCCTGAAAAATATTAGAGGAACTACATGCCCAAGCTTTACTGCCAGTCTTGACCCTTAGTTTCAATATGAAAGAAGTTTGTTTTATATTTAATGGGGACCTCGGGTATTTAATTATGGGTGTCTACTTTGTTGAAAATACTAACTAGAGCTACTGGGACCTATGTGAAACATTTTTAATTGTGCTATTGAAATTAATCTGTATTTTCTTTGCTTAACTGCCAGTTCGCTGATCTTTCTGATTGTTCCAAATTTTCTTATGACTTGCAAAAAGAAACTGGTTAGTGGAGGATGACCTGTTTTATCGTCTATTGCATTATCTAAATCAGATCTTAACAAAATGATGGCACCCCTGGGTAAAATTCAAAGCCAATACACTTGTTTTAGAATGTTATTGATGTGTAGTGGTGTTTAGGCTTATCCTAGGGCAGTGGTTCCCAACCATGGTTCTCAAGTACCCCCAACAGATCAGGTTTGCCAGATATCTTGAGCACAGCACAGGTGATATGATTTGCTGCTCAGTGATTTCAGGGTTCAGTCTGCATTTCCCCAAGGTAATCCTTAAAATCTGGCCTGTTAGGGGTACCTGAGGATCACGGTTGGGAGCCACTGTCCTAGGGTATTACTGTCTCCACCTCTTGGACCAAATAATACAGATTAGTAGAAACTGAAGGACTCTGGGTCCACCAAAAATACGACTGAGCTTTACACCATGCAGGCACACCACTTATCATTGGTTATTCCCAAAAAATAAATTGGGAGGGGGGGCGGCATGTGAGTCAGGCACTCAAAGTTTGCAGAAAAGAATAAAAGTTCATTGGGATATGGGCAACATTTCGGTTGCAGAAGCTTGATAAAGGTTGCTTCTGCAACTGAAAAGTTGCCCATATCCATTGCACGTCCCCCTGCTCCCTCAGGCACACTATCTCACCATTATGTACACCTTGAGTATTGTTTTTGCTCCCTATCAATGAATTGAGATTGCAAAGTGCGTTTATTTATATACAGTACTGTGCAAAAGTTTTACTCAGGTGTGAAAAAATGCTTTAAACAAAGAATGCTTTCCGAAATATAAATGATTGTTTATATTTGTCAATTTTCAACTTGCAAAGTGCGCGAACAAAAGAAAAATCTAAATCCAATCAATATTTGATGTTACTACCTTTTGCCTTCAAACCAGCATCAATTCTAATAGGTACACTTGCACGAAGTCAAAGATTTTGTAGGATCATAGTCAGGTGTATGATCAACCAATTATAACAAACAGGTGCTAATGATCATCAATGTCACATGTAGGTTGAAACGCAGTCATGAACTGAAACAGAAACAGCTGTGTAGGAGGCTTAAAACTTGGTGAGGAACAGCCAAACTCTGCTACCAAGGTGAGGTTTTGAAAGACCGTTTCATGTCATGGCAAGATTGAGCACAGCAACAAGACACAAGGTAGTTATACTGCATCAACACGGTCTTCAAAGCAGACTGGGGTTTCAAGATGTGCTGTTCAAGCTCTTTTAAAGAGTCACAAAGAAACGGGCAACGTTGAGGATCGTAGACGCAGTTGTCGGCCAAGGAAACTTAGTGCAGCAGATAAAAGACACATCAAGCTTATTGCCCTTTGAAATCGGAAGATGTCCAGCAGTGCCATCAGCTCAGAACTGGCAGAAACCAGTGGGACCCAGGTACACCCATCTACTGTCCGGAGAAGTCTGGTCAGAATTGGTCTTCATGGAAGAGTTGCAGCTGAAAAGCCATACCTCCAACGTGGGAATAAGGCCAAGCGACTAAAGTATGCACGAAAACATAGGAACTGGGGTGCAGAACAATGGCAGCAGGTGCTCTGGACTGATGAGTCAAAATTTGAACTATCTGCCTGTAGCAGAAAGCAGTTTGTTCGTCAACGGGCTGGAGAGCGGTACAATGAGTGTCTGCAGACAACAGTGAAGCATGGTGAAGGTTCCTTGAACATTTGAGGCTGCATTTCTGCAAATGGAGTTGGAGATTTGGTCAGGATTAATGGTGTTCTCAATGCTGAGAAATACAGGCAGATACTTATCCATCATGCCATACCATCAGGGAGGCGTATGATTGGCCCCAAAAATTATTCTGCAGCAGGACAACGACCCTAAACATACAGCCAAAGTCCTAAAGAACCATCTTCAGCGTAAAGAACAAGAAGTACTGGAATTGATGGCATGGCCCCCACAGAGCCCTGATCTCAACATCATTGAGTGTGTCTGGGATTACATGAAGAGACAGAAGGATGTGAGAGCCTACATCCACAGATCTGTGGTTAGTTCTCCAAGATGTTTGGAACAACATACCAGCCGAATTCCTTAAACTGTGTGCAAGTGTACCTAGAAGAATTGCTGCTGTTTTGAAGGCAAAGGGTGGTCACACCAAATATTGATTTAGATTTCTCTTTTGTTCATTCACTGTATTTCGTCCATTTATGAACATAAATGTGTAACGCTTCCATTTGTGAAAGCATTCTTCGTTTACAGCATTTTTTCACACCTGCCAAAAACTTTTGCACAGTACTGTATATACTTACAAGGGTTGTGGTGGAGAATAAAAAGAGATAAAAAGCCTCCACGCTATAATTAAGTTTATTATTGCAGAAGCCATTTGCACATCACAGCAATTCAAAGAACTGCATCATATTGCTCTGCAATAATGAGATATAGATATATATATATCTATTATATCTATCTACAGTTGTGTTCAAAATTATTCAACCCCCACTGAAATTGAGTGTTTTTGCCAGTTTGACATTGATTTTGATCATTCAGTCATCTTGCTTACAATTAAATCAAAGAGGCACGTGTAGGTCAGACAAATATAACATAACATTTATTATGAAATAACCACAAATGTCTTTTCTGAGCTCACATCATTATCAGTTTTATTCAACCCCCAAGTGACATTCAATCTTAGTACTTAGTACAACATCCTTTTACAGTTATAACCGCTTTTAAACGTCAAGCATAGCTTGACACAAGTGTCTTGCAGCGATCTACGGGTATCTTCGCCCATTCGTTATGGGCAAAAGCCTCCAGTTCAGTCACATTCTTAGGCTTGCGCACTGCAACTGCTTTCTTTAAGTTCCACCAGAGGTTCTCAATCGGATTTAAGTCAGGTGACTGCGATGGCCACTCCAAAATGTTCCAGCCTTGAATCTGCAACCATGCTCTAGTGGACTTGGAGGTATGCTTGGGATGATTGTCCTGTTGAAAGGTCCAACGTCTCCCAAGCCTCAGGTTTGTGACGGACTGCATCACATTGTCATCCAATATCTCCTGGTACTGAAGAGAATTCATGGTACCTTGCACACGCTGAAGCTTCCCTGTACCTGTAGAAGCAAAACAGCCCCAAAGCATGATTGACCCCCCCCCCCCCCCGCCATGCTTCACAGTAGGCAAGGTGTTCTTTTCTTCATAGGCCTTGTTCTTCCTCCTCCAAACATAGCGTTGATCCATGGGCCCAAACAGTTCTAATTTTGTTTCATCAGTCCACAGAACACTATCCCAAAACTTCTGTGGTTTGTCCACATGACTTTTGGCATACTGCAGTCGACTCTTCTTATTCTTTGGAGACAGCAAGAGGGTGCGCCTGGGAGTTCTGGCATGGAGGCCTTCATTACGCAGTGTGCGCCGTATTGTCTGAGCTGAAACTTCAGTACCCACATCTGACAAATATTTTCTCAGTTCCTCAGGAGTCACACGGGGACTTTTCTCCACTCTACGCTTCAGGTAGCGCACAGCAGTCGAAGTCAGCATCTGATTTCTGCCACGACCAGGTAGCGTTTCAACAGTGCCCTTTGCCTTGAATTTGCGAATGATGCTTCCTATGGTCTCTCTTGGTATGTTTAACATCTTTGCAATCTTCTTATAGCCATTGCCCTTCCTGTGAAGAGTAATCACCTCTTCTCGTCTTCCTGGACCATTCTCTTGACTTCACCATGTTTGTAACCACACCAGTAAATGTCTAGAAGGAGCTGAGTATCAGTCATTTTAAAGCTGCCTAATTGGTGCTTATTATGCTTTATTGCTGCTCCGTGACATCCACAGGTGTTTTCAATACCTGATTGAAAACACTTGAATGAACCTCTGTTTCTTCAGAGTGGTAGTCTTTAAGGGGTTGAATAATTGTGTCAATGAAGAATTCACAAAAGAAACATTTACTACTGTATTACAAAACCAATTGATGTCATTTTAGTTGCATATGGTTCTTTAAAAAGTCCTTGTAGGATTTCATTCTGAATACAATTACAAATGTACACTAAATTCCCTAAAACCCTTTACAGCATTGGGGGTTGAATAATTTTGAACACAACTGTATATCTTATCATTTTTGTTTTTTTGCACAAATCATGCCCCATTCGCTACCAAGATCCTTCTTCTGCAAGGAACCTTTTTTTGCCCCGATACAACCAATACGGTGTTCCACAGGAACAAGGCAAAGACATTTCATGTATTGTAAAATAAATTAGTTTGCATTTGGGATCTTGAACATGCCCCTAAAGTTTTAGCACTTTGGACATCTTGCCTACAGTGTTAACACTACTTAAAACCTGCTGGGATTGGATGTACATGACATCTCCCCAGCTGAACTGCAGTAACTCCTGTTGGCCAGCAGATGCAACATCTACCAGCCAAATAGGTTCTTGTGTAAGGAATACATTGGTAATATTCACAAATCTTTCTTAGATTAGAATTACCAAGGATTTCCCAAAAAACACTGGTTCCTGACAATGGTTTTCTGGGAAACCCCAAATTGTAAATGAGCCGATACAGCTCTTTAGGTTTGACTTCACATGTGCGAGTCTGTGGAGTCTGGATCACAATTATCAGCAATTCGAGTCTATCAGAATTCTGGATCACCACTATCTGAACTGACTCGCCCACTTAATTATTATTATTGTCGTCATTTATGAGAATATCCTCCATTTTATCTGATTATTATCGGCCAGATTCAAATCTAATCAGATTCATTTGGAATATTAAAAGTAACTGACAGAGATGGTTACGCTGCTCCTCATTTCTGTTAATGGCTACACTTCATTCTGTGCTTCGTTTCTGACCTTATTGGTCATACGTGTTAGTTTTGGACCTATTTCCTGCATTATTTTGGAGCATATGTGTCATTCTGTGAATCTTTTGGCACATGTGCATCATTTTGGGGACATTCTTGCATCGTTCTGTGTAATGTCATGCTTTTTAAAATTTTCTACAAAGCCGGTTTCTAGATTTTATTATCTTCAGCCATTTTTGATTTTACAAATCTGATGCCAATTGTTTATGATCTGAAATCTTCTGAACTGAACCAACATTTCTGTGTGTGTGTTAATATACCGGTTTGATTTAATCTATCTCCATGCGTTCAATGCTAAATACATGGGTTTCTGTTTCGCAGACCTTTAGGACCTGAAAATGGAACTTGGAGAGACCTGGTGAAACTTCTTTTTTTGCATTGATTTCACCGTAATGGTCTCACGTCATACAGCTTCTTACAGTGATAAAATATGTGCATCGTGTTGTGAATTTATTTTCTGATTCACTTTGTTCATTTAGAACATGGACACTGTGTGGAACACCAGAATACCTCGCGCCAGAAGTCATCCAGAGTAAAGGTCATGGAAGAGCAGTGGATTGGTGGGCCTTAGGGATTCTAATATTTGAGATGCTGTCAGGGTAAGAACCCCCACCCCTCTTTGTCACAAGGCGTAAATAATATTTTGGAATATCAATGTATCCTTCCTGGTAAAATACTTTATAGATAAATATTGATCTTTTTTTTTTCTTCAACTCCACTTCTTTATATTTGATTTAGTTCTTGTTTGAATATCGTGAAAAATCAATGCGTTATCTCAGTTTTCACATTCATGAAACAGTGTTTATCATAAGCGGAAGTACGTCTCCCGACACTGTCACCAATTCCCTTGCATTCTATTATGATTTGTAATGAAAACTTTGACTTCGGCTCTGTAATGTATGAATCACTCGGTATTCTGCATCATTTAATTTGCACTCCTACTGTAGATACTTGAGTATACCGCTAGATTTTGGTGAAAAAATTTACCTTTCATATTTGAGGAGTCGTGTTATATTCGAGACATCTGCATCGCGTGTAAAAATAAAACAAATAAATTAATTGCCTTGCTCTGGATCCAAAGTCTCCTGGAAGTTCCGTTTAGTCTCAGTTTAGTGACTGCGAGCTCCCTGATGCCTGCAAACACTTCAGGAACTCCCGGATTCAGAAGAGGTGGGATCCATCACGACCAGAGGGCATGCTCGGTTTAAGCCAAACTTTCACTCGCCTCCTCCGGCCATCTAATCGCTAGTAAAGACAGAGGGCCAGTGGCTTTATACTTAGTAACAAGTGCAATCATTCTAGAGCAGAACACCCTGGCCTGAGGGGGAGCCTGATTGTGTTAAGAGAACCTGGAAGGATTTTAATTGTTTACCGATACAGTAAAATTTTGCTCCTCGTGTTATATCCGAGTCTTGAGTATTCTCTCATTTCCATAATAAATCTCTATCCATCGCGTTATATTCAGGTCGCGCGATACTCAAGTATCTACGGTACTAACTTTTGGACCCTCAAGTGCTGCTCTGCTGTAATTGCACAGAAGCCCAAGTGGGCATCATTTTATGCAGTTGGCTAGGCTGTTGGCTGTTACATCCAGGCTGAACATGTCTAAGTTCTGCTTGTTTGTAGCAACTCTCTAGAGCAGTGGTTCCCAACCGCGGTCCTCCAAGTACCCTTAACATGTCAGGTTTTCCAGATATCTGTAGCACAGCCCAGGTGATACGATTTGCTGCTCAGTGATCGCAGGATTCAGTCCGCTTTTCTCCAAGGTAACCCTTAAAGCTAATGTCAGATGAACGCAGTCTGAGTGCACTCTGCGTGCATAACGGACAGACGTACTGACGGAAGATACTGTAGAAACCACACGGTCCATTTTTTTTTTTTTTTTGACGGACGTAGAAAAAAAAATAACTATGGGAAATAAAATTAATATGAAAAATGATAAAAATTTGAAAAGGATATGAAAAGACCTTTTGTGCGTCAAGGTGCTGGACTTGTCAGATGCAGCGCATTTGCAATCTCCTCACTCACACAGAACGCTACGCAGACGTGGCGCGCACACTGCGCGTCCGTGGTAGCAGTTTTACGGTCTTGCCTAAATTGCGTCAGTTTGCCACCTGCGTGGTCCGTACTTCGTGTGTAGGTCTAGATCATGATTCTACGCTATGACGGACGTTAAACTGTGCGGCGACACGGACGTGATCACTGCGTTCGTCTGACGTGGGCCTAAAACCTGGCCTGTTAGGGTACTTGAAGACCGTGGTTGGGAACCACTGCTCTAGAGTGACTGTAGCCTATTGTCTCCTTAACTGCTGCTTAGTTTTCACCTTCATAATGTCACTGTGGCAGTAGCTATAAATCGTATTAGTGCCTATCTATTTATTATTCCGTGGGAAAAAGTAAATGGTTGGTATCTAGATTTATAAACTACCCTAAATATGTCAGTAGAAATGCAATCCCTGCCTCAGCAGGTTTCTCCTTGATGTCCCCATTTTAGCGTGATATAACTGGACAAGCACTAGTCCAGCAGCCTGCACCGTAACACAGCGCAAAGTGCCGCTGCGAGTATCCTTTACATGGAGTCATAGGACTCCATTGAGGCTTCCACTGCGGTCACACGACCTGCAGGATCTTGCCTCTCGTGAGATCCGGCAGGTCGGCGGCATGATTCTAAAGGAAGACTGGTGGACTTTTTTCTTCCAGTCTCTCTCTGCTCCTGGCGGCAAAAATAAGCAGATCGAGCCATCGTTCTTGCTACGGGATGAGGGATGCGTACGTGATTTTTTTGGGGGATTTGAAGCTAGTGCTGACAGATTCCGCAGAAGCTAATGAACTCTTTGCACTCCCCATGTTAAGCATAAGGAGCGCAAGGTACAGAAAGCTCATGCTGAAAAGCGCAAGACCTAAATCGCTGTTTTATAACCCGTTAGCATCTGGATTGTAATATGGACGTCTGCGCTAGGACCACTTAACCGAACGTTAACACTCAGCTGACCGCTAACGTTAGCTTTAGGAATGTAATAGGGCCCTCCATGTTTAATATATATTGTTTTATATATGAATCTAGATCGATCTGGAAGGCACTGGGATGAGACCTTTTTTCATTAAGGGGCACTTATGACCTGCTGAGTCTCTTGGTTGGATTTTTTTTGGGGGGGATAATCTGACCTTCTTGTACCAGAACTTATTCCACTGCATAAAGCCTAGTTTTAGTATTGCATTCCTGTTAAATTCTTTCACGGATGCTATTTTTTAATGCCACATTTGTCGTTTCTCTGTTAACATCAAGGTTCCCCCCATTTTTTGATGACAATCCGTTTGGCATATACCAGAAAATCCTTGCTGGAAAGATAGACTTTCCAAGGCATTTGGACTTATACGTAAAGTAAGTATTTGTGCGTACAGTGTCATGTGTACAATAATTGGAAACTTCACTTCTTGAATGATTTGATTGTTTTTGTAAACATAAAACAAAGACGCACAGTTTTAATATGTAAAAAATTACCTAAAAATCGCAATAAATGCCACCTTTAAAGTTAACTTTTAATGGCCAGGTTCACTTTCTCTCCAGTATCCTATCCAGAGGGTGGATATCACGTTAGTGACCTGATCAATGTGAAATGTCATCCCTTGATGAAATATTACTAGCTGCTGCTTACTAGATTTCATTGCGGCCGCCACCTTCTTTCTCCGCCTTCATGGGCGTTGCTTTGTCACTGACTCCGCCCTCTGCTTGTAATAACTGCTTGCAATCAGGTGTGAAGAAAGGGCAAAGAGCTGTCCTGTAGGCTTTTTCACTCACAGCTTAGAAAGAGAAGCACGCGCCACTAGAATTCACCCAGAATGAGTGCGCCAGGGTCTGTAGGTAGTGAGATCATCCAAAGGCACCGTGATCATCAATACTGGGAGCCCACAAGCCTAGCGCTGAGTCTCCAGGAATGGGAGTGCCGAAACCCCCCTACACCTCTACTCCAATAATACATATTGTGGCCGAAACGTCACACTGTTTTCTGGTGGGGAGATGTCACTCCCGTGAATAAATACATAAGCCTTAGCTGCCTGGGTCCCGGATCGTTTTTTCACTAGGGTCTGGAGGTAGCCAGCCAATGGAGATGTTGAAACTAGGAGCAGGGTTTTATAGGAAAATGCAACGTTTCAGTCCTATCCGAGTACCTTCATCAAGAATGTCCCTTTTTAAGCAAATACAAGCTCTAAATAACAACACTTTAAAACCAAATATTTAGAGTTGAAAATATGCAGCAGTGAATGGGATGTTCTAACTTTTCAGCCATATTTACATGAAATATTGAAAGTGTGTAATCTATGGGCTGGTTGTAGGGGTTTCACACTGTAAAATATCACATTCCTGATAAGTGGTTTTAAACCACTTTTATCTGTGTGAAGACGTCAAACAAGCAATGGTGGCGTAAACTTCCTCTTTTTCTGTAAAGGCTTGAGCAGGACTTATTTATTAAAGGCAGACTGCCACATACCTATTGGACGCTGGTTATTACAACTATACCTAAAGAAGAGAATTGACAAAATGGATTTAAAGGTATATGGCTTTAACCCGCTTACAAAGTGAAAATTCAATAATAGTGGCTAGTCTCCTGTCATTTGCAAAAGCTCTGTCTCTCCGTTTATTGTGATGCTCCCTTTAGTGATACAGGACACCAGTATGTGCATGAGCCACTAGGGGGAGCACTAGGAGCAGATAAACTGAGCCTTGATGAAAATTCTTTGTTTATAAACAGTTTGTATGTTTTCTAGGTGTTTTTGGGCTTTAACATTGGTAAACGGCTTATTTTAAACACTATTATTAAACAAATTGGATTACTATCAGCACTGAACATATTTTATTTCTTCCCTCTCAGAGACCTCATAAAGAAACTCCTTGTAGTGGACCGAACCAGGCGGTTAGGTAACATGAAGGTTGGTACATATAGTTTTTATATGTATGTATATATGTATGGTTTTGTCACAAAATTAACTTCCTGTTCGTTTACTGTTGGTCTTATTTCATAAGGCAAAATAAATTGTAGAAATCAATCTTAATAATTCCATTCAATCTTAACATAAGGTTTTTCGATCGTGGGCACCTTGACAAGCCTAAGGGCTGTGTGAAGGCACCTAAAGCTGTAGGCACATTGTACGCATTGTTGTGAACACACCCTGGCATGTTTACAGTTCTGATTGCATATCTTCAGACCGTTTACATTTATCGCAATTTTATGTTTTATTTTACGTTGTCATAGAATGGGGCAGAAGACGTCAAAAGGCATCGATGGTTCAGGTCAATAGACTGGGAAGCAGTGCCACAGAGGAAATTAAAGGTGAGAATTTTCCATTTGTTAGATGTTCAATCCATATTGAAACAAATTAGAAAAACACCTAGCACTCACAGGATTTCAACATTTTCTACATGTTGGGGGAAAAAATCCTTAAATTCTGTCTGAATTAATGTTAAACACCTTTTAGTGTCTACGATCCCTTTTATTTACGCACGAAACATATAGAATGTTTTCCAGTCGGTGTCTTTTTTTTTATTCAACAAAATAAGCCAGCCACTCGATTACCAATGGTCCACTAGTAACACTGCATGTATTTTAATGAAGGTCAAAGGTATACAGGTTGAGCATCCTTTATCCAGAATGGGTTAGGAGCATTCCGGATTTTTTTTTCTTTTTAGAAAGTATTTTACCAGGAAGGATACATTGAGATTTCTCATTTTCAAGTATGTCCTGGGTGGCGAGTATGTACCGTTGGGTGTCTTGCTTAACCGCTTCGCTGCGGAGGACGCGCTCAGCGCGTCCACCCGCAGGTAGCGTTGGCTGCGGAGGACGCGCTGAGCCCTTTGCAGCCAGCGATCGGCCGGATTCCGGCCGATCGCTGTGCCCCCTGGTGCGGGCTGACATCCTTGATGTCAGCCCAGCATCCGGGACTGCCGCGGGCACCAATAGATGTCATTGCGGCGGCACAATGACATCTATTGCAGGCACCCCCCCCACAATTGCGGAGGAGGTGCCTGAAAGGGAGGTGGGGAGGTCCTTTGGACCTCTCTCTCCCTCCCCTTCCATTCGGGGCAGAAATCAAAGCCAGGCACGGTTTCGAAGGGCACAGCCTGCCCTTCCAAACGGTGCCTGGCTTTAACCCCTTGGGGACCGGATCGCTATTCGGTGCCAAAAGCGCCAGATAACGTTCCTCTCCCGGCACTGGCCGACATCTTGGATGTCGGCCAAGCTTCCTGGATCTCCCCCTGACGACTGGCGTCATCGTGCATAGCGCGATGGCGTCAGTTCTGGAATTAACCCCTAGCTGCCACCAATGGTGGAGATGGGGGGTTCCAATGAACCCCATATCTCCCGATCCGTGGCAGCTAGGGGTTAATTTGTTGAGCATGGCCTTTCCAACCATACCAAACATGACCATCTTAAAAGTAACCAAAAAAAATAATAAATAAAAATGTAAATAAAAAAATATTTAGAAATAAAAAAATTAAACAGCTTTTTTTTGTTTTGTTAATGCAGCAATATTGTTCCCATTTCAATTACAATGTGAACAATGATGCTGCACTAACTATTTTTGTATGGGGTGCGTTTGTTAAAAAACGCTCGCATGTTAAAATGTGAAAAAAACAAACACTTTACGTGTTGTAAATTATTGAAAATTCAAATTTTATTGCATTTTTTGTTATAATATACAGACAGGTCATGACTTATAGATATAATAATATATTATAAATCTGCCGAGTCTGCCGGAAAGAACGCTATATAATATGTCTGGGTCATATAATAAAATATGGCTTCAAAACGCATTTAAACAGGATTAGCGAAAGCGGTAAAAATTACCTCAGCACACAGGCGTGAAATGGCTCAGCAGCGAAAGGGTTAAGGACACTTACTGAAGGGTTGCTCTTGCCAGGATTCGAACCTGTGTCTTCACGGTTATAGAGCAGTGATGTTACCTCTACTCCACCCAGCCGGCCGGATTCTTTGAGTCTCCCAGTGTGTGGTTCACTGTTCTGCAGGGATCGGAGCCGTACGTTTAACTGACATCCTTCTTCAGCGAGCAGATTCCTGCACACTTCCCCCGAAACGTTTGTTGTATACCTTTGCTCTTCATTAAAATGCATGGGAATCTGGCTTGTTTTTTGGATAAGGATCATATTGAGCAGCCTTTAAGGGACAAGGTGTTTAGGAGCCGTAGTTTGCTGGTGTGGCCAATTTGAGTGCACACCTGCAAGAAAAAGCAAATGTGAAACAGTGCGCCATTTCCAAACGTCTCTTGCTTTGTACATTTCCTTGGTACCATCAGAAGGTGTTTTGATAAAAGTAGCTTTTAATATTGTGAAGAAAAGTCCAATATGAGATGGTTATCCATGTTTTGGAATGATTATTTTTCTTTTTTAACCTACTGATTGGCGGGTTTCCTAGCTGCCCATAACTAATGACAATTGCTTGTGTACATTTTGTGTCAATTTTCATGAAGATTCAGAGGGCCTTTTCTATTGAAGTCTATTCACATGCACTAGGTCAGTGATGGCAAACCAGATGTTTATGAACTACTTGTCCTATGATGCCCAGCCAGCCTTAAGTGTGACTAAACGTCATGGGGCATATAATTCTAAAATATCTGAGGTGCCAAGGCATGGCATCACTGCTCTAGATGAATATGTGTTTTCTTCATGACTTGCAGCCCTCCCTCTATTGGGAACTTGGTTATCCCATAATATTTCGGCAGCACATTTTATAATTTTTTTCCTTGTATTTTGGTTAGCAGAAAGTTTATGTGAGGGTAAAGTCGACCGTCCAGACTTAGATTCTACTTGCAAGGTTCATGATTTTGTCTTCTGTTCTCGGATAATAGGAGGTGATGTGTATAGGGAATGTATACATTGGGATGCATTATATTGACTCCTTTTACGTCTGACTCAGACCAGCTTCTACCCCTTTGTAAAAGAGTCATGGTCATATGCAAATCCCAACAAAGCTTTGCTTTAAGGACTTTTATGTCGTTTAGATGTATGTAATTGGGAATTAAAGAAATGGAGGTTGAGACCACACAGCTAGGGAAAATACATTGAATTTCCATGTTTTCATGATTTAAATATAGAGTAAAGCAATCATTATAATCAAATCATGTAGTTCTGAAATGAGAACCACATGTAAAGATTTATCGAGCCATTGAATAATCCGTCCTTTCTGTACCTACTATGTGCTTTTATATCGTGTATAGAATAGTCGTCTACTTAGTGTAAATAACCATTCTCCGTTTCTCTCATTAGCCTCCAATTCTACCAAAGGTTTCCCACGAAGGGGATACATCCAATTTCGAAGCCTATCCTGAAGATGACTGGAATAAAGCTCCACCAGTACCTCCAAAAGATCTGGAATTGTTCAAAAATTTCTAAATGTGACAAGGTATACGTCAATGTTCTGGATTCAGTTTTAACCCATATAACTTCGGGATAAACCATCTCACTCAACATTCCAGTAATCTATGAAACGGTTGACGGAACAAAACTAAAATAACAAGAAGGCTGGGGTCAGACTAACGCATTTTTAATGTGCGTTTAGGCGCACTTAAATGACGAGCAATGATGGCCAATATACGAAGTACGGCCGCACGAAAGTCCGGCCGCGCAACGGAAGTGGAAAATGAACGCGTTTTTTCGAGAATGCAGAACCGCTAGTACTGACGTACAGAGTGCGCTGTGGTGGCATAGCGGCGTGTGTGCGTGATTAGGAGATGTCAGACGCTGCTAATGTCCAGCCTACATAACGTCCAGACGCAAGAAGTGTTTTATTGACGATACGTAAAAAATCACGCACGAAAATGTGCGTCGTCTGACCGTTTTCGCGCAGTCCGTGAAAAAATACGTCAATGCGTTCGGACGCACTTTTTGACGGTTGCTGTGAATAATGCGTTCATTTGACCCTAGCCTTAAGGGCCACTACCACCAAGAAATCAAATGTTTTTTCTTTGTATATGTTGCAGATATCGAACGTTTACTATGTTTTTCTCTCTTTACATTAAGAAAATATTTTATGCTATGAGTCACTGGGTGTATCCATTTGGTGTTCTTTTTGAATCTGTAAAATTTCTATAGTAGTTTACACATCAAACTAGTACACCTGAATGAAGGGCTGATCCACATCCTTTATGGATAGTAGGTCTACTTGACTAGTCTTAGCAGTGACGTGTATCCAAAACACTGCATCCTCTACCATGTGGGAGCCTGCAACCACTCCGAGAGGTCACTGCCGGAGGGGGGCACCTCAACCCCAGCAATAGGAATCCAACAAAAGAAAAGCAGGACCTCAAGCAGAGAATATTTATCTCACCGGCACTATTCTCAGCTTGAAGTCCAACTTTTCTTTTGTCAGTCTTGGCAGTGGACCCAATTGCCTGTTTTTTCTCCCATTAGCCAACTATAGCTTTTGTGGTTGTAATAAAGCATTATTTGTGGGTTTGGCACCCAAATTGTCAGTCCTACACAGTGTATCCTGCTGAACCCATAGTGGAAAGAAAACATTCAGGCAGAGGATGCACGATGTTGGGGATCGTTGGTGTTCTTTAGAAAGAAAGCACAGCCTTTTCGAAAGATCCCTGATGGAAAATAAACACATTTCCTTATAACATTTCTTCTTTTTTGTTCTTCCTAGGAATATATTTGAATCGCCTATACAGCCTAGTAGTGGAAAGTACTCAACACTGAAGGTGGACGTTCACTGAGGTTCAAAGGGAAGATCGAAAAGACTCAAACACTGTTTATGATCAAAATAAAGAGCCATGGACATTTGCATTGCTTGGAGGGTACGCTCCAATCTAAATATGCACTTGCAAGTGAAACGGATTCCAGGGGGCATTCCAGTACGCACAGGGTCCAGAGTACTGTGAGTACGCACATTGATCTTGCAGCCAAGTATTCTTAGTCTAATTTCATCTGGCCGAACATAACCTGAAACGGAGAAGAGCAGCACATCTTACCCAAGGAAAACGCTTCCACTACAAATGTGTTTTTAAAATGCAAAATGGCAAGGTCTCCTCTCCTCTTATTCTCAGTGAAGAACATTTTTTTCTGCCCCCGATATCAACATGTGCTTGCGGCCTACTGAGGGAATGTCCGTGTGAATGCAGATTTGTAAAGGGTGGCCTCAGACTTTCATCCGACTTGGCTTGTTTCCATGACTGTTTTTTATGGATCTCCGATCTGAAATGGCACAACGAAAAGAATCCTCTCTACCACTCTATACAGCGAACGACACTATCCCAAGATAAACTCAACTATATATACTTGGTCAATCTGTATAGCACAATCTTCATGATCTATGCTGGGGGAAGATGTCATGAGCTGCTACTCACAGGAATCCTAGAACCGATACAGGTCTGACTGTACGCAACCTTCTCGACTCATACCAAGTGTTGCTGAAGTGTTTTTTAATTTATTTTTTCTTTATGGTCGCCTACAACACAGATCTCCGGCGCTTTTATATTCTCTCTGGTTCGAATTCTGTTAAAGCCCTTAGGAGGCCATCCAGCAGTCAAAAAGTGGAGAAAAACCTGCAGTCTGTTTTTACATTTTAATCAAATATCCTTTGTCGTTTTTATTTAAGATAAAGAAAAAAAAAACGTTTGAACCGCTGTAGTGAAATATTGCTCTGAGGTTGGGGCAAAGATCAATGTTTGTCTGTTCTGCAAGTCCAGGATCTGATCATTTTTATTCTAGAATGTTTTGTTTTAAATACGTTACCTTTTTACTTTGTGCTTTTAAGGATTAGTTTTTTTGTATGTACATAAAAGTAAATATTCTGTCCTAAGCACACACAAAAAGATGTAAATGTTTGTACTTTACAGAAAGTTTGAGTTTTATTTTTGAAATATGATTTTTTTTTTTGTTCTTCCCCCTTAAAGACTTTGACAGGTATGGGAGAAAACAGGGTGGGGGGTTGATAATGTATTTTTTTAATATATATATTTTTTCCTTATTTGTTTTAAATCTATAAATTACTGTTTGGTTTGTAAACCTAAATGAAAATTGTAGTGCCTCGGTAGCACTCTAGATTACATTTAGGGCATTGTTAGCTGAATAAACGGCGGTTATTGCACCAAAGTTGTCACCCTGTTTGCCTCCAGCTGTTGTTTTTAATCACCAGTTGTGTTCAAGATGCCTGAAAGTGATGGCGCAGTCCCCACATATCCTCAGAAATAGATCATCAGTATGACGAGCTGTAGCACAATGTAAACTATGTGAAGTCTTATCTAGAGATATGTTCAAGATATTGAACGCTGATCTTCACTTCGTCAAATGTGAGCAAACTTGGGCCTTGGAGCAAAGGTGTTGTACTTTATCCCGCTCTCTTCAGCCCTTTATAAATTACTACGTTGATAAATCTACACAGAATGTACATAGAGAAACAAAACCTTTTTTATTTTTTGTATTCTAGGCTTTTAAAATGTTTAATTGTATTTTCCAAACGAATAACTCAAATTGCTGTCAACCAGTTTGACACTTTTCCCCACATTAACTTACTGGAATTTATTTAGTATAAGTATAAAGGATTAACCAAACAGGTACAATTTCAGTGTTTCTCCTTATATCACGTTTCTGCGTTAATAATAAAAGTTTGGATGCTCAAACTTGTACAAAACGTAGATCCAGGGAAATTTGACAGCCAATTCACTTTACGTTTTTTTTGTTTTGTTTTGTTTTTCAGGTTTTGTCAGTAGTACAAGGTGAACAATAAGAGGCAATGTCAGTACAAATTGCAGATATCACACACCAAAAGTTAAATACCCTTTATTCTGAAGTATTTATGGTATCTATTAAGTATGGATTGAGGAGGCCGATGGGACCATCGGCGAAACGCGTCTCCATTGTTTTTATGCACTCTGTAAAATAGAGAGTGCTTTTTATCCATTGGTTTCCATTTATATTTTTTTATACATATTGCCGGAGAATTTCTCTTCCGGGAACCTACACAGATTCAATTCTGTGTTTTAAACAGAGTAGCACTGGGGAAGGATGTGTATTCACAAACAGAGGAGCACCCAGCAGGTTGGTACACCACCATTAAAGGTGTACAAGGAGATTCTAACAGAGCTGGAATTTGAAGGCTCCAGAGAAGGTGAGCAGGTCCTTCATATTCTTATATTGTATGGTTTAACGACAGACAGAACTCCCTATGAGAGCCCTACTCTGTATCCCTCTTCTGAGCAATTACAGGAGAACGAGACCTTCTTATCATGTGGCACACAAGCAAAAGAGAACTGTAACAGAAGGCAATCTACATTGGCGATATACTCAAAGACTCGCGCATTTTTCACAGATTTTATATTTATTTTATTTTAAATATTACAATTCTTTTTTACCTTTTTATCCGTTTTTCTTATTCGTTGTTATTCGTGATCTGTACCTATGTAACATTTTGTCAATTGCTGGACGTATAAATGCAGTCCGACTGACCACGTTCCATCACTCACACACAAAGCTATGCAGACGTTGCGGACGCAGCGCACTTTGTGCGGCCGTTCTAGGGGTTGTACGTTCTTGCCTGCCTTTGCGTCCGTGGGCCGCGGACGTTGTGCATCCGCACTTCAGTGCAGACGTACTTCATGTAACGGGCTCCGATGGGCTTTCTGTCATGCTATCACGGACGTACTTTTAGGCGCAATCACGGATGTGAACACTACACTCGTCTGACACCAGCCTTAGAGCTGTACAATCTGGTATTCTGCATTTTTGCATCCAGGATACTGAATGCACAAACCTTTCAAATGAGATACATTTATTTATAATTCATAACTTTGTTTTAAACTCCCAATAGGCGAAATGTGTTTTTCGGAGTTCCTGTTGTAGGCGGACAAAAACAGGTTCACTTTCATTAACGGCGCCGGACCAGACACAAGCAAGGATTGTCCAAACACGAGTCTCTTCAGAAAGGAGAGTTTATTGTGTCGTCACACAAGTGCTCACACAGGATTGAATCGCAAGAGTGAGCCTCGATTACACAGTGACATGAGGTTTTATGCCCCAAATACATAATTAGGTACATCCCCATCAGCCCACCTCCCTATGACACTTTATTCCACCCCACGTGGGTTAATACCTCCCATCATTAACTCGAACACAAAGAACATTCCACATATAACTACAAATTGATACACTTCTCGTTAGTTTGACAGTCTGTGATTTGTGGTGCTGTCTTTCTCAGAGCAGTGCCTCCCTCCCTATCGGCTATGTTTATTCAGATGGCCTGGGGCCCGGTCTGTCTTCTAGGTTTTCTTTGTTCCTCCGCACATCTCAATAACCTTGCCTCATTCATAAATCTCCCTGTCTCTCTGTGCCGCGGCCGGATTCTGCCTGGTTTTATTGCTAGCTTTCTAATCTGCCACGCATTCTTGGAATTCTATGTAAACTCTACTTTGCACATCTAGTAAAAATCTATTCTATTTACTGGTGAACCAATATTCTGCACAAGATGGCTGCCTGGCTCATAGTAACAACCATCCTTCTGCCTGATTCTCCTTCATTCCCCCCTTGGCTCAAGTGTCAGGATCTCTTTCCTGGCACTTGTAGCCATTACACTCCACTATCCTGAATCTCTGCATACTGGGGTGCTCTCCGTTCACTGGGAACATTCCCTGTGGAATTATCAGTGGTATCTTCTGTGTTGTGTGGGTGTCAGTGCTGTCTTGCACAGTGGCCATATGCATAGCCCTATGCGGTATATCAGTATCCCTATGATCAAGATCACCACTATCATGAGTATCATGGATCCAATCCGTGAGATAAATCTCAAGATGGAACCAAACCATTCTCCCATTGCTCCAAACCCACGGAGCGGATTCCAGCCTTCGGCAGCAATCCTGCTATACCCTGCAACTGTGCTACCTTCTCTTGGTGATCTTGAATTACCTGGTAATAATCTGGGACTTCATGTGTAGTGTTTCTGATGAAGGTGCAACATTCATAGTGCATTGTCATTTCACACAATCCATTCAAGGCCGCACTGATCTGCTCGAGCGCCATATCATTATCATCTGCACCTTTCGTAACTCACGCATTTCCAGATTCAGCAGCTGGATATCCATACTGGTCCTATTCAGAATCTCATCCATCAGATTGACATAGCTATTCAATCTCCTCATCATCTCTCCTCCCCATCCAGTCCATGCTGGCAACCATGCCCATATTCGATCCATCTTCGCAAACAATTCTCTCTTCGGTCTTCAAACACCAGTGGGTACCTAGGGTGTAGTTCTGTGTCTTTGTTTGTGTCTTCTCCCCTTAGTCTCTGGATTGGGACCAGCTTAGCCAAATAACACATTCCCGTTATTGTTGGTGGTACCCATGTGTAACACACCCTTTCACAGCACACCTGGTACCCTCCTTTCACTATAAATGGTGATGAATGTAGTGTTCCCTTTGATATCTCTATCGCAAGGTGTCTCAGCCGTCTCATCATATCCACTGCACCCTGCCTCCCATTGGTCACATTCCCAATCACCGCCTCTTGGCCTCTAGTGAATTGCCTGCATCGTATATATATAAATAATTCGCCTTTTGTCCTGTCTTGAATATGTAAATGTATGATGTCCAGTTGAACTGACTTGAGTTACATAACCCACCCTCGTTATCTATTTCTTTGTCTGGTCCTAGTTGAAAACACCATTCTGGTGGATACACTGGTCCTATTATGGGGTACCGGGACTGACTGATTCTGTCTTTACCCTTGGTGCGTCGACAGCATGTATTGTGACATTCCTGATACAAACATACTCAAATTCATTGGAACAGAGGCAAATGGTATATGAATTGTCTCTGGGTGCAGTCTACTACACACCCAGCATGCGGTTTGCCCAGACTTTTTAGCATAGTCATATTTGAATTGCACAAGTAAATGTCCTCTTGGCAATATCTCGGATGATACTTCTCGTTTTTGTCTCCACATGGTACGGTTCTCCATCACCGGGTGCGTACCATTCCAGATATGGGAAATATCCACTTTCCCAGCGGTGCTTGTACAATTGGGGCGTGCTCCACGTGAGAGTCCATAAATCAGATTAGCTAGATATAAAATCAGCACCACAAATGCCCCTAGTGTCAGAATTCCTTGGGCAATTCTTTTCACAGTCACATACACCCAATCCCTCTCCACCGGAATTTCAAAAGTGAAGAACATTTCTGACGATCAAGGTGGGGGCTGAGCCCCTAAAAAGCACCCTGTGGTTATCCCCCGTTGGCAGGTGGTCAGGGCCTGTGCCCATCAAAACACCCATCTCCGCTGGCGGGTGGTCAGGGCCTGTGCCCATCAAAACACCCACTTGTTGATCCTCTGAATCATCGGGGTTAGGATCATTTAGGTGCTCATGGCTGTGGTTTTTGTCAGCTTCAGCCTCAACGGATTGGTCTTGTCGGTAACGACCTTCCATGCTGGCTCAGGACTAGCTGCAGCTGCTTTCACTCTGGAGTGATGTATCCACGGGACCACCTCGGCAACCTTTACTGCTGTAGGGGTTGATAACAGGACAAGGTAAGGACCTCTCCATTTTGGACCCAGTGGATCATTTTTCCACTCTTTTACCCATACTGAGTCACCCGGACAATACTTATGCAATGAAGGATACAGAAAATGCGGTATATTATCCCCCACCCAAGTATTTAACTTCTGCATTGATTTACCCAGCATTACTACCTGATCATTTAGTTTAGTTTCTCCCAATGCCCGAAGGTCCCCCCTTAGTCCATTAATCAAAGGGGTTGGCCGTCCAAACATAAGTTCGTACGGACTTAGTTTCAATTGGGGGGTTGGTCTGCACCTAATGTGCAAGAGGACTATCGGCAGCAAGTCCAACCAGCCTAGTGACGTCTCTTGGCACAGTTTGGACATCAAAGTCTTTAGGGTACGGTTCATTCTTTCAACTTTTCCCGAACTTTGGGGCCTGTAGGCAGTGTGTAGCTTCCAGGTGATGCCCAGTAGCCGGCAAGTTGTTGTAAACAGTTCTGGATAAATGCAGGGCCATTGTCCGACCCTATCTCGAGTGAAGTCCGTAACGTGGTATTATTTCTTTCATCAGGCTCTTTACCACTTCGTCGTCTTTTCAGTTCTCGTTGGGAAGGCTTCCACCCATCCTGTTAAAGTGCACACCATCACTAGTAAATATTTGTATCCTTTGCAGGGTGGCAGCACTGTAAAGTCTATTTGTAATGATGCCATTGGGGATAGCCCGATTGGCTGTTTCCCTGGGGTTGAGATGGACCTGTTTCTCGGTTGTTTTTGGCACATGTTACACATTGCTGAGCTGTGGCTTTGCAAATTGCTGACATTCCTGGTACGTAGAAATGTGGCTCCAACTGTTGCTCCATCATTTCTCTCCCTCCATGGGTACTTGCGTGAAGTGCTCTTACGATTTCAGGAGCCAGTGTTGCTGGTAGGACTATTCGTCCATTCTCCATCTGGAACCATCCATCTTCTCCATACCCTCCGGGTTCTTCTGTCAGCCACTTCTTTTCTTTCTCTGAGTACACAGGTGTCCATTCACTCAGTGGTGCCGGTAGAGTGCAGCCACCACTGGTTTTGGTTTGTATCGTGCCAATTCTCCATGATTTCCCCAGATAAATTCTTCTTTTGGGAAATAGTATCGCCATGCGAAAAATAGCAAATCTTGTCTGTCTGTGATCTCTTACTGCTGGTATGAAAAAGTTCATTGCACTTTTCTTCATTCTTGGCAGTCTGTTTCTTGATAAGGATCTCCTTGAGGAAGAACCTCACCAGTGGGACTTGATATTCTTCTGCTCCCAATTCTCCCAGACTGTGCAGTATTCGTGTGATTCGTAGATTGTTGTGAGGATTCATTGTCAAATTTTCAAAACGTGACGCGAAATTTTCTGCTCGTTCAACTTCAGTTGTTTCTTTGTCTTCCTCCTCCCCCACTATCTTGTTTACGCCGAAGAATTTCAGCATCATTTTGTAGGCTCTGCGTAGTCTTTGCTGAACTTCTGAGGTGTTAACCATTAGGCGTGTCTCTTGCGGATTTAGGGGAGTAGAGTAGAAATTTCGGCCTTGTATCCGGTTTGGAAAAGCCATTGGATAATCATGATTGAGTTCTAACAGTTCATAATCATCTTGCCATTTGTGCAATATTATTTCAATGAACTCACCGTGGGGTTCAAACTTTTTCAAATTCATGTAGAACTCGTAATTTGGCATAGAAGGTTGAGGCTCTTGCTTGCAGATCAGTACTTTAGCTTGATCTTCTGTTGGCGGTGCTCGGTTTCGCAGCTGCTTTTGCGGCCTGGTCCGCGCGTCTGTTACCTTTTGGAATTTCATCACGGCCTTTTTGATGCCACGACAGTGCATGATGCTGACAGCACTTGTTTCCACACTGCTTCCAGGAGGGCCGTGATTTCTGCAGCATATTTAATTTGTTGTCCTGAAGACGTGAGTTAGACCTCTTTCTTTGTAGAGTGCACCATGTGCATGGACTGTCATGAAGGCGTACTTGGAATCTGTATAGATATTTACTCTTTTGCCTTCAGAAATTTCAAGGGCTCTGGTTAAAGCTGTTATTTCAGCCAGTTGTGCAGATGTATGGCCTGGCAGTGGCTTTGCTTCGATGATTTCTTCTGTTGAGACTACTGCATAGCCGGAGACTTTCTTCCCATCATCCATATAGCTGCTACCATCAGTGAATAGCTGTAGATCGTATTTGTCTAGGGGTACGTCTTTCAAATCTGGCCTGCTACTGAACACTTCTTCCATGACTTGGAGGCATTCATGATTTGGATCCTCTTCACAGTCAGGCAGTAAAGTAGCAGGGTTCAGGGTAGCGATGAGGTCCAAATGAACCCGTGGATTTTCACACATCATGGCTTGGTACTTCGTCATCCGGCTGTTGCTGAACCAGTAACCTCCTTTCACATCCAGCAGAGCCTTGACAGCGTGGGGCACCTTGACATGAAGAACTTGTCCAAGGGTCAGCTTGTCTGCTTCTGCTATCAGCATTGCGGTGGCAGCCACTGCTTTCAGGCATGGGGTAGGCCGCAGGCCACAGGGTCGAGTTGCTTGGAGAGGTAGGCCACAGGCCTCAGCCATGAGCCAAAGGTCTGGACCAATACTCCTGTTGCTGTTTGATTATGTTCATGCACGAACAGCTGGAAAGGCTTGCTATGATCTGGCAGGCCCAGTGCAGGAGCTTCCATCAGCAGAGTCTTTAATTCCAGGAACGCTGCTGTTTGCTCTTCTTCCCAATGAAAGGGGTCTAGTTCTCCCCTTGGTGGCTTGATGAAGCGGCTTGGCAATGTCTGCGAAGTTGGGGATCCACAGGCGGCAGAAGCCTGCAGCTCCTAGGAACTCACGGACTTGTCTTCTGGTCTTTGGTTGGGGTATGCGGCACACCGCTTCTTTTCTTTCTGCCCCCAGTGCACGTTTGGTGCCTGTTAACTGGAAGCCCAGATATTTTACACTCTGTTTGCATATTTGTGCTTTCTTTTTAGATACTCTGTAACCTGCTTGGCTTAGCAGATGTAGCAAAGCTTTTGTGGCGGATAAACAGTCTTTTTCTGTGGGGGAAGCCAGTAATAAATCATCAACATATTATAGTAACACTACTTTGTCTGGCTGAGCGTTGAAGGCGAGGAGATCTTGGCTAAGCGCGCACCCGAAAATCGTGGGCGAATTTTTGAAACCTTGAGGGAGGCGCGTCCACGTCATTTGATGGCGCGCCCCCGTGGTAGATTCTTCCCACTGAAATGCAAAAAGGGGCTGGCTTGCTGGAGCCAGACGGATGCAAAAGAAAGCGTCTTTTAAATCAAGCACTGTGTAATATTGTGTATCTCCGGGAATTAACGCCAATAAATTGTATGGATTAGGAACCACAGGGTGTAGTGTTTTACTGTGGCCTCGTTGACAGCTCGTAAATCTTGGACAGGGCGATACTCTTGTGTGCCTTCTTTCAGGACTGGAAGTAGGGGTGTGTTCCATGGTGACACGCAGAATTTGAATATGCCGTTATCTTTAAGTCTTTGTAAATGTATTTGTATATTCTGCTTGGCTTTCTGTGGGATATGATATTGTTTTAGGGCCACAGGCGTTGCGCCGGGCTTTAATTCCACATATACCGGGGGTATGTTTATGGCAAGTCCTGGCGGGTTTTCCTCCGCCCATACCCCAGGAATTTCAAGGAGTAGTGCGTGCGGGTCAGGCGCGGCAGGCAGAGTAGGTGCTGTGCGCCATTCTTCCTCCCTTGGCATAACTACTGCAATTTTCACAGATTGTGGATTGTGCGGACTGGCTGGATTATGCTGCCGAACAGAGCAGCCACTCTCGGGCAGGTCTAATTGAGCGTGACCCCCGGAAGGAACGTAATTTGGGCTTGCAATTTGCAGAGGATATCCCGCCCCAGGAGTTGGATGGGACATTCGGGCATATACAAAAATTCATGTTCAACATTATGCCCACCCATACTACATTTTCTAGAAGCAAGAAAAGGATATTTAGCAGACACCCCCATTGCTCCCATAAGATCAACCTCATTTCCCATTGGAGGTGCAATTTGTTTAGTTACAACAGAATATTCGGCACCTGTATCAACCATAAAAACTTAATCTTTATTTCCCACTCTCATTGTGACCGTGGGCTCGTGGCTACCGAGCGGGATGGGCCCAGGTCCCCGTCAATATACATCCTGCCTTCAAATGATGTCCCCGCCAGTCCCACAAACCCCGCTCCATTCCCTTCACTTCTTCCATACCTTCCGTCTGCAACCTGGCCATTAGGGGCTTGACCTCCCGTTTCCCCAACTTCACCCCGTCCCCAAATTTAGCCAAAAATGCAGTACAGTCGTTTTTCCAGTGACCTTCACCCCGGCACCACACGCACTGATTGGGTCCTAGGGGTTCCCTAGGGGCTCCCCTTCCTCTTCCTCTAGCCCCCTACCCCTTGCCCTCCCTCTGTCTGGGCCACCTCGTCCTCTACCATTCCCCATGTATCCAACCACCCCGGTATGTCCCTTCTGTTTCTTTATTTCCTCTAAATCCCGGTTATGATACACCTTATTAGCAATCTCAACTAATTCACTAATACCTTTCCCCAAAAACCCATCTATTCTCTGTATTTTGTTCCGTATATCCCTCTGTGACTGACCCACAAACGAAGAGTTAATTAACCTCTGATTCTCCGTCGCTTCAGGATCAATAGGACTATACATCCTGTACGCATCCAGCAATCTCTCTAGAAACGCACTTGGGGAAACGTACGTCCGGGGTCAAATCTCGTATTTGCTTCCTCGCGGAGCGAGTAGGCGCACGTTCACTCACAGCACTCGAGTCAGTTCATTCACAGCCCATACCGTATCAGATACTTTCAACACAGAACAAAACACTTCAACTCTTTCTACTAGCCAAGGGTGTTTATTCCCTTCTTTGTGGCTCCTTATACCCCGTAATTTGAACTCTAACTCTTGACTGCGTGTGATTATGTGCACCCCGTTCCTTATCTATACTTCCATCTGCAATTCCAATCTGCCTTATGGATAATCTACCCACTCAGCACCCCTATCTCTGCAGCTACCGCTGGCTCCACTATGAGCCCTTTTCACTACACGGCGTACACACCAGCACTGACTCAGGCTCCTAGCCCAGTCACAGAAAATCCCTCCTCCTTTCCCTTTTACCCACGTGGCGAAGCTTTGTTTACAAAACACTGACTACTGACTTATGCAACTCCACGTAGCTACCTTCTCTCTCTTACAGAACTACACTTTGATTGGCATTCAATTCCCCCGAATCCAGACACCCGCTAGCCACTCTGGCTCCTTAGCAATGTCAGCGCTATCAGCGGCGGGCTAGATATACCAATAGGATGGTGGCCATCGCATCCTCTTATCCGTCTATCTCAGTCGGATGTTTCCCTTAGATACCGGTATTTCCTTTAGACATACAAAACATAGAAGACACGTTACCTATCGCCGGCGCTGCTCGCTGTTTCCTCGGACTCGGGTGTCCCAGCTTCCCGGGCCAGGGGGGGTCCGTTTGGGATGAGATGAGGTCCACTGTACAGGAAATCCTGCTTGGCGCCTGCAGATGTCAGCTCACCTTCAACGGACGCCCCCAACCATCGGGATTCTCGTGCACCTGCAGTCAATATCGCCGCACTGTGTTCAGCAGCTGTTGCCTGTGTCTTGGCAAAAGGCCCGTTATCCCGGACGAGCCCCCAGAAATGTAGGCGGACAAAAACAGGTTCACTTTCATTAACGGCGCCGGACCAGACACAAGCAAGGATTGTCCAAACACGAGTCTCTTCAGGAAAGGCAAGAGTTTATTGTGTCGTCACACAAGTGCTCACACAGGATTGAATCGCAAAGAGTGAGCCTCGATTACACAGTGACATGAGGTTTTATGCCCCAAATACATAATTAGGTACATCCCCATCAGCCCACCTCCCTATGACACTTTATTCCACCCCACGTGGGTTAATACCTCCCATCATTAACTCGAACACAAAGAACATTCCACATATAACTACAAATTGATACACTTCTCGTTAGTTTGACAGTCTGTGATTTGTGGTGCTGTCTTTCTCAGAGCAGTGCCTCCCTCCCTATCGGCTATGTTTATTCAGATGGCCTGGGGCCCGGTCTGTCTTCTAGGTTTTCTTTGTTCCTCCGCACATCTCAATAACCTTGCCTCATTCATAAATCTCCCTGTCTCTCTGTGCCAAGAGCCGGCCGGATTCTGCCTGGTTTTATTGCTAGCTTTCTAATCTGCCACGCATTCTTGGAATTCTATGTAAACTCTACTTTGCACATCTAGTAAAAATCTATTCTATTTACTGGTGAACCAATATTCTGCACAAGATGACTGCCTGGCTCATAGTAACAACCATCCTTCTGCCTGATTCTCCTGCCTGATTCTCCTTCACGGTGTTGAGCATAGAGTGCAGGTAATAAATTGCTTGTACCAGTTACGTGTGAGCCTCTCAGATGAAACTGGTACACCATGTAGAATGCACAGTGTGCAGGAGGAGGAGGGTGACGGGAAAAAGGAAAAGAGGTGTAGAAAAATATTTGATATATGATCAAGAAATGAAGTATGTCTTTATCCAAATTAGTGGATTACCCCTTTTCTTTTTATAATTGTAACTGAGAACACAAAATCCCCTTTAAATTCCTCTAGTGTAGAAAAAGTACAAAAAAGTCTTTGAGGCTAAACTTAAAGAAAATTGGCCTTTACTGAATATTTTCCAGTATTACCTGTATGTACCGAGAGCACTTCCAATGTATCCATTTCTCAGTTTCATTTTTACATTGCTGCCCAGTTTACGTCCATATTCTGTCCCCGTTAATGACAATAATGCCTCCTAGCGAAGACAGTTTTGACAGGATAATAGTTTCTTTTGAAAGAAGACATCTCAGATTTACTTCAGGGTTTTCACATATTGTAAAACGTTGCGCTGTGTGATGGCAGGAATAGCCCAATTTCCGTACTCGCTTTTCTAATGACATTATGCTTTGCATGTGTATAAGGTACCTATTAAACCTGGAGAATTCATTCAACACAGACTTTGTGTAGGAAAAGTACAAATACGTAATTTGAGACATGCCACATGTTGCTGGATATTATCCTGAGTTAACAAATGTATGGTTATTTTCTTTAATGCCTCTAAGAAAAATACGAGTAACTGTCACCTCTTGGGGAAAAAAGAAAGCCCTTTTATTCTTTTTGAATGTATTATTCCCCTAGATGTGCTTTCCAATTTATTATGGTAGATTTAAAAAAATTTTACACCCCCCCCCCTTTCTGATCTGAGATGCATTGTTTCTTTCTTTGTGGGTTTCACTTTACGCCTATTTGGATTAACCCCTTCACTACCAAGTGATTTTCTTAAAAAAAAAAAATCAATTTTTTTTTTTTTTTTTTTTTTTAAATCATTTAATTTTTTTATTACATTAATAAATGAGCGCTTACCCATTGTATTTCTTACTGTAAATAACCTATTTTGACCAAATTGAGTTACAGCAGTTTGAGTGGCTGGTCTATTTAATTTTTTTCACTGCAACGGCTGCTGGAAGCCCGATGTAAGAGCATCAGATGATTTTACACTTTCAGCTCTTTGGGCATTGTGCCCACAGGGCTAAAACCTTGGGGGCACTTTCTGCAGCCCTAAAGCAAATGATATCTGTTTGCTGCAGGCTAATTTCATATGCTTTTGGGCTGCAGATCACCAGATGGAGATCTCGATATTGGGGCACCAGTTGGTGCCTTTTGAAACCTGAGATATCTTGATCTTGGTAGTGAAGGGGTTAAAGCTGTTAAATTCAAATACATATGATTAAATTGGCCAACACTAGTTTTTCTTGTGGCCATAGTGCAAATATTCTATGAGAAACTGGATGAGACTGTTAATAAACACCAGGCTTTCCAGATGAAGTTGTCATACATTCCACCCACACTCTGAACAACTACAGTAAATAAGGAATTGTGTATTTTTGCACATCCAAGCTTTTAGTCCATGGAAGATACCTTTTTGAAGGAGCAGATTGAATGTGCCTACACTGGAACCACTGCAGTTCTACGAATATGGCTGGAAGAGCATCAAACATAAATCCAATTTAGGAGTGGGGACATCCTGCCGCCAGGCCTCAGCCACTTCTTCCGCCTGTGCCACACCATTATATGTGGGAGAGGGGGGCCCTCCATCGTCACAGCTCGCAGTAGGAGTCCGTCCAGCAGTAATGTCTTCTTGGAGGCATAGGAGCAATGAGGTGAAGATTGGTCGTGGGCTGGGAAACAGGCCTCAAAATGGCAACCTGCAGAGCGCCACAGCTGAGAATTGGCTGCCTAAACTCACGTCTCAGCTCGGGGGGGGGGGCAACATGGGCTCTGGAGGACGTACGCCCGATGGTCAGCCACTTAAGGACATCAAACAACTGCGAGCTCATTCGTATCGACCCCAGACGGAGCTTCAGCAAAATGTGACTGCTCCCTTCCACCTTCTTCCTCTTTTGCAGCTATAACAGCCCCTACTCTTTTAGGAAGGATTTGCACACGTGTTTGGAATATGCCTGTTTCTATGCACATTCAACTAAGATTGTGTTTTTTTTTTTTTTTATCAGGAATGCAGTCGGTGTTCCAATTCATCCATCTGTAGACCACTTGAGTTCCTCCATGCAACTGTTGCCTTGTAGTTTAAGGGTGTTGTTTTGGTACTGCCTTCATTTTAAGAGTAGGAATAGGAAGCAGGGCATATGACACTACATAAATAAAATTGGCAGTTCTAGAATTGTGCCAGATTTACCCTAATCTACTTATTGCTCTTTGTTGGGTCATCCTCTTGACAACTCACCATTGCCTTACAGACCAGAATATGATTAGTTAAAGATATGTAGTTCTCATCTACCTTTTTTTATTATACTAAAACCAATAAAAAAAGGTTTAGAACCTTGAACATGCACAAAACTTCACAAAATGATGTCAAGGGAGGTTGTCCGTGAAATGGTGGATCTGCAACTCTGCTGGGCCTCTCCATAGGTCTTAGTATGACAATTAAGTTCAGCTCTCGACAACCCTCGTGTCAGATGACAAAGTGAGCTGTCATCACTGTCCCAAATGTGCAAACCAATGGTAGTGTTCCAAGTCTTGTGTAAACTTGCCAACTCCATACACTTTAATGGCCAAGATAAGTTTACAACAGCTCTTAATGAAGTGGTCATTATGGTTGAAAATACTACCTTCATATCGTGAACTGTAATTTATCCTTCATGCTTCTCTAGGAAAAGTCTATCATTGGGTGATGTGCATCCAGCCACTTATTATACCTGGATGCCATGAACTGAAGCAAGAACAGGAGATTGGTTAAAATGTAACCTTTGCTCCACGTTCTCTTGTCTTTTTTTAATAAACTGTATGGGGCAACAGGGCTTTTATCGTTAAAATCTGCATGATTGGTTTTAAGCTAGAGTTTCTCTTGAATGACCTCCAACTTGGAAAAAAATAACGCTTTCCAAAAATGTCCTATTACTTTTAGTTCTTTAGATTACAGATCGTTCTAGCTGTGGCCAAATGCACATATGTAAGAAACCTACTGCAATGATAAACAAAGACTTCCAGGACCAATAAAACATTAAAGCAGGATTACAAAAACCTTTGAGTTGGAATTTCTGCTATTGAAGCTAAACTTAGAATATTTTCAAGGGAAACATCATGTGATTTATACAAGACCTGATTCTGCTTTTGAGGCAATGAAGAATGCTTCCATAGATATAATTGTTGGGGCTACAATAAAGACCCACGTGAGTCACCCTTTTAGTTACATAGGCTTAAAGACAGGTGTCCATCGAGTTCAGGCTTTCCCACATCACCTACTGCTGTTGATCCAAAAGAAGGCAGAAAACCCAGTTTGAAGCGCTCGCCAATCTACAGCATACTGGGAAGAAAATCCTTGACCCCAGAATGGCGGTCAGATTTCTCTTTAAAATTAGGAGTAAAAGCTGCTTGATATAATCTATAACCATCAATATTCTGCTTTTGTATAAAGCAAAAAATGAGTGAATATTGTAGCAAATTTATTGAATAAACTGTAGTGGCAAAGCTTCGGTTAACAAACTGGCTTGCACTAAAGTGATATAGATGCATTTCTATGCTGTGAATATTTGATTGCTCCTCTACCTTTCTTTAAACAAAGGCACCCTCTTATTTCACTAAAAAATGTAAAGTATACACCTTGGAAGGTATGCTATATTTAGGTGACTATTAAATGTAAATAAGTCGTGCAAGCGCTACTTGATAGTTAAGCCATATCCAATACACTGGAAGTATTTTTATAGTGATTTATTGTGTTACCATTTGTTTTGGTTTGAGCATATAAAGGTCTCACTAAAAAATGAAACTCAGGAGAATTGGCAGGAGAAGAGAATAATCATTCTAGACCAAATAGCTGATTTGGAAAGTGAGATAATTGGGAGATTTTTTCAGGTTTGGCCATTTTGACCTGGGTTTTTCACTTCTGCTGAGTTTCAACTTTTATTGAATAGACCGAATAGTGTATTCTTTTGTGTGGAGCAGAGCTCGTTTGTCTCCTGTGTTTTAAATCTATATTTTAGCACAATTCTTTTGTTTATACCTCACTACCCCTATTATCTATTTCACTAAAATGGTCAATTTATTATTTAAAACTACAATATGTGACATGTATTGCATTTTTGCTTTAATGCCTAACCGTGGTCCTCAAGTACCCCCAACAGGTCAGATTTTCCAGATGGCTGAAGCACAGCACAAGTGATATTATTTGCTGCTCATTGATTGCAGGATTCAGTCTGCATTAGGGATGTACATGGCTGAAAAATTTGTTTTGTTTAGTTTTGTTACGTTTTTAAATCCTTTTGTTTTCGGAATTTCGGAACTAATTTCGTTTCGTATTTCATTTCGGATCAATTTGAAATTTCGAGTCGATTCGAATTTCATATATCAATTCGATAGTTTATCAATTCGAATTTTGGATCACTAAATAAAGCCCTAATTAATCAAATTTTGCTGTTAAAAGAAAAGCTAGGGTTACATTTTAAGCTGTCACAGATTTAGTATTTGTGTCAAACAATGAAGCAAAATTAATTTGTTTCAAATTCAGTAATGACTATTACTTGTATTGTAAGTTAAGATCAGTTCAATAGTTTATCAATTTGATAGTTCATTTCAAATTCGATAGTTAAAGAAAAATTTGAATAACTGATATTGACAGTGTAAAACGAAATAAATTCATTATATACACCGTTTCGAATTCGTATTGTATTGATTCGTTATTCAGAAGTACTTCCGAAATACGAATTAAATTTCGTTCCAAATTCTGAATTTTTCCTAAACGAAAGCACATCTCTAGTCTGCATTTCCCCAAGGTAATCCTTAAAACCTGGCCTTTTAGGGGTACTTGAGGCCCGCGGTTGGGAACCACTGTCTTAGACCATTGAAAGTCTGAGATGCCGTAGCATCCCTAATCCCAGCTCTTATTTCTGTAAAAATTGTTAAATGTTTAACTATTAACTTACCTAGTTTTAAACCGAACAGCAGTAATTACTAAATTACTTAAATATATTTTCTGATACTAATTTCATACAATGTTACTTTTTATAGTACATTTATTAAGAAAATGTACACTATCGGGAGTCCTTATGGAAGTAAGACATACCTAGGTTTTTCTAATAAATTTTACAATGCAGTGACAAGTAGGAGGCATAGAAAAAGAAGGTATTTGAATGCAAGCACAGAAAGACTTCACAGCGTATTCAGAATGTAGACTAGTAATTGATACCGGAACTATAAGTGCTCTAGAGTACAGAGAGATCCGGTCATCAATTCGACAGGGAACAAAATGTGACAGGTAATCAATGGGGGTGAGCGGGCCAACCACCCATCCAACTTAACGAAGATAGGAAATGCTCAATACAGGGGACCTATGGGAGCTCTAGTGGAGAGGACTTTAAGGAAAATGCTTTGCTGTTGTAATTGAAGGCCAAGCAGACTGTGTGAGAATGTTGTGTAATATGGAAGTTCTTTTAAGTAACACGTCTCTTATGGAAAATGAAAACATCTGGATGATGTTAAGTGTACTCTAGCCATTTGCACCATTAAAACCATGGAGTAACTGCAGAATGCATGAGCAATCTGATAAACATCAGCTGGAGAAAACCAACTACTTACACATTGCGTTACCAAGCCATTTGAAGATATTCCATTACTTTTAAAGTCTTTATTAGCTCATGCCTCCAAATCCCCACAAACCAGTGTATACATGTTTGTTGTCATTGCAGTAACGTGTGTGTGTATGTATATATTAGAATTTCATAAGGGATTTAATGGAAAAGAAACCTCCTAGATTTCCGTGTTGGTAACTGGAGACACATGACCTAGTTTTCCTACAAACCAAGAGAAAAAGCATATTATTCATAAAACACACAGTGCAAAAATCCAAGAGTAAGATTTTTTTTCTAATTGGAGTTAAAATCGTGCATTTCCATAAAAACGCAGTAACAGGTTTTCCATTTCTGATTTAGAAACCGAAACATAGAAAAATGTCGGCAGATAAGAACCTTTCGGCCCATCTAGTCTGCCCAATTACATGGATACTTTACCTGGATTTATCTTTTGTTTAGGATAGCCTTATGCCTATCCCATGCCTGCTTAAATTCAATTACTGTTTTGGCCTCTATAGAAACATAGAAAAATAAAAAACCTTTTAAAAAAAAGTACCCCATAGAATATATAACCACAAACGTTTAGAGCAGTGGTTCCCAACTGTGGTCCTCAAGTCCAGGGCCGGACTGGGAATAAAAATCAATAACATTTTTAGACCAGCCCTATAGCGCTAACTTAAGTGACTTTAACGCATGCCCCATATTACAATCTGAACGTAACGGGCTAAAAAATACAACCCTTAGAGCATTAGTGATTGTGCTCACTTCTGTGAGCTGACTGTACTTTGCGCTTCCGATCCTTAACATGGGAAGCACAAAGTTCTAATGCAAATTACTGCACTGATGAGGTAACGAAAAAGTTAACCACCAGTAGAAGCTGGTGCTGATACCATTTCTCCTGAATAATTTATCGCCAGCTAAAAATTTTTTTTAAAAAAATCAGATACTCGGGGGGGCGTGGCCAACCGCCGATCGAGATGGCGGCTTAACTGAGGAGCTCTGAACCCAGACCTCACACTAAGCGCCATAAAGCACCTTTAAAGCACCCGAATCTGGACTAAAACGTCTTTCTTGGGTGAGTGAGGGGAAGACCAAAGCGTCGGCGGCCAAATCCGAGTTTTTTACTCCACGCACCGGCCCGAAAAAGTCAGCAGCCGGAATCCAAGATGGCGCCGGCCACTCGAGCCCGGAACCCCACGCGGCTCCGCAGGCAGACAACCAGGCACTGGGATCTGAGATGAAGGCCCTGACTCAGACTTTAGAAGGTATGATAACCTCTATTTCAGCCGATTTGAAATCACAATTTAAAGAAGTGGCGTGGGAGATTAGGGCTGATATCCAAAACCTGGCTGACCGCACGTCCCATATAGAAGACAAAATGGGGGAATATGCTGACGCTCAGAATAATCTGGCCGACAAAGTGCAGGATCTAGAAGACTCGCTGGAAGGATGCTTGGCCAAACTTGCTGATCTCGAAAATCGGTCTCGCAGACACAACGTGAAAATCCGCGGCATTCCTGAAAGCGTTAAACCCCAACAGCTTGCTTCTTATGTCACTGACTTTTTTTCCCACCTAGTGCCTGACTTGACGCCGGAGTCCTTGCTAATGGACAGTATACATCGCCTCCCAAGACCTCCCGCCATACCAGCGGACTCTGCACGCGACGTCATCTTACGCCTGCATTATTTCAGACCCAAGGAACTCCTCTTCCAGGCGCTGCAAAAACCTCAGGACGTATCCCCTGAATATGACCATCT
Source organism: Leptobrachium leishanense (assembly GCA_009667805.1). Taxonomy (NCBI): domain Eukaryota; kingdom Metazoa; phylum Chordata; class Amphibia; order Anura; family Megophryidae; genus Leptobrachium; species Leptobrachium leishanense. Next base: position 107,137,967 of record CM019064.1, on the reverse strand, counting down.
TCAGGTATTTCCCGACCTAGCGAAACGCACTCTGGACTTTCGGCGCTCCCTACATGGGGTGACTACCACACTCCGTCAGCACGAAATCTTCTATCGATGGGGTTTCCCACAGAGCTTGCTAATCACTCACGAAGGATCCCAACGCGTGGTCACGATGCTAGAGCAAGGCTTAAAGTTCCTGTCGGAGAGAAACCTGTCCCCAGCCTCCCCTTCCCGGCGACCCTCACTTCCACCTCAAAAGCTGGCTAAAGATTGGAAGAAAGTGCGCAAGGGGAAACCGGGCTGACCGCCTTCTCCTCTTTTGTCTTGTTTGACGAATTTTGAAGGCTCCACATGGGCCCACCCTGACGACCTCTGCGGCCCTGCTGCTAACCCGACCTCCTTTCCCGGGACTGATCGCTCACCCCTTTCATACAACGAACAAGGTTTAAACGACATTGTATGTCATTATGGTCTGGCAGCTCTGTCTAGTTGAGATAAATTCTCTCCCACGTTCCCCCTATTTTCCCCCTCTCTTGCTGAGAGCAGTGGTCCAACAGCGGGTATGTTGCCACTTAGGAGATCCAAGAACCCTTTTTTTGTGTATAAGTTTTTTCATGTTTTTTCCTTTTATATTTTTTTTCTTTTCCCTAATCTTGCAGGAACCACCCACCACGCCATTGCACATCATTGAACATTCACCTTTTTTTCAAGACTCTCGACTCCGGATCCAAGGGACACTATTCTCCTCGAACTTTGTGGTATTTTTCTGCTTCTTTATCTTTGTGGTCACAGCCCTCTATGGGATTGGGTAACTATGTCATGCCTTTCTCCAGTGCACCCCCATGGTGAAAGTTAAATCATATAATGTCCAGGGTCTAAATATTCCCTATAAACGACGGACGCTTTATAAAGAACTAGACTCTGCTAAAGCAGACGTCATTTGCCTTCAAGAAACCCACTTTAGGAGACTGTCCCACCCCCTGCTAAAATGGCCGAACTTCACGACCCAATTCCATTCCACGGGCCCGTCTAAATCTAAAGGGGTGTCCATTCTGATTAGAAACAGTATTGTATTTGAACTGCATCGTAAACTGTAAGATCCGAATGGTAGAATCCTGATTTTAGTATGCTCTATGAACCATAAGATATACACTATTCTCAATTTATATGCTCCCAATGAAAACCAGGTAGAGTTTGCGGCTTATGTATTCACCAAATTATCCTCTGTAATAACTGGTACTTTACTCATCTGCTGGGATTTTAACTTTAGTCTAGACCCTCTTAAAGACACTTCAGGGTTCGGCTCCCGCCCTCACTGGGAAACGTAAAAAACAGGTAGAAAAATTTCAAGCCTTGTTGGGCGACTACCACCTATATGACACATGGCGCCTATTCCACTCTAACGAAGTGGACTACACATTCTTCTCCAAAGTACTTAAGACGCACACTCGTATTGATTACATACTAATTCAAAGCCAATCGCTCCCAGGAGTAGAAAGCTGTTCAATAGGCACAATCTCGTGCTCAGACCATGCTCCCGTCAACTTAATCCTTAAAGATGACTATAAAACGTTTGGTCGGTTACCATGGCGCCTTAACGACTCTGTGTTGTCCAAGATAGCTAAAAGTGATCTAGCTTCCCAATTGGAATCCTACTTTGACCTAAATACGAGTGAAGATCTCTCCGCCACAACCATATGGCAGGCCCACAAGGCGGTTCTGAGGGGACACTGTATTAAATGGGCATCCCGTTTCAAAAATTCTAAAGAGGCTGCTCGCCTCCTCCTTCTGCAAAGACTTGATTCTCTATACCGATCACACAGGATCTCCCCCTCAGACGCCACAACCCGCCTCTTGAGCGATACCCATGGCGAACTACACGCATTGGATAGACAGTCCCATTTTTCTCACCTCCAGCGCCTTAGGACGCGCTTCTATGCTTTCGGTAATAAACCTAGTAGATTACTAGCACAAAGACTATGCACACTACTACCCAAACACCGTATAGATAAACTCCTCTCCCCTGGCCAAATAGCAGTACATAAACCCTCCGAAATTGCGGAAGAGTTCGCAACATATTATTCATCTCTCTATAATCTGTCGGTTGATGACACTATCCCGCACCCCACCACCGCTGACATAGACGCCTACCTCTCACGTCTCCACCTCCCTACTTTGTCTCCTACACAAAAGGTACAACTGTCCTCGCCTTTTTCCATCAAAGACATAACTAAAGTCATATCTTCCCTACCACATGGTAAAGCGCCAGGCCCGGATGCATTCCCCTCTTCCTAATATAAAGCTTTTGCACCCCATCTGGCACCACACTTACATAGAGTGTTCACACAGGCATCCTCTGAAGGCATGTTCCCTAAAGACATTTTACAGGCTACAATTGTCATGTTGCCTAAACAGGGCAAGCCCCCGACTTCCTGCCCTAATTTTCGCCCTATCTCGTTACTGAACACAGACATAAAAATCTACGCCAAATTACTGGCCATTCGGTTAAACGACATACTTCCCACTTTAATTGGGCGAGACCAAGTTGGGTTTATCAAAGGCAGACAAGGGACTGAAAACTCTTAAGAAATTGCTGGCCCTGATGGAATACCAATCTATTCACAACATCCCATGTCAATGGCTCTCACTCGACGCAGAAAAAGCGTTCGACAGGGTTCATTGGAAATTTATGAATAGAGTTCTTGATAAATTTGGGTTTACTGATGACCACATTAGATCCATTATGGCGTTCTACGCCTCCCCTTCCGCTAGGGTGTTGAACAGTGGCTTTATTTCTAACACATTTAATATTACCAACGGCACGCGCCAAGGCTGCCCTTTATCCACACTGCTCTACGCCTTAATACTAGAACCCCTGGCTCAAGCCATCAGACAAGATGACCTCATACGTGGGATACAAATAGGTCCCCAGGCGTTTAAACTAAACCTTTTTGCGGATGATATCCTTATAACATTCACTGACCCAATAGATTCTCTACCCTCCTTACATGCCGCACTGCACGATTATGGCTTAGTCTCATATCACTCCATCAACCTCCCTAAAACACGAGCACTAGCGCTAGGACTTCCCCCGGCCGACCTAAGGTCTATAAAAGCTCGCTATTCTTTCGCATGGAACGACCAGGGTATAAAATACTTAGGCATAACGCTTCCAGGGAAGTTCGAGGATATACTATCTACCAACCACAAGAAAGTCTTTGCTGAAACGAAGTCGTTACTATTACGGTGGAGGTCGGTGAGATTGTCCTGGTTGGGCAGAGCGGCAGCTGTTAAGATGACGATTCTGCCCAAATTACTATGTATTTCGCATGCTACCCGTTCCCATTCCGAGGACTTTACTTAATGTGGTCCACCGAGACATTTCTTCCTATATATGGAACGGAAAGCGCCCACGCATCCCGTTCAAGGTCCTATCGTCCCCATCTGCGGATGGAGGACTCAAATTCCCTCAGATAATGGCGTATTAAAAGGCAGCAGTCATAGCCTCCCTGAGCGAATCCCTTCTTATACACCAGCCGTTATGGACTTACATTCAATCAATATCACTACCAGGCCACTCCTTTCCCGGCCTACTTTTCACCCCCTTTAAATCCAGACCTCCTCTCCCAACAGCTCTTCAGATAACTAGATGGTACATCACTATTTGGGACCAACATGTCCGCGCCTTCACTTCTCTCTACCCTCTACCCCTCGTCACCCCAGTAAACGCTTTGACTTACGTGATTCCCTTATTTAACCCTAAACCATGTACTCACCACGGAGTCACGCATGTGTTCCAATTTTTCAAAACCTCCGTCATCTCCTTTGCTCAAATGCAGACCACTCATGGAATACCTTCTCAGGCGTTTCTCTCATACCTTCAACTAATGTCCTACATGAGAACACTAGGAATGCTTAATTCTGTTTTGACAAACACACCTCTACTCACACCATTTGAGACTTTTACAGTATATCCTTCACAGACTACCAAACTCCTTTCCCTTTGTTACCGTCGATTGATGTCCACAATGGGATTGTCCAAACGCACTTTTCAAATGGCTTGGGAAACCGAGTTAAACATGCACATTACGCTAGAACAGTGGACCCACATATTTTTATTTGATAAAGGTGCATCTAGGTGTATTTCAATTTTTGAGACGTGTTGTAAAGTGCTATACAGATGGTACTTAGTACCTGTTAGAGAATGCCACTTTAACAAAAATGTTCCTGATACCTGTTGGTGCTGTCTCGCAGCACGAGGGACGATGCTACATGTTTGGTGGTCCTGCCCATCACTTCAACTGTTCTGGATCCAAGTGGCGTCATTTGTTGATGAGGTTTTGGGCGTTAAGGTCCCGTTCTCTCCAATACACTACCTCCTAGGACTCCTCCCAGATGACGTGAGGAAGATGTTGAGACAACGAAAATTGTTTTGTATAATTATATCCTGTTGCTAACTCCTTATCGCCAGACTCTGGAAAAAAACACTATCCCCCACCCTACCCTCCCTGACTAAAATGATCTCTGATCTAGCATTCTCTGAGTCCCTGGCCCGATCACATTTCCATCTCGCCTCCCCAACACAAGACCCTTGGTCACTGTGACAAGATCACCTAATATATCAAACTACTAAAACCATAGGCACGAAGCTCCCATAATGCTACGACCACCACCTATTACCGGGCTTCTCTGCAGTACCAAGGTTCCCCCCCACCTGTTTCCCTACCGAACGGTATAGACCTGTCGATTGAAGTCCTCATAATACTGTTGGCTGTTTCCGATGTCTCACCCCACCTGGTTCCTCTCCCCCTTTTCTTCTTCTTTGCTTTTCTCCCCGCTCTTTCTTTCCCTTTCTCCCTTCATTCCCCGTTATGTCTCTGCTTCCGAGACAAGTTCGGTTGATTGTTAAATAACTCGATGTGATGTTTTCATATATATCTTTGCCATTCTGTAGAGCAATTTCTTCTTTTTATTGAATATCACATTTTAACCCTTTCGCTGCTGATGCTTTTCCCGCCCCTGTGCTGAGGTCATTTTTACCGGTTTTGCTCATCATGTTTAAACGTGTTTTGAAGGCTTATTTTAGTATATGACCCAGACATATTATATATCGTTCTTTCCGTCAGACTCGGTAGATTCATAATATGTCATTATTATATGTATACGTTATGTCATGTCTGTATATTATAACAAAAAATGCAATAAAATATGTGTTTTCAATAATTTACAATGTGTAAAGTGTTTTTTTTCACATTTTAACATGCGAGCAATTGCGGTTATATTTTGTATGGGGTGCGCTTGTTAAAAAAATTAGAGATGGGGTCTCGTTACATTTTTTTTTTGGGGAAAATTACACTATTTTTAACAAACGCACCGCATACAAAAATCGTTAGTGCAGCATCATTGTTCACATTATAATTGAAATGGGAACAATATTGCTGCATTAACAAACCAAAAAAAAAAAAAAAAAAGGGTTTATTTTTTTTTTTATAATTTTTTTTGACAAACTTTTTTACAGTAGTGTTTGGTATCGTTGTAACGGCCATGCTCTGGCCGATCCAACCATACCAAACTTTAACCCCTAGCTGCCATGGATCGGGAGATAGGGAGTTCCAATGAACTCCCTATCTCCACCGTTGGTGGCAGTTAGGGGTTAAGTCCAGGACTGGCGTCATCGTGCGTAGCACGATGACGCCAGTCCTCAGGGGGAGTTCCCGGAGGCTTGGCCGACATCCAAGATGTCGGCCAGCTCCGGGAAAGGATCGCGAACCGGCGCTTTTCAGCGCCGATTCGCGATCCAGCTCCCCAGGGGTTAATGCCAGGCACCATTTGGAAGGGCAGGCTGTGCCCTTCCAAATGATGCCTGGGTTAACCCCCGCAGAGCCGCCGATCGGGAGGGAGAGAGGTCCGAAGGACCTCCCCCCCTCCCTTTCAGGCACCTCCTCCGCACATGCGGGGGGGCGACTGAATTTGGTGTCATCGCGCTGCCGCGATGACACCTAATACCAGCGGCTGCGGTTCCGGATGCGCGGCTGACATCGAGGATGTCAGCCCGCACCGGGGGGGCCAGCGATCGGCCGGAACCCGGACAAACGCTGACCCCAATGGGAGGACGCGCTCAGCGCATCCTCCGCATACCAGCGGTAATGCGGAGGACGCGCTGAGCGCGTCCTCCGCATTGAAGTGGTTAACATCATCGCTATGGTAAAATGTACCGAACCTTCCCCATTTATGTAAGCTATTGTTTCTTCCCCTTTTTCTTTTTGTATCCCATTTTACTGATTGAAATAATGAAACATTCAAATAATAAAAAAAATAATCAGATACTCCACTCTCATCCCGTGGCAAGAACAGTGGGCCGATCAGCCTCTTCTGGCCACAGGGAGCAGATTGAGACTGGGGACAAAAAGTCTCCAGTCTCCCTCCTTGAATCAAGTTGAGGCCTCACGAGAGGCGAGATCCTGCAGGTCACGCAGCCGGGCAGCAAAAGCCTCCATGGAGTCCTATGGACTGCAGTAGTAGGTACTTGCAGTGACACTTAGTGCTGCATTATGGGGCAGACTTCTGAATCAGCACCTGACCTGTAATATGGAGCTTAAACAGGGATACTAAGGGGAAACCTGCAGGCGCACATTATTCACCTTAGTATCCCCATTTTAGGACAGGGCAAGTAATAGCGCCCACAAGCTCTTACGGTGAAAGAACACAGGAAAAATAAAAGAAGCAGAAATAAAATCCTGGTATATAACATAGAGGAGACATTCCATAATGATAAAATAATAATTACAGCTCTCATTACTGGCCAGTCCCTGAGTTAAGCTAAAGTCCCACATATAGAGGGTTATTCAAAGAGAGACAAACTGGGCCAAAAATTGCACCAAACAGGGAATTTCCCTATACGGTGCAATTTTTGGGGCCATTCGGCTATTCAAAGAGCAGGCGGTTTAGCAAATTTTGTTGAATTGCCAGAGAAAAAGGGTGCCTGTCCGGCGTCAGTGAAATCCCCCATAGAGAAGCAATGGTTAATCTATTCACAGACACTGAACCGCAAAGAAATTTCGGTGAAATCGCCCTGAAGTTCAATGGTTTCATTCGACAGGTTTAATCAGGCGAATCCCATAGGTTTCAATGTTAAAAATATTCCCGTTTTCTCCAATATCTAATAAACCATTTATTATTTTAATTTGCAGCAAAAAGTCTTTTATTTTATTTTATTTGGCATTTTTCTGGTGAATTATTTTATAATGTTTTTTTTTTTCTGTAACAGACCTTTTTATTATTATTCATAGGACTTTATATACTATTTCCAGGCATTTTCATGCAGCTGTATTTTGCAAACCGCATTTAAAAATGGGGTGTTTTTTTTTTAAAACCCGTTCAGCTGCAGGTCAGCTTTTTGTGGCTGCGTTGGGCAGGCCATCGGGTACATTCGTCAGTCTCTTTGGTGGCTTGCGGGTGCGTTCAGCAGTCTCTTTGGGCGGCTTGCAGGGGTGTTCGGCAGTCTCTTTGGGTGGCTTGCAGGTGCGTTCGGCAGTCTCTTCGGTGGCTGCGTTCGGCAGTCTCTTCGGTGGCTGCGCTTGGCAGGTGTGTTCGGTGGTTTGCTCAGTGGGTTTGCGGCTGCCTTTGGGTTCATCTGCGGCATTCAGAAGGTTTGCAGCGTTCAACGGGTCAATTCACTGCACTTTGGGGGCCGTGCAGTGAATGCTGAATTCACCGCACGGTCTGGAAATTTAACTTGTCGAAGTGAGGTGAACCAGAGAGCACTGAAATGTCAGTGACAATTCGGTGCTCCCTGATTAACCCTGATAGAGTGAACACATTAAACATATGATTTATTTGGTCCTATTTATATGAATAACTAAGGAGGAATATCAGAAAAACTTCACTAGACACGAATCCCCCCACTGCAACTTCATTTATTCAGTGTGCCTCTTTACCTCCCTGTCAGGACCTGAAGCTGCTGGAATGGAGGCGGAAAGGCCGCACAGCTCCCCAGCACCATCAGCCCATAAATCAATCAGCCTGCCAGGATTACTCCCAGTATCCCGGTAGGCCAGTCCAGCCCTGCTCAAGTCCCCTTAATAGGCCGGCCAGGTTTTAAGGATTACCTTGGGGAAATGCAGACTGAATCCTGCAATCACTGAGCAGCAAAGCAGATCACCTGTACTTTAGATATCTGGAAAACCTGACCTGTTGGGGGTACTTGAGGACTGTGGTTGGGAAGGGAACCATTGGTTTAGATGAAGTGTGAAAAAATATTTTTACACGGTGTACATGGTTGAAATCTGAATGGAAATTGACACTTCGACAGTTTTTGCTATAGCATTCTGCTGTGACATGACAAATGCACATAACGGGCTCCGTCATCCACTTAACGCTAGCACTAGTACTTACATAAATGAGCATTAGCGCTAGGTTATTTGAGGTGATAGTGATCAGGAGTTGATACGGGCATAACGCTAACGGGTTAAAAAAAACATTAGAGAATCGGTATTTGAGATTTTTTTTTGGGGCGAGATTACTGTACTTTGTGCTCCCTATGCTTGACATGAGGAGTGCAAAGCGTAAAAGAATCAGCAGCAGCTGTAAACTCCCCAAAAATAAAATGCTCACCTTTCATTCTGCGGCGAGAACGACCGCCCGATCCACCGCTTCTGGCAGCCAGGAGCAGAGTGAGACTGGGGAAAAAAGTCCCCAGTTTCCTCCATGCTCACTCTGCCAACCTGCAGGATCTCAAGAGAGGTGAGATCCTGCTGGTTATGTGACCTGGTAAGAGAAGTCTCCATGGAGGGGATGCTTGGGATAGCACTTTAGCACTGTCCCGAGCATACAGGAGCCTAGCAGCCACAATGGGATGGGTTCTGGACTCAGCGTCTGCCCTGTGATCCACTCGGCAAAAAGGGGTGCTAAGGGGAGATTAGCGAATGCAGGCTCGTGATAGTGCCCAATATGTTTTGAATCTCCTCAGTCTGCTAAAAAGAGAATATAGAATTTGGTTTCTTTACAGGGTTATTCAGAGAGGTGAAACTCAGGAGAATGTCTGGAGAAGTGAAAATTCTAGGTCAAGATTAGGGATAAGCCGAACACCCCCCGAGTTCAGTTTGAGCCCGAACTTCCCATTTGTTCGGGACCGAACCCGAACCCGAACTCCCATGCAAGTCAATGGGGCTGAAAATTCGTTTTTTTAGAGTGCCCTCCAAGAGGGCATATATGCTACATATTTGCCATAAAAGGTGTATGGGGGTCCGGGTAGTGCCCTGGGGGACAGGAAACAAGGACAAAAAGTTTTAAAAAAAACGTTTTTAAAGGGACAGTGAGTTTTCCATGAAATAAGGGTTAAAAATAAAAATCAAAAATTCCTTCAAATATCGTGCCTAGGAGGTCCCCATGACCTGCCCGTGAAGTGGTGGATTTCTAGGATGTATAGAAACCCTTAAAAACAAAAAAATGACGTTTCATATGACGGTAAATGCTTTTCCTTTAATCTATCCATAAACAACTGCTTGGGGCGGCAGCCTGTATGAAAAGACATTTTAGGACGCGCAGAAAAAGTTTAGTGTTTTTTTTGGCTAAATTATTGTGACACTTATGCAGGCTTTGGATGAAAGTAACAATAGGTGCTTTAAAATTGGGCTTTTAGCATCCCCAACAGTGCCGTCACACCGTAACCCCTCTGAGGATATGAATCTGATACAGGCGTCAATGGCAGTGCACACAGATATTCTGCCTTTGGTGCAAGACTGTCAGGCCAGCAAGTATCATCATACAGTAACCCCTCTGTGGTATTGTGGAAGAGTGCAGGGGTGGACCATGTGGTCCTATATTGAAAAGATATGCATCTGGTTAAGGCGTCAGTGCACTCGGATATTGTGCCTTTGGTGCCAGGCCAGCAAGTTTTATCATACAGTAACCCCTCTGTAGTATTGTGGAAGAGTGCAGGGGTGGACCATGTGGTCCTATATTGAAAAGTGGGTTTTTTTTATCTGTTAATGGGCGTCAGTGCACCCAGATATTATGCCTTTAATGCCAGGCCATCAAGTATCATCATACAGTAACCCCTCTGTGGTATTGTGGACCTTTTCAGATATGAAATTTCTATATTTCACAGAAATTGCTTCACACAGACAATTCATCTACGTGGTTAATATATAACAAGAATATGCATTCTAAAGACAATAGATAAGCTAAACTCAATATTATTACGCATACAAGAAAAGTGTAAAAAATAAACAAGCAGATGTTAGATCAAATGGTTTAAAAGTAAGGGAACACAACGACAACTGATCTTACCCTAGGATAGGTATCTCAGTATTGTGTTTATTTTGTCAGATCGAAACTCTGAAAGCCATGTAAACATTGAACAAAGGGTTGCCCAATAAAGAAAAAACCCCAGAGAAGGTTAAATGGCTTGGATAAACCAGTTTGTAAGGCTATGCTATTCGGCAATATGATCTAACACTATATGGTATTTGAATATTTAATACCAATGTCTGGTGTACTAACATGTTATGTGGTCAGTTAGAATAGATAACCTTGGCGTCTTATAAAAAAAACAGAGGCCCCACCACATTCAGTTGATTATTCATGAAACAGATTAAGTCTGGTAATTGTGAATGTTAAAGACGATATCACGAATGAATGAATTAATGTATGTCTGCAGGATCCCCTCACATACACATCCCTGTGGATATAAGTAAAGTGGGATGAAATGCACACACGCTGTGGCGAAGTATGCCGGCGATGCCACAATAGAAATAAATTTTGATTTGTTAATAAAATCTATGGAGTCCCGGGATATAGGGATATAGGAATAAAACGACCCCAAACCAGTAAAAGATTGGCCAAACACATAAATTAATTCCTGCAGAAGGTTGATGGTAGATAATCTAACACCTGGACAGACCCCTGGAGTTGATGAATATATATATCCTCCAATCAAATGAGGCCACATAGTGATGGGCTAGATCTAAAACTGGGTGGAAGACCACTATATAGAGGGGACAATCCAGAGCAGAAGGAGGAACACACTGAGAAAAGCTTGGGGAGAGACCTGAGGGACGATTGGAGGGGAGAAAGGCAATTCTCATCAGCCCCCCCTTTAAGATGCGACCACACCCTAATCTTCCACACTCTATCTTCACTAACCGGATGGTAAAATATGCCTGAATAACTTGATATCTATAAAATTGCATAGTCCTTACTTTAGATGTCCATCACAAACTAAAGGAATATAAATGAATTATTTTGCTGTTTAAGCCTACTCAGTAGAATAGTAATCAACCTTTCCAATCCCCTGCAGAGGATTGCTAAGGAAGAAACTATTCCCAGCTAAATACTTGAGCCATAATTTAGTGAAATTATTTATATTCCAAGAATACTGGTTGTGGACATCTAAAGATCAATTATATACCTATAGTGAGATACGCTGGGACCGTGAAATAGCTTTTATATGTCAAATGCCGTCAGCCCCATTCGTAAAACTAGCATAACTCCTTCCATATCCATCTTGCAGCCCTTTCGATTGAATGCATGTACTGTAAGTCAATAAGAAGCGTTGGGTTAACGTATATTGAATGAAGTGCTGTGAGTGATCTGTGGAAGAGATAGTCTACCTATCGAGTGTGTTCTGTATCTCCCTGAAGGAAGTTGCATTTAGTGAATAGGCCCCCACAATAATAAATTGTGCTGCAGGTGATGCCCAGTAACTGAGTGTTTATTTTAGCCAGGTGGAGGATTGGTTTATAATGGGAAAGGTTTAAGTGAATAGAATAGAGCCTGGTGTTTAAGAACTGAGGCGTGTATATCTGTGGTGCAGTCTATAAACCTAAAATATTTGTCCATTAGATTATTGTGTGTCGCAGTATCGCTACTAATCACGATCTATAATCACTTGTAAATTGTATCTTGCTAATCCGTTGATAACATATGATTGTATGAAACTTGACGTGTGAATAAATTTTGGTTTGAATTGTTTTACCGTTACGCAGTCTCATCATCTTTATTGATTTTATTGTGTTTAAAAATATCTAGATAGCATCAAAAGAACTCGGGATAACGCGCCATATATTTGTTAAGACGTATATTCATTGGTTGGTTATTAATCCCTATTTTAGGGGTTAAATACCAATTTATACCACTGGTATTGGAGGCACTGTCAATAATATATATATATATCTATATACATCTACAATAAGAAAAATATACGTCATAATTAATATATCCCTGACCTATTAAAGAAGTCAATAATCTCTAACAGGTGGACCATGTGGTCCTATATTGAAAAGTTTTTTATCTGTTAATGGGCGTCAGTGCACCCAGATATTGTGCCTTTAATGCCAGGCCATCAAGTATCATCATACAGTAACCCCTCTGTGGTATTGTGGAAGAGTGCAGGGGTGGACCATGTGGTCCTATATTGAAATTATTTTTTTTATTTTTTTTAAAGGGCGTCAGTGCAGCCAGATATTGTTCCTTTCATGGCAGCAAGTGCCTTCACACCGTAACCCTTTTGTGGTATTGTGGAAGAGTTCAGTGCTGGAGGTTTTGTGAATGCAGAAGAGGACATCCCATGTGAAGGAACCGTTCCCTTCCGTCTGTCCTGGCTCTCCAGACACCCCTTCGTTGCGGTCAGCCTGGCTACTGGGAGCGCTGTCCTCAGCGCCTCGAGCGGCTTGACCTGCCTGCTTCTGTTCCTCTGCCCTGGAGCCATTAGGAATCTCCAGAAGGCCGCTCTCTGCCTTCTGAGGGTGAGTGTGGAGTGTAGCGTAGTTTGTAATAAAGACACCAGGCGCGGCTGTATGCTTTAAAACAGGATCCTCTCTCTCTGAGCTCTGGGAGTTCTCTGACTTTTTAATGAACAACCACCATTTATGCTTAAATCCAACAGTCATAATTTGCATACCCATACTAATTACATTAAGTCAGTTATTTACAATAAACATTCTTTACATTCTTTAGCCTTTCAGCTCACACAACATTTGTATATCCATTGTTCTAACACATCAGATTAAACACACACTATCAGAGATCCCTTGAATTAAACATGCAGCTAGATAATGGGAAAAACCCTGGTGCATAAATTACACAGCAGTAAAGCTTGTTTACTGTATACACAAAAACACATTTACCTACAGGAATATAAGTATTTTTAAAACCAAAGCTATGCCATTTTACACTAAACTAAATTAAACTAAAACCAAACGATGTAAAATATATTTAAAAACACACGATATAAATGAACATAAAGTCTCTTGGGGTTTGAAGCATGGCGCGTTACATCAGCTCCATGACAATTACTTCAGCATCGGAGGATTGATAGCTGCTGATCCAGGACTGATTCATTTTTATAAATGTCAGCCGGTCTACAGAGTCGGTGGACAGACGCACTCTTTTGTCTGTGACAAAACCTCCAGCGGCACTGAACGTCCTTTTGGAAAGCACACTAGATGATGGGCAACCTAGTAGCTGCATAGCATATTGGCTAAATTCTGGCCAGTGATCCAATCTCAACACCCAGTAAGCCAATGGATCATCTGCTGGAAAGGTATCCAGGTCTGCCCTTGCCCCTAGGTAGTCCTGCACCATATGGTGAAGACGCTGGCACTGGGTGCCTACATTTGACGTCCCTGGGCGTCGAGGACTAAAAAAATTTAAAAATGCATCAGTCAAGCGGCCCTGGCCTTCACCACTATTCCTCTGATCATCCGCAGCCTCAGAAGCACGTGTGTCAGCACTTGGTAATCTACCAGTGCCTGGAAAGGTGTTACTCAAGTGTCGCTTTAGAGCGTCCTCAAGTTTTTTCATCCTGTGCTCCCTCTGTGCGGGCAGGATGAGCTCTGCAACTTTCCCCTTGTATCGTGGATCAAGAAGGGTTGCCAACCAGTAATGATCCCTCTCCTTGATAGCACAAATCCTGGGGTCCTTTAGCAGGCTTTGCATCATTAGGGAGCCCATGCAGCATAGGTTGGAGGTGGCATTAGCTGCCGAGTCTTCCTGGTCAATGAGGATGACCGTATCGTGCACTTCCTCCTCCCAGCCACGCACAAGCCCTTCTGTTTCTGGGCACACAAAACCCTGCCTTGAGGAATCCCCACCTTCAATGCCCCCACTACTTAAATAGTCGTCCTCCTCCTCATCCTCCTCCTGTCTGATCTGAGTAGGACCCGCTGGAATGCTGTCTGTGGAAAGACTGGGGCCTTGAGAGCTAGGGAAGGCCTCCTCTTCCTCCCGCTGCTCTGCCTCTAGAGCCACATCTATAATTCCCCGCAGAGTGTGCTCCAGCAGGAACACTAAAGGAATTGTCACTGATGCATGCACTGTCCCTGCTCACCATCCTCGTTGCCTCCTCAAATGGTGACAGTACAGTGCATGCATCCTTGATCATCAGCCACTGCAGGGGGGAAAAAAAACAAGTTGACCTGAACCTGTCCTTGTGCCATACTCACACAGGTACTCGTTGATGGCCCTCTGCTGCTTGTGCAGATGCTGCAGCATTGCTAATGTCGAGTTCCACCTGGTGGGCATGTCACAGATCAGACGGTTTGTGGGAAGGTGGAATTCTCTTTGAATTTCTGCCAGGCGAACGCTTTCGGGGAATGACCGTCTGAAGTGGCTGCAGACTTTTCTGGCCTGGATGAGAAGCTCTGGCAGCCCTGGGTACTTGGTTAGGAAACACTGTACCACCAGATTTAGGACGTGTGCTAGGCATGGTACATGCGTCAATTTACCCTTGCGTAGGATGGAGAGAAGGTTGCTGCCATTATCGCAGACGATCATTCCCAGCTCAAGCTGGCGTGGTGTAAACCAACAAAATTTCTGACCCGGTGTGGCTCCTGTCCCCTAAACAAACCAGCTCAAGCACAGCATGGCATCTTTTTGCTTGAGCCATTGTGTAGACCCTGTCAGGCGTGGGTTTAACTGCCACTTCGCCAGAGACAGACAGACAGAGAAGGAGGAGGAGGAGGAAGAGGTGGTGGTGGTGGAGCAGACAGCAACTTTCTGGAGGCGTGGTGGATGAACAAGCTCCAGCACAGAGCCCCGTCTTGGATCCCTCCCAGCTGCAATCAGTGAGCCGTGAAGGAAATGTAACGACCCTGTCCATGCTTGCTGGACCACGTGTCTAAAGTCACATGCACCTTGTTACTGACTGCCTTTCCCAATGACTGGATAACATTGTCTTCCACGTGCTGGTATAGTGCTGGAATGGCCTTGCGAGAAAAGTACTGGCATTTTGGAACCTGCCACTGTGGTACAGCGCATTCAGCAAATTCACGGAAGGGAGCAGAGTCCACCAGCTGGAAAGGCAGCAGCTGCAATGTGAGTAATTTTGCTAAGCTGGCATTTAGACGCTGTGCTTGGGGATGGTTGGGACTATATTTTTTCTTTCGCTGCAGCAGCTTGGGCAACGTAATCTGACTGCGTAAATCTTCAGCTACTGGGATGATGTCACATTCTGAGGAAGGAAATGCTGGTACATCCATTACTGTAGCATCATCCCTGTCGGTGGAGGTTGTAGGCAATTGCATAGCAGGACATACAGTGTGGGTAGAGACAGATGAGAAGGAGGAGGACCTACGCAAAGTTTTGCCCCAACGGGATGTGTGGCACTTGTTCATATGTCGCCTCAAGCACGTGGTACCCAAGTGTCCGGTGTTTATCCCACGCTTCAGCCTCCTCTGACATAGATTACAAATAGCAACGGTGGGGTCTGCTGCACAGTTCTTAAAGAACTCCCAGACAGCAGAGTTCCTGCATGTGTTCTTTGAGACAACAGCGCTCTGCACCGGAGCAGCTCTAACGTGTGATGCCTTGGACTGGCTAGTGCTTTGGTTGGTCACAGAGGATGTTGTGCCTCGTGTTTGCTGTGCCTCCTCCTCCCCCTCTTCCTCACTTAATTCCTCTGTTTGATCTGACACCCAGGTGGAGTCAGTGACATCATCATTGTCATCTTCACCCCCTATCTCCTCGTCACTGGAGCCAACTTGGCAGTATGCTGCAGCTGCTGGGGCAACATGTGTGCCAGTTATTTGTGTGTCATCACTGGCACCCCCTTCCTCTAGGTTGATTATACTCCCTTGCTCAACCTCAGAGATTGAATCAGAGCACTGTACTTGCTGCGCATCCTCAAGCAGCATGTCACTCTCATTGTAGTCAAACAATTCAGCTGACTCCTCCGTGTGTGATAGCGAGGCTACGGCAGGAGTAGCTGTGGACATGGAGGCTGCATTAGATGCTTTGGCAGCTGAGGTGGACTGTAAAGCACTAGAAGCCTGGCTGGCAGAGGACTCGGAGGATGAGGATGGCCTGGTTAGCCAATCCACAAAGTTCTCTGTATGTTGCTGCTGCTTAAGACGGCCAGCACCAGTTCGAAAGGACAAGCGTGCCCCTGCAGAGGATGCACCACGTCCACCACGACCAGAGACACAGCCTCCCGACACAGGGGCTGCTTGCCCTCTTATCTGTGGCTGGGAGCGTCTGCCTGTCCTTTTTGTTCTTTCAGACATGGTGAGTGATATATAGATTAATATATACAGAACTCTGATTCAACTCTGGTATAAAGATTTAAATAACTCTGGTATTACTCAGTGAGACACACTGATAGCTGGCAGCCAGTGACAAGAGACAGATCACCTTAATTCACAAATGTTTTAAAGAAATTAGTGAGCCCCAAAAAGATTTGCTGCTGGCACAGTGACAAGACACACATCACCTAAATTCAATGATATTTGGTATAAATGAGACCCAAAAAGACTTGCTGGCACAGTGTGACAAGACCCAGAAAATCACCTCAATACACAAATGTTTTAAATAAAGTTGTATAGCCCAAAGAAACTTGCTGGCACAGTAACAAGACACACATCACCTAAATTCCCTGATATTTGGTCGAAATGAGACCCCCCAGACCCCCCCAGACCCCCCCAGTAGCGTGGCAGATTGGCAGTAACAACACACACAACTATCTTCTTTGAAATCTCCGCTGAAATGCGTGCAGAAAGCGCTGCGTTGAAACATTATATAGTGTGCTGCGGGACTTAGCTCTGTGAGCCCATGATTGGGCAAAATTTGCCCAATCAGGACTCTGAGCGGTGATTGGCATAGTGTTCAACCAGTCTTGCACCAGACCTGTGGTCAGGTGCAAGGCTGTAGCCAATTAGGAGCTTCAGGCAGTTGGAAAATGCATTGTGGTCCATTGTGGTCGAACATGCGGCGAGCACCCGGAAATGTTCGGGGTTCGCGATCTGCTTGAACAAGCTACGTTCGGGTCGAACCCCGAACCGTCCGATCCCGAACTGCTCATCCCTAGTCAAGATAGCCAAACCAGAAAAACTCTCCTATTTATCTCACTTTCCAAATTGGCTATTTGGTCTAGATTGTTCTCTTCTCCTGACAGTTCTCCTGGTTTTCACCTCTCTGAACAACCCTGTTAATAAAACATGACTTCAAATGGCATTTGATGAAGAATGGTCAAAATGAGCTTCGCACATGGGGTCGGCTCCGTAGTGAAGGGGTTAAAGGAACACTATTCAAATTATACCCCCTCCCTTTTTTCCCCCAGTTAACAATTAAGTGGATGCTGCTTACAGCATCTGTACAATTATTTTTTTTAATAATTATTTTACGTTAAAATAATAACCATTTCTCCAACATCATTGACTCCCCTCCGGGTAAAAATCCCAGGATCTACTTATGTAAATGAAGTAACACTTGCACACACATTTCAGTGCAACATGTACACAGAATCTATTCCCTGTGAGTGGCAATAGCCTGGCAAGCGCTCATGATGACAAGCGTTGGTGAAGACTGATGGACTGGTGTTGCCTTTGCTCATCCAGCCCATGGCTGCTTTATCTGCAAGAGCTCGCTCCTCCAAGCCTTTGTGAAGGCAGGGTAATGTCAGCACACTGTGGTCCCCAGCTGGCAGGATATTCAATATGCCTTCTACTGAGTGACAGCTGTGTGGATAGAGGAAGCCCTCTGCTTCACATGGCTGTACCAGCCAGACATGGCAGTGTCCCTTTAAAAGCTCTAAGTTTACAGCAGGCTAGGAATCTAGCCTGGAGTTGTGCAGTTCTGCATTGACTGTGTAAACAATATCTTTGTTTTTTGTTTATATCCCCCACAATGACTAACATATAAATAATACAGGAGGAGTGGGGTCGTGCTATTAGGGATGGGCTGCCGGTTCGAAAATTCATGAAATTCAAACTTTTCGGGACGTCTGCAGAAATTTCGGGGAAAAAAAATAAAATTCAAAAGAATGCTTACAAAATCTAAAAGTGAAGAGACTCTTTACTGCAGAATATAATAATAAACGGTTTATTAGATATTGAATTAAAACCGGAATATTTCACACTCCTTGTTGGTCAAACATTTCCCACTCGTTGGTGATAAAATATCCCATGGCTTCAAATCGCGTTTAAACATGCGCAAAAGCAGTAACAATTAGCTCAGCGCACAGCAGTGAAAGGGTTAAAAAAAAAATTTTTTTAACCCTTTCGCTGCTGAGGCTTTTCACACCTCTGTGCTGAGGTCATTTTTACCGGTTTTGCTCATCATGTTTAAACGTGTTTTGAAGGCTTATTTTAGTATATTACCCAGACATATTATATATCGTTCTTTCCGTCAGACTCGGTAGATTCATAATATGTCATTATTATATGTATACGTTATGTCATGTCTGTATATTCTAACAAAAAATGCAATAAGTGGTTAAAAATGCAATAAGTGGTTAAAAAAAATCTTTTTTTCCCTCACTGTTTCCTGTCCCCAAGGGCAGTACCTGGACCCCCATACACCTTTTATGGCCAATATCTTGCATATATGCCCTCTTGGAGAGGACCTTCATTTTCGACCATTCGAGCCCCATTGACTTGCATTGTGTTCGAGTTCGCGGTCAAACTTTTTCGGATGTTCGAGTTCGAACGCGAATCGAATACGGGGGTGTTCGGCCCATCACTAGTAGGGTTGAGCTGTTCGGGTTCGGACGGTTCGGAGTTCGACCCGAACTTTGGCAGTTCGAAAGTCCGCGAACTTCGAACTTTTTGGGTGTGTTCGGTTCGAGTTCGAAAAAAAAAAAGAAATTTTGAAAAAAGTATAGAAAATGCTTAAAAAAATACTAAAAAATCTAGAAATAAAGAGACTCTTTACTGCAGAATATTATAAGCAACGGTTTATTAGATATTGAATTAAAAACTAATGTGTACGTGGAAAGATTATCAACTCTAAGGCTAAGGTCAGACGAAAGCATTTTTAACGTGCGTTTAACCGCACGAAATCACGGCCGTGCTAGCAGCAAATGACGTCCAATGCCGGGTAACATACGAAGAACGGCCGCAGGGAAGTTCGTCCGCGCAACGAAAGTGGCAAACGAACGCATTTTTTCTAGAACGTCAAACCGCTACTACTGACGTACAGAGTGCGCTGCGTCCGCATAGCGGTGTGTGTGTGTGATTAGGAGACGTCAGACTCAGACGCTGCTAATGTCTGGCCAACATAACGTCCAGACACAAAAAGGGTTTTATTGATGAACCGTACAAAATCACGGATGAAAATGCGCATCGTATGACCGCTATCGCGTATTCCGTGAAAAAATGCGTCCATTCGTTCGAACGCACTTTTTCACGGACAACGCGAAAAATGCGTTAGTCTGACCCTAGCCTTAATGACACAAATGGGCATAACACCAGGTGTTTTTAGTCTGGTAATCAATTTGATACATTGTACACTATACGGAGGTACTGAGGGGGTGGGGTGGTGTCTGTTTCTGATTGAGATTTGAGAATTAATTTCCCTCCTTAAACATCCTAATATGCTGCATTTAACCCTTTCGCTGCTGAGGCTTTTCACACCTCTGTGCTGAGGTAATTTTTACCGCTTTCGCTCATAATGTTTAACCGCGTTTTATAGCCATATTTTGATATATGACCCAGACATATTATATATCGTTCTTTCCGGAAGACTCGGCAGATTCATAATATGTCATTATTATATGTATACGTTATGTCATGTCTGTATATTATAACAAAAAATGCAATAAAATTTGAATTTTCAATTTATTATGTGTAAAGTGTTTTTTTTTCACATTTTAACATGCGATCGTTTGCGGTTATATTTTGTATGGGGTGCGCTTGTTAAAAAAATTTGAAATGGGGTCTCGTTACATTTTTTTTTTGGGGAAAAATTAGCTTTTTTTAAAAAACGCACCGCATACAAAAATCGTTAGTGCAGCATTATTGTTCACATTATAATTGAAATGAGAACAATATTGCTGCATTAACAAAACAAAAACAAATAAAAAAACTTGTTTATTTTTTTTTTTAAATTTTTTTTTTAAATATTTTAATTTTTTTATTTTTATTTTTTAATTTTGTTTAAAAAAAATTTTCATGCTCATGTTTGGTATCCTTGGAAAGGCCATGCTCTGGCCGATCCAACGATATCAAACATTAACCCCTAGCTGCCACGGATCGGGAGATATGGTTCCAATGAACCCCCTATCTCCACCATTGGTGGCAGCTAGGGGTTAACTCCAGGACTGGCGTCATCATGCTATGCACGATGACGCCAGTCCTCGGGGAGTTCCTGGAGGCTTGGCCGACATCCAAGATGTCGGCCAGCTCCAGGAGAGGATCACGATCCGGCACTTTTCAGCGCCGATTCGTGATCCGGCTCCCCAGGGGTTAATCACAGCCACCGTTTGGAAGGGCAGGCTGTGCCCTTCCAAACGGTGCCTGGATTAACCCTCTGCCCCCCGGCGATTGGGAGGGAGAGAGGTCCAAAGGACCTCCCCCCCTCCCTTTCAGGCGCTTCCTCTGCACATGCGGGGGGGCGCCTGAATTAGATGTCATCGCGCCGCCGCAATGACATCTAATTGCTCTGCCGGAGTCCCCGAGTGCTGGGCTGACATCCAAAATGTCAGCCCGCACCGGGGGGGGCGCAGCAATCCACCGGAATCCGGCGGATTGCTGCCTCCTGTGCATGAACGCGCTCAGCGCGTCCATAGCACAGGAGAACCACTTGGCTGGACGCGCTGAGCGCGGCCATAGCAGCCATGTGGTTAACTGGTGTTTGAAAAAAATTCAAAATAACATCTAAGGCTAGGGTCAGATGAGCGCATTTTGTACGGACTGTGCGTCCGTGCAGTACGGACGTACTTACTGACTGACAAGGTAGTGGCCAAACAGTCTGTTTTTTTCACTGACGTATTTTTTGACTGATGTAGCAGGGAAAATAAATTAAAATGAAAAAACATTCTGTCCGTCAAAAATGCTGGACGTATAAATGCAGTCCATCTGACCTTGTTTCATCACTCACAAAGCTACACGGACGTTGCGGACGTGGCGCACTCCGCACGTCCGTTCTAGCAGTATTACGTTCTTGCCTAACCTGCGTCCGCCATGCATCCGCACTTCCGTGCGGACGTACTTCGTGTGTGGGGCTCCATTGGTCAGAATGCTATGCTGCCACGGAGGTACAAATGTGCAGCAACACAGACGTGATAACTGTGCTCGTCTGACCCCAGCCTTAAGCAATGTTATTTTTCACCTCGGGATTAAACATTCACAGGGTTATTCAGAGAGCGGTGAAAAGCAGGAGAATAACTGGAGAAGTGAAAATTCTAGGTCAAAATAGCCAAACCAGAAAAATTCTCCCATTTAACTCACTTTCCAAATTGGCTATTTGGTCTAGATTGTTCTCTTCTCCTGCCAGTTCTCCTGGCTTTCACCTCTCTCTCAGGGTTGTTCAGAGAAAGGTGAAAACCAGGAGAATGGCAGGAAAAGAGAACAATCTGGACCAAATAGCCGATTTGGAAAGTGAGATAAGGCTAGGGTCAGACTAGCGCATTTTTCGCAGCGACCGTCAAAAAGTGCGTCCGAACGCATTGCCGTATTTTTTCACGGAATGCGCGAAAACGGTCATACGATGCGCATTTTTGTGCGTGATTTTTTATGGATCCAAACCAGGAAACTTTGGGTGTCTGGACGTTATGTTGGCCGGACATGAGCAGGGTCTGACGTCTCCAAATCACGCACACACGCCGCTAGTGGACGCAGCGCACTCTGTACGTCCGTACTAGCGGTTCTGCGTTCTAGAAAAAATGCGTTCATTTTTCACTTGCGTTGCGCAGCCGGACTTTCGTGCAACCGTACTTCGTATATTGGCCGTCATTGCCCGTCATTTGCTGCTAGTGCGGCCGTGATTAAGTGCGCCTAAACGCACGTTAAAAATTCGCTAGTCTGACCCTAGCCTAAATGGGAGAATTTTTCTGGTTTGGCTATTTTGACCTAGAATTTTCCATTCTCCAGTCATTCGCCTGCTCTTCACCGCTCTCTGAATAACCCTGACAGAGAAAGGTGAAACTCAGGAGAATGACTGAAGAGAAAATTCTAGGTCAAAATAGTCGAACCAGAAAAATTCTCCCATTTATCTCACTTTCCAAATCGTCTATTTGGTCTAGAATTTTCCATTCTCCAGTCATTCTCCTGCTTTTCACCGCCAAGAAATCAGTAAACTTTTTCTGCGTGTCCGAAAATGTCTCCTCTTTTCATACAGACTGCCGCCCCAAGCAGTTGTTTATGGATAGATTAAAGGAAAAGCATTTACCGTCATTTGAAATGTCATTTTTTGGTTTTTACATATTTCTATACATCCTAGAAATCCGCCACTTCACGGGCAGGTTATGGGGACCTCCTAGGCACGATATTTGACCCTTATTTCATGGAAAACTCACTGTCCCTTTAAAAACGTTTTTTTTTTAACTTTTTGTCCTTGTTTCCTTTCCCCCAGGGCACTACCCGGACCCCCATACACCTTTTATGGCAAATATCTTGCATATATGCCCTCTTGGAGGGCACTCTAAAAACCGAATTTTCAGCCCCATTGACTTGCATGGAGTTCGAGTTCGGGTTGGGGTTCGGATCCGACCATTTGGAAAGTTCGGGTTTGGCTTCGAACCGAACTCGGGGAGTGTTCGGCTCATCCCTAATCACTAGCACCTATTCCCCGATGGGGCAGCTGCAACCACCAAATTGTATCCAGCCCAGCAACATGTATAAACCATAACAAGAAAAATGTCATCTGCGCTTATTCCTATTACACGTGTAAAACAAAACACAATTAGAGGGTTTGGTTTCTTTTAATGGCCATTAAGAGTGTAAGCTCACCCACCAACGTCACGGCACCTCTAGTGAAGGGGAGTCCTATACATATAAATAAAACCAGTGTGTGCCAAACATATGCAGTCTAAAATATATATTCTGGAGTTTTCGTTGCACCGTATGCAAATACCACGTGAAGCCCACTGCCAATCTCTTTAGATTTTTATCTACGTTGTGTAGGTGGTATGGATGTCCAGTGTCCTTCTCAGTCACAGCTTAAATAAACTCAGGAAACTGTTCAGTACTGGTTTCATTACACTTTGGTGGACACTTGGTGGCAGCAGATATATTTAGAGATTCAGGACTAGAGATACAGTGCATACATATTATTATGCTTCATGTTTCACACTTTTATCAAACACTCTGTTCTACTTTGCAGAAACCTGTTAGATATGAGTTTTTTTGATGTATTTGATGTATTGGCTCCACATTTAGCTATGACACAGTAAGATGAAGCACTGTAGTTATTCTGTTCTTTCTTTGTTTACACTTTAAGGAAAGAGCAAACAAAGCTATACTTTTGTGCATTCCAATCTCTAGAGGCTAAATAAAGATAATGACATTGTAAATAACATAATATGCTGCAAAATCGATTTAAAACGTATCTTTGAGGCTAGGGTCAGACTAACGCATTTTTCACGTTGTCCGTGAAAATGTGCGTTCGAAGAATGGACGTATTTTTTCACGGAATACGCAATAGCGGTCATACGATGCGCAGTTTCATCCGTGATTTTGTACGGATCATCAATAAAACACTTCTTGCATCTGGACGTTATGTTGGCCAGACATTAGCAGCGTCTGATGTCTCCAATTCACGCACACACGCCGCTAGCGGACGCAGCGCACTCTGTACGTCAGTACTAGTGGTTTAACGTTCTCGAAAAAATGCGTTCATTTTCCACTTGCGTTGCGCAGCCGGACTTTTGTGCGACCGTACTTCGTATATTGGCCGTCATTGCCCGGCATCTGCTGCTAGCACGGCCGTGATTAAGTGCGCCAGAACGCGCGTTCGCACTGCCTCAGTCTGACCCTAGCCTTAATCAGCGTAAGCCTAAAAAAATGGTTCCAGCAGCGTGAATGCATACTACGTAAACCAAATATTCACCAGATAATAATTACCCCAGAAAATGGAACAAAATACAAAAAAAGCAAAAAAGTAAAGAGAACACAAAGACATGCTCAAGACGCTTATGCAATTTATGTGTCTATACTGTATATTCATCTGTCTAAAATGGACCAAAAAGTCACATACACAAGTGTACGGGATTGGAAGGTGGCAGCCGCTGAATACATGTAGCTAATGTTCTTGTTAATGCAGCGAAATGGGTAGAGCTATGAAACACTGATAAGAATTTTATTTTTACAGTGACCCATCAGGCACAGCTTGTATTCTTTTCCCAGCTAAAGCTGTGTTCTGAGCGCTCACAGTTGGGCCAGACAATCCAGTTTCTTACTATAGACTGGTCTATTTTGTTGCAGTGAATGTATGATGGTGCAACAGCAGTTTTGGGATACGGAATACACTCTTTCTCCCCCTTTCTTTACTATCAGGGTTATTCAGAGAGAGGTGAAAAGCAGGAGAATAACTGGAGAAGTGAACATTCTCCCATTTAACTGACTTTCCAAATCGGCTATTTTGACCTAGAATTTTCACTTCTCCAGTCATTCTCCTGGTTTTCACCTCTCTGAATAACCCTGTATGTCTATGGATCCTAGAAGGCCCGTTACCATCTGCTCACATGTATTCAGCGGCTGCCACCGCCTGATCTTGCACACTTAAGTGCCTTTTTGGTCTATTATGTTACAGTGAATGTGTGCATGTATGGTGGCGCTGGCTGTTGTGGAAATTTTATTATGTGGACATTATAGTCTAGGATGTGTGTGTTTTTATATAAATTGTCATCTGTCTCCCTGTGTTGGATTTGAATGTGGTTTTAAATCCAAGCCACACCTCAGGGGGCCGGTCCGTCATTCTAGTCCACACCTCTGTCCTTTTGATATGTAAATGTATTTACTGGACAAACTTGTTTTTCTGTTATACAGCCAGCCACTGGGCGTGGTCCTATTGTGTAATAAATGAGGCTGACCATGAGCCAGAAGCTCTCTTACACTTGGGACTGAGGACACTTTGGACTTGGCTCTTGGCTGAGGTGGTGAGATGGACTCCAGGTAGAAACAACGTGATGGTGTCTGTGTCTCTTTTCTGCGCGCGTGCAGGTATGTATATCAGGGATGGCAGAGCTGCTTGTAAGTGCAGCGGATCAAACTACATTAGGGAATTGATAGTAGATTAATTTCCAAAACATGGCGCAACAGCAGTTTTGGAATACAGAATATGCTCTTTCTCCCTCTATACTATATCTAAGGACCCTAGAAGGCCTGTTTCCATCTGCTCACATGTATGCAGCGGCTGCCACCTAATCCCGCACACTTGTGCATGTGCCTTTTTGGCCTATTTTAGACAGATGAATATATAGACACATAAATTGCTTTTGTCTTGAGTATGTGTTTGTGTTGTCTTTGTTTACTTTTACATCTTTTGCGCTTTTTTTTGTTTGTTTCATTTTCTGATTTTCTTGGGTAATTATTATCTGGTGAATATTTGGTTCACATATTCCAGACTTACAGTTGTGTTCAAAATTATTCAACCCCCAATGCTGTAAAGGGTTTTAGGGAATTTAGTGTACATTTGTAATTGTATTCAGAATGAAATCCTACAAGGACTTTTTAAAGAACCATATGCAACTAAAATTACATCAATTGGTTTTGTAATACAGTAGTAAATGTTTCTTTTGTGAATTCTTCATTGACACAATTATTCAACCCCTTAAAGACTACCACTCTGAAGAACAGAGGTTCATTCAAGTGTTTTCAATCAGGTATTGAAAACACCTGTGGATGTCACGGAGCAGCAATAAAGCATAATAAGCACCAATTAGGCAGCTTTAAAATGACTGTGATACTCAGCTCCTTCTAGACATTTACTGGTGTGGTTACAAACATGGTGAAGTCAAGAGAATGGTCCAGGAAGACAAGAGAAGAGGTGATTACTCTTCACAGGAAGGGCAATGGCTATAAGAAGATTGCAAAGATGTTAAACATACCAAGAGAGACCATAGGAAGCATCATTCGCAAATTCAAGGCAAAGGGCACTGTTGAAACGCTACCTGGTCGTGGCAGAAAGAAGATGCTGACTTCGACTGCTGTGCGCTACCTGAAGCGTGGAGTGGAGAAAAGTCCCCGTGTGACTGCTGAGGAACTGAGAAAAGATTTGTCAGATGTGGGTACTGAAGTTTCAGCTCAGACAATACGGCGCACACTGCGTAATGAAGGCCTCCATGCCAGAACTCCCAGGTGCACCCCCTTGCTGTCTCCAAAGAATAAGAAGAGTCGACTGCAGTATGGAAGCATTATTTTACTGAGAGGGTGGTGGATACATGGAACAGCCTTCCAGTAGAAGTGGTAGAGGCCAAAACAGTAATTGAATTTAAGCAGGCATGGGATAGGCATAAGGCTATCCTAAACAAAAGATAAATCCAGGTAAAGTATCCATGTAATTGGGCAGACTAGATGGGCCGAAAGGTTCTTATCTGCCGACATTTTTCTATGATTCTATGTTTCTATGCCAAAAGTCATGTGGACAAACCACAGAAGTTTTGGGATAGTGTTCTGTGGACTGATGAAACAAAATTAGAACTGTTTTGGCCCATGGATCAACGCTATGTTTGGAGGAGGAAGAACAAGGCCTATGAAGGAAAGAACACCTTGCCTACTGTGAAGCATGGCGGGGGTCAATCATGCTTTGGGGCTGTTTTGCTTCTGCAGGTACAGGGAAGCTTCAGCGTGTGCAAGGTACCATGAATTCTCTTCAGTACCAGGAGATATTGGATGACAATGTGATGCAGTCCGTCACAAACCTGAGGCTTGGGAGACGTTGGACCGTTCAACAGGACAATGATCCCAAGCATATCTCCAAGTCCACTAGAGCATGGTTGCAGATTAAAGGCTGGAACATTTTGGAGTGGCCATCGCAGTCACCTGACTTAAAACCGATTGAGAACCTCTGGTGGGACTTAAAGAAAGCAGTTGCAGTGCGCAAGCCTAAGAATGTGACTGATAAATAGAGAGAAAATGTGGCGGGACAGGCGCTTCCTTCACATTGACAGGGATGTCCTCACTTAAATGACAGTTCTCCCCTCTGTTGGATGAGTGTAAACCTCAAACAGAACAGAAAACAAAAATAATGGTGCAGTATGTCAAGGCAGTATACTATTAAAATAAAGATAAGAGGATTGCACTCACATGGTGTGGTGTCTTAGTATCAGACACCAGATGTTTATAGCGGCTGGCAGAATTATGGAAGGAACGCCAGACTTCCCTTGGTGGTGCTCCAACGTCTGTGGTGGTCCTCTAATCTTTGGGTACTCCAAGAGCCTTGATGTTGTTTCAGTATCCGTTCCCCTGATCCTCAGCAGCGGTGTAGATCACAATCATGTGGGGTACAGCAGCCAGGAAACAGGAAGAATATGGACAGCAAGCAAGGTATAATGGGATTTATTGGTATAAAATAATTAAAATAATCTTAGTACATCCAAACGCGTTTCGCGGTATGAAGCCGCTTCCTCAGTAGATGTCAATGTTTTCACAGGCCTGCTGTACCTATAAATAGTCTTTTTGGAGGTTCCAGCTGTAAGGTTAATTTAGGTTAGAGTGCTATGCACTAGAGCGAGGTTCCAGCTGTAAGGATGTACGCGTTTGGATGTACTAAGATTATTTTAATTATTTTATACCAATAAATCCCATTATACCTTGCTTGCTGTCCCTATTCTTCCTGTTTCCTGGCTGCTGTACCCCACATGATTGTGATCTACACCGCTGCTGAGGATCAGGGGAACGGATACTGAAACAACATCAAGGCTCTTGGAGTACCCAAAGATTGGAGGACCACCACAGACGTTGGAGCACCACCAAGGGAAGTCTGGCGTTCCTTCCATAATTCTGCCAGCCGCTATAAACATCTGGTGTCTGATACTAAGACACCACACCATGTGAGTGCAATCCTCTTATCTTTATTTTAATAGTATACTGCCTTGACATACTGCACCATTATTTTTGTTTTCTGTTCTGTTTGAGGTTTACACTCATCCAACAGAGGGGAGAACTGTCATTTAAGTGAGGACATCCCTGTCAATGTGAAGGAAGCGCCTGTCCCGCCACATTTTCTCTCTATTTATGCTTCTAACTGGGTTCTAGGGATAAGCCCGAGTGAACGGACAAGCTGCTGATTTACTGTGAGAAACATTCACAATTTACGGTTTTATTGCTGCTTTTTTTTTTTTTTTCTGCTCTTAAAGGTCTTGAGGGGTTAATTAACCCTCAACACATGAACAATTGTGAAAGGAACCACTAGGTGGCGCCCAGAACACAGATTCTTCTGTTTTAAGAATGTGACTGAACTGGAGGCTTTTGCCCATGACGAATGGGCGAAGATACCCGTAGATCGCTGCAAGACACTTGTGTCAAGCTATGCTTCACGTTTAAAAGCTGTTATAACTGTAAAAGGATGTTGTACTAAGTACTAAGATTGAATGTCACTTGGGGGTTGAATAAAACTGATAATGATGTGAGCACAGAAAAGACATTTGTGGTTATTTCATTATAAATGTTATGTTATATTTGTCTGACCTACACGTGCCTCTTTGATTTAATTGTAAGCAAGATGACTGAATGATCAAAATCAAACGTCCTACGCCCAATGAAGTACAGGAGCTTATTTGGGACATATTGCAGCGTGTTCACTCTGCAGTCTATGGCCGTGAATGTGCTGCAATGCGTGTTCGCATGTTTTTTACGTTTGCACGATACGCACGTAAAAAAACTGCAGGTGTGAACCCAGCCTTACAGTATAATTAATGCAGCATATGATTCCACACACTGCCGGGCAGCACCTCTACAGTTTGTGGATCCAGGAATCAGGTGAGTATTAGAAAGAAAAAAAAAGTTTTATTTTATGTTGCTGGGGACATTTAAAAATGTCCTCGGATTTTATTTTTTTAAAAATGTGTCACCTTACCTTTGCCTGGTGGTCAGTGGGGGCTCCCTGGATCCTGGTTGTGGGGAAGGGGGGTCTGCCGTGGCTCCCTCCCTGGAGTCTCTGCGCCACCTCTCTGCCACATGCACCCAGCTGGCCAGCCTGCACAGTCGCAGCTCTGTAATCTTGCAGCCGCATGCTCATCAAGGGGTCCTCAAGGGGATCCTTGGGAGACCCCTGCAGGCTGCCCTCTACAGTGCCTGATTAGAGGGTCGTGTCTGCCTGATGTTTTAGCAAAAAGAATGTTTTATCCCATAGGCGTCGATGTTAAAAATATTCCCGTTTTAATTCAATATCTAATAAACCATTGCTTATAATATTCTGCAGTAAAGAGTCTTTATCTTTAGATTTTTTTAGGATTTTTTAAGCATTTAAAAAAAAATTGTTTTCGAACTTTAGGCGAACTTTCGAGCGGGCAATGTTTGAATCGAACTCTGAACCGAACAGCTCATCCCTAGTCAGGATAGCAGTAGTGCCCCTCCTCAGCACCCCCCCTGCTGCCCCAATCTGCCAGAAAATGTGGAGTGAAGTCGCAGAGTTTCCATGCCGACGTCACCCTCTCTGGGACCGCCTGTGTTAGCGAGCAGTCTCAAGCAGCAATAGACGGGATTTACAGGTGTGCGCACATCTCCAATCCATCGCTCTCTGCAGACGCTACAAGTCTTGCGTACGTCTGCAAATCTGTAGTGGTGCATAATTTGCAGTTGCTATGCTACACAATTTGCGCAGGAGCCCAAATTGTGTGGAAAAGCTGCAGAGACATCTGGGTTCAGAAGTCCGTGAGTTGAAGAGGAGGAGTTGTATATTCCAATGTGGGAAAAATTGGTCAATAAAATTACCTAAAGATTTAAAAAATATTATAAAAATTATTGGGCAGAGACTGTCAGCAGCATCGGTCCAATTATGTAAGGGCAAATATTTTCTCGTTTAAGTTCAGTTCCTCAGCTGCTGCAAGTGCTAAGTTTGCAACTTGTTGTTCACAGCCAAAGAGTTCAGTGAGACTGCTGCAGCAAACTGAACTGCTGCAATGTAGCAGTTCAGCAGCTGCTGAGGAACTGAACAGGCCTGGTGTTTGAATAAACTTTATTGCTTTTCGCTGGGCCTTAATTCTAAGCTTAACCCAATGTACTTTTTTTTACTAATAAAAATAAATTCTGATGTTCATCGTGGTTTCAATATGCTGATACTACAACGTCTATCCAATCTATGACAGTAGCGTTGTTTGAATAAACTTCATCAATGCCTTTAACGAACCTATGCTCTACAATTCTACAATCTCAATGTGGCTTTTTTAAACCAAGCAGCACTTTTCACTTGCTGTTAAAAACATCAGCCACAAAGTGGCTACTATACAATAGGACAGAGGCATAACTAGAAACCTCAGGGCCCCGGTGCAAGAATCCATGAAGGGCCCCCCCTCGTCGACTGTGGGGAGGGGCTGAGGCGGGCCATTGAAACCAGTACGCCCCGCGCCTTCAAGACCCACCCTCCGTGCGGGCCCCAGATATCAGACCCCCAGTATCAGACCCCAGTAATTATCCAGCCAGTATCAGACCCCCAGTAATTAGTATCAGAACCCCAATAATTAGTCATTATCAGAACCCCAGTAATTAGCCAGTATCAGACCCCCAGTAATTAGCCAGGATCAGACCCCCAGTAATTAGCCGGTATCAGACCCCCAGTAATTAGTCATTATCAAAACCCCAGTAAATAGCCAGGATCAGACCCCCAGTAATTAGCCAGTATCAGAATCCCAGTAATTAGCCAGTATCAGACCCCAGTAATTACCAGTATCAGAACCCCAGTAATTAGCCAGGATCAGACCCCCAGTAATTAGCCTGTATCAGAAGCCCAGTAATTAGCCAGTACCAGACCCCCAGTAATTAGTCATTATCAAAACCCCAGTAATTAGCCAGGATCAGACCCTAGTAATTAGCCAGGATCAGACCCCCAGTAATTAGCCAGTATCAGACCCCAGTAATTAGTCATTATCAAAACCCCAGTAATTAGCCAGGATCAGACCCCCAGTAATTAGCCAGGATCAGACCCCAGTAATTAGCCAGGATCAGACCCCAGTAATTAGCCAGCCTCTGCTCACTCACACACACACAAACACCCCACCCCAGCTTGTTACATACTTACCACAGGTAAGTATGGTCTCCACTCTCTCCACTTCCCCTCCCTGCACTTGCTGGACACTTTCAGCCCAGCAGGGGAGGCTCTGCTTTGCGTGGTTGTGGAGGGGGAAGGGGCGGGGCCAGCCTATCCCCATGTGAGCAGCTGTCCTCTCCTTCCTCCTCCTCTCCCCCGGCAGGGACTTTACTTCTGGAGCAGTGTGTGGGAGTTTGATCCCACACAGGGGCGTCGTAACGTGGGGGTGGGGGGTGCGGCCCGCACCAGGTGACACCCGCCTTTAGGGTGACACCGTCACCCTAAGGGCGGGTGTCTCACCCTGCACCGAGTGTTTGCTCCCTGCGAGCGTCCAAAGCTATGCAGCTTCGGCGCTCGCCTGGGGGAAACACGTGACCAGCCGATCGCGGCTGGTCACGTGGCTTCCCCAGGTGAGCGCCCAAGCTGCATGCCGCCGGACGCTCGGAGCAAACACGCGGCACAGGAGGTGAGCTGGGGCCATTATCCAGGAGCTGGGGCCATTATCCATGAGCTGGGGGCATATCAATGAGCTGCTGGGGCATATCCATGAGCTGCTGGGGCATATCCATGAGCTGCTGGGGCAGTATCCATGAGCTGGGGCATATCCATGAGCTGGGGCAGTAGCCATGAGCTGGGGGCATATCCATGAGCTGGGGCAGTAGCCATGAGCTGGGGGCATATCCATGAGCTGGGGCAGTAGCCATGAACTGGGGCAGTATCCATGAGCTGGGGCAATATCGATGAGCTGGGGCAGTATCCATGTGCTGGGGCAGTATCCATGTGCTGGGGCAGTATATCCATGAGCAGGAGCAGTATATCCATGAGCAGGAGCAGTATATCCATGAGCTGGGGCAGTATCCATGAGCTGGGGCATATCCATGAGCTGGGGCAGTATCCATGAGCTGGGGGCATTATCCATGTGTTGGGGCAGTATATTCATGAGCTGGGGCATTATCCATGAGCTGGGGGCATTATCCATGTGCTGGGGCAGTATATTCATGAGCTGGAGCAATATCCATGAGCTGGGGCAATATCCATGAGCTGGGGCATTATCCATGTGCTGGGGCAGTATATTCATGAGCTGGGGCATTATCCATGAGCTGGGGGCATTATCCATGTGCTGGGGCAGTATATCCATGAGCTGGGGCATTATCCATGAGCTGGGGCATATCCATGAGCTGGGGCAATATCAATGAGAGGAGCTGGGGCATTATCCATGAGAGCAGCTGGGGCAGTATATCCATGAGAGGAGCTGGGGCAGTATATCCATGAGAGGAGCTGGGGCAATATCCATGAGAGGAGCTGGGGCAATATCCATGAGAGGAGCTGGGGCAATATCCATGAGAGCTGCTGGGGCACATCCATGAGAGCTGGGGCAGTATCCATGTGTGCTGGGGGCAGTATCCATGTGTGCTGGGGGCAGTATCCATGTGTGCTGGGGGCATATCCATGAGAGCTGGGGCAATATATCCATGTGTGAGCTGGTCTGGGGCAATATATCCATGTGTGAGCTGGTCTGGGGCAATATATCCATGTGTGAGCTGGTCTGGGGCAATATATCCATGTGTGAGCTGGTCTGGGGCAATATATCCATGTGTGAGCTGAGGCGCAATATATCCATATGTGAGCTGAGGCGCAATATTTCCATATGTGAGCTGGGGCAATATATATCCATGGGTGAGCTGCTCGGGGCAATATATATCCATGGGTGCTTTCACTGCCTTCGAACAGGCACCGTACTCAGTGGCATAGCGTGGGTTGTCAGCGCCCGGGGCCAGCCAAGAATTGTGCGCCCCCCCCAACCTGTGGACACGTTATCGATATTGCCCCAGCTCTCACATGGATATTGCCCCAGCTCATGGGATTTTCCCCAGCTCTCACATGGATACTGCCTCAGCTCACACATGGATATTGCCCCAGCTCTCACATGGATATTGCCCCAGCTCTCACATGGATATTGCCCCAGCTCTCACATGGATACTGCCCCAGCTCACACATGGATATTGCCCCAGCTCTCACATGGATATTGCCTCAGCTCATGGGATATGCCCCAGCTCATGGGATTTGCCCCAGCTCACACATGGATTTGCCCCAGCTCTCACATGGATTTGCCCCAGCTCTCACATGGATTTGCCCCAGCTCACACATGGATTTGCCCCAGCTCTCACATGGATTTGCCCCAGCTCTCACATGGATTTGCCCCAGCTCATGGATTTGCCCCAGCTCATGGATATGCCCCCAGCTCATGGATTTGCCCCCAACTCATGGATTTGCCCCCAACTCATGGATTTGCCCCCAGTTCAAGGATATGCCCCCAGCTCATGGATATGCCCCAGCTCTCACATGGATTTGCCCCAGCCAGCTTACACATGGATTTGCCACAGCTCTCACATGGATTTGCCCCAGCACATGGATTTGCCCCAGCTCTCACATGGATTTGCCCCAGCACATGGATTTGCCCCAGCTCTCACATGGATTTGCCCCAGCTCTCACATGGATTTGCCCCAGCTCTCACATGGATTTGCCCCAGCTCTCACATGGATATTGCCCCAGCTCTCACATGGATTTGCCCCAGCTCTCACATGGATTTGCCCCAGCTCTCACATAGATTTGCCCCAGCTCTCACATGGATTTGCCCCAGCTCACACATGGATATTGCCCCAGCTCTCACATGGATTTGCCCCAGCTCTCACCTGGATACTCGGGCCAGCTCCGGCAGGGGTTGAGGGGGCCCAGATGCCGGGCAGCGCGGGAGTGCCTGCCCGGTCCTGAACAGTCCGTCCTGTTGAAGTGGATGCGGCTGCGTGTGTGCGCAGGTCACGTGGTCCGGCCAGTCAGGTGGCACAGATACTCAGTACCACTTGATTAGCCGGACCACGTGACCGGCTGCGCCTGCACGCAGCCGCCTTCCCTTTTCACAGGACGGACTGTTTAGGACCGGGCAGGCACTCTCGCGCTGCCCGGCATCTGGGTCTCCTCAACCCCCGGGCCAGTTTTAGGGGCGCAAATGCGCCCCTAACAAAACTGCGCCTGGGGCCACGGCCCCCCCAGCCCCCCCACGCTACGCCACTGACCGTACTTGCTGGCAGTTGGCAAAAATTTGTATGAGCATATGAGAGAGCTTCACAGCAATAAACCTCACAGTAATGTGCGCCGTGTGTATGAGTATTCAGTGTTATATGGGAGTACTGATTTAGGAGTAAGAGTAGCTAAAAAAAATCCGTAAAACTCGGGGGGGGGGGGGTGACACCATAAGTTACCGCACCGGGTGACACCAACCCTATTGACGCCACTGATCCCACATGCAGCCAATCAAACGGAAAACCAGGTGTCTGACCCCTGCCTGGACTGTGGGGCAAGCAAGGCTAGTCCAGGCCCCCCACCCATCTGGTTGTGGGCCTCCAGACTCAGGGGTCCAGGTGCAGTGGCACCCGCTGCACCCCTGGTAGTTACGCCCCTGCAATAGGATACCTATTATGTATCCCATGTTGTGCCAGTGCAGACAGTTTTCTCAGTACATGGATGAGGCTGACCACCACCCAATGGAATGGTTTACTCTGGTTTAATTCATCCTTTTTGTGCTCTTAGGGTTGAATTTTGGCTGATTTCATGTGAAATGGAATCAATAGAATGGAATAAATGGAAAACCAAATCTACAGAATGTTAGACTGGATCCAAAGGATCCCCCTATCTCTACATGGCAGCTAAAGGGTTAACTGGCCCACTGACATCCTCACACATATGGTGAGGCTGTCAGTGGGTGGGGGGGACCTGGAGGCTTGGCTGACATCCAAGATGTCAGCCCCCTCCAGGTTCGAATCGTGTTTTGGCGCCGATTAGTGCCGAATCGCGATCCGGCAGCGAAAATGTTATAAATGTATAATGCTATACACCACTGAAAAGGGGAGACTCTCCCCTTTCCAGCGGTGCAAAAAGCATTACTGTGCATTGCATGGTTGGGGAGATAGAGGGCTCCAAAGGATCCCCCCTCCCCTTCCTGAATTTTTACTACCTGCGCTTGCCGATGACGTCATCACGCAGCGCAATGACATCATCGGATCCGCCAGCCCCCAGGAAATGGCGAGGCAAGCTTCCAGTTTGCATAACCGCCGAGGGAACGAGCGAGGAAGGTGAGTATCGGTGGGAGGGAGATTAGAAGACCGATGATGTACTATGTACGTCCGCAGGTCTAAGGGAGACCCGTGGGCAGGACGTACATAGTACGTCAGCGGTCGGGGGAGGGGTTAATAATACAGATGAAATGTCATACTAGGTAATTGTTCATGTTCCTTTACTCACCTTCTTGATAGATTTGTTTTATTTTGTAGCTTTTCTGCACAATCAGTCCAACCATTAAATGCTCATTCAATCTACCCTTAGTTAAATATTGGGATTTTGGGCTGACATTTTATTTCTGAATATTTAGGGGGTATTCAAAAATAAAATGCTATCCGTTATCCAAAGAGATCCGAATTGCTGGCAAAAGGTAACCGAACGCTGAAATTCAGCGTACGGTTACCTTTCCTGGCCATTCGGCTATACAGAGAGCAGGCAGTTCGCCAAATGTTGGCGAATTGCCTGCACATATGGTGCCTGTTCGGTGCCTGTTTGAGGGCAGTGAAATCCCCATAGAGAAGCAATGCTTTGTCTATTCAGAGAACAAAAACCAGCAGTGAAAAGTTGCGGAATTGCTCTGCCGTTCGGTGGTTTCATACGACAGGTTTATTCAGGCGAATCAAATAGGCTTCAATGTTAAAAATATTCCCGTTTTAATTCAATATCTAATAAACTGTTGATTATAATATTCTGCAGTAAAAAGTCTCTTTATTTTTAGATTTTTTAGGATGTTTTAGGCATTTTTTTTTGCAAACATTTTTTTCCGTTTTTTTTTTTAAATCGTTTCTTTTTTTTCTGTAACATCCCTTTTTATTATCATTCATCAGATCTTATATGTAAATTTCAGACATTTTTGTTCTGTAGTTTCTTTGCAAACAGCGTTTCACTTTTCAAACATTCAAGTGTACTGTTTTTTTCACTCCATTCGTCTGCGGTGTCGGCTTTTTCCGGCAGCTGCTCTGCGCTCTGATCGGCTCCTGCTCGGGTTTCTCCGGCGTGTTCGGCGGGGTTAATGCAGATGTTTTTGCCAGTTTCTGTGTGCATTCGCCTGGGTTTTGCGGTGAGTGTTCGGCAGGTTTGCGGCGGCTTTTCCCTCCACTACGACGGCCATGTAGTGCCTGCTGAATAAACTGCAGGGTCGCCGAAATAGTATCGCCAAATCTCACTGAATTGAAGACAACAAAAAGTCACCGAACGTGCGGTGGCTTTTCGATTCTCTTTGAATAACCCTGTATGTGTAGCAGAGAAGTCTAAGGACTAGAACGAATACTGTACATCATGAGAGTAGCCAAAAACCTGTCTATCTATTGCTTGGAGCGGAGCAGGGATTATACGAGAGAATATGACAAATATCTCCAGGTATTTTATAAAGTACTAGAGGGTGACGTATACTCTGAAAAGAATGTTGCTGGATAAAGAGGACATGACCTGAAGTTAAGGGTAATTTTATTTTAACAGAAAAATAATAATAATTGCAGATGCATAAAACAGGTTCCAGCAGATCTTGCAGAGTCTAAGGGATGTGGATGAATTAAAGAAATAAAAGTATAGTCATACTGCTCTTTTAGGGTACATATAAAGTCAAGTAGATTTTTGAGTATTACATTATGTAAGAAATTGGCAGGAAAAATAGGCTATTGGCTTTTAGTTGTCATTATCTTCGTTTCTATGGAAAGCGTATATTGCCATATAGACATACTCTTACTTGCATGGTTGTATTATGTATATCATGCCGTTGAATATGTAAGACATGTAAATCCCATGATCCCGTCGTAAAATGAAACCACTTAGCACAAAAGTCTAAATAAATCAACTGGTTGCTAAAACAACAGGTCAAGTAGCAATTTATGTGTGTGTGCCTCAATATATAAAGCACACTTTGGGGTGAAATAAAATGAAAAGAATGAGTTCATGGAAGAAAAGCTGCAGGAAATGAGTGATGCTGTCCATCAGCACAAACCCAGATCCAAAAATAATAACTCCAGTGTTGAGTTCAATTCAAACTGCTCTAGATTCAACTATAGGTCCTGCTCTGTAATGGTTACAGGACAGGTTTCAGTTTTATAGCACACACACATACTGTATACTCTGGGAATTTTTGAATTAGTCCACGATCTGATTCCATGATAAAGGTTTGATTAATCATTTATTGTTGGTGTGGAGGCATGGTGTCCATGGACATTTTTCCAGTTTCAGATTACTTTAGAAGGTTGATCTTGTGGAATCACTCATGTATCTTAACATAACCTTAACTGACACCAACAGGGTTACTCAGAGAGCATGAAAAGCAGGAGAATGACTGGAGAATGAAAAATTCTAGGTCAAAATAAAGATTACATAAGATTTGGAAAGTGAGATGAAAGGGAGAATTTTTCTGGTTTGGTTATTTTGACCTAGAATTTTTCATTCTCCAGTCATTCTCCAGTTATTCTCCAGTTATTCTCCAGTCATTCTCCTGCTTTTCACACTCTCTAAATAACCCTGTTAGTGTCAGAATTACAAATATCCATCCCACAGACAGGGACCTTCTATAGCCTAAAACAAAATAAGCATATTTACCAGTCCTTATAGTGTCTAGGTCTAAATAAAGTGAAACAGATTCATGTATAGTAGATCTGATTGTCCTCCTTCTTATACATTCAAAAAGTGAAAATCTTCCCCAATGAATGAAGGACATTTTCAAATTTCCTAAATCTGGATACCATAAAGAAAATTCGGAATGGAAACAATTTTTCAGGGCGGCTGTGTCCAGGGCAATTTATTATAGTATTTGCTTTTACGTAACACATAGATATGTAATTTTTCTAATATATCAAATTGACTGTTTCTTTTTATAATACGACAAGGTTTTTCATGATTTGCTGGATGTTATTGTAGCGAGAGTCACTTTGAACTGGGGTACCTGGATTGGCGTTACGGTTGGGGGATGTGGGACTATGGGTTCTGGGGGCAGGGATGACACCTCATTTTATTCCCCAACCCTCTCATGTCCAACTCACCCTGTGCCTATAAGCATACAGGGTGTCTGTGTTATGTATGAATACCGTTATTGATAATATTGTTCTGGTCTATGCTTATCTGTTACTATGGCTAATATGATTACTATGTGGGTCACTGTAGCCTTTTCCAGGTCCCCCTATCTGTCACAGACTATTGTCCTCGGGGAATGTGAAGACATTGTCCGGTGATTACATGACACCCTGTTGTTCCATGTCTCGCCCACCTTGGGAGGAGGGCACACCAGGGTGTCATTTTCCATTGGCCTCTAGGCCCCTCATTGCACTGTATATATTTAGCTCATGTTTCATTAAAGCCAGCCTGTCTGTCTGTTCTACCCCATTATCTACATGCTGCCTCATTTCTTGGGAGTGCTATCACCGCCGTTTCAGTGTGGCTGTCCATAAGCTTCAGCAAAGGCTGGAGAAGCCACAAAAGACTGTTGGTGGGAGAACGGGGATCTGGCAAGGGTGCGACATTAACAGATGTAATGCAGCTGGAGAACGGAGATCTGTTACAGTACTGGAAAAGATTTATATAACAACCAAAGTTGAATTATTGTTGATGAGACCCCCATAAGATTTTGTTACCTAATGAGTAGCTGACTTTCATGGAAGATGTAGTTCCAAAACCTCTGGAAGGCCAAGGTTGGGCATCCCCACTAAGAAGTAGCAAGCCATTAAAAATAATATGAATGAAAGCTAGTATATGAATTAAAGGTATTTGAATGTTTTGCACAATCCACTGTATACATTGTCACAGGGTTACTTTCCAACTGGTTCCAGGAATTCCATAGGCAACCTGTGCCTAGGTTCCCATGCTTGATCCATCCTCAGGATGTGAGTGTTCTGCAGCATGACCTCAAAATGTTTGACAATGGAATGTGTCTGGAAGGCGAGGTTTATAGCCACAATCTAGTAAACTCACCAGCTGTGATATAGGCAGAAGGGAAATCCAATCAAAGGGATGCAACATCAACTCAAGACTTAAAAAAAATCCCCATTACCCATTAAACAAGTTATTATTTCCTGATCTCTGCTCTATACCAGGTCACATAATTTCTACTTCTATATCCTCTATATTGTTTTGATATGTTACCTTGCATAACAAACCTTTATCATAAGGTGGCCTCAAACACATTATTCTTCGTGGTCATCTTGCCAACCACTGCCATCGATGGCATTTGTTTTAATGAGAATTGGTTCACAAGAAATAGCATCTCATTATTCTTGGTTGACATTTAAATAGCCAAATTTATGCCAACCTTTCAAAATCACACCTGCTATAATATTTCATAATAAATTGTATGCTAAGTCTATGATCCGTTATCTTCGTTCTCTGCAATCCACCTTTTGAGGTTGATGTCAGGAGGGCGACTCAATTTAATGTTGTACTAGTAGGTTTATTCTCTAATTGGTGAGTGGGGTTAAGTCTGCAATCAGCACCCAATTTGCTAAAATAAATGTATATCCTCTAATAATTCATTCTCTCATATTGTTTTTTTCTTCATCTTTACCCAATTGGGCATTTATTGTTCATTTTATATTTAAAAATGGATGATTTAGATGTGTTATGCTATGAGTTAAGTGCCTTTCTTCATCAAAATAGTTTCCATTTAGGCCGGTGTCAGACGAACGCAGTGATCACGTCCGTGTTGCCTCACAGTTTAACGTTCGTCGTAGCATAGAATCATGCGCAATAGAGACCCACACACTAAGTGCGTCCGTACATAACTGCGCACGCACAACGCACGTGGCAAACGGACGCAAGTTAGGCAAGAACATAAAACTGCTAACACGGACGTGCAGAGTGCGCCACATCCACCACGTCCGCGTAGAGTTCTGTGCGTGATGTGGTGACGTCAGACGCAGCACATTTGCGACGTCCAGCACCTTGACGCACAAAAATGCCTGTTCATATCCTTTTTCATATTAATTTTGTTTCCACATTTCCCTTTTTTTTCCACGTCCGTCATAAAAAAACAGACCGTGTGGTGTCTACCGTGTCTTCCGCCAGAAAGTACGTCATTTGTGCACGCACGCACTGTGCGCTCATGATGCGTTCGTCTGACTCTAGCCTCAGATGTGTCTTATATTCTCTCAAATCAGGGATGTAAAATACACTGTAGACATGTTGTGAAAAGTGCTAGAAGCGCTAGATTCATGTTAACATGCTCTTGCTCGTAAGTCTCTATTCGAAAATTTTCTGTAATCACGTTGATTCGGCCATGTTTAGGTCCAAACAGACATTGATTGAAATAATAATCTTACTTAGACAAACATTTGTTCTTAGTTATGAAATACATGCAATTTCTTTTGACTAATCAGTGGTTACAGGATTCTAAATAATTTGGGTTATCTTCACTTGTTCAGTAAATGGTACAGAATGACTCCTCTTACAGCCACCAGAGGAATAAACTATTCAGGTTACAAAAACTTTCCGACTAGCAATGTCAAAGAGGCTGTTAAAATGATCAGCTCCAATAATCAGCTGTCAATCAAGCATGGACGACTCATGACTTCATTATTTAGTACCCATTTGTTAGTGCATTCCAAACTGCAGACATTTTCCAATCCATTGAAATATAACTAGAGAACATTTAAGACCCTAGTCAGACTTAATCAACAAAATCCTATATGCTCCCAGAATAAAAAAAAAATGCTAAACTATAAAAAGTAGCTATTCTAAAACACCAAGGGCACGATCAGCTGCCCTGGGCTAAGATGGGGATGCTAAGGGGAAAAATTTGTGCTTGCCTCTTCCAACTACCATCTGTCTGGGTGATACTATCGCCCAAAATTAAACATTTTTGGGGCGAGGGCCCCTTTCCTTTATTGAGGGTCCATTGCTGCGGCTCGGCCTATACTGTGACGATGCGGTTGTGTGTGTAACCAATTATAGGAGACAATATCACCGACTTGAGGCGTTGATAATATTTTTGCTACAAGAACATAAAAACAACATATTGGTTGTTATAATCTATGGTAACCCCTTGGGGGGGGAGGTGGACATGATGGTAATTTTGGCTATACTGATTTTCTTTTACCAGATGTCTAGGGAGCAACACACTTTGTTTAAAGTCAATTAATTTAGTGATCCCCGTCAAAAACTCTGAATTAATATTTGGAATCTAGACGTGTATAATAGGCAATCTTCTTGTCTCAGTAAAAATTCTTTGTGCTAAATGTGCTAGTCCCTTTGTAGTACAAGATCACCATCTGAGTGAATGAATGACTAAGCACCTCTACTGATTTGTTTTTTATTTTGTAGTGAAGCTCTTCCCGTCAGGGTGAAGAATTGAACTAATTTTTACTTGGGGTATATATCTTCTTTGTTGCTCTCTGATACATCTCAGTTATGTTCACCCAATAATTGACTTTGATATATATTTTTTCTATGCTACCATTTATGTTGTATGTATGGATCAGTGCACTGGTTGAGTTTATTTTATAATCTCATTTAATGAATGTTAAGTTTTATTTATGCTCTCTCTTTCTGCCTTCGGTTGTAAGGCTTTCTGTCCTTATTAGCACGGGTTATCCCCGATTTTGAGAATGTATACACGATATCATTACACATTACTATTGATTCCATGTCTTGTTATCCCTTAGGGGATTCATGTTTTGTGTATCCCTTCCATAGAGTTTTATTAACTCCATGGAGGCTTCTCCTGCCAGGTCACATGACCAGCAGGATCTTTCCTTTCGCGAGAACGTGCAGGTTGGCGCAGTGATCGTGGAGGGAGACTGGAGACTTTTTCCCCAGTCTCACTCTGCTCCCGGCGGCAGACCGTTCTCGG
Source organism: Leptobrachium leishanense (assembly GCA_009667805.1). Classification (NCBI taxonomy): domain Eukaryota; kingdom Metazoa; phylum Chordata; class Amphibia; order Anura; family Megophryidae; genus Leptobrachium; species Leptobrachium leishanense. The sequence goes on along the minus strand of CM019064.1, from coordinate 107,095,675 downwards.
CACGGGATGAGAGATGAGTATTTGAGGGCGGGGGGGTTCCAGCTGCACCTAACTGATTCCACAGAAACGGAATCAGTTAGCTACAGCTGTAAGCTTTAGCAAACTTTTTTTAACAAAAGTTTTTATTTTGGAAAAGAGTCAGCATAACAACATACTACAATGTAATGAATGGCCTCACAGGGCCAGACAATAATACAACACAAGCAAGGATGGCTGCGCAAGGCCAAAAGATGTTGTCAGAGAAAACACATCAAGGTTAAACAAATAATGAAGTCAGCTAAGGTTAGACATATATTAGCAATAAATATCCCCCAACCCGGGGGGGGGGTCTCATCTACATATAAGCAATAGAAAACGAGAAAAGTCGGCTAGATACGTCTAGTATACTGGGGGAGGGGAAGGGGGGGAAAATGGGGCAAAGGGTATTGGCAGAGGCCAGGACTGTGCTGCCCCTGGTATATTCCTGCAAGTCCTTAGGACCGTGGGAGGCCAGGGGAAGTAAATGGCATCTGGCCCGGGGACTCGGGGGGGGGCTATATGGGCACCAGGCCACGTCGGCACACCTGATGAAACCCGTGAACGCCCAAAAAAAAAAAAAAAGAGAAAAATCTCAGCCAGAAAACTAAGGCAAGGGAATGTCTCGGAGAAATAAAGTCATCGGTTGCTGGGGGAATGAGAGGGAGGGAGAGGGGCAGGGAAAAAAAAAGAGGAAAAGGCATCAGGAAGGGGGTCTCTTAAATTCGGTAGGGGCTTGGTACCGGAGGAGGCAAAAATAATCTTCAGCCCGTATCCATCCAGAGTGCAGGAGTGACATCCCCGCCAGGCCGAGCCATCGGGAATCGCCAGGCAGACCACCTCTCTGCCACCTCAACACCGGTGGCGCTGTACCACCAAGAGCAGTCCAGCACCCCCATAGTAGCCAGCCTGAGCGGCCTAAAATTAACAGCCTTCACACTCCTCCGTTTTGGGTCAGGCTCGTCCAGGTCAGCAGTCGCCTCCAAGCCCGCATACAATCGGTTGCGCATCCGCACTCGGTTCCGGCGACACTCCCGGAGCTCCAGTATCCTCAGCCGGGTCTCCAGCACAGCACTCCTTATCCGGTCCTACTTCCACTCGGTCATCAGCAAGATCTCGTGACGGGGCAGGTTTCACCTCAAATGGCGTCAGGGAGTTCTCTGCTCGGCAGGTCTGTAGTAGTGTCATCATCTCCCTCCAGCAATGCCAGGCACGTGTCGAGAGCTGATAGCGCTGCCCCCGAATTTGCCAGGGGGGAGGGGAAGCATTCCCTATACAGGTCTCAAGTCCACCACCGTCCTCCGCCTTATCGACATCAGTAGCGGCCAGGAGACGTGGGCCCAACGTCTCCACGGCCTGATCCATGCATTCAGCCGAGGACGAATTCCTCCATGGCAGCGGAGGATTGGCAGGGCATGGATCCCCGACAAGAGGTAGGCTACAAAATGGCCGCCTAGGGAGCATGTCAGCCCAGATCAGCCACCGGATCACAAGTCTCTGGTCCGGAGGGAGGACCGAACGGGCTCCGGACAAATCACACCCGGTGGTCAGCCACAGAGGGACCACAAAAATAGGGAAAAACCAGTGGAGATAGACAGCCAAAAAGCCTTTAACAGGGCAGAATAGAGCAGAGCTCCACCGATGCACGTCTTCTCCTTTCTGCAGCTAACCACGCCCCCCATAGCAAACGTTTTTAGTTAGCGACAGCGTTGCGTAATTAGCTTTTAGGACTTTGTGATACTAATGCTAATTACTGATTGCTTACTCTTTGCCCTCCCCACGTTAAGCATAGGAAGCGCAAAGTACAGTAAGCTTGTACTAAAAAGCACTAATACCGATGTGCTAACAGGTTTTTTAACCCGTTAGTGGGCTGCAAAGATCACCTCCCGATCGTTATCACCTCACTTAACCTAGCACTAAGGAGGTGATAGTGCCCCAAGCAGGGAAAGAAGCTTGTTATGCCTAAGTGAAACTCACTTATCATTACACCTCAACCATGGGACTTGTACTCTGGATCACAAATCTTAGGGCTCTATTCCAAGCCTTGATTAAGCTTAGTCAGAGCTTTTGTAAACTTTCCAACTCTATAGATTATGGCCCTATTACATTCTTCACGAAAACATTAACGTGTGTGCAAAAACGCAGTAACGCGAGGGGTAAAACCCTCTGCGCTGAACGTCGTATTACAATCTCAGCGCAACAAACGCGCGTATACGTCTACCATGGGTGAACCCGCGCGAACGCTGCTCGAGCTTACTGTACTTTGCGCGTCCTATACTTAACATTGTGAGCGAAATGCGTTTGTGCGCTGGTACGCGGATGGTATTACAATCTACGCGCAGTTTGTAATGCACAGCCTTTGCGCGCATAATTTTAGCAACTCCTGAAAGCTGGTGTTAAAGGCAAATCTGACGGACCTGGCCGAAACCAAATACACCAGCCCAAAAAAAATTAAATACAGCAAAGTATAGTTACACATTCTACACATACCCAAACAATAAATTTGAGAAGTTGTGCGTGTTTTTTTTTTGTTGATACAGCATATATGCGCAGATTGACTTTGACAGGCGCAAAAACTTAACGTGAGACAATTAAGGTTCTTAATTCTGATTGGCTGAATCGCGTGAAAAAAACAGCACACGGATTTCTGCGCGCAACGTTACTGCCCGCGCGTCTTTGCACGTCCATTTTTTTTTGACGGATGAAAAAATGCGCAAGGATTGGAATACCAGCATTGATGTACGCGCGTTAACGTTTGACGCTTCGCGCAAAAATTCACATGTTTACTGTGCATTTTTGCGTGAAGAATGTAATAGGGCCCTATAGTGAGTGTGAAAAGTTGACAAAAGCTCTGGTTAAGTTTACACCAAGGATGGAATATGGCTCCTAATGCTTGACTGCCATTGCAGGCTTGCCAGTGATTACTGAGACGTAGGCTGGTCATATTTTTCTTGGTCCCGCACTGTTTGCATAAGAATATTTCTATGTATATGTTTCTGCCCTAAAGTCAAGTAGTTCCACATGGGCACACATTTGCAGTATTTTATGTAAAAATATTAGATCTGGGGCTTAATTGCAGGGTTTTGTTTAAAGATAACATTGGTTTTTTCAATAACATATTTAAACAATAACATGTGTAATTAAAGTACAGAAAAATAAATTACTTTTTGCTGTAAAACCAGTCCTCGTTTGATTCTATGTCAAGAAATGATCAAAGAATGGATCAAGAAAAATACATGTGGTACAATAACAAATCAATTTATGGACAAAAGCTGAAATTTTAATAAAAAAAAAAGATCTTAAATCTCTGCAGTTATGTACACTAGCTTTTAGGAGTTGATATTTCTTTGAGAAATACCGGCTCCAGAATGGAAGAACTAGCTACCATGAAATAGCTTGTGCCTGGAATTAACGCCTCTTATGCAAAGTATAGGGGACTTTCATTTGCAATATCGACACCCTATCAGGGTAATTCAAAGAGATTCGAAAAGTCACCGCACATTCGGTGACTTTTCATACTCTTCAATTCGGTTCCTTTTGCCGATCCCATTTCGGCGACCCTGCGGTGTATTCAGCAAGCACCACAGGGTCCCCGAATTGCAGGGAAAAGCTACCGCAAACCCGAAGAAAACGAACCGCAAAACCCACCGAATGCACGCCGAAAACCCCCAAAAACATCTGGATTAACCCGTCGAAAAACCCGAGCAGGAGCCGATCACACGCAGCGAAGCAGCCGAGACAGTAGACGAGGCAGTGAATAAATTAGCAAAACAGTTTGCGTGAATGTTTGAAAATGAAACGCTGTTTGCAAAGAAACTACTGAGCGAAAATGTCTGAAATTTACATATGAGGTCCAGGGAATGATAATAAAGAGGGCTGATACAGAAAAAAGAAGAAAACTTTAAAAAAAAAAATCGGACTTTTAAAAAATAAAATTCAGAAAAATGCTTAAAATATCCTAAAAAATCTATAAATAAAGAGACTCTTTACTGCAGAATTTTATAATGAACGGTTTATTAGATATTGAATTAAAACCAAAATATTTTTAACATTGAAACCTATGGGATTCTCCTGAATAAATTTGTCGCATGAAACCACTGAATGGCAGGGCATTTCGGGAACCTTTCACTGCTGGTTTGTGTTCTCTGAATAGCCGAAGCAGTGCTTTTCATGGGGATTTCACTGCCCTCGAACACTGCCCTTGAAATAGCTTCTGTAGTCATTAAAATATTGGCTACAGCTGATATTTTAACCCTTTCGCTGCCGAGCAATGTCACCCTGTGTGCTGAGCTGATTTTGACCGTTTTTTGTTCCTGTTTATACGCGATTTGAAGTCATGTTTTATTATAAGACCTAAGCAAATTATATATCATTATCTTCAGTAGACTTGGCAGATTCAAATGATATAATTATTATGTGTATACAGCATGTCCCGTCAGAATGCTATAACCAGAAATGTAAAAAAAAACAATGTAGATTTCTATTCAGATTTCAATCCCTTACAGCGTGTAAAATTATTTGTGCACATTTTTTTATCTAAACCTTTGTGGTTATATATTCTATGGGGTACTCTTTGTTAAAAAAAAATTAGAAAAGGGAACCTGTTACTGTATTTTTCTGAGAAAATGCACAATTTTAATTGAAAAAAATAATTTTTGCTTGTATTTTGGTACATTGTGTTTATGAATAATATGACTATGTTTAAAAAAACTGGCCTTGCTTGCGGCATGGGAAATGAGAAGGTGAGTTACAGCAGTGGAATGGCTCATTTTGTGACATGTGACGTGCTCTTGTAACATATGGATGCCAATGCTTTGGAACGAAATAAATAAAAGCATTGTTTTAAAGAAATATAAAACTTCTGTTTTATTTTTTACATGACAGCTTACATGGCCATGTTTAGTATCATTAGAAATGCCAGACTCTGTCCTGTCCAATGACACCTAGCATGACTTGTAGGGTGTAATGAATGGAAATACAGGGGTCCGAAGTACCCCAAACCCCGAACAGAGGTGAAGTGGCTTGTGTTTTAGATGGACCAATGTGTAATAATGGTTTGCACCAACACCTTTGGTTCTGGCATAGGAAATGAGAAGGTGATTTAGTGCAGTGGCATTGTTTGCTTTCCAAGTAAAAGCACATAATGCGACCACCTTAGAACAGAGGGGGGAAAAAAGTAAATTTTGCATTTGTTCATATTTAATTTTTTCTATTTTTACACATTGGCCCTTTATCTATTATGGTTCCAAAGGACCCCTGTATCTTTACCATAGGGAGTATCCTGCCCAGTGGGGAGTCCCCCTTTCTAACATCAGTGGGCAGGGGGATGTTCTGGAGGCAGGTCTGACATCCAAGATATCAGCCTGCACTGGGAGAACACCGTGCTTGGCACCAGAACGGGCCGAATCGAAGGGCTGCGACGACGTGCTTAGTGCAACCTCCGCACCCTAATGGGAAAGTGGAGGACACTCTCAGCACGTCCTCCGCAGCCAACTGGTTAAAAGGAGTAGTGGAATGTACACCGTGGGTGTCTGGGATGATGGATTTGTTGTATGGCCATAGTTTATGCTTTAGTTTACAAATGTTAATAAACTTCTGCCCTTTGTCCACCTTATTTGAGAAGGCTGTCCACCTGGATTTTTGAAGTGTTTTTACACTGATGCTTGCTGTTTTTTGCCTGTTGTGCTGTAAAATATATTGCACCGTGTAAATAACTGTTATTGTAATAAATTAAATTACAGCCTAGCTATAAAAATTATATACAAGCTGGAGAATCTTGGAAATTTAGCTGTGTTGTCCTAACAGTTTTAATTGTGTGCAAATTCATTGCAGGAGTTGTAAAAAAACAATGAAGCTAATGACTAGTGTATTTTCCATTCAGAATAATGATCCTGCATGTTTCCACCCTAAAATGACTCAATGACATTCTAGGCCCATAGATTTGATGGTCGAATAAACTAAGATAATTAAAAGTTATTAGAGACGTGGTGAAAAATACCATTACAACTCCTCAGTCTAGGACAAGGGTCAACAACCTTGGCCCTCCAGGTGCTTTGCAAAAGCAAATCCCATGATGCTCAGACTGCTCAGCCTCTCTTTATCTTAGCTGCCCCTCATGGGAAATGTAGTTCCAAAACATCTGGAAGGCCAAGGTTGCTGGCCCCTGATCTAGGGCAACTGGGCTTCTGATTGTTTATATACCTATAATTAGGATAGACACAAAGTGGATAACGTGACTGAATCCACGCCTCTATTTTGAGTATCTAAAATATCTGAAATCCCTAGTAATATTTATAATATTTACTTACCATGTCAGGACAAAAAAAAATTTCTAGCTACATTCCACAGAATTTAAGAAATATAATTATAAGGTATAACCACTGTGCCCTTAGGGATGTAACATGATTCCATTTTTGGATTATACGATTCCCATCAGTGTTGTGACAGCTGAAGAAAAACTCATGTTGTACCATCCTGTAACATTGGTTCAACTCTAATAACAGCTGTTGCTCTGAAACCAGTGTAATTATCAGTACTTTCCCGTTGAAACGCATCAGTATTTTAGAACACATGCTTTTAAATAACATTTCACTCACAAAATATTGTTTTGTAATAAAATAACCCTAATAGTGTAAACACAGCGACACAGGAGGTGTTGATTTTTTCATACTGAGACTTGATATTCTTACTTGCTAATTAAACTGTACTGCATTTGTCAGTCTCAACATGTATGATGTGCGTAGATAAAACTTATAATAATGGTGTAACCCATTGGTTATTCGTATGAGTCGATCTTACCACCAAGTTGCAGGGCTACCTCTAGCAATTCAGGGGCCCTGGATGAGAAAATATTTTGGGCCCTTCGCCATGCTTTCAATGCCATACCTCCTTATACTCCACCTTTTTCACACAAAGATACACCCCATGGCCCCTCCAATCTTCTCACCTTTTTTCCAGATAGACACCCGTGACCCCTCTAGCCCCCCAATAAACACTTCCTTAAAGCCTCTCCATAAACACTCCCCCAGATAGAAGGGTGGTGGTCGCTAACACTTTTTATCACACATTGGCTCCTATTACAATCCTCGCGCAGCTCATTTGCATGCACGCAAATGCGCTTTTGCGCGAGGACAAAAACATTTGCGCGTAATGTCGTATTACGACGTTCGTGCAAACGATGTGCGTTAGCGTCTACCGCGATTGACCCTGTGCGAACCCAGCGCAAGTGCGTGCGCGCATCCCATACTTACCATTGTCAGCGCGAATTCGTTTGAGCGGATGGTATTACGATCTTCGCGCAACGTCATACGAACGACGTTTGCGCGAAGTATTGTAACGTCTTTGAAAACCTGGTGTTAACTTACAATATGAACGTTCTGGCCGAAACGAAATGAACCTGCACAAAAAAAAATACAGCACAGTACAGTTACACATTCTACACATACCCAAACAATAAAATTAATATATTGTTTAATTTTTTATTTTTGTTGCAGCACATATACGCAGATTGACTTTGACAGGCGCAACAACCGAAACCTAGCAAATGGTGGTTCTTAATTCTGAATGGCTGAATCCCGTGAAAAAACAGTCTGCCCACCTATTCCTGCACGCAACGGTCATTTGCGCCCAGCTTTGCACGTCGAATTTGCGCTCGAAAAAATATGAAGGCTGAAAACTGCACTCGGATCGTAATACTGCGTTAATTTGCGCGCGCAAAAAAAATTGCGCTTTGCGCGAAGATTGTAATAGGGGCCATAGTGTGTCAGCCACGGAGCAGGTGCGTCCAAAGCACAGGACCCAGTGCGTACTCCCTGCTTGCCCTGCCCAAAGGGTAGGACTGTCAGATTGTGCACTATTGTCACAAACAGAGAGTGCACTGAAAGGTAATTGAGCTACTATGTTGGTTTATGCATGAGTTTACTGCACTTCCGCATGGTCTCTACTTTATACTGAACGCACAAAACACTGCTCCTCCTATAAATAATCCGTGAAGAGAATTAATAACTTATAGAAGTCTGGATCAACCATATTTTGATACTTTTTTTTGTCACTTGTTATTTCTAGATGAAACAATTATTTTCTGGAAATAATAAATTTACATTTTTTTCCAGACCCTGGCAAAAACTATGCCTCCTTTCATTTTTTTAAGCATTTTCAGGAACAACATTCAGCTGAAGTTGAATTTTTTTCATAAAAATTTGGCTCCGTCTGAAAATTTTAGATTGCTCCCGAATTAGGCTAGGGTCAGACGAACGCATTTTTCGCGTCGTCCGTGAAAAAGTGCATTCGAACGAATGGACGTATTTTTTCACAGAATACGCGATAGCGGTCATACGATGCGCATTTTCATCCGTGATTTTGTACGGATCATCAATAAAACACTTTTTGCGTCTGGACGTTATGTTGGCCGGACATTAGCAGCGTCTGACGTCTCCTAATCACGCACACACGCCGCTATGCGGACGCAGCGCACTCTGTACGTCAGTAGTAGCGGTTTGACGTTCTAGAAAAAATGCGTTCGTTTGCCACTTGCGTTGCGCGGACGAACTTTCGTGCGGCCGTTCTTCGTATGTTACCCGGCATTGGACGTCATGTGCTGCTAGCACGGCCGTGATTTCGTGCGGTTAAACGCACGTTAAAAATGCTTTCGTCTGACCTTAGCCTTAAAGTATTTTCTAAGGTTAGGTTAGGTTTAAAAATTAGGGCTAGGGTTAGAGTGAGGTTTAGAAATTGTTAATCATAGCCGTAACTATAATTTCTAGATCTCCGTAACCCTATCCCGAATTTCTAACCCTAACCCTAAAAAAAGTACTAAATTAGGAGCATTCAAAAGTTTTCAGATGGAGCAGAAATTCTATGAAAGAATTCAACTTCAGCCAAATTTTGTTCAAAGTTAAAAGTAGTTGTTTCGAGATAACAGGTGGTTTTCTCAATAACATGTGACAAAAAAAAGGAAAAATACATGACCGCTCCGGACTTCTGTAATAACTAGTCAATCGGCATCCTTGGTCCAGGCATAGTTATTAAAAAGTCTTTATTGGTTTAAAATTCTTGTTAAGTGCTAACATTAAGGTAAAAATAAGTAAAATGACAGGAAAACGTATTCGCAACCACAGGAATTTTACATGTTGCATTTTCAGCACAACTCTGGCTTGTTTTTGGGGGGGGGGAAAATGCAGGAAATAATCATCTTAACACTTTCGATACCCAGTTATTCCCCTCTTCTTCATAAAATCACTGGCAGGGCCCATTGGTTTTATGGAAAATGACTTTCCATTACCCACACAGTAAATATACTGTATTTAGAGAGGACTTCCACTGTACATGTTCACTGTAATTAAGCCTTTTATGACAGGCAGAAGTCTCCCTCAGCTGGCCGAAAAGTGCTACTACATTTACATTATACCTTGAGCTCCATGTTTCTGTGTATAGGGAAAACAAATCTCAAAGCTTTTTAAATACTTTCAACACATTGGTTGTTATGTGTGATGTGTTTAAATCACATGGGCATGTTCTGGACCCGATTTGCAAATTTTGTTTGATATAAATGAAATTGGTTACTGCTAACAGTAATATTGTTACAAGTGTCATTTCCACAAGGGTCAAATTTACTCCACCCTGAATCCCCAATATTTCTGATCACCTCTTTTAAAATAAATGATCAACCCATTGATTATACTATGGTATTTTGCATCTTAAATCGTCCATGAGTGCATTATTTTAAAGATGTAATAACTGAAAAACTTATGTTAACACCTTTTGTGCACTTGCATCCTGTTATTGGTAAGATGTATTTTATTGAAATTTTAATTTATTAACTTTATCAGGAGAATTTTTTTTTTTTTTTGTTAGTCAGGTGAGTGAACCAGATGTGAATGTTCCACCCATCTCGGCTTTTCATTTGAGTCAGGGAACTTTGTTTAAAAAAACAAACAACTTTAAAATGAATAGTTTGGACCTCATTGCAAAAGACCTAATTTACGAGAAACAGGTGTAGCAGATAAGTGGTCTTCGGAAGGATACTAATATTGTGTATAGAGGTCTGTTGGGCGATGTTTGTGAACAGAGATGATTTATTAACTGGGACTATAAAGATTTCTGAGAAATTTATTTTTATTTATTTATTTTATTTATAAAGGATTTTACCAGGAAGGATACATTGAGATTTCTCTCGTTTTCAAGTATGTCCTGGGTTCAAGAACATTGTTACAGAAATACAAAGTAGTAAAATGCAAGATATTACACAAAACAAATATACAGATTAACATAAAATAAATATGTAGGAAATCTAGTCACTATGTTACATGTTTACAGGTGCATTCCTTATTGAGGTATGTTAATAGGGAGCTCATAAGGGACTTTAGACTGGGGAAGATTTGATGGCGTCTGGGAGGTTATTCCATAATTGTGGTGCTCTGTAGGAGAATGAGCATCGAGACACTTTCTTTTTGTATTGTGGTATTGCAAGTAAGGTGCTGGTCCTGGATCGGAGGTTATAGGATGAGGGAACTGCTAGGGAAAGCAGCCTATTCAGGTAGGGTGGTAGCTTCCCAGAAAAGCTCTTAAACACCAGGTTGGAAAGGTGAAGGGTGCGTCTAGATTCCAGCGACGGCCAGCTTAGTTCTTTTAACATGTCACAATGTAGGCTGATGCACATTTAGTGCAAAGAAGCTAAAATGTAACTTCTAACAGTAATTCCAAGTTAAAAGCAAGGCATTACACATAAAGTTATTTTTATTATGCGATAGCTAGGATTAAAGATAAGTGCAATATCAAAAGTGTTAAATATAATAAAGGCAAACTCTGGTAGTCAATGCGAGCCGCTAGTGACCTGGTGCACTTTTGCTGCGATATCCAATCATGTGCTGGATATTGCATTGGTTGTAAAAATCAATGTGATTTCTCGTTCCTTGATGAGATATCTCATCCTGATTTGTACTCATCCTGACGCAGTGATTGGTAGGTTTTGCACACTATGGGCAGTAGGGATGAGCTGTTCGGGTTCAGAGTTCGACCCGAACTTTGGCAGTTCAAAAGTTTTAGTTGCACTGTTTAATTTGACTCAAATACTAAATCTGTGACACAATTTAATTTAACCCTAGCTTTTCTTTTAACAGCAAAATTTGATCAATTGGGGTTCTCTTTAGTGATCCAAAATTCGAATTGATATCAACTGTCGAATTGATATATGACATTCGAATCGATTTGAAATTTCAAAACAAAATTAGTTACGAAATTCCGAAAACGAAAGGATTTAAAAATATAAGGAAACGAAACTAAACAAAACAAATTTTTCGACCATGCACATCCCTAAAATAAACTAAGAACTCTGGTTCCTCGCAGAGATTTCTAGAAAACCACTTGGCAGTGAAAGGGTTAATAGATCAGTTTAATAAAAGAAGCATTCTAGCAGTTGAAACTATTTGCTTATTTTCTCAATATGAAAACTTACAAGGTTTTTTTAGAGAAAGGTGAAAATCAGGAGAACTGGCAGTGGAAGAGAAGAATCTAGACCAAAATAGCCGATTTGGAAAGTGAGATAAATGAAAGAAATTTTCTGGTTTAGCTATTTTGACCTAGAATTTTCACTTCTGCCAATTCTCCTGAGTCTCACCTTTCTTTGAATAGACCCGTTAATCTTCTTTCTCCATAATCATTCAGGAGCCTCATTACTTGGCAAGTCAGTTTGGTAGGAGACATAATACATTTTAAATATATTTCAACAATACAAGCCTTTAAATAATGATTGATTAGTTCTGTTTAAACATACACCATTGACTTGACAAATGTTTATAGGCATCTAAAATAATGTTCCTTACTATTTTCAGTTAACAAAGTCTGTTGTTCTTTCTTGAATATCTTTTTATACAGGACCTATTAACCCCTTAACGCCGCAGGACGTACCATTACGTCCTGCATTAGGCGGGCTTTGACGCCGCAGGACGTAATGGTACGTCCGCGGCGATTGCAGCCCCCCCTCGGCAGATACTCACCTCCTCCGGCGGCTCCCTCGCTGATCTGAGTCCCAGGGAGTCAGATCGGCAGGGTTTACTCCTCCGGCACACTGACGTCATCGCGCCGGGGGCGCGATGACATCAGTTTCAGGCGTCCCCCCCGCCGGAGCAGGGGAAGCGACTGAAGGGGAGGGGGGGATCCTTTGGATCCCTCTATCTCCTCATTGCCGGGGACCAGGAGGCTGTGGCCAGCATCGCTGGAAGGGTCAAAGCCTGACCTTTCCAGCGATGTAGGGGGTTAACCCCATAGTTGCCAGGTCGCGGCCTGGCAGCAATTGGTGCAAGACCGTGGCCTTTTTCTGGTGGGGGCCGCCCTCTTGGATGGCAGCCCCCACCTTTAGGTCCCCCCCCGCGTCAACTGACTCATCGCGCCATGCGCGAAGATGTCACTTAACCGGGGAACCCCCTAGCTGCAAAGGGATTTCCTATGGAAATCCCATAGAGGAGATACAGGGGTTCTTTGAACCCCTTTATCTCCTGATTGGTGGCAGCTAGGGGGTCATGTATGATATTGCTGGAAAGGCCAGAGCATGACCATGGTAAAAGTAAAAGAAGAGTGTAAGAAATTAAAAGTAAAAAATAAATAAAAACGTGTGTTGTTTTTTTTTAAATGCAGCACTATTGTTCACATTTCAATTATAATGTGAACAATGATGCTTCACTAATGATTTTTTTTGGGGGGGGGGGGTTTAGCTAAAAATCACAAAATTTCTCCCCAAAAAAAAAAAAATGGGTTCCCGGTTCTAATTTTTGTAACAAGTCTACCCTATAGCATATGACCGCAAAGGCTCGGATAATAAAATTTAAAAAAAAAAAATACTTTACACACTGTGGAAGATTGAAATTTTATTGAAAATTCACATTTTTTTTACATTTTTTGTTATAGCATTTTGGCAGGGCATGACATATACATATAATAATGATATATTATTAATCTGCCGAGTCTGCCGGAAAGAACAATATATAATTTGTCTGGGTGGTATAATACATGACTTAAAAAACGGTCAAAATGATCTCAGCAAACTTCTACTTCCGAAACAGTGCCGAAGTTGTAAAATTACTCCCGTCCTTAATAACCATTATTGCTGCTGAATAGTGTAGTTGTGTACTGTAATAATTTCACACCTTATAGTTTCATTAAAAAACTCTCTCTTGAGTATAACTGATACCATGGCAGGTAATGGTGACGACTCGCCACTCTGCTCTTTCTAGGGGGGGGTTTAGTCCATGACAATGAAATGTCTCTCCCATCGAGGAGGTCCAGAATGTGTTCTGTTCATACAAATTACACAAAATTAGCTCATCTCTTTTTCCTCCGGAGAATGTGTAATGGGAAAAACATGCTATTTAATTGTTGTTTTAATGGGTCTAATTGTTTTTTCAACAAATTACAAGCCCTTTGAGTCTACCAAAAGCTATACTAAACCTGAGGTCTTGTAATTAAAATGTGAGCTAACCTGTTTTATGGAGAGAGACACATGTTTGTGTTTGCCGAAGTCTCGATACTGTATATACGGTCAAATAAGAAAATATAATGTTCATGCTTATTAATAGTTAAACAAGTGTGACAAAAAAGTGCAGGTTTCTTTTAGTATATTTTTATTACATTTATATAGTGTTTTATTAAAAAAAAACATACATTTTAAATACACTGCATTGTATGTACAGTATATATTGTTTTCTCCTGTTTCAATGACAAGCCATGACTGATAAATTGAAAAGCATAGGCACTTCCTGATCTGTTGTAGTAAAGTTTCTAATGTGGTTTAAGAAGAAAATTTTACCACATGCTGAATATACAAATTCCTTATTTTTGTATAAATCTATATCATACACTAAGGGCCTGTTGCGATGTTGCCATTAAGCACAGGGCTTGAGTCATTCAGCTCTTCTTTTAACCGCATATTCCATCGGAGACGCAAGCGGAGTTTGCGTCTCAGATGTTGCACCAGGTTACTGTACATTAGTGTCTCCTATACTTTGTCTGGGAGACACTAATGTGGCTACTGCACAGTCCCATAACACAATAATTTAACCCCCAAAAATACTCCCATACTCACCTTCGATCCCTCGGTGGCAAGAGCGACATGATCCGCAGCTTCCTTGCTCTGCAGCAGAGGTACACTGGGTTCAAATAGTTCCCAGTGTACCTCCGCATATCACAACGCCGCTCGACCGGATCTCATTCGCATGAGCTTGCTTCCTGTCGCCTAGGAGCTGATAACACCCGGGACACTTGGCTAAACCAGGCCTCATCCATTAACAAATAACATCACATGAATGCATTGTCAAACATAACCCTTTAACCCTTTCCTGCTGCGGGGCGTACCTTGCCATCCCCACGGCAGGTGGACCTTAACACTGAGGGGTGGCATAACACGCCCCGCTAGCGTCTCTGGGCATCTGTGTTCCCACGCGACCAACCCCCTGAGGCCAATGACCCGGGCCCCACGTCAACTGCTTAGGCGGGTCGGAGGAGAGACCTACCGCAGCAGCGGGTAAATGTGGCATACTAGTACAACCCAGCATGGTAAGGGGTTAAACACAATTTACAACAAAAAGGATATGCATCAGTATCCAGCAATTAGCATCAAAAGCCCAACAAATTATTAGCCATGCGTGTCAGGCACACCAGTTATGTACTTTGACTTATGGTATACTTCTGTTACAATCTACACACATTTCTTTTCATAACCATAGTTTGAGATGGCCCAATTAATAGGCTTTGGAAAGAAAGCTAGTTTAGTCATAGAATACAAATTCCTAGCTGTCCGCTAATATCCAGAGAGACACTGTATTCATACTTTTGCCTCAGACAAAAACAATATCAATCAAATGAGATATTTAACCCTTTCTTTACCAAAAACATGTTAACCCAGTTTTGCATTGTCATACGTTAAATACCAAAAATTGGCATTTAGTCACCCTTTTGCTTACCTTTCTTACGCAATATTACTGTGACCTCTGGAGAAACGAAATGTACTGTGAAATCCAACTTGTGTCATCTTGTATCGCTTAAAAGAAGCGACACATTTTCTGCAGCATAACACCTCTAAGAGAGCAGAATACAGGGAGAGCTCTAGGGCCACTCTCTGTTGTACAGCGATATGATTCATGGGGTTATAATGACTGAAAATCCTTGTACGGTATAAATACAAGCATTACGCCACATACAGATATTATTTTTATATTCTATTGGTATTTTTTGGAAGCTGCGCTGCTAATAATCCCATTATGATTGCTACAAATCCCCATAAACAGAATATGTATTATCTAACACATTCACTGGATTTCACACAAAATCCATTTCTGCCTGTATGCTGAGAATGCAGACCCCCTTTTAAATTTATGCACAATAACGGACACCATCTAGATTTTAGAACCTTCCATCCCATCAATAATTCAATAAGGGATAAATGAATACACGAACAAATGCAAATGAGTAGATTTGCATTAGTTTAATATTTAAGCTATTTTGGAAAATCGATCTTAATTCAAAATTTCAATTTAACCCTATATTTCATTGTTAACTGTGCCTCCCACCTTTCAAAGAAATGTTGTAATATTTTATTTTAACGAAACACTTTTGGTAGTGAAGGGGTTAAATAGTGCCTGAATGCCCTGCTAATATTTTTTTCCCCAACCTACCGGTATGTCCCGTTTGTGAATTTAGCAGAATTCTGCAGTCTTTTGGATTGCCAGGAAAATACATAACTTAATTTGCATTACATTAATGAATTAATAGGGTGCTTTCCATATTAAATAACACTGGTGCCTTGTTTTACCCTTTCAGTGTGTATTCTTTTTATATTTCAGCTCAATGCACCAGCTTTGTATCTTTTTAAACGTAAAAATCCATCACTGGTATTTTCGTGAATGAAATGACTTTTACAGTCTTTTGCAGCGGCACCTGATGTGTAGACCACTGCAGCTGCTCCTTCCTAGGATATTTGGCATTAAATGTTTGCAGTGACGTCTCTGTTGTTAGGCCATTTATTACGTAAACTATTTTTACAATTCCTTCCTGGTTCACAGCCAGATTTACATTGCTTCTTTACCACTTGGGAGCATTCTACTTCATTCTACCTTTTGGCAGTTATAGAATTTATAACAGATTCCAGAGGCACTATATAGAAGTAAAAATAAGCAATCTTTACTTTTAGCGAGGCTATGAGTTTATCTTTGTGCAAGGCACGATACTATATTTTAACCCCATCACTAGCAAGTGTTTTTCAAAATAGTTTTTGGAAAACTATTTTTAATTAATTATACAGTAAGAAATTTTGGGAATATTTCTAATGTATTTCTTACTGTAATAACCTATTTGCCAGGCAGAGTTTACCATCTGGTGGCCAAATGGAAATACTGCAGTTCAGGGCTCTATGTATTATCGACTGGGGGAAAAGTCCATTTGAGAAATTCCCCTGCTGGTTTTGAAAAGTGTTGGTGCTAATACTTTGGGGCTCCTTCTGGAGCTCAAACCCAAATGCAGTTTATACCTACAGAAAAAATGGTGTCGCGCCTGTACTCACCAGAGCGGCTGCAACAGCCAGGAGTAACAACCCAGTTCATGTATAAAACATTAGACATGTGCACAGCACAAAATTTCATTTTGAACTAATGGATTAGTCCTAAAATGCAATTTATTTAGTTGCTAAAGAAATTCGTTTTCAGTTCTTTAGTATGAAAACTAATTTCTTTCATCCAAAACCATTGGATACAATTACTATTGCAGTGGCTCCTCAGAGGGCTGAGATCACTGCTTGTTACAGTATCTCTCACTCTCAGCACAATGTGCCAGGCAAAGCTGTTACAGTAACTGACTGCTGCTCATCACAGTGCTCAGAGTTTCAGTAAAACTAGTAAATAATATTTTTATATATAAGAGGTTATAACAATATTATTTCCTTGTTTTACTGAAACTGAGCGCTGTTACAGTCAGTTACTGTAACAGCTGAGCCTGATACATTGTACTGAGAGATAATATAACAAGCAGCCGATCTCAGCGCTCATAGCCACTGGATTTAAAGGGCTAAAAAAAATGGCTCCTCTCTGTATAATGTATAGAACATCCTCCTGTATTCATTAATACCCCTCTCTGAATAAGGTATACAACAGCCACCTGCATTAATTAATGCTTCTCTCTGTATAGAACATTCTACTGCATTGGCATGTGGAGGGTGCAGAACTTTGGAATGCAATGCTTATCCAGCACAGGAGAGGGAACTTTTACTTAAACTTTGTATCTCTGTGGGGGAGACACAGGAAAATAAAAGCAGGGGAGAGAGAAAATATTAACATAAATCGGTCTGAAAGCTCAGAGAAGAGATGACTGGTGCAAATTTATTTTTATAATAAAATAAAGCACTTTAAATCCAGGGAAAACATTCAAATAAATCACACTGAAGGCTCATAATGACAGAGTAACTGTGAGAGCTGGATACTAAATGTATCAGACGTAAAAAAATCCTTTATAACAAGCAGCACTGGGAGAGGAGAGGGACGTTATATAAACTGTGTATTATAGATGAGGAAAGGGGGATAGTGCTCCTGGATAATATAAAATGTATTAGACCTAAGCCCCTATTATGCAGAGCGGGAGGGGAGATAATACACGTTTTACAAAGTCCCTCTCTTCTCCCAGCGCTGCTTGTTTTAAAGGGGTTTTTACTAGCCAGCCCTCCTCTGTCATTAGCTTTCAGTGTGATTTATTTGAATGTTTTCCTTCTCCAGCTGCTTTTATCATCTTGTCTACCTCATAGACATGCAAGGGTTAAGTAAAGGTTTCCTCTCCTGTGCTGGCTGTCTGTGCTGCGAGTGAGTATTCTGGAGCTCTATCACTGTCAGATTTTTGGGTAGGGGTCGGGAAGGATTACGCATACAAACCTTTTCTGTAGCTTTGCGATGTTGCACTCTTCATTACTGGTCACCTTCACTCATTAATGTAATATCACAAAAAGGACTGAAACTAAAATGTAGTGCATTTTATTTTAGTTTCTTTCGTTTTTTGTACTGAGCAGTTTCGTATCTCTTGAGTCCTACTAAAACTAAATTATCCCAAAATTCAGACTAAATCGTTTTAGTACTAAAACGAATGCACATGTCTATAAAACATAACAAGAAAAAAAAGATGTCATCTGTGATCGTTTCTATATATTTCCATGTGCAACAAAACATTGTCAGAGATTTTAGTTTGTTTTAATGGCAATTGAAGCGTAAGCTCACTCGCCCCATCAAGGCACCGCTCGGTAGAGTGAGTCCTAACCAATGTACCAAAAGCTGCTCCTCTGAGCAACTGCATGCCCTCCTGCTGCTTTTCAGCTAAGGAGAGGCAGAAAAATGGTGGGTTTTATTTATAGCATCGCGCCTGTACTCACCAGAGCGGCTGCAACAGTCAGGAGTAACTGCCCAGTTCATGTATAAAACATAACAAGAAAAAAAAGGATGTCATCTGCAACAAACTTCATTTGATACATAGCATCGTGTTACATTTGTTAGCATGATCTTAAGCTGGGGTCAGATAAGCGCACTGTGCGCTCGTACTGATGTGCCTTCCGGTGTCCGTCGCAACGTTGTGACGCTGCGACGGTGATGGCCACACGCTGTTGCGTGCGCACGAATTGCGTGTGCGACAATGGCCATGTTGTGTCTGTGCAGCAAGCCTCTCCATCAAAAAGCTAGGACACGTGGTGGCGGGGCTGCAAAGCGCGATCCTCCATAGGAGGATTGAGCCTTGCAGCGCTGAGCTCACTAACTGCGCTCAGCGAGGTGGACAGACGGTCGTTGAGTGGAAGGAACGTCCACGCTCACGGACATTTATTCTGCTCTTACTACCGCTCGTCTGACCCTATTCTTACTCTGCTATGTCTACTGCTGATCATCATGTATACACGATTACGGCTGAACCTGATGGACGCATGTCTTTTTTCAGCCTATGTAACGGTTGTGAAGCGGCTAATGTTAGTTAAATACTGCCAACTGATGGATGAATAATCTTGTAATAAAATTTGAACCTGATATAATTGATCAGAGGAGGTTGTACAACGTTGCCAAAATTCTTATCCTCCACCATCTGTCACAGATCACGTGGGAGAGATATGAAAGGGTACGTCAATGAGCAGAAACCTTCTTCTCAATACTAGCAACAAATTACAAGTATTTAATTTTTTACTGAAGCTGCAAATAATTGGCTTTTGTTGATGAAGTAAGAATTTATCATAGTCCCATTATACTTATTTTCGACTTACTTATTCATTTGCACTGAAACATTATGTGCAATCGTGTTTTCAGATAGGACAAAATACCTAATTCTGGCAAATCTGGTTTTGTTTTAAAAACGGAATGAATAAAAATAATATATCATTTTATTTATTAAAATATCTTATTTAAGAAATAAAATGTGTGAACCTAAGTGTAAAATAGATGCCCATGCATTACTTATTGAAATAAACTTTTTTTTTTTGTATGAGGCGGTACATACATCCTTACTGCTCTCCTTTTCATTCCTGAAAGTGTACATATTTTTGCTTAACCAGAATATATTTTGTATGGGTATTATAACGAAGGGCAGATGCCGTGTAGATCAAGTATACTTGATTTTGGTATTGAAGGAGTTAAGCATTATAGAAAGGTATAATTGAAGAAAAAAACGATGTTTTGCCTCTATATTCGTTTTATAGGTTCATTAAACATGTATACAGATACATTAATAATATAATAGTAATAGTATTCGTCACAGTAATAATAATAAAACATCACACAATGATTCATTGTTGTCCTATGTATAACTCTGCAGGTCAGGGTTTTGCTTTCGCGGGACAAGGATCACTGTGAGCATTTACAACAAAAGTTGTTTTTAGGATGAAGGTTGAAGAATAATGCCCATTCAGTGTGGAATGTTTCCAGACATTTGCAAGTTTCACCAGAGCCATTCTCCGCAGCAAAAGAAGGATTTCATCCTCATGATCCAATGTCTATAGTAAACTCCAGGGATATGACTAATCTAGCTGACTCATTTTGGCATCAAGGGTTGGCTTTTTTCAAATGCTCCACAGTTTTATGTCTTTTTGAATTTAACTCTTCTTTTTCGCCGCATTTTACTTTACTCAAAAAATATTGTTACATTTCCTCTCCTCAAATAATCAACCAGTGTCTACCACGACTTTTAAGAGGACTGTATAATCCTCAGGCAAATCAATGGTTATGGCACAGGTCACTGTTACTACAGATAAGGAACTTTTTTAGTATAATATTTACTATCTATTTACAATGTCCATGATATTCGGGTAACACTAGCTAGAATTTAACCTACCTGGCAATATTCCCGAGCTCGGGCTGGATACATACCTGTCCCTGCGCTCCCTCGCTGACCTCCGCGATCGCATTCTCCTCCAGCGATCTCAGCGTTCTGCTTCCTGGTTCCCTTCTCGCGAAAAGGGAACCAGGAAGCAGGACGTTGTGATCGCTGGAGGAGAGTGCGGGGGACAGCGAGGGAGCACAGGGACAGGTATGTATCCAGCAGCAGCCCGAGTGTGGCTCGGGGTTTCCACTTCCAACAATGAAATTAACCTTGAGTCACACTCAAATACCGCTAGGGGCCAAATAAATTGTTCAGATTCTGACATATAAAATACATTAAGTGAAGAAAAGCATACTCATTTGTTAATGACCATTGGCTTTGTCATCTTGGACTATGCCCTTGCCATCAGGGAAGAAAAAAAATCCATTGAAGGAAAAAACCTAATTATTCAGTGTATTCAGGGTGTCATATGACCTAGGGCTAGATTACATAGCTCACATTAAAATGGGGATGCTAACTGGAAATACCTGCGCCTGCAAGTTTCCCCATAGCTTCCCATTTTAGTGTGAGATTCCAGCGCAGGCACTACCTCGGTACCTTGCCACGGAACCAAGTGCTACCCTCAGTGATACACGTCGAAGCGCTTCCGCACCGCCATGAGCCTCACCTCCTGTAGACCATAGGACTCCATGGAGAGTTGCGCTACTGGGCTGCAAGCCCAGCGCAATCTCTACAGTAAGCTAGCAAATTATTATCCTGTTTATCGTTAGGAAGGTAATAGGGCGGGCCTACATTAAAATCACTTATCCTGAAGTTAACGCTTACATATCCAACCACTGCAGTTAGCGTTCTGTGTATAATCTAGCCCCTAGTTTTTTTGCGATGTGAAACATATTTATCATTGCAGTAATTAGCCAATTGAATGGCTCTTATCTGTTAGCTTAGTCAGATCCAGATGGTAATTTTTTGGGCAGTCCGTGTGTTTTTATAATTAAACACTGCATGAATATCCCTTTAATCATTCAGTTTTACTCATCTCCAAACATTTTGGTTATGCATATGGGATGAATAAGAGGGTAGGACTATTCTGGGATGTCTACATCATCAGTAACACAGCTGTTCCCATCAGATTGTAGACACGGCAAACTGCTGGTAAGCCCCACTAAGGGCTGCGTATGTCCAGATCACTCCTGCATGGACAGGAAATGAATTCAGTGTTTTCACACACTAAAAGCTTTGATTTATTAATTTACTGGGGAGTTTTCCCAAGTTCCCACTGAAAGGGACAAAGGAAAAAGCGAGACCAGAGTCTGTAATATGGATTGTCCAGCAGTATCCAGAACGTTAGGGGTTATGATCCACCAACATTTCCCCCCTCATTTTAAGGTTTACACTGGGTGGGTGACAATCGCCTTTTTCCTTGGACACGACTTCATGTTTATTTGGAAATATGGCAGTAAAGCATGCAACATTTATTTCATAAACCTACCTGTTTTGTTTGTAATTATCTTTTAGTCCATGCTTATTGGAAGATTATCTGTTATAAATCTGTTCTGATTTAACATGTTTATGTTTTTATATACAATAGTATTGATTAGATAACATGTCACATTGCGGACACCTTTTAGTTTGTTTTCTTTAATAAAGGTTAAATGTTATATCAGTAAAAGTCAGTATATTGTGGCCAAATGGCTAAGTTACTCTTAGTAAATATTCAATCGATTCCGGCAATGTTATAATGTCCAATAAGTGTTCATTGGGTTTATAGAAAGTAATAGACTATTTTCACTTCACCACACCATTCTAGGACTTTATCTGAGTATTTAAACATAATTTTAAAGTATTTATGTTCCAGAATTTAAATTATGTGCATTTGTTTTTAAAAAGTGCCATAAATAAAGGTCTTCATTCACATTGAAATAGGTGTCATCCTCCAAAATATACTGCCTATACACTGTACATTATACTGGAATGTACAGTAATTACAACTTGGGTGAGATGGTTCTCTCTCTCTGTCGACATGGTAACAGATGATGTAAAACATAAAACACATATCACAGCAAGGGTCAAGTCACTGGCAATACGCCTTGGAGATTTCCACTAATACATTTCATACATATTTGAGGGGGGGGGGATAGTAAATAATCTGAGTTTCTTGGTCGTTATACCATTACCATACTCTGATGAGAAGCAGGTTTTCTTTTACTTACAGAACTGTCATCTTCGTTTTTTGATTATCTACTGATGTACCTCTAAATAAGATATATATTGACCAAAACATGTAACAACATGATATATGGCATTTTTATTATGCATTTTTTCAAGAGCACGGACCACAAAAGTGTGGTTTTTTTGTCTTTTGCCATGGAAATAAAGTATATATTTTATTTTATAGTATTTCATCGAAAGCTGCTTGTAGCCAGGTATCCACAAATACTGCCGCGATGTTAAGCCTGGTATGTGACTGCGAAGGCCTCGCGCCTGCTGGGGCCTCATACTCTCAAAAGGGAATGAACTGGCTACTGACTCTACAGTAAAGCAAACGTTGATAGTTAATTGTTGAGAGCTCACTGTGTCTGCAGCTGTGGCAGTTCAAGCAAGCCTTCATGATCATGTAGCTCACCACCTGGTGCCCCCAGCTCCTCCGCATGCATTTCTACTACTGTGCTTGTACACAGGGAACACATTGTGCCGTACATGAGCAAAGGGACGGATGACCCACAGCAAAGAAGGTCACCATGGAGCAGCCTCCACCTGGGATAAACGTGTAATGTTATTCCTCAGCCCTCTGTCTCCATCTTTCACTCTCCCTCTACATGTTTTATTCTCTCTCCATCTTTCACTCTTAAACATGCACTCTTTCTTATTTTTACCCTCCTTTTGTCTTTACCTAATTTTCTCAATCTTTTTCTCTCTCTCAATATTTCTTTCTCTTTTGATTGTTTTACTAAAAAGGGCTTGTATGTGGCCATTATAATGTACCTTTTACTGAAAATGCTGCCCTTGAGTTCTAATGTAAGTATCCATTATCCTGCAGCACACGTATTTCTATGAAATTTAGCATAAAATTAGTTTTCCTTCCTCCTTCCCTCAAAAATACACTTTCTTGTTTAAATATTCCCGTTTCCTGTTTTTTGGGAAAGAGCTTAAACAAGGGGAGTCTTATATTTGAGCTTTGCCTAAGGTCTAACTCTAAAGGTACCTGTAGTGTTCAAATGTCCCCTAAAGGGGTTATTCAGCAAGCACTGAAATTTCAGTGCTCCCTCCTTCGGCGCCCTTCACCAACCTCAATTCGACGACCCTGTGGTAAATTCAGTATTCACAGCAGGGTCTCTGAAGTGCACCAAATTGACCCGCCAAACGCATCCAATAAACGGCCAATCGATCGGACAAACCAATGAAAAACCGCCGATCACATCTGAAAAAACGCCAAATTGATCTATCGCCGAACGCAGCCACAAACCTGTCTAAAGCAGCCGACGAATCGTCGAGCAGACTGCTGAACAACTCTGACTAGGCGCCGAACGCTGCTGGAAAAAGTTGACCAGCTGCTGAACGGGGGGTGGGAATCCCCAAAAAACATTAATTTTAAAAGGTGTTTTTTTTTAAAAAAAAAAAAAACTAAATGCATGGAAATAATGTATAAGGTCCTATGAATTACAAAAGGTCTGTTACAGAATAAAAAGAAACACCATTTAAAAAAATCTGAATCGAAAAATTGCCGACAAAATCCTGAAAAATAGCCAAAAAATTCTAAACAACAAATCAATAAACTGTTGAATAAAAAATTAATAAATACAGGGAATTTTTTTTTTACATTGAAACCTATGGGATTCACCTGTGTAAAGCTGTCAAATGAAACCAACGAATATCTGGGCATTTCGCCAACTTTCCCCTGCTGTTTGTCATTCTCTGAATAGATTAACCATTACTTCTCTATGGGGAATTTAACTGCTGCCGAATTGCATCGTATTTCGCTAGGCAAGTCGCAAGCTTTTTGAATAGCCACGTTGCCATGAAATTGCACCGTATGGGGAAAATCAACATTCGGAGCAATTCAGTGGCAAGTTGGGCTCTCTTTGAATTACCTCTTAAAATAAATGTATTTATCTTCCACTGAAGTGCATTGTGATTATATCTGAATATTTGAAAAGGCTTGCTAAATGACGACATTTTCATTTTGATAGTTGAATAACTGCAGATGATGCTTGTTTTTAACTGTCTTCCACCTGCTCTACAACATTGGGTACAGCAACAGAAATTACTACTCCATGCTGCTACACTACCTCTGCATTCAAGAAGATAAGGATAAGAGTTAGAGCTTAGTCTGAAGTGTTCTGAAGGCTGATAAAGAAAATATGGCTTACTTACTCCTTGTAGGTACAGTAGAAAATAAGTAATTTCAGTTGCAATGATGCTTATTTTACCAAACTGATTTCTTTAAGGCTTACTTTAAAGTTCATCTCTAGTGTCTAACTAAAGTTGGGCTCAGTAGACCGTGAATCACTCCCTACATATGTGTTAACATTTATTTTGCTAATAATTATATAGAAAATATTTTTTTTCCTAGGCAGGTGTTGCTGCCACTCATTTCCAGTGGCATGCCACCATGTGAGTGACAGCTGTG
The DNA here is from genome assembly GCA_009667805.1 of Leptobrachium leishanense. Taxonomy (NCBI): domain Eukaryota; kingdom Metazoa; phylum Chordata; class Amphibia; order Anura; family Megophryidae; genus Leptobrachium; species Leptobrachium leishanense. The sequence goes on along the minus strand of CM019064.1, from coordinate 107,070,720 downwards.
AGGTGAAAAACATCCTATACAACAGCCCTACGATCACTGGGTGTGCCTGGCGCCGACACCACAGATGAGGGCTGGTAGAGCAGCACCACCTGACAGCCCTCTTATAGCTACACCCACAAAAGTCAAGCCTGATGGACACTTAGATCGGATAAGTACAGTCTGCAACAGCTCATCAAGGGGTAAGATATCACATTGCTCTTTATCCCCTTCACCACCATGATTGTGTCTAAAAGATCAGTGCGCAGACACAGCAGCCCAAGATCATGTTAACACGATTTGGGGCTATGCTGTATCATTGCAAATGAAGTTTCTTTGCGTCAAATGAAATTAGTTTACATTTGGGCTCCACAATGTGCTCCCAAGGTTTTAGCACAGTGTGGATGATGGCCGGGCGCTAACATGTTTTAAAACCAACTGGGAATATACAGTGGGGGAAAAAAGTATTTAGTCAGCCACCAATTGTGCAGGTTCTCCCACTTAAAAAGATGAGAAAGGCCTGTAATTGTCATCATGGGTACACTTCAACTGACAAAAACAAAAGACAAAATGTGAAAAGAAATCCAGAAAATCACATTGTCTGATTTTTAAAGAATTTATTTGCAAATTATGGTGGAAAATAAGTATTTGGTCACCTACAGTACAGTACAAACAAGCAAGATTTCTGGCTCTCACAGACCTGTAACGTCTTCTTTAAGAGGCTCCTCTGTCCTCCACTCGTTATCTGTATGAATGGCACCTGTTTGAACTTGTTATCAGTATAAAAGACACCTGTCCACAACCTCAGACACACTCCAAACTCCACTATGGTCAAGACCAAAGAGCTGTCGAAGGACACCAGAAACAAAATTGTAGACCTGCACCAGGCTGGGAAGACTGAATCTGCAATAGGCAAGCAGCTTGGTGCGAAGAAATCAACTGTGGGAGTAATCCTTAGAAAATCGAAGACATACAAGACCACTAATAATCTCCATCGATCTGGGGCTCTACACAAGATCTCACCCCGTGGGGTCAAAATGATCACAAGAATGGTGAGCAAAAATCCTAGGACCACACGGGGGGACCTAGTGAATAAACTGCAGAGAGCTGGTACCAAAGTAACAAAGGCTACCATCAGTAACACACTACGCCGCCAGGGACTCAAATCCTGCAGTTCCAGACATGTTCCCCTGCTTAAGCCAGTACATGTCCGGGCCCATATGAAGTTTGCTAGAGAGCATTTGGATGATCCAGAAGAGGATTGGGAGAATGTCATATGGTCAGATGAAACCAAAGTAGAATTTTTTGGTAAAAACTCAACTCGTCGTGTTTGGAGGAGAGAGAATGCTGAGTTGCATCCAAAGAACACCATACCTACTGTGAAGCATGGTGGCGGAAACATCATGCTTAGGGGCTGTTTTTCTGCAAAAGGACCAGGACGACTGATCCGTGTAAAGGGAAGAATGAATAGGGCCATGTATCATGAGATTTTGAGTGAAAACCTCCTTCCATCAGCAAGGGCATTGAAGATGAAACGTGGCTGGGTCTTTCAGCAGGACAATGATCCCAAACACACTGCCTGGGCAATGAAGGAGTGGCTTCGTAAGAAGCATATCAAGGTCCTGGAGTGGCCTAGCCAGTCTCCAGATCTCAACCCCATAGAAAACCTTTGGAGGGAGTTGAAAGTCCGTGTTGCCCAGCGACAACCCCAAAACATCACTGCTCTAGAGGGGATCTGCATGGAGGAATGGGCAAAAATACCAGCAACAGTGTGTGAAAACCTTGTTAAGACTTACAGAAAACGTTTGACCTCTGTCATTGCCAACAAAGGATATATAACAAAGTATTGAGATGGACTTCTGATATTGACCAAATACTTATTTTCCACCATAATTTGCAAATAAATTCTTTAAAAATCAGACAATGTGATTTTCTGGATTTTTTTTCACATTTTGTCTATCATAGTTGAAGTGTACCCATGATGACAATTACAGGTCTCTCTCATCTTTTTAAGTGGGAGAACCTGCACAATTGCTGGCTGACTAAATACTTTTTTGCCCCACTGTATCTGAATGTAATTTCCCCAGCTGCTCCTTCACAGAGACCAGAATTGTAGTAACTCCATTTGGCCAGCAGATGGCAATATCAGCTTGCCAAATGGGTTATTACAGTGAGAAATACATTGCTGATATTCCCAGATGTTTCTTCCTGTATGATTAATTAACAAATTTCCAAAAAAGTGTTTTAGTTTTTTTTTTTTTAAAAAAATTACATTGGTAGTAAAGAATTGAACTGTAAAAGGAAGGTGAGGGAAAAAAAGTCAACAGAAGTGATACTCTATATCTAAAAGAATGTCATATTGCTTCAATTAGTTATTCTATTCTCCTTTTTTATGTTTTACTTTTTTTCACTTTTTGTAACAGATGGGAATAGAGAGCAGAGAGGTTCCCAGTGTTACAAACTCCAGGTCCTAGCACTTTGAGAGGAGTGTGAGTCCTAAAGAAAGCTGTATACTGAATGATGTCAAGAAATATGTCCAGAAAGTGTAATTTCCAATATGTGTTTGTCATTTCAGGCTTTATAGCATAGTGAGTTCTTAGAAGCTACTACCACCACTGGGGACGACTCCGGTAACGATGTACCAAAACACATCCCTAGTCTTTATAAAGGAAGTATTTAATACAAATTGAAAACATGTTTAGGCCTTTTTCTACCTCCTAAAAGTTTACATTAAAGCGTTTGTGGTTTGTTATATGTATCTGTCACATCTGTATTATCATGCATATAGAATAAGTCGCCATGAGATATTATGCCATTCTTTTCGCCCTTGAAAGATTTATAAGGATACATGATTTAAACAGTCTGTGGAATCTGTATATGAATAATGGGTTTGATGAATGTCGTTTTGAAAGCTGACCCTCTCTATATGTTTCTTATTTCGAAAACTACTTTTCCATTTGAAAAATAATAACACACCTTCACAGATTGTATTCATTTGAATAGCATTTCTAGTGATGCATCTTGTGGAGTAGCCCAGTCGTTTGAAAGCCGGAATGCTGGAAAAAAGAAAAATTGTCATTACATTGTAAACAGCGGGTAAATTGATACACAGAAGGCATTTGGGAAAATGATTAGGATTATCTAAAAAGCTGTTCTGTTTTACATAAATAGGTTCTCATGCAAGCTAAACCGGTCTGGGATATCTGATTTCTTGCTTCTCGTACTTTATCTATTTTCCATGTGCTTTTTTTTCCCCACAGTTTTATTTAATGCATCATCATGAGCAGGAAGGGAGAGTGACCTTTTATTTCTGTCCTCCCATCAACATATAGGCATAAGCTCTTTAAATAAACTTGCTTTGTATAAGCGGTAATATGTCATAACCTAAAATATAAAGAAAAGAAAGGGAGACCAGGCACTCAGATCGCTGTGTGGCAAATTTAAGGGATCCTACTAAGGCAATGTTTCGTTTGATCTAGTCATATAACGTGGACATTGAAAGAATGTAATTTAATCCCTTCACTACCGATATCGAAATATCTCAGGCTTCAAAGGCACCATCTGGTGCCCCGATATCGAGATATCTTGATATCCTGATCGGCAGCCCAAAAGCAAATGAATTTCATTTGCTTTTGGGCTGCAGAAGGTGACCCCAAATTTTTTGCCCTGTGGGTATACTGCCCAAAAAGCTAAAACTGTAAAATCAGCTGCTCAAAGCTCTGAAATATCGGGCTGTCAGCAGCTGATGAAGGGAAAAATAGAAGAAAATACACCAGCCGCTCAAACCTCTAACACCATTTGGCAGTAGATGGCGCCACCTACTGGCCTAAAATAGGTTATTTACAGTAAGAAATACAATGGGTAGAAACTCAAATATTTCTTACATTATAATTAAAAATGATTTTACAAAAAATAACACTGGTTCCTGACAATGTTTTTTTGGAAAATCACTGGATAGTAAAGGGGTTAAAGAATTTATTCTTGTAGTAACTTTCTACTAAATTTTATTCAGATTCATGATTGTCTTTAGTCTTTGACATTTATTACCTTTTTAGATGAATACTCTGAACTTTCAGCTTGCTTTCTCTCACCTTCTGTTTCTAAGTTGATGTCAGTCCCCGTTACAACCGAACTTACAACACAAGTCGTTTTCGGCAGCACTGGCGGTCTTTGCCGTGGGCCCAAGAGGGCAGCTGCTTTGGGTCCCTCAAGTGACTGGGCCCGGGGGAACTGTCCCTTTTGACCCGCGTTAAAGACGGCCCTGCCCATGCCTACTCTTCCTCAGTTCTGACTCAAAGTGGCAGCCAGTCCCCCTTCTTGCTATGAAAGAGGAAGGCCTTTCACATCAACCCACGCTCAATCGTCTGTAATGACAAAGCAAAAATTTATTAAAAGAAAACCCTAAACTATCACATTGACATAAACATTCAGACCTTTAACTCTGTATTAACTCCATATTAACTCCATACTTAGTTGAAGAACCTTTGGCAGCAACTAGAGCCTCAATTCTTTTTAGTTATGATGCGACAAGCTTTGCACACCTGGATTTGGATTGTTTCTGCCATAAGCTCTGTCAGGTTGGATGGTGGCCATCAGTGGACAGCCATTTTCAGATCTCCCTAGTCACACATCCGGAACCGAATACCCCCTTTTTCAGTGGCTTTATATTAGTAGTTATTGCACACCATTGTGCTTTCAAGCCGTCATGTTGCATTTCAAGGGGTCATTATGTATACATTAAAATTGCTTTGACAATTTAAAGGTAGAGCAGCATGATGTGCGGATGTGATTCATTACAGGAAAACTGTTTATTCTATTTCAGAGACAACGTATTGTGGCTGTTTCATTGATTATGATAGAAGCAACATTGCATGTAAATTGACACTTTTAAAGCGAATGAACATGAATGGTGGACCAAGGTCATTGCCTGAAGCAACAACAAAAACCCACTTGTAACCTCTTGTATTTCTCATTTTGCTCAGCAGAGAGTTGTGGCAAATTGAGACAGAACACAAAAAGGTGTGGATAAAAAGATAGAGCTAAACACAAAATCTGATATTTCTGATTTAATATTTTGGCCTTACCTTGATTCTCATTCCTTCATCTTATTTTTATTACATTGACTCCTTTGCAATGTAACACAACTAGCATTTCCTTTCAGTTAGGTATTCAATTTTTTTTTTTTTTTTTACCAGGTACACATGTAGGGATTTTATTAGGAATTCTAGCCTACTTGACTGCCTGATGCGTTTTAGATAAGCTCCATATGAGTTTTCTGTTTTTGTCTTGCCTTTCTTAATTCCTTAGCAACATCTGACTGTAATAGACCTGCTGACCCAAGACACAGACCCATGGAAAACAGGAGATAGAGACTGCCTATATAATCAGCCCTTACGTTGTTGGGCTAGACAAAGAATGGTGATTCAGGGTGAAAATAGGGAATTGAGGGATACACACAACCAACAGACAAAGCAAAATCCAGAACAGGAGAATTTCACAAGCATGGAAGAACAAAACCAAAGGTCATGGACAAGAGAGATAATGAGAGTCAATAACAAACCGAGGTAAAAATACCACAAAGACAAACAGAATACAGTGTGGAGAAAAAATCCACAACATTCAATGACAAAAGAAAAGAGGAAGACCTTGACTAGGAACTCCCACTGGCAAGGAGATGAGAGGGCAGACTAGGGACATCATTGTCCAGGAGATGATAGAGGAGCCTCATCAGGAAACCTAGGAGGATGCACATTACATAGATGCCAGAATGGTGCACCCATAGAGATGGTCCACCAGAACAGATGTGAAACAGAAGCATCCCTGGTCACTGGAGGGATGGAAGACTAAAAGGGTTCAGAGAGCTTTACGGAACACCAGTTGTCACTGATGTGCAAGGCATATTATCGCTTCAGACTGGGTTTTTTGCCTTCTTTCGGATCAACAGCAGTAGGTGATGTGTGAGAGGCTGAACCCGATGGACACATGTCTTTTTTCAGCCTATGTAACTATGTATATTGTTGTCTTAATCACATTTTGTGTACCTCAGCGTCTTTGATACATTCACTGCCGTGCAGCCTCACCAAAATCTAGTGACAACCTGACATTAGCCCCTTACTGGGCAAAATAAGGCATACAAGCACTATGGCACCTTGTGTCTGACACATGTGTGATATGTACCTCATTTGTCCAAGATATGTCATTGTGAGGTATCCTTCACTGAGGTCTGAGGCAGCCTTGGGCATCTGGGGCAGCATTTGTATCCAGCAATTCAAACTTTCTTGCCCCAATTTGATTGTTGGAGCCAAATACACTTTATTCAAGTGTATAGTGTGATTGGCTCTCAAACCCATCACTCAAATTTAGATGTATGGGACAGGTTTAGGGTTAGGTTTAGGGTGGTGTTAGAGTTAGTTGCCCTAAGTATTATCAGCTGCCCTGAGCTAAAACGGAGACACTAAAGGGAAAAAATTGCACTCGCAAATCTCCCCTTTTCGTCTCCATTTTCCCAGTGGATTGCATCCTGCAGTTTGCCCCGTAGTGGCTGCTAGGCTCCAGGCAGCGCTAAAGCGTTGTCGCGAGCATCTCCTCCATTGAGGCTTTCCCTGCCGGGTCACAGTTAGCAACAGCTGTGAGTAATTAGCGTTAGGACCATGTGATCCTAATGCTAATTACTGATTGCTTACTCTTTCCGCTCCCCATGTTAAGCATAGGGAGAGCAAAGTACAGTAAGCTGGCGCTAAAAAGCGGTAATACCGATTCGCAAATGGATTTTTTTTAACCCGTTAGAGATCAGGAGGTGATCTGGCCATAACACTATCACCTCGATTAACCTAGCACTAACGTCCATTTATCTGAGCGCTAGCGTTAAGGAGGAATATCGGCCTTAGTTTTTAGTTTTAAGGATATTTTAAGGTTTTTGGAGTATAATATGATTTAGGTGTATAATTGAGATTAGATATATAATAAGAGTTTTGCATAGATTAGGGCCAATTTAAAAATAAGGGTTTGGTGAACGGTTAGGTAAATATAAGGCTTAGTTTGCAAATGAAATAGTTAGGCTCAGGTTTATTTTTAGGATTCTTTGAAGTTCAGACATATGGCGTATTCACAAATTCTGGGCTAGTTTATTTCTCCATTTTATCCTGCACTGGCTATGTAGAAATGAGAATAAAAAAATAAAACTTTTAATTTTTTGCTATTTTTTAAAAAAATTTTTTAGTAATATTCTGTTTTTGTGTATAAGATTTTGTGTGCTAAAATGGTATTCAACATGTATGGGTATATTTAACATGAGAATACAGTAATTAAGGTGAAATCTATAGAGAGTTATAAATGCCTGTCATTAATGCATAGAATACAGAAAAAAAATCCATCAATAACGGGTTAAAGAGCTGGTATTACGTACTAGTTTGAATTTATTTATTTTCTTCGTTAGAATTTCAAAGGTGGAGGTCAAATCACTTAGCACACTTATAGGAAGTGATATCTTTCCTTGTACGCATGCTATTGCTCGATTCAACTTGACAGGATGTTTAAAATTGTATACATAAGACTTTAATATTGTGGAAAAAAAATTGAAATCTGACAATCCGCAACATGGGTCAGGTGAACTGTTCATATTTTGGAATCTGGCAAAAAAATAAAATCTTTCCCTAATCATTACATCATCAGGTACTGGTTATCCCCATCACTACCAAGATATTTTTCAGTAAACCACTGTCAGGAATCAGTTGTTTTTTCTTAAATAATTTTTAAATTAATTTTATAGTAAGAAATATTAGAGAATATTCCCAATGTATTCCTTATTGTTGTATCCTATTTGACAGGCAGATGACACCATCTGCTGGCCAAAAGGAGTTACTGCAGTTCTATTTTTTTTCCAGCAGTATCAGCTGGGGAGATGTTATGAAGTTACATTCTCAGGTGGTTTTTAAAAGTGTTATATACTCGGGCATTATACCCATGGTGCTAAAACTTTAGGGCAGTGATGACTAACTTTGGTACCCCAGCTATTTCTGAACCACATGTCTCATGATGCACAGCCAGTTTTATATGTGACTTAGCAACGTGCAGTTCAGAAACATGTGGGGTGCAAAGGTTGTTCTGGAGACCAACTGCAAAAATATTGTGTTTGCAATAATCACCTAAATAACCTTTGTATTTTTCCTGTAGAACACCATATCAACCATATTCAATATTGGGGAATCCGGAGGTGCTTTGTAGATCGAGTAAAGTCGATCTTCATAGTGAAGGGGTTTAAAATGATGTCCTTTAAAGCTCTTCTCCATCACACAATTGCCTCACCCATTTGGGAAATATATATGTGTTCCCAATCTGTAACGATTGATGTTAACAGTACGACTAGGACAGCATAGATCTGAACGCTACAAGCAGGTTACGGTTAGAGAGATCTGCCTTGAATGTGTCTTCGTCATTTTCTTTCAGCTTTCACTCTAACTTACCACAGCCTAACCATCCTCAGCACATAATTCTACTTGAAACTCCACCTCTTACCCCACTCACAACTTCAAGTTCACCGTCTGTAACTAACCTCCCATGCGCTTCCTGCTTTGTAATAAACCGCATGGTGACATTTTAGCTAAACAATGCAGGTCACCCTGCATTTTAAAACTAAAACTATATTGTATGATTTTCATGTTATGTGTCTCTGTTACAATTCTGACTTTTCAGAGTACAGCATTTTATAGATCTTAGTGTGGACTTCATAGCATTATATGTTATGAATTCATGACTTTATTTTATTATTTTTTTATTAGTCAGACGCATGCACGTAATAAAAAGTCTTTCAAGAAAAGTGCCATTCACAACTGTTTACTTTGGCTTTCAGTAGTTACTGTCTTGCTTATTCCGGCACTTTTCACTACTGTGTGGTTTACCATAAAATCACTTTACAGTAACCATACTGTATGAATAGGACTTTAGGGGCTCAAGATGCAGCTCATATGCAATGAACAAAACGTGTTTGCATTGCTCCAGAGTAAGACTAGAGATTGGTCAATCTTTGGACACCTGTAGGTGCTTTTGAAGATCGAGTTAACTGAGCCATTAACTGCTGCTTCCCGGACAACTTTTATTTTTGTCCCAAAAGGTGATTCTTTGAGAATTTAAATAAACCAAAAATGTTGTCAGGGCTGGATTTTTTTGGGAAAGGATTTTACCAGGAAGGATACATTGAGATTTCTCTCGTTTTCAAGTATGTCCTGGGTGGTAAGTATGTACCGTTCGATGTCTTGCCCAAGGGCACCAACTGGAGAGGTCCTGTGTCTACACAGTCTCTCTCCACGGTTATAGAGCAGTGATGTTACCTCTTCTCCACCCAGTCGGGCATCTTAGTAGCCTGAAGGCACAGAAATGTGGAGCACCCCTACACCCCCCCCCCAAAAACAAAGGAAATATGACAAAATTACTTTTTAAATTTTCATTTGGCGGCAAACTAAAATCACATTTTAAAAACCTGAAAACCACTTTTTCTCTGCTCTCAAATCAAAAGAAGGGGCAGAATCTGTTGCCTTAGTTGAGTTAGTGCAGTGGCATTGTTTGTTTTATATGTAAAAGCATATATTGCCTCTGCCATAGAACAGAAAATAAATACATTTTGCATTTACTTTTTTAATTTTTTTATTTTACACATTACATAGTCATGTTTGGTATCATTGTAAAGACCAGACTCTGACCTTTCCAATGACACCTCACTTAACCTTGTGCGGTGTACATTTCAGAGCTGCAGGTACCAAAGTTCTCCTGTCTCTCCTCACTGCAGTGCCATGGTCTAGGTTGTTGAGTAAGCAATACATTGCATAATCAGCTCCACACTTGCTGGCACTGGGAAATGACAAGGTGAGTTAGTGCAGCATCACTGTTCACTTTATAATTGTAAACTGAATATTAGTGCTGCGTTAGAAAAAAAAAGAGAAAAATTATATTTTATTTTTACTTAAATCTAACCTGGTATTTATTTGCTACCACTGGAAAGGCCATAATCTGGCCTTTTCAATGATACCTCATATGTCCCTCTAGCCCTTAGAGCTCCAGAGATACTGCGAGGCGAGATCCGACAGGTCATGTGACCGCCGGCGTCTGGCTCAATGGAGTCCTATGGACTCCATTGAGTGGATGCTCGCGGCTGCGCTTAGCGCTGCCGCAAGCATCCTGGGCCGTAGCACGCGGTAACAATGCAGGCAGCTTTTTAAGTGCCTGCATTGTAATTCCACGCTAAAACGGAAGCGGTAGGGCGAAGACTGGTAGGGGGTGGAGATCGTAATGTATTTGTTTAAAAAATAATTATTACATTTTAGTTAACCTTCTATAATTATATAAACTATGTTAGTGTGTGAATAACTATAAGAAATTTTAATTGAGAGTAGAAACTCTCCATAGGATTATGCCAATAGTGAAGTCAACTGTGATGTCACTAGTGATATTACTGGTGATGTAATCAACAATGTCATGTTTGGTGTCATCATGGATGCCATGACAATGTCATATAGGATTGGGGTAGTTAGGAATTTTCTTGCTTTTGAACATTTGTGTGAGATCTTGTACTCTGGCTTCAGCACACATTTTTATGTCAATATTTGTCTGTCTGTCCTGTACTGAACCTCCTTCAATACGTGTCTAGCAAGAGGCTAAATGTTACAGTTCTCTAACAAAATATTCAGGGGCCCATGTGCATTGATTGGCTCACCTGAGCAGGGATATCATTCAAACATAGCCTTTTCATGGTAATTGATAACTGGTCTGGGACTGGGAGCTCTGACATAACTGACAAGTTATATTTTGCATTTACAGCTGTGTGACTTATACAGTTTACAGCTGGATTTCTTAAGGTTGTTTAAGGTTGCTTTTCCCTGGATCCTTGGATACCACCCCCCAGTGAGCAATGAAAAACATATGGAAGTTCAAGAATATGACCGGGATTGGCAATTTGCATCAGTTCAGCTTTAGTTGAACTCCAACTCTTATAATCCATATACAAAACCAATTTCTTGCAAATTCTACTGAAAAGGTGTGAACTGGCATCTATTTTATCCATCCTTTCCTATTCAGCTACAGCAGGGGTAAGCACACTTGGCTCCCTGATGTTTTGGGAACTACATTCCTCACGTGGCTCAGTCAGCCTATTGGGTGACTATGTATCGTGGGAGATGTAGTTCCCTAAACATCAGGGAGCCAAGGTTGCTGACCCCTGAGCTACAGACACATTTTTGGGAAGATGACAATCTCATTTTGATGTGCTAGCAATCTTTTAAATTAACAATAGGTGCATAGAATTATATGTAAAAAAAAAACAAAGGTTTATGCTCAAATTAATTACACTGTAAGCACATTTGTGTGGATTTACTCAAAAAGTTATGGGGCTATATTACAAAGTTGTTGCTAACTTAACCAGAGCTGGTGTAAATTTACCAGAGCCATTATAGGCTATGGGGTTGTGAGGCACTATTACAATTTTAACGCTATCGTTAGCGCTCAGCTATGTGAGCGTTAATGTTAGGTTAAGTGGAGTTAATGCGGCCTGTCCATATCACAATCCGAACGCTAACGGGTTAAAAAACCTGTTACAGCATCGAAGATTGCGCTTTCCAGCACAAGCTCACTGTACTTTGCGCTTCCTATGCTTAACATGGGGAGCGTAAAGCGTCATTAGCGTTAGGATTATAAGGCTAATTACGTCCCTCTGCGGTTAACTGAAAAGTTAGCACCAGCTTCTAGCTGTGGTTAACTGATTCCGCTTCTGCACCAGTTTAAATCTCACCCAAAATCAGATACTCACCTCTCATCCCGCGGCAAGGATGGTGGGCCAATCTGCCGCTTCTGGCTGCTGGGAACAGAGTGAGACTGGGGGGGAAGTCTAACTCCGCGAATCACTCTGCACACCTGCAGGATCTCGCAACAGAAAAAATCCTACAGGTCAGTTGACCCGCCGTCAGTACAAAGTGCAGGAGGGGTGGGGTCGCGCCTATTCCCTGAAGGGTTGGCTGCAACCACCAAATGCATCCAGCCCAACAAAATGTGTAGAACATAACAAAGAAGAAAATGTCATCTGCGCTTACTCCAATTATACCGTGTGAAACTAAACACAATTAGAGGTTTGGTTTCTTATTAATGGCCATTATAAGACTAGCTCGCCCGCCAACGTCACGGCACCTCTATAAGGGCGAGTCCTAACCAAAATGAAACCACAGGCTGCTACATAGCAAACCATACCTGCTCATGCTGCTTGTCAAACATGAGGTAGACTTTTGGGCCTTTATTTATGCTCCCCCAGAAACAAAATCCACTTTGGGATCAAAACAAAGACACGGAGCGGAGTCTTGCTGCAGGGATGACCTGGCTGGAAGTACATTGAAACATACATAGTGCAGGAGGGGTGGGGTCGCGCCTATTCCCCGAAGGGTTGGCTGCAACCACCAAATGCATCCAGCCCAACAACATGTGTAGAACATAACAAAGAAAAAAATATGGACTCCAGGAGCTTAGTGCTGCATTATGGGGCAGGCTGCTGAATCAGTGTCTGCCCCATAATGTGGAGTTAAAACAGTGATGCTAAGAGGAAGCCAACAAATCTTTTCACTCGACACAACCCAAACAGAATGCAGGACATTGTCTAATAAACTCATCTGAGAGTTTGAATATTATCATTTACAGTTCTATATCTCTGCTATTCATACTGACTTGTGTTGCTTGATAAGGAGCATTGGAATTGGAATTCATAAAGGTCTGATGTGAATCCACAACATAATGCAAACGGAGCCAGACAGATGCCTTCAATATACTGTAGATCCACTCACATACTATAAAGCAATTGGCAGGCTTTATATGTAAACGTATGCAATAAGGACAATCAATAAAACTCACAGGGTTATCCAAAGAGATTCGAAAAGTCACCGCACGTTCGGTGACTTTTCGTTCTCTTCAATTCGGTTCCTTTTGCCGATTGCATTTCGGTGACCCTGCGGTGTATTCAGCAAACAGCACAGGGTCCCCGAATTGTAGGGAAAAGCTGCCGCAAACCTGACGAAAACTCACCGAATGCACGCTGAAAACAAGCAAAAACATCTGGATTAACCTTCGAAAAACCCGAACAGGAGCCGAAAAGGAGCCGAATCACACAGAGCCGAAGCAGCTGTGACGTAGAGGAGGCAGTGAATAAATTAGAAAAACCATTTGTATGAATCTGGGAAAAAGAAACGCTGTTTGCAAAGAAACTACTGAGCGAAAATGTCTGAAATTTTCACAGGAGGTCCAGGGAATGATAATAAAGAGGGCTGTTACAAAAAAATAAGCAAACTGAAAAAAAAAAAAAAATCGGACTTTTACATTTTTTTTAAAAAATTCAGAAAAATGCTTAAAGTATCCTAAAAAATCTATAAATAAAGAGACTTTTTGCTGCAGAATTTTATAATGAACGGTTTATTAGATATTGAATTAAAACAGGAATATTTTTAACATTGAAGCCTATGGGATTCTCCTGAATAAACTTGCCGAATTAAACCACCGAATGGCAGGGCATTAGGGGAACCTTTCACTTCTGGTTTGTGTTCTCTGAATAGCCGAAGCATTGCTTTTTCATGGGGATTTCACTGCCCTCGAACAGGCACCGAACAGGCACCGTATGTGCAGGCAATTCGCCAGGATTTGGCGAATTGCCTGCTCTCTGGATAGCCGAATGGTCAGGAAAGGTAACCGAACGCTGATTTTCAGCGTTCGGTTACCTTTCTCAAGCAATTCGAATCTCTTTGGATAACCCTGATAGTCAATTCACAATAGAGAGCAGTGGATAAACCATATTAACCCCTTCACTTCCTACACTTCCTAGTGATTTTCCAAAAAAAGCTTTCGTCAGGAAGCAATTTTTTTTGGTAAAATAATTCTAATTAATTATACAGTAAGGATTTGGGAATATTCCCAATGCATTCATTGCTGTAATAGACTATTTGGCCATCTACTGGCCAATTCCAGTTACTGCAGTTAGAACTTCAGTTGAAAGCTACATGCATTGGCTGGGGAACATTCAAAAAGGACATTACCTAGCGGATGTTAAACATTTTTAGCACCCTGGGTGTTATGCCTAGAGGGCTAAAAGTTTGGGGGCACCATCTGAAGCCCAAAAACAAACACAATTAATTTAAATGCACACGAAAAAAGGACAGCGCTTGTATATGGTCATATACGGCGAAGAACAAATGAGGTCCACAACCACAAAACAGTGCAGATGGAAATAAACTTAACAAGTTTTACCAATAGCAGGATGACAGAGATGTGGGCATTCCCGATGACATGTAAAAAATAGAAAAAATGGCACAATAGCGCAACACAGTACAGCTAAAATACAATATCGTATATAGCAATAGCCCACTCACATGGATCAGAGCCTATATAATTCAAGGCTCTGTATATCAGCAGTGGGTCTCTTCAGGGATGACCCCGTCCCATATCCATGCGTCTTCTGAGAAATCTCACATGTGGATAGAGAACAAACACAAATGGACCATAGCGTAAATCAGCCTGGTATGAATAAGCATATCGATCTGAAAGAGCCAAACTCACGTGATATTGAGCCTGTGAAATAAACACTGGCTCCGTACTCGCACTTCTGGTGTAAATAGGGTACACCCACCCCCTTTTTATTCCTCAGTCACCAAAAAATGGAGGATTTCCTTCTTATGAAGTAAAAAAAGTTTAATTGCATAAAAAAAGTAACCAAAACGCGTTTCGCTGTCACAACAGCTTCATCAGTTGGTCATATCTACATAGATCTAAACAGACTATATATAAATATTCGTACCCCCAGCAATCAGGTGCCATCAATTTGGTTAATCACCACAATAATTTCACACATGGGATCGGTGTTCACTTCCGTCGCTCCCTGTTGCTTATTGATCGAACCCCCGGCGGGACGGGCGCTCGTGCGCATGCGCGTCGTTGTTTGATTCGGACTTCCTTCTTCCTGTTCATCGGCACGCCGCCTCCTCTGCGATCATGAGCGCCATCTTTGAAAATCCAATGCCCTCACTGTGTCCCATCTCAGAGTCCGGCTATTACAGCCATATAATCAAAATACCGGAAAAAACGGCGACATATCCATCTGTAACGAATGATAAAATACAGATACCCATACAGAGGGAAAACGTACCCCCATATGGGACCACAATTACTATCTAAAATACCACATGAATCACAAAAAAAAAAGGGTACATATACCGGGGAAAAAGGATATATATAAAAAAGGGATAAAAACAAAATATAGAAAAGAAAAAATAAACAAATATAAAGTATTAAAGGTAAATCAATAAAACGAATAGTGAGAACAGGTAGTGACAAAATAAAAATAGAATCATAAAGAAAAAATTTATAAAAAAAATCTATGAAAAAAATCTATAAAAAATGACGTAGCTCAAAGTCATTATTAAGACCATAGGGAGCTAGAGTGCCGTACTCATAAATATACCTCATTTCCTCTTTGGCTAGGATAAGATCTAAATTACCTCCCCTCCAACTCTTCCTCACTTTTTTAAGGACACAAAATTCTAAACCAGCAGGATTCTGCATATGCTGTTCTTTAAAATGTAGTGAGAGGTTGTGCATTTCATATCCCCTTCTAATGTTGCGGAGGTGCTCCCCCACACGTGTAGCTAGCGGTCTAGATGTCCTTCCAATATAATGGAGTCCACACGGACACGTCAAACAGTATATTACATATTTAGATGCACAATTATATACCCCTTTAATTGTAATGGTCTTATCTTTTACCGTGATCTCATGGATCTTTCGCTGGCCTTGATGGTTCTTGCACCCTAAACATTTTCCGCACTTGTAGAAACCTTCTTTTACCCCCAATATATGGGGCGACTTCCCTTTTTTACTCCTAAATGCACTATTTACAAGTTGATCCTTCAAGTTGCTGGCTCCTCGACATATGAATTTCGGCTCAATTGGGATGATCTCCCGTAGTATGGGGTCTTGCCGCAAGACCTCCCAATAATTACGGATAATCCCCCTAATCCCTCTATTGCCTGTGCTGTAGTCAAAAATGAAGGGGACCTGGTTAGAGGGCAACTCAACTGATTTACTTCTAGACTTATATTCTAATAGGGTACCCCTATCCACCATCTGGACTTCTCCTATAATCTCCTCCATCTTATCGGGGTCATACCCCTTATCTACAAATTCGGCAGATAATTTAACGGCCTGGCGCTTATAATCGATAATATCCGTGCAATTACGTCTAACCCTCAACATCTGGCCTCGGGGGACTCCCCTCAACCAACATGGGAGATGCCCACTCCTGATGTCAATAAAACTATTGACATCAGTCTTCTTAAAAAAGGTACGGGTTCTAAGCTCACCTTCTTTAACAAATACCTCTAAATCAAGAAAATTGACTTGGCTCTTACTCCAAACATTAGTCAACTTAATGCCCCAGTCATTACTATTCAAATAATCAAGATATTCCATAAGGCCATTCTCCGTGCCTTGCCAAACCATTAGCACATCGTCGATGTATCTTTTATAGAGGACGAGGTTCTGCGCCCAGCCACGCGAACCATAGATCCACCGGGATTCCCAGTAGGTCATAAAAAGGTTGGCGTAGCTGGGCGCGAACCTCGCCCCCATAGCTGTTCCCTTCTTCTGCATAAAAACTTTCTCATCAAATGAAAAGTAATGTTTTCCAACACTAATGCGATCCCCTCTACAATATACTCAATCTGTTGTAAATTGAACCCTCCAGACTCTCTAAGCAAATGAGTTACTGCTTCGCATCCCCTATTGTGGGGGATGATCGTATAAAGAGCCTCAACATCGCAGGTAACAAGCCAATATTCGGGCTGCCATTTTATTTTCTCCAGTTCCTGGAGGACATTAATGCTATCCTTCAGGTGAGATGGACTAGTAGTCACTATGGGTTGCAGTAGATGGTCCAAATATTCAGACACCCTGCTAGAGACACTATCAATGCCCGTAATGGGCCTTCCAGGGGGATGTGTGGCATTCTTATGCAATTTTGGAAGCCAATAGAACACAGGGACACGCGGATGCACAACCCGAAGATACTCATATTCCTGTTCATTCAGGATGCCTTCATCCCTACCCCTCTTCAAAAATACCTCGAATTTACTAGCAATCTCCTTCGTAGGATCTCCTTTCAAGACCTCGTATGTTCCTATATCACCCAATATACGTTCAGCTTCCTTAACATAGTAATCCTTAGAAAGGATCACCACTCCACCCCCCTTATCTGCTGGTTTCACAACTATACTATCATCATTTTGTAAATCTTCCAAGGCCTCTTTCTCCTGTTTGGTCAAATTGCTATTGGTGCGATTGCACTTCTTTTCCAATTTATCAAGATCTTTAAGGACCATGGTCTCAAACGTAGTTATTTCACGTGATAGCATGTGTTTGGGATAAAAAGTGGACTTAGTTTTTAATGCTGTATGCACAAAGTTTAGATCCTCACTCGCCTCTTTTTCTACCGCCGTTTTATGGAAATATTTTTTCAAAGCCAGTTTCCGCTTAAATTTCTGAAGGTCCACATATACCTCGAATTTATTAAGTTTCTTAGTCGGGGCATATTTAAGGCCTTTTTGCAGGAGTTTGACATGATGGCGGGTAAGAACCTTGGCACTAAGGTTGAAGATGCCATCCATTTTCACCTCCTTTCCCTTTTTTCCTTGTACCAATTTCCCCGCTCTTCTTCCTCGTCTACGGAGAGCCTTCTTTTTCCTCTTACTGGGTTTCCCCCCAGTTCAGATCCCGATCTGGTGGTGGGTACCCTTCTTTTTGCTTTACATGTGGGGACCCTGAGTGAAAACCTCCTCCTCCCGAGACAGGGTCAGAGGTTCAAACCTATTTCTCAGTGGAACATGAGGAGGTTGGTAATGGGGGGATGATGGTCTAGTCAATCCAAATCCCTTTTACCCACAAATCTTCCACCCCTTCTATTGTGGACAGTTTCCCATCCATATTGCTGATTCTGACCATTCCTTACAGAATGTATCCTATTTCTATTCCCTCCCCTATATGGTAAAGGCTGTCTCCATTCCCCTTGACGATAACCTTGAGTTTGGTATCTGCCATATGGGGCGGCATTAGGGTATCCATTCCATGGTTTAGAAGGTCTAGGGGTGTATACTTCTTTAACACGGGGGTGTTTGTAATGGGTTGATCTATTTTTCCCAAAGGCAGGGGACCTAATGCCTCCCTTAAATTCCACTCCGCCGCCTTTGGTCGTCCCGTTCCTTTTTGTTTTCTAACATTCCCAGACTCATAGTCCTGAATGTCTCTCCTATATTTCCTTACTTTAATAGCCACTGTTTCCTTTTCTACTTTCTCCAGGGTCTTAGCCAAGGCCCCTGAGAAGGTTTCCAACTCCTCACTACTCGAGCAATTACTCAATTGCTGCTGTAGACCATTAACCTCCCCATTAATCTCTATGAGGTTTTCCTTTCTCCTCTCCACAATAAGGCCCATAAGCCTAAGGGAAAAGTTTTCCAATTCCTTATTCCACCTTTCCATAAATGGTATAACATGTCTATCAAAAGTGGGTTCTTTATCGAACCTCAACCCCCTAGGGGTAATTTTTTCTTTAATGTATTTTTCCAATGTGGATATTTCCCATTTAATTTTCAGTTCTTTTTGTAATAACCTATCAATATGTATTTTTAATGTTTCTTTATCCGCGGGGAGGCTAAATTGATTCCTTGCACAGCCTCCTCCAGACAGACCTCTACCATGAATAATTCTTCCATATAATGGCCAAATCGGTCCCTACAAGATTGTATAGCCATCCTTGCTGCCCCTTAAATAGGAAAAAAGGCGAAATACACAAGACAAGAAAAAAAGGGGCGCCAAGATGGAAATAGTGACACCTCGCCAATACGAACAGATACAGCAGCTTAGTCCAGATAGGGTGTTTCCTACACACACCCAATATAGAAATCTAGATGCACACGAAAAAAGGACAGCGCTTGTATATGGTCATATACGGCGAAGAACAAATGAGGTCCACAACCACAAAACAGTGCAGATGGAAATAAACTTAACAAGTTTTACCAATAGCAGGATGACAGAGATGTGGGCATTCCCGATGACATGTAAAAAATAGAAAAAATGGCACAATAGCGCAACACAGTACAGCTAAAATACAATATCGTATATAGCAATAGCCCACTCACATGGATCAGAGCCTATATAATTCAAGGCTCTGTATATCAGCAGTGGGTCTCTTCAGGGATGACCCCGTCCCATATCCATGCGTCTTCTGAGAAATCTCACATGTGGATAGAGAACAAACACAAATGGACCATAGCGTAAATCAGCCTGGTATGAATAAGCATATCGATCTGAAAGAGCCAAACTCACGTGATATTGAGCCTGTGAAATAAACACTGGCTCCGTACTCGCACTTCTGGTGTAAATAGGGTACACCCACCCCCTTTTTATTCCTCAGTCACCAAAAAATGGAGGAGTTCCTTCTTATGAAGTAAAAAAAGTTTAATTAATTTAAAGCACACTCCCTTCCTTTGCTTTTGTCCTGATTAGCTGCAGATTGAGAACTCGATAGCAAGCACCTAATGGTGCCTTTGGAGACCCGAGTTACCTTGATCTCTGGAGTGAAGAGGTTACTATTTACTCACATAATGTAGAGTCCTATTTGTATGAATCCACTCACATATTGTAGAGCCATGAGCAAATAATTCATATCTTTTGTAAAAGTATGTTTAGTTTTAATATAAAGAATGTTGGGTTTCAAGTCATTAGATTCTAAAAGTAGAGAAATCAAACACTGAATTAGTTTCGTTATGATAAATCTTTTGTTATGTCTTGAATACGGGTCACGTTCGGTACCGTTCTGGCACCGGGGTTGGGAATATGAGTCCATGGTACAGTGATCTGCATGCACACACAGGTATGGATGGAGGAGGGTGAGCAGGCGGAGACTAACCAGAGGATATGAAGGATGATGGGAAAGGTAGTTGATGGAACAGGAACCAGAAGATGGTGAGTTCTTGGTAGGTAGATTCAGTGGAGACACACACACACTGGAGCAAGTAGTTGAATAGGGGTTGACGGTAGAGCTGAGGTATAACAGCAGGTTAGGGTTTCTATGAGGATTGCAGACCAACAGGACTTCACTCTGCCAGGGTATGAGCAACAATGATGAAGCGTCCATGATCAGGGGGCGTAACCCTTTAATTAAGGTAAGTGTCATGTGGTTTTGTGATCAACTGTTTGTGTGCTGAAAACCTAGTACTGATTCCAGAGATGCGCAGTACTCTAAGTGCTGCCCGGGGTTTCAGGGCATGATTGCAGACATGGGGTGTGACAGTTTGTTTATAGTCATCGAGAGTTATTCACAAAATGCCACTGTTTAGCAGCAAGTACCACCTTCGTTGGGACCATGTTAAGCTTCAGCAATCCCAATAAAAAATCAAAGCTCAGCAGAGGAAGCTTTCATCAAAGAAATGCCTGCTGCTGTCCTTTAATTTTCCCTCTCCAGATTGATAAAGGTTATCATGGTTGCAACATTGGTGATAGCAACCCCTGCTAAACAATGGTGTTTTGTAAATAATCCCTATTGTTTCTATCCCTGCAGAATGTTTAATGTGAATTCTGTGTATTTATTCCTCTATATAAACTCTACTTTTTACAACACGTGTATCGTTTTTAATCCATCCTTTATCTATTAACTAGTTCACTGCCACAAATTGATAGATATAGAACCTACATTTGCAGGAAGTTTCCTGCTAAGACTTTAGATTTCATCCCTGCAGTCTGGGTAACCGAATACTTGTCTTCTTACTAACTATGACATAAAAATATGCTTTGAGCTATGGAATAAAAGGATGCATTCATGTATTCATTAAAATTGTGACTGTTTCTAAAGGATTGAACTTTTCCCCTCTTCATAGTTTATCACAGGATCCGTTTTAGACTGTGCATTCATCACTCTTATAGACAATTTAAACATAATCTGTGAAACATTAATTTTTTTCCACATCATGTTGACACCACAAGTGGTTTAGCCAAAATGTTTGACTGGGTACATTCTTTTAGTACGATTTCATATTTGTCAGGATTATATTCATTATCAACTTTTTAAAAATTTAGGGCGTTTTTTAAAATGTACATTTTTTTCACGGCTTCTCAATTCTCAAAATCTATAAATGAAGAGACTTTTTACTGCAGAATATTATAATCAACGGTTTTAGATATTGCATTAAAACGGGAAAATTTCTAACATTGAAGCCTATGGGATTCGCCTGTATAAACCTGTCGAATGAAACCACCGAACAGCAGGGCAATTCGGCAACTTTTCCCTGCTGTTTTGTGTTCTCTGAATAGACAAAGCATTGCTTCTCCATGGGGATTCACTGCCCTCGAACAGCCACCGAACAGGCACTGTATTTGCAGGCAATTCGCCAACATTTGGCGAACTGCCTGCTCTCTGAATAGCCGAATGGCCAGGAAAGGTAACCGTACGCTGAATTTCACTGTTTGGTTACCTTTTGGCCACAATTCGGATCTCTTTGAATAACCCTGTATATAGGAAAGCAGAAAATAATTACTGTTAGAACCTTCGCACCTTCAGTTTGAATGTAGAAAAAGAACTAAAAAGGCACTTCATCACTTTGGTATTAAGTATCAATTGTTAGAAAATGTTGATGTAATCAGTTACCTGATGGAAAGACTTACAAAGTATTTAAAAATGGTCAATTCCCAGAAAAAAGGTCATTTGCAAGAACAGATTAAAGGGTAAGCAAATAAAGTGCATGAATAAACATTTCAAAGTGATTAGTAAGTCTAACCTTGACCTTATGGTCATGACTAAGCCACGTCTTAATATTTGTTATCATAGACAATGGAAAAACCAGGCTTAAGTTGTTCCACTGATCCATGGATCAACATTTCTGATGCTTGTCATGTTACATTTAAATTTGTGTATTCTTAACAAAATAATTTTCAAAATAAAGATAAATTACTAATCTGAAATTGGTTACCATTTGAGATTATGAATTATTTGTAACAGACATTATGAGAAATGAAAAAACCCTGTAATAAGAAGTGAAAAACTCCTAGAAAACTGCACGTTGAGAATACATTTTAGAATATAGCTCATTAGGGATGTTACAATCTGTTTGGCTAAATATAATGTTGGTTTCAGCCTCCCAGCTGCTCTTGTTCTCCTCAACTCCATCTCTAGAAGGCTTATTCCCGAACGGTGCAATTTTGTGGCAGTTCGTCTAATCACAAAGCTGTCAATTCGCCAAATATTGGCGGATTGACAGCGAAATACGGTGAAGTTCAGCTCAGATCACTGCAATTCTGTGTAACGAGCTGGTTCCGGGGTGGCAGGAAAAGGAGCCCAATTTGCAATGACTAAGCAAATGGATAAGAAATAAGGAGTTTATTTGCAAACACAAAGACTGCAAACCAGAACTATAACAGAACAAAAGAAATAAGCACAAGTTTACCAAATAAATGAAATAACAGGAATGGAGCAATAAATGACTGCAGAGATAGGACACAATAAGCTGATTGAAAGGAGCAGAAACAAATACACAAGACATTCACAGGAGGGCACAGAGGTTAGAAGAAACTAGTAACAGAGGGGTATATGGAGGTAGAGGGTCTTATAAGCAGAGGGTCCTTGGAAGCATAGAGTTCTTGTAAGCAAAGGGTCTTGAAGAAGGTATCTGTATGCAGGAACTGTGGATGGGAATAACCGTAGCCAGGAGCTGTAGATGTGGATAACCGTACCCAGGAACTTTAGAAGGGTTAACCATAGCTAGGAACTGTAGAAGGGTTAACCGTAGCCAGGAACTGTGGAAGGGTTAACCATTGCCAGGAACTGTAGATGGGTTAACGGTAGCCAGGGACTGTAGAAGGGTTAACCGTAGCCAGGAACTGTAGAAGGGTTAACCGTAGCCAGGGACTGTAGAAGGGTTAACTGTAGCCAGGAACTGTAGAAGAGTTAATCGTAGCCAGGAACTGTAGAAGGGTTAACCGTACCCAGGAACTGTAGAATGGTTAACCGTACCCAGGAACTGTAGAAGGGTTAACCGTAGCCAGGAACTGTAGAAGGGTTAACCGTAGCCAGGAACTGTAGAAGGGTTAACCGTAGCCAGGAACTATAGAATGATTAACCGTACCCAGGAACTGTAGAAGGGTTAACCGTAGCCAGGAACTGTAGAAGGGTTAACCGTAGCCAGGAACTGTAGAAGGGTTAACCGTAGCCAGGAACTATAGAATGATTAACCGTACCCAGGAACTGTAGAAGGGTTAACCGTAGCCAGGAACTGTAGAATGGTTAACCGTACCCAGGAACTGTAGAAGGGTTAACCATAACCAGGGACTGTAGAATGGTTAACTGTACCCAGGAACTGTGGAAGGGTTAACCATAGCCAGGAACTGTAGAAGGGTTAACGGTAGCCAGGGACTGTAGAAGGGTTAACCGTAGCCAGGAACTGTAGAAGGGTTAACTGTAGTCAGGGACTGTAGAAGGGTTAACCGTACCCAGGAACTGTAGAAGGGTTAACCGTAGCAAGGAACTGTAGAAGGGTTAACCGTAGCAAGGAACTGTAGAAGGGTTAACCGTAGCCAGAAACTGTAGAAGGGTTAACCGTAGCCAGGAACTGTAGAATGGTTAACCGTACCCAGGAACTGTAGAAGGGTTAACCGTACCCAGGAATGTAGAAGGGTTAACCGTAGCCAGGAACTGTAGAATGGTTAACCGTACCCAGGAACTGTAGAAGGGTTAACCGTAGCAAGGAACTGTAGAAGGGTTAACCGTAGCCAGGAACTGTAGAAGGGTTAACCGTAGCCAGGAACTGTAGAATGGTTAACCGTACCCAGGAACTGTAGAAGGGTTAACCGTAGCCAGGGACTGTAGAAGGGTAAACCGTAGCCAGGGACTGTAGAATGGTTAACCGTACCCAGGAACTGTAGAAGGGTTAACCGTAGCCAGGGACTGTAGAAGGGTAAACCGTAGCCAGGGACTGTAGAATGGTTAACGTACCCAGGAACTGTAGAAGGGTTAACCGTACCCAGGAACTGTAGATAGACTTCTTGCTTATCTCAAGGTAAGTGGCTGACTGAAGAATAATGAAGAAGCAAGGAGTTATGGGTACTCCACCCTTTTATGGTGAAGCACAGGGCTGATAATGAAAGCATCTGTGGATGTTACATAGCTGTGCTGGAACCCCGGAACATGTAGAAATGGAATACTATGGCGATACAGTATGGCGGCGTGAGACCTTACATTCTGTGATCTCCGGCAGCAGTGAAATTGTCCCATAAAGAAGTAATAGTTAATCTATTCAGAGAACGCCAAAATGTTGGCGAAATACTCCAATTTTCGGTGGTTCAGTTCAACAGGTTTATACTAGCGAATCCCATAGGATTCAATGTAAAAAAATCTTTGCATTTTATAAAAAAAAATTATTCCACCATTTATTCTTTTCATTTGCAGCAAAAAGTCTTTTTATTTATGCTTTTTTTTAGGTATTTTTCTGGATTTTTTCAGCGACAATTTTGAATCCCATTTTTTTTCTATAGGGTCAGCGAATTGGACTCGTGGAAGTGGAGCGAATCAGAGAGTACCAAAATGTCAGTGACATTTCGGTGCTCTCTGAATAAATAACCCTGTATATCTATCTATTGCTTGACAGTAGACTACATGGATCTAAGCACAAACAGGACAATCCTATGAAAGAAGAGTATAAATTATAATGTGACCAGGGTCTAAGGCTGGCCGTCCACTGGGTCCGTATTTTTGCAACCGCGGCATTGTCCGAACACTCCAATAACACTGTGGGCAGTGTGCCGTCATCCATTGCGGCCGACTTCTGAAGTCCGACTTCCTGCGACGTGCAACGACAGTGTCAGACACACGACCACTCCAGTTCAAGTGGTTAATCACACAACGTCTGAAGATCTGGTACAGGATGGATGCAGACAAAGGCATGTGGTGAGAAAAATGCTATTTTATTTGATTTTGTTTTATCAAATGTCAAATTGTTTGTATGGGAGATAGGTAGGACTAGCTGCGTATGGGTCCAAACAGGTAGGGCAGAGTATGTCCTTTTGCAGCTGTGCCCTATACACTAAACCAGGGACTAAACCCAAACTCTGGCCCCCAGATTTTTCTGAACTACAACTGCCAGTATTCTTTGAATGCAATAATGGCCAGAGGATCATGGGAGTAGTAGTTCAGAAACATCTGGGGGGGGCAGAGCTCAGGATCTCTGCACTACGGCTGGGGTCAGACTAACGCATTTTTAACGTGCGTTTAGGCGCACTTAATCACTGCCGCAGTAGCAGCAAATGACGGGCAATGACTGCCAATATACGAAGTACGGCCGCGCAATGCGAGTGGAAAATTAACGCATTTTTTCGAGAACGCAGAACCGCTAGTACTGACGTACAGAGTGCGCTGCGCCAGCATAGCGGCGTGTGTGCGTGATTAGGAGATGTCAGACGCTGCTAATGTCCAGCCTACATAACGTCCAGATGCAAAAAGTGTTTTATTGATGATCCGTAAAAAAATCACGCATGAAAATGCGCGTCGTCTGACCGTTTTCGCGCATTCCGTGAAAAAATACATCAATGCGTTCGGACGCAACTTTTTGACTGTCGCTGTGAATAATGCGTTCGTTTGACCCTAGCCTTAACTGTATATTACAGCGGACTACGGTGCAGTTCCCATAGGTTTCACAATCTCCAAAGTTTTTTTTTATTTTTTATAAAAACATATATTAATTTCACGCCAAAACAATTTTTCTCTATTTTTATGAACATCTTTTTGTATTTAATATGATATTACTCCATCGTTACCCAATTATTCCAGTAATTTCTCAGAGACCCTGCTTGACCGGGTCGTCCATAGTTGTTTGCAGTGGACGACCCTTATTGGACATAATCGTGCGACCAACGGTCGCACAAATACAGGCCCAGTGGACGACCAGCCTAATTTACTCTGGCAATACGCAATTTCATTTCAAATTCAGATATTTCTTATATATATATTATTTCCAATTCTCAAAATTTAGAGAATTATCACACCAACACCTTTTCTGCATTAATTAGGGCTTGAAATGTGTTTTAGACAGATGGCTCTATGAAACAAAGAAAAGAAAAAAGAGAATAAGGGTCCTACTAAAGAATATTAATGCAAAAACATGTAATATGAGATGATACGAGACGGTTTATCCTTATGTTTTCCAGTGCCAGCAAAATGTTTTATGGCGCATTTTGATTTCAGTTTTGAAAACAGAGAATCCATCACTGAAGTGCCCTTCCTGTCTCGATATATATACCGTATATGTTTTCATAGACTGGTTTTAATTTATTTCCCCGTAGTCAGGGAGTTATCTTCGTTAGTTGATTGGATTCAGGTTGTTTCCTGCCTGCAAGTCAAACTATCAGATCTTGATATTTTGCAGTCTCCTGTATACAGAATTTGGGATTATAGTGAAACATCACATGCAACAAGATTTATATACAGTCAGGGTAATTCAAAGAGATTCGAAAAGTCACCGCACGTTCGGTGACTTTTCGTTCTCTTCAGTTCGGTTCCTTTTGCCGATCCCATTTCGGCGACCCTGCGGTGTATTCAGCAAGCAACACTGGGTCCCCGAATTGCAGGGAAAAGCTACCGCAAACCCGACGAAAACGAACCGCAAAACCCACCGAATGCACGCCGAAAACCCCCAAAAACATCTGGATTAACCCGTCGAAAAACCCGAGCAGGAGCCGATCACAAGCAGCGAAGCAGCCGAGACCGCAGACGAGGCAGTGAATAAATTAGCAAAACAGTTTGTGTGAATGTTTGAAAATGAAACGCTGTTTGCAAAGAAACTACTGAGCAAAAATGTCTGAAATTTGCATATGAGGTCCAGGGAGTGATAATAAAAAGGGCTGTTACAGAAAAAATAAGTAAACTTAAAAACAAAACAAAAAAAATCAGAAAAATGATTAAAATATCCTAAAAAAATCTATAAATAAAGAGACTGCAGAATTTTATAATGAATGGTTTATTAGATATTGAATTAAAACGGGAATATTTTTAACATTGAAGCCTATGGGATTCTCCTGAATAAATTTGCCGAATTAAACCACCGAATGGCAGGGCATTTCGGGAACCTTTCACTGCTGGTTTGTGTTCTCTGAATAGCCGAAGCAGTGCTTTTTCATGGGGATTTCACTGCCCTCGAACAGGCACCGACCAGGCACCGTATGTCCAGGCAATTCGCCAGGATTTGGCGAATTGCCTGCTCTCTGGATAGCCGAATGGCCAGGAAAGGTAACCGAAAGCTGAAAATCAGCGTTTGGTTACCTTTCTCAAGCAATTCGGAGCTCTTTGAATAACCCTGAGTATATATATTATTCTCTTATCCACTATGAGTTATGTTATCTGCAGTTGTTCATGCTTGTATCTTCTACTGAACACCAAGAATCATGGAGGCGTCTGA
This sequence comes from Leptobrachium leishanense, assembly GCA_009667805.1. Classification (NCBI taxonomy): domain Eukaryota; kingdom Metazoa; phylum Chordata; class Amphibia; order Anura; family Megophryidae; genus Leptobrachium; species Leptobrachium leishanense. Next base: position 107,043,247 of record CM019064.1, on the reverse strand, counting down.
CAAGCATTTTCTAACCCCCCCAAAAAAACTCCTGATCTAAGGTTCTAATCAATAGTTGGCGCTAACATAACCGCCTCAATATGTAAGCGTTAACGCCAGGATATGTGTGTTTAACACACGCCATCCATATTACATTCCTGACGCTATCCCCGATAGTAATCCATTTTTTACACAAGCTTACTGTACTTTGCACATCCTAAACTTAACATGGTGAGCACAAATGTACATTAGTGTTCGATAAGTAAGGTATTACAAAGTGCGAGCGCTAATTACCGTTGGGCAAAATTTTATGACCTTCTAAAAACTGCCGCTACATGATTCTGCATTTGCAGAATCATGTAGCACCCCCTAAACCCCCCTCCAATAAATCTGATACTCACCTTTCATCCCGCAGTGAGAAAGGTGGTGCAGAAGTAGCCTCTGCCCTGGAATCTCACGGTAAAATGGGGACGCTATGGGGAAACCTGCATTCGCAATGTCTTTTACAAAAAATACAGAAAGATTTTTAAAAAATAAGAAAACGTTTTTTGTAAAGAATAAAAAAGATTTACTCTGGGCGGAGCTAGCTGTGGAAGCGAGCGGTCACGTTTTGCGGAGCTCCCGCTAGCTTTCTGACTTTTGGTGCTTTTATACCGCTCGTTTCCTCACAAACCTGCTTTTTAAACTCCCTGGACTACTTATTGAGCTCAGGGGGACGTAATTGGTGCTGCTTGGTGTGCCCGGCGGTGGATCTCGGCTCCCGGGAAGTTTTGGACTATCTCTCAGGCCTACCTCCTCTGTATTTCTCAGAAGCCTCTGTGGAGTTTTACAGTGCCACGTCGGATTTGATCGCCGGTATGGGTAAGAAACAACCCCCCGGCGCTTCCTCGAAGAGTGGCTCCCGACAGCGGGACATAAGGGAATCCATGAGGCATGGATCAGCTCCTCAGAGAGAGTCTGCCTCCTCCCCCTTCCCCTCTGGATATGAAACCTCCGACGAGGAAAACGCTTACTGGCTTCAAGATGCAGGGGCTGCGGTGTCCTGACTCACCCCATCGTCTCAGCCGCTGGGATCACAACCTGTGTCCACAGCAGCCAAGAAGCGGGCACAAAAGAAGCGGAGGGCTGAGATGGCGGCATCCCTGGCGGCCGCACATACTTTACCGCAGGGGGACTTGCTGGATGTACCGCAGCACTCAGCTACTGGTAGAGTGGTCTCAGACTGTGATGGCTCCTCTCGGGACCCCCAGGAGCGGGGAGCCTTGGCGGGGGCACTCGACGGTTGCGCTATTCCCCTGAATATTGTGGAGGATGATGATCTCCCTTCCACGAAAGGGGACCTTCGCAAGATCATGGCTGAAATTAGAGAAATGTGGAGACCGGAGGTGGCGGCTGTTCAAGCTGAGGTAGAGGTGATCAAGACTCAGGTGACAGCGACGCACGTACGGATGGAGGAGGTCGTATTGGAGCAGACAAGCTTATCTGGCCAGGTGGACAGTCTTCGCTCCCAGGTGGAGGTCCTAACGCGTTCAGTGGAATCGTTGGAGTCACATCATCGTCGCCGTAATATACGAGTCAGAGGTATTCCGGACTCGGTTTCCAATGAAGATCTGTTGCCATATGTGAGCCGGCTCGCAATTCAAGTCTCAGGTCTACCTTCTGATACAACGGACCTAGTTGGAGCAGCATTCCGTGTCCGGAAGGCGGCTACGGCCCCCAAAGGGAAGCCGAGGGACGTCGTGGTGGTCTTTCGCGATGTGGCCTCGAAAGTCGCTCTTATGTCTGCCCCGGGTGCACGGGACCCTGTGCAGTTTGAGGGAGTCATGCTGGACCTATATCATGATCTCCCGTTTATGACTCTGTTGGCACGTCGCCGATTTCGAGAGGTGACGTCCGCTCTACGTCGTCAGGGGATTCGATACCGGTGGGGCCTGGCTGGCTCCTTGGTGGTGACACATGCTAACATCCCGTACACGGTCACCAACCCTGATACGGCTTGGACCGCCTTAGCAGTTACGGGCATCTCACTGGACGCACTGGAGATTCAGCCGGGTTGAGACATTCTTGTTGCCTTTTTACCCTCTGACTCCAGACGGACCTGGATCACCACTGCTTTTTATTTTTATATAGCAGGGATAGCCGGGATCCCCCGGTCTGCTGCTTTTTCCTGTTGCCTGGACCACTTCCCTATTTTCTAGTTCTCCCCCCCACCCTGTTTAGTTTCGCAGACCGTTTTCTTAAGCTACATAGGCGAATACGCCTTCCTAAATGCAGAGGACTTAAGCCTTCCTCTTAATCCCCCCCTTCTATTTTTTTCTCGCCGGATGATTTTTTGCTACTTGAATATGACCTTACCTACGCCATTTCCATATTTTCTATGCATATTATTACATACTGTAAGGTTACTTTCTTTGATATACGTTTGCTGGCCCTGCGTGGTCGTACCTTGTTTGATTTCATGAGACTTGTTTTATAATTCTCTAAATAAAGAATTTAAAAAAAAAAATATTTACTGATCTTTAAAAAAATAAAAATGATATTTACGTTATTACATTAACCTATTAGATTTGCTTGTTTAAACCTGTCACATTGAAATAAGAATAAACTATTCAGTGTAAAAATGTAACATCATTTTCTTTTTTTTTTAATCTATGGGATTCGCCTGTTTAACCTTGTAGAACCAAAATACCAAACATTAGGGCATTTCATCGACACTTTGGTGCAGTTCAGCATTCTGCGAACAGACAAATCATTATTTCTCTATGGGACAATTTCATTGCTGCCGAATCACACTGAATTGCGGCAAAATGCACTGAGTTACCTCAATTTTGCATCGGCATACATTAGAAAAAAACAATGGTCGCACCTTTTTAAAGGCAGATTAGTGTGCCCCTGTGGAGAAACTAATTCCATTGTCTTATCTCTATACAGGCACACTACAGAAAGATAAAAAAAATCTACATATAGAAACATAGAAACATAGAAAAATGTCGGCAGATAAGAACCTTCCGGCCCATCTAGTCTGCCCAATTACATGGATACTTTACCTGGATTTATCTTTTGTTTAGGAAAGCCTTATGCCTATCCCATGCTTGCTTAAATTCAATTACTGTTTTGGCCTCTACCACTTCAACTGGAAGACTGTTCCATGTATCCACCACCCTCTCAGTAAAATAATGCTTTCTGATGTTACTTTTAAACCTTTGCCCCTCTAATCTAAGACTATGTCCTCTTGTTTTGCTACTTTGTTTACTTTTAATTATACTCCCTTCCTCTACCTTGTGGATTCCCTTTACGTATTTAAATGTTTCTATCATATCTCCTCTGTCTCGTCTTTTTTCCAAGCTGTACATGTTAAGATCATTAAGCCTTTCCTGGTAACTTTTCTCCTTCAAGCCGTACACCATTTTAGTAGCCCTTCTCTGAACTCTCTCTAAGATGTCTATATCCTACTACTGCACACAGTACTCAAAGTGAGGTCTCACCAGTGCTCTGTACAGTGGCATGAGCACTTCCCTTTTCCTACTGCTAATGCCTCTCCCTACACAACCAAGCATTCTGCTAGCATTTCCTGCTGCTCTATTACATTGACTACTTACCCTTAGATCCTCTGCAATAATAACCCCTAAATCCCTTTCCTCAGATGTTGAGGTTAGGACTGTATCAAATATTCTATATTCAGCCCTTGGGTTTTTACGTCCCAGGTGCATTATCTTGCACTTATCCACATTAAAACTCAATTGCCACAGCTCCGACCATTTTTTTAGTTTACCTAAATCATTTGTCATTTGGCTGATCCCTCCAGGAACGTCAACCCTGTTGCAAATCTTTGCGTCATCAGCAAAAAGACATACTTTTCCATTAATACCTTCTGCAATATCACTAATAAAAATATTAAATAGAATGGGACCAAGTACTGACGCCTGAGGTACCCCACTGGTAACAAGACCTTGCGCCGAATAAACTCCATTTACCACAACCCTCTGTTGCCTGTCACTCAGCCACTGCCTAATCCATTCAACAATATTGGAATCCAAGCTCCAAGATTGCAATTTATTGATAAGCCTTCTATGCGGAACAGTATCAAAAGCCTTACTGAAATCTAAATAAGCAATGTCTACTGCACCACCTGTGTCTATTATTTTTGTTACTCAATCAAAAAAATCAATAAGATTAGTTTGGCATGATCTCCCTGAGGTAAACCCATGTTGTTTCTGATCCTGTAATCTATGTGTTTTTAGATGTTCAACAATCCTTTCCTTTAACATGGTTTCCATTAATTTCCCCACTACTGACGTAAAACTAACTGGCCTATAGTTCCCAGATTCCTCCCTACTACCCGTCTTGTGAATGGGCACAACATTTGCTAATTTCCAGTCTTCTGGGACGACTCCCGTTAGCAAGGATTGGTTAAATAAATCTGTTAACGGTTTTGCTATTACATCACTGAGCTCTTTTAATAATTTAGGGTGGATCCCATCAGGCCCCATTGACTTATTTGTCTTTACTTTAGACAGCTGCTGTAGAACCTCCTCCTCTGTAAACTGATATGTAAATGTCTCGTTAGTGTTTCCTCCTAACTGAGGTCCCTTTCCTTCCTTTTCTTCTGCAAAGACTGAACAAAAATATTCATTGAGGCAGTCAGCGAGACTTTTATCCTCTTCTACATACCTTCCTTCCTTTGTTTTTAATCTAACTAATCCTTGTTTTACTTTTCTTTTCTCGTTTATGTATCTAAAAAATGTTTTGTCCCCCTTTTTTACTGACTGAATCATTAATTCTAAAGCTATGGCATGTTTTTTCTATAGCCAGATGTAAAACCTACAAATTTAGAATCTGATCTGTTGAGAAATGATAAGAGGTCTCCAGTTTAAAAAAATATATATACTGTATATATAATTTGGAAATAATCACATGAACACAGTGTGATTAACTTCAGGTTACAATTGCAACATTCTTCAAGCCAGTTACTTTTCCAGGCAGTATCAAAATCATTCCTAGACAAATGTGATTTGGTTTGGACTGAATCGATAGTCAGCTGAATCAATTGCAAAACGGACCAATTCGATTGCCAATGTCTGAACCAAATTGATTTAAAAAATATAGAATCCAAATGTAAACAGATCTTTTCAGACTAATACAGAATATCAAAAGTAATTCAAGGAATGGTAAACCATAACGCCAATCATAAAACTAGCAGAAACAGTAACCATACTGCACTATTACTCAGCAGTGTCTTGAGGAACATGACAAACAGGTTTATTCAAAGAGATTCGAAAAGTCACCGCATGTTCGGTTACTTTGCGTTCTCTTCAATTCGGTTCCTTTTGCCGATCCCATTTCGGTGACCCTGCGGTGTATTCAGCAAACACCACAGGGTCCCCGAATTGCAGGGAAAAGCTGCCGCAAACCCTCAAAAACGAACCGCAAAACCCAGCGAATGAACGCCGAAAACCCTCAAAAACATCTTGATTAACCTGCCGAAAACCACGGAAAACCCAAGCAGGAGCCGATCACCCGCAGCGAAGCCGCCGGAAAAAGCCCAGAAAGCCGAGACCGCAGACAGAGGGAAGTGAATAAATTAGTAAAACAGTTTGTATGAATGATTGAAAAGTGAAACGCTGTTTGCAAAGAAACTACTGAGCGAAAATGTCTGAAATTTACATATGAGGTCCAGGGAATGATAATAAAGAGGGCTGTTACAAAAAAAATAAGTAAACTTAAAAAAAAAAAAAAAAAATCAGAAAAATGCTTAAAATATCCTAAAAAATCTTTAAATGAAGAGACTCTTTACTGCAGAATTTTATAATGAACGGTTTATTAGATATTGAATTAAAACGGGAATATTTTTAACATTGAAGCCTAGGGGATTCTCCTGAATAAATTTGCCGCATGAAACCACCGAATGGCAGGGCATTAGGGGAACCTTTCACTGCTGGTTTGTGTTCTCTGAATAGATGAAGCATTGCTTTTCATGGGGTTTTCACTGCCCTCAAACAGGCACCGAACAGGCACCGTATGTTCAGGCAATTCGCCAGGATTTGGCAAATTGCCTGCTCTCTGGATAGCCGAATGGCCAAGAAAGGTAACCGAACGCTGATTTTCAGCGTTCGGTTACCTTTCTCAAGCAATTCGGATCTCTTTGAATAACCCTGAAAGATTTTGATGTGTTGCCTTGGCCTCCAAATTCCCCAGATCGCAATACCGCTACTAATGTCTTGATGCCAGATACCACAGGACACATTAAGAGGTCTAGTGGAGTCCATGCTTCGGTGTATCAGATCTACTTTGTCATTGCGATGAGGACCTACATGATATTAGGCAGGTGGTTTTAACCCCTTCACTACCAAGCCATTTTTTTTAAATAGTTTTCATTCCCGTTTTAATTCAATATCTAATAAACCGTTCATTATAAAATTCTGCAGTAAAGAGTCTCTTTATTTATAGATTTTTTAGGATATTTTAAGCATTTTTCGGATTTTTTTTTTAAGTTTACTTATTTTTTTTGTAACAGCCCTCTTTATTATCATTCCCTGGACCTCATATGTAAATTTCAGACATTTTCGCTCAGTAGTTTCTTTGCAAACAGCGTTTCACTTTTCAATCATTCATACAAACTGTTTTACTAATTTATTCACTTCCCTCTGTCTGCGGTCTCGGCTTTCTTGGCTTTTTCCGGCGGCTTCTTCGCTGCGGGTGATCGGCTCCTGCTTGGGTTTTTCCGTGGTTTTCGGCAGGTTAATCAAGATGTTTTTGAGGGTTTTCGGCGTGCATTCGCTGGGTTTTGCGGTTCGTTTTCGTCGGGTTTGCGGCAGCTTTTCCCTGCAATTCGGGGACCCTATGGTGTTTGCTGAATACACCGCAGGGTCACCGAAATGGGATCGGCAAAAGGAACCGAATTGAAGAGAACGAAAAGTAACCGAACGTGCGTTGACTTTTCGAATCTCTTTGAATAACCCTGTTTGTCATGTTCCTCAAGACACTGCTGAGTAATAGTGCAGTATGGTTACCCTTTCTGCTAGTTTTATGATTGGCGTTATGGTTTACCATTCCTTGAATTACTTTTGATATTCTGTATTAGTCTGAATAGATCTGTTTACATTTGGATTCTATATTTTTTAAATCAATTTGGTTCAGACATTGGCAATCGAATTGGTCCGTTTTGCAATTGATTCAGCTGACTATCGATTCAGTCCAAACCAAATCACATTTGTCTAGGAATGATTTTGATACTGCCTGGAAAAGTAACTGGCTTGAAGAATGTTGCAATTGTAACCTGAAGTTAATCACACTGTGTTCATGTGATTATTTCCAAATTATATATATATATTTTTAAACTGGAGACCTCTTATCATTTCTCAACAGATCAGATTCTAAATTTGTAGGTTTTTCATCTGGCTATAGAAAAAACATGCCATAGCTTTATAATTAATGATAATTTTCTCTCTGAGAAAGTATTTTACCAGGAAGGATACATTGAGATTTCTCTCGTTTACAAGTATGTCCTGGGTGGCGAGTATGTACTGTTAGGTGTCTTGCCCAAGGACACTTACTGGAAAGGTGCTCTTGCCAGGATTCGAACCTTTGTCTCCACGGTTATAACGCTGTGATGTTACCTCTACTCCACCCAGTCAGTACAAATTGTCCTTTGTCTTCTCATTATTATTATTTATGCAACTTTTTTCTGGCATTTTCTTCTATAACCATATGTAATTGTTGTAGTTCTTACACATACAAGCATGTAGTTGATTTTTTTTTTATTATTTGGTTGTTGATTTTTCTTTATGCTCTTGATGTAACAATGTACAGCCTAGTCATGCTTCCAAAAATACTAATGGACATCCAAAGATCATGTGGGCAAACACAAAAGTACAGCACAAGAATCCCTAGCAATAACATATAAGGTGAGTCGGTCATTCCAGAACTTGAGACTGAATAAATCTGTTTTTTTTTTCAATGCAAGAGACATTCGTTATCGTTACTTGATAACTCGTGTTTTAGCATTTAATGCCAAATGTTTGAACCTGCAGTGCAGGAACCACTATATCTAAAACCGTCTATACAGGAAGATGACATGAGTGCTGTGCAGGAGTCCGGCGCGCCTATCGCCCTGCTCCGAAAGCTGTTTAAGTTGATTAAAACGAGGATTTTCCCAAATAAATGGAAAACTACTTTGCTCTCTCTGCTTGAGGCAATGTCTAACCACTAATGAATACAGTTAACAGAGCAAAACACACAGCCGCACATCTTCTCCGCTATACATGTCACTGTCTATTTTAAGCACTTTCTGAGCATTGCGTGGAAAGAGCTGTAAGCCCTGATTGTTATACGCTTGCTGCAGGCATCTCTCCGACTTCAATCACGATAAAGAGATATATGAGTTAGATAATTACCATTTATGAGGGATCAAAAAAAGAAATTTAAGCGTAAAAAGTGAAAATGAGATATTATTAAATTATGTATTGTATTCTGTAATAGAAGGCTTTTGTCAATGCTATTAAATGAAAGTTATGGACAAATGTTCTGTTTCATTAAACCATTGCACCAATATCCAAAACTAAATACACATACAGGGTAATTCAAAGAGATTCAAAAAGTCACCGCACATTCGGTGACTTTTCGTTCTCTTCAATTCGGTTCCTTTTGCCGATCCCATTTCGGCGACCCTGCGGTGTATTCAGCGAGCACCACAGGGTCCCCGAATTGCAGGGAAAAGTCACCACAGACCTGACGAAAACTAACCGCAAAACCCACCGAATGCACGCCGAAAACCCTCAAAAACATCTGGATTAACCTGCCGAAAACCACGGAAAAACCCGAGCAGGAGCCGATCACAGCCTCCGGAAAAAGCCGACACCGCAGACGAGGCAGTGAATAAATTAGAAAAACTGTTTGCATGAATGTTTGAAAAGTGAAACGCTGTTTGCAAAGAAACTACTGAGCGAAAATGTCTGAAATTTACATATGAGGTCCAGGGAATGATAATAAAAAGGGCTGTTACAGAAAAAATAAATAAACGTAACAAAAAAAAATCGGACTTTTAAAAAAACAAAATAAATCCAGAAAAACGCTTAAAATATCCTAAAAATCTATAAATAAAGAGACTTTTTGCTGCAGAATTTTATAATGAACGGTTTATTAGATATTGAATTAAAACGGGAATATTTTTAACATTGAAGCCTATGGGATTCTCCTGCAGAAACTTGCCGAATTAAACCACCGAATGGCAGGGCATTTAGGGAACCTTTCACTGCTGGTTTGTGTTCTCTGAATAGACGAAGCAGTGCTTTTTTATGGGGATTTCACTGCCCTCGAACAGGCACCGTATGTGCAGGCAATTCGTCAGGATTTGGCATATTGCCTGCTCTCTGGATAGCCGAATGGCCAAGAAAAGTAACCGAACGCTGATTTTCAGCGTTCGGTTACCTTTCTTAAGCAATTCTGATCTCTTTGAATTACCCTGTAAAACAAAGCATTCAAAATTCAGTGTAGATATGTCAGGATGCACAACGGTCTGATCTCAGGATCCAGCAACACAGAGACGGAGGCAGGTACAGTATTTAAAGGTACAATAAGGCTTTATTAATAAGAACAGGCGTAAACATAAGGAGGTGGACAACACAGGAACAGGGCTGTACACGTGCAAGTAGACACAGAGGCTGGACTGGGGCACAGGGAAGCAGAGGGAGGACAGGAATTATGCTGGACACAGGCGAGGATGGGCAAGGGAGAGATGGGGCAAGAATGGATATGGATACTGGCTGGAATGGAGGCTGGCTTTAACAGGAGACACAAAGGCAGGACTGGCACAATGGAGGCAGGACTGACAGAGCAGGAACAGCAGAAGCAGGACTGACAGAGCAGGAACAGCAGAGGCAGGACTGACAGAGCAGGAACAGCAGAAGCAGGACTGACAGAGCAGGAACAGCAGAAGCAGGACTGACAGAGCAGGAACAGTGGAGGCAGGACTGGCAGAGCAGGAACAGCAGAGGCAGAACTGGCAGAGCAGGAACAGCGAAGGCAGGACTGGCAGAGCAGGAACAGCAGAGGCAGGACTGACAGAGCTGGAACAGTGGAAGCAGGAAACGGTGGGAACAGCGTAGGCTGAGGAGCAGGCTGTGGGAACACCGTGAAGGGGCAGGATGAGAAGCAGGGTAACTTGGAGTTCAGGGTACACTTCTTTTGGTGATTTCTTACACAATGCAGAAGCCTCTAGTAATGGGGTGACTCCCTTTTTCTGCACAGGTGATCTGCCTGGATCAGGTGCACCTAGCTTCTCAGTGGGTACTGGAACACCAGGGCAGGATCCAACCTGGGAAGGGAGCACAAGCACGGTTGAAGACCTGGCTAAAAGTCCATGTAAATCTCTGCTGGTATTCAGGTTTTTGTAGTCCAGGTTCAGGCACGGGCTTTAATCCAGCATCGCTGGGTCCCTGTGCTGGATTCCTGACAAAATAGCATTTTGTGTGTGTGTATTTTTTTTCTGTCCGTAAATATCAATAAAAAATAGTGAAGGCTCATGAGTACCCTCAATGCCCCAATCCTATAGGCTATGGTGGATAGATAGACATATATTTATACAATGTACAATGCATAGAAGGATGGATAAATAGGCAGATGTACAGACAGATACGATAGTATGTTACATGAATAGTAAAACCAGCATTTAAAATCTAAGCAGTTTTGTGGAACAATATGTGTATGAGAGAATGTGTGTATGTCAATAAAATATAAAATATGGTGAATACCCATGAATCTTGTGAGTGCGCCAATTATGCAATTAAGTTGTATTTAGGCTTTGGTGAAAAGATAAGCATATGTTTATGTATAGATTGCTGGATAGGTAGACAGACATACCTACAGACGTACATATATATATATACAGTTGTGTTCAAAATTATTCAACCCCCAATGCTGTAAAGGGTTTTAGGGAATTTAGTGTACATTTGTAATTGTATTCAGAATGAAATCCTACAAGGACTTTTTAAAGAACCATATGCAACTAAAATGACATCAATTGGTTTAGTAATACAGTAGTAAATGTTTCTTTTGTGAATTCTTCATTGACACAATTATTCAACCCCTTAAAGACTACCACTCTGAAGAACAGAGGTTCATTCAAGTGTTTTCAATCAGGTATTAAAAACACCTGTGGATGTCACGGAGCAGCAATAAAGCATAATAAGCACCAATTAGGCAGCTTTAAAATGACTGTGATACTCAGCTCCTTCTAGACATTTACTGGTGTGGTTACAAACATGGTGAAGTCAAGAGAATGGTCCAGGAAGACGAGAAGAGGTGATTACTCTTCACAGGAAGGGCAATGGCTATAAGAAGATTGCAAAGATGTTAAACATACCAAGAGAGACCATAGGAAGCATCATTCGCAAATTCAAGGCAAAGGGCACTGTTGAAACGCTACCTGGTCGTGGCAGAAATCAGATGCTGACTTCGACTGCTGTGCGCTACCTGAAGCGTAGAGTGGAGAAAAGTCCCCGTGTGACTCCTGAGGAACTGAGAAAAGATTTGTCAGATGTGAGTACTGAAGTTTCAGCTCAGACAATACGGCGCACACTGCGTAATGAAGGCCTCCATGCCAGAACTCCCAGGCGCACCCTCTTGCTGTCTCCAAAGAATAAGAAGAGTCGACTGCAGTATGCCAAAAGTCATGTGGACAAACCACAGAAGTTTTGGGATAGTGTTCTGTGGACTGCTGAAACAAAATTAGAACTGTTTGGGCCCATGGATCAACGCTATTTTTGGAGGAGGAAGAACAAGGCCTATGAAGAAAAGAACACCTTGCCTACTGTGAAGCATGGCGTGGGGTCAATCATGCTTTGGGGCTGTTTTGCTTCTGCAGGTACAGGGAAGCTTCAGCGTGTGCAAGGTACCATGAATTCTCTTCAGTACCAGGAGATATTGGATGACAATGTGATGCAGTCCGTCACAAACCTGAGGCTTGGGAGACGTTGGACCTTTCAACAGGACAATGATCCCAAGCATACCTCCAAGTCCACTAGAGCATGGTTGCAGATTAAAGGCTGGAACATTTTGGAGTGGCCATCGCAGTCACCTGACTTAAATCCGATTGAGAACCTCTGGTGGGACTTAAAGAAAGCAGTTGCAGTGCGCAAGCCTAAGAATGTGACTAAACTGGAGGCTTTTGCCCATGACGAATGGGCGAAGATACCCGTAGATCGCTGCAAGACACTTGTGTCAAGCTATGCTTCACGTTTAAAAGCTGTTATAACTGTAAAAGGATGTTGTACTAAGTACTAAGATTGAATGTCACTTGGGGGTTGAATAAAACTGATAATGATGTGAGCACAGAAAAGACATTTGTGGTTATTTCATTATAAATGTTATGTTATATTTGTCTGACCTACACGTGCCTCTTTGATTTAATTGTAAGCAAGATGACTGAATGATCAAAATCAATGTCAAACTGGCCAAAACACTCAATTTCAGTGGGGGTTGAATAATTTTGAACACAACTGTATACAGACAGGTGAATAGATAGACAGGTAAGTAGATTGTAAGTGGTATTAGTGGTATTTTCTTGTATACATGTGTACAGATGATGGATTGCTTTACTCATTTATGAAAACTTTGCATATCCTTACTAAGCCATTAATATATATGTACCGGCTGGGTGGAGTAGAGGTAACATCACTGCTCTGCATGGAGAGAGCCTGTGGAGTCATGGGCTCAATCCCAGCGAGCAACCTCTCCAGCAAGTGTCCTTGGGCAAGACACCCAACGGTACATACTCGCCACCGAGGACATACTTGAAAACAAGAGAAATCTCAATGTATCCTTCCTGGTAAAATCCTTTCTAAAAAAAAATCTATATATGTTCCATGGGTATGTTACCTACTTTGTATATTCCTATTCCATCTTCTGCTTTCTTCTTTATGGACTTACTTGGTCTGAAGTAGTTCTAAGAATCTATTTATGCCTCTCCCCTACGTTTATTGCAACTCAAAATTAATGTAATTTTATGTTATACAAGTTAATTACTGATTTGGCATTAAGACATTGCTTCACAATGTATCTGTATCTTTCCGAGGTTTGGAAATTCTCAATAGCATCTGGGAATATGTCCACTACTGTAAGGAGAAATCTAGCTGATGTAATGTGTTACTGGAAAGTAATGCTAATCCCTGGTGATCTGGGATCAGACTGTGTGTGCAAGACAGACTAAAACACGGTGTAACCGACAGAATAAGGAAAGTCACTCAAACCAACAGTTTCAACAAACAAAGAGATGTGCAAGCTGAAAAGAACAGAAATATTCCTGCTTCCAAAATGATTTTTTCTTGATTTGTGGAGGATCACATGTGATGTAATTTGGATATTTTGAAGTAAAAATATTGGTAGTGCCAGGATCACCTACTAAACGTAAACGTACATAAAAGATTAATGAGTAAACAGTGCATGGAAAACACAAGAAATGGAAACATCAGATTTTTTTAACGAGGTTGTTAATAAATTCTCCTATTCCGCAAACCTGAATTAAGAAGGATACACCTCAGCATTATGGTTTAAACCCTCACACACTTAAAAGTGTGTGAAATAAGTGAAAAGCCAACGGTCAGCAATTAGTGCCGCATTATAAACAGTCAAATCCAACTATTTGACAGAAGCCCTAGCGACACCATTGTCACTATACCAATGCATACACGGCATTGCATATGTAGCCTTAATACACTGATGGTAAAGATCAAATATGCACACAAGATTGTTTTCTTACCCAGGACATACTTGAAAACGAGAGAAATCTCCATGTATCCTTTCATTTTTTCCGTTCTATGCAGTCTGTGCGACGGGTGGGCCTTGAAGGTACAGGTACGCACCTCTGTCTTCAATGGGCTACCTCGGTCCCTCCCTGCAGCCGGCGGACACCACCTGTCATTGACTGCAGAGAGATGGCCTGAACTCGGGTCGTCCCCCTGCAGCCAATGATGTGCGTCACCTGCTGGTTGCATTTGCAGGCCAAATTAGAGGCCCGCGGGGGCAACTGGCGGCGAGGCGTACCTGTACACCACGCCATCGTTAACCCCCACCTGACGGGCGACAACTGCCTGTCCTGAAGGGGTTAAGAAGATTAAAAACTATAAATGTGTTTATTTTTAATTTTTTTATGTTTTCATGCATCCTCTAAAGAAATATTGAAAGGTTCTGAACTCTTGGTGGGGTCCTTTATCTTGCACAATTTGAAACGGGATACGCATTATAAGGAAACATATGAGGAGCCATTCAGGAAATAATTCAGCTTTGCTTATACCTAGCTTTTATTACAGAATCCATTACATCATACAGTGAGAAGTGTGTATCATATAGTGAAATGCTTATATTATATACTGAAAACCATATGCCATGTACTGAAATCCATATATTATATAATGAAAGTCATATACCATATACTGAAATGTATATACTACATACTGAAATTAACATATCATATATTGAAATGCATATATCACATGATGAAATCCAGATGTCATATAGTGAAACGGATATGTTGTATACTGAAATGAATTTCATATACTGAAAGCCATATGCAATATAATGAAATCCATATACCATATACTGAAATGCATATGCTATATACTGAAATACGTACATATACCAAAATACATATATCATATACTGAAATCAATATGCTATATAGTGAAATACGTATGTCATATACTGAAATCCTTGTCATATACTGAAATATATGTCAGATATGGAAGGGAACTCTATTTCTCCTGTGTATGAGGCTTCTTCAGATATGCATACATAAACACACAAGGTGAAAACAGTAGTCTACTGCAAAAGAAATGATTAATGTCTCTGGGAATCTTCCTCCATTGTGTCACTCACTCCCCGAATTGCCTAGAATAGTTTGGGGGGGGGCAGAGATCAAATGTAAAAAGGTTTAAAAGTTACACGACGGCTGGGTCCTAGTGGGTTCAGGCTTGTGGAATCAGTCCCAAGGACAGTCTGGCTTATAGCCAGTGCAGAGAAGTCTACCCAAGGAGCGTGTTGTGGGAGCTGTCTGAGAATGGCCAGCAGAGCAGGGGGACAGCATGACAAAGGGAGCCAAGCTACGAGGACTAAGTATCATAATTCCATTATGTGTGATATGTACTGCAGTGTCAATCTGTTTATTGTCTTTTTTATTTAACTGTAGCAGTAGCCTAACTTGATAAACAATATCAATATATACATTATATATGTTATTTTTACTTACACTTGTGGGTTATATTTGTCCACAATCCTCAAAGAGTTAACATAGTAAGAGGGTCATAATTTCTTACATGTGGCATAATGTCTATGGAAATTACAATCACCCTCTGTGTTTGTTTGTACTGTACAGGGATTTTCAGCAATTGTAACCCACTGAGTCTAGTCTCTGTACAGTAGTGAGTGTCCCCAGAGCTCTCCCTGTATTCTGCCATCTCACTGTTTATTGTAATAAAATCTAGGTCAGAAGGGTATCCGAGGTCAGAAGGGTATCCCAGGTCAGAAGGGTATCCGAGGTCAGAAGGGTATCCCAGGTCAGGGCCAGCAGTTTGAATTCAAAAGTGAGGAGGAAAGTTGAAGGTCCGATACACGAGGCTCAAAGGAGTTCTAGGAAACAGGTCCAAGCAAGAGGGTTGCTGTAACAATACTTAAGCAGGGAAGGAATGGCAGTCTGGCAGTATATATACAGGGAATGAGGTAAACTCGCCCCCTATTAGGCAGGCTCCCATAGGCTGATGCAGTTAAGCCCCCTCTGGGGATACCCCAGCCAAGCCACGCCCATTCCCTACAGCCCCGGCATCCACATAGGTTCCCCAGCCTCTTTGAGCCATGTTGGGATTCCCTGCCCAGGCCAGCTTGGTGGCAGGTTGCGCATTCCAGCATGTCGGGCCACCTTTGGATTCGCCGGGCGCTGATGTTTCCTGCATTGCCACACTGCGACTTGCTTGAGAAGGAATGTCCCTTGCTGGTGCAGAGAGCCCAGCATCCGGACGCGAGGCTCATGCATGATAAGACAGGCCACCGGCCGCAGGAGAAGCCATTGCCAGACCCACGTCCTGGATCTGGCTCAGGGATCCTGAGTAGCGACCGGAAAAAGCCGCCAGGCAGACGAACGTGGTGAAAAAAAAACCAGTATGCTTGAAAGTTTTGAATTTGAAATGCTGTTTGCAAAAAAACTACTGAACGAAAATGCCTGGAATTTACATATAAGATCCAGTGAATGATAATAAAAAGGTCTGTTACAGAAAAAAGAAAATACGTTTAAAAAAAAAAGGAAAAACGAAAAAACAATTTGCCTAAAAAAATCCCGAAAAATGCTTAAAAGATCCTAAACAAGTCTATAAATAAAGACTTTTTACAGCAGAATAAAATAATAAACAGTTTATTAGCTATTGGATTAAAACGGGAATATTTTTAAGATTGAAGCCTATGGGGTTCGCCTGAATAAACCTGCCGAATGAAACCACCGAACAGCAGGGCATTTTGTCAACTTTTCACTGCTGTTTGGTGTTCTCTGAATAGACGAACCATTACTTCTCTAAGGGGGAATTCACTGCCCTTGAACAGGCACTGTGCGTGCTGGCAATTTGCCAAAATTTGGCGAACTGCCTGCTCTCTGAATAGCCGTGTGGCCCCGAAATGTCCCCGTTCCCTGTTTCAGTGTCCAGTTACACTTCGGCGACATTTTGGATCTCTCTGAATAACCCCTATATACTCGATTGCTCCCATTGTGTTCCTCCTGTTTTGCCCACTGACTCTGCCTCCTCTTTACCAGCCCTTAAACCTCGGATCGCCCCTTGACTACGATTATTGCCTATCCCATTGGCAACACTCGAGTTCTGCAAGGTACTGTCTGCCTATCCACCCTGAGCTCACTGCATACTGGGCTCATACTCAAACACTCCAGTACCCTATGCGCTGGTATCCTGACATCCTATGTGCTGTTCTGACACAATTTAAATTAAGTTAAATGTATGACTAGTGTGCCCCTTTAGACTCCACTTGTATATTTCTTGCTGTATAACTACACAAATAGATGAGGGAGGAAGAGGATGATTTGATTTAAAAGGTAGAAAAGATTAGATTATTAAAAGGCCAGATGTTAAAACAAACAATGTGTAACGTTATGGAATACCAAATATTAATACCAGGATTATGTCAAGAAGCCATAGTGATTAAGGAAACCTCCTAAAATGTCATGATTTTTTAATTAATGGGCACATTGTGTATTACAGTTGCTGTGTATAGGTCCAGTAAAACAACTTGATACTCTTTGGCCTACTGCCTGAAGTCATATATTTAGGAAAATGACATTTTATTTAGCATGATATGGAAATGTAACATTGTAAAAGGACTGAAGTGGGAAGCATGAAGAAATAATAGAATAACGGTAAAGTCATTAAACTATAACAGAGGATGGTTTATATCAGGGCTGTCAAACTCATGGCAACCAGATGTTGATGCCTACAATTCCCAGAATTCTTTCATTACAATAGATGGCCAGGGAGTCATGGGAGCCGTAGTTCAGAGACATCTGGGGGGCTGGAGTTTGATAAAATGAGAATTGTCCGAGCGAACATGTGAAGCAGAAAGTAGATTGATGTTAAGAAAGTAAGTAATACCATCCACGCATAGTTCACAGCTAGGGATGAGCTGAACACCCCCGTGTTCAGTTTGCATTCAAACTTGAACAATTTCAAAAGTGCGAACACGAACCAAACTCAATGCAAGTCAATGGGACTCAAAAGTTCGATTTTTAGAGTGCCCTGCAAGAGGGCATATTTGCAAGATATTTGCCATTAAAGGTGTATGGGGGTCCGGGTAGTGCCCTGGGGGACAGGAAACAAGGACAAAAAGTAAAAAAAAAACATTTTTAACCCTTTCGCTGCTGAGGCTTTTCCCGCCCCTGTGCTGAGGTCATTTTTACCGGTTTTGCTCATCATGTTTAAACGTGTTTTGAAGGCTTATTTTAGTATATGACCCAGACATATTATATATCGTTCTTTCCGTCAGACTCGGTAGATTCATAATATGTCATTATTATATGTATACGTTATGTCATGTCTGTATATTATAACAAAAAATGCAATAAAATATGTATTTTCAATAATTTACAATGTGTAAAGTGTTTTTTTTCACATTTTAACATGCGAGCAATTGCGGTTATATTTTGTATGGGGTGCGCTTGTTAAAAAAATTAGAGATGGGGTCTCGTTACATTTTGTTTTGGGGAAAATTACACTATTTTTAACAAACGCACCGCATACAAAAATCGTTAGTGCAGCATCATTGTTCACATTATAATTGAAATGGGAACAATATTGCTGCATTAACAAACCAAAAAAAATAAAAAAAAGTGTTTATTTTTTTTTATCATTTTTTTTTTTTTTTACAAACTTTTTCACTTTCATGTTTGGTATCGTTGGAACGGCCATGCTCTGGCCGATCCAACCATACCAAACATTAACCCCTAACTGCCACGGATCGGGAGATAGGGAGTTCATTGGAACTCCCTATCTCCACAGTTGGTGGCAGTTAGGGGTTAAGTCCAGGACTGGCGTCATCGTGCTACGCACGATGACGCCAGTCCTCAGGGGGAGTTCCCGGAGGCTTGGCCGACATCCAAGATGTCGGCCAGCTCCGGGAAAGGATCGCGAACCGGCGCTTTTCAGCGCCGATTTGCGATCCAGCTCCGTAGGGGTTAATGCCAGGCACCATTTGGAAGGGCAGGCTGTGCCCTTCCAAATGATGCCTGGGTTAACCCCCGCAGAGCCGCCGATCGGGAGGGAGAGAGGTCCGAAGGACCTCCCCCCTCCCTTTCAGGCGCCTCCTCCGCACATGCGGGGGGCGACGCCTGAATTAGGTGTCATCGCGCTGCCGCGATGACACCTAATTCCGGCGGCTTCGGCCGGATGCGCGGCTGACATCCGAGGATGTCAGCCCGCACCGGAGGGGCCAGCGATCGGCCGGAACCGGCCGAACGCTGACTCCAATGGGAGGACGCGCTCAGCGCGTCCTCCGCATACCAGCGGGAATGCTGAGGACGCGCTGAGCGCGTCCTCAGCATTGAAGTGGTTAAAGGAACAGTGAGTTTTCCATGAAATAAGGGTTAAAAATAAAAACAAAAAATTCCTTCAAATATCGTGCCTAGGAGGTCCCCATAACCTGCCCGTGAAGTAGCGGATTTGTAGGATGCATAGAAACATTTAAAAACAAAAAAATGACGTTTTAAATGACGGTAAATGGTTTACCTTTAATCTATTCCTAAACAACTGCTTGGGGCGGCAGTCTGTATGAAAAGACATTTTAGGACACGTAGAACAAGTTTAGGGATTTTTTGACTAAATTATGGTGAAACCTATGCAGGCTTTGGATGAAAGTAACAATAGGTGCTTTAAAATTGGGCCTTTAGTGCCGTCACACCATAACCCCTCTGTGGTATTGTGGAAGAGTGCAGGGTTGGACCCTGCGGTCCCAAAAATTTAAATGATATAAATCTGGTAATATAGGCGTCAGTGTCAGTACAGCCAAATATTGTGCCTTTGGTGGCAGCAAGTGCCTTCACACCGTAACCCTTTTGCGGTATTGTGGAAGAGTGCAGGGTTGGAGCCTGCGGTCCAATATTAAAATGATATGAATATGGTACAGGCGTCAGTGCAGCCAAATATTGTGCCTTTGGTGGCAGCAAGTGCCTTCACACCGTAACCCTTTTGTGGTATTGTGGAAGAGTGCAGGGTTGGACCCTGCAGTCCAAAAAATTAAAATGATATAAATCTGGTAATATAGGCGTCAGTGTCAGTGCAGCCAAATATTGTGCCTTTGGTGGCAGCAAGTGCCTTTAAACCGTAACCCTTTTGTGGTATTGTGGAAGAGTGTAGGGTTGGACCCTGCGGTCCAATATTAAAATGATATGAATCTGGTAATTTAGGCGTCAGTGTCAGTGCAGCCAAATATTGTGCCTTTGGTGGCAGCAAGTGCCTTCACACCGTAACCTTTTTGTGGTATTGTGGAAGAGTGCAGGGTTGGACCCTGCGGTCCAATATTAAAATGATATGAATAAAATGATATTTTGTATAAATGACTGACTCCCAAAATAGTTGGTGGCAGTGAGAACACAAAGATTACAACAATTCCCAGATATTTTGTAGAAATGACTGACCCCCAAAATAGTTGGTGGCAGTGAGAACACACAGATTTCAACAATTCCCAGATATTTTGTTGAACTGAGACACCCCCCCAGTAGCTGGTGAGAACACACACTAACACAACAATCTCCTCTCAAAAAAACACATGCTGAAGCCTTATATAGTGTGCTGCGGGACTTAGCTCTGTGAGCCCATGATTGGGCAAAATTTTCCCAATCAGTACTCTGAGCCGTGATTGGCATAGTCTTGCACCTGTCTTGCACCTGACCTGCGGTCAGGTGCAAGGCAGTAGCCAATTACAAGCTTCAGGCCTGTGGAAAAGTGCATTGTGGTCCATTGTGGTGCATTGTGGGCGAACACGCAGAAATGTTCGAAGTTCGCGAACTTTCGAACTGCCAAAGTTCGAATTGAACTCCGAACCGAACAGCTCATCCCTATTCACAGCACATATATGGCTCGAATTGTTTCTTGAAGTACTAGCGCACGTGTAATGTGATGTAGTTTGTATATCTCCATTAACAACCGCCCTTCTAAAAGTCTGCAATGATATCCAGGCTGGGATGGAACAAGGAAACCTAACTGGAGCCATCTTCATTGATTTTGCCAAGGCCTTTGACACGGTAGACCATGGCATCTTGTTAGAAAAACTTAAAAACTCTGGCATTGGTGATCGCACGCTAACCTGGTTTCAATCATATGTATCCGACCGATCACAATATGTGTCAATTTCTGGCAGCTCCTCCCTCCCGCTCCCAGTCACTTGCGGTGTACCCCAAGGCTCAATACTAGGCCCCCTGCTGTTCACAATATTCATAAATGATCTGCCCAACGTCTGCAAAGCCTCAACTGTACATATGTACGCAGACGACACTGTGATCTATACCAGCAAACCAAATCTCCCGCAGCTGGAGGCCGTGCTGCAAGAACAATTCACAGAGGTAGAAAAGTGGATCAAAAACAACAAACTTTTTTAAAACACTGACAAAACTGTAACGATGCTCTTTGGAACCGCACCTAAACTACACAAATTGCAAAATCCCCATCTATGTGTTGGGACAAAATCAAATGGCACGCTGACCACAGTCACTTCTCTCAAATATCTAGGTATGTGGTTGGACCCTAATCTATCCTTTGGCCCCCACATCGAAAAACTCTCATCTAAACTTTACCCCAAACTAGGTGCCCTGTACAGAAACAAATCCTGCCTGAGTCCCGCGGTAAGAAAGCAGATTGTACAGCAAATGCTTATGCCGGCTATTGATTACGGAGATGTAGTGTATGCAGCTGCCCCGCAAACACACCTTCATAAACTTACTACATTGTATAACTCATTGTGCCGCTTTGCGCTACAATGTAACTACATGACCCACCATTGTGACATGTTAAAAGAGCTAAACTGGCCATCGCTGGAATCCAGACGCACCCTTCACCTTTCCAGCCTGGTGTTTAAGAGCATCTCTGGGAAGCTGCCACCCTACCTGAATAGACTGCTTCCCCCAGCAGCTCCCTCATCCTATAACCTCCGATCCAGGACCAGCACCTTACTTGCTATACCACAATACAAAAAGACAGTGGCTCGGTCCTCATTTTCCTACAGAGCACCACAATTATGGAATAACCTCCCAGACACCATCAAATCTTCCCCCAGTCTTAAGTCACTCAAAAGCTCCTTACTAACATACCTCAATACAGAATGCACCTGTAAACATGTAACCTAGTGACTATATTTCCTACATATTTTTCAGTTAATCTGTATATTTGTGTTGTTTTTTAATATCTTGCATTGTATTACTTTGTATTTCTGTAACTGTAACACTTCAATGTTCTTGAACCCAGGACATACTTGAAAACGAGAGAAATCTCAATGTATCCTTCCTGGTAAAATCCTTTATAAATAAATAAATAAATTATCTGTGAAGCAGAATACTGAGGAGTTACCCATGAGTTACACACATTACTTTACTACACATTATTTTTATTGTGAAGCCTGAAAGACAACAAGTATAAGGCTAGGGTCAGACGAGCGTGATTTCTACGGACTGTACATCCGTGCACACGGACGTACGTCAGTACGGAAGACACAGTAGTGGCCACACAGTCCGTTTTTTTCACTGACAAATATTTTGACGGATGTAGGAGGGAAAATAAATTAAAAAGCAAAGCCATTTTGTCCGTGAAAAAAATGCTGGACGTATAAATGCAGTCCGTCTGACCACGTTCCATCACTCACACACAAAGCTATGCAGACGTTGCGGACGCAGCGCACTTTGTGCGGCCGTTCTAGGGGTTGTACGTTCTTGCCTGCCTTGCGTCCGTGGGCCGCGGCCGTTGTGCGTCCGCAGTTCAGTGCGGACGTACTTCGTGTAACGGGCTCCGATGGGCTTCCTGTCATGCTATCACGGACGTACTTTTAGGCGCAATCACGGACGTGAACACTACGCTCGTCTGACACCAGCCTTATGTTCTCTTTGTATATTATTTTTATATATATATATGTTACGGGTAAAGCCAGGAGAGCGGTTAATCCTAGGATTACCCAGGTAATCCTGACATCACCCAAAACCGCTGGGTAAAGCTGCAAAAAAATGAAAATTTTGGACTTTACCCGGGTAATCTTAGGACTAATCAACTGCCCTTGGGTAACGGTCTGGAAGTGTCACGGATCCCCCTGATAACCAGAAGTGTGGTCCCTTTACGCAGACCGCTCTCTACCCTTCCGATCCTTGAATGGTCGGTGATACTAAACAGACAAATAACCAGACAATATAGAAACAAGGGGTAGCACCAGACAGGGGTATGGAATAGAGTATCGTCACGAATCTTTCTGACTACTAAGATATAATTCTCTTTATGCAGCTCCCTTTCTACTCTTCCGATCCTTGAATGGTCGGCAAAGCTATTAAGGCAATGAAACAGGTAATAGACAAAGAAAGGGAAATACCAGACAGGGGTACAGACCAGATCACAAGTCCTCCCTATGACTTTAGTAATAGCAGAGGTAGTCTGATGCGTGCTTAGGGTGCCACACAGACTGACCTCTCGGTACCAACGTTAAGGGCAGAACCTAGAACAGAGTAAATGCCAATGCCAGGAGTCATACACAGGAGGGTTCGTTTGCCAATGCCAAGGGTCATACACAGGAGGGTTCGTTTGCCAATGCCAAGGGTCATACACAGGAGGGTTCGTTTGCCAATGCCAAAGGTCATACACAGGAGGGTTCGTTTGCCAATGCCAAGGGTTATACACAAGGGGTTCGTTTGCCAATGCCAAGGGTCATACACAGGAGGGTTCGTTTGCCAATGCCAAGGGTCATACACAGGAATAACACAGGAGATAGCCAAAATCACACAAGAGCTCTGCGGGAGGTGAATACCACGTCAGGGCACCGGTGTATGGGAGAGACTGGTTTTTAAACCCGGCGGGTCCGCGTCACAGCCCAGGCCCCGCCCCTTGGCGTCCCACGTGAGCGGGCCCGGAAGCGCTTACATTCGGCGCCTGGCCAGCGAGCAGCGAGGAAGCTGCTGCCAGGCGCCGCATCCCCTGGGTCCCCGTGACAGAACCCCCCCTCCAGGGGCGGCCACTGGACGACCCCCAGGGGCACGGGGGTGTGCCAAATAGAAGGCCTTCACTAGCCTAGGAGCATGGACCTCTGCAGTCGGAATCCAAGAACGATCCTCCGGACCGTAACCCACCCAATCGACCAAATACTGCAAGGACCCCCTAGACAGCCTGGCCCAGAATGGCCTTAACTTCGAATTCCTCCTCGCCCTCCACAGAGACAGGAGGCGGTGGAGCATGGACTTTGGTGTACCGGTTACATAACAGCGGCTTCAGAAGGTTTACATGGAACACATTATGTATTTTAAAATGGGGGGTAACGCCAAAGCATAGGAGACAGGGTTGAGTCGCCGTAGAATTTTATAGGGGCCGATATACCTAGGAGCCAACTTCATGGAAGGCACTAAGAGCTTGATATTACGTGAAGATAGCCAAACCCTGTCCCCAACTTGATACACGGGTGCCTGCCTCCTGTGTCTGTCGGCCTTAGTTTTCTGGATGGCACTACTTTCCTCCAGTGCCCGTCTCACTCTCCCCCAAGTCTCTTTCAATGATGCCAGTTGTTTATCTAAAGCAGGAATCGTGGAATCAGGAAACGTGGCGGGGAGCACGGGAGGATCAAAGCCATAGACAGTGAAGAAAGGAGAATGACCTGTGGATTCACTTACTGCGCTGTTAATAGCATATTCTGCCCACGGTAACAGATCTGACCAGTTATCTTGTTGTTCTGAGATGAAGCACCTGAGATATTTTTCTACGTTTTGGTTTGCTCGTTCTGCTGCTCCATTGGTCTGGGGTGATAGGCCGAAGAGAAAGAGAGGTCTATTCCCACGTTCTTACAAAACCCTCTCCAGAATCCGGAGATGAATTGGGTCCCCCTATCAGAGACTATCTCCCGAGGGACACCGTGAATGCGGACCACATTGGCAATGAATATGGGCACCAGTTCAGCTGCCGAAGGTAGTTTCTGAAGAGGAACATAGTGACCCATCTTGGAAAATCGATCTATGATCGTAAGTATCACTGTATTCCCTCTTGACTCAGGTAGCTCTACTATAAAATCCATGGCTACATGTGACCAGGGTCGTTCGGGATCGGCAAAGGCTGGAGTAAGCCAATGGGTGCTGTTTTGGGACTTTTCTGCCTTGTGCACACTTCGCACACGGCAATGTAATCTTTGACGTCTCGGCGCAACGTGGGCCACCAGAGGAGTTGACTGATACTAGACACAGTCTTGGTGATACCCATATGCCCGGAAGTTTTATTGTCATGATAGATGTTGAGTACCTCTTCTCTTTCGTTCTCAGGTACAAAGAGTTTCGCAGGAGGTTTTCCCCCAGGAGCTGCACCCTGGACGGTCTGCAACCTTTTCATTAGAGGAGACGAAACACTAATCGTGGTAGCGGCTATAATCCTCTCCTGGGGTACAATGGGATGCTGATCTTGGATATTATGTTCATAAGACTCATACTGTCTCGACAATGCGTCTGCTTTAATGTTTCTGGACCCAGGTCTATAGGTAAGTACGTAATTAAAACTTGAAAGAAACAATGACCATCTCGCTTGTCTGGAGTTTAAACGTTTGGCATCTCCAATGTACGTGAGATTCTTATGGTCGGTTATGATAACAACGGGGTCCTTAGACCCTTCTAATAAGTATCTCCATTCGGCCAAGGCCGCGATGACTGCTAACAATTCTCTATTTCCAATGTCATAGTTCTTCTCTGCCGGGGACAACTTTCGAGAATAGAAGCCACATGGATGCAAGGGTTTGTCAGGAGCCTCCCTTTGGGACAAGACTGCACCAAGACCTAGTTCGGAGGCGTCAACTTCTAATTGGAAAGGCAGAGCCGGATCTGGATGCCGGAGAACAGGAGCAGTAGTAAAGGCTTGCTTAAGTGTCTCAAAGGCTTGAGTGGCTTGAGGTGTCCATTTCTGATTTCCCACCCCTTTCTTTGTCATAACCGTGGGGGCCACCAAGGCCGAAAAATCTTTAATGAACCTTCTGTAATAGTTCGTGAACCCCAGAAACCTCTGAATGGCTTTAAGTCCTTGGGGTAAAGGCCAGTCAAGAATAGCTGAGAGCTTCTTAGGATCCATTTGAAACCCCCCAGGAGTTATAATATAACCAAGGAATTGCACAGTTACTATGTCGAATAGACATTTTAGCTAGCTTACAGTACAATCCAGCCTTCAATAGTTTTTTCAACACTTGTTTTACATGGACATGATGAGTGTCCATATCAGGAGAGTATATCAGGATATCATCCAGATATACTATGACGAATTCTTGCAGAAATTCCCTTAGAGTGTCATTTATAAGGTCCTGAAAGACGGCTGGCGCATTACACAACCCAAAAGGCATCACCAGGTATTCGTAATGCCCGCTACGTGTATTAAAAGCCGTTTTCCATTCGTCTCCCTT
Source organism: Leptobrachium leishanense (assembly GCA_009667805.1). Taxonomy (NCBI): domain Eukaryota; kingdom Metazoa; phylum Chordata; class Amphibia; order Anura; family Megophryidae; genus Leptobrachium; species Leptobrachium leishanense. The sequence goes on along the minus strand of CM019064.1, from coordinate 107,017,129 downwards.
CTTAACCCTGACCAGGTTGTACGCTCCGCGTAAATCAAGCTTAGTATAGACACGAGCCCCTTTTAATCGGTCAAACAATTCTGTTATGAGGGGTATGGGATATGCATTTCTTATAGTGATCCTATTCAAACCCCTATAGTCGATGCAAGGTCACAGATCTCCCTCTTTTTTGGAGACAAAAAAGAAACCTGCTCCTGCTGGGGAGGAGGACCGTCTAATGAATCCTCGTTCCAGATTCTCCCTTATATATTCCTCCATAATGTCGTTCTCCCTTTGCGACAAAGGGTATACGTGACCCCTAGGAGGCATCGTACCGGGGAGCAAGTCAATGGCACAGTCATATGGACGATGTGGTGGTAGAACCTCAGTCCTGGCTTTAGAGAACACCTCCTTTAATGCCCGGTAACATTCAGGGACCTCTGTGGATAAAGGAGGGGCTGTGGCAATATTGAGGCTACCAATCACATTAACTGTGCCTAGGCACTTAGACTGACAATTTTGACCCCAACATTTTATGTCTCTCTGGACCCAATCGACTACTGGGTTGTGCTCTGTTAGCCATGGAAACCCAAGGACGACAGGACATGAGGGTGATTCAATGATTTGAAATCTTATAGTCTCCTGGTGCAAAACTCCTAATTTCATACATACATCAACTGTATCGTGAGTGATATGAGGACATGCCAGAGGGTTACCATCTATGGCCTCCACCCTTAGAGGCCTTTCCCTGAGAACCAGTGGTATGAGGTTTTTGGCAGCAAAATTCTTATCCATAAAATTGCCTGAGGCCCCAGAGTCCAAAAACGCCTCAGTCTTGAGGTGAACCCCCTCCCAGGCTAGGGAGACCGGTAACAGAATCCTGGATTTTTTTTTTTTCATTCTCCATAAAGGAGGCACACAGAGAACCGACAACCTGGGTGTCTCCTGTTCTGAATCCCACTCTGCTATGTTCAACCCTGCCAACCCTGGGTCTCTGAGGACATCGAAGGCGGAAGTGATCTGCCCCTGCACAATAAAAGCAGAGCCCCTTTTCTTTTCTGTGAGCTTTTTCTGCTTCTGAAATACCTGTCCTCCCTATTTGCATGGGTTCAACGACCGGTAAATCAGTTTTTTCATTCTCCGAACCACCTGATGTACTGGAGTGTCTGGGTAACGAGGGTAAAGGAGGCAAGACCCTTCTGGGTCTATCTCTGGTGTGTCTCCTTTCCCTGATTTGATCGTCCATGGCTATACAGAAATCTATCAGGTGGTCCAGGCTTTCTGGTAATTTTAAGGGAGCCAGTTCAAACATAAAAGCCTCATTCAAGCCTTCGGTAAAGGCTAAGGTTAAAACGTCGTTCGGCCAAAGTACTTCAGAAACCAAAGTCTTAAACTCTATGGCATAATCGGCGACCCTCTTATTACCTTGTTTGATATGAAACAAGGACCTACCCGCATTGGTAGCCCTTCTAGAGGGATCAAAGGTACGTTTTAACTCAGAGGTAAAACCCTCATAGTCATAAATGATGGGTTTTTTATTTTCCCACAACGGCGTAGCCCACAATAAAGCTTTTTCTGTTAAATGATTAATCAGATATCCTACTTTAGCTTTATCAGACATACAAGAACCTGGATTGTTCTCAAACAGAATCTCGAGTTGAGTCAAAAACCCCCGACATAGGCTTGGTGTACCATCATAGCGTAGGGGTGCCTTCATACTAAGCCTATGTGCTTCAGGGGAGACCGGACTGACCCTAGGTGACACTGGATCTGGAGGGTTTGTGGTACCTGTATTGGACCGATTTAGCAGGGTTTGCAGAGCGAGAGAAATCTGGTCCATTCTATGGTCCTGTTCCTCTTGTCTGGCTGCGATACGTGCCAGCTGATTAGAGAGGTCTGCGGGATCCATTGGCCCTGACGTAATGTCACGGATCCCCCTGATAACCAGAAGTGTGGTCCCTTTACGCAGACCGCTCTCTACCCTTCCGATCCTTGAATGGTCGGTGATACTAAAGAGACAAATAACCAGACAATATAGAAACAAGGGGTAGCACCAGACAGGGGTATGGAATAGAGTATCGTCACGAATCTTTCTGACTACTAAGATATAATTCTCTTTATGCAGCTCCCTTTCTACTCTTCCGATCCTTGAATGGTCGGCAAAGCTATTAAGCAATGAAACAGGTAATAGACAAAGAAAGGGAAATACCAGACAGGGGTACAGACCAGATCACAAGTCCTCCCTATGACTTTAGTAATAGCAGAGGTAGTCTGATGCGTGCTTAGGGTGCCACACAGACTGACCTCGGTACCAACGTTAAGGGCAGAACCTAGAACAGAGTAAATGCCAATGCCAGGAGTCATACACAGGAGGGTTCGTTTGCCAATGCCAAGGTCATACACAGGAGGGTTCGTTTGCCAATGCCAAGGCCAACAGGGTCATACACAGGAGGTTCGTTTGCCAATGCCAAAGGTCATACACAGGAGGGTTCGTTTGCCAATGCCAAGGGTTATACACAGGAGGGTTCGTTTGCCAATGCCAAGGGTCATACACAGGAGGGTTCGTTTTGCCAATGCCAAGGGTCATACACAGGAATAACACAGGAGATAGCCAAAATCACACAAGAGCTCTGCGGGAGGTGAATACCACGTCAGGGCACCGGTGTATGGGAGAGACTGGTTTTTAAACCCGGCGGGTCCGCGTCACAGCGCCAGGCCCCGCCCCTTGGCGTCCCACGTGAGCGGGCCCGGAAGCGCTTACATTCGGCGCCTGGCCAGCGAGCAGCGAGGAAGCTGCTGCCAGGCGCCGCATCCCCTGGGTCCCCGTGACAGGAAGTGCTTAAAAATGCGCACTTTACCCGGATAATGTGCAAGTCTGAAGCTTCACACGGGTAATCAGAGGACTATCCACAGCTTCACCTGGGTAATCTGCAGAGCATCCAACCCCGCTTGGATAACAGTGAATTTTGCTATTATCTATGGATATTATCAACGAAAATGGCAAAAGACAAACATTAAAATGTATTGCGGATATAATGAATATACAGAGTAACAGGATATGTTTCTAATATGAATGTTAAAGAGTTACATGATCTTTATTATGTGTCATATGTGCTTATATATCATTTATAAAACATAATAACCATTAGGTTACTCTTTATATAATATCTTTATCTTCATAAATTAATTTTCAAACAGTTAACGCACAGAGTCACATGACGGTTATTTAGTGTGGTTTGTGACTGTGGATACAATTTCATTAAAAATAACCAAAAACACAATTTTGTTATCAGTCAGATAACAGTTTGCAGCTTTATCCGGGTAATCCTCAGAATTCAGTCAACTGTAACCTGTTGAAAACCCAAGAAAACCCGAGTACCCAGAGGCATTTGGATACTTTGCTGATTACCCGGATAAAGTCCGATGTTTCGATGCACATCACACTTTATTCAGCAAAACTAGGGTAATGTGCGAATTACCCGGTTAAAATAAATCAGAAAATCAGGGTATCCAGAAGCCTCTGGATACTTTGCAGATTACCCGGGTAAAGTCCAAAATTTCATTTCACTTCGGAATTTTGCTAATGACACCTGGGTAATGTCAGGATTACCTGGGTAATCCTAGGATTAACCGCACCCCTGGCAAAACATATGTAGGTTTCGATAGGAGCAGAGATCTTAAAGGAAAGCTAGCCACCATGAACAATTTCTTTAACTTAATTGGTGAATTGAGTAACCATCCAACCCCTCCACACCCTTGCTGAAGTTTACAGGCAGTCTGTGAAAGTCTTCTGAAACAGAGAGCTTTCTTTCACCCTCAAGGCTGTCAATCAGCTAGTACTGAACAGCCTTCCGGGGTTACAGAATACACACAGTAATGTACACCTAGTGCATTGGTGGCCATCCAATGCTAAATCACAGGTATCAAAGCGGCCAACTTCATCTGCTTAGGAGAAAAAACAGACTGGATACCATGCACACATGCAGAATTCAAAGACATTTATTGTCCAAGACAGACGCACAACATTTTTGTCTCCGTAAAGACCTTTCTCAAGCATTCAGAAAGATCTTTGCTAAGACCAAAATTTTGCACTGCAGAGCTCCTTTAATTCTACTGGAGTGTGTGGTAACCAGTTTGTTATACTGTCATCTGGAGTCATAATTGTGCCGGCCTTTAAAGTCATATTGGCAACAGTGCATTTCCACTGGTATGCCCCCCCTGGCTTCTATAGGACTTAATGGATAGCTGTTTCAGACCTGCGCAGACTAACACTGATGAACTATTTGTTGTCTGTGTCCTTCCATTTATGTTGAAGGGTGGTCGTGGATTGGGTCCTCAATTTCATTGTGAGAAGAGGTGAGTTTTTAATTTTCTTCTTTCTTTTTTAATCTGTTATCTGATTTTACAGTTGCAAATACACTTAACCCCAGCTTTTTTGAGCCAGTCATTTTCTGCTTTTTTTACACTGACACTAAAATAATAAGTGACTAGGAATCATTTGTTATTTACTGGTTCCCACTAGATCCGCTTTGCATATACAAATAACCTGCCATACATGTCGAACACAACAAAAGTTGTAGACTGACTAGCAGTGGAGCTATTTCATTTACCAGTAAACACTAGCAGGGTTATTCAGAGAGAGGTGAAACTCAGGAGAATGACTGAAGTAAAAATTCTAGGTCTAAATAGCCAAATCAGAAAAATTCTCCCATTTATTTCACTTTCCAAATCGACTATTTGGTCTAAATTGTTCTCTTCTCCTGCCAATTCTCCTGTTTTCACCTCTCTCTGAATAACCCTGTAGAAGTAACCATTTCACACTCAGATTTTACAAACTCAACCAGAATCAATTCCCACACGAGGCAGGGACCACAAATGATATTGCTTCTTGACGTACGATTCTGTAGGCTGGAGACCTGGCTGATACATTTATTTCTCACCTAGGACCAGAAGTCTGTAGGTATTAGAGGTGCACATTTGTTTCGTAATGAATCTCAATTCATTTGAAAATTCATGGATTTGAATTTTGGAAGTACTTCTGAAATAACAAATTTAATTTCATCCTAATTGAAACGAGCACAAAATGAAACCGTATATAATGAAATTGATTCGTTATACTGTTTCACAAGAGAACCATTGATTGAATGATTCCTCTATGCACACTGCAGCATACGTTTAATTTAACCCTAGCTTGCATTTTAACCCTCACGTTTAAATCTAATCTAGCAGTAATTGAGCAGGATTTGATTTATTGCTGTTTTATTCTAGGGATCTGAAATTTTGAATTGATCCCAAATTACAAACGAAATTATGAGACGAATCAATTCCGATTTACTGTTTCACAAAGCACCCCTTCCCTGTCAATTGACTGTGGTGCTGAATCTGTTGTATTCAGCACCACAGGCCAACAGACTGCTCAATATTTAAGCCTAGCTTGCTTTTTAACCCTCATTGTTAACCCTAATAAAACAGTAATTAGCCCCTTCACTGCTGAGGCATTTCACCGCTGTGTGCTGAGCTCATTTTTACCGCTTTTGCTCATCATGTTTAAACGCGATTTGAAGCCACGTTTTATTATACAACCCAGACATATTATATATCGTTCTTTCCGGCAGACTCGGCAGATTCATAATATATCATTATTATATGTATACGTTATGCCCTGCCTGTATATTATAACAAAAAATGCAATAAAATTAGAATTTTTAATCATCTACAATGTGTAAAGTGTTTTGTTTTCACATTTTATCATGCGAGTTTTGCATTTATATTTTCTATGGGCTGCGCTTGTTAAAAAAATTATAAATGGGGACCGTTACATTTTTTTTGGGGGGAATTGCGTGATTTTTAGAAAACGCACCCCATAGAAAAAAATCATTAGTGAAGCATTATTGTTCACATTATAATTGAAATGGGAACAATATTGCTGCATTAATAAAAACTACACACAAGTAAACAAAATGTGTTTTTTTAAAATATTTTTATTATTTTTGTTTTAAATCAAACATTGCCATGTTTGGTATCATTTGAAAGGTCATGCTCGGGCCTCTGAAATGATACCCTACATGCCACCCTAGCTGCCACGGCTCGGGTGATAGGGGTTTCCTTTGAACCACCATATCTCCACCGGGGATTTCTTTGGGAAATCCCCGGGCAGCTAGGGGTTCCCTGGCTAACTGACGTCATCGCACCATGTGCGATGACATTACGTAGCCAGGGGGGACCCGGAGGTGTAGCCGCCATCCAAGATGGTGGCCCCCAACAGAGCTAGGCTGCGATCCAGCGCTGGATGGCGCTGTATCGGAGCCCGGTATGTAAGGGGTTAAAACCAGGCACCGCTTAACAGGGCAGACTCTCCCCTTTTAAGCAGTGCCTGCTTTAAGTGTCTGCGACCTCCCGTTCGGGAGGGAGAGGGATCCAAATGGATCCCCCCTCCCTTCCGTGCAATGTCCCTGGGGTCACCGAAAATGACATCATCTCGCATGGCGCAATGACGCATTTACGTGGGGCGGCCTATAAATGATGCGTCTGACTTCCTAGAAGTCAGACCGCCGTGGGACCCCGGAGGAGAGAGGTGAGTATCTCTCCAGGCTCCCTCTGAGCAGATGACGTGTGGGGAACGTCCTCCGCATATAGCGGGAGTCAATGAGGACTTTCCCCACACGTCATCCGCAGCGAAGGGGTTAAGCAATATTTGATATATAGTTTTTTTTTAGTGATCCACAATTCGAATCGAATCAAAATGAAATTCCGAAACAAAATTCCGAAACTATTTTTAAACTAAACAAATTTTTAAGCAGTGCACACCCCTTGTAGATAATTTCTTTTGATATATTGTTGGGAGATGTACATCTAAATCTATAGAAATGGAAGAGAGTCTATACACCAGAACAAATACCTTCAAACATGCCATGGTTGGGCTTGAAACTTCTATGTCATTTCAATTTTCTGTCAATCTGCAACTAAAATACGGGAAATTAAATTCTACCTTGAGAATAACCAAACCACAAGCCCTTTTTGATAACTTCATTCTGTTTGTTCATTCATTAATATTTATACACAATTAATCAAGGAAAATCGCAGATCCATATTCAAAACAAGTGATGTGTGTCTGTGAAAATTAGAAACACTCGCCTAAAAATATTTAATAACATGTACTGTTCAACGACAAAGAGAAAAAATACAGAAAGTATGAGACCAAACAATCCTTCTAACGCGATTTCCCTGGTAGAAAATGTCTACAGGCAACTAAGGCTGGGGTCAGACCAGCGCACTTTTAATGTGCGTTCTGGCGCACATGATTACGGCCGCACTAGCAGCAGATGACGGTCAATGATGGCCAATATACGATGTACGGCCGCACAAAAGTCCGGCCATGCAACGCAAGTGGAATTTGAACGCATTTTTTTGAGAACGCTGAACCGCTAGTACTGACATACTGAGTGCGCAGCTGCGGCATAGCGGCGTGTGTGCGTGATTAGGAGATGTCAGACGCTGCTAATGTCCAGCCTACATAACGTCCAGACGCAAAAAGAGTTTTATTGACGATCTGTACAAAATCACGCCCGAAAATGCGCGTCGTCTGACCGTTTTTACGCATTCCGTGAAAAAATACGGCAATGCGTTCGGACGCACTTTTTCACGTTCACGGGGAAAAATGCTTTCGTCTGACCCAAGCCTAAGACTTATCCAGATGCAGAGTGCAGAGAAAATAACTAAGAAGTAATGCACAGATATAAATCTCTCGAACTTACTGTGTTAACATTTGTTGGCTTAAAATAGAGAAATGTAAAGGCCATTGGGGATTGTACCAGAAGCAAGTCTGCCTTCGCATCATTTTTTCCAGACGTATCATTCAATGAAGTGATTTCTTCTGGCAAAAAATAAGGTCTTACAAGCATGTGTGCTTATAAGATGAAAGCTCGTCCTATTCGACTTGCCCAAGCTAACTCCATACTAATTCAACCCACATCATTTCTATGGAATGAAATTTTAGAAAGGGGAGTGCAAGAAAAATCGAAGCACAGGTGGTTCTTTCTTCTAAAGTGCAACAATCCAAAGACATTTGTAATGTCTAGGAAATTAACTGGACAGTTTGCGGGAGGGAGAAGGGGAATAATGTATTGTTTGACCATTCTAATATATATATATTTATATAACAACCTCTCAGATATTTTAACTATTCAAATAAAGAAATGCTAAGTTATTCATATATACTGATGTAAAGTTTGTATATGTCAGAATGCAGGTTTTTCAAAAAAGGCAAATAAACTGCAACCAGACACAAATTGTGATGTTAAAAAAAAATCTGCTTAGCAATTACTATAGAGTCTATAGCATCATCTTTGGGTGAAAGCGCGAGACAAATGTATAATGTAGAGTGATGTTTCTTTACATTGTAGTATTCTATGCCGAGTTATATGATGTGTTATTCTATACAATAATGTTATTTCAAGCGATGGGAATGCTCCAAAATGTCTACTCTACACCCCTATTAAATGATGACATGTCCAGAACCCACTAACCCAGGCTCAAATTTGATATTAATGTTTAAATGTAATGATATACTAGAAGTAAAAGACAGCGTGAATCTGGCGCTTTTCTTAGAGGTTGTAAGATTATTAAGGCGTGCTCAATATAGGTCGGTGCTGCAAGCTAGAAGATATGTGTTTTACAACCTCAAAAACACGAATATAATAGAAAAGAAAAAACACTTCCAGGCGCACCTTACTAAAAGTTCCACTTTTTTCAATTTTAAACTTTAAAAAAGTGGAACTTTTAGTAAGGTGCGCCTGGAAGTGTTCTTTCTTTTCTAAATGTAATGATAAGCTGGATTTTGGGGAAATCATTATGATAATTGTAATAAATGTCACATATTTCCCGTCACTTATGATGGAAACCTAATAAAATCACCCAGTGTGTGCTGCCAAAGGCCATCGCCCGAGAAATAATAGTGGGGGAACTGCACTCCCAGGTGTTCCTACTCGACTTGACCCCTGATAGTAGGTGTATAAATAAAACTGATGGAACAACATATATGGAAAAATATTATGGAACGCTTGTGAGTACAGTATAGTGATTGTAACAGCAACTGGGGTTTATTGATCTCTGGCTTAAGGAACAGACCCAAACCTATTACAGCGTCCATACCTTCTCTTCAGTCAAACAGATCCGCAGCCGCTCTCCCCTAACACCAGACAAGACTTACAGGGTAATTCAAAGAGATCCGAATTGCTTGAGAAAGGTAACCGAACGCTGAAAATCAGCTTTCGGTTACCTTTCTTGACCATTTGGCTATCCAGAGAGAGCAGGCAATTTGCCAAATCCTAGCGAATTGCCTGAACATACGGTGCCTGTTCGGTGCCTGTTCGAGGGCAGTGAAATCCCCATGAAAATGCACTGCTTCAGCTATTCAGAGAACACAAACCAACAGTGAAAGGTTCCCGAAATGCCCTGCCATTTGGTGGATTCATTCGGCAAGTTTATTCAGGAGAATCCCATAGGCTTCAATGTTAAAAATATTCCGGTTTTAATTCAATATCTAATAAACCTTTCATTATTAAATTCTGCAGTAAAGAGTCTCTTTATTAATAGATTTTTTTAGGATATTTTACGCATTTTTCAGATTTTTTTTTTTAAAAGTCCGATTTTTTATTTTTATTTTTTTAACCACTTCACTGCTGAGGACGCGCTCAGCGCGTCCTCAGCAGTCCCGCTGGTATGCGGAGGACACGCTGAGCGCGTCCTCCCATCGGGGCCAGAGCATGGGCGTTCCAACGATACCAAACATGAAAGTGAAAAATTTTGTAAAAAAAAAATAAAAATGAAAAATAAATTAAAAAAAAATAAAAAAAATAATAAAAAAAAAAATAAACACTTTTTTTTTATTTTTTTTGGTTTGTTAATGCAGCAATATTGTTCCCATTTCAATTATAATGTGAACAATGATGCTGCACTAACGATTTTTGTATGCGGTGCGTTTGTTAAAAATAGTGTCATTTTCCCCAAAAAAAAATGTAACGAGACCCCATCTCTAATTTTTTTAACAAGCGCACCCCATACAAAATATAACCGCAATTGCTCGCATGTTAAAATGTGGAAAAAAACACTTTACACATTGTGAATTATTGAAAATACATATTTTATTGCATTTTTTGTTATAATATACAGACATGACATAACGTATACATATAATAATGACATATTATGAATCTACTGAGTCTGACGGAAAGAACGATATATAATATGTCTGGGTCATATACTAAAATAAGCCTTCAAAACACGTTTAAACATGATGCGCAAAACAGGTAAAAATGACCTCAGCATAGGGGCGGGAAAAGCCTCAGCAGCGAAAGGGTTAAGTTTACTTCTTTTTTCTGTAACAGCCATTTTTATTATCATTCATTGGACCTCATATGCAAATTTCAGACATTTTCGCTCAGTAGTTTCTTTGCAAACAGTGTTTCACTTTTCAAACATTCATGCAAACTGTTTTCCTAAATTATTCACTTCACTCTGTCTGCGGTCTTGGCTTTCTTGGCTTTTTCCGGCGGCTTCGCTGCGGGTGATTGGCTCCTGCTCGGGTTTTTCCGTGGTTTTCGGCAGGTTAATCCAGATGTTTTTATGGGTTTTCGGCGTGCATTCGCTGGGTTTTGCGGTTAGTTTTCGTCAGGTTTGCAGTGACTTTTCCCTGCAATTCGGGGACCCTGTGGTGCTCACTGAATACACCGCAGGGTCACCGAAATGGGATCGGCAAAAGGAACTGAATTGAAGAGAACGAAAAGTCACCGAACGTGCGTTGACTTTTCGAATCTCTTTGATTAACCCTGTTAGTGCAGGGAAGAAGAATGATGTTTAATTTGAGATGGGAACCAGTTCATATGAGAATCGGGGTGGGGGTTGTAAAATGACACAATCAACGGAATACATTGTGTACATGAGGGGGATGTGAATTCTTTCAGGAAAGACATAAACCATGATTAGTTTAACCACTTGAATGCTAAGGACGCGCTCAGCGCGTCCTCAGCATTCCCCCTGGTATGCGGAGGACGCGCTGAGCGCGTCCTCGCATTGGGGTCAGCGTTCGCGGTACCGGCCGATCGCTGGCCCCTCCGGTGCGGGCTGACATCCTGGATGTCAGCCCGGCATCCGGAGCAGTGGCCGCCATTATTATGTGTCATCGCGCCCCCGCGATGACACATAATTCAGGCGCCCCCCCCGCATGTGCGGAGGAGGCGCCTGAAAGGGAGGGGGGGAGGTCCTTCGGACCTCTCTCCCTCCCGATCGGCGGCTCACAGGGGCTTAACCCAGGCATCATTTGGAAGGGCACAGCCTGCCCTTCCAAATGATGCCTGGCATTAACCCCTGGGGAGCTGGATCGCAAATCGGCGCTGAAAAGCGCCGATTTGCGATCCTTCCCGGGAGCTGGCCGACATCTTGGATGTCGGCCAAGCTTCCGGGAACTCCCCCAGAGGACTGGCGTCATCGTGCGCAGCACGATGACGCCAGTCCTAGCATTAACCCCTAACTGCCACGAAGTGTGGAGATAGGGAGTTCCAATGAACTCCCTATCTCCCGATCCGTGGCAGTTAGGGGTTAAATTTTGATATCGTTGGATCGGCCAGAGCATGGCCGTTCCAACGATACCAAACATGAAAGTAAAAAAAATTGTAAAAACAAAAAAAAGAAAAATAAAAAAAAAAAAATTAAAAAAAAAAAATAATAAAAAAAAAATAAACACTTTTTTTTTTTTTTTTTTGTTTTGTTAATGCAGCAATATTGTTCCCATTTCAATTATAATGTGAACAATGATGCTGCATTAACGATTTTTGTATGCGGTGCGTTTGTTAAAAATGGTGTCATTTTCCCCAAAAAAAAATGTAACGAGACCCCATCTCTAATTTTTTTAACAAGCGCACCCCATACAAAATATATCCGCAATTGCTCGCATGTTAAAATGTGGAAAAAAACACTTTACACGCTGTAAATTATTGAAAATACATATTTTATTGCATTTTTTGTTATAATATACAAACATGACATAACGTATACATATATAATGACATATTATGAATCTACCGAGTCTGACGGAAAGAACGATATATAATATGTCGATGTCATATACTAAAATAAGCCTTCAAAACACGTTTAAACATGATGCGCAAAACAGGTAAAAATGACCTCAGCACAGGGGCGGGAAAAGCCTCAGCAGCGAAAGGGTTAAAACAGATGGAATTAGCACATTATTAGCAACAACTGAACATCAGGTTTTATTATTATTATTCAATAAGTGCCAACACATTCCGCAGCGCTGTACAAAGGTGCATTGGGTAAAGACGGGACAATTCAACAATACATAAAGGAGGCAGGTCAGTATTCCTGCCAACAAATACAGGAGGACATGAGGGTCCTATTGCCATGGGAACGTACAATCTAGATGGGTGAGGGGGTGAGAAACTGGAGGAGAGGACTACAGACATGAGATGTTATTGAAGGGAGAGGTGAGGACCATTTTTGGGTTGGTCGGATGTTTTGTTACAGAGTCAGGTGGTAGGCTTCCCTAAACAGAAGGGTCTTTAGGAAATGTTTAAATGAAGCCAGATTTTGGGGAAACATCTTGCATGTAAAGAGGAAATGATGGAGGATGCCAGGAGCAGGTCATTGTTGGATCTTAGTGGATAGGCTGGGGTGTATTTGGTGATTGGTGAGGACAGCTAGTGAGGAGTGGCATTAGTGAGGGTTTAGTAGGTCAGGGTGAGTAGGTTGAATTTGATTCTGGTTAGATCAATCTAAGTGCAAACAATCACACAAACAGGGATAGACAGTGTTGACAATATGTCTACATTAGATTACTGACACAACTAAACTCCTAAAATACAGTTTACCAAGACATTTAACACATTAACCCATAGGTGCACACTTATGCCCATTGTCTTTTAGAGCTGACTTTGCCACATTGATCCACAGTCCCTTGACAGGACGCCAGTATCCACAATTCTCCAACAGTCACAGAGCGGTCATGTATAGTGTGGGCAAGGGTGCTAAGGAGGGCGAGGGCACAACAATAGAGCTTTAGTTACAGTAATGTTGACTAAATATCTATCTATAAACATATCAGCAAGCTAGAGTTTGTTAGTGATTATTGAAAGCACAGTTTGCAAAGAAACTATGATTGCCAGCAGTCATTTTAAAAAAGCGAGAAGCTGCTGGAATTAAAGAGAAAATGTAAAATACAGCGGATGAGGAGGAAGGAGGTCAATGGACATGGTATGGGGGTTAGAGAAATATGAAACGACATTGCACACAGATTGGAGGATTTGACATCGAACAATCTTTAGTATATTCACTCACTTCACTATGCAGGTACTGCTTTCCCAAGTTGGTGTTCGATGAATCTAGACCATTGTGATTAAGGACAGGAATATTGTTCCTAATTTAGAAATAAAGTTATTCCACTATTCCAATGGAGCAGATTATTATAATTGGAAAAAGAATACTGTAAAAAGGCTTAGATTTTGAATGGCACATTTATTACATCCTTGTATATTCTTATAGAGCAGAGTTTAATTCGTAATGTATGCACCTGGTACTTTCCAGTACAGTTGCCAATGTTCCTACATTTGACAACACCATGTCACTTAAAATTACATAAATATTAGCTGCTCACGGCATATCACAAGGGTATTTAGAATGAGCATTTCCATACAAGGACTGATAAAGTTGTGATAAAAACTAGCCATGACTTGCTTTTTCAAATAATAGGTATAATAGTCTACATCCTTTCAGTTCTGTTATACATAGACTGACATATAATAATATAGAGTTAGGACTATTTTTAATTTGCAAGTTAAAATGTATTGATTTTTTGTACTGGGAAAGAGACATATGCTTAGCTTGTGTGTAGGAAATTATGTACTCATGCCCAATGGATTCATTTTTCTAATGCTATTTAAGCAACCCTTTGCCTCCTGAATGGGTCATTTATAGTATCATTTCAACACAGTACTAGTAAGGAAAGTGTCAGATGAGCGCACTAGGTGCTCCCGTACTTCGGTAGCTTCCGGCGTCCAACACAGCATTGTGACGCTGTGAAGGGCCAGCCACACACTGTTGTGTGTGCAACAGCGGCCGTGCTGCAGACGTCTAGAAAGCCTCTCCGTTAAAGCGCTAAGACACGCGTTGACGGAGCTGCAAAGCGCGATCCTCCATAGGAGGTTCGAGCCTTGCAGTGCTGAGCGCACTAACTGCGCTCAGCGAGGTGGCCAGATGGGCGTCGAGTGGAAGGAACGTCCACTCTCACAGACGTTCCTTCCACTCTCCAATGATGCTCGTCTGACCCCAGCCTAACACTCCACAGAGATTCCGGTACTGTTCAGTTTTGCAGATGAATAGTAATGCAGTGGATCTTCCTTTCCACCGTACCACCAAGGTGCTCTGATGGTTTGAGATCTGAAGTCTTTGGAAGCTGCTGGACAACATGGCACTCTTTATGAACATGGAATCCTCTTTTGATGTTGTCCTTTGTAACGTGATATGGTATCCTTCTAGAAGAAGCTATTAGAAGATGGATAGGCTATGACAATAAGATAATATACATTAGCACAGACAGCCCATTTCATAAGGTTGTATACACATGGGAAAATGTATTAATTACAAATGATAATTCAGCACAAAAATTTTGTCCAATCAATAATAAAGGGTATAAAGTCAGTATTCATTCTCTCTGTCTTGATCCTGAGATGGAGCATCTACATAATGTAAGCAGGACTCAAAATTTCAAATCCCAAACTACTAACCAGGCGATAAGAGTTACTCGCCACCAGTTGCTCCACCTAATCCCTACCCAGCCCTTAACTCTGCCCCTAAACACACACCCTTAAATTATCTTATGAAATTACACTGTTAAAGGTTTTGTTTAGAATAAAGTTACAAAAATAACATTAATACCCAGACATCAAACCCCAGATACAAGTATACACTGTCGTCAGAGCCCAGTGTGAGCAGAGTGAGGAGGCAGGGAAACTCCTCTCCACCCCTCTGCCAGTGACAGAGACAAGCTGGGTCAGGTCAGGCATCTGATCCCTGCCACTGTGCAGCCTGGGGAAGGGCGGCTGCACAATGGCATTGCCGGAATAAGCAGCATAAAATAATTTATTGTGTTGCCTGCGTGTGCATTTCCACTCGCCCTCAATTAATTTCCACTCGCCAAATGCGAGTAGGCGAGTGGAAATTTTGAGCCCTGATATAAGTATAGTGTTAAAGTGACTCTCTAGGTACTTTGACCATTCATGTAAACTCCATCTAATGTGTCCTAAAGCCCCCATTGGGATTCTCAAAGGGCTGTTTCAGCATTATGAGTGGGAGGAGGGAGATTCCGCTGCACCTCCAAAATCTGGCAATCACATTTGCTGATCTGTTTTCTAGGTAAAGGGTCAAAAATGCCTATTGGATTATCTAGACGCTTGCTCAAATGTCCAGCTTCTCCTGGTCAGTTGACAGCTGTGGATTCTACAAAAGTCACAGCTTGGGAGCTCTGAACCAGCTTTTAAAAATTGAGTTATTAAGGGAGTAATTAAGGTATTGTGGGTCTAATGCCTTTTCTGAAGCTATACCAGTTGACTTGGCTGTGAACTTCAGGTCATTATAATTTTGGAATGTTTGGAATGTAACCTGGCCCAGCTAAAGTAAACAACACCAAAGCATGATGCTACCACCACGTTGCTTTAGAGCCAGTATGATGTTCCATAGATGTGCATTACTGAGTTTGTGCAAAATATATGTTTTATAATTTAGGCCAGAAAATTCAAATCTTCAGAATACAAAAGATGGTGGCAAACAGCATGTAGTGATGGGGTATATGCCTTAAATTCCTGCAGCTCCTTCAGGGGTGTTGCTGGCCTCTTGGTAATCTCTTTGATACTTTCTCCTTTTACTCTCTTCAGCTTTGCAGGGTCTTTCGGATGTTTGCAGTGTCTCTGCGGTACTGCATTTCACCCGCTTCTAATGGATGGATTTAATAGGACTCCATGGTATCTAGTACCTTCGATATTCTTTAATATCCCTCTCCTGATGAGTACTTTATAACTGCTGCTCTCAATTTCTTTGGCAATTCTATGTGGACCACTGCTTTCCTATTATTATGAAATCTCAAGCATTCAAGCAAATCCTACAGCAATGACTGCCTTTAACCTGGGTTTATAAAGAATCCTTTTATTCATAGCAGGTATATTATGTTTAACTACAGACATTTTATTTTCTCTGAACTTTTGTTTGTTGAAAGATGACATAACAGGTGGAAAAAGTCTGTAATTATACTGTTATTTCTCTCCTTTCAAGAATGTGCAATTTCATAATGGTCTGTAGACTTTTCATATCCACTGTATACAATGTTGACATACATAATTTTAATCCTTATAGAGTAAATACTGACCTATAAATGTCTTCTGTTGTTAAAGACAATCAACCTGTTCTTCTTTCATTATAATTTGGTTATTCTTTGTTAGTATTGTTTGTAAATAGTAGTGATTCTGTGAAAATAAATGGTGATGCTTTCTTGTAGCTTGCATGGCACCACCTTTCCATGTATCACTTCAGAAAAGTAAGTGCTGCTGGAGAGTCTATCGATATAGAATGTAATGCATCTGGGGAAAAAAATTACATTTTATCCTGTAAATGCCCACAAACAACAATCATAGACAATTTGGTACATACTAAACCCAATGCCTTTAGACAAGTCTTTCATAAACTTTTTGTCATGGAAAACGTGGAAATAATTGTTGGATCACAGGGAACCACAGCATAAATCCTCGAGAATCCTCTCCTGAAACCTTAGAATAACATGGGACACTGACTGAAATATTTGGTTTCATATTCTACACTAGAGATGTGTGTTTTGTTTTATTCCGAATCAAAATAAGTACATTTTCTGATTTGTATTTAGGACGCACGTCTGAAATAATGATCCGTCAGAAACGGAACAAAACACAACAAATTGATTCAATTTTTATGAATCAATTCCTTGAACCGTTTCACTTAGATTCAGCAATGAAATTACCCATGGAGAATTAATGTTTAAACTATTCAGAGAATGCCAAACTGCAGCAGCCCGGTGGAGCTGCTGACCTTGGTGCTGAATAGGTTTCAGCAACAAGGACAGGGGGATTAATTATCTTTTTTTTTTTACCCTAATCTAAGTAATTAATTAATCAGTTTCACGTTCCGAAATAACTAAAAAAAAAATGAAATAACGAATCGATCCAAAATACGAAATAAGTAACAAAAACAAAGGACCAGGCGATCTGAAATACGAATTACTAATAAGAAATGAAATAACGAGTGGATCCAAAATACGAAATAATAATCGACTGAAATGATGAATCCATCCAAAATATGAATCACAGTAATATAATGAACGCACCGAAACAAATTGAAAAATGTACTGGTTCGATCTGAATCAAAACTAAGCGTTGTTTCCATTTTTGCACATGTCTACTCTGCTCTTGTAAGGGAGTGCTTGGCTTACTGCTAATTCTATGCCTGATAACAATTCCCGATACATTTTTTAAACATTATCCAATAGTCAGGCCTAGACCGCAGGGAAATATTTTATTTTTATTTAAAGGGCACCTCTCATGCTTGGCACATGATGTGCTCATTTTATAGGCAATACATCCCTATACATTTTGTTAGTTGTAAAATTCTGTATAAATACTTATCAAAGTTTTGCTGTCACCCACTCCCAGTGGTATTCTGTTGGAGTGACAGCTGTGAGTGGAATGCTATGCATCTTAAAGCAAAGAACTGGCCACACAAGGTGTGTCAAGCAACATAATGTTTATTTGGAGCAAAAGCAACATTTCGATCTTGGGACCTTTTTTTAGCAAGGCTGGATGAATATAAATGTAAAAGCTGGAAGTAGCAATTAGCTTAAGAAATAGTCGTGTATGATGGAACCTTCGTTATGAAGTATAGAGAGCAGCTAAAACATGCTTAGAAGTGAAAGAATATTTCCCTTTTTTCTTTTCAAAACAAATCTCCAGTAGCAAAAAAATATACAGTGCCTAACTGATTATAAAATAAACTGCTCCTCCGTATTTGATTACGTTAAGTGAATTTCTGGGATTACCGTAAATCTCGCAACACAGAGTGGTATGTGGAATGTATTCACACAGGTCACTTTAGTCATATTTGAGGCAGCGTGTAGTTACAGCTGAAAAACTCACATCTAAAACTTCAAAGAATTAATTTCCCGACACAAGGAAATGATCTGAATCTAAAAAAAAACACATTCTGAAGATAAACAATGTTAAAGAACCATATGCTCCCTCTTTTATTATATTTGGAGCTGGTTCATTACTTCACTTTTCACTAAAGGCATATGTTTTGGATTTGACTGTAATCAACATATAGTTCCCATAAGGAGTGTGCTATCCTCGTATGATTCACAAGTACAAATATCCTGTCATATATTATTAATGTCTAAGCCAGGCACAAAGAGGTTACAGTGGGTGAAGACCCTTGTCTAAAGTCAACATTGAAAATACCCATTGCCAGTATTTATAATCAGTATTTTGTTGTTGAGCGTAATTTTTAGGAATGTCTATCTAAGACATTTTAAATCCTTTTCCCTCTTTAATATTCCTACAAAAAGAATCGGATAATCTCTTCTGCTCACCTCCCACTGGAAGAAATACTTAAAACCCCTTAAATTTCCTTTGAGAATTGTAAGCCAGTTTATGTGACAATTCCGTCCCCATATAAAGATTTTGGATAATTACTTCTTATTCTAAGAGTTCATTGTCAGCCAACCCTTGCAGAAACTTGGAGTGAATTGGCTACACTGTGTAATGGTTTTGGTGGAACTCTAGAGAAACCTAAATGTAAAACCAAGAACATTTACTCCAAGTGTGGGACCAGTCCATAATATGGCTGGGCTTCGCAATGGCGGCAGCAGAAGAGAGTCCTAAAACACAGCAAATTAATTCACACAACTAATCCTAACCTCCGGTCCTTAGTGCGGCTGGATGTAAAGAGGGAAAACAAAGTGGCACAAATAATGCCAAACAGGGCAAAGGGGAACAAATAAGCCAAATGACTAGAGCACTGACTAGTACAGGTAATCAAAGGGAGACAGAATATCAAACAACACAGTAAAAGTAACCAAAGTAAAAGGGAAATAGAGTATCACACAATCGAGTAAACATAGCCAAGATCAAACACAGAATATCAGTCAGGAAATACAGATAGCATTAGAATCCTATGTGTATTTCCTTCTGTTATGAATATTCTGCACACAGTCCCTGGTCACTGATCCTGACAGGAAGACAGTGCAGCATACAGAGTGAACAGAGGGCTATCCTTTAGGACATCTACCTGCTCACAGCTGTCCTCTTCACTGCAGCATGCTGCAGTCATGTGGGGGACGGAGGGAACCTTAAAAATGGAAATATCTCCATTTTATTTTACATTTTATAGGTCAGCAAAAAAACTACTAGATCTAAATAAAAGGAGCTGTGCTCTGTCTAAGGCCTTGTTCACACCAAGCGCGGAGCAGGTGCACAGCAGAGCAGTTGCAGACCGGATCAAAACTGCGTCCAATGTATTCCAATGGTATTTTTTGCTCCAGTTCACATCACAGCATTCAGTTCCAGAGCAGGTCCAGAGCAGGTGAAAAAACTACAGCAAGCCCTATTTTATCTGCTCTGGACCTGCTCCGGAACGCAACAAAAATGCATCAAAACGCGTCAAAAACACAACGCAATGCAATTCAATGCAAAAAACTAACCATAAAGAAAAAAACTCTATGGTCATCTGTTATGACCTAATCTTCCTTTGTCACTTCCTGTCTGTGGAAAAAGGTGACCTTGTGATCTGGAGAGCAAAGGAACAATGGTGGACAGGTTTTGTGACCCAGATAAATTCATTAGTATGGTGAAAGAGTGCCCTGAGCTGTATGACAGCAGGCATTTTTAATAAAAGAACAATAGGAAGAAGGCTGATCAGTGGAGTTCGATAGCAGGAAGAGTGTGCCCAGGATATGAGGCTATGTCTTCTACTGATAAGGAGCGCTCTAGTGAGTACTTCAATGTGAATGGCATGGTTGTTAATATACTAGTAGTTCCTCAAATGCAGTATTCCATCACCCCCTACCCCCACCACTCCTCCTTATCAAAAACACGTCAAAAAAGCATCTAAAATACGTCAAAAACATGTCTAAAAGACTAATGTACGTGTGCAGAAACCTGAGCAGATCTTCTCTGCATTTGTTGTGAACAAGGCCTAATGGACAAAAGTCTTGTTGCCCATGACATTGACACTTTAAGGTTGATTCTGATTTTGACGTTGAGACATATTAATTTGACAAATCAAAAGACCCTATTCCACTCTTCGCGCTAAAATGGGCGCAATAACTGGAAAAATCTGCACCCGCAGATTTCCCCATAGAGTCTCCATCTTAAGCTGGCGGCACACGAGCGTTAACAGAGAGAGGAAGGAACATCCGTGGGAGTGGGCTTTCCTTCCACTCTCTGTGCTCAGCTATCTTCCTGCTATCCTATGGAGGATCGCGCTTTGTATCCCTGTCAGCATCCGTTTAGCTTTTTGACGGGGAGGGCTTTTTCACGTCTGGTGGTTGGCCCTTCCTGTCAAAACGGCACGGACGCAGGGAAGTGCGGGCGCACACAAGCACCAAATGCGCTTGTGTGCTGCTAGCCTTAGTGCAATATTTCGGGTACAGGCACTACCTCAGCACCTTGCCCCAGAATGCAGCACTAACCTCTGGGATACTCGCAGTAGTGCTTCTGCGCCACAGTGAGTATCACCTCCTGGACTCCATAGGACTCCATAGGACTCCATGGACGGTTAGGCTTCTGGGCTCATACAGCTTTGCGGAGTCTCACTTTGCTCCCAGCTACAAGAAGCAGCAGATCGGGCCACCGTTCTCACACCGCAGAATGAAAGGCGAGTATCATATTTATTGCGTGAGCAACTGCAGAATTATGTAGCACCAGATTTTAGGTGTAGCTATTACCTGCGGTAATTGGCTAATATTGTAATATCTTACTTATCAATAGGCTAATGTACATTTGCGCTCCCCATGTTAAGTATAGGATGTGCAAAAAACGATGCACTAACGGATTACTAATGGCGGTAGGGTCAGAAATGCAATATGAATGGCATGCGTTAAACACACTTATTCTGGCATCAATGGTTATATATTGCGGTGCTAAAATAGCGCCAACTATGGAATAGAACCCAAAGTTTCTGGTTCGCATTGTAACCACTTCTAACTGCATTCTATGGAGACTTTGCATAACTTCCCCATTTCCTGTGGAATCCTATGTGTATTTCATTCTGTTATGAATATTCTGTGCACAGCCCCTGGTAGTCACACTAAATTATATTACTGCGAGTGCTATTTTTATATTGTTAAAGCACACTGTCTTTTATAGTTAACGTCACTTTGATGTCTTATTTTTCTCACAACAGTACTTCAGATTTATAATAAAACCACTTGTGTGATACACTCCATTTAATTGTTCTTGCTGATCGCAGTTATTTCAGAGGGTGTATAGTGTTTTTGATAAAAGATAGTGAGAATCGTCCGAGCAGCAGACTGGTGTTAGTTAAGGGGTAAAACATTCATCACTATGAAGGCTAGCCAAGTGCTACTGACCACAAAAATGTAAATGTTGAAATGGTTGCTACATACTTTTTTAATTATCACATTGCAAAGATAGATTTGGAATAATAACTTGCGGAGCCTGTATTTGTATCAGTTTTGAGCAGTATCAGTCTAGACTTCTGTGTCACTTCTTAAAAAAGAAAAATCGATTTGTTTTTTATACTTAGAACAAGATTTTTTTCAACTTTTTTTTTCCAGGTAAAAAGTACTATGTCTTGACTTACTTAAAGAAAGGGATAGTATAGCTATCTGTTGGAGCAGGAAATGGTTGGATTAAACATTAATCCTTCCTGACCCCCATTCGCACTCCCCCTCCTCAACCGTTTTGTTTCTATTAAATTGTCACCTTAATCCAGGCTGGTCTCCCTTTGATCTCTGCAAAATGTGACATGCATCCAGCACAGCATGTAATAGACCATAGGGGGGCAGTAGATGTCAATCCAGTTAATCCAGTGGTTCTCAATGTTGAAACTCAGTGGGGCCCACCACAATTCCACCCCTGCGTGATGCCTCCTGCAGCTTTATTAGCTTGAAACTATGTACAGGTTTAGGTAATCCGATGAAACATTCAACAAGCTCCTGGAGAGGGGTTGTGGGAAAGGAATCCCATGGCCTGGGAAATGGATCCCAGGACCACCAGGCCAAGGCCAGAGGAACCCAAGGCCAGACCCAGGGTGGGAGGGCCTCCCAAGGCCGAGGCCCATGACAGGGTTACCTAAGAACCCAGGCCCAGGATATGCATGTTACCTTGAGCCAGGATAGGTAGGGTCCCAAGACCCAGGAGTTTGCAAGGTACAGGACAGGGTGTTCCTAATAAGACCGGGTCCAGGGCAGGGATTTCCCACGGCCCCAGGCACTACTATAAATTTTGGGAATCATCACTGGCTATCATCATAATGAGCATGGGTCAACATCAGAACAACAATCTATTTCAACCACTAGTGCTCGTGGACATTGTGGTCCAGACTTTTTTTTACATTTGTAGATCTGACGTTCAATACCACAGTACATTTTCAAAACAGAGGACCAAAGGCTGCAATGTGCCATCAGGGATACTTAATCACTAGTGGATAAACTGCCTCCTGAGAGGATGTCAGGGTTGGTTCTCATTTATTTGTTCTCTGTGTTATTATTTTCCCATGAAACCTCTGTGGAACTGGTAAGCTAGCAACCATTTTGTCCTGGTCTTATAATGAGTTTTTCCACTGTTCTATCTTGACATATGCTTTTGGTGCTCCACTAGGCCTTACAAACCTTGCATAGAACATCCTACAATTTAAATTCTATGTACTGCAATTTAAATCTATTCTCTAGAAGTTATGCTCCTTTTATGCAAATCATTTTAGCTCAAAGATCAGTGCTTTAGCCATGGATTTTCTAATTTTATATCTCAAGGGAACTAAACTTACCATTAACATGACCACGACCATATTACAAGAAATATTATTACAAGTTGGTGACACGTACAGTGGTTCTTTTAGAGTTGCTTTTGGACAGTGTTGTTATAACACAGTAATGAACTTTAATTTTTTTCATTGTTAATGATGGAGCTTTTAAAACTGAAAGGGGTTATTATCTGCATGCAATAAAGCAGCCGCACTTCATCTGATGGCACAGTTTATTATAAGGAAAATATTTAAATATCACATTTACTATTTCACTTCATTAAGCTAATAGCTTGTCCTGGAAACACCTTGCAAAATTCCTTGTGCTAAAATGCAATGCAATAAATTAAAGACACGCACACATCATTACGATAAATAATTAGTTAAAACACATCTATGGAAACTATAACCCTTGTGCAGGTAAATGGAAAATGGTTTCCTCTGTGCAGATATGGTATACTTTTATGTGTAGCTGTGATTAGTAACTTTCCTCGGAATGTCTTTGCTATTAAAGTTCTTTAGTGGTAATATAAAATCCAGACATTCTTACAAAATGTTATAAAATAAATGAATAAAAATGTAGACTAAGGGAAGATATACAATTAATGTCATTTTTATGTATTTTTTAACATAAGAAATCTAACTTTTCCAGTTTATACAAACACTGACAAATTTAGCCGCTTACATTTCAACTTCTCTTCCCATATTAGTCCTTTAACGACCATAAACATGTATACACATTTGTACATTAAAATACAATGGGAAACTAGAATTAGAATATATAGAACCACATTTAAATATATTTTTTAATGCAAGTTTAGTTTTCTCCTTGGGGAGAAACACGTTTTTTGTGAGAGCTTACTCGTGCAGTACTGTAGATAAGCTACATGAAGCAGCTCTCACTGTCTGTGCAACGAAAGGTTCAACAAACTTTATTGCTGCATTACAACAGCTTGTGAGAAGGCAGAATACAGGGAGATCTCTGAGGTACTCACTACTGTACAGGGATAAGATTCTTGGGATTATAATCGTTAAACGTCCCTGCACAATACATTTCTATATGGACCCTTTTTGAAATTATACAAGTGAACCACTAAAGCGCGACGGACGTGCGTTTTACCTTTACGTGCTGCTTCTATCACAGCGGGCTGTCATCAAAAAGAACAGTGGGACTGTCCCCCCAGCTTCTACATCATCCCGTACATGCCCGATGACATCAGAAAGAAGAGTACAGGAGATGCAGGTATCTTTTGGACCCCTTTATCTCAGAATTCGTGAAATATAGGTGGTCAAATGAGATGTCATTGGAAAGGTCAGAATCCGAACTTGACCACTACATTTGTAAAATTAAAAAAGAAGTTAATTAAATAAAAATATATATGTTTTTGGTTTTCATTTTGTTCCCAAAAGCAGTCATATTGTTCACTTTTCAATAATAAAGTGAATAATATTGCTGTAATAACTCACCTTCTCATTTCCCACTGTGACAGCAAGTATGAAGATGATGGTGCAATGCGTTATAACTAGCGATGCACTGAAATGAAAATTTCGGGCTGAAACCGAAAATGGCAGCTGAGTTCGGCCGAAAACTGAAACCGAAAATCAGTCTTCTGAACCTGGGCCCTGGAGGCCCTGCCAAGCTGGGGGCTCATGTGAGCTTGAAGGCCCTGCCGAGACGGGTGCTCATGTGCACTTGGAGGCCTGCCGAGCCAGGGGCTCAGCCGACCTCCAGGTCTAGGCGAATCTCCAGCTTAGCAAGGCTATGAGGGCCCAGGTTCGGATGACTGATTTTGAGGGTGACAATGCAATCTCCATCTAATCACAGTGAGGAGGGTTGAGGAGCTACCTACATACCTGACGTTGTCACATTTCCATCCCTGCCTCCTGTATGTGAGCTGATCCGGTTCAGTTCTTGGTTCCTGTTGCCAGTCCTGGGTTCCAGCCCAGGGCTTTTTTGGTTGCAGTCAACTCGCGCACCTGTCTCTCTGATGTTCTGATTCACTTCCTATTTAAGAGCACTGCTTCCATTTTGCATTGCTCCATGATTTTTGAGTCACTCCAAGTCATTGTTGCTCTGTGCTCCTGTTTCATGCAAGTTCCTGTTCTGTTTGTTTATTTTATTCTAGTATATTTTTGGTTCTCTATTTCCCTCTGTCAGTTTGTTACTCCTGTCGCCATGTCCTTGGTTTATTTTGGTTATTCATTTTGTGCTATTTCCCATCCTGTTTCGTGTGTGATTCAGGTTGTGTTTTTCCCTTGCTGTGCTTTTGTTTTCTGATTTATTTATTTCTCTGCTGATATTCTGTGTATGATCCTGGCCTGTTCTGACATCCCTCTCTGGTATTCTGATCCCTGGCAATTCCGACTACCCGCTCTGGCATATGATCCCTGGCTGTAATATGATCATGAGTTTGTCTTTACCCATAACGTGCTGACTCCATTCGTATATACTGTTTATATCCTGAGACTTTGCACAGCCCTGTGGTATTTCCTAATAGCTCAGATCCGACTACTCTAAAGACCGACCTGCCACTGTTAGGGTTTTTTGTGGTTGTGCCATGATGCAGGAGTCTCTGCCAAGCCCTGTGGTGTTCTCACTGTCCGTCATTATACCTGTTGTCTGAGTGGTATCCCCTGCCCTTTGGGCATTTAATTCTGAACATGGGCCCCACCACGACTGCCGTGACAGAATGATGGCCACCCATAAAGCCTTCAGGGATACTTACTGTGTTGGATTCCATGCTGCACCCAATGTTTAAACTGGTGACCGACCTGAACGGGTTAAAGATCGCCTTACAAGCTCCTGCTAAGACTTCAGACAATCCTGATTCATTGAGGAGCAGAGTTCATATCCCACTCTCACCAGAGTAGAACAGATGGAGACCAGACAACCTCTGCTTCTATTGTAGGGGTTCAACACATTGTATTTCCCAGTGCCCTGTTAAACCCCACAAGCCGAAACAGCCTGCTCTTTTTTTCTCAGAGTGGTGAAGCCACAGTTTCCCAGCTTGGCAGTGAGTCCACTGTATCCAAGTTCCACAGTAGAGCTGCAGGTCCCAAGTCTGGTGGTAAGCGCACTGTATCCAAGTGCAACAGTGGAGCTACTAGTTCCAAGTCTGGTGGTGAGTCCACTGTTTCTATGTCCCACAGAGCCATAGTTTCCAAGCCTGGTGGCAAAGCCGTAGTTGCCAAACCCCGCAGCGCATACACTGTTGCCAGATCATGCGGCGTGTCCACTATTGCCAGATCCAGGTCTACTACCAAAACTCCTAAATCGGCCAGATCCCTGTATAGAGTAACCAGGTCTGGGGAGGAAGATTCTGAGGTAGACTCACCCGCTGAGCTGATGGGGACCAAGCCCACCGGACTCATGACTCTTGTGCCTGACCAGCCTATGGAGGTGGAATCCACCTCGCCCATGGGGCCCAAGCCTGATGAATCCATGGAGGTCGTGCTTTTCCTGGCTTCACAGATTAACCTTCTCCAGACGGCTAAACATCCTCATGTTAAACCTCAGGCTTATACTGTTCCTCTGATGGTTATGTGGTCCCAGTGTCAGATGTAGCTGCCTATGAACGGCAACTAGCGACTAGGGGGTGTCCTCTACCTGTAAGTAATGGGATGCATCACATTCAAGCCCCTCAGCACATCTAGACCACCTATCACAGACTCTCCTGTCAACGTGTCTGTGTCTAGGGTCTCATAGCCTAGTCCTGCTTGGTTCATACAAATGTTTTTGCAATACCTAAGTCTACTTAATAAGAGAGGTTCACTTGACAGCATCAAGGCAAACCTCTTAGGTGATCTTTCCCTAATATCATTATTAATCACTTATCAATATGGAAAAATAATTACCAATGGCTATGATTACAAAGTGTGCTATTGTGTCTTTTTGAGGAGACTCCCTGTAGTCACATTATAAACACACTTTTGTGTCACATATTGACTTGTTTTTGGATAGGAAGTGGAATTTTCTTAATAGAATAAAAATGATAAAAATACACAGGCAGCTTGGAGTAAATATGAATGACAAATCACTATCCCCTAAGGTTGCAAGCTGCCATTAGCAAAACACATAGGAAGTTTGTCACATATGCTTAATTTATTTGACATCACTACATGTATGGATTTGTTTTGAGAAGGTGACGGCTGATGTTCAGCATTTGCAGACTTTTAGAAACCAAGACAAAATGTTATTCAAACCTTTATCAGATACACTGGATAGAAACTTTGTTTAGTTTGTGTTAATTGTGTTGAAATACACTATTTACAAAACAACATTTAAAAGTGCATGTAGCGACAAAAACAATAATATAAAGTTAACCTGGACACATCAATAAATATAGGTATACTGTGAAAAGTACTTATCATTTTTAACATAAAATAGTGTGAAAAATGTAAATATACAAACATGTTTAAAGTGTAACCCATTGAGTCATACTTTTACCATCCAACACAAATTATTGTCAAACATTAAAATGTTTATCATTTATTTAAATGTGTTCTATTAATTTGAGATCATATATAATATTATCAATATGTACTTATTGCGATAATTCAGTGAGGAAATACATGGAGAAACGAACCAATACATTATGTAACAACTATTAAGTAAAGATTCTGCAACAAATATTAAAGAACAGTATATGATCTGTATTTTTTCTTTTTCTGGACTCTAACCTAGATCAACAAATGTCTTTAAATGAAATGTAATCAGTCAAAGAAGATTAAGTACCGATAATGAAATGCACATTGACACGCAAAACTGGAAAAAGCTCTAGATGGAATGCAAATTATATAGGAAATAACGCGATATGCAATCAAGCAGGCAGGAAGCCAAGCATCGCCATAGGAAAAAGAGAAGCAGCACGCCTTAAAATATATTGGTAATTTATGTGATATATATATATTTATTTATATACACACCTGTTCTTATGATCACGTTATACAGACTGAGGAAGCCAAATATTAATCAAAATCTGGGTTTGCGTACTGTTTTTTTTTATTTCATGTTTTTATGGGTAGTTGTTTATTTTAATAAATACCCTCTTGCGAAATATTCACTGTGTGAAGATTTTCCATACTGCCTCACTGTTTAGGATCTTGCCACGTTACAAAGGAAAAGTGTATCTTGAAACATCAATGAGCACAGATTGAGCCAAATATTCAAGCTAGCTCTTATACACAGGAGTAGGATTATTTACCTCTACTTTTTCTACATTACATTACATTACATATACCGTCAAATTGATTAGTGTTTTGTATCCTGTTTATTCCCACCAATTTTAACCGAAGAAATCTTGGAACTCAAAGAAGGGATGTGGCATTCTATAAACTGGCCAAATATGATATTTAATGAACATTTCTTTATAAAAGCTCAGGGAGATGTGAGTAAAATTGTGTTAATCTTCTGCACATTATTATCACAACAAAAATATACTGTTCTTAACTGTTTACATTACACTTTAATGTTCTTTAACCATGCATGTACATTTATGTTTTCTTCACCTTGTCTAAAGCATCTAAAGCAATTTATTTTTGCCTATACCACTGTATGTACTTTTTTTTTTACCACTACATGGATGACAAACACTTGTAAAGTTTTTACTTCTGCAATGCACTGTTTTGGTTGAATTGTATGGTTTATTGTAAATAGAATTACACAATAGAAGTGATAGCAGCAAATGCATTTAAACTATTATGCATCCATTAACTATAAAAAGATAAAGTGCATATATCAATTTTTACAGACATCAAAGAACTATTTTCCTCCATGTCCTTTTTTTACAGCAAGTGGAGGTGGAGAATTGTACCCTCATGTTTATTGATGGATAAGGGTTTAAGAATTGAATTTATATGCTTATTTTTTTATGCGATGTTAAGTAATTTTGCAGTTGGGTATCAATCATTATTCTCTGGGCTCTTTCTCCAACAGGAGTTGTGGTTCACCTTGGAATAGCAGCTTAGCCATATATATTTAGGACTGGAGCCATCAGTGTTAAGAGATCACTCGGTAATCATAACTGTATTTATGTAGCACCAACAGGCTTTACCCCCCTTTCTCTCATTATACGTTTACAGGATCATCCAGACATGGACCTAGAAGGGTGCCAGCTACACCCTCCTGACGAGGCCTAACAAGGCTGAAACGATCGTCAGGGGTTGCTGCACCTCTCGTGCAGGGATGACGTCCTTGGCAAATTTTTCCCCTTAGCATCCCAGTTTTAGAGAGGGGCAGCTGATAGTGCCCAAGGAACTGGTGGCCCTGTCCATAGGTTCATTGTTCTGCTAATACGGTACAGAGTAGCATCATCTACCCTTTACTCTGGTTTTATTATTAGTTTTTAGGTTGTGCTAGAATCGTATATTATACCGTACCCAATTTGTTGTCATGGTAACACCTAATACAAAACCCTGTTTAACAACTGACTTTGTAACACAGGGATAAAATTTTCCCATTTAAACTTTGTTTCTACATTTTTGCACATGTGGCTCCAATCCTTCAGTATTTTATGAGCATGGCTATCTTCTGTGAATACGATACTGGAACTTTATGACCCTGATTTGGAGTAGCATTAGCAAGTATTCAGACAAATGAAGGTTAAACTCAGTTGCCAAGTTAGTCCCATTTTCAAAGTGCACAGACAGCTGTGCAAATTGTGTAGAATAAGTGGAAGGCCTGTGATTTGTCATTTCTGCCATTACTCCTGTATCATGTATGAAAATATTTATATGTTGTAGCAACCGACCTGTATGCTCAACAGATGCAGGCATCGGTTATCAATTCAGACATGGTTGTATGTGCTGCATTTATTATATATACTGTAACATACAGTCTGCTTTCACCTTGATCATTCCCCCAGGCCATCCAATATTTATGAAATACATATGTTCTCTTTCATCCTTAGTCTTTTGTTCCCAATTCCAGGCAGGGGTGGTCATCAATCTTCTTCTCTTTGCTTGTACATCTCTCTTTTATCCAGTTCGTAAGGGTGATAGTAAGAGTATTCTGTGACCCTGTACAGGGAGCTATTTTCTTTCAAGTGTTTATTAACAAGCTTACCTTGAGCATTGAAAACCATGACTAAGTTTGAGTTATTTGAGTCTTAACACCAGGCTAAGAACATACAATATGGACAAGTTTTAAATTCCCTGCACCAAATGGTGAGTTGGGTATGTTGATGGTAGAAATTCAGCATCGACAAGTACGGATGTATGCACTTTTTGAGCAAGAAATAAACATGCTTTAAACGGTTTACAAGATTATATGAATTTTATTGAAAATAAACATAACATTAGATCGCAAAAGAAAAAGAATTAAAAAGAACACAATGTGCGTAGAGATGCTGCACTCTGGTATATCAATGATAACCTATTGCAAACAGAAAAAGGAGACCAAGGAACCTCAGGTACCTCAGGTCTAACAATCACTTATCCCAGATAGTGCACCGGCATACCACTTTCATATCAGGATTAAACCTGTGCAATTGTGAAAAACATATAAACAAATATTGACCAGTCATCAGCCATAAAGACTGAGGACTGATTATCCAAGAAGTGGCAAGAAAGATGGATGCAACTTTAATAATTCAAAAGACGCTCTCAGATATAAATATTAAAACCACAAATCAACAACAACACTATGAGGGTACAGGAGTATAATAAATGGCGGCTAGAAGTATGCACGATTACTTAATGAGCTGAGGAGATATTAACATAATTGTAACCATATTTGGTAAAAACACCCCACCTATGCGCTCATTAGCGAGTCATTAGGTAATAGGTGGGGTGTTTTTACCAAATATGGTTACAATCGTGTTAATATCTCCTCAGCTCATTAAGTAATCGTGCATACTTCTAGCCGCCATTTATTATACTCATGTACCCTCATAGTGTTGTTGTTGATTTGTGGTTTTAACATTTATATCGGAGAGTGTCTTTTGAATTAATATAGTTGTATTCATCTTTCTTGCCACTTCTTGGATAATCAGTCCTCAGTCTCTATGGCTGATGACTGATCAATATTTGTATATGTCATGCCCCACCTTTGGAAGACTGCTATTTGCATGTATTTCACAGCCTGGCTCCAACAGCTTTGCCCTGGAACGCTTGTATATTGTGTTCCCATCCGGGTCTTATTTAAGCTCAGTGCCATGTCCAGGCTTCTGGAGATCCAGCCTGGGTTTTCCTGTCCAGCCTTGGAGTTCCAGCTGAGGCCCATCTGCTATCAACCCTCCTTAAATAGCAGAGAGACCCAGCAAGCAATGGTTCTGCACGGTAGTTCCCTGTCCTAGGTAACTAGGCGGTGTGCATACCAGCTAACCTGATCCAAGTATCTCCAGTGATCCAAGTATCTCCAGTGATCCAAGTTTCTCCAGTGATCCAAGTTTCTCCAGTGATCCAAGTTTCTCCAGTCATCCAAGTATCTCCAGTGATTCAAGTGTCTCCAGTGATCCAGGTATCTACTGTGCCTACAAGTGTATCCTGTGCATACAAGTGTATCCTGAGTCCACAAGTGTGTCCTGTATTCATCTCAGTTCAGTCCTTGGCCAAGACTTCCTGGTCGCTGTTCAAGTGCGTTCTCTCAACTACGTAGCCCACAATCCTGTGTCTGGATATCTACCTGTGCCTCATACTGCATTCACCATCTTCCCTGACCTTCAATCAAGGTACCATTGCCAGCCGTCCTGATTCAGTCTTGGTGGACCCTGTCTGCAGTCTGCCCACAATCCTTTGCTATAGACTTTTACCTGTGCTGTCCAGAAGGGGCATCTTCTGTTTATTCCAGTACCTGCTGCCAAGTCCCATTTGTGTTCATTAAACCAATATTATTTGCTTGCTATCCTGTCTGGTCTCCCCGCCTGCTGGGCTCACCTCTGAACCGCATACGCCGCCTGACAGTTTATATGTATATCAATGATAAGCCTCAGAGGGTCTTAACAGGTATTGTATGAGCTCAAAAGAGTGGATAGTAGATGGTGCCCTCTCAAATT
Organism: Leptobrachium leishanense; assembly: GCA_009667805.1. Lineage (NCBI taxonomy): Eukaryota > Metazoa > Chordata > Amphibia > Anura > Megophryidae > Leptobrachium > Leptobrachium leishanense. The sequence continues at coordinate 106,985,090 of CM019064.1, read as the reverse complement.
GATGGGACAAATCCCTTATATAGGGTCCAGTATTGTATAAATACCTTAGGCAATATACCTATGTAAGACTCGAATGGCCCCATAAAGCCAATTCCATATATTGTCAAAAAAATGGCTATCAAGTTGCATATATATAATTCCAGACAAACCAGTGCTCTCATATGGTTTAATGGAAGGTGCTGGGTCTGATGAAGAAATAAACATGAAACATTATCTTAATGGACACATGACAAGGAGTTATTATGCATTATGGAATACTTGTAAATCATATATTAAGATGATCCTTTTTAGGGAAGCCTACCACCCAACTCGCTAATACACCTCACTGCCCCAACCAGGCCATCACTTTCACTTTGCAGTCCTCTCCTCCTGTTTCCACCCCAACCCTTCTAGATTGTAGCGCTATCACTGCGGAAGAGCTATCACTACTAGTAGTCCTGCTTTCCAAAGCAAAGTGCCGAGGTAGCACCTACTTGCAGGCCCTTTAGCATCCCCGTTTTAGCGTCCACTATGTATTTTAGCCCAAGGAAGGGTAGTAATTCAGGAAATGGAATATATCTATAGCAATCTATTATTCGATTTAAAGTAAAAAAAATAATTTGCTTTATGATTTGAATATAGTTTACTGAATTGCTCCAAATTCAATCTGAAAATAATTGTATCTATTTGGATTCATTCAGATGACTGAAAAAAACTGCACTCTCTGTGCAGTGCAATATCCCTAACCCTAACTGTAAAACAAACTGAAATAGTAACCCTAACCTTAAAAGAAAATCTATCCCTAATTGTAAAATAGGTGGAAATATTAACCCTAAACGTAACTGTAAAACAAGTAGAAATTGGAACTCTAACTCTAACCTTAATCCTAAAGGTAACCCTAAACTTAAAATAACCTTAAACCTAACCCTAACCTTAAAATTAAGCCTAACTCTAATCCTAACCTTAACAGTCAGTAACGTCTGGTATTGAAGTACAAAGGGGGTGGGGGTTATAGAGAAAGTAAAAGGGATTTATACAGGCATTTACAGGTATAGAGGGAAGCGTCAAAGGTGTATAAGGAGAAAAATATGCCCGCCTCCAAATTTCCTGAACCAACAGGTATCTGAATAGGAGATTTCCGAATCCGAAATGTTTCCAAAACACGAATTTTTTGGATTCCAAAATTTTGGAATCTGAACCAAATCCAAATTTGGGCCGTCCACATGTCTAGTGACAATTATCACATTAGCTGTGTTAAAATCAACACATTATATGTCAAGGCATAACCATTTTATTCGCCATTGAAAAAATAAATTACTTAACAGTTCTAATCTATTACATGGAAACCAGGAACAACCAAGAAGCAAAATAGAAATACAATTTATTTTAACTTTTTTTTTAAAACCATTAAAAAAATAATGAGGTGTTTCAATAATTTTGATTAGAATATAGTGTTTTGTGGTTTCAAAAACTGAACTGCACGGCTGCAAATGATGTTAGGTAAAGGTCTGTATTTAGATGGTGTAGAAATATAATCAGCTCTTTTTGATCAATAGGAGACATTTGTTTTATGCTTCATTTATGTTTATTTTTTTGTATGGCTGGGTAGTCAAGCCTTCAGTAATGCTTTATGTTATTTCTGAGATCATCTGGGAAAATCTTAAACATAATGTTAAAGGTAATACCAGTATTTTAAACTATTAGAAATCATTATAACTTATTCATTTATCAAAATTATATCAAATTTAACATAAATATAGTTTTCAAAATTGTCTAAATCCTGAAGAATAATGATTCTACAGGTGAATGCATGAATACAGGTAATCAATTTAAAAGCTTTAAAGTTCATTGGTAGGGCAAATCCCTTGTGGGAATGATGGAGTGCTCTGTGACTTCGCTGTCACTGGACTCTGTTCTACTATTAGAATCTTAAAATGATTCACTGTCAAATTATAAAAATAAGATAAGAATGAATGATTTATGTTTTAACAACAGCCTATGTATCATGACAGTTGTAATTTTTTGTATTTGTAACAGATTCAGTCTTAATCGTATTGTCAAGGAGGGCGAAAGTTGAGCTTCAACTCCATATGAAAACATTTTATATAATCTACAATCATTATTTCATTTTTTTTTTACTGATGCCAAGACGGAAAAATATATATCTGTATATTCTCAAAATTATCTACATAGTTTAAGCCCTTCACTACCAAGTGATTTTACAAAAAAAACATTGTCAGAAACTAGTGTTTTTTTTATAAATTAATTTATAATTAATTATACATTAATAGTTATTACTGTAAATTACCTATTTGGCCAGTAGATGGTGGCATCTACTGCCAAATTGAGTAACACAGGTTTGAGCAGCAGGTCTATGTTTTTTTCCCCCTGCATCGGCTGCTGACTGCTGCCGAAAGCCCGATATTTCATAGCAGTCATCAGCTGATTTTACAGTTTTAGCTCTTTGGGTATTCTGTCCACAGGGCTTAAACTTTGGGGCCACCTTCTGCAGCCCAAAAGCTAACAAAATTTGTTTGCAGCAAAGGAATTTCATTTGCTTTTGGGCTTCAGATCAACATATTGAGATATCTTGATATCGGGGCACCAGATGGTGCCTTTGAAGCCCGGGATATCTCTATTATTATTCTTTATTTATAAAGCGTCGGCATATTCCGCAGCGGTAGTGAAGGGGATAACGATTGTAATTCTTTGAAAATATTTATTTTTAAACATGTTATTATTTAAGGAAACAGTCAAACTGCAAGTGAAAAAAGGGGCACAGAATTTCAAAAGAAATTTGCTCCCCTAATAATTTGCGTTAAACAGAAGTACCATCTGCAGCCCATGGTAGAAGTTATTGCATATGGGGAATGTAGCACATGAGCTCTGTGAAGCACTTCTCTGAATTGCTGGGATGTGTAAATGTCTTCTGAAATAATTATATATATATATACACTATATTGCCAAAAGTATTCGCTCACCTGCCTTGACTCGCATATGAACTTAAGTGGTCTCCCATTCCTAATCAATAGGGTTCAATATGACCTTGGTCCACCCTTTGCAGCTATAACAGCTTCAACTCTTCTGGGAAGGCTGTCCACAAGGTTTAGGAGTGTGTTTATGGGAATTTTTGACCAGTCTTCCAGAAGCGCATTTGTGAGGTCACACACTGTTGTTGGACGAGAAGGCCTGGCTCTCAGTCTCTGCTCTAATTCATCCCAAAGATGTGCTATCGGGTTGAGGTCAGGACTCCGTGCAGGCCAGTCAAGTTCATCCACACCAGACTCTGTCATCCATGTCTTTATGGACCTTGCTTTGTGCACTGGTGCACAGTCATGTTGGAAGAGGAAGGGGCCAGCTCCAAACTGTTCCCACAAAGTTGGGAGCATGGAATTGTCCAAAATGTCTTGTATGCTGAAGCATTCAGAGTTCCTTTCACTGAAACTAAGGGGCCAAGCCCAGCTCCTGAAAAACATCCCCACACCATAATCCCCCCTCCACCAAACATTACACTTGGCACAATGCAGTCAGACAAGTACCGTTCTCCTGACAACTGCCAAACCCAGACTCGTCCATCAGATTGCCAGATGGAGAAGTGCGATTTGTCACTCCAGAGAACGCGTCTCCACTGCTTTAGAGTCCAGTGGCAGCGTGCTTTACACCACTGCACCCGATTGCACTTGGTGACGTATGGCTTGGATGCAGCTGCTCAGCCATGGAAACCCATTCCATGAAGCTCTCTGCGCACTTTTCTTGAGCTAATCTGAAGGCCACATGAAGTTTGGAGGTCTGTAGCAATTGACTGTGCAGAAAGTTGGCGACCTCTTCGCACTATGCGCCTGAGCATCCACTGACCCCGCTCCGTCAGTTTACGTGGCCTACCACTTCGTGGCTGAGTTGCTGTCATTCCCAAACACTTCCACGTTCTTATAATACAGCTGACAGTTGACTGTGGAATATTTAGGAGTGAGGAAATTTCACGACTGGATTTGTTGCACAGGTGGCATCCTATCACAGTTCCACGCTGGAATTCACTGAGCTCCTGAGAGCGACCTATTCTTTCACAAATGTTTGTAAAAACAATCTGCATGCCTAGGTGCTTGATTTTATATACCTGTGGCCATGGAAGTGATTGGAACACCTGATTCTGATTATTTGGATGGGTGAGCGAATACTTTTGGCAATATAGTGTATATATATATATAGTTCATCCCAGATCTCAGACACAGACACTTGGGCCAGCTGGCAGAATGCACTAACATCATTCTGCCAGGTCTCTCCAGCTGTCTGTGTTCCAGCAAGCAGCCGCCGGCAAGTGAAGACTGTAACTTGACTCTGCTGGGGCCGCACTCTCACAAGATCTGCAGAGTTTGTGAGATCTTGCGAACCATACAAGCTCTTACGAGAGCACAGCTAGAGGCCCTTGTTAGAGCATTCTGCCATCCGCCCTAGCCCTTAGGATACTGCCCGGCGAAACAAGCACAGTGCTGGCTTCCCATATTGGTAAAAGTATTTGCATCGCCAGGGTTCATTCCTAGTCATAATGATATTTATTGGCAATGCAACCTCTAAAAAATACCAATACATTATAAAAATAATATCTGTATTTGGCATAATGCCTATATATATAGACATTAGAATATTATTTTGTATTTGTACTGTACAGAATTTTTCAGCAATTATAACCCCCTGATTTTTATCGTTGTACAATAGTGAGTGATCCCAGAGCTCTCCCTGTAGTCTGTCCTCTCCTTGGCTCTTGTAAGAAATCAGTAAAGTTTGTTACAATGGACTGTGGGCAGCTTCATGTAGTTCCTTTATAGTAATATAAGGTGACCGGAGTGAGAATTCATTGGGAGTGTAGTTTCTCAGGGGGCACACCAAGCTTACATTAGAAAGGTATGCAAATAGGGTTACATATGATATTTATAGGGAATTTATTGTACTACAAAGCCAAAATGAGTCTAGTCGTTTATGGTAGTGAAAGGTTTAAACATTTGTGCTCAACTTAGACATACCATAATGAGTGGGTGGTTGGTCTTCTTGATGCTACTGTAACTATGTAATTTCTATAAACCATATGAACTATACATTTAAGCATAATATTTTTTTTAATTTTTAATTTATTTTTGTTTAAGATATTATCTGTATATACAGTATTAAATACGGCAATCACTTCAACTTAGTAGCTTCTATTTAAACTGGCACAGTTATTAATTCATTAGAGTAATCGTTTCTTTTTTCCTAAAGAAATATCGCACATGTGACTGATGAAAACCCTTTTGACGGCGCCATTATTGAAATCATGCAACAATACATCATTTTAAAGAAGTCACTGACAAAAGCCCAGTTGAGTCTGTAAAGGCAATTATAATCATAAAAAGCAGGGAATATTTAGCCTCTGTATTTACATTCCTTTTCTGTACAGAGAAAGTGGAAATGACTTTCCCGACTGCTAAGTGCTTACAGAAATTGTTTACCATACTTTGGATCCAGCATTCAGACTGCAGATGTGCACATTTGGAAATCTAATTAAGTTTAGCTTTGCAAAGCCTGTTAACCAAGGTTCAATTATTTTTTGTCTGAACACCAAAATATATTCTGAAAGCAACCTTAATCTAAGGCTGTCATCAAAAGTATCATATAAAAATATGGTGAAATTATATTTTACCGCAAAATAGAGATATACTTTTTTGTTTCACAAACAGCACAATCTAGAAAGACATCAATAAGGAAATCTGGCTTTAGTATGCATTAGTCACAGTAGCTGTGTAAATAGACTATTTTCAATTATTAACCCTTTTACTACCAAGGGATTTTTGGTTGAAACATAAACATCATGGCATTGATTTGAAACACAGAATGCTTAGGTAAATATTTAATGCAGAGTAAAATAGTGATTTTGCAGAATGTAAAGATTTTTATTCTGAGGAAAAAGTAAAAATAATGTAAATTTGCTTATTGTTTTCATTTATTACTACATCCTTTTCAGAAATGCTGCTGCAATAAAAGGTTCTAAATTCTAGATGGTGTCCATTATCTTTCACAATTTCAAACAGGGTTTTCTTTTTCAGCATACAGGCAGAAATGGCATTTGTGTGAAATACAGTAACTGTGATAAAGATAGATAATAAAATGGTCAGATTTCCTGTTTATGGGGATTTGTAGTGGTAATAATTAGATTATTAGCAATGCAGCTTCCAAAAAAACTACCAACACAATATTAACCTCCCGGACGGTTTCCCGAGTGTGGCTCGAGGTTAACTTTTTGTACCGAAAGCGGTATCCCTGAGCCACACTCGGGCTGGATACTTACATGTCCTGCGCTCCCTCGCTAATCCCCGCAGTCTCCTCCAGCGCTCGCAAAGTCACACTGCCTGGTTCTCTTCTCGCGAGGAGTGAACCAGGAAGTGTGACCTCGCGATCGGCTGCAGTGTGACTGCGGAGACAGCGAGGGAGCGCAGGACATGTAAGTATCGGCCCGAGTGTGGCTCGGGGATACCGCTTTCAGTATTGAACGTTAACCCCAAGCCACACTTATACCACTAGGGGGCCAGATTAATTGGACCGATTTCGACATATAAAATATGTCAGAATCAGACAGCCAGGGAGGTTAAAGTAATATCTCTATGTGACATAACATCTGCATGTGGAAATTACAGTAACACTTTGTATCTCTACTGTACAGGGATTTTCAGTTATTATAACCACCTGGATTTTTTTCCCTGTACAATAGTGAGTGATCCCAGAGCTCTCCTTGTTTTCTGCCTTCTCCCTGGCTTCTGTAATGCAGCAGTAAAGTTGGTTGGTAGTAATATCTCCTAAGTAAGAGAAAATGTCCTTTCTTCCTACAGAGAACACTAATCTAATCACATTAAAGTTATGCAAATGGTGCTTTATATGTTAATTTTATTGTTATTATGTATTGCAATGGATTTTTTTAACCCCATAATGACCAGGCAGTTTTACCATTGTCTGTCCAAAAGTGCCCGCTGCTGTTTTTATGTTTCTGCACTGTTTGTGTTTAGCTCTAATTCTCCTCTTATTTGTTCATGGAACCCACACAAATTAAATACCATTTTTCTCGCCATTAAATGTACTTTCTAAAGTTACCATTATTTCCATCATATCGTATAATTTACTAAAAATAAAGTTATGAAATATGGAAAAAATTGAATATTTCAAACTTTAATCCCCAAAATCTACACCTGCCAAAAAGGACCTTGGCTAAATAGTTTTGCAAGTTTGTCCTTAAATTAGAAATACCAAATTTTTACATCTTTTTGCTTTTTAACCCCTGCCTTAATCACTGCCGAGCCATTTCACCTCTGTGTGTTGAGCTCATTTTGCCCGTTTTATGCTCATCATGTTTAAAACATGATTTAAAGTCCTTTTTTATTATACCCCTAAACAATTTTTTTTTAAAAAAAAGCACTTTGTTAAAAAAAAAATAATAATATTATTTTATTTATTTACACCAAACCTGGTCATTTTTGGTATCATTGGAAAGGCCATGATTAGGCCTTTCCAATGATATCAAACATGACCCACCTCTATAGCTGCCACGGATTGGAGATACTGGGATCCAAAGGATCCCCCTAGCTCCACTTGGCAGCTCGGGTGTTAACTGGCCAGCTGATGTCATCGCACATACGCCGACGACGTCAGTGGGTGGGGGTGACCCGGAGGCTTGGCTGACATCCAAGATGGTGCAATCTGGCACCTAAGGGGTTAAAGAAAGGCACCGCTGGAAAGGGCAGACTCTGCCCTCTCCAGCAGTGTCTCTTTTTTTTCTAGCATCAGCTGTTGGGTGGGAGAGTGCTCCAAAGGACTTTCCCTCTCCCCTTTCAGGTTCCCCCTGCAGGCACCGGGGGGGGAGCTGTAAAATAACGTGAGGCCCATAAAACCGTCAGGCTGGCTTCAAGGATGCCAGACCAATGTGCAACCTCGGCAAGTGAGGGGAGTAAAGGGAAGGAGGGGAGGTTAAAGGACCATGCTGTACATAGTACGACCTTGGTCCTTAAAGGGAATTTTCCCCAGGACGTACTATGTACATCAGTGGTCCTTAAGGGGTTAAAGGCAAAAGAAGGTACATGACAAATTAGGTAGGTACAGACATACTGTGTGTAGAAGATAATAAAGCTTTTTATTGCTGACATATTTGTTGCAACATATCCTGTGACGAAGACCAGAGGGTGGCGCTTTTCTGCAAGATGCCAATTCAAGAGTGGTTCTTATGCTAGGTATCCTTCAAACTAGTACTGTATATGACACATGTTGAATACATCCCTTTATAGTTAATTATTGAATTTCTCAGAATTAGGTGTAAGGGATACCAACAAAAATTGTAACTTTAAATTAAGTTAACCCTTTCGCTGCTGAGGCTTTTCACACCTCTGTGCTGAGGTCATATTTACCGGTTTTGCTCATCATGTTTAAACGTGTTTTGAAGGCTTATTTTAGTATATGACCCAGACATATTATATATTGTTCTTTCCGTCAGACTCGGTAGATTCATAATATGTCATTATTATATGTATACGTCATGACCTGTCTGTATATTATAACAAAAAATGCAATAAAATATGTATTTTCAATAATTTACAACGTGTAAAGTGTTTTTTTTCACATTTTAACATGCGAGCAATTGCGGTTATATTTTGTATAGGGTGCGCTTGTTAAAAAAATTAGAGATTGGGTCTCGTTACATTTTTTTTTGGGGAAAATTACACGATTTTTAACAAACGCACCGCATACAAAAATCGTTAGTGCAGCATCATTGTTCACATTATAATTGAAATGGGAACAATATTGCTGCATTAACGAACCAAAAAACAGAAAAAAAAAATGTTTATTTTTTTTTATAATTTTTTTTTAAATATATTTTTATTTTTATTTTTAATTTTTATTTTTTTTAAAAACTTTTTCACTGTAGTGTTTGGTATCGTTGGAACGGCCATGCTCTGGCCGATCCAACCATACCAAACTTTAACCCCTAGCTGCCACGGATCGGGAGATAGGGAGTTCATTGGAACTCCCTATCTCCACCGTTGGTGGCAGTTAGGGGTTAACTCTAGGACTGGCGTCATCGTGCTATGCACGATGACGCCAGTCCTCAGGGGGAGTTCCCGGAGGCTTGGCCGACATCCAAGATGTCGGCCAGTTCCGGGAAAGGATCACGAACCGGCGCTTTTCAGCGCCGATTCGCGATCCAGCTCCCCAGGGGTTAATGCCAGGCACCATTTGGAAGGGCAGGCTGTGCCCTTCCAAATGGTGCCTGGGTTAACTCCCGCAACGCCGCCGATCGGGAGGGAGAGAGGTCCGAAGGACTTCCCCCCTCCCTTTCAGGCGCCTCCTCCGCACATGCGGGGGGGCGCCTGAATTAGGTGTCATCGCGCTGTCGCGATGACACCTAATTTCACCGGTGGCAGTCCCGGATGCTGGGCTGACATCGAGGATGTCAGCCCGCACCGGGGGGGCCAGCGATCGGCCGGAACCCGCCGAACGCTGACCCAAAGGGAGGACGCGCTCAGCGCGTCCTCCGCATACCAGCAGCCATGCGGAGGACGCGCTGAGCGCGTCCTCCGCATCGAAGTGGTTAAAAGAAATGAAGGGCATAAAATACAGTTGAATGTTTTAATGGTCTAATATATGCAAGAAAAAAAATGCAGTGACCACAGGACATGAATAAAGGCAGAAGTTAAGATTTGCAGATGGTTTGGAATAATGAGCAATTTTAGAAAGTTCCTTGTTGGAAACCTCCACTGAGTCAAGGGATTTGTGTTTGAGAAGTATGTCCTTAATAGTAAATCAGCCATTGTTTGATTGATTTCTACCTGCAGTGACTTCCTCTCCATTGTCAGCATAATTCAGTAAAACCACCATGAGGGCTGATATGAAAGAGATTTACAAAACCCAAGTGTATATTTATTAAAGTTAAATACATTTTCTTTAGGGCTCATAAAAACAATATAGTAATTGTTTAAAGGATTTGAACTATTGTTGAAATGATTTGAACTCTTGCAGTCCACCTTATTTCTGTGCTCAATATAATACGGTGTTTTTAATCGCTTTCAACCTCCTTCTTGGACTATGGATGTCACTAATAGAGATTATGAAGATAAATCTTTATCTCTAGCCTAATTAAATTCCTAATAAATAGACCTATTTATTAATATATGTGAAATTTGGAAAGCCTATTACAATTTTATATTAGAATGGTACAACAGACAACTGCAGACACTGACGTAGACTTACTAGTCATCAATATTAGTGCAATCTGCCACAGTATCAATTCAAGCGAGTCATGGATATTAAGAAGGAATCAGATTGCTAACTTCATTAAATGCTGGGAGCTGCCTAAATTGAAATTATTTGCCAAACCTTACTAGTTCGTGCCTACACTACCTATCCCCACTATTTAACACTTTAATTACCAAGATCGACTATGCTTGATCTGCACACAGCACCTCCTGCTGCCCTCGAGTAGTTGTTATGGTGTTCCTCAGGAACAATGCAAAGTTGAAGTTTGACTATTTTAAAAAATTTTGGTTGTATTTTGGCTCCAGAAAATGCCCAACGTTACATATGGCTTTTCTTTTGTAAACTGTAAAACAGCATGAGTATTATAGTATATTATTAATTATATTATATTGAGAATTATATTATATACAATACATTAATCATTTTAGAATCTTTCCAGACTCGTTTGTTTATAATAAGAGCACATTGAATATTTCAGACTGTCTTCGGGCACAGTTGGCACAGAGTATCACTCGATAATGCATCATTCCTGTTATGTGGGAGACGGGAGGTTTATTGAGTAAGATTACGGAACTTTTTTAACTTATTGTTTTTTTAATGGATAAATGTAATTTAATAACTATATTACAAGTGGTAAAGCTTGTACGACAGCAATTAGACAAACAAAAAGGGAAAGGAGGGGAGAGAAAACAGTGCAGGGAAAAAAATTGAGGACAACGAATACAGTACAGTCCAGTTTGAATTCATTCCAGCTTCATTTTCCTGTCCAGCATGGTAAATATATCAGATATAAACATTTAGGAATTTCCAATGCAAATTACTGAATGGAAAATGAAGCATTGCCTTTTCAATGTTTAATAGAGAGACCAGTGTGTTGCAGAATGAGATTCATCAAACTGTCGTTGAATCATATACCTTAAATTACAATATCCAGAAAATAAGAATTTGCAGTCCATAGTACACAGCACACAAATAAAGAACCAGTCTTATAAAGCATTCCACTACAAAAATCCTGAAAAGTACAATTAATCAATGTACATAAGACTCTGTTACAATACTCTGTGTATGGGATTGCAGGTTCGAGCCCAATGTGCAATGATAAAGGTGGAGTAGGCAGGTATTAACGGATGAAGGTTTATTAAAAGACACAGGAGGAAGGAAACAAAGGCAGTAAGGAAAGCTTAATAAGTGGCTGGGCAAAACAGGAAATATGGTAGACACTAAATATATATACACAGATAGAGACCAAGGGGGCAAGACAAGATATAGGCTTAACTAAGAACACAGAAACAAAACCGGGCAGGAAAGAGGTTGAATAAAGTATACACTGAACTAATCCTCCCATACCGCCTCTTCCATCCCACACCCCTATGTGTTGCCGTAATCTACCCCCCCCCCGGTATCCTGGACCCTTTTTGGAACATTTCTCAGCCTGGCTCCCTCACTTTTTCTCCTCTGACATTCCATCTCTCATCCTCGAAGACTTTAACATGCCCATCGACTCTCTGGCCAATCTCCAAACCTCCAAACTGCTCTCTATCACCTCCTCCTTGGGCCTCACACAGTGGTCCAACTCTTCTATGCACCAAGCTGACAACACCTTGGACCTTATTTTCTCTAGCCTCTGCACCGTTACCAACTTTTCTAACACACCTTTCCCAATTTCCAATCACCACCAATTTCCTGGATCCTTCTCCTGCACCTAACCAGTCTTCTTATTCTTCTACCCCCACTCCTCTTCAAACTCGAAGGCACCTTGGTGCCCTGAATCCAATGCTACTCTCCACCACTATCCTTAGTCTTTCCCCTTCCGATCTCAACATCCAAATACATGGACGAAAGCCACTGATCTCTACAACTCTGTCCTTTCCATATCACTTGAGGAACTCGCTCCTACCTTTATCTGTCCTACACACAGGCCTAACCACCAATCGTGTCACACTAAATACACAAGATATCTTCGGCGGTGTTCCAGGGCAGCTGAACGAGACTGGAGGAAGTCTCGCACTTCTGCTGACTTCCGGCACTACAAATTCATACTTCGCTCCTACAGTATTGCTTTATCTCTCGCTGAACAATCTTATTTTTTATCTCCCTTTTTCCTTATCTCCACCTTTTCACATGATTCCAGACATCTGTTTCATACTTTCAATCTTTTAATGTGCCCCACTTCCACTCAACCTTCCACGGACCTCACTGCTGTCAGCTTTGCTGACTTCTTCACCTATAAAATTACTAAACTTAGACTAGATATCTCTTCATTGCCCTCCTCCATTAACCATTCATCCTCATTCACTCATTCACTCCCTTCTCCCTCTTCCACTATGTCTTCCTCTTCTCTGGTCTCAGAGGAGGATGTCTCAGCACTGAGTTCAGGCCGTCCCACTGCAGCCAATGGCGAGTGGCTAGCACTGGCTGCAAGGAGAGGCCGAGGCGGCCCATCGAAGTCAGCGGGTGTACCTGTACGCTCCGTGTTTTCAAGGCCCACCCACTGCGCAGACACCATAGAACATCCCTCTGCGTCAAGGGGTTCATTTGTGATAGGATTTTCCCCCTAAATACTTATTTCAGAAATGTGTTAATGGCTTTATTTGTATCAATTTATTTTACCATTTTTCCCAGAATTGCATTTTCTGAGGATGCTGCCATCAGGTCTGCATAAACCCCATGAAGATTTACTTTATCAAATTCAAATAGTCAAAATGACCATGTTCATAAAACACAAGCTTTCCTATATGTCAGTTTTGAAGATTTCCTTAGGCACCAGTTTCTGCTGATACATTGGGAAACTTTCTTCTTGGTATGCAGCCCATTGTCACTTGCTCTTTATATTGAGGTTGTGTCCAGGGGCGAACTGACCCATTGGGCTCTCGGGCTCTGCCCGAGGGCCCGGGTGGGGGAGGGGCCCGCATTGGGGCCCCATCAGCATACCTTGCTGCCCCTGCAGTGCTGGACATCTGTGTAGCATCATGGGGATTCCCTCTCCAGCTCGGAGGACGCTCCATGGAAGTCCTGTGTCCCTGCAATGCTCGCTGCCAATCTGGCACCGAGCAAGGAGCTGAAGCCACACAGCGGGCTGACATCTTGGATATCAGCCAAACTGTGGGACTGCCTCCCGGGCCGCGGGAGTCATTGTGCTTTCGTGATGGACGCCACAAACTAGGATTTCCCCTGCTAGGCAGGGAAAATCCATGAAGGAGATGCAGAGCAACCAAAGAGTTTTGAAGGGACGGAAGTGGAATGTTATGCAATGGCTAAGTCAATCACCTGACCTGAAAGCTATTGAGCATGCATTTCACTTGCTGAAGACAAAACTGAAGGGAAAATGCCCCAAGAACAAGCAGGAACTGAAGACAGTTGCAGTAGAGGCCTGGCAGAGCATCACCAGGGATGAAACCCAGCGTCTGGTGATGTTTATGCGTTCCAGACTTCAGGCTGTGATTGACTGCAAAGGATTTGCAACCAAGTATTAAGAAGGGAAAGTTTGATTTATGATTATTATTCTGTCCCATTACCTTTGGTCCCTTAACAAGTGGGAGGCACATCTGCAAACTGCTGTAAATCCTACACCGTTCACCTGAGTTGGATGTACATACCCTCAAATTAAAGCTGACAGTCTGCAGTTAAAGCACATTGTGTTTGTTTCATTCCAACTCTATTGTGGTGGTGTATATAGCCAAAGATGTTAGAATTGTGTCGATGTCCCAATATTTCTGGACCTGACTGTATATATAAATCCAAAACCCCCTTTGCACATTATACTATACAGACCTTACATGGGACTTGCCTTAAAGGCACCCCCCCCCCCCTTATGGATATGAACTGCAGGTGGAAGGAAATGAGCAATAGCTTGGCTTGTCAGGAACTGTCACCCCTAAATAACCTGACCAATCACAAGGCTCTGAGATGATCATTTTTTTACCAAGAAAATATTACCTGTGAAGTAAATATCTGCACCAGAAACAAAGATGCTGCAAACACCAGCACCAACAAATACAATGTATACATTATGTGGATTCTTATCTTCATGTCACTAATGATGTTTTGGAACAGACCACCCAAGGCACTGCACTCTTTTTCTATAACAGCCTCCATGTTTTTTTCCCCTTCTTCTCTTTCCTATGATATATCATATGACTATCTTTGCCATGTCATTATTGTGTAAAAAAAATAATAAAAAAAAATAAAAAAAACTTTTTATTCCTTCTATATGTAATACATAATAACAACTATAATATTTGAGTTTTATTGCTGTGAGGCTCTGTGATACGCTCATACACACTGCACATTACGGTTAGTATTATTGCTGTGGAGCTCTGTGATACACTCATACATACCACACATTACTGGGATCTTAATTGCTGTGGAGCTCTGGGATACACACATACACAGCGCACATTACTGTGCGTATTATTGCTGTGGGGCTCTGTGACACGCACATACATACCGCACATTACAGTGAGTTTTATTGCTGTGGAGCTCTGTAATGTGCAATGTGCCAGTAATGTACAGTATCTTTTTTGAAGTGATCGGCAGTTTCTCACATTTACCACAGGCACATTCTGTGTCGCACTGCAGCCTTAGCTGCAGTGAGTGGGTGATGGCTGCAGCAGAGCGGTGGCCATCTGTAAGTCTGAAGGGGGCACAATGGATTCCCCAAATCGCTGTTGGTCTAAGTGGATTATCTTCACACAATTTTCAAACAGACTATTTATCACAACAATGTACATGTGAGTATTGCATTGTAGGGGTGGGGTTTTGTATGGGAGTGGCCTCCTGTGAGTGCGGCAAAGGGGGGCCCTTGATCTTCTACTGCCCGGGGGCCTCATTAGTTGTCAGTCCACCCTGGTTGTGTCTCTAATAGACTGCTATTTAGCTATACAATGTTTGTGGTCTTACGAGTTATTGATTATAGCAACTTTCACGATCCATTAATTGCTTTATGTTCAGACTGTAATGCCTGCTGGTGCTCCTGCAGTGCAGTCTCCCCAACAGAGAGGGCGCCAGTCTATGAATCATGCGACATTGAAGGCTGCACCTGAGCAGAGACCTAGGCCTTTAAATATCAGTCACTGACTGTGCTCTGAGCCCTGACGTGGTTTATTCTAGCCCTCAGCGTGTGTGTCTTCTAGCTCCTGCATTTGATTTTCTGGTTTGACTTCTGGCTTGTATTTTGACTGTGATTACTGTGTTTATCCCTTGGCATATGTTTATCTCATGTACCGACCTCTGGCTTGTTATTACTACGATATCTCTCCTGTCCCTGATCTGTACTTCTATGTATTTTAGATTAGTACCTGGCCATTATAAAAGGACCAGCTTCGCAGATTAGGGTTTTCCTTGCCTTGCTGGGTTTTGTCTGCGTGCTGGGTGACTCCTATATCCTTACATTACGTCAGGGCCATGGACCCTGTAGACATTGCCCGGCAGTTTGCTGCTTGCTGTTCCCATATAAGGGAGGCTGATGATGACAAGATGTATCATTTTGCAATGTTGCTGGAAATGTTCTTGGAGAATACAGATTGCGTGCAGTGTCCCTCACCTGCTCCTATAACCAGGGCTGGCCCAAGCCACTGTGCTGCCTGGAGCAATGGATGAAGTGCTGCCCCCATCCCAAAAGAAAAAAAACATGCGTTGTATATGAGTGTATCACAGAGTTCCACAGCAATAAAACTAACAGTAACGTGCAGTGTGTATGAGTGTATCCCATAACACCAAATAGCCCACAGTCACACACACTCCACTGGTCACACACACACTCCACTGGACACACACACACTCCACTGGACATACACACACTCTTCACTGGACACACACACACTCTTCACTGGACACACACACACTCTCCACTTCGACACACACACACACTCTCCACTGGACACACACACACACACACTCACTCTCCACTGGACACACACACACTCTCCACTGGACACAAACACACTCCAATGGACACACACACACTCTCCACTGGACACACACACCCACTCTCCACTGGACACACACACACCACACACTCTCCACTGGATACACACACACACTCCACTGGACACACACACACACACACACTCCACTGGACACACACACTCTCCACTCGACACACACACACTCACTCTCCACTGGACACACTCACACACTCCACTGGTCACACACACACACACACTCCACTGGTCTCACACACACTCCACTGGTCTCACACACACACTCCACTGGTCTCACATACATTTATTTATACCAATCACTGTGTTCTTCCTTGTAATTAAATCATCCCAGATCCTCCTAGAAAACCTCTATAAACTACTCAACCTCCCATTGAGCCCATTCCAAAAAGAAACTACAGTAGAAAAATAAACTTTCAGCAGGAGGTAGACTGATAACCCAGGAACAGAGCTGACATTTATTTCTCTCCAGCTACTTGTCAAATGGGTACTGAGTACCTCTCATGGCCCCATGGTGGATTACACCAATCAGGATGTACTGAGAAAGGGAGGAGGGTGGCACCCCCTTACTGTCACTTTAGCAATCCTTCCTCATCACCAGTAAACTCTTATTCCTCAACCTGATCAAAGAAGATTCCATTGAACAATACATAAATCTATGAACAAGGCAAAAAGAAAAATAAGGTAAATTTCCTGGACAGCAACACTGGTCCCAAGCTGATCAGACACTTCCCAGCACTGGCAACTGAACGGAAACAGTCATCATTGCTCTGTCTGGTTTGAAAAGGCATGTTTCAAAGATGACTGAACTCTGGCAATCCAGTGGCGTGAAACTGCATCTCCCATGATTCCAGCGTGCTTTAAAAGCTGTCCGCAGTTGGCATCATGGCAACACTAAAATCCTTACTTCTGGATACATAATAGAGGTACACACAAAAACATCAAAAGGCAATGATCATAGTACAAACTCACTCTCTCTCGGCTGCCTGCAGCCTGACACATACGCACGGCACTTCCTGGATCCGGCCCGCCCTTAGGTGCAAACACTCGAGCGCTGTCAAGACCTTGATCTCTCTGCCTAATAAGGGGCGGGCACGGCCGGCTGGAGGGGCGGCCTGCTTTCTCCGTGAAACACCGGCCTGCCGCAGGGCTTTCCGCAGCCTTTGACAGGGCAGCAAAATGCCGCCCTTGAAAACGGCCGCCTGGTGCCACTGCTCCACCCTGCTCCATGGACGGGCCGGCCCTGCCTATAACCCATTCTGACACTTCTATAGTTAAATCCACTGTTCCAGTGAAAATGTTGCCCTCTGTTACTTTCAGTGGTGAGGCTGCTGAATGCAGAGGATTTCTGAATCAAATTGATGTATGTTTTGAATTAAATCCTCATATGTGTAAAACTGACAGAGCTAAAGTGTGTTTTCTTTTTAACCATCTCAGAGACAAGGCCTTAGACTGGGCTACTGCATTATGGGAGTCCAGAAATCCCATAATAAAGAACTATGAGGAATTTGTTACCACCTTAAAAAGTGTGTTCTGCCCTACCAGAAAAACTAATTCTGCTATCAAACGGTTAATGAGGTTAAGTCAGGGAAACAGAACTGTGTTTGAATATGCTGTTGAGTTTCAGAGCTTGCTGCTAAGGTTAATTGGGATAATGAAACTCTGGTGTCCTATTTTCTGGAGGATTTATCTGACTCGTTAACCCTTGCTATTACAGCAAGAGATTTTCCTGGGAATCTGAATGACCTAATTCCCTTCTGTATGGAGCTGGATGACCAAATCAGGGACATGTGTAAAACAAAAGCGCAACCTAATAGGTTAATGCCATGTGTGTCTCCAGAGTTTAACCCTGCTGCATCTGACAACCCTGTACCTCTACCAATGCAGTCTGGAGAGATTAAACCATCAGAGGAGAGGGGACTGGTATCAGAAGTTATGACATTGTCTCCATCTATATATATAAATGCGAAGGTCCTGACTGACTGACCCATCAACGCTCAGCTGAAACTGTTTAACCTAGGAATGTGAAATTTTGAAGATACACTGTTTTTATGATGTAGGCACCCACTAAGGAAGGATTTTTGGAAACTCCGCCCCTAAGGGGTTGAATATTTTAAACAAGATACCAATAGCTCAAAAACAGAAGATGTTACAGATGTGAAAATCGGTATTTAGATTTGTCTTGAAAAAAAACACGTATTTTCAAAAAGTTGAGGGGGGAGAGAAAGGGGGTAGGAATATTTTAAATATTTTAAACACTATACCTATATCTTAAACACAGAAGATGGTACAGACATGAAAATCGGTGTTTAGATTCTTCTTGAAAAATAAAAAAACACGTATTTTACCATTTTTCAAATATTCAACTGGGGGGGCAAAAAAGGGGGTTGAATATTTAAAATGTTTTAAACACTTGAATGCTAAGGACGCGCTCAGCGCGTCCTCAGCATTCCCCCTGGTATGCGGAGGACGCGCTGAGCGCGTCCTCGCATTGGGGTCAGCGTTCGGCCGGGTTCCGGCCGATCGCTGGCCCCTCCGGTGCGGGCTGACATCCTGGATGTCAGCCCGACATCCGGAGCAGTGGCCGCCATTATTATGTGTCATCGCGCCCCCGCGATGACACATAATTCAGGCGCCCCCCCCGCATGTGCGGAGGAGGCGCCTGAAAGGGAGGGGGGGAGGTCCTTCGGACCTCTCTCCCTCCGATCGGCGGCTCACAGGGGCTTAACCCAGGCATCATTTGGAAGGGCACAGCCTGCCCTTCCAAATGATGCCTGGCATTAACCCCTGGGGAGCTGGATCGCAAATCGGCGCTGAAAAGCGCCGATTTGCGATCCTTCCCGGGAGCTGGCCGACATCTTGGATGTCGGCCAAGCTTCCGGGAACTCCCCCAGAGGACTGGCGTCATCGTGCGCAGCACGATGACGCCAGTCCTAGCATTAACCCCTAACTGCCACGAAGTGTGGATATAGGGAGTTCCAATGAACTCCCTATCTCCCGATCCGTGGCAGTTAGGGGTTAAATTTTGATATCGTTGGATCGGCCAGAGCATGGCCGTTCCAACGATACCAAACATGAAAGTAAAAAAAATTGTAAAAAAAAAAAAAAAAAAAATAAAAATAAAAAAAATTAAAAAAAAAAAAAATAATAAAAAAAAAATAAACACTTTTTTTTTTTTTTTTTTGTTTTGTTAATGCAGCAATATTGTTCCCATTTCAATTATAATGTGAACAATGATGCTGCATTAACGATTTTTGTATGCGGTGCGTTTGTTAAAAATGGTGTCATTTTCCCCAAAAAAAAATGTAACGAGACCCCATCTCTAATTTTTTTAACAAGCGCACCCCATACAAAATATAACCGCAATTGCTCGCATGTTAAAATGTGGAAAAAAACACTTTACACGCTGTAAATTATTGAAAATACATATTTTATTGCATTTTTTGTTATAATATACAAACATGACATAACGTATACATATAATAATGACATATTATGAATCTACCGAGTCTGACGGAAAGAACGATATATAATATGTCGATGTCATATACTAAAATAAGCCTTCAAAACACGTTTAAACATGATGCGCAAAACAGGTAAAAAATGACCTCAGCACAGGGGCGGGAAAAGCCTCAGCAGCGAAAGGGTTAAACAGGATACCTATATCTTAAAAACAGAAGATGGTACAGACGTGAAAATCGGTATTTAGATTCTTCTTGACAAATAAAAAAACACGTATTTTACCATTTTCTGAAAATTCCTTGGAGGGAAAAAAGGGGGGTTGAATACTTTTATCATAAACTTGAAAGTCCTGACTGACTGACTCATCAACGCCCAGCTGAAACCGTTTAACCTAGGAACGTGAAATTTTGAAGGTGCACTGTTTTTATGATGTGGGCACCCACTAAGGAAGGATTTTTGGAAACTTCGCCCCTAAGGGATGAAAAGGGTGGTTGAATATTTTAAACAGGATACCTATAGCTCAAAATCAGAAGATGTTACAGATGTGAAAATCGGTATTTAGATTCGTCTTGAAAAATAAAAAACACGTATTTTACTATTTTCTGAAAATTCCATGGGAGGGCCAAAATGGGGGGGTTAAATACGTCTATATATATATAAACGCGAAAGGCCTGACTGATCAACGTCCAGTTGAAACCGTTTAACCTAGGAACGTTAAATTTTGAAGGTGCACTGTTTTTATGATGTAGGCTCCCACTAAGGAAGGAATTCTGGAAAATCCACCCATAAGGGGGTGAAAAAGGGGATGAATATTTGAAACAGGATACCTATAGCTCAAAAACAGAAGATGCTACAGATGTTAAAATTGGTATATAGATGCATCTTGAAAAATAAAAAACACGTATTTTACCGTTTTTCAAAATCCAAGTGGGGGGGGGGCGAAAAAAGGAGGTTGAATATTTTAAATATTTTAAACAGGATACCTGTATCTCCAAAACAGACGATGTTACATACCTGAAAATTGGTATTTAGATTCGTCTTGAAAAATAAAACAACACGTATTTTACCATGTTCTGAAAATTCCTTGTTGGGGGGGAAGGGGGGTTGAATACTTTTATCAGTATACCCATATTTCAAAAACCTAAGATGTTACGGGTGTGAAATTTAGTATTTACAATCTTCGTGAAAAACAAACAAACATGTTTTTTGCTATTTTCCACAAATCCAATTGGGGGGGGGGTCGGGGGAAAGGGGTCTGAATATTTTTATCATTATACCTATATTTCAAAAACCAAAGATGTTACAGATGTGAAATTTGGTATTTACAATCTTCTTGAAGAATAAAAACAGGTGTTTTACCATTTTCCAAAAATCCAAAGTGGGGGGTGAAAAAAAGGGGGGGCTGAATACTTTTAAACAGGATACCTACATCTAAAAAACAGAATGTGAAAATTGGTATTTTAGATTAGTCTTGAGAAACAAAAAAACAACTATTCTACCATTTTCCAAAAATCCAGTGGGAGGGGAAAAAAAGGGGGGTTGAATACTTTTATCAGTATACCTATATTTCCAAAAACCAAAGATGTTACAGGTGTGAAATCTGGCACTTACAATCTTCTTGAAAAATAAAAAAATACATGTTTTACCATTTTCCAAGAATCCCACGTGGTGGGTGAAAAAAGGAGGGTGAATACTTTTCAACAGGATACCTATATCTCAAAAACAGAAGATGTTACAGACGTGAAAATTGGTATTTAGATTCGTCTTGAAAATAAAACAACACGTATTTTACCATTTTCCAAAAATCCAGTGGGGGGGGGCAAAAAGGGGAATTAATACCTTTTATCACTATACCTATATTTCAAAAACCAATGATGTTACAGGTGTGAAATTCGATATTTACAATCTGCGTGCAATAAAAAACCATGCTTTACCATTTTCCCGAAAATCCAGTTAAGGGGGGTGGGGGAAAGGGATGTGAATACTTTTATCAGTATACCTATATTTCAAAAACCAAAGATGTTACAGGTGTGAAATTTGGCAGTTACATTCATCTTGAAAAATAAAAAAACAGGTGTTTTACAATTTTCCAAAAATCCCAAGTGGGAGGGGGAAGGGGGTTCTACCAAAATAACCTCAAGTTTCTTTTAAAAAACTATTTTAACAAATCCTAAAATCCACGCGAGCGAAGCCGCGGGCAAAAGCTAGTCTATATATAAAAGGCGTTGTTACTTTACTGTTATGATTGAGGTGGGTTTTTCCATTTTTCAGGTAGATGCACTTCTTGATTCAGGGGCAGAGGACAATTTTATGGACACCACTTTTGCATTGGAGAAAGGGATTCCCTGTTTTGAAAAAACCCACATATTGCTATTCATGCTATAGATGGCAGAGCCCTTTCCAACCCTTATATTTCTATTGCCATGTCTGTAGGAGTTCTCCATAAAGAGACTGTGATATGTCACCTCCTATCATCTCCTTAATGTCCTGTTGTTTTGGGGTATCCTTGGTTACAAAAACACAATCCAGTCATAGACTGGAGAAGAAACACTGTTCTGTCATGGAGCAAGTCTTGTTTTGATTCATGCATGATTCCTGTCAAGTCTGTGCACACCATAAATGTACCCACTTCTGCTCCTGTATCTGTATTTGTTCCTATTCAGTATGAGGAGGTCAGGGAGGTTTTCAACAAAGATTGGGCTGAGACTTTACCTGATCATAGACTCTATGATTGTGCTATTAATCTTCTCACTGGCACTTTTCCTCCTAAGGGACGAGTGTATCCTCTGTCTCAACATGAGAACCTCATATTGGAGGAGTACATAAAGGATTCCCTTGCTAAGGGCTTCATAAGGAAATCCACATCTCCTGCTGGTGATGGGTTCTTTTTTGTCTCTAAGAAAGAGGGGGACTTAAAACCTTGCATAGACTATAGGGGATTAAATAAAATAGCTGTGAAAAATGCCTATCCCATTCCATTGATTGCTGAACTCTTTGACAGGCTAAAAGGTTCCCAGATCTTTACCAAGCTTGACCTAAGAAGTGCTTATAACTTAGTGCGTATTAAAAAATGACCGTGAACAAAAATAAGTATAGGCAGCGCTTCTTCACACTCTAGAGGGAAATGAGCATGCCCATTTCCCTCTAGGGTGTGAAGAAGCGTTGCCTATACTTATTTTTGTTCATGGTCATTTTTTGGATATTGGGAAGATATCTCAGTTTGGCATTTATAGCGACCTTCATTTTATCTCTCTCCCTATTTTGTAAGCGCACTACCTTCCTTCTATTTGTGTTTTAGTGTGTATTAAAGATGGTGATGAATGTAAAACCGCTTTCAATACCAGATATGGTCACTATGAGTACCTTGTAATGCCCTTTGGGCTATGTAACGCTCCAGCTGTGTTCCAAGATTTTATAAATGATGTTTTGCGTGATTTTATACACGACTGTGTCATCGTGTATTTAGACGATATACTCATTTACTCACCTGATTTCGCTACTCACCACTTGCAGGTTAAAAAGGTTCTTCAGACGTTGTTGAACAATGGCCTTTACTGTAAATTGGAGAAGTGTCTCTTTGACCAACCTAAGTTAGCATTTCTAGGCTACATCATTTCCAAAGAAGGATTTTCCATGGACCCGGCTAAACTTACTGCTGTTACTGACTGGCAATGTCCTATAGGGCTAAAAGCTATTCAGAGATTTATAGGGTTCGCCAACTATTACCACAGGTTCATACTCAATTTTTCCACTATACTGGCACCCATTACCAATATGACCAAGAAGGGAGCTAATACCCGTATTTGGTCCCCTGAAGCCGTTAAAACCTTAGACTCTTAAAGAGGCTTTTTCTACGGCCCCTATACTTGTCCACCCTGATCCAAGGAAGCCTTTCATCTTAGAGGTTGATGCCTCTGTTGTAAGGATTCCGAGGCCCGACACCGAGCGTCACTCCTGGACACCTAGCTTCACACCTCTCCTTCTATGTATCAGCCGCCACGCGATCGATCGGAGAAGAATAAACACACGCAGAAACAGTATCTCGTGTGAAAATAATTCTATTGATTCATTCTTGAGATAGGTCTTTTAAAGGATTCAGGTGGGAGGATACAGGAAAAGAGAAGGGAGGGAATGGGGAGGACACAGGGTGGTACAATATCAGGTGAGACGCAGCTCACCAATCACAAACATACATTGCATAGATTAATTGCATTAAGCTATATCAAAAGATGGGGCTTAGTTTAATTTGTAGTGAAACCCATCACCGCACATAGCAACTGTGACTGTGAACATTGTAGCTGTAGCAGGTATGGATGTGAGTAGTGAGTGTATGTCAGGTACAATAGGCGCTATGGGAATGATGACCTTGTTGAGTGCTCTGAAGTCTTGGGTGAAGCGAAAACCCTCACCCTTTGGGACTGGATTCACTGGTGTGTTGTAGGGTGATACTATTGGTCTCAGGATACCAGCTTCTAGGAACCTATGAATAAATTCCCTAATGCCTTCTGTTTTAGCTGGTCCTAATGGATATTGTTTCTGGTATACAGGCCCTGTGCCAGGTTTGAGTGTGGCTCTGAAAGGTGTACAGTCGATCAGTCCTACATCGTATGAATGTTTTGCCCATATTGTTTTTGGTACGTCAGTCAAGGCCTCAGGAATGGTGAGTGCAGGGAAATGTCGTGTCCCATACTTATGGGTTGATGTGATTGTCTGGAAACATGAGTATGGTGATGTCACATCAAGGTCTCCCTGTGGCCCACATGTGATCTGTATACCCAAGTCACCCAACACGTCACGTCCTAACAAGTTCACTGGACATGTGGGAAGGATGGAAAAACTACGTTTGGCAATTACAGTCCCATCGTCATCCCATATGCGTAACGGTGTGGTTCGTTTGGTTTCAGTCAAGACCCCATTAATTCCCATAGAAGGCTCAGCATCTTCCAGGTCACCGTTATACCACTCACCCTTTATGGTAGACGTGGTAGCCCCTGTATCAACCAAGAACGGGATACACTGATCTTCCACTCGGATTTGAATTAGTGGTAGCTCAGTATGGGCATTGGTAATCTGGACTAGGCTGAGGGCGTCTCCTTCCGGGCAGCCCTATTGTCTGTTTTGTGTTTGCCAGTCAATCTGATGTCTGGGTGGTCTGGCCTGTGAGTCTCTTGTGTCACTGTGTTGTGCAGCATGATAGGGGTTAGGCTGTTGTGGTGTGTACCCATCCTGTTGTCGAGCCGCCAGTGCTGGACACTGTGCTCAGAAATGCCCTATCTTCTTACAATAAAAACATGCATTGTCACGCTGCGCATCCTGACCACCTCTCCTGTCTCCCTGGTTATGATAACCCGATCTTCCTCTACCTCTGCCTCTACCTCTCTGCTGCTGCTGTCCACTATTCCAACTTCCTGTCACGGTTCCCAGATCCCACCACGCAGTACTTAACACCCCACACTCCACAGAGCCCAGAAGCTACCAGCAGAGTAGCAGTGAAAGATCTCTAATTGTCTGGTCCTTAGAATTGGCCAGGTAAACTAGCTAGACAGAAAGGGTTAACAACACAGGGAGTAGTCAGCCGAGCCAGAATCAGGAATACAGAGTTCAGAATGGTCAAATGGAATAGCCGGGTCGATATCAGAGCAGTGGCGTAGTACAAGAAAATGGTCTAGGGCAACAGAAGGCAGAATAGTCAGAAACAAGCAGAGGTCAATAACGGGTTAATTCAATATAGCAGTCAGGTACAAGGAGCTCAGGTATGGATAACCACGATCTGGCAACTGCTGAGAAAACACTGAGGGTTTTTAAAGACCTTCACCAGGCCACGCCCCCAATCAAGCCGCGCCTCATGCAGCCACCTCCCTGCCTGTCTCCATTTAAACTGGGCATTGGTCAGCGAGCAGCATCAGACATGCTGTCCTCAAGCACACAGGTAGGGCTGGAAGCTCCCAACGTTACAGTACCCCCCTCTCCACGGGAGGCCACCGGACGACCAACAGGACGAGCGGCAGGACGACCACCAGGGCGATCGGGGTGTGAGGCATGGAACGCCCTAACCAACCTAGAGGCAGACATGTCGGAAGCTGGAATCCAGGACCGGTCTTCTGGACCATAACCCACCCAATCGACCAAGTACTGCAGAGCGCCCCTGCACAGCCTAGAATCCAAAACCCTCCTAACCTCATACTCAGATTCACCATCAACCTGAATAGGTGGAGGAGGAGGAACGACCCACGTGTACCTGTTACACAACAATGGCTTCAGTAGGGAGGTGTGGAAGACATTGTGCATGCGAAGATGTTTAGGAAGGGCAAGAGCATAAACCACAGGATTAATGCGGCGAATGATCTTATATGGACCTATAAACCGAGGTGCCATTTTCATAGAAGGCACCCGCAACTTCACGTTCCTAGTGGACAACCAAACTCTATCCCCCACGTTATAGGAGGGAGCTTGTAACCTATGCCTGTCAGCCTTGCGTTTCTGGACAGCAACATTGCGCTCCATATTTTCTCGAATCTGTCTCCAAATCTCTTGCAGTTGAGTGAGATGGTCATCGAGAGCCGGGATGGTCTGTTCAGTAAACTGAACCGGTAGAGCCGGAGGGAAAAAACCATAGATGGCAGAAAAAGGAGAGTGGCCAGTGGTCTCGTTAACGGCGTTATTATGTGCATACTCAGCCCAGGGCAACAACTCCGACCAATTGTCTTGTTGTTGTGTGGTAAAGCAACGTATGTACTGCTCGAGACCCTGATTTGCCCTCTCTGCTGCCCCATTGGTTTGTGGATGATATGCTGAAGAGAAGGCCAATCGCACCCCCATCTCTGCACAGAAAACCCTCCAGAAACGAGAGACGAACTGGGCTCCTCTGTCAGAGACTATTTCAGACGGAACCCCATGTATTCGTACACAATCTCTCTAGCAAAGACGACCGCCAGTTCTTTGGCCGTAGGAAGCTTAGGTAGGGGGACAAAATGAGCCATTTTGGAGAAGCGGTCTACAACTGTCAGAACCACAGTATGACCCTTGGACTTCGGCAAGTCCACAATAAAATCCATAGATAGATGAGACCAAGGCCTCTTAGGCATGGGTAAAGGCTGCAATAGACCAACAGGCAAGGATTTACTGGTTTTGCTTCTGGCACAGACTTGACAAGCCAAAACAAACAGACGTACGTCCTGTCGCATGGTGGGCCACCAGAACTGTCTGGAGATACTGGTAAGAGTCTTAGTAATACCAGGATGACCTGCTGATTTAGAATCATGAAACATTATGAGTAATTCTTGTCTTTCCTTTTCAGGTACAAACAACATATCTGGAGGCTTGTCAGGTGGAGCCCCTACTTGAACTGCCTGGAGGCGTTCCAGGAAAGGCGAGGAGACAGACAAGACTGTGGAAGCCACAATACGTTCAGGAGGAACTATAGGATTGTGGTCTTGTGTATTAGACTCATACGGGTCATATTGACGAGATAAGGCATCAGCCTTTACATTGCGGTCACCTGGTCTGTAAGTCAATACAAAATTAAACCGAGACAGTAGCAATGACCACCTGGCCTGTCTCGCGTTCAAACGTTTAGCATCCCCGATGTACGTAAGGTTCTTATGATCAGTAATTATCAACAAAGGGTCAAGAGTACCTTCCAACAAATGTCTCCATTCTGATAGGGCAGACACAATAGCAAGCAATTCTCTGTTACCGATATCATAATTGCGTTCTGCTGGTGATAATTTTCTTGAAAAGAACCCACAAGGATGTAGAGGTTTTCCTGGAGACTCTCTTTGAGACAGGACAGCCCCAATGCCTATCTCGGAAGCATCAACCTCAAGAACAAACGGAATCCTGGGATCAGGATGCCGTAACACGGGAGCGGAAGTGAAAGCTTGTTTGAGGGCTTCGAATGCTTGTTTGGATTGAGAAGACCAGATCTGGTTCTTCAGACCTTTACGTGTCATATTAATGATAGGGGAGGCTACAGCGGAATAATTCTTGATAAATCTCCTATAATAGTTGGAAAACCCCAGAAACCTCTGTATGGCCTAGAGACCTTGAGGGAGAGGCCATTCTGAGATGGCCGTGAGTTTAGAAGGATCCATCTCAAAACCTTCTGGAGTGATAATATACCCAAGGAATTTCACAGTAGTAATGTCGAATAAACACTTCTCTAGTTTGCAATAAAGACCATTGTCCAGTAATTTTGCTAATACCTGTCTGACATGTGCATGGTGGGTTTTCAGATCGGGAGAGTAAATTAATATATCGTCTAGGTATACTATAACAAAGGTTTGTAGGAAATCAAGAAATCTCTGAGCACATCATTAATAAAATCCTGGAATACCGCTGGAGCATTACAAAGACCGAAAGGCATGACCAAGTATTCATAATGCCCACTCCTGGTGTTAAATGCTGTTTTCCACTCATGCCCCTCTTTTATACGTATCAGGTTGTAAGCCCCTCTTAAATCAAGTTTTGTGTATACTGCTGACCCCCTTAACCTGTCGAAAAGTTCTGATATGAGAGGGATAGGGTACACTTTCTTAATGGTGATCTTGTTAAGCCACCTATAATCGATACACGGGCGTAAATCTCCCTCTTTTTTAGACACAAAAAAGAACCCAGCCCCTGCTGGAGAAGAGGAACGTCGGATAAAACCTCTCTCCAAATTCTCCTTTATGTACTCTTCCATAATTTGGTTCTCCTTTATGGAAAGAGGATATACTTTGCCTCGAGGAGGCATGGTACCAGGATGAATATCAATGGCACAATCATATGGTCTATGTGGAGGCAGTTTCTCTGCCTCTCTTTTATCAAATACAGCCCTGAGGTCTGCGTATTGGTCAGGAACCTCTGTAGACAATGGAGGAGCTGTGGGTGTGTTCAGGGCACCGACATGCTGAATGGGTATTAAACAAGTCCCAAAACAAGCAGGACTCCAAGACAGTATCTCTCCCTTAGCCCAATCAATAACAGGATTATGTTCCACCAACCAAGGGAAACCAAGTACAACAGGATTGGAAGGTGAATGGATAACTTGAAATATGATTTCTTCTTTATGCAAGAGACCAGTGGTAAGAACCAATGTAACCGTATCGTGAGTAATCCTAGGGCAGGATAACGGTCTGCCGTCTATGGCTTCGACGGCTAAGGGTGTCTCTCTTACAACCAGAGGTAGAGAAATGGAAGAAGCGTAGTTAACATCGATAAAGTTGCCAGCAGCCCCAGAATCCAAAAAAGCGGTAGTATGTGTGGTCTTGGTCTCCCAAGCCAAGGATACTGGTAACATAAGTTTAGTGTCTTTGACAGGAGACATGCACGTCACACCCAAAGCCTGTCTCCTCAGCTGCCTTAGGTGCGGTAGTTTTTCCGGCTTATCATACATTTTAGGACGAGTAGGACATTGAAATCGTACATGACCCCCCAAACCACAATACAGGCACAATCCCTCACGAAAACGCCTTGTTCTCTCTTCCTCTGTAAGCCTAGTACGGCCTAGTTGCATAGGCTCAGAGGGAGGAGATGACTCTCTTGGTGGTGCCTGAAAGACAGGGGCCAACCTAGGTAACAGTCTCTTGGGCTTCTCTCTTGGAGTCCTTCTGTCCCTTATCTGATTATCCAGATCTATACAATAAACAATGAGTTCACACAATACCTCAGGTAGTTTACGTGGAGCCAATTCATGCATCAATGACTCTGATAACCCCTCCATAAAAGCCAGAACCAGTGTCTCATTTGTCCAGTTCACATCAGAGATCAAGGTTTTAAATTCTATGGCATAATCAGAAACAGTCCTGTTCCCTTGACGTATGCGGAACAAGGATTTGCCAGCTACCGTGGCCTTTCTGGTAGGATTAAATGTACGTTGTAACTCAGCTATGAATTCTTTATAATCCCGTATGATAGGCTTCTCTGCCTCCCATAACGGAGTCGCCCATGTCAATGCTCTGCCAGACAGATGATTAATAATGAACCCCACTTTGGCAATGTCAGAGAAAAACATCTGTGGATTTAATTTAAAATGAATATCCACATGGACCAAAAATCCCCAGCACTCTGAGGGAGTACCGTCAAACCTCATAGGAGCGGTCATGTGTACCTGGGATGTCTGAACGACAGGGGACACAGGTATATCAATCGGGGGTGCAACCCCAGCTGGTTCCAGGTGAGCCGTACGAGTCAGGATAGTTTGTAAGGCAATAGCAAACTGATCCATCCTATGATCCTGCTCATCCTGTCTGGATACAAAGTTAGCCAAGTGCTGTGTTAAGTCTGCGGGATCCATAGTGGCCAGATCGTAATGTCACGGTTCCCAGATCCCACCACGCAGTACTTAACACCCCACACTCCACAGAGCCCAGAAGCTACCAACAGAGTAGCAGTGAAAGATCTCTAACTGTCTGGTCCTTAGAATTGGCCAGGTAAACTAGCTAGACAGAAAGGGTTAACAACACAGGGAGTAGTCAGCCGAGCCAGAATCAGGAATACAGAGTTCAGAATGGTCAAATGGAATAGCCGGGTCGATATCAGAGCAGTGGCGTAGTGCAAAAAAATGGTCTAGGGCAACAGAAGGCAGAATAGTCAGAAACAAGCAGAGGTCAATAACGGGTTAATTCAATATAGCAGTCAGGTACAAGGAGCTCAGGTATGGATAACCACGATCTGGCAACTGCTGAGAAAACACTGAGGGTTTTTAAAGACCTTCACCAGGCCCCCCACTCAAGCCGCGCCTCATGCAGCCACCTCCCTGCCTGTCTCCATTTAAACTGGGCATTGGTCAGCGAGCAGCATCAGACATGCTGTCCTCAAGCACACAGGTAGGGCTGGAAGCTCCCAACGTTACACTTCCTCTATACTGTCCTTGAAACGCTAGCAACATACTTTTACCATCTTTAATGTTCCTTTCAAAACACCCAGCTGCGTCTTTAACCTGTAGTGTTCTCTCTATATCATCTGGCGATTGCGTAGGCCAATTATCAACCATTTGCTTCACCAATCTCTGTACATCAGGCAACAGGTTATTAACCAGCGTCTGTACATGCATTTCACCTGTTTCACCATCTCTCGTCAGTCCACCATCTTCTTTCCAGTTTGCACGAAAACGTTTCACAAATTGCGTTGCACTTTCATTCTTCTCCTGCTTACAAGATAGGACAGCAGCCATAGACTTACGATTACCATGCATCACAATCCATTCAGTTAAAACAGATGCCCACATCTCATCTATCTTAATCTGTGTTCTTAAAGGGTATTCTGTGTAATTTGTTACTGCCACCTCAGTGAGTAATGGACACTGGTCCCATCTGAATCTTCCATCACCATCATAACCCATCACTCCATTTATAATCATTCGATAGTCTTCTACAGTAAACCTAAGTCCTTTTGTAGCTCTCTTTAGGTACTGTACTGTGGCTGCAGGTGATTTTACCGGGTCTGGGGCTCCTTTAATAATATCATTTATTACAGCCATTTCTACTGGGACTATAATCAAGTGTTCACCTGCTGACATAAAAGGATATTCTTCAGTATACTCAGTGTATTCTTTCTTTGCCATGGCTGCTTCCACTCGTTTATCTGGTTGTGGAAATGTGTTAGGGGGTCCTTTTTCACGTATGGGATATCTAGTTTGAAGGTTCCCAAACTGGGCAGTCAGTATCTCAACCCCTTCCTCCTCTTCTGTTCTTTTAATGCTTTCCTGTGCGCCCCCTTGTGCCTGTGCTTGCGTATGTGTGTGTTCTAATGCGGCTTCTGCTTGTCCTATCCCATATGGGTCACCTGGTGCTTCTATACCCCGTAGAAGGCCTGTAGCCTGTAAGGCTGAGGCTAGCACCTCTGGCTTTGTAGCGTGTGGAAATAGAGTGGATGTTGGCGGGTATAGGGGTACGTATGCTGGTGGTATGGGTGTAGGTGCAGTAGGGATGTATGTATGTATGGGTGCTTTTGTCCCAGGGGCATTATAGTACGGGGCTAATTCGATCCATACTTTACCGCACTCCTTCATGTACTTCTTGTCCCACTTGGGGTCTCCCGTAAACCAAGGGAAGGCTTCTCTATCGTTCAGACACAAATGTTTAATCATCTTAATATGCCAGTCATCCATTGCCCCCTTTGTAGGGAACGGGTCGGTGGATAATAGGCTGGTAGTCCACGAATTGAGAAGATCTGTAAATGGAATCGTGTAATAAGCACCAGCGATACGACCTACATAGTCGAAAGGAGTTTCATCCGGGAACGGCTTTGGATCCTTTGGGGCGTTTGTGCAGTTACCCGCTGTTTTCGGCAGGCTCTTACTGGTACGATAGCGGATCTTGGGCTTTCCCCCTTTCGTTGTTCCCTTCTGTAGTGCCTCAAAATCAGGCACCTTCCCCTCCTTGTCTCTTTGTGCCGTGGAGCTTGAGTTCCCCATCGTAACACCTATGTAGAAAAGACTACACAAACAAAGGCTACAAAAACAATATACAGTACTATGTTCTTAACCAATCACTGCTTGTACAGTTACTACAGTTATAGGAGAAGAGGTAGTACTTGTTAAATCAGACAAAACACAAGCACAAAAACGGCATACGTCACACATACACAGTCACGTTGATATCTTGGCCCATGCAATCTCCCCACTCTCTTATGCAAACACCCAGCTTCGCTGCGCGTGTGGCTCTGATACATAGAAGAGTGTGTCCCTATCTCCTGATTAACTATACTATCACTGAATACGAGCAAAAAACATGCGCACCTCTATATACTTACTGACGTGCTCCCTAAGCACCGAACAGATATCTCTGAGCAGACACTGTGCTCCAGATAAGGCAACCTGCTTCCGTTAGCAGTTGCCGTAACACTAAACACTATCCCAGCCTGGATAGTGGGAAACGTAGTTGCTCTGAATAAGAGCAGCCCGTAACCCTGAACGAGGATACGTAATCCTACTGAGCAGGTAAAACAGTCAAAAGACTTGCACGTACCTATTCACAGGATCCCACTTCTGACACCATAACTGTAAGGATTCCGAGTCCCGACACCGAGCGTCACTCCTGGACACCTAGCTTCACACCTCTCCTTCTATGTATCAGCCGCCACGTGATCGATCGGAGAAGAATAAACACACGCAGAAACAGTATCTCGTGTGAAAATAATTCTATTGACTCATTCTTGAGATAGGTCTTTTAAAGGATTCAGGTGGGAGGATACAGGAAAAGAGAAGGGAGGGAATGGGGAGGACACAGGGTGGTACAATATCGGGTGAGACGCAGCTCACCAATCACAAACATACATTGCATAGATTAATTGCATTAAGCTATATCAAAAGATGGGGCTTAGTTTAATTTGTAGTGAAACCCATCACCGCACATAGCAACTGTGACTGTGAACATTGTAGCTGTAGCAGGTATGGATGTGAGTAGTGAGTGTATGTCAGGTACAATAGGCGCTATGGGAATGATGACCTTGTTGAGTGCTCTGAAGTCTTGGGTGAAGCGAAAACCCTCACCCTTTGGGACTGGATTCACTGGTGTGTTGTAGGGTGATACTATTGGTCTCAGGATACCAGCTTCCACTTCAATTACATAATCACCTATATGCCCGGTAACAGAAATGCTAAGGCAGACGCGCTTTCCAGGCAGTTGAGGTCACAGAACAGCAAGATAG
This sequence comes from Leptobrachium leishanense, assembly GCA_009667805.1. Classification (NCBI taxonomy): domain Eukaryota; kingdom Metazoa; phylum Chordata; class Amphibia; order Anura; family Megophryidae; genus Leptobrachium; species Leptobrachium leishanense. The sequence goes on along the minus strand of CM019064.1, from coordinate 106,951,815 downwards.
ACCAGTTGAGTTGATTGTTCCTCTGGATAGAGTAGTGGCAGCTACTCATTTCACCCTTACTTCTACAATCCTTACTCGTATCCAAGCTATGCAAAGTACAGCTCCCCCTGAGACTCCTTCTGACAAGTTGTTTGTTCCTGAAGCCGAAAGAAAGGAACTACTCTCATGTTATCATGCCTCCAGGCCAGCCGGTCATCCTGGTATAAAAAGGACATTGTCAGCCCTTACACCGATGTACTGGTGGCCAGACATTGCCACAGATGTGAGGGAATATGTACAGGCATGTGTGGTATGTGCGCAATCCAAAGACTCTACTCAATGTCCTGCAGGACTATTGCAACCACTAGCAATCCCTGATAAACCTTGGTCACATATTTCTATGGATTTCATAGTTGATTTGCCACCTTCTGAAGGACATACAGTGATTTTGACCATTGTTGATCGTTTTACTAAAATGGTTCATCTGGTTCCTCTCAAGAAATTGCCAACATCTGAAGGTCTAGCCAACATATTTGCCAAGGAGGTATTCAGATTGCATGGTTTGACTCATGAAATTGTCTCTGATCGAGGTCCCCAGTTCATCTCTAGATTTTGGTGAAATTTCTGTTCACAGTTGGGCATTAAAGTATCATTTTCTTCTGCTTATCACCCACAGTCTAATGGAGCTGCCGAACGTGCTAATCAGTCTAGTGAGAACTACATTCGCAGCTTCTCTTCTCAAGGGCAGGATGATTGGGTATCTTTACTTCCTTGGGCTGAATTTGCTCTGAACAGTAATGTGAATGCCTCATCTGGTCACTCCCCGTTTTATGTTGCCCACGGTTTCCAGCCTACCTTTTTGCCATCCCCTGGTTCTGACACTGGTCTTCCTGACTTGGACTCCTATGTTCAGTCTCTTCATCAAGTGTGGAATCTGGTACGTTCTAACCTCCGTCACGCTTCAGTCCAACAGAGGACCTATGCAGATAGGCATAGGCGGATGGGTCCTTCCTACGTTCCAGGCCAGAGAGTCTGGTTGTCAACCCGTAACATTAAGTTACGTGTGCCATCCATTAAATTTGCTTTGCGGTATATTGATCCATTCAAGGTCCTAAGACGTGTCAGTGAAGTCAGTTATGCTCTGGACCTACCTCGTACCCTCTGTATACCTAACACCTTTCACACCTCCTTGTTGAAGCCCCTACTGTGCAATCGGTTCAACACTGCCATTCCTTGACCTCGTCCTGTTCTAGTCCAGGGACAGGAAGAATTTGAGGTCCAGTCTATCGTTGATTCCCGTCATTTACGTGGGGTTCTTCAATATTTAGTTCACTGGAGAGGGTATGGCCCGGAGGAACACTCGTGGGTTCCTGTTGCTGATCTCCACGTCCCCGTCTGGTCCGTGCCTTTCACCTCTCTCATCCCACTGCCCCGGGATCTCAGCGCCCGGAGGGCACTCGTGGAGGGGGGTACTGTAATGCCTGCTGGTGCCCCTGCAGTGCAGTCTCCCCAAAAGAGAGGGCGCCAGTCTATGAATCAGGCCACTTTGAAGGCTGCACCTGAGCAGAGACCTAGGCCTTTGAATATCAGTCACTGACTGTGCTCTGAGCCCTGACGTGGTTTATTCTAGCCCTCAGCGCGTGTGTCTTCTAGCTCCTGCATTTGATTTTCTGGTTTGACTTCTGGCTTGTATTTTGACTGTGATTTTTGTGTTTATCCCTTGGCATATGTTTATCTCGTGTACCGACCTCTGGCTTGTTATTACTACGATATCTCTCCTGTCCCTGACCTGTACTTCTATGTATTTTAGATTAGTACCTGGCCATTATAAAAGGACCAGCTTCTCAGATTAGGGTTTTCCTTGCCTTGCTGGGTTTTGCCTGCGTGCTGGGTGACTCTATATCCTTACACAAGCAAGTTAATATAAAAACAATAACAGATATTTTTTAAGCAATCATATTTATCACCCTTTAGTAATAAACTTTCACAAGACTTGAACTAGGAAATTTAAACTGAGATTATATACAGTGGAAAAGACGTCCCAGTTTCCACAAAATATTATGCTATGTACTGTAGCTTATATAAATGCCTATGTTAAATTAAACTTCAGTTGTGCGTCATAAGAAAGAACAATATACAGAATGTTTAGTGTCTGCACTAATTAAGATGTATAACTATTCCACGTTCTTCCAAGTAAAACTAAAAGCAACTTTCTAAACCATAATTTAACCAGTGTAGTAAAAGAATAGAAAACAAACTTCAAAACAGAATAAAGTGCAGATAAATTAGATGCTAACAAATCTCTTGTGCAAAGGATACATACATGGGCAAGAAAAAGTATGTGAACCCTTTGAAATTAGTTATTTTTCTGCATAAATTTGTTATAGAATGTCAATTCTTCTTCATCAAAGTCACAGGTGTAGAAAAACACAATGTGCTTTAAACTTTTAATCCCAAAATTTCAATCTTTCATGTCTTTAATGAACACATCCCATTAAATATTCACAGTTAAGTAAAGTAAGTGAACACTTTAATAGCTAGTTGATCTCCTTTGGCAGCAAATGCCTCAACCCATTGTTTCCAGTAGCTGCGTACAAGAGCTGTGCAACTTTCAAGAGGAATTGTGGACCACTATTCCTTCAAGAACTGCTTTAGCTCAACTTTTAGGGATATAATGTGAACAGCTATCTTGAGGTCATTCCACAGCATGTTTATGGCATTAGGCTCTCGACTCAGATTGGGTCACTCCAAAAAGTGGATTTTCCTTTGTTGAAGCAATGCTGTAGTGGATATACTTTGATGTTTAGGATCAATGTCCTGATGCATTACCTAACTTCTCTTGGGCTCCATCTGGAGCTCAGTCTCCCTGATATTGGGCTGAATTTAATTCTATCGGCTGATGTTTATTTTTCTTGAACTGGATCAACCAATATTTTTTTTAAAAAAAATAAAAAATCAGCTGTGCTCGATATTCAAAAAATGCTGCTGCTCCGAAAAAAAGCTGGCCAGTAAAATAGCCAATAAAGCTTATTTTCAGCCAGCATCATACAGATGTGTACCTTTAAACATTTCTCTTGCAAAAAGCCCATTGTGTAAAAAAAGATTTCAGTTTAATTCTCTCTATTTTCCTGAAATCCATTTATCAACACCTTTACGCATTTGAATTTTTTTGATCAATACCAATAAATTCCAATTGAATCACTAATGCCAATATTTCCATTGAAAACAAAAGTCGCGAGAGTCGATATTCGATCCAAACTTTTATCAGGAATCAAAATGCTGGTAATTCCATATTTGAATTTCCCAAACCAACAAATGGCTGAAAATTGCCTGAAAAATGTCCCAATTTTGGGCATCGAGCTGAATAATTATCCTCTAGGAAATCTGGATAAACATGGGAATTTGGAAGGGGGTGTGGCCTGACAGCCGATGGAGACGGCAGCACTGTAGAGGAGCTCCGGCAAGAACCGAGCAAAAAGGGGGAATTTCGTCCTAACTAGAGGTAAATCTGGATCTGACACCCCCACCTCCTCAATCCCAACGTCCGAGGTGGCAAACACCGCTGAAAAGGAGCCACGGTTCGACCAGGTCTTAACCATCCACTCCATCGCAGAAGGCTACGGATTAATTCATTCTCCCCTCCGGGGACCTAGGTGGTCCCATGCTCTCTTCTTCGCATCAATGTTACAGTCCCTATGACAGGTTCAGTATTGGCTTTTGTTTTGATGGTGACTGTTATGTGCCATTATCTTGGCTCTTCTCACAACAGTTTAAGGGCCAAACCATGTGCTCATGTATAATGTTCCTCAAGGCCACTGGCACCAACGGACTTCCTCTCTTGTTACAGATTTGTTTAAGGTTCTCTGCTGTTTTCCTCCTCTCAGGTTGCATTTTATGATCGTTTTTTTGTGACGTTTTGACCCCCCCCCCAGCTGCGGTGGAATTTTTCCTTTCTTTGTTGTCCTTTTTTTCTTGGATGCAACAATGTTTATAAAACCTGGATGATATATTTTTGATTCGCAGGTTTTACACCGTCACTTTGTGGACTTCACGGTGGCCCATGTCCAGGGAAGTGTTGCGACTTCGACCCATGTCCAGGGAAGTGTTGCGCCTTCGACCCATGTCCAGGGAAGTGTTGCGCTTTCGACCCTTGTCCAGGGAAGTGTTGCGCCTTCGACCCTTGTCCAGGGAAGTGTTGAGCCTTCGACCCATGTCCAGGGAAGTGTTGCGCCTTCGACCCATGTCCAGGGAAGTGTTGCGCCTTCGACCCATGTCCAGGGAAGTGTTGCGCCTTCAACCCATGTCCGGGGAAATGTTGCAGTCGTCACAGCAGCTGATATCCAGAAAGCCTTAGGGTACTGTGTACTACAGGACAGAGAATGGTGCTGCCCGCGAATCAGACGCAGCATGCAGGAAGGACAACCAATCGCAGCACATGACCAGCGATCCTATAGCAGAGCAGGGCGTCTCCTCTGAGCACCAATAGGAAGTGCTGTAGCTCCATATAAAGGGCTTCCTTTCTCATAGCAAGTCGCCCTAGCACGGTTCCAGTTACGCCTAGTGCCTTGTTGTTACTGCTGCATTACTATCTGACTGATTTCCTGATTATTACGATCCCAGCTTGTCTCGATTTCCCTGTATTCTGGCGCCCTGAATTTTGGCATAATATAAACGGACCTCTATTTCCTTAACCCTTACCTATGTGTGTTTTTGTTGGTCTGCTCTGCTTAACCCGGCCATTATTAAGGACCGGCTAGCTAGAGCACTGTGGGTTACTTCATTCTGCAGGTTGTTTTACTTTGCACTCCGTCACTTTCTTTGTGTTCGTCATTCTCAGTATTACTGACCATAACCCGGCTATTACTAAGGACCGGTTGGTCGGGGACTGTTGGTTTATCGTCTGCAAGCGGGGTTACCCGATCCTGATATGGACTTTGAGTGCCGCAAAGATCACCTCTCGATCGCTAGGGGGTTAAAAAGTCAGTTAGAAAATCGGTATTAGCGCTGTACTTTGCGCTCCCTATATTTAACATTGGGAGCGCAAAGTGTGAGCAGAGAGTAATTAGCGTTAGAATCACAAAGTCCTAACTCTAATTACAAACAGTTGACGCTAACTAAAAAAGAAAGTTTGCTACAGCTTAGAGCTGTAGCCAACTGATTCCGCTTCTGCGGAATCCATTAGATGCAGCTGTAGGGATGAGCCGAACACTCCCCGAGTTCGGTTCGAGCCCGAACCCGAACTTCCCATTTGTTCGGGACCGAACCCGAACCCGAACCCCCATGCAAGTCAATGGGGCTGAAATTTCGGTTTTTTGGAGTGCCCTCCAAGAGGGCATATATGCTACATATTTGCCATAAAAGGTGTATGGGGGTCCGGGTAGTGCCCTGGGGGACAGGAAACAAGGACAAAAAGTTTTAAAAAAAACGTTTTTATAGGGACAGTGAGTTTTCCATGAAATAAGGGTTAAAAATAAAAATGAAAAATTCCTTCAAATATCGTGCCTAGGAGGTCCCCATAACCTGCCCGTGAAGTGGCGGATTTCTAGGATGTATAGAAATATGTAAAAACCAAAAAAATGACATTTCAAATGACGGTAAATGCTTTTCCTTTAATCTATCCATAAACAACTGCTTAGGGTGGCAGTCTGTATGAAAAGAGGAGACATTTTCGGACACGCAGAAAAAGTTTACTGATTTTCTGGCGGTGAAAAGCAGGAGAATGAAAACTTCTAGACCAAAAAGCCGATTTGGAAAGTGAGATAAATGGGAGAATTTTTCTGGTTCGGCTATTTTGACCTAGAATTTTCCATTCTCCAGTCATTCTCCTGAGTTTCACCTTTTTCTGAATAACCCTGTCAGGGTTATTCAGAGAGCGGTGAAGAGCAGGAGAATGACTGGAGAATGGAAAATTCTAGGTCAAAATAGCCAAACCAGAAAAATTCTCCCATTTAGGCTAGGGTCAGACTAGCGAATTTTTAACATGCGTTTAGGCGCACTTAATCACGGCCGCACTAGCAGCAAATGACGGGAAATGATGGCCAATATACGAAGTACGGTCGCACGAAAGTCCGGCTGCGCAACGCAAGTGGAAAATGAACGCATTTTTTCGAGAACGCAGAACTGCTAGTACGACGTACAGAGTGCGCTGCGTCCACTAGCGGCGTGTGTGTGTGATTTGGAGACGTCAGACCCTGCTCATGTCCGGCCAACATAACGTCCAGACACCCAAAGTTTCCTGGTTTGGATCCGTAAAATATCACGCACAAAAATGCGCATCGTATGACCGTTTTCGCGCAATCCGTGAAAAATACGGCAATGTGTTCAGACGCACTTTTTGACGGTCGCTGCGAAAGATGCGTTAGTCTGACCCTAGCCTTATCTCACTTTCCAAATCGGCTATTTGGTCCAGATTGTTCTCTTTTCCTGCCATTCTCCTGGTTTTCACCTTTCTCTGAACAACCCTGAGAGAGAGGTAAAAGCCAGGAGAACTGGCAAGAGAAGAGAACAATCTAGACCAAATAGCCAATTTGGAAAGTGAGATAAATGGGAGAATTTCTCTGGTTTGGCTATTTTGACCTAGAATTTTCCATTCTCCAGTCATTCTCCTGAGTTTCACCTTTCTCTGAATATCCCTGTCAGGGTTATTCAGAGAGCGGTGAAGAGCAGGAGAATGACTGGAGAATGGAAAATTCTAGGTCAAAATAGCCAAACCATAAAAATTCTCCCATTTAGGCTAGGGTCAGACTAGCGAATTTTTAACGTGCGTTTAGGCGCACTTAATCACGGCCACACTAGCAGCAAATGACGGGCAATGACAGCCAATATACGAAGTACGGTCGCACGAAAGTCTGGCTGCGAAACGCAAGTGGAAAATGAACGCATTTTTTCGAGAACGCAGAACCGCTAGTACGGACGTACAGAGTGCGCTGCGTCCACTAGCGGCGTGTGTGCGTGATTTGGAGACGTCAGACCCTGCTCATGTCCGGCCAACATAACGTCCAGACACCCAAAGTTTCCTGGTTTGGATCCGTAAAAAAACACGCACAAAAATGCGCATCGTATGACCGTTTTTGCGCAATCCATGAAAAAATATGGCAAAGCGTTCGGACGCACTTTTTGACGGTCGCTGTGAAAAATGCATTAGTCTGACCCTAGCCTTATCTCACTTTCCAAATCGGCTATTTGGTCCAGATTGTTCTCTTTTCCTGCCATTCTCCTGGTTTTCACCTTTCTCTGAACAACCCTGAGAGAGAGGTGAAAGCCAGGAGAACTGGCAAGAGAAGAGAACAATCTAGACCAAATAGCCGATTTGGAAAGTGAGATAATTGGGAGAATTTTTCTTGTTTGGCTATTTTGACCTAGAATTTTCACTTCTCCAGTTATTCTCCTGCTTTTCACCGCTCTCTGAATAACCCTTTGAATGTTTAATCCCGAGGTGAAAAATAACATTGCTTTAGATTTTTTTCAAACACCAGTTAAATGCAGCATATTAGGATGTTTTAGGGAAATTAATTCTCAAATCTCAATCAGAAGCAGACACCACCCCACCCTCAGTATATTGTACAATGTATCAAATTGATTACCAGACTAAAAACACCTGATGTTATGCCCGTTTGTGAACAGAGGTCATTTAGAGTTGATAATCTTTCCACGTACACATTAGTTTTTAATTCAATATCTAATAAACCGTTGCTTATAATATTCTGCAGTAAAGAGTCTCTTTATTTCTAGATTTTTTAGTATTTTTTTAAGCATTTTCTATACTTTTTTCAAAATTTCTTTTTTTTTTCGAACCCGAACCGAACACACCCAAAAAGTTCGAAATTCGCGAACTTTCAAACTGCCAAAGTTCGGGTCGAACTCCGAACCGTCCGAACCCAAACAGCTCATCCCTACTGTAAACCCCCCAAAAAAAGCAAATACTCACCTCTCATCCACCGCTTCTGGCCGCCGAGAGCAGAGGGAGTCCTTGGGGGGAAAAGTCCCCATCCTCTCGCCACGATCTCTCCACCGACCTGCAGGATCTCACGAGAGGCAAACTCCTGCAGGTCCTGTGACTCGACATTGTACTGAAGTGGATACAGGAGGTTTTGTCCACATAAGGGTTAATGAAGCATAAGGGTTAATTAAGCAGTTGTCCCTGTAATGGCACAATTGAGTTAAAGCCTTGTGAGACCTGAGCGGGCCCCACCATAGAGCAGGCCACTAGTGCCGTTGTTCATTCTCAGGACCCTCACAAACCCCTTTTTTGCTGACTATAAGCTTACAAGGTAATCTAGACTTTGACCCCTTGCACGAGGTGCCTAGAGGGGTGTCAGCTATACCCTCCTGATGAGGCCTAACAAGGCCAAAACGATTGACGGGGGTTGCTGCATCTCTCATACAGGGATGATGTCCTTGGCAATCAGTACTGGTTTCTTTTCTGGGTGTAGCAGTCTGATTTTCATATGGAACAGTTATCCCTGTAATGGCACAATCGAGCTAAAGCCTTGTAAGACCTGAGTGGGCCCCACCATAGAGCAGGCCACTAGTGTCATTGTTCGTTCGCATTCTCAGGACCCTCACAAACCCCCTTTATTTGCTCACTATAGGTTTGATGAAGCAACCTGAAGAATGAGGAAGGTGCAGTCCCTTGGCAGTTGTGCACACTAGGGGTAACCCAAATTGTATTTATAATGAGACCTAGAGACTGCACTGTACAAAATATCCCATATGATAAAACATAACCTTTTTTGGAATTTTGAATTAAAAAGAGGGGAGCCTAGGCATCACATGAGCAATTGTACAAAAAAAAGAACAAAACTAATTGTGCTGTTACGCAAAGACAGTGATAGACAAACTCATATAACCAATAGGGATGGGCTGGCGGTTTGATGCGAACATGAGATCTCATCGAACATCGGCCATTCGAAAGTTTGCGAACTTCGAACTTTTCAGGCCGTTCGCAAAAAGTTCGGAAAAAAAAAAATAATTTACAATTTTTTAAAGAAAAATCCTAAAAAATCGAAAAATAAAGAGACTTTTTACTGCAGAATATTATAAGCAACGGTTTATTAGATATTGAATTAAAATGGAAATATTTTTAACATTGAAGCCTATGGGATAAAACAATCGTGTTGTTAAACAAACTTGTTCTGCGTGTCCTAAAACGTCTCCTCTTTTCATACAGGCGGCCGCCCCAAGCAGTTGTTTATGAATAGATTAAAGGAAAACCATTTACCGTCATTTGAAATGTCATTTTTTTATTTTAAAATGTTTCTATACATCCTACAAATCCGCCACTTCACGGGCAGGTTATGGGGACCTCCTAGGCACGATATTTGAAGAAATTTTTGGTTTTTATTCTTAACCTTTATGTCATGGAAAAATCACTGTTCCTTTAAAAATGTTTTTTTTTTTAACATTTTGTCCTTGTTTCCTGTCCCCCAGGGCACTACCCGGACCCCCATACACCTTTTATGGCAAATATCTTGCATATATGCCCTCTTGGAGGGCACTCTAAAAATCGAACATTCGAGTCCCATTGACTTGCATTGAGTTCGAATCGTGTTCGCGTTCGAATTCAAACTTTTTCAAATGTTCGTGTTCGAATGCGAACCGAACACAGGGGTGTTCGGCCCATCACTAATAACCAACACCTAAAGTGTGAGACAAAAGTAAAAAGAGGAAAGAGAATAGCCTAAAGGCTGCAGGACTATCACTGGAGTAAGATATGCCGGTTGTAGAAATCAGAGAGGCAGATAAGCATGGTTCTGTAGCTGAACATGTGTGCCTGGGAAAAAGGCAGATCTGGTGTCAAGTATAGAGGTATTGTCCTAACTGGACCATATGCGATCAAAAGCTTGTATCTGTATTCAAAGGAGAGGCTGTACAGTGTACATCATCGAAAGACTGTCATATACAATGGAACAGTGTAATGATGGCTGTGATCGGGAGAAAGCCAGTTTGAATCAATACATATACTTAAGAGACACACAGAAAAAAGGGGGTTACCAGGTGTAAAAAAAAACGCTTCTAAAAGTGATATGGTTATACTTGCTTGATAGAGCACACATACAGTGCCTAGTTGGAGTATGCCTACTAAGAGAGTAGTAGGAAACAGGCCTTCTTGGGTCTGTAAGTATAGTAAAGAAGTAACATAAAATCGAGCATAACCTAGTGTAGGCTATTGAAAGCCAGCTGCAAGTATTTTTATCTGTGTCCAGAGATGAGGCTGTATAGAGCACGTAAAAACAGCACTCTTAGCAGTTTGGGATAATGCCAGAGAGGAAAAGCATAGCCTTACAGTTTCTGTAAGGTAGCCTGCAGCCAGAAGGAATGAAAGCAAAACAGATTTATGTCATAGCTTCAAGCTCGACGTGTTTCGCTGTTACACAGCGTCATCAGGAGCATATTATTTTGTGCCAGTAAGAACTTGATTCTGTAAACTTGATTCAATAATGGCACACAATAAGATGCTCCTGATGACGCTGTGTAACAGCGAAATGCGTCGAGCTTGAAGCTATGACATAAATCTGTTTTGCTTTCAATCCTTCTGGCTGCAGGCTACCTTACAGAAACTGTAAGGATATGCTTTTCCTCTCTGGCATTATCCCAAACTGATAAAAGTGCTGTTTTTTTATGTGCACTATACAGCCTCATCTCTGAACACAGATATAGGTACTTGCAGCAGGCTTTCAATAGCCTACACTAGGTTATGCTTGATTTTATGTTTCCTCTTTACCTGCAGACCCAAGAAGGCCTGTTTCCAGCTACTCTCTTAGTGGGCATACTCCATCTAAGCACTGTATGCGTGCTCTATCAAGCAAGTATAACCATATCACTTTTAGAAGCATTTTTTTTACACCTGGTAACCCCTTTTTTTCTGTGTGTCTTAAGTATATGAAAATCCGCGATGGCTTCCTCCCGATCAAAGTCATCATTACACTGATTGTATATCACAGTCATTCGGCAATAAACACAGTACAGCCTCATCTTTGAATACAGATACAAGCTTTTGGATCGCATATGGTCCAGTTAGGACAATACCTCTATACAGTACTTGACACCAGATCTGCCTTTTTCCCAGGCACACATGTTCAGCTACAGAACCATGTTTATCTGCCTCTCTGCTCCCTACAACCAGCACATCTGACTCCAGTGATAGTCCTGCTGCCTTTAGGCTATTCTATTCCCTTTTTTTACTTTTGTCTCACACTTTAGGTGTTGGTTATGTGAGTTTGTCTATCACTGTCTTTGTGTAACAGCACAATTAGTTTTGTTCTTTTTTTGTACAATTGGTCATGTGATGCCTACGCTCCCCTCTTTTTAATTAAAAATTCCACAAAAAGGTTATATTTTACCATGTGGGTTATTTCGTACAGTGCAGTCTCTAGTTCTCATTAACATGTGACTCAGCAGCAGAAGACACCATGGAATCCTATGGACTCAATGGAGGGTTGGATGGATGGTGCATTAGCGCTGCCCTGAGCATCCAGGAGGCTAGCGGCAGTTACGGGGCAGGCTGCTGGACTCAGCAACTGCCCCATAATCACTCCTGATGAAGCCGTCCTGAGCGACGGTGAAACGCGTTGGGTGTTCCAAAATTTTTTAACTGCTTCGTCCTTTATGTCTTAGCCTCTGGCAATTTATTGATGGGACCTCAATTTGGTCTTACACATCTGGTTTGATCTTGATGGGCTGACTTGGTGCCCTGCGACTTTTGAATTGGCTTTGATCCCCCTTTTTGAGGTAATGTCTTAAAGGTTTTGGACTAATACCTTTGTGACTGTATGAAACAAAGACCCCTATTTTTCATCTTTATACAACTAGATGTATGCCAATTGTGGTATTTACCAACCCCCCCTGTGTTCCTTATCTTTACCGGTATAGTACCAATTTGGTCTTCAGGGTTCTGTGTCAAGAACTTTATTGGGAAGGGGTGTGTGCAAACTTGATAAAGACCGATCAAGTAATGAATTTCATCAATATTATGTGGTGATAATTTGATCAGTCATAATTTATTGTCATTAGAATCAACCTTATGGTTGAGGTAGATACCCTTAAGGCTCATTGAGGTAACCTTTTTTATTTTGAATTACTATCGGCATGAGATTCTAAAACCAATATGTGGACCTTTAAAAATGATTAATGAAAGAGGTTTCCTAAATCGGTTAAATACCCGTCTGTTGCCAGAAATGCTTCTAATGTTTCATATTAATGGTTTTTAACAAATTGTTTGTTGATTTTGTGTTTGATTTTGAATAAAATTTATCAATTACTTGAATATATACTGCCCCATAATCCACTGGGAAAATGGAGAGGCTAAGGGAAGATTAGCAAACTCAAATATTTACTCTTAGGCTGGGGTCAGACCAGCGCACTTTTAACGTGCGTTCTGGCGCACATAATTACGGCCGCACTAGCAGCAGATGACGGGTAATGACGGCCACTATACGATGTACAGCCGCACAAAAGTCCGGCCGTGCAACGCAAGTGGAATTTGAACGCATTTTTCTGAGAACGCTGAACCGCTAGTACTGACGTACTGAGTGCGCAGCTGCAGCATAGCGGCGTGTTCGCATGATTAGGAGATGTCAGACACTGCTAATGTCCAGCCTACATAACGTCCAGACGCAAAAAGAGTTTTATTGACGATCCGTACAAAATCACGCCCAAAAATGCGCGTCGTCTGACTGTTTTTGCACATTCCGTGAAAAAATACGTCAATGCGTTCGGACACACTTTTTCACGTTCGCGGGGAAAAATGCTTTCGTCTGACCCTAGCCTTAGGGTTCCTGTTTTAGCTGTAGGCCCGTGATACTGCCCTAACTGTTTTAGCATTGGTATGGTAAAACTAAAGGGGTTATTCACAAAGCACCCAAATATCAGCGCTTTGCACTTCAGTGCACTACGGTGCGCTTCGCAATTCCATTTCACTGAAGGGTTACCGTAGTGCGACGAAGATTGAGTCACTGAAGACCGCCAAACTTCAGAGAAAAAAACGTAACTCTCTTATTCTCGCAATAGGTGTTTAAATTGATGAAAAAGGGTCCTTCAAAAATAATAAAAAGATCTGTTAAAGAATAAAAAGCACTTTTCAAAAAAATACAAAAAGGTGTTCTAAAAAATAAATAAATAAAAAAATAACAATAAAAATTATATTTTTTTACATTGAAACCTATGGAATTCATCTGTTTCAACCTCTCAAACTGAATCACCGAAAATCAAGTCTTTTCACTGACACGTCGATGCAGTTCAGGATTCTGTGAACAGATGAACCATTACTTCTCTTTGGGATAACTCCACTGCTGCTGAAGATCACCGAACTGCATCATATTTGGCTGTCAATTCGCCAATATTTGGAGAATTGACAGTTTAGTAAAAAGAGGAATTCCCCCGAAATTGCACTGTATAATGAAATTCATTGTGGCAAGTTTGCCGCTTTGTGAATAACCCCTTAAGAAAAGAATTAAAAGGAATATGGTAAATGAAATGGTAGGGGTGTTTGTAAACATTGTGGGAGGTAACAGTAGGTGGGAGAGGATATATCAATTTGGAAGTCTGTGGAATGAAGCTGAATGGAATGCTGCGTGAGTTATGGTTTCTGGGAAAACTCCTGTTTAGGCTTAATGAGAATATACTTCCTTGACAAACTGCCAATAATGAGTTTTAAAAGGGTGTAAACTTGCTTTATTGGGTGTACTGGGAGTTTGGCAAGTGTCAAGGAGTACATTATGCTCATCTGACGTGCATTTTTCCTTTCCTTATAATCACTTAAAATGTGAGGGGTCAAAATCCCACCTTTTATGCTTGTGAGCCTGTTGAGTGTGTTGTTACTGTTGGTGAATTGTGAATTTCAGTATGCATTTAATATTCAATAAAGATTAGCAATTCCTCTATTGCCATTATACAGAAAATTAAACACATACCAAGATAGGGAAGTCATGAAACCACAATAAGTCCTTATCACTGTACTATAGTAATCTTGCCATTATTTTTGCATGGTTCTCAATAGGTGAAGGAAAGCTGATCTTATAGGGTAGGGTCATTTGCAAATAATATATAAATATATTGTGAGCTGGGACCATATAACCACATATAAATATACACTCACCGGTCTCTTCATAAGGTACACCTGTTCAAATGCTTGTTGACACAAATTGCTAATCTACCAATCCCATGGCAGCAACTCAATGCATTTAGGCATCTAGATGTGGTGAAGACGACTTGCTGAAGTTCAAACCGAGCATCAGAATGGAGAAGAAAGGGGATTTAAGTGACTTTGACCATGGCATGGTTGTTGGTGCCAGAAGGGCTGGTCTGAGTATTTCAAAAACTGCTGATCTACTGGGATTTTCACGTACAACCATCTCTAGGGTTTACAGAGAATGGTCGGAAAAGAGAAAATATCCAGTGACCGGCAGTTGTGTGGATGAAAATGTCTTGTTGATGTCAGAGGTCAGAGGAGACTGGACAGACTGGTTTGAGATGATAGAAAGGCAACAGTAGCTCAAATATCCACTCATTACATCCAAGGTATCCAGAATAGCATCTCTGAACACACAACACTTTGAACCTTGAAGCAGATGGAACACAGCAGCAGAAGACCACACCGGGTGCCACTCCTATCAGCTAAGAACAGGAAACTGAAGATATAATTTGCACAGGCTCACCAAAATTGGCCAATTGAAGATTGGAAAAATGTTGCCTGGTCTGATGAGTCTCGATTTCAGCTGCGACATTCAGATGGTAGGGTCAGAATTTGGTGTAAACAACATGAATGCATGGATCCATCCTGCTTTATATCAACGGTTCAGGCTGGTGGTGGTGGTGTAGTGGTGTGAGGGATGTTTTCTTTATATATATATATATATATGTTACGGTTAAAGTCCGAAGTGCGGTTAATTTTAGGATTACCTGGGTAATCCTGACATTACCCAGGTGTCATTAGCAAAAGTCCGAAGTGAAATTAATTTTCGGATTTTAATTTTTACTTTAATCTGCAAAGTATCCAGAGGCCCCTGGGTACTTCGGTTTTCTGCTGTGTTTTACCCAGGTAAAATGCATATTACCCTAGTGTTGCTGGGTAAAGTGTGAAGTGCAGTGAAACATCGAACTTTATCCAGGTAATCTGCAAAGTATCCTATCGCCTCTGGGTACTCCACTTTTCTTGGGTTTTCAGCAGGTTACAGTTGACTGAAATCTGAGGATTACCTGGGTAAAGCTGCAAACTGTTATCTGACTGATAACAAAAGGTTGTTTCTTTAACCAAATTGTATCCACAGTCACATACCACACTAAATAACTGTCATGTTACTCTATGCGTTAATTGTCTGAAAATAAATTTATGAAGATAAAGATATGACATAAAGAGTAACCTAATGGTTATTATGTTTTATAAATGATATATAAGCACATGACACATAATAACTTTCACATTCATATAAGAAACATATCCAATTACTCTGTATATTCATTATATCTGCAATACATTTGAATGTTTGTCTTTTACCATTTTCATTGATAATATCCATAGATAATAGCAAAATTCACTTTTACCTAAGCATGGTTGGGTGCTCTGCAGGTTACCCAAGTGAAGCTGTGGATAGTCCTCAGATTACCCAGGTGAAGCTACAGATTTTTATCTGAACAATAACAAAATTAGGTTTTAACCACATGGGGTTGGATAGTCTGCAGATCATCCGGGTAAAGTGTGAATTTTTCAGCTCTTCCAGACTGTTACCCAAGGGCAGTTGGTTAGTCCTAAAATTACCTGGGTAAAGTCTGAATTTTTCCTTTTTTTGCAGCTTTACCCAACCGTTTTGGGTAATGTCATAAAAAAATCGGACTTTACCCGGGTAATTTTAGGACTAACCAACTGCCCTTGGGTAACAGTCTGGAAGAGCTGAAAAATTCGCACTTTACCCGGATAACGTGCAAGTCTGAAGCTTCACCCGGGTAATCTGGGACTATCCACAGCTTCAACTGGGTAATCTGCAGAGCATTCAACCCCGCTTGGGTAAAAGTGAATTTTGCTATTATCTATGGATATTATCGATTAGAATGGTAAAAGACAAACATTATAAGGAGGTTTGGTATCAGACGTCGTTGTAGGTGAAAATTTGGGATCTAGTGATCACCAGTCAGTGTGGTTTAATATAAGAACAGGGATGGAGCCGCACCACACAAAAACAAAAGTTTTAGACTTTAAAAAAACAGATTTTTCTAAAATGAGATTTTGTGTGAATGAATCATTATTAGACTGGAGGAGTTTAAAGGGAGTCCAGGAGAAATGGGATTATTTAAAGGAGGCATTATTGAAGGAGGCCACAGGCATTTGCATTCGGCTTGTTAGCAAAAACAAAAAGGGGAAGAAACCACTGTGGTACTCTACAGACTACAGAAGTGGCCAAAATAGTGACGAACAAAAAGATAGCATTCAATAATTATAAAAAAAACTCAGAGTGAAGAAAATAGGCAAACCTATAAGATTAGGCAGAAAGAGGCAAACCATATTAAGAGCTTCCAAAGCACGCGCAGAAGAGAAAATAGCTCAGTCAGTAAAAAAGAGGGACAAAACATTTTTTAGATACATAAACGAGAAAAGAGAAGTAAAACAAGGATTAGTTTGTTCAAAGACAAAGGAAGGAAGGTATGTAGAAGAGGATAAAAGTCTCGCTGACTGCCTCAATGAATATTTTTGTTCAGTCTTTGCGGAAGGAAAGGGACCTCAGTTAGGAGGAAGCACTAAAGAGACATTTACATATGAGTTTACAGAGGAGGAGGTTCTACAGCAGCTGTCTAAAGTAAAGACAAATAAGTCAATGGGGCCTGATGGGATCCACCCTAAATTATTAAAAGAGCTCAGTGATGTAATAGCAAAACCGTTAACAGATTTATTTAACCAATCCTTGTTAACGGGAGTCGTCCCAGAAGACTGGAAATTAGCAAATGTTGTGCCCATTTACAAGAAGGGTACTAGGGAGGAATCGGGGAACTATAGGCCAGTTAGTTTTACGTCAGTAGTGGGGAAATTAATGGAAGCCATGTTAAAGGAAAGGATTGTTGAACATCTAAAAACACATAGATTACAAGATCAGAAACAACATGGGTTTACCTCAGGGAGATAATGCCAAACTAATCTTATTGATTATATTTGATTGGGTAACAAAAATAATAGACAAAGGTGGTGCAGTAGACATTGCTTATTTCGATTTCAGTAAGGCTTTTGATACTGTTCCGCATAGAAGGCTTATCAATAAATTGCAATCTTTGATCTTGGATTCCAATATTGTTGAATGGATTAGGCAGTGGCTGAGTGACAGGCAACAGAGGGTTGTGGTAAGTGGAGTTTATTCGGCGCAAGGTCTTGTTACCAGTGGGGTTCCTCCCAGGGGTCAGTACTTGGACCCATTCTCTTTAATATTTTTATTAGTGATATTGCAGAAGGTATTAATGGTAAAGTATGTCTTTTTGCTGATGACACAAAGATTTGCAACAAGGTTGACGTTCCTGGAGGGATCAGCCAAATGACAAATGATTTAGGTAAACTAAAAAAATGGTCGGAGCTGTGGCAATTGAGTTTTAACCCTTTCGCTGCTGAGGCATTTCCCGCCTCTGTGCTGAGGTCATTTTTACCGATTTTGCTCATCATGTTTAAACGTGTTTTGAAGGCTTATTTTAGTATATGACCCAGACATATTATATATCGTTCTTTTCGTCAGACTTGGCAGATTCATAATATGTCATTATTATATGTATACCAGATAGAAAAAAAACCCAAATGGGTTTAGTGTGAAAGGCGCTATATAGACTATATCACTGGCAGAATAATATACTTTAAAGCAGCTCACTAGTTGAGTGTATCCTTCACTCCAGAGATAGAATGCAAAAAAAAAAAACACTTTACAGTGAAAAAGGAGCGCTTGGAGGTTAGACAAAAAACACACATATGTTGAACGGAAAGAGGAAAACAAAAGAAATCTATTTTTCTTTCTTTCCCTTTTCTTATTTCTTTCAGTAGAGTTATGAATCTGTTGGATACCATCAAATTAAACAGGGAGTCTGCAAGACTCCAAATGTATGCCTTTAAGCCTCTTCTGGGGGGCTCCACCCATCAGCAGGAAAAGAGATTTTCAATACTTTTTCTTCCAGGCTTGATAGTAGCTTTAGGCCGGAAGTATGTTATGATCTCGAAACAAAAATCAATAATAGCATAATTCTGTAGGTTAAATGGAGACTAAAAATCAAAAGGGATTGCACTCACGTGTTGCAGAGCCTCTATTGAAAGTGGCTCTGTATAGACGCCTGGGACCACTTATCAGAGGGGGTCCATCCTCAGCCTTTAGTTGTCATTGAAACACAGCTCCTTTGCAGAATGATGTAGCCCAAATGTACAAAGGTGTACAAAGGTACAAAGGTGCAAATGAGGTGAAGAATGGATTAAAATTATTAAGAAGGGGCCAATTAAAAAATAATATAAATTTATTGAAAACAAAACACCAAAATGGAGTGTATATAAATCGAGACGCGTTTCACCTACTACTGTAGGCTTCCTCAGTCAAAAATGTCCCCCAGGGGCCACCTTTCCCCTTATATAGTCTGTGTCCATTTAGTAAAAAACCGCATGTGTTCGGCGTGCGGTTCACCTGTGTTCCATATGTGATTGGTTAGCTTCCGTGTGACATATTTCCGCTTCCGGATCTTCAACCGGATGTTTACGATTTCACTTTCGTTTTCGTCATAAAGTCGTTCGGATCTCCGATTTCAACTATCACAACGACACTTTCTCTTTTAGGCATGAAATCGTTCGGATCTTAGATTTCAACTGTCAGAACGACAGACGCTCGAAAGAAACATCGGAAGAGACCAAACACACATATAGAGGAAACATCAGTTAAAACACTTATACCCAGCACATAACTTGAGCTTATTGTAATTGTAATTGTAAACAGAAGATGTCCCTCTCATCTTGGACTATAATACTAATAGGAAAATTAAAAAATCAATAGAAAAATATTGGCCCATTTTAAAAAGGGACCCTATCCTCAGTAAAATTCTACCGGAGAAACCTCGAATTATTTATAGAGGAAGTAAACCAATTAAAATGGAGTTGGTCCATAATCATCAGAGATATGATAAAACAACTAAAGATAAGAATTTGTTTGTTCTACTCCCAGGTTTCTATGGTTGTGGACATTGTATTTCATGTAGAAAAACTGGCAATAATAAGAGACTAATTAAGAACTTTGAATCTTCAGAAAAAATACAATATAAAATTAAAGAACTCATTACTTGCCTGTCCACCCATGTGATATATGTGCTGGAATGCCCATGTGGATTACAGTACGTAGGTCAGACCTCGAGAGCTCTTTACATTAGAATTAATGAACATTTATGCAATATTACGAGAGGATATGCGAAACATAATGTTTCAGTACATTTTAGAGATACTCATCAATGCAACCCAAGAGGGATTAAATTTTGGGCAATCGAAAAAGTTAGAAAGAACTGGCGAGGAGATAATCTGACTGAAAAATTAATCAACACAGAGATGAGATGGATTTTCGTTTTAGATACTATGATCCCTAGAGGAATGAATGTACACTTCGAAGTCTGTCATTTTTTATGATTCTATTTCTTATTTTATTTTTTATGTTCTTTGAGTATCAATATGCACAATTAGAGTATATTTACTCTCCTGATAATTAATTGGAGACTAATTTTAGGTAATGATATTAGATATAGTTTGTCCTTTTAATCTTCTTTTTTTTTTTTTTTTTCTTCTTTCTGATACTCTTGCAACATGACTCGTTCTGGCCAAATAATCCTGCTGTATGCATTTTTTAATTATTTGATGTATAAACATAGAGTCTCTATGATCTTATGCTGACTAGTGAAGATATAATCATAGAATTTTGATCTTGGCAATAAGAGGTTGCCGTTATGAGGATTGGCCAGTTAGGATTACAATAAACTCAAGTTATGTGCTGGGTATAAGTGTTTTAACTGATGTTTCCTCTATATGTGTGTTTGGTCTCTTCCGATGTTTCTTTCGAGCGTCTGTCGTTCTGACAGTTGAAATCTAAGATCCGAACGATTTCATGCCTAAAAGAGAAAGTGCCGTTGTGATAGTTGAAATCGGAGCTCCGAACGACTTTATGACGAAAACGAAAGTGAAATCGTAAACATCCGGTTGAAGATCCGGAAGCGGAAATATGTCACACGGAAGCTAACCAATCACATATGGAACGCAGGTGAACCGCACGCCGAACACATGCGGTTTTTTTACTAAATGGACACAGACTATATAAGGGGAAAGGTGGCCCCTGGGGGACATTTTTGACTGAGGAAGCCTACAGTAGTAGGTGAAACGCGTCTCGATTTATATACACTCCATTTTGGTGTTTTGTTTTCAATAAATTTATATTATTTTTTAATTGGCCCCTTCTTAATAATTTTAATCCATTCTTCACCTCATTTGCACCTTTGTACCTTTGTACACCTTTGTACATTTGGGCTACATCATTCTGCAATGGAGCTGTGTTTCAATGACAACTAAAGGCTGAGGATGGACCCCCTCTGATAAGTGGTCCCAGGCGTCTATACAGAGCCACTTTCAATAGAGGCTCTGCAACACGTGAGTGCAATCCCTTTTGATTTTTAGTCTCCATTTAACCTACAGAATTATGCTATTATTGATTTTTGTTTCGAGATCATAACATACTTCCGGCCTAAAGCTACTATCAAGCCTGGAAGAAAAAGTATTGAAAATCTCTTTTCCTGCTGATGGGTGGAGCCCCCCAGAAGAGGCTTAAAGGCATACATTTGAAATCTTGCAGACTCTCCTGTTTAATTTGATGGTATCCAACAGATTCATAACTCTACTGAAAGAAATAAGAAAAGGGAAAGAAAGAAAAATAGATTTCTTTTGTTTTCCTCTTTCCATTCAACATATGTGTGTTTTTTTGTCTAACCTCCAAGCGCTCCTTTTTCACTGTAAAGTGTTTTTTTTTGCATTATTATATGTATACTTCATGACCTGTCTGTATATTATAACAAAACATACAATAAAATATGAATTTTCAATAATTTACAACGTGTAAAGTGGTTTTTTTCACATTTTAACATGCGAGCAATTGCAGTTATATTTTGTATGGGGTGCGCTTGTTAAAAAAATTAGAGATGGGGTCTCGTTACATTTTTTTTGGGGAAAATTACTATGCACGATTTGCTATGCTAAAATTGCTATGCACGATGACGCCAGGCCTCAGGGGGCATTCCCGGAAGCTTGGCCGACATCCAAGATGTCGGCCAGCTCCGGGAAAGGATCACGAACCGGCACTTTTCAGCGCCGATCCGTGATCCAGCCCCCGTGGGGTTAATTCCAGGTACCGTTAGGAAGGGCAGGCTGTGCCCTTCCAAACGGTGCCTGGATTAACCTCCCACAACGCCGGTGATCGGGAGGGAGAGAGGTCTGAAGGACCTCCCCCCCTCCCTTTCAGACGCCTCCTCCGCACATG
This sequence comes from Leptobrachium leishanense, assembly GCA_009667805.1. Taxonomy (NCBI): domain Eukaryota; kingdom Metazoa; phylum Chordata; class Amphibia; order Anura; family Megophryidae; genus Leptobrachium; species Leptobrachium leishanense. Next base: position 106,930,333 of record CM019064.1, on the reverse strand, counting down.
CGGGGGGCGCCTGAATTAGGTGTGATCGCGCCGCCGCGATGACACCTAATTAGGCCGGCGGCGGTTCCGGGTGCTGGGCTGACATCGAGGATGTCAGCCCGCACCGGGGGGGCCAGCGATCGGCCGGAACCCGACCGAAAGCTGGCCCCAAAGGGAGGACGCGCTCAGGAACGTTACCTGTGGGTGGACGTGCTGAGCGCGTCCTCCGCAGCGAAAGGGTTAATGTGGATAAGTGCAAGATAATGCACCTGGGGCATAAAAACCCAAGGGCTGAATATAGAATATTTAATACAGTCCTAACCTCAACATTTGAGGAAAGGGATTTAGGGGTTATTATTGCAGAGGATCTAAGGGTAAGTAGTCAATGTAATAGAGCAGCAGCAAATGCTAGCAGAATGCTTGGTTGTGTAGGGAGAGGTATTAGCAGTAGGAAGAGGGAAGTGCTCATGCCACTGTACAGAGCACTGGTGAGACCTCACTTGGAGTACTGTGTGCAGTACTGGAGACCGTATCTCTAGAAGGATATAGACATCTTAGAGAGAGTTCAGAGAAGGGCTACTAAAATGGTGTACGGCTTGAAGGAGAAAAGTTACCAGGAAAGGCTTAATGATCGTAACATGTACAGCTTGGAAAAAAGACGAGACAGAGGAGATATGATAGAAACATTTAAATACGTAAAGGGAATCCACAAGGTAGAGGAAGGGAGTATATTTAAAAGGAAACAAAGTAGCAAAACAAGAGGACATAGTCTTAGATTAGAGGGGCAAAGGTTTAAAAGTAACATCAACAAGCATTATTTTACTGAGAGGGTGGTGGATACATGGAACAGCCTTCCAGTAGAAGTGGTAGAGGCCAAAACAGTGATTGAATTTAAGCAGGCATGGGATAGGCATACGGCTATCCTAAATAAAAGATAAATCCAGGTAAAGTATCCATGTAATTGGGCAGACTAGATGGGCCGAAAGGTTCATTTTTTATGTTTCTATGTTTCTATAATGTATTAAGGATATAATGAATATACAGAGTAACAGGATATGTTTCTTATGTGAATGTGAAAGAGTTACATGATCTTTATTATGTGTCTTATGTGCTTATATATCATTTATAAAACATAATAACCATTAGGTTATTCTTTATATAATATCTTTATCTTCATATATTAATTTTCAGACAATTAATGCACAGAGTTACATGACAGTTATTTAGTGTGGTTTGTGACTGGATACAATTTCATTAAAAATAACATAAAACACAATTTTGTTGTCAGATAACCGTTGGCAGCTTTATCCGGGTAATCCTCGGAATTCAGTCAACTGTAACCTGCTGAAAACCCAAGAAAAGCAGAGTACCCAGAGGCATTTGGATATTTTGCAGATTACCCAGATAAAGTCCGATGTTTCGTTGCACATCACACTTTATCCAGCAACACTAGGGTAATGTGCAAATTACCTGGTTAAAACAGAGCAGAAAAGCGGAGTACCCAGAGGCCTCTGGATACTTTGCAGATTACCCGGGTAAAGTCCGAAACTTAATTTCACTTCGGACTTTTGCTAATGATGCCTGGGTAATGTCAGGATTAACTGGGTAATCCTAGGATTAACCGCACTTCGGGCTTTAACCGAAACATATATATACAGTATATATGTGTAAAATGTGATAACTGGTTGCAGCAAAATGGAAATACAATAAAAGCATACTTTTAACCAATTTGAACACAAGTATGAATATACACTGTAACTGCAAATAACGTCTATAGGTATTCCTGTTCCAAATTTATTACAGAATAAAATTGGCTTTAGAAATGAAAATGAAAAACAATAAAAATGACTGAATATCATATCTATATTTAAAGGAACACTACTACGAACATAATTTGTAACTAGATTACGTGTGCATTATAAACAATAACACATTATAAAACACATGCTGCTGTTTTTTTTGGTTTTGAATTAATTACAGGTAAAAAGGAAAAATAAAGTTAAGTTTTTATCTCCTGCTTCCATTTTGTGGATTTTTCTCGTGATGAAACATTTGCCAAAATCGATATTGCAAGTCTCATTTTACAGCGTTGGTATAGGATATAGCAGTAATTGTTACATCCTCAGCCCCCGTTGTGCCCCCTGGGGGGTCTGGGCAAGAAGGGAGACCGCTGGCTGGTCGGATGCCAGCACTTTCTGCTGGCAGATCAGCATCTGAGGGGGCGGGGTCAGGTGTGGTTACCAGGAGCCACAGGCTTTAAAACAGGGCTCTAGGAATGGCCTCATTGCCCTGTTGTGGAGTTATTCATGCACCGCTACTTCTATATTTATTTGACTACTGTTGACGACCCGGCTTTGTATGAGATTCCTGTTCCTGTTTATTGACCCGGCTTGGCTTTTGACTTCTCTCTCTCTATTGTGCATTTTACGTTGTATCACTTGTTTTAGTGATTTAACCCCCTGCTGGTTTCTGGGTTGATCACTAGCTGTTTTGGATTCTAACCCTTCACGTTTTGGGGTAACGTTTGCAACCCTTCGGGGTCCCTTTATCCAGGTTACTACTTAGGTTTATGGTTTTGCTAAGACCACGATTACTAACTATTGTTTATTTCTGTTTTATGTTATTTCTCCATCTGACTGCCCTGCACCTTGAGTACTTCACAGATTGTCATTCCACGTCTGCTGTTTCTGAGTGTGTCCTAGGTAATCTGTTGGTCTCGAAACCTTCAGAGCTTAGAGACAATTCAGTTAGTCCTTGTGTCTCCTTGTTACAGTCTGTAAGTTATAAACCTTTTGTAATATTCAAGCAGATACTTCTGCCTTCAAGGATCCCAACTCCGCTACTCTTGGGTAAGCGATACAGCTACCGTTACAGTAATGAAGAGGCAATAGGGTGATGAAGAGAATGTTTAGACAAGGCTGCATGGGGTCTATTGCATTGTTTACGTAAGCTACTCGAGATAAGAGATGTCATTTGAATGAAATCTGATAGTGGACGTAAAACAGTGAATGGTACCCCCAAGTGTTGTAATCTATGCTATCCACACAAAGCAAGTAATAGGTGAGTTTTCTGGACTTCTGATCTATAGACTCCATTTGCATGTCCAATGCCCTACAGTGAGTAGCAAGTGCTGTAAAGATACTCAGGGGAGGAGGGCAGTTTTCAAAATAAAAAAAATCACAAAATAAATGCACACAGTGACACATATAGAGTAAAATATTTTCTTAACTAGTCATACATGAGATAAATAAAACACATGTAAGATATCGGCAACAGAGAATAAACTAAACAAGAAAATTTGATGGTAGTGTCCCTTTACACCATGGGTCAGCATCCTTGGCCCTCCAGATGTTCTGGAACTACATCTCCTCGATGCTCTGCCACTAATTACATTGGTGGAGACTCATGGAAAATGTAGTTCCAAAACATCTGGAGGGCCATAGTTGCCAAACCCTGCTTTACACAGTGTGACCATTCAATCTTTCTTGAGTGGTCACATTAGTATGATCTCCCTTCTTCAGCTCCCACCTCATTTGGAGCACTGAGAGGGCTGATTCAGTCCCCACTTTAAAATTTTATTGATAATGTACGAGTCCATACTGTAATATTTATGAAATTTACAGTAAAAAGGCACATGCCCAGAATTTACAGTAAGACACGTGTCTTTGGGTCTAAAACGTACAATGCTCATTTTGAAATCTGCAAGTCCGAACTTGACAGTGAAACACATATAAAGCATCAATGCCCACATATTTATACTCTGGTTTTCGGGCTTTTTCACAGCTCAATTTTTTTTTTCCTAACATGAACTCTTTTCGGCTCAGGATGAATTTTTCTGAAATTTTGAAAAAATATTGTCTGCAAGCAGTTATTTTTTTCTGAAGAAATAGCCTATAGAATTAAATCTTGGTTACTTATTTGTGATCATGAAAATAATATTCAAATATTTAACACAGTGTAAAACGAGCTTACAGACAATTAATATAGTCAATTAATAAGTCACTAAGTAAAGTACATACACTTTTGTAGCCTTACTACTATGCACATGTGAAAGAAGTATTTATAAAAAGACATGACACATTTCTTTGAAGAACAAACACCCAACAGAAAATATGTTTCTTTTATATTTGCAAGTTAAGAGTGGTTTGCTTCACACAGAAAAAGGAAATATGGGCCTTGATGATAAAAAAATGTCAGGTGTTTTGGCTTAATGTGGAAAAACTGTCTTAACTATGCCGGCCCTACTACCCCAGAAATCTGATACATTGCAGTAAGTGAATCCATCAACAGAACATGAAGCACTCTTATTTAAGCACATCCTTATGTTATTTAGTGTAATAATATGTATCATCCTGGAGTCAGTTTGCATACAATACATGTGGGTGTCATATTTTTGTAATAAAACTCTCTATGTGGCCATGTTTACGCTTTTCTGACAAAGGCCCCCGCAAGTCGTTAACGGGAAACACTTTAAAGTGAATGTAAACATTTGAAGCGTATGTTCTTGTTGAATGATAAGCTGGAGAATCGTATAACAAGGTGGACATTGTGAGCTCGCAAAAAATAGTGACCCTAGAGACATCACTATATTTTAACCAGAACACAAATAAATTGTAGTTCCAGGCCATCCACATACAGAATATCAAGTAGAGAGGTAATGTCACGAGACTGGCCTAGCATGTGTGTAGAAGTGTGGGTGTGAGCCCAAGATGCGGTAGTTATAGCAGAAGGCAGTATATAAGGTAACAGGGGTTTATTTGTGAACACAAATAAACAGACGACAGACTAGGACTATAAACAATGGATACATATAACATGGAAATCAAGGCGGAGGTACAATGGGAGCAGGCAAAAAGAGTGGTCAGGATATGCAAGGGTCTGGTACACAGGTAGTAGTAATATAACAGAGGGGTACAGGGGGGACAAGGAGGATACCAGTAATGAATGTCTAGGAGTAGCAGAGGGTGAGCAGGAATGTCAATGGATAAGGAGCAGGAGGGGTTCCAGGCAAGGATCCTGGAAGGCAGGGAGGCAGGTCTGCACTTGCTACGCTAGAAAACTTCAATGAGGAAGCGTGGGATAAGGGGCGTAGCTTCCTCTTAAACAGGATTATTCAGGCTGGATAAGGTACAGGTGATGAGTCAGGTTCTGAATGCAAATAAAATCAAAGTCTAGAACTGAGCATAGGAAAAACAAAGTCCTGGAATCTGCATAGGTCATGCAGAACATTGCAAAAAAGGTAAACAAAGGGGGCGCTGGGGGTTCGGATCGTGACAGGTAACAATTGCATGGGTATCCGGTAATTATGCAGTCCATACTGGGCAATGTGGAATACGGCACCCTGTTTCGTGAGGGGGGGTATCTCATTTGCTATAGTTGTCTTATATTAGTTTTATGTATTTTGCGGCAGTGTGTACATCAGCTCAAACTTGTGCGATGGTGTGGGTTCTTATAATAGTGGTGAGATTGCGGATTCACCACAAAGTCGCAAATCTTGGTAAATATTAGATTTTTTTGAGCAGAGGTGTCCACGTAGGGCATCACACCTTGATCCTAGACACAATGTCAATGGGTAATGAATCCTGACCAATGTCAATGAGATCGAAAGCTCTGTAGTTCCAAATATTAGGCTGATGTAGTTGGCCTCTTTTCCACGCTATATTATCTCTCAAAGTGAATTATAGTTTGCTGATATCGTCACATTTTTCACAAGATGATGTAGGATCAACTCAAAATGTAATTAATGAGCATTTAAAGTGGACAGCATTTACACCGATGATAATTGTTTCAAAGAATTTCCGTCTCCAAATATCTATAGGATGACAAAATAGCAGCTGACATGAAATGATGATTGTGTGTCTTTTACAATATACTTTTGTTATGATACTCAGGAATGAAACACCTGCTTACTTGTACCCTGAAGGGAAATTCTCATCCTGTAGACCTTCATCCATCACAGGATTACATCTTAATAACATCAGATTATAAAACCACTGCATTCATAAATTTGGGGTTACTCAGAAGTTTGCTTATGTTCCATTAAAACACACAAGAAATAGGTTTGATTTGGAAATACTGTCATTGACAAGGTTAGAAATAATGAATTTTATGGGAAATAATTGTATTCTCCAATTTTTGCTTTTGTCGCAGAAGCCACCATGCGCAGTGATAATAGTCCTGCAGACCTTTGGCAATCTAGTTGTCAATTTGTTGAGGTAATCTGAAGAGAGTTTCCCCCGTGCTTCCTGAAGCTCCTCACAAAATTTGAATTGGTGTGATGGGCACTTCTTACCAGACAGTCAAGCTGCTTCCACAACATCGCAATCTGTTGACCTTGCTTGCCTCTCCATTAAAGACAGAATCTCAGCTCACTGCTTCTTCCCTAAATAGTTCATATGTAGTTTGGAGTGGTACTTTGATTCATTGTCCTGTTGAGGAAAGTGGTTTCAATCAAGTATGGTCCACAAGGTATGGAATGGCGTAAGTAACTGGAGTGATAGCCTTCATTATTCAGTCAATTTTACACTGTATATTACTCTCACTTTGCTATTACTAATTAATGTAGCTGCCAACTGAGGACTTGTGAGGTATTTGTTTCTCAACTTGGAGTGTCTAACTCTAATGTATTTGTCCTCTTGCTCCTTTGTGCACTAGGACACCCCGCACTACACTTTCCATTCTGGTTAGAGTCGGGGTGTGCGCTTCTAATGAAGGGAGTAGTAAACAGCATTGTGTGTGAGATCTTTAGCTTCTTGCTAATTGTTCGCATAGAATAGAATTTCTCAGATATAGAATAGACTGACACGTTTCAGGAGAAAGTTCTTGATTTCTGGCCATCTTGAGCTGGTAATTGAACCCACAATTGTTGATGCTCCAGATATTCAACTAGGCTAATGATGGTCAGCTTTATTTTTGAATCCACACAAGAGTATTCCACTGTGCCAACATCATTGCAAAGGGTTTTCTAATGATCAGTTTACCTTTTTAAATGATAGACTTACTGTAGATTAGCAAACAGAACATGCCATTGGAAGACAGATGGTTGCTGATAATAGGCCTCTGTACATCTAAGTAGATATTCCATTAGAAATCACCCATTTCCAGCAATAGTTTACAAAATTAAAAATGTCTACATTGTATGTGTATATGTATAGTGTGTGTGTATCAAGCATGTCTGTATGTGTTAACTGCATGTATCTATTTGCATAATACATGTGTATTTGTATTCTGCGTGTATGTGTATCTGTATACCGTATTATGTATGTGTATTGCCTGTGTGTGTATACTGCCTGCATGTGTGCTTACTGTATATGTGTGTAAATTAAATTAAAATTAAGCAAATTTATATTATTTAAATTTTTTAACTAGCTCATAACAACAACAATTTCTGTGCAATATTTCTATTTTACCCTATATTTAATTGGTAGTTTTTATCCCACGTTTCAAATAAATGTTAATATAATTTCTTTCAAAACAAATTGCTTGCTAGTGAAGGGGTTAAAATAACTGATGGAGCTTTTCAATATAAAGGCCCCAGTCCCAGTCATTAACTTATTGGCTGAGTTGTGGTGAGTTCCTGTACTTCTTTTATTAGCACTTCGTCCCTGGAAGTGACCAGAGATGCCAGATTGGAGCAATATCAAAAACCTCTGGCACTAGAATGAAGGTGTATTCAAAGGACAGCCAATGCTTAAAACAGGAGGTGAGAGACATGGCAGTATTTAATTCTGTATTTTCCTCCTTTTCTTTTAAACCTAGAGTGTCCTTTGAACTGGACAACTTTATTTGAAACTGATATACATTACAGACAATATCTAATACGTCTGTAATAAATAAACTATTTTCACTTGCCAGTCACCAAATAATGGTAAGGTGACAAAAAAATGTATTGCTAAAGGCTACAGAGATATGGGGGATGCTAAATTAAAATTTACTTATGTATTTTACCTTTATAGTTACAGTGATGTACATTGATGTACGTAATTCAGAAAGGCTGGTCAGTATTCCAAGCACAGGAAAGTTGGAAACATATGGTCTATACTAAGGCAGGTAAAGTAAGGTAAGTGGAAGCATGAAGGAAAACCCCTGCAGGAATAGTGACAGTCAGTATCCAGCAACAGAAATGGCAGTAACCGTGGAACATGGCTAGAACAAAGGATATTGATTGACTGAGACGTTAAGTAAAATTTTACTTTTATTGGAAACTAAAAAACAGAACAACATAATGACAAACCAAGGAAAGGATAAAAAGTCTCTGTGACACCAGTCAGCGTAATAAATGCCACATAGGGTACTAGGTGCACTTAGATAAGTCCCTCATATGAGATACAAACAACCTAAATTATGTCAACTCCTATCAAAGTGAAGAGAAGGCCTTCATGGGTCCGCCTAATAGGTCAGAGAGAAGTCTGCTATAGAGAGAGTTCCCAATAGGATGAGTGGCAAGTGAAATTGCAATAGGTAAAAGAAAGGTTGAGGCCCAAAATCAATGCTGGGAGCGCTACCAGCTTAGAGCAAACCCATCCTAAGATTAACACTAAGCTACAGAGACTAATAAAAATAGTAAAATCAAAAACACAATCTGCATGGGAGTAAGCACTCCATCAGTCGACGCGTTTTGCCAAAAACACTGGCGTCTTCAGGAGCATGCAGGAAGTAATGCTCAGTCTGGCAGCATAACAAGAAATATGCTGTTTATTTAATAAATAAAATATTCCGACGTGAGGTACATAGTATTCTGACCTTGTTTATGTTGTGGAAAATAGACACTTTTCATGCCCTGTCATTCAGAATTTATAAGTATCATAAGCCCAGCAAAACACATTTTATCCATAAATTTTATCCTTAGTCGTTTATCTTTCAGAGGTCTATTTTTATAGCCAATATCATACATGTCATTTGGTAATTCACCTCCACACACTGGTTTGTGAGTAACCCATAAATAGTGTACTGAATAAATTACTTCTTTGCTTTGTTAGGGTAAGTGAGGGCGCAGGTTATTCATTAGCTCTTTCAGTATTTATCCGGGGTTCATATGGATTTACAACTTTGATTCAATTAAACTGGGATCTATGTAAAGGTGCCTGAAGCAGGACATTTAAAACCAGCTGGATGTTGGAACAATTCCCAGTGAATGTTTTTTATTACATATAACTGGCATGGGTGAATTTTAATAGGTGTTTGGCAGTTTTCCATGCAAATATTGCAATAATTATATATTCTCTGATATCTAGGCTACCATCTCTACAGAGAAATGAAAATAATAATCTTAAATTGCTTGAATATGTGTGTCCAAGGTTTTGTACAACTTGTCAAAATACATCCACATATGTGCTAATGAACTGGGGATAATGCCTTCTGTCATATTTTTAATAGTATGGCTGGAGAAGTGTTCATTTTGGAATTGTACTTGGTTGATAACTTTATTTCCATTTCTTATCCCTATAATCATTGACAAGCAGTAAATAAGTTAAAAATCAATTACTTCTCCAATTGTAAGTGTAACATAGGAGATTAGTTACTAGCTATGTCTGGGTCCACCTTCATGGGAGCATGACAAATAAAATAATACAGATAACAAAAAACAGACTGGCTTCCTGACTGGATCCAAAGGAGCACCTTTACGGGACTAGTAGTGAAGTTTTGAGTCCAAACAAGAGTCTTTATCAAGCTAAACATCATATGAGCTCATAAAAGTATTCATACTTGTGACGTAAGTCACTTTGGACTTGGGGTGCATGGACCTGGAGGCATATGTTTAGGGTGCAGGCCTAATGTTCTATATTATTTCCTTGGCCTCCCTTGTGTGCAGAGAGTTTATGTAATCTGAGTTATGCAAGAATAATGTTATGGTCTATCTGTTATCTGATGATAGGATTAGTCTTCCAGCATACTTTGTCTCAGAAATGTGTTAATATCTGCTGATAATTTGAGTAGTTGGTCAATCTGCTTTGTCAAACAAACACTGCCCCTTTGTAGAATACATATCTGGCGGCGCGATGACAATCGCTTATGGATCGTATGATGGTTCTCTTTAGAAGTACCGTCCCCATGTAACATGAAAAACAATAAAGAGATACAATAGTGCAGAGCGAAAACAATTGTGGAATATAGGCATGAGGTACTGTTTCAAATCACAAAGGAAGAGCCCCAAGACTGGCTCTGAGTGAGTCAACGCATCTGGTCATTAATTTCTGTATTGAAGGAGGCGATCACAGCCTTCAAAGATGCCGGTCCTCTTCCGATACCAGTGCATAAGCAGACATGCAACAGAAGAAAAAAACTTTCCTGTGTAGGTCTATTGGAGATGAAAATAGAAGTACACAAGTGGGGATCACACTCACATATGTTGGAGCTTATAGCCAAGCTCTGGGATCAGACGCCTGTGGACTTATTTAAGGTAAAGCCCATGGAAAACCTCTATGGTCAGCAACACTCCGGGGACTGGTACAAGTATAAAATTTATTTAAACATAAAGACAAATAAAAATGAACTAGCCTGGCTCAGCCAGCATACCCAAGACGCGTTTTGCCACGTAGCGTGGCTTCCTCAGTCGGTTTACAGGTGATGTTGTAAGTCACAATAAATACCCTTTGAGTCCTAATCATTAATTGTCCCCAGGTGTTGCTTGCCAGATGGGCGAGCGGTTCACGCCTCAAAGTCTATTGAGGATTGAGTGTCCTCTGCGGGTCCGCCATCTTGCGTTTGCGCACTACTGGTATTTGCGTTCCAGAATGGATGTCCGCCATCTTGCGCATGCGTGTTGTCTGTTCCTTTTCTTCGATCGGCGTATATAGACGGAGATGACTGCCTTGATCTCTGGCGGTCAAACAAATACGGATTTAAGGCTGTGATAACAGTGGGGTCAGATGTAAACATCCCCAGGAGCTCTTTCTCGTGCCTTTTGCAGATAAACAAATAGTATACATAAGTTACAATACACAACTATACTGTTAAGCCCAGGATCCTCATTATCCTGCGAGACCTCTTGTGCTCCGCATTTATAGGACCCTATGTGCTATCTACATATGTTGGAATTATTATGGGTCATAACTATAGACACTGAGTCTATAGGTGGATAAGTGATTTATACTCATATAGTGATCACATGATGTATATTACATCGCTGTTTAAACATTACTATATATAAGTGGCGTGTGGATTTAACCTATGTGACATAATTATTATTACCTATTAAATAATTGGATTTATTATAATGTGTATGATGTGTAGACTACAGCTGTGGTATATCACCACTGCTGTTAGATATGTGAACTAGATGAACCTGACAGGGTTATCCAAAGAGATTCGAATTGCTTGAGAAAGGTAACCGAACGCTGAAAATCAGGGTTCGGTTACCTTTCCTGGCCATTCGGCTATCCAGAGAGCAGGCAATTCGCCAAATCCTGTCGAATTGCCTGCACATACGGTGCCTGTTCGGTCCCTGTTCGAGGGCAGTGAAATCCCCATCAAAAAGCACTGCTTCGGCTATTCAGAGAACACAAACCAGCAGTGAAAGGTTCCCCTAATGCCCTGCCATTCGGTGGTTTAATTCGGCAAATTTATTCAGGAGAATCCCATAGGCTTCAATGTTAAAAATATTCCCGTTTTAATTCAATATCTAATAAACCGTTCATTATAAAATTCTGCAGCAAAAAGTCTCTTTATTTATAGATTTTTTAGGATACTTTAAGCATTTTTCTGAATTTTTTAAAAAAAAATTAAAAGTCCGATTTTTTTTTTTTTCAGTTTGCTTATTTTTTTTGTAACAGCCCTCTTTATTATCATTCCCTGGACCTCCTGTGAAAATTTCAGACATTTTCGCTCAGTAGTTTCTTTGCAAACAGCGTTTCTTTTTCCCAGATTCATACAAATGGTTTTTCTAATTTATTCACTGCCTCCTCTACGTCACAGCTGCTTCGGCTCTGTGTGATTCGGCTCCTTTTCGGCTCATGTTCGGCTCCTCTTCGAAGGTTAATCCAGATGTTTTTGCTTGTTTTCATAGTGCATTCGGTTACTTTTCGTCAGGTTTGCGGCAGCTTTTCCCTGCAATTCGGGGACCCTGTGGTGTTTGCTGAATACACCGCAGGGTCACCGAAATGCAATCGGCAAAAGGAACCGAATTGAAGAGAACGAAAAGTCACCGAACGTGCGGTGACTTTTCGAATCTCTTTGGATAACCCTGTGAGTGTTGTGAAAATGGGTTTAATGAATGTTTATCCCCCTTTCCTCATCTATAATACACGTTTTATATAAAGTCCCTCTCCTCTCCCAGTGCTGCTTGTTATAAAGTTTTTTTATGTCTGATACATTTAGTATCCAGCTCTCACAGTTACTCTGTCATTATGAGCCTTCAGTGTGATTTATTTGAATGTTTTCCCTGGATTTAAAGTGCTTTATTTTATTATAAAAATAAATTTGCACCAGTCATCTCTTCTCTGAGCTTTCAGACCGATTTACGTTAATATTTTCCCTCTCCCCTGCTTTTATATTCCTGTGTCTCCCCCACAGAGATACAAAGTTTAAGTAAAAGTTCCCTCTTCTCTGCTGGATAAGCATTGCATTCCGAAGTTCTGCACCCTCCACATGCCGATGCAGTAGGATGTTCTATACAGAGAGGGGCATTAATCAATGCAGGATGATGTTCTATACATTATACAGAGAGGGGTATTAATGCAGAAGGATGTTGTATACATTATACAGAGAAAGGTATAAATTGAGGAGGATGTTCTATACAGAGAGGGACCACTACAATAGTAATTGTATCCACTGGTTTTCGGATGAATGAAATTAGTTTTCATACTAAATAACTGAAAACGAATTTCTTTAGCAACTAAATAAATTGCATTTTACTACTAATCCATTAGTTCAAAACGAAATTTTGTGCTGTGCACATGTCTATTTATAATGGCCATTGATAAGAAACCAAACCTCTAATTGTGTTTAGTATAACACGGTATAATGGGAATAAGCGCAGATGACATTTATTTCTTTGTTATGTCTCCACTGTGCATGTCTGGAATCCAAAGCGATCCTCTGCCGGAAGTGACATATCGGGACATCGAAACTCTCAGCATTCTATGGTCAAGAGGAGACATATGTGGCTCTGGAAACAGGAAACAGGTCTCCAAACACTTTTAACACTTCATAGTCCAAGAGCTCACAGAGTCCGTAGGCCATAAAATAAAAATAAATAAATAAAACCAATTACAAAGGCTCAAATTAGCCCGCAGATAGCATCTAACAACAGTTACTACCAATTTTAATAAAAAACATACATTTAAAAACTCAGAGGCAACCCTTTATATCCAAGTCCACATTAAGACCTCCCTTCCTCCATGTACCCATCCTGTAAATCCATTCCGTCTCTTTCCTGGCCAAGACCTTCATAAAGTCACCTTCCCTCCAGTTCTTTTGGGACACATCTATCCCTATACATTTAAAATCAACGAAATTAAAATTGGGACAATTATTACAGTGCAAAGGGACACTGTGATCTATCTTATTTCTCCTAATATTACCTAAATGTACCTATTTCCTAACCCTTACCTCCTGACCAGTTCTCCCTATATATTGAGCCTGCAGGGGCACTCCAACAAATAAATGACCCCTTTAGTAGCACAGTTAATAAACGTTCTGATAGCAAATTCTTTATTTAAAAGATTACTTTTAAAATTAACTGTCTTCCTTATTTGGGTACAAGCTTTACAATTCCCACATTTAAAAAAAAATCTATAGGTTTGTCCAGTGCTTTTTTTTTTCTGGAAAAATAGGTGGGGGTACTCTCACGCCCGGGGAAAAACTGATTATTATGACTATTTTCATGTCCTCATAAACAATAGTTGTAGCTCACTTAGAGGAAGACACTATAAAAGGGAATCATATTTTTTAATACTGTGTTACTTTAAATGAACTACAACTATTGTTGTAACCCTATGGGGGTTACCCACTAAGTGCCTCTGTTGCAAGAAAAATCTGTATTGCAGGGCAGTTAGCTGGGTTTTTTTTTGCAACGATGGCACTGAGTGGATAATCCCCTAGCATTTGTGAGCACCACAGCAATGACACTCACAGTAATGCGCAGTGTGTATGAGCTCCACAACAATGAAACTCACAGTAATGCGCAGAGTGTATGAGCTCCACAGCAATGAAACTCACAGTAATGTGCAGTGTGTATGAGCTCCACAGCAATGAAACTCACAGTAATGTGCAGAGTGTATGAGCTCCACAGCAATAAAACTCACTACCGCCTTACAGTGCCAGCTCCTCTGATCACACCACTTGCCTGACAATCCGCAGCTCTGGCAGATGTGTGTAAACATGCTGCACCCCCCCTCCCCATGCTGTTCAAAGTTTCAGTGGCTGCAGAGAGAGAGAGGGGAGCAGACCTCCCTTGTCACTTACTGGGGGAGAGGGGTTATCAGTCCCTACATACACTCCTGACAAACGGAAGCGTTCAGTAGCAACATGAGCTGCCGAGTGTTTCCAATTCTCTACCTGCCACTGCAAGAGGAGGGAGGAGCATCATGCTCTTCTGTTAGTTCTTTGCTGGTGGTGAGGTGCTGGTACTGAGTGGTGAGGTGCTGGTACTGAGTACCTCCGAGTACCCCCTGAAAAAAAGCCCTGGGTTTGTCGGAATTAAAAATCCCTAGTTTTTCTGTTCTAACCACAGGTAATTGACTCAGTGCCAGAGTATCTTTTAAATTTTGTGCTTTTAAAAAAATAACTAACGGTGAATTGGGGATATGATCTTTTAATACCGGATCCGCTTTTAAAACATGCCAATATTTCTTTAAAGTTTTTCTTATTTGTATTGCATGAGGATTATACTGGGTGTCAAATGCAAAACCAAAACGATCTTGACAAGCTTTATTCACCAAAGCTCCTTTTTTCTTTCTAAATAATGCCTTTCTATCTTTTATCTCTTATAGCTTTCCAGTCTCGTTGTAAAATATCTTCCCTATACCATTTCTGTTGATATTTCATGGCAATAGTCTGTGCTTGGTCCTCAAAGACACTCGTTTTATCCCTGTCAGCTGGCTTTTGGGTACATTTTCCAACCATTTTGTGGCATGCGAGCTGCCTCTATCTTTTGCGGTGTTAACACTAGTTTCTTTAAAAAAACATTTTGTTTCCAGTTTTTCATCCTTGACATAAATAGTTAGATCCAGATAAACTATAGAAGTTCTGTCAATTTTAGAAGTGAAGGACAGGTTAAATTCATTACAAATCAGGGATCTAGCAAAACCTTCCAGGGACTCTGTGTCACCTCTCCATGTAATCAGAACATCATCTATAAATCTCCACCATAGGACGAGTTCCCCCTCGGCCACGCCAGAGCTGTGACACTGAGTCCCTGGAAGGTTTTGTTAGATCCTTGAATTGTAATGAATTTAACCTGTCCACCCAGTACATACTTGAAAACGAGAGAAATCTCAATGTATCCTTCCTGGTAAAATCCTTTCCCAAAAAAATATTCTCAGCTGTTTTTAAAAAGTGTCCGTAACAAAATTCCTTTGCCGTGCTCCTGTGAAACACCATATCGACTGTACTCGATATCGGGGCACATGGAGGTGCCTTGCAGATTGATTGTAGTTAAACCTTGGTAGGGGTTAATGGTGCCCTATAACTAGTAGTATCCTTAAAAGTGCAACTTTATCATCCTAACTCAGGGCAGCCAACTAAGGGCTCTATTAAAATCTACACGCAAATGTTAACGCTCACTTGTATGAGCATTAACGTTTGCCGCGGTATTTACTGCATATTACAATCCAAATGGGTTAAAAAACCCGTTTGCGTTTGGTACCTTACGCTTTTAAGCGCGAGGTTACTGTACTTTGCGCTCCCTATACTTAACATGGGGAGCGCAAAGTTCCAGCGCTGATTAACGCTTGGCTCTGGTCGGCGAAAAGTTAACTAGAGCCAGGACTTGGTGTTAACACCAGGCTAAAAAAATAAAAAACAAATTGCATACTCACCCTCTGTCCCGCGGCGAGGACTGCAGTTATGTTCGGCTCCTCCGGCCGGCGGGAGCAGGGAAAGACTGGGGGAAAAAGTCCCACCAGTCTTTCCCTGCGTATCACTACGCTGACCGGCCGGATATCGCGAGGCGAGATCCGGCTGGTTATGTGACCGGCAGGGAGGAACTCAATGGAGTCCTATGGACTCCTGCGAGTGGATGCTAGTGGCTGCGCTCAGTGCTGCCGCGACCGCGTGCATCCAGAATTTTACGCTCAGAAACAGTGCAGGCAGCATTTTTTGCGCCTGCATTGTAATCCAGTGTTAAAACGCGGGCGCAAGGGGGAAAGCTGCACAGTTTTTAGAAATACTTAATTGATATGTTTACTTTATTTAGGCGCTCTATCCACCGATTCTTCAACCTAACACAATGTGTGGATTGCTTTACCCCAACACATTCAGGGTTATTCAGAGAAAGGTGAAAACCAGGAGAACTGGCAGAAGAAGAGAACAATCTAGATCAAATAGCCGATGTGGAAGTGAGATAAACGGGAAATTTTTTCTGGTTTGGCTATTTTGTCCTAGAATTTTCACTTCTCCAGTCATTCTCCTGAGTTTCACCTTTCTATGAATAGACCTAATTGTATAGTGTAACGCATGCAACTGTCTGGGGTCAAATTACCTTTGCTAGTTTTTGTGTTGATATATGAAAGGTAACTATGTATTAGAGACAGAGGTTACATCAAGGGTGAAGAATATGCATTGAACTGCAATTCAGTTGACATCTTCATTGCTGTAAAGTGTGTAGAATCAACAGGGCTAGACTTATGTAATTAGGTGGAGTAATGCTTTTTGAGTTGCTCTCTTAAACTAGTAATTAAAGCCTGTGGCAAATTACAGAGTTTTTCTTTGGTTTACAGTAATTATATGGTCTTTTTATTACAACACACATTAAGCGATCAGTTGAAAGGTACATGTGTTTGTTATACAAAGGAATGTCTTTAAATGCAGTTTAAAACTAATTTTGTTTTTGGCACACAGTTTACCAACCCAGTAAAAATGTGAATTATACATGTCTGGCGTTACTGTGAAGATGATATTTTACTTCCTAGTATGAGTTGCTTGAAGGACAATGTAGTAAAACAAAAACGTAACTGTGTTTATTGGAGCCATTACAAATATTTTCTTGTGTTACTTTTCATATTATTACATTTTGCAGCTTTTTATTAAAGTGTCTTTTTGAAGTGTGGGTGCAATAAAGAGGACGTTAAGGGATCATGTTGAGATTAGTTTGAATGAAAATGTAATATTAAATGGACATTCAAAACACTCACTAAACTCAAGCTTAATGGAATGAGTATGTTGTTATGATAGGGTCCCTTTTTTCACTTTAACTAGACTTCTTCAAAGCAAAGCGTATAGCTCCATCCATAATTCTACATATCCATTTAGATCAGAGCGCCTGAAATTGCATTTCCTAATTCTCATTTCAGCTCTTACCAATTAGTTCATGATATGAAAGGGACTTGTTGACAATTGCAGGGCATTTCAATGAAAGCAGTCATCCCATGTCTAAGTAAAAGAATATTATTTTTTTTATTGTATGAATGTGGTACACATACAGGGTTATAGAGAGAGCACCGAAACATTTCGGTGTTCCCCACACTTCAGCTAGTCTGATTCATCAACCCTGGGGTGAATTCAGCATTCACTGCAGGGTCCCCCCAGTGCTGGGAGCAAGCCATCAAACCGACCAGATAAACCATTGCAAAACCACCAAATTGATCCGAAAACCACTGAATTGATCCGAAAACCCGCCGAATGCATCCGTCGATCCGCTGCAAAACAGCCGAACCGATCCGAAAAAAGCAATCGACCCACCGAACAGAACGCTGACCAACCTCCGGAAAAAGCCGAAAAGCTGACGATTGGGTAATAAGGAAAAAAACAACAACTTTTAAAAGGGGTTTGCAAAAAACCTACTGCACGAAAATGCCTGGAAATAACATATAAGGTCCTATGAATAATAATAATAAAAAAGATCTGTTACAGAAAAAAAAAATCGGAAAATTGCCCGAAAAATGCCTAAAAAATAAATCAATAAAGAGACTTTTTGCTGCAAGTGAAAAGAATAAATGGTTGAATAAATATCTAAGAAAAACAAGGAATTTTCTTTACATTGAAACCTATGGGATTCGCTTGATTAAACTTGTCGAATGAAACCAGCGAAAATCAAGGCATTTCACTGACATTTCGGTGCTGTTCGGTGTTCTCTGAATAGATTAACCATTACTTCTCTATGGGGAGTTCACTGCCACCAAATATCACTGTATTTCACTTGCAATTTTCCAATATTAGTGAATGGCCAAGTTTTTGAATAGCCAAATGGCCACGAAATTGCACCGTACGTGGAAATTCACTGTCTGGTACAATTTTGGCGCCAATTCGGCTCCCTTCGAATAACCCTGCAAGTCTCTCTATATACACATATTGATTTTCTCACCCCTCTATGTTGTATTTTTGTGTATTCCTCATTCTCTGTTCCTCAACCAAAGGAGTGGTAGTCTGGGGGTTCTGTGTGGTATTTTAGCAGTTCGCATCACTGTACTCTTCTGGAAAGAAATCTCAGATGTTCCACCTGGTACCCACTGTACCCCCCCTTTCTATTTACAAGGCTTTTTAGGGTGTGCAATTTTTTTCACAATGTATTATTCACATTCATTTATTGACTTTTACTCTTTTTTTACTCACTCAAGAGATTTTCCTTGACGTGGTGGGTGGGCTTATGCTTATAATGGCCATTGTAAGAAAACCAAAAATCTATTTGTTTTTGTAGGCATTATACAGGGTTGAGCACATATGACAAACATTTTTTTTTTTGGCCAATACTTGTCTGGATCTAATAATCAAACACGATCTTAGCCTTATTATTCTTAACTTTTGTGGACATCCTACGGGAATGACGTCTAAGAATCTATGCAGTAAAAAAATACACTGTTGAGTTTCTGGATACAGGAGCTCTTGATTCTTTTACATATAAACAACTGGACCAGCAATATGATAGACAGGGCCTGGAGATGACAAGTCGGACAGATCTGGGGATCAGTAAATAACCACCCACACAAGTAAATACGTTACTGACCACGCATTTTGATAAGGTTTTGCTTATATATTGTTCTGGTGGTCATATGATATATACATCCTATAAAGTGTAATAAGGATAAATGTTCAAAAAGTAAAGATTATTGTAAATGCGTCACGGAATGCTCTTCGAAACACTGTGACAAATATATAATCATCGCAATGTGACAGGATGTGACCTTGAGTAAATGCAATCTGTGATAGCTACCGAATGTGTCACAAACAATTTTCACCAATGCCAACATAAAACTGTAAAAGATGTTAACCCGCCTGAATTGGATACCTAGGCGCAATTTTACATTTGTTAAATGTTGTTAGCTCAATGTGCGACAAATGATGCGGCAGAATCTGTTGTCCAAATTGAAGCAAAAATGGATCAGAATGGTAAGGTTAAACGTAACGCAGAATTTAGCTCTAAAAGTAACCTTTATCCTAAAATTAACAAAAATAAAAATACAAGGATTAAAAAATATCTTTATTTCCTCCGGCCAAAGAAATATAGTAAACTAACCCTAACCTTAAAAATCGATCGCTTCTGAAAACACTCCAATTTGGGAGCAATCAAAACAGTTTGAGTTGGACGGTAATTTTATGAAAAATTTCGCCTCCAGACGCTTTTTCTTTCATTTGCTCCAGATAAACACTTCCAAAAATGATGAGAATGTTTTTTTCCAGTCACGTGCAAATCAGAGTGTCTTTTTTTATTTGGCTTCTTTTTTTTGACTTGTCTTTATTACCAACACCATTCCTAATGTAAAACACTTTCGTGACACCTTCATGGTATATAGTACTTTCTTTGTGCAATTCCTTGTTGTGCGTTATAAACCACCTTTAAGGCTAGATTTAGATATTTACATGTGCAATGGAAACTTTTACATACACATATATATTTGCTCTATTCTATAATGAAGCCTAATGTGTTCCATGGAACACAGACATAATGTGCATTGGAATTTCAGAGGAAGGATCTCCAAGTTTCTATTAATACTTTAGAAACTCTCTATGCAGCTCAACTTTATAAAATGATAGCATTTATTTTAAACATTTACAGTTCAAAATGATTGTCAGCCAAAAGAAATTGGCAGTGCATGGCTAGCATTTTATAAGATTAAATTCCACATTTGGGAATAACCATTTCGAGAGTGATTAGTTTACTGAAAACCTTCAAAACAAGGCATATAAGAAAATACACATTGGACACATGAGCTAGAGCTCATGCTCTAGTGCCAAATGTATTTTCAAAGAATAAACCTATGTACAAAATAAAATAACTCTAAAACAGTTGGATTGCTGTGAACTGCAATATGCTTATCATCAATATTTCACTAATTGATGACCAATAAAATAGCCAAATTAAGGGATGAGACAATGAGAGAGTTATAGAGAGACAGAGAGAGGCAGAAAAAAACATTTCTCTTTCAACTAATTGCGTGTTTCTCATCGCAAAGGGTCAGTGAGAGACACAAACAGAAAGAGACATACAGTAAAGAGCTATAAGACAGAAAAAGAGATTTAAAGAGAGAAAAAAAGACATCTAGAAAATAGTGACATGAGAGAGCAGAAGAACCGCAATACAGTCCCTGCAATCACAGTCCAGAAACACACAGACCAAGCTTCATTTCCACACTGATCCTCATGCAAGAAACATCCCTGCATTCACAGCCCAGAAACACACAGACCAAGCTTCATTTCCACACTGATCCTTCTGCAAGAAACATCCCTGCATTCACAGCCCAGAAACACACAGACCAAGCTTCATTTCCACACGATCCTCCTGCAAGAAACGTCCCTGCAATCACAGCCCAGGTATC
This sequence comes from Leptobrachium leishanense, assembly GCA_009667805.1. Classification (NCBI taxonomy): domain Eukaryota; kingdom Metazoa; phylum Chordata; class Amphibia; order Anura; family Megophryidae; genus Leptobrachium; species Leptobrachium leishanense. Next base: position 106,909,445 of record CM019064.1, on the reverse strand, counting down.
CAGATCTCAACACGATGGCCACCGTCACACTCTGCAATATTCTATCATCGCAATTGTATTTTGTGTCTGCATTTATTAATATCTGGCTGATTATCACCTCACTGCCCCAACCAATCCATCACTCTCACATTGCAGTCCTCTCCTGTTTCCAGCCAGTTCATCACTCCCACCTTACAGTCCTCTCCTCTTGTTTCCACCACCAACCCTTCTAGATTGTGAGTTCCCAGGGGAATAGAGCCCTCATTTCCTCATGTATCGGTTTATTAAATATTGTTCAGTCTCAATGTATTGTAACCTTGTCTATATCATGCCCATTGTTCAGCGTTGCGGAATATGCTGGCGTTATATAAATAAAGTATAATAATAATAATAATATAGGCAGCTACCAGGGTCGCAGAGGTTGAACTTGCGACTGGGTCCTGGCATTCCACCACTGGAGGGGGGGCCCAGGCAGTGGTGGATTGTTAACCCTTTAAGGACCTAGGGTCTTTAAAGTCGATGCATTTATGACGTAACAGTTCTGTCATTCGTTCTTAAGAGTTAATTAGGCAGCAGAGTCCTTGTTACTTTTTGTCTGGCTATCCATCATGCGTCTGACACTTCCTAGTGTCTCATTGCAGTTTCTGGTCAGCTCACTTAGGATGTGTCAGTATCTTTCTCTGCCATCCTCCTAATGTAACAATAAACACAAACAAAGGCATGGCTTAAACAGAACCCAAATAGAATGTGTTCTCACACTCTTACAATTTATACAAGCATTCCTCTAAATCCCATGCTTCCAAATCTCTACCACTCACAGGGTTATCCAAAGAGATTCGAAAAGTCACCGCACGTTCGGTGACTTTTCGTTCTCTTCAATCGGTTCCTTTTGCCGATTGCATTTCGGTGACCCTGCGGTGTATTCAGCAAACATCACAGGGTCCCGAATTGCAGGGAAAAGCTGCCGTAAACTAACGAATGCACGCTGAAAACAAGCAAAAACATCTGGATTAACCTTCGAAGAGGAGCCGAACAGGAGCCGAAAAGGAGCCGAATCACACAGAGCCGAAGCAGCTGTGACGTAGAGGAGGCAGTGAATAAATTAGAAAAACCATTTGTATGAATCTGAAAAAGAAACGCTGTTTGCAAAGAAACTACTGAGCGAAAATGTCTGAAATTTTCACAGGAGATCCAGGAATGATAATAAAGAGGGCTGTTACAAAAAAATAAGCAAACTGAAAAAAAAAAAAAAAAAAAAATCGGACTTTTAATTTTTTTTTAAAAAATTCAGAAAAATGCTTAAAGTATCCTAAAAAATCTATAAATAAAGAGACTTTTTGCTGCAGAATTTTATAATGAACGGTTTATTAGATATGAATTAAAACGGGAATATTTTTAACATTGAAGCCTATGGATTCTCCTGAATAAATTTGCCGAATTAAACCACCGAATGGCAGAGCATTAGGGGAACCTTTCACTGCTGGTTTGTGTTCTCTGAATAGCCGAAGCAGTGCTTTTTGATGGGGATTTCACTGCCCTCGAACAGGGACCGAACAGGCACCGTATGTGCAGGCAATTCGCCAGGATTTGGAGAATTGCCTGCTCTCTGGATAGCCGAATGGCCAGGAAAGGTAACCGAACGCTGATTTTCAGCGTTCGGTTACCTTTCTCAAGCAATTCGAATCTCTTTGGATAATCCTGTCAGTGTTGTATCTACCGACATGGGGTGGTCAAGGAGCATTCTCTAATTAACCTATCCAGTTGAATGGGGAGAGAGTTTTGCATTCTTACTAGAAACATTTTCTAAAAACTCCATAAAAGAAAAAACTTCATTAATAAAAGGGTTATAAAAAGAAGGGAGAGAGGGCTATTAAACTAGATCTTAATTAATACTCCACCTTATAACAGTTACAAGTATTTATAAAGCACCAACAAATTCCTTAGCGCTGTACAATGGGAGAGACAGAATAACAAATATACATCCATGTTACACACCCGAAACAGAAGGAGGAAGGACCCTGCTCAAGAGATTACAATCTAAGAGGAGAGAGGTGACACACTAGGGGCCAAATTACATTCTTTGCATTAAAACGTGGGCACAAGGGAGGAAAAACTGCCCCCGCAGCTTTCCCCCTTGCGCCCGCGTTTTAACGCTGGTTTACAATGCAGGTCGGAAAAAATGCTGCCTGCATTGTTATCACGCGTAAAAAGCCTGGATGCTCGCAGCTGCTCCATTGAGTTCCCCCCTGCCGGTCACATGACGAGCCAGATCTTGCCTCGCGAGATCCGGCTGGTCGACATAGTGATACACAGGGAGAGACTGGGGGGACTTTTTCCCCAGTCTTTCCCTGCTCCTGCCGGACGGAGGAGGCGGTTGAAGCCACGGTCCTCGCCGCGGGACAGAGGGTGAGTATGCGATTTTTTTTTTATTTTTAAGGCTCGTGTTTACGGATTCTGCAGAAGCAGAATCCGTTAACACCAAGTCCTGGCTCTGGTTAACTTTTCGCTAACAGAGCCAGACGTTAATCAGCGCTCGGACTTTGTAATCCAGCGCTGATTAACACTTTGCGCTCCCCATGTTAAGTATAGGGAGCACAAAGTACAGTAACCTCTCCCTGAAAAGCGCAAAGTACCAAACGCAAACGGGTTTCTTAACCCGTTTGCGTTTGGATTGTAATATGCGGTAAACACCGCAGCAAACATTAATGCTCACGCAAGTGAGCGTTAACGTTTGCGTGAAGAATGTAATTTGGCCCTAGATGAGGTAACATAACCCAAGAGAAATCTAAATGAGGACCCATAACCCATTCTTTAAAAATACTTCCAAATTGTATGGCCATTTTAAGAGTGCTAAAAATACCTGTATAAATGTCTCCTGCACTTTCCAAAAATTACTGGTTTCAAAACCTAATAATACTATAACCTATTGTCTAGTATCCCTATTATATTAATATTACCATAGCATTAAATTTCTTAGCTAATGGATATATAATAGGGATACTAGGCGATAGTGCAGGAAACATATATACAGGTATTTTTGCAAAATGTTTTTAGTAAAAATGCAAAATTCTCTCACACGGCGGGACCCTTCATGGATTCTTGCACCGGGGCCCTGAGGTTTCTAGTTGCACCTCTGATCAGCAGATAGGGTGGTCATGACTCCAGCATGTTGGTGCCTAGGGCATGATAGTTCCTTCTCTGGGATGTGTTCCAAGGCTGGGGCTCTCGTGGAAGCGATGTGAAAGAGTTAAAGGTATCTGAGTCTTTAATGTACTTATTTAACCCTTTCACTACCGATATCGAGATATCTCGTGCTTCAAAGGCACCATCTGGTGTCCCGTTATTGAGATATCTTTGTATGCTGATCTGCAGCCCAAAAGCAAATGAAATTCATTTGGTGCAAACTAATTTTGTTAGCTCCTGGGCTGCAGAAGGTGCCCCCAATGTTTTAGCCCTGTGGGCATAATGTCCAAAGAGCTAAAACTGTAAAATCAATCGCTCAAAGCTCTGAAATATCGGACTTCCAGCAGCCGATGCAGGGAGAAATAGAAGAAAATAGACCAGCCGCTCAAACCTCTAACTCGATTTGGCAGTAGATGGCACCATCTACTGGCCAAAAATAGGTTATTTACAGTAAGACATAAAATAGGTATAAACTCAAATAGTTCTTACTTTAACATTAATTTAAAATGATTTTTCAAAAAAACACTAGTTTCTGACAATGTTTTTTTTTAAAACAAATCACTTGGTAGTGAAGGAGTTAATGCTTAGTGCTTTTGTTTGAGTATAGTGAAATATCTTTAAAACAAATAACTATAGCATTTACAGTTGTGTTCAAAATTATTCAACCCCCACTGAAATTGAGTGTTTTGGCCAGTTTGACATTGATTTTGATCATTCAGTCATCTTGCTTACAATTAAATCAAAGAGGCACGTGTAGGTCAGACAAATATAACATAACATTTTATAATGAAATAACCACAAATGTCTTTTCTGTGCTCACATCATTATCAGTTTTATTCAACCCCCAAGTGACATTCAATCTTAGTACTTTGTACAACATCCTTTTACAGTTATAACAGCTTTTAAACGTGAAGCATAGCTTGACACAAGTGTCTTGCAGCGATCTACGGGTATCTTCGCCCATTCGTCATGGACAAAAGCCTCCAGTTCAGTCACATTCTTAGGCTTGCGCACTGCAACTGCTTTCTTTAAGTCCCACCAGAGGTTCTCAATCGGATTTAAGTCAGGTGACTGCGATGGCCACTCCAAAATGTTCCAGCCTTTAATCTGCAACCATGCTCTAGTGGACTTGGAGGTATGCTTGGGAACATTGTCCTGTTGAAAGGTCCAACGTCTCCCAAGCCTCAGGTTTGTGACGGACTGCATCACATTGTCAGCCAATATCTTCTGGTACTGAAGAGAATTCATGGTACCTTGCACACGCTGAAGCTTCCCTGTACCTGCAGAAGCAAAACAGCCCCAAAGCATGATTGACCCCCCCGCCATGCTTCACAGTAGGCAAGGTGTTCTTTTCTTCATAGGCCTTGTTCTTCCTCCTCCAAACATAGCGTTGATCCATGGGCCCAAACCGTTCTAATTTTGTTTCATCAGTCCACAGAACACTATCCCAAAACTTCTGTGGTTTGTCCACATGACTTTTGGCATACTGCAGTCGACTCTTCTTATTCTTTGGAGACAGCAAGGGGGTGCGCCTGGGAGTTCTGGCATGGAGGCCTTCATTACGCAGTGTGCGCCGTATTGTCTGAGCTGAAACTTTAGTACCCACATCTGACAAATCTTTTCTCAGTTCCTCAGCAGTCACACGAGGACTTTTCTCCACTCTACGCTTCAGGTAGCGCACAGCAGTCGAAGTCAGCATCTTCTTTCTGCCACAACCAGGTAGCGTTTCAACAGTGCCCTTTGCCTTGAATTTGCGAATGATGCTTCCTATGGTCTCTCTTGGTATGTTTAACATCTTTGCAATCTTCTTATAGCCATTGCCCTTCCTGTGAAGAGTAATCACCTCTTCTCTTGTCTTCCTGGACCATTCTCTTGACTTCACCATGTTTGTAACCACACCAATAAATGTCTAGAAGGAGCTGAGTATCACAGTCATTTTAAAGCTGCCTAATTGGTGCTTATTATGCTTTATTGCTGCTCCGTGACATCCACAGGTGTTTTCAATACCTGATTGAAAACACTTGAATGAACCTCTGTTCTTCAGAGTGGTAGTCTTTAAGGGGTTGAATAATTGTGTCAATGAAGAATTCACAAAAGAAACATTTACTACTGTATTACAAAACCAATTGATGTCATTTTAGTTGCATATGGTTGTTTAAAAAGTCCTTGTAGGATTTCATTCTGAATACAATTACAAATGTACACTAAATTCCCTAAAACCCTTTACAGCATTGGGGGTTGAATAATTTTGAACACAACTGTATATTCTAGATTAATGTAATTTTCAAACCTATACATGTGTCAATTCATGTAAAAAATAACATAACTAAACTAGAAGGATTAAGACACACCAAGATTATAGGATATACTCCTATGTCAGTGTTACATGTGTGCATTATTCTTGGGATGCTGCCAATGAGCAACATAAATAAAAAGTGACCCCTGTGGAATCATTGTCAATGCTAATGCTAGGTTGCTTGGAGCAGTGCCTTTTCATTGATTTCATTATATTATCTTTTTTGCTCTTCTACCACTCAGTTTTGTTCAGCTCATGACATCTGCCAGTGCCTTCTATGTGTATTTCTACCAGTATGCTGTAAATCCTTCCTGGACCAAATTTTGGTCTGACATTTGTTAACTTAAATTGTTTAATTTCAGGTCTCAGGTTGTCCAACATTCATCTTCTGGTCCTCAAAGGATACACGTTTTAGTCTGTTTGCTCATACAGACTGCCTTTGCAAAAGGAAAGAGTAAAATGTAATAGTTCATTTGAATTGTTCTGTTTTTTTTTCCCTTCTAATATCTAGTGTCAAATGGAAATTATGTCACGGCTGGAAACTTTATGACTGTGCCAAGTACTGCTATTTTCAATGCTCTGAAGTCCTACATTATACAGTGCATTTTTTTTGTTTTGATTTTTCATGACCATGCCTAAGACAAGGACTTTAACTAGAGGTCAACAGATGGAAATGTGCATTTTGCTGATTTCAGTTTCTATACTTCTTTAACCCCTTCGCTACCGAGCAATTTCTGTTGAAATTTTTTTATCATAACATTTATTTGAAACATAGGATGTGAAGTTAACAGTTAAATATAGGGTAACAGGTTTGAATTCCGGCAAGAGCACCTCTCCAGTAAGTGTCTTTGGGCAAGACACCAAACGGTACATACTCGCCACCCAGGACATACTTGAAAATGAGAGAAATCTCAAAGTATCCTTCCTGTTAAAATACTTTCTAAAAAAAAAAAAATTATATATATATGGTAAAATACACGTTTTGCACAAAAATTGTTGTTCTAAGATAGTTAGAAAATTAAAATAATGTTAATTTGCTCATTTAAAATTTTTAACGTATTAATTTATCATTTACAGAAATATTGTTGAAATGTAAGATTCTGGGCTCCTGATGGTGTCCCTTATCTTACACAATTTCAAATAGGGTCTGCATTATTATCATTATTATGCATTATTATCATACAGCCAGAAAAGACCTTTGTGTTAGATACAGTAACTGTGATAAATAAAAGTAACAAAAATGGTATGATCTCTTGCTTATGCGGGTTTGTAGTGATCATAATGAGATTATTAGCAATGCAGCGTCCACAAAAAAATACAAATAGACTATAAACATATTATCTGTATGTGACATAATGCTCGTCAGGGGTGTGGGAATTGTATCGCCCGACGCCCGGGACATGAAGATCTGGGTGCCGGGCGAGTAGTTTTTTTGGAGATGCAGTCCGGCGGGCTAGAAGCCTGCCGGACTGCGGACTAATTCCAGGGACGCCCCCAATACCGGAAGCTGGCATTGAGCCGGCTTGCCGGCATCCGAGGGACTTGGGCGGCTGTTCGAATGCTCTATCGGCATTCGGACAGCCGCCCCTGGAACTCTCCGGCATACTTACCTTCCTGAGTGACGCTGGGAAAGTTTCCTCGCTTCCACACGTTGAAGAGTCCCACGTGATCGTGGCTGGGGTCCTTCAGCGAGCGCACGAGCGAAGACTTTGTCGGCGCCGCTCGGGAAGGTAAGTATGCCGGAGAGCTCCAAGGGTGGCTGTCCGAATGCCAATAGAGCATTCGAACAGCCGCCCCATGTCTGGTCTGCGGTCTGAGCTGGGGAGCATTATCCATGAGCTGGGGCATATATCCATGAGAGCTTGGGGGCAAATATCCATGAGCTGGGGCAGCATCCATGAGAGCTTGGGGGCATTATCCATGAGCTTGGGGGGGCAAATATCCATGACCGGGCCAGTATCCATGAGCTGGGGCAGTATCCATGAGCTGGGGCAGTATCCATGAGCTGGGGGCAGTATCCATGTGCTGGGGGCAGTATCCATGTGCTGGGGCAGTATATCCATGAGCTGGGGCAGTATATCCATGAGCTGGGGCAGTATCCATGTGCTGGGGCAGTATATCCATGAGCTGGGGCAGTATATCCATGTGCTGGGGCAGTATATCCATGTGCTGGGGCAGTATATCCATGTGGGGCAATATCTATGTGCTGGGGCAATATCCATGAGCTGGGGGCAATATCCATGAGCTGGGGCAATATCCATATATCTCGGGGGGGTATATACATGTGAGCTTGGGACATTTTTATGAGGTCTGTTCTTATTGGAAAGTGGTCACATGACATAAAATAAAGGTATCGGTACTCGGCATCGGTGAGTACTTGAAAAAAAAGTATCGGTACTCGTACTCGGTCTTAAAAAGTGGTATCGGTGCATCCCTAATATATACATACATACACACACACATACATATACATAGATACACACAACAAAATAGTGTTAAATAAAGGTCTTTATTCATCACATGTATCTGACGCTGCCTCTATAGGCTGTTATGAATAAAGACCTCTATTTAAACACTATTTTGTTGAAATTATCAGGACAAGTTGATCGTCCTAAGGGACAAGTAGTTTGGACTACTACTTAGTCCGTTGGACAAGTAGATTTTTTTTAAATTTCCACACCCCTGCTCGTATATGGAAATTACAGTAACACCTTTTATCTGTACTGTACAGGGATTTTCAGTTATTATAACCTTCTGAATATTAGTGACCCCAGAGCTATCCCTGTATTGTGCCAAATCACTGGCTACTGTAATGCAGCAGTAATATATTTGAACTTTTGTTACAGTGAGGCTTAGGCTGCTATTTGCAGCTGGTTTTATGTGTCTCTAGGGTGCTTGGATTTCATTTCTCCACAGGGGACACAATAATCCTGCTTTACAAACTTGTGAAAATTGTCTTTTGACATGCTAATGAGTGCTTTTCAAAGTAGTATAATGTAAGATTGAGAACTCGATTTTGTATGTGAAGGGGTTAAAAAAATGACAAATGAAGATGCTTGAAACTAATGTGGCAGTAACAGGTGTGATGTCATTAACATCTAAGTGAAATTAATTATATAAAATTATTTTAAATGTGTTTATTTTAATAACGTTCACATATCTTGGTTTATGTGAGGAATGTTAGTCATCTTATAATGAAAAAAAGAACAACTGTGTTGCACTCAGTCAGATGATCAACAATGTACCAAGGGTGCTACCTGAAAAAAACAGCCACCCCTAATAGCCAAACAACATATAGTAACAAAAGAAATCAAGTGCACACCACTAAAAAAAATAATTAATTTTATTTAAGGAACAGCTCAGAAACACAAAAAAAAGGAAGAGAAGCTGGTATGCAGCCACAGATACATACAGTTGTGTTCAAAATTATTCAACCCCCAATGCTGTAAAGGGTTTTAGGGAATTTAGTGTACATTTGTAATTGTATTCAGAATGAAATCCTACAAGGACTTTTTAAAGAACCATATGCACCTAAAATGACATCAATTGGTTTTGTAATACAGTAGTAAATGTTTCTTTTGTGAATTCTTCATTGACACAATTATTCAACCCCTTAAAGACTACCACTCTGAAGAACAGAGGTTCATTCAAATGTTTTCAATCAGGTATTGAAAACACCTGTGGATGTCACGGAGCAGCAATAAAGCATAATAAGCACCAATTAGGCAGCTTTAAAATGACTGTGATACTCAGCTCCTTCTAGACATTTACTGGTGTGGTTACAAACATGGTGAAGTCAAGAGAATGGTCCAGGAAGACAAGAGAAGAGGTGATTACTCTTCACAGGAAGGGCAATGGCTATAAGAAGATTGCAAAGATGTTAAACATACCAAGAGAGACCATAGGAAGCATCATTCGCAAATTCAAGGCAAAGGGCACTGTTGAAACGCTACCTGGTCGTGGCAGAAAGAAGATGCTGACTTCGACTGCTGTGCGCTACCTGAAGCATAGAATGGAGAAAAGTCCCCGTGTGACTGCTGAGGAACTGAGAAAAGCTTTGTCAGATGTGGGTACTGAAGTTTCAGCTCAGACAATACGGCGCACACTGCGTAATGAAGGCCTCCATGCCAGAACTCCCAGGCGCACCCCCTTGCTGTCTCCAAAGAATAAGAAGAGTCGACTGCAGTATGCCAAAAGTCATGTGGACAAACCACAGAAGTTTTGGGATAGTGTTCTGTGGACTGATGAAACAAAATTAGAACGGTTTGGGCCCATGGATCAACGCTATGTTTGGAGGAGGAAGAACAAGGCCTATGAAGAAAAGAACACCTTGCCTACTGTGATGCATGGCGGGGGGTCAATCATGCTTTGGGGCTGTTTTGCTTCTGCAGGTACAGGGAAGCTTCAGCGTGTGCAAGGTACCATGAATTCTCTTCAGTACCAGGAGATATTGGATGACAATGTGATGCAGTCCGTCACAAACTTGAGGCTTGGGAGACGTTGGACCTTTCAACAGGACAATGATCCCAAGCATACCTCCAAGTCCACTAGAGCATGGTTGCAGATTAAAGGCTGGAACATTTTGGAGTGGCCATCGCAGTCACCTGACTTAAATCCGATTGAGAACCTCTGGTGGGACTTAAAGAAAGCAGTTGCAGTGCGCAAGCCTAAAAATGTGACTGAACTGGAGGCTTTTGCCCATGACGAATGGGCGAAGATACCCGTAGATCGCTGCAAGACACTTGTGTCAAGCTATGCTTCACGTTTAAAAGCTGTTATAACTGTAAAAGGATGTTGTACTAAGTACTAAGATTGAATGTCACTTGGGGGTTGAATAAAACTGATAATGATGTGAGCACAGAAAAGACATTTGTGGTTATTTCATTATAAATGTTATGTTATATTTGTCTGACCTACACGTGCCTCTTTGATTTAATTGTAAGCAAGATGACTGAATGATCAAAATCAATGTCAAACTGGCCAAAACACTCAATTTCAGTGGGGGTTGAATAATTTTGAACACAACTGTATATATTGCCACAAGTATAATCATAAGATTAAAGATGAATATACAAAGGTTGAACACAGAGTATAGAGAATAACTCATTGTTAACACAGAATAGCACCACCTGGCAATCAATAACCATAAGCATAAGAACAAAATGAACATACATGGAGTCACTATGGACAGACGCAGAATCCGAGGGTAACCCTTGAGAAAGGCATATCGCCGAAATGTTGGGGGTACCTGGTTTCGGATTCTGCGTCTGTCCATAGTGACTCCATGTATGTTTATTTTGTTCTACTCTTAGGAGTGTGAGGTATTTTTTATTTATTTTTTGTCTTAGGTTGCTGGTTGTGCCTTTTAAGCTTATGGTTATTGATTGCCAGGTGGTGCTATTCTGTGTTAACAGTGAGTTATTCTCTATACTCTGTGTTCAACCTTTGTATATTCATCTTTAATCTTATGATTATACTTGTGGCAATATATATGTATCTGTGGCTGCCTACCAGTTTCTCTTCCCTTTTTTGTGTTTCTGAGCTGTTCCTTAAATAAAATTAATAATTTTTTTTAGTGGTGTGCACTTGATTAGTCATCTTATAATGATCGTTTAGTTCAGTACAAATTATTACGATTTCTGTTCCTTAACAATGGAATGATTTAATTTATGCTGTGTAATTGTAGCTACTTTAACTATTTATTTGTGCAATACATGTTTAGGAGTTTCAATCCAACATTATTTAAGGTTTTGATTATAGCCATACTACTCACTGTACATTCGAAAGACGTAGGTTATTTATGGGATTTCCCAGTAGCAAGTCAGACTTAGATTAAATAGTTTCCAAATGCTGAGATGTTTTTCCAAATCTCCAGCTTGAGAGTTTAATACCATAACTGTCCCACATAAAACAAATTTGACCACTGTATTATGAAGGGTAAAATCCCAAATCCATAAGAATAGGCAATCAAATTGTATGACAGGACATCTGGCCATGTGTTTTTGCCTTTCGCTGTGCTGCTATGTCTCTCGGCAGTATGCCTCTCGACAGTAAAAAATATCAAAATATATTTCCGGCTGAGTTTTAGTGTACATGGTAACAGTATTTTGGGTGTAGAAGATGGGATTTGTCTCAGTTTAACCCACTCACTACAAAAATGTCTATACGCATCTTTGATTTTACTTAAAATGAAAAAGTGACATTTAGCATAAACCTCCATTTACGTACTTTTTTTAATGCTAGCCTAGTGTTTTTCGGGGTAATAAAAACATTATCTGTGAGATCTCACTCCTGTCAGTCTGTATAACTGTAAAGAAGCTACAAGGGGCCACCTACACCCAGTTTTTCAAGAAAAATCTCTTGGCAGTAAAAGTGTAAAATATGGCTATTGGATGGTGTTGCTTTAGAAGTAATTCTGATAATATTTAGCTCACTTGTAGTCTTTTAATTCATCAGTTTATAGGCATGCTATTAAGCCTTACTCACAGATGGGACTTATACTGGCTGGGTGGACTAGAGGTAACATGGTTACAGGTTCAAACACCCAGCAAGAGCACCTCAACAGTAAGTATCCTTGGGCAAGACACCTAACGGAACATACTCTCCACCCAGGACATACTTGAAAACGAGAGAAATCTCAATTTATCCTTGTCACGTTCCCCCAGCCAGGCCCACTGTTGCTGAGAGCTCTTCTCAGCCCTCATGGTTTTCGGGGTTAAACTGTTTTGGCTCTCCGCCCCTGGAGTCTCAGCATCTGACCAGACCTGTGGTCACGTGACCCGCACTAGCCTATTTTATGGCTATCAGTGCATTTGTTCTCTGATCCTGTATAATGTAGGTCTTCCTTGCTGAGTTCCTGATTTCTGCATTCTGTATTTTGATATCTTGGTTTTTGATTCCTGGCTACGTATCTTGACTATTCTTGTGCTTAACCCCTGGTATTGTAACTTGACTTTCTGGTTTATGACTTCTGGCTTTGCATACTGACTATTCTCTTGCTTGATTCCATTCGTGTTTTGTTTGTGTGGTATTCAGGTTTCTGGTTTATGTTTGTACCACACTACAGTCTCTGTTGTTTGTTTATCTGGTGTGAGTCCTAATCGTAGGATTCCAGTTTTGTTGTATGTCCGTGCTGGTTGCAGCTCTACCTCAAGTTCTATATGTGAGTCCTGCCCTGCATGTTACACAATATATTTCTGTCAAGTCTGTTATTCTGGTTCATGTTTTCTGTATGTGTGTATCTAGTGCAGCAGCTCATTGTTCTGGTTTATAGAGACCACCTCAAGGATCTCTTTCTTGTTTCCATTGCTGCTAGATATTCCTTCTTGTCAAGTCTGGTTTAACGCTGTCATTTTGTATATTCCCAACCTGTACTCTGGATAGACAGAAGGCCATCCAAGGACCTTACCCCAGTGCAAGACTTTCCTCGTGTGTGTATACTGTCTTGTCTTGTCTGGTTCTTTTGAATCCTGTGTCCAGGGTTCTGCAATATGCAGAATACATACCTGCCTAAAGGGCTTAAAACACACAGCAGCAAGGAACCCCCCTTTGGCTCCTGAGGGGAGCCACCGTGATAATCCTTCCTGGTAAAATACTTTCTCAAGAAAAGAATAAAATAATACTGTATAAATCTGCTAGATCACATACTGCTCCTTAGTTAAGGACAAGTATGCCCTCCTTATTCAGGCCGTCTCTCTACAGCCAACAGTGTGCAGCGTGCACCGGCTGCGGGGAGGTGCCTAGGCGGCTCATTAAAGACAGTGAGGCATACCTGTACACCCTGCACCTTCGAGGCACACCCGCCGCGAGGACGGCAAATAATGTCCTGCGGCGGGAAAGGTATTTAAAACAATAAAAGTGCATGGAAATGGTAAAAAGGTCCTATAAAAATAATAAAATAGTCTGTTACGGAATACAAAAAATGATTAAAAATAATGGGAATCAAAAAGTTTGCTTAAAAATTCCAGAAAAATAACTAAAAAATTCTAAAAATTAAATTAAAAGGCTTTTTGCTGCAAATGAAGAGAATAAACTGTTGAATCCCATGGAATACGCCTGTTTAAACCAATCGCATGGAACCACTGAAAATTCTTGACTTTTCACCAACATTTCACTGCAGTTCAGGATTCTCTGAATAAATGAACCATTACTACTGTAGGGGACAATTTCACTGCCGCAAATTGCGGTGATCTGAGGCAAACTACACTGTATTTCGCTTACAATTCGCCAGTATTTGGCAAAATGCCAGCTCTCTGAATAACGAAACCCGCCACGAAATTGCACTGTACAGTGCAATTCACTGTTCGGTGCAATTTGGTGTCGTGTTCGGTTCTTATTGAATAACCCCTGTAATCTAATCAACTGCATAGCTGCAAAAGCCAAATTGATAAAATTAAACAAAAACATGCCCTCAGAGTAATATCAGTGAAGCCTAATTGCTGGAGAAGAAGAAAAGAGGAAATGATATCAGAACTACGCGAACATAGAGGAATATACTGAAATTACAATAAAGAATATAAAAAAAGACAATCTTGTAAGGAACTCAGGCCAAAGGATGGCCGCCATCTTGAGCCAGACGACCATCTTGTTCAGAACATTGGTTCACGTGAATGTAGATAGCAAAAATTAGCTGAATTTAGGATTTAGCTTGCATAGATTCTTTGGAATGTTTTAAACTAACAGGCAGAGCAATTAAATTAACAAGATCCGGGCAGATGCTGGCACGAAGTGACAGGATGAGAAAGTAGTTACATCAAGGTCAGAGAGCTAGGGCTTGAACAAAGAGAGATGTGAAAACCAGACGAGGCCTTATCTAGTATACACAATAAACAAGACCTAAGGAGGAAGGTACAAGCAGGATCCAGAAAAGTGTTAAATTCTCAATTGTCAAAATATCGTGAAGGCTGCCAATTTATGACCAAAGTGTGGAATGTCTTTGTATTCAGTTAAGGGAGGTACGGACCCACGTGGGGTGGGCTAATTGGGATGTACCTAGTTATGTATTCGGGGTATAAAACCCCATGTCTGAATGTAATCCGGGCTCAGTGTTAGCGATTCAATCCTGGCTGAGTGGTGACGTCACAATAAAGTTTGCCTTTCCTGAAGAGACTCGTGTCCAAGCAGTCATTGTCCGCGCCGGTCCGACTTTACTCCCGAGAGAACCAGGTGGATTCTGGTTACATTTTTAAAAGCAAAGTTTCTAAAGGTCATGAACAACGAGTAGGCAATGCTGTCTATGTTTATTCACTGCTGGCTCTTTGTCAGTTATTGGATACTAACTGTCATTCGTTGTGTCATGTTCAACTGCCCACTTCATTGGCTTCTTCATGTGATGGAATAAGCATACTACTCTGACTACAGCTGCAGATCAAATCTTAGCATTTTTTTTCTTTAAGTTTTGGAAAAAGAAAAAAAATATGAAACAGCATTAAACACTCAACCTTTTGTTACAATAAAGCATAATGTGCTTTTCCCAACCACATTATTATAATTTACAGAGACGGTACAGTAGGAAAAAAGCCATAACAATAATTATATTTTCATGCAGCATAGACGTTTCTAGCAGCTTATCCAAGAATATTTCCTAAGAATAAAATTTGCCAAAACAAAAGCATGTTAACATTCCGTATTCATTACAGAGCCATGAGGAAATAATCTGTTCTAATTTTATTGGGCACAGCAAACTTTCATTTTGGTAAGTCACTAAGTAATCACATTTCTTACGTCCATTATATTTATTTCTATCCTTGTTTCTACTAATGACTGTAAAGGTATCATAAAGTATCAAAGTAACAATTATATACTATTAAGTTACAACCATGACCACTAAGGGGTTACCTAGGAAGTCTCCGTAGCTGGTCTTCATGTTTGAGGCTATTGAAAAAGTGTCATGGTGAGTATAAAACTGATGGAGCAGACGTCTGCTGCAAGATATTAACTAATGTAAAAGTATATATATATATGTTTTAATAAACATTTTCTTTGGAAATAATCACATAAGCCTGATGAGATCAACTTTAGTGTTATAATTCCAACTGCCAGTATTAAAGAAATGCTACCACCAAAAAATGGAATGCCTTTATTGTGTTTATTTTACGTTGCTGATATCTTACATGTGCTTTGTTTTTCTCTTCTATGTTTAGTTAAGAAACTATTTTACTCTATGAGGGTTATACAGAGAGCACTGAAATGTCACCCACATTTCAGTGCTCTCCTGTTTGTGGCACTCCGGTGAGTTTGATTCGCCGACCCTGCAGTGAATTCAGCATTCACCGCAGGGTCCCTGATGTGCAGTGAATGAGCCTCTGAACGCATCCAAAAAATCCAATGCAAATCCGCTGAATGCATCCAACGATCCGCAACAAAACCGCCGAATCGATCTGAAAAATGCCGACAACCCGCCGAACAGAGCGCCGACCAGCCACCGGAAAAAGACGCAAGCCACTGAACAGGGGTAAAAAAAAACAAAAGACTCAACTTTTCAAATGCGTTTGAGTTTAAAAAAAATACTGCACGAAAGTGACTGGAAATATTATATAAGGTCCTATGAATAATAATGAAAAGGTCTGTTACAGAAAACAAAAACTGCCATTTTAAAAAAAAAAAAAAAATCGGAAAACAAATTCGCTGGAAAAATCCCAAAAAATGCCTAAAAAATCCTAAAAACCATAAATAAATAAAAACATCTTTTGCTAAAAATGAAAAGAATAAACGGTCGAATAAATATTTAATAGAAACAGGATTTTTTTTTTACATTGAAACCTATGGGATTCGTCTGCTTAAACCTGTCAAATTAAACCACCCAAAATCAGGGTATTTTACTGACATTTCAATTTGGTGTTCTCTGAATAGATTAACCATTACTTCTCCATGGGGAGTTCACTGCTGCTGAAGATCACTGTATTTCGCTGGCAATTTGCCAATATTTGGCGAACTGACAGCTTTTTGAACCGCCGAATTGCTCCGAAATTGCACTGTACGGGGTAAATTCACTGTTCGGTATAATTTCGTGGCCAATTTGGTGCTGTCATGACCTTACGACGATGAGAATTATATGTACGGTAAAAGTATGGAAAAAAATCATATCTGAGACAGGCAAACAGAGATATTACTAATAAGTGAAGGGTTCTTTTTTGCTTCAGAACAACTATAATATTGTAGTACAATATATTTACAGTGTGATTAATATGAGATAATCTGGAGACTTTAGAAAAATAATAAAAGTATAAATTTTACATCTTTCTTCAACACTCCTGTAGTAGTGTTTTAATAAATCCTTATTAGTTGTCTTGGCACTTTTGCATACGCCTACAACACATGCATGAAATTTGCTAATGGAACATTTGCCAAAATACATCACACATCATTTAAAACCGTTTTCAAGGAAGTTATGGTTGGTTTAAAATATGCGCTCTTTAGTTTTGGAGAATATTTAATTCACAATAAAATGCATTTTTTCATTCCAATCCACAAAAGCATAAATACCATTTCTTAACAGCATTGTTTAGATGTTATCCATAACGCTATGAACAAATATGTATCAATGAAACTGTTACTTTTCTACAAAAATACATTTTATTTTATAATTACAATTCATTTGATATTGCTTTTGCATAGTTGAATGTACAGTATATCATTTTATAGTACCCAAGCTGCTTCAATCCTCACTCAGTTTAACCTCATCATGCCCAAGCTTTTGGTCTACCATTATGCAGTGTCTGCTATACTCTCTCTGGTAATTATCTCCACACTCCCCTTGCTCCCTTTTGTTTCACTTGCCTTAGTTCCTTAGATTGTAAGCTCACGGGATGTCTGGCTGAGCACTCGTATAAAGTGCTGCATTAGCAGGACAATTATCCTACGGGCAGGGCTGTCTGTTCCTTATGTTTTATTATTTATTATGTCACCCGTCTGTGCTTCCCCATTGTAAAGTGCTACGGAATCTGTTGGCACTGTATAAGTACTTGTAACTGTAACTGTACCTATTCCTTTTTTCACTTGCTTTTGCTTACCCTGCTAGTGACCTGAACCTGTGATCTTATGCTACCTGTTTTGACTTATTGTGTCCTCTTGACTTCAATTTTGGATTGCATTTTAGATTTGATATCTGTTTTCCTCATGTGTGCACATAGTTCCTTTCCCTCACTCATGGCAGGTTAATACATACTTGGTTTTCAGCGAACAATTAACTACACCACAGGTGAATGGAATCCACTTGTGAGCAATTCAAGTTAAATTAAGCTAAAGCAGACAATACACAATCACCTTTTAGTGAATATCTACCCGCTGGCCGCTTATGGTAAATCAAGGAATTAAGCACTATCTACCGTACTTTACCGTTGTTGTGATAACTATATTCTTCAGCATTTCCCAAATGGAAAATTCAAACAGAGGCAGAAGAAACTTCATCAACACAGCTTCCTCTACCACTGATTTAGGCTTGAGAGTTTATTGCAGTTGCAACACCGGTAAAGTATGGCAGACAGTGAATATTCACTTCATATTTGTGCATTGGTGTTGGTGAGTCTAGAATGGGTCAAAATAGTCTTTATTCATTGTGTGTAATATTAAGAGCCTTATAAAGTTGTTGAACGTTTGAAATGTCATTGAGACATCAAATTAGTGGTTATTCAAAAAGCGCTGGTATTTGTCGGTATGGAAAAGTCAGGCAAAACATCACCAGTATTGCATTTCTGACAAACGCCGGCATGTCAAAAAACTAAAATCCAAAGAGCAACAAGAGAAGATTCACTGTATTGGCGCGGCAATAGCGGTGATCTTCACTCGTGTTTGTAACACCAGTGCTTTTTGAATAACCCTTTTTATGTCAAGACTAGAATATACCGTCCCATCAATTAGATAAAACATCCAAACGTATGTCTCCTTACTGGGCCATTAGGTGTCACTCTGTACTGATAACAACATTATAATAAAATAATAAAGTTTCAAAGTATGAGGCTGTATGTATCAAACATATTTCAAACATTGTTGCCATAACAAAACTGCAACAAAACAGAGGGTTTGTAATTATTGGAGAGGGAGTTATTGTGAGGTCTATATGGGGAATAGTTTGTAAGTAGAATTTTGAGGGAAAACAATTAATGCAGGATTTGGAATCTGACCAATTACTATAATTATGTTTAGCTTAAATCTGAAAGCTTGATTTAAGGGTTAAAAGGAATGGAGTATTAGGGATCCTTTAGCTCGAAGTTAGAAGAGTAAGCGTTTGGGGTGTCTGTACTTGTATTTGGTTTTTTTGTTTTTGTTGGCTTTTTTTATATTTCAATTTTTATTTCGAATTGAATTCAAGAAACTCATGTCCTTTCTTATACATAACACTTAGCCTACCTTTAACATTTTAATTCTCAAGCACCATTAATAATAAATAACCCTATATTTATTTATTGTACAAGAAAGGATACATTGAGATTTCTCTTGTTTTCAAGTATGTCCTGGGTTCAAGAACATTGAAGTTTTTACAGTCATTACAAAAATACAAAGTACTAAATGCAAGATATTAAATACAAAACACAAATATGCAGATTAACACAGAAACAAAAATATGTAGGAAATATATTCACTATGTTATATGTTTACAGGTCCATGTATCGAGGTATATTAATAGAGATCTGTTAAGGGACTTTAGACTAGAGGAAGATTTGATGGCGCCTGGGAGGTTATTCCATAACTGCAGTGCTCTGTACGAAAATGAGGATCGAGCCACTGTCTTTTTGTATTGTGGCACTGCAAGTAAGGTGCTGGTCCTGGATCGGAGGTTCTAGGATGAGGGAACTGCTAGGGGAAGCAGTCTACTCAAGTAGGGTGGTAGCTTCCCAGAAAACCTTTTAAACACCAGGTTGGAAAGGTGAGGGTGCGTCTAGATTCCAGCGACGACCAGTTTAGCTTTTTTAACATGTCACAATGGTGGGTCATGTAGTTACATTGTAGCACAAAGCAGCTGAATGAGTTATGCAATGTAGTAAGTTTATGAAGGTGCATTTGCAGGGCAGCTGCATACACTACATCTCCGTATTCAATAGCCGGCACAAGCATTTGTTGTACTATATGTTTTTTTACTGCAGGGCTCAGGTAGGATTTGTTTCTGTACAGGGCACCTAGTTTGGGGTAAAGTTTATGAGAGTTTTTCGATGTGAGGCCACATCCTATCAGTCTGAAAAGATATTGTACAAATCTGGCAATGCAAGGGGCCCTATTCCATGGATGCCATTAAGATAACTACTGGAGACATTATATATAACCTCTGCTTAGTTCTGCTTAGTGCATACGAAAGTACTAATGTAAGCGGAAAAAATAAATTAATACTTGTATAATAAATCAATGCTCTGGTCTCCCCCTCATTGTGGCATATGTATGTAGGATCTCAAAAAACCCACGAAAAACACAAATCAGTGGTATAGTGATGTTTGTCAAAAGTGATATATAAATATGAATATATTTCTTCGTGCAATGCACTAACATCTTGCTCTCTAGTTTAATACACGTCTGGTCAGATATACGGTGACGCTGTCCTTCCTTCTTTACTAGCAACATCAAGGACCTCAGTTTCTTGTGGAACAGATACAGGATGTGCAGTAAAATGGATAGTAATCTCTATGCCTCGGCTGCACCGTGTATAGTATGAACTGGCTGGAACAGAACCAGAACGGACACCAGATGAGCCTCCCAGGGATGCGTCTCCTCACCCGGTGCCTATGGTTCTCTGGGACACTGCATTTTATATGTGATTTATTCCCTGTAGTGTATTTATTTGAAACTTTTACACTTCACAGCCCCCATTTGGCAGCACTTTTTATATTTTTATATATATTTTGAGAAGACGCTCTTTTGATATTAACGCCTTGTTATTTGCACATTCACCGATTCACAAGTATAGTGCTTACCTGCGACTCCATACTGTGTGTGCACCTGAGACTACAAGGTATTCCAAGGTAACTCATTCTTCTCATCTGGAGCTGGCATTTCTCTAAGAAATACTGACTCCTAAAAGCTGGTTTTAAGTGAGTCTGCATTTGGAAAATCCCTTAACACACTCTAAAAAATACAGTAAAAAAAAACCTTACCTCTCATTCCAAGGCAGAGAGGACAGAGAGTGATCTGTTGCATCCTCTCACTGGGATCAAATAGCTCCCAGCCTCCTTTCACAATTCATTCATGGCTCCTGCTTAATCCTGCCGGAGTGAGCTCCAGGAGCCAATACTTGAGGTGGCATGCAGCACCACTATAAGTATCACTTCCTGCCTCCTCTTCCTTCTGGCACTAATACAGTGCATACCTTGGATAGCTGTGGTAAAAAGGAAACCGTAAGAAAAATCTGCTCTCTTGACTTACTGTCTCCCTTTTTGCAGTAGCGATGAAATAGGGTCTGTTGTTTTCCTCTTGAAAATAGTTTGATAAAGACCAAAGACCATCCCCAACTTCAAAGTTTCCCAATCACTTTGATATTTTACAGTTGATATTACCAACTGATCCAGTTCCGAAAGCTTGGAGACAAGGGTAAAACGTGTCTCGGATTTAACACACAGTGTTCTTTGTGTTTTTATTGCTTATACCTACACTGGTGTCCAAAATTGTGGATACACCTTACATTTTTACAAACTTTTGCAGTTTAAAGTATTTTTTATATAAAAATCTCTAAAAATGTCATGGCGCAAGTAACATTTAATATAGTAAATGAATGTCTTAACAACAACAAATCTTTAAATAAGTTAAATTTTGTCTGGAAATGTACCATAATGCATCTTGGCTATTATATAGCATAAAAATTATAATTTCAATTTTGTCACAATGTGTTTTTTCAATAACATGTTGGATAGCCTTTGGCCTTAACTACTGCCTGACACCTTCTAGGCATTGATTCTACAAGTCTTTTGACATCTTCTTCTGTGATCAAATGGTGCCAGGAAATGATTATAGCCTTAATGAGTCCTAGCTTGTTGCTTGAATTCTTGCTCGAGACCATGCGTTTCAATCTTGACCACAGATTTTCGATGGGATTCAAGTCAGGGCTATTTCCAGGCCAGGGAAGCAGAGGAGTTTTCTTGTCAACCAAAACGGACAACATCAGAAGGTGTATCCACAATGTTGGCCACTAGTGTAATATTCATTTGGTAATTTGAGTGTCATTTACAATTACCTATATTCTTGATATTCGGCAATACTGCAAATATCATTAATATCTTAGATTTTTTTCCCTGTATATGTAGGGAGTTAAAATAAAAAAGTAGACTTGTGTGTAGTGGTGATGTCATATCAGTTAAATGACCTAAACAACATACAAGACCACTGTTTTGTGGCCTTTTTTATGTTGCTTTTCATGGTGTTTGTTGAGTTGATATATTTGTTGAGTTGTATTCAATTAACCATATATGACTCCACATTCCATTTATAGGTGTTTTTTTTTGTAGTCTACTAATAGTGTGTTCTGGAGTAGGGCAAGTAGGTGTATGCACGTTTTTCACACAGAACCAATGCTTGTAAAATCGGAACAGTGCCTTACTTTACACTGATCCAGAACATTGTACTAGTTCATATGCATGTACTGTATCTATGCTGATGATACTCAGATCTTGTTACGTCCTCAGCCCCCGCTGCGCCCCCTGGGGGGTCTGGGCAAGAAGGGGGGCCACTGGCTGGTCGGGTGCCAGCACTTACTGCTGGCAGATCGGCATCTGAGGGGGTGGGGTCAGGTGTGGTTACCAGGAGTCACAGGCTTTAAAACAGGGCTCTAGGAATGGCCTCATTGCCCTGTTATGGAGTTCATTTCACACACCGCTACTTCCTGATTGTATTTGACTTTACTGTTGACGACCTTGCTTTGCATGCGATCCCTTCTCCTGTTATTGACCCGGCTTGGCTTAGACTACTCTCACTCTATTGCGTTTATTTCTCTGTATCACTTGTTATAGTGATTTAACCCCCTGCTGGTTGCTGGGTTGATCACTCACTGTTTTGGGTTATATCCCTTCACGTTTAGGGGTATCATTTGCAACCCTCCGGGGTCCTTTTACCCAGGTTACTACTCATGTTTATGGTTTTTCTAAGACCACGATAACTAACTATTGTTTATTTCTGTTTTTTGTTATTTCTGCATCTCTGACTGCCCTGCACCTTGAATACTTCACGGACTGTCATTTCACGTCTGCTGTTTCTGAATGTGTCCTAGGTAATCTGTTGGTCTCAACCTTTAGAGCTTAGTGACAATTCAATTAGTCCTTGTATGTACCAAAACAATTGGTTTATGCATTTGACTGCCCTGCACCTTGAATAATTCACGGACTGTCATTCCACGTCTGCTGTTTCTGAGCGTGTCCTAGGTAACCTGTTGGTCTTGAAACCTTCAGAGCCTAGAGGCAATTCAGTTAGTCCCCTTGTTACAGTCTGTAAGTTATAAACCTTTTGTATTATTCAAGCAGATACTTCTGCCTTCAAGGATCCCAACTCCGCTACTCTTGGGTAAGCGATACAGCTACCGTTACAGATCTACCTCTCTACCCCTGATCTCTCTCCTCCGGTCCTTTCCAAAGTCAGCGACTGTTTATCTGGCATCTCTTCCTGGATGGCCTCTCACCACCTAAAGATTAACATGTCCAAGACTGAGCTCCTACTAATTCCTCCCTCTAATGCCTCCCCACCTCCTGACTTCTCTGTCGAGGTCAAGGGTATCACTATCTCCCCATTAAGCCAGGTTCGCTGTCTCAGAGTTACACTTGACCCTGCTCTTTCCTTCACCCCCCCCACATTCAGTCTCTCTCTTCCTCCTGCCGCTACAAACTACGCAATATTTCCAGAATTCGGCCATTTCTTACCACTGACAGCACAAAGCAACTCATCCATGCCCTGGTTATCTCCCAACTCGACTATTGCAATAATCTTCTAGCTGGCCTCCCTCTCTCCCGGCTCGCCCCCCTACAATCCATTCTGAATGCCTCTGCCAGGCTCATCCACCTCACCCGCCGCTCTGTGTCTGCCGCTCCCCTCTGCGAGTCCCTTCACTGGCTCCCCATCCACTGCAGAATTAAATTCAAAATCCTTACCCTGACCTACAAAGCTCTCACTAACTCAGCTCCCCACACCTGTCCTCACTAATCACCAAATACACCCCAGCCCGCTCCCTAAAATCAAACAGTGACCTGCACCTAGCTCCTCCCCGCATCACCTCTTCCCATGATAGACTGCAGGATTTCTCACGTGCAGCTCCCATCCTCTGGAACGCTCTCCCTCGTACGGTCAGACTTTCCCCTAGTTTCCCTTCCTTCAAACGTTCCCTTAAAACATTCCTATTTAGGGAAGCCTACCACCCGTCTCGCTGATACACCTCCCTGCCCCAACCAGTCCATCACTCTCACCTTGCAGTCCTCTCCTCCTGTTTCCACCCCAACCCTTCTAGATTGTGAGTTCCCATGGGAATAGGGCCCTCGTTTCCTCCTGTACTGGTTTATCAAATGTTGTTCAGTCTCAGTGTAGTGTAACCCTGTCTATATTGTGCCCATTGTTCAGCGCTGCGGAATATGCTGGCACTATATAAATACAGTATAATATAATAATAATAATAATATGCATTGGGAACATGCCTTTAAGGTTTTCTAGCAAAATCAATATTTGATGAAAAAAATAGAACCTATATAATTTTGCATCCTATAACTAGATTGATTATAATAGAGAAACCTTGAGAAATGCAAATGAAGGATCTTCCCCTGAAGGAAAAACAATATCTGTAGATTTATTACAAAACAGGAGTAGCTTGAGAATGTCAATACTAAAGAAATGATGGATATCATAAAAGGATTTACTTGTTCCTCTACATATGTAGTGTATTAAATAACTTGTTCTTCCCCCTGCAAGTATAAAGGAAAAATAATACATCAATGCAAGGAGACAACTGGCGAACATCTGAGGCGTCAGCATCAGAAAAGAAGGCATGTCTTTTATAACACACATGGTGATTCATCTTGTAGGAAAACATTTTTGATTTTATTTTCTTGGATGTTACATTAAAGGAGTGCTTTGAGATAAAAATGAGAGAGGTCAAAACTGGAGGCGTTAATCACTAACCTCCCTGACTCCCACCACCAGGCTGTCAGACTCTATTGCTGTCCCAGTGCTATGCCAATTCATTGCCAAACAGTGCAAATGCATTGAGAGGCATTGGTCAATCAGTACTGCCCATCCAGTGCTGACTGGAACCCCTGGACGTCTGTTCAGTTGTCAGCTGATTGATATCTATAACAGATCTCTCACATCTGTCAATGCCACTTCCTTGCTGGACCCCCGTTCTCTCATCAACATACTTTCATGCATTTTTCCAGTCCTTAGACAAAGCTCAAGGACTGGTACATGTACATTGTCTTGCTAGCATCACCCAGAAAAAAGATCTGTAAGTTTTAGTACAGCAACGACTGAACACCTTGCTTGAGTTAAATATATACAGTCCCAGGTGGACCTAGAGACCAATGGAAAATTACACCCTGGTGTCCCCCCCCCAGCCTCAAATGAACCAGACATGTCCAGACATGAAACAATAAGGAGTCATGTAATCACAGCCTGAGCATCAGACTATATGAATACATTCGATAACAAAGAAGTCATATAAATAGACAATCCCCTAATACCAAAATCTGTCACAGAGTAAACACATTCCTGAGAGTGGATGCTGGAACGGCTATTATTATTATTATTATTCTTTATTTATAAAGCGCCAGCATATTCCGCAGCGCTGTACAATAGGCACAGTATAGACAGGGTTACAATACATTGAACAACATTTGACAAACAGTACAGGAAGAGATGAGGACTCTATTCCCGTAGGAACTCACAATCTAGGAGGGTTGGAAACAGGAGGAGAGGACTGTAAGGTGAGAGTGATTGATGGTTGCGTCAGTAAGTTGGGTGGTAGGCTTCCCTAAATAGGAACGTTTTAAGGGAGCGTTTGAAGGAAGAGAAGTTAGGGGAAAGTCTGACAGTACGAGGGAGAGCGTTCCAGAGAGTGGGGGCTGCGCGTGAGAAATCCTGCAGTCTATCATGGGAAGAGGTGATGCGGGGAGAAGCTAGGCGCAGGTCACTGTTTGACCTTAGGGAGCGGGCTGGGGTGTATTTGGTGATTAGTGAGGACAGGTAGTGGGGAGCTGAGTTAGTGAGGGTTTTTTAGGTAAGGATAAGGATTTTGAACTTAATTCTGCAATGGATGGGGAGCCAGTGAAGGGACTCGCAGAGGGGAGCGGCAGAGACAGAGCGGCGGGTGAGGTGAATTAGCCTGGCGGAGGCATTCAGGATGGATTGTAGGGGGGAGAGGCGGGACAGAGGGAGGCCAGATAAGAGATTATTCCAATAGTCGAGTCGGGAGATTACCAGGGCGTGTATGAGTTGTTTTGTGGTGACAGTGGTAAGAAATGGCCGAATTCTGAAAATATTATGCAGTTGGTATCGGCAGGAGGAGGAAAGAGACTTGATGTGGGGGATGAAGGAAAGAGCAGAGCCAAGTGTAACTCCAAGACAGCGAACTTGGTTTGATGGGGAGATGGTGATACCCTCCACCGTGATAGAGAAGTCAGGAGGTGGGGAGGCATTGGAGGGAGGAATAAGTAGGAGCTCAGTCTTTGACATGTTGATCTTTAGGTGGTGGGAGGCCATCCAGGAGGAGATGCCAGATAAACAGTCACTGACTTTTGAAAGGACAGGGGGAGAGAGATCAGGGGTAGAGAGGTAGATCTGAGTGTCATCAGCGTAGAGGTGGTAATTAAAGCCAAAGCTGTTGATGATTTTGCCCAGGGAGGAGGTGTAGATGGAAAAGAGCAGAGGACCAAGGACAGAGCCTTGAGGTACACCAACAGATAGAGGCAATGAAGAGGAGGAGTTACCAGCAAAGGACACACAGAAGGACCTGTTGGATAAATAGGAGTCAACCCAAGCAAGTGCAGTGTCACCGAGACCCAGAGAGTTGAGGGTCTGTAGAAGGAGGGGGTGGTCAACAGTGTCAAAAGCAGCCGAGAGGTCAAGCAGGATGAGAATAGAATAGTGGCCGTGTTTTTTAGCAGTTAGGAGGTCGTTGGTGACTTTGGTGAGGGCAGTTTCAGTTGAGTGTAGGGGACGGAAGCCAGATTGTAGGGGGTCAAGTAGGGAATTGGAGGACAGGAAGAGGGAGAGGCGGTTGAAGACTAGTTTTTCTAAGAGCTTAGAGGTAAAGGGAAGCAGGGATACAGGGCGGTAGTTGGATGGAGAGTTGGGATCGAGGGATGGTTTCTTTAGTAAAGGGGTAACTAGCGCCTGTTTGAAGGCGGATGGAAAGGAGCCAGTGGAGAGAGATAGGTTGAAGATGTGTGTGAGAGCAGGGGTGAGGGAGGAGGAGAGGGGAGGAATTAGATGTGAGGGAATGGGGTCGAGCAGGCACGTGGTGAGATGTGAGGAGGACAATAAGGAATTGACTTCCTCCTCAGTGGCTGGGAGGAAGCGGCAGAGGGTGACAGAGGGGACCTCTGGGAGTGGAGGTGGCAGATAACTATCTTGTGTTGGGATGTTGCTTCTGATAGTTAGAGTTTTACTGAGGAAGTAGTCTGCCAGGTCTTGAGCGCTGAAGGCAGCTGAGGGGGGAGGTGCAGGTGGGTAGAGGAGGGTGTTGAAGGTGGACCAGAGCCATTTAGGGTTGGAGGACAGCGTAGATATAAGAGATGAGAAGAAGGATTGTTTGGCCAAGTGGAGGGCAGAGGTGTATGATCGGAGAATAAACTTGAAGTGAACAAAATCAGCTTCAGAGCGGGATTTCCTCCAAGCACGCTCTGCAGTGTGGGAGCATCTTTGTTGCAGGTAGCGAGTTTGGAGGGTGTGCCAGGGTTGAAGCTGGCGGCGTGGGGCCTTACAGAGTCGAAGAGGAGCAAGAGTGTCTAGAGCAGAGATAAGAGTAGTGTTGTAGTGATTAGTGGCAGCATCAGGGCAGGTGAAGGATGAGGTGTGAGGGAGGTGGTGAAGTAGATTGGAGAATTGATGGGGATCCACAGCATGTAGATTTCTGCGAGTGTGTGTGTGGGGTGGGGGAGCAGGGTGTTTAGGAAGTCCAGATGGGTTGAAAGAGAGAAGGTGGTGGTCAGAGATGGGGAAAGGGCGACAGTTGAACTCAGAAATGGAGCAGAGGTTGGAAAAGACAAGGTCAATAGCGTGACGATCGCGGTGGGTAGGGAGGAGGGAGGATTGTGTGAGTCCAAGGGAGGACGTGAGTGAAAGAAGTTTGGAGGCAGCAGGGGCGGAAGGATCATCAATGGGAATGTTGAAGTCCCCGAGAATTAGGCATGGAAGATTAGAAAACAGGAAGTGAGAAAGCCAGGTAGCAAAGTGGTCAAAGAACTGGGAGGTTGGTCCCGGTGGGCGGTAGATGACTGCCACCCTGAGAGCCAGAGGAGAGAACAGGCGGATGCAGTGTGTCTCGAAGGAGGAGAAGGAGAGGGATGGGGTGGAGGGAGATGCTGGTAGGTGCAGGTGGGAGAGAGCAGGATTCCGACCCCGCCACCATTTCTCTCACCCGGTCTGGGGGAATGGCTCAAGTGTAGACCGCCATGTGAGAGAGCAGCAACGGAGGCCGTGTCAGAGGGAGTTAGCCAGGTTTCAGTTAAAGCTAGGAGGTTGAAGGAGTTTGAAAGGAAGAGGTCATGGATTGCTGTGAGTTTGTTGCACACAGAGCGAGCGTTCCAGAGGGCGCAGGAGAAAGAGGACAGGCGCTGAGGGATTATGGGAATGAGGTTGCTGGGCTTGCAGGGAGGTGATTTATGTGCGATGGAGATAGGATGAGAGGGAAGTATTGGATGTGTTGTGGGGCCAGGATTAGGGGATATGTCACCTGCATAGAGTAACAGCAGGAGGGTGAGAAAGAGAAGGTGGGAATGGGATTTGTGTGAGTGATTGGCAGCACGAGAGTTAGAGGGAGACCATGTTCTGAGGAAACAAAGGAGCTCATGTGAGGCCATCATGTGGGACGAGAGGAGGGAGGGAGAGATGCAGATAGTGTAGGGGTCGGTGGTAGAGGGGCAGGAGTTCCATTTAAGGAGAAAGGTAGAAGTTAAGAGTAGAAGCGTGAGAGAAAGCATGATATGGATGTGCGTTTACCCAGAGTAAAAAGTGGGCCTTGCAGTTCCTTCCTCCAGTCCCGCAACTCCAGGAAATCAACTCTAGACGTCCACTTAGGATGCCACTTGGGGATGTCACAAGAGCCAAGGCTCAAATGGAGCCAGTCTTAGCTTTTATATAGGGCAGACTAATTGCATTCAGGCAGTTAAAAGGTAAACACCTGATGCTGGATGGGCTGTGTCAATAGGGCAGGAGACAAAAATAAATTAAAAAAAAGAGACCAAGGTAACGTTACAATGTGGGTCCCTGCAAATACTGGGTGATGGGGTCCTACCAGCAAAAGTATGCAGGGGATCAGTTGAGATGTGGGTGTCTGTGGATACTGGGTGATAGAGTCTTACCTGTGGAGAGAGGAGACACAGGAATTAGGGATCATGATGGTGGATGGCATAGGGCATCATGGATAAAACTCCAGGAAATCAACTCTAAACGTCCACTTAGGATGCCACTTGGGGATGTCACAAGAGCCAAGGCTCAAATGGAGCCAGTCTTAGCTTTTATATAGGGCAGACTAATTGCATTCAGGCAGTTAAAAGGTAAACACCTGATGCTGGATGGGCTGTGTCAATAGGGCAGGAGACAAAAATAAATTAAAAAAAAGAGACCAAGGTAACGTTACAATGTGGGTCCCTGCAAATACTGGGTGATGGGGTCCTACCAGCAAAAGTATGCAGGGGATCAGTTGAGATGTGGGTGTCTGTGGATACTGGGTGATAGAGTCTTACCTGTGGAGAGAGGAGACACAGGAATTAGGGATCATGATGGTGGATGGCATAGGGCATCATGGATAAAACTCCAGGAAATCAACTCTAAACGTCCACTTAGGATGCCACTTGGGGATGTCACAAGAGCCAATATCAGCCTATCAGCAGATAGCAACAGATACACATAGACCATAAAGAAAGACAGATAGAAAGTAACACTTTTCATACATAACACAGATTACACAAACACCCTGCACACTATAGGCACATGGTGACTTCAACATGGGAGATGGCAGGGAAATAATATAGAACATCAGTCCTGCATCTCCCAAAAACATCTCTAGGCCCATGTATTTCAAGTTCAAAGTGACACATGTCACAATAGCCGTCCAGGCAGCGGGAAGTGCTCCACTTTGGTAGGCTGTACCATCCTACCAGGAAACTCGAAGATAATAAATAGCACAACAAAACCAATAAACTAAGTTCATTTGGTTGTGGTGGCTAGTATCTCTTTATCTTTACCTCTTTCACTGCTGAGCTCATTTTGACCATATAAACCAATTACAGCATGACAGGATGCTCTCAGCATGTTGTCCACAATCTGGAAGCAATGCCTATGATGCCCTGAGCTCACCCTCTGTAGCAAAGGGGTTAAGCATTACAATTCTCAAATCTACAGATGATAGCGTCAGAGTTGAGTTTGCCTTTTAAACAATATTTTTGCATTTAAAAATTTCTGGTGAGTTTAGATTGAAATGCTTGTTTTTTAATTTTAAAATGAGAATATGCAATCTGATTATTCTTTGACTATATTCATGAAGCAAAATGATGAGATCCATGTGTGGATTTAGTAATACTTTTTGAAAAAGAAAAGACTTTTACAGACATTCCGTCTAATGAAGTGTTTAATATATGGTGACATGCAAAGATGGTATCTGCTACTTTCACACTGCTACACAGCACCATTACTTTTATTCTTTTCATAACTCAAGTATTCTTGATTGCACTTATTCTGCGGTATCAAAACTTGCCGCAGGAGGAAGTTACTTCAGAGACCAGATGAAGCATGTTGCAATTACCGGAGACGTATGCATCTCAGTACTGAGGATTTACAGGTGATTGAATGCATATGGAACTTATTATGTTAATCATCAGAAGTTACACAAACAGCAAGTCACGTGGGAACTAATGTAACATAACACTGCAAGGTTTGTTAATAGTGATATTATTTTATGTAAATCTAGCACAGTCAGACTAAACTATGGATGTAGTTACATACTGATAAAAAGGAAAGAGGCTCCTGCATCTTCATGTTTAGAACCAAATAGGCTACGGTGACAAAAGGAATTCCCCATACTCTAGTAAACAAAGAAACTAGACTTCTGCACAGCGTTTTCTTTTTATTTATTTTTTGTTTCGGAATCTGTCGTCCCGTTTTTTTTTTAGTTTTGGATGATTTTGGGCCATTCTAAAAAGTTTTTTTCTCGTTTCCAGTCGTTCGATATTTCACCGCGATTTGTAATTTTGAACCAATCCGAAATATAAGAACGTCTGATATCGTTTCTGAATCACTTCAATTTTTTCGATCTGATAATTTCGGATCGGATCCGATAAATTAATCGAATCTGATAAATGAATCGGATCGGACCCGATTTATTTGTCAGATCGGATCCGATTCATTTATCGGATCGGATCCGTTTCACTATCGGATCGGATCCAATTCATTATCATTATTGAAACCCTGCTTGCATAAAAAACTATTGAACGAAAACTTTAATAGAGTTAGGTAACCTAAAATTTCACAAAAAATCCTTAAAAATAAATAAACAAAATGGCTTATTGCTGCAAGTGAAAAAAATAAGTGATTTAAGAAATATTTAATAAAAATGCAATTTTTTTTTAGACTGAAACCTATGGAGAAAACAGCCTTGTTTCTTTAAAAAATTAGGAAATCTAAAATGTCACAAACAAATCCCGAAAAATGCCAAAGAAATCCCAAAAAATAAACAAAATAGCCTATTGCTGCAAGTGAAAAAAATAAACAGCTTAAGAAATATTTAATAAAAATGCAATTTTTTTTTAGACTGAAACCTATGGAGAAAACAGCCTTGTTTCTTTAAAAAATTAGGAAATCTAAAATGTCACAAACAAATCCCGAAAAATGCCAAAGAAATCCCAAAAAATAAACAAAATAGCCTATTGCTGCAAGTGAAAAAAATAAACGGCTTAAGAAATATTTAATAAAAACACAAATATTTTTTTTACATTGAAACCTAGGTTTTTTTGTTTTTTCTTTAAAAAAAGTTAGGAAACCTAAAATTTAGAATCACTATCTAAGTAGTAAGGAGTAACTTAATTCCCGGAAAACCAAAGATGTAAGTAAAGAGGTCACGGGGACTTCAGGGTTTGCCCCTCCACAGAGGTTAGAATACAGCTATCCCGCTGGAAGCAGCCAGAGAGATACAAGTGTCAACCTGGGATAATAGATAAAACTTAACTTTTAATATAAATAAATAAAAAGAAAATACAACCAAACAGACCAACCACAATTGTGTCACATATACCTATCACATTTAAAAACAAAGACCACTATATATTACTAGTGGCAAGTACAGTTGTGTTCAAAATTATTCAACCCCCACTGAAATTGAGTGTTTTGGCCAGTTTGACATTGATTTTGATCATTCAGTCATCTTGCTTACAATTAAATCAAAGAGGCACGTGTAGGTCAGACAAATATAACATAACATTTATAATGAAATAACCACAAATGTCTTTTCTGTGCTCACATCATTATCAGTTTTATTCAACCCCCAAGTGACATTCAATCTTAGTACTTAGTACAACATCCTTTTACAGTTATAACAGCTTTTAAACGTGAAGCATAGCTTGACACAAGTGTCTTGCAGCGATCTACGGGTATCTTCGCCCATTCGTCATGGGCAAAAGCCTCCAGTTCAGTCACATTCTTAGGCTTGCGCACTGCAACTGCTTTCTTTAAGTCCCACCAGAGGTTCTCAATCGGATTTAAGTCAGGTGACTGCGATGGCCACTCCAAAATGTTCCAGCCTTTAATCTGCAACCATGCTCTAGTGGACCTGGAGGTATGCTTGGGATCATTGTCCTGTTGAAAGGTCCAACGTCTCCCAAGCCTCAGGTTTGTGACGGACTGCATCACATTGTCATCCAATATCTCCTGGTACTGAAGAGAATTCATGGTACCTTGCACACGCTGAAGCTTCCCTGTACCTGCAGAAGCAAAACAGCCCCAAAGCATGATTGACCCCCCGCCATGCTTCACAGTAGGCAAGGTGTTCTTTTCTTCATAGGCCTTGTTCTTCCTCCTCCAAACATAGCGTTGATCCATGGGCCCAAACAGTTCTAATTTTGTTTCATCAGTCCACAGAACACTATCCCAAAACTTCTGTGGTTTGTCCACATGACTTTTGGCATACTGCAGTCGACTCTTCTTATTCTTTGGAGACAGCAAGGGGGTGCGCCTGGGAGTTCTGGCATGGAGGCCTTCATTACGCAGTGTGCGCCGTATTGTCTGAGCTGAAACTTCAGTACCCACATCTGACAAATCTTTTCTCAGTTCCTCAGCAGTCACACGGGGACTTTTCTCCACTCTACGCTTCAGGTAGCGCACAGCAGTCAAAGTCAGCATCTTCTTTCTGCCACGACCAGGTAGCGTTTCAACAGTGCCCTTTGCCTTGAATTTGCGAATGATGCTTCCTATGGTCTCTCTTGGTATGTTTAACACCTTTGCAATCTTCTTATAGCCATTGCCCTTCCTGTGAAGAGTAATCACCTCTTCTCTTGTCTTCCTGGACCATTCTCTTGACTTCACCATGTTTGTAACCACACCAGTAAATGTCTAGAAGGAGCTGAGTATCACAGTCATTTTAAAGCTGCCTAATTGGTGCTTATTATGCTTTATTGCTGCTCCGTGACATCCACAGGTGTTTTCAATACCCGATTGAAAACACTTGAATGAACCTCTGTTTCTTCAGAGTGGTAGTCTTTAAGGGGTTGAATAATTGTGTCAATGAAGAATTCACAAAAGAAACATTTACTACTGTATTACAAAACCAATTGATGTCATTTTAGTTGCATATGGTTCTTTAAAAAGTCCTTGTAGGATTTCATTCTGAATACAATTACAAATGTACACTAAATTCCCTAAAACCCTTTACAGCATTGGGGGTTGAATAATTTTGAACACAACTGTAATTGCTGTGTGGGATATGATACATTTTGTTTAATTAACTTCTTTTTTTTTGTGTAAAATATTTTTATTGGCAAAGTATAAAATACAAGTCGCATAAGAGACAATATTGTCACAATAATGTAGAATACAATCAAAGTGCCTCTTGGTCATAAACAGTGCCGAAATTTTATAATGTAACAAATTCTAAATTAACTGTAACTAAAAAGGTGATCATCGTATCCTTAAATAAACAGCAGTAAAGCTAGTACCAGAATGGTATGTCAAGACAACACAGCCCAGGCTCGGGTTTCTAAATTCACCTCTGCCCCTCCATAACCAGTCGATTATCTTTACGAGACCTCTTGTTCCCCCACCGGTGGCCTGTCTGAGACCGTTATTGAGCGAAGGTTCGAGGACCATGGACGCCAGATCGCATAAAATTCCTCATATTTACCCAAACTATTGTAGTGCGCTTCTTCTAAAGCTCTGACCTCCTCCACCCTCAGAACCCAATCCCTGATGGTGGGTGCACATTCCCTCCTCCAATATAACGGAATCAGTGCCCTCGCTGCGGTTAACAGAATTGCCAGAAGCGAGTTTTTAAAGGAGAGCATCGAAAAGGGCAGTACATTAAGCAAATAGGCAGAGGGAGTAAATTCCACTTCCAGGCCCCCTAAACGCAATATCTCGTGTGCAACGTCTGACCAGAAGTTTTGAATTTTCGGGCAAGTCCACCATATGTGGACATAGTTACCTCTGGCCACTTTACACCTCCAACAGATATCAGGCAACAATGGATCCATAGCATGTAAAACAGACGGGGTAAGATACCATCTCATAAACAATTTACAATTCGATTCACGAAGCGCCTGACTCCTGGACGCAAAGTATGTAAGTTCGAAAGCCCTGGACCATTCCTCAGCCGAAATATCTACTCCTAAATCTGTTTCCCACTTAAGTAGCAACGGAGAATCAATTTTATAGGCCCCTTTCATTATGTATGAATAAAGATTCGAGACAATATGTCCATATCTATTCTTATCGGTACAGAAGGTCTCAAAGGGGGCCGATGGAGGCAACCCCTCTGTCAACCACGTAGTAGAGCGAATAAAGTGACTCAGTTGGGCATATTGGAACTTCACCATAGACTTGTTCGCTATTTCTGGGGCCACCAATCGGTCCAGGGGGAGCAATCTGTTGTCTTCCACTACTGCTTCTAGCGGTATATACGGTTTTGGTAGTAACCCATCCAAAAATGTCGGGGTCAGTCCCGGTGGGAACAGGGGATTGTGAGTCAAAGGTGTCAAGCGGGAAGTCAGTGTAGTCAGTCCTAACGCCACTCCATGTTTCCTCCACAGCCTTAGCAGTGTGCTCAGTAGCGGGTGTGAGCGAAGCCCCAGGTTTGCCAGCGGTGCCGACTGCCAGGGCAAGGAGGACAATGGCCAAGCAATTCCTGCCTGTAACACATTTTCCCAAAGCTTACCCATCGTTCCTTTGGCCAAGCCGTATAGTATAGAAAAAAACGCTGCTAGATAGTAAAAATAAGCATGGGGCAGGCCCAGACCACCCCTTCCCACCGGTCTTGTCAATTCACTGTAAGATATCCTCGCACTCTTCCCCCTCCAAACATAGCCTGTAAATGTCTGTCGCAAATCAGAGAAAAATGTCTGAGGTACAGTAATAGAGAAAAGTAATTGAACTGAAATAATTTGTCTAGGTCCGGCGATAAGCGTATTCCTAAATATTTAAGTCCCTCCGGAACCCACCGCATTCCATAGGTATGACGAATACTCTCAGTCACGACTCGTGAAAGGTTTACCCCTAAAAACTCACTCTTCAGCACGTTAATTTTATATCCCGAGAAAGCTGCGAACGCATCTAATTCCGTCATCAAAGCCGACACCGATGAAAGGGGATCCGTCAAGGTGAACAACAGGTCATCCGCAAATGCCGCCACCTTGAGCTCCTGTCCCGGAACAGTTACTCCTCGAATCGCCGGATTATCTCTAATCGCTTGCAATAGGGGTTCCAGATACAGCAGGAACCGGAGAGGGGACAGAGGGCACCCCTGTCGAGTCCCATTATGTATCGTCAACAGAGTCAATTGTCTGCCATTAACCCGCACTCGTGCCTGAGGGCAGTCATAGAGTGCCCGCAACCACGAACACCATCGATCACCAAAACCCATCCTCTCCAACATCCGAAAAAGATAAGATCAGTCCACTCGGTCAAACGCTTTTTCAGCGTCAACCGAGAAGACTAACAAAGGCTGATCCATCCTGGAAGCATGATGGATGAGGGAGACGGTACGAATAGTATTATCACAGGCTTCCCTGCCCGGTACAAAGCCCGTCTGGTCTCGGTGAATCACTGAAGTCAGGAGAGGCTTAAGTCGTAAAGCCAGTATTTTCGTAAACAATTTTAAGTCAACGTTTATTAAAGATATGGGTCTATAATTAGCGCAATCTAACGGGTCTCTATCTGGTTTCGGTATCACAGAGATAGAGGCGAGGAGCGTCGCAGGTGGAATAGGAAAGGTATCCGAAATAGAGTTAAAAGCTTTAACAAATCTAGGGCCCAGAATAGACCCGGAAGTCCTATAATATAGCACCGTAAACCCGTCAGGGCCCGGGCTTTTACCCAAGGGCATTAATTTTAAAGCCTCCGTAAATTCCTCTAATGTAAGCGGGTTATCTAATTGTCGGCTAACATTACGCGGTAAAGTAGTTTTAATCGTCTTAGCCAAAAACGAGTCCACTATATGCTCAGGGACCCTGCTCTCATCAATATTATATAAAGTTTGGTAATAAGCATGGAAGGCTTCCACAATGTCTCGGGTCGTATTGACCTCGGATCCCGTGCTAGTACGCAGTTTCGGGATAAAAGTAGCTTGATATCGTTTCTTCAGCGCACGTGCAAGTAGCCTGCCACATTTATTCCCTTGGGTGTAGTAAGCATATTTCGTCAGTGTAAGGGCCCGCGCCACCTGTGCATTCGTTAATTTAGCTAAGTCAGCTCTTAAGAGAACTAATCGTCGGAATGATTCAGGATCTAGGTCAGATTTATGCGTCAGTTCTAAGGCCGTGATCTCCCTCAGCAATTCCTCCGTTCTGGCGGTCCTTTCCTTCTTGCGCCTGGAGCCCAACTGGATAAAAGCACCTCTCAACACACACTTGTGAGCCTCCCAAACCGTCGCGGGTGTTACATCATCCGTGTCATTTTCAAGGAAGTAATTCTCTAAGGAGGCAGTCACCT
This sequence comes from Leptobrachium leishanense, assembly GCA_009667805.1. Classification (NCBI taxonomy): domain Eukaryota; kingdom Metazoa; phylum Chordata; class Amphibia; order Anura; family Megophryidae; genus Leptobrachium; species Leptobrachium leishanense. Next base: position 106,872,691 of record CM019064.1, on the reverse strand, counting down.
CCGCTCGCGTCATGGGATCAGATAGCAATGACTCATTCAAACGCCAGGCATTCTCCGTTCACACTAAATTAGGTAGGGCTAAAGATAACAGAAGGGGTGCATGGTCCGACCATGTTATGGGTCCTATTTTGCAACTGCATACCATTTCCAAAGCCCTATGTTCCACAAAAAAATAGTCTATTCTAGAATACTTCTTAAAGACATGTGAATAAAATGTGTAGTCCTTTACTGCTGGATTACTGAGACGCCAACAATCTATCAGACGGTCCGCTGACAAGAGTTTACGAAATTGGACCCGTAGAGAGGGAACAGACGATCCCCCCACCCTGGACACAATCTGCCGGCATATCTAACGAAACATTGCAATCACCCCCTAAGACCACAAAACCTTCCTGAAACTCGGATAAACGTCGTAACACTTTTCGGAGATATTTGGTTTGCAAGAGGTTCGGCAGGTAAACATTTACAAAAGTTAACTTAGTATTGCCCAACATCCCTTTAACCATCAAAAATCGACCTTGCGGGTCCGTTACCACATCTTGCAGAGTAAAAGGCACATGTCGCGCAAATAGAATGGCAACCCCCCTAGATTTTGTCTCCCCAAAATTGCTAAAATAGCCCGTCGGATAGCGAGCATTGCGAAACCCTGGTGCGGAACCCTCTCTAAAATGTGTTTCCTGAACAAAAATAACATCACCTTTCAACCTCTGGAATTCTGCAAGAGCCTTCGAGCGTTTGGCAGGCATATTAAGACCTCGGACATTGATAGAAATCAAATTTAAATTAGCCATTTAAAATAGTGAGAGAGGAGGGCGTCAAAGCCCGGGACCTGCCCATACCCCCTAGTAGCATAGCAAATAGTACGAGTGATCACTAAAAAAAATAAAATCTAAAAACAAACAATAACAACACAAAACTAGAAAAAAATTGAGGTAGTGTAGACCTCTGATAGTGGGAAAACCCATCAGAGGACATAAAAAAAAAACACCACTCAGGAGGCAGCCGAGAAAGTCTCAGAATTTTCCAAAAATTCTGGGTGCCGAGCAAGAGTCTCATCTGACTGTCTCGGTTGCCGGACCCGAGCGCATTCAATCAAAAAAATTTTTGCAAGGGGGCAGAAAATATCAAAAAAGCGTATAAACTTTCAAATGACAATGGCAGCAAAAGCAAGGGCTTCCCTCATGGTTCTGGATCAGGCTCAGAAGGGGCCGCTGCAGAGGGCTTGCCTTTACATTTTTTTTTCGCCTGTTGAGTCCAGCGGGGACGCTGTGGGAAGGGTAGAGTGTCAGATGGCGACGGCGAACCATACCAGTCTGGGATGTCGACTTCTGGGAGTCCAAAAACACGCACAAAGTCCGGAATGTCCTCAGGACATGCAACAGAATGAACTTGGTTGTTATGCGTCACCTGTAAAGATAGTGGGAATCCCCATCGGTAACGAATATCATGTTCCTGGAGAGCTTCAGTTAACGGTTTCAGAGCCCTCCGTGCCTGTAAAGTGGTCCAGGAAACATATTGGAAGAAAAGTATCACTTGACCGTCCACTTTAATTTCCGAAGTTTTGCGTGCTGCTCTGAGAATTTCCTCTTTCAGTGTAAAATCTTGCAAGCGACAGATAATATCACGAGGTGCGTCATTTTGTGATCCCCTCGGCCGCAGTGTACGGTGAGCAGGGCCGGCGCTAACGCAAGGCAGCACAGGCGGCTGCCTTACGGTGCTGGCCTGGTGCCAAACTGAGGGGGCGCCAATGCCACCAGTAGCGTACGAAGGGGGCAGACCGTCCTGTGCCATGGGTCTCACACACAGGCATACTGGTGCTGGGGTGCAAAAAATGCAAATCTCTTTGGATTCCCTGCTGACTGTCCGCACTCTCCTCATGCCTGCTTGCTGCGCCCCTCCCCCCTTTCCACAAGGTGCTGTGTGAGGGCGTCTGGCTCCTCCCCCTCTCCATCATCATCCTGTGCCGTGGCAGCACTCAGTGCATGCTTGGAGGCTGCTGGGGAGTGGAGGAGCTGAGGGACAAACTTCAGCCTGAGACCTGGTACAGGAAGAGAAGCTTCATGGAGGTACAGGTCTGGTAATGTGTTTATTTTAATTTTTTTAGGTATGACCTGTCCCTGAGCTCTGGATGCTGCTGATGAGAAGGGGGTGAAAGGGTCAATCTGGGTTACTGCTCTATATGCTACTGGGGAGGGGGAAATGGAGGATGTTGAAAGGGTTAATCAGGTCAATTGATATGCTAGGGGGTGTAGAATGATATATGCTGGGGCCTGGGGGGTGTAAAATGATATTCTTGGGGGGAGGTGTAAACTGGTATATGCTGGGGCCTGGCTGGGGGGGTGTAAAATAATATATGCTGGGGCCTGGCTGGGGGGGGTGTAAAATAATATATGCTGGGGCCTGGCTGGGGGGGTGTAAAATAATATATGCTGGGGCCTGGCTGGGGGGGTGTAAAATAATATATGCTGGGGCCTGGCTGGGGGGGTGTAAAATAATATATGCTGGGGCCTGGCTGGGGGGGGTGTAAAATAATATATGCTGGGGCCTGGCTGGGGGGGGTGTAAAATAATATATGCTGGGGCCTGGCTGCGGGGGTGTAAAATGATATATTTATTTATAAAGTATTTTAAATATATGCTGGTGAGGGGGTAAACTGATATATGCTGGGGGGTTGAATAAACTGATATCGGTACATTACATTGAGTTTTGTTCCTGTGAAGCTCTGATACTCATACACACTGCACATTACTGTAAGTTTTATTGTTGTGGAGCTCTGTGATACACTCACACTGCACATTACTGTATCACAGAGCTCCACAACAATAAAACTCACAGTAATCTGTCCCATTGTACAGCGCTACAGAACTTGTTGGCGCTTTATAAAGGCTCGTAACTAACGTGTATGCGTGTGTCAGAGCTGCACAGCAGTAAGAAGTATTTTTGTATAATTTCAGTTAGATTACAAGCTCTTCAGGACATTCACTGCCTGCGACTTTAGATACATAGAGCAGGACATGTTGGGATGAATTTATAATCTGATTCTGTAAAATGAGTTTTAAAGTGTCTGATTCAGTTTTAATGTCACACCGGGGTTTGCTAATTTGAGCTTGATTGCAAGCTTTTGGGACATCCCTGTTTGATGACCAGGACATGCAGTAAAAGCCCCCCCCCCCAAAAGCTTGCAATCAAAATGACTTTAAGTACCTGGCTGCCCTTCTGTTTAACAAATTAATAAATACGCTTTACAAAACTAATTTTTATTTTATTTGTCCGGAAATGAAGAATAACAAGTTACATGAGCACTAGATACCAGAACCAATAGACTTTAATGTAGTGGTTTTGATGAAGAGCTTGACCCTTCAGTCTGACAAATTTAAATGTAAACCGTGCCTTTCCTGAGAAAAGGTTGTGTTTATATCAGTCCCTAGCGACATTGCTAGTGGTTTTCCTTGCAAGACCAACTTTTGGTATCTATAGGTTCCCTATAGAGTTACATAGATATTATACATCTGAGGAGATTTTGACTGGCACAGATGGAGCGGGGGGGGGGGGGTGGGGGGGCGGTAAAATGTACTTTCGCCTGTGTAGTCAAAAATCCTTGCACCGGCCCTGACGGTGAGCTCTATCCAGAACTAATATTTCCTCTCCAGATCGACCCAGGATATCATTAAACAGACCACGGAGTAGCTCTTTAACATCTTCCTTGCCAGAGTCTGCTTCCAGGTAACCCTTTATGCAGAGATTGTTTCGTCTGCCTCTATTATCAACATCATCCAGGTGTCTATGCAGCGTGGCCAACTGTTTAGCTTGTGTTAGCATTTGACCATTTAAACGTTCCACATGAGAAAATAATGCATCTCTGTCCTCTTCCAAGTCCACTACGCGGCCTCCCAACTGCTTCAAATCAGACCCCAGTTCATCAAATTTAGTATTAAAATTGCGCTCCATTTGAGTAAACTGAGCAGCCAAATCCGTTTTGGTCGGCAAACTCTGTAATAAGGCCCGCAGTTCGTGGTCCATATCGCTCCCTTTTGTTGCTGAATCTAATCGTGGCAGGGAGGCCTCCTGATCTGAGTCGCCGGGCGCCATTTTGGATCCCTTACCGTAGGTCCGCGGCTGAGATGTATCTCCCAAGAACGGTAAAATGGAGGATCGGCGTTGGGTGCCCGCAGTCCCCGAGAGTCCTGGGGTAGTAAGTGTCTTTTTCCGCTGTGCCATTGCTGTTATTTCTGCCCTGAAATGACAATCTGTGCACTCGGGCCTGGGAGCTCAGCACTCACACATCCAGCTCTCTCTGTGTTCCGGCCACACCTCCTGTTTAATTAACTTATGTTCCCAGATTTGTATAGATTTTTAATCATTAGGGTAGACCAACATATCTCCAACACTCACACCAATGCAAGACAAGGGTACCCATCAGGCAGAAATCCAAAGCAGACCCATGCAATATCTGGATCTCAAAACAATTCCTTAAGGGGGTCTCTGAATATATAGAGATGCATTTTGATCAACAATTCACAATATATTTGATTCCATTACAAAAACTCCATCTGCATCTAAACTAGATAACCCAATCAATGATTTCTTAAAGAACGGTCCCTGTCTAGAGACGCACACGACGCACGTTTCGCCAAGACTGGCTCATCAGGAGTGCTTCTCATCTATTATCCCAGGTTGACACTTGTATCTCACTGGCTGCTTCCAGCTGGATAATTGAAACCTGAAATTTCACCCAAAAAATCCATAAAAATGCTAAAATATAAACTAAATGACTTTTTGCTGCAAGTTAAAAAAATATACAGTTTAAGAAATATTTGATACAAACAGGGATTTTTTTAATATTAAAACCTATAGGTGAATCCTATAAGTTGCAATGTTAAAACAAAATACCAGTTTTTATTACTTTAAAATAATTTTGTTCTATTTTGTTTCTGCTTTGTGTCATTTACATTCCGTGTTTTAAGTTTTCAACATTTTGTTCCGTTTTGGGTAATTTTCGTAAAAATGTATCTTGTTTCGGATCATTCCATTTGATATAGTTTTGGATCATTTTCAAATCGTTTGATATCGTTTCAGATCATTTTCGAATCATTTGATTTTGTTTCGGATCATTTTCAAATAGTTTGATATCATTTTGGATTGTTTTCAAATCGACTTTGAATCGTAATTTCCGCCGATTCGTAATATCGGATGGCCAATATTACGTTTTTCGGAAACGAATAAAATAACAAAATACAAATCTCGGCCGAAAACAAAATTTTGACATGCACATGTCTAAAAGGATCTAGGTTTGCCAGATTGCCCATGTTTACCTGGACCCATATGATGTCTTCATGATGATTGAAAGTGCATAAAAATACATCCTTGCAGTATGTAAAACTCATATGCTGCAGGTAAGAAATCAAAGAGGACTTTCATGAGCCCTATCTTGAGTAGGAATTATTTCCTTCCTGAAAGATATGGATTTGGCACCCTGCAGGGCAGCCCCTTCCCTGTGCTCTCCCTCCACATGAAATAGTAATAACTGTCTGGAAAATAAGGCTGATCTGGCAAATCTAAAAGGAATCCAAAGCTCCAGTCTGGTGAATAACTACTTTAATGGGTACTCGGCTATGTTTCTTTTGACCAGCAAGCTAATAGCAACATTTTGGCAGACAAATCAGTTTGAGTACTCAATAAAGTGATTTTTCTCCAGACTGGAGTGCCAGAGTTGTTTTGTTTACATGAGTACGGACTCAGAGTTCCCTGGCCACTCCTGGACCCCTCACTACCTGTCTAATAGGTTCTGAGAGACTATCAGAGTTATTCAGGGAGAGGTGAAACTCAGGATAATGACTGGAGAAGTGAAAATTCTAGGTCAAAATAGCCAAACCAGAAAAATTCTCCCATTTGTCTTACTTTCCAAATCAGCTATTTTGACATAGAATTTTCACTTCTCCTGCCATTCTCCTGGTTTTCACCTCTCTCTGAATAGCCCTGTATATTGCCAGTGCATCTCCCTCATTGTATGCTAAACCGAATTCTCCCAGTTTTTGCAGAGGTATTTAATATAAACACCATTTTTCTTAGGTATACAGTGATTAATGTATGAATATTTAAAGGAACACTCTACTCATCCTGACCACTTTATAGTTTTAACCACTTCGCTGTGGTGGACGCACTGAGCACGTCCAGCCGCGCTGGGTGCGTCCAGCCGCGCGAAGCCTCAGCTGCAGAGGACACGCTGAGCGTGTCCTCCCTTTGCAGCCGCAATCGGCCGAGATTCCGGCCGATCGCTGCAGTCCCCCGGTGCGTGCTGACATTTTTGATGTCAGCCCAGCCTCCGGGACCCCGGCGGGAAAGAATAGAGTCATCGCGCCGGGCACGATGATGTCTATTTCAGGCAAACCCCCGCACCAGTGCAGGGAAGGTGCCTGAAAGGGAGGGGGGAGGTCCTTTGGACCTCTCTCCCTCCCGATCTGCTTTGGGTAGACAAAAAAGGCAGGCACCGCTTTGAAGGGCACAGCCTGCCCTTCCAAGCGGTGTCTGTCTTTAACCCCTTGGAGGCTGGATCGCGATTCAGCGACAACAGGCACCAGATCGCGGTCCCCTCCCGGAGCTGGCCAACATCTTGGATCGGCCAAGCTTCCGGGATCTCCTCCTACCGACTGGCGTCATCGAGCATCATGACCATGTTAAATGTAAAGGAAAAAAAGCAAAAATAAAAATATGAATAAAAAAAGTTTTTCTTTTTGTTTTTATTAATGCAGCAATATTGTTCCCATTTCAATTATAATGTGATCAATGATACTGCACTAACGATTTTTTCTATGGGGGCGTTTGCTAAAAATCACGTAATTTCCCCCCCAAAAAATGTAACAAGTCCCCATTTCAATTTTTTTTAACAAGCGCACCCCATAGAAAATATAACCGCAAAGGCTCCTATGATAAAATGTGAAAAAAAACACTTTACATGCTGTAGATTATTAAAGATTCTAATTTTATTGCATTTTTTGCTACAAAGACAAGACATGATGTATACATATAATAATGATATATTATGAATCTGCCGAGTTTGCCGGAAAGAACGATATATAATATGTCTGGGTTGTGTAATAAAATGTGACTTCAAATCGCATGTAAACATGATGAGCGAAACCGGTAAAAATGAGCTCAGCACACAGGTGTGAAATGGCTCAGCAGTGAAAGGATTAAAGTGGTCAGGATGTGAGGAGTGCCCCCTACCCCCCCCCCAGCTCCTGCAATCTGGTGAAAATTCTGGGTGAAGTGGAGAAGTTTCCAACAACACACCCAGCATCACCAGCTGCTGGGATTTTTTAATTTCCCGGCTGCCGGTCACCAGCTCTGTCACTAGTGATGCCAGCATGCAGAGAGAGTGTTGACGTCACCCTCTTTTAGACCAGTCACTGTAGCGAGCGGTCTCAGAGAGGCAGCTGTTGGATCGGAACTGCACATGCATGCAGCCCCAATCCATCATTCTATACAGGTGCTACGGATTTGTGTACATAAAGTGCAAAAATCTTGTTGTGCTACAAAATTTGTCATTCCTACGCTACGCAAGTTGTATAGGAGCGCAAATTGCGCAGAAAAGCTTCCGAACTCAGAAGTCCCTGAGCCAAAGAGGACGAGCTGCGTACGGAGAGGGACAAAAGGTGAGTAACTTCACCTGAAAATAGATTTTTTTTTTAAATAATTAGGCAGAGGCTGTCAGCAGAAAAAAGGGAGCTCTTTAAATAGAGTTTCCCTTTAATAAATGTGTTTTATACATTGCTTATTTCTACAGCAATGCTAGGGAACAGACGTTTTAGCAGTATTATATACTGGTATGGTATCTATAATGGGTTCTCAGATGATGCAAACTCACATCCAGAACAACAATATAAAAGTAGAATGCACTCTGGAACAATAAACATTTGTACAAGACAATGAGACTCAAAACAGAGGATTTAATTAAGGACTGGATGTGATGTCATCCAAAGAGTGGCACTAATTGATTAAGGAGAATGATCGGGGGAACTGCCCTCGGCAAAGTTTAGGGGAAATGTCTCCTTCTCTTTCTGCCACTTTGCTTCTCAACCTCTGCTCTTTCACTGCACCTTTCTTCTCCTTTACCTATTTCAGAGATACACAGAGAGATGCACACAGAGACAAAGACACAGACACAGAATCACACACAATGACATAGAAACATAGAGAAGGAGACAGACACAAAATCACACACAAAGACATACAGGTATATTCAAAGAAAGGTGAAACTCAAGAGAATGACTGGAAAAGTGAAAATTCTAGGTCAAAATAGCCAAACAAGAAAAATTCTCTTTTTTTCTCACTTTCCAAATCGGCTATTTGGTCTAGATTGTTCTCTTCTCCTGCCAGTTCTCCTGGTTTTCACCTTTCTCTGAATAACCCCGATAGAAACATAGAGAAGGAGACAGACACAGAAAGACAAAAAGAGGCATGCACAAACACAGTGATACAGGCAGTCAGAGACAGAATGAACAAACATATGGAGACAGAGATAGAGATGACCACAGTAAAAGACAGAGACACAAATACAGATTTGGGCTTCACGTCCTTGGCCAGGCCTCCTTATTCTAGGTCTTGGGAACCCTGTACAAATATCAGATGGGGAAATAAATAGCCTACTTATTATTTATTATTTTTGAGTGTTGCAGTAATAATTTTAAGAAGCAGATAAAGTTGTGTATGAAAAGTTTAGATTTTAATTTAAAGGCACACACAGAACGTTTTGATTATTTGGATAATTGCTCCCTTTTCGACCTTTTATGTCCTCATCTGCCATTTTTGAGTTTTTCTTATCATAAACTAAATAACACCCACACAAACGGAAATTTGTAATTATTTCTAGCTTGTAAGTAATAAATGTAACACTTGCGCTCATCCTAAAATATGGACTGTGCACCCCTATGATTTCGATAATTAATACCCTATTGGTTGACAAATGAATAAGGAATGTGCTACATTGTGCCAAGCGAGGGGTTAAAGGAAAGTATTATTGCAACCTTCAGATGTATCATATGATGGCTTTTCCTATTAATAAATACCATCAATAAATGTGAAGACATTGTTATTTCCGGAAATACTGAAGAAACTGACTGATGTGCTGCCACTTACAGAATCCAGAAGCTCACAATGCTGACAGAAGAAATTCAGAACAAAAGCTTTTAATTTTCTTAATTAGATCACATTTTTAACCTGCCCAGTTAAGTTCACTTCCTATTTCTTCCAGCACAAATGATTTTTGATTTAATTGAAGGCATCTGGGCTACAGACGATGTTTGCTTTTTAAGATATTGATATTTGTCATCATAGATATTTTTTTAATCGCTAACATTAAAATATATGATAAAAGATTCACTGGGATTAATCTTCAGTTAAAAGAGTCATTGAAATACATTACTTATTGGCATCCATTTCAGGAAAGAATATGGTGAGCAGACTTTATTACCAAATAATCATACACTACAAGGGCGTTTACATCAATAAGCGGATATCATGCATCTATTAGTTTTCTTACTTAAAAGAAACAATCCATGTTGTTTATATTTTTGCTTGTGACCAAGTGCACTTTGTCTGCAATATCCCATCAAGGAAGAACTATTTCATCCCTTGTTGAGATACTATGGTTGGTATGAATGCTGGTCTAGCAACAAGCACCGCTGTGTTTGCCCCTCCTTGTGTGGAGCTTCCCGAGGATTGTCATGTATAGAACCACTTGGACCTGTTAGGGAGGGGGACATGACTGTTGGCCTGGGCCAATCAGAAAGTGATCTTAATGCCCATCGGTGGGTGTGCAGCAATGCTGCCTGGTGGCAGTTGCATGATGGTTGTTGTAAGCTAAGGTGAAGGGGCTTGTGTTTTTGAGTCCTTTGAGACTGGTGGTGAACATCTCTTCAGTTTCCACCTACTTGCCCTCCTTTGGGCACTATTCTGTAGTTCCCTGTAAAACAGGGACGCTATCGAGGAAAATCTGCACCTAAATGTGCAACTTATAGGGAGCATGGATATGTTCTGTCATATCCTTGTGTTCACCATTAACAGGTGCTTCATGCAAACAACATGACGTCATATAAACCAGTGTTTCTCAAGTAGGGGGTTGCGACCCAAAAGTGGGTTGCGACCAGGGGCAGACTGGGTCACGGGGCAAGTGCCCCCTGAAAGAGGGGTGAAGGAAAAGGAGATTGAAGGGGGGAGAGAAAAGGAGCATGGAAGAGTAGAGCGTGGAGAGAGAGGTGCAAGCTCGGATCTCTGATCCTAGCTTGCGCTGGCTCCCTCAGCATTATAGGAACAGACTGGACATTGAACATGACCTAAGAGTTGCTTTGTCTACCATCACCCCAAACTTCGAGACATTTATTAAGAGCAAGAAGCATCCCCAGTTTTCCCATAAGTTCTAATTAATTTCATACGTTTCAATTAAAGTTTATTTTATTGGGTTTTTGCCTCAACAGCACTTTCATTTTCACTAGTTCTGTGATTACTACACTATCCATTTTGAAAAGAATCCGTTTGTTTACAAAATTGTTTAAAAAGTGCATACATTGTAGACTATTGCACACGTTTTGTTGAATAAATTATATTTTAGAAATTCAATTATTTTTGGGTTGCGACTTAATGACCAAAGACAATTTTGGGTCCTGAGGGTCCACAGGTTGAGAACCACTGATATAAACAACATAAAAATAGATGCACTACACACTGCTGGACTGTCAGAACCAAATGACTCGTTACGTCAAGCGAGGGATTAAAGTAAGGCCTTTCCTGGGTGGTGATTTGAGTAGAAATATTCAAGAGAAAATGGAAATGTTCCAAGATGTGAAATATATATAGTTAATGACATGGAGATATGCCATTATAATGGGATGACATATTTATTTATTTAAGTAGAGACGTTTGATGAATGGGAATAGCTGTAGGAAGGTATTCATTTTGCTATCATATTCTGCCTAGGTTTGTCTGCAAATGGCTTTACCATTCAAGTACTAATGTTTACTCAGTAGGGGTTTGTTATTTAACGTGATCATTGTGACATGAGCAGTTGTTACGTGGTATGCATAGCTACATTGCTCACAACTATAAATCAATAAGCAGATATGATATACGTCTGCTTAGCGCTTCTTAATGGACATTCCAGTCTTAGAATGATGTAAGTATGTAAATACAGCCTTAAAAAGCATTAGAAATTGGGGGAAAAAATAGAAATGAAAACTTAAACCAGGAAGGAAGTAGCTGGAAGCCAAGTTGACCAATAGAGGTCTTGGAGCCTTTTATTCAGAAGTTGAGTAAGGTCTCCCCTTGCAGCCAAATGCAGGCACTGGCTCAATGGAATTCAGAACCCAGCCACTCATTTATAGTACAGTAAAACCTTGTATTGTGAGCATATTTCGTTCCGGAAACGAGCTTGTAATCCAAAGAACTCTTATATCAAAGCGAAATTCCCTATAAGAAATAATGGAACCTCTGACGATTTGTTTGCACAGCCATTTATTCATATGAAAATGATTACAGTAATACAAAATACTGTACAGTATAAAGTAAAAATAAAACAAATTAACCTGCATTTTATCTTTGAGAAGAATCATGACTGGTGAGAAAGAGGGAGAGGGAGGAGTAAGACGTTTATTACTAATGGGATCACTGCTATCTGATGGGAGGGCTTCAGCACGTCCGGTGTAATGTGCCATACTATTACTACCGTTACACCGTGTGGCCCTCTACTTCGAGCAGTCAGAAAGCTGTGACAGAAGCAGGGAGGAAAGAACATATGGACGCACTCAGTGCGCTCATTAGGAATGAGCTGAACACTCCCCGAGTTCGGTTCGAGCCCGAACCCGAACTTCCCATGTGTTCGGGACCGAACCCGAACTCGAACTCCATGCAAGTCAATGGGGCTGAAAATTCGGTTTTTTAGAGTGCCCTCCAAGAGGGCATATATGCTACATATTTGCCATAAAAGGTGTATGGGGGTCCGGGTAGTGCCCTGGGGGACAGGAAACAAGGACAAAAAGTAAAGAAAAACGTTTTTAAAGGGCCAGTGAGTTTTCCATGAAATAAGGGTTAAAAATAAAAACCAAAAATTCCTTCAAATATCGTGCCTAGGAGGTCCTCATAACCTGCCCGTGAAGTGGCGGATTTCTAGGATGTATAGAAACACTTAAAATCCAAAAAATTACGTTTCATATGACGGTAAATGCTTTTCCTTTAATCTATCCATAAACAACTGCTTGGGGCGGCAGCCTGTATGAAAAGACATTTTAGGACGCGCAGAAAAAGTTTAGTGATTTTTTTGGCTAAATAATTGTGAAACTTATGCAGGCTTTGGATGAAAGTAACAATAGGTGCTTTAAAATTGGGCTTTTAGCGTCGGCAACAGTGCCGTCACACCGTAACCCCTCTGAGGATATGAATCTGATACAGTCGTCAGTGGCAGTGCACCCAGATATTGTGCCTTTAGTGCCAGGCCTGCAAGTACTATCATACAGTAACCCCTCTGTGGTATTGTGGAAGAATACAGGGGTGGACCATGCGGTCCTATATTAAAAAGATATGAATCTGGGAATGGGCGTCAGTGCACCCAGATATTCTGCCTTTGGTGCAAGACTGCCAGGCCAGCAAGTATCATCATACAGTAACCCCTCTGTGGTATTTTTGTCGAAGAGTGCAGGGGTGGACCATGTGGTCCTATATTGAAAAGTTTTTGATCTGGTAATGGGCGTCAGTGCACCCAGATATTGTTCCTTTAATGCCAGGCCAGCAAGTATCATCATACAGTAACCCCTCTGTGGTATGGTGGAAGAGTGCAGGGGTGGACCATGTGGTCCTATATTGAAAAGTTTTTGATCTGGTAATGGGCGTCAGTGCACCCAAATATTGTGCCTTTAATGCCAGGCCAGCAAGTATCATCATACAGTAACCCCTCTGTGGTATTGTGGAAGAGTGCAGGGTTGGACCCTGCGGTTCAAAAAAATAAAATGATATAAATCTGGCACAGGCGTCAGTGCAGCCAAATATTGTGCCTTTGATGGCAGCAAGTGCCTTCACACGTAAACCTTTTGTGGTATTGTGGAAGAGTTCAGTGTGGCAGACTAGATCTATATTTCTATCTCTATATAAAGGTCTGCCTGTATATATGTGTTTATCTCCTCCATATAGAGTTATGTTCATATTTGTGTCTGACCATTTGGTAAGTTTATCCCTGGGTTCACAGCTGTAATGTAATCAATATGTTTAGCTTTCTCCCTTGGGGGGAGGATATAACACGTAGCTGTAAAAAGGGAATTTCTTTTGTACACTGACATAGAGATCACACCTTGGCAGACAGGTCGGCCCCAAGAGATGGGCACACCATCTTCAAAGACAGGAAGCACATCCTTGATCTCCACGGGGGGTCTGGAGGGAAGAGGGACGCCTTTAGGCAATAAAAGATTAATTGACAAGCTACTGAGCATGCTCTAGAGAGGGGCATTCTGGAAATTGTAGGCAAAAGCCCTGCCAGCTAGGAGGCTGGACGTAGAAAAAAGCCAGCCCTATATATATTCTGAATCAAGCATGGCTCAGGGCTGATCACTTGGGATTCCTTCTAAATAGGACTGATCTGTCCATGCTCTCTCCAGATCCCAGGAGGCACCGATGCCAGTTACTGGGTATTCCGTCGTAAGTAAGGCTCTGTGATTAACCCTTTTTTCTTTATATTTTGCTGTGTATTGTATAAGTAATTGATTTATTCTAGTTATGATTTTTTTATGCAACCAAGCACTGTGATTCTTCTATCATAAATAAACCAAAAAGTATTTAAGTTTTGACTCTGGCTGATCAAATCCACGCTAACTAAGAGATTGGGAGAATTGCTATTTGCCTTAAGCTCGGTTATATATAAGAAATTGCGTGTTGCGGTCGTCAGGAAAAGGCAGGGAATTGTGGGAATTGTAGTCACTGTCCGAGTCTAGGATAGTGCGGCTGCTAAGCCCTGCGTCTCCTGTTGCGACGCGCATAGGGTACGTGAGGACTGGTGGCAGCGTTACTAATAGAATAAGAAAGTGAGTTCCAGGATTGTGGGAGACGTAGTTATTTTGCGCTTCAGGAGAAGGCTTGTGCTGTGTTGCAATCCTGGGATCAGTATATCACGCTCTACGTGCCTGTTGTGAGAGGTAGTGTGGCCGGGACGGGTAGAGAAGTGCGCGTAATTATCTGGGTCTAGTATAGATAGATAGTGCGCGGCTTAACCCGGCGTCCTTGCGCAGCAGCGCGCGTAGTTGGGTCGTGACATTCAGTGCTGGAGGTTTTGTGAATGCAGAAGAGGACATCCCCTATCTATTCCATTACTTCAGCATCAGGGGATTGATAGCTGCTGATCCAGGCCTGATTCATTTTTATAAGTGTCAGCCGGTCTACAGAGTCGGTGGACAGACGCACTCTTTTCTCTGTGACAAAACCTCCAGCGGCACTGAACGTCCTTTTGGAAAGCACGCTAGATGAAGGGCAACCTAGTAGCTGCATAGCATATTGGCTAAGTTCTGGCCAGTGATCCAATCTCAACACCCAGTAAGCCAGTGGATCATCTGCTGGGAAGGTATCCAGGTCTGCCCTTGCCCCTAGGTAGTCCTGCACCATATGGTGAAGATGCTGGCAATGGGTGCCTACATTTGACGTCCTTTGGCGTCGTGGACTAAAAAAATTTAAAAAAGCATCAGTCAAGCGGCCCTGGCCTTCACCGCTATTCCTCTGATCACCCGCAGCCTCAGAAGCACGTGTGTCAGCACTTGGTAATCTACCAGTGCCTGGAAAGGTGTTACACAAGTGTCGCTTTAGAGCGTCCTCAAGTTTTTTCATCCTCCGCTCACTCTGTGCGGGCAGGATGAGCTCTGCAACTTTCCCCTTGTATCGTGGATCAAGAAGGGTTGCCAACCAGTAATCAGTTGGAGTTCTCGGAATTCCCTTTTAAATTCCTATGTGAAGTCTTGGAGCCAATGCGGCTCACCCACATGTGAGTGCATCACTTAAATTGATCTATTGTATTATATCTTAACGATATTACACTAGGGGAGCGTACTGTTTCTCTCTCCGTGATTTACTATAGAGGAAAGCTGTTGAAGATAACCACCACTTTGGGGGTATATGGGCACCTGAATATCTTTCAAGACCCATACCAGATATCCACCCTAGAGCCTAGGTCAGGCTCATGAATATGTGAGTAGAATCTTCACTCCCTTACTTTCCATATATGGTGAATCAATATATTGCGCGATGACATCTTCTTTTTTGTGTATAGAGGCCTTATTCAAGAGTGATTTTTTTGAGAAGATTGAGAAGAAGTATTTAAGGACATGTTAAGTGATTTTTCGTAATGATCCCTCTCATTGATAGCACGAATCCTGGGGTCCTTTAGCAGGCTTTGCATCATTAGGGAGCCCATGCAGCGTAGGTTGGAGGAGGCATTAGCTTCCGAGTCTTCCTGGTCAATGAGGATGACCGTATCGTGCACTTCCTCCTCCCAGCCACGCACAAGCCCTTCTGTTTCTGGGCACACAAAACCCTCCCTTGAGGAATCCCCACCTTCAATGCCCCCACTACTTAAATAGTCCTCCTCATCCTCCTCCTGTCTGATCTGAGTAGGACCCGCTGGAATGCTGTCTACGGAAAGACTGGGGCCTTGAGAGCTAGGGAAGGCCTCCTCTTCCTCCCGCTGCTCTGCCTCTAGAGCCACATCTATAATTCCCCACAGAGTGTGCTCCAGCAGGAACACTAAAGGAATTGTGTCACTGATGCATGCACTGTCCCTGCTCACCATCCTCGTTGCCTCCTCAAATGGTGACAGTACAGTGCATGCATCCTTGATCATCAGCCACTGGGGGGGGGAAAACCCAAGTTGACCTGAACCTGTCCTTGTGCCTTACTCACACAGGTACTCGTTGATGGCCCTCTGCTGCTTGTGCAGACGCTGCAGCATTGCTAATGTCGAGTTCCACCTGGTGGGCATGTCACAGATCAGACGGTTTGTGGGAAGGTGGAATTCTCTTTGAATTTCTGCCAGGCGAACGCTTGCTGGGAATGACCGTCTGAAGTGGCTGCAGACTTTTCTGGCCTGGATGAGAAGCTCTGGCAGCCCTGGGTACTTGGTTAGGAAACGCTGTACCACCAGATTTAGGACATGTGCTAGGCATGGTACATGCATCAATTTACCCTTGCGTAGGGTGGAGAGAAGGTTGCTGCCATTATCACAGACGATCATTCCCAGCTCAAGCTGGCGTGGTGTTAACCATCTCTGCACCTGCCCCTGCAGAGCTGACAAAATTTCTGTCCCGGTGTGGCTCCTGTCCCCTAAACAAACCAGGTCAAGCACAGTATGGCATCTTTTTGCTTGAGCCATTGCATAGACCCTGTCAGGCGTCGGTTTAACTGCCACTTCGCCAGAGACAGAGAAGGAGGAGGAGGAGGAGGAAGAGGTGGTGGTGGTGGAGCAGACAGACCTCATACAAGCAGCTTTCTGGAGGCGTGGTGGATGAACAAGCTCCAGCACAGAGCCCCGTCTTGGATCACTCCCAGCTGCAATCAGAGTTACCCAGTGTGCCGTGAAGGAAATGTAACGACCCTGTCCATGCTTGCTGGACCACGTGTCTAAGGTCACATGCACCTTGCTTTCCCAATGACTGGATAACATTGTCTTCCACCTGCTGGTATAGTGCTAGAATGGCCTTGTGTGAAAAGTAATGGCGTTTTGGAACCTGCCACTGTGGTACAGCACATTCAGCAAATTCACGGAAGGGAGCAGAGTCCACCAGCTGGAAAGGCAGCAGCTGCAAAGCGAGTAATTTTGCTAAGCTGGCATTTAGACGCTGTGCTTGGGGATGGTTGGGATTATATTTTTTCTTTCGCTGCAGCAGCTGCGGCAACGTAATCTGACTGCGTAAATCTTCAGCTACTGGGATGATGTCACATTGTGAGGAAGGACCTGGTACATCCATTACTGTAGCATCATCCCTGTCGGTGGAGGATGTAGGCAATGACATGGCAGGACATACAGTGTGGGTAGAGACAGATGAGGAGGAGGAGGATCTACGCAAAGTTTTGCGCCAACGGGATGTGTGGCACTTGTTCATATGTCGCCTCAAGCACGTGGTACCCACGTGTCCGGTGTTTATCCCATGCTTCAGCCTCATCTGACATAGATTACAAATAGAAACAGTGGGTTCTGCTGCACATTTCTTAAAGAACTCCCAGACAGCAGAGTTCCTGCATGTGTTCTTTGAGACAACAGCGCTCTGAACCGGAGCAGCTCTGACATCTGATGCCTTGGACTGGCTAGTGCTATGGTTGTTCACAGAGGATGTTGTGCCTCGTGTTTGCTGTGCCTCCTCCTCCCCCTCCTCCTCACTTGATTCCTCAGTTCGATCTGGAGTCAGTGACCTCATCATCAATGTCATCTTCACCCCCTATCTCCTCGTCACTGGAGCCAACTTGGCAGTATGCTGCAGCTGCTGGGGCAACATGAGTGCCAGTTATTTGTGTGTCATCACTGGCACCCCCTTCCTCTACGTTGATTATACTCCCTTGCTCAACCTCAGAGATTGAATCAGAGCACTGTACTTGCTGTGCATCCTCAAGCAGCATGTCACTCTCATTGTAGTCAAACAATTCAGCTGACTCCTCCGTGTGTGATAGTGAGGCTATGGCAGGAGTAGCTATGGACATGGATGCTGCATTAGATCTTTTAGCAGCTGAGGTGGACTGTAAAGCACTACAAGCCTGGCTGGCAGAGGACTCGGAGGATGAGGATGGCTTGGTTAGCCAATCCACCAAGTCCTCTGTATGTTGCTGCTGCTTAAGACGGCCAGCACCAGTTAGAAAGGACAAGCGTGCCCCTGCAGAGGATGCACCACATCCACCACGACCAGAGACACAGCCTCCCGACACAGGGGCTGCTTGCCCTCTTATCTGTGTCTGGGAGCGTTTGCCTGTCCTTTTTGTTCTTTCAGACATGGTGAGTGATTTATAGATTTATATATACAGAACTCTGATTCAACTCTGGTATAAAGATTAAAGAACTCTGGTATAACTCAGTGAGACACACTGATAGCTGGGAGCCAGTGGCGAGACACAGATCACCTCAATTCACAAATGTTTTAAAGAAATTAGTGAGCCCCAAAATACAGCGTGGTACTGGTTGTGTGACAAGACACAGATCACCTTAATTCACAAATGTTTTAAAGAAATTAGTGAGCCCCAAAAAAACTTGCTGGCTGTGTGACAAGACACAGAAGATCACCTCAATTCACAAATGTTTTGTAGAAATTAGTGAGCCCCAAAATAATGTGTGGTACTGGTTGTGTGACAAGACACAGATCACCTCAATTCACAAATGTTTTGTAGAAATTAGTGAGCCCCAAAATACAGCGTGGTACTGGTTGTGTGACAAGACACAGATCACCTCAATTCACAAATGTTTTAAAGAAATTAGTAAGCCCCAAAATACTGTGTGGTACTGGATGTGTGACAAGACACAGATCACCTCAATTCACAAATGTTTTCAAGAAATTAGTGAGCCCCAAAAAAACTTGCTGGCTGTGTGACAAGACACAGAAGATCACCTCAATTCACAAATGTTTTGTAGAAATTAGTGAGCCCCAAAATACTGCGTGGTACTGGATGTGTGACGAGACACGGATCACCTCAATTCACAAATGTTTTAAAGAAATTAGTGAGCCCCAAAATACTGCGTGGTACTGGATGTGTGACGAGACACAGATCACCTTAA
Organism: Leptobrachium leishanense; assembly: GCA_009667805.1. NCBI lineage: Eukaryota > Metazoa > Chordata > Amphibia > Anura > Megophryidae > Leptobrachium > Leptobrachium leishanense. Next base: position 106,853,919 of record CM019064.1, on the reverse strand, counting down.
TTCACAAATGTTTTAAATAAATTAGTGAGCCCCAAAATGCAGCATGGTACTGGATGTGTGACGAGACACAGATCACCTCAATTCACAAATGTTTTGTAGAAATTAGTGAGCCCTAAAATACTGCGTGGTACTGGATGTGTGACGAGACACAGATCACCTCAATTCACAAATGTTTTGTAGAAATTAGTGAGCCCCAAAATACTGCGTGGTACTGGATGTGTGACGAGACACAGATCACCTCAATTCCCAAATGTTTTTTAGAAATTTGTGACCCCCAAAATACTTGCTGGCAATGACAAGACACAGATCACCTCAATTCCCAAATGTTTTTTAGAAATTTGTGACCCCCAAAATACTTGCTGGCAGTGACAAGACACAGATCACCTCAATTCCCAAATGTTTTGTAGAAATTTGTGACCCCCAAAATACTGCGTGGTACTGGCTGTGTGACAAGACACAGATCACCTCAATTCACAAATGTTTTAAAGAAAGTTGTAAACCCCCAAAAAACTTGCTGGCACAGTGACAAGACACACATCACATATATTCCCTGATATGTGGTAGAAATGAGACCCAAAAAGACTTGCTGGCACAGTGACAAGACCCAGAAGATCACCTCAATTCACAAATGTTTTAAAGAAAGTTGTAAACCCCAAAAAAACTTGCTGGCACAGTGACAAGACACACATCACCTAAATTCCCTGATATTTGGTAGAAATGAGACCCAAAAAGACTTGCTGGCACAGTGACAAGACCCAGAAGATCACCTCAATTCACAAATGTTTTAAAGAAAGTTGTAAACCCCAAAACAAACTTGCTGGCACACTGACAAGACACACATCACCTAAATTCCTTGATATTTGGTAGAAATGAGACCCCCCAGACCCCCCCAGTAGCGTGGCAGACCGGCAGTAACAAGACACAACTATCTCCTTTGAAATCTCCTCTGAAATGCGTGCAGAATCGGCACGTAGAAACGTTATATAGTGTGCTGCGGGACTTAGCTCTGTGAGCCCATGATTGGCCAAAATTTGCCCAATCAGGACTCTGAGCGGTGATTGGCATAGTGTTGAACCAGTCTTGCACCAGACCTGTGGTCAGGTGCAAGGCTGTAGCCAAATATGAGCTTCAGGCCAGTGGGAAAATGCATTGTGGTCCATTGTGGTTGAACATGCGGCAAACACCCGGAAATGTTCGGTGTTCGCGATCTACTTGAACAGGCTAAGTTCGGGTCGAACCCCAAACCGTCTGAACCCGAGCCGCTCATCCCTAGCGCTCATGTGACTGCGTTGTCAGTTGTGACGTGACGCTCGTCAGACAAAGCTTACATACTGCTCGAATTACAAGACCACTCTTGTTTATCAACATTAAAATTTATAATATTGTGTTGCTTTTCTTGCAAAACACTCTCAAACCAAGGTTTTACTGTATTGCGGATCGACATACTTCCTAAAGGGCCCCCTTAATCTTTAACCTGGACGTAGCATCTGACCTCTCTATGCAAACAATGTTGGCCAAGGTCACCTTAGACCTTTTCTGGGGCCTGAGTCGCTTTCCTCTTGGGCCCCTGACAGGAGTTACTTATAGCTTTCTTCCCCTGACAGCCAGTATGTGGATATATCGGTGATACCACGCCTGTTGTGCTCTAGCGTCGGCTAGTAGAGTCTGTATACAATACCACTTTCAAACCAACAGCCGTGGCAACAATTGTGCTAAAATCTGGATTTCTTTCTCCATTACAAAATACTTAATACAGTAATAGGGAAGACAATCGCTCACTTTAGAATAAGGAATTTCATAGCTCTTGTTGAGCTGGTGAAGTGTTATTTCACAAGCATGGCAGCTTATCAATGTAATGAGGAGAAATCGGTCCAAAGTTCATAGTGGTAATTAAAACCCATGTCTGATGTGGGCATTTCAGTCTTTAATCCATTTTGATATTGAGTGAGAATTACAAAGTTAGGGGATAGCAGCTTAATCCATTAATCACCTGATGATTTAATTAAATTTGAACGCATGAGATAATTCTATAGAGCAAATGTAAGTGATTTTGTATAGTGCTACAACTTGGCCTAATTTGCAATAATTTTACGTTACAAAGTGTGAAGTCACTATTATAATGAAAGTGGTTTCAGATGTGGTGAAGACTCACTGGACAGAATAAAATGATTTTCAGTTACGTGAATTTTTCTTCTTTTGACACTTTATATATACTTTTTTAACCCCTTCACTACCAAGTTATTTACCAAAAAACATTGTCAGAAACATTGCCAGTGTTGTTTTGTAAAATAATTTTTAATTAATTTAAACTAAGAAATATTTGAGCTTATACCCATTGTATGTCTTACTGTAAATAACCTATTTTTGGCCAGTAGATGGCGCTATCTACCACCAAATTGAGTTATAAGTTTGAGCGGCTGGTCTATTTTTTTCTATTTTTCCCTGCATCGGCTGCTGAAAGCTCGATATTTCAGATCTTTGAGCAGCTGATTTTACAGTTTTAGCTCTTTGGGCATTATGCCTACAGGGTAAAACGTCTGCAGCCCAATAGCAAATGAAATTTGTTTGCAGCCATTGAATTTCATTTGCTTTTGGGCTGTAGATCAGCAGATCGAGATATCTAGATATCGGGGCACCAGATGGTGCCTTTGAAGCCCGAGATATCTTGATATTGGTAGTGAAGGGGTTAAATATGTTTTATACTTATTTTAAACTTATTTCTAAACATAACTATTTAAAAGTAAAAAAAAACAGATCCCTGTATTAAATAATTTGATTTATAGGTAGTGAGATTTAATACATTTTATGCTAAGCTTTGCTTTATGCTTTCTTAAGCGATATTTTTTATTTAGAAAAAGTATATTTAACATTTTCTCCTGCGCGATTGGATATTTTTATTAACGTACTATGCCAGATTGTTCATTATTTCTGAGAAGGCTTTTAGTTGGAAACACTGCTGAAAAAAACAAATTGTTCTGCTAATATTGGGACCCTGTGGGACGATAAAACATAACTTTTATTTGTTTAAAATTAAAAATAAAATTAGTCTGTCAAAAAGGAAAAAACTGTGTATTGTCTTACTTGTTGTCATGTATATACATATGTGTTGACACCCAAGTACTTGCAGAGACAAAAAGTGGTGAGAAACCAGACAAAAAATTACATTGGAAAAAAAAGAAGCCCTTTTAGTACATCAGAATTTTACAAATGACCCATAATTGAATCCTTAAACACTGTCCTTATCTGTAGCTCCCACAAAGTATTAGTTGGGGGCATGTGCAGTAATATATAATCAGACTTTAGGGTGTCAAAGCAGAATTCCCAAACCACTGGCACTAATGATCCTGCCATCCAGTAAATTTTCCCTTGTCTTCCTCAACCCCAATCCCTCTAGATTGTAAGCTCCTGTGAGCAGGGCCTTCTACACCTCTTGTTTCCATCCTATGTCCGTTTATCTGTATCTCGTTCCTTTTGGTTATTGTTAAGTGCTGCAGAAACTGTTGGTGCTATATAAATGATGACAAAAATAATAAACTCCACTGAAATCTGCACTGCATAACTCTAATATTATCCTTTGTCAAACAGAATTTTTTTTACATTCCTTAAATATTTTTTTTATAATAAATGTAGTCTTCAATTATTTTAACAATATAATTTTTTTTATCTATGAATATTATGAGCCAAAATTTTTCATTTTGCTGTTCCATGCACGTTCCAAAAGTTCAGACATGTCCCCGAGAAGTACTTCCTCGGCACAGCGAGTGACTTGTGAGTAGTGATGGGATGTGATTTGTGGTACCCTCCATATTAGTTTCAGTTACCAGCTTCCACAAATAAACAGATCAGATTCGCAGGAGCCAGTTTTAGCAAGATTACAAGCAATTGCGGACCCAAGATGAAGGTCAGAAAGCATATGTAAAGTACACATTGATTCTGTCAGGATCTTCTGACATCATTACCAAACCGTAAACCATTTCATCAGTCGGCCGAGAAGCAAGTCAACCAATATGTAATGGGAAATGATGATCTGCAGGGAGTAGACCATAAGTCACATGCACTCGAAAGATCTAAGCTATCCAGTGGCTAGGCATTATATATATTAAAAAAATCGTACAAACCTCTTGATACTTTATTTTACAACTCTGCAAACTGTGATTTGGTTTACGTTTGCACATCTTTACTTCTATTGTTTATATTCAAGTAGCATAGTTAGAATTTAATAATGTAGCAGAAATAATAAGACTCTATAGGATGCATTTGTCTTTGTATTAAAGATTATAATCATTGATATCTGAGTAACGACCTCTCTAGTATGTATCCTCATCAAATGGTGTTTATGGATAGGCAGGGAAACACGATGAAAAAGATAGTTAGAACACAACTTACCTCTGACTCTTTTAAAGAGAGAAATCACTGGGTTAAAAAAGTCCAGAATAAGTCACACTACTTTTCAAAAGTTTAAATAAGCCTATTTAGGAATTTCTTTAAGTATTTGTGTAGATCTGTCATAAAAGGAAAAATGGTTGTTCTTAAGTGATTTCTAATCAAGAAGTATTACTTGATGGATAAAGAATTGATCAACAAGGATAATAATACATAAAAAGTGTGGGCACAGTCTTTTGATATTTACCGAACCCAACGGTATCATTTTATTAGGAAGATGATGAGTAGTACCGACTGGCTACTAATTAGTCAATTTGAAAATAGATTTATTTGTACCAAAATAAGAACTTATGATGCCTTTTTATTCTGTTGTCGTTTTCCATCTGCATTATCCACCTGCCAACAAGGGTTCTTAATACATACTATATTCTTACAGTGGGTTGATAGCATCGGGAAGTGGTATGAATTACATATTAATACAAGGCAGTTGCCTTAAATCAGGAGTGCTTAACCCTGGCTCTCCATATGTTACACAACTTAATTTCCAAATATACTCAGCCACTCATTAGTTTGACATAGCCTTATGAAAAACATAGTTTCAACACATAGGGCCAAAATGGAGCACCCTTGCCTTAAATAGACAGGCAGGTGTATGCCTCAATAAGTCTCTCAATCAGCATTCTTTGCGGTATGACTTAACAATAGGATTATTTCAATACACATTAAGCCCTTATTGCAAGGATCTCAAGTTCTGGTCCCCCAGATGTTGATGGCCTACAATTCCCAAAATTATTTGAGTATAATTGATGGTCAGATAATCATGGGAGTTTTAGTCTGAAGCAACGGGGGGCACAGAGGAGCAGAGTTTGTAATCCATGCCTTAACCTCCCTGGCGTTACGATTCTGACATCTCAGAATTGTTCCATTCTTTTTTTTTTTGGCCCCCTAGCAGTATTCCCGAGTATGGCTCGGGGTAAAATTCCTATGCTGGAAGCGGTAACCCCCAGCAACACTCGCGATGCCGCTGGATACATCATCTGTCCCTGTGCTCCCTCGCTGTCCCCCGCAGTCTCCTCCGGCGATCGCGACCCTCATACTTACTGGTTCCAGTGCTTTTTTTCTGGAAAAATAGGTGGGGGTACTCTCACGTCAGGGGAAAACTGATTATTATGACTATTTTCATGTCCTAATAAACAATAGTTGTAGCTCACTTAGAGGAAGACACTATAAAAGGGAACCATATTTTTTAATACTGTGTTCCTTTAAATGAACTACAACTATTGTTGTAACCCTATGGGGGTTATCCACTAAGTGCCTCTGTTGCAAGAAAGGTCTGTATTGCAGTGTAGTTAGCTGTTTTTTGGGGGATTTTTTGTAATGCTGGCACTGAGTGGATAATACCCTAGCATTTGTGAGCACCACAGCAATGAAACTCACAGTTTTGCTAAGTATGTATGAGCTCCACAGCAATGAAACTCACAGTAATGCGCAGTTTGTAAAAGCTCCACCGCAATTAAACTCACAGTAATGCACAGTTTGTATGAGCTCCACAGCAATGAAACTCACAGTAACGTGAAGTGTGTATGAGCTCCACAGCAATGAAACTCACAGTAATGCGCAGTGTATGAGCTCCACAGCAATGAAACTCACAGTAATGCGCAGTGTGTATGAGCTCTGTAGCAATGAAACTCACAGTAATGCACAGTGTGTATGAGCTCCACAGCAATCAAACTCACAGTAATGCACAGTGTGTATGAGCTCCACAGCGACACTTAGTTTTGCTGAGTATGTATGAGCTCCACAGCAATTAAATTCACAGTAATGCGCAGTGTGTATGAGCTCCACAGCAATAAAACTCCACTATCCACCAAGTACTGTTTTAATAACATTGGGGGACTCCAATGAGAGGGTGTTTGACCTTGAGAACACCCCAACATGGTGGTAACAGCAGGACCAGGTGAACATACCTGTGTTGCTGATATTTTTTAATGCTCTATTGAAGTGTATTTGGAAGCAGCAGAAGTTTTTTCTTCGTTCTGAGACCTGCCTGTCACTGAGTCCCTGCAGAGCAATGCAGCCAGAACTTATATTTCCACCTTCTCACCTTCCAGGGTACAACACACACTGTCTGGAACTGCTGGGGAGGCTGGGGGTAAGGCGGCAGTGTAGTCTTCATTTGGCATGCCCTCCTCTTGACATCAGAGGGGGCCAGGCACCAGCAAGGAGAAAGGGACCAGGAGGAGAGAGAGCACAGGCTTCCATATCCAGCACCGCGGGGGAGACTGCTCTCTGACCTGGCAGATACAATACAGCTTGCTGGGCACTGGCTGCACTTTAGAGGAGGAGCAGCAGGGACACAGTGCTAGGCAGATAGTTTAAAAATTTGGATCCCTGTGAAGGCAAGTGACCAGGGATTAAAAAATTTTTTGCACCCTCTCCTGGTCTTGCGCTCTTAGGCGGCCACCTGTACCGCCTTACAGTGCCAGCTCCTCTGATCACACCGCTTGCTTGCCAATCGGCAGCTCTGGCAGATGTCTGTAAATATGCTGCACCCCCACTCCTCATGATGTTCAAAGTTTCAACGGCTGCAGAGAGAGGGGGTGCAGCATGTTTACAGATCTGCCAGAGCTGGGGCACTGAAGAAACAGAGGGGAGATTTTATTTAACCAGCCCTCCCTTGTCACTTACTGGGAGAAGAGGGGGATTATCGGTCCCTACATACACTCCTGACAATCGGAAGCGTTCAGGAGGAATATGAGCTGCAGAGTGCTTCCGATTCTCTGCCTACCACTGCAGGAGGAGGGAGGAGCATCATGCTCTCTCCTGTTAGTTCGGGCTGGTGGTGCGGTGCCGGTACTGAGTGGTGAGGTGCCGGTACTGAGTACTGGTGAGTACCCCCTGAAAAAAACCCTGCCTGGTTCCCTTCTCGTGAGAAAGGGAATCATGAAGTATGCGGTCATCGCCGGAGGAGATTGCGGTGGTCTGCGAGGGAGCGCAGGGACAGGTAACGTATGCAGCCCGAGTGTGGCTCGGGGTTACCGCTTTCAGCACTGAACGTTAACCCCGAGCCACACTAGGGGAAAACCGTCAGGGGGGTTAATGGCTGCCTACTTTTAGGAAGAGTCAGATATCACACAAATTCATATTTATCCCTGACATTGGAACTAAAAAATGAAAATTCTTTCATCAAATGAATGATAAAACATAATGTTTTTTTCTTTCCATGTTGTTAGCCATTATTAGTCTAAACGAGGTGCCTCAAGGGACTCCACATTGCACGTGTATGTTGTTCTTCTATAAAGTAAAATTATGGGAATTAAATATGCGAATAATTGTTAGATTCAACTTAAAATTATACCACTATTTATTTGGCTGAAATAAACTTGTCGGCTCATGACTTTTATTAGAAGGTATAAAGTTCTGCCTTAATAATTTACAGCTGAAAGAAGGTATTTATATGTTAGCTGGACCTCAATGCAAAATGTTAACTAGACGTGCATTTCATGGACCAAAATCTTTGCATTGTGCTAAAAGCTCATTACTGTTTTTTTCCAATTGGCAACTTAGATAGAATATTTGCAGCTCAACTGCTTACAAAGAAACTAACACAACTTTGGCTAAAAGGACCACTACCATATATGACATACAATACCATGGTAAATGAGAAAGAGTGAAGAATTGTTGACAAAAGGGGGAAACGAATGACATAGATAAAGAAAATCAAAAGTGGAATACAAAAGCTTTTAGATAATACATGCCCATTGGATTGTGATTACAGTAAAGACTAGTTCAAGCTAGAAAAAATAAAAGAAGAATGGACAAGGCACTCTCATTGAGTCGAATAGGAGCTTTATTTCATTGGTGCTGCCATAAACATTTGGCTCTAGCATGAGCCTTTCTTGAGAAACGCTGTGGTGATAGCCATGGAATAAAGCTCCTATTTGACCCAAACAGAGTACGCGCTCCAATCTTCTTCACTTGATGCTGTATACCGTTTGAGCCTCCCCAGTCTGTGTGACTGGGTTAATTCAACAGAGGAGTGCTATTCCGCTTTACTTTCTTGGCTAGACAAAACAAAGACTGAATTGAATAGTCTGGAGCTGTACTGTAAAGAACTGAAATAACAGCAATATTTGCAGATGTCACCTGGGTATCTGCTAAAAAGGAAATGAGTGATGGCACCTAGATGGTATCCAATACCCTCTACACAGTATGGAACCAAGAAAATTGCCAAAAATCCCTGCCGTGTTAAAAAAAACCCTGTTTGCAGTGATAAGCATGATAAGCTCAGAGTTTAGGATTTACAAGTTGGTCAGGGCAAAGTTCTCTTGCAAAACTGAAAAGCATGAGAATTTTCAGTAAACATTTCGACTTTAAATACATATTTATTGGTATTAATTAGTTTGTAATTTTTTTGTAAGGGATAGTGAAGACACAGCTTAACAACAGTGGTGCCCATTCCTGGTCCTCAAGTACCCCTAATGTACTTAAGGTAATCTTTAAAATCTGGCATGTTATGGGAATTTGAGGACCAGGGTTGGAACCATTGTCTTACAATATAGCTGTAAATGCTATCAATACAATTGTTACTGTTGTTTTCTCTTCAAATGTTTTAACATTTGTTACACGCATGAAGGAAACAAATTAATGTATACAGTAAGACTGAAATATCTCAGCACTATGGTTATTTAACACTGAATGCTGTAATATTTTCTTTGTTAATTCTTCCAGTCCGGCAAAGACTTTCAACAATAGCATAATGTATGTTAAGCCTATATTTTTGAATTCCTTGTAGCTGCGGTTGAGCAGACGGGAATATTCATCAAAAGACTTCAAAAGCAGCGGCTGGCTTTTAAGTGGTCGTGATAACTCTTAAAGCCCTTTCTGTTTTAACCTTCAGTTTACTAGTCTCTTTTCAGGACAGAAAAGTCTTTCCTTCAAATATCCAATCATTGAACTTTAATTATCAGCCTCTGTAACATATAAGCTGCTGACTAGGCTGAATTTCTCTCCATGGTTATTATCACTTTCCATTTATATCCAAAAAAATCCAGATCTACTCTGATACCCACCCAGAGAAAAAACATATCCTTGATACATGGAGCAGCTGTATAATGAACACCCTCTAATTACACGTTGTATCGTTCAAACAAATCCTGATAAAAGATGGGCATAAATTGAACATATGATTTTCATCTTTGAAACAATAATTACTGTCCATGTACCGTGTCATTCTCTTTGATGTATATGGATTATCTACCTTTCAGGTGTCTCACTTCGGTCTCTATTTACAAAGATCTTAAATTACATAAAAAGAATCAGTAGCAGTGTCTTGAGCCAGTGGGATTAAATCACTAAGCCAGATATATTTGGTCTCAAGTATCAGTTGACGTTTGCATCCTAGAAGAAATGTTGTACATCATTGTAATGTTTAGGTTTTATGCTGCTGAGGCGTTTGTACCAATGACTCTCGGATGCAAAATTAAGGATAAACGTGTTGCTGTTTCTATTATAATTCAGTACAGCTGCTGAATGACCATTGCTCATAGAGAGGCGAACTACCAAATGTCTCAGACAGTGCAGCGTTCACCAGACAATTTGAACACTGACATATGGGGCCCTATTACAATCTTTGAGCCAAAAAATTGCACGCATAAAACGGACGCGCAAAAAACGCACACGCATTAACATTGCGTGCAGAAATCGGTGTGCGGACTGTTTTTTCACGCGATTCAGCCAATCAGAATTAGGAACCACAATTGTCTCACGTTAAGTTTTTGCGCCTGCCAAAATCAAACTGAGTATATATGCTGCAGCAATAATAAAAACACGCACAACCTCTCAATTTTATTCAATAAAAAACAACAGAGATGTAGCGCTGATCGGATATGTAAGGAAAATCGCTCAAACACTTAAATGGTCCTTGTTGCTCAACCATCAACATAGAAATACAAAACAGAAGGGTAGTGTGGCGATAGCAATGTCCTTCTTGAATGTGATGAGTTTCAAGACTTTTCGTAATCCTCTTCAGAGTATCCCTCAAATAAAAATACAGAGAAAAGGAGACATCATAGTGCGACCCATATATCACTTGTGTGGCAAGGATAAATAAATAGATCTCACTCACATGAAGTGGAAGCCTCCTGGTTCTGGGTCAATCGTTTTTAGGGTCGTTCACTGGCCACCCAAATGCCCCTCCTAGAAAGGATCAGTTCTCCTACCGAGAATAGATACCTCGGATATCCGGAAGGTTACTGGTTCGTTCGTTCATGGAAGGCGTGACTGGGCGCAGAGCCTAGTCTTATCAATCAGGAACACAGCAGAGAGAACCTTATACTGGATTCCATGGCCACAGGTATATACTGTAAAATCAAGCACCTAGGCATGCAGACTGTTTTTACAAACATTTGTGAAAGAATGGGTCGCTCTCAGGAGCTCAGTGAATTCCAGCGTGGAACTGTGATAGGTTGCCACCTGTGCAACAAATCCAGTCGTGAAATTTCCTCAATCCTAAATATTCCACAGTCAACTGTCAGCTGTATTATAAGAACGTGGAAGTGTTTGGGAATGACAGCAACTCAGCCACGAAGTGGTAGGCCATGTAAACTGACAGAGAGGGGACAGCGGATGCGGAGGCGCATAGTGCGAAGAGGTCACCAACTTTCTTCAGAGTCAATCGCTACAGACCTCCAAACTTCATGTGGCCTTCAGATTAGCTCAAAAACAGTGTGCAGAGAGCTTCATGGACTGGGTTTCCATGGCCGAGCAGGTGCAACCAAGCCATACATCACCAAGTGCAATGCAAAGCATTGGATGCAGTGGTGTAAAGCACGCCGCCACTGGACTCTAGAGCAGTGGAGACGCTTACTCTGGAGTGACGAATCGCACTTCTCCATCTGGCAATCTGATGGAAGAGTCTGGGTTTGGCGGTTGCCAGGAGAACGGTACTTGTATGACTGCAATGTGCCAAGTGTAAAGTTTGGTGGAGGGGGGATTATGGTGTGGGGTTGTTTTTAAGGAGCTGGGCTTGGCCCCTTAGTTACAGTGAAAGGAACTCTGAATGCTTCAGCATACCAAGACATTTTGGACAATTCCATGCTCACAACTTTGTGGGAACAGTTTGGAGCTGGCCCCTTCCTCTTCCAACATGACTGTGCACCAGTGCACAAAGCAAGGTCCTTAAAGACATGGATGACAGAGTCTGGTGTGGATGAACTTGACTGGTCTGCACTCTGCACAGAGTCCTGACCTCAACTCGATAGAACACCTTTGAGATGAATTAGAGTGGAGACTGACAGTGTGTGACCTCACAAATGCGCTTCTGGAAGAATGGTCAAAAATTCCCATACACACACTCCTAAACCTTGTGGACAGCCTTCCCTGAAGAGTTGAAGCTGTTACAGCTGCAAAGGGTAGACCAACGTCATATTGAACCCTATGGATTAGGAATGGGATGTCACTTAAGTTCATATCCGAGTCAAGGCAGGTGAGCGAATACTTTTGGCAATATGGTGTATATAAAGATGTTAAATTCCATGATAGAGCTTGGGTAATGGAAAGTAGTTTTCCATATATCCACTGGTTTCTGACAGTGGTTTTATGGAAAGCCATATAGTAGTGAACGTGTTAAGCGGCTTGTATATTGCAAGTTGGACATACTGTATATTAATTTAACACATTTCTTTCTCTCATTGATATCTATTAAAGCCTCTGTTAATTTGTCAGAGAACTAATTCAAACTGCCAGGTCACAGTAGGGTTAAATTAATTGTTAATTATAAGCAAGAGGCAGCAAATCAAATGGACATTTATGAAGACAGCTAGTTACTAGAGGATCTATTCACTAAACACTGAACTTGCCACCGAATTACACCGAACGGTGAATTTCACCATTCAATGCAATTTGGGGCAATTTGTTTATTCACTAAGCTGTTAATTTGCCAAATACAGGCAAATTGATGGCAAAATACGATGCAGTTTGCCACAATTCAGCGGCCTTCAGCGGCAGTGAAATTGTCCCTTACAGAAGTAATGGTTTGGCTATTCATTGAACGACGAACTGTGTCAAAATGTTGGAGAAATTACCTGATTTTCGGTGTTTCAGTTCAACAGTTTTAAACGGGTTTAACTATAGGAAACAGGAAACATAGGTTTTAATGTAAAATCGTATATCATTTTTAATTTTCTTTTTCTAAAAAGACCATTTATTTTTTCATTTTCAGCAAAAAGCCTTTTTATTTTTTAGAAGACCTTTTGTGTTTTTTGTATTTTTTTGATGAAAGTTTTGTTTCCCAAGTTTTTTTAAAAGCTGCTTTTTTTAAAAACTTTAACAGACCTTCTAATTATTTTATAAAGGACGTTTTTAATAATTTAGACAAATTGTAATACATTTTTATTGATTTAACCTTTTGCTGCTGAGGCGTTTCACGCCTGTGTGCTGAGCTAATTTTTACCGGTTTCGCTCATCATGTTTAACTGCGTTTTGAAGCCTTATTTTTTTATATGACCCAGACATATTATATATCGTTCTTTCCGGCAGATTCATAATATATCATTCTTATATGTATACGTCATGTCCTGTCTGTATATTATAACAATAAATGCAATAAAATTAGAATTTTCAATAATTTACAATGTGTAAAGTGTTTTTTTTTTCACATTTTAACATGCAAGCATTAGTGGCTATATTTTCTATGGGTTGCACTTGTTAAAAAAATTAGAAATGGGGACTCGTTACATTTTTTGTGGGGGAAAATTACGCGATTTTAACAAACGCACCCCATACAAAAATTGTTAGTGCAGCATCATTGTTCACATTATAATTGAAATGGGAACAATATTGCTGCATCAACAAAACAAAACAAAATAAAAACTTGTTTATATATTTTTAGATTTTTTTTTAATATATATATATATTTTTTATTATTAACTTTTACATGGTCAGGTTTGGTATCGTTGGAAAAGCCATGCTCTGATCGATCCAACAACACCAAACATTAACCCCTAGCTGCCACGGATCGAGAGATAGGGGGTTCATTGGAACCCCCATCTCCACCATTGGTGCAACTAGGGGTTAACTCCAGGACTGACATCATCGCTGCGCTATGCACGATGACGCCAGTCGTCAGGGGAAGTTCCCGGAAGCTTGGCCGGCATCCAAGATGTCGGCCAGCTCTGGGAGAGGATCACTATTCGGCGCTTTTCGATGCCAAATAGTGATCCAGCACCCAAGGGGTTAAAGCCAGGCACCGTTTGGAAGAGCAGGCTGTGCCCTTCCAAATGGTGCCTGACTTTCACCGCTGGACCCCGGCGATCGGGAGGGAGAGATGACATCTATCTCCCGGCCGATTGCTGCCTCTGTGCTAGGACGAGCTCAGCGCGTCCATAGCACAGTAGGTGCACTTGGCAGGATGCGCTCAGCACGTCCTTAGCAGCCAAGTGGTTAAACACCTATTAGGAGAATAGGAGATTTCTGTTTTTATAATTTTTGCAGTTCCATAGCATTCACTAAGATCACTTTGGTGCTTGTCAGTGACGCTCTCCAACCTTTTTTGTGGGGCTTCGGCAACTCCATCTTCGGCGCACTATGGTGACCATTTGCTAAATATCAAATTCACTGAAATGTCTGTGAAATGAAATCACCGAATAGCGCTGTAGTGAAAGCACCCAAATTTCCCTGAAATTTTGCTGCTTAGTGAATAAACCCTTCCGTATTTGTTGTTCCAAAATAGCTTTAATCTTTCCTCAAAAAAGAGCACAAACGAGGCAAAGAAAAATTGTGTCTTTCTACATCCAATGTCAGGGTCTTTCCGTTCTAAATCCAGATCCTCCCTCTGCAGTCTGTAATGAGCGCCTGTGCCAGGCTCATTCACCTCACCTCGTGCACCTCTCACCCCTTTGTCAATCTCTACACTGACTCCCTGTTTCCTTTAGAATCCAATTCAAAATACTGGTGCTCACATACAAAGCTCTGCATAACCGCACTCCTGCCTACATCTCCTCCCTTAGTACATCCCATCCCAACCACTTCGCAGTGATCTGATGCTATCAACTTTACGTACTCCCCCAAATCTCGTCTTCAGGACTTCTCCCGAGCTGCCCCCTTTCTATGGAACTCCCTCCCCCGTAACATTAGACGCTCCCCGTCTCTCCATTCCTTCAAGAAGTCTCTGAAAACAAATTACTTTGGAAAAGCCTATCAGTTTACTCTATAATCCCACACAGTACATATCATGCACCGTCTTCTCACATACTCTGCTATTCATACTCTGCTATTCATGTCACCCCTCTCCTCTCATATTGTAAGCTCTCGAGCAGGGTCCTCTCTCCTACTGTTCTGTGTGTGTAATGTGTATGTATATTTGTTATTCTGTCTCTTCCATTGTACAGCGCTACGGAACTTGTTGGCGCTTTATAAATTATTGTAACTGTAACTAAATCTGAATCGTTTAACATAAATCCATTGCAATAATTAAAGCTAATAACAGGACTAAAATGGATAACAAAATTAATTTAATGTTACCCTGTAATTCACAAGCTTTGTGTGTTTGATTTAAAGGTTCTATAAAATACAATTTACAGGTTCTTTAAGATATTGTTTTTAAACTCAATCTACAAGTATAATTTTCAGCTACTGTATGCAGTTCCATAAATATTTACTATTTCTTTACCTTGTTTTACTAACGTTAGTACGTATTAACAGACAACAATATTTCAAAGTGGAAAACTGACAATCTAGCAACAATGATGCTGAACTACTATAGTATGAGACAGTTGAAATTTAAAAAAAATAAGAAAGATGAAATAATGTAAAAAATATGAAACAATTTATTCACCGTGGTATAAATCACTAGAAAAGATGACATATTCTTTATCATATAATCACTATGGTACAAATCCCTAGACACTTTATTTTAGTTGCATGTTTATAAAGGACACAATTGTCTTTCTGTGCTAGGAGAACTAGGATTTGTTTTTTATCAAAGTTTTTACTTCATCCAACTCCAATCACAGCAGAACCTTTTCACTTAGGAAAATTTATATAGATGTCAATGCTAAGAATTTCTAAAGTGCATTTATTGTACACACTGGTTTTCACTTTCTTTGATATTATGTATTCCATCACATTTTTTGTTCTCTTGATCTTCTAAGCTGGGTTCTACTAACAATGTGATTACAGGAAACCAAGGAAACAATAAGACAGTTTTTTTATGTAAAGTATGCAGGAATGACAGAAATATATATTTATATACAGTATATATATATATTACCAAAATTATTCGCTCACCTGCCTTGACTCGCATATGAACTTAAGTGACATCCTAATCCATAGGGTTCAATATGACGTCGGTCCACTCTTTGCAGCTATAACAGCTTCAACTCTTCTTGGAAGGCTGTCCACGAGTTTAAGGAGTGTGTTTATGGGAATTTTTGACCATTCTTCCAGAAGCGCATTTGTGAGGTCACACACTGATGTTGGACGAGAAGGCCTGGCTCTCAGTGTCCGCTCTAGGCATGACCACCTCCTAGCTGATGAGGGTTCAACAAACCCGAAACAGCGCTGTCCTAGGAGTGGCTTTGACCAGTTGCATAAACCTTATCTCTGCTATGTGTGCCATAGCATTGATTTTAGGGTTCTGTTTAACAACAGACCCAAGATGCATAAAAGTGAGAAAGGGGTCATTTGCATATCCTACCCAGAATTCCTTGCTGCATATGGGGAATGTGGCACAGGAGCTCTGGAATGCAATTCTTTGAATTGCTGTGATGTGCAAGTGGCTTCTGCAATATTAAACACGCTTATTATAGTGTGGAGGTTTTTTATCTCACTTTTAGTCCTCCACCACAACCCTTGTATATATATACTGTATATATATATATATATACACAGTATATATGTTAATATTTTTTAAACTTTGCTAAACCATCCAGTAATTTTGGAGTATGATCGTCTATCCTGATATTGCCAGCAAAAAAACAACCCTTCATCTGTCTATTTTCTTAACAAAGCCTCCTTTTCATAGCGTGTCTGTCTAACATATATTCTCTCTAGTATAATAAACTGACCTTTTGGCATGTTATGTCTTACTGTAGCAGTGACAAATGGCAGAGTGTAAGAGAACATTTGCTTAGTGTAGTTTTTTGTCCAGTTCTATTGCACATTGGCAGATTTAGAGTTGCCATCTAACTGTGCTGTGCACCAAGTTTATTTCCATTTTTTTATATAACTGTAAAAGCAGGTCATTGTTGATTAGACATGTGCATTTCGTATCGTCAAAATGTTCTTTTCGTCTGAGATTTGTATTTTCATAATTTCAGCGTTTCAATTGTGAAACTTTCAATCCTTTTTTTTTTTTACCCGTCTGGCGGCTTGTCAGATTTTTTCAATCCAGGTTCAGCGGATCATCGGATTGGATCTGATCCGATAATGAAACGGATTTGATCCAATAATTTCAGATCGGATCTGATTCATTATCAGATCCTAAAACTGAAGTGATCCAAAAATGATATTGGCCGATCCGATATTTCGGATCGGTCCAAAATTACAAATCGCGTTGAAGTAATGAATGACCCGAAATGAATTTTTTTTTTTTAAAACGGCCAAAATGGAAATGAAACGGACAAAAAAAAAAAAGCTGTGTCTATTGTTGATGCTGTTTGAAAAATGAGTGGAAATAATGATGATAATTTGAAAGATTAATGGCCCTATTCTGACCTAATTGGTAACAGAAATACCGTTATGGGGGTTCGTCAGCCAAGTGCCAGGATTCGTTATGGCAGTGAAGATAGTCAGACAGGATTGCCAAAGGTCAGATGCCAGATCTAGTTGTCAGCCAGGATCCAAAGGGTTAAGAGCCAGGAGCGTCGTTAGTCAAGCCATAGACATGCAAGAGTGAGCAGAAGACAAATAAATCACAAGGAAAGCACTGAGTAAGAACCACGGAAGGGCAAGGACCCAGGGCTCAACTCGGCAGGGTCTGCATCATCACGCCATGCCTCCCCTGTGTCAGTGACCCGTGACCATGACCCACTCCTTCTTCACTCGGAGGCGGGCCAGCAAGCAGCAAGGAAGTTACTGCCGGCTGCCGGGAACCCAGGACGGCGTGGGATGTGACACCAGGTTGCTGGGGCACTGGAGACTGGGCAACAGCGGTAGGCAAAAATCAAAGTCAAATATCCAGCGCAAAGGGATGTGGCAGGTGGCTGGCAGGAAACCAAGTCAAAGTCCAAGAGAAGGTTGATACACAGGTGAAACCCAATAGAGAGGAAGGAGCACAGGTAGGGAGCAGGCTTCAGCAGAATGTTCACTATGGGTACTCCACCTTCATTAAGGGGAACACAGGGCTCATTAGTGGAAGCACCTTGATCTAGCAGAGAGCCAGAATAGGCCTGAGTGAGGGAAACAGGACATTGCAAGAAGGATGATGCCAAGGATTAGCATGGAGCAGCACTGGTTTTGGCCTTCCTGCGGTGGTGGCGTGATTCATGACACTCTGTTACAAACGAGGCACTGGATTAACCACCCCAAATGTAAAATTAGGGAGCTGCTTGTAGATACTGGTAGCACAACGTCGTTAAAATTGCTTCTTGATTCTTCTGCCAGCTGCAAATTAACCATCCTATAGAAAGTATAGACTTTTAACTACTAGAGTCGTTAGCTTTTCAACCTGACATAATTACATTTTAATGTGTATTTTCTTTTATACAGGTTTCATGATTTGTATAACTCCTAACGTAGCTTTATTTTTCTGTAATAATTTACAAAAATGTAGCAAAAGACATATTCCAACATTTGGTTCAGCCCTGATTGATACATTTCTTTTATCTAATATATCCAGGGGCAGACATCTGGTATGTTCTCTCAGAAGTGAGATATATATTTTAAACTTTAAAGCAGTGAGCTACCAGGGAACAGCTCGCTGTTCTTATTCTGAGCCACTATTATCACTGCCTATGCAAAATATAGGAGCCATTTATATACAGTAAGGAACCATTAATGCCGGAATAGGTATTGGGGCTCTGTATTGAAAATAAATAATGCATTTTACATTTACTGCTCCATGCAGTGCTATTATTTAAATGACATACCATCCTGGGATTTGTTTTTGTGTATGGAGAACACATTATAGTTGAAAGCCTTTTTTTTAAAAAAAAAAATGCTGCGGGGCCTGTAGTTCCTTGTTACAATGTTGAAATGTTAAATTAAGTTTTGAAAAATGAGTTTCTTTAGCTTTAATTGTTAGCAATCAGCCATCATGAATTAAAAACTGAGCAGCAAATCTAAAATACTTTCATTTGTTTCAAATATGTCTTAACATGCCTTTAAAAAATCATATTAAATTGTTATACAAGTCTATCCTAGTCTATTTTATGAGTTGTAGGGTGATTAAAGCAATCTAATCACTTAGGCGCTATTCTGCTGCTTGAATCCCTTGCCAGTAAAAGTATTCTACTAGTTATTGTAAAAACATTGAAATCTGCAACTCTGCCAATGTGTTCTCTGAGAACAGTAATCCATCTTTAAATATTATGTTTAGTAAATTTTAAACAAAGTCCCTCTTTAATAATGTAACAATGATCTTGACTTCTCTGATACAACTCATGCTTAAACAACACCCTACCTGTCAAACATGAGTGAAGATAATAAAGCCATAAAAAGGTTTCAGATCAAAACATGTTTCATAGCTTCAGTGCTTGCGGACACGGAGAATAGACAAGAAAATATTTGGAAATTCCTTGGGGGAAAGTGTAACTTGAATCCAAGCTGAACACTTGTCAGGTTACAGAGGGCACATTACTGGGTATCAGCATCCATTGCCAGGGATATTCCTAACCACAATATATATTGACTCCAATGGGATGGATTCCCCTTGTTTGATTTTTAAAGGGACACTGTGACAGAACCTACTGCCACTGGGGCATCTGGAGGGGGCTGTGGGCTCGCCTCCTGCCCAACGACTATTGCCCGTGAAAGAGCCTATTGGGGAATTGTTGGATTGTTTAAATATATTAGATTTTTCACTTTTTTAAACATCCACCAGCTAAATAAAGATTTTTGATGTCTGTGTATTATTCCCTTATGTACTTATTGTAGAATTTGCATTTTGATTCTCAATGGTCTACATCCTTCTTTCAGCTGCGATTAAAGTTTGGGTGGGCTGTTGGGGAATATTTCTCCGGTGACTGTGAGACTGCTTTAAGGGGAGAGAGCCTGCTGGCGGAGGTACTCAGATAGGGTACTGCCGCTCCGTTACAACTGGCTGGCAGCTTGGTGGGATTTGCTTTCTCCAGTGTGCAGTCCAAACCATAGCGGACCAATGACGAAACAGGTCCTGCTGAAAGAGAGTGCAAGGATCCACCAGATGATGTGGTGGGAAGCACTCCACGCAGGGCGAACTGTCTTTCATCCCCTGCAGCAGAGCGGAGTCCAGGGAGTGGGAAAAGTCATCCTCCCTCCCCAACAGGAAGTCACTACAACCTTTACTACATCCCCAGCTGAACTCCTGCTAACCAGGCAGAGAGCCGTTGGCATCTGCCCAACACCTGCAACAGGTTCAGTGATCCAGGGAGAAGAGGTGATCATCCTCCCTCCCCAACAACAAGCCATTATCAGCATGCCCAGGTCTCAAGCTGAAGGTCTGGAAACCAGGCAGAGCTCTGTTGGCCACTGCTCTGCACCAGTAACAGCCCTAGGGATCCAGGGAGAGGAAGTGGTCTTCCTCCCTGCACAACTGGAGATTATGTATCGAGGAGGAGATACCAGGACTGGGGTTCCTCAGCAACTGGATATGGCTCCGAGAGACTGGGCAGTCGGCTTAGCTCCCCACCGGTCAGGTGTCACTCAGGGAGATGGGGAAATCCGCACAGCTTCCCAGCTGCGGAATTTAACATGCCAGTGGGATTATATCTGAGTTTAAATGCCTGACTAACACAGGTTCAGACCAGTGGCAGGTCTGGGACCTGGTTAGTCTCCTTTCGGGGAATTGGTGGACCTTTTAAATTTATTTGTTTTTTCACAGTTTTAAACATGCACCACCTAACTAAAGATGTCTGATGTTTGTGTATTATTCACTTATGTATTTATAGTACAGTCTGCATATTGATGCTCAACGGTCTACATCCTTCTTTCAGCTGTGGTTAAAGTTTGGGTGTGCTCTGGTGTTGGGGAAGATTGCTCAGGCGACTGTGGGTACTGTTTTAGGCTAGGGTCAGACGAACGCATTTTCGCGTTGTCTGTGAAAAAGTGCGTTCGAACGAATGGACGCATTTTTTCACGGAGTACACGATAGCGGTCATACGATGCGCATTTGCATCCGTGATTTTGTACTGATCATCAATAAAACACTTTGTGCATCTGGACGTTATGTTGGCCGGACATTAGCAGTGTCTGACATCTCCAATTCACGCAAACACGCCGCTATGCGGACGCAGCGCACTCTGTACGTCAGTACTAGCAGTTTAACGTTCTCGAAAAAATGCGTTCGTTTTCCACTTGCGTTGCGCAGCCGGACTTTTGTGCGACCGTACTTCGTATATTGGCCGTCATTGCCTGGCACTTGCTGCTAGTGCGGCCGTGATTAAGTGCGCCTGCACGCGCGTTCGCACTGCGCTCGTCTGACCCTAGCCTTCAACGGGGAAAAAGCCTGCTGATGGAGGTACTCCGTTAGAGTGCAGCTGCGCCATTACAGACACTACCACTAAAATAAGCTGCTCCTGTTTCCATTTTGTAGATTTTTCCCATGATGTAACATTTACCAAAATCTGTGCAAACATTTTACTTTACAGCTGTTGCATTGCCTTTACAGTATTTAACAGTCAGTGAGGTGAAGGAGTGAATGTTTAGCTAAGGCTGGAGGGGTGTTTTGTACTTCATCGGCTACTTGAGATAAGAGATGTCAGCTGAATGAAATAAGAGAGGGAGCTTAAAAGACTTCTAAACTACCCCCTGGTGATGTTCTTTCAATGCATCCAACACAATACAATGATGTGATTTGGCTGCCTGATCGATAGACTCCATTATATGGCCAAAAAAACATAGTGAGGTCCAAGAGAGGTAAAGATACTTTGGGGGGTCAGTTTACAACACAAAAGATCACACAATGGATTCACCCAGTGACATGTATAGAGTAAAATATTTTCTTAACTAAACATACAAGAGAGAAAAACAAAGCACATATAAGACTGGGGTCGACAAACCCGGGCGCCAGGGTCGCCATGGCGACAAGAAATGCTGTCCTGGCACCCGTGTTTGTATACGTAGCCTTCCCTTCTGGCAGACCCGCTCGCTGGGTCCTCCATCTGTCGGACATGAAGACTTTTACAAGGCTTTGTCCACTCAGGGAAAGCTGTATGCACGCTGAGATTTGTGTCAGCAGCGTGCACACCTTATGGCCGGTCACCGCATCTGTCTGGGGGTTATAAATCAGACCCCCGTGACAGGCACACACATAGCTGATGGCCCAGCCCCCCTCCTCTCCACTACAGAGTAGAGGGAGGAGGAGCGCTCAACTCCGTTGCTCCGTTGTTCACAGCATGCACTCACAGCCCGGTCACCTAATAAAAAAATTGAAAATTCCTGTAAAGTCCCCAGATCAGAGGGAGGGAGAGGGAGGGAGGGGGGCGCACAGCTCACCCACCTGTATGTACACTGCCTATAACATTCACTGTGTGTTATATACAGTGTGTATATACTGTGCCTGGATCAGCTGTGAGAGATTGAGGATAAGACAGTGTGTGTGTGTGTACATTTCAATATTATGATAAATTCTACAGGCTCTCAGCAAAATCCTAAAATATTTATAGGAAAGCGTTGCATGAAATTAAATAAACGTATCGGTACTCGGTCTTAAGAGAATGGTACTGTGAATCTTTAGTTGTTAGGCCAGGGTCAGACGAGTGTTTTTCATAGCGGAGGGAATGTCCATGAGAATGGACGTTCCTTCCACTCTGACACCCGTCTGGCCACCTCGCTGAGCGCAGTTAGTGCGCTCAGCACTGCAAAGCAAGATTCTCCTAGGGAGGATCCTGCTTTGCAGTCCCTTCAACATGTGTCTACCATTTCGGCAGGGAGGTATTGTGCATGCGCTCAAGCATGTGACCAGCCCTGTTGCAGCGTCACAACGCTGCAACGAACGCCAGTAGGCACGGCAATACAGGCGCATCTTGTGCGCTCGTCTGACACCGGCCTTAGTCTGAAAAAAAACCTGGCTCCTGACTTTTGCAGCTGGCTTCTAGATTCAAAGTAAATTTGTCAAGCCCTGATGTAAGCTATCAGCAACATAAAATAAACACAATATGGACATTTCAGTTTTTTGTGGTAGTGTCCCTTTAACACAGTGTTTCCCAAACCTGTCCTTAGGACCCTCAACTAGGCCAGATTTTGCAGAGTACCTTGGGGAAATGCAGAATGAATCCTGCAATCACTGAGCAGCAAATCATATCTCCTGTGCTGTGCTTCAGAAATCTGTCAAACCTGGCCTGTCAGCGGGTCCTGAGGACAGGTTTGGGAAACACTGCTTTAACATTTTGATGAATGCTAATGTTCGGTGTGTTGTCAGCTACAAAATTTTGTTAGTTGCAAATGCTGCAGAATTATCTCACCTGCCTACTTCTAACTTAGACTCAAGTAAGCTTCAGGCCGAATTCACTGGTAAAAGTTATTTTTTTTGCATCTTCACTGTCTTTAAATTTATTAAATAGTAACGAGAAAAAGTTCTTACTGATGAAAAATAGAGTTTGAAGATTTGTTTCAGTGGTTATTTATGCTTGTCGCTGGAGTTGTTATGTTCTCTAAAATCTCTATTTTTTTTCAAATCTCCTGGGGCCCTATTCCAGGGTTGATGATAAATTACTTTGAGACATTATACATATTGTCTACCGTTATCTTATCAATGGGAAGCACTATTCCACTCCTGGCACGTGCTGGGCTTGTACCACAAGTTGAGGGTTGCTCAGTGCCTCCACTGTAAATTATTGTCTTGTATACTTTGTATAGGTGTTACTTTACGTCTCTGCGTAGAAGAACAAGTTATTCCAAGGTAGCTCGTTTGTCCATCTGGAGAGGGTATTTCTCATAGAAATACTGTCTCCTAAATGCTAGTCTTAAGGGATATTGGTATTGCATTTGCAAAATCATTTAACACACTCTAAACCCCGCCTCCCAAAAATCCCCTTCTCATTTCTCATCCCACAGTAAAGAGGGCAGCATGATCTGCTGCTTCCTCTCGCTGGGAGCAGAGTGAGACTGTGAAGAAGTAGTTTCCAGTCTCCCTCCGCAATTCATCTGCAAGCCTACATAATCACGCAGCCAGGTCACATAGGGCTACATGGAGTCCTATGGACTCTAGGAGCCGACCTTCGCTGTGGCGTGCAGCTCTGCTTCAAGTATCACTTTCTGCTGTGCTTCATTCTGAGACTAGGCACTATTAAAGCGCCTACCTTGGAACAGGTATGCTAAAAGGTAGACAGTAAGTAAAATCTGCAGGTGCAAATCTGGACGAAGGACAGGGATGGAACAGGGACTATTATTTCCATTTACGTTTCTGTTTTATGTCACAAATAACCAAATTCCATTCTATAATATGTTAATATTTATTGCTGAATTAAAACCTCACCCATCATCCTCTGTGCTAGGCACTGC
This sequence comes from Leptobrachium leishanense, assembly GCA_009667805.1. Lineage (NCBI taxonomy): Eukaryota > Metazoa > Chordata > Amphibia > Anura > Megophryidae > Leptobrachium > Leptobrachium leishanense. The sequence continues at coordinate 106,829,898 of CM019064.1, read as the reverse complement.
CATTGCCTGTCTCCTTGAGGCCAGCTTTTCTGATCTCACCTGAAAGGTAAATGTCAGCAGCTTTCATTGGACCACAGATTTCTGTGCCAGTTCTGTGCCAAAACTATTACTAGACATGTATCCCTTGCTCATACTGCAAAGAGTGATTTCACTTATGCCTCCATGGGGAGACCAAACCTAGGCCATTCTAATCATCGGGGGCTGTGATGTTTCTGTGATACTTACTGGGTCTGGTACTCTGTCCTTGCACCATTCTGGGACCAGGAGTGTGGCTTTGTGTCAAATTGTTCTCTCTTCAGCGGCTGGCTGTAGTCTTCATGTCGATCCTCATGACAGGATTGGTTTTAACATCAGCTGTTCACATGCAATACAGTCCACGAACTGCGTCAATTTTTTTTCGAGAGAGTATTTCACCAGAAAGGATACATTGAGATTTCCCTCGTTTCCTGAGTGGCAAGTATGTACCATTAGTCTTGCCCAATGACACTTACTGGAGAGGTACTCTTGCCGGGATTCAAACCTGTGTCTCCACAGTCTCCAGAGTTATAGAGCAGCGATGTTACCTGTACTCCACCCAGCCGGTGGTAAGGGCGTCAAGACATCAATGCTTCTGCGTCACCTCAGCTTTAAGGCCCAAATAAATGGCATCAGAGTAGGCAGCTCATTTTTCATCTATATAAATCCACACCTGCAATATGTTCATTGCCTTGTTGCGTTTTTTTTTTTCATAGCCCAATATTGTGCTCTTTGTGTGATTCGTGTACCGGCCTAACTTGCCTCCTGACTTCGGTTGATCTCCTCTCCTGTGTACCAGCTGTGCTTGCCTATATTGTGGCCTAGTCTCTGAGCTCTGGCACGTTATATGTCCGGCCACATTAAGGACTGATAATTGGGTCTGGCTCAGGATTTCTGTTCAACGTTGCAAAAAGCAGTCACTTATCCTGCCTGGATCAAGCAGTTCTTTTGCTTAACCATAACCCGCCACAGTTTCTAGGGCACAGGAAACATCCTTGACATTTGCATCCTGGTTGTCCATTTGGGTGAACAAGTTAATTTGCAGATGGTTATGTTTCCTCTGTAATGGCACTGATGAGCTAAAATACTATGGGACCTGAGCCACAGGATAGGCAACTAGTGCCAAGGTCCATTCACAGTGTTATCACAGACTTGCTTTTTGCTGTCCATACAAATTGTGGTAAGTGGTATTATCATTCTAATCTGGTATCATTAGACTAAGTTAATGTAACAGGGAGTATATATACTGTCTTTTAATTTGTCAGTAACAAAATACAAAATTGACCTTCCGTTTAATGTGTCAGATATGTAGAAAGACACAGATTATTGATGGCAATCAGACCTTCACAGCGAAGGGCAAAGTAGCCAGCAAAACATGCATAATTCAGTCATTTTTGCCTCCAGAGAGAAGAATGCTCGTAAAAATACCAAGAATCGTATTGCCTGTAAATTCTTCACAGGCAAAATTATCCCTGCTCAACTATTTACAAAAGAGGTTGTAAGTGCCAGTTGATGGATACAACTTTTTATGGCAAAATGCAAGAAAAACTACGCTTTTCACCTCTTGTGGGATCAAGGGTAGACTGACAGCTGACTGAGCCTCTTTGCAAAAATCTTCTAGGCCCCTTGACAGGCAACATACAGAAATATATACACAACATAAAACAGACACAGAAAAAATGCAATGGAGTGGATGGAGGAACTTCCGCTATAGGTCCAATTACTTGACCTGCACCTTATACACTCAAGCATTCAGTACAAGTACAAACCATGTGAAATGACAAAACGTGTATAATCAATGCATAAAAGGACTATCTTTACCAAAGAAATGGGGATTTTGTTTTAAAATATGGCCACATTGTTAATTCCAGCAATGCTCCTTTGTAGTATGCTTCTTCTGGCTTCTCTTCCTTGTCAATCTATTTGGATTTTTTTTCAAGAAAGGATTTTACCAGGAAGGATACATTGAGATTTCTCTCGTTTTCAAGTATGTCCTGGGTGGCGAGTATGTACTGTTAGGTGTCTTGCCCAAGGACACTTACTGGAGAGGTGCTCTTGCCGGGATCGAGCCCGTGTCTCCACAGGCTCTCTCCATGCAGAGCAGTGATGTTACCTCTTCTCCACCCAGTCGGCACTGTTTCTACTGGAACCTTATTAATGACATCAACAGAATACTATATATTGCTAGGGAGACTTACTTTTTACAATTTATTTCCAATACAAACAAATGAATAGTGGGATGGAAGTAAATTAGGGGAAAACGGGCCAACACTTGCTATAGTCTTTGTTTTGTTTACTTAGGTGTCTGTGCTCATGGTGATAGAACGTTAATGATTTTTAAGGAGTGTGCTAATCATCCTATAATTATGAAAGAAAGGGCTAGTTTATGAATTGTTTGAGAAAAGTTTAATATATTTTATGTTTAATATACAGGTGAAACTCGAAAAATTAGAATATCGTGCAAAAGTTCATTTATTTCAGTAATGCAACTTAAAAGGTGAAACTAATATATGAGATAGACTCATTACACGCAAAGCAAGATAGTTCAAGCCGTGATTTGTCATAATTGTGATGATTCTGGTTACAGCTCATGAAAACCCCAAATCCACAATCTCAGAAAATTTAAATATTACATGCAATCAATAAAACAAGGGTTGTACATAGAACAATATGGGACCTCTGAAAAGTATAAGCTGCAGATGTACTCAGTACTTGGTTTGGGCCCCTTTTGCAGCAATTACTGCCTCAATGCGGCGTGGCATGGAAGCTATCAGCCTGTGGCACTGCTCAGGTGTTATGGAAGACCAGGATGCTTAAATAGCGGCCTTCAGCTCTTCTGCATTGTTCAGTCTCATGTCTCTTATCTTTCTCTTGGCAATGCCCCATAGATTCTCTATGGGGTTCAGGTCAGGCGAGTTTGCTGGCTAATCAAGCACAGTAATCCCATGGTCATTGAACCAGGTTTTGGTGCTTTTGGCAGTGTGGGCAGGTGCCAAGTCCTGCTGGAAAATGAAGTCAGCATCCCCATAAAGCTCGTCTGCGGAAGGAAGCATGAAGTGCTCCAAAATCTCCTGGTAGATGGCTGCGCTGACCCTGGACTTAATGAAGCACAGTGGACCAACACCAGCAGATGACATGGCTCCCCAAATAAACACAGACTGTGGAAACTTCACATTGGACTTCAAGTATCTTGCAGTGTGTGCCTCTCCATTCCTCCTCCATACTCTGGGTCCTTGGTTTCCAAATGAGATGCAAAAGTTGCTCTCATCAGAAAAGAGGACTTTGGACCACTGAGCAACAGACCAGGTCTGTTTTTCTTTAGCCCAGGTAAGACGGTTCTGACGTTGTTTGTTGTTCAGGAGCAGCTTGACGAGCAATACGGCATTTGAAGCCCATGTCCAGGATCCGTCTGTGTGTGGTGGCTCTTGATGTACTGACTCCAGCCTCAGTCCACTCCTTGTGAAAATCCTCAACACTTTTGAATGGCCTTTTCCTGACAATCCTCTCCAGGCTGCGGTCATCCCTGCTGCTTGTGCACCTTTTACTTCCATACTTTTCCCTTCCACATAACTTTCTATTAATGTGCTTTGATGCAGCACTTTGGGAACATCCAACTTTTGCAATTACCTTTTGAGGCTTTCCCTCCTTATGGAGGGTGTCAGTGATGGTTTTCGGCACAGCTGTCAGGTCAGCAGTCTTTCCCATGATTGTGATTCCTACTGAACCAGACTGAGAGACCATTTAAAGGCTCAGGAACCCTTTGCAGGTGTTATGGCTTAATTAGCTGATTAGAGTGGGACACTTTGAGCGAAGAATATTGTACCTTTTCACAATATTCAAATTTTCTGAGATTGTGGATTTGGGGTTTTCATGAGCTGTAAGCTATAATCATCACAATTATGACAAATCACGGCTTGAACTATCTCATATATTAGTTTCACCTTTTAAGTTGCATTATTGAAATATATTAACTTTTGCACGATATTCTAATTTTTCGAGTTTCACCTGTATGTTAGGTTTCCTTACTTATAGGGTTATTCACAGTGCACTGAAATTCCACCGGAATTTCGGTGCTCTTTTACTCCCCGCACTTCAGCATTCAACGCAGGGTCCCTGAAGTGCAGGGAACGGATCTGAAAATCTGCCAAAATAAATGGCCGAAGTCTCGCCAAAAACCCTCGCCGATATGATCCGAAACGATGCAGAAAACCCGTCGCAAACATGCCTAACGCATCCTTAAAAAGCCTTTGATCCGTCGAACACAGCGCTGACCAGCCACTGGAAAAAGCTGACAAGCCGACGAATGGGGTAAGAGAAACAAAACGATTGAAAGCTTAAAAATTTTAAACGCTGTTTTCTCTGCGTTGACTTTCTCAGAAATTTGTTTGATCGCTTACCCATGTTTGTTTTTCTTCAGTGCTCATATATTGGCCCTGCAAGGCCACCTTTGCAGGTCGACGTGTGACCTTTTATCTTTTCACAAAATAAAAATCTTAAATTAAAAAAAAAAAAAAGAGGCCTGTTAGACACTATTTTCAAAAAAAAAAAATCAGGAAAACAAAATTTGTCAGAAAAATCCTAAAAAAAATAAAGAGACTTTTGCTGCAGATTAAAAGAATAAAAGGTGTAATAGATATTGAATAAAAACGGGAATATTTTTTGCATTGAAACCTATGGGGTTCGTCGGATTAAACCTGCCAAACGGAACCACCGAACAGTAGGACATTTCACTGACATTTCACTGCTGTTCGGCGTTCTCTGAATAGGTTAGCCATTGCTTCTCCATGGGGGAGTTCACTGCTGTCGAACAGGTACCACACTTCTCTGTCAATTTGCCAAAATTTGGCGAACTGCCTGCTTTGTAAATCGCTGAATGGCACTTAGATTGCACCGTACTGGGAAATTCACTGGTGTATTTTTGGGGCAAGTTCGGCTCTCTGTGAATAACTCATTTGGTCTTCTGAAACCTATAGAGGTGGAGATACAGTTCACTTTAAGGCTAGGGTCAGACGAACGCATTTTCGCGTTGTCTGTGAAAAAGTGCGTTCGAACGAATGGACGCATTTTTTCACGGAGTACACGAGAGCGGTCATACGATGCGCATTTTTCATCCGTGATTTTGTACGGATCATCAATAAAACACTTTGTGCATCTGGACGTTATGTTGGCCGGACATTAGCAGTGTCTGACATCTCCAATTCACGCACACACGCCGCTAGCGGACGCAGCGCACTCTGTACGTCTGTACTAGCGGTTTTACGTTCTCGAAAAAATGCGTTCATTTTCCACTTGCGTTGCGCAGCCGGACTTTCGTGCGACCGTACTTCGTATATTGGCCGTCATTGCCCGGCATTTGCTGCTAGTGCGGCCGTGATTAAGTGCGCCTGCACGCGCGTTCGCACTGCCTCAGTCTGACCCTAGCCTTAAAGTCTCTCCAACTGCGCTGCAGTTAATGGGTTTCCTTATGTCATAAAGTCCTATGCAGAAAACCACTGGTGGAAAACACAAGCACTCAAATCTCAATATGATAAATCCTGGAATATAAATAAATGGCACAAAATGTAAATGAAAATATATTTAAAATATACACTGAGTGACCAGATTATTATGACCACCTGACTTTTTTAGGCAAATTAGCTATAATTTCACGCTGAAGTTGCTAGAGGGCCAGACCATTATAAATAGGGAAGCAGTTTGTGATTTTTTTCTGAAGATATGGGTAAACAATCCGATTTAACAGCCTTTGAATTTGTGATGATTGTTGGCGCTCGGAGCCATGGAGCGAGTATCACCAAAACAGCAGAATTCGTTAAATGTTCAAGAGCAGCTGTTGTTAAAGTGTTTAAAGAATGGACTGTCAGCCGAAAATCTGGGTCTGAACGTACGAATTGTGGCCCTCAGCGACTAGTCAATGTTAGGGCAGAACGGAGAGTGGCAAGACTGGTACAAGACAACAGAAGGGCAACAGTGCATCAAATTACTGCAGATCTTAATCGGGGATCCTCTCAAATGATCTCTGAATGCGCTGTTCGCCGTACACTGCATCGTATGGAATATGGATGCTGAAGGCCTGTTTGAACACCTTTGCTGTCTGCAGTTAATAAGATAAAACGTCTCCAATTCGCAAAGGACCACAAGGATTGGACAGTCGAGCATTGGAAAAAAGTCATGTGGTCCGATGAATCACGTTTCCAGTTGCATCGTGCAGATGGCAGAGTGAGAATTTGGCGGAAACGGCATGAAAGTATGCACCACACATGCATGAGTACAACCCTTCAAGCTGGTGTTACGGTTTGGGGCCTTTAATTCTTGTGGAACAATGTCTGAATAGCACAACATACCAAAGAAATTGTTGCTGACCAAGTTCATCCTATCATGTTGATGGTGCATCCAAATGGAGATGGCTTCTTCCAACAAGACAATGTTGGCGCCATGCTGGCGCCAATGTTGGCGCCATGCCACAGTGCTCGTATTGTGCAGAAGTGGTTTCAAGAACATGAGGGAGAATTTACCTTTCTTAGGTGGCCCTCACAGTCACCAGATCTCAATCCAATTGAGTATTTGTGGGACGAAGTTGAAAGAGCCATCAGGCAGCTGGTTCTACAACCATCAAATCTCACAGAACTGGACAGTGCTATTCATCAGGCATGGTGTCAGATTCCTCGCATCACCTTTCAACAGCTCGTGGAGTCAATGTCAAGAAGAATCGCCGCAGTATTGAAGGCAAAAGGTGGCCCAACGAAGTACTGATGGGGTGGTCATAATAATCTGGCCACTCAGTGGATTCCTCTGTAAAACTGTAATCCTGAAGTGCATATGTCATAATAGCTTTTTAATCCATGTTTCTGTGGTTTTAGAATAACAATTTTTTTCTTATTACTTATGTGTAACAATGAAGACCTTTTAATTTAGCCTTTACAGTTCTCTGATATTGAACCAACAAAAATAAAAATGAGCGCGCATACTAACGGTCAGTAATGGTTCGGGTAATGTTAGTTTTGTGGAATTTTTTTACTCTAAAATAATAGCTTTCAGGTTGCTAAATATAACTGACAGGAAATTATTTTGCAGACATAATATTTTAATATACAGTAGTGCCTATTTCACCACTGAACTCTAATGTATTTAATTAATGCAAAATTCTGCATTTATTTAATTTTCAAATAATGTATCTAGTGTTTCAAAATACCACTTCCAAGTTTATCACTCCGGAAAATGCGTCTGCCCATATAAATGAATCGAGCAGTATAAAAGTGGATTACACCATTTTATTATTTGAGGACGGGTAATGGGCAGGTTTGCTGAATAAGAACCCTTTGTGTAAGATACACTGGACTATGGAGCACTTACAAATGTTCTTTGAATTAAGTGCAGTGAAGATAATGAAATAGAAAGGAAGCTCAGCTCATGAGAGCACTCATTCTTTTTGGTTTTTGCAGCATAGTCCAACAGCTGTACCACTTTCTATGTAAAATAGTTATTCTATAAATAAGATTTAGGAATCAAAATATAGAACCAAATAGTTGTGTAGAAACACCATTAATTTATACAAACTGTACAAGAAGGGTTCAGTGAACACAAAAAATGCCTCCAAAGTAGAAAAAAACCCTATATTAAGTGAAGAGAGTAGATATGAGGTCACACCATATGGTCATACTATGGTAAGCCACCACCACATCAAAGCAACCTGATACTGTATGGTCTTACCCTGTTATCGGTATAGGGTATAAATCTGTTAACTTTGTCATTTACTTCAGTCACTGGGAAAACAGATGATTCTGTACACAAATTATACTCAGCCACTCTGAATGGGGCAGCAGTGTATGGAGTGGTGGTTTGAGTACCACAAATAGTTGTAAATTCAAGGTGCATCGTGGTAATGTTCAACTTTGCAAAGTTGGCTCTTAGGCTAGGGTCAAACGAAAGCATTTTTCCCCGCGAACATCAAAAATTGCGTCCGAACGCATTGACGTATTTTTTTCATGGAATGCGCAAAAACGGTCAGACGACGCGCATTTTCGTGCGTGATTTTTTACGGATCGTTAATAAAACACTTTTTTGCATCTGGACGTTATGTAGGCTGGACATAAGCAGTGTCTGACATCTCCTCATCACGCACACATGCCGCTATGCCGCCGCAGCGCACTCTGTACGTCAGTACTAGCGGTTCTGCGTATTCAAAAAAATGCATTCAAATTCCACTTGCGTTGCACGGCCGGACTTTGTATATTGGCCGTCATTGCCCGTCATTTGCTGCTATTGCGGCTGTAATTAAGTGCGCCAGAACGCACGTTAAAAGTGTGCTGGTCTGACACCAGCCTTAAGATCCACCCCTTCCTTTTTTTTTTCAGCCTTCACACTACCCAACTGCTAATATTTAATCCCCAGCAGCTCCATCAGCTGCGCACTGCTTAGGTGATCATGTTGGCCTTAGGTTGCTATGGGAGTCATTATGACCATCCGTAAGCATGTATTTATTATTTAACTTTTCTATTTTTACAAAAAAAAATTATGGTGGTGACTAGCTAGTAAGCACTGGCCAAGGATTTCATACCTTCTTCAAGTAGCATTTTTGTTTAAAGTCAATGTTTCAGCTCTATACACAAGATTTCATTAGGACATAAGTATGCCCCGAAGAAACTTGTACACAAGGCTGAAACAACATGGGGCTCTATTTCCTAGTGAACGCTAACTGTAGCGTTCGGGTGAGTAAGCGTTAAAATCAGGATAAGAGACTTTAACGCATGTCACCCAGATTACCTTCCTAACGCTAAACCTCACAAAAATCCTTAGCGTACTGGTGATTGCACTAGCTTGCGCAAACTTACTGTTCTTTGCGCACCCTATGCTTATCATGGAGAGCGCAATCAGTAATTAATGTTAGGATAAGTAAGGTATTACAAAATCCTAGCGCTAATTACTGCATCGATGGGTTAACAAAATATTTACCGTCACCTAGAGCAGGGGCTAACTGATACCTCTTTTGCAGCTAACCCTCCCCCCAATAAATCTGATACTCTCATCCCACGGTGAAAACAGTGGCCCGATCCTGTGCTTCTTGCCGCCGGGAGCAGAGTGAGACTGGGGACAAATAGTCCCCAGGCTCTCTCGACGGCGCTGCTCAGATCACACGCAATCGCGCAGGGCTCGCAGCCGAGCAGTACAATCCGAGGGTAGCGCATGGTTCCAGGACAAAGTGCTGAAGTAGATTCTCTCCCTGGAATCTCACGCTAAGATGGAGACATTACGGGGAAACCTGCAGGCACAGGCTCTCCCAGTTAGACTCCCCATTTTAGAGTGAGGAACAGAATAGGGCCCATTGACTTTTAATATAGTGCTATTTGAAGATATCAAGTCCTAGGAGTGCTGGCCATTACCTGCAATATTTATCCACATTGTACTTTCCCCCATACACTTGAAATATTTACACCCCTTATGATCTTATTGCCCTTATTAATAGGGATGGGCCGAACACCCCCATGTTCGATTCGCATTCAAACTCAAACAATTTAAAAGGTTTGAATTCGAACGAGAACACGATTCGAACTCAATGCAAGTCAATGGGACTCGAACGTTCGATTTTTAGAGTGCCCTCCAAGAGGGTATATATGCAAAATATTGGCCATAAAAGGTGTATGGGGGTCCGGGTAGTGCCCTGGAGGACAGGAAATAAGGACAAAACGTTTTTAAAAAAATGTTTTTAAAGGAACAGTGATTTTTCCATGACATAAAGGTTAAGAATAAAAACGAAAAATTCCTTCAAATATCGTGCCTAGGAGGTCCCCATAACCTGCCTGTGAAGTGGCGGATTTGTAGGATGTATAGAAACTAGACATGTGCATTCGTTTTAGTACTAAAACGATTTAGTCCGAATTTTGGGATAATTTAGTTTTCGTATGACTCAAGAGAAACGAAACTGCTCAGTACAAAAAACGAAAGAAACTAAAATAAAATGCACTACATTTTAGTTTCAGTCCTTTTTGTGATATTACGTTGATGAGTGAAGGAGACCAGCAATGAAGAGCGCAACATCGCAACATTCGAAGTTCTGCACCCTCCACATGCCAATGCCGTAGGATGTTCTATACAGAGAGGGGCATTAATTAATGCAGGAGGATGTTCTATACATTATACAGAGAGGGGTATTAATGCAGGAGGATGTTATATACATTATACAGAGAAAGGTATAAATTGAGGAGGATGTTCTATACAGAGAGGGACATTAATTAATTCAGGAGGATGTTCTATATATTATATAGAGAGGGGTATTAATTAATGTCGGTGGATGCTGTATACATTATACAGAGAGGGGTATTAATTAATGCAGGAGGATGTTCTAAACATTATACAAAGAAGAGCCTTTTTTTTAGCCCTTTAATCCAGTGGCTGTGAGCGCTGAGATCGGCTGCTTGTTACATTATCTCTCAGTACAATGTATCAGGCTCAGCTGTTACAGTAACTGACTGTAACAGCGCTCAGAGTTTCAGTAATAAGGAAATAATATTGTTCTACTACCTCTTATATATAAAAATATTATTTACTAGTTTTACTGAAACTCTGAGCGCTGTGATGAGCAGCAGTCAGTTACTGTAACAGCTTTGCCTGACACGGGGCAGTATTACAATGTTGGTGCTAACTTAACCAGAGCTGTTGTAAACTGAAAACCTCCATAGGCTATAATGGCTCTGGGAAGTTTACAACAGCTCTGGTTAAGTGAGTACCAGCTATGTAATATGGCCCACATTGTGCTGAGAGTGAGAGATACTGTAACAAGCAGCGATCTCAGCCCTCTGAGGAGCCACTACAATAGTAATTGTATCCACTGGTTTTCGGATGAACGAAATTAGTTTTCATACTAAAGAACTGAAAACGAATTTCTTTAGCAACTAAATAAATTGCATTTTAGGACTAATCCATTAGTTCAAAACGAAATTTTGTGCTGTGCACATGTCTAATAGAAACATTTAAAAACAAAAAAATGACATTTCAAATGACGGTAAATGGTTTTCCTTTAATCTATTCATAAACAACTGCTTGGGACGGCAGCCTGTATGAAAAGAGGAGACGTTTTAGGACATGCAGAACAAGTTTAGGGATTTTTTGGCTAAATTATGTTGAAACTTATGCAGGCTTTGGATGAAAGTAACAGGTGCATTAAAATTGGACCTTTGGTGCCAGCTAGTGCCTTCACACCATAACCCCTCTGAGGTATTGTGGAAGAGTGCAGTGGTGGTGGACCCTGCGGTCAAATATTACAATGATATGAATCTGGTACACGCGTCAATGCACCCAAATATTGGGCCTTTGGTGCCAGCTAGTGCCTTCACACCGTAACCCCTCTGAGGTATTGTGGAAGAGTTGCAGGGGTGGACCCTGCAGTCAAATATTAAAATAATATGAATCTGGTACATGTGTCAGTGCACCCAAATATTGGGCCTTTGGTGCCAGCTAGTACCTTCACACCGTAACCCCTCTGAGGTATTGTGGAAGAGTGCAAGGGTGGACCCTGTGGTCAAATATTAAAATGATATGAATCTGGTACACGCATCAGTGGCAGTGCACCCAAATATTGGGCCTTTGGTGCCAGCTAGTGCCTTCACAACGTAACCCCTCTGAGGTATTGTGGAAGAGTGCAGTGGTGGAGGTTTTGGGACTGCAGAAGAGATCCCCGATCTATTCAGTTACATCAGCATCAGGGGATTGATAGCTGCTGATCCAGGACTGATTCATTTTTATAAATGTCAGCCGGTCTAAAGAGTCGGTGGACAGATGCACTCTTTCGTCTGAGACAAAACCTCCAGCAGCACTGAACGTCCTTTCAGAAAGCACGCTGGATGAAGGGCAACCTAGTAGCTGCATAGCATATTGGCTAAGTTCTGGCCAGTGATCCAATCTCAACACCCAATAAGCCAGTAGATCATCTGCTGTAAAGGTATCCAGGTCTGCCCTTGCACCTAGGTAGTCCTGCACCATATGGTGAAGACGCTGGCAATGGATGCTTACATTTGATGTCCATGGGCATCGTGGACTAAAAAAATTGCAAAAGGCATCAGTCAAGCGGCCCCCTTCACCGCTCTTCCTCTGATAAACCTCAGCCTCAGAAGCACCTGTGTCATCACTTGGTAACCTACCAGTGCCTGGAAAGGTGTTACACAAGTGTCGCTTTAGAGCATCCTCAAGTTGTTTCATCCTGTCCTCCCTCCGTGAGGGCAGGATGAGCTCTGCAACCTTACCCTTGTATCGTGGATCAAGAAGGGTTGCCAACCAGTAATGATCCCTCTCCTTGATTGCACGAATCCTGGGGTCCTTTAGCAGGCTTTGCAAGATAAGGGAGCCCATGCAGCGTAGGTTGGAGGTGGCATTAGCTTCCGAGTGTTCCGGGTCACTGAGGATGACCGTTTCGTGCACTACCTCCACCCAGCCACGTACTAGTCCTTGGGTTTCTGGGGACACAAAACCCTCCCTTGAGGAATCCCCACCTTCAATGCCCCCACAACTTAAATATTCTCCTCCTGTCTGATCTGAGGACCCGCAGGAATGCTGTCTGCGTAAAGACTGGGGCCTTGAGAGCTAGCGAAGTCCTAATCTTTTTTCCACTGCTCTGCCTCTAGTGCCACATCTATATTCCCCTCAGAGTGCGCTCCAGCAGGAACACTAAAGGAATTGTGTCACTGATGCATGCACTGTCCCTGCTCACCATCCTCGTTGCCTCCTCAAATGGTGACAGTACAGTGCATGCATCTTTGATCATCAGCCACTGTGGGGGGGAAAAAAACAAGTTGACCTGAACCTGTCCTTGTGCCATACTCACACAGGTACTCATTGATGGCCCTCTGCTGCTTGTGCAGACGCTGTAGCATTGCCAATGTCGAGTTCCACCTAGTGGGCATGTCACAGATCAGACGGTTTGTGGGAAGGTGGAATTCTCTTTGAATTTCTGCCAGGCGTACACTTGCTGGGAATGACCGTCTGAAGTGGCTGCAGACTTTTATGGCAGGATGGAAGTGCACCAGCAGTAACAAGCAGCGGAATATACCAGACAGGGGCACAGAGCGAGAGTAGTCGTTATAACAAAACCGGGTCAGCAACGTTTAGCCACTTGTACTGCACTACTGTATATGGTGAGAATTGGCATACACCAGTAGCAACAGGAGGCAAACAGAACAGGAAGGGAGTACACAGAGAGAATGGTGAAATGGAAGGCAAAGTCGGCAACAGATCGGGTCCTCAGAACAAGCAGGGTCAGTAACAAGTATACAAACTGATTCGGTAAGCTAGCGATGTGGGAATGAAACTCCACGGCGATGCAAGGTGTACAATGCGCACTCCTGATTTAAAGATCCCAGCGGCTCTGCGTCATCACGCCACGCCCTGCCCCCTGATCACTCGCAGCTGCGCCGAGTGCCGCCGGAGTTCCTGGCATTCCACCAGCTGGCAGCACCATGCGTCTGAGGCCCTCCGATCGCCACCAGGGGCTCTGGATGTCACAATATTACAATCCAAATGCAAACGGGTTAAGTAACCAAATTTGTAAGAAGAATAATTAATGCAGCGTATCAATCCTCACACTGCCAGGCAGCACCTTTACAGTCTGACGCTAGCTTTAACCCACGCGCTGTGTGCAGCTTCTGAGAAGATACGCTATTAGTATAGCGGGGAAGCCGACTGCACATTTTGCATCGCTCCCTCTACACTAATAGCGTATCTTCTCAGAAGCTGCAAACAGCACGCCGGTGTATGCAGTTTCTAACAGCGTGGGAGATGGGAGGCTGCGCTTGTTGGTGGATCCAGGAATCAGGTGAGTATTAGAAAGAAAAAAAAAAGTTTTATTTTATGTTCCTTGGGACATTTAAAAATGTCCTTGGGTTTTATTTTTTTTTAGAAATGTGTCGCCTTACCTTAGCCTGGATGTCAGTGGGGGCTTCCTGGATCGTGGTTGTGGGGGGACTGCCATGGCCGCAGGTGCAGTGGCTCCCTCCCTGCGCCGCCTCTCTGCCACATGCACCCAGGCCGGCCAGCCCGCACAGTCGCAGCTCTGTCATCCGGCGGCCCCTTGGGAGGCCCCGGTGGGCTGCCCTCTACAGTGCCTGATTAGAGGGCCTTGTCTGCCTGATGTTTTAGCAACAAGATTGTTTAATCTCATAGGTTTCAATGTTAAAAATATTCCCGTTTTAATTCAATATCTAATAAACCGTTGCTTATAATATTCTGCAGTAAAGAGTCACTTTATCTTTCGTTTTTTTGGATTTTTTAAGGATTTTTTTAAAAAAAAGAAATATTTTTTTAAATTTTTTTCAAACTTTTTACGAACGGCCTGAAAAGTTCGAAGTTCACGAACTTTCGAACAGCCGATGTTTGATGCAAACATTGAACCGATTCGAACCGGCAGCCCATCCCTACTTATTAACAGTACACCATAAAAGAAGGGCTCAATGTGTTTTTAACCCATTATCATAACGTCACATAACATTCAGAATCCTGGCTGGTGTTTTGTTTCTTCTTTTTTTGTGTGTGTATGTCTTTTTCAGCCTTCACTGATTTCTGGTTTTGGTTTTTCTTTTTTTCTTTCAAGTTGTCATGATCTTATCACTGTTGTTTTATGGGCCTAAAATCTCTCACGTTTTTATTTTCCCATTTTGAACATTCCATATGACTCTCACTATTTACGACATCTATGTGCCCATGTGCCCCTTAATGTACAATTCTAGGATACTGATCAGTAAGCTTCAGACCTGAAGAAGAGAGTTATACTCTCGAAAGCTTGTCTTTTAAATGTAATGTTAGTCCAATAAAAAAGACATCACTACGTACTGCTATACTCGTGATTTTGGCATCTGGACTAACAAGGCTTATCATATATATATATTATATTAAAATATATATATAGGACCCAAATCTAATAGTTGTTTTTGAAGCAGTAGCCCCAGACCTATGCCAGAAAGTAGGCGGAGTACAATATTAAGATTGCCACCAACATATGAGATTAAGGGAACCCCTCTTTGTTTTTACCATTTAATCTCACAGTAGCCCGCAAAGATCTGCTGTTAACCCATTGTGGGCTGCTCACACACACTCAATCTAGTGTGCTAGTGAAGAAGGCGCCATTAAGGTACTTCACTTTTTCACATATGAGATTAAACTTTGATGTTTTAATCCAAATCACCGAGTGCATCCTCAACTACAGCTTTCTATATATCTTTGGGATTTAACCTCGCTGGCGGTTTTCCCGAGTGTGGCTCGGGGTTAAACTTCATTGCTGAAAGCGGTAACCTCGAGCCACACTCAGGCTGGATACATACCTGTCCCTGCGCTCCCTCGCTGTCCCCCGCAGTCACCTCCGGCCGATCGTGGCGTCCTGATTCCAGGTTAAGGTCGCGAGAAGGGAACCTGAAAGCAGGACACCGCAATCGGCCGGAGGTGACTGCAGGAGGACAGCGAGAGAGCGCAGGGACAGGTATGTATCCAGCCCGAGTGTGACTCAGTGTTACCGCTTTCAGCATTGAAATTTAACCCTGATACCACCAGGGGGCTAAATAAATGCACCGATTTTGACATATACAGGGTTATTCAAACAGGGCTATTCAAAGAGATCCAAATTGTGGCCGACAGGTAACCGAACAGTGAAATTCAGCGTACGGTTACCTTTCCTGGCCATTTGGCTATTCAGAGAGCAGGCAGTTTGCCAAATCCTGGCGAATTGCCTGCATTTACAGTGCCTGTTCGGTGCCTGTTCGAGGGCAGTGAAACCCCCATAGTGAAGCAATGCTTCATCTATTCAGAGAACAAAAACAATGAAAAGTTGCCGAATTGCCCTGCTGTTCGGTGGTTTCATGCGGCAGATTTATTCAGGCGAATCTTATAGGCTTTAATGTTAAAAATATTCCCGTTTTAATTCAATATCTAATAAACTGTTTATTCTAATATTCTGCAGTATAAAGTCTCTTTATTCATAGATTTTTTTGGGATCTTTTAGGCATTTTTCGGGATTTTTTAGTTTTTTTTTCCATTTGTTTTTTTCAATTGTTTTTTCTTTTTTCTGTAACAGCCCTTTTTATTATCATTCATTGGATCTTATATGTAAATTTCAGACATTTTCGTTCTGTAGTTTCTTTGCAAACAGCGTTTCACTTTTCAAACATTCAAGCGTACTGTTTTTTGATTTTTTTTCACCTCCTTCATCTGCGGTGTCGGCTTTTTCAGGTGGCTGCTCTGCACTGTGATCGGCAGCTGCTCGGGTTTCTCCGGCGTGTTCAGCGGGTTTTTCGGTGGCTTTTCCCTGCACTACGACGGTCCTGTGGTGCTTGCTGAATACACTGCAGGGTCGCCGAAATGGGATTGCCAAATTGCACCGAATTAACCCTTTCACTGCTGAAGACGTGTGGGGCACATCCTCATTGATGCACGTTACATGCTGAGGACGTGCCCCACACGTCATCAGCTGTGTGGGACCTCCGGCGGAGATACTCACCTCTCTGTCCGGGGTCCCGGCGGTGTTCTGACTTCAGCGTCCTCAGATGCTGAAGTCAAGCTCCTCCCAGCGTAAATGACGTAATCGCGCTTGGCGCGATGACGTCATTTCCAGGCGACCCCCCGGCAATGCCGGGAGATAGCCTGGAAGGGAGGGGGGGGATCTGTTCGGATCCCTCTCCCTCCCGATCGGAAAGGAGCAGCACCAAAATCCAGGCACCGCTTAAAAGGGGAGAGTCTCCCCTTTTAAGCGGTGCCTGGCTTTAACCCCTCAAGCGCCGGGTTGCACTTCAGCGCCTTGCGGCGCTGAAGTGCAGCCTAGCTCCGGTGGGGGCCGCCATCTTGGATGGAGGCTCCACCCCCAGGTCTCCCCTCGCTGCCTGATGTCATCATGCATAGCGTGATGACGTCAGATAGCCGGGGAACCCCTAGCTGCCAGGGGATTTCCCAAGGAAATCCCCTGGTGGAGATATGGGGTTCTTGGAGGGTGTAATTTGAAAGGCCTGAGCATGGCCTTTCGAATGATACCCAACATGACTAGGTACAAAGTAAAAAAATTATTAAAAAAATTATAATAAAAATAAATAAATTAAAAAAAAAAAAAAGTTTTTTTTTCGTGTGTTGTTTTTATTAATGCAGCAATATTGTTCACATTTCAATTATAATGTGAACAATGATGCTGCACTAATGATTTTTTTCTATGGGGTGCGTTTGCTAAAAATCACGTAAATCCCCCCACAAAATGTAACAAGTCCCCATTTCAAATTTTTGTACAAGCGCACCCCATAGAAAACATAACCGCAAACGCTCATGTAATAAAATGTGAAAAAAAACACTTTACACACTGCAGATGATTAAAAACTAAATTTTTATTGTATTTTTTGTTATAATATACAGACAGGACATGGCGTATACATATAAAAATGATATATTATGAATCTGCGGAGTCTGCCGGAAAGAACGATATATAATATATCTGGGTCATTTATTAAAAATATGGCTTCAAATCGCGTTTAAACATGATGAGGGAAAGCGGTAAAAATGAGCTCAGCACACAGCGGTGAAATGCCTCAGCAGTGAAGGGGTTAAAGAGAACGAAAAGTCACCGAACGTGCAGTGACTTTCTGACTCTCTTTGAATAAGCCTGAAAGACTCAGGAGAGACATGTAGGGTTATTTAGTGAGTGGTGAAAAGCAGGAGAATGACTGGAGAATGGAAAATTCTAGGGCACAATATCCAAACCAGAAAAATTTCCCATTCATCTCACTTTCCAAATCGGCTATTTTGACCTAGAATTTTCCATTCTCCAGTCATTCTCCTGCTTTTCACTGCTCTCTGAATAACCCTGATAAAATATGTCAAAATCAGACTGGCAGTGAAGTTAAGCACTGAGGTTTAAGAAGACTTTTGCTGAGTAAGGCTAGGGACAGATGAGCGCATTTTCTGCGGCCACCGTCAAAATGTACGTCGATGCGTGCGCACGCATTTTTTCACGGAATACGCTTAAGTGGTCAGACGATGCGCAATTCTGGACGTATTTCATGACGGTGGGGTAAAAAGAAGTCTAGGGAAATCCGGCTGTTTGAACGTTATGTTGGCCGCACACTAGCAGCGTCTGACGTCTCCTAATCACGCACACACGCTGCCATGCGGCCGCAGCGCACTTTGTACGTCAGTAGCAGCGGTTTCACGTTCTGATAAAAATGCGTTCATTTGCTGGTTGCGTGGTGTCGGCGCACTTTTGTACGCACGTACTGCGTATATTGGCCGTCATTGGCCGTTATGTGCTGCTACTGCCGCCGTGATTTAGTGCGCCTGCACGCGCGTTCCGACTGCCCCACTCTGACCCTAGCCTTAGGCTAGGGACAGATGAGCGCATTTTCTGCGGCCACCGTCAAAATGTACGTCGATGCGTGCGCACGCATTTTTTCACGGAATACGCTTAAGTGGTCAGACGATGTGCAATTCTGGACGTATTTCATGACGATGGGGTGAAAAGAAGTCTAGGGAAATCCGGCTGTTTGAACGTTATGTTGGCCGCACACTAGCAGCGTCTGACATCTCCTAATCACGCACACACGCTGCCATGCGGCCGCAGCGCACTCTGTACGTCAGTACCAGCGGTTTAACGTTCTCGAAAAAATGCGTTCATTTTCCACTTGCGTTGCGCGGCCGGACTTTTGTGCGACCGTACTTCGTATATTGGCTGTCATTGCCCGTCATCTGCTGCTAGTGCGGCCGTGATTATGTGCGCCAGAACGCGCGTTCGCACTGCCTCAGTCTGACCCTAGCCTTAGGCTAGGGTCAGATGAGCGCATTTTGTACGGATTGTGCGTCCGTGCAGTACGGACGTACTTACTACTGACTGACAACAAGGTAGTGGCCAAACAGTCCGTTTTTTTCACTGACGTATTTTTTGACTGATGTAGCAGGGAAAATAAATTACAATGAAAAAACATTCTGTCCGTCAACAATGCTGGACGTATAAATGCAGTCCATCAGACCTCGTTTCATCACTCACACACAAAGCTATGCGGACGTTGTGGACGTGGCGCACTCCGCACGTCCGTTCTAGCAGTATTACGTTCTTGCCTAACCTGCGTCCGTTTGCTGCGTCCGCCATGCATCCGCACTTCTGTGCGGACGTACTTCGTGTGTGGGACTCCATTGGTCAGAATGCTATGCTGCCACGGGGGTACAAATGTGCGGCAACACGGACGTGATAACTGCACTCGTCTGACCCCAGCCTAAAGGTTTGAGTGCAGACTACTTTGGATTTCTCTCTCTCTCTCTCTCTATATATATATATATATATATATATATATACAGTGGCAAGAAAAAGTATGTGAACCCTTTGGGATTACGTGGAGTTTTGCATGAATTGGTCATATAATGTGCTCTGATCTTCATCTAAGTCACAACAATTTGAAAAACACAGTCTGCTTAAAATAATACAACACTAACATTATATATTTTCATGTGTTTATTGAACATAACATGTAAACATTCACAGTGCAGGGTGGAAAAAGTATGTGAACCCCTAGCCCAGCGGTTCTCAACCTAGGGGTCGCGACCCCTTTGGGGGTCGATCGGCCCTTTCTGGGGGGTCGCCTGAGGCTTCCTATTGTGGGGCGCCCGCACAACAGCATTCAGCGCTGCAGCATTCAGTGTCCCGTGAATGCTGCACAGCGGAGCGCAGAGGACGAGCGGCCCCTTATCCTCCGGCCCCTTATCCTCGCGCACAGGAAGTGATGTCCTATCACTGCCTGTGCTTGAAGGAGCCTGACGTCTGGACGGGTAAGTCGGGCCGCCTGTCTGCTGAGGTCCGAGTTTTTTTCATTAATGACACCGCCGCTGTGCACCACTGCCACCAATGATTTAATTGAGCCTGGCTGAGCCTGGCTAATTTCATTTTAATTATTTGGCTGAGCAAGGCTTAATTTATTTGGGGGAGACCTGAAGCACCGCTGATTTATTTATTTGAGGGACCCTGAGCAATTCTGATTTATTTGTTTGGGGGACCCTGAGCACCATTGATTTATTTATTTATTTGGGGGACCTGAAGCCCCGCTGATTTATTTATTTCAGGGGGACCTGAAGCACCACTGATTTATTTATTTGGGGAGTACTCTGTGCACCACTGATTTATTTATTTGGGGGTACCGTGAGCACCACTGATTTTTTTTGGGGGGGGGTACTGTGAGCACCACTGATTTAATTTTTAGGGGGTATTTGTTGTTTATTATTTATTTTAAAGTTATTTATTTGGTTTACAAATATTTTGTATTTATGCTAAAGTTCTGTGGTTATGAATGAATACCTGTGTATTTGAATTAACATTTGGTGTATTGGTGTCTGTGCGTGTTTTTGGTGGGTCATCAGACCCAATTCTCCAGGTGGGCCACGGGAGTTCCAGTCCGACACTGGGGTTGGCGCCATTGTATTTATGCAGACTGGTCACACATCTGCAGAGAGCAGGTATTGTAGAAAGCAGCTGCTGTGTTAAAGGCATTGGAGGTAAGACAGGGCAACACTTGAATTATTGTTCATCAGCTATTGTCATATTTTATTTTCATTTAGATAACAAACCATCCCATGACAATGGATCGTGTAGAGAAGAACCATAAAATAAGAAAATATAGTGAGGATTTTTTACAGTATGGTTTTACCTCAATAATTACAGTAGGGATTGAGAAACCACAATGTGTTATTTGTTGTGAAGTTCTATCAGCTGAATCTATGAAGCCAAACAAACTAAAACGCCATTTTGATAGCAAGCATCCGAGCTTTGCCGGCAGGGATACCAACTATTTTAGAAGCAAAGCTGATGCACTCAAAAAAGCCAGACTTGACACTGGTGGCAAGTATTACAAACAAAACGTAGCAGCCGTTGAAGCTTCATATTTGGTGGCACGTAGAATTGCCAGAGCTATGAAACCTCACACCATTGGTGAGGATTTACTGTTGCCAGCGGCCAAAGACATTGTTTGAGTTATGATCGGAGACGAATATGTTACGAAATTGAATGCAATTTCCTTATCTAACGACACTGTTCGCAGATGATTAGATGACATGTCGGCTGATATTCTTAGTCAGGTAGGACTTTAAAGATGAGTTTCTTTTTTGCAAACCTCTTGAGACGACAACTACTGCACATGATGTATTTGACAAAGTTGGATCATTTCTGAAAGAACATCAGATCTCTTGGGAAAAGGTTTGTGGTGTTTGTACTGATGGTGCTCCAGCTATGCTAGGATGTCGATCTGGATTTCAACGTTTGGTACTGAACGAGTCACCAAAAGTCATTGGAACTCACTGTATGATTCATAGGCAAATATTAGCAATGAAGACGCTGCCACAAAATTTACAGGAAGTTATGAAAAGCGTCATAAGTTGTGTCAATTTTGTGAAGGCGAGCAGTTTAAACAGTCGACTGTTTTCGCAACTGTGCAACGAGTTGGATGCGGCACACAATGCTTTGTTATTTCATACTGAAGTGAGATGGTTATCAAGACGAAAAGTTTTAAAACGTGTTTTTGATCTTCGTGATGAACTCAGAATGTTTTTTAATCAGAAGGCAAAACCACAGTTTGAGGCACTTTTCAGTGATAAAAGTGACCTGCAGAAAATAGCTTACTTGGTTGACATCTTTGCCATCTTGAATGAGTTAAATTTATCACTGCAAGGACCAAATGCAACGTGCCTTGATTTGTCTGAAAAGGTTCGATCATTCCAAATGAAATTTCAGCTTTGGCAAAAAAATTGGATAACAATAATATTTACATGTTGCCTACCTTAGCTGCTTTCTTTGAGGAACATGGCATTGAACCAGACAAAAGAATTACAATGATAATTTCTGTGAAAGAACACTTGCATATGCTTGAAGATGAAATTTCATTGTACTTTCCAAATGTACCGGACACCCCATTTGCTCTGGCCAGAAGCCCATTCACAGTCAAAGTTGAAGATGTTCCTGAGACAGCACAAGAGGAGTTCATTGAACTTATTAACAACGATGCATCGAGAACTGATTTCTCTACAATGCCAGTTCCAAAATTCTGGATCAAGCATTTGCAGTCATATCCTGTTCTGTCTGAGACTGTGTTGCGCCTTCTTCTTCCATTTCCAACAACTTATCTATGTGAAACAGGGTTTTCCAGCTTGTTGGTTATCAAGTCTAAATGCAGAAGTAGACTTGTTGTGGAAGATGATTTCGGTGTGCTCTTGCAAAGACTGCCCCAAGAATTTCTGATCTGGTGAGAAGGAGGCAATCTCAACCTTCGCACTAACTTTGGCTATTTTATGCATACTGTTGCAAAATGTAGCGATGTTGTTTACTGTTGTTATATTAAGTATGTTACCCATGCTACACCATGCTTCAATACAAAATTTCATTTATTTGTAATTAGAAATAAATATTTGACAATATACAGTATGTTAAGAAAAAAACTGATCAGAACACAGATGTCGTTTCGGCATGAAATACAAGTATATTTGCAATTAAATTTAAAATTACTCATAGGCATCTGTCTTTAGTTTCATTTCAGATTCAATATACTCATATAAAATATCAATTTTTATTTGATTTTTAAAATTTTTGTTAAGAAAAAACCTGATCAAGAATAGATTTTTGCTCTAGCAATTTTGAGATAAAAGGACCATAAATTTCTCCCTCCATAATGGCAAAAATATCTGAAATACAGTTAGGAAGAATATTAGAGCTAAAGGAAGCGGAGTTGACACAGCGTGAGATTTCCCAAAAATTAGGCATTCCACAGAGTACTATCTGTGCTGCCTTAAAAAAGTATAGTACTTTTGGTTCTCTAATCTAAAGCATCTAAGGCTAGGGACAGATGAGCGCATTTTCTGCGGCCACCGTCAAAATGTACGTCGATGCGTGCGCACGCATTTTTTCACGGAATACGCTTAAGTGGTCAGACGATGCGCAATTCTGGACGTATTTCATGACGATGGGGTGAAAAGAAGTCTAGGGAAATCCGGCTGTTTGAACGTTATGTTGGCCGCACACTAGCAGCGTCTGACATCTCCTAATCACGCACACACGCTGCTATGCGGCCGCAGCGCACTCTGTACGTCAGTACCAGCGGTTTAACGTTCTCGAAAAAATGCGTTCATTTTCCACTTGCGTTGCGCGGCCGGACTTTTGTGCGACCGTACTTCGTATATTGGCTGTCATTGCCCGTCATCTGCTGCTAGTGCGGCCGTGATTATGTGCGCCAGAACGCGCGTTCGCACTGCCTCAGTCTGACCCTAGCCTAAGAGGGAATGGAAGACCTAGGCTGTTTCCAAAGAAATCTTGGAGACTTTACAGCGGCATCTGGATATTGAACCTAAAACATCCTTAACCCCTTAGTGACCGGGCGGTTTTACACAAATCCGTCTTTTAGTGACCGCTGCTGTTTTTACGTTTCTGCGCTGTTAGTGTTTAGGTCAAATTTTCCTCTTACTCGTTTATTCAACCCACACATATTATACACCCTTTTTCCCGCCATTAAATGGACTTTCTAGAAATACCATTATTTCCATCATATGGAATAATTTACTATAAAAAAAAAAATGAAATATGAGGAAAAAAATGGTAAAAACACACTTTTTTGTAATGTAATCCCCAAAATCTACAACCACCCAAAACGACCCCGGCTAAATAGGTTCAAAATTTTGTCCCGAGACTAGAAATACCCAATTTTTACATGCGTTTGCTTTTTAACCCCTTCACTACTGAGACAGTTCACCTATGTGCGCTGCGCTCATTCTAACCATTTTGTGCTAATTATTTTTAGATGACAGCCTAGGTCCTATTTAATTAAACCCCCTCCAGACAAAAAAAACTTTTAAAAAAAAAACATTTTTTTATTTTATTTAATTTTTTTTATTATTTGTTTTTTATTTAATTTTTTTTTAAAAAAAAATTTAAAACCAAACCTGGTCATGTTTGGTATCATTTGAAAGGCCATAATCAATATGACCATCTAGCTGCCATGGATCGGGAGATAAAGGGATCCTTAGGATCCCCTTATCTCTACATGGCAGCTAGAGGGTTAAATGGCCCACTGACATCCTCACACATATGGTGAGGTTGTCAGTGGGTAGGGGGGGACCTGGAGGCTTGGCTGACATCCAAGATGTCAGCACCCCTCCAGGTTTGAATCATGTTTTGGCGCCAATTGGTTAATGCCATACACCGCTGGAAAGGGGAGGCTCTCCCCTCTCCAGCGGTGCAAACGGCATCTCTCTAGCTTCAATGGTTGGGGAGATAGAGGGCTCCAAAGGAGCCCCCTCCCCTCCATTGAAATGCATGGGGACGCCTGCTGATAACGTCACCACCAGCGTGGCGACGTCATCAGCCTCGCCTGCCCATGTAAATCACATGGGCAGGCTTCCTCCCTGCCAGATCGCCGTGGGATCCAGCGAGGGAGGTGAGTATCGGGCGGGAGGGGGATTAGGCGCCGCTGACGTACCCTGTACGTCCGCAGGTCTAAGGGAGACCCGAGGACAAGACGTACAGGGTACGTCAGCGGCCCTTAAGGGGTTAAGGAAAAAGAGTTCCCTGGTCAAGGATATCCATAAAAAAGACATCTCAGTAGTTACAATACGATCTTCACTTAAGAAAGAAGGTCTTCAAGCTATGTCTCCACTCTCAAAGCCTATGCTTAGACCAATTCATGTTTTTCGTCGACAAGAGGCTGCAGACGAATGGATTTGCATTTCGGAAGATGAAGTAAAGACAATAATCTTCAGCGATGAAATCAAATTTAATCTTAAATATAATGATTCTAAACCTAAATTGTGGACATCAAAAAATGTAATGGTTGGGGGTCACCACAACATGAGGAACTGTATTAAGGGGTCACGGCTTTAGAAAGGTTGAGAACCACTCCCCTAGCCTAATGACTTCTCCAAGAGCTAATTGGAGCCAGGAGTGAGCCAACCTTGAGTCCAATCAGTGTGATATTATTGGATGTGTTGCTGTAAGCTGTCCTGCTCTTTAAAAAACACACACCAGTTTTGGGTTTACTGGTTTCAAGAAGCACTGCCTGATGTGAACCATGCCTCGCAGAAAAGAGCTCTCAGAAGACCTACGATCAAGAATTGTTGACTTGCATGAAGTTGGAAAGGGTTACAAAATTATCTCCAAAAGCCTTGATGTTCATGTGTCCACGGTAAGACAGACTGTCTACAAATGGAGAAAATTCAGCACTGTTGCTACTCTCCCTAGGCGTGGTTGTCCTGTAAAGATGACTGCAAGAGCACAGTGCAGACTGCTTAATGAGGTAAAGAAGAATCCTAGAGTCAGCTAAAGACTTACAGAAATCTATGGCACCTGCAAACATTTTTGTTGACACATCTACAATAAGGAAAACATTAAACAAGAATGGAGTACATGGGAGGACACCACGGAGGAAGCCATTGCTGTCCAAAAAGAATATTGCAGCACGTTTGAAGTTTGCAAAAGAGCACCTGGATGTGCCACAGCACTACTGGCAAAATATTCTGTGGACAGATGAAACCAAAATTGAGTTGTTTGGAAAAACCACACAACACTATCAGGGTTATTCAAA
This sequence comes from Leptobrachium leishanense, assembly GCA_009667805.1. Classification (NCBI taxonomy): domain Eukaryota; kingdom Metazoa; phylum Chordata; class Amphibia; order Anura; family Megophryidae; genus Leptobrachium; species Leptobrachium leishanense. The sequence goes on along the minus strand of CM019064.1, from coordinate 106,804,336 downwards.
GAGATTCGAAAAGTCACCGCACGTTCGGTGACTTTTCATTCTCTTCAATTCGGTTTGTTTTGCCGATCCCATTTCGGTGACCCTGCGGTGTATTCAGCAAGCACCACAAGGTCCCCGAATTGCAGGGAAAAGCTGCCGCAAACCCAACAAAAACTAACCGCAAAACCCAGCGAATGCACACCGAAAACCCCCAAAAACATCTGGAGTAACCTGCCGAAATCCACGGAAAAAACCCGAGCAGGAGCCGATCACACACAGCAGAGGACCGCAGAGGAGGCAGTGAATAAATTAGCAAAATAGTTTGTGTGAATGTGTGAAAATGAAACGCTGTTTTCAAAGAAACTACTGAACGAAAATGTCTGAAATTTACACAGGAGGTCCAGGGAATGATAATAAAAAGGGCTGTTACAGAAAAAATAATAATTAACCACTTCAATGCTGAGGACGCGCTCAGCGCGTCCTCAGCATTACCGCTGGTATGCGGAGGACGCGCTGAGCGCGTCCTCCCATTGGGGTCAGCGTTCGGCCGGGTTCCGGCCGATCACTGGCCCCCCCGGTGCGGGCTGACATCCTCGATGTCAGCCCGGCATCCGGGACCGCAGCCGCCGGAATTAGGTGTCATCGCGGCAGCGCGATGACACCTAATTCAGGCGCCCCCCCCGCATGTGCGGAGGAGGCGCCTGAAAGGGAGGGGGGGAGGTCCTTCGGACCTCTCTCCCTCCCGATCGGCGGCTCTGCGGGGGTTAACCCAGGCATCATTTGGAAGGGCACAGCCTGCCCTTCCAAATGGTGCCTGGCATTAACCCCTGGGGAGCTGGATCGCGAATCGGCGCTGAAAAGCGCCGGTTCGCGATCCTTTCCCGGAGCTGGCCGACATCTTGGATGGCGGCCAAGCCTCCGGGAACTCCCCCTGAGAACTGGCGTCATCGTGCGACTTAATCCAATGAACTCCCTATCTCCCGATCCGTGGCAGCTAGGGGTTAAAGTTTGGTTTGGTTGGATCGGCCAGAGCATGGCCGTTCCAACGATAGCAAACACTACTGTGAAAAATTTTGTCAAAAAAAAATAAAAAAATAAAAAAAAAAAAAAATTAAAAAAAAAAATTAAAAAAAAAAATTATAAAAAAAAAAATAAACACTTTTTTTTATTTTTTTTGGTTTGTTAATGCAGCAATATTGTTCCCATTTCAATTATAATGTGAACAATGATGCTGCACTAACGATTTTTGTATGCGGTGCGTTTGTTAAAAATAGTGTAATTTTCCCCAAAAAAAAATGTAACGATACCCCATCTCTAATTTTTTTAACAAGCGCACCCCATACAAAATATAACCGCAATTGCTCGCATGTTAAAATGTGAAAAAAAACACTTTACACATTGTAAATTATTGAAAATACATATTTTATTGCATTTTTTGTTATAATATACAGACATGACATAACGTATACATATAATAATGACATATTATGAATCTACCGAGTCTGACGGAAAGAACGATATATAATATGTCTGGATCATATACTAAAATAAGCCTTCAAAACACGTTTAAACATGATGAGCAAAACCGGTAAAAATGACCTCAGCACAGGGGCGGGAAAAGCCTCAGCAGCGAAAGGGTTAAAAAAAAAAATAATTAAGAAAAATGCTTAAAGTATCCTAAAAAATCTATAAATAAAGAGACTCTTTACTGCATAATTTTATAATGAACGGTTTATTAGATATTGAATTAAAACAAGAATATTTTTATCATTGAAGCCTATGGGATTCTCCTGAATAAACTTGCCGAATTAAACCACCGAATGGCAGGGCATTAGGGGAACCTTTCACTGCTGGTTTTCGTTCTTTGAATAGCCGAAGCAGTGCATTTTCATGGGGATTTCACTGCCCTCGAACAGGCACTGAACAGGCACCGTAGGTCCTCAGGGGGCATTCCCGGAAGCTTGGCCGACATCCAAGATGTCGGCCAGTAGACATGTGCATTCGTTTTAGTACTAAAACGATTTAGTCCGAATTTTGGGATAATTTAGTTTTCGTATGACTCAAGAGAAACGAAACTGCTCAGTACAAAAAACGAAATAAACTAAAATAAAATGCACTACATTTTAGTTTCAGTCCTTTTTGTGATATTACATTGATGAGTGAAGGAGACCAGCAATGAAGAACATCGCAACATCCGTAGTTCTGCACCCTCCACATGCCAATGCAGTAGGATGTTCTATACAGAAAGGGGCATTAATTAATGCAGGAGGATGTTCTATATATTATACAGAGAGGGGTATTAATGCAGGAGGATGTTATATACATTATACAGAGAAAGGTATAAATTGAGGAGGATGTTCTACACAGAGAGGGACATTAATTAATTCAGGAGGATGTCCTATATATTATACAGAGAGAAGTATTAATTAATGCAGGTGGATGTTGTATACATTATACAGAGAGGGGTATTAATTAATGCAGGAGGATGTTCTAAACATTATACAGAGAGGAGCCTTTTTTTTAGCCCTTTAAATCCAGTGGCTATGAGCGCTGAGATCGGCTGCTTGTTACATTATCTCTCAGTACAATGTATCAGGCTCAGCTGTTACAGTAACTGACTGTAACAGCACTCAGAGTTTCAGTAAAACAAGGAAATAATATTGTTCTAACCTCATATATATAAATATTATTTACTAGTTTTACTGAAACTCTGCCTGCTGTGATGAGCAGCAGTCAGTTACTGTAACAGCTTTGCCTGACACGGGGCAGTATTACAATGTTGGTGCTAACTTTACCAGAGCTTTTGTAAACTGAAAACCTCCATAGGCTATAATGGCTCTGGGAAGTTTACAACAGCTCTAGTTAAGTTAGCGCCAACTATGTAATATGGCCCACATTGTGCTGAGAGTGAGAGATACTGTAACAAGCAGCGATCTCAGCCCTCTGAGGAGCCACTACAATAGTAATTGTATCCACTGGTTTTCAGATGAATGAAATTAGTTTTCATACTAAAGAACTGAAAACGAATTTCTTTAGCAACTAAATAAATTGCATTTTAGGACTAATCCATTAGTTCAAAACGAAATTTTGTGCTGTGCACATGTCTATCGGCCAGCTCTGGGAAAGGATCACGAACCGGCGCTTTTCGGCGCCGATTCGTGATCCGGCCCCCATGGGGTTAATGCCAGGTACCATTTGGAAGGGCAGGCTGTGCCCTTCCAAACGGTGCCTGGGTTAACCCCCTGCACACCGCCGATCGGGATGGAGAGAGGTCCGAAGGACCTCCCCCCCTCCCATTCAGGCGCCTCCTCCGCACATGCGGGGGGGCGCCTGAATTAGGTGTCATCGCGCCCCCGCGATGACACCTAATTACTCCGGCGGCGGTTCCGGGTGCTGGGCTGACATCGAGGATGTCAGCCCTCACTGGGGGGGCCAGCGATCGGCCGGAACCCGGCCGAACGCTGGCCCCAAAGGGAGGAGGCGCTCAGCGTGTCCTCCGCAAGGAACGATACTGCGGGTGGACGCGCTGAGCGCGTCCTCCACAGTGAAGTGGTTAAAAGTCACATTTTGTTTTTTTCAGTTTACTTTTTTATTTTGTAACAGCCCTTTTTATTATCATTCCCTGGACCTCCTGTGTAAATTTCAGACATTTTCACTCAGTAGTTTCTTTGCAAACAGCGTTTCATTTTCACAGATTCATACAAACGGTTTTGCTAATCTATTCACCTCCCTCGTCTGCGGTCTCGGCTGCTTCGGCTGGGTGTGATCGGCTCCTGTTCGTGCTTTTCGACGGGTTTATCCAGATTCTTTTGTGGCTTTTCAGCGTGCATTCGGTGAGTTTTGCGGTTAGTTTTCGTCGGGTTTGCGGTAGCTTTTCCCTGCAATTCGGGGACCCTGTGGCGCTTGCTGAATACACCGCAGGGTCACCGAAATGGGATCGGCAAAAGGAACCGAATTGAAGAGAACGAAAAGTCACCGAACGTGCGGTGACTTTTCGAATCTCTTTGGATAACCCTGTGTGTTTTTCAAATTGTTGTGACTTAGATGAAAATCAGATCACATGTTATGACCAATTCATGCAAAACTCCACGTAATCCCAAAGGGTTCACATACTTTTTCTTGCCACTGTATATACTTCCTGAATGAGTTATTAATTTGGAACATTTGGCTGCCTCAAGCTTCAAGCACCTTAAGTAATCTGGAAAATATGTTTACTGAACATAACCTTGAAAAACCTGAAACTTGCCGGTGCTCATTTGTGGCATTGGAGAAGTTCCAACATTTACCTTATGTTAAACCATTTGTTTTTATAGCTTCCAGCTAATATGTATCTATTACTACGGTTATAGATTCGTTGGAGAAATTGTCCACATATACTTTTAATTAATTAAGAGAAGTACAAAATAGGAGTTGTCTGATGTGCACTTGATAAAAAAAAAATACCTGTGTCAAACGATACTACAAAAGTGGCTTAAAAGGTTCTTGGTAGTCTGATGACATCTGGCAGCTTAGTATGACACATGTTACTTTCTTTAGAATTTCTCCAATAACGCTGTGAACTATAAAATGAGATGCATGAATGTATTTGTAGGAACATACGTGGGTCCCTGTGAGCTGTTATCCCTTGTGAGTGAGCCATTGTCTATTGCATTTCTAATGTTAGTGACACGTCAAAATAATGTTGCAAAAATGGAGCAGAATTGTAGTGTAAATGATTGGGTAATCCCTAACTGTAAAACCGACCCTGACCCTGACCCTAAAACAATTCTAATCCAGCCTTAATGCTAACTCAAGCATAACCCTAAGGCTAGGGTCAGACGAACGGATTCTGTGCAGACAAGGCCAACGACAAGGTAGTGGCCACATGGTTCGTTTTTGTGACTGACGTTTTTTTTGACTGATGTAGATGGGAAATTAAATTAATATGAAAACCATTTTGTCCGTCAAAATGCTGGACGTCAAAAATGCAGTCTGTCTAACTACGCTCCATCAATCACACACAAAGCTATGCGGACGTTGCGGACATGGCGCACTCTGCACGTCCGTTTTAGCAGTTTTACGTTCTTGCCTAACTTGCGTCCGTTTGCCGCGTCCGTTGTGCATCCGCACTTCTGTGCGGACGTACTTCGTGTGTGGTCTCTATTGATCATAATTGTATGCTACCACGGACTTTAAAGTGTGCGGCAACACGGACCGGAACATTGCGCTCGTCTGACCCGAGCCTAAAACTAGCACCAGCATGACAAAAATGACGCTAGTACGGCATTTTATTATTATTATTCTTTATTTATAAAGCGCCAGCATATTCCGCAGCGCTGTACAATAGGCACAGTATAGACAGGGTTACAATACATTGAACAACATTTGACAAACAGTACAGGAGGAGATGAGGGCCCTATTCCCATAGGAACTCACAATCTGGGAGGGTTGGGGTTGGAAACAGGAGGAGAGGACTGTAAGGTGAGAGTGATTGATGGTTGCGTCAGTGAGTTGGGTGGTAGGCTTCCCTAAATAGGAATGTTTTAAGGGAGCGTTTGAAGGAAGAGAAGTTAGGGGAAAGTCTGACAGTACGAGGGAGAGCGTTCCAGAGAGTGGGGGCTGCGCGTGAGAAATCCTGCAGTCTATCATGGGAAGAGGTGATGTGGGGAGAAGCTAGGCACAGGTCACTGTTTGACCTTAGGGAGCGGGCTGGGGTGTATTTGGTGATTAGTGAGGACAGGTAGTGGGGAGCTGAGTTAGTGAGGGTTTTGTAGGTAAGGATAAGGATTTTGAACTTAATTCTGCAGTGGATGGGGAGCCAGTGAAGGGAATCGCAGAGGGGAGCGGCAGAGACAGAGCGGCGGGTGAGGTGAATTAGCCTGGCGGAGGCGTTCAGGATGGATTGTAGGGGGGAGAGGCGGGACAGAGGGAGGCCAGATAAGAGATTATTGCAATAGTCGAGTCGGGAGATTACCAGGGCGTGTATGAGTTGTTTTGTGGTGACAGCGGTAAGAAATGGCCGAATTCTGGAAATATTACGCAGTTGGTATCGGCAGGAGGAGGAAAGAGACTTGATGTGGGGGATGAAGGAAAGAGCAGAGTCAAGTGTAACTCCAAGACAGCGAACTTGGTTTGATGGGGAGATGGTGATACCATGATAGAGAAGTCAGGAGGTGGGGAGGCATTGGAGGGAGGAATAAGTAGGAGTTCAGTCTTTGACATGTTGATCTTTAGGTGGTGGGAGGCCATCCAGGAGGAGATGCCAGATAAACAGTCACTGACTTTTGAAAGGATAGGGGGAGAGAGATCAGGGGTAGAGAGGTAGATCTGAATGTCATCAGCGTAGAGGTGGTAATTAAAGCCAAAGCTGTTGATGATTTTGCCCAGGGAGGAGGTGTAGATGGAAAAGAGCAGAGGACCAAGGACAGAGCCTTGAGGTACACCAACAGATAGAGGCAATGAAGAGGAGGAGTTACCAGCAAAGGACACACAGAAAGACCTGTTGGATAAATAGGAGTCAACCCAAGCAAGTGCAGTGTCACCGAGACCCAGAGAGTTGAGGGTCTGTAGAAGGAGGGGTGGTCAACAGTGTCAAAAGCAGCCGAGAGGTCAAGCAGGATGAGAATAGAATAGTGGCCGTGTTTTTTAGCAGTTAGGAGGTCGTTGGTGACTTTGGTGAGGGCAGTTTCAGTTGAGTGAATTTTAACAGATGAAACACTGCAAATGTGCTGTTTTTTTGTCTCGACTACCATTTTTTTCCATAGTGCTTTAATGCTAGGGAATAGGGTTAAAAGGCAGCTTCCTTGATGCCGTAAGCTAGGATTTCCAGAAGGGTCCTGCATGTTACCAGTGGTAACTTGCCATGCGAGTCCTTTGTGTCACTGCAACTTCGTACAACAGTCCATGGAGTCCCATGTGCTCCAGGAATGAATGCCAACAGTTAATAGCATCACCGCTCATTTTAGAAGCTCATATGGGCAGACATTGTGTACTGTGCAATCTAAAATCCATTTGGTAGCCTGCTTGTGGTACCAGAATCCAAGGAGCAGCGATTTTACGAGCTAATGCATGCAAATCCAGACCCCAACTGGAATGGGTTATATTATCTTTAAAGTGTTTTTTTTTTCTTTTTGTTCTTGAAATAACCATGTGGCATTTGTTATCACTGTGAATTTGCAGAGTTTTCATTCAGTAATTGAAGTTACATTTTTCCAAAAAATAGAAGGGCAGAAGCCATTCGAAAAAGAGATAATATTTTTATCTATATTTCGGCACATCCAATATTTTGGTTAAATAAGTTTTAGTACGTTTTCAGTTTCAGCTACTTACCACAATATACTGAATTTAGTGCCTTCTCATTGTCTACATACCACCAGAATACACAGGTTTGTTCCAATAATTAGTGTGAAGAATCACTTGTCATTTTGGAGATCATAAAAATATACGCATTTTAATTTAGGTTTCACATTTAACTTTAATGAAATAAAATAAAGTCCATGTCTATTGTTCAGAACGTGCCTCTTACAAGGATGTTACATAATCAATTCTAATCATGTTGCACAAGACAATTCATGTAGCCAGGAAGAATTCCATATGGTTTAATTTTAATAGCACTTCCTGTGCTTTTATATTGATTGTACAAACTTTAAAACATCAAGCAGGACTACATGCACTATCAAAAAAATATGTTTCTTTTTATACAGTCTTTCTCCTGTTTATCAGTGTTTTGTATCTAGAACTTTTTAGTAAATGTATACAATGTTCTGTGTAGTTTTGATATTGAACTGTGCAGAACAGGAAATGTTCCATGGAAGTTTGATATGGTTAATGTGTGTCTTTTTTATTATATAACTCTATTTAGAGATTTAGGTCAACAAAACATTATCACAGTTTGTAACATTAAATTACCAGGGTTATTCAGAGAGAGGTGTTCAGAGAGTGGTGAAAACCAGGAGAATGACTGGAGAAGTGAAAATTCTGGGTCAAAATATTTTGACCTAGAATTTTCACTTCTCCAGTCATTCTCCTGGTTTTTATCGCTCTCTGAATAACCCTGTATCAGGGTTATTCAGAGAAAGGTGAAAACCAGGAGAACTGGTGGAGAAGAGAACAATCTAGACCAAATAGCCGATTTAGAAAGTGAGATAAATGGGAGAATTTTTCTGGTTTGGCTATTTAGACCTAGAATTTTCACTTCTCCAGTCATTTTCCTGAGTTTCACCTTTCTCTGAATAACCCTGTACATTTCAATAGTCCAACAGGGTTATTCAGAGAAAGGTGAAAACTAGGATAATTGGCAGGAGAAGAGAACAATCTAGACTAAATAGCCGATTTGGAAAGTGAGATAAATTGGAGAAGTGAAAATTCTGGGTCAAAATAGCCAAACCAGAAAAATTCTCCCGTCATTCTCCTGGTTTTCACCTCTCTCTCTGAATAACCCTGCAAGAGTCTTTTTTTATTTTATAACTTTATTTACAGGGTTATTCAAAGAGAATCGAACAGTCACCGCAAGTTCGGTGACTTTTCGTTCTCTTCAATTTGGTACGATTTGGCAATCCCATTTCGGTGTCCCTGCATTGTATTCAGCAAGCACTACAGGGTTGTCGTAGTGCAGGGAAAAGCTGCCGCAAACCTGCCGAATACTCACCGCAAAACCGGGCAAACGCAAACCGAAACCCGCAAAAACATCTGGATTAACCCCGCCGAACACACCGGAGAAACTCGAGCAGCCACCGATCACAGCGCCGGGCAGCCGCCGGAAAAAGCAGACGAATAGAGTGAACAAAAAAAAAACAATACGCTTGAATGTTTGAAAAGTGAAACGCTGTTTGCAAAGAAACTACAGAATGAAAATGGCTGAAATTTACATATAAGGTCCAATGAATGATAATAAAAAGGGCTGATACAGAAAAAAGAAAAAACCAATTGAAAAAAAGAAAATATTTTGCTAACAAACCCTGAAAAATCCCTAAAAGAGACTTTTTACTGCAGAATATTATAATCAATGGTTTATTAGATATTGGATTAAAACGGGAATAATTTTAACATTGAAGCCTATGGGATTCTCCTGAATAAACCTGTCGAATGAAACCACCGAACAGCAGGGCATTTCGGCAACCTTTCACTGCTGATTTGTGTTCTCTGAATAGACGAAGCATTGCTGCTCTATGGGGATTTCACTGCCCTCGAACAGGCAACGAATGTGCAGGCAATTCCCCAACATTTGGCGAACTGCCTGCTCTCTGAATAGACGACCGGCCAGGAAAGGTAAGCGTACGCTGAATTTCACTGTTCGGTTACCTTTTGGCCACTATTCGGATCTCTTTGAATAACCCTGTTAGAGATTCAGGTCAACAAAACATTCAGGGTAATTCAAAGAGAATCGAAAAGTTACCGCACGTTCGGTGATTTTTCGTTCGTTTTGCAAATCCCATTTCGGTGACCCTGCGGTGTATTCAGCGAACACCACAGGGCCGGGAAAAGCCGCCGAAAACCTGCCAACAACTTACCGCAAAACCAGGAGAATGCACGCCGAAAACCCGCAAAAACATCTGGATTAACCCGCCGAAAACTCCGGAAAAACCTGAGCAGGAGCCGATCACAGCCGTCAGAAAAAGCCGACACCGCAGACAAATGCAGTGAGTGAATAATTGAGAAAAACAGTACGCTTGAATGTGTGAAAAGTGAAACGCTGTTTGCAAAGAAACTACTGAGCGAAAATGTCTGAAATTTACATATGAGGTCCAATGAAATGAATGATAATATAAGGGGCTGTTACAGCAAAAATAAGTAAAGTTTAAAAAAACAGATTAAATTTTTTTTTTTTATTTTAAAAAAACAACAACCCGTAAAATGCTTAAAATATAAAAAAAAAACTATAAATAAAGAGACTTTTTAACTGCATTGCAAGCATTGCTTCTCTATGGGGATTTCACTGTCCTTGAACAGGCACCGTATGTGCAGGCAATTCGCCAAGATTTGGCGAATTGCCTGCTCTCTGAATAGCCGAATGGCCAAGAAAGGTAACCAAACGCTGATTTTCAGAGTTTGTTTCCCTTTCGGCAGCCATTCGAATCTCTTTGAATAACCCTGATTATCACAGTATAAATATTAAATTACATTTTAATAGTCCAAGAGTCTCCTACCCCTCACCTTTTAGACTCAGTCACAAAAGCAAACCGCACTAGTTCGTAAAAAACACATAATCAATGAGAAACATTGCTCAGAAATTGTGAAAGACCAGAAGGGGTTTGCTTATATGGTAATATCGGAGGAGCCGACAGGGATTGCCGTAAATACCAGCATGTATTCTCAAATATAGTTCTATGTCTGGTAGGTGCAATAAAAATACCCCCATAGATCCAGATGTGGATTAAGAGCCACTATCTGGAAGTATGTTGAACAACGCCCAGTCCTGGTTACAATTTGGGAACCAAACCTCCTCGCCGCGAGCAAAATAAATTAATGTACAGAACCACAGGCAGTGAAAGAGATCCGCATTAATATTTAAGCAGTGACTGGGACTGTGTGGGGAGAGCAAAGCCAAAATTGCTGGCGCCACATAAGCACCATGCAGTTTTTTTTTATTTCTGTGTTTTATTCAAGTTTTTTTAGCATAATACATGGCAATATCATGAAACTGCAATCATATGTAAGGTAAAACAGAAAAAACTGAGATACGTATTAAGACAGGCACAAGTAAAGAAAGGGTGGGCAATCAAGCGTTAGACGTGCGAGCCAGATCCATGCAGTTTGTAAAAAAATGTTTGCATGAGCTACAGACGTCCAGCGCGCTCTCTTTGACATCATCAGAGGGGGCCGGCCACCATCTTAGATTCTTTGACTGGTGGCCGGGCCCAGGTAGCCCACAGTACCTCCTCCGAGGCCTGCGGCCTAAAAAAACAAAACACAGCCGCCACCGGAATGATCATACTCAATTGAAGGGATCTGCCTACACGATTTATTAGTGGCTGCTATTAAGGTAAAGGGAGTTTGCTTAGGGAGATGCATGCATCATCTAGCCAGGCCAGAAGTCGTGGAAGACTAGCTATATTGCGGACAGATGAGTGACCTGAATGTAGTTTTGAACGGGCAAATGCCCATTATTTTATTCAGTGGGTTGGACAAATCTAAGGGTGTTAGAGGTCTCAACTGTGACAATAAAAAAAAAGCAGGCAGCTGCATGTAATAAGCTGGATGGAAGTATAGGGGTTATTTAGAGAAATTCCCCCGAATTATAAAACCCGTTAGTGAATCGGTGATTGTGCTTTCCAGGCTCCAGCGCGTGCTTTCTGTACTTTGAGCTTCGTATATTTAACACGGGAAGCGCAAAGAGTTAATAAGCGTTAGGATTACAAAGTCCAAACGCTAATTACGTCCCGCTTTGGTTAACTCAAAAGTTAACCAAAGCTTAGAGCTGGTAATAAATGATTCCGATTCTGCGGAATAAATTATCACCAGCTTCAAATCCCGCCAAAAATCAGATGCTCACGTCTCATCCCACGGCCAGAATGGCGGCCCGATCCGCCTCTTCTGGCCATCTGGAGCAGAGTGAGAATGGGGAAAAAAGTCTGCGGTCTCCCTCAGCGATCACTCCACCAACCTGCAGGATCTTGCGAGAGGTGAGGTCCTGCAGGTCATGTGACCTGGCTGTCAAAGCCTCAATGGAGTCCTTTGGACTCCAAGAGGGGACGCTCAGGGCGACGCTTTAGTGCTGCATTACAGGGCAGGCTGCTGAATAAGTGCCAGCCCCATAATATGGAGCTAAAACGGGGACACTAAGGAGAAACCTGCAGGCACAGCTTTTCCTCCTTTGCGTCCCCAATTTTAGCGAGCAGTATGTAACGGTGCCCAAAATCATTTAACACCAGGTTCAGAGATCGGTATTCTTTGCAGAATGCTGTCTAGTGCAGAGAATAATGAGCTGCCACGGAATAGCTCTTTGTTCTCTTGCGGAACTGTCAAGTTAATAACTGGAGCCATTAAACATAACAGCAGGGTTGGAAAAAAGGACCCATAACATATAAAATAAAAACCCACGTATATACTGTAAATGGATAGCTAAACATGTAGACATACAGTATATAAAGTAAAATTAAACTTAGATAAACCGGAAGGCATACATATGAAATTCACAGAAACATATATGCAAATATATATACAGTTGTGTTCAAAATTATTCAACCCCCAATGCTGTAAAGGGTTTTAGGGAATTTAGTGTACATTTGTAATTGTATTCAGAATGAAATCCTACAAGGACTTTTTTTAGAACCATATGCAACTAAAATGACATCAATTGGTTTTGTAATACAGTAGTAAATGTTTCTTTTGTGAATTCTTCAATGACACAATTATTCAACCCCTTAACCCTTTCGCTGCTGAGGCATTTCACACCTCTGTGCTGAGGTCATTTTTACGGTTTTGCTCATCATGTTTAAACGTGTTTTGAAGGCTTATTTTAGTATATTACTCAGACATATTATATATCGTTCTTTCCGTCAGACTCGGTAGATTCATAATATGTCATTATTATATGTATACGTTATGTCATGTCTGTATATTATAACAAAAAATGCAATAAAATATGTATTTTCAATAATTTACAACGTGTAAAGTGTTTTTTTTCACATTTTAACATGCGAGCAATTGCGGTTATATTTTGTATGGGGTGCGCTTGTTAAAAAAATTAGAGATGGGGTCTCGTTACATTTTGTTTGGGGGAAAATTACGCGATTTTTAACAAACGCACCGCATACAAAATCGTTAGTGCAGCATCATTATTCACATTATAATTGAAATGGGAACAATATTGCTGCATTAACGAACCAAAAAAAAGAAAAAAAAATGTTTATTTTTTTTTTTTATAATTTTATTTTGAAATATATTTTTATTTTTAATTTTAATTTAATTTTTTTTTAAAAAACTTTTTTCACATTCGTGTTTGGTATCGTTGGAACGGCCATGCTCTGGCCGATCCAACCATACCAAACATTAACCCCTAGCTGCCATGGATCGGGAGATAGGGAGTTCATTGGAACTCCCTATCTCCACCGTTGGTGGCAGTTAGGGGTTTAACTCTAGGACTGGCGTCATCGTGCTACGCACGATGACGCCAGTCCTCAGGGGGAGTTCCCGAAGGCTTGGCCGACATCCAAGATGTCGGCCAGCTCCGGGAAAGGATCGCGAACCGGCGCTTTTCAGCGCCGATTCACGATCCAGCTCCCCAGGGGTTAATGCCAGGCACCATTTGAAAGGGCAGGCTGTGCCCTTCCAAATGGTGCCTGGGTTAACCCCCGCAATGCCGCCGATCGGGAGGGAGAGAGGTCCGAAGGACCTCCCCCCCTCCCTTTCAGGCGCCTCCTCCGCACATGCGGGGGGGGGGGGCGCGCCGGGCTGCGGTTCCGGATGCTGGGCTGACATCGAGGATGTCAGCCCGCACCGGGGGGGCCAGCGATCGGCCGGAACCCGCCCGAACGCTGACCCCAATGGGAGGACGCGCTCAGCGCGTCCTCCGCATACCAGCAGTAATGCGGAGGACGCGCTCAGCGCGTCCTCCGCATTGAAGTGGTTAAAGACTACCACTCTGAAGAACAGAAGTTCATTCAAGTGTTTTCAATCAGGTATTGAAAACACCTGTGGATGTCACGGAGCAGCAATAAAGCATAATAAGCACCAATTAGGCAGCTTTAAAATGACTGTGATACTCAGCTCCTTCTAGACATTTACTGGTGTGGTTACAAACATGGTGAAGTCAAGAGAATGGTCCAGGAAGACAAGAGAAGAGGTGATTACTCTTCACAGGAAGGGCAATGGCTATAAGAAGATTGCAAAGATGTTAAACATACCAAGAGAGACCATAGGAAGCATCATTTGTAAATTCAAGGCAAAGGGCACTGTTGAAACGCTACCTGGTCGTGGCAGAAAGAAGATGCTGACTTCGACTGCTGTGCGCTACCTGAAGCGTAGAGTGGAGAAAAATCCCCGTGTGACTGCTGAGGAACTGAGAAAAGATTTGTCAGATGTGGGTACTGAAGTTTCAGCTCAGACAATACGGCGCACACTGCGTAATGAAGGCCTCCATGCCAGAACTCCCAGGCGCACCCCTTTGCTGTCTCCAAAGAATAAGAAGAGTCGACTGCAGTATGCCAAAAGTCATGTGGACAAACCACAGAAGTTTTGGGATAGTGTTCTGTGGACTGATGAAACAAAATTAGAACTGTTTGGGCCCATGGATCAACGCTATCTTTGGAGGAGGAAGAACAAGGCCTATGAAGAAAAGAACACCTTGCCTACTGTGAAGCATGACGGGGGGTCAATCATGCTTTGGGGCTGTTTTGCTTCTGCAGGTACAGGGAAGCTTCAGCGTGTGCAAGGTACCATGAATTCTCTTCAGTACCAGGAGATATTGGATGACAATGTGATGCAGTCCGTCACAAACCTGAGGCTTGGGAGATGTTGGACCTTTTAACAGGACAATGATCCCAAGCATACCTCCAAGTCCACTAGAGCATGGTTGCAGATTAAAGGCTGGAACATTTTGGAGTGGCCATCGCAGTCACCTGACTTAAATCCGATTGAGAACCTCTGGTGGGACTTAAAGAAAGCAGTTGCAGTGCGCAAGCCTAAGAATGTGACTAAACTGGAGGCTTTTGCCCATGACGAATGGGCGAAGATACCCGTAGATCGCTGCAAGACACTTGTGTCAAGCTATGCTTCACGTTTAAAAGCGGTTATAACTGTAAAAGGATGTTGTACTAAGTACTAAGATTGAATGTCACTTGGGGGTTGAATAAAACTGATAATGATGTGAGCACAGAAAAGACATTTGTGGTTATTTCATTATAAATGTTATGTTATATTTGTTTGACCTACACGTGCCTCTTTGATTTAATTGTAAGCAAGATGACTGAATGATCAAAATCAATGTCAAACTGGCCAAAACACTCAATTTCAGTGGGGGTTGAATAATTTTGAACACAACTGTAGGTCTATGTTACAAATATAAAAAGATATCAAAAGCAACTGGACACATTTTACATCAATACATAGACTATATAAGCTTTAAAGACTCAAATAACGGAATTCATTCAAGTTAGAGCAGATAAATTGATGTGGATAAATATAGATTCAGATGTGATAAATTATAGGTAGATTATAGAGAAATATATAATAGAAAGGTGCACAGACTTGCCAAAATAGTTAATCCTCAGCATGGTTTCAAAGTACAGTCTTTAGAGCACAATAATGTCTTTGTCCTCACAGTGATTGCACAAAGCCATCAGGACAATATCCTTCCCTTTCTGTTCTTGATTCAACAACCCACACATGTGTTTTCATTAGCGTTCACTCGCCCAATACTCAGTAATACAGCATTATGCCATGTCAGCAATAATGGTTAAAATTGCCTCCTAAAGGCTACATAGAATAAATATGCATTTTGATGTAAAATCAATTTATCTTAATTCAATCGGCAAAAATTGGCAGAAAACTATAAAAATTTTCTTGAAATGTATAAAATGAGCCAGTAGAAGCCAACAGCAGAGTGAGCAGAAGGTGAACAACATGTATTTAAAACAAAAGGTTAAGAATAGCTATATTTAATCATAATAAAATATGGATTGTACCCCATGAGATCAGTCAGTATTAGAATTATGGGTATCAAGCAAGTTAAAAGAAAACTTTACTCATCCTGACCACTTTTAAAAATGGTCGGGATGTGAGAAATGCCCCCTCTCCCTCCACCCTTGCTGCCCATCTGGCATAATTGCTGAGTGAAGTGATAGAGATTCCTCTACTCATCCATTGTCATCGGCAGCCAGGATTTTTGGCTTTGCAGTCTGCCAGTCACAAGTGAGGTCAGCGCGCAGACAGGTCGTCCGATGTTACACGTTCTGAGACCACCTGCTGTAGTGAGCGGTTTCAGAGATTCAGACGATGGATCAGATCTGTGCATGAGCGCACACTCCTATCCATACGTCTGTGCAGGTGCTACAGAACGAGCGTACATAAAGTAAGCAAGTGTTGTAGCGGTGCATAATTTGCACTTCCTACGTTATGCAAGTTGCAGAGAAGCAAATGCTGAGTAAAAAAATCTTTTAAAATAAAGAGAAAAAATAATTGGACAGAGGCTGCTGACAGCCACTGCCCAATTTTTTTATATTTTTTTTAATAATCAAGAGCAATTAAAGGGAACTCGCTTTCCCACCGCAGGGTGTACTATGCCGTCCCTTTAGCGGGTGGGCCTTGATACCAGTACGCCCCGTTGACTTCAATGGGCCTCGTTGTGGCCTGCGCGCTGTTAGTCTGAACTAAGGCTGCCCCCCTGCAGCCAAAGATGAGCATCATGCGTACGTCAGCTGCTAGGCAGGCCAGAGGAGGACCCGCCGCAACGGCCGGCGTTAACTCCCTCCGGGTACAACTCAGGTTAATAGAGTATTCCTTTAACTTATCTTAGAGAAAAAGCAGTCTCAACCAACACTGAGACAATGTGAATGCTACATTCAGATATAAAAAAACTGAAAACATTATGTCATTGTGCTCTAACCGGGGGATTTACCTTCACTTGCTTCTTGTAGACTATCTACAGTATTTTGTCATTTTATGTGGTGGTATTTTTACTTATAAAGTCATGATATAATATTAATTACGTATTCAAACGTTTGCAAAAGTATAGTTCTGTTTACTGTCTCCTTATTTATAGTTATTTAGATCCCATTAGAAGGCACTCAAGAACCGAAGATATATAAACATGTATATGTAGCAGTGTATAGGAAATTCTGTTAATAAAAATACTTTGTGACGATCCTAGTGGGGGTTGTGGACACATTGTTGTATCCTGGCTGATATTTCTTTAACTGATCTCTTGGAAGTCTGAGCTTTGATAGATTTATGACTATCAGGGTTATTCAGAGAAAGGTGAAACTCTGGAGAACTTTTGGAGAAGTGAAAAATCAAGGTCAAAATAGCCAAACCAAAAAAACTCCCATTTATCTTACTTTCCAAATCTGCTATTTTGACCTAGAAATTTCACTTCTCCAAAAGCTCTCCAGAGTTTCACATTTCTGTGAATAACCCTGTATGTCTATCACCCACATGCTTTCTCCTAAATTGAAGCCATGCTGTACAAATAGTGTCCTCTCTCTGTGTTACCCCTGTTATACCCCTGGTTGCGTCTCACCTTGCTTTGTAGTGTGGCCTGCTGAGGTAGACTCTCCCAGGCAAAGCAGTCCATAAAGCCTCAGGTGCTGTGATGCAAACTCCATGCAAACAGAGACCAGGACAGGATATTGTATTAAAACCCTATCACTATGCTACAGAGCTCTATACACAGCCTCCTGTCAGACTTTGTAACCAAGTCTTAGCATTACTAGATTTACTGTTTAGATGGATAGAAGAGGCTGAGATATAATACATAGTATCTTCCTGTGTGCTGGATCAGTATCAATCAGTATCATCACAGTTGTTGTTATTTCTTCATATTTGCTAATATAATTGCCACAGAGATATTAACCTTTATATTTCTAAGTTATTAATCCCCTTTAATCATTAGTAATTTTCAAAAATAAAGTCACTGGCTCATATTACATTAATGGTGCTAAAATGGGGATAATAACTGGGAAAACCTATGCTTGCAGGTTTCCCCGGGGCGTCCCCATTTTAGCACCATACTAATGGGCAGGTACTAATTCAGCAGCCTGATCCATAATGCAGTACTACCCTCTCTGATATTCGCAGCAGCGCTTCCGTGCCATCGCGAGTATCACCTCCTGTCCATAGGACTCCACGGAGGATTGTGCTGTACCACTCTCTTGAGATCGTGCAGGGCCGCGGTGTGATTTGTTGAGGGAGACTGGGGACTTTTTGTCTACAGTCTCACTCTGCTCCCAGCGGCCAGAAACAGAGGATCAGCCCACCATTCATGCAGTGGGATGAGAGGTGAGTATGTGATTTGGGGGGGGGGTAGCTGGTGCTAACTGATTCTGCAGAAGTGGTATCAGTTAGCACCATCTACAAGCACAGAGACCTTAATAATCACTAAAACACATAAAACATATATATAAAATAGCAGTAAAGGACATATATATATTTATGGACATATAAAGATATACATATACATGTTTTATGTGTTTAAGTGGTTATTAGGGTCTCTCTGCCTGTAGATGGCCATTGGTTATGAATATATGTAATAGGATTTTATTTCTTTTTCTCACTGAGATTTAGCTGTATTTAGGGTCATGAATTCGAGACACTGGCTCCCAGGTTATAGGTAGGGATGTGCGTTTCGGGTTTCGGAATTACGGAATTTTCACGAAATTTCCCGATTCGTGTTTTCGGATCCGGCTGATTTTCCAAAAATTTTTAGATCCGAAAATGGCAGATCCGAAAAGTTTTCCAAGCCGAAATGAAATATTTTCGGAATTTTCGAATGGACTTGAAATGTGTCAAATCGAAATTTATTTTCGCTCTATTCATGATTTCGGTTCCATTCGTGATTTCGGTTCCATTTCGGTAATTCTGGACATCGTATATTAAAACTATTATCGGTTATGTCGCTGATTCTGTAAATTTTGTATTTGTAAATGCGTATCACTTGTTTTTTTTGTTTTCAATTATCCGATAATTCTTCGTCCGCGGGTCGCACATGCGTGCGCGCGCGCGGATGTCGTAACTTTATTGAGCCATTTTTGTAGAGAGTTTTGACAATTGCCAAAAAATATAGAAATTATTTATCATGGCTGAAGGAAGAGACAGAGAGTCCCATTCGGACACCTCCTCATCTGCTTCCACCCCAGAGACACCCAGGAAGAAGCGGGCCAGCAACATGGCATTTGACGAGATGCTGGAGCTGGTCCGCATCTTTGATCTTAAAGATTATGACTGCCGTAAGGGCCCTTACGGCAGAAAGAATAACGCGCGCAAGGACCGTATCCTAGATAAGCTACGCACCACCATCACGGAATTATTTGGGAAAGACCGGACGAAGGACCAGCTCCGAAAACGCTGGTCCGACCTCAAGGTGCGCGAGCAGGGGCAGCTGAGGCATATCCGTCACGTCATAGCCAAACGTAAGTGTCATGTTATATTGTAAAGCGCTGCGCAAACTGTTGGCGCTATATAAATCCTGTATAATAATAATAATGTGCTTGCATGTGCTAATGTGCACAGAAATATGTTGATTTATCTAGTCCTTTTTTCATGCAATGTGATTGTGTATAGCTTTGCGTTTTCACGACTCGTCATACATGCATTTTTGCCATAGCTCTTCCTTTTTGTGATTTTACGTATTCGTGAAAATTGTGACATTTGATGTATGTAGATGAAGTTACAATGCTGGATTTATTTTGGCACTGTGTGTACTGTAGTGTGTTGGGGGGGAGGTTGTTGTGATTGAGTGATGCATACGAGAAGACCCGCAGCTTGCCCAATATTGGCTCCCATCTGCGCATCAATAAAAATCTCTGCGTCTCTGCTAAGTGGTAGGATGGGACATGTAGTTGTTCTGAAAATGCATCCAAACAGAGCCGCCTTCAATACATCCTCAGCAGCTGCTGAATTGTTGCAGCGCAGCAATTCAGTTTGCTGCAGCAGTGTCATTATTGAACGCTTTAGATGCAAATTTCAAAACAAAATGGCGGATTTCTGTTGTTTCTGCTATATCCACAGTTTTATTCGCAGAAACTGAAAGTGAAACGGAGGCTGAGGCCTTCTATAAAATAAATAAAAGCAGTCGCACAATCCGTTTTGTACGCACACAACACAAATAATAGTTTTTATTGAATAAACGTAATGTTTACTTCTGAAAAAAATATATAATTGAACGGTAATATATGTCTATGTGCAGAAGAAATAAATAAATATTTTATGACTCTAGAACTATGAGATTGGAGTAGTGGTGTGTCAAGCTGGTAGTGGGGTAGTGGAGGGGTGTCGCAATACTTTCGGCAATATATTGTATAGATATACCATTTTTTCCAGTCTGCATTATTTACGTGTTATTTTTTGGATTTGGCAGAAGACAGGAAGAAGGCAGCATCTGCCCCGGCGGGCACCTGTGCCCCAGTGGAGGAGGAGCCACGGGCGACCACCAGCGCTGGTATATACTGTTTTATTTTGCAACGACTTTTGGTCAAAAACAGAAACATTTTTTGTTTACTGTATTTTAATTTAATTTTTTTATGTGTAGCGCTCACTCCCGGAGGAGCCGCTGAAAATGAACCACGGGTCAGTCTCCCCGCACTAGGGAATAAATATACTCCAGCACCGTTGTGGATTTTATAAATTATATAGTTTACTAAAGTAAAAGGCATATAATGAGACACGGTGTTCGTAGATGTATTTATAGTATTTCGTATCGCGGTAAACGCGCAGCGGAAAAAGAAATACGAGGCCTCGTATTTCGGAAAAATGCGCGTCCGAACAGAAAAAAAATACAATGCTTCGTAATTTCGAGAAACGCGCAGCGGAAAAAGAATACAATATTTCGTAATTCGAGAAACGCGCAGCGGAAAACAAAATAAGATGCAAATCTTTGCCCCTTTTTCGAATACTAGGGAGTGAGTCCCGAACGGGTTAAGTCCCGAACTGTGAGTGTATGTGTGTGTTATGGTACCCGGGTACTATTCAACTGGCCAGTGAATCTCTTAAACGATGTCTTCGACTAGTCAAGTTGGGCCCTGTGGGTTTTAGAAATAAACAGCAGCGGGCTTTCTTGACTTTATAAAACCGGCCTTGGAGGCCTCTCACCCATCCACTCGATCACCAAGGTTCCTCTGATGCAGGACGTCCCTCCGCTCGGTGCCTTGCTGGGATACTGGCTACTGGATCCGTTGTCTGGCTCTCTTTCAGCTTCAAGAGTGACTGGTACAGCTACCGCCTGCTCTCCCATCCAATGGACCTGCGGTACTCCTAACTCGAGGGTCCTCCGCTTCCTTGACAGCAGCTTGGGTAATGCCTGTGGATCACTGGGTCTCCTTCTTGCAAGGCTGGATAACCCCACTTGGAATCCTGATGGGCCACACTTGCGCTCCGGCCTAGTCACGGTTCCGCTCTGCAGCACTGCGTTCTCTCTTTTTCACTCCCTGGCGCGCTCTGCCGGCTATCTCCACGAGGATCAGGATGTACAGCGTCTGTGTCCCACCCACTTCCTGTGTCTGTTCGCAAAGCATGCCGGGAAACGTAGTCCCAATGTTCAGTGTCTCTTATCGCGCTTGTCTCCCTCCGGTGGCCAAAAATAGGTACTGCCACAGTAAGGGTTTAAACACAGCGCTACATATGTATAGCACAAGAGGAGCAGGAGGAGGAAGAGGAGGAGCCGGAGGAGGAGTCAGAGCCTCAGGAGGCCTCCAGCACTGGTATATACTACTGTTATATTTTTTCAAGACTTTCAGTCAAAAATAGAAACCTGCTTTACTTACTGTATTTTCCCTCTTTCATTTATTGGATATATAGAAGGCGAAGCCAGACCGGACACATCATCCAGCATTAGGCAAATTAACCGGATGGCGATCGGCAAGCTACGCCTGGCTGTAACAACTATAGATTCCATCCAGGAACTGCTCCAGGAACTGCGGGAGCACATAAGCAATGCCGCTGACATCCTGGAGCGGCAGTGAGACCAGTGGCAGCCTCCTCCCGAAATGTAACCGGAATGTGCCTCCGCTGCTCCTGCTCGCGTGCCGTGAGGTCGGACCAGCGTTTTCGGAGCTGGTCCTTCGTCCGGTCCTTGCCGAACAGCTCCAGGATGGTGGTGCGTAGCTTGTCAAGGATACGATCCTTGTGGATGTTATTCTTCCTGTCGTAAGGGCCCTTACGGCAGTCATAATCTTTGTAATCAAAGATGTGGACCAGCTCCAACATCTCCTCAAATGCCAGTAATTATCTCAAGTGAACCAATATTCTGAACAAGATGTTCGCCTGGCTTACAATGGCGGCCATCTTCCAGTCTATTTCCACTACACTATGTTTGTTTGTGCCCCTGTTGGGCAGTTTGCCATCCTTGGCATGTTCCCTTCCCTTCCCCATGTTGTAAATAAATTTTCTATTTTTTCTATATTTTCCTGTTTGTGTGCGTTGCTTTTCCTTACTTAATAAGTTAATATGTATTGCTTGGTTTCCACACTGTTAAAATTATATGTACATAAATTTATTGACATTTCTATGGACCCTTTGTCATAAATTTGTCAACATATTTGTGGCCATGAATGTGACTGTGCACATGTGACTGTGTGGTTGTATGGTTTTGTTAAGCTTAGGCGATGTCACAACAACACGGATTTTTGTCCACAGTCACATTCATTGTATAACCAAGAATTTATCAAAAAATATTGATGGCAGCACTGCGTGAAGTCTTCTCCGACACAACCCAAAGATCCTCAGTGCGGCTCAGGTCTAGTTTATTTGTCCCTGTTTGCAGCTTCACGCAACACCTCCTCCCAGCTATGAGCTCTCTCTCTCCCACCGCTGCCCGCTAAGACGCTGCCCGCCAACATGGTCACGTCTTTGCAGGAAGACAACAGCGTGGGGGAACGGCAGCTGCCGACAGTCCCAAGACCTCGTCACAATGACGTCAGTTCTGGAGTTAACCCCTAACTGCGACCAATGGTGGAGATAGGGGGTTCATTGGAACCCCCTATCTCCCGATCCGCGGCAGCTATTGGTTGGTTAATGTTTGGTATCTTTGGATCGACCAGAGCATGGCCTTTCCAACAATACCAAACATGACAATGTTAAAAATTATAAAAAATTTAAATATAAAAAAATAAACAGGTTTTTTGTTTTGTTTTGTTAATGCAGCAATATTATTCCCATTTCAATTATAATGTGAACAATGATGCTGCACTAAGGATTTTTGTATGGGGTGCGTTTGTTAAAAATAGTGTAATTTTCACCCAAAAAAATATAACAAGTCCCCATTTAATTTTTTTTTAACAAACGCAACTCATAAAATATAACCGCAAACACTCGCATGTTAAAATGTGAAAAAAATACTTTACACCTTGTAAAACAAACATTGAAAATTCTAATTTTATTGCATTTTTTTTATAATATACAGACAGCACATGACGCATACATATGATAATGATATATTATGAATCATCTGCCGAGTCTGCCGGAAAGAACGATATATAACATGTCTGGGTCATATTATAAAATAAGGCTTCAAAAAAACGCGTTTAAACAAGAGGAGCGAAACTGTTAAAAATTAGCTCAGCAGCAGACCGCAGTGCCGCGCACAGGCGTGAAGGGAAGCCGTGAAATGCCTCAGCAGCGAAAGGGTTAATTTTTTTTTGTCTGTTTTAAATAATTTTTATTTTTTTTTCGTTTCAGATCATTTTGATCAACTATTTTTCCGTTTTAAAACCTTTTTGTTCTGGTTTTTATTTTTAAAGTCAGACCATTCGGGTCAGTTTAGCGTTTTTTAAATCGTTTTGTTAATTTTTTTTTGTTCCTTGGCTTTCATACCATTTTTTAATGTGATTAAATAAAGTTGTGAAATGTATATTCATAAGAAAAAAAGGATCTTTATTTAATTAAAAAAAAACACGATAGAATCGCCAGAATTATCGTATCGACAGAATGAATTATCGGATCCGAAAAACAAACCAAAAATTTATTATAAAAAAATATATAAAGTATAAAAAAGTAAACCATAGTAGTTTACATCAAAACGAATAGAGTTAGACAGCTTTGAAACGAGGAGAACAGACGTTCCGAAAAAATGAAAATTTCCGAAATCACGAAAAGTCGATACAAAAAACGAGCAAAGTGACACGAAAATATGAAAAATGGTCGAGGAGAACAGACGTTCCGAAAAAACGAAAAGTCCCGAAATCACGAAAAGTCGATACAAAAAACGAGCAAAGTGACACGAAAATACAAAAAATGGTCGATATTCCAATAAAAAAATGTACACGAAAAACGAGACGAGCCGAACCGAATCGAAACAGAAATCGGTCGAAACGAGCCGAATTGAAAAGTTTAAACATCCGAACAAATCGAACCGAATCGAACCGAAAAAAATCGGTGCACAAGCCTAGTTATAGGGGGTTAATATCTAGACTGATCCTTCCCTGGAAAGAGCATGCGCAGATACCGCCATCTGGATTGCTTTGTTGCGTTTGGAGCTGCACATGTTATAGAAAAACGCTGAAGGTTTGCAAGACTGAATGGTCCGATACGTCACTTCCGTTGGAGGGCATTTCCGGACATGCGTAGTGAGTGAGCCCCAGCGGACCGGATGAAGGAATTCACAAGGAGACAACAATCGGCACTAATTGGGACACTATTTAAGAATAGTGGGGGACCAGTCCTGTATACCATAAAAAGATGGTTCTGAATTTGATAGAAGATCAAAATACCTATCGGCCTCTACCGCGTGATCCCACTGACATGTTTATGAAAGATCTTGCTAAACTGCTTAAGGATGGTAAAGATAGAGGAGTAATATCAACTAAAGAATTCGATTTTATGAGACCCACTTACCCCAACATAGCTGTCTTTTATGCTCTGCCTAAAATACACAAATAAGTAATCCCTCCACCGGGAAGGCCAATCGTGTCAGGGCGTAATAACCTTACTCAGAATGCCAGCATATATGTAGACAAGGTCCTACAGGGTTTTATTCTATCTTTACCATCTTACATTAAAGATTCCACTGACATACTTAGATTTCTCTCGACTTTGAAACTCCCTAACAACTGTCTGCTCTGCAGCCTAGATGTAGAGTCACTTTATAGCTGCATCCCCCATGAACTGGGTCTTAGAGCAGTGAGAGAATTTTTGGAAAGTAGATGGCTTGAACACAATGAACATACTCTCTTTACATTAGAGCTGATCTTGTTTATCTTGACTCACAATTATTTTTCGTTCGACGGTAAATTCTATAATCAAGTGACTGGTACAGCAATCGGAACTTCTATGGCTCCGTCATTCGCCAACCTATATCTTGGCTGGTGGGAAAAACATGTGGTTTTTGGCCCAGAAATGCAACAATTTCTACGACATGTGGTTGTATGGAAATGATTTATTGACGATATATTCATTCTCTGGTCAGATAACAAAGACACCTTTATGGCATTTGTCAACTGCCTGAATGTTAATTGCCTAAATCTTAAATTTACCATGGAAATCAAGGAAGATAAAATAAATTTCCTTGACTTTACCATACTTCTAAACAGTAACGGTGAAACAACAACTACACTGCATCGGAAACCTACGGCTACCAACAGTTTTTTAAACTGGGATAGCTTTCATCCATTCTCACTGAAGAAAGGAATTCCGATCGGACAATATCTGCGGTTATGACGACTATGCTCCACTTTAGAAGAGTTTAAGATTAAAGCTTGCGGTCTGCGAGAGATGTTCAAAGCTAAGGGGTACCCCAATAGATGTCTAAAAATGGCGTATAAACGTGCTTTGTTAAGCGATAGGAGTGAACTACTGCTCAATAAACCTGATAATAATTCGACTAAGACGGGTGGGAATACAATTCGCCTTATCGGAAACTATGATACAGGGTGGCATACGATTAAAGATATCTGTGCACGCTTTTGGCCAATTTTGACGCAGGATAAACATCTTAGTAAGGCCCTAACTACTTCTGTTTCCCTTACATCAAGAAGATGTCAAAACATCAGTGATCATGTTGTGCATAACCAATTTACATCATGTGACCCGCAACAATGGTGGCTTTAAACAGGATTAAAAGGCACCTTTAAATGTGGTCGTTGTAAAGCCTGCCCATTAATTGCGCAAGATAGAAAATCATTCTTTACCATGAATGGTTCTAAGGAGTATCATGCTAAACATTTTTCTAACTGCAATACGAGAGGGGTGGTTTACATCCTAATATGTGGGTGTGGAAAGCAGTATGTGTGGAAAACTATTAGACCCCTGAAAGTACGTGTGCAGGAACACGTACATTCGGTGAGGTATGTACGTGATACCCCTATTTCAAGGCATTTACAAAATGAGCATGCTGGCAGCTCCTCTGACTTAAGGTTCATGGTCAATGAACAAGTTTTTCAAAATTCGCAACGTGGTAATTTTGACTTGCGATTGCGTCGTAGAGAGGTGTTCTGGATTTACCAGTTAGGGACTTTGACCCCCTTTGGATTAAATGAAGGGTTTACCTTTGCACCCTTCATCACTGACCATTAATGTCTAGATAATTTTTGTTTATGTTTTGTTTGTTCTAGTCAGTAATACTGGCATGGTAGCGCTCTATGCGATGGTTTAGCACCTTCAAAAATGAGCTAGTGGTATAGGGTTTATTATGTCTCCATTCCAATTTATAACCCTTGTTCTTGGGTAGAATCTACCCTTATTTGGTTAACTGTTAATTTAACCCAAGAATGGTACACCACGCTCCCCTATCTATATTGGAGGTTGGTTGACCACCCCCTCCCCCCCTTTTTTTCTTTCCCTTATGGAGCCTTATTATCATTATTGGCTCCTCTGCACGATTTTGGTCTTTACTGCATATAGGATGGCTAACGCTTTTTATTGCGATATCCATGGTAAAGCATGCCCCCTAGCGTATGAAATGCCACTTGTTATATATGTCACTATCTCGGCTACAGTCTACTTAGTCCATAATACTATCTCATTTGCCGAAGACGGATCGCTTTAGCATAGAATGGGGCGTGCATAAACAGTGCGGTTAGCAACAGCCCCACGTGACGTTTGACTACCCATTGCATTATGAGGGGATGAGTCTTACCCACGTGGTAGTAAACCGCCTATTGTACGGCGATTGGCTGAGAACTAGCCTGTCTGTCAATCACCATTTAAGGGGAGGCCACTTTTAACACTTAAGGGCTATTTAAAACCGAAGCGCAAACATGTCAGTTATCTGTTGATAAAGCCGACGTTTAGTATCGGCGAAACGCGTCCCAACTAAGATCTGACAGATGTAATCGTGTTTCCCTTGATGAGAACGTTTTTAGCAGTTGTTTGTCTATAATTTCGGGTGTGCACACTTGTCTGGGCAGTATTATTTATGAAAGCTATTATGGAATTGGTGGTTCCACCCTTTTGCTTCAATAACTGGTGTGACGGGACGGCTGCCACTACGCTGTAGCGCAGTACAACAGTTCAAGTGTTTATTTATTTGTGTGTTATAAAAATAAGGGCTAACAAACTTTTAATAAGTACCTCAATATGATTTTCCCTGTTTTATAAATATGTCAGTTAACTAAAGATTTCTGATGTCTGTGTGTTATTCCCTGTATAGTGTAGATCTCTGTATTAGTACCTGCTATTGTGTAAATTCTCTCAGTAAGAAATTCCTTTTGTTTATGTGCTTTCTCCTTCCCCCATTCTCCATTGTTTGAAGGCCCTGGGTAGTTATCTGATCTGTGATGTTGTCTGTTTGATTGTATGCAAATGTAATGGTCCTTGACTCTATCTGTCCTCTCTGTGAATAAACTGTCAGTTCTATTCTGACCAAGCTTGAAGTCATGACTCAAGTTTTGGGGAACCAGGAATCTTCTGCCCACTGTGCCAAGGAAAGGCTCCAGGTCTACAGCTTCGGCTTATTCCTGGGGTGCTAGTCAGGCTCTCTACAGGCACCGGGCCTTGAGCTGCAGCTAAGGTACAAGAGAAAGGTGTGAGAGTCACGAGGAGAAACTGGGTGTCCAGCGAGGAAGCAGCATTTGGCAGATGTGACCCTGTCCGGGCACAGAGATCTGTTACATTGGTGGCAGCGCGTGGGATGCTTCCTACAGTCCAAGGACATCCAAACCATCACCGGGATTCGATATCCAGATGGTGCGGCAGATACAGAAGATGGCCACAGTCACAGAGACAGACTTCAGACGTAGGTTACGAGAATGGCAGAACCAGCATAGGGGACCGATGACAGAACAGGTCCTGCTGGAAGAGAGTGCAAAGATCCGCCTGATGATGTGGTGGGAAGCTCTTGATGCCGAGCGAATGTACAATGGCAAAATGATCCCCTTGGGCTACGTGAGGTACGAGATAATATTGGAGAGTCGTATGGTGGGCCTGGGAGAAGAGCCACCAGAAGAGGATGTGCAGGAGCTCCGCAGACTGATTCTGAAGGAAATGGCACTAGAGGAAAGATACAGAGCCCTCCGATGGTATGCAGCAAAAGTGTACCCCTGGCTAGCGGATGACAGCCCGACGGAAGGCTATGGCTACGGTGGCCTTGGACTGTTACATGAGAAGCTAGTGGAGGATCCAGATTTCGGGAGTGAATCGGAGTGACATCTGGAGGATATCTTGGAGTGCCGAGAGAGAGAGATTGAGCTCTCTGGTGAAGATTTGTTCCAGAAGGAAGTGGAATTCCTTGGTGTCCAGGAATGGGAGCTGGAAATAGCCTGAAGGGGTTAACTGGTCGCTTGACCCTTGGTGGATGGACACTCGGTAGAGGAAGAACTCGTCCAGCGTGGGAGAGAGAATGACCAGAAAGAACACACAGACAGATGCTCAGTTGGATCTCTCTGACTTTAATATTTCAAGACGCTAGCCTTATATTGTACCACTTACGCAATGGAGAGCGATACATGCAACATATACAAAATACCACGTTAATCAGTCGTGACACACTGAGGCGGAGGTAACATATCTCATGGGCATAACAATTATTGTTGGTTACTTTCATACGTAAGCGCTTGCAGAAATTCTGAGAAATGCACATTTCTAAAGTTCTATTATGGTTTCAATTGTACGGACACAGTGACCGGACTTTCTATGTGTTTGTTAACTGATTACTGCCTTGGCGTGTACGGATATAGGACATAGTGTGCAAGGACACGCGACCTTTTACAGAGATAGCCGTGAGCCGCATTCCTAAACTCAGTTATCTTGCGTAAACAGAGTTTACGCTTTTGGATGTTTAACCGTGTAGGGGAGGGGAATCAAGTGAAATCCCTTCAGCCTACAGAAGTTGTTAGAGTCCAATCAACAGCTAGGCTTGGCTCCATTTGGCTGGGTCGACCTAGAAAGACCAGCGGACACACAGACCAGGAGGCAGAGCGCCAGTAGTTTCTGCCCAGCAAGTGCGGCAGTGTTGGAACGTCGAGGGGAGGAAGAAGGTCAGAGGCCCCAGATGGTGGACACAGAGAAAAAGGATCTTACCGACAGTTCCGTCGAGGAGGAACAGCTACAAGGGGACTGCCAAGCAATGCTAGATTATGGTCAGCAACTTGGCTCAGAGTTTATGCCCCTAGAGCAGCAAATTTCTCTAGAAGAAGAGGCTGCGGTCCTTCCCACGAAGCCCGGAAGATGTGGGGCAGTTGGCCCAGATTCAACGCTTGTATCGGCAGGCGCTCCAGCGCTTACGGATTATCATTTATGTACGGGAGAGCAGTACCCCAACCCAGCGGAAAAGCTGGCATCGCAACAGAGGGCATCTCTGGAAGAGAGTGCTGTTTGTACCTCTCCCCAACTGCAGGTAATAATCCCAGGAAGGGAGACAGCTGGTCTCACTCCTCAGCAGATCGAGCCCCAGCGTGAGGATGGAGGTGCCCCCTTTTTCCAGTCAAAGTGTACTGCTGACCCCCTCCCCCAGGATGTGGGAGACATTTACTGTGGGAGTATAGATGAGACTATGGTTTCCAAGTGTGTGCCCTCTGAGTGCTGGGCAGTTGGTGCAGATCCCCAGCCATCTCCTGATGAGACACCAGCCACCCCCATTCTCTCCAGCAGCTGATCGCAATACCAAGAGATGGGGCAGCTGTAATCTCTTCTGAGTGGACAGCGCAATCTAGGGGAGGCTGCAGAAGCAGTTTTGCTCCCCAGCGCCCGAATCAAACTTTCCGGCAGGATGTTTTTCTGGGGTGGGAGTTTGCGACTAACGCGGGTCTAGACCTGTGGGAGGTTGAAGACCTGGTTAGTCTGTTTTGGAAGGGGGAGATATGTGATAGAACACAATGTCGTTGTGCTACTTGGAGGGGGCTGCACGCTAGCCTCCTGCCTACAGACTATGGCCCGTGAAAGAGACTATTGGGGAACTGGTGGACCTTTTAAAGATATTTGGTGGGGTCCGTGGACATCCCCAAGTGGACCCGCAGAGGGTCTCACCGGGTCTGCCAACTGGTAACTTGGGGGAGATATGTGACGGGACGGCCGCCACTACGCTGTAGCGCAGTACAACAGTTCAAGTGTTTATTTATTTGTGTGTTATAAAAATAAGGGCTAACAAACTTTTAATAAGTACCTCAATATGATTTTCCCTGTTTTATAGATATGCCAGTTAACTAAAGATTTCTGATGTCTGTGTGTTATTCCCTGTATAGTGTAGATCTCTGTATTAGTACCTGCTATTGTGTAAATTCTCTCAGTAAGAAATTCCTTTTGTTTATGTGCTTTCTCCTTCCCCCATTCTCCATTGTTTGAAGGCCCTGGGTAGTTATCTGATCTGTGATGTTGTCTGTTTGATTGAATGCAAATGTAATGGTCCTTGACTCTATCTGTCCTCTCTGTGAATAAACTGTCAATTCTATTCTGACCAAGCTTGAAGTCATGACTCATGTTTTGGGGAACCAGTAATCTTCTGCCCACTGTGCCAAGGAAAGGCTCCAGGTCTACAGCTTCGGCTTATTCCTGGGGTGCTAGTCAGCCTCTCTACAGGCACCGGGCCTTGAGCTGCAGCTAAGGTACAAGAGAAAGGTGTGAGAGTCACAAGGAGAAACTGGGTGTCCAGCGAGGAAGCAGCATTTGGCAGATGTGACCCTGTCCGGGCACAGAGATCTGTTACATTACTGGTAACCCATTTGGTCCTTCAGCAGGTCTTGTCTGCTATACTACACTGACTTTAATTGGCGCGCAGCTTTGGTAATACATTGTTACTGCATTTATCTGAGTAGGAGTATTTGTTATAACGGCTCCTGTGCTACTCTTCCTCTAAGATATTTGATGGTGCATTAGTCTAATGGTTCTAATGGCATGTTGAGCGGAGCATTAACCACTAAGGTGATGCTTTTGCCCTAGATGGTATTTTAGGTTGCATAATAACCACTGAGGTGGTGCTTCTGCCCTAAAAGATACTGTCCTAGTATACTACTATTTCAACAGTTAAGGCACTTTATTGCAAACACAAACCACCATTCTTTTCCTATACTGTATTGGGTTTCAAATGACTAGTTCATTGATTTTTCCTTTTTTCCAATCAGGATCAGTGATTAAGATCATTATGGGTATAAATACCATTAGATGAACAATTCACCTATCTTTATTGATGAGTGCCTTTATGCCACTTAATGGTCCTTAGGTTAGAGTGGATGAATTTCAACTAGCTGGTTTATGCTATGCTCATCATAGTTAAGTGATCACAATTATTAACTGAGCGACACTAGTGTATTTTGGCCTAGGCCAACAAGGCCCAGGCCTAGGGCGGCACTTTCCAGGGGGCGGCGGCCCGCTGGGTGGCCCCACCCCTAAAAAAAAAAAAAAAAAATTTTTTTTTTTTTTTACTTTTGAAAACTATTTTACCAGGAAGGAAACATTGAGATGTCACTAATTTTCAAGTATGTCCTGGGTAGGCAAGGCCTAGGCTTTCACTTTCCAGGGGGCAACAAAAAACCTCACCACTAATTGGGTTACTCACAGAGCACCGAAATGACGCCAACATTTTGGTGTTATGTAGTTCCCTGCACTTCGGGGAATAAAATTTCCCCACCCTGCAGTGAATTCACCATTCACCGCAGGGTCCCTAAAGTGAATGGAGTCGGCCGCTGTATGCTGCCACCGCAAACCCATGGCCTGCTGTTTTCAAAAGAACTACTGAACGAAAATGTCTGGAATTTACATATAAGATCCTATGATTGATAATAAAAAGTTCTGTTACAGAAAAAGAAGAACCGCTATTAAAAAAAAGGGGGGGAATTTAGCCCAAAAAATTCTGAAAAATCACTAAAAGGTACAAAAAATAAATAAATAAATAAATAAAGACTTTTTACTGCAGATTAAAATAATAAATGGTTTATTAGATATTGCTTAAAAAACGGGAATATTTTTAACATTGAAACCTATGGGGTTCGCCTGAATAAACCTGCTGATTGAAACCACCGAACATCAGGGCATTTCACTGACATTTCTCTGCTGTTTGGTGTTCTCTGAATAGATTAACCATTACTTCTCTATGGGGATTTGCACTGCCTTCAAACAGCACCGTACTTGCTGGCAGTTCGCCAAACTTGTGTGTGAGCATATCACCAGAGCAGTGGTGTACTTAGAGGAGTGGCGGAGGGCGAGCCGCCCCAGGTACCAGCGATTATTGGGGTGTCATTAGGGGGTACTAGGAGGTGCCACTGTCACTGTGTGTCAGCTTTGAGCTGTGTTCTCAAACAACGAGCAGCGGAGCATGGCGTTTGCATAAAGAATAAAATCGAATAGAATAAAAATCCCCCTCTCCTCCCTCCATAGCTCCTCCCCTGCCCCGCAGCAGCTCTAGGAGAGGGGAGGGGGATGTGATTTGTGTCCAGAGAGAGAAGATGACAGTAAACGGCAGGTAAAGGGGGGGTTATCAGCAGAATATGAAGCCCTGTCTGCTTACTGCTGTTTAAAGTGGACCTTTCCTTAACCAGCACTGCAGTGATAGAAATTTGTCATTGAGCTGCCTGGCTCCTGGTGAGGCTGCTTGCGTGCAGGTCACACTCGGTCCGGCCAGTCAGGTGGTACTGAGTCTCAGTACCACCTGACTGGCTGAACCACGTGACACGCATTCACGCAGCTGCCCGCCCTTTCGTTAACATGGACTGTCACTCTATTCTGGACTGAACACCCACCGGGAAGGGAATCAAAGCCACGGTGCACCCTCTGGCAGTGGCACCCCACTGCTGACAAGATGGCTCCACGCACAGGCACAGCCGTGATCCTAACGTGGCCTGGAGGGACCTCCTGCTGAGTCTGTACACAGTCCCTGCTGACTCTGCACACAGCCCTACCGCGGACAGAGGCCGGTAAATGTAGAATAAATAATTGCTGTGTGCTCATATACACTCGGTTTGCTGGGAGTTTTATTGCAGTGGATTCTGATGCACTCATACACACCACACATTGCATTGCTGGGAGTTTTATTGCTGTGGATTCTGATACACTCATACACACTGCACATTGCATTGCTGGAATTTTTATTGCTGTGGATTCTGATACGCTGACACACACCAAACATTGCATTGCTGGGAGTTTTATTGCTGTGGGTTCTGTGATACACACTGCATAGTACTGTGAGTTTTATTGCCCTGGAGCTCTGGGATACACTCATACACACTGCACATTACTGTGAGTTTTATTGCTGTGCAGCTCTGTGATACGTTCATATGCAGTGCACATTTCTGTGGATTTTATTGTTCAACCAATTAGAGCGGCTGTGTTCCAGTTTACTTGACATGCATGGCTGTTCTTTGTAAAAATGCTTGAATTTAAACATTTCATAATTTTATTTATTTCAATAGATACATTTGAAATGGTATTCAAAATATACAAGTAGGCACTTGGTATCCACTATTAATATAAAGAGATGAAAAGGCGGAGCTCTAAAAGGAAAAGGTGGAGCTTAAAGAGGAAGGGTGGGGATTAACCAGGAAGAGGTGTGCCCTTGACAGGAGGGGGTGCCTCAAATTTAAATTAGGGGGTGCACGAGTTTAGTCAGGCCTAGGGCAGCACAAAACCTAAATACACCACTGCTGAGCGAGTTTAACTGATCCAAGCGACCACTGATTTCAATGTTTGATCCAATTGTAGCTAGATCTCTTGAGCAAAATCATTTTTTGTCAACATTATTCACCATCTATTGGCAGCATTTTTTATTGTATTGTTGCATTAATAGACTATCATCTATTTCGAAAAAAAATTGTCAAGAGAGTCACTTAGAGCCATACTATATTGGCTTTCTAATGGCCAATTTATTGGTTTATTTTATTTACAATAAAGATCGGTGACCAAAATCATTATGTGTACAAACATCATTGGATGAATAAGTAATCTATCTTTGTTGACGAGTGCTCAAAGCTACTTAGTGGTCCTTAGGTAAGAGTGGATGAATTCTAAATAGCTGGTTTATGAAATGCTTATTTTAGCTAAGTGATCACAATTACCAACTGAATGGGTTTAACTAATCTAAGTGACAAATTGATTTCATTGCTTGATACAATTGTAGCTAGATCTCTTGAACAAAATCATTGTCTGTTCATGACATTCACCATTTATCGGTAACATTCTTTATTGAATTGTTGCATTAATAGACTATCATCAACTTCATTCATTTTTTATGTTAAGTGGGTCATCTAGAGCTCTTTTGCTCAACCACTTTGACGATTATTAATACAGAGTGTTATTCTGACTACGCTGATCTGCTGTCGGAGCTCTGGCTTGTCCAGGTGGCATTACTTATACTTGATATATATATATATGTTGTTTGACCGCCTTAGCTCAAGGTTTTAGATTCCATTCCTCATTACTGGAATAGACTCACGTTGTCCACCCGATACAATTCATTGGTTCAATCAATTATGTTTTTTATCATTTTTTCTTGCAAAGTCTATACTAATAAAGTTTTTTACTGTATAATTTTCTCCCTGATGAAGTCCACTTTGCTGTAAGATGAAACGCGTTGGAGTATTTTATTTTATCACTGTTGTTGCCAATAAAAATCTTTTTTACCGAAGGCTTATCCTGTGGAGGCGGGTTGAACCTGATCGAGGTGAATAATCGGTTGGAGTGGTAACACTATAAATGATGTGCCGATTTATACCTTTAATCCTGTGAGTGAGCTTCTCTGGGGCCTTTTATTTGTGCTAAACTATTTGCTGCACTATGAAGTGTTTTTTATAGGTCATACTCTTTGCTCTCCCTGTACTTTTTACTCTTATACATTTTCATTCCGGCGCCGTTAGGAAGAGACGCTGACTGGGAGTTGCAAAGGTTATATACTTCATTTATTCCTCTATCAACAGCATCACAATTGCTGTGCTTTTTGCTGGGTAAGTCCCCCCAAATCATCAATGAAACGCCACAAGCTGTTTCAATCTCCCTCTAAGGCTCACTGAAGTTTTCTGTGGTTGCTACAACAGTGATTTGCACCTTTCTTTGCCACAACGGTAAAAAAGAATTCTTTCAGCGGATCCCCTCCTTTATTAGGGGAACAAATTGATTGAATGGCTAGACAACATTATAAACCGTTGCACTACTTACTATAAGTAATAAGGAATTATTGAGCAAGTTTAGCTGTTCTCTAGGAAACTTCATTAATCATTTTTTTCCGGTTTCACCAAAAGTATTTATATCCATTTTTTTTTATATTAATCTACTGTATTTTTTCTGTGTAGCAGAATAACATACACACATATAGAATTTAAGTCCCGTGCAATAAAATATTTTCCTGCAAGACACATATAGCTGTTTAAGTTTTCAAATAAAATTAATCATTTCAGACTACAGCTGCCTTTGAAAATGATCTATATTTAAGTATTTATAATAATATATGCATTAATATTTGGCGAGTGATTAATAAAAATAGCTTTTGACGTTATGCACTGAATTAACTTTTTTAAAACATTTCCAAATATTGCCTCACTTGGAAATCTACCAAGCACCAATGCATTGCCTAGAGCAAATTTCATTTTTTAATATGGTTATTTAAATCTAAGATCCCGCATTGATTGCCATACTTACCCATATGAAAACATTATTATTTTTTTACGTCTACAGTCAGGAAACACAGTCTACTTTAAAATAATAGAGCTATTGTACAATAAAATATTTGTCCCTCAAGAAAAATTTACCTGGGTTTGTACTTCCCAAATCAAATAACTTAAAAAATACATGCTTATGCCAATGAAACTAACTATGTTCCAATGTATTATTCCTAGTAATATATGCACTAATACTTGGATAGTGATAAAGAAAAAAATAAATGTGACTATTGTTTTGGCAGTTAACACTAAATTCAACTTCTTTCGACATAAAATATAACTTCACTTGGAAATTGACCAGAACTAATAATATTAACATCAGGCACGTACTGACATGGATTTGCTATGGAGTAATCTAGTCAAATGACTCGTGGAGCATGATAACACAAATGTCAAATAGGGTGATCTGCTGCTAAGTGAACTTCTAAAGAGATCTAAAGATCTCCTTGACTTGACCAGTAACAATTAATGATGTGGTCATTCTGCACCTTTAGCTCCTGCTTATTGTATGTGAACATTGCGACGGTAAAAAAGTGAAATGCTCTACAGAAAATCTCTGTGATGTATGGAAAGCAAATGCCTCCTATATCACCGCCAGCGCTAGAGGTTAAATGTTGTATTTGCTTTTCACAGGAGCACAGACTAATAAAAAGGCCTATAACTGAAGCACAGTGTGTCAATTGCTTTATTTTAAATGTGCAACACATTACCCAGCTGTATTGCCAGGTCCCTGCTCCTCAAAACCTCCCTCAGGTACCCAGGACTCTCTTCTATGCCATGGTTGCAACCTGAACTTGGCGAAGGGTCAAAATGGACATTCACCAAAAATGAGGCCCACTCAGTCGAGGCATGATATTTTAGAAATTGTAGGTATAGGAACAGGTAGATGTATACTGTGTGAACTGAACTATGCAAGAGAGAAAATGGCACTGCGGAGAATCCATACCATCCTCAAAAAAGCTTTATTTGTCCAAAATAAAAGATAACTACTTATGGAAAAAACACCAGTGTGTCTCCAACACCTTTGCCAACACATGCGTTATTGTAAAATAGCTGACAAATATGTTGTTTTTTGAGTAAAAGGTCAACTTTAAAGTGGCAAGGCTCGACAGAAGATGCGTCTTTTGCTAGTAAGACGCATACTTTAGTGACTATCAAGACCATGCCATTAGTTGCACCATTAGGTACCATTAGTTGCATGAAGCACATCAAGACGGTTCTCGATTTCTTGCCATGTTCACTGTAGCATACCCTCATCAATGGTGGCAATGGCATCAGTGATCCTCTGCTTTAGATTAGTGATGTTCCGTACCTTTGTTCGATACACGATATCTTTAACATAACCCCATAGAGGTGTATTAAAGGAGGCAAAAAAAAACTTAAATATGTACGTCACATTGTGTAATAATTTTTACTTATCTGTCTTTTCATTTGCCTTTGTAATATTTTTTTGAAATTGTAAAGAGACTTTATGGACACCCTGTATGTAGATATACAGGGTTATTCAAAGAGACTCGAAAAGTCACCGCACGTTCGGTGACTTTTCGTTCTCTTCAATTCGGTTCGATTTGTCGATCCCATTTTGGCAACCCTGTGGTGTATTCAGCAAGCATCACAGGGTCCTCGAATTGCAGGGAAAAGTCACCGCAAACCCGCCGAAAACTCACTGCAAAACCCGACGAAGGCACACCAAAAACCTGCAAAAACATCTGGATTAACCCTGCCGAAAACACCGGAAAAACCCGAGCAGGAGCTGATCACACGCAGCGCAGCCGCCGGAAAAACCCGTCACCGCAGACGAATGGAGTGAATAAATTAGAAAAACAGTACACTTGAATGTTTGAAAAGTGAAACGCTGTTTGCAAAGAAACTACTAAGCGAAAATGTCTGAAATTTACATATGAGGTCCAAGGAATGATAATAAAAAGGGCTGTTACAGAAAAAATAAGTAAAGTTCAAAAAACGGATTTTTTTAAAAAAAAATTCAAGAAAAATGCTTAAAATATCCTAAAACATCTATAAATAAAGAGACTCTTTACTTCAGAATATTATAATCAACGGTTTATTAGATATTGGATTAATAGTTTTAACATTGAAGCCTATGGGATTCGCCTCAATAAATCTGCCTAATGAAACCACCGAATGGCAGGGGCAATTCGGCAACTTTTCACTACTGGCTTTTGCTCTCTGAATAGCTGAAGCATTGCTTCTCTATGGGGATTCACTGCCCTCGAACAGGCACCGAACAGGCACCGTATGTGCAGGCAATTCGCCAGGACTTGGCGAATTGCCTGCTCTCTGGATAGCCGAATGGTCAGGAAAGGTAACCGAACGCTAATTTTCAGCATTTGGTTCCCTTTCGGCAGCCATTCGTATCTCTTTGAATAACCCTGATAGTAAAATTTTACAAATCAATAAATAAAAGCCCTTTCACTTACTGCATAGGTCTTAAAACGCTTTGCTTTAATCCTAAGGAGAAATATCTCAGGGAAAAACATCTGACAACTATCACATTGGGTATTTATCAAAGGAAACTCGATTATACTTGACAGGGTTTTTCAGTAAATCTCAGAAGAAGGGACAATAGAGATGTAAATTCTTGGACAATTTGAAAAATATCCCTATTCTCTACCTCAACCGTGTTTCCAGTTGTTTATAATGGCTAAAATATCCTATTCCCTTGTCCGTTCTCCACAATATCAAGTTAACCCCAATAAGGATTACTTGCGAGTCGCTGTTTATTTAACTTCAGCGAAAGTGGATTTGTCACCTCTGAAATTTGATTCCTGAAATATTCTATAAATTGTATTTATATTCATCTTAAAGTCCTGTAGCTATGTATATCCAAGGATATATCAAAAAGTTCCTTGTACCTTTTGCTTTCTAGAACTTTTTAAAAATGGATTTTATTTCTTTCACCAGATTACTTCACTGCCATAGATTAATGGGTTAGAACAGCTTTACTTGGTTAACCAAATTTTGAAGACGGATGTCCTAGAGGGAATACAACAGATCTTTTCAAACATACATTATACATATTGGGTGAAAATAAGTACGTATACTTATTGGGCTCTATCAGCTGGTGTGAGCTACGTGATAAATCTATCGCGAGTCGCTAAAACATAGCGCCTGACAACTAGTGATGAGCCGAACACCCCCGTGTTCGGTTCGCATTCGAACTCGAACAATTTCAAAAGTTCGAGTTGGAACTCGAACACGAACCGAACTCAATGCAAGTCAATGGGATTCGAAAGTTCGATTTTTAGAGTGCCCTCCAAGAGGGCATATATTCAAGATATTTGCCATAAAAGGTGTATGAGGGTCCGGGTAGTGCCCTGGGGGACAGGAAACAAGGACAAAAGTTTTTAAAAAAAGTTTTTAAAGGAACAGTGAGTTTTCCATGAAATAAAGGTTAAGAATAAAAACAAAAAATTCCTTCAAATATCGTGCCTAGGAGGTCCCCATAACCTGCCCGTGAAGTGCCGGATTTGTAGGATGTATAGAAACATTTTAAAACAAAAAAAATGACATTTCAAATGACGGTAAATGGTTTTCCTTTAATCTATTCATAAACAACTGCTTGGGGCGGCAGCCTGTATGAAAAGAGGAGACGTTTTAGGATACGCAGGACAAGTTTAGTGATTTTTTTTGGCTAAATTATGGTGAAACGTATGCAGGCTTTGGATGAAAGTAACAATAAGTGCTTTAAAATTGGGCTTTTAGTGTCGGCAACAGTGCCGTCACACCGTAACCCCTCTGTGGTATTGTGGAAGAGTGTAGGGTTGGACCCTGCGGTCAAATATTAAAATGATATGAATCTGGTACAGGCGTCAGTGCACCCAAATATTGTGCCTTTGGTGCCCTCTACAGTGCCTGATTAGAGGGCCGTGTCTGCCTGATGTTTTAGTAACAAGAATGTTTTATCCCATAGGCTTCAATGTTAAAAATATTCCCGTTTTAATTCAATATCTAATAAACCATTGCTTATAATATTCTGCAGTAAAGAGTCTCTTTATTTCTAGATTTTTTAGTATTTTTTAAGCATTTTTTATACTTTTTAAAAAAAAATATTTTTAGAACTTTTGGTGAACGTCCCAAAAAGTTCGAGGTCCGCGAACTTTCGAACGGCCAATGTTCGAATTGAACTCCGAACCGAACTCCGAACCGATCGAACTGAACAGCTCATCCCTACTGACAACCCACCAACAAATCACCTTGTCCACGGTTGTCAGTGTACAAGATTCATTAGCGCACGCTAGGGAAACGCTAAGACCCGGGCTGAGAACCAGCACTAATGCATTGTAGAATATAACCACCGTGCTGTGGGAAATGTGAAAAGATGCATTGTATAGTTAAAAAGAAAAAAGTGTTCCTGTGCCAAAAAGCCTAGTTTTTTTAATTTATTTTAAATAATCTGGGTGGACATTACTGAAATGCCAAGGAAGTCCTCTCCTTTTTTTTTTTTTAAATATATTTATTAATGGTTAAATTGTGATACAGAAACAGAGAAACATTGAACAGTATCATAGCAATACAAAAACCTAGAAGTGTACCAAATTAGTTGAACTAAGTGGCAACACACCGGACATGGGGGATATCAATTCCTCCGGGATCAAGTGGGAAGAAGTGTAAACGTTCAGGAAGGCGGGGCCAGAGCAGATCATATGGGATCATGTCCTACAGGAGCAGGGGGAGTTTCATCAGGGGAAGGATCATTGGAGGCCAGGAAATGGGATAAGACAGGATCAGATGGTGTGTGGGGGATAGGTGAGGAACCTTTCAGCATTTGCAAAGAATACCAGGAGGTGCAATAAAAGGTGCGACGTAATGAGTTTTTTTTGTCTTCGGGGAGGGTCGCGATTAGGGGTGACCAGTTCTGGAAAAATGCCATAGTCTGGTCCTCCAGGTGCAGGGAGGCTTCTATCCAATCAATTGAAACCAGTGAGTAAACCCCATATGAAAGGTAGGTGGAGTCGGAAAAATCCATTGTGAAAGGATGGCTTTTTTACTCGCGGCCGCCAACAAAGTTAGCCAGAACCTATGACTTTTAGGCTGGGGATGGGCAGGGGCGGGAGTGAGAAAGTTAAAACTGGCCCATTCAGGAGTGTTGAGAGCTGTGATTCGAAGGACTGTCAAGCAGAACCTGCGGATAAAGTCCCAGAACAACTGATTGTTAGGACAGAACCATAAACAGTGCCAGAGGTCGGCGGGGGAATGTCCACATTTGAGACATGCAGCGGTGGGAGTGAGCCCACCTCTGACCATCCTATTGGGCGCCATGTAAGCACGGTGGAGAATTCTGTACAGCATATCCCAATAAGTAGCCGAATGAAGGAGGCACCTGGATTGTAATGTGAATTTGATGAGGTCCTGTGAGGTAAGTGTCGGGAAATCAGTGGTCTATTTTGAAATTGCTGTCCAAGGGGTAGATGTAGACGAGGAAGACTATAGGTGAATATAAATACTAGAAGTTGATGGGGGGTACGGAATTCATGAATAATAGGGAGTCTAGAGGGTTAGCCCAGTCCGTAGGTGTGAAATCAGCAAATTGAGCAAGGAGAAACTGTCGCAGTTGCAGGTAAAAGACAGGGTGTAGAGAGAGAGAGAGGGGCTATTATGTTACCTAAAGTCGTGAAGGAGTAGGGTAGTCTCAATATCGCATCTACATAATGGTGTAGTTGTGTCAGGCCTTGCTGGGCTAATGTGTTGAATATGGGGAAGTCGTCTCCTTACAATGGTTATTAAACGTTAACGGATGATATATGATGATCTAGTTTGCAAAATGAATGTTTATATAATCAAGGTGGAAAAATCTATTTCCACTCTCTAAGGTAGATGTGTTTTGGCTATTTTGGTGAAAATAATGGTATTTGCTATGTTTCAATGAAAACCTGAAAAACTGCCTATCATTGGAATGTAAACACATATATAAAGCAGTAAATGTATCTGTCTTTAACTTCCAAAAGGATGCTAGCTTTCTTCTGCAAGCCTTGTACACCTCACTTTGACTTTCACAAAGTCAAAGGAAAAACATTAGCAACGCCCCAGAGATTCTGCTAAATTCAATTTATCAAGCGTGTATACACTGGA
Source organism: Leptobrachium leishanense (assembly GCA_009667805.1). NCBI lineage: Eukaryota > Metazoa > Chordata > Amphibia > Anura > Megophryidae > Leptobrachium > Leptobrachium leishanense. The sequence continues at coordinate 106,762,631 of CM019064.1, read as the reverse complement.
GCCTGCAATGGTTCTTTGTTTACTGAAAATCACTTAAAGATGTTTGTAATCTGAAATAATCATCTGGCCTCTAAATTCAAAGCAGAAAATTAGACCTATGAGAGGATGATGGTAATCAATTTGAATATTGCACATTTTAGAAATGGTTTGCAGCATATTAATTGCTTGTATCCTGAAACCCCTAATGTGAGTAATGGTACTTATAATTAGATATAAAGAGGACATGCATATAGTTATTTTCTGATGATTTGCAAGCAGGTCTAACGTTTAAATAAAAAAGTTAGTATTTTAAGACGGGGAATAATCTCTACATTAAAATAATGCAGTAACCAAGACACTTTGGTCTAACTTATTGTTAGTGTTTGTATGTGTAAGCGTTAGTGCTAGGTTAATGTAGTCCACATGACTAACACAAAATTTTAGCTAATGCTCAAACCAGGTGCTAACTCCAAAAAAAGACAAACAGGTCCAAGTCCAAAATCAACATACTTATTAAGGCTAGGGACAGATGAGCGCATTTTCTGCGGCCACCGTCAAAATGTACGTCGATGCGTTTTTTCACGGCATACGCTTAAGTGGTCAGACGATGCGCAATTCTGGACGTATTTCATGACGATGGGGTGAAAAGAAGTCTAGGGAAATCCGGCTGTTTGAACGTTATGTTGGCCGCACACTAGCAGCGTCTGACATCTCCTAATCACGCACACACGCTGCTATGCGGCCGCAGCGCACTCTGTACGTCAGTACCAGCGGTTTAACGTTCTCGAAAAAATGCGTTCATTTTCCACTTGCGTTGCGCGGCCGGACTTTTGTGCGACCGTACTTCGTATATTGGCTGTCATTGCCTGTCATCTGCTGCTAGTGCGGCCGTGATTATGTGCGCCAGAACGCGCGTTCGCACTGCCTCAGTCTGACCCTAGCCTAAAGGAATGCAGCACAGGTGTTATTTTGGATGAATCACATTAGCAATGCTGTATCTGATTGGCTCGCTATTTCAATAGAAAAAATGTGTATTTTGTGCTAAATCTACTGACCATGAATTTTCATTTAATAAATGTCGGGTGTATCGGGCTGTGCTCACCAGTGTACAGGACATAGCACCCCACTCAAGATGTAAATGCACATATTGATTTAATTTGCCTGTGAGATGTTTATCCTGCTGAGGGGTTTACATGTTTGACCTAGATACAATAATGCTTCCAACATGAGTCCCCTATCACTAGGGTGACCCTAGCTGACACGTTTCAAGGGACACATTGCTATTTCAATCATAGGGAAGCACAGGGAAAGTGATGCCCTGTAATATGTATAATTCATATACTGCAGCAGGCAAATGATGGCTGGTCACCTTTGCTTTCTTTTTGATTTCTTAACTACAGTGTATGGATTCTACATGCTGCAAGGCAGCATTTTCCATGCAATGCCCATCAGCATGAATTAATTATATATGTCTCTTTAACCATAGATCTTTTGTCCATGCATGCCCACATATTTTACCCCAGAATTGCCACTGGAATTGTGCATGTGTGACTAATGTGTATATAACCATGTAGATCATGATGGACGTTGAGCTGCAGGACCCCACTGTTGAGATCCATCTCACCATTAACCCTGTGAGTACACGTTTGCTATGCTGTAACAATGTATTTATTGGCAGGGAACAGGTGTGGCCCGGCACTTTGCACTGGCAAAACCTGGTTCTATGCTGTGCACAAAACCGCTTTAGCATGACGTTAGCATTTGGCTAGTGTGCTCTAGCCGATTGTGTCCCCAAACCTACTCAAGCAAAGTGATCTTCTGGTAGGCTGGCCGGCAATAGCGTTTTAGTGTTTATCAGGTAATAAAGCCCCTACAGTTTAAAAAAAATGTATTCATTCCTTGTTGGAAGGCAAACCCATTTCTCTGAGCTCACTGGCATGCACAGCCCATTTCGTTTCACTGAATATCTGGACCACTATTTCAGGAGGGCTATTGGTGTTTTTGAAAGGATTGGTACAGATTGAATGAAAATTTGTATCTTTTTAAGCCGGGGTCAGACAAGCGTTTTGCAGAGCGGAAGGAACGTCCATGGATGTTCCTTCCAATCTGACGCCAATTTGGCCACCTCGCTGAGCGCAGTTAGTGAGCTCAACGCTGCAAGGTTCAATTCTCCTATGTAGGATCGCTCTTTGCAGTCCCAGTGAACGCTCTTCGTAGTGCTTCGACAGGGAGGCTTTCAGAACGTCCACAGCACGCCTGCTGTAGTACACGCAATTCGTGCGCGCGCTACAGCGTGTGGCTGGCCCTGAAGAGTTACAATGCTGTGACGGACGTCAGGAGGCACGTCAGTTCAGGCGCTCGTCTGACCCCGGCCTTAGAGGTCTGCTTTTAATTCCAAATCAAATGTTATTTACTTACATAGAGGTATAGAAGTCAGGTTCTTAAACTGATTTTACTGTTTATGTATCTTGAAAAAAGTCTCTGTGTAAGCTCAAACGTTTCACATTGCTGGCATATTTGCATCACTAATTTAATACTGTAAACATAATTAGAAACTACTCCGAAACTGCTCTTCTATTCAATTGACATATACCTCCTCCAGGTTCTATTTAACCTTGATCTGCGGGAGCTCCATGAAGGGACCTTTTCCTCGTGAGTTTATCCCAGCCATGATGGGCAGTCATTAGGTTTGCAGAGTAGGACCTGCCAGAGGGTGGATTACATTGACGCTGTTGGCAGGCTTAAGCAATTCACGGCCGTTCATTGCGAACCAAATTTCCAACATTTTATTCAACAAAGCTCAAAGTTTAGACATTTTCACCGTGTGGTAAAAGCTGGTATTATGCACCCATGCATGGAGCTGTTGTTGCAGGTTTTTGAATGTGTTTGATTGGAGTGCTCTCCTCCTGGTTCTGTGTATATATATAAATATATATATATACACACTGTATATATCTATATATATCAGTCTTTTAAAGCAATAATGTGTTTAAAATAGCTTGCCTTTAATTATCTTAAAACGCATGTCATACAAATGCAGTGTTTAATGTATTATAAGTTCATTAAGTAAAATTGTCTACTGCATAATTATACTTATAATTATACTTACACTTATTATACTTTTTTAGTGTAATGCCAGGGATCGTGATACCCCATCTTCTTCCTAGCTAGAACTATTATTCTTTTAGAGCACATCTGTCAGGTTTCGTTTAGATGGAATCCTACTTCTTCCAGGAGAAGAGCAGACTGGCTGCTAAGAAAGCGGGTGACTCCTAATTGAACCAGTATTTGGGAGCCACAAGGATTTAACAGCCATTAATAGGGAGTCACAAAGACTAAATATCATTGTGAGCTGAGTCTTTGGAATAGAACAGAGTTACTTCCAGCAAGATGTTGTGACATGGCACACATCACGTCAGTCAGTGGCGACAATCCAGAGGGTATTTTTTAGGACTGTGCCATTTCCAAGAAGCTGTGGCCACTCTGGTCTCCATATAGTTACATAGTTACATAGGCTGAAAAAAGACATGCGTCCATTGGGTTCAGCCTCTTATCTTACCAACCCAGACTTCGTTTTGTGGTTCTGAAGAACATGCCCCACATGGTTGACTCCATAGACCAGTGGTCCCAAACCAGGTCCTCAAGTATACCTAATAGGCCAGATTTTAAGGGTTAACTTGGAGAAATGCACACTGAATACTGTAATCACTAAGCAGCAAATAATATCACGTGTGCTTTGCTTCAGATATCTGGCAAACTTGGCCTGTTATGGGGACTTGAGGACCGGAGCTGAGAAACACTGTCTTAGAGGATAAAATTAGGAATGACATCAAAAATATTGATAATGCAATGTTTAGATGTGTTGGGAACAAGATGAAGCATCGCATTAAAATACAGCAGACAGAAAACAGGGGCTATCGCCAGAACATGCTGTGATGGGATGTGCTCAACATAAGTGGAGGTATGTTTACTGAATCTCTCATTAATATTCATTCATTCAATTAAGATCTACAGTTAAAACTTTGTGTTCGGGTCTATATGAATCAATGTGCAGTGGTGTGGACTCCGTTATACGAAGTAATTATAAAGTAACGATGTGTTAATATAATAAAAAAAAATGCTTCTTCAATGTATCAGAAATAACTGTTAGTGCAAAGAATGGGATTCAATTTCCATTGCACCTCAACATTTGTTTAAAGCAAGCAGTACAAACAGCATGTGATTTAGAGTAATTTTTTATATGTTTCACATTTGCTGAATAAATTCCTATATTTGTGACGGACGGATAGTCATAAGTGTTTATTTCATCGCAGCCAGACATGGTCCAGGTAACATTTGGTTTTTAATGTAGAAATTTCCCTTACTTATTATTCTTTTTAATACATATATTTCTGGCAGAAACCCATATTGACTGGCAAACTCAATGTCTTTACTTTGAATTAAAGACTATAAATGATTGTTTTACATATTAAAACTTAAAAGTAAATGTCAGATAAATGAAACACCTGGCCCTGATGGATATCGTCCAAATCTCATTTGCGAGCTTTTATGTTCAGTCACAACCAGACAGTTATTAGTATTTTATAAATTAATTTCCATTGCCTCAGTGCCCGCATAATTTGGCTAATTCATAATAATCAAAGCAAAGAAAGTAAGGACACAAAAAATAGTTTTGTAATGCATGCATGGTTCATTTTAGCTATTAGCAGTATTGTTAAAGATACATAACAGTAGTTATAGAACATTAGCTGAATCACTTCAACATGTTAAGGTATTTCCTACAGTATATTTAACAAGTTATATAATTTTATAAGAAAAGCAAGAAAAAAAAGACAAAATAGAGTTTATTCCACTACAATAGCTGATACCACCTAGTATTCCTGGTCATACTCAATCAAGGCCTTGATTAAATTTGACTGGTCATACTAAATCAAGGCCTTGATTAAATTTGACTTGATAACTTGAATTGGGACCTTGTTTTTACATATTTCAGCTATTTTTCAGTTTGGAAGATTCAAATGCAGGCTTACTTGCAAAAAAAATTGTATTGAATATCGGCACTTATGGCTCTACTTTTCATTGGATATATAGGCTATATAGGTTTATATCGAATTTATAGGTATGCCGGTTTTCAAAAAATTACACATGCTGAAAGGTGTTGATTAATGGATTTTCAGTCAGAAAAAGAGTGTGCATAAGACTAAAATCTAAGGGACATGTTTAAAGGAAACCAGGGAGGCACAGGTTCGAATCTGTGGGCAAGACACCTAACGGTACATACTCGCCACCCAGGACATACTTGAGAACGAGAGAAATCTGTATCCTTCCTGGTAAAATACTTTCTCAAAGAAAAAAAAAGGCACAAATCTGTATGATGCTAGCCGAAAATAAACAGTTTTGGCCGTTTCTCATTTTTTTTTTGTATTTGTATTTTTATTTTGTAAAGATGTCATTGCATAAACAGAACGAGGAAGGGTCGCGCAGGGCCACATATTAAGCCATTAAGATAAGCACTTCATAGGGAAAAATCAGCAGAATTACGAAAAGCGGGGGTGGGGGAGGAGGCGTAGCAAAAGTCGGCAATAATACTTCAGTTGAATAAAAAATAAAACTAAAAGAAATATTGCCTCAAGCCAAAATTTTTTTAACTGAATCAGATGACATTTAAAAAAAATTATATAAATATATATATATATAAAAAAATATTGACTGCTTGCTGTATATATATATATATATATATATATTGAATCTATAGTCCTGCAACACCTTCAAAAAGTACTCTGTATATACATGCGGTGCAAAGCCAAAACAGTAAATAGGCATATACAAAAAAAGTGTCTGTAATCGAAAAAATACAATAATAAAGTTTATTTATAACATATTAAAAGAGGACCAACGTTTCGGCTCGCTCTGGAGCCATTTTCAAGGTTACAGCATATACTTGTAGGCATGTTTAAATACAAAAAGAAAAACATAACTTACCTATCGAGAAGCCCGTCTCAATCAAGCGTTCCACGTGGACGCGTTGAGAAACTGGGGGCTGGTCTGGGTTGCGTCACGGCGTGTCACGAAACCGCACATCTGGCGCTTCCCCGTTGCTATAGCAACTAAAATCACGATTAAAAACATTGCAGGAGGAAAAATGTTAGGAACATCTTGGCAACTATAGTTGATCCATGGACACTTCTATTGCACTGACAAGAAATATAAGAAAAGATGCACTTAATAAAAACCTAATTCTAAGCTTATAAGTGATTAAGGTATAGCGTGGAACTAGGTTTTTATTAAGTGCATATTTTCTTATATTTGCTGGTCAGTGCAATATAAGGGCAGTATTACAATATTGGTGCTAACTTAACCAGAGCTGTTGTAAACTGAAAACCTCCATAGGCTATAATGGCTCTGGAAAGTTTACAACAGCTCTGGTTAAGTTAGCACCAGCTTTGTAATATGGCCCTAAGCGTCCATGGATCAACTATAGTTGCCAAGATGTTCCTACCATTTTTCCTCCTGCAATGTTTCTAATTGTGATTTTAGTTGCTATAGCAACGGGGAAGCGCCAGACGTGCGGCTTCGTCACACGCCGTGACGCAACCCGGACCATATATATAGGCATCAAGCAGCATTCTAAGGGACGGGGGTGAGGGGAAGAAATGGGATCAGAGGGAAGGAGGAGTTGGTGGCCAGAAAGAATGTAGCAGGGATTACATGGGAAGGACCAGACGTTTGGTCTTATTAGGGATTATCAAAGAGAAAAGTGGAAGCAGCTGGAAAGGAGAACTGAAATTTAGGACTGGGCCTGGTTGGGTGGATGAGAGGGAGGGTGGGACAGCAGAGTGGAATAATGGAGTACAGTCAGCGAGTGTGTGGATGATCTGATTGCTGTATGGAGAAAGTAAAACAGTGAGATTTAACATGAGTGACCTGGTTGTACTGTAGGTATTTATGACATAGGAAGAGGTGGAGGGAGAAGCATAGGGGAATATTCTAACAGAAAGAGAGGGAAAATTAAAAGACAACTATACAGCCAGAAATTAATAAATGCAGACATAACATAGAATTGCAAGATTAGAACAGTCTTGAGTATAGTGGTGGACAACATGTTGATTCCTGGAGTGGAATAATAGAGGTCAGTCTGTGAGTGTATGGAGAAAGTAAAGTAAGTTGAGACCCAAATGGTTTCCATGCACAAGCACATTATACTGATACTTTGCATATTTTACATGGTCACCAGGCCTGCCTTATTTTTCTAGCAACAAAAAGGGACACCAAGCACTCCATCTCCAGGGGAAAAAAAGCACTTAATTCAAACAAACAACATTTTTGCTGACTGGGTAGCCTTTATCAAGCTTGATAAAGGCTGCTCGGTCATCCAAAGCGTTGTTTTTTTTTCAGTAAAGTGTCTTTTTTCCTGGAGATGGAGTGCCTTGTTTTCCCCTTCTTGTTGCTACATATCAGTGGAGCTGGCTACTCCTGGGATCCATAGAGCAGCTAAAATCTGTTGAAGTATGAAAAAAGCTAAATGCTGAGCTGTGTGTGTCCTAGTTGCTGTCAATTACCTTGTTTACCTAGAAACATACAGTACTGTGCAAAAGTCTTAGGCCGCCACCAGTTTTATTGTTTTAGCAAAGTTTTAATGATCATCCATATTCATTTTTCACTTTCTTTATTAAGATAGAAATAGAAAATACATTAAATAGTTAGACAAAGTTAACCCCCCCCACCACAAATTTAAAAACAAAATGCATTCTTCCGGCAAAAGTCAGTATTTAGTGTGGCCTCCCTTGGCGCTAAGCACATACTGTACTCTTTTGGGGAGATGTTCGTGATGTTTTACCCTTCTGGTATAATATTCTAGTCTTCTTTCAGCATTTCCTAGAGTTATTCTTTAGATTTAGGTTGTCAGTTATTTCATTCTCTGTCCAGGTCTTGACTCTGTGAAGAGTCAGACCAGTCTATGATGGTCAGTGTTTTATCAGCTGGTTTTCTCTCCAAAGACGATATCCCAGATTTAGCAGTATGCCTGGAATTGTTATCATGCTGAAAAATAAAACCATTCCCAGTCAGGCGCTTTCCAGAAGGAAAGGCATGATGAATAAAAACGTGTCTTCATTTTTCAGCATTCATGATCCCATCAATTCGGACAATATCTTCCACACCACTGTCAGAAATGCAGCCCCAAACCAGAACAGACTCCCCACCATGTTTCCTTAAAAGCCACAAACACTCATTCTTCCATCTCTCTCTAACTCTTCTTCTCACATATTGTTGACGATTGGAGCCCAAAGTTTCATACTTGGATTTGTCACTCCATAACTCTTTTCCACTGATCTTCATGCCAATATATGTGCGTGTTAGTCTTTCTTAGTCTTTTCACCTTGATCCCTTCTGAAAAAGTGGTATCTTGGCTGCTACCCTTCCACAAAGAACAATTCTAATCAAGCATCTTTGGACTTTAGAAGGGCCAGCTTTGCATGCCACATGCTGAGCAATGTCCTTGCTGGACTTCTTCTAGTCTCTCAAAGAAGAAACTCTGAGAATCTTCTCAGATTTTTAAATTTTTCTTGGCCTTCCAATCGTTTTTTCCCTTTTGTCCTTGACCTCTCCTGATTCTTTAAATTTCATTATAATAGCTCGACCACCACCATAGCCTATAGAAGTAACTTTTTCATTTTTATTGTAATAGAAAGACAGAAGTAGTTATATACGGTTATTACACCATTGCAACCACTAAAGGTGGTCATTATGGCGCATAGTGTCCCATTTGTTCCAAACCATCTTCTTGGATTTGGTCTAATTTAAATAGAGAAGAATACTGCAAAATATTAAAAGTGGTGAGCAGAAGTCTACATGCAGGAGATTACCGTTCACGTGCAACTCTCGTATTGAAAGAAGTTTTAAGAACAGTTGTGTTTGTAAATTTGCAACATATTTCAGTGAGTTGAAAATAATATGTCCCCTAGCAGTTGTAAGATCATATCATTTTTTTTGTGTAATTTTGAATGCCAGAAATTCTTGTACTTTCTTAACAATGTATCATTTAATACTGACAGATTGGTTCCATGCCTTCCGTCGTTTTTCTGATAAAATTGTGTTATTTCATGAGTTAAGAATTTCTGTACCACATCTGTATGTGCCAAATCTAATATTTAACATCAAATGAACTTTTTAAAAAATTATCCCATTTTGTCAATAAAAAATGCACTATTGCATGATTTTTTTTATCGTAACGAAAGATATGACCTCTGTTTACCTGGAAATGAAATAATCTTCACAATTTGGTATGTCTTTTTTCAGTAGTCTTTGGAGGACCATAAGTATATAACCATTAAGTACAGAAATATTGGTCACCTGGATCGCTCTTCTTCTGTGGCCCAACTGAGATCATTATCTTCTGATCCAACTGGCAGACACCTTCATTGATGGTTTTAATGAATGAAGCAGCAAGCAGTAATCTTCCATTATAATGTATTACTGTTTTTCCAAGAAGTTGGGGACTTGTGTGGTGTGTAAAAGTTCAGTCATATACAGTCAGGTCCAGAGATAGTGGCACAGCGACCCAATTCTAACATCTTTGGCTCTATACACCACCACAATGGAGTTGGAATGAAACAAACATAATGTGCTTTAACTGCAGACTGTCAGCTTTAATTTAAGGGTATGTACACCCAACTCAGGTGAACGGTGTAGGACTTACAGCAGTTTGCAGATGTGCCTCCCACTTGTTAAGGGACCAAAGGTAATGGGACAATTGGCTTCTCAGCTGTTCCATGGCCAGGTGTGTGATATTTCCTCATGAACCCAATTACAATGTGCAGTTAAAAGGCCCAGAGTTCATTTCAAGTGTGCTATTTGCATTTGGAATCTGTTGCTGTCAACTCTCAAGATGAGATCCAAAGAGCTGTCACTATCAGTGAAGCAAGCGATCATTAGGCTGAAGAAACAAAACAAACCCATCAGAGAGATAGCAAGAACATTAGGTGTGGCCAAAACAATGCACCGGTGAGCTCAGCAACCAAAAGACCCGGGAGACCCCGGAAAACAACTGTGGTGGATGACCGAAGAATTCTTTCCCTGGTGAAGAAAACACCCTTCACAACAGTTGGCCAGATCAAGAATACTCTCCAGGAGGTAGGTGTATGTGTGTCAAAGTCAACAATCAAGAGAAGACTTCACCAGAGTGAATACAGAGGGTTCACCACAAGATGTAAACCATTGGTGAGCCTCAAAAACAGGAAGGCCAGATTAGAGTTTGCCAAACAACACCTAACAAAGCCTTCACAGTTCTGGAACAAGATCCTATGGACAGATGAGACCAAGATCAACTTGTACCAGAGTGATGGGAAGAGAAGAGTATGGAGCAGGAAAGGAACTGCTCATGATCCTAAGCATACCACCTCATCAGTGAAGCATGTTGGTGGTAGTGTCATGGCGTGGGCATGTATGGCTGCCAATGGAACTGGTTCTCCTGTATTTATTGATAATGTGACTGGTGACAAAAGCAGCAGGATGAATTCTGAAGTGTTTCGGGCAATATTATCTGCTCACATTCAGCCAAATGCTGCAGAACTCATTGCACGGCGCTTCACAGTGCAGATGGACAATGACCCAAAGCATACTGCAAAAGCAACCAAAGAGTTTTTGAAGGGACAGAAGTGGAATGTTATGGAATGGCCAAGTCAATCACCTGACCTGAATCCCATTGAGCATGCATTTCACTTGCTGAAGACAAAACTGAAGGGAAAATGCCCCAAGAACAAGCAGGAACTGAAGACAGTTGCAGTAGAGGCCTGGCAGAGCATCACCAGGGATGAAACCCAGCATCTGGTGACGTCTATGCGTTCCAGACTTCAGGCTGTGATTGACTGAAAAGGATTTGCAACCAAGTATTAAGAAGGGAAAGTTTGATTTATGATTATTATTCTGTCCCATTACTTTTGGTCCCTTAACAAGTGGGAGGCACATCTGCAAACTGCTGTAAGTCCTACACCGTTCACCTGAGTTGGATGTACATACCCTCAAATTAAAGCTGACAGTCTGCAGTTAAAGCACATTGTGTTTGTTTCATTCCAACTCCATTGTGGTGGTGTATAGAGCCAAAGATGTTAGAATTGTGTCGATGTCCCAATATTTCTGGACCTGACTGTACTTGGGTATTTCAGAAATGGGGTAAGAGTGAAGCACCTGTTAGTTTTTTTCATGAAAGTGCTGCGGAAACTGTTGGCTATATGTAAATTATGATTACAGTAATAATATAGCTCTTCAGAGTAATGAGAAAAAAGACAGAGACTGGGCAGCCCCTTGTACTAAAGCATTTGTACTGAGCCTAGGTTTTAATGTGAGATCTCATCACTGGTGTGCGCAGCCCGTTACATTAGGGTGTGCGCACCCCTATGGATCTCAGTCATTTTAAATACATTATCCTGCTGCTTTCTTCAATAGTGGCCTAAGTGCTAGGAACAGTACACGTCAATCATAATGATTTGACAGCTGCTGGATGTTGCTCTCTCACACGTCTGATGCTTAGTGACCGTTGTGAGAATGGCAGGTACTGAAGAATGCAGCTGTCGTTCTCATGTGATGGTAAGTAACCACAAAATACTCAACATTTTAGTGAAAACAAGTCTTAAATGCTGAAAAATGATTGGATATCTTTTAGTTTTTGCATTTTAAAGCTTCCCACGTTCAGTTTAGTTCATCATCTTGCTTGTACAATAACATGTCTGAACAAATCACATAAAAACTTTGAAAAAGAGAATGACAATTGTAAATCTTATTAGATGCATGCATACATACTGTTTTTTAATTATTTTTTTACTGGATTCAATCTATCTAGTGATACTACATGGGCAAAAAAAAATCAGACTGCCTTTTGCTTTAATTACAGCATTCATTCACCATGACATTGTTTCGATTAGCTTATGTAGTGTCACAACAATTATGTCCATCCAGAGTTGTATTAATTTGTCCAAACAAATGTCCCCGCCGGGACATATAGGCGTGATCCCCTCTGACCCACACTGGGACGTACCTCCCCCAATAGAACTGAACCTACTAATAGTAACAAACGAACAAAAAGCAACAGTGGACTGGAAACCCAGCCCACTGGGGAAGGGGCAAACTGGGGAAAGGTCCACAATCTTTACTGATAATATAACAGAAAATACCAATCAACGTCAAACACGCATGTCCTGGGACCAACAACCGTATCCATACTAGCTGACCCTGATACCTGAGGATTTTTTCTCTTGCCCCATTGCTCCCACTTATGAATAGCTATCTCACAACGTTATATTGCAATAACCAGCAGAAAGACTTGCATGCAAACCTTGTGGGTCAACATATATGTGCTAGGCAGGGTATAGACATCACTCAATTCATTAATTGCTCATATGCCAAATCAAATAGATACTTGGGGTGGAAAAAATTGGTTCACCAGGTTGCTTCACAAAGACAAACATCAATTGTATAAAATCATGCTCAACATGTGTTTCGCCAGTAAAACTGGCTCCATCAGGAGCTTTCAAAATCTATATTCCATATCACATAGATTTTGAAAGCTCCTGATGAGGCCGTTTTTACTGGCAGGTTTTTAATCTCATTTTTTGTCCTCCACCACCACTTAAATAAGTAAGTATTGATTCACCCTATGGGTTAAGCATCAAACTGCAACTGGTTATGCCTAGCTCCTGCTGATGAGGGCATAATAAACACGAAACAGAGCTGTCCAGAAGTAGCTGTGACCAGTTGCATAAACCTGATCTCTGCTAAAAAAATCCATCTGGAATGGCATAGCATTGATTAGAGGGTTCTGCGTGAAAACAGTCCCAGGATGCAAAAAAATGGGACATTGCAGAAGTCATTTGCATGTCTTACCCAGAGTTCTGTGCTGCATATGGTGAATGTAGCACATGAGCTCTGTGATGCAGTTCTTTGAATTGCTGTGATGTGTAAATGGCCTCTGTAATATTAAACTTTATAATTTGCAGTGTGGAGGCTTTTCATCAAAATGTTTGCCCTCCACCATAACTTACATAAATAAATAAAATTATATAGGGCCCTATTACACTGTTCGCGCACAATTTTGCGCGTGCGCAAAAAACGCATTAATGCGAGGGGAAAAACCCTTTGTGCTGAACGTCGTATTACGACGTTCGCGCACAAAATGCACATTAACGTCTAACGCGAGTTACCCTGCGCGAACCCTGCGCGAGCGAAAGTTTGTACACGCATCCCATACTTAACATTGTGAGCGCAAATGCATTCGTGCGTTGGTACTCGGATGGTATTACAATTGATGCGTAAATTTTTCCGAACGACGTTTGCGCGCATAATTTTAACATCTTTTAGAAGCTGGTGCTAACTGCAAATCTGAACATCCTGGCCGAAACCAAATACACCAGCATGAAAAAAAAAATACAGCACAGTATAGTTACACATTCTACACATACCCAAACAATAAAATTGAGAGGTTGTGCGTGTTTTTATTATTGCTGCAGCATATATACTCAGATTGATTTTGACAGGAGCAAAAACTGAACGGGAGACAATTGTGGTTCTTAATTCAGATTGGCTGAATCGGGTGATAAAACAGTCTGCCCACCGATTTCTGCGCGCAGCGTTAATTTGTGTGCGTTTTTGCGCGTATTTTTTATGCGTGATATTTTCGGACAGATGAAAAAATGTGCTCGGATTGTAATACCAGCGTTAAGTTACGTGTGTTAACGTTTAACGCTGCGCGCAAAAAAAATTGCGCAAGCGTTTTTGCGCAAGGAATGTAATAGAGCCTATATATATATATATATATATATATATATAATATATATATATAAAAATTTTGTGAAAATTAGGTTATGGTGGCAAGTGACATGGACAGCTGAGTGCGGTCACTGGTCTGAGTTAGATAAAATTCTGAAAGCCATAACAAACTCATTAGCTGAAGATTGTTCTTAAAGAACACACACAGCATTCATTAAAGGATAATGCCTATCAGAGGTCACCCGATAACACTACAAACCCCTAAAAGACAATAGGCAGAGGTCTACAGGTTAATGTAAATGCAGTCCATAGCAGGATGCTTTGGTCTGAGGCTATAGACAGTTTAATGGGACTCTGCATACATATGATACAATTAGCACAAAGATGCTTGCTCATCAATCATTGTATACTAATAATTAGCTTGGTATTTGTTGCAACCATGAAACCTCTTCACAGGTAGTAAAAAAACATTTAGAGTGAACTTTAGTCTGTCCTTTGACTTGACCTCTATCAAATAACCTATGGCCAGCAGGAGTCTTTAAAATAAAACAGTAACAATTAAGGACGCCATAAAAAAGCATGATCACTTCAAAGAGAGAAGACATTCAATGGCAATTCTGTGGAAATTTAAGTGTGAGGAGACGTGAGAGCTTGTGGTGTATCAATCATAATCACCACATCTGGCAAAGTATTTATTGGATTTTTGTCATAGATGAAAAATTCCAAGACCAGTTTCTAGTGACTGAGACATCTCTGAGCAGTTTGGCAACAAATAAATTAGCCTCTTGGTATTAATGAAAAAAGGCCCATGCTTTGTATGACAGATCACCCACTGGAAACCAACACTGATTTATGTTGCTTAGGAAGTGATTTACCAAGAATAAAATGAAACTTTGTTGCTATTATATATCTTTTTCATAGTACAAACAATGCAATAAATGCACCATACAAATGTTTCATAAGGGGTTAGTCATTAAGTGGTAAATGGTCATTTTCTGGGCCAAACTTTTTCCAACTCAGAAATTCCTTTGGCTCAGATAAACAGCCTACATTATTTGATTCACTTGTAATTCTCTGGGCAAGTTACATTTGACATTGTGAATAGATACTATGAAAAAGTATGGTATAAGGTGAGGTTCACAGACAGTAAATGTCAGGGTCATTCCCCAGGCAGGTTGCTCTTCTAAAAAAACCTGATTGGAGTTGAACCCTGGACTTCTGCATAATCAATCAGCTCACCTATTCACTCTATCAGGAGAGCTTCACTTACTCCAACTATTTCTGTTCTGTCCTGAATCCTTCACAGACTCCAAATCCTGGCCTCTTACCTGCAGGCACTGGACAATTATTCTCCACACCTGAAAACACTTCCCTGACTATATAAATGAGCTTCTCTTCGGCTTTAGTACTCAGTCTTCTGTGTACACTGGATTGTGTGATTTTCTGAGCTGTTCCTGAATTGCTTCTCGGGACCAGATCTCTGGTTGTGTTACCAAATCCATTCTGTCAGCCCCTAATCTCTGTGATTACTTCTCTGGATTTTCTGTTTGTAACAGGTTTCTGGAAATGTGCATGTGCATTCTCCCACTACTAAGAGACCATATGTCTCCTGGTTACTATGAGTAGTGCGGTTCTGCAAGGGTGTGCACCATCTCCTGCATCAAGGTTTCTGCTCCTCCTGGTAAATTGTGGCTGTAAATAGCAACTGCAATTAAATAGTATAAGTGAAACAATGCAATTTACTGTCAATATCACACACAAAAGCATAAAACAATTGTTACAAATGAATATGCAAAGAGAGAAATTTTGAGTGCTAGAGTAACGAGTGCAGTTGTTCACATGATGGATTATCCTATTTTATTCTCTTTTACTTAAATCAATTTAATCTTGGATAATCAAGTCTACTAAAGTCTTTCAATTAAGGTATTTGATTTTTTTTCCAATATTGAATTTTTTTCATTATATATATATATATATATTAAAATGAAAGTGTGCATTTACAGCTGGGTTAAGAGCTGTAAGCATATAATGTGTGATTACTGTGGGATGCTTATAAGGCCCATTTGCTACGTAATTTAAATCTATCAGGCACTCACTATAGGACACTTTCTAGTTGCATTCTATATTTAGATATCTGCCCATTGTGATATGCTTGTAAAACAAGAGTGTAGTGAGTTTAAATTAATATTGCTGACATACTTCACTGTTGAGGTATTTCATTCACACAGCATCGTAGAGTAAATGTGGGCGGTCCTAGAAATCCCAAGAAATCAAAATCCTCATTTGCAAATTCCCCTTTCATTACCCACTCCATACATGCTCTGTGCTGGCTAACAAACAGATAAGGAAATAAAACCTGTTTCAAGAGTGGAGGTCTTATTTAGGTATGTAGGGGGAATTGTGGACTTCATTTACATGTCCTTCCCAGAGTTCCGTGAAGCATATGGGGAATGTATCACATGAGCTCTTTAAAGCAGTTCTCTGAATTGCTGGGATGTGTAAATGTCTTCCACAATTATACACTTGATATTATAGTATTTAGGTACAAAACATGCAAAGGAAATCAAGTTTGTCCCAATGAAATGTAACGATAGGCGCCCACTTGGGCCATCGTGGTGGCTTGGAACAAGGAGTGTAGTCCTTTAGGCAGTTGAGCTGCTGACTTGATACAGGACAGCTCAAGAATACAGATTCCAGGGCTATGCAGGAACCAGACTGAGACACGAGGGACAGGAAGAAAACTAAAGGGATCCCTATGCTGGGAATGATTTCTAAGAAACCCTCACAAAGAATAACAGAGCAAAGTGGGCAAGAAGGGCGAGGGTTAACAAGACATACAGAAATCCTATACTGAAGAGGTCCTTGTATGTAGCCTCTGAGTATACTAAGACAAACAAGATACATAAAACATAGGAATGGTCAAAACTAGCAGAGGTTGCTGAACTGGCTTAGACTAATACAAGGAACAGGCAATAGAGAGATCCAGAGAACACGCTAAGGTCATACACATGAATATCAAGATGCTCGATACAGGTGCAGAGAAATAGACTAGAGAATGTCCAGAAACGAAAGCGAAGAGTCAAAACCAGATACAAGACTTGAAGCTTTTCAGCAATGCGTGAACCAAGAACCATGAACAGAACACATGAATCAGAACCACCATGGAACTCTACAAACGGTCAATGAGGCTCTGTGCTGCTGGGATATATATAGGGAGTGGGTCTGTGCGATTGGCCCATGTGACCCCAGACCAGGAGATCACAACAGAGCCCCAGATAGCACAGCCAAACACAAAACCGAGGAGAACAGACATGGAAGCCCCTCACCACCAGGGGGCGCGGCCAAAACCGGGGAAAATATGACATGAAAGCTCCAGTGTGGAGCTGACATGGTGACTTTTTAAATGCTATTGTTAATACAGAGGATACTGTGGGCAAGGGATAGGCTATAGGAGTGGAAAGAAGAAGAAAGAGGAGTCTAGCTAACATTTGTCCTTAAAATTGCTAGGTGACAACTCAAAAGTCAAAAACAAGCCCAGGTGGAGGGAGCACAGAAATCAGGATATGCCAAGGTCAATGATGGGAGAGCTACACAGAGTCCATATAATAAGTAGGCTCAAACAAGAGTACAATCAGATAATTCAGAAGAACAGTGCACAGCTGTTCATGAGGAGACATCACCAAGATAGAAGGTCTGGAAATATATAGGAGCAGATTACTGGTTTTAGTACCCTGCACTGGCATGCGTCGTAGTTGAAATTGACACAAACAGTGAGGGAGCGATGTCAAATAAAAGCATAATAAAGCGAGCAGCACCAGGAAAGTTGTAATCGCAAATTGACATGGACAAGCCTTGCAGTCTCTGAATGATTCCAAGAGGAAAATAAGCATCAAAGTAAGTCCTCGGACCTGCTTCAAAGGTGAGGTCTACACATAAGGCCTAGCAAATATCTAGTAAAGATATTTGTCTGGGAGTATATATCCATTAGAACAGCCAGGGGGACAGCATTCAATAACTTTACTAAGCAATGGGTGGGTGATTCTGGAGACAGATACCACTAACCAAGGGGAGAGCATTTAATTATGCAAACTACATCATCTCAAAGCTCATGATTTAAAGACGTTCAAGGTTTTTAAAGATTTCAAGATTTTAAACATTATTTTGCAAATTTTCCACAGCCTACCTCAGATAATAAATGATAGGAATTTAGTTAACAAAATACAGCCATATCTTTCTTAAGCCTGTCACAGCATCAATGTATCCCATCGGTGACAGGTCCTTTTCTAAACACCTAATGGCCACATTAAATGTTGTTTGTGTAATGGAGTGCTCTACCCCTGTTTTTTTTTGTATGTTTATATATAGTATATAAGGGCTCAAAATTCCCACTCACCCTCTCACAATTGCAAGTAGAAATTGGGAGAGGGTGAGTGAAATTTGAGTTGTAATTAGAATGCTAGCATTGGAATGAAGCTGACACTGGCATTCCCTTTCAAGTGCTAGTATCAGCTCCATGACAACACTAGCATTGTCTGCAGACCCCCACTAGCGGCACAGAAGGTGGGCACCTTATGATGACGCGTGGGCACCATCTAATGACTCGCAGATTTTAGCGCAGAAGAAAGACAGAGGCGCAGACAGCAGATGGAAGAAAGGGGCACAGAGGGCAGGGAAAGAAAGTGACATAGAGGGCAGAAGAAATAAAGAGCAACAGAGGGCAGTGGAAAGAAAGCGGCAGAGGAAAGAAAGCAGCACAGAGAGCAGAGGAAAGAAAGAAAGAGGCCCAGAGGAAAGAAAGAGATACAGAGAGAGGAGGAAAGTAATAGGAGGCACAGAACACAGAGGAAAGAATGTGAGAAAGAGGGACAGAGAGCAGAGTTTGCAAAGATAGAAGCTGAGACAGTAAGAAACTGAGGGGGGGAAGTGAAACCTGGGAAGTCAAAAGCTGACAGAAAATTACAGTTAAGGTAATTAATGCATTTTTCTGCTCATCTGTGGATTAAGGTGATTAAAGGTATAAAAGTCATTTTAGCGCAGAAGAAAGACAGAGGCGCAGACAGCAGATGGAAGAAAGGGGCACAGAGGGCAGGGAAAGAAAGTGACATAGAGGGCAGAAGAAATAAAGAGCAACAGAGGGCAGTGGAAAGAAAGCGGCAGAGGAAAGAAAGCAGCACAGAGAGCAGAGGAAAGAAAGAAAGAGGCCCAGAGGAAAGAAAGAGATACAGAGAGAGGAGGAAAGTAATAGGAGGCACAGAACACAGAGGAAAGAATGTGAGAAAGAGGGACAGAGAGCAGAGTTTGCAAAGATAGAAGCTGAGACAGTAAGAAACTGAGGGGGGGAAGTGAAACCTGGGAAGTCAAAAGCTGACAGAAAATTACAGTTAAGGTAATTAATGCATTTTTCTGCTCATCTGTGGATTAAGGTGATTAAAGGTATAAAAGTCATCGCCCGTTTCTAGTCAATAGTCGTGATCACAAGCCCTGTGCAGCAGAGCAGTTACAGGCATAAATTTCACACGCCGGCTGCATTATTTTCTGCAATAGAAAATAATGTAACTGCCATCACTACTCCATATCACACGGGCAGTGCAGGGGCTTGGTTTCTTTCTATGACCTCTGCATCTCGCCACACATAAGCAGGCGCAGGAGCCCTTGCTCTGCCGTAGGTCCAGGGCTGAGTGATGCAGAGAGCACCACACAACCCCTGAACCATCTGAAAAGCTATCTGTAATGATTAAGGCTAGGGTCAGACTAACGCATTTTTCGCAGCGACCTTCAAAAAGTGCGTCCGAATGCATTGCCGTATTTTTTTTACACGAAACGCACGAAAACGGTCATACGATGCGCATTTTTGTGCGTGATTTTTTACGGATCTAAACCAGGAAACTTTGGGTGTCTGGACGTTATGTTGGACATGAGCAGCGACTGACGTCTCCTAATCACGCATACACGCCACTATGCCGCCGCAGCGCACTCTGTACGTCCGTACTAGCGGTTCTGCGTTCTCAAAAAAATGTGTTCATTTTCCACTTGCGTTGCGCGGCCGGACTTTCGTGTGGCCGTACTTCGTATATTGGCCGTCATTGCGCGTCATTTGCTGCTAGTGCGGCCGTGATTAAGTTCGCCTAAACGCACGTTAAAAGTGTGCTAGTCTGACCCCAGCCTTAACCCTCACATAGTTACATAGTTACATAGTTACATAGGCTGAAAAAAGACATGCGTCCATCGGGTTCAACCTCTCACACATCACCTACTGCTGTTGATCCAAAAGAAGGCAAACAACCCAGTCTGAAGTGCTCGCCAATATGCAACACACTGGTAAAAAAATTCCTTCTTGACCCCAGAATGGCAGCCAGATTTCTCCTTGGATCAAGAAGCTTACCCACATATTAAATATTATAACCCTTAATATTCTGTGTCTGCAGGAAGTCATCCAGTCATTTTTTAAAAGTCTTTACAGTCTCTGCCCCAACCACCTCAACAGGCAGAGAATTCCACAGCTTTATTGTTCTCACCGTAAATTAACCCAATGCTTTAGGCCAGTGTTTCTGAAGTAGTGGGTCGCGAGCCAAATGTGGGTCGCGACCAGGGGCGGACTGGGTCACGGGGCAAGTGCCCCCAGGCCTTTCTAATGCCTTGGACCCACTGATGCAGCTTACCTGCAGCGGGTCCTAGGCAGTGCGGCTACCTCTGCCTCCCTCACCAATGGTGCTTTCCCATTGGTCCAAGGTATTCCATTGCTCTCAGTGCCTCTCTGAGGCACTGAAGAACGTAGGTTCAAGAAGTATGCAGCACCAGACGTGCGCTGCAGTCTTAATCTTTTGGCCAGCTTGAGTTTACACGATTAGCAAATTGTGTAGGCTCAGGGAGGGCAGGCTCCCGCTGCTGTGAAGAAATAATGCATGCAGTAGCAGAGGTGGACGGCAGGAGAGCGCGGAGCAGGTGAGTGGAGCAGGTGAGTTTAAGTTTTTTTTATAATATTTTATTATTCATTCAGTAGTGATTTAAATTAGAGTTGCTTTGTCTACCATCACCGCAGACTTTGAGACATTTATTAAGAGCAAGAAGCATCCCCAGTTTTCTCTGAAGTTCTAATTAATTTCATATGTTTCAATTACAGTTTATTTCATTGGGTTTTTGCTTTCGTTTTCACTAGTTCTGTGATTACTGCACTATCCATTTTGGAAAGAATCCCCGTTTGTTTGTAAAAAATTGCATACATTGTAGAATATTGCACACGTTGTTTTGTGGAATAAATTAGAATGTTTCAGGAATTCTATTATTTTTGGGTCCCAACTTAATGACCAAGGACAATTAGTGAGTCCACAAGTTTGTGGGGTCCAAGTTGAGAACCACTGCTTTAGGCTGAATTTCCTTTCGTCCAGTCTAAATGGATGACCTCCTGACTTGTGTACAGTCCTGTTAATGAATAGGTTTCCAGACAATGGTTTATAATGGCCCCGTATATATTTATATAAAGTTCAGATCCCCTCTAAGGTGCCGTTTCTCTAAACTAAACAGGTTTAAGCTTGTTAGTCTTTCCTCATAACTTAAACCTTCCATTCCCCTTATTAATTTAGTCTGCACTTTTTCTAGTGCTATAATATCCTTTCTTAAGACAGGTGCCCAAAATTCCACATCATATTCAAGGTGTGGCCTTACCATCGATTTATACAGAGGCAAAATTATTTTTTCATCCCGAGAGTGAATTCCCCTTTTAATGCATGCCAATACCTTGCTGGCCTTGGCGGCTGCTGTTTGACATTGCACTTTGTTACTTAGTTTGCAGCCTATGATTATTCCCAAATCCTTCTCCGGCTTTGCTTTCCCTAACTCAGTACCATTTAGGGTATAAGTTGCTTGTGTGTTCTTCACTCCAAAGTGCATAACTTTGCATTTATCTACTTCTATTTCATCTGCCATTTAAGTGCCCAGTCCCCCAATCTATCTAAATCCCTCTGCAGCGAAGTAACATCCTGCTCACATTGTATTACTTTTCCTAGTTTTGTGTCATCTGCAAACACTGATACATGACTTTCAATGCCTATCTCCAGGTCATTTATAAATAAATTGAATAGAATTGGTCCCAGGACATACTTGAAAACGAGAGCAATCTCAATGTATCCTTCCTGGTAAAATCCTTTATAAAAAAATAAATAACAGACCCCTGAGGGACACCACTTATCACTGATGTCCATCTTGAAAATGTATCATTTATGACCACTCTCTGTACCCTATCTTTTAGCCAGTTTTCTATCCAAGAACAAGTATTTTCATCTAGACCAATTTTTGTTAATTTAAATAGTAACCTCTTGTGTGGAACTGGGTCGAAAGCTTTCGCAAAATCCAAGTAAATCACATCCACTGTGACCCCCTGATCTATACTTCTACTTACTTCCTCATAGAACACAGGCTAGTTTGACATTATCTGTGTTTCATAAAACCATGCTGATTTTTGCTAATTACATTATACCTCCCAATAAATTGCTAAATATTATCCCTTAGTTCTGGATGGTGAGGGGTTAATAAGAATCAGAGAGGGATTCTAATACAGACCCCCTTCGTATAATACCCATCATCCATTGAATGGATTCAGTGGATGATGGGATTTACTGAAACAAGCACCATTTCAGTGCCATATATACTTTACATAGGGTCACCGCTCTATCACTGCAAGGAAAATGGGCCGTATGGGACCATATTAGGAAGGTTAACTGATGGCAAGTAACTTATAAGGCCTGGCTAGTAGCTCAGGACCTGAAATTTTGAGCCCCGGTAAATATATATGGTATTGAATCACTGTATTTCTCTCTATAGTGTTTCTTTGCATGTTTTAAGTTTTCAACAGAAGAGGTAGTCAACCACTCTGCATGTACATGCAATGCTTCATTCTGGTTTTACAATATCCCTCACATGAAACCGCAAAGCCGTATTAAATGTATGTGTTTTCACAAGGAAATTATTTGCTCGGTCATTTGTCTTTCATTCCAGGTTATAACTGGAAATAGACATCTTGCCTGATTTGAGAAGCCACTTGGTGTTGATGGATCATCTCCTAAATCTACAGTTGAGGTTTAGGATTTGGAAGACAGGTGTTGTAGAAGAGACAGATTTTTGCAAAGAAAACAGTATGCGGAGGGTCTGCTTTTAGACTACAGCAAAAAATGTGACAGCGAAAAGAAAACACGGCTACCGAGAATGAAGTAGTAAATAGGCAGCCCATAAACGTGACAAATAACAGGTTCTGCATTATTTAACACTTGGTGCAATCATTCAGTCACCACTGAACAAACTGACTAACTACACTATATATTTTGACTGTTCCAGGTATTGGCAGCACGTAAATCATATTTAAATTCAAATGTGGTGCCGCATCTTTAAAATCCAATTCAGCAGCAATTTATTTTTCAAGAAATAAACAACTTAGCTTTATTTATAATATACAACTAAATATGCAACATATATGATCCTGACAACCACTAAAACTCATTCCTACACCCCAACTCCTCTAGATTGTAAGCTCAAAGGAGCAGGGCCCTCTACATCTCTTTGCCTTGTTCCACTGGCCTTTGTAACGCATTACGGAAACTGTGGGTGCTATATAAATGGTGATATTATTATTATAACAATTAATAAATTACATGTAGACAGTCTATTGGTGCATAATCGTATATACTGATTGTTAATCAGATAAGCAACATAGTCATATGTACTACATTCAGTTATCATACATCCCTCCATTTTTTGGGGGCGCCCTTTTTGAAAATGTAGGCAGAATTATATGAAATACAATTTTCAGCATTGATTGGTTCACTTACTTCTGTCATGAGAAACTAGGGTTTACTGTTAACAGTAAAGCTTTTTTAAATGTGGAGTAGAGGTAACATCAGTGCTCTATAACCGTGGAGACCGTGGAGACAAGGGGTTTGAATCCTGGCAAGAGCACCTCTCCAGTAAGTGTCCTTGGGCAAGACACATAACGGTACATACTCGCCACCCGGGACATACTTGAAAACAAGAGAAATCTCAATGTATCCTTCCTGGTAAAATACTTTCTAAAAAAAAATTTAAATAAATTTTTAAAGATTTCATTTCTAAATTAGTTTTTTCACAAAATTTATAATTACGTGAATTAGTCCCGCCATCAGTCCATCATATTTGTATAACTTTGTCCAGAACACCATGGAGAGTCTCACAACACTAATAATCCAACATTAATCTATAAAAACTACCAGGTCTATTCAAAGAAACTCAGGAGAATGACTGGAGAAGTGAAAATTCTAGGTCAAAATAGACAAACCAGAAAAATTCTCCCATTTATCTCACTTTCCAAATTGGAATATTTGGTCTAGATTTTTCTCTTCTCCTGTCACTTCTTCTGATTTTCACCTTTCTTTGAATAGACCTGTACATATCTGCCATATTCACACACACACAAGCCACGAAAATAAGAAAAAAACATTATATACCTTGCATATTAGGTTGATTAGATAACATAGTGATACATGGGGAATATTACTGACTCCCTCACTACACTATCAATGCACATCGGAGTTATCACAACACATCATTAATTCCTATGTAGGGGCAAAAACACATTTACTTCCATGTGATGTTCAGAAAGCACAAATGTTTTTGGAAAGATGCATTTGTGTCAAAACAGAAACAAAATAATGATTTTAGTCTGTATCAATGAAATTATTCAGATTATCTGAAAACAGATGTAATAGTATCCACACCACTCATTGCCACCTTTTACAGTGAAATCAGTGAAATCCATGGGGAATCTTTAGGGAAATCATGATGATTGGGTAACTTTCAGACTCGGCGCATAATGGATTTAAACTAAAATAAACGCAAGAAAAATTGTTTATAAAAATGGCAGCGGTAAAAAAAATTAATGCACAGAGAACCTATTCATGCACACATCTGTTACAAAACGTATAGAGATCATCTCGCTGATTGGTAAGCTGTACTGATTTAATAACTCAGAACTTAAATGAACTGGGTGGGTAATATTTTTAATTTAGCAAAATATATGACTTTTTTTCTGCAGAGTTTTGAAATTTTCAATTTTTAGTTTGTAAGTAAGACTGTCAGGCACCACAAATTGACACTTAATAATATAATTTTTTATTTTTTTTATCTTTTTATAAGTATACATACTCTTCTATACAGACACCTGCATTCAAAGTCTTAATAACTTCTATATTCGTGGCTACTTATTATACAGGAAGTTTCAATAAATTGAAAAAATAAAGTTTGATAAAATTTGATTATATTGGTCTGATATTTCTGTTTTATTACTATACGCTAAGTTTTAATATAATTTCATAAAAGGTTTAATAATATATTTCTGTGATACTTTGTACGTTTGCTCTTCTGTGAAATATCTAAAAACTTAGGCCCCTATTACACGCTACGCGCAAATGCGCTCGCGCAGCGCAATTTTTTTTGTGCACGCAAAAAACTTTAGCGCGCGCAAATTAACGCGGTATTACGATCTGAGCGCAGTTTTTCAGCCTTCACGTTTTTTCGAGCGCAAATCGGACGCGCAAAGCCGGGCGCAAATGACCGTTGCGTGCAGGAATCGGTGAGCAGATTGTTTTTTCATGGGATTCAGCCAATCAGAATTAAGAACCACTATTTGCTAGGTTTTGGTTGAGGCGCCTGTCAAAGTCAATCTGCGTATATGTGCTGCAACAAAAATAAAAAAATTAAGCAATTATTAATTTTATTGTTTGGGTATGTGTAGAATGTGTAACTGTACTGTGCTGTGTTTTTTTTTGTTTTTTTTGTGCAGGTTCATTTCGTTTCGGCCAGAACATTTCAGATTGTAAGTTAACACCAGGTTTTCAAAGACGTTACGATACTTCGCGCAAAAGTCGTTCGTACGACGTTGTGTGCAGATCGTAATACCATCCACTCCAACGCATTCGCGCTGACAATGGTAAGTATGGGATGCGCGAACGCACTTGCGCTCGCGCTGGGTTCGTGCAGGGTCAATTGCGGTAGATGATAACGCGCATCGTTTCCGCGAACGTCGTAATACGACGTTCTACGCATATGGTTTTGTTCTCGTGCAAAAGCGCATTTGCGCGCACACAAATGCGCTGCGCGAAGCGTGTAATAGGGGCCTTACTGTTTTACATTTTTACTTTAACCCCTTCACTGCTGAGCCATTTCATGTCTGTGTGCTGAGCAAATTTTTACCGCTTTTTCTAATCATGTTTAAATGCGATTTAGAAGCCACGTTTTATTATATGACCAAGAAATATTTTTATTTTTTTCAGCAGACTCATAATATATCAATTTTATATGTATACGTCATGTCCTACCTGTATATTATAACAAAAATGCAATACAATTTGAATTTTTAATCATCTACAGCGTGTAAAGTGTTTTCTTTTTCACATTTTAGCACATGAGTGTTTGCGTTTATATTTTCTATGGGGTGCGATTGTACAAAAATTAGAAATGGGGACTCGTTCCATTTTTTTTGGGGGGGAATTATGTGATTTTTAGCAAATGCACCCATAGAAAAAAAATCATCAGTGCAGCATCATTGTTCACATTATAATTGAAATGTGAACAATATTGCTGCATTAATAAAAACAACACACAAAAAAAAACCATGTTTTTATTTTTTAATTTATTTATTTTATTTTTTTAAAATTTATTTTTATTTTGAACATGGTCATGTTTGGTATCATTTGAAAGGCCATGCTCAGACCTTTTAGAATGACACCCTCCACGACCCCCTATCTCCACCAGGGGAGATCCTTGGGAAATTCCCGGGCAGCTAGGGGTTCCCCGGCTATCTGACATCATTGTGCTATGCGCGATCACGTCAGGAGGCGAGGGGGAACCTGGAGGTGGAGCCGCCATCCAAGATGGTGGCCCCCACTGGCGCTAGGCCGCAATTCAACGCCGCATGGTCCCGAATTGCGACCCGATGTCTGAGGGGTTAAAGCCAGGCACCGCTTAAAAGGGGAGACTCTCCCCTTTAAAGCAGTGCCTGGCTTGCGGCGCTGGTCCCTCCCGATCTGGTGATCTCCGTCATTGCTGGGAGGTCACCTGGAAATGACGCCATGGCGCGATGACATCATGAGGGGTTTAAATTCAGCGTCTGACTTCGCTAAAGTCAGAACGCCGCAGGACCCCGGACAGAGAGGTGAGTATCTCTGAGGGGGCTCCCGCTTGCAGATGACGTGTGGGGAGTCAATGAGGACGTTCCCCACACGTCATCCACAGTGAAAGGGTTAAAGGAATTCTGCAAAAATTCCTAATTGTTCTTGGAATACCATTTTACATTTAGACCTTCTATTATTCAGATTGGGCACCCTTTATCTGGAATTCTGAAATCTGAAACACTCATAAAGCCCTGAGGTCTTCTGGAATTAATTTTTATTTACCTCCCATACACACTTGATGTGTCATGTTTCACACCGGTACTCCTCCGTTGGCTACAGCACCACGAGGAACACACTGGGACACTCTGTGGAGGTCACGTGTGTGACATGCTGCATAGAGTCAACATGAGACATGCTGGCTCTGTACACTGAACTGTGCAGCATCTCCCAGCCTGCATTACAATGGTGCTGCAACAGGCAGTGTATCATGGTTTCCCTGCCGCATCCCCTCTTCCCTCTGACTTAGGGTTCTCCTGGATTCCGAAGTAGAAAAGAATCTGAAATCAGGGTCTGAGTACTCCTGGATGATGGGTGCTTAACGTGTGTGTGTGTGTGTGTCTGTATATATTCTGTAACAATTCAATGTTCTTGAACCCAGGACATACTTGAAAACAAGAGAAATCTCCAATGTATCCTTCCTGGTAAAATCCTTTATAAATAAATAAATAAATATATATATATATACAGCGGATAACAAAAGTCTACACACCCCTGTTAAAATGTCAGGTTTCTGTGATGTAAAAAAAAATTAGAACTTCTCCCATCTTTATTGTGACCTATAAACTGTTCAACTCGATGGAAAAACAAACTGAAATCTTTTAAGTGGAGGGAGGAAAACTAAACTAAAATAAAATGGTTGCATAAGTGTGCACACCCTCTTATAACTAGGGAATGATTTATCTTTGTCTCATTTTTTTACATCACAGAAACCTGACATTTTAACAGAGGTGTGTAGACTTTTACTATTCACTGTATACACACAAACTATAGGAGTTATTCAAAAAGTACCGAATTGGCCACCGAAATTAAACCGAACAGTTAATTTCCCCGTAGGGTGCAATTTCATGGCCATTTGGCTATTCAAAAAGCTGGCTATTTGCCAAATATTGGCGAATTGCCAGCAAAATACAGTGATCTTTGTCGGCAGTGAAATCCCCATAGAGAAGTAATGGTTAATCTATTCAGAGAACATGGGACAGGACCAAAATGTCAGTGAAAAGCCCGGATTTTCAGAGGTTTCAGTCAACAGGTGCTGCTGAGCCAATTTTTAACGGTTTCGCTCATCATGTTTAAACGCAATTTGATGTCACATTTTATTATGCGACCCAGATAAATTATATATCGTTCTTCCCTGGAGATTCGGCAGATTCATAATATATCATCATTATATGTATGCGTCATGTCCTGCCTGTATATTCTATCAACAAAATGCAATCAAATTAGAATTTTCAATCATCTACAGTGTGTAGTGGTTTTTTTTTTAAATTTTATCATGCGAGCCTTTGTGGCTATATTTTCTTTGGGGTGCGCTTGTTTAAAAAAATTAGAAATGGGGACTCGTTACATTTTTGGGGGGGGGGGAATTACATGATTTTTAGCAAACGCCCCCATAGAAAAAATAGTGCAGCATCATTGTTCACATTATAATTGAAATGGGAACAATATTGCTGCATTAATAAAACAAAAGAAAAACTGTTGTTTTTTTTTTGTATTTAAATTTTTTTAATTTTTTTTGTTTTTTTCTTGTTTACATATAACATGGTTTGGTATCAATGGAAAGGCCATGCTCTGGCTGTTAGTGATACCAATGATACCAAACATTAACCCATAGCTGCCACGGATGGGGAGATAGGGGGTTCATTGGAAGATCCCAGAAGCTTGGCCGACATCCAAGATATTGGCCAGCTCCGGGAGGGGACCGCAATCTGGTGCCTGTTGGCACCGAATCGCGATCCAGCCCCCAAGGGGTTAAAGGCAGCCACCACTTGGAAGGGCAGGCTGTGCAATTCCAAGCGGTGCCTGCCTTTTTTGCAGTGACCCAAGTCGATCGGGAGGGAGATAGGTCCAAAGGACCTCCCCCCTTCCCTTCAGGTACCTTCCCGGCACTGGCGGGGGTGCCTGTAATAGACGCCATCGTTCCGGCGTGATGACGCCTATCGAGCTCACCTGGGTCCCGGAACCCCAGCCGATCACGGCTGCAAAAGGAGGACGAGCTGAGCCAAGTGTCGATGCGGCAGGACTTGCTGAGCGCGTCCTCTGCATTGAAGTGGTTAAACAGGCATTTTTTTAGGCATTTTTCATGATTTTTTTGGCTGTTTTTTCTGTAACAGACCTTTTTATTATTATTCATAGGACCTCATATATTATTTCTAGCCATTTTCATGCAGTAGTTTTTGTTTAACCGCCTTTTAAACGTTGTATTTTTTTTAACCCGTTCGGCAGATTGTCGGCTTTTGTCGGCAGCTGGCTGCATTCAGCAGGTTTTTGGCATTTTTTTTTTTTGGATCAATTCAATGGCTTTTCGGATTGATTCAGCGGTTTTGCAGTGGTTTATTGATTCGTTCGGCAGGTTGATTCGCCGCACTCCGGGGACACTGTGGTGAATGCTGAATTCACCATAGTGTCGGCTAACTTAACTCGCCGAAGTGCTGCGAACAGGAGAGCACCGTAATGTTGGTGACATTTCGGCGCTCTCTGAACAACCATGTACAGTCAGGTCCAGAAATATTGGGACATAGACACAATTCTAACATCTTTGGCTCTATACACCACCACAATGGAGTTGGAATGAAACAAACACAATGTGCTTTAACTGCAGACTGTCAGCTTTAATTTGAGGGTATGTACATCCAACTCAGGTGAACGGTGTAGGACTTACAGCAGTTTGCAGATGTGCCTCCCACTTGTTTAGGGACCAAAGGTAATGGGACAGAATAATAATCATAAATCAAACATTCCCTTCTTAACCCCTTAGTGACCGGGCAGTTTTACACAAATCCGTCCTTTAGTGACCGCTGCTGTTTTTACGTTTCTGCGCTGCTCGTGTTTAGATCAAATTTTCCTCTTACTCGTTTATTCAACCCACACATATTATACACCCTTTTTCCCGCCATTAAATGGACTTTCTAGAAATACCATTATTTCCATCATATCCAATAATTTAATATAAAAAAAATATGAAATATGATGAAAAAAATGGTAAAAACACACTTTTTCGTCATTTAATCCCCTAAAGCTATAACCACCAATAAAGACCCCGGCTAAATAGTTTCCAAATTTTATCCCGAGAATAGAAATACCCAATCTTTACATGATTTTACCTTTTAACCCTTTCACTGCTGAGCCAGTTCACCTATGTGCGCTGCGCTCATTCTGACCATTTTGTGCTAATTATTTTTAGATGACAGCCTAGGTCCTATTTAATTAAACTCCCCCAGACAAAAAAAACTTTAAAAAAAAAAATAATTTTTTATTTAATTTAATTTTTTTATTATTTTTTTTTATTATTTTTTTTTTACATTTTTTTTTAAAACCAAACCTGGTCATGTTTGGTATCATTTGAAAGGCCATAATCAGGCCTTTCAAATGATGGCAAATATGACCATCTAGCTGCCATGGATCGGGAGATAAAGGGATCCTTAGGATCCCCTTATCTCTACATGGCAGCTAGAGGGTTAACTGGCCCACTGACATCCTCACACATATGGTGAGGTTGTCAGTGGGTGGGGGGGACCTGGAGGCTTGGCTGACATCCAAGATGTCAGCCCCCCTCCAGGTTTGAATCACGTTTTGGCGCCAATTGGCGCCGCAACGTGATCCGGCGGCGAAATGGTTAATGCCATACACCGCTGGAAAGGGGAGGCTCTCCCCTCTCCAGCGGTGCAAACGGCATCTCTCTAGCTTCAATGGTTGGGGAGATAGAGGGCTCCGAAGGAGCCCCCCTCCCCTCCATTGAAACACATGGGGGCACCTTCTGATGACGTCACCACGCAGCGTGGCGACGTCATCAGCCTCGCCTGCCCATGTAAATCACATGGGCAGGCTTCCTCCCTGTCAGATCGACGTGGGATCCAACGAGGGAGGTGAGTATCGGGCGGGAGGGGATTTGGCGCCGCTGACGTACCCTGTACGTCATCGGGTCTAAGGGAGACCCGAATACAGGACGTACAGGGTACGTCAGCGGTCGGGAAGGGGTTAATACTTGGTTGCAAATCCTTTGCAGTCAATCACAGCCTGAAGTCTGGAACGCATAGACATCACCAGACGCTGGGTTTCATCCCTGGTGATGCTCTGCCAGGCCTCTACTGCAACTGTCTTCAGTTCCTGCTTGTTCTTGGGGCATTTTTCCCTTCAGTTTTGTCTTCAGCAAGTGAAATGCATGCTCAATGGGATTCAGGTCAGGTGATTGACTTGGCCATTGCATAACATTCCACTTCTGTCCCTTCAAAAACTCTTTGGTTGCTTTTGCTTTGGGTCATTGTCCATATGCACTGTGAAGCACCGTCCAATGAGTTCTGCAGCATTTGGCTGAATGTTAGCAGATAATATTTGCCAGAAACACTTCAGAATTCATCCTGCTGCTTTTGTCAGCAGTCACATCATCAACAAATACAAGAGAACCAGTTCCATTGGCAGCCATACATGCCCACGCCATGACACTACCACCACCATGCTTCACTGATGAGGTAGTATGCTTAGGATCATGAGCAGTTCCTTACCTTCTCCATACTCTTCTCTTCCCATCACTCTGGTACAAGTTGATCTTGGTCTCATCTGTCCATAGGATCTTGTTCCAGAACGGTGACGGCTTTGTTAGGTGTTGTTTGGCAAACTCTTATCTGGCCTTCCTGTTTTTGAGGCTCACCAATGGCTTACATTTTGTGGTGAACCCTCTGTATTCACTCTGCTGAAGTCTTCTCTTGATTGTTGACATTGACACACATACACCTACCTCCTGGAGAGTGTTCTTGATCTGGCCAACTGTTGTGAAGGGTGTTTTCTTCACCAGGGAAAGAATTCTTCGGTCATCCACCACAGTTGTTTTCTGTGGTCTCCCGGGGTATTTTTGTGTTGCTGAGCTCACCGGTGCGTTCCTTCTTTTTGAAAATGTTCCAAACAGTTGTTTTGGCCACGCCTAATGTTCTTGCTATCTCTCTGATGGGTTTGTTTTGTTTCTTCAGCCTAATGATGGCTTGCTTCACTGATAGTGACAGCTCTTTGGATCTCATCTTGAGAGTTGACATCAACAGATTCCAAATGCAAATAGCACACTTGAAATGAACTCTGGGCCTTTTATCTGCACATTGTAATTGGGGTAATGAAGGAATATCACACACCTGGCCATGGAACAGCTGAGAAGCCAATTGTCCCATTACCTTTGGTTCCTTAACAAGTGGGAGGCACATCTGCAAACTGCTGTAAGTCCTACACCGTTCACGTGAGTTGGATGATTCAAATTAAAGCTGACAGTCTGCAGTTAAAGCACATTGTGTTTGTTTCATTCCAACTCCATTGTGGTGGTGTATAGAGCCAAAGATGTTAGAATTGTGTCGATGTCCCAATATTTCTGGACCTGACTGTATATACAATGTGTGTATATATATTTATATATATTATAGATTGCCAAGATTTTGATGTGATTAGTAAATAGTTTCAGATATTTTATTGTTATTTTTCAATTATAACTGGATAATCATTTTATATTTCCAAAGTATTTATACTATATATTGCCAAGATTTCATTGTGAATGTTACTTTTTTTTATACCTAACTATTTTGTGTATTTTGAATGTTCTCTCACTGCCACTCTCTGTTAAGTGAACGCCTACCTTTGGCAATTTCTTTTTTTTTCAGTATCACATGTTCTTCCAGAAAACGCTTGAAGGTATTGCAGTTGCTTGTTTATTCTGAGCAGCAACAGAGTGAAAAGGACATGAACACACTTGCAGCTCATTCTGAAAGAAGCAACATGTAACTGAACAAATAGAAACTAAGACATTACTAAGGGCTGTAATCTTCTGATTTCTTAATTGCATGCTTGACATTAGTAATTGTTACCTTACTACAAGACTACTAAAAGTATATTAATAATTGCTTTAGCATAAAAAAAGACAACGGTGTACACATGGTAGGTAAGTACATAAAATATTGGCGAGAAACAAGCCTGGACTGCCTGACAAAGCTTGTTGAATCTATGCAATGAAGAATTAAGGCTGTTCTGAAGGCAAAAGGGGTCCAACCCAGTACTAGCAAGGCTATACCTCATTAATAGGACTATACACAGGACACAATGTCACCCATTTAGACTGGACGAAAGGAAATTCAGCCTAAAGCATAGGAAGGGTTATTTTACAGTGAGAAGAATAAAGCTGTGGAATTTTCTGCCTGTTGAGGTGGTTGGGTCAGAGTCTGTACAGACTTTTAAAAAACGACTGGATGACTTCCTACAGACACAGAATATTAAGGGTTATAATATTTAATATGTGGGTAAAAGCTTCTTGATCCAAGGAGAAATCTGACTGCCATTCTGGGGTCAAGAAGGAATTTTTCCCCAGTATGTTGCATATTGGCGAGCGCTTCAGACTGGGTTTTTTTGCCTTCTTTTGGATCAACAACAGTAGGTGATGTGTGAGAGGCTGAACCCGATGGACCCATGTCTTTTTTCAGCCTATGTAATAATGTATCTAATAAAGTGGCCAGTGAGTATATTTTCACACAAAATTCAGAGCACGCCAACCAAAGATTTAAAAACACCTGACTTAAGTTTTAAATGAGCGAGGATTTAGTTACAAAACATGATCATATATTGCATAAGCACGACATAGTATCAGCGTACCCGTCACGGCAGCTCCAATGCCAGTCTAATGCCCACTCTTATCAAATTAAGCCACCTACATGGGGGAACGCCTCCTCCTGGGACACTCTACAGTACAAGGTTATAAATAGAACTTGTGGTGAGAAACGTGACAGGGTGAGGTGCAAAACTAAGCAGGTGTCCTGGTGCACCTTTAGGAAATGTGCATGCGTAGGTTCATTGCTGCCCCCTGTTCTGTGTGTTATTATGGGAGGCCTGGACCACCTCCTCATCCTTGCGCCAATACTTTTTGCCCTTAATAGACTGATTTGCGCCTGTGCTGCGCCGTGATGTATTCCGAATAGAACTTTTTAAATTTTTAGTCGGTTCATCCCAATAGCTTTCAGTTTATTAATTGATTAAAGCTATGTGTGCATCTCATGTGTAGGTTGTGTCTGAGTGTTATATGATCCTCTTTCTTTTTTTTTAGTTTTTCTGCAATTTTGAGCATGAACGCCTGTAGCATCATTCTACAATGTTCACGCAAACTCATTCCAGCATCACAGTGAGCTTCCCCATCAGGTCCTGCCTGAAGACAGAGCCGCCCACTCTGAAACAGGCAAGTGAGCTAAGCCCAGCAGCTGCTCCCTCCTCCTCGAGCACACACTTCACAAAAGAAGGAGGGAGCAGGGTATCCGTCCTTATTTCAAGGTTCATTCTACTATCCAAAGTTATTCTCTATGCTGGATCACTGCTAAAAAATTCTAGTAGATGCTTTGACATTCTCACTTGCGCTTTCTCTTTGGGCTGACCCAATTCATTCCTTACCTGGACCTAAAGCCAAGTCTGATTTCTTTATTCCGGAGTAAATTTTGCTCAAGATTCTGGATTAATTCGCTTTGATAAAAGAACTTCAGTGGATTTAAGTTTGGCTATGCACATAATCCTGTGCAGACCTGCACGTGGATAAGGTGATTTATAGCATGGAAGACAGAATGGACTGAACTTTTCAGCCAGTCCCAAGAAATAAATATTTACAAACTTACTGACACAGTCTTCTGCACTTAACAATAACAATAAATTTTTGATAATTGTATCTCAGCCTATGCATCGCTACCAGATACAGTGAGATGGACTTTAAAAGACGACTGTGACACTTTTTTTCTGCCACAATTCAGGTAAAACGTATTTCATTTATTTTCTTAAGAAAAACTATATAAAAGTGTACTTACAATATAATATATATATATGTATATATTTATTACTGTACTTTAATATACTTTAATACATTATAAATTTTTATGCATGGTAACCGACTTGTTTTAAAAGTGACTATATTAAATACATGCAATATTATCATAGGTTAGGAAATAAGACCCACCCAGGATATACTTGAAAACGAGAGATATCTCAACGTACCCTTCCTGGTAAAATAATTTGTAGAAAAAATAAAAAAAAAAGATATATAGTGGTCAAATCCTAATTAAATAAGTGTGGGAACTCACCAAGACTTCTGTCAACCCATGATTCCGGTCATAATAAAGAATACCGGAAGCTGTAGCAGCTGTGATGCTTCTTTATGTATGAGAATGCCATTCCTCCTGTAGATATAGAGAAATCGTCAATGCCATGCATTCCCAATGGACTCAAGCCTTGGAAAAACATTAGACAGTTTTGTAAAATTGTACCGAAAAACATTGCAGATGTCTATTATATCAGCCAAATGGGAACTAAGTTCCTCCTGTAAAAGTAGTGGTGGAACTCGAACAGGGTTATTCAGAAAGAGGTGAAAACCAGGAGAATGACTGGAGAAGTGAAAATTCTAGGTCAAAATATCCGATTTAGAAAGTGAGACAAATAGGAGAATTTTTCTGGTTTGGCTATTTTGACCAAGAATTTTCACTTCTCCAGTCATTCTCCTGGTTTTCACCTCGCTCTGAATAACCCTGTAGGTGTTCCCTTTCTCTGATCCCTTTCCAATTGATATATAAAAATTGGAGAGTAAAACTTATATATATTCTGAGAAGGTGGAACATAAGGGTAATTTGGAAAGGAATATTAATTTATTTCATTTGTAAATTTAGTTATAAAATCATGTGTTCCGCGAGCGAATATGTAATGGACAGTTAATATTTATTTACTTATAAATTATTTTACCAGGAAATATACTGTATATATCAGAGTAGTGAATTTTCCTGTGGCATGGAAAGGTAAGCATTAAAATGGGAAAAAAAGTCAATATTGTGTACTTCAGTACTTTCCCCAATGCCAATAAATACTCTAAGGTGAATAGATCATTCTATTGTTATTCACATTTTCTACATTAATCACAAATGATTGAAGCCAGAAGCTAAGATTTAATAAAGGAAAATGCACGCCTAGGCTCAAGAATGGAAAATACTATAAAGAAAAAAAATGGTGTAAGATTTTTTTTCCCCCACTACTGTCGCTCTCTGTTGCTCAGCTGTGCAGCTTTCTGTTGCGTTGGCGAAGGGTTAAATGGTGTTCATTAGAGCTCGTTTAAGTAGCAGAGTTAATGAGAATCATGTGTCTGTGAGGGAGATGGCAGGCAGGGGGCAGGTGCGTTCACTTCCAACACATTGGCTCCTGCAGGACAGAGAAATGGGACAATAAAACCAAAAGGAGTAAAGAGCTTCCTCTGCTGCTTATGTAGCTGGTTAAGTCATTAGCATAGTGATGTGTTTCTGTGCTTTACTCAGTTGGAGAGCTTTCAGGAAATTCTTGCCAAGTAATTCCACCTCTGCACTAA
The DNA here is from genome assembly GCA_009667805.1 of Leptobrachium leishanense. Lineage (NCBI taxonomy): Eukaryota > Metazoa > Chordata > Amphibia > Anura > Megophryidae > Leptobrachium > Leptobrachium leishanense. The sequence continues at coordinate 106,726,139 of CM019064.1, read as the reverse complement.
ATCAAACGTCTCCTTAAATGTGTCAAGCTGCAAAGGAAAAGATGACATTCTCTATATACGGTGACTTCCCATTCAATGGTGGTTGCTTTGAGATAAACGTACGGCAGAGCGTCCTCAACCCACTTGGGAACTCGTTTAATAATAAGGTCCTAAGTCTTTTTGAAGGTCTTCTCGGCCAATAATAATCGGCTTTGATTTATGTATGTGAAGGATCTCCCGTGTGGAGTTGTCAGGAAACGTCAGACATTTATTGCTATTTGGTAGAAAGTAGCCAGTTTTCTAAGAAATAAAATCTTCTAAATCAGCAATGTTTAGGAGACGTCCTAGCTGCTTTTGACGTTTTCTTCAATCTATTCGGCAAGTTAAAACAAGTATCTTCCTAGTTTACAATCTTTTTTTATTTCCGACCTTCAGCAAGTTAGTCATCTTTTAATAAGACTCTGCAGAATCTCTCTCTTCACCTAAATGCATGTGTATTACTTGTAAGCCAAGTCCCTGTGTTGACCCCCCCCAGCTTCTGGTGTAGTAGCACTGCAGAAGCAGGCGATCATGCAGGTATCTTTAGGTAGACCGTATATGTTTAGGTCAGGTCGGAGAAGTCCATAGAAAACAAAGGGTGTAAATTAGGAATATATTGATTAATCATGCTGAATTGATTTAGGTAAAATTGTAAAACCTTTTAAGTCTTCAAAAGAGATACTCTAAGGTTAAAATGGAGGGGTGTGTGAAGGGTTACATATGAACCCCAGCTAACACCCCCTAGCCCCTCCACCACATAAAGTATGATACACAAAACTCACTTTCCCTCCAGGGCTCTCCAATTCTCCTCATCTACTCTGACAGCTCAAATCTTAATGTGTCAGAGCTGACAGGGGGTTAGACATTCACTAGAGCATACAGTACAGCCAGTCCAATGCCTCTCAGTGCAAGCACATTGAGAGGCATCGGCTGGTCAGGAATGCACAGAGCTGTGCATTCCAAACCTAAATCTCAAAGGTGGTTCTGTGTAAGCTAATTGACAGTTTTCCAGGCAGGATGGAAGGCCCGCTTGACCGAATCAGCCTGACAGGACAGCTGCGACGGAGGTAGACATTCTCATCTATCCATGACCTTTAATACAATGGTTATTATCGCTAATGTGTCTCTATAAACTTTAATATCTTGCCTTACAATTTCCAATTCACTGGTCAGTTAGAGGCAATTTCCAGTTTAGCTGATAACCCTGATCACTAAATACTCTTTTTGTAATATTTCAGAGTAGGCACTTTGTTAGTGCGTAGCCCCTGAATAGAGTGCAAGGCTGCCAGGTGCAATGCGCCACCCGAGTATTGGAGTCCATAGGGTCCATGGAGCCTTGTGCTTCCCAGCGGTGAGCTCTGCACAAGCTCGCTCTTGCTAGATTACGCAGCGGATGAATCGCAGAGAGGGACTAGGAACTATTTGTTACCAGTTTCACTCTGCTCGTGACGAGAGGAAGCAGCAGATTGCAGCATCCCCTCTCCACCGCAAGATGAGAGGTGAGTATGGAATTTAATGGGTTTGGGTTTCAAAGCGTGTTATGATTTTGCACAAAATCACTTATCACCAGCTTCAAGGAGACGTTATTTCACACGAGGAGGATCCAGACACAGGTTTGGGGGGGGCACTCTATCAGTTTTGGCTAAGAGCTGGTGTTCGGTTCACAGTGACATGCACTGTTGAGCCTAATCGCAGGCTGTGCTCGTCACACACACTCTCTCCAGAACATTGCTGCACAGGGTCTGTCCTCATGCGGCTCAGGTGACACAAGATAGACACCGCACAGCAATGCTCTGCATTCTGGCGCACGCTCTGTCACTCAGAATCGAGCACCACCAGCAGTAACGCGCCGCAGGGCCATTCAACCACTGACACCCATACATAGTCATAGCACTCAGAGATACACACACATACATAGCTATACACACATACACATACCTTTTAGGGAATCAGCTAAACTCAAGCTCAGAAACTCAGCTATTCACAGACTTTATAGCCGGCATCACAAACGTTTGGGCCATTTATGTGAATAAAAATGTTAACTATAATCAATGCAAAGTATCATATTTACATTTATCATAGTTTACAGACTCATTGCTGGGTATTTTATTGCTGTACAGCTCTGTTATACACCTGCACTCCCTGAATTTATTGGGGAGTTCCTTAAAGAAGGAACATTAGAAAAAAAGAGGGAAAGGGGGATTAGGGCCCAACATTAGGATTGTCCTTCAAAAATGGGGATATTTGGGAGATATGCACCCAGGTACACACATACCCCTTTTAGCTCACTTTATGTATACAGGGTAATCCAGGCGTGGACCCCTTGCTCGAGGTGCCTAGAGAGGTGTCAGCTATACCCTCCTGACGAGGCCTAACAAGGCTGAAACGATCGTCAGGGATTTCTGCATCTCTCGTGCAGGGATGACATCCTTGGCATTTCAGTACTGGCCACCCTTTCTGGGTGATTTCAGTCTGATTTGCATATGGAGCAGTCGTCCCCTGTAATGGCACAATCGAGCTGAAGCATCGTGACACCTGAGCGGGCCTCAACGTAGAGTAGGCCACTAGAGCCGTTGTTCATTCTCAGGACCCTCACAAACCCCTTTTTGCTCTCCCAGGTATACACTTATACACAGCTGTATACAGACACACTCTCATTGACATACACTCCAAAGACACATACACATAAATGGCTTTATAAACATCCATACATACACCGGGCAGGCAGATACACACTCAGTTTGGGACATACAGTATACACACAATAGAGGTTTATATATTTTGTGTGTATCCAAAAAATAGCCCTGTCAAGTGAACTCCAGAGGTTTAATACATAGAAGTTAGCTCCTTTGCTTCTGAGCCATTTCCTTCCCATCCTGCATTTTTCTAAGGAAATACACAATTTTAAAATAATGAGAAAAATACATTTTATCTTGTGTTTTATCTTCATTGTGTAATTTGTACATAATCACTTTTGGTACCATTTAGAAAGGTCAGAATTTGGCCTTTACAATGGCACCTCAATGATGTATGTAGATTGTGTAGAACCGGAGACACAGGGTTTCAAACATCCAAAGGTCCCCGTATGACCTTTAATGGGACGGCAGCTTGGGGGGACAAATGCTCCCTGTGCCCCCTCTCTGGATCAGTGATTTCACAGTGAAATACCTTCTCCCGGGTGGAAGCGCACGCCACTTTGGAATAGCCTGCTCTGCCAAGTGGAGGTGAACATTAACGTCTCCTATAAAAAGTATAGGAGACATTAATGTACTGTAACCTCACGCAGGGTATCGCTGCGTTCAAGCGGCAATAATGGAATGGTGATTCCCCTCGATTAAAAATCTGTAAAATCTCCTGTACTTATCTTATCAACAACTATGGAATCGGACTCAAGCCGTTTTACCATTTCACCTCTTTCTCCTATATTTTTTCACAAGTTCAATGAATAAAGTATTATCAAAGCACCATATAGTTTTACAGCTATAAACTTTCGGGTGAATTATAGCTCCATATTTGATCGTGACCCACTGATATTCACTTTTTTCAATCTTGATGATTGGGATAACACAAAAAGTTAGGGGAAATTCTAATGAATGGAATGGCATGGATGATGGCCATGTGTCAATTAGACCAAGGTGAGTGGAATTGATAGTAGTCTTCTCTAATGTAGTATGTTTTTGAGATTTGCCAAAAGACTGGAGGCATGGGGAGAGTAGAGTGTATGTGTGTGTGTGTGTGTGTGTGTGTTTCCATATATAGGGGTCAGCCTGGGAAAGTCCAAAAGAAGAACATAAAGGGTAGATGTACATGGAGATGATAATAGTATCATCCTATAAATTGCAATAAATGTGTTCCGCCCTAAGAGAAAGCCCCTTACAGGCGGTGAGTATCTAGGTTCTCTGCTCCAGAGATCCGCCACCCCAGCACGAGCATATAACACACCAGCGGGCCATACCTGATGCTCTAATGAAGATTTTCTTAATTGTAATTTTCAGCCAAAACAGAAGTCACAAATAAAAAATCATGGCAATCGACAGCAACATTTTAGCTCTATTGCTTTAATCAAACATGTTTAAGGCAACAAATCTGAAACGTTGCCATGCCATCATAACCTTTGCCATAATTTTTACATTTTTTATTTGTGACTCCTGTTTTGGCTGAAAATAACAATAAAGAAAATTATCATTAGAGTGTCAGGAGTAGCCAGTTGGTGCATCATCCCAGGCAGAACAGAGTGACTAGGATAGAACATACTTGAAAATAAGGGAGGTGATGTAGGCATGGGCTTGGTCCTTTCTCCGTCAGGTCCAATATTTTGAATTGAGTACTGTAAATCTAAAAGAAACAGGGAACCGGCAAAGAGTTTGTCAAAGGGGTGAGGTGTGAGTCGTAAGGGATGTGAGGTAGATGAGTCTAGCAGAGGTGTTCAATATAGACTGTAGAGGGATAATGTGATATCATTTAAGACCAAAGAGAAGAGGGTTACAGTAGTTGAGATGGAAGACAATAAGAGCAAGGATGAGCATTTTAGCAGAGTCCTGCAACAGATGCATCCAGTGGTATTTAGCAAAGAGGTAAATATGGGTGTCATCAGGGTAACGGTGATAATGAAAACCCAAGGAAGAAATTAGATCACTTGAGACGATGTGTAGAGGAAGAAGAAAAAGGGACCTAGAACTGTACCTTGAGGTAATCTGACAGAAAAAGGTACCTAAGGAAGAGGAGCCTTACATGGAGACACTAAAAGATCAGTGAGAGAAACAGGAGAAAGCAATGTCACTGAGACCAAGTTTGCTGAGGGTGAGGAGAAGAAGCAAGTGGTCAAGTACAGCAATAACAGCAGAATGATCAAGAAGGAGGGAAAAACATTTGGATTTAGCAGCAACTAAATCATTAGTCACTTTGATCATGGCAGTCTCTGGTCTGTAGAGTACCGGAAGCGAAAAGCAGACTCATTTCTCAAGATTTGAGGAAAACAGCAAGCCAGTTTAAGAATAGGGATGAGCCGAACACCCCCGTGTTCGGTTCGCATTTGAACTCGAACAATTTCAAAAGTTCGAGTTCGAACTCGAACCGAACTCAATGCAAGTCAATGGGACTCAAAAGTTAGATTTTTTTTTTTTAGAGTGCCCTCCAAGAGGGCATATATGCAAGATATTTGCCATAAAAGGTGTATGGGGTCCGGGTAGTGCCCTGGGGGACAGGAAACAAGGACAAAACATTTAAAAAAAAAGACATTTTTAAAGGAACAGTGAGTTTTCCATAAAATAAGGGTTAAAAATAAAAACGAAAAATTCCTTCAAATATCGTGCCTAGGAGGTCCCCATAACCTGCCCGTGAAGTGGCGGATTTGTAGGATGTATAGAAACATCGTCATCAGAGACCCACACACGACACCTAGCCACCCTTAAGGGGTAAAATGCACAGGGACTGGCTACTATCCTGTTAGATGAGGGAATGTATTATATGTATTAAAGCAAGGTATATATGACAATGGATAGTCAGAGACTCTAGGGACTCAGCTTGTACGCTTTATGATAGACATTTCTAACACAATAATAATTGTATGCTCACATAGGCCCTTCGGGAGAGGTACATGACATACAAATACTGGAATATTACATTTAAATCTAAGGAGTGTGATAAAGATTTTATTAAGCCCTTGATGACAAATGACGTAACATCTACATCATTAATGATTGGCTTTACAGAGCCCTGGTCCTTAAGGGGTTAAACAGCATATCAGAGGATCACATAGTAGAAATGAACACTTCATAGAATTCAGAACAAGCACAGTGTTTGTTCATACATGTGCAGGCCACACCCAGTCTGCAGGCAATGTATCAAATATGTATCAAATTCATGAGACCAGACTAATTAGAAGCACATGTTATTTGCAAACACTAATTAAACACCTGTTGTTTACACCGTTTGAGAGCACAGGTCATTTAGAGGTGAGAATCTTTGCACCTAGACATTAGGTAGTTTTTTAATTCAATATCTAATAAACCGTTGCTTATAACATTCTGCAGTAAAGAGTCTCTTTATTTCTAGATTTTTTTGTATTTTTTTAAGCATTTTTTTATACTTTTTTCAAAAAAAAATCGAACTCGAACCGAACACGCCAAAAAGTTCGAAGTTCGTGAATTTTCGAACTGCCAATGTTCGAATCGAACTCCAAACTGATCGAACCAAACAGCTCATCCCTATTTAAGAACAAGTGTTGTAGGACTCTGGAGACGAAAGGAAGTAAAGAGATGGGATGGTACTCAGAGAAGGAAGTAGAGTCAAGAGAAGGATTCTGTAGATTGGATGTGATCAAAGCATGTTGAAGGCAAAGGGAAAGAAGCCAGAGGAGAAAGAAAGGTTGGAAATTTTAATAATATTCCAAAATCAAATGTATTTATGTTGTAGAGTTGGCACTTTCTGAATATTTGCCAATATAGATTCGGCACAAAAGACTTGTTAATATTATTTCAGGTGGATTTAGGTATCTCTCTTGCACTCAATTTTAGATTTGGGGAATTTGGTTTTAGACAGGTGGTTTCTTCTGGCCCAAAACTTCACTTTTAAAACTTTGCCCTCATCTCAAACAAATGGGGCATGGGATAATATAACATTTGGAGCTCTCTTACTGGTAATAGAGAGTCATTAGGACCCTCTGCAGGGAAACGCCCCATGTTGCCAGGATACAACGCCATATACTTATGGGTGTAGAATATTGATGTCAAACTATCAGTCCTAGCTGGTTCATAGGGGTCCTAGAAGACATATACCGGTATCATAACACATAAATCACTTCACCACCCATGTAAATGTTAAAATAGGAAAGGGTACCATGCAAGACTATGTGGTTCTCGTTTTAATGTTACTTAATATTAATTATATAATTTAGCTCCCAGCTACTTCAATAGTCCTTCATTTTTAATAAATGGCGAAATAAAAAAGAGTGATTTATAATCTGACCTTGTTCGCCCTGTTTTATCACTGCTTGATGCATAGAATCTCTTCCTCAGACCTAATTTGTTTTACTGAGTTTAGGCTAATGTTAGACGAACGTAGTCTGAGTGCACTCTGCATGCGTGCATAATGGACGTACGTACTGATGGAAGATACTGTAGACACCACACGGTCCGTTTTTTTGACGGATGTAGAAAAAAAAGTGAAATATGGGAAACAAATTGAATTAAAATTAAAAGACAGGAACAGTCAGCCAGACCAAATTGGGTAGGTCAAGTTATTATTATTGTTAAGGAACCCACTTTATATATGTTTGTTATGGACATGGTAAAGGTATTATTTGACAATATGGAGTAGGGATGTGCGTTCGGATTCAGACGATTTTCCGAAAATTTTAAGATCCGAAAACGGCAGATCCAAACAAATTTCCGAAACAAAACAAAAACTTTTCGGAGTTTTCGAATGGACTAGAAATGTGTAAAATCGAAAATCATTTTCGTTCCATTCGTGATTTCGGCTCCAATCCTGATTTCGGTTCCATTTCAGTAATTTCGGACATCGTATTTTTCGGTTATATCGCTGATTCTGTAATTTTGCATCATTCCCATCTCAATGTATCCTTCCTGGAAAACCAGAGAAATCTCAATGTATCCTTCTTGTATAACCAGAGAAATCTCAATATATCCTTCTTGTATAACCATAGAAATCTCAATGTATCCTTCTTGTATAACCAGAGAAATCTCAATGTATCCTTCTTGTAAAACATGAGAAATCTCAATGTATCCTTCCTGGGAAACCAGAGAAATCTCAATGTATCCTTCTTGTAAAACCAGAGAAATCTCAATGTATCCTTCTTGTAAAACGAGAGAAATCTCAATGTATCCTTCCTAGAAAACCAGAGAAATCTCAATATATCCTTTTTGTAAAACGTGAGAAATCTCAATGTATCCTTCTTGTAAAAACAGAGAAATCTCAATGTATCCTTCCCGGGAAACCAGAGAAATCTCAATGTATCCTTCTTGTAAAACATGAGAAATCTCAATGGCAGAATTATCGTATCGACAGAAATATCGGATCCGAAAAACCATTAGTTTACGTCAAAACGAATAGACACTTTGAAACGAGGAGAACAGACGTTCCGAAAAACACGAAAAAAAAGTCGATACAAAAATGAACCGAAAACGAACCGAAACGGAAATTGGCCGAAACGAGCCGAAACTAAAATTTACAAAATCTGAACGAACCGAACCGAATGTAACGGAAAAAAAAAATCGGTGCACAAGTCTAATATGGAGGCAAAGTGCATGCTCATGGTTCTCACATTACACCGTGGAGATATTTCTATTTCTTTGAGTTTGCACTTGAAGGATAACTGAAAACAAGAGGGAAAAAAGGCTGTAATTGACTCAAGCCAACAGACCAGAGCAGATCATAGAGGGTTCTGTAAGATGTGAGTGACAGTCCGAACGTGGTGCCCTGTTTCTGTGTTTACACTGATCACACAGTGTATCGCACAATGCTTTTATTTGATTCTAAGATTTGTTTTACTTAACTGATGAAGAGAAAAAACAATATGCATAAGTGCTTAAAGTATTTTTATTAAACAAATGATGAATTGATTATCACATTGTAATAAGCTTGCATTGTATAGCAATTCATCGTACCAATATTTGTTATTAAGGTACTTGCCTGGAGATAGTTACACTTCTACTAAACGCTGCACTGCATAATTGCATCCTTTCGATTCTTATTATATTCAACCCTAGCACTGTTGTATCACACTGATACTGTATTCAATAAACCTCAGTTTAAATAATTAATATATTTAAACTCCAATAGTTGTAATATACTGAAACTGTCACAGAGCACCTATTTAGCTACTTGTCACATGTTTGGACAGTGATGGAGCAGACTGTCTGATACTGTCTGGCTTATCAAAACAGTCTGCAAATACCGGCTGACATATGGTACTTCAGAAAAAAAAAAGAGAGAACACAAATAAAAAGGGATGCCTAGCATTTGGTAGTGGAGTAGAGGTAACATCACCGCTCTATGACTGTGAAGACACAGGTTCAAATCCCGGCAAGAGCACCTCTCCAGTGAGAGTCCTTGGGCAAGACACCCAACAGCACATACTCTCCACCCAGGATATACTAGAAAACAAGAGAAATCTCAGTGTATCCTTCCTGGTAAAAAACTTTCTAAAAAAAAAAAAAATACATGTGTAGCAGTTCACTACCAAATGCTAGGCATCCCTTTATATTTGTGTTCTCTTTTTTTTTTGCTGAAGTACCATATGTCAGGCTTTTTTTATAGGTGTGACAAAATGTGTACTGAGAACAAGTTCTACATTCCAATACTTAGAAATGATATTTACAAGCAAATGCAGAGACCTTGACAACTTTAAAACCAAATTGCCAGCTGATGGCAAAAACACAGGAAAATGTGCTAAAGTAAAACACAGTGGATTTGCTGTATTTTTCCCACAGCATATCTAATTTTAAGGTCACAATGTAAATTTGTGGAATCATGCAGAAGAAGGTCGTTTAGCTATCATAGAGATACATATTTATTTTTGTTGTCCTTTTCTTAAGAGCCTGGTAGATTACTAATAGATAATAACATAGAGAGCCTTTCCAAAAATGCACATTTAACAGCTTTCAACTAATTCAAACCCAAATTAAATGTAAAGGGTACAAAAATGTTTTGGATAGTGCAATTCTGGCATTGGAAATTTGGCATGTAGATATAAGAGTGATATGGAAGCTGCGTGTGACCCAGCACTGTTTATTTCTGCACGTCAAAGACCATAAAATTAAAATGATGTGTTCCGAAAGTAAACCTGGTGTGAAATGAGCGCAAGACACATACTATAAGTAAACATTATGGGAAAATGTGTAGAATCCTATAGAACGAATTCTTAAACTATGTTTCAGAATAAGAAGGGGATTATGCACACAAACAGCACACACTAGAAAATGGGTTTTTCCCAATGGTTCAGGCATTCCAGGATTAAGGGTTTTATGGACATGGAGCTGAAGATTTTTCCTCTGCTCCATTGCTATCACCTCTCAGTGTTATCTGCTCCATTCTTCTCACATCCCATTTTACCACACTGCCCCATCCCTGTAATTGGAGATGACCTACAGAGTTATTCAAAGAGAATCGAAAAGTCACCGCACGTTCGGTGACTTTTTGTTCTCTTCAATTCGGTGCGATTTGGCTATCCCATTTCGGTGACTCTGCGGTGTATTCAGCAAGCACCACAGGGCCGTTGTAGTGCAGGGAAAAGCCGCCGCAAACCCGACGAACACTCACTGCAAAACCCAGCGAAAGCACACCGAAACCCGCAAAAAACATCTGGATTAACCCCGCCGAATACGTCGGAGAAACCCGAGCAGGAGCCGATCACAGCGCAGAGCAGCTGCCGGAAAAACCCGACACCGCAGACAAATGGAGTGAAAAAAAAACCCCACAGTACGCTTGAATGTTTGAAAAGTGAAACGCTGTTTTCAAAGAAACTACAGAATGAAAATGTCTGAAATTTCCATATAAATCCAATGAATAATAATAAAAATGGCTGTTACAGAAAAAAGAATTTAAAAAAACAAAACGGGAAAACAAATTCGCAAACAAATCCCGAAAAATGCCTAAAAGATCCTAAAAAATCTAAAAATAAAGAGACTTTTTACTGCAGAATAAAATAATAAACAGTTTATTAGATATTGAATTAAAACGGGAATATTTTTAACATTAAAGCCTATGGGATTCACCTTAATAAACCTGTCGAATGAAACCACTGAATGGCAGGGCATTTCGGCAACATTTCTCAGCTGGTTTATGTTCTCTGAATAGATGAAGCATTGCTTCTCTATGGGGATTTCACTCCCCTCGAACAGGCAACGAACAGGGACCGGAAGTGCAGACAATTCGCAAAAATTTGGTGAACTGCCTGCTCTCTGGATAGCCGAATGGCCAGGATAGGTAAGCGTACGCTGAATTTCAGCGTTCAGTTACCTTTCGGCCACAATTCGGATCTCTTTGAAAACCCTGATAGTGATGTTTCTACTAGGCCTACTTTGGGGCATGGGTAGTACTGCAGCTCCAATAACCCTTATGTTAATACAGCCCTGAGTTCTGAGTTGTCATGGGCTTCTTTGTGGCCTTTTCCCAATAGTAAAAATGAAGCTCCCAATAGATGACGAAGCACTGGTTTAGGTGGACAAATGACCAACTTATTATTATGTCATGATCAGCAACTGTCAGGCACTCGACTGACCGCTGCTGTCCTTGGCATTCACCTGGTGCCTCCTCTCGATCTCGGGCAGTCAAGGCGGTGGTGTCCGTCATTCTGGCCCGGACAGGTGACCCTCCTTCACGGTGGTCTGGATAGCCGCAGGAATCCGCTGCCTCCACCGGATCTCCTGGTATGCGGGTCTGTCGCGGAGTGTGGCTTCTTGCCACTCTGTTCAGGAGGCCTGATCCAAGATGGCGCCTGGGCTGGAGAAGCCCCTATGACAGGTTAGGGGGTGTGGTGGCTGCCCCGAGTGAAAGCTCTGTGGATTTACAGGGAGAGGCTTCCTACTTCAGGTGTTGGCCACAGTGGTGTATTTAGGTTTTGTGCTGCCCTAGGCCTGACTAAACTCGTGCACCCCCTAATTTAAATTTGAGGCACCCCTTCCTGTCAAGGGCACACCTCTTCCTGGTTAATCCCCACCCTTTCTCTTTAAGCTCCACCTTTTCCTCTGAGAGCTCTGCCTTTTCCTCTCTTCATATTAAAAGTGGATACCAAGTGCCTACTTGTATATTTTGTATACCATTTCAAATGTATCTATTGAGATAAATAAGATTATGAAATGTTTAAATTCAAGCATTTTTACAAAGAACAGCCACACATGTCAAGTATACTGGATCACAGCCGCTCTAATTGGTTGAACAATAAAATCCACAGAAACGTGCACTGCATATGAGCGTATCACAGAGCTGCACAGCAATAAAACCCACAGAAATGGGCACTGTGTATGAGCATATCAGAGCTGCACAGCAATAAAACCCACAGAAATGTGCACTGTGTATGAGCATATCACAGAACTGCACAGTAATAAAGCTCACAGTAATGTGCAGTGTGTATGAGCGTATCCCAGAGCTCCAGGGCAATAAAACTCACAGTAATATGCAGTTTGCATCACAGAATCCACAGCAATAACACTCCCAGCAATGCAATGTTTGGTGTGTGTCAGCTTAACAGAATCCACAGCAATAAAAATTCCAGAAATGCAATGTGCAGTGTGTATGAGTGTATCAGAATCCACAGCAATAAAACTCCCAGCAAACCGAGTGTATATGAGCACACAGCAATTATTTATTCTATATTTACCGGCCTCCTTCCGCATTAGGGCTGTGTGCAGAGTCAGCAGGGACTGTGTACGGACTCAGCAGGAGGTCCCTCCAGGCCATGTTAGGATCGCGGCTGTGCCGGTGCATGGAGCCATCTTGTCAGCAGTGGGTTGCCACTGCCAGAGGGTGCACTATGGCTTTGATTCCCTTCCCGGTGGGTGTTCAGTCCAGAATAGAGTGAGAGTCCGTGTTAACGAAAGGGTGGGTAGCTGCGTGCGTGCGTGTCACATGGTTTAGCCAGTCAGGTGGTACTGAGACTACTCAGTACCACCTGACTGGCCAGACCGCGTGACCTGCACGCACGCAGCCTCACCAGGAGCCAGGCAGCTCAATGACAAATTTCTATCACTGCAGTGCTGGTTAAGGAAAGGTCCACTTTAGACAGCAGTAAGCAGACAGGGCTTCAAATTCTGCTGGTACCCCCCCCCTTTACCTGCCGTTTACTGTCATCTTCTCTCTCTGCACACAAATCACATCCCCCTCCCCTCTCCTAGAGCTGCTGCGGGGCAGGGCAGGAGCTATGGAGGGAGGAGAGGGAGATTTTTATTCTATTCGATTTTATTCCGTATGCAAACGCCCTGCTCCGCTGCTCGTGGTTTGAGAACACAGCTCAAAGCAGACACACAGTGACGGTGGCACCTCCTAGTACCCCCTAATGACCCCCCAATAATCACTGGTACCTGGGGCGGCCTGCCCTCCGCCACTCCCCTAAATACACCACTGCTCTGTTGTATGCTCACACACAAGTTTGGCGAACTGCCAGCAAGTACGGTGCTGTTTGAAGGCAGTGCAAATCCCCATAGAGAAGTAATGGTTAATCTATTCAGAGAACACCAAACAGCAGAGAAATGGCAGTGAAATGCCCTGATGTTCGGTGGTTTCAATCAGCGAACCCCATAGGTTTCAATGTTAAAAAATATTCCCGTTTTTATGCAATATCTAATAAACCATTTATTATTTTAATCTGCAGTAAAAAGTCTTTATTTATTGATTTATTTTTTTTAGTACCTTTTTAGTCATTTTTTCAGATTTTTTTGGGCAAAATCCCCCCCTTTTTTTAATAGTGGTTTTTCTTTTTTCTGTAACAGAACTTTTTATTATCAATCATAGGATCTTATATGTAAATTCCAGATATTTTCGTTCAGTAGTTCTTTTGAAAACAGCAGGCAACAGTTTTGCGGTGGCAGCATTCAGCGGCCGACTCCTTGCACTTTGGGGACCCTGTGGTGAATAGTGAATTCACTGCAGGGTGGGGAAATTTTATTCCCCGAAGTGCAGGGAACTTAAGAACACCAAAATGTTGGCGTCATTTCGGTGCTCTGTGAGTAACCCATTTAGTGGTGAGGTTTTTTGCTGCCCCCTAGAAAGTGAAAGCCTAGGCCTTGCCCACCCAGGACATACTTGAAAATTAGTGAAATCTCAATTTATCCTTCCTGGTAAAATACTTTCAAAAGTAAAAAAAAAAAAAAAAATAATAATATATATATTTTTTTTAGGGGTGGGGCCACCCGGTGCAGGCCGCCGCCCCCTGGAAAGTGCCACCCTAGGCCTAGGCCTTGTTGGCCTAGGCCAAAATACACCACTGGTTGGCCAATAGGAGGGACAGGTGAGTCCATCCAGCTGGGATGACTACCTAACCTGCCGTTAAATGCTCCCTAGCTCATTCAGTCAGTGCTCCAGCGTCATGTTCACTTCTCCTGGTGAATTTCTCTAGAACCTTAACCTGACAATTATTCGTGTCCCAAAACTCGGATTTCCTTTCGCTTATGTCTTCTCGCCGCCTACTCCGACCTCGATTTTTTCTCGACTACGCCTCCCAGATTCTCTTATTTTATAGCACGAATCGATATTATATTTGTATGCCATGCCAATACACAGTGGTTGCTATTTCCCATTCATAAGAAACCCCCACAGCAACATTTCAACCGAGAAATCAGCCTTTATCAAGCCTAAAACCGGCTGGTCGCTCAGTTGAAATGCTGCCATTCATGACATCATAATAAATATGCAAAAAACAAAAAAGGGATAATGTAGCGCTGATAAATGAATCAATGTAGGAAATCGCTCATACACCTATGGTCCTTGTTACTCAACCATCACATAAAGAGACAAAAAATAAAAAATGGTGTAGCGATGTCAATGTCCTTCACAGGATATAGTCAATGTCCCGTTTATAATCTTTTTCTCCAAGTTTTTCTTCTTGTGGTATCCCTCAGAGAAAACACAGAAAGTACATCATAGTGCGACCTATGTATAATAACACATATATATGGATAAGGTGGTAGCACTCACATGTAATAGAACCCTCCTGGTTCTAGGTATATTCACTGTAGGGATATTGTTGGCTTCCCAATAACCTTTTCAAAGAAGAATCACTGGATCCCAATCAGGTTTCCGAGGATGGAGATGGAATAAATTTGTTTCAGCAAACACAATTGGAATCGAATGAAGTTCCGTGTTAGTGGCTGATGGTGTGGAGATTCTCAAAAAATAAAGAGAAGCTCCAAAGCAAGATTAAAATATTTAATAAAATAAAATAAAAACAGATAAACCAGAACGCGTTTCACCAATACATTAAAGTATCACAAGGCTTCCTCAGCTGGCTCGCTGAGGAAGCCTTCTGATACTTTAATGTATTGGTGAAACGCGTTCTGGTTTATCTGTTTTTATTTTATTTTATTAAATATTTTAATCTTGCTTTGGAGCTTCTCTTTATTTTGCTGAAACGAATTTATTCCATCTCCATCCTCGGAAACCAGATTGGGATCCAGTGATTCTTCTTTGAAAAGGTTATTGGGAAGCCAACAATATCCCTACAGTGAATATACCTAGAACCAGGAGGGTTCTATTACATGTGAGTGCTACCACCTTATCCATATATATGTGTTATTATACATAGGTCACACTATGATGTACTTTCTGTGTTTTCTCTGAGGGACACCACAAGAAGAAAAACTTGGAGAAAAAGATTATAAACGGGACATTGACTATATCCTGTGAAGGACATTGACATCGCTACACCATTTTTTATTTTTTATAATAAATATGCAGTTAGTCCACCTAAAGGAGTGACTCGTCTTCCAATTTCAGCTGGTTTTTAAACTATGATTAATAGTCCATGCTACATTATCTATGAATGTAAATCTTTACAATGTATCAAAAATATTGCCCAGTTTTGTGGAGAAATCATTCGTACTCTTTTAATTCTATTGTTTCTTTTTGAGCTGGCTGTGTAATGTTGATAAAGTATACCTGGCTAAGTTGTTGCGTAAAACCAGGAAACCTTTCAGCCAAGTGTGGTACCAGTTCTTAAAGCAGCTTGGCTTCTCAATGGTGACAATAATTGGCATAACATGGCCTAACATGCAGAGAAGAATCAACCACAACAACTACCTAACACTAGTCAGAAAAGGATGACCACATCAAGTCAAGGTCGGGGACAACAGAGAGTTAGAAAGTGGAGAAAACTAACCAAAGCCGAGGGTATAAAGTAGAATAGTTAGTAATTAGGGAGTAGCCAAGTCATAAACCGAAGAGCCAACGGTAGCAAAATAGAGATAGTGCGCTAAAGGGTCTGAGACAGAAGCACGATAGGGCAATGGACACATGTCAGAAGCAGTCTTAAATAGAGGGAGCTCCTTTGTGTTTGGTATGCATCATTGGTTTGTGCCAAAATGTGTGCAATCCATATAGAATGCATGCGGGGCAGCCGGTGGCACCGCCAAAATGACGAAGTGGTTGAGGTTCAATATATTACGCAGTTTACAAGCAGCCGGTGTCAAAGTTCATAGCAGTTTGAATAGGCAAGGTAGCTAAATAGGCACCTCCGTGCGATGCTGTGTCAGTGAGTGGAGCAGAGAAACTGGTAAAAAGTTTTAATAAGCGAGGGTTATCTGCTTACAGCTGGTTGTTTGTGACACCCTATATGCCTTGGCATGTTTAATTTGTAATATTATCTAGTTGTCTTTTGCTAAATGAACTTTAAAGTGAAATGAATCACCCACGGAGAGGACCTTTAAAATGACCTTGCTACTTTTGTATATAATAATTTCATCCCTAAAATGGTACTTTTATTTCAGTATAAACAAATTGAAGCAGGAGCCTTGTGTTTCAGATTTCCCATGAGCCTTTTCAGCCTTAAAAAATATTAATATATCGGTTCATCTAGTGTGGAGAAATGCAGTTGTCTAAACTGTGGTGTATAGAAAGGAAAATGGATTAATTATTTGTTATTTGACATATATTGGCCTGTTGGGAGAGTTATGTAATCCTTGCTTAAAGAGTTCCACTGTTTCAGGCTGGCATGTGCATCCATTTGTTTGTTTTTCCATTTTTGATCTCTACTCTACAAAATTCCACTTAGGGAATTGAGTGAAAGAGCAAACAAATAAAAATTGTCAGGTTTTTTTAGAGGCGATAATTCTGCATTGGGCGGGTCTTCCAAACACTTTAGGGGTTATTCAGACAGCAGCAAACTGGCCACCGAATTGCAGCGAACAGAGAATTTCCCCATACGATGCAATTTCGTGGCCACTCAACAAATCAAAAAGCTGGAGATTAACCAAACATTGGTGAATTGCCAGCGAGATATGGTGACCTTCTGCAGCAGTGAAATCCCCATAGACAAGTAATGGTTAATCAATTCAGAGAACACCGAACAGCAGCCAAAAGTTGTGGCAATGCCCTGATTTTCAGCGGTTTCATTCGACAGGTATCAGACGTTTATGTTGTTATTCATAGGACCTTATATATTATTTCCAGGCATTTTCATGCACTAGTTTTTTAAATGCGGTTGCTTTCGTTGGTTTTTTAATCGATTCAGCAGTTTGAGGATATATTCTGTGGGTCGATTCGGTACACTTTGGGAACCCTGCAGCGGCGAATTTAATTTGTCGAAGTACGGAGAATGAGAGAGCACTCTGAATAACCCCTATAGACTTTGCAAACATCTAGTTCACCCCAGGAATCCTGAAATTTATTTAATAATGGAAATTGTAAATGCCAGCAGACTAAACAAAATATATTTAAGTGCAAAAGTAGGGGTTTGAGCCATACTTTGTAATATGGAACATAACACTGGAAATATCAATCATAACGTAGGATATATTTATCTGTAACAGAATGCGCAGGTCAACAAGAATGAATATTTATATTATATCATCCAAATAACACTTTATTTACATATGAAGGAGCATATACTTCAATTTTATTATTAATGGGTACCTCTGAGACATGGTATTGTCTGAAACCTCTAACCTTACCATGGTCACTTACGTTGTGCCTATTACGAATATACCCCATTCGCGCCATGTTTTGCTCCCTCAAGAATTACATCGACTATCTCTGGTTGATTTGTTTCCTGTTGCTTTTTCACTTGATTTCCCCTGTTTGTCCCCATGCCTTGTTAGTTACGCAGTCAAAGGTCACTGTGAGAAACAATGGGAAGGTAATCCACTATCAGACAAAGTGGTACATGGGGCATCACTTGGTCTATATTTCTCCTGGTCCCTCCTTGAGTAGGGACGCCTATCTTTTACACTGTATAACTATGCTTTGTGTTGATTCCAATAAATGGTCTTCTGTTTTCATCATACACCATGTCTCGACTGGTACCTTGGTTTCTCGGAGCTATACTCAAGTGTATCCTGGGGACAGTGGTGAGGACAAAGAGGTAATTTTTTTATGGAGAAACCCAGGGCCACATTACTGTCACGTCTCGGCCTTGCCCCCTGGTGATGAAGGGTCTTCATGTTTGTTTTTCCCCTATGGTGTGTCTGGCTGTGCTGTTTAGTGCTGATCTGGGGCTCTGTTGTGATCTCCTGGTCTGGGGTCACATGGCCCAATCACACAGACCCACTCCCTATATATTCCCAGCAGCACAGAGCCTCATTGACTGTTTGTGGAGTTTGATGGTGGTTCTGTCTGGTTCGTGTTTCCTGAGTTGCTGCAAAGCATTCCTGTTCAAGTGTTTTCTGGTTCTGACCTCGGCTTTATTTTTGACTATCCCTTCTACTCCCCCCTGGTACCGTATATTTCTGATCTGTTGCCAACCTCTGCCTGATTGACGATTCTTGTATGTTTCATGTTTTATGTACCTTGTCTGTCTTAGTTTAGTTTATTATTCAGAGGCCGCTTATAAGGACCTCTTTTAGTATAGTCTGTTTTGTTTACTGTCCTGCAGCCTGCTCACTTCACGGATTGTCAAGTGTATCTTTGTGTTTCTCCGACTGTCCTGCAGCCTGCTCACTTCACGGATTGTCAAGTGTATCTTTGTGTTTCTCCGACTGCCCGGCAGCCTGCTCAATTCACGGATTGGCAGGCGTATCATTGTGTTTCTGAGTGTCCTAAGTTGTCTGTCGGTCTTGAAGCCTTCGGAGCTTAGTGGCAATTATGTTCTGTTTTTTGGTGCTCCTTGGTTTTGGAGAAATCCGTCTGTCCTTGTGTCCAGTCAGTTACTCACCTGCCTTAAGGGCTTCATCTCCTGTTCCAAGCCACCACGATGGCCCAAGCAGGGGCTAACCGTTACAATTACAATCTTGACGCTAACGTTAATGCTCACCTGCGTGAGCATTAACGTTAGCCGCGGTGGATACCGCATATTACAATCCGAACGCTAACGGGTTAAGTAATTTGGTACCTTGCGCTTTTCAGCGTGAGGTTACTGTACTTTGCGCTCCCTATACTTAACATGGGGAGTGCAATGTGTTAATCAGCGTTAGGATTACAAAGTACAAACGCTGATTAATGTCTGGCTCTGGTTAGCGGAAAGTTAACCAGAGCCAGGACTTGGCGTTAACGGATTCCGCTTCTGCAGAATCAGTTAATACCAGCCAAAAAAAAAAAATGAATCGTAAACTCAACTCCTGTCCTGCGGCGAGGACCACGGCTCCGTCCGCCACCTCCATCCGGCGGGAGTAGGGAAAGACTGGGGGAAAAACTCCCCCCAGTCTCTCCCTGCTTATCACTACGGTGACGGGCCGGATCATGCAAGGCGAGATCCGGCAGGTCATGTGACTGCCGGCGTCTGGCTCAATTGAGTCCTATGGACTCCAGCGAGTGGATGTTCGCGGCTGCGTTCAGCGCTGCTGCGAGCATCCTGGGGCGTAGCACCCGCTACCAATGCAGGCAGCATTTTTTGCGCCTACATTGTAATCCCCCGCTAAAACGAGGGTGGTAGGAGAAAAACTGCAGGCACAGTTTTTTCTCCCTACCTCCCCCTGTTTAACGCAGGGATTGTAATTTAGCCCCCAGAGTTCCATAACAGTTACTCTGTGACTGTGACATCTTAATGATTGAAGAAGGCAATGAATATGTGTAGATAAACATCAGGATGTCTCACACAATCAAAGCCTGATTGCATTAAGGTAATAGAGGTTCATTCTGATCTGCATTTTCATTAGCTTCAGTACATATTTTTAAAGCACCAACAAGAGTATTGTAAATTTATTTAACAATGGATTAGAAAGTAAAACAGTTCCATTTTCTTACAGCATACATCCAACAAGAAATTATTTACTTTGTATATTTGATTCAGGGGATTTTTAGGGTGTCCTGTGAACCTACTGTCAGTTTCTGAGTATCTGTAACAGGAAAAAGCATAAGTGTTAATATAAAGATGCCATAATCCAGTTACCTCGTTCAAAGTGAAAAGGACACTTCATAACAGTGGGGAATATAACAATATGTACAGGGTGATGGAGACAGTAGATCATTGTCTTGCATCTGGAAGAAAGCTTTAAGAAGCATGATGAAGTTTCACTCTTTAAAGTCTGGTTTTTTTTCTGTTAAATGCTTATTTTTGTCTGTTCTTCTGAGGGATAAGTTATCTATGGGAAATTATGTGATGTCAGCAGACATTCTGGAAAAGTAATTTTGTGATGTAGACATGATCCTTGAAGAGGTGCAAAATCTGAAAAGGAAGGAGATAATTCAAATGTTTATGTAACGTGCTGTTCGTGGTTTCCTCTGTGTTCATACGAAGAGTTTCCAACACTTGTGCGTTAGCTCTTCCATCCACAATTTGGAAAAACATAATATAGAATTGCAACAACTTCAAAAAAAAAAAAAAAGGAAAACTTATAAATTATATTAACAGAGAAAAGTGTTATATTCATTGCTTTTAGATTTACGGAGAAGAAAAAGTAAGCTTTAAATACCTTAGTGTGCAAATTGCATGGAGAATGTTAGCGATAGAGAAGGCACTACAAAACACATTACTTATATTCTTACTTTGCTCACAGAGATCCTTTGCCATAATACAGCGAATTCTGGGTAAAACATGCAAATTAATGTCTCAATACAATGTCTCACCTTTTAAATCCAAATTCTTTAACGCAGGTAATATATATATATAAGTACTGTATGTAATTTGTGTTATTGTCAGTGCAGTAACAAGACGGGGTTCAACAGTAAACTGCAGTAAACTTACCAAAGATTTAAGTTGAGAGGAATTACTTGATAACCACTTCACTAACATGTGATTTTTCCATAGACCCACTGGCAGGACACAGTGGTTTTATGGAAAATGACTTTCCATTACCCCTCCAGTACATAGATAGAAGGTGTCCCACTGTATATGCTGAATGTAAGCCCATTTTGAAAGGCAGAAGGCTCCCTCTGCTGGCCAAAAAGTGCTTCTACATTTACATTCTGGCTTAAGCTTTGTGGTTCCGTGAAGGAATAATAAATCTCAAAGCTTTTCAAATAATTTCACACATCAACACATCGGCTGTGACATCTGGTGCGTTGACATTTTCGAGGCATGTTCTGGAGCCCTTTTTCTAATGAATTTTGATTGCTACAAACAAAATCTTTTGCTTCATCCACAAACACACCAGATTGAATATCCTCAATCTCAGTGAACCTGCCCGTACTTTCGAAGATCAAGTATACTCTATCTTGGTAGTGAGTAGGGTAAGAGGGCTTATAGTTCATGGGATGTTTGATGGGGAGGAATTATACATAGTGGGGATTTTATGATTAGATGGTAATTGCTAGGGCTGGAGACTTCCATCTTCAGCAAAACTACCCATTCAAAGACCATGGACGGCCTCTCTAAGGGCCACATTACATTCCTATCACTAATGCTAGCGCTCATCTGAGTGAGCGTTAACGTTAGCCCTGGTGGCCCTAGCGTGGGCGCACCATATTGCAATCCAAATGCTAACGGGTTAAAAAACCCATTAGCGATTGGTATCTTGCACTTTTCAGCACGAGCTTACTGTACTTTGCGCTCCCTATACTTAACATGGGGAGCGCAAAGCGTTAATTAGCGTTAGTATTACAATATACTAATTTCTAATTACCATCCGGCTGTGGTTAACCTGACAGTTAACCACATCCTGGACCTGGTGCTAACGGATTCCCCTGCTGCAGAATTCGCTACTACCAGCCAGAAAACGCCCCAAAAGAATCAGATACTCACCTTCCATCCCACAGCGAGGACCGCGACTCCAACCGCCTCCTCTCTCTGCCGGGAGCAGGGAGAGACTGGGGGGAAAAGTCCTCCAGTCTCCCTCTGCGGATCACTATGCCGACATGCCGGATCTCACGAGGCGAGATCTGGCAGGTCATGTGGCCAGCAGCGTCTGCTTCAATGGAGTCCTATGGACTCCATGGAGGGAATGCTTGCAGCTCGTAGCGCTGCTGCGTGCATCCTGGGTGTTAGCACTGCATTACAAAGCAGGCAGCTTTTCTAGCGCCTGCATCGTAATATCATGCTAAAACGGAGATGCAAAGGAGAAACCTGCAGGCGAAGGTTTTTCTCCCCAGAGTCACCGTTTTAGCACATATAACATACAGTGGCAAGAAAAAGTATGTGAACCCTTTGGGATTACGTGGAGTTTTGCATGAATTGGTCATAAAATGTGCTCTGATCTTCATCTAAGTCACAACAATTTGAAAAACACAGTCTGCTTAAAATAATACAACACAAACATTATATGTTTTCATGTTTTTATTGAACAGAACATGTAAACATTCACAGTGCAGGGTGGAAAAAGTATGTGAACCTTTGGACTTAATAACTGGTTGACCCTCCTTTGGCAGCAATAACCTCAACCAAACGTTTCTTGTAGTTGCAGATCAGACCTGCACAACGATCTGGAGTAATTTTGGACCACTCCTCTTCACAAAACTGTTTCAGTGTAGCAATATTCTTGGGATGTCTGTGTGAATCGCTCTGGTGTGAAATGCCACAGCATTTCAATCGGGTTGAGGTCAGGACTCTGACTGGGCAACTCCAGAAGGCGTATTTTGTTTTGTTGAAGCCATTCTTTTGTTGAATTGCTTGTATGCTTTGGGTCATTGTCCTGTTGCATCACCCATCCTCTGCGGAGCTTCAGTTGGCCAACAGATGGTTTTACGTTTTCCTGCAAAATGTCTTGATAAACTCTGGAATTCATTTTTCCATCAATGACATTAATCCGTCCAGGCCCTGAGGCAGCAAAGCAGCCCCAAACCATGATGCTCCCTCCGCCATGTTTTACAGTGGGGATGAGGTTTTGATGTTGGTGTGCTGTGCCTTTTTTTCTGCACACATAGTGTTGTGTGTGTTTCCAAACAACTCAATTTTGGTTTCATCTGTCCACAGAATATTTTGCCAGTAGTGCTGTGGAACATCAAGGTGCTCTTTTGCAAACTTCAAATGTGCTGCAATATTCTTTTTGGACAGCAATGGCTTCCTTCGTGGTGTCCTCCCATGTACTCCATTCTTGTTTAATGTTTTCCTTATTGTTGATGTGTCAACAAAAATGTTAGCATGTGCCAGAGATTTCTGTAAGTCTTTAGCTGACACTCTAGGATTCTTCTTTACCTCATTAAGCATTCTGCGCTGTGCTCTTGCAGTCATCTTTACAGGATGACCATGCCTAGGGAGAGTAGCAACAGTGCTGAACTTTCTCCATTTGTAGACAGTCTGTCTTACCGTGGACACATGAACATTAAGGCTTTTGGAGATACTTTTGTAACCCTTTCCAGCTTCATGCAAGTCAACAATTCTTGATCGTAGGTCTTCTGAGAGCTCTTTTCTGTGAGGCATGGTTCACATCAGGCAGTGCTTCTTGAAACCAGTAAACCCAAAACTGGTGTGTGTTTTTAAAGGGCAGGACAGCTTTCAACAACACATCCAATAATATCACACTGATTGGACTCAAGGTTGGCTCACTCATGGCTCCAATTAGCTCTTGGAGAAGTCATTAGGCTAGGGGTTCACATACTTCTTCCACCCTGCACAGTGAATGTTTACATGTTATGCTCAAAAAACACATGAAAACATATAATGTTTGTGTTGTATTATTTTAAGCAGACTGTGTTTTTCAAATTGTTGTGATTTAGATGAAGATCAGAGTACATTTTATGACCAATTCATGCAAAACTGCACGTAATCCCAAAGGGTTCACATACTTTTTCTTGCCACTGTATTAACTTTTTTTCTGTTTACTAGAGGTATCCTAAATCAACCTAGCATATTTGTCAGAAAAACTAGTCAGATGTATTCTTGCCCTCTTCCATATCTATTTCATAATGAATCTGCCATAGTTTAACCATTAATCATAACATTTGAGATGTAAACATACTTATCTGCAACTTTTCACATGGGAAGACCCTATTCCTAATCTGGTGGAAATTTAACCAGACCTGTTCTAAACCTAGTAAATCCATAGACTTTAATGACTCTGGATAAATTGATAACAGGGTTGGAATACAGCCCTGGTTGTAATGTTGACACAATAATTCCGTATTGTATGTCATTGCCTTGATTGAGTAGGTGAAAGTGACGAAGATGCTTAGTGAGGCTCTAGCTGTACTCCTATTCTTGTTCCACATGTGTATTGTTCCAATTTATTGTATTGGTGCATCTACTGCCCCGTTGACTATGGCAGGACACAAAGGGTTAACCGGTACAGATTTAGAGGGATGTCCATATTTGTGCCAGTTGAATCATTCCTAAAGCCTTGTTACGTGAGTAACAAGAATGGCCAGAACAATAATATGACAGCTACCTTTTTGGATGCTTAGTGCCAGCACAAGGTCACATCCCTCCGATGAAGTGATTTAAGGAGGGATTAGGATCATATTCCTGGGTTCTGTTCCAGACAGTTGACATTTAAACTTCTTATATACTGTAAGTAATCTGGATGATGCATCAAATGAGGTTTTTGAAGAAAGTGACTAAATATCAGTTGCATTTTTGGTTTAGCGAAAGTAGTATGAGTGGGCTATAATGATATTTTGATGGATGGAATCATGAGATACTGTATGCCTTCACCAAAATTTCCATGAGTTTTAGCTTTTTTTTTTCTTCTCTTTGATATTCACATAATTAAAGGAATACCGAAGCTTTAAAAAAGAATTGTGGTTAATATGAATGAATGATTTTTGCTCGCCAGATGTGGTTTTAAATCATATCAAAGTGAAAGAGATTTCATTGTAACCACATTTAAATGGGAATACTTTTCATGAGGCTTCTATAGTGCACTGAAATGCTCTATGAGGCAGAAAATAGAAAAACAGTCTACACATTGATGGTAAACCTTGACTGTGCGTGCATATGTCAAAAGACTACGGGCTCTATTACAGTCTTTGCGCAAACGTTAATACTCACATGCGTGAGCGTTAACATTTGCTGCGGTATTTACCACATATTACAATCCAAACGCAAACGGGTTAAAAAACCCATTTGCGTTTTGTACCTTGCACTCCTCTGCTTGAGGATACTGCACTTTGCGCTCCCTATACTTAACATGGGAGCGCAAAGTGTTAATCAGCGCTGGAATTACAAAGTCCCAGCGCTGATTAACGCCTGGCTCTGGTCAGCGAAAGAGTTAACCAGAGCCAGAACCTGGTGTTAACTGCAGAATCCGTTAACACCAGGCTTAAAAAATAAAAAATTAATCAGATACTCACCCTCTGTCCCGCGGAGAGGACCCCCAGTCTCTCCCTACATATCCCTATGCCGACTGGCCGGATCTCGCGAGGCGAGATCCAGCTGGTCACGTGACCGGCAGGGAGGAACTCAATGGAGGAACTCAATGGAGTCCTATGGACTCCACTGAGTGGATGTTCGTGGCTGCCGTGATCATCCCGGCTTTTACCGCCCGCAAACAATGCAAGCAGCATTTTTTGCCCCTGCATTGTGATCTGGCGTTAAAACACAGGCGCAAGGGGGACTACTGCAGGCGCAGTTTTTCCTCCCTTGCGCCTGCGTTTTAATGCAATGATCATAATAGAGCCCTACATGTCTCTTCTTACTTAGGGCACTATCACCTGGTCTGAGTTAACCCTAGCGTCAGCATGTTTTTGCATTAGTGCCAGGTAAAATCAGTCTAGCACCGGCCCAGATGAACAGATCATTTGCCTCCTGCTACAAATAGATATAACCACTTAGTGCGCAGTAATTTTCGATAGGTTACTGTACTTACCTCGTCCTTTACTTAACATGGGGAGCGTTAGAGAGCACTTGCGCTATTGTAACCAACAGATCGTTTGGTCCCGGTGCTGATTTCTACACGTACACTAATAGCAAAAATGTACGTACTGCACAACCTTGGTGTTAACTGACGGAAAGGAGCAAAAAAAATGGTCCTTGCACCAAATTAGCAGGCAATTAACAGGAAATCAGCAGGCAATTGAAAGGAATGCAGCACAGGTGTTCTCTTGGTCCCATACACCATAGTCATGGATCTGGTCAGCAATGTCACTGCTGTTGCAGTAGGCTATATTATAAATGTATCCTTTATTGGCATGTATCCTAAATCTAATATATTGGCTAATTTTAAACATTTTGTGCTGGGGGTTATTTGTAGTATGTAAGCAGTTGAGTATTAGGGTTAGGACCATGTTTACAGGGACACATGGACAAGTCTTGTCCTGAAACATGTATTAATAATTATGCTGTGGCTATTGTCGCTCACCTGGCCTTCCATTTGGATCTACTAAATCAGGGGTGGGCAAACTGCGGCCCGCGGCCCGAGGCAAGCGGCTGCTGGCTTTGCCGCTCGCCGAGGATGGGAACCACCTGACCAGCCGCGTTCTCGCGAGATCGGGTTCCCATCCCAGGCGAGCGGCCAAGCTGCATGTCAGCGGCCGCTCGCCCCAGGAGTAGAAGAAAGCCCCTGTCTCTTGGCATGTTGGTAAATTGCCTGCACATACGGTACCTGGTCGGTGCCTGTTCGAGGGCAGTGAAATCCGCCATAGAGAAGCAATGCTTCGTCTATTCAGAGAACAAAAACCAGCAGTGAAAAGTTGCCAAAATGCCCTGCTGTTTGGTGGTTTCATTCGGCAGTTTATTCAGGAGAATCCCATAGGCTTCAATGTTAAAAAATATTCCCGTTTTAACCCTTTAACCCTTTCGCTGCTGAGGCTTTTCCCGCCTCTGTGCTGAGGTCATTTTTACCGGTTTTGCTCATCATGTTTAAATGCGTTTTGAAGGCTTATTTTATTATATGACCCAGACATATTATATATCGTTCTTTCCGTCAGACTCGGCAGATTCATAATATGTCATTATTATATGTATACGTCATGACCTGTCTGTATATTATAACAAAAAATGCAATAAAATATGAATTTTCAATAATTTACAATGTGTAAAGTGTTTTTTTTTCACATTTTAACATGCGAGCAATTGCGGTTATATTTTGTATGGGGTGCACTTGTTAAAAAAATTAGATATGGGGTCTCGTTACATTTTTTTGGGGGGAAAATTACGTGATTTTTAACAAACGCACCGCATACAAAAATCGTTAGTGCAGCATCATTGTTCACATTATAATTGAAATGGCAACAATATTGCTGCATTAACAAACCAAAAAAAAAACTTGTTTATTTTTTTTTTAGAATTTTTTTTTAAATATTTTTTTATTTTTAATTTTTATTTTTTTAAAAAAAAAATTTCACAGTCGTGTTTGGTATCGTTGGAACGGCCATGCTCTGGCCGATCCAACAGTACCAAACTTTAACCCCTAGCTGCCACGTATCGGGAGATAGGGGTTCATTGGAACCCCCTATCTCCACCGTTGGTGGCAGCTAGGGGTTAACTCCAGGACTGGCGTCATCATGCTATGCACAATGACGCCAGTCCTCAGGGGGAGTTCCCGGAGGCTTGGCTGACATCCAAGATGTCGGCCAGCTCCGGGAAAGGATCACGAACCGGCGCTTTTCAGCGCCGATTCGTGATCCGGCTCCCCAGGGGTTAATGAGAGCCACCGTTTGGAAGGGCAGGCTGTGCCCTTCCAAGCGGTGCCTGTATTAACCCCCTGCTCCCCGGCGATCGGGAGGGAGAGAGGTCCGAAGACATCTAATGTCCCCGCCGGGCTCCCGAGTGCTGGGCTGACATCCAAGATGTCAGCCCGCACCAGGGGGCGCAGCAATCCGCCGGAATCCGCCGGATTGCTGCCTCCTGTGCTCGGACGCGCTGAGCGCGTCCGTAGCACAGGAGAACCACTTGGCTGGACGCGCTGAGCGCGTCCATAGCAGCCAAGTGGTTAAGGACCGAGGGTTTTTAAGCTCAATGCATTTATGACGAAACAGTTATTTCATTGGTCCTTAAGGGGTTAATCCAATATCTAATAAACCATTTATTATTATAGTCTGCAGTAAAGAGTCTCTTTATTTTTAGATTTTTCAGGATCTTTTAAGCATTTTTTGTAAAAAGTTTTGCAAAATTGTTTTTTCTGTTTTTTTTTAAAAATTGTTTTTTAATTTTTCTGTAACAGTCCTTTTTAATATCATCCACTCATTGGATGTTATGTGTAAATTCCAGACATTTTCGTTCAGTAGTTTTTTTGCAAACAGCGTTTCCCTAACGGTCGAACTTTTCGTGAACATCGCAAAAAGTTTGAAGTTCACTGAACTTTCAAACGGCCGATGTTCAATTCAAACTCATGCTTGAATTGAACCAGCAGCCCATCCCTAATGTCATTGTCCTTTCTTATATTGTGTATCACTCCTACTCTTATTTTTTTGAGAAAGGATTTTACCAGGAAGGATACATTGAGATTTCTCTAATTTTCAAGTATATCCTGGGTGGCGAGTATGTACCGTTAAGTGTCTTGCCCATGGACACTTACTGGAGAGGTGCTCATCAGGATCGAACCCATGACTCCACAGGCTCTCTCCACGCAGAGCAGTGATGTTACCTCTACTCCACCCAGCTGGTAGTACTTGAATATGCAAAAAATATATTCAAATCTCTAGTCTACCCTCACACAGAATGGTAAAAATGTCTTATAGGGGATTTGTATCATGAGCTCTGGGGTCTCAAGTCCCATTACAACTGTTCTCTATTCTACACCAATTAATGTAATATTTATATACAAAGATGGTGATGATGACTTTTAAAAACAATCAACTCAACTAGTCTCTGCACTTGCTATGTGAAAACCACCTCATCTTTCAATAAAATGTCAATCACTCACTGGATTCTTTGACTATATTCATGGCCCACACATTGATCTTTATGAGATTTCTGCAGGTGTCCCTATATTATGAAATGCAGCCCAGTAGTGAAAGGCCTAGGGGGCTGTCACGGAGGTTATAGGTGTCTGCAGATCTGTTAAGGCTGTTTTGAATGTCCAGGCTTTAAATTAACAACATGTGCTGCTGCCTGTGTGTGGTGCTCACTTAATCAAAGCAGTGTAGGTAAGCGAAATATATTCACATTCAGGGTTATCCAAAGAGATTCGAATTGCTTGAGAAAGGTAACCGAACGCTGACAGGGTTATCCAAAGAGATCCGAATTGCTTGAGAAAGGTAACCGAACGCTGAAAATCAGCGTTCGGTTACCTTTCCTGACCATTCGGCTATCCAGAGAGCAGGCAATTCGCCAAATACTGGCGAATTGCCTGCACATACGGTGCCTGTTCGGTGCCTGTTCGAGGGCAGTGAAATCCCCATGAAAAAGCACTGCTTCGTCTATTCAGAGAACACAAACCAGCAGTGAAAGGTTCCCCTAATGCCCTGCCATTCGGTGGTTTAATTCGGCAAATTTATTCAGGAGAATCCCATAGACTTCAATGTTAAAAATATTCCCGTTTTAATTCAATATCTAATAAACCGTTCATTCTAAAATTCTGCAGCAAAAAGTCTCTTTATTTATAGATTTTTTAGGATACTTTAAGCATTTTTCTGATTTTTTTTTTTTTTTATTAAAAGTCCGATTTTTTTTTGATTTTTTTTTCAGTTTACTTATTTTTTTTGTAACAGCCCTCTTTATTATCATTCCCTGGACCTCCTGTGAAAATTTCAGACATTTTCGCTCAGTAGTTTCTTTGCAAACAGCGTTTCATTTTCCCAGATTCATACAAATGGTTTTTCTAAGGCTAGGGACAGATGAGCGCATTTTCTGCAGCCACCGTCAAAATGTACGTCGATGCGTGCGCACGCATTTTTTCACGGAATACGCTTAAGTGGTCAGACGATGCGCAATTCTGGACGTATTTCATGACGGTGGGGTAAAAAGAAGTCTAGGGAAATCCGGCTGTTTGAACGTTATGTTGGCCGCACACTAGCAGCGTCTGACGTCTCCTAATCACGCAAACACGCCGCTATGCGGCCGCAGCGCACTCTGTACGTCAGTAGCAGCGGTTTCACGTTCTGATAAAAATGCGTTCATTTGCCGGTTGCGTGGTGTCGGCGCACTTTTGTACGCACGTACTGCGTATATTGGCCGTCATTGGCCGTTATGTGCTGCTACTGCCGCCGTGATTTAGTGCGCCTGCACGCGCGTTCCGACTGCCCCACTCTGACCCTAGCCTAATTTATTCACTGCCTCCTCTACGTCACAGCTGCTTCGGCTCTGTGTGATTCGGCTCATGTTCGGCTCCTGTTCGGCTCCTGTTCCTCTTTTTCAAAGGTTAATCCAGATGTTTTTGCTTGTTTTCAGCGTGCATTCGGTAAGTTTTCGTCGGGTTTTCGGCAGCTTTTCCCTGCAATTCGGGGACCCTGTGGTGTTTGCTGAATACACCGCAGGGTCACCGAAATGCAATCGGCAAAAGGAACCGAATTGAAGAGAACGAAAAGTCACCGAACGTGCGGTGACTTTTCGAATCTCTTTGGATAACCCTGTGAAAATCAGCGTTCGGTTACCTTTCCTGGCCATTCGGCTATCCAGAGAGCAGGCAATTCGCCAAATCCAGGCGAATTGCCTGCACATACGGTGCCTGTTCGGTGCCTGTTCGAGGGCAGTGAAATCCCCATGAAAAAGCACTGCTTCGGCTATTCAGAGAACACAAACCAGCAGTGAAAGGTTCCCCTAATGCCCTGCCATTCGGTGGTTTAATTCGGCAAGTTTATTCAGGAGAATCCCATAGACTTCAATGTTAAAAATATTCCCGTCTTAATTCAATATCTAATAAACCGTTCATTATAAAATTCTGCAGCAAAAAGTCTCTTTATTTATAGATTTTTTAGGATACTTTAAGCATTTTTCAGATTTTTTTATTTTTTTTTTAAAAGTCCGATTTTTTTTTTTTATTTTTTTTCAGTTTACTTATTTTTTCTGTAACAGCCCTCTTTATTATCATTCCCTGGACCTCCTGTGAAAATTTCAGACATTTTCGCTCAGTAGTTTCTTTGCAAACAGCGTTTCTTTTTCCCAGATTCATACAAATGGTTTTTCTAATTTATTCACTGCCTCCTCTACGTCACAGCTGCTTCGGCTCTGTGTGATTCGGCTCCTGTTCGGCTCATGTTCGGCTTCTTCAAAGGTTAATCCAGATGTTTTTGCTTGTTTTCAGCGTGCATTCGGTTAGTTTTCGTCAGGTTTGCGGCAGCTTTTCCCTGCAATTCGGGGACCCTGTGGTGCTTGCTGAATACACCGCAGGGTCACCGAAATGCAATCGGCAAAAGGAACCGAATTGAAGAGAACGAAAAGTCACCGAACGTGCGGTGACTTTTCGAATCTCTTTGGATAACCCTGATAGTATCAGCTCTGTATAAATTCACCCTGTAAAGCTCGCTGGTGTAGGTTTTATAAATGAAAAAAACTGAGTTTTCTTTTTTGAGAGTTGCAATTATCTAAACTTTCTGTTTTTCTTCAATAGTTTTTTTTGGGGTGAATAGGGCAGATCTGGTATTCACATTAAAAACAGTCTTTCAGCAGCGTAAATGGCTTTTGTTTACTATTTTGCATGTCAGAAATCTCCACATTCTCTATACTTTATAGTGATCAGGCAGCATTCACACAAAATGACTGTAGTAAATAAGATATAGCTGATCCATGAAATCTACAAATGAGTCACACTGTTACAAAATAATAAATGTACAATGTGTGCCATTGTGCACCCTTTGGATCGGAGAACAGACGTATCAACAGTTTTTCTCAACAGTTTGTATATAAGTAATCCAGGTAAAGAGTGCACGTGTGGAGTCTTATTCAGTATCAAATAAACATGTTTATTTTAACCAATGTATTAGTTCAGGTATACAGTATATATCTACACAGGAGAAACTCTAAAAATTAGAATATTGTGCAAAAGTTCATTTATTTCAGTAATAATTGTGATGATTATGGCTTACAGCTCATGAAAACCTCAAATCCACAATCTCAGAAAATTAGAATATTACATGCAATCAATAAAACAAGGATTGTACATAGAACAATATCGGACCTCTGAAAAGTATAAGCTGCATATGTACTCAGTACTTGGTTTGGGCCCCTTTTGCAGCAATTACTGCCTCAATGCAGTGTGGCATGGAAGTCATCAGCCTGTGGCACTGCTGAGGTGTTCTGGAAGACCAGGGTGCTTCAATAGCGGCCTTCAGCTCTTCTGCATTGTTCGGTCTCATGTCTCATCTTTCTCTTGGCAATGCCCCATAGATTCTCTATGGGGTTCAGGTCAGGCGAGTTTGCTGGCTAATCAAGCACAGTAATCCCACGGTCATTGAACCAGGTTTTGGTTCTTTTGGCAGTGTGGGCAGGTGCCAAGTCCTGCTGGAAAATGAAGTCAGCATCCCCATAAAGCTCATCTGCAGAAGGAAGCATGAAAAGCCCCAAAATCTCCTGGTAGACGGCTGCGTTGAACCTGGACTTAATGAAGCACAGTGGACCAACACCAGCAGATGACATGGCTCCCCAAATCAACACAGACTGTAAAAACTTCACACTGGACTTCAAGCATCTTACAGTGTGTGCCTCTCCATTCTTCCTCCATACTTTGGGTCCTTGGTTCCCAAATGAGATGCAAAAGTTGCTCTCATCAGAAAAGAGGACTTTGGACCACCGAGCAACAGACCAGGTCTGTTTTTCTTTAGCCCAGGTAAGACGCTTCTGACGTTGTTTGTTGTTCAGGAGCGGCTTGACAAGAGGAATACGACATTTGAAGTCCATGTCCAGGATTCGTCTGTGTGTGGTGGCTCTTGATGCACTGACTCCAGCCTCAGTCCACTCCTTGTGAAAGTCCCCAACACTTTTGAATGGCCTTTTCCTGACAATCCTCTCCAGGCTGCGGTCATCCCTGCTGCTTGTGCACCTTTTTCTTCCACACTTTTCCCTTCAACATAACTTTCTATTAATGTGCTTTGATACAGCACTTTTGGGAACTTCCAACTTCTTTTGCAATTACCTTTTGAGGCTTTCCCTCCTTATGTGTCAATGATGGCTTTCTGCACAACTGTCAGGTCAGCAGTCTTTCCCATGATTGTGATTCCCACTGAACCAGACTGAGATACCAGTTAAAGGCTCAGGAACCCTTTGCAGGTGTTATGGCTTAATTAGCTGATAAGAGCGGGACACTTTGAGCCTAGAATATGGCAAACGATGGTTGGTTCCACATCGAAAGAGGGTGAGACCCCTCCATATGTGGTCTAAAGGCCTATATTACGGAGCCACTCATTAAGGAGGCTCCAGAACATGTGAATGTATCCTTTCACTTCTATCCATAGACATACATCTATATCATACATTGTTGCACTATGTATTGATTCTATTTATGAGGAACATCATATCCATCGATTCCACTAAGGATACCAACATACCGGCAGATGGGAGGAACCCCCCATAGAGGCTTAAAGGCGAAAACCACGAGCCATTTGAGGCTCCAGGCTTGTGAGTGTATACCCTGTAGTTTCTGTAAATATCCACCAGATTGTTACTACGATATTGCACCATTGGATTTTATTTCTGTTTTTTAGGTTTATGCTACCAGTATATGACATATACTCATCTTATATATCAGATTGGGTAATAAGAATTTGAACCCCCTATCACAGGGTGTTATATGTATTATAGTACATCCATTCACGCGCTCCCTACGATACATTTTATGTATTTTCTTTGCTACACATTGTGACGGGTGAGGGATACACCTATTGGTGAGCTGCTATCTTATATAGACATTTTATATTCTTTAGTTAGCGCCGCATACATCCAACCCCTAGAGGGTAGAAACCAATTATCTCATGTATTAGACACCCTTTTAAGTTGCATTACTGAAATAAATGAACTTTTGCACGATATTCTAATTTTTAGAGTTTCACCTGTATTTCGTAATGAATTCAAAGCACTCCAGTTTAACCCCTTACTGCTGACAGGCATGCTATGCTGTCCTGGTGGCAAGCAGACTTAAATGCCACAGGGCCACATAGCACGTCCCCAGCTTTCTGGCCCTCCTCCGGCCTGTCTCCCTTTCCAGCAGGCCAATCGCTGTCGTTGGCTGCAGGAGGGCTGCCTGGGTCTCCAAGATGCACAATGCAAAGGAGTCTTTGCCCATAATGAGCCACAAGAAGCTTATATTGCTTGACTGTTAATGATAAGCGTTCCTAGGAAAAGCAAACAATGTCATTACATGTATATATACTCTATGGTGTAATTCTATAGAAGGGACAAACATAGCAAAAGGTCGAGATGGGTCAAATTCAGGCAATCTTCAACACTCACAAAGCCAAGTATCATTTTGTCTTTATGCTTTATCTTCTGCTCTCTCGATCCTCTTTCATCTCCATTTCTTTTATCTGAAGAACATCAATAGAAGACATCATTTCATCGGGCAGTATTTATCTTAGAAAATAGAAAATTGCTCCAATATATTCTCTTTTGAATGAATGGAATGTTAACTTGTAACTTGCTTTGTTAAAGGAAACCTCACCTAAGTAATTGCACAATATTGAAGTTTGAATTTGATGAAAGGATTCAGTTAGTATCATTCTGTGAGTTTAGTTTTTCTTTTTATAAGACGTGTGGGGGGCTGTTACCTACCATCTTTGCTTTTGACTCGTGGTCGCTGGTCTCAGGGACGGTGGGGGCCCGAACTTCGAACTTTGATCTACCGACGGGACCCACTGCCCCATGCTGCTTGGGACAGCATCATTCACCCCTCCTCTACACCTCATCCTTGGCGTCACAGGACCTTGCTGTCACCGGAGACACGGGGAATCCGTCCACAGAGTGAGCAGAAACGAAGGAGACAGATAACGTAGGTTGGAGATACCAGTATACAACATTAAATGACAGAAACTAATAAAAATAACCCTATTAAACACAGTAAAAAGAAAGGGAAAAAAAACAACTGAAAAATATCAAAAAGAAAATCCCAAAAAAACTACGCAACAAAGGAAAAAGCTAAATAAAACTTAAAGGGAGGAATATAGACACCCAATGCATTAAAATGCATTCAAAAATAAAGAAATAATGTTGTACAAAGAAAGAACATTGCATATATATATATATATATATATGTGTGTCACCAATGAACATCTAGGGAAGGAAGAAAAGGGAAGAGGGGCAGAGCAGAGGGTGATGAAACTTAAAGGAGGTCATCTTTACCCACAAATCAGAAGACTGTTAAGATAGTTACATGGGGCTCAAAAATTGTTGTTGGTATGTCTTATTCTTTCTCCATTCATTGTCTTAGTGGCTTGGCTTATAATTGTGACAAGCTGCTGAAGAAAACTGGCAGCGATATTGAGCACCAACACTAGTATTCCCTTGGACTCCATCAGAGACTTGCACACAATTGCATGTGCTAATCATGCAAATTTGCTCAGTCACAGCCGAAAGATACCAGAGAATTGTTTGTTCTAAGTGTTCTTCACTTTGTGGACATTGTAGTTGACAGATCACATGCTCATTTTTGCAGAAGAATAAAGTTTTAACATTTATAATGTATTTCTCATTTGGGGTGTTAAGTTAATTTGCGGATGCAAAGTCACTTAGCAACTGTTTTTTTGGAGACTAAATAATCACTCATCAGATATTGGAAAGAGATGCTTATATAACATGGACAGAATTTAGTTTCAGAATGGTAATTGAAGACTGAAGTTATATCATTGGGGTTGAGGTGATGTCAAACTCAAAAACAGGGAAAACTCCACTGTTCAATCTCACAGTAATCAGGGAAGGTGGAAATGCTGGATTTGGTCCGTTGTGGGGTTCTCAGAGTATTGAACAAGATTCCCATATTCCGCATTTCCATAGTTTTGGAAATCAATTAATTTATGACTGAAGGTCTAAGAGTCTCCAGAGTAACAAAATCACACCAAAAGCCATCTTTAGTATATGTCATATGACAGATGTTTATCTTTTTTGTTTGGAGATATACCATAAGTTCATGGTTAGGTAGCAGTGTAGCTGAAGATGGGGACAAATGTACCCTCCCAAAATCAAGGACTTTAATCACTTCTGAAAGACTTGGATAGTCTCACAATCAATCCAGATGTGTGATAAAAAATGTGGATGTATATAGCACCTCTGCTAGGAGTCAGATACATTAGACTCTAGTCCCTAGTTGGCGCTAACATTACCAGGATAAGTGTGTTTAACACATGCCACTAATATTACAATCCTGATGTTACACCCGTTAGCGTATGTTTTTTGTGCTAGGTTCTCTGAGCTTGCTGTACTTTTCTCACCCTATACTTAACATAGGGAGTGCAATCTTTAATTAGCATTTCGATAAGCAAGATATTACAAAGTGCTAGCACTGATTACCACAGGGATGTGGACAGCCAAAAGTTATCAACTTCTATAAGCTGGCCCTACATGATTACTGCATTTGAGAGCGTCAGCCAATCTGCTGCTTCTTGTTACCGGGAGCAGAGTGAGACTGGGAACACGCACAGCTCGCAGCCCGGAAGCACAAGCTTCCATGGAGTCCTATAGACTCCAGGAGGTGATACTTATGGCGGCTCGGCACAGAACCACTACCTCGAGTATCCCTGCAATTAGCATTGCGTTACGAGGCAAGGTGCTGAGGTAGTGCCTGCCCCGGGAATATCGCGCTAACTTAGGGGCACTACGGGCAAATCTGCTTGTGCAGATCTCCCCCAGTAGAGTCCCCATGTTAGCGCGAGATAGGGAATAGGGCTCATAGAGTGTAAACCATTTTAGTGAAAATGTGACCTTACTCTACCTTGTTAGAATAAATTGCGCCATTGAGTTTTCCTTTTCATGAATACTCATTTAAGCCCACTTAAATGCAATATAGTAAGTCATGCTGAAGTTTTGTTTTCTTTCTTAAAAATAAGCCATGCTGTGAAAAAAATACTTTCCTTAAATTATTTATTTGTCTTTGTAGCAATCCGTTTCTTATTACAATTCATATAATTGCTATAACTCAATTCACCTAATTCTTTTATTTCTAGAAAACAAACAAAGAGATCATTTTGCTTGTCTGTGAGGATGATGTTTGAGCCCCCAGGTGATACAGTTCTGCAGTTCATTATCTATATTATAAATCTAACTAAAAAAATTCTGCCTTTCCCCAAGGGAAGTGGTTTCCTTATCATGTTGACAAATAACATACTACAGCAAGTTTAAGCAAGTGACATCAAGAACTGCCTATTAGTATAGAACACATTTAATTCTGAAAATGCTTTAGGTATGTGTATGGCTTGTAGACAGAAAGAGTTACATAAAGTCTATTTAATTTTTTGCAATTAAATATTTAATCTACTTTATTTAAAGTATATATCTGCCAGTTCCTTTGCAATCTATAATGAATGCCTCAACTCACAACTCCTGCCTTCAGGACTTCTCCTGAGCTGCCCCCTTTCTATGAAACTCCCACCCCTGCAACTTCAGACTCTCCCCGTCTCTCCAGTCCTTCAAGAGGTCTCTGAACACTCATTACTTTAGAAAAGCCTATCGACTCACTCCATGATCCCTCACTGTACATCTCTTGCACCATCTTCCCAATCAGCCCACATGCGCCCCGCTACTGCACATACTCCAGGAATCCTCCCCTACTGTGTCACCCCTCTCATCTTAGATTGTAAGCTCCTTTCCTCTTACCATTCCATGTGTGTAATGTGTATGTATATTTGTTATTCTGTCTCTCTCATTGTACAGCGCTAAGGAATAGAGATGTACATTCATTTCCGAAAAATTCTGAATTTGGAATGAAATTTGATAATTCGTTTTTCGGAAGTACTTCCAAATAACGAATCGATACGATACGAATTCGAAATGAAATGGTATATGACAAATTTATTTCTTTTTACACTGTGTCATCATCATAAATGAAAAATTTGAATAACTGATATCAACTATCGAATTTGAAATGAACTATCAAATTGATATCAACTATTGAATATGAAATGAACTATCAAATTGATATCAACTATCAAATTGATCTTAACTTACAATACAAGTAATAGTCAGCAAAGGACTTTATGAAACAAATTAATTTTGTTTCACTGTTTAATTTGACTCAAATACTAAATCTGTGACACAGCTTTAAATGTAACCCTAGCTTTTCTTTTAACAGCAAAATTTGATTAATTTATGGTTATATTTAGTGATCCAAAATTCAAATTGATATCAACTATCGGATTGATATATGAAATTTGAATTGATTTGAAATTTCAAATCGATTCGAAATTTCAAATCGATCCAAAACAAATTAAATATGAAACGAAATTAGTTCCGAAATTCTGAAAACGAAATGATTTAAAAACGTAACGAAACTAAGCTAAACAAATTTTTCAGCCATGCACAGCCCTACTAAGGAATCTGTTGGCGCTTTAGAAATGCTTGTAACTGTAACTAGACAGCTTTCTTGGGTATTGACATGAAGGACAAAATGGAATGTAACAATTTCTTTTACCTCAGAAACTCAAAACAATATTCACTGTAAACATAATTTATTTCTATAGCGCCACATATACAGTTGCAAGAAAAAGTATGTGAACTCTTTGGGATTACGTTGAGTTTTGCATGAATTGGTCATAAAATGTGCTCTGATCTTCATCTAAGTCACAACAATTTGAAAAACACAGTCTGCTTAAAATAATACAACACAAACATTATATGTTTTCATGTTTTTATTGAACAGAACATGTAAACATTCACAGTGCAGGGTGGGAAAAGTTTGTGAACCTTTGGACTTAATAACTGGTTGACCCTCCTTTGGCAGCAATAACCTCAACCAAATGTTTCCTGTAGTTGCAGATCAGACCTGCACAACGATCTGGAGTAATTTTGGACCACTCCTCTTCACAAAACTGTTTCAGTGTAGCAATATTCTTGGGATGTCTGGTGTGAATCGCTCTCTTAAGGTCATGCCACAGCATTTCAATCGGGTCGAGGTCAGGACTCTGACTGGGCCACTCCAGAAGGCGTATTTTGTTTGTTGAAGCCATTCTTTTGTTGAATTACTTATATGCTTTGGGTCATTGTCCTGTTGTATCAACCATCCTCTGCGGAGCTTCAGTTGGCAGACAGATGGTCTTATGTTTTCCTGCAAAATGTCTTGATAAACTCTGGAATTCATTTTTCCATCAATGACAACAATCCGTCCAGGCCCTGAGGCAGCAAAGCAGCCCCAAACCATGATGCTCCCTCCGCCATGTTTTACAGTGGGGATGAGGTTTAGATGTTGGTGTGCTGTGTCTTTTTTTCTCCACACATAGTGTTGTGTGTTTTTTCCAAACAACTCAATTTTGGTTTCATCTGTCCACAGAATATTTTGCCAGTAGTGCTGTGGAACATCAAGGTGCTCTTTTGCAAACTTCAAACGTGCTGCAATATTCTTTTTGGACAGCAATGGCTTCCTCCGTGGTGTCCTCCCATGTACTCCATTCTTGTTTAATGTTTTCCTTATTGTAGATGTGTCAACAAAAATGTTAGCATGTGCCAGAGATTTCTGTAAGTCTTTAGCTGACACTCTAGGATTCTTCTTTACCTCTTTAAGCATGCTGCGCTGTGCTCTTGCAGTCATCTTTACAGGACGACCACGCCTAGGGAGAGTAGCAACAGTGCTGAACGTTCTCCATTTGTAGACAGTCTGTCTTACCGTGGACACATGAACATCAAGGCTTTTGGAGATACTTTTGTAACCCTTTCCAGCTTCATGCAAGTCAACAATTCTTGATCGTAGGTCTTCTGAGAGCTATTTTCTGCGAGGCATGGTTCACATCAGGCAATGCTTCTTGAAACCAGTAAACCCAAAACTGGTGTGTGTTTTTAAAGGGCAGGGCAGCTTTCAGCAACACATCCAATAATATCACACTGATTGGACTCAAGGTTGGCTCACTCCTTGCTCCAATTAGCTCTTGGAGAAGTCATTAGGCTAGGGGTTCACATACTTTTTCCACCCTGCACTGTGAATGTTTACATGTTATGTTCAATAAACACATGAAAACCTATAATGTTTGTGTTGTATTATTTTAAGCAGACTGTGTTTTTCAAATTGTTGTGACTTAGATGAAGATCAGAGCACATTTTATGACCAATTCATGCAAAACTCCACGTAATCCCAAAGGGTTCACATACTTTTTCTTGCAACTGTACACTATATTGCCAAAATTATTCGCTCACCTGCCTTGACTCGCATATGAACTTAAGAGACATCCCATTCCTAATCCATAGGGTTCAATATGACGTCGGTCCACCCTTTGCAGCTATAACAGCTTCAACTCTTCTGGGAAGGCTGTCCACAAGGTTTAGGAGTGTGTTTATGGGAATTTTTGACCATTCTTCCAGAAGCGCATTTGTGAGGTCACACACTGTCAGTCTCCACTCTAATTCATCTCAAAGGTGTTCTATCGGGTTGATATCAGGACTCTGTGCAGGCCAGTCAAGTTCATCCACACCAGACTCTGTCATCCATGTCTTTATGGACCTTGCTTTGTGCACTGGTGCACAGTCATGTTGGAAGAGGAAGGGGCCAGCTCCAAACTGTTCCCACAAAGTTGGGAGCATGGAATTGTCCAAAATGTCTTGGTATGCTGAAGCATTCAGAGTTCCTTTCACTGGAACTAAAAGGCCAAGCCCAGCTCCTGAAAAACAACCCCACACCATAATCCCCCCTCCACCAAACTTTACACTTGGCACAATGCAGTCAGACAAGTACTGTTCTTCTGGCAACCACCAAACCCAGTCTCGTCCATCA
This sequence comes from Leptobrachium leishanense, assembly GCA_009667805.1. NCBI lineage: Eukaryota > Metazoa > Chordata > Amphibia > Anura > Megophryidae > Leptobrachium > Leptobrachium leishanense. The sequence goes on along the minus strand of CM019064.1, from coordinate 106,685,436 downwards.
GATTGCCAGATGGAGAAGCGCGAGTTGCCACTCCAGAGAATGTGTCTCCACTGCTCTAGAGTCCAGTGGCGGCATGTTTTACACCACTGCATCCGACGCTTTGCATTGCACTTGGTGATGTATGGCTTGGATGCAGCTGCTCGGCCATGGAAAGCTATTCCATGAAGCTTTCTGCACGCTGTTCTTGAGCTAATCTGAAGGCCACATGAAGTTTGGAGGTCTGTAGCGATTGACTCTGCAGAAAGTTGGTGACCTCTTCGCACAATGCGCCTCAGCATCCGCTGACCCCGCTCCGTTAGTTAACGTGGCCTACTACTTCGTGGCTGAGTTGCTGTCGTTCCCACACACGTCCACGTTCTTATAATACAGCTGACAGTTGACTGTAGAATATTTAGGAGCCGAGGAAATTTTACGACTGGATTTGTTGCACAGGAGGCATCCTATCACAGTTCCATGTTGGAACTCACTGAGCTCCTGAGAACGACCTATTTTTTCACAAATGTTTGTAAAAACAGTCTGCATGCCTAGGTGCTTGATTTTATACACCTGTGGCCATGGAAGTTATTGGAACACCTGATTCTGATTATTTGGATGGGTGAGCGAATACTTTTGGCAATATAGTGTATATAGTGATAAACTGAGTACAGATTAATATTACCAAATCAATTTTTACTATGCGAGATTGCTTATCTATGATTTAATAATCCTCAAATACATACCACTAAACAAATGTTTGTTTAATATTAATAATATTTATTACTATTCATTTAAGGGAACAGACTGTGTGGCCAGTGTTTTTAGTTATGTTTACAATGCTGATATGGGACACAAAGATGATTCATTATAATTTATGATGGTTATTTATCTTTAAGCCGTAAATGCTTGCATGAAGACGATTCTCTTGCTTGTATATTTGTAAACGATGAGCAAGTAATAAACTGGTTGCGTAATTCAGCTTTTCTATAAATCTTATACTCCTAAAATCATTATACTAAATCTTATACTCCTAAAATCATAACCTTAGGGAGTTATTTAAATTTCAAGTTTGACAAACACTGGTGTAAGACACCGATGCTGCAACAGCGACAACTGCTGGTGTTTCGCAAAAGGTGTATCTAAACAGAAGCAGGGAGAAGCTTCACAGTGAAGCTTTTCTTGCCACTATTTGGACTTCTTTTATGAAATGCTGGTGTTTGTCGCCATTGCAATAATGTTGATTTTTGCCAGTGGAACCTTGGCAAGCAATGACATTTTTATAAATAACACTCAAAGTAGAAAACTAAAATATTCTTAAGAAAGTAATAAAAATGAATTACACTATTTCACGTTAGGATAGAGTATATGGTCATGCTTGAGATATCTTTTCTGCCCATGTTGTAAGACAGTTATTAATGTATCAAAAGCTATTGATAACTAAAAGGTGAAAAATGTGTGAGAAATATATGCAGGGTTATTCAGAGAGAGCCAAACTGGCCCCAAAATTGCACGAGTGGTGAATTTCCCCACATAGTGCATTTTCGGGGCCATTCGGCTATTCAAATTTTGGTTAATATACGGTGCCTGTTCGACAGCAGTGAACTCCCCCATAGAGAAGCAATGGTTAACCATTTCAGAGAACACCGAACAGCAGAGAAATGTCAGTGAAATGGCCTGATGTTCGGTGGTTTCATTCGGCAGGTTTAATCAGGCGAATCCCATAACTTTCATTGTTAAAATATCCCTGTTTTTTATTCAATATCTATTAAACCATTTGTTCTTTTAATCTGCAGCAAAAATACTCTGTTTTTTCTTTAGGCACTCTTCGGGATTTTTTTTGGCAATATTTTGTTTTCCTTTTTTTTAAACAGCGGGTTTTTTTTTGGAACAGAATTTTTTTATTATTATTTATTATATAGGACCTTATATGCTAATTCCAGTCACTTTTGTCCCATAGTTTAAAATTTTGAACGTTTCTGTTGTTTTATGTTTTGGGGGGGGGTTTTAGCCCGTTTGTCGGCTTGTTGTCTTTTTCCGGCGGCTGGTCGGAGCTGTGTTCGGTGGATCGTCAGCTTTTTTTTGGACATGTTCAAAGGGTTTTCGGCAGCTTATCAGATCGGATCTGAAAATTTTGGGGGTTTTGCATCATTTTTTTTCCCCGATTCGGTGGTTTTGCGTTGGATTTTCCATGTACTTCGGGGACCCTGCATTGAATGCTGAATTCACCACAGGGTCGGGGGAATTTGATTCCCTGAAGTGCAGGTAACGAGAGAGCACCGAAATGTCGGTGACATGTCAGTGCCCTCTGAATAACCTCTTTGGTCTCAGCAATACACACATGCTGACCTCATGACTAAAAGTATATTATTTACCAGATTGTATGGTTGTCCATTTGCATGTCACTGGCATCCTCTGATTTACAAAGAACACGCATGACCTTCACACTATCTTCAAGAAAAAGGCATTGTACAAGAAAAGGATATGGTCCCCATGTTGCCTTCTGTGATAACACTGAAAAGGATCCTTTATCCATTGAAGATCCATTATATCCATATCTATATGTTAAATATGAAGCTTGGGGGACACATACTGTGTTTATGAAATAGTGTTACAGTGTCTGCAAGCTTGGACTATGGATTTCTGGAGAAAAGTGGATGGTATCATAGGTAGTGAAAAGGCAAAAAATCAGTAATCTTGACTGTAAAACTGCAAATATTTATTCATTCCCTTCATTTACATTTTGGCTTTTACAGTTTATCAAATCTTTTCAAAGACGTAAAGAAAATCATGATTCATGATGAACGGAACCCTAATAGAATATCACTTTCAGTATTTTGTTAACTATTTTTTCCCAGTGCTCTTGTATTGATGTTAATGCCAGTAGACATAACCAGGCCAAGCCAAACCAGAAGTAAAATTTGACTTTTTGACCTTTACAGAAATCAATCATGCTAAATAAATAAATTCCTGATTCCTACCCATTATTTATTGACTACCTTTAGTGAGTCATTCCAAAGTAAAGTCTGTGAACCCTTTTTTTATCAGTTTAGTGTCTGTACTGACTCCATGCTTGTATTGTGCACTCAAACTACTTCTAATCCACCTGAGATCTGAGAGTCTTCTTGTGTTATCTGCAGCACATGAACTTTGCTCGCAAAGTCCAAAATTGAGTGGCTTGCATCATTGAAATATGACTTAAGCTACTTATGTATTTCTTTGTAATTAACTGTTTAAATACACTGGGCCCGATTACAATCCTAACGCTAACATTAGCTCTGGTCGCCCTAGCGCAGGCGCACCATATTACAATCCAAAAGCTAATGGGTTAAAAAAGCCGTTAGCGAATCAGATCTTGCGCTTTTCAGCGCGGCCTTACTGTGCTTTGCGCTCCGTATGCTTAACATGGGGAGCGCAAAGTCTTCATTAGCTTTAAGATTACAAAGTCCTAACGCTAATTACCGTCACACTGTGGTTAACTCAAAGGTTAACCACAACTAAGACCTAGTGCTAACTGATTCCGCTTCTGCGGAATCCATTAGCACCAGCAGAAAATCCACCCCAAAAATCACATACTCACCTTCCATCCCGCAGCGAGAGCGGCAGCTCGATCCGCCTCTTCTTGCCGCCGAGGGCAGTGAGAGACTGGGGGAAAAAATACCCCCAGTCTCCCTCTGTAGAACACTATGCTGACCTGCCAGATCTCACGAAGTGAGATCCTGCAGGTCATGTGACTGGCAGTGTTAGCCTCAGTAGAGTCCAATGGACTCCATGGAGGGGATGATCCTGGTGGTGCTTAGTGCTGCCGAAAACATCCTGAAGCTTAGCGCCAGGTTACGGTGCAGGCTGCTGGATTAGCGCCTGCACCATAATATCACGCTAAAACAGGAGGCTAAGGAGAATACTGCAGGCACAGGTTTTTCTCCTTAGCGTCCTCGTTTTAGCGTGAAGTTTGTAATATGGGCCACTATTTTACAGCTAGGGTTTTAGTAATATGTCCAGTCAATGCTTTATTTAACACCAGTTTCTTTTTCTTCCTAAACAGTAATAAATATGAAGACTTTAATCAAGATGTATGGGGTAAATATTTGGATGTTCCCTGCCATTTTTCTACTTCTAAGATTGCCTCAAAACGCGTTGTCCTGCCCTCAATCGTGTGCCTGTTACATAAACTCTGAAGTCCACTGCACGTTTCGATCCCTCACCGCAGTGCCAGCAAGGATACCGAAACATGTGGAAAGAATCAATTTAGGGTAGGTGCCAAAATGTTATTTTCTTATGCAACTACAGCATTGTTATAAATTACTAGCTGATACTGTGCAGATGTTGAATTGACTTTATATCATACGGTTACGGGTGATTACCCGTGTGCATATTTGCGCATTAAGAGTAAATATGCATGAAACAGTCTCGGCACTTGTCAAAACAAAACCTTTAATGCTGCTTCTATTATTCTTGAAGATAAATTTATGTCCTACTGTGCTGCGGCTCTTCTCGGAGGTTGTTAATAAAGCCAAAATTATTTTTATGAATAAATCCTTTGAGTTTGTAGACAACGTGGAACTTACAAAGTTTCAATAGTGATATCTGTTATGTGATGTACCCTAGCTTTTGGACAAGGTCATGGACAGTGTTTACAACTAACCAGTTGCCATATAACTAAATCATCTGTAAAATCATAAATCAGAGAAAAAAGATAATAAATTCAACTGTATTTAGTATATTGCTACATAATGCAAAACGCGTTGAACCCCTTTTCCACTTGATAATGATTGCTGGATAAGATAGAATCTTTTAAAATAATCATATAATTTTTATACAAGGATGTCAAACTTCAGCCCCCAGATTTTGCTCAACTACAACTCCCCTAATTACCTGGCCATCTAATGTATTCAAAGAATTCGGTGAATTATAGGTAATAAACATCTGGAGGCTGGAGTTTGACATCACTCATCTAATGCATATTAGCTCATTATTGGTCTTTTGTTTCAGGTTCAATAGCATCCAGACTGTAGCCGAGGATTCATTCACAGGACTAGCAAAACTGGAGATGCTTTTGATTCACAGCAATGATGTCCACAACATTCCTAATGGTGCTTTTAAAGATCTGATTTCTTTACAGGTAACAGACTAATTTATTAGTTGAAATTGCAAATTTTAAGTTACGGGTGTATGGGTAAGCTTAAATTATCAAGGTTATTGAGAGAGAGGTGAAAACCTTGAGAATTGCCAGGAGAATGAACAATCTAGACCAAATAGGCAGTTTACAAAGTGAGATTAATGGGAGAATTTTTCTGGTTTGACTATTCTGACCTGGAATTTTCAATTCTCCAGTCATTCTCCTGGTTTTCACCTCTTTCTGAATAGCCCTGTAAGTAATCTGAGAAAATAAGAGCCAACGATAATTTTCCTTATTCTCCTTTTGGATGCGTAAGAATATATTAAAACAGAGTGGGCTAAATTACGATCCTAGCGCTAAAACCCACTTTTTAGCGCTAGATTACAATGCAGGTGTCAAAAATATCTGCCTGCATTGTTTACAGGCGCTAAGCCCCGGGATGCGCATGGCAGCGCTAAGCGCAGCTGCACGCATCCTCTCAATGGAGTCCATAGGACTCCATTGAAACAGCCACCGGTGGTCACATGTCAGCATAGTGATACGCAGGGGGAGACTGGGGGGGGACTTTTCCCCCAGTCTTTCCCTGCTCCCGCCGGACTGAGGAGGCAGACAGAGCCGCAGTCTTCACCGTGGGACAGGAGGTAAGTATAGTGAATATTTTGGGGGGTTTCTGGATGGTGTTATGGATTCTGCAGAAGCGGAATCCGTTAGCACCAAGTCCTGGCTCTGGTTAACTTTTTGTTAACCGCAGCCGGACGTTAATCAGCATTAAGACTTTGTAATCCTAACGCTGATTAACACTTTGCGTTCCCCATGTTAAGTATAGTGAGTGCAAAGTACAGTAACCTTGCACTGCAAAGCGCAAGATACCAAACGCTAACGGGTTACTTAACCCATTAGCGTTGGATTAAAATATGCGGTAAATACTTGGGCTAACGCTAACGCTCACTCAGGACCCGCTGACAGGTCAGGTTTTCCAGATATCTGAAGCACAGCACAGGTGATATGATTAGCTGCTCAGTTATTGCAGGTTTCAGTCTGCATTTCGCCAAAGCGATCCGCAAAATCTGGCCTGTTAGAGGGTCCTGAGGACCAGGGTTGGGAAACACTGGTCTAGAGCCTGGAGATAATTCTATTTGATTTGCAGTCTGTAAATAGGAACTGAAAATGTAATGTATATCTTAGAATTGCATGTTATATATCAATGCATATCAATGCATTATGTCATTTTTAAAACCTTTTGAACTTTAAAACACTTCAAAGATGAAAACAGCAGAAGAAGGTATTGAATTTCTCTAAACTTCTCTAATGCATTGGTAAAATTATATTTAGTTTTGTTAGCTACAATGATTTCTGTATGGTAAAACGCTAGCATGTATACACAAACATATGTGTTGTTTGTAGCCAGCTTTACCAACTCTACATTAGACATGATTTTCTCTTACTTATGTTAAAGCAGTATAATGTAGCTTGTTAGCCTCTATAACTCATACCAGCTGACAGCCCTGGAGTTGTCATTATAGGGAGAATTGTGGACTTCTGGCAGTTGGTGTAGCACAAGGCTGTCAAACTCTGGGCCCCCCCAGATGTTTCTGAACTACAGCTCCAATGATTCTATGTCCATACTTTTACATTCAAAGAATTCTGGGAATTGTAGACCATCAACATCTGGGGGATCCGGAGTTTGATATCCCTGGTGTAGCAAAATGTTCTCTTGCCCATTTCCCTGCTCGCTATCGCTATGCAACCATTCCTGCCAAAGCTTGGTGATGTGCAAACTTACAGAACTAAATGATCCAGCAATGCTGCACATGAATATACATATATATATATATATATATATATATATATAGTATAGTCCCACCTTTTCTGCATTCTGCCTCTCTGCCTTTAAATTTCCTTCAATGCTTCTTTGCCGCGATACAATGGTATCCCGCTGATTAACATATACTTCCACAAATCGGGATGCACTCACGGGCATATCTTAAAGAATCCTATGTTTATTGGAAAACAATTTAAAAAGACCTCTCATCCTGTGGTAAGAACACTGGCCTGACCTACTGCATTGGCCGCTGGGAGCAGAGTGAGACTGGGGACAAATAGAATGATGGTTGTGTCAGTGAGTTGGGTGGTAGGCTTCCCTAAATAGGAACGTTTTAAGGAGCGTTTGAAGGAAGAGAAGTTAGGGGAAAGTCTGACAGTACGAGGGAGAGCGTTCCAGTGAGTGGGGGCTGCGCGTGTGAAGTCCTGCAGTCTATCATGGGAAGAGGTGATGCGGGGAGAAGCTAGGCGCAGGTCACTGTTTGACCTTAGGGAGCGGGCTGGGGTGTATTTGGTGATTAGTGAGGACAGGTAGTGGGGCGCTGAGTTAGTGAGGGTTTTGTAGGTAAGGATAAGGATTTGTTTCAAATGGAATAACAAGCAAGGACTGTATGTGATAGTATGAGAAGAAGTAACAGCTATGAGAACAAGTAACCACCCCTCAGTTTCCTGAAGAGCAACAATAAAAGCAAGAAACCATCAACATAAAAAATATAGAAATATATATATTTCTATATCAAATTTGCCCCTTAGCACCAATAGCAAAAGGAAGTAACTCGATTATATGTGCCTGTAGGATATGGATACATCAATATTTAAGCTTCATGTTGGGGTGTAACTTTCGATTGGTGCTTTAAAAAAATAGAGAAAAGGAAACAAAACTGTAAATATACAATTCATGCAATTTAATCTCATTTTCTTTTTCTTCTTCCTCTCCATATTTGTCATTTTTCTCATTGACTTTTAAAAATGTAAGGTTTGCACGGATTGAAACAAGCGTTTCTCCCTTTTCACAGGTCAGTTTGTTTCTTGCTTTGGTATGAATATTAGCAAACATAGAGCAGATTCTTTCACAGCAGCAGCAGAAGATGCAGGAATCTGCAGGAAGCGAGATGCTGGAGGTGTCAGAGGTTGTGTTGTGCAGAGACCATGTTGCAGGAGGGATATGTTTTTCAGAATTCCAGACTGTACTGGAGAGAACATTAACAGGGATCAAATAGGGAAAACATTAACCTCTTAACTGTCAATTAAGGCCTGGGAAGATAGAAACTATCATCAACTGTATCCCAACAAGCAGTGTAGGAGGTACAAGATGGAGCTCCCAATCAAGCTAAACTGAAGCCTTTTCCCTGCAGCTGAAATGTATATTTTTGTTGTCTGAGTATTGCATTGAGACGTGTTACTTGAATTGTATTCCATGATTTGCTTGTCTTTAAGTCAGAGAACTTGTAATGGTTTAAGACTTTAAATAAAGTCTCAGAAGTTTTTCATTAAGGTCCTAATGTTATGATATGGTATTAAATCTATATTAGACATATTATATACCATTGTAAAAGAACATATCACACATTAATGGTTTTTTAAGGTTTTCCTGGAAAAAAAACAAAAAAAAATTTTTTGTTTGGGAAACACTGATGTAGACCAAAAATACACATTTGCATAATATGTGTAGAAAACCATTTTGAACTTAAATGTTAAGCAAAATTTAACACGTTTATTATAATCGTCGTTAGAACAAACGCTATATACTTTGCATTTCAGTATTTTGAATAAATCACTTTTTAATGGCAAAATGTATTCTAATTTCTCTGTTCTCTGATTGCATTTCAGAATAATGATTTCTACTCTTCTCTTTTTATCCTGTAGGTGTTTAAAATGAGCTACAACAAACTCAAAGTAATTACCAGTCATACATTTCATGGGCTTTCTAGTTTAACAAGATTACACGTCGACCACAATAAAATCGAGTTTATACACCCCAATGCTTTTCACGGATTAACGTCTTTAAGACTGATTCACTTGGAAGGGAATTTGCTGCAGCAGCTTCATGCCAATACATTCTGCACTTTTAATTTCTTGGATTACTTCAGACAGTCAACATTAAAACACCTGTATTTATCAGATAATATGATCCAAACACTCCCAGCCAACATGATACAATCCATGCCCCTGCTGGAAAATCTTTACCTTCATGGAAATCCGTGGACCTGTGATTGCCGACTTAAATGGCTCTTGGAATGGGAAGAACAATCGAATGGTAAGTGATATGTGGGAGAATTGTGCATTTTGTTCATAAAGCCGAAACTCATCATTTAGTGGATGGAGTCCTTGGTGTTTCTTCCCTTTTATCTCTAGCTTTTGGTGTGTTCATTCATTATCAAATTTAAGAACTCTTATAGTGTTTTTTATTCATTTATTTTTGACTTTCCCACTGGATATATTTTCTGGTATCCAAGTTTATGGTAGGAAAGGTGTGAAGAGGTTTTATTACATAAATATAGAACAATGGACAGCTTCAACGTGGTTGGTCAGGAACCATTTCAGTATCAGGTTTCTAAGTTAAACAATTTTCTTTGCATGTCTATGAATGAACACTTCTTCATACAGGATATTGAAAGCTTAAGGGAATAGCAAGCAACATGAGGATGACATCCTGACCTTGGTCTATTAGATGTAATTTATCATCTTGTACTTTGAGAAGTGATGTTTGGTCTGAAAGGTATTTTTAAAGGTCTATGTTATTGATAGATGTTTTAAACCAGGGCTATTGAGATGGAATTAACATGGACTTTTTCCTTTTAAGTTGTGCCACTGAGGAAAACCTGTTCAGTATCTAGTTTGTTCAGATAATCTGTGCTTTTACTAGTTGACTCAATATGGCGTTTTTGGATTCTGATGTTATTCTTTAGCGTCTACAGGTAAACACAACGTGGGAAATTCATAAAGTGACCTACTTCCTTGTTGGTATAACAGCAGTGTTTGATAAATATATACAGGGTTATTCAGAGAAAGGTGAAAACCAAGAGAACTGTCAGGAGAAGAGAACAATCTAGACCAAATAGCCGATATGGAAAGTGAGATACATGAGAGAATTTTTCTAGTTTGACTATTTTGATCTAGAATTTTCACGTCTCCAGTCATTCTCCTAAGCTTCACCTCTCTTTGAATAGACCTGATAATGTAATACAATTTGCCTTGTTAGTCTAGTTCTCTTTCTTATAGGGCCTTACTCCTAAATGGTTTGTGTGTTTATGGGCAGATATGCAGATGGGGCAATACTATGTTTACGCGACCCATGCAAATGTCTAAATATGCATTGACATATTATTAAGCCATAGGAAATATATCTAATATTTATAAATATCTTTTTATATGCCTGATGAAGTCCTGCATCAAGGACAAAATGTGTTGGATTTTTTAAAGTGATTTTACATTTTTATCCTCTGATAGTAAAGATTTGTTCTGCTGCATATCCTGGGTCCTGCTTTTCTTCATTTATCTGTAAGACGTTAAAGACATATTCTGTAGGTTTCTTGAATGTGTATTTTGTATTGTGGGAAGAATTTGTGCTATTTGTTCAGAGTTATTTTATTTTTAGTTCTTTTTGTATTCCTTCTCCTAGTAGCCATCGCCCTGGTTATATTTATAGATAAAAAAAAATATAGGCCACTATTCCAAGTTTCATTTACTGCGTTGAACATAGTCGTTACAACTTCAAGCTATAGCTTACATTACCAAGTTGTTGTTTAGAGCACAAAAGTGGTATTAACCGTAATGATCAATTCTTAGACACCTTTTCGTCTTATCAATAACTCTAAAGACAAAAGAATTTCTCTGACCATCTACGTGTCATAAAAATGTAGTACAACAAAAACATACTCTAAGAAGGACAAGACACAACCAGAAGAATGTAAGTGTCAAATAGTCCCCTGAGCTATACCACTAATCATTTGTATTACCACAACACTCACAATATAGAAACCTAACAGGTAAAACTTAGGAGAACTGGCAGGAGAAGTGAACAATCTAGACCAAATAGCCAATTTGGAAAGTAAGATAAATGGGAACATTTTTCTGGTTTGGCTATTTTGTCCTAGAATATTCACTTCTCCTTCCAGTTCTCCTGGGTTTCACCTTTAGTGAATAGAATTGTATGATTACTCTACAGAGTCCATGTTATGGATAGCACTAGCAATGACTTTTTTTTATACAGGGTTATCCAAAGAGATTCGAATTGCTTGAGAAAGGTAACCGAACGCTGAAAATCAGGGTTCGGTTGCCTTTCCTGGCCATTCGGCTATCCAGAGAGCAGGCAATTCGCCAAATCCTGACGAATTGCCTGCACATACGGTGACTGTTCGGTCCCTGTTCGAGGGCAGTGAAATCCCCATGAAAAAGCACTGCTTCGGCTATTCAGAGAACACAAACCAGCAGTGAAAGGTTCCCCTAATGCCCTGCCATTCAGTGGTTTCATGCGGCAAGTTTATTCAGGCGAATCCCATAGGCTTCAATGTTAAAAATATTCCTGTTTTAATTCAATATCTAATAAACCGTTCATTATAAAATCCTGCAGCAAAAAGTCTCTTTATTTATAGATTTTTTAGGATACTTTAAGCATTTTTCTGAATTTTTTAAAAAAAAATTAAAAGTCCGATTTTTTTGATTTTTTTTTTTCAGTTTGCTTATTTTTTTTGTAACAGCCCTCTTTATTATCATTCCCTGGACCTCCTGTGAAAATTTCAGACATTTTCGCTCAGTAGTTTCTTTGCAAACAGCGTTTCATTTTCCCAGATTCATACAAATGGTTTTTCTAATTTATTCACTGCCTCCTCTACGTCACAGCTGCTTCGGCTCTGTGTGATTCGGCTCCTGTTCGGCTCCTGTTCGGCTTTTTCGAAGGTTAATCCAGATGTTTTTGCTTGTTTTCAGCGTGCATTCGGTTAGTTTTCGTCAGGTTTGCGGCAGCTTTTCCCTGCAATTCGGGGACCCTGTGGTGTTTGCTGAATACACCGCAGGGTCACCGAAATGCAATCGGCAAAAGGAACCGAATTGAAGAGAACGAAAAGTCACCGAACGTGCGATGACTTTTCGAATCTCTTTGGATAACCCTGATAAATTATCAGCTCTAGAGTGTCATGACCAGTTGCAAAACTGCTAGCGGTATTTCTATAAGTGGCCATTTAATTTCTCTAGGGCTCCCAATCTGTTTCCTACTCAAAATAGTTTATTTTATAGAGAGATTGATTTTGTGAAGTGTTCATATCGATCCTTTGATAATCAAAGAAATATCTATTTGTCATTTTCTAGTCAGTGGTCCCTATACCAATATTTTTGAGGTCCAGAATGTACTGCAAATTCATCATTTATAGCTCTACACATTTTTTGACACTGTAAAGCAGTGTTACCCCAACCTGTCCTAAGGACCCACTGACACGCCACTTTTTCCAGATATCTGAAGCAGCACAGGTGATATGATTTGATGCTCATTGATTGCAGGGTTCAGTCTGCGTTTCCCCAAGGGGATCTGCAACAAAATCTGGCCTGATTGAGGGTCCTTAAGACAAGTTTGGGAAACACTGCTGTAAAGGGAATAATAAAATTTTTCTATTTTACGAGATACTTAATCGCAGGCTGTTATGATGCAATAATAAATTAATTATTGCAACCATAACATTGCAAGTTCCAAAGATGTAATATATACATAATTGACTATTGTCATCCTTATAATTATATGGAAATAAAGTTTTGAAAATAAATACTTCTACTAAATATTGTGTATGGATTTAAGAAAAGTTAACCGAGAATATTCTACAATATATATCAATCATTTAAGACATAAATTAAATCCAAAAAAAGATCATTTATCATTTTCAATTAAAATCAAAGCCTGCTTTTAAAATGAAACTGTCACAGTGGCGTACCAGGGCAGCGCGGTTGTAAGGCCCTGGTACAGATTAAAGCCCCTAAAAGCTGATATATTTTTTTAAATACTGACAAAACGGTAACGATGCTCTTTGGAACACCACCTAAACTACATAAATTGCAAAATCCCCATCTACGTGTGGGGACAAAATCAAATGGCAGGCTGACCACAGTCACTTCTCTCAAATATCTAGGTATGTGGTTAGACCCAAATCTATCATTTGGCCCCCCATCGAAAAACTCACATCTAAAATTTACCCCAAACTAGGTGCCCTGTACAGAAACAAATTCTGCCTGAACCCGCCATGGTAAGAAAGCAAATTGTACAACAAATGCTTATGCCGACTATTGATTACGGAGCTGTAGTGTATGCAGCGGCCCCGTAACACACCTTCAGAAACTTACCACATTGTATAACTCATTCTGCCACTTTGCGCTACAATGTAGCTACATGACCCACCATTGTGACATGTTAAAAGAGCTAAACTGGCCGTCGCTGGAGTCTAAACGTACCCTTCACCTTTCCAACCTGCTGTTTAAGAGCTTTTCTGGGAAGCTGCCACCCTACCTGTATAGACTGCTTCCTCCAGCAGTTCCCTCATCCTGTAACCTCCGATCCAGGACCAGAGTGACCCCAGGGCATCCAAAACAAGACCAGGGGCAAAAAAAACCTCCAAAAACAAAGACACGAATAACTTTCACAAGAACTCCCAGGGCTGGAGACGCAAAACGTGACAGAAACTAACAAGTCCATTTTTTTCTACATCAACTATATCACAAACTCAAATGAAAACTGTTTAGATAAAAGAAATAATTTATACAAAATAAGCATTACTGCATTTCTTAGCTTTGTTAATGCCTGATTTTTCACTATTATTGTGTTTTAATTAAAACATATATAATGTCAAGGTTTCATAATTTCAATGACTTTATTTCTTTCCCAGGAGTGTTAAAGTGCAAGAAAGACAGAGCTTATGAAAATGGACAGCTCTGCGCCATGTGTTCCACTCCTAAACACTTACAAAATCAAGAAATTCAAAGTCTCAAAGATATTTCCTGTTCCAGACCATTGATTTATTCACCAGACAGGATAAATAGTAGTGACACCTATACAGACGATGATGAAAATGATCAACCGGTGATGGAGTTCTATAAGGATTATCTGGGGAAGGTCATTCTAAATATGACTGACGAACATGGGAAAAAAGTAAACTTGGATTGTGAGATGAAAAAGTCACCTGAGTTCAACAACATTAACTGGAATCAACCTCATACAGAGGAAATTGAAATAAATGCTACTTTCAGAATTGACTTTGAATGCCCAATGAATCGTGAAAACTATGAAAAATTGTGGAAGTTGATAGCATATTATAGTGAAGTACCTGTTAAGCTGGAAAGGGAGCTGATGTTCACTGACAATCCAAAAATTACTTACAGGTATAAACAAAACCCAGATAAGGATTCGTATTACTATACAGGTGTAAAATCTTTAATAACCGCAGAACCAGAATGGATGATCCAGCCAGTGGTTAGTCTTCAGCTGAACAGGAAGATGAGCACCGCCAAGAAAGTCACATTATCTTTTTCCACTCATTATTCTCAGTTAATACATACTAAAGAAATCCAGTATCCAAAAAATAACTGGGTAATGATAGACAAAAAAGTGAAAACGTCTTATGTGGCCGTAACGGGGAAGGCTTGCCAGCTTATTTGTAATGTGAAATCTTCGGAAACGCCAACCATACAATGGGGTCTTCCTGATGGGACAATAGTGAAAACTTCTTCCAGCAGTGATAACAGATTCTCTGTATCTGCTGGTGGACATTTGTTCATAAATGCAGCAGATGCAATGGACTCTGGGGTGTATCATTGCATAGCTCAGGTAAAGCATGAAATTGATATATTGACAATTAGAGTTGTAGTACAGCCCCCAACAAGCCAAATATCTGAACGCAACACTAAAGTTATTGCAAAAACAGTTGGGGAATCTGTGACACTGACTTGCAATGCAGTTGCCAATCCCGATGCTGATGTCAGTTGGATTTTGCCTGACAATGTTATTATTGACTCACTGGCAAATAAATCAAATGCACATCTGTTAAGTAATGGTTCATTGGTCATCACTCAAAGTAAGCTGACTGACAGTGGACTTTACCTATGCGTAGCCGCAAATCAACATGGAGCTGATCACTATAATTTGCAGTTAGAAATAAATAAAAAGTTGTCTGAGCAGTCATATCAGTTACCAAAAATAAAAATGCGTCCGATAATAAAGATACCAATAAATACCAGGGTTAATGTAATTGGTGACGATGAAGGTTCAGGTGAAAAAGTAGAGCAAGAAGAAACTGAGAAATATCATATTGTCAAAGTCGGGTCAGGCAAATCTAAAGGATCTAATTTACCTAGAGTAACTGATGATGGTAAGAAAAGAAAAGACAGGAGAAAAATGAAGCAATGGAAAGATACAGAGACCGAGACAGATACAGAGAGAGATAAAGGAAGTAACATTGCAGAAGGAAGAAGGAAGTTTGAGTCTAGACGGAGAATAAATATGGGGAATAAACAGATAGATCCCAATCAGTGGGCAAATATTTTAGCAAAGGTTAGAGGAAGAAATGTCCAAAAGAGTACTGAAGCTCCTCTCCAGACTCCAACTGAAGCCACCACCAAACTAACATACACAACCAAAGCACCTTCTTCTATTTTAAGGCCACCAATGACAACTACAGCAGAGTTAGAGACAAACCTGGATGAAATATCTGCTGATGAAGAGGAAATTTTAATCCTCACTTCTTCACCACAAGTAACAGCAACACATTATAATCATGATCTAGATGCAACCACAGATGAAACAGATGATTACAGTAAAATTATTTCAGAAGGAAATCAAGAGACAGTTACTCCAGAGTCCTACACTGAAAGGACCATGTATAGTACATCAACATCTTCAGATATCAATGACTTGGTTTATTCAACAGATGAAGAGGAGATAAATAACTCTTTTATTGAGTGGGAAAACAGTGACACTGATAGCACTGACACAACACCAGGTACGCCAACAATGGATTTACACCAAATGCAGGAATATACAACCACACATAGTCACTATGGTCAATACTCAGAAGATGAGGTGAGCACACAAGCATCTTCCAAGGTTGTTGAAAGTAATCCAGATTATATGGAAAGTATGTCAGAAGACATACCATCAACACCAGTGGAAGATGAGACACAGTCCATCGGAGTCCATACTTTTTCAAGCACTGCTTTTGAAGAGTTTACTTCGGAAGATATAATATACAGTGATAATTCCATCTCATGGACAGAACAAAATCGCCTTCATTCACCAACTGCTAATGACATTTGGACTACCATGGGAATGGCAGACAACGATCAAACATTTTCTACAGAATTGGATGTTACCTCTCAGCAAACAGTCACTATTACTCCTGCACATGTGGTTACCACACCTACAATTGATTTTCAGTTTCCTAATACTTTGTTCGAAATTGCAACAACCACTGACACAGTAATAAAAGTTTTTAATGACAGTATATACTCAGAGGACTATGCTAAACTAACGGAAAGCCAGTTTACAAATGTTAATAAAGAAAATGGTGATTCAAATAATTTAGAACATGAACGTGTACAAGTACCTACGAGCAGCAGTGTAGCAAGCGTACAAGAAAGAATATCTTTGTCTTCTACAACTACAACGTCTACTGTAAATACCCCAAGACCATATATAACAACTCTCATGCCTACAAATGGCAATGTTTATTATCCCAGGCGTAGACCAAATGGAAAAAGAAGATTTAGACCTAATCGTTTAAGACATCATCAAAACCAAGTAAATGCTACAACCCAAGAAAGCATAAGACCATTTGTTGAACAATCATGGGTGACACACTCCTATAAACAAAGCACTACTAAATCACCTTTTTGGCAAACCACAACAATTAATATGCCTTCTTCAGTTAATGTTCATAGTGAGACAAAAACTACAAAACCAACTTGGACGGAGCCTTTTGAAATCCGTAATCCAGATCTGAAAATGACATCTACAACCTCTGCTCAACAACACAGAAAGTTACCATTCCCAACCACTATGAAAACATTAGGATTGCCTGTTGCTGCACCTGCTACAACAACGGAGTCATTAAAAACACATAGCACTGCCAATGCCAGAAACAATGACCTGCTTAACACAGAGTCCAGTACAGTTGCCACAAAGAAATATCAATCGTCTACATTTTATGTCAAAACATCTAATGATCCTTCCACCTCTTCCGATAGAGATGTATTTAGCACCACAAGTACCACTGCTAATCCACTGAAGCTGTATGAAATATATAATAGGAAAAATTTAAAATATCAATCTGTTCTGCCTATAGATACACCAAATGTAGCAGTGGTAAATCAATTGCCTACCACCATAGCATCTCCAGTTACATTCAGTACGATGAAGAATACTTTAAGGGATTTTAAATATGGTTCACATAACATGCCAACAGAATCTGAGAAAACACACAGCAGTGCCTCTATCTATGATGAAATCAGAACAGAAATGAATGTTAATGCACAGGACAATAATCTCAAAACCACAGGTGTCAATGAAAAATTGCACAAAGAAAGAAAGATTATAAAATTAATTGAACAAGCTACAATATCTAATTCTGTCCAAACTTCAGTTCCCACCACAAGTAATCAGTTGACATTCACTACTACTCAGCATTTGATTGTCCCTTTTACCCCCACAAATGCAGGCAATGTTTTCAAGTCCACAGTTAGGGAATCACCAACACAAGCCACAAGAATTGTCCAAGTGAACATCCCTTCATCAAGACAAGATGAACTGGATAGATTTTATTCTAGTCGGAACAAAGTATTTCCACAACCAAAGCAAGAAAACTTTAAGGATATATCTGGTACCAAGTTCAATAATAGTTTTCTCAATACGACAAAATTGCACAGCCAATCTCACATCCAACACCATGCAATCCCTCCGGTGCAGTATAGTCCTTCAAGAGGTACTGTGAGAACACCCTATATTGGAACACTTGGACCAAAGCGTTACTTAATTACTAATAAACCTGTTCATGTGACAAACAAACCTGGAATAACAGCATATGCAGCTCAAAACATTCAAGAAAGGAAATCACCCACAATTCCATTGTCCACAACAAGTCTCACAACCATTACCACTACAGTTGCTCCATATTTTAGACCAAGACCAATATCTCCAGGTAAATTTAATCAAGGGCATAGAATTCCACCTAACTATAGACCTTTTGGAAATAATGTATTTACAGATGGTAAGGTAACAATGGCAAAAATTCCTTATCAAGGAAATCCATACTACATCAACCCAAGATTCCAATATCGCTATAACAGGACAAAGCCGTATCGATTTAATGTAATGCCTAAACCACCGCCTTCAACGTTTGCTGCACCAATAACAGACACAAAGACCAATCCTCTGTTTTCACTAGCAAGAACAACCTCGAGTGCACCATTAACAAAGGCAACAACTACCAGAGAGATTACATCATTAAAAAGCCCTTTTATTTATCCCTTTTCCAGTACAACTTCTACATATCTAGTGCCACAGCGTTTGCCAAAGCCTAGCTCAACCATTAATTCGTTCATTCAGTCTAATCTCAAACCACCAATTTCATCCCATGAAGAAGGATCGAAATTTAAACATCCCAATGTAATCCAACCATCAATCACCATTAGTTCTCAAGGTGTTAAACCAAGAATTACAACCACAGGATTTCAGCAGCTATCTGTACCATTTGAAACTGATGCTATTTTACCTTGTAATGCTGTTGGTGAGCCCAAGCCTTCTATTTCCTGGACCAAAGTCTCCACAGGTAATTAATTTTTCTATTATCTTCTAAATATTTATGATTAATGGGTTTCCATTCTGAAAATGGCATATAAGGCAAGTAGTGTATGTGTTCTAGGTTCATTAACTCTACCCCAAAGTTCAGTTCATCAACTATCACCAACACAAGCTATGTGCCAAAATTTGTATTTCTAGAAAAGTATCACCTACAAAATATAACGTTGACACTTAAATTCTTTCTAATTCTTTCTAACTAAACATAATCATTGCACATTGTGTATGTTAATAAATATATTAAATTAACATTGTAAAAATGTTTTGTTACTTATTTCATTAGGTGCAGTAATGACAGCAAAGTCAAAAATTCAACGATTTGAAGTCTTTGGAAATGGTACCTTACAAATTCAACATCTACAGCTACAGGACCGTGGTCAATATCTCTGCACAGCCCAGAACCAGCATGGATCAGACAAGATGATCATTACATTGACAGTTATGTCACAACAGCCTAAAATATTGCTGACACGCTATATGGATGTTACAGTATATCTTGGAGACACAGTTACAATGGACTGTAGTGCTAGTGGCGTACCCACACCCCATATATCTTGGATTTTCCCAGACAGAAAAATAATGCGGACTGTTTCCACTACAGAAAGCCGCGTCATGTTTTATGAAAATGGAACTTTAGCGATAAAGGATATTACTTTTACTGATAGGGGAATCTTCAAGTGCCTAGCTAGCAACGTTGCTGGAGCTGACAGCCTAACTGTTAGGGTTCATATATCTGCCTTGCCTCCAATTATACAACAAGAAAAATTGGAAAACATTTCCCTTCCTCAGGGTCATAGCATATACATCCACTGCTCAGCAAAAGGTGCACCTCTACCAAATATCCGGTGGGTTCTTTTAGATGGTACTCATGTTCGTCCCTCTCAGTTAGCAAATGGAAATTTCTTTGTATTTCCGAACGGGACTCTTTATATTCGGAATATTTCACAAAAAGACACTGGGAAATATGAATGCATTGCAATCAATGTAGTTGGAACTGCCAGGAGGATAGTTTGGCTGGATATAAAGAAATTGTCATTGAATGCAAAGATAACTGCAAGTTCTCCTCAGAAAACAGACGTGTCTTATGGAAGCACTCTACGCTTAGATTGCAGTGCAGCTGGTGATCCTTGGCCGAGGATATTATGGCGACTTCCTTCTAAAAGATTGGTGGATTCTTTTTTCAGGTAAGCCATCAATTACAATGTGGGACAGGGGTCTAAGAAGCATAGTAGCACAAGCGTTCTTTTATGGCAAACTATTTGTAGGACTCTAAAACAAAACTCCGAATTTACTCATAACCAAAAAATGTGCTGGGTTTGGTGTACAAATACAGAAAGTAACATGTATAAATTATTTAATACAAAAGACACACATATCACAATGATCAAAAACAAATGTGGCATACCATGGATAACCTAGTCAGTATGCTTTGCAAGGAAAATGAAATTCCCCCGTCACCCGGGTATATATATTACAGTATAATCAGGGCTCAAAATTTCAAGTCCCAAGCTACTAGCCAGACCTTAAAAGTTACTCGCCACCAGTTGCCCCACCTACCCTGCTCTGAACTCCGCCCCTAAACACACCCTCTTAAATTATCTTATGAAATTACACTGTTAAAGGTTTTATTCAGAATAAAGTTACAAAAATAAATAACTTTAACCAGACCGAGACTCCAGATACATGTATATCCAGACATCAGACGCCAGATACATATATACCCAGACATCAGACGCCAGATACATATATACCCAGACATCAGATCCAAGTAATATCTTCCATTAAGTACAGACTCCTCTCCAACCGTTTTTAGGACCAAATTAATTTGGGGTTTATGCATCCGATATATCAAGTGGAACCGAATACTCTCTTTTAATTGTTCGTATGCCAGATTATCATAAGAATTTAGAAGACCCCATAGTCAGTGTTCCCCCTTGGATGCTAATACAGATGAATCCATTAAAATTCGTGTGCGATACTTCCATCCCCATTTCTTTTTTTTGCACCTTCCGTATCACTCATCTTTCTTTATAAATAGATATATTTAATTTTGCTGAACCTCAAACGCCTACGCCACCATTTCACCAATTATGAACCCTCATGGGAAAGGTTAGTTCTGCCAAGGGCCCCCTTTAATTCATTTCTCTCTCCCCCTTTAATTAATTTCTCTCTCCCCCTGTAATTCATTTCTCTCTCCCCCTGTAATTCATTTCTCTCTCCCCGTGTAATTAATTTCTCTCTCCCCTGTAATTCATTTCTCTCTCCCCTGTAATTCATTTCTCTCTCCCCTGTAATTCATTTCTCCCCCTCCCCTGCAATTCATTTCTCCCCCTCCCCTGCAATTTTCACCCCCCCACACTCCCCTGCAATTTTCACCCCCCCCACGCCCCTGCAATTCATCCCCCCCACGCCCCTGCAATACATCCCCCTCCCACTCCCCTGCAATTTTCATCCCCCTCCCCTGCAATTTTCATCCCCCTCCCACTCCCCTGCAATTTTCATCCCACTCCCCTGCAATTCACCCCCCCACTCCCCTGCAATTCATCCCCCACTCCCCTGCAATTTTCACCCCCTCCCACTCCCCTGCAATTTTCACCCCCTCCCACTCCCCTGCAGTTTTCACCCCTCTCCCCTGGAAATTCACCCCCTCCCACTCCCCTGCAATTTTCACCCCACTCCCCTGCAATTCACCCCCTACCACTCCCCTGCAATTTTCACCCCCTCCCACTCCCCTGCAATTTTCACCCCCTCCCACTCCCCTGCAATTCATCCCCCTCCCTTTACCTGACATCGCGAGTAGAAGAGTGAGGGGGCAGAGATAATCCCCGCTTCCCTCACTCGCTGAGGCATGCTGAGTCCTCCTTCACGCTGTGCCTGGAAGAGGAGGAGCACAGCGTGAAGGGACATCCAGCATGTAACACCGGTAAAAGGGGGCGGGAGAGGGAATTTGCACCTCCCTGTTGTGACACTTTGAGGACCAATTGATTCCTCACGCCGGATGTTTCCCATCTCTGGTCATGCTGTACCCGGCGTGCCCTCTGTCTCTCCATGCTACACTCTCACTGATGCTGCTTTGGGGAGACCGGATGAACCTCTTACTGATTCGAGATGTTAGCTCGGTGCAGTTTCCCGTGATCCGTTCACATGGTACAGCAAACGATCCAGCGAGTGCGCCGAGCAAAACTCTGAGATCAGTAAGAGGTTCAACCCGTCTCCCTGAAGGAGCATCAGTGAGAGTGTAGCATGGAGAGACAGAGGGCACGCCGGGTACAGCATGAAAATCAGAGATGGGAAACATCCGGCTCGAGAAATCAATTGGCCCTCAGAGTGCCACAACAGGGAGGTGCAAATTCCCTCTCCCACTCCCCTTTTACCGGACCTGCGTGCTACACGCTGGATGTGCCTTCACGCCGGCTGAAAAGTGACGGACAGTAAACACGCCGGAAGTGGCTTCTGCCGGCCGAAAAAAAAAAAAAAAACGTCTGCCACTGGAATACGCAGCGCAGGCAGAACGATATACTTTATCGTGCTGCCTGCGTGTGCATATCCACTCGCCCACCCTTAATTTCCACTCGCCAAATGCGAGCAGGCGAGTGGAAATTTTGACCCCTGGTATAATCCTAAAAAAATAATACAGGGGTGATCCCAGAAACCTGGTGTGATGGAGCCGTTCTCTTCCGTCTGTCCTGGCTCTCCAGACACCCCTTCGTTGCAGTCAGCCCGGCTACTGGGAGCGCTGTCCTCAGCGCCTCGAGCAGCTTGACCCGCCTGCTTCTGATTCTCTGCCCTGGAGCCATTAGGAATTTCCAGAGGGCCGCTCTGTGCCTTCTGGGGGTGATAGTGGGTACCCTGAATGAGACACCAGATGAGCTGTATGTTCCCACAGGATTCTCTGACTTTTAATGAACAATAACGCTACCATTTATGCTGAAATCCAACAGTCATAATTTGCATAAATGACGCACATGGTCCTACCAATATGCTAATTACATTATGTCAGATAGGTATTTACAATAAACATTCTTTACATTCTTTAGCCTTTAGTTCACACAACATTTGCATAACCTATTGTTCTAACACATCAGATTAAAGACAAACACTATCACAGATTTCTTGAATTAAACATGCAACCAGATAAGGGTAAAAGTCCTGTTGCATAAATTACACAGCAGTAAAGCTTGTTTACTGGCTATACAAAAACACATTTACCTACAGGAATATAAGTATATTTAAAACTATAGCTACGCCAATTTACACTAAACTAATTTAAACTAAAACCAAACGATGTAAAATATATTTAAAATCACACAATACAATTGAACATAAAGTCCCTTGGGGTTTGAAGCATGGAGCGTTACATCAGCTCCATAACACCTGGCACCAGGAATCAATGGAACAGAGGTAGGGGAAAGGGCAGTGATGTGCGGTGAGGTCAGTGGCTAGTGAGGCACTGGCTAGTATCAGAGTCACGTATGCATGGGTTACGTAGGTACATGTTCAGTGCTCCCCAGGATCTGGCTGCTGTCAGTGCTCCCCAGGATCTGGCTCCTGTTAGTGCTCACCAGGAACTGGCTGCTGGCAGTGATCCCCAGGACTTGGCTGCTGTCAGTGCAACCCAGGATCTGGCTGCTCTCAGTGCATCCCAGGATCTGGCTGCTGTCAGTGCTCCCTAAGATCTGCCTGCTGTCAGTGCTCCTCAGGAACTGGCTGCTGTCAGTGCTCCCCAGGATCTTGCTGTCATGGCTCCCCAGAATCTCTTCTTCCTGCTCACAGGGCTCTCCGGGATCTCTTCTTGCTGCTCTCAGGGCTCTCCAGGATCTCTTCTTGCTGCTCTCAGGGCTTCCAGGATCTCTTCTCGCTGCTCTCAGGGCTCCCCACGATCTCTTCTTGCTGCTCTCAGGGCTCCCCAGGATATCTACTTGCTGCTCTCAGGGCTCTCCACGATGTGCCTCCAGGCACATAGCCCTGCGGCGTGCCCCCATGACTGATGAGGAGTCTGAGGACAGTCACATGACTGTCCTGTGTCAATCATTGCATGGGAGGCCTGCCTCCAATGCAGGCGTTTTTTTAATAGATTGAGACCAATGGTGCTTTCGCATTAGTTCAAGCTGTTCCATTGCTCTCAGTTTCTCTCTAAGGCACTGAAGAGAGTAGATTCAGAAAATAGGAAGCGCCAGACGCGTGCTGTAGACTTCTGAATCTCTCTTGGCAGCTTGAGCTTATGCAATTAGCGTAGCGTTTAGCTATGCAAATTGCATAGGCTCAGAGCAGTCTGCTGCTGCTGTGTGATGATTCAAACACACAGCAGCCGGCAAACTAAAAAAAAAAGCGGAGCAGAGACGGATGGCAGGGGAACGTGGAGCAGGTGAGTATTTGAACTTTTTTTATCAGCAGATTTTTTTTACTTACATATAATTTAATAACCACTTAATGGAATGGCAGGTGAGCCCCTGCCTCACCTGCCGCCCCTGACTGCATGTCCCTATGGTCACCATATACCATACTAAGAGAAGGCTAGGCAAATGCCCTATTATGTATCCTGCTTCTCATTGATTTCTGATCTTACCCTAAATGTCCCTGATTTCTGTACCCTGAATGTCTAATTCAATGATAGACAGACACCGAGGTAGATAGAGAACCATACAAGCTTGTAAATAAATAGATAATTTCTAAATAGAGAATATCGTGACTAGGGTATCACAAGCTGGACGATTGCCACAATGGAGTTAAACAGCCTAAAACAACAACCCATCACCAAAACAACTCTGGCGCGCGTTTCACCGCTGCATATCGCGGCTTCATCAGGAGCATTGATGAACCTTTATATAAAAGGCAAGTGACTAAAGCATATATCAAAAGAAAATTTCTTGATTTGTATTTTTAAAGAAAACTGCTGTTGACCATAACAATAGGATAAGCAAACAGCAGATACAACATATCAATTTTAATAGGTATTGTACAAAAAACAATAATCTTTGATGCAATAATAGTCTAGTCTAGCACAACTGTTTACCATTTAATAAATCTGCTTTACATTTAAAATTACATTTATAAAGCACTAACAGGTTCCGTAGCACTGTACAATGGGAGAGACAGAATAACAAATATACATACACATTACACACACCAAACAGTAGGAGAGAAGACCCTTCTCGAGAGCTTACAATCTAAGAGGAGAGGGGTGACACGCTAGGTGAGGGTGAATAGAGTGCAAGAAGTAACACGGTGCGTGTGGGCAGTGTGAGAAGAAGGAGCAAGAGATGAACAATGGGGGAGGAGGGAGTGAGGCGATAGGCTTCCCTAAAGTAATGGGTTTTCAGCGATGTCTTGAAGGACTGGAGAGATGGGTAGAGTCTGATGTTGCAGGGGAGGGAGTTCCATAGAAAGGGGGCAGCTCAGGAGAAGTCCTGAAGGCAGGAGTTGTGAGTTCGGGTACGAGGAGCAAATAACATCATCACACAAAATCATTGGCAGAGCGGCCTGGTCAGCACGGGATGTATCTGCTAATAAGGGAGGAGATGTAGGCAGGGGCACGGTTATGGAGAGCTTTGTATGTGAGCACCAGTATTTTGAATTGGATTCTGAAGGAAACAGGGAGCCAGTGTAAAGGTTGACAAAGGGGTGAGGTGTGAGAGGTGCAGGATGTGAGGTGTATGAGTCTGGCACAGGCATTCTGGGAGAATCTGAGATTTTTTAAGGCCAGAGAGAAGGAGGTTACAGTAGTCCAGATGGGAGATAATAAGAGCTTGGATGAGCATTTTAGCAGAGTCATGATTAAGAAAGGGACGGATGCGTGCCATGTTTTTTAGGTGGAAGTTGCAGGATTTGGTTAATGACTGAATGTGAGGAGTAAAGGATAGATTGGAATCCAAGAGGACCCCGAGGCAGCGAGCCTGAGAAGTAGAAGTAATGGTGGCACCATTCACCTGAAGGGAAATGGGTATTAAAATGCAGGATTTAGAGGAAGGGAAGACGAAAAGTTCAGTTTTAGAGAGGTTGAGCTTTAGGAAACTGTAAGAAGCTTTATTAGTTCTGTCTTTTTATTTATTTTATAATTGTAGCCATCAGCAAAGGATTTGCATTTAACTAAGTAAAGTTGTAGAAATAGAAATGATGCACAAGAAAGCACCAAGGCTTAAACCAGTTACACATTATATACATAAAACATTGCTTTTGAACAGGCTGTTTTTAGCTTGAGGTACTCTCAACAGCTGTAGATTGTGTCTGTATGTCAAAAATAAACAGAAAACAATAAATTGCGTAGTCCATGTCAGAAAATATATGGAATAATATTAACCCTTTCACTATCAAGTGATATTCCCAAAAAAACACTGCCGGGAATCAATGTTTTTTTTTGTTTTTTTGAAAAATCCTTTTTTATTTATATTAATTAAAAATAAAACAGAATGTCATACAAGAGAGATAAACGTTAAAACCATATATGCATCAAACTGTTGAAGAAAAGTGTTTCTTCTCTGTCCCTCCTCAATCAGTGTGTTGTAGAACATACCAACATTTTTAATTGAAATTGTTTTTTTTTTCAGTAATAAAATTTTTCTATTTCAGTTTTGATATAAATTGTTGTCAAACAGTATGGGTTTTATTAGAGACTGTGAAATGTTATAAGAGCAATTGTAGGGCATATTTCTAAAAAATCCCTCAGTCAACAAGCAGATTCCTGTGATTTCAACAAAGACTGGAAACCTTTGAAAGTTTCCCTAGGATTGCTCTTTTCACATAAACATTCAGATTTTATTTGCTTTTTTACTTTAAACAATTTCACATTTCTTTTTTTGTTTCTTTAATACAGCTTTGATTCCAGAATCAAGACATTTGCAAATGGCACCCTTCTTGTCTATTCGGTTACGGAAAAAGATGCAGGGGACTATCTGTGCATGGCGCGGAATAAACTTGGTGATGACTACGTTGTACTGAAGGTAAATGTGATGATGAAACCAGCCAAAATACAACATAAGAATGACATCAACCACAAAGTTACATTTGGTGGAGATCTAAAAGTTGATTGTATAGCAACTGGAGTTCCAAACCCTGAGATTTCATGGAGCTTGCCAGATGGTAGTATGGTGAACAATGTCATGCAATCAGATGACAGTGGCTCACGGAAGAGACGATATGGCATGTTCAATAACGGTACTTTGTACTTCAATGAAGTGGGACCGAAGGATGAAGGAGATTACACGTGTTATGCAGTGAATCAAATTGGACAAGACGAAATGCGTGTAAGTGTTAAAGTGGTGGCAGAAAAGGCTATTATTAAAAATAAAACATATGCCATTATAAATGTACCATATGGAGATGTTGTTACCGTTTCCTGCCAAGCTAAAGGAGAACCACTGCCAAAGATAACATGGCTAACTCCAGCAAATAAGCCAATACCTGCTATGTCAGATAAGTATCAGATTTACAGAGATGGCACTCTTCTTATCCAAAAAGCACAACGGTCAGATAGTGGCAACTACACATGTCTAGCACACAACAGTGGTGGGGAAGACAAAAAGATTGTTCAAATCCAAGTAAATGTCCTCTCACCCAAAATCAATGGTCTTTCCGATAAAGTAACCACCATAAGGGAAACTGCATTGAAAGATTCCCGCATTCTCATTGATTGCAATGCTGAAGGAATTCCAACACCACGAGTCATGTGGGCATTTCCAGAAGGAGTGATCCTTCCAGCTCCCTACTACGGAAACAGAATTACTGTGCATAGGAATGGAACTCTAGACATTAAGCTTTTAAGGAAAACGGATTCTGTACAATTGACTTGCATTGGACGAAATGAGGGTGGGGAGACCAGATTAATTGTGCATCTAACTGTAAACGAACCCGCAGAGAAACCAAAGTTTATAAATGATAATGAGAACATTGTTGTAGCGGAAGGTCAAGCAGTGAATATTAACTGTTCAGTAACAGGTTTTCCAGAACCTGAAATAAGTTGGAATCTTCCGAATGGGACTGTGCTTAAAAATGGCAATCATCTCCACAGAATATTTCATAAAACAGATGGCACACTTCATATCAGCTCTGCAGTTGTTTCTGATGCTGGAACTTATCATTGTAGAGCTGTAAATACGGCTGGACATGCCGACAAGCTTGTCAGTTTACAGATTGGTCAAAAACCACAAATGAAGAACCCATATAACAATTTAATTAGTATAATCAATGGAGAAACTCTACAGCTTCACTGCACTACCCATGAAAATCTAAAACCCCATATATCTTGGACTCTACCAAATGGCGTGGTTATTGAAGGCCCACAACACAGAGATCGCATTTCTCTTCTACAAAACGGAACCCTTGTTGTACGAGATACATCTGTGTATGATAGAGGAAGTTATCTGTGCAAGGCAACGACTCAATATGGTTCTTCTACTATGAATGTTCCAGTAATAGTTATAGCATATCCTCCACGTATAACAACCAGTCCCGCACCTGTTATTTATGCAAGGCCTGGAAGTTCAGTTCAGTTAAATTGCATGTCAATCGGAATACCAAAAGCTGAAATCACTTGGATCCTTCCTGATAGATCTCAGCTTACTGCTTTAGCACAATCACGTCTGTATGGAAATAAATTTCTCCACCCTCAAGGGACCTTAGTGATTCAACAAATTTCAAAAAGAGATATGGGATACTATAAATGCACAGCTAAAAATATATTAGGTAATGACACAAAAACAACATATATACACATATATTAAGAATGTTTAGAAAATAAAAGATAAAATGCCCAAGACTGCCATTTACGTGCACAATATACTGTATCGTTATTTGTAAAGGATGCTTTTTGCAAAAATTATTTTGTTAAAGAACAAACTCCCACATGATACCATACAGTAGAAAATAATCTTTTTTCCTTCTATATGTCTTGTAATCAGGGCTGGCTCTACCATGGATCAATGAGGGGCTTACTGACCTAGGCGGCACTTTGCCCATGTACTGTATCTCAGGGGCCGCACTTTGTGCCGCCTCACAGTGCCGAGAGGGAGAGAGAACAGCCAGTATCAAAGTAAAGCAAACAGCATCCATTGCTCACTTTTAGCTGTGGTTACGGGCTCTACATGGTCATAGCAAACAAGGGATGGTGCCACCTGTAGTGCAGCAATACAAAGACTGTCATGCTACTTGCTCCCGGACTGGCTTCTCATCCTCCTGCATCTCCGGTCCACACTCACTAGGGAAAAGAAGTGATGAGTGAGAGGGGAAGCAGCTGTACCGACTGACTAATTGGCTGAGCTTTATGGGAGCAGAAGTGTGTAGCTGCTGCTAAGCATTAACCTTTTCAGTTTGGGGTTGTCCCTTTGTTGAAGTGGAGGGATAAATAATTGGTCTGCTGTGTCTGTATGTCGGGGATTGGAAATGCCGGCTGGATGATGATGGAGGGTTTAAATGTATTTGGGGCACGTCAGGATGTACGTGGTAGCAGTGTATTGAGGTTGTCAATGCATTTAAGGGGTGTCAGTGTATTGAGGGATGTCAGTATACCTGCGGGGAGTCAGTTTATTGGGAATTATGAGCTTGACAAAGATCAGTTAGATGGCCGAAACACTGCCACCCTTTTCATTTCAATAAAGTTGCCATATTAACACAGCAAGTGCCATGCCTGGACTACTTTCTTATGTCTAGATATTGGAGCTGGCCCTCTGGTTTACTAAGAGAGCACGCACTGCTGGAGCAGTA
The DNA here is from genome assembly GCA_009667805.1 of Leptobrachium leishanense. Classification (NCBI taxonomy): domain Eukaryota; kingdom Metazoa; phylum Chordata; class Amphibia; order Anura; family Megophryidae; genus Leptobrachium; species Leptobrachium leishanense. The sequence continues at coordinate 106,656,001 of CM019064.1, read as the reverse complement.
CTGCATATCAGCTTGTGGATTTGTGAATGTCTTGCTACTTCTATGAATTGGGGGCTGTCAGTCTGGGAGTTTTCAATGTATGTGTGGGTTGTCAATGTATGTGTGTTAGTGTGTGTGTTGGTTGTCAGTGTGATTGTCGATGTTGTGAGTATGCTTGTGGGAGATGTCAATGTGCACATGTAGTGTTAGTACGCACATGGGGGTCAGTGTACACATAGGGCCATATTACATACTTGGTGCTAACTTAACCAGAGCTGTTGTAAACTCGAAACCTCCATAGGCTATAATGGTTCTGGGAAGTTTACAACAGCTCTGGTTACGTTAGCACCAAGTATGTAATATAGCCCATAGTGAGGTGTCAGTATGCACTTAGACATATTAATTCACAGACGAGCTTGGCTCCATGGAGCTTTATGGGCTCTGGGAGTTAATACCAGCAGGTGTGCACAGCACCTCAATGGTGTCAATTAGCATGTTGCAACCATTAAAAAAATACAACAGCTGCTCAGTCATAATAGAATCAACAAAAAGGGAGCCTCTGACGGTTATTGCATTGAGTTGCTAGCCTCCCTTAGCAACTCCCTGTATCCAACTACATCAAAATAGAGGCTTTTGCCTTTCTGGTGAAATTTTGGGGTGCTATGTGTTTAGCTCAGTTTTTAGTAGACAATGCATTGAGTGGGGCAGAGAAATTTAATTCTTTGACACAATTTCTTGAGCCAGCCCTGCTAGTAAAAAATAAGAGATCAATAATCAGGCCAAAGAATATAAAGACATACAACTCTCTGGGAGAATGGATTCACTAAGCAGAGAAGTGGGATGACTTGAAAGTTTATTTGCAAATATTAAGCCAAAATATCCATATACTAAAAGTGTTTCCATTTCCAAACCACCATAACTTTTTGTTAATGAATATTCATATATATGAGTTAACATAAACCCTAGTGATTTACAAACACCCTCAATGGAAACATTACTCATGTGATACATTTTAATTATGGCTTAATTTGCACCTTACTACCAAAAAGTATTAATACTAAGACATGCTGCAGTGATACATATATCTCTTTGTCTGAAGACAGTTATCATAGTTATACTTAACTGCGATGACATCACTCTCCTGAATGTGTAATATATTAGCGTCTTTAACAAGAGTTAAGATTTTTTTATGTAAAAAGTCGAACGATCTCCACTGAACTGTGATTTGAGAGATATGAACTTTTTTCAATATGCAAATAAGTAAACGACCAACCAGCCGATGCTTTGTGCATATGTTTTACATATTTGTAATCTTGCCATGAGACACAAAATACTACATTATCTGTCTCATTTTATAATTTATTGGTCTTTAAAAGACTTTGATGCAAAACTGTGTTTATGTAATTAAAATCATTGTACTGTACATTTTATAATAAATAATATTTTCCAAACAAATAACAGTCAAACTTATTTCTGCCTCCTTTAGTTAATATGATACGTATATGAAGGGTGCATACCAAAGGAAGGATTTGGTACGACTATATGAAACTCAAGGAATGTATTAATATGTTGTTGTTATTATATATTTAAAGCAAGACGATTTGGACTCCATTCAACCCTGGTGTAAATTTACCCAGAACTGCTGTAAAACTCCCAGGCTGATAAACTCTATGGAATTGGTAGCTTTACACCAGTTCTGGTTAAGTTTACACCATGGCTGGAATATAGCCCATTATTTTCAGACAGAACGTGATCATAACATTTCAGATGGCACTCGTGTCTTGGTTTCCATAATACCTGTTATGGTTTTAACAATCTGTAGGCATTTTTGGAAGCCGCATTGCTAATAATCTCATCATGATTACTATAAATTACCCTAACCATGGTATTGATTGTTAAAGTCAAGTACTTTCTTCACATTTAAGGATCTATTTACAAACTACCTATAACTTTGTGCTTTGACGCATTTTGGCTTACTTTGGCGATTCCATTTCACTGAAAATACAGTGAATTCACTATTTAGTAAATGGTCACCGTATTTTGGCAAAATTAGAGTCGGCGAAACAGTTATCGGACGTCAGCAAAAACTGCCGAATTGCGCCGATAACCATATGAGTGTGCTGAATTGGCATCGCCGAAAATTCCACTGAACTGAAAAAAAAGGAAGTCTTCTATTCTCCTAATAGGAGTTGCAAATCAGTAAAAATGTAGTAAAAATGTGTCCAAATAATAAAAAAAGTCCTTTAAAAAAATAATAAAAAGATGTCTTACAAAATAAAAAAGGATTTTAAAAAATTCAAAAAAAGAACAAAGATGTTGTGTAAAAAATACGAAAAATACAAAAAGGTGTTTTAAAATATAAAAAAATAAAAAGGGTATTTGAGAAAAAATAAAAATAATAAACAGGATGTCAAATTTTTTAAAAAGATATTATTATTTTACATTGAAACTTATGCGAATCGCCTGTTTAAACCTGTTGAATTGAAACACCGAAAATCAAGGTATTTCCCTGGAATTTTGGTGCAATTCGGTGTTCTGTGAAGAGAAAACACAATAGTCTTCTATGGGACAATTTCGTTGCTGCTGAAGGCTGCCAAATTGTGGAGAATTGCCCCGTATTTCGCTGTCAAATTCCCCAAATACAAGCGATTTGACAACTTAGTGAGCAGACAAATTGACTCGAAATTGGAAGGTTGGAATAGTGTTCGGTAGCTTCATCCATTAAGAATTATGACTCCAACCATTATCTTAAGGAGAATGTCAAAATAAGTCCCATTAAGTTTGTTAAATTTTGACAAAATTTTAATAATGTACCATGTAAGGTGCACTTTTTATTTTCAACATATCATTTCTGTATATTTTTACAGGTATACATATGTGTAGCTTTGAACAGCTGGAATGGGATGCAAGGGACAAATTCCCCCAGGCCGCTAACATACCCTGCACCAATATTTTGTTGAAAAGTTACAGCATGAAATGCGCTGGGCTGTCTATAAACCCCTAGAGCTGCAGGAGAGAGGCTTCTATTTATTATTAATAATGTTCTAATTGATAAGGTATATATTAGTATCAACTAGACATGTGCACAGCACAAAATTTTGTTTCGGACGAATGAATTTTGTCCTAAAACACAATTTATTTAGTTGCTAAAGAAATTTGTTTTCAGTTCTTTAGTATGAAAACTAATTTTATTCATCCGAAAACCAGCGGATACAATTACTATTGTAGTTGTGGCTCCTCAGAGGGCTGAGATCGCTGCTTGTTACAGTATCTCTCACTCTCAGCAAAATGTGTCAGGCAAAGCTTTTACAGTAACTGACTGCTGCTCATCACAGCGCTCAGAGTTTCAGTAAAACTAGTAAATAATATTTTTATATATAAGAGTTTATAACAGTATTATTTCCTTGTTTTACTGAAACTCTGAGCGCTGTGATGAGCAGCAGTCAGTTACTGTAACAGCTGAGCCTGATACATTGTAATGAGAGATAATGTAACAAGCAGCCGATCTCAGCACTCACAGCCACTGGATTTAAAGGGCTAAAAAAATGCTCCTCTCTGTATAATGTATATAACATCCTCCTGCATTAATTAATACCCCTCTCTGTATAAAACATACTCCTGAATTAATTAATGTCCCTCTCTGTATAGAACATCCTCATTGCTGGTCTCTTTCACTCAATGTAATATTACAAAAAGAACTGAAACTAAATTGTAATGCATTTTCCTTTCGTTTCTTTACTTTTTCGGACCAAGCGGTTTCGTATCTCTTGAGTCATACGAAAACTAAATTATCCTAAAATACGGACTAAATCATTTTAGTACTAAAACTAATGCACATGTCAACTATATTTTCCAAAAATAAATTATATTAGCATTATGTCCTATTCAATTTCATAGGATTACTTTTAAATATTTTTACAGTACATTTATAATAGGCATTTAGAAATAGTCAGGTGTGGCAAAATTATCAAAAAAACTCAAAGAAATATTACAAGTCACGAACCTTACTCTTCCACACCACATATTGCAATGGAAATGAATATAACATTGAAATGATGAATGTGTCTTTCTTGCGTTTGATGCCAGACCACTGAAATGTTTCATGCTAGATGGTATCTAGACATGACATCATGTTTCTTGTGTTTCATTGCCCTTATCCACTATGGAGAGCTGGTAAGTCAGATCATTTGCCAGTATGATTCCACCAGGGATTGCTTCCCCGGTTCCCTGTCTCACAAAAATGCTTGTGATGAAGTAATATTACGTAAAGAGAGATATTGTACATTTAGGAAAGTGCAAAGATACAAGTAAGGAACTAAACAAGTCAATATTTTCTCATGAAATAGCAGACTGAGAAGTGCAATCACTTTATTCCCTCTAGTTTATATTCTGTCGATGTCCATGATTTGATTGAAGCTTGAAATCTAGTCCAGATTTCCAGTAACATATCAACTTTTTTCTTAACCCGGCTTTATCAGACACAGTTGAGCGTTGGTTGCTGTTTTCTAAACTCAATTTATTGGTGCAATTATAGAGGAAAAAGAAAACATACATAGGTTGTCACTAAACCAAGAGAATTTCACATAAAAAAGACCAGAGAGAGAGAAAAGTAACTATGTCAGAGAATGTTTTTTAAATTTGTACATTTTGGACTAAAACGTGCAATTAATTTGTGAGTTCTTCACTATTCCAGGTTTAATAAACATCCACACTAGCGGGATGCCTATTATATTTTTCAAGACAAGTTCAGATTTTATTTCAAGTTTTGGATTTAATGTTTGGAAAACAGTATACTAGGACAAGCTGGGACATGGAACTCAACATATTAAATCCATTTGAATGGATTGTGAATAATAGATGGAATTTGTTTCCTAATGTGTAAAACAGATCCATTGCCGCCATTCAACATTTATTTTTATCACTCTCTCCATTCAAACAGACCCGTCACAAAATCAATGGAATAAACTGATTCTATTTTATATTAATAGTTCCTCAGGGAAGTTCCTACGGGAACTGAAATGTCAAGGTTTTTTATGTTTAATCTACAAATTTGTTACTTTTTTACAAGTCTCCGTGTGCATCCGAGTTTTGTGGAGTATTGCAATGGCTATCGGATCTCTGCACCGGAGCGAGGACATTTCTCTGGTATGTGGAGTGCAGGGTTTATATATATATATATATAAATTACCCCAGAGGACCCAATCGTGGTCAGCCTTTGATAATTTTTGTATTTTGTAGATGGAAGGATCCTGGTACTCCAAATAGGCATGAAGACAGCAGTAATTTATTGAGGAAAATGCATCATTTCGCCGTAGAGTGGCCCTTGTCAAGTTAATTTTATATCAATGGCTCGATACAATACTATTAGGAAGATCAACGAGTGTGCTTCATTATTAAATATTAACAGAGGTTTAAGTAGAAAAAGAATTATGTAGCTGAATAAAAAAAAAACATATACAACCATAAATAAAGTGCTCTAAATACGTATTAAGATAGTGAGATAATGCTGCCAGGCATCCACATAAAAGGGAGAAAATATATATAAAAAGAACTCATAAAGACCAAAAAGCCCTTTAAACTGCTTCCATATGTGTCAGACCATTATTTTCTTTTCATTTTAAAGTTCTTCAACAATATATAAACTCTGAGCTGCTGATGTCCAGAAAACGAGTAAGTGGAACATGTTAAATTTATTTATTTTTAATTTGGACAATGTTTAAAATTAAATTTTACCTTTTCGGATAATAGAGCATTTACATACAAACATGTGTCAACAAGTTCCTTTAAGTCAAGCCTACCAACTGCCTGGCAATGAAAGACATCTTTTGAAGACCGTACCACACTGTGTGTTACTCTTCTTTCCAGTGTGATTGGACTTTATAAGCAAACCAATACAATTAACTAATCACCCACAACATCCACTCAGTGTTATGAGATGTTGGCTAATCTTATTACTGCCTTCGCACACAGGTGGTCCCACGCCTCTCTTAATGGAAATTATAAGGCCTCACAGACATGTATAATATACAAAGAAGTACAAAATGAGTAACAGAATGCTTTGAAAATATTTACTTTCGAAGAATTGATTGATTAATCAATTCAAGTAAGTAGATGCTTTAACACTTGCTTGACTTATTTGAAGAACTGTGGAACTTGTCAGTGTAATTTTTTGTCTTGCCTCAAATACAGGTGCATCTCAATAAATTAGAATGTCGTGGAAAAAACAATTTATTTCATTAATTCAACTCAAATTGGGAAACTTGTGCATTAAATAAATTTAATGCACACAGACTGAAGTAGTTTAAGGCTGGGGTCAGACGAGCATTTTGAAGAGCGGAAGGAACGTCCGTGAGAGTGGACGTTCCTTCCAGTCGAAGCCCGTCTGATGCCTGTCTGGCCGCCTCGCTGAGCACAGATAATCCTATGGAGGATCACGCTTTGCAGCCCCGTCAACACGCGTCCTAGCGCTTTGACGGGAAGCTTGCTGCACGGACGCTGCACGGCCGCTGTTGCGCATGCAGTTGATTCGCACGCAACAGTATGTGGCCAGCCTCGTTGCAGCGTCACAACGCTGCGACGGCCGCCGGTAGGCACGTCAGTACAAGCGCACCTAGTGTGCTCGTCTGACACCAGCCTTTGTCTTTGGTTATTTTAATTGTAATGATATGACTCACATTTAACAAAATCCCACCAATTCACTATCTCAAAAATTTAGAATACTTCTTAAGACCAATAAAAAAATTTTTTTGTGAATTGTTGGCCTTCTGGAAAGTATGTTAATTTACTGTAAATGTACTCAATACTTGGTAGGGGCTCCTTTTGCTTTAATTGCTGCCTCAATTCGGCGTGACATGGAGGTGATCAGTCTGTGGCACTGCTGAGGTGCTATGGAAGCCCAGGTTTTTTTGAAGGTGGCCTTCAGGTCATCTGCATTTTTTGGTCTCTTCAGGGTTATTCAAAGAGATTCGAAAAGTCACCGCATGTTCGGTGACTTTTCATTTCCCGCACATCGGGGTGATTTGGCGATCCTAGTTTGCTGACCCTGCGATGTATTCAGCAAGCACCGCAAGGCCACCCCCCGTAGTGCAGGGAAAACTCGCCGCAAACACACTGAACTCTCACCGCAAACCTACCGAACACTCTTCGAACACTCACCGAAAACCGCAGAGACAGCTGGATTAACCATGCCGAACACACCGGAGAAACCCGACTAGCTGCCGGTCACAGCGCAGAGCAGCCGCCGGAAAAAGCTAACACACAGACGAACGAGGTGAAAAAAGAACAAAAACCGTACGCTTGAAAGTTTGAAATCTGAAACACTGTTTGCAAAAAAACTACAGAACGAAAATGTCTGTAATTAACATATAAGATCCAGTGAAGGATAATAAAGAGGGCTGTTACAGTAAAAAGAAAAAACGATTTAAAAAAAATACGGAAAAAAGTTTGCAAAAAATGCCTAAAAGATCCTAAAAAATCTCTAAATAAAGAGACTTTTTACTGAAGAATAAAATAATAATCGGTTTATTAGATATTGAATTAAAACTGGAATATTTTTAACATTGAATTCTCCTGAATAAACCTGTTGAATGAAACCACCGATCAGCAGCGCATTTCGGCAACTTTTCCCTGCTGTTTTGTGTTCCCTGAATAGACAAAGCATTGCTTCTCTATGGGGGAGTTCACTGCCCTCGAACAGGCGCCATACATGCAGGCAATGCGCCAACATTTGGCGAACTGCCTGCTCTCTGAATAGCCAAAATGGCCAGGAGATGTAGACGTACGCTGAATTTCAGTGTCTGGTTACATTTCGGGGCAGATCGTCTCTCTTTGAAGAACCCTGATAGTTTCTCATTTTACTCTTGACAATACCCTATAGATTTCCTATGGGGTTCAGGTCTGATGAGTTTGCTGGCTAGTCATGCACACCAACACCATGGTCTTTTAACCAACCTTTGGTGCTTTTTGCAGTGCGGACAGGTGCCAAATCCTCCTGGAAAATGAAATCAGCATCTTTAAGATGCTGATCAGCAGAAGGAAGCATAAAGTTGTAAGGAGCTGGTTCCTGGGTGGTAGAATTGAGCCCAATGTGCAATGATATTTGCTGAGAATCGTATATGTATAAACAAAAGAGGGTTTATTAGGAAGTCATAGAACATAAAAGGCAATAGATAAATATAGAAGGGATTGGTAATACTGAGGGGAAGGGAGCATACTGAATAAACAATAAACAGTAATAACTTTAACAGAAAGCAAGACAAGACAACAATACTAAACTATACTAAACTAAACTAAGACAAAGAGAGAGATATATAGAAGCAGAGTCTTTGCAGGTAGAGGGTCCTTGGAAGGCAATGATCTCTTGGAGCAGGGGGTCCTGGAGAAATGAATCTTCGGCAGGCAGAGGTTTTGAAACAAAAGATCTGTAGCAGGTGAAGCAGAGGGTCTGTAGTAGGAGGAGCAGAGGGTCCGTAGCAGGTGGAGAAGAGGGTCTCAGGAGCAGAGGGTCCGTAGCAGGTGGAGCAAGGGTCTCAGGAGCAGAGGGTCTGTAGCAGGTGGAGCAGAGGGTCTCAGGAACAGATGGTCTGTAGGTGGAGCAGAGGGTCTTTACCAGGTAGAGGGTCTCAGGAACAGATGGTCTGTAGTAGGTAGAGCAGAGGGTCCATACCAGGTAAGGGGTCTCAGGAGCAGAGGGTCTGTACCACGTGGAGCAAGGGTCTCAGGAGCAGAGGGTCTGTAGCACGTGGAGCAAGGGTCTCAGGAGCAGAGGGTCTGTAGCACATGGAGCAAGGGTCTCAGGAGCAGAGGGTCTGTATCACGTGGAGCAGAGGGTCTCAGGAACAGATGGTCTGTAGTAGGTGGAGCAGAGGGTCCATAGCAGGTAAGGGGTCTCAGGAGCAAAGGGTCCATAACAGGTGGAGTAGAGGGTCTCAGGAGCAGAGGGTCTCTGGCAGGATACAACAAGATAAGGAATTTAGAGGCATCTTCCTACTAGTGTGAAGTTCACTACAGCGATGCAAAAGCATTGTGCCTTGGGAGTGGTTCCTTTTTGTAGAGGGGGAATCAGGATGCATTAGCCAGCACCTGGTTGCTGGATCAGCCTGGTTTAGTAGAAGGATTACCAGTCTCATTACAGGAAACTGGCTTGCTTCTAGGTTTCCTGTGGCGCTGGCATCCAGGTTCCTGACATAAGTGCTCTAAAATTTCTTGGTAAATAGGTGAAGTGACATTGGTTTTCAAAAAACACAGTGGACCAAAACCAGCAGATGACATTGCACCCCAAATCATCACAGACTGTGGAAACTTAACACTGGACTTCAAGCAAATTGAGCTATGAGCTTCTCCACCCTTTCTCCAGACTCTCGGACCTTGGTTTCCAAATGAAATACAAAACTTGCTTTCATCTGAAAAGAGGACTTTGGACCACTGGGCAACAATCCAGTTCTTCTTCTCCTTAGCCCAGGTAAGACACCTCTGATGTTGTCTGTGGTTCAGAAATGGCTTAACAAGAGGAATACGACAACTGTAGCCAAATTCTTTGACACGTCTGTGTGTGGTGGCTCTTGATGCCTTGACCCTGGCCTCAGTCCATTCCTTGTGAAGTTCACCTAAATTCTTGACTCTATTTTGCTTGACAAGTCTCTCAAGGCTGCGGTTCTCTCGGTTGGTTGCGCATCTTTTTATTCCACACTTTTTCCTTCCACTCAACTCTCTGTTGACATGCTTGGATGCAGCACTGTGTGAACAGCCAGCCTCTTTGGCAATGAATGTTTGAGGCTTACCCTCCGTGTGAAAGGTGTCAATGATTTCTTCTGGACAACTGTCCGATCAGCAGTCTTCCCCATGATTGTGTAGCTTAGTGAACCAAACTGAGAGACCATTTTGAAGGCTCAGGAAACCTTTTCAGGTGTTTTGAGTTGATTTGCATGTCAACATATTCTAAGTTTTTGAGACAGTGAATTGGTGGGTTTTTGTTAAATGTGAGTCAAATCATCACAATTAGAAGAACGAAAGACTTAAACTACTTTAGTTTGTGCGCACTGAATTAATTTAATACACAAGTTTCACAATTTGAGTTGAATTAATGAAATAGATTAACATTTCCATGACATTCTAATTTATTGAGAGGCACCTGTATGTATTGGATCACTGACATAATCACTTCTTTCCAAATACACAAAACTATATAAAAGCATTAATATGTGGCGACCCATTTTAACCTCCACAATCAAGATGGAGTGGTTTCACAAAGCAGCTTAAAACCTCAAAGAGGGAACCTCTAAACCAGGGGTCAGCAACATCGGCCCTCTATATTTTGGGATTACATCTCCCATGATGATCGGCTCCTCAGCATATTGGCTCAATCTTGTGGAAAACATAGTTTTGAAACCTCTGGAGGACCAAGGTTGCTGACCCTGCTCTAAACGGACCAGAAAAAAGAATATTCAGTAAACCAGAAGAATCGTACAGTGTTATATGTAAGAACCCTTTTAACAGATTTGTAAGTATTAGTTGACTTAATAGTGTTAAGCCCACAGTATGAAGGTGGCTCCACACATATGATCCCCAGAGGTTCACCCCTTGTGCAACCAGAGATACTGCAATAAAATATATGGACCTTTAATCAATGTGTATCGTCCATGTAAGTCCATCGTAGCATAAAATTAGGATCAATAGAGACCCACACACGAAGTACGTCCACAGAAGTGCAGACGCACAACACACGTGGCACCGGATGCAATTTAGGCAAGAACGCCAAACCACTAGGAAGGATGCGCAGAGTGAGCTACGTCTGCGTAGCTTTGTGTGTGAGTGATGGAACGTAGTCAGATGGACTGCATTTTTGACGTCCAGCATTTTTGATGGACAAAATGGTTTTTCATATCATGTATCAATTTTTTCATTTTACATATTAATTTTATTTCCCATCTACATCAGTCAAAAAAAATCAGTAAAAAAAAACCGGACCGTTTGGTGTCTACAGTATCATCAGTCAGAAAGTACGTCAGTTGAACACGGACGCACAGTGTGCTCAGAATGCGTTGGTCTGACATTAGCCTTAATGTACGTCTATATGTTTTTGAAAATTTTTTGAAAATTGAAAACAGACTAGTGCAATATGAATGGATTACAGGGTAACAAACATAATGGTACAGAGAAGTGATGACACCACCAACCCACATTTTTGCATGTTTTAAGGCTGATTAGTAAGTCTTGTATTGTGGTATTTCACCTCACCTTACTCTCATCAAAGACAGACAACTAAAGGAAGTAGTTGGATGCCTGTTGATTAACGTAAAGACTTTCATACCATCTGCCACCAATGAAATGCTTCTCATAAAGAGCATTAAGAAGAATTCACAAAGCTAGCTCACATGCACTATCTTCCTGTGAGTGTAAATCCTGCAGGTTGAACAACTGTGCAACTTCCTTCCTAAACTCACACAATCTTAGCCAAATACTTCAGCTACCTGTCCTACATTTTCCCTGGTGCATCAGCGTGCTCATGCAAGCTAAAGTGGCACTGGCTGCAGCAGAGTATAAATGCCAGAAAAAGTGACTCAATGGCCATTGTCACTTCTTTGAAGATTAACCCCATAAGGACCAATGATGTACCAGGTACGACGTACAAAAAAGGTCGCTTACCTGGTACATCGAGGCTTTAGGGGGCTCTCCCTCTGATACTCACCTCTCTGGCAGGTGTCACGCGGTGGCCTAACTTCCTTGAAGTCAGACCACAGCTTTTATGGACCTGGGTCGTCGCACTGACATCACTGCCGGGCAAAGCCAGGAGAGTGCCTGAAACGGAGGGAGTCCTTTGGAAGATCCCACTGCTGTTTAAACACCTGAGGTGCCATTTGGTGCCGGAACGCAGACTTCTCCCGGAGGTGGCTGACCTCTAGGATGTCAGCCAAGCCTCCAGGGGCCTCCACCCACCCACTGACGTCATCGAACATGTTTGCGATGATGTCAATGGGGCAATTAACCATCTAGCTGCCAAGGGGTTTCCTATTGAAATCCCTATGATAGAGATATGGCGGTCGGGGCATGGCCTTTCCAATGATACCAAACATAACCATGTTTGGTGGAAACAAAATAAACAAATATATAAAATAAAAATGTAATTTTTTAAACTTTTTTGTCTTGGGGTATAATAAAACAGAACTTCAAATCATGTTTAAACATGATGAGCACAAAACAGTCAAAATGAGCTCAGCAAACAGAAGTGAAATGGCTCAGCAGTGAAGGGGATAAAAAAGCAAAAACATGTAAACATTGGGGGCTCTATTACATTCTTAACGCAAATTTTAACGCGTGTGCAAAAACGCATTAACATGAGGGGCAAAAACCTTTGCGCTGAACGACGTATTACAACGTCCGCGCAAAAAATGCGCGTTAGTGTCTAACACGGGTGAACATGAGCAAACCCTTTGCGAGCGTACTGTACTTTGCGCGTCCTATACTTAACATTGTGAGTGCAAATGCGTTTCTGCGCTTGTACGCGGATGGTATTACAATCTATGCGCAAAATTTAACACACAGCGTTTGCGCGCATAATTTTAACGTCTTTTAAAAGCTGGTGTTAATGGCAAATCTGAACGTCCTTACTAAACCCAAATACACCAGCCCGAAAATAAAAATGCAGCAAAGTATAGTTACACATTCTACGCATACCCAAACAATAAAATTGAGAAGTTGTGCGTGTTTTTTTTATTGATGCAGCATTTATGCTCAGATTGATTTTGACAGGCGCAAAAACTTAATGGGAGACAATTGTGGTTCTTAATTCTGATTGGCTGAATCGTGTGAAAAAACAGTCCGCCCACCGATTTCTGCACGCAACGTTAATGCGTGCGCGCTTTTGCGCGTCTTTTTTACGCGTGTTATTTTTTGACGGATGAAAAAATGCACTCGGATTGTAATACCAGCGTTAATTTACGCGCGTTAACGTTTAACGCTTCTCTCGCTAATTAACGCGCTTCGCAAGCGTTTTTGCGCAAAAAATGTAATAGAGCCCTGGGTATTTCTAAACTCAGGACAAAATTTAGAAACTATTTAGTCTGGTCTTTTTTGGTGGTTGTAGATTTTTGGGGTCAAAGTTCGAAAAAGTGTGTTTTTCCCATTTTTTGAATCATATTTCATAATTTTTTATGTCATAAAATTTTTAATTAGTAAATTGTATGATATGATGAAATTAATGGTATCTTTAGAAAGTTCATTTAATGGTTAGAAAAATGGTATTTAATATGTGCGGGTTCCATAAGAGGAAAATTAGACCTAAACACAAACAGCGCAGAAATGTAAAAACAGCAGTGGGTACTTTTGGACTTGCAATGGTAAAACAGCCTGATCACTATGGGGTTAAATTGATGTGACTGAATAGGCATCTGGGATATAATTGTCAATGTCCTGCTTTACTAAGTTAGAAAATGCCTACAATATAATTGTGTTTAATTGTTTATTTCCTGGCTGTGTGTAGAAATGTGCTTGAAGGGAATGAAAAATATTTACTTTATGGAAAACTTGATTGAACTTGTAATTTAGCTAAGAGAATAAGGTGAGGCAGACATTTATATTTATTATTAAAAGCATGAATTAAAAAGGTATTTCAAGGCAAGCCACCCAGGTTGATGACACAGTTCTGCAAAGAACTGCAAATGTTCTTCTAGTAATAAATGTAAAACAAATACACAATATGTTTTTATTGTTCTTTAGAGGGATATAAAACTAAAACCAAAAGAAACATTGTCTGTTATCTGGAAACCCACAAAACCAATTAAATGCACGCTGTTCAAATAAAGAAAGGAAATTGACCTATGATTTATCATGAACAGCAATTAGTCAGTGAGTTTAAGAAAACACAAATAGACCATTTTCAATATTTTCACCCAACTACAAATTGCAGTGATTTAGGAATCTACTCGTAAAACACTTTTGTAAGACTTCACTTTTTCCTCCAACATCAAAGTCGACTCTCACATCAGCATTACTCCTAGTTCTTCAAATATATCCATACACCCTATATGCTATGAAATATAAAAAGTGGCTTATAAGGAAACGCTGCATTTTTTAAAAAACATGACCAGCCACATAGCATTGTTTTTAGTTATTGTGGTTACTTGTGGATTACTAGGCTTTAACATATTTGAATCAATGAAGCATTCTTCGACTGGAGTAGGATCTGGTAGCCAGTCAATATTTATGATTTTTATTTAATAGTACCAAGTGAAAGCTTCCTTGAACCGAATTTATATGTTAATTATCACGCACTTTTCATCAGCCTTACTTGAACCTGATATTCAGTAATGGTTTACTTTGTGTTTAACATGGATAAAATTATAAGAAAAATATCTCACATCCTGCGGAGATGAACAGGGGCAAAATTTATGGTTTGTAATTTTGGTTAATCTGAAAAATACCATCATGGTTATTTAGACAGCACCGAAATGTCACCGATATTTCAGTGCTCTCCTGTTCGCCGCACTTCAGAAAGTCACATTCGTCGACCCTGCAGTGAATTCAGCATTCACCACAGGGTCCCCGAAGTGCAGCGAATCGATCCGCCTGACTCATCCAATAATTGTCGCAAAACTGCCAGATCAACCAGAAAAACCGCTGAATCGATCCAAAAAAATCCAGAAAAAACACCAAATCAATCTGGAAACCCGTCGAATGCATCCGACAATCCTCTGCAAAACCACTGAATTGATCAAAAAGCTGATGACCCGCTGAACAGTGAGCTGACTAGCCACAGAAAAAGTCAAAAGCCCCTGAACGGGGTAATAAAAAAAGAAACCACCGTTACTTTTAAAACGCATTTGCAAAAACACTACTGCACGAAAATGCCTGGAAATAATATATTAGGTCCTATGAATAATAATGAAAGGGTCTTACAGAAAAAATAAATGTAGTTTTAAAGAAATCAGAAAAAATATTCACCTGAAAAATTATGAAAAATGCCGAAAAAATCCTAAAAAAATAAATAAAGAGACTTCTTTCTTCAAATAAAAAGAATAAATGGTTGAATAAATAGTTATTAAAATGTGGATTTTTTTTTCATTGAAACCTATGAGATTCGCCTGTTTAACCCCTTCCATGCGGAGGACACGCTCAGTGCATCCAACCGCATGGACACTTTGCTCCCATTGCAGCCGCGATCGGCTGGGATTCTGTACGATCGCTGCGACCCCCGTGGGCAGGAATAGCGACAACGCGCTGGGCCTTTGGACCTCTCTCCCTCCTCATCAATAAGGGGCACGCACAAAAGGCAGGCACCACTTGGAAAGGTACAGCCTTCCCTTCCAAGCGGTGGCTTCCTTTAACCCCTTGTGGGCTGGATCACGGTCCCCTCTCTGAGCTGGCTGACATTTTGGATGTCGGCCAAGCTTCCGGCATCTCCCCCTGCCTACTGGCATCATCGCGCATAATGCGATGACGTCAGTTCATGCGTTAACCCCTAGCACCTAACACCTATGGTGTAGATAGTGGGTTCCAATGAACACTGTATCTCCCGATCCGTGGTGGCTAGGGGTTTGGTATCATTGGAACGGCCATAGCATGGCCTTTCCAAAGATACCAAACATGAATATGTTAAAAGTAAAGAAGAAAAATTAAAAATAAAAAAACATTTTTTTTTTTTATTAATGCAGCAATATTGTTCCCATTTTAAATATAATGTGAACAATGATGCTGTACTAACGATATATTCTATGGGGGGGCGTTTGTTAAAAATCACATAATTTCCCCCCCAAAAAATGTCCCGATTTTTAATTTTGTTTTACAAGTGCACCCCATAGAAAATATAACCGCAAAGGCTCGCATGATAAAATGTAAAAAAAAAAACACTTTACACACTGTAGATGATTGAAAATTCTAATTTTATTGCATTTTTTGTTATAATATTCAGGCAGAACATGCCTTATACATATAATAATGATATATTATGAATCTGCTGAGTCTGTCGGAAAGAACAATATATTATTTGTCTGGGTTGTATAATAAAACGTGGCTTCAAATCGCATTTAAACATGATGAGTGAAACCGGTAAAAAAGAGCTCAGCACACAGCGGTGAAATGACTCAGCAGCGAAAAGGTTAAACCTGTTGAAGGAAACCACCGAAAATCAGGTAATTTCACTGACATTTCTCTGCTGTTGGGGGTTCTCTAAATAGGTTATCAATTGCTTCTCTATGGGGTGTTCACTGGCACCGAAGATCACCATATTTTGCTGGCAATTTGCCAATATAACTACCAGCTTTTTGAATAGCCGAATGGCCATGAAATTGCACCGTATGGGGAAATTCACTGTTCGGTGTAACTTCGTGGCCAACTTGGCTCTCTTTAAATAACTCTGAATGAGTTTCTGAATTTCAATGGACCACTGATTTGGTTTGTCTGAATTGCAAACTATGGCCACTATTACGCTCTTGGCGTTAAAACGCAGGCGCAGGGGAGGAAAAACTGCGCCAGCAGTTTCCCCCCTTGCGCCTGCGTTTTAACACCAGATTACAATGCAGGCGCAAAAAATACTGCCTGCATTGCTATCGAGCGTTAAAGTTAGGGATGCGCGCGGCAGCGCTGAGCCAGTCACATGACTGGCCGGATCTCGCATCGCGAGATTCGACCGTTCGGCGTAGTAATAGGCAGGGAAAGACAGAGGGACTTTTTCCCCCTGCCTTTCCCTGCTCCCGCCGGCCGGAGGATGCGATCGGAGCCGCGGCCCTCGCCGCGGGACAGAGGGTAAGTATAGGACTCATTTTATTATTTTTACAGCTGGTATTAATGGATTCTGCAGAAGCGAAATCTGTT
The DNA here is from genome assembly GCA_009667805.1 of Leptobrachium leishanense. Lineage (NCBI taxonomy): Eukaryota > Metazoa > Chordata > Amphibia > Anura > Megophryidae > Leptobrachium > Leptobrachium leishanense. The sequence continues at coordinate 106,639,216 of CM019064.1, read as the reverse complement.
AACACCAGGTCCTGGCTCTAGTTAACTTTTCGTTGACCAGAGCCAGGCGTTAATCAGCGCTGGGACATTGTAATCCAGCGCTGATTAACACTTTGCGCTCCCCATGTTAAGTATAGGGAGCGCAAAGTGTACTAACCTAGCGCAGAGGAGCTCAAGGTACCAAACGCAAACGGGTTTTTTAACCCGTTTCGTTTGGATTGTGATGTGATGTACTTAATGAGGCAAACGTTAACGCTCACGCAAGTGAGCGTTAACGTTTGCGTTCACATTGTAATAGGGCCCTATATATTTTGTTTCATTTAAGTCAGTTGGTTTCTGGTAAATTATCCCGAGAGCATGCTAATTAATCATCTAATTAAACACTTGCTCATTGGCAGTTGGTGAGGAGTTCATCTGGAGAGGAGGTGGGATGTCAAGATGTCCACCTGCTCCAGAATCCCATGGTTCAGAAGCTAGGGGGACTCTTGTCTTCCTTATACCCTGCCACCAGTGGCCAGTAGATGATGGGTTAAATCAGAAAAGATCAAAAAGTCCACTCTGATTTAAGCTAGCCATGAATGGTTAGTGTGGGGTGGGACCGAGGGTGGGTTGCCAAGCCGCCTACCTGCTCTGTTTTCAATTTAATTCAATTCACCAACAAATTGAACTTGTGGGTGTGATGAAATAATATAAAATGTATCCTGCGACTTAAAATCAGTTCTACGCATTTCGTTTTGTGGTCCCTTAATTGAGATTTTATTTCTTTGAATCGAGAATTTGGGATGATTCACCAACTGTCTTGACACATGAACCAAAGAATGGACACCTCAGTGAATGAACCTAAAAATGGCATTGATGCATGACAAAGGCCATTGACTTGACTGAAGTGTTGCCACTCTGCCTAAATATAGCCACTTGAGGTACGTGTTGGGATTCCTGTTTCTATGTATTGATGTCTGTATAAATATATGGCTATATTTGTGTATAGATGTATGGCTAATTATGTGTGTTTGTGTGTGTGTGTGTGTGTGTAATTAGGGTAATATCTACTGTGCATCGGCCATCCTTACACTACAAGAAGGTAATAAAAAGGGGAGGTAGGTTAAAATAATACGATCATAAATATTTCATATGATGTGAATAATAGATTAATTAAATATCTTTTCTCATATTGTTTTAAGACATGATTTGTTTTGTTCCTGAATCATGAGACAATAGCCCAGTTTAGTTCAATAACCAAGGTAAGGACCATGTATATCATGATATTAATGTAATCTTTATCTTGAACTACAGAGGAATCGCTAGAAGAACTACAAAAACACTGAACTATGTCAGAAACATAGAATGAATATTACCTGTTTTATATACATTGAAAAAAGAGGTTAAATGTTGTAGAATAAAACTTAATCAGATAACAAGTGAGTTTTCAGCTATATTATATTCTAAAATTTTTCATGTAAGGTATGGCTGTAGTACTAAATTTTCCCAATAGACCAAAACGGGCTGAATTAGTAATTTCTCATGCTGTAGAGGAGGGATCTCAAACTTCAGCCTCTCAGATGTTAATGAACTACAACTCCAATGATTTTCTGACATCCATCTATTGCACTCAAAGAATTCTGTGAATTGTAGGCAATAAACATCTAGGTGGGCCAGAGTTTGAGATCCCTATTGTAGAGTATTTTCTTCATCTATCATGTTTCCTCTGTCGTATTTTAACTTAGGCTATGGTCACATGAGCGCATCCGCAGTGACCCCTCCCCACAGCATCCGTCGCAGCGCTATGATGGATTCAACTGGGAGGGCCACATGGTGCAACGTGTGGCACGTTACAACGGGCAGGCTGAAATCCTCACCATCCAAATGCTACAACGGACGTGGGATGGGTCTAAAAAGCGTGATCCTCTATAGGAGACTTACGCTTTGTAGGGCTGAGCGCATTAACGTGCACTCAGCGAGGTGGTCACACGGACATCCAAGCGGAAAGAACATTTATTCTCACAGACGTTCCCTCCACACTCGTGTGACACCGGCCTTAGAGTCCCAATGAGAAGGTTGTGGGTGTAATTTTATCTACCACAGTCAGCAAAACTATTTCTCCTTAGAAATACTTGTATAAAAAAGACATTGCTAGACATTTAACAAAAGTTAGTATAAGTCCATATGGAATGGATAGGTACTGGTTGGAACGATGGATTCTGGACAGCAAAATTCTTCTCACAAAATTGATGTTGATCAATCTTATTTATGATTTTCCTGAAGTTATTTCTTTTTTACTACAAATGTATAAATTTATAAATCCACAATTAGGTTTAAAATTAATCATCCATTTAGAATGTCCTGAACTCAAATGATAGGTTGGTATTTTTAAATTTTTTAATAGTAGACTCCTGACTCTACATTGTGATAAAACCCTATATCAACTTTAGTGACATCTGGAAAAGTTTTTTGAAGAAAAAACCCCCATAGCGGATCTTCTAAACAAGTGCATTGGTTCCATAAATTGAAACAACTTGAACGCTTCCTGGAAGCTTCATACAATGTGTTTTTCTTTTGAATATAGTTGAAAATAGGAAAAAGCTTCAGATTTTTTAGCTTGAATCTAAACTTGTCAATCATTTTCAAACATAAAAAAATTATTTTCTTAATGGCTCCTCGGTTTTCTACGATTTAAATGTACGCTGTCAGCTTTTAATGTTCATATAATTACAGACTATATGCTGTTTAGATGTAAGAGTTGAGGATGCTGAATTTTAAAGCACATGGGTAACAACATGCCAGCGACTCAGGAATGCATTGCTGGGGTTTAATTAGTCACAGCAGCAGATATTGAGGAGCTCTGGTATTAATCATGTGATCCTCTACCCAGCTCTTCATTTTATGAAGAAACTAGCCTGACTTTCCAGTTCACAGGAAGATTTAATAAAGAATAATATTAATATAATTGATTCCCTACTATGGATGCAAAATAGTTCACATTTTCCATGTGATCTCAATTTTAACAAGAAATGTGTGTTAATGACCAAATATTTGCGCAATACCTTATTTGAAAATATAATAAATGAATCCATTTTTATAAATAAAATATATAGATGAAGTCCTCGCGCAAAGAGTGAGAGAGTCCACAAAAAGGTTTTTCTATTTTTCGTGTAACCTAGATTGGAAACAAAAAGATGGAGACATACATTGCGCAGTACGTCTACTGCGCAATGTATGTCTCCATCTTTTTGTTTCCAATCTAGGTTACACGAAAAACAGCAAAACATTTTTGTGGACTCTCTCATTCTTTGCCCCAGGACTTTATCTATATATTTTATTTGTCATTGGTATATACGGAGTGTGTGCTGTATATTTTGTCCTTGCAGCAGTTTCATTCTGTTAGCAATAGCGCTATAACCACTTTTTTGTATATAATCCGTTTTTATAGAAAAAAAATTGTATTTTCTCCAATTATCCACACTTAAATGACTCATTCTGTATGTAGCAGATAATCTACTAAACGTAATTGTATCAATACATTTTTTTTACTATAATCGTCCGCTCAAATTACACCTATTGAAAAATCTTAGTGGAAAACGAATTAATTGTTTGCCAAATCACGTGCATAATTAATACATAATGGCATAAAATCTTGCATGAATTTAATATAAGATGCAAACTTGTCATGACCTTCTGAGGAGCAGTGTAATGTGATCATAGACGAAAGATCAAAAGGATAAATATCAGGTCAGCTTCATTTGTAATTCAGCACTTTTAATAATAATACATTTTCCTGTGGGAACTGAGGGGAAAAACGAACACACTGACGCACAGGTCTAAAGGTGAAATATGTTTCAGACAAACACCCTATTCTTCTTGCAGAGTTACAATTAAAGTTGTAACAGTGTATAATTCCCATGTGGCTGGTGAAAAGACAGTTAAAGGGGGTATGTGTGTTTAGACTGTTTAACTCATTGATTTCAAGAGAATTTGGCACAAAAAATAGTTATTCTAATAGGTTTTTGAAAAGGCTATAGAGAAATCCTTGCATGGATTGATCTTGCCTTACTCAGCTTTGAAAGATGTGAGCATGGAGTTTCCAGTTAAATGTTGTTTTAATGTATGTCATTGCACATTTGCATCTGAATTAAGGGGTTATTCAGAGAGAGCTGATCTGGCCCCGAAATGTCACCGAACAGGGATTTTCCCCATATGGTGCCATTTCGGGGCCGTTCGGCTTTACAGAGAGCAGGCAGTTCTTTTTTTTTGAGAAAGGATTTTACCAGGAAGGATACATTGAGATTTCTCTCGTTTTCAAGTATGTCCCGGGTGGCGCGTATGTACCGTTAGGTGTCTTGCCCAAGGACACTTACTGGAGAGGTGCTCTTGCTGGGATCGAACCCATGTCTCCACAGGCTCTCTCCACACAGAGCAGTGATGTTACCTCTACTCCACCCAGTTCGCCAAATTTTGGTGAACTGCCAGGAAATATGGTGCCTGCTCGAAGGCAGTGAAATTCCCCATAGAGAAGCAATGGTTAAACTATTCAGAGAACAACGAACAGCAGTGAAAAGTTGCCGAAGTGCGCTGCTGTTTTATTCGGCAGGTTTATTCAGGCGAATCCCATAGGCTTCAGTGTTAAAAAATATTCTAGTTTTTATTCAATATCTAATAAACTGTTTATTATTTTACAATACAACCAAAGTGGTAGGCGCCCCCGCCTGTACCGCCACCAAATCTCCAAAGCCAACCAGCAATCAGTGGTTTCCCCCAAACCAGTGAACAATAAACAACAAATACGTAACTGGCGGCGCGATGACAGTCGCTGTAGGATCTTGTGGTTGTTCTCTTATGTAATACCGTCCACATATGTTATGAAAAACAAAGAGAATACAATAGTGTAGACGAAATGTAATAGTGGATACAGTGAATATTATGTTATTCCCACTCACAAAAGGAGAGCCCCAACACTGGCTCTGAGCGGGTCAGCGCATGTGGTCATTGGTTCCCTTCTGAAGGAGGTGACCTACAACCTTCAGTGATGATGGTTCGCTTCCGATGTCGGTATATGAAGAAACATGTGGAAAGAAGAGAAACTCCCTTGCGTAGGTCTGTTGAACACACAGTAAAGTACTGATGAAGGAATTGCACTCACGTGTGTTGGAGCTTAAAGCCAAGCTCTGGGATCAATCGCCTGTGGACTTATTGAAGGAAAAGCCCATAGAAACCTCTTTAGTCAGCAAAAACACCAGGGACTGATGCAAAGAAAATTTAATTTGACATAAAAACAAAATAAAATGAATAAAATACAAAATCTGGCACAGCCAGTATACCCAGACGCGTTTTGCCACACAGTGTGGCTTCCTCAGTCGGTTCTTTTTTCTTTTAAAGCATTTTTTTCTTTTTTCTGTAACAGACCTTTTTATTATCATTCATAGGACCTTATATGTAAATTCCAGGCATTTTCATTCAGTACTATTTTAAGCAAACATCGTTTCATTTTGGACACTTTAAATCGTATTGTTTTGTTGTTTCTTTTACTCGTCCGGCGGCTTGTCTGCTTTCTCCTGTGGCTGCACGGCGCTGTGCTCCTGTGGCTCGTCGGCTCCGTATGACGGCTGTCCGCGTGTTTGCGACAGATGATCGGCAGGTTGGCGGGTTTGCAGTGGTTTGACGGTGGCATTCGGCAGCCTTTTCCCTGCACTTCGGGGACCCTGTGGTGAATGCTGTCACCGACATTTCAGTGCTCTATATCTATAGGAATTATGATATGATTTACTGTAGGACACTATACTTATGAAAATATTGTATACCAGGTCAGCTGCGAGGTAGTCAATAGGGCCCTGTGCCCTTCTACTCCATGGGACCCATTGTGATGTTTATAAATCCCCCCTGTTTAAGGGTCAAGATAATGTCAAGATATCACGAGGTATATTTTGTCTGGTTTCAGATATCTCCTTATTCAATAAATTAATCAAGGTTCATTTTTTCTCACATCTCTGTTTTCAGTATAAATTGAGTAGTAAAAATATGATGTTGTCACCATTCCATTGATATGGGGATGATGGGATAAGAAAAGTGTGCTTCCTTGATGTCCACCACCTCTAATTCATATTATTGAACCTGTAAAAGAAATTCCTAATTTTAATAGCTCAATTAATTCAATCAATTAAGTCATCAAAATCATATCAAAAGCATATCTGACAGCTTCAATAATGAGCTTTTCTCATTGGCTAATTTTGAAAAATAATGACTGGTTTGCCAATTTAAGCACAGTTGTAAAGCATGATCCAGCAGGACCATGTTCTTGTGATCTTGCATGTCTCTCCATGGAGTCCTATATTGATGTGCACTGCTGGAATTCTTTTGCATCACAGAAGATTTATTAATCCAGCCACTACTATGTTCACAACTACTAAAGGGGCTGTCATTACCTCATTGTTTAGTTGGTGCTAGGAAGCCGGAAAGACATAATAGCTCATACTGAATGTATGTCTTTGCAGCAGCTGTTTAGGTCAGAAATAATAGAAAAAAAGATTTAATTTATCAATAACACTTAGAATTACTCATATAAATTTCAATGAATAATTGTGTCACCAATTCTAGCAGAAAAGCCCATAAAATGTATATCTATAAATAAACAAACTATCCACCAATGGTTTGCCCCAGATCAAAGCAGTTATTATTACAATGTAGCATTATTTAAGTTACTATAGTTGAATGAAACACTCACTTTGTTTGACTTTCCTTCGCATTACTATGTACATTTTTGGACTACTTAGACCTAGAACACTTAACGAAGATTTTTTGCAAATGCATTAATGGGTGCCTGGAAGACATTTCTAAAAGATTTCCTGCTTGAATTCTTCTTGTTGACAACATATATATTTACTGTATTGTAACTTTGTCGAGTAATGGCTGACACATGGCAAAACACATTAAAAGTCTAATGATGCATTCAATAAAATGTCATCAGCTTAACACGCTTCAATATCCTTTCAGTCATTAAGTCGAAAGGAAATGAGATTATTTTGGGGTACATAAACATAATATGTATCATTTCTACCTGACAACTCCTTAAAACAATCTCTTGCATGCTTACCAGAACTCGAAATAATCATAGTAAATATACAAAAACGTATATGTTTCTCTTTACGGCTTTGCAAAGTACATTAAGAACTTTGATTTTCTAAATATTATTCATAAATGTAGTTATAAGGTATTTCATGAAATTGTTTTAATAAGACTTGAACAACAGTAACACAGTCAACACTCCTTTCTACATGGTTGCAAATGCTACAGTAACCAAGAAGGTTAACTTATAGTTTCAACAGAATAATGTGTCAAGCAGATGCTGCAGTATATTTTCTTTTTTAACACTCAAGAATTGTTTACTCAAAGATATTATATCCATGTGGGGATGTATGGAAAATAGACACAAAATTACAAAACACATGTATTCTGTTGTATTAACCCATTACGGGTATACAATTGGGTAAGCATGAAAACTCACTAGTCATAGTATAATGGATAATAAACAATAAAACACAAAAACAGAACTACTGGAACATTGGTACTGGTACTTTGCAACTCTCTAACTGCTGCACGGGTGCCGGACAAAATCACTACTACAACCAGGTTCGCTAATGCCAACATCCCGATGGCCAACTTCCAGACAGAACAAGTGCTCGACATATCAAGTTCCCTACACAGACAACTCCCTGACAGCCAACTTCCACACATCCAAAATCCGAGCGGCTAACCCTAGTCCTAACAACCTAACCCTTAGGGAGTTATGCTTAGGCTTAGGGGTTAAGGCTAGGCTTAGGGGTTAGGGTTAGGTTTAGGTCTAGGGGTTAGGGTTAGGCTTAGGTTTAAGGGGTTAGATTTAGGGCTAGGTTTGGGGGTTAGGTTTAGGGGGTTAGGGGGTTAGGGTTGGTGTTAGGGATAGAGAGTTAGGGAGTTAGGGTTTTAGGCTCAGGGAGTTAGGGTTAGAGAGTTAGGGGGTTAGGTTTAGGTTTAGGGAGTTAGGGTTAGAGAGTTAGGGGGTTAGGGTTAGGGAGTTAGGGTTAGGCTTAGGGCTAGGTTTAGAGAGTTAGAGTTAGGTTAGGGGTTAGGGTTAGGGTGTTAGGCTTAGGGAGTTAGGGTTAGAGAGTTGGGGTTAGGATTAGGGAGTTATGGTTAGGCTTAGGGTTAGGGGTTAGGGTGTTAGGCTTAGGGAGTTAAGGTTAGAGAGTTTGGGTGAGGGTTAGGGAGTTAGGGTTAGGCTTAGGGCTAGGTTTAGAGAGTTAGAGTTAGGTTAGGGGTTAGGCTTAGGGAGTTAGGGTTAGAGAGTTGGGGTTAGGGTTAGGTTTAGGGGGTTATGCTTAGGGGTTTAGGGTTAGGCTTAGAGAGTTAGGGTTAGGCTTAGGGCTAGGTTTAGGGAGTTAGAGTTAGGTTTGGGGCGTTGGGTTTAGGGGGTTTGCAAATGGGCTTCAGAATATGCCACTAAAGTTTCAACACTTTGGACATAATGGCCGATGTCTTGAAATTGTTTGGAAAGTTTTGAGTTCAGTTCACCCACCTCTCCCCCATTTCCTCTACACTTGCTCCCAGCATGGGAAATGAGAGGGAGAGTTATTGCTGTAGCATTGTTTGCTTCCTAAATGGCAAGCGGAAAATGCTTCTTCTTTACACCAGAATTTTTTTAGTTAATTTTCGGCTTATTTTTTACTTTCTACATGGTCATGTTTGGTATCAAATGTGAAAGTCAAACTAAGGGCTTTTCAACAGTACCACAAATAATCTTGGCAATGGAGATACAGGGGTTCAAATGGGGGGGCCTCCCTTTCTGGAGTCATCACACCCTTGCTCAATGGCGCCAATGTGTAGGGAGCAGTCTCACAGCGAAATGTCAGCTAACCGTCTTTGAGACACAGATCACCATCCAATTGGCCACGCACTGGCTATCGTCCGCACCCTCAGGTAAAACCCGACAAGGGGCCCTATTACATTCTTCGCGCACAACGTTGTGTCAGCGCAAAAACGCATTAACGCGAGGGGCAAAACCCTTTGCACTGAACATCGTATTACAACGTTTGCGCACAAAATGCGCATTAACGTCTAACGCGGGTGAACCTGCGCGAACCCTTTGCGAGCGCAATTTACTGTGTGCATCCCATACTTAACATTGTGAGCGCAAATGCGTTTGTGCATTGGTATGCGGATGGTATTACAAACTATGCGCAAAATTTAAAGGACAACGTTTGCGCACATAATTTTAACGTCTTTGAAAAGCTGGTGGTAACGGCAAATCTGAACGTCCTGGCCGAACCCAAATACACCAGTACAAAAAAAAAGAGGAAAGTATAGTTACACATGCTACGCATACCCAAACAATAAAATTGATACGTTTCGTGTGTTTTTATTATTGCTGCAGCATATATACTCAGATTGATTTTGGCAGGCGCAAAAACTAACGGGAGACAATTGTGGTTCTTAATTGGTTCTTAATTGGATGAATTGCGTTAAAAAACAGTTTTGAGCATCTTTTTTAAGCGCGTTATTTTTTGACAGATGAAAATGCGCGAGGATTGTAATACCAGTGTTAATTTACACGCATTAATGTTTAATGCTTTGAGCACAAAATAACACGCTGTGCGAGCTTTTTTGCGCAAAGAATGTATTAGAGCCCAACATGTCCAGTACGTTGTCTGCAGCTAAGGATTTAAGACACAGTTGCCAAACTTTCTAACTTAGATTAACTCAAGCAAATTCACTTATCATGTCTACATCATTTACTATGTTATTAAATATGTATGTAATTTATTGTTTGTTAAATCTCAACACATGTAAAGAACTTATGAATATAATCATTTACTGGAAATTAAGAAAACCATTACATTGAATTCCTTTTTATTAATTTGAACAAAATGTATTATTTTATTTTATTAATTTTAATAAAATTGTCAAAGGTAACAACTTTGCCAGGGAAATCAGATTTAACAACATGTGAAAAAGTCCATAAAATATTTTTCAGATGGGATCTTTCACATAGAAATTGCCATTCTGCTGACAATTAAAAGCGCTTCACATGAAAATATTGACTCTCTCCTCACAAGAAAAATGAGCTGAACTGGTCAGATGAAAACCCATTGAAACACTATGTCACGTGCAAAAAATATACGATAAGTTCTATATGAACAAATATCTAACTAACATTGACTTTCCACACATGAAGCACAATGTATTTATTCTAGCCTACAGTCATACCACATTATGCAAGGCTGACAGCTCTAAAATATTACTCCGCAAATGATCAGTCCCACTAGTCAACCAGATCAATTTGTGTTTTTAAGTGTGTATTATGTTAGGACCCATCCAAGAGAATTGCTTTGACATATCAGTAGGCTTATTATTTCAATGACCATTTAAGTTAAAAAAAAATCTTTTTTTGTAGGTTTATAGACTTTTGAGTACAGGTGATACTTTTCCTTGTCTGTTATGTACTACGTGGCAGTCTGCTAATTTTACTTTGCTATTCAGGAGTAATGGGATTGTGAAGGGAACCAATTCTCCCCATATATCACTAGATGACAGCATGTAGACTGTGTGACCGGGATAACGTCATATGAAGCATGAGCAGTTATCAATCGTTCATATTTCTTGTGTATAGAAATTGAGATACAACACAATTAAGTTTCCTTTTTGAAGCCTGAGTTGACGTGTTTTAGAGTAGTTAATTCAAAGATTTGAATGTCCCTGAATCAAGCAATTAAGCTCCCCTTTGAGGCCATGGAAGGTGTGAATGGTGAATGTAAACTGCAGGATAGGGGAAATTGCCCATTTGGTCTACTCAGCAGGGGGGGCTAACAACTCAAGCACACTGAAGAGTGTTCTCCCAGACTCAGTGGCAGCGACTCTGTATCTAACCATGAATAGCAAAGAAGCAATTATGCCTTTGTAGTTCAAAACTATCTGTTGATAATATAATTCAAAAGGTATCATAAAAAATTTAATAAGAAGTGAACTGAGCATGCTCATGAATTACCAGGAGTGGGCGGACTGTACCATCTATGAGCATAAAGCTGGGGGAGCGTTATGCGCTGTGTGGCAAGAGCCATGCTCAGTGCTTATTCTTTTTCTGGGGCCACGCAAAGTGGGAATTTGCTGTTTTTCCAATCCCAGCCTCAGGGGGTCACAGATGTCCTTTTATCTTGCTGACTCATACGTGGGTTCTGTGTTTTTAATCCTTTTTTTATTTCTCTGCTTGTGTGTGTAATTATTAATTATCATATCTATTTTTATGTAACATGCACTGTGATACATTTTTCTCATCATAATAAATATAAAAGTTATTACGAGCTGCCTCTGTCTGATATAACACCCTCGCTAATCGAAAAGACTGGATTATCCCAGGGGTTATTTTAGCTCGGATCGATCTATCCAGACTGAGTTGGGGTGAAGTCAGTCGTTTCAGATATTAGGTGCCTGCAGGCACCCACCACAGGGGGTGCCTGGCTTTGTAAAACTAAAAAAAATCAGACATGGGTCATCATCACAGGGAGAGCAGGACAACATGACTGAGCAGTTTGAACTGAACTCCAGGTGCTCATCCTAAGCGCTTCCCCTTCACTACTTCATGCATCCTGCCCCCACTCATGAAAAACCTGTTTTTCCATTTTTTTAAAATGTGTAATGTGTCCCCAAGAAAATACCTCCCCAACCTTTTTGTTACCTTTGGAGGGGGTTGCGGGTTCTCCAGAACTCTGTGCCTACAGGCACCTGAGATGTAATTCCGGCCATGTGTACAAATATAGAAAATATCAGAGATTCACAAAGCATTAATATTATCAACACATAATGAAAGGAATAATTAAAGTAAAAAAAATAAATAGATTATAAATTCTTCAAGGAAAGGGTAATCGTTAGAACTTTCCGATGTGTGACTAATGTAGTTGTTTTGTTTCTGTGGTCCTGATTGAATACACCTTTATTTAAGAAACAACTGAGTTTGGGCTATAATACTGACAGCTGTTGAATGCATTAACAACCTGACTGCAAATTAAATGATGATGTAATCCCTGCTTGAGGGAGCTCCATTCTTTGGAGACACAGTCTACAGCTTTGTCTACATGCCGGTACCCTTTCTCTGAGATACATTTACTATAATTGTAAAGGACAAAGCTACATGTTGAAGCATTAATCCTTTAAAATCAGTATCAGTGGATTAAAATGTTGACTTTTCTTCAGAAGGTTCCTGTTTATATTTCATAATGGTGATTTGATACCTTTTGTTTTCCATGACGATATACTTTGTAATATTTAATATGTTTCTGTTATTTAGCACAAGACCATTAATTGTTGTGTGTTGTTGTTTGTTGTGAGTAGCGATAAGACACCAAAATGTGAGATTATAACGAATCTTTTATTACTGATTTATATTAATTTGTGAGTTTCGGTGACATTTTTCACTCTTTTCTTTCTTAGTTTTTTTTGTTACAAAGTTTAGCATGTTTATTTTGTGGCTAATACCTAGAAACAAAACCTTCTTTCACAGAGTTTTTTTTTTTCCAATAGCCCTGCTGACTTTCGCTTCTCAACTATTTCACTTGTAAAGCATATATTCGATGACATTTTACCTCCTTAGATCCGCTCATTCTGTAAACATGACTTTTTTAGAATGTACTGTTGACTCCTCGGTTATTATGTATAATGCACATGTATTATATTGCTTCTACAGCTCTGAAAATGTCCTTGCCAGTAGTGGTGTTGAGTGACCTTAAAATCCTGGCATGACTAAAATCAACAATAATACATTACCTCATACAGAAAATCCTCCAGCTCACAGGTTTGACCCAATGATCCTGACATTGAACACTTATACCATGATCACAGGCATGCACAGAAGGGTGTAAACACTCCTGCTTTTGACATTTTAGGGTAATCTCTACACTTTTGGGATATTTTTTTTAATTTGGTTCTTGATAAAGAACCTGAAAATTACTTTTTCTGATTTATGGAATAGACATATAAAATATAACATGTACACACAGCTTAATAAGCATTGTGATGACCACCGTGATGGTATATAAAAAGTATAACTTTCCATAGTTTGCTATTTGGGTTATAACCAGGGCATTTGTTCTGCCGGTATGCGCCGATACTCAGTACCGGCACCTACCGGCAGGGCAGGTGCTCCTCTGCTGGGATGCAGAGGACGTCTGCAGCCCATGGTGAAAGTTCCACTTATCATCACCAGCAAGGCGCCGATCGCAGCCTTTTCCCACAGGGATCTGACATCTTGGATGTCCGCTCCACCTGCCAGTCCTATCCCCACCCACTGATGTCATTGTGTGTGGGCGTGATGATGTCAGATGTGGCAGTTCCCTTCCAGCCGGGTAGAGAATGCCCTATTCCCTATAGAGGAGATACAGGGTTGTTTGGACCTCTGTATCCCTGGACCCCTAGAAGCTAAAGAATCATGTGAGGTGTCATTGAAGAGGCCAGAGAATGGTCTTTCCAATGCCACCAATCAGGACCAGGGTTCATGCAACAATAAAAAAGAAATAAATATAAAATCCATTTATAGTTCTAATTTAATTAAATTTTTCTAATGAAGCACTATCGTTCACTTTTCAATTATAAAGTGAACAATGATGCTGCACTGTGGAATCTTTGATATGCTCATACACACCATACATTGCTGTGAGTTTTTTTTTTTTAAATTGAAAAGTTTTTATTGTTTTATGCAAGGAAAGATACAATACAAATTGAGCAAAATGAGAAGTTAAACAATGAGGCTTATCCATCATAGACAATACATTAAGCAAGTGTTGCAATATTAGCACTCCTATCGTAAGTAAAAATGTATTTAACCTATAAATTGCAGAGGGTCATTTTTGGTAATCGGCCAACCGAAGAGTGAAGAAAAATCTTATTGCAATCCTCTGGTGTCGTAGGAGTGTATAATAACAAGGAGAGGAGGGGAGAAAAAAGAAAGGAGGGGGAGAGAGAAAAAAAAAAAAAAAAGGGGGGGGAAAGAATTAGAGGGTGAAGGGTTTGGTAGGAGGGGGTCCAGAAGGTTCGGAGTAAATATAATGCAGGAAGGGAGCAATATTGTCATAAATTTGTGTTTTTAAAGGCACACATAGGGACCTTTGGCAGGGGCTTACATCTGTCAGGTAGATCATTTGTTTCCTATATATAAGGAAACATTAGAGTCTAATGCTCCGTCATGGTAGGGTCCCCCCGGCCTCCGTTGCCCTCCTCCAGCGCCTTCCTGAACTGTGCTGAGGAGCAGTAAGTTGACCAGTGGTACCACGTCTCTGTATAGAGTTGTGCTGCTTTTGTGGGAGATAGGGCTAGTTCCTCATTTGACCTCAGGGTTTCCATTCTGTCAATCAGTGTTTTTAGGGGGGGGGATCGAGGTTGTTTTCCAGTATAAAGGAATCAAGGATCTAGCCACCAGGAGTATACGCATTAGCACTGATTTCTTCATTGATTTCAATGAAAATGGGAGTTGCGAAAGTAAGAATATTTGTGGTGTAAAGTCCAGATCCACATCTGTAGTATTGCGCACGAGATCTTGAATTCTCCTCCAGTATATTTGTATCAGAGCACATTCCCACCAAATGTGCAGATATGTGCCCATTGCGGTCGTGCATCTCCAGCAGGTCGGGGATATAGTGATATTAAATGTGGCCATAAGGGCCGGAGTGCGGTACCAAAAGGTTAGGAGTTTGTAGGATGTTTCCTGCAACTTGGCGACCTGAGTACCTGAATGAGTAAGGGACAACGTACCAGACCATACTTCATCTGTTATGGAAGTATTAAGGGTGTGCTCCCAGCGGGACATGTATTCCGGAGGTTCATTGACCAGGTCACGCAGAAGACCATATAGTGTGGACACACCATGTGCTAACGGGGAGGTCCTTCGGCAAAGAGTCTCGAAGGAAGAAAGCGATCTAGTTACAGAGTTGTTGTTTGGTAAATTCCGCAAGAATGATTTAATCTGATGAAAATTAAAACGTTCTGCAAATGTAGGGACCGGCCGATCAGGTGCCTCTAAAGTTACAAAGGTTCCATTCCGTATTATGTGGTGGACCCCTATGTTTGGGGAATCCGTGAGGCGAGTCGCTAATGATTGTAATATCACAACTGGAAAATCTGGATTGTATCGCAAAGATAGGAGGGGAGAAGGGTATGTAGACAGGGTATATTTTGTTCTAGCCTTGTGCCAGACGGTCAGCGTGTTGCCCACTGGGGAGAGTTCTTTGACATTGTTTTTAATAGCAGACCAGGGAAGCCACGGAAGAGTCCACATAGGGCGGCCGGCTTGCGCTTCCTCCAAGTCGAGCCACTTCTGCTCAGGGGAACCAGTCACCCAGTCAATCACTCTAGCTAGGTGCGTTGCGTAGTAATACAGGCTCGTGTCTGGGAGTGCGAGCCCCCCAGTCCGTTTCGATTTGCAAAGTACGTCATGCTTGAGTCTAGGACGAGTGTTCGGCCAAATGAAGGAAGAAAATAGCGTGCGTATCTCTTTATGAAATGATAGAGGAATGCAAATAGGGATCGTGTGGAATAAGTATAACAGGCGAGGTAGGAGATTCATTTTAATAACGCTGATGCGTCCCATCCAGGATAAATGTTTCGGAGTCCATCTTGCAATATCCGTTTTGAAGACCTCAAAAAGTGGTGTAAAATTTAAGGTAAATAGCTTTGCGATATCTGGTGAAAGACGGATGCCTAGATATACAAGTGACGAGGAGCACCAGCGAAATGCATATTGCGCGCTCAGTACGCGTCGCCAATGCTTTTGTGGTGTGATTAAAGCCTGATAGCCTTAAAGCCTGATAGCAAGCCGCATTCATGCAGCTCTTTAACTACTTCTGGCATAGATCCTACTGGGTCGGGTAAGATGAACATTAAGTCATCCGCATATGCGGAGACCTTATGTTCGGCGTGTGCACCTTGTATCCCCTTAATGCCCACATTTTGTCGTATGGAGGACAACAGTGGCTACAGACTAAGTGCGAATAAAAGTGGTGAGAGTGGGCATCCCTGACGCGTGCCGTTATGTATTTGAAATGTGGGCGTAAGTGCTCCATTTACTCTGACTCTAGCCGTCGGCGTCGAGTACAGCGCTGTTATCCAACACAAAAAAGCTTCACCAACACCATATTGTTTCAATGTTTGAAACAGATAGGGCCATAATACCCGGTCAAAGGCTTTTTCAGCGTCGGTCGAGAGAAGTAATAACGGGCGTGCCATACGTTTCGAGTGGGCAATGGTATTTATGACTCTAATTGTCGCGTCTCTGGCTTCGCCGTCCTGGAATGAACCCTACTTGGTCAGGGTTAATTAGCTGAGGCATGTATCTTTTCAATCGGTTGGCTAAGACTCGTGCTAAAAGTTTCATATCATTATTAAGGAGGGAAATGGGTCTGTAATTTCCGCAGGCTGTGTGATCTTTCTCCGGTTTTGGAATTAGAGATATCGTCGCCATCAACGAGTGAGGGTGAGGCCTCACCCCTTCTCGGAAGGCACTAAATAGCTGCACAAGTGTGGGCAGGAGGTCTCTAGTGTTTTTCTTATAGTACTCTATGGGCAAGCCATCTGGACCCGGGCACTTCCCATTTTTGGAAGTTTTCAGTGCTTCCAGTATTTCTTCCGCAGTTATTTCCATGCTCATTGCTTCACGGTCCGTAGAGTCTAGGGGCTTAAGAACCGTTCGTGCCAAGAAGGCGTCAATACATTCCAAAGTCCTATCTGCCGGTGTTGGGGTGTCCAACTTATATAGATCTGAGAAAAACCGCAGAAATTCCCCTGAGATTGCACTTGGGTCCGTTACAAGAGTACCTTCTGGGGAACGTATTTTTGGTATATAAGATTTGATACGTCTGTCTCGAAGTACGCTGTGAGTTTTATTACTGTGCAGCTCTGTGATACATTCATACACACTGCACATTGCTGTGAGTTTTATTACTGTGCAGCTCTGTGATACATTCATACACACTGCACATTGCTGTGAGTTTTATTACTGTGGAGCTCTGTGATACATTCATATACACTGCATATTGCTGTGAGTTATATTTCTGTGGAGCTCTGTGATACATTCATACACACTGCACATTGCTGTGAGTTTTTTGCCGTGGAGCTCTGTGATACATTCATATACACTGCAAATTGCTGTGAGTTTTATTGCTGTGGAGCTCTGTGATAGGCATGGGTGCGTATTGAAGGAATAGTTTGAGGGGGCCACAGATTTAATCTATGGACTCAGGCAACACAAAGTCGTTTGCACTCACCGCCATAGCTCCAAGTGAAACAAAACAGAAGTTTTGGTTTACTTGAATGGCCATTAAAGTCCACCCACCACATCACAGCATCTCTGTTGAGGTGGGTCCTAACCTAATGAAAAAGCTGATTTCCACGCAACCACGTGCCCTCATGCTGCTTCTCAGCTAAGAGACAAGATGATGGGTTTACAGTATATTCATACCCTCACCACCTTTTTTCGTGTTATGTTTTATACATGAAGTGGGCTGGGTGCTTCTGGTTGATGCAGCCGCCCTGGTAGGGAAAAGGCACAAAACTATTTTCAACACAATGTCATGGCCTGGCCCTGGTTGCATACAATGGCTGCATGCTGGCGTGTGCCCCCTATGTATTAATTAATGTGAGCGTATGTCATCTTTTCAATGGCTGCTTGCTGCCTGGTGCTTTATGACACTTCATGGTGAGTACCCCCACCTTTTTTCCTAGAAAAAAAGCACTGGTTATAACATATAAAAACAAGCTAAATTAATATACAAAGTTTGTTCTTTTTCCTTACAACATGAAGCATGTAGCTTAATCCCTTCACTCCTGAGATCAAGATAACCCGGCACTTCAAAGGCACTGTCAGGACCCGATATCGAGTTATCTCGATCTGCAGCTCTGGGGGACAAAAACAAACGAAATTTGTTTGCTGCAAAAGAAAATCGTTCGCTTCTGGGCTGCAGAAGGTGCCCCAAAGTTTTAGACCTGTTGGCATAATGTCTGAGGTGCTAAAACTGTTTAAAATCAATTGAAGAATGCCCTGACATATCAGGCTTTCAGCAGTCGATGCAGGGAACCACCAGCTGCAGCTCAAACTAGTATAACTCCATTTGGCCAGTAGACAGCGCCATCTGTCAGCCAAATGTGTTATTAAAGGAAGGGATACACTGAAATATTCCCAAATATTTTTTACTTTAGTAATTAATTAAAAATGATTTTGCATAAAAAAAACACTGGTCCCTGACAATAGTTTTTTGGAAAATCCCTTGGCAGTGAAGGGGTTAAAACCCAACTTACATTTTATAATGAGAATGCACATACAGTTGTGTTCAAAATTATTCAACCCCCACTGAAATTGAGTGTTTTGGCCAGTTTGACATTGATTTTGATCATTCAGTCATCTTGCTTACAATTAAATCAAAGAGGCACGTGTAGGTCAGACAAATATAACATAACATTTATAATGAAATAACCACAAATGTCTTTTCTGTGCTCACATCATTATCAGTTTTATTCAACCCCCAAGTGACATTCAATCTTAGTACTTAGTACAACATCCTTTTACAGTTATAACAGCTTTTAAACGTGAAGCATAGCTTGACACAAGTGTCTTGCAGTGATCTACGGGTATCTTCGCCCATTCGTCATGGGCAAAAGCCTCCAGTTCAGTCACATTCTTAGGCTTGCGCACTGCAACTGCTTTCTTTAAGTCCCACCAGAGGTTCTCAATCAGATTTAAGTCAGGTGACTGCGATGGCCACTCCAAAATGTTCCAGCCTTTAATCTGCAACCATGCTCTAGTGGACTTGGAGGTATGCTTGGGATCATTGTCCTGTTGAAAGGTCCAACGTCTCCCAAGCCTCAGGTTTGTGACGGACTGCATCACATTGTCATCCAATATCTCCTGGTACTGAAGAGAATTCATGTTACCTTGCACACGCTGAAGCTTCCCTGTACCTGCAGAAGCAAAACAGCCCCAAAGCATGATTGACCCCCCCGCCATGCTTCACAGTAGGCAAGGTGTTCTTTTCTTCATAGGCCTTGTTCTTCCTCCTCCAAACATAGCGTTGATCCATGGGCCCAAACAGTTCTAATTTTGTTTCATCAGTCTACAGAACACTATCCCAAAACTTCTGTGGTTTGTCCACATGACTTTTGGCATACTGCAGTCGACTCTTCTTATTCTTTGGAGACAGCAAGGGGGTGCGCCTGGGAGTTCTAGCGTTTCAACAGTGCCCTTTGCCTTGAATTTGCGAATGATGCTTCCTATGGTCTCTCTTAGTATGTTTAACATATTTGCAATCTTCTTATAGCCATTGCCCTTCCTGTGAAGAGTAATCACCTCTTCTCTTGTTTTCCTGGACCATTCTCTTGACTTCACCATGTTTGTAACCACACCAGTAAATGTCTAGAAGGAGCTGAGTATCACAGTCATTTTAAAGCTGCCTAATTGGTGCTTATTATGCTTTATTGCTGCTCCGTGACATCCACAGGTGTTTTCAATACCTGATTGAAAACACTTGAATGAACCTCTGTTCTTCAGAGTGGTAGTCTTTAAGGGGTTGAATAATTGTGGCAATGAAGAATTCACAAAAGAAACATTTACTACTGTATTACAAAACCAATTGATGTCATTTTAGTTGCATATGGTTCTTTAAAAAGTCCTTGTAGGATTTCATTCTGAATACAATTACAAATGTACACTAAATTCCCTAAAACCCTTTACAGCATTGGGGGTTGAATAATTTTGAACACAACTGTATTTGACTTATATAAAGCAAAGTCCAGTGATGAAGGTCGATATAACTACATCTCTAAATGGTAATTTATCAGTGAATTTCACTCCATGATCTTGGCATTTTCCCAGATAAAACATATGCTACACAATCTCAACATCAATGTTACAACCAAAGAGGCCATGTCTACTGTTTTGCATTTAGTGCTTTGCAACCATGAGAGCCTGACAAAATCTCAGCTGTTACATCTGTAAGAAAAGCAGCTGACCCAAAAATGTTCATATTAGCGTAGTTCAGAAATATAAATGGCTAGTTTTATAAAGCAATGTATACATATAAAAATATGCATCTACTGGTGCTAGACTGGAAATATGTATAATTCAAAATATATGTAATTATAACAAATAGGTCAATCTGGAACTATTTGGGCCAACTTGCTGCCGTGGGGAATGTGCTAGACACCCAAAAGCGTACAAATAACATAAGAAAAACACATACAGTACATTCCCAGGCGGTCTCATAGATAAAAGAGTAGTAGATAAAAAGAAGAAAAAAGGCACATGGTACAGTACATGGTGGTACTGGTCTCTTCTTTTCCTCTGTGGGGTACTTACAAGATGTAGAGCCTTTGACGTGGCTCTAAGGATACTGGCGTTTGCGGTATAATATATGTATCCTCCATACTTCTTTGAGGGTCTCCGCTGCAAATGTGATGTATATGCTGCAGCGATGTACTTTGTCATATGACGCACAGGGCCTTAACTCTCTAGCAGTCTCCATTGACTCCTATGAACCATTTTGTACATCATTTTGGAGAACTTTGATCATCATGTCCATAATACTTGGATAAATTTTTTGCATAATCTTGGAGCATATGCTTGATTCTGTGCGTCATTTTTAGTACTTCCGATATTCCGATTGGTCTGATACCAAAATATCAGAAATTTCCGATATTCCGAGTACGATGATTCCTATCATTGCAGAATCCAAAATGTATTGTATGTTTTGTATGGTTTGTATTCCGTATTCATTCTGAACTGAAAATATCACCGGAGGATATGTCTATACGTATTCTAAGCTACAGTACTCAGAGTGAGGAAGATAATAATTCTTCACTCAATTATTAGAGACTGTGGAGAGAGATCTTATAATTTGTTCCTATTTGCACCTGAAAATTCAAACTCCAGAGAACGTTGTTTTATTGCGGTTTCCAGAATTAAGAGTTGGGTGGAAAGGTACATAACTTTGAAGTTTACTAACCCAGATGATAGTCCTTATTTCATCACAATATGAATAAAGCTAGTAATTCTTTATTTTTTTATCAATACTTAAAAATAATTAATTTTAAGAGCACAACAGGCATAAAGTTAATTCTGTGAAATTCATTCATATTTAGTAATTTATACCTAAGTAAATAAATAATCAAATATTATAAATATTTTTATTCTTTGACCAGAAGACAATTGCTGGAAATTCCATTTTTGGAATACTCGCAGTTAACCCCTTCACTACCAAGTGATTTTCCAAAAAAACATTGTCTGAAAGAAGTGTTTTTTTGGAAAATCGTATATAGTTAATTGTACATTAATAAATGAGCTTATACCCATTGTATTTCTTACTGTAAAATAACATATTTTTGGCCAGTAGATGGCACCATCTACTACCAAATTGAGTTAGAGGTTTGATCGGCTGGTCTATTTTCATCTTTTTCTCCCTGCATCGGCTGCTGAAAGCCCGATATTCAGAGCTTTGAGCAGCTGATTTTACAGTTTTAGCTCTTTGGGCATTATGCCAAAGGGCTAAAACTTTGGGGGCACCTTCTGCAGCCCAAAAGCAAACGAAATTCCTTAGCAGCAAACAAATTGTCAAGTCCAACGGCGACGCCGTGGCAAAAAGTCCAAGTCATGAGACCAACCCTGGTGGCAAGCTCCTGTACAGCAGTATGCCTTAGCCCAGTTTTGTATACTGCATCAGGTGGATGTAATGAGCACTGGCTGGGCTCCTTTAAAAGAACCACTCCTACATCCAGCCAGTGCTCTGTCATTAACGTTGGATTCCTTGTGAAAGAAAGGTGCCTGATTTATCCCAAGAGCCAAGTGACCAGCCTTGCCGTTTATTCTTATTCACGTGTACCGGACCCCTGGCTGTTCCTCTGGACTTCGCTTCACTTACTCCTTGCTGGTACAGTCTCAAGACCCCTTCTACATTTACCCATCCAAAGACTTTGCATCATCTGTGTTTGTTTTTCAAGGACTTATTATTTATACAGATTCCTGCCCTTTATTTGTATCCAGTTCTTCAATATAAGTTTCCGCTATTTTCACCAAGCCTTTTGTTGTTGCCTTTATTTACTGCATCCTGGGTTCATATTCACGTCACCGGTGTCCCAAGAACCTGGTCCCTGACACAAATTTAATTTGCTTTTGGGCTGCAGATCAGCATACCGAGATATCTCTATCGGTAGTGAAAAGGTTAATTGCCCTCCCCCTCCTATTTGATTTATGGTTGTTTTCTAACTTATCATTGTTTGATTGCTTTTTTTTCCATGTAATTCAGGCTCTATACAGAGAATTGCATATTTATCTATCTGCCACAAGAACCTCATTTTGTCACAAAGTTTATTGGTCCCCTATGATCGTAGAATGAATGTCCTACAGATCTATTCAATAAAGGTGAAACTCAGGAGAACTAGCAGGAGGAGTGATAAATCTAGGTCAAAATAGTCAAACCAGAAAAATTCTCCCATTTATCTCACTCTAGATTGTTCTCTTTTCCTGCCAATTCTGCTGAGTTTCACCCTTTAGTGAATAGACCTGAGAGTGTGATGCCATCAAACTGATTCAATTCCTGCACTTCATCACTGTCACTAAAGCAGAGAAGAACCATCTAAAACAGTTGTGTCTAATTACTTCCCTATATCCCTTTTCTGTAAAGTCTGTTCCGCTTCTGAAATAATAGTTTGCAAAAGTAGCCAGAAGTAATTTTCTCATTAGTTTCCATGGTTCCCTAAAGTGGATCATTTTTCACACTGTTGATATGACGCTTACCAGCTCCAAAATTAACTAGGATCACTCAGCACCGCCATTCACTTTTCCCCAAATTCTTTTTTTCTAGTCTTTTTAACTGGGTAAACTTTGATGGTTCTATAAACACTAATGTTAATCCATGTCTCTCCTGTGTCTTAGCGATCTACAGTATCGAAAATAAAAATCTTTTATTTCAGAAGTGGATCTGTTTTAACCTCTTCACTACCAAGCACTTTCTGTTGGAATTTTTTATCCTAACATTTATTTGAAACATGGGATCCAACATTAACAACTAGAGGGTAAAAGGAGATTTTGCACAGAAATATCTCTATCGGTAGTGAAGGGGTTAAGAAACATGTAGCATGTTTGCAGCAACACAGATTTAGGATTTGCTGTTTCTTTATATCAGTCTATTTTAAATATTAAATCACAATTATTTTACAGCACATCATGGTGGGATAATTTGCGTAAATTCAGCAATCCTCTGTTAAACTAAAGATTTATGATGAGCCATAAAGTTTATTTTTAAAAAAAATTGAATTACTTGACTCAAACTAACCTATATTTTATGCGGTCTTGTACATCTTTGTTTTCTTCATTAATACCCAGTAACGAAATGAAGCATACAGAAAAAGTAATACAGAGCAAACTAAATGGAAGCTTTAACAAAGCATCTAATATATTGCGCTAATGGTTTATTCCATAGTAAATAAGTGATTTCCAACTGATGAATAGACTGATTTTAGTAGGGTTAAAATCCAGGTCATCTCAGCTGTGAATGGCGAGTTGAGTTGGCCTGACATTTAACCCCTTCACTTCCAAGCCATTTAAAAAAATACTGTCACTAAACTTCAGGCTTTTTTTCTTCCGTACTTTAATTATTTGGCAGACAGGTTTCGCCATCTGCTGGCCAAAAGGAGCTCCTGCAGCACTGGGCTCTGTGTTGGTCCAGCTGTGGATATGTGTTTATACATATATTCCCAGCTAGTTTTAAGGAGTGTTAGCACCTCAGGTATCATGCCCACAGTGCACAAGCCTTATGAGCATGTCCTGGAGCCCAACTGCAAACAAATGTTGCAATTCCTTTGCATTGCTCAAGTAGAGCACTGTGACATGCGTCACTTTGAATGTGGGGTGCATGGACCTGGAGATTTATTTGGTAGGTGCAGGCCTGATGTTCTGCATTATTTCCTTTATAAATCAAAACATTTATTTATCATCATACAGTGCAGCGCTCCCATGCAAATCCACTCAGAGCGCTGCACTGTATGATGATAAATAACTGTTTTGATTTATAGTGGTATCTGGGAGTGACCACTTTAATTCAGTGTTCGAGCGATCAGGGTGTATTTTCATCTTTATCCACCATAAACGCCACTGGAGGAAATCTGCTTTCTGCATTATTCCCCTGCCCTCTCCTGTGTTGAAATCACCCTGTACCTGTAGGGTGCAGGGTGTTTGTGTTAAGTATGAATACTGTTATTGTCTAGCATTATTGTCTATGTGTATCTATTACTTTTCCAACTTCCCCTCTCTGGTGTGTGTTTGTATTTAATAAAGGTTTGAATGGATATTGTTCTGTCTTGTTTGCCAAATTTTGAGCATTACTAATCCCAATATCTGTCCCTGGTCTAATTATGTCCCAGACTCAGAAGCAGGCTGGAGAGCAGAATCTTCTGAACAATATACTAGGGGAGGGATTATGATGAGGTGCCGTGGTAGACCAGGGTATCGGTTTCCATTGGCTGTCACGCTCTGCCTGGCACTGTATTATTCCATTAACGGATGAGCAAGTTGTTGCTGACTGTTCAAACTAAACCTCCAGATCTATGTGTTGCCTCATTTCTGGGGTATGCTATAACCGCTCTTTGCGTGTACCCATCCTTAAGCTTCAGCTAAGGGCTGGAGAAAGGCACGAAAGATTGCTGGTGGGAGAACGACCGGCCGTCAAGAAAGCAGCATTAACAGATGTGAACCAGTCAAATCTGTTACAAGCACCATATCAGCTATACTCGTGGCTTGCAGATCTCTCCCAGATATGGAATAGAAGTGTCAAACTTGAAATTATATTTGAAAACAAACTATGCTATCATACGTAAATAAGAGTCCATATTGCTATTAAGTAGCTAAATATAAAAGTGCAGTGAGTAGTACAAATGTATTGAGCAAAACAAACAGACCCTTAATGTGACACCACATCACATATGTGGAAATACCTTCTATTTTATTAGCATTATTTGTATAGAACTAAACATTTCCTCAGAACTACACAGTAAAAAGTGGGACATTAAACTGAGAAAAATAACAAAAAACTTAAAAAAACTAAGAAAATAGGTGTATAGGGCCCTGCTCATTAATATTCATGACAACAGTAAGGCAGAGCGTTATTACATGGGACAGGAGCCCGTTGATCTGTAGAACCAGTGACATAAAATACTGCAATATTCCAACAAACCATTGCAAACAGGAGTTACACTATCAGGGTTATTCAGAGAGCGTGAAAAGCAGGAGAATGACTGGAGAATGAAAAATTCTAGGTCAAAATAGCCAAACCAGAAAAATTCTCCCTTTCATCTCACTTTCCAAATCGGCTATTTTGACTTAGAATTTTTCATTCTCCAGTCATTCTCCACCTTTTCACGCTCTCTGAATAACCCTGTATATATTTCTTCTGCTACCTCAAATTCAGTGATGTATAAAGTATATGAAATACCATGGTGGATACATGGAACAGCCTTCCAGTAGAAGTGGTAGAGGCCAAAACAGTAATTGAATTTAAGCAGGCATGGGATAGGCATAAGGCTATCCTAAACAAAAGATAAATCCAGGTAAAGTATCCATGTAATTGGGCAGACTAGATGGGCCGAAAGGTTCTTATCTGCCGACATTTTTCTATGTTTCTATGTTTCTAAATGATACAAAAAAAACTAAAGACTTCACAATTTGTTTTTATTAATTTAGGTTCCCTTATGTGTGAGGCATCCTCCATTCATATAGTAGAAACTAGATTCTCAAAAAAAAACATAAATCAGTTTGTCCGGTAGCTATTTCTTGCAATATGGCTTACTTACATACATACATAAGTCAGATCTTTATTGATGAGGCACACAAGAATCTAGGTGCAGAAAAAAAAATATTTTCCCTAGCACGGTGATATCTTGTTGTATCCCAAGCCAGGTCATTATTGCTGCTGCCTCTATCCGTGTTTATCTTTTTAATCCCAAAATGGAATTCTTGCTGGTAAGGGTATAACTATAAACCCACCAGTCTCTCTCATGACTGAGAAACAGTATGAGGATATGTGGTTGCTTAGAAAGCAGCTCTTGGTTTCATTAGGTAAATAAACTGAAACCTCTGTGTTTTGTTACGCATGGAGCTACAGTGCTGATTGCAAATTACAATCTTTTTTCATGTTATGTTTTACACAAGAATCTATCACACATAATAGGTTATTCACTAACCTACAAATTGGCCTGAATTGCACTGGAAGGTAAGTTTCACAGTTCGGTGCAATTTCGGGCCAATTTGTCTATTCTCTAAGCTGTAAATTCACCAAATACTGGCGAATTGACAGCAAACTACAGTGCAAATCATAGCAATTTGTCGCAATTCCGTGCTTTTGGTGGCACCAAAATTGCCCCATAGGAGACTATTGTGCCTTCTATTCACAGAACAGCGAACTGCATCAAAATTCCAGCGAAATACCCTGATTTTCGGTGTTTCAGTTTGACAGCTTTAAACAGGCGAATCCCATAGGATTTAATGTAAAAACAATGGGCTATATTACAATCTTTGCGCAAAAACCCTTGCGCAAAGCGAAACATTTTGCGCCAAGCATTAAACTTTTGCGCGCGCAAATCACCGCAGGAATTACAATCATCGCGGCTTTTTTCTTCCGCCGATCAATTGCGCACGCAAACAGTACGCGCACAAATGTTGGCTCAGTGCCATCTCACGCAAAAATCTTTGCGCGTGCAGTTTTTTGCACCCATTCAGCCAATCAAAATGAAGAAACACACCTATCAAACACAACTGAATTGCACCTGCAAGAGGCATCGGAGACGGGTTCTGCGTCTATGATGCAAAATGAGCACATATGCTACAGTAATAATACACACACACCTGCCATCATTCATTATATTGTTGCTGCATTCCTTTTTATGTGTTTTTTTTTTGGGGTTAGCCAGGTTGTTCAGATATGCTGTTACACCAGCTTTTTTCAGTTGCTAAAATAATGTGCACAAAAGCTATGCTGTAATTATTGCGAATAGATTGTAATAGCATCCTCGTACCAGCGCACATTTGCATTTGCGCTCACAATGTTAAGTATAGGACGCGCAAAGTACAGTAAGCTCACGCAGGGTTCGCGCAGGTTCACCCGTGGTAGACGATTGTGTGCGGTTGTTGCGCTATGTAATACGGGATTAGGTGCAAATAGTTTTATCCCTCTCGTTAATGTTTTTTTGCACCAGCGCAAACGTTGCGTGAAAATTGTAATTTAGCCCAATATGTTTTTTAATTTTTTTAAAAAAGCTTAATCTTTTCATTTTCAGCTAAAACCTTTTTTTTTATTGTTTATGTAAGGTATGTCAAAATCAGGTGCCCCATAAACATACACTAATAAATGTTACATTATGAAGTAAACTAATGGCATTTCTATTAAACCACCAGTAGATGGCAGCAGAGTGAAAAGCCTGAATGATGAGCACGTGTTTATCTAAGATGCTTCCTGAGCAGGGGGAACCAAAGAGCAGAGCTTTTGTTCCTGGTAGGAACAAATTATTCAAGTGCAATACTACCAGAACTGAAAAGTCATGCTTTATGCCATTGCAGGTAAGAGGGAGCATATCCAGGGTTATAAACAGGCCAAAAGTGATTCAATTCACATCCCTGTGAGGAGAAAAGGCTGTTGCTAACTGTTGGGTAATTAGATAAGACACTATACAGATGTCAGTGGGTTGTGCTGATGTGTCATAGGGCACCAGCATACAGGGAATGTGGACTATAAGATCTAATGTTATATTATATTGATTATATTGCACCATTAGCCTACTATAATATAGATTGAGTAATCATACAGTCAGGTCCAGAAATATTGGGATATCGACACAATTCTAACATCTTTGGCTCTATACACCACCACAATGGAGTTGGAATGAAACAAACACAATGTGCTTTAACTGTAGACTGTCAGCTTTAATTTGAGGGTATGTACATCCAACTCAGGTGAACGGATTCAGAATTCATCCTGCTGTTTTTGTCAGCAGTCACATCATCAAAAAATACAAGAGAACCAGTTCCATTGGCAGCCATTCATGCCCACGCTATGACACTACCACCACCATGCTTCACTGATGAGGTGGTATGCTTAGGATCATGAGCAGTTCCTTTCCTTCTCCATACTCTTCTCTTCCCATCATTCTGGTACAAGTTGATCTTGGTCTCATCTGTCTATAGGATCTTGTTCCAGAACTGTGAAGGCTTTGTTAGGTGTTGTTTGGCAAACTCTAATCTGGCCTTCCTGTTTTTGAGACTCACCAATGGTTTACATCTTGTGGTGAACCCTCTGTATTCACTCTGGTGAAGTCTTCTCTTGATTGTTGACTTTGACACACATACACCCACCTCCTGGAGGGTGTTCTTGATCTGGCCAACTGTTGTGAAGGGTGTTTTCTTCACCAGGGAAAGAATTCTTTGGTCAACCACCACAGTTGTTTTCCGTGGTCTCCCGGGTCTTTTGGTGTTGCTGAGTTCACCGGTGCGTTCCTTCTTTTTGAGAATGTTCCAAACAGTTGTTTTGGCCACACCTAATGTTCTTGCTATCTCTCTGATGGGTTTGTTTTGTTTCTTCAGCCTAATGATGGCTTGCTTCACTGATAGTGACAGCACTTTGGATCTCATCTTGAGAGTTGACAGCAACAGATTCCAAATGCAAATAGCACACTTGAAATTAACTCTGGGCCTTTTATCTGCACATTGTAATTGGGGTAATGAGGGAATATCACACACCTGGCCATGGAACAACTGAGAAGCCAATTGTCCCAATACCTTTGGTCCCTTAACAAGTGGGAGGCACATCTGCAAACTGCTGTAAGTCCTACACCGTTCACCTGAGTTGGATGTACATACCCTCTAATTAAAGCTGACAGTCTACAGTTAAAGCACATTGTGTTTGTTTCATTCCAACTCCATTGTGGTGGTGTATAGAGCCAAAGATGTTAGAATTGTGTCGATGACCCAATATTTCTGGACCTGACTGTATGTTTATCTAGATCTAAAAGTTGTGCTTATAGATCTTCTTTTTGATATTGCTATAAACTTGGAATAAACATTGTCACTGCCAAAACATGACATGACCTGACTGTATATCTGTACATTTTTAATTGTTTATTATTTCCTATAATTATGTTATTCCTGCAGAGGTGCATGTTACTGTTATATATCTAAATGTCTATTGATGTATAAATTATTCAAGTACAAATTACTCAAGTGCAATCCTACCAGAATGCTTTATGTCATTGCAGAAAACTATTAAATAAAAGCACTTCTGGTTTCACCCAGCCCGCTCCCTTCGCACATTGGAATTATTGACCATACTTTCAGCATATGTTGTTATTATTATTATTATTATTATTGTCATCATTTATATAGCACCAACAGTTTCCGCAGCGCTTTACAATAACCAAAGGGAACGAAATACAAATAAACGGACGTAAGATGGAAACAAGAGGTGAAATGGGCCCTGCTCATAGGAGTTTACAGTCTAGAGGGATTGGGGGTTGAGGAAGACAAGAGGAATTTCACTAGATAGCAGTATCATTAGTGCCAGTGGTTTGGGAATGGTGGGGCCATAAGAGTGGATTCAATCAAGTGTGAGTAGGTGAGCAGAGGGATGAGTTGCATCAGTGATGTGGTACGCTAATCTGAAGAGGTGGGTTTTGAGGGATTTCTTGAAGGCCTGAAAATTAGGGGAGAGTTTGATAGGGCGAGGCAAGTCAATCCAGTGGACTGGTGCCGCCCTTTAGAAGTCCTGGAGGCGAAAGTTGGCTGTGCGTGTGTAGA
The DNA here is from genome assembly GCA_009667805.1 of Leptobrachium leishanense. Classification (NCBI taxonomy): domain Eukaryota; kingdom Metazoa; phylum Chordata; class Amphibia; order Anura; family Megophryidae; genus Leptobrachium; species Leptobrachium leishanense. The sequence goes on along the minus strand of CM019064.1, from coordinate 106,609,413 downwards.
CCGATGACAGGTTGAGATCACCTGCTGAACGGAGTTGTCTAGATGGGACGTGCTTACGGAGTAACAAAGACAAGTAGGGAGGGGTTGAGTTATTGAGTGATTTGAATGGGAGCATCAGTATTTTAAACTGTATTCTGAAAAGTACAGGAAGCCAGTGGAGGGACCGGCAGAGTGGGGACGTATGTGAGGTGCGTTTAGTGAGAAAAATAAGCCTTGCCCATGCATTCATTGCAGATTGCAAAGGGGCAATACAGGAGTTGGGGAGGCCAATAAGGAGCGAGTTGCAGTAGTCAAGTCATGAAATGACAAGAGCATGAACCAGCACTTTTGCAGTATCTTGTGTGAGAACGGGGCGGACACGGGCAATGTTTTTGAGTTGAAAATAACAGGATTTGGTCACTGTCTGGATGTGGGAAGAGAATGTTAGGTCAGAGTCAAAAGTGACACCAAGGCAGCGAGCTTGGGGTGTTGGGCTAATGGGTGTTCCATTTACTTGTAGAGAGATGGATGGTATTGGGATCTTCTTGGAGGGAGAGCTGACGAGAATTTCAGTTTTGGCCATATTGAGTTTAAGGAAGCGGGAAGCAATCCAATTTGAGACAGCGGAGAGACAGTCAGTGACTCAATCCAGGAGTCCTGAAGAGAGGTCAGGGGAGGAGAGGTAAATTTGGGTGTCATCAGCGTATAGGTGGTACTGGAATCCAAAGGAGCTGATCAGTTTGCCTAGAGAGGCTGTGTAGACTGAGAAAAGTAGAGGGCCCAGTACTGAACCTTGGGGCACCCCAACAGAGACAGGCTGCCGGGAGGAGGTACATCCAGCAAATGAGACACTAAACGATCGTTGGGACAGGTAGGAAGCGAACCATGAAAGAACAGCATCTTGAAGGAGTATATTACTAAGAGTTTGAAGGAGGATTGAGTGGTCAACTGTATCAAAGGCGGCAGAGAGGTCAAGAAGGATCAGTAGTGAGTAGCACCCATTGGATTTAGCAGTTGCAAGGTCATTGGTCAGTTTCGCAAGAGCCGTTTCTGCTGAGTGCAGTGAGCGAAAGCCAGATTGCAGAGGAGAGAGTGGGTGTTGAGGTAGTCAATCAGACGGGCATACACAAGCTTTTCGAGGAGTTTTGAGGCAAAAGGGAGCAGGGAAACCAGGTGGTAGTTGGAAGGAGCAGTCGGATCCAGAGATGTTTTTTTAGGATTGGGACTACTGTGGCATGTTTGAGGGGAGCAGGAAAGACCCCAGAGGTTAAAGACAGATTAAAGGTGTGGGTCAAGGATGGTACAAGAGAAACAGAAAGTGTTTTGGCAAGATGTGAGGGAACGGGGTCGAGGGGCAGGTAGTAGGATGAGAGGATCATAGTAGTTTAAGGACCTCTTGTTCAGTAGCTGAAGGGAACGAATTAATCATGTGAGGATAGACATGGTTAGCATCTTCCTGCATGGGTGAAGATGGCATTGTGGAGATTTCAGTTCTTATCTGTTCAATTTTTGCTGTGAAAAAGTCTTTGGCTTTGAGGTCAGTGTGAGGAGCAGCCACAGCAGGACGGAGAAGGGAGTTGAAGGTGGTGAACAGGCATTTTGGGTTCTGGGAGTGGGTGTGTATGAGGGCTGTAAAATATGATTGCTTGGCTAGGAAAAGCGCAGAGCAACATTTCGAACACCTTTTTGTATTGTTTGTATTTTTGCTTTTAAAAAACTTTTTTTAAAGGACCTTTTTTATTATTTAGACACATTATAATACATTTTTATTGGTTTACACACAATTTCCAGCTCCTGCATTTTCACTGTGAAACAAACTAAGCTCACCATCCAAAGCCATCGCGATTTCCAGCTCCTGCATTTTCACTCTGAAAAAAACCTAAGATTCTGCTATCAACATGTTGTCCGCCACTCCCCAACCTCTGCTCTAATCCTACTGTCCATATTTTACGCTTGCATTTATGTATTAATTTCTGGCTGACTACTTTTCATTTTAAATTTTTCCCTGAATTTTTGTTAAACTCTCACTGTCAACTTGCTTCCCCTCCCCATGTTGTACATATCATCATACACAGCCCACTCTCCTTAACTCTGTCTCTTTCGTTAATCAGCTCTCCTGCCAAAGCCATCACCAATTCCAGCATTATTTTTTTTTGCAGTTTGGTGGAATTTGCTGATACGAGTTCGGCGGTTATAGGTACACTTCGGCGTTTATCCAAAATGTCCGATAACTGCTTCGGGTGACTCCAATCTCCAATTGCGTGCAGTTTTGGTGTTTTGTGAATAGACCCTATAGTGATTTAATTGTTCTTTTGAAAGTGATTTTTGAGCCATTTCAGGATTTCAGTAATTCCCAAACCTCTATTTGATTGACATACTTTTAAGAATGTTTAGTTAATGCAGAAAAATCACCAGGCTAGTACGTTTCTGATTAAAAACAGCAAAACTACTTGCATAATAGTCTTGCTTACAGAACTGTGTAAATTGAAGATATTTGAAATATCTGTCACAAAATCCTCCTGAAACATTTTCAAGCCAAAGTCAGCATATTTTTTCTTTTAACTTAAGGACTATTAAAGCTACAGCTCCAAAACCATTCTCCAAAATAGGCCCAACTCAGAGGTTGCTAGGAGACTGGAACATCACTGGTGCTCTAGAGCGGTCCATAAATGGACCAAGCAGATTGAAGACAGAAGGATGGAGCAGAAGCACCATGGCAGCAAGACGGCTAGAGAGCTAAAGCTTGCTATCGCTTTAGCTCCAGTTACATTAAGCCATTAAGTGCAGTGCACTGGGTACAATGTATTAGGGGTCGACCGATTTGGTACCACCGATAATCAGGGTCGATATTCAGCATTTTATGTTATGTTCATGTTATCGATATCGGGCTGTTTCATTGCCGATGTACCGATTAATTCCGAGTAGCTGAGATCCCTCTGAGCATACGTCAGATCCCGGCACTAGGGATGAGCCGAACACCCCCCGAGTTCGGTTCGGGCCCGAACCCAAACTTTCCATATGTTCGGGTCCGATCCCAAACCCGAACTCGAACTCCATGCAAGTCAATGGGGCTGAAAATTCGGTTTTTAGAGTGCCCTCCAAGAGGGCACATATGCTAGATATTTGCCATAAAAGGTGTATGGGGGTCTGGGTAGTGCCCTGGGGGACAGGAAACAAGGATAAAAAGTTAAAAAAAAAATGTTTTTAAAGGGACAGTGAGTTTTCCATGAAATAAGGGTTAAAAATAAAAATGAAAAATTACTTCAAATATTGTGCCTAGGAGGTCCCCATAACCTGCCCGTGAAGTGGCGGATTTATAGGATGTATAGAAATATGTAAAAACCATAAAAAGTTTACTGATTTTTTGGCGGTGAAAAGCAGGAGAATGGAAAATTCTAGACCAAATAGCCGATTTGGAAAGTGAGATAAATGGGAGAATTTTTCTGGTTTGGCTATTTTGACCTAGAATTTTTTCTTCAGTCATTCTCCTGAGTTTCACCTTTCTCTGAATAACCCTGTCAGGGTTATTCAGAGAGCGGGGAAGAGCAGGAGAATGACTGGAGAATGGAAAATTCTAGGTCAATATAGCCAAACCAGAAAAATTCTCCCATTTAGGCTAGGGTCAGACTAGCGAATTTTTAACATGCGTTTAGGCGCACTTAATCACGGCCGCACTAGCAGCAAATGATGGGCAATGACGGCCAATATACGAAGTACGGTCGCACGAAAGTCCGGCTGCGCAACGCAAGTGGAAAATGAACGCATTTTTTAGAGGACGCAGAACTGCTAGTATGGACGTACAGAGTGCGCTGCGTCCACTAGCGGCGTGTGTGCATGATTTGGAGACGTCAGACCCTGCTCATGTCCGGCCAACATAACGTCCAGACACCCAAAGTTTCCTGGTTTGGATCCGTAAAAATCACGCACAAAAATGCGCATCGTATGACCGTTTTCGCGCATTCCGTGAAAAATACGGCAATGCGTTCGGACGCACTTTTTGACGGTCGCTGTGAAAAATGCGTTAGTCTGACCATAGCCTTATCTCACTTTCCAAATCGGCTATTTGGTCCAGATTGTTCTCTTTTCCTGCCATTCTCCTGGTTTTCACCTTTCTCTGGTTTGGCAACATGAACAGGTATAAAGTAAAAAAAATAAAAACATGTATTTTTTTGTGTGATATTTTTATTAATGCAGCAATATTGTTCACATTGCAATTATAATGTGAACGATGATGCACTAATGATTTTTTTCTATGGGGTGTGTTTGCTATAAATCACGTAATTCCCCCCACAAAATGTAACAAGTCCCCATTTCTAATTTTTGTACAAGCGCACCCCATAGAAAACATAACCACAAACGCTCATGTGCTAAAATGTAAAAAAAAACAACACTTTACACACTGCAGATGATTAAAAATTCAATTTTTATTTCCTTTTTATTCATAATATACAACCAGGACAGGACGTATAGATATAAAAATGATATATTATAAATCTGCGGAATCTGCCGGAAAGAACGATATCTTACATGTCGGTCATCTAACAAAATGTGGCTTCAAAATCGCGTTTAAACATGATGATCGAAAGCGGTAAAAATGAGCTGAGCACACAGCGGTGAAATACAGCATATTAGAAGTTTTAGAAGGGAAATTAAAACTTCTCAAATCTCAATCAGAAGCAGACACCACCCCACCCCGTCAGTATAGTCTACAATGTATCAAATTGATTAGACCAGCCTAAAACACCTGTTGTTATGACATTTGAAAACCAGAGGTAATTTAGAGTTGAGAATTTTTGCACGTACACATTAGTTTTTAATTCAATATCTAATAAACTGTTGCTTGTAATATTCTGCAGTAAAGAGTCTCTTTATTTCTAGATTTTTTTGTATTTTTTTTAAGCATTTTCTATACTTTTTTCAAAATTTTCTTTTTTTTCGAACTTGAACCGAACACACCCAAAAAGTTCGACGTTCGAACTTTCAAACAACCAAAGTTAGGGTCGAAGTCCGAACCGAACAACTCATCCCTACCCGGTACTGATTAAGCGTCTCCTTATGCAAGTGACTCTGGCCGGCAGTGATGAGGTCACTCCGTGGTCTCCCCTCCCATCTGCTTGTCACAGTAAGAAACGGAGGAGGAGGAAGCTCATTTAATTGTGAAACACAAACAAACAGGATGGTCTATGAGGGTCCATTCCGTTGTGCTCCTCCCCTGATCTCACTCTCGCTGTCTGCTCATCCTTCATGTTATGAAACCAGACAGTCTGTAAAACTCCCCTTCCTTCTTCAGAGTTCAGACTGGCTGCATACATAGGAGCAAAAATCTTGCTAATTTCTACTGTCTGGACCCCCCCTCATTAAATAAATAACAAATAGTTTACAGCACCCTTTATGTGCCTGCAAACGGCAATGTAAAGCTTTCCATGCTCCACACAATTTGCACTGCAGGTTACTGTGTAATACCAAGAAAGAGAAAATAAAGTTGGAGATTGTGAAAGAAAGAAAAATGGGGTGGTTGCAATTCCTTAATCCATCACACTTTTTTCAAACACTTTATTTTCCTCAGTATTGTTTACAATTTTTACACACGTTAACCCACACCTAGCGTGTCACCCCTCTCCTCTTAGATTGTAAACTCTCGAGCAGGGTCCTCTCATCTACTGTTTTGTAGGTGTAATGTGTATGTAATATTTGTTATTCTGTGTCTCCCTTTTGTACAGCGCTATGGAACTTGTTGGCACTCTATAAATGCTTGTAACTGTATAGAAATTTTGAATTTTTTTCTCCCCCTTTTTCCCCCCCTCCAAAAATTTCAATGTACAGAATATCAGCACCTGATAGCGGTTATCGGCCTGAAAGACTGCCGATAATTGGTATCGGTATCGGCGCCTAAAATGTGATATCGGTCTATCCCTACAATGTATGCCTGTCTACAGGACTGGGGCATCAAACTGTTGAGACAGGCTCAATGATCAGATACAAGGGCCAGCCTCATACCCTGGTGGAGGATGCCTCACACATAAGGGAACCTAAATTAATCAACAAGAAAGAACAGCAGTAAAGGAGATTCACAGTAACCAGCTGTTCACTTTGGACAAATGATACTGATCTCTGCAGGGCCGGCCTGTCCTTGGCACTAAATGGGGCAATGGCTCTAGTCGGCTCTTTGCCAGGGGAGACATTTTGCCACCCTTTCAAAGGCCGTGGCACGGTGCGTTACTGGGGCCTCGACTAGGCCCGGCAGCCAGCAGGGCCTCTGCTAGCCCTGTTCAGGAGGGTGTGGGTAAGTATGAGGATGGGTGACAGTGTGTGTGTGTGTGTCTGTGTGGATGTGTGACTGCGTGTGGGTGTGTGTGTGTGTGGATGTGTGACTGTGTGACGGGATAGGTGGGTGTGTGGGATCTGTGATATACTCAAACACACCGCACATTACTGTGTGTTTTATTACTGTGGAGCTCTGTGCAGTGTGTATGGGTGTATCACAGAGTGCCACAGTAACAAAACTCACAGTAATGTGCCGTGTGAATGAGCTTATCACAGAGCTCCACAGCAATGAAACTCACGTGATTGTATCACAGAGCACACACTTCCACATATCACGTCACCCAGTCATACATCCATATACCTATACATCCACACACACTGTCACACAGATTGGATGTGTGGATTTATTTATTTATTTATTTATAAAGGATTTTACCAGGAAGGATGTGTGGATATATGGATGTGTGACTGTGAGGTAGGATATGTGGATGTGTGGGCTCTGTGATACAATCATACACGTTGTGCATTACTGTGATTTTTATTGCTGTGGAGCTCTGTGATACACTCATACACGTCACATTTTTGGGGGGTGACAGGATTTCATTAGGGGACCTAGGCAGCACGGTGAATCTCTGTGTGAAGTGAAAAAGTGTCACAGTGATTGGGTGTATGTGGCAGGCCGTTGTGGACTAATGTACATTAATGAAAGCATCATGCAATAGTGTGGTTTGGCCCTTAAACAGCTGACTTTTAGGATAAGGCACTTGTCATGATAGGGACTATTCTCTAAACTTTGACTGTCAGAGTGTGGGAATCAAGGAATGAATAGCACCCATTCTCTGGCTACCATACCTATACCTCTATATGGACTTAAATTGACAAAGTAACCCTAAAATACTACCTACTCGTCTCCAAATTAACCAGAAAATAACTCAAATTAATTAAAGCCCAAAGACAGAAGTAGATTACTAATATTTTAATAACAAACAGACATGTTTCACAGTGCAAGAATCACATGAAACAAGACATACAAAACCAAGATATACAAAAACAGTTCACAATATAAAATAGAGATTTAAACAAAACGCAGGACCTAGTTACAGATATCACAAGTAATGTGAGGCCTGCGGGAAATTCATGTCTAGGTCCATAAATAACTCCTTCCAGGTGGTACTCAAACTTTCTTACATAAGCTACCACGGCACCAGCCAAGACTATTGTCTCCTTGAATGGTCACTACTGACAGAATTTAGGAGCCAGGATTATGTCTGCATGCAGAGCGCGCTGATATCATTGGTTTCCGAGCTGGAGGCTCGTCCACCTCACGCATCTCTTGCACCTCGTCCCTTTGTCAATCTCTACACCAGCTCCGTGTTTCTTTTAGAATCCAATTCAAAATATTGGTGCTCTCATACAAAGCTCTCTAAAACCACGCCTCTGCCTACATCTCCTAGTTTATTAGCAGGTACATCCCATCCCGGCCACTTCGCTCGGCCATTGATCTGATGTTATCAGCTCCTCGTACCCACACCCCCAACTCCCATCTTTAAGACTTCTCCTGTGCTGCCCCCTTTCTCTTGAACTCCCTCCCCCAAAAAATTAGACTCTCCCCGTCTCTCCAGTCCTTCTGAAAACACATTACTTTAGAGAAGCCTATCGACTCACTCCATGATTCTCCAACTGTACATTTCTGGCGTCATCTTTCCACCTAGCCCACATGCACCTGCTACTTCAGATCCTTTATTTACCCTCACCTAGTGTGCCACTCGTCTCCTCTTAGATCGTAAGCTCTTGAGAAGGGTCCTTTCTCCTACTGTTCTGTGGGTTTAACTTGTATGCATATTTGTTATTCTGTCACATCCCTTGTACAGCGCTACAGAACTTGTTAGCACTTTGTAAGTACCTGTAACTGTCCCCAGCAGGAATATTTAAAATATTTAAAATCCCATCTACTGAGAAGCCTGACCACTTTAATAAGCTAACGTGGTCATGGTACGAAGAGTGCCCCTTTAAATGAAAAAGATATAATGCTAAAAACGGATTTTAAAACAGTCAATCTGGTTAACCCCTGCACGCTGGGCCATAAGCATGACAACACTCATTGATGGAGCACCTAAATGGAGGGGGGTTTCTTTGTTTACCACTAAAGGGGTTGAAGAAATGTTCCTATATTGCGGTTTTTCACTTTTACTCTCCTTGGATAGCCTTTCAGTTCAGTTTATGGTCTCCAGTCCCACTTATCTTCACTGTAATGAGGTTCCCTACTTAGTAAAGCATTTTCCATTCATTCAAATATGTCACGTTACAGCATAGTTCATATGTCAGTGAGGAATTTAAAGCTCACAGATTTGATTGTAGCATTTTAAATGCACATATCTCTTTCCTGTCTCAACATCTGCTTCTCTGTTACTTCTTGGTACCTCTTGGACTGGGACTTTTAGACTCTGAAGGAATGTAAAGTGAAAAGCATTCTTATGACATGTATTGATGCAGCATTCAGAGTGACAGGAACAGCTGACTATCAGTTATTTATGTCCTTATCAAGTTTTAAGAGTATATATGCTGGACTATTCATCCTTACCATACATATGTATTGAATAATAGTTAAAAATGCATTATCCATTGACCATAAATCATATTTCTTAAGACTTTTTTCTTTACCAGCAGCAATCCGTGTTTTAAAATTTTTTTCTTCTCCTAACAATATGTGATCTGTAAAAACAGAACCATTGTACACATGCAATGCAAAAACATAGGAGTAATCCAATATATTATAACGCCATATTTGGATATTTTTATGCGTTTAGAAAGTCATCAACACGGATATCAAACAGCAGGACTATCGGGATAGAGACAATCTGGGCTGTGTTACAATGTTTGCGCTAAAATGGGGATGTTAAGGTGGAAAACCTGCACCTGCAGGTAACCCCTTAGGCTAGGGTCAGACGAGCGCATTCTGTGCGGACTGTGCGCCCGTGCACAACGGACGTACTTTCTGACTGACGACAAGGTAGTGGCCACACGGTCCGTTTTTGTAACTGACTTTTTTTTTGACTGATGTAGAAGGGAAAATAAATTAATATGAAAAGCATTTTGTCCGTCAAAATGCTGGACGTCAAAACTGCAGTCCGTCTGACTACGTTCCATTACTCACACACCAAGCTATGCGGACGTTGAGGACACAGCGACTCTGTGCGTCCATTCTAGTGGATTTAAGTTCTTGCCTAACTTGTGTCCGTATGCCGCGTCCGTTATGCGTCCGTAGTTCCGTGCGGATGTACTTTGTGTGTGGGGCTCCATTGGTCATAATTATATGCTATAACGGATGTACAAATGTGAGGCAACACGGATGTGATCAGTGCGCTCGTCTGACCCGAGCCTTAGCGTCACTGTTCTAAAACCATTTTATGGGCAGGAGCTGATTCCGCAGCCTGCCCCATAATGCAGTGCTAAGCCCCTGGAAACTCGCGACAGCGGTAATGCGCTGCTACGAGTATCACCTCCTGGAGTCCATTGGACTAAATGAAGGCTTGTGCTGCCGGGTCACATGAACTGTACAATCTCACTCTCGCCAGATCGTGCAGGGAAGCGGAGTGATGGAGGAGGGAGATCGGGGACTCTTTGTCCACAGTGTCACTCTGCTCCCGGCGGCAGAAGCGGCAGATCGGTCCGCCATTCTTGCCACGTGATGACAGGTGAGAATCAGACTCTTGGGTGGGTGTTACAGCTGGTGCTAAATGATTCCGCAGAAGCGGTATCATTAGCAGTAGCACCCGCTTCTAGCTATGGTTAACTTTTTAGTGAACCGCAGCAGTGTGGTAATTAACATTAGGACTTTGTAATCCTAACGCTAATTACTTCCCACATTAAGCATAGGGAGCGCAAAGTACAGTAAGCTTGTGGAAGCGAGCGCAATCCCCAATGCACTAACTCGTTTTTTAACCTGTTAGCGTTGGGAATGTAATATGGGGGGCATACGCTAGACTCAATTAAGCTGGGGTTAATGCTCACATATCTGAGCACTAACGCTAGCGTTAAGTTTGTAATAGGGGCTTCTGTCTTTTGTCATACGGCTAATAGTGATATACCGATTGATATCACCATCTATAGGAAGTTTGTATATGAATATGAGATGGCTAAAAAGGAACCTCTTGGGTGTAGTAAAATGTTCTTCCTTCATGAATGGAAGTATCTCTAAGGCTAGGGTCAGACTAACGCAGTATCAGCGTGCGTTTAGCAGCACTAAATCACGGCCGTGCTAGCAGCAAATGACGTCCAATGCCGGGCAATGTACGAAGAACGGCCGTACAAAAGGGTGGCTGCGCAACGCAATCGGCAAACGAACGCATTTTTTCGAGAACGTGATACCGCTAATACTGACGTACAGCGTGCGCTGCATCCGCTAGCGGCGTGTGTGCGTGATTAGGAGATGTCAGACACTGCTAATGTCCAGCCAACATCACGTCCAGACACCAAAAGGGTTTTATTGATGATCCGTACAAAATCACGGACTAGAATGCGCATCATATGACCGCTATCGCGTATTCCGGGAAAAAATGCTTCCATTCGTTCGAACGCACTTTTTCACGGACAACGCGAACAATGCGTTAGTCTGACCCTAGCCTTAGTTTCACTTAATCCAATAACTCATATTAAATGATGTTCATCCTGGGGGATATTTTTTTCCGCTAGGGCTCGATTCTCTCCCTCTGCATTTCTGCGGAAGGGTATCCTACGGTAAAGACACAGATTTAAAGAAATGACACGGAAAAAGTTGCGATTTTGAAAAAGTCCCTTCAATTCACCAGGGGCAGAATTTTAATGCTCCAAATTCTTTTTTTTCTGATGTTGATGCTTTGACCGAATTGGAATCTCAATAGCTAGAGTTATAAATTAAGTTTAGGGTTACACATTAGGATTAGGGTTACAAATTAGGGTTAGGTTACAGTTTGTGCTTGTTTTATGGTTAGGGTTAACCCTAACGTCTAACGCAAACACGATTTATGGAAAAAGATGCTCCATTTCTCCAGAGAATCTAATTCAGTTGTGTACAAATTTGACTGGCACTCAATTCAGCCGCAGGCGAGTTGGAGCATCTTCTTCAAAGACACAGCATTGTTAAACCCTGCAGAAAGAATGAGAAGACAATTTCTGTTATGATCAAAGAAAGACGCTTTCAGCCATTAGTAACCATAATCCGTTGCTTTTGTCCAGTCTCTTGTTTCTTAATGAAACTGATCATGTTAATTGACTACATATGAGCCAGATTTACACGGCGCTCTGTGGACATTTCTGTGCCAGATGTCCTTAGCAAATAGTCCCTAAATCATGTTTAGTATGACTTTATTGTTGGAATAAGCATATAGTACTCCTTAAAGTTAATGGTTTGATACAATGCTCCTCCATTCCCTCATTCAATGTGGATATTGTGAACATACTCAAAATTTAAGTTCCTTTGAAAGGTTTATTTTAGTATCGCAATTACCAAATAACCTTGCCAAATTGAGAAAAAAGAGACCAAACCTATTATCTATCCCAATACTGATATTTTTTGGGGGACATTTTCCTCTGCTTTTTATCATTTATCTCGGGTTCCCAATCTAAATTGCACAGAAAAAGCATCACTAAATTGGTGCCTTATTTTTTTGAGAAAGGATTTTTCCAGGAAGGACACATTGAGATTTCTCTTGTTTTCAAGTATGTCCTGGGTGGCGAGTATGTACTATTAGTGTCTTTCTCAAGGACACTTACTGGAGAGGTGCTCTTACCAGGATTCGAACCTGTGTTTCCATGGTTATAGAGCAGTGCTGTTACCTCTACTCCATCCAGCTTGCATTCATCTAAAACAAAGTACATTTCCTGCTGAACGTAATCAATAAGCTAGCAGACAATTAACTGTTCATCAACGTGGTACTACAAAAACGGCTAGCAACGTTGGCATAACATGTCATTAGCATTCGAGGGTTATTGTCAATCTCTCAGTTTTCATTTTGCTTGATCTAGTGATATTTGGTACTTAAGCAAGTATTTAAATTTTCATATGGGTGTTCATCGTGTGACCCGGCTTGTTTTCTGTCTGCTTTTCACTTACACATACTTTATCTTTATGTGCCTTAACCCCCATTACACTTCTGAGACATGTCTGGTTACTTACACTTGACCTCTGAACCTTTGTTCGAAGCAATCAGGATTTTGCTTCTTTTAAAAACGTTCTTGTTGTTTCTTTTAGGAAATGTTTAAACACATGCCAGTTATATCTCTTTTTTCTAATGGTCTGTTTAAAATAGTTTCTGTTAAACTTTTCATCGCACATTGCTGACACTTGACTTGCACAAAAGACCGCAGGGACCTCATGACATCCCAGACATCCAAACTTCCCTCACCCAAGCTTCACTTTGAGCAGTCCAGTTACATTAAGCTCTTAAAAGACCACTCTATTACAGTTACCAGTATTTATAAAGCGCTAACAAGTTGCTAACAAGTAGCGCTGTACAATGGGTGAGAGAGAATAACAATGTACATGCAAGTTAAACCCACAGAACTGTAGGAGAGAAGACCCTGTCGAGAGCTTACAATCTATTACAATATTTTACAACAATGCCCCCACACACACTTTTCCCCCTTAAATGACTGGGCAGATGAAGCTGATGTCATCTGCACAATTATTTTTTAAATATTTTTTTTAGCTTAGCTGAAAATACCTTTCCTCTCTCAGCGAGCACTGCTCCTCCTCCTTAGCTCAGGGCTTCCCAAATGCGGAAGTCCCTTGACCGTCTAACGTCATTTGCATATTGTAAGTAACTTTTCTATGTACGTTATGCAAATTGCATGTATGGTGGAACTTGTGTAGTTTCTTACGCAAATTGCACAGCACCTTTACTGAATGATGAATTAGTGCTGCATGTGCTGCCGCTGTCTCCCATACTTCTCTGTGCTGCAAAGCACGCTAACATCTTCAGTCCCCGACGTGGTCGACAGCAGGTGGGATGTACAAAATCCTGACTGCCACAGGACAGTTGTGTGGGTGGAGGAATCTCTTCCGCGTCACACAGTAATATCGGACAAACGAGTTTGGAGGGAAAGGGGGAAACTCCCTGCAGCCTGACCACTTTAATAAGCTAAAGTGGTCAGGGTGAATAGTGTCCCCTATGCTATTCAGAGACCTGTCACAAAATGTTCCTGCTCATCATCAAAGTGACTATTTACAGCTGTGGCAGCAAAGTAAAAATCACCATTTTTACGATTACACTGAACTTTGGCTATCCACAGAAGCAAGATTCAATAACAGTAGAAGAATTTACTGCAAACAATGTTACCTCTGTTATGCTTCCAAAAAAAGGAGTAAACTACTGCTATTCTCCATTTAGCGTTGTTTCACCATTGTTTGCAACAAAGATGAATATATTTCAGTAACTCTAAAGTGTCACTCTTCTAGATTGAGCAATCAAGAAAGTGTGCAATGTTGGCACCCTCATAAATACAAAATGTGCAGTTTAGAGAATAATCTCCTTTTTCCAGACAGTCTTTAAAATTACTGCAGTTCCAACAAATATAAATATTAAAAAAATGCAATTTAGAGACTAACAGGGTTATTCAAAGAGCGTGAAAAGCAGGAGAATGACTGGAGAATGACTGGAGAATGACTGGAGAATGACTGGAGAATGAAAAATTCTAGGTCAAAATAGCCAAACCAGAAAAATTCTCCCTTTCATCTCACTTTCCAAATCGGCTATTTTGATGTAGAATTTTTCATTCTCCAGTCATTCTCCTGCTTTCACGCTCTCTGAATAACCCTGTATATCCTCTATTTTATACAACTACAGAGATTAATTAATTTCCAGAACCCCTGCTGCTGCCCGACTCATTAAAGCTGAATGTTATATCCCTAATACATTAAGCATATCGAAATGTAAGTGCGTTTTTGTGATCCGTCCATAATTTTGGTGGCACTGGTTTATGTGCACTATATATATATAGACTTTGTTTTTGGATGTAACAAGACCCATGTGACCAAAAGAGGATTAAAGGCTGGGGTCAGACGAGTGCACTATGCATGCCCGTACTGACGTGCCTTCCGGCGTCCATCACAGCATTGTCATGCTGCAATGGGGCTGGCCACACACTGTTGTACGCACACGAATAGCACACGTGACAGCAGCTGTGCTGCGGCAGTGCAGCAAGCCTCCCAGTCGAAGCTAGGACGCGTTCGATGGTGCTCCAAAGCGCGATCCTCCATAGGAGGATCGAGCCTTGTAGCGCTGAGCACACAAACTGCGCTCAGCGAGGTGGCCAGACGGGCGTCAGAGTGGAAGGAACGTCCACTCTCACGGGTGTTCTTTCCGCTCTTAAAAACGCTTGTCTGACCCGGGTCTAAGATATTGTTGCTCCAATAATGGACTTTGAAGTGTTTGCCCTGGACTCTACATATGTGGTCTTTTGACTAGTCGTCTATCTTGAACTCCTGTAGACACTATGGTGAACACAACGATAAAACAATGCTAGACAACTGCGACTGAAACTACAGTGTAACCTATGCTAAGGAACTTTGGTAGGGACTGTGAGCAAAATCCCATTGAAAAAATCTATGCTGAGAATTGTGCTGAACAACTTCAGCAGAAGATATGGTGGAAAGAACTGAAAACTCTGGAAAGCTGTGGTAGAACATCCCTGAATAGGAAATTTACTGTAGTGTCACCGTATTTGATCCACAATAGTTCTCTGAAGTTGGTTGCCTACACTTCTTTTAATGCAATAGATGGCCAAAGAATTATGAGAGTGGTAGTTCAGAAACATCTGGAGGGCCAGAGTTTAAATGTAAAGGTTTTCTACTGGATCCTCTGGATCCATGTGATTTTTTGGCGATTATTAATAAAGATGCCATGTCTTTCTGGGCTTAATGAACAGGCATAAAATAAACTAATTTAATTACTGCCTTTTAACTAAAAAAATGAATTATACAGTGTTTCTTTTTTGTGTCCACGTAGCTATTTAGCACAAATCTGAAAATTACAGCCCCAAACAACTTGATTTATTGAAGCGTTAATCTGGAGCTACTTGTGATTTAGTGCATCTCTCTGCAGTTTATGGCAGGAAAGTTTCCATCACACGTTAATTAATACGGAACCTTCAAGTCCAAGATGCATTCCACTTTCTTACAAGGCTATTTGTGCTGTATACAAAGCCGAAGTAGACAGTGATTGAACAGAGCTCTGGGTAGCTCGACCTCCCAAGGCTCATTGAGTGCAACCGTTTGAAATCCTTATGGTTACATTAGCTCCATGTATGATCTTCCATTGTCATGAACTCCACATCCTGTACCATGTACGTCACATCTCTATTTGGTAAGCAAAATCTCTTTCTTTTCTTTCTTTTTTTTTACTTTTTCTACGGAAAATATATTTTTCACGAATGTCAAAACAAAAATGTAAACAATATAATATTTACAAGGCAGCAAAATAAAATCAGTCATTGTGATTAAAGAACTCATTGCTTGAAAGTGTTATCATCTCTTAAACTTTTACTTCAAGGTTCAAGGACTAGAGGATGGATATATATTTTATAGAATAATAAAATGCAACATCAAAAATGTGGAGAAGAAGAAGAAGAAAAAAAGGATTATACACGGGCCCCAGGAAAACGTCTTTGAGAAAATGCCTGTAAGTTCACAGTGGAAGGATGTTTTCCATCTGTGTAGCTTGTTCATAAATTAAAACCAAGTTGGTAAATGTACGTCTTGTGACTTATCTCTCTGCGGACTGCATAGTTATAGTTTATTGCACAGGAAAACATCACTTATATGTGTATGTGCTATCTGTATTTCACTTTTTAAAAAAAGCGACTTCCTGAAATTAAATTGCATTTAATAAAAATCAATGAGCAAAGGGTCTACGTCTGGATTACCCTGTATACTTAGTGCTTTGCTTAGAACTTTGCGTACTTTAAGTATACAGGGTAATCCGGACATGGAACTCTTGCTTGCGATGCCTAGAAGGGTTTCAGTTATAGCTTCCTGACAAGGCCTAACATGGCCAAAGTGATTATTGGGGGTTGCTGTTTCTCTTGTGCAGAGGAGTCGTCCATGGCATTTCAGCTCTGGCCACCCTTTCCCCTCTATGAACTAATTTGCACTTGTGAAGCTGCTGTGTAGACTGATGGCTGGTTGCTGGTCTAGCTCATAACGCCAGCTTGGAGGCTCCCCAGAGCTTGGCTCCCCACAGGCCCTGCTTTTAAGTGGCCCTGTGTACAAGCGGCAACAGGAGTTAAAACAACTGGATTTAGAAACTGGAGGGAGAAACTACAAACATCCACTGACATCAACTTACAAACTGGTAACCTGCTCTAACCACCCACTAGCAACATGTTTTCTATGTCCTTTCTGTTTTTCCTATCTGCCCTTCTCCTAAAACTCTTGGCATGCTCCTACAGTAAATGTAGCAACTACCCCCAAACCATCCATTTCTCTCCCTCTCTCCTCTCATCCCAATGCTGGCCTCCCATGAACTGTTCCATTTCCTCAGGAACCTTTACCCATCTAACTCTCGTATCCCAAAATCCAGGCGCTCCTATAAGTCCCAGTCTCATCTATGCTTAATCACACTCCTATTACTGCTCGCTAGACATGTGCATTCGTTTTAGTACTAAAATGATTTAGTCCGAATTTTGGGATAATTTCGTTTTAGTATGACTCAAGAGAAACGAAACTGCTCAGTCCAAAAAACAAAAGAAACTAAAATAAAATGCACTACATTTTAGTTTCAGTCCTTTTTGTGATATTACATTGAGTGAAGGAGACCAGCAATGAAGAGCGCAACATCGCAAAGCTACAGAAAAGGTTTGTATGTGTAATCCTTCCCGAAATCCTACCTGAAAATCTGACAGTGATAGAGCTCCAGAATACTCACTCGCAGCACAGACAGCCAGCACAGGAGAGGAAACCTTTACTTAACCCTTTCATGTCTATGAGGCAGACAAAGATGATAAAAGCAGGTGGAGAAGGAAAAACATTCAAAAAAAAAAAAATCACACTGAAAGCTAATGACAGAGGAGGGCTGGATAGTAAAAACCCTTTATAACAAGCAGCGCTGGGAGAAGAGAGGGACTTTATAAAACGTGTGTTATCTCCCCTCCCGCTCTGCATAATAGGGGCTTAGGTCTGATCCATTTTATATTATTCCCCTTTCCTCATCTATAATACACGTTTTATATAAAGTCCCTCTCCTCTCCCAGTGCTGCTTGTTATAAAGGTCTTTTATATGTCTGATACATTTAGTATCTAGCTCTCACAGTTACTCTGTCATTATGAGCCTTCAGTGTTATTTATTTGAATGTTTTCCCTGGATTTAAATTGTTTCATTTTATTATAAAAATAAATTTGCACCAGTCATCTCTTATCTGAGCTTTCAGACCGATTTACGTTAATATTTTCCCTCTCCCCTGCTTTTATATTTCTGTGTCTCCCCCACAGAGATACAAAGTTTAAGTAAACGTTCCCTCTCCTGTGCTGGATAATCATTGCATTCCGAGGTTCTGCACCCTCAACATGCCAATGCAGTAGGATGTTCTATACAGAGAGGGGCAGTAATTAATGCAGGAGGATGTTCTATACATTATACAGAGATGGTTATTAACCCCTTCACTGCTGAGGCATTTCACCGCTGTGTGCGGAGCTCATTTTTACCGCTTTCGCTCATCATGTTTAAACGCGATTTAAAGCCACATTTTAATAAATGACCCAGACATATTATATATCGTTCTTTCTGGCAGACTCCGCAGATTCATAATATATCATTTTTATATGTATATGTCATGTCCTGTCTGTATATTATAACAAAAAATACAATAAAAATTGAATTTTTAATCATCTGCAGTGTGTAAAGTGTTTTTTTTCACATTTTATCACATGATCATTTGCGGTTATGTTTTCTATGGGGTGCGCTTGTACAAAAATTAGAAATGGGGACTTGTTACATTTTGTGGGGGGAATTACGTGATTTTTAGCAAACGCACCCCATAGAAAAAAATCATTAGTGCAGCATCATTGTTCACATTATAATTGAAATGTGAACAATATTGCTGCATTAATAAAAACAACACACAAAAAAAAAAATGTTTGTTTTTATTTTTATTTTTTTTTAAATTTAGTTATTATTTTTATTATAATTTTTTTTATAATTTTCTTTTACTTTATACCTAGTCATGTTGGGTATCATTCGAAAGTCCATGCTCAGGCCTTTCAAATGACACCCTCCATGACCCCCTAGCTGTCACGGTACTGGAGATATCGGGGTTCACAAGAACCCCTTATCTCCACCAGGGGATTTCCTTGGGAAATCCCCTGGCAGCTAGGGGTTCCCCGGCTATCTGACGTCATCACGCTATGCATGATGACATCAGGCAGCGAGGGGAGACCCGGGGGTGGAGCCGCCATCCAAGATGGCGGCCCCCACCGGAGCTAGGCTGCACTTCAGCGTCGTAAGGCGCTGAAGTGCAACCCGGCGCTTGAGGGGTTAAAGCCAGACACCGCTTAAAAGGGGAGACTCTCCCCTTTTAAGCGGTGCCTGGCTTTTGCCGCTGCTCCGTTCCGATCGGGAGGGAGAGGAATCCGAACGGATCCCCCTCCCTTCCAGGCTATCTCCCGGCATTGCTGGGGGGTCGCCTGGAAATGACGTCATCGCGCTTGGCGCGATGACGTCATTTACGCCGGGAGGAGCTTGACTTCAGCGTCTGAGGACGCTGAAGTCAGAACGCCGCGGGACCCCGGACAGAGAGATGAGTATCTCTGCCGGGGGTCCCGCACAGCTGATGACGTGTGGGGCACGTCCTCAGCATGTAATGTGCATCAATGAGGACGTGCCCCACACGTCTTCAGCAGTGAAAGGGTTAATGCAGGAGGATGTTCTATTCATTATACAGAGAGGGGTATTAATTAATTCAGGAGGATGTTCTATACATTATACAGAGAGGTGTATTAATGCAGGAGGATGTTATATTCATTATACAGAGAAAGGTGTAAATTGAGGATGTTCTATACAGAGAGGGACATTTATTAAATCAGAAGGAGGTTCTATACATTATACAGAGAGGGGTATTAATTAATGCAGGAGGATGTTATCTACATTATACAGAGAGGGGGTATTAATTAATGCAGGAGGATGTTCTATACATTATACAGAGAGGAGCATTTTTTTTAGCCCTTTAAATCCAGTGGCTGTGAGCGCGGAGATCGGCTGCTTGTTATATTATCTCTCAGTACAATGTATCAGGCTCAGCTGTTACAGTAACTGACTGCAACAGCACTGAGTTTCAGTAAAACAAGGAAATAATATTGTTCTAACCTCTTATTTATAAAAAATATTATTTACTAGTTTTACTGAAACTCTGAGCGCTGTGATGAGCATCAGTCAGTTACTGTAACAGCTTTGCCTGACACATTGTGCTGAGAGTGAGAGATACTGTAACAAGCAGCAATCTCAGCCCTGTGAGGAGCCACTACAATAGTAATTGTTTCCACTAGTTTTCGGATGAATGAAATTAGTTTTCATACTAAAGAACTGAAAACGAATTTCTTTAGCAACTAAATAAATTGCATTTTAGGACTAATCCATTAGTTCAAAACGAAATTTTGTGCTGTGCACATGTCTACTGCTCGCTACCTGTGCCATCAACCCTAATCCTGGCCCTATGACAATCGCCAAACTTTCCAGGCCTCGCTTACTTCCTTGCAGCAAAATCTTGAGGTCTCCGTCCTCTCATAATCTTATTTCTATTAACCCACAGCTGTCATTCCTTCTCCATCGCCCTCAGGAATGCTCCCTCGGTCTGCAATAAGTTCAGAACCATCCATGACATGTTCCTCTCAAAATCTTTCTAGCAGTTACTGAAACCTGGATCTACTCCTCTGACACTACCTCCATTGCTGCCCTCACACATGGCAGTCTCCACTTTAGTCACACTCCTAGGCCAGGTGAGAAGCATAGAGGTGGTGTTGGGATCCTGCTTTCTCCTTGTTGCACCTATCAGTACCTGCCCCACCCCCTCTCTGTCCATCTCCTCCTTTGAAGCTCACTGTATACACCTGTTCTCCCCCATGTCTCTCAGAGTTGCTCTTATCTATCACCCTCCTGGACCAGTCTCCCAGTTCCTTGACAATTTCGCAGCCTAGATATCTCACTTTCTATCTAAAAATGTACCAATGCTAATTCTGGGCGACTTCAATATTCTCATTGACAGTCCTTTTGCCCCTGCTACTGCTAAACCTCTATTACATCCTCCTTTGGTCTCTCACAGTCCACCATTTCCTCTACTCACCATGATGGGCACTCTATTGACTTGGGGCTCTATTAAATTCATGGCGCAAAAGCGCACGCGCAGCGCAATTTTTTTTGTGTGCAGCGTTGAACGTTAACGCGCAAAAAATAACGGCGGTATTAAAATCCGAGGGCATTTTTCCATCCGTCAAAAAATAACACGCTGTGACAGAGTATGGGAATCTGTGTATGTTAGCAGGAGGCTGAATGATGCAGTATTTCCTGGTCAGTAAGGGGTTACACCTTCCCTGTCAGCAGCCACAGCTGCAACTCCTTAACAAGTCAATATAGCAGTTCCCAGCACAGAGGAAGGCGGAAAAAGATTGCGTTTGAAAGAGTGAGGTGTGGAATGCACAGAACTCCAGGCTTGCTGGCACGTATGTAAAAAGAGACAGAGTTTTTGTTTATACTGGGGGCAGAATAGCTGCCCCAGTATCCCGTAGTGAGGGGACAAATTTGTTTAGTTAGTCTCCTAAAGGAAGGAGTAGGCCAATTTGTTTGTGTTTAATTTTGTTTGGTAATACAAATGTACCCGGTGTTTAAAGAGACTTTGTTTTGTGGCGTTCAATAAAAGAGGTACACCTCCAAATCCTGTGCTTCTCTGAGTGGCCCTACCACAAGTGGTGGCAGCGGTGGGATATTTGCTGTGCCAGCTCCGCTTTCACAGAAGCCTTAAAGGTACAGAACCCACGATAATGGAGGATGTTGTAAAAGCCCTAGTGCAAGCTTCAGCAACCCAACAGGAGACCAACAGGCTTACTGCAGCCTCTGCTGCAGCCTCAGCTGAGGCTCAGCAAGAGACTAACAAGCTCCTGGTCTTGCAGGTTGAAGCCTTGGGCGAAGCTCAAAGGATGGACCGTGCCATGTTCAAAGAGCTCTTGGACCGCATCAGTACCCTGGGGGTGACTGCACCAGCAGAGGGTGTAAGCAGGATACGGGCAAGCAGCTGCCTACAGAAGATGACCCCAGAGGATGACATGGAATCCTACCTTCTGGCGTTTGAGCAAACAGCTATATGTGAAGCCTGGCCCGTGGGTCAGTGGGCCGGAATTATTGCCCCTTTTCTCCTTGGTGAAGCACAAAAGGCCTATTATGATCTGGACAAAGAGGCCACTGCAAGTTACAAGATCTCCTACTAATTCGTTTAGTTTGCCCCAGAGACCAAGACCTCGGAAAGGTGGACTAGAACCCAATTCTGGAACAGGAATACGTCTGCGCGAAACAGACTCTGAGGACCGTACTCCCACAAAAGACCTATTGAGAAGGAACTCTATAATCTGCTTTGAATGCGGCGGAAGAGGACATGTCAGGGCAAGGTGCCCTAACCTCCCAGAGCCGATGCAATGTGGCTTGGGGGAGAACCCCTTAAACTTTTGTGGACTGATATGTCTAGCAGGTCTGGTAGAGGGTGCACATACATTTAGAGTGACTGTAAAGATAAATGGTCGTGAGACAGGAGCCCTTGTTGACTCTGGTAGTGCCTTAACTCTGGTAGCAGGCGGCGTAATCAAGCCTCCACAGGTGCAACACCATAAAACAATGGGGGTACTTTGTATTCATGCGAGTACTGTACGGTATCCTACAAGCGATATAGAGGTTTTTGTACAAGGAAAACTGGTAAGGATATCAGCGGTAGTGATTCCTCGACTACCCTATCCCCTAGTCATAGGAAGGAACTTCCCGGAGTTCCACACCCTCTTGCAACCACTGGTGGGAACCAAACAAGGGTCACTTAGGAATGAACGACAAGTTTGTGGTTTAGATGAACTTTTTCCCTTTGCTCACCCTGATTTGTATGTTGGTAACCCAAAAAGAAGAAAAACCAAGAGAGAATGCAGGGAAAGCAAATTGAGGTTTAACAGAGCCGTGAATGAAGCATTGTTGAATGAGCAGGGAAAGCGGGCTAATAAAGGTGTGGCAACACAATGTGGTGAAGATGAGGTAGAGGTTGAACAAACAGAACCTGCTACAGAACCAGATTATGAGGTTGAGATGGAAAACCCAGAAACAATTGATATGTCCACTGGTAACTTTGGGCAAGATCAGGCGAATGATCCATTGTTACAGAATGCCAGAAGTAGAGTGGTAGAGGTAAATGGTGTACCTGTGGAGGGTTGTATGAGGGCCACGTATCCATGTTTCATCCTAAAAAATGATCTCCTTTACAGGCTAACCTCAGACGAAGGTCAGGAGGTTGAGCAACTGGTGGTGCCGTCCTCCTATACTCGGAAGGTGCTTGACTTCTCCCACGCTCATTTACTGGGTGGACACTTGGGGGTGGAGAAAACACAAGAAAGGGTTCTCAGACGTTTTTTCTGGCCAGGGGTATATGAGGAAATTAAGAGGTATTGTGCTTCTTGCCCAGAGTGCCAGTTGTCGTCAGTTAGACCTAAGCTAAGGGCTCCACTCATACCTCTCCCGATAATCGAAGTACCCTTTGAAAGAATAGGAATGGATCTAGTGGGTCCCCTAGAGAAATCGGCCAGGGGTCACCAGTATATCCTGGTGATTGTCGATTACGCCAGCAGATATCCGAAGGCCATTCAACTGCGCAAGGCTAATGCTAAAAATATAGCAAAGGAGTTGGTTCAGGTTTTCTCACGGGTTGGCATACCCAGAGAAATCCTTACGGACCAGGGTACACCTTTTATTTCTCGTATTATGAAGGAGTTATGTCAACTGTTTAACATACATGCTTTGAAAACATCAGTATACCACCCCCAGACAGATGGGTTGGTAGAACGCTTCAATCGTACCCTGAAGGGGATGTTAAGAAAAGTGGTTAGTAGAGATGGGAGAGATTGTGACCTGCTGCATCCCTACTTAGTGTTTGCTGTAAGAGAGGTTCCGCAAAGCTCCACTGGTTTCTCCCCATTTGAGATTCTGTATGGTTGACACCCCAGGGGTATATTAGATATATTGAGGGAAACCTGGGAAGAGCAGGTGGCCCAAGGCACGAATTTAGTTCAACATGTGGAACAAATGAGGGAGCGTATGGCTTGGATTGCTCCGCTCGTTCATGAGCACATGAAACAAGCCCAGGATGCCCAGAAACTTCACTATGACAAAAAGGCAGTAGCAAGAGAGTTCAACAAGGCAGACAGAGTAATGGTGCTGGTTCCCACGACTGAGAGTAAGCTACTAGCTCAGTGGCAGGGACCCTACGAAATTCTGGATAAAGTAAGTCCGGTAAATTATAGGGTTAGTCAGCCTAACCGTCGTAAGAAAGAGGCAATACTGCACATAAACCTCCTTAAGCGCTGGAGGGATAGAGAAGGATGTGTGGTCACTGTGGGTGACCCAATGGTTAGTTGGCAGCCCGCGGAACAACCGGTGAAGATATCTTCTGATCTAACACCAGAGCAGGCAGAGGAGGCTAGAAGCCTGGTGGAGAGGAACGAGGATGTCTTTTCATTGCTGCCAGGCAGAACCCAAGACATTGCCCATGATATTGAGATGGAACCAGGGGTTACCATAAGGGTTAAGTCTTATAGAATCCCTCAGGCAAAAAGGGAATCCATAAGAGCCAAAATCAAGAAAATGCTTGACCTCGGAGTGATAGAGGAGTCTCAAAGTAACTGGTCCAGTCCAATCGTTCTAGTGCCAAAACCTGATGGATCAATTAGGTTTTGCAATGACTTCAGGAAACTGAATGAGGTCTCTAAGTTTGACGCCTATCCCATGCCTCGCATTGATGAGTTGGTGGAGCGACTAGCAAAGGCCAGATTTTTCACGGTTTTAGACCTGATGAAGGGTTACTGGCAGATACCATTAACTAAGCGGGCCAGGGAGAAAACCGCATTCTCCACTCCCAATGGACTATTTCAGTATAGAATAATGCCTTTTGGCCTGCATGGTGCTCCTGCCACCTTTCAAAGATTGATGGATAAGTTGTTGAGACCTCATACAGAATATGCGGCAGCTTATCTGGATGACGTGGTTATCCATAGTCCCGATTGGGAGACCCATCTAGGGAAGGTACAAGTAGTATTGAATACCTCTAGAGGAGCCGGCCTGACCATCAACCCAGCTAAAAGTACTATAGGTTTGGCTGAGGACAAATACTTGGGCTATGTGATCGGCAGGGGAATAGTGAGGCCCCAAACAGTTAAGATAGAAGCCATACAAAGCTGGCCCAGACCACTGAGAAAGAAACAAGTCCGAGCCTTTTTGGGTATTGTAGGCTACTACCGGAGGTTCATTCCTCATTTTGGCACAAGGGCTGCTCCGCTCACAAATCTTATGAAAGCGAGGAGTCCTGACAATGTAAGATGGGACAGCAAGGCTGAGGAGGCCTTTTCTGACCTGCGTGCAGTCCTTTGTACTCAACCTGTTCTCGTGGCACTGGACTTTACCCAAGAGTTCTTCCTTCAGACAGATGCCTCTGAGGTTTGTCTGGGTGCAGTTTTGTCTCAGTATGTTGGCGACGAGGAACATCCAGTTTCGTATCTGAATCGGAAACTGCTGCCTCGGGAACAACGCTATGCTACGGTAGAAAAAGAGTGCTTAGCAATCAAATGGGCCTTGGAAACGCTCCGCTATTACTTATTGGGCAGGCGCTTCACCCTTATCACTGACCATGCCCCGTTGAAGTGGATGCATACCAATAGGGAGAAGAACTCTAGGATCACTAGGTGGTTTCTGTCCTTGCGGCCATTCAGCTTTGTGGTACGACATAGGGCAGGTCTCCTTCATGGCAATGCAGATGCTCTGTCTCGAGTGCATGGGCTGGCTGAGGTGGCCACTTCACATACCGGTTTACGCTGGGGAGGGGGACGTGTGACAGAGTATGGGAATCTGTGTATGTTAGCAGGAGGCTGAATTATGCAGTATTTCCTGGTCAGTAAGGGGTTACACCTTCCCTGTCAGCAGCCACAGCTGCAACTCCTTAACAAGTCAATATAGCAGTTCCCAGCACAGAGGAAGGCGGAAAAAGATTGCGTTTGAAAGAGTGAGGTGTGGAATGCACAGAACTCCAGAACTCCAGGCTTGCTGGCACGTATGTAAAAAGGGACAGAGTTTTTGTTTATACTGGGGGCAGAATAGCTGCCCCAGTATCCCGTAGTGAGGGGACAAATTTGTTTAGTTAGTCTCCTAAAGGAAGGAGTAGGCCAATTTGTTTGTGTTTAATTTTGTTTGGTAATACAAGTGTACCCGGTGTTTAAAGAGACTTTGTTTTGTGACGTTCAATAAAAGAGGTACACCTCCAAATCCTGTGCTTCTCTGAGCGGCCCTACCACAACGCGTAAAGACGCACAAAAACACGCACGCATTAGCGCTGCGTGCAGAAATCAGTGTGTGAGCTGTTTTTTCACGCGATTCAGCCAATCAGAATTAACAACCACAATTGTCTCCTGTTCACTTTTTGCGCCTGTCAAAATCAATCTGCGTATATATGTTGCAGCAATAATAAAAACACACACAACTTCTCAATTTTATTGTTTGGGTATGCGTAGAATGTGGGGCTGGTGTATTTGGTTTTGGCCTGGACGTTCAGATTTGCCATTAACACCAGCTTTTAAAAGACCTTAAAATTATGCGCGCAAACTTTGTCCGTTAAAATTTACGCATAGATTGTAATACCATCCGCGTACCTGCGCACAAACGCATTTGCCCTCACAATGTTAAGTATAGGACGCACAACGTACATTACGCTCTCTTGTTCCAGAACTGTGAAGGCTTTGTTAGGTGTTGTTTGGCAAACTCTAATCTGGCCTTCCTGTTTTTGAGGCTCACCAGTGGTTTACATCTTGCTGTGAACCCTCTGTATTCACTCTGGTGAAGTCTTCTCTTGACTGTTGACTTTGACACACATACACCCACCTCCTGGAGAGTGTTCTTGATCTGGCCAATTGTTGTGAAGGGTGTTTTCTTCACCAGGGAAAGAATTCTTCGGTCAACCACCACAGTTGTTTTCCATGGTCTCCCGGGTCTTTTGGTGTTGCTGAGTTCACCGGTGCGTTCCTTCTTTTTGAGAATGTTCCAAACAGTTGTTTTGGCCACACCTAATGTTCTTGCTATCTCTCTGATGGGTTTGTTTTGTTTCTTCAGCCTAATGATGGCTTGCTTCACTGATAGTGACAGCACTTTGGATCTCATCTTGAGAGTTGACAGCAACAGATTCCAAATGCAAATAGCACAGTTGAAATTAACTCTGGGCCTTTTATCTGCACATTGTAATTGGGGTAATGAGGGAATATCACACACCTGGCCATGGAACAGCTGAGAAGCCAATTGCCCCAATACCTTTGGTCCCTTAACAAGTGGGAGGCACATCTGCAAACTGCTGTAAGTCCTACACCGTTCACCTGAGTTGGATGTACATACCCTCTAATTAAAGCTGACAGTCTGCAGTTAAAGCACATTTTGATTGTTTCATTCCAACTCCATTGTGGTGGTGTATAGAGCCAAAGATGTTAGAATTGTGTCGATGACCCAATATTTCTGGACCTGACTGTATGTTTATCTAGATCTAAAAGTTGTGCTTATAGATCTTCTTTTTGATATTGCTATAAACTTGGAATAAACATTGTCACTGCCAAAACATATATAAACGGTTTTGCTTTGCAATAAAATCTCAATATTGCAGAGGTGATTGCGGCAAGATGAGGAGAGTGATTGAATGTCTTATGGACAGATGAGACCAAGATCAACTTGTACCAGAGTAATGGGAAGAGAAGAGTATGGAGAAGGAAAGGAACTGCTCATGATCCTAAGCATACCACCACATCAGTGAAGCATGGTGGTGGTAGTGTCATGGCGTGGGCATGTATGGCGGCCAATGGAAGTGGTTCTCTTGTATTTATTGATGATGTGACTGCTGACAAAAGCAGCAGGATGAATTCTGAAGTGTTTCGGGCAATATTATCTGTTCACATTCAGCCAAATGCTGCAGAACTCATTGGACGGCGCTTCACAGTGCAGATGGAGAATGACCCAAAGCATACTGCAAAAGCAACCAAAGAGTTTTTGAAGGGACAGAAGTGGAATGTTATGCAATGGCAAAGTCAATCACCTGACCTGAATCCCATTGAGCATGCATTTCACTTGCTGAAGACAAAACTGAAGGGGAAATGCCCCAAGAACAAGCAGGAACTGAAGACAGTTGCAGTAAAGGCCCGGCAGAGCATCACCAGGGATGAAACCCAGCGTCTGGTGATGGCTATGCGGTCCAGACTTCGGGCTGTGATTGACTGCAAAGGATTTGCAACCAAGTATTAAGAAGGGAAAGTTTGATTTATGATTATTATTCTGTCCCATTACCTTTGGTCCCTTAACAAGTGGGAGGCACATCTGCAAACCGTTCACCTGAGTTGGATGTACATACCCTCAAATTAAAGCTGACAGCCTGCAGTTAAAGCACATTGTGTTTGTTTCATTCCAACTCCATTGTGGTGGTGTATAGAGCCAAAGATGTTAGAATTGTGTCGATGTCCCAATATTTCTGGACCTGACTGTATATCAAAACTAAGTTATTAGTAATAATGGGCAAATAATAATACAAAAGAAGAGCAAAAACCCAAAGCCATCCAATATCTACACATATAAAAAACATGAATATATGGAGTATAAATGCTGACAATTACATATAGTAAAGATCAGAGGTATACTGCCAAATTCCAAGTGGGAGACAGTGGGAGAAGCATGGGTACCGCTATCATGCCACCACCAGAAGGGTCAATCAATACAAAACTGCACATAAAGGCCAGGCCTAATACCTGCCTTTGAGTATCATATACAAATAATCCATCAGAGAAAGCTCATTGCCAGACACCAAGTATTCAACAGTTAATAGCCAAAAAACGATGCATTTTGCCCTATTGAGGGCTAAATCAAGAGTAATTCCAAGTTTTCATTTTTCAGATGCATTTTTTTTCCCTGTAGTTTTGTCAGTGACTCTTTTATCTGAAAAGATAATCAGAGGCATATCCTAGAACAGTGTTTCTCAACTCGTATCCTCAGGACCCACTAACAGGCCTGGTTTGTGGGATATCCGAAGCACAGCATAGGTGATCTAATTAGCTGCTCAGTGTAACGTTGGGAGCTTCCAGCCCTACCTGTGTGCTTGAGGGCAGCATGTCTGATGCTGCTCGCTGACCAATGCCCGGTTTAAATGGAGACAGGCAGGGAGGTGGTTGCATGAGGCGCGGCTTGAGTGGGGGGCGTGGCCTGGTAAAGGTCTTTAAAAACCCTCAGTGTATTCTCAGCAGTTGCCAGATAGTGGTTATCCATACCTGAGCGCCTTGTACCTGACTGCTATATTGAATTAACCCGTTATTGACCTCTGCTTGTTTCTGACTATTCTGCCTTCTGTTGCCCTAGACCATTTTCTTGTACTACGCCACTGCTCTGATATCGACCTGGCTATTCCATTTGACCATTCTGAACTCTGTATTCCTGATTCTGGCTCGGCTGACTACTCCCCGTGTTGTTAACCCTTTCTGTCTAGCTAGTTTACCTGGCCAATTCTAAGGACCAGACAGTTAGAGATCTTTCACGGCTACTCTGTTGGTAGCTTCTGGGCTCTGTGGAGTGTGGGGTGTTAAGTACTGCGTGGTGGGATCTGGGAACCATGACATTACGATCTGGCCACTATGGATCCCGCAGACTTAACACAGCACTTGGCTAACTTTGTATCCAGACAGGATGAGCAGGATCATAGGATGGATCAGTTTGCTATTGCCTTACAAACTATCCTGACTCGTACGGCTCACCTGGAACCAGCTGGGGTTGCAACCCCGCTTGATATACCTGTGTCCCCTGTCGTTCAGACATCCCAGGTACACATGACCGCTCCTATGAGGTTTGACGGTACTCCCTCAGAGTGCCGGGGATTTTTGGTCCATGTGGATATTCATTTTAAATTAAATCCACAGATGTTTTTCTCTGACATTGCCAAAGTGGGGTTCATTATTAATCATCTGTCTGGCAGAGCATTGACATGGGCGACTCCGTTATGGGAGGCAGAGAAGCCTATCATACGGGATTATAAAGAATTCATAGCCGAGTTACAACGTACATTTAATCCTACCTGAAAGGCCACGGTAGCTGGCAAATCCTTGTTCCGCATACGTCAAGGGAACAGGACTGTTTCTGATTATGCCATAGAATTTAAAACCTTGATCTCTGATGTGAACTGGACAAATGAGACACTGGTTCTGGCTTTTATGGAGGGGTTATCAGAGTCATTGATGCATGAATTGGCTCCACGTAAACTACCTGAGGTATTGTGTGAACTCATTGATTATTGTATAGATCTGGATAATCAGATAAGGGACAGAAGGACTCCAAGAGAGAAGCCCAAGAGACCGTTACCTAGGTTGGCCCCTGTCTTTCAGGCACCACCAAGAGAGTTATCTCCTCCCTCTGAGCCTATGCAACTAGGCCGTACTAGGCTTACAGAGGAAGAGAGAACAAGGCGTTTTCGTGAGGGATTGTGCCTGTATTGTGGTTTGGGGGGACATGTACGATTTCAATGTCCTACTCGTCCTAAGATGCATGATAAGCCGGAAAACTACCGCACCTAAGGCAGCTGAGGAGACAGGCCTTGGGTGTGACGTGCATGTCTCCTGTCAAAGACACTAAACTTATGTTACCAGTATCCTTGGCTTGGGAGACCAAGACCACACATACTACCGCTTTTTTGGATTCTGGGGCTGCTGGCAACTTTATCGGTGTTAACTACGCTTCTTCCATTTCTCTACCTCTGGTTGTAAGAGAGACACCCTTAGCCGTCAAAGCCATAGATGGCAGACCGTTATCCTGCCCTAGGATTACTCACGATACGGTTACAGTGGTTCTTACCACTGGTCTCTTGCATAAAGAAGAAATCATATTTCAAGTTATCCATTCACCTTCCAATCCTGTTGTACTTGGTTTCCCTTGGTTGGTGGAACATAATCCTGTTATTGATTGGGCTAAGGGAGAGATACTGTCTTGGAGTCCTGCTTGTTTTGGGACTTGTTTAATACCCATTCAGCATGTCGGTGCCCTGAACACACCCACAGCTCCTCCATTGTCTACAGAGGTTCCTGACCAATATGCCGACCTCAGGGCTGTATTTGATAAAAGAGAGGCAGAGAAACTGCCTCCACATAGACCATATGATTGTGCCATAGATATTCATCCTGGTACCATGCCTCCTCGAGGCAAAGTATATCCTCTTTCCATAAAGGAGAACCAAATTATGGAAGAGTACATAAAGGAGAATTTGGAGAGAGGTTTTATCCAACGTTCCTCTTCGCCAGCAGGGGCTGGGTTCTTTTTTGTGTCTAAAAAAGAGGGAGATTTACGCCCGTGTATCGATTATAGGGGGCTTAACAAGATCACCATTAAGAACGTGTACCCTATCCCTCTCATATCAGAACTGTTCGACAGGTTAAGGGGGTCAGCAGTATACAAAACTTGATTTAAGAGGAGCTTACAACCTGATACGTATAAAAGAGGGGAATGAGTGGAGAACAGCATTTAACACCAGGAGTGGGCATTATGAATACTTGGTCATGCCTTTCGGTCTTTGTAATGCTCCAGCGGTATTCCAGGATTTTATTAATGATGTGCTCAGAGATTTCTTACAAACCTTTGTTATAGTATACCTAGACGATATATTGATTTACTCTCCCAATCTGAAAACCCACCATGCACATGTCAGACAGGTATTAGCAAAATTACTGGACAATGGTCTTTATTGCAAACTAGAGAAGTGTTTATTCGACATTACTACTGTGAAATTCCTTGGGTATATTATCACTCCAGAAGGTTTTGAGATGGATCCTTCTAAACTCACGGCCATCTCAGAATGGCCTCTCCCTCAAGGTCTCAAGGCCATACAGAGGTTTCTGGGGTTTTCCAACTATTATAGGAGATTTATCAAGAATTATTCCGCTCTAGCCTCCCCTATCATTAATATGACACGTAAAGGTCTGAAGAACCAGATCTGGTCTTCTCAATCCAAACAAGCATTCGAGGCCCTCAAACAAGCTTTCACTTCCGCTCCCGTGTTACGGCATCCTGATCCCAGGATTCCGTTTGTTCTTGAGGTTGATGCTTCTGAGATAGGCATTGGCACTGTCCTGTCTCAAAGAGAGTCTCCAGGAAAACCTCTACATCCTTGTGGGTTCTTTTCAAGAAAATTATCACCAGCAGAACGCAATTATGATATCGGTAACAGAGAATTGCTTGCTATTGTCTGCCCTATCAGAGTGGAGACATTTGTTGGAAGGTACTCTTGACCCTTTATTGATAATTACTGATCATAAGAACCTTACGTACATCGGGGATGCTAAACGTTTGAACGCGAGACAGGCCAGGTGCTCATTGCTACTGTCTCGGTTTAATTTTGTATTGACTTACAGACCAGGTGACCGCAATGTAAAGGCTGATGCCTTATCTCGTCAATATGACCCGTATGAATCTAATACACAAGACCACAATCCTATAGTTCCTCCTGAATGTATTGTGGCTTCCACAGTCTTGTCTGTCTCCTCGCCTTTCCTGGAACGCCTCCAGGCAGTTCAAGTAGGGGCTCCACCTGACAAGCCTCCAGATATGTTGTTTGTACCTGAAAAGGAAAGACAAGAATTACTCATAATGTTTCATGATTCTAAACCAGCAGGTCATCCTGGTATTACTAAGACTCTTACCAGTATCTCCAGACAGTTCTGGTGGCCCACCATGCGACAGGACGTACGTCTGTTTGTTTTGGCTTGTCAAGTCTGTGCCAGAAGCAAAACCAGTAAATCCTTGCCTGTCGGTCTATTGCAGCCTTTACCCATGCCTAAGAGGCCTTGGTCTCATCTATCTATGGATTTTATTGTGGACTTGCCGAAGTCCAAGGGTCATACTGTGGTTCTGACAGTTGTAG
This sequence comes from Leptobrachium leishanense, assembly GCA_009667805.1. Taxonomy (NCBI): domain Eukaryota; kingdom Metazoa; phylum Chordata; class Amphibia; order Anura; family Megophryidae; genus Leptobrachium; species Leptobrachium leishanense. Next base: position 106,577,001 of record CM019064.1, on the reverse strand, counting down.
ACCACTTCTCCAAAATGGCTCATTTTGTCCCTCTACCTAAGCTTCCTACAGCCAAAGAACTGGCGGTTGTATTTGCTACAGATATTGTACATATACATGGGGTTCCGTCTGAAATAGTCTCTGACAGAGGAGCCCAGTTCGTCTCTCGTTTATGGAGGGTTTTCTGTGCAGAGATGGGGGTGCGATTGGCCTTCTCTTCAGCATATCATCCACAAACCAATGGGGCAGCAGAGAGGGCAAATCAGGGTCTCGAGCAGTACATACGTTGCTTTACCACACAACAACAAGACAATTGGTCGGAGTTTTTGCCCTGGGCTGAGTATGCACGTAATAACGCCGTTAACCAGACCACTGGCCACTCTCCTTTTTCTGCCATCTATGGTTTTTTCCCTCCAGCTCTACCGCTTCAGTTTACTGAACAGGTCATCCCGGCTCTCGATGACCATCTCACTCAACTGCAAGAGATTTGGAGACAGATTCGAGAAAATATGGAGCGCAATGTTGCTGTCCAGAAACGCAAGACTGACAGGCATAGGTTACAAGCTCCCTCCTATAACGTGGGGGATAGAGTTTGGTTGTCCACTAGGAACGTGAAGTTGCGGGTGCCTTCTATGAAAATGGCACCTCGGTTTATAGGTCCATATAGGATCATTCGCCGCGTTAATCCTGTGGTTTATGCTCTTGCCCTTCCTAAACATCTTCGCATGCACAATGTCTTCCACACCTCCCTACTAAGGCCATTGTTGTGTAACAGGTAAACGTGGGTCGTTCGTCCTCCTCCACCTATTCAGGTTGATGGTGAATCTGAGTATGAGGTTAGGAGGGTTTTGGATTCTAGGCTGTGCAGGGGCGTTCTGCAGTACTTGGTCGATTGGGTGGGTTATGGTCCAGAAGACCGGTCCTGGATTCCAGCTTCCGACATGTCTGCCTCTAGGTTGGTCAGGGCGTTCCATGCCTCACACCCCGATCCAACCCTCCAATTTAACTAAGGAAGAATTCGAAGGACTGAAACAAATAAAAAGAAATACTAATCTGAACATCAAACCAGCCGATAAAGGGGGGGGATAGTCATATTAAACAAAGAACAATACCATCAGGAAACATGTAGATTATTGAATGACTCTGTGACGTACAAGAAATTAGGAGGAAACCCTACTGAATCTATTAAGCAGAAATTTCACGAATATTTACAAAGAGGCAAAGATATCGGTGTCATCAATGATGATGAATACCGATACCTTAAAATCAACCATCCTAGGATACCAGTCCTATATCACTTACCAAAGGTGCATAAGGACATAGACCATCCACCTGGGCGTCCCATTGTATCCGGCATCAATTCGATATCTTGCAGAATATCAGAATATATCGATTATCTGCTCCAACCTTTAGTACAAAAAACCTCTGCGTACTTGAAAGATACTATTACAACTTTACAAATAATTAGAGATATCAAATGGGAACCGGGCTACCTATTGGTTACCTGTGATGTCAACTCGCTTTACACGATAATACTACATGATATTGGATGTAAAGCGGTTGAATTTTTTCTGACAGATTCCGGCAATTTCCGAGTAGAACAAATACAATACATACTTGAAGGGATTAAATTAATACTCCACAACAATTATTTCTGGTATGGGGGAGAATATTATCTCCAATGTAATGGGACAGCTATGGGGACGAGGTTTGCCCCCAGCTATGCCAATCTGTTCATGGTCCATTGGGAAAATAATGTGGTGTGGACAGGGCATGGCTGGGGGCCCAACCTCGTCCTCTATAAGAGATACATTGATGACATATTGATCATTTGGAAGGGGGAGAGAAGTGAATTGGAACGATTTTTGGATCATTTAAACCATAACGATATAGGAATCAAATTAGATACTAATATCAGTACTATCCAGGTCAATTTCCTCGACCTTGATATATATATAGAGAATGGGATGATAAAAACTAGAACATTTTTTAAGTCTGTTCAAGTCAATGGGTACATACCTATTGCCAGTGGCCATTACCCTCCCTGGCTCAGAGCTGTTCCTAAAGGTGAACTTTTAAGAATAAGTAGAAATTGTACAGATGATGAACAATTTTCAGCTCAGGCCGATAAATTGCTGAATAATTTCAGGCAAAAAGGATATGATAAAAAATTCCTAGAAGAGACTAAACAAGAAATTCTAAGAACAAGTAGGGATGGACTATTACAATATAAATCTAAACGTGACAATCAATCTGAAAATGTTTCATTCATTATGGATTATAATACAAACAACAAAGTAATAAAAAGGTCAGTGGAAAAATATTGGCCAATTCTAACTAATGATCCAATATTAAACAATATTTTGGCAGAAAAACCAAGAATAATTTTTAGGGGAGGCAAAAATCTTAGCCAAAATTTGGTTATCAACCATATTAAAACCACTAATCAACATCAGCCTACACACCCTTTTGGCTTATCCCCTGGTTTCTACAATTGTGGCCAGTGCATCTCATGTCGTAAAACCAACAATAAAAAGAGAACTACAAGACATTTTAATGCAGGAGCAAAAGGAATTAACTATAAAATAAAAGATCTGCTAACTTGCTACACTAAGAACATAATATACATGCTTAGATGCCCTTGTGACAAAAGATATGTAGGCCAGACATCTCGCCCACTCACTACTCGGATCAACAAACACTTATGCAATATAACTAGAGGGTACGATAAACACAATGTATCACTTCATTATAAAGAATATCATAATTGTGATCCAAAAAGTATAGAGTTTATTGGGATAGAAAAAGTATGTTGCAATTGGAGAGGAGAAGATATTAGTGAAAAACTCATCAAAAGTGAGATGAGATGGATCTACTATCTAAACACCCTAGTCCCCAATGGATTAAATGTAGACTTTGAGGTTTGCCATTTCCTATAGTCACAAAAGTATGTAATGACACATCTTCCCTATATATCGGAATGACACTCATGCCCCCTAGAAGAAATTAGTTTTATTTCTCGGCACTTTTTGCATATTATCGATACTTGAGAAAGCTCTGTATGTGCAGATGTTTTTCCTTTAATTAAAAAAAATAAAAATGTCATGAAGTTGATTTATGTTTCACTTTGCATCTGCTAATGCATAAATTTCAATCATTATGGATAGACCTATATCATTCTGCATATCTATGATTAGATGCTCTCTGTTAGAGAAAGAAACTTTTGTGATAATTCACCCCTATATGTTATTGTATGAGGTTGATATGTGATCTGTATGCCTCAGATGTCTCTCTATCATTTAGATATTCAGCTATTACAGATCGTTTTGCTTCACCCTATATATTCGCGAAAAATGTTTGATCCGATCACCATGGAGACCAAGCAAAATCGGAAGTGTGCTAACGGAAACCCTTCAAGCTTCTGCTGGACCGCAATCTGCTGGCGATTACATACACAGATGGAACGCAGATGGCAAACACACCCCTTTTTCAAATCGCAAATGGACAGCCCATCGAGTGCTCTGTTGGAACGCACGCGAAGGACGTTCTCGTTGAGTACTCTGTTGAAACGCACGCGAAGGATACTCCTTATGACTGATTGGGATTAAGATAAAAGACACCTGCTCAACATGAAAGATTATCCGACTGATGAAGCTCGCAGGACTAGCGAGAGAAACGCGTTTCGGTCTACCCTTTTTTTCTCTTTATCTTTTATCTTTTTATTGTTAATCTATTTTATTTTAATTTGTTTTTATTTTGTAATAAATTTTCCTTTAAATACTATTTACATTTCTGCCATTTGATCCGGATTTCCACTATATCCACCTACTAGCTTATTGCTAGTTTCCACATCCTAGGGGTGGGACCCCCCCTCCACAATTGAAGTGGTCCACAAGCTGAGATACTGAGCCACTCAAACGGGAGGCTCAGTACCACGTGAGTGAATACAATCTGTTCCTCTATTGTCACAATTTCTATTTGGTATTGTGCCATATATCTTTCATTTATTGAGGTATCCCTGGACATCAAGAGACCATTTCCTACAATCACCATCTTGATGGGAGGAGCCCCCCATAGAGGCTTACAAGCAAATACCACGAGCATATAGGCTCTATGTTTGTGAGTGTGCATTCACCATTATATAACTATCTTTGTATTGTATAATATACCACGCAATGAAGGCGTCTCTTTCTGTATTCTAGAATTGATTTTATCCAAGAACAACTGTGATACTTGTGAACAGAATATTCACCTATCTTCTTTTGCGCTCCCTCCACAAGCTAAAGTTTGTATTGTTTTTATTTAACTTTGGTGAAGGACACACCATTGGTGAGCGGCATAATTATACAACCATATTAGTATAAACACTTTCTGAATAAACTCCTCAGCGCCAAACACATTTAGCTCCTGAAGGAGTTAATATAATCATCAGGTAAACGTGGGTCGTTCGTCCTCCTCCACCTATTCAGGTTGGTGGTGAATCTGAGTATAGGAGGGTTTTGGATTCTAGGCTGTGCAGGGGCGTTCTGCAGTACTTGGTCGATTGGGTGGGTTATGGTCCAGAAGACCGGTCCTGGATTCCAGCTTCCGACATGTCTGCCTCTAGGTTGGTCAGGGCGTTCCATGCCTCACACCCCGATCGCCCTGGTGGTCGTCCTGCCGCTCGTCCTGTTGGTCGTCCGGTGGCCTCCCGTGGAGAGGGGGGTACTGTAACGTTGGGAGCTTCCACCCCTACCTGTGTGCTTGAGGGCAGCATGTCTGATGCTGCTCGCTGACCAATGCCCGGTTTAAATGGAGACAGGCAGGGAGGTGGTTGCATGAGGCGCGGCTTGAGTGGGGGGCGTGGCCTGGTGAAGGTCTTTAAAAACCCTCAGTGTATTCTCAGCAGTTGCCAGATCGTGGTTATCCATACCTGAGCGCCTTGTACCTGACTGCTATATTGAATTAACCCGTTATTGACCTCTGCTTGTTTCTGACTATTCTGCCTTCTGTTGCCCTAGACCATTTTCTTGTACTACGCCACTGCTCTGATATCGACCCGGCTATTCCATTTGACCATTCTGAACTCTGTATTCCTGATTCTGGCTCGGCTGACTACTCCCCGTGTTGTTAACCCTTTCTGTCTAGCTAGTTTACCTGGCCAATTCTAAGGACCAGACAGTTAGAGATCTTTCACGGCTACTCTGTTGGTAGCTTCTGGGCTCTGTGGAGTGTGGGGTGTTAAGTACTGCGTGGTGGGATCTGGGAACCGTGACACTCAGTGATTGCAGCATTCAGTCTGCATTTCTCCAAGGTGATCTGCAAAATCTGGCCTGTAGTGGGTCCCGAGGACTGGAGTTGAGAAACCCTGTCCTAGAATATATATCATGCAATTTTATGATTAAAGTAATATTAGCACCCAAATACATTCTTAGCTGTGTTTGCTGTAGTAAGGAGAAGCAGCATTTAATGGTCAGTAAAAGGGGAACACTATGGCTCATCTAATTATCAGATTGAACAGATTTCTCTGGTTGATCTGAATCGTGGGACTGCAACAATATTTAATCATTAAGAGTGGAGAATTGCAAGGAAAATGCATATGTTAGGACATAATCACGGAACAAGGAGAAATAACTTTTTCATTTGTTTAGAGAATAACCATGTATATTAATCAATATTATGGCAATTCCTGTTTAAAATGTCCTTTTGTGGACTAGGTTAGAAGTTCATCTATTCTGAACCAAAAATGGAAAATAAAGATAAAACAAGTCTCACAATTGTACTTTGATTGCTACCTGATGTTTTAAAGTGCATATAGCAGCTATTTCATTTTATTTTCCATTCTACAACAGCTATAACTTTTCTCAAAGAACAGAGTTCTGGAAAATAACATTATCAGGGGTTTTCTTTCTGCTCACAGGGACAATCATACACAAATTGCTTCCAGAATGTAAAAGCCTAAGATGTCTTAATTCATGTGTGATTTAATGTCAGCATTTATACACTGTCACACGCTCAAAAAGAATATCTGTGTTGACCTATTGAGACCGTGTGAAATTCCTCATAATGTTGAAATTTGTTTAGATGCAGCATTGACTTGCTCATGCCATGTGCTGTCTTGTGGTTTAGCAGTACCTTGCAAATTTGCTATTATGTCTTATTGGGATCCTATAAGAATCTGTACTCCAACGTTTTCTGCTGTCACATCTGCATCGAGAAGAACTCTTTCATGAGCTCGTGAGCATTTACTTAAAATTTAGACGCAACAAAGCATCTAAGTAGACAATGTTATGTGTTATTTCCTGTCACATTATCTGTAATATATTCTACAATCTCCTGCAATAAAAAAGAGTTGTACCATTAAACCTTTTCAGATACCAGTTCTCTATATACAGTATACTGAGAATTCATATTTCAAATGCTTTGATGTTTAAAGAAAATTATATATTTTATAAAATATATACAGGTTGAGCATCAATATCCGAGAAATCCAAAATGCTCCAAATGTGAAAACCTTTTGAGAGATGAAACGACACAAGATCAATGTACACAAACTTTGTTTCTTTTATAAAATTACTTCCAGGGTATTTACATAAGCTCTGACAATGGGCCCTATTCCAAGGTTGGTGTAAACGTAGCCAGAGCTGTTGTAAACTTACCAGAGCTATTATAGTCTATGGATTTGTTAAGTTTACAACAGCACTGGTTAAGTTCGCAGCAACCTTGTAATAGACTGTGACTCGTTGCTTATTATTGGACCTATCTCCTGCTGATGAGGTCATAATAAGCCTGAAACAGCTGTCCAGTAGTGGCTGTGATTCGTTGCATAACCTGACCTTTGCTAAAAAGCCATCTAGTATGGCATTGAACTGGCAAGGAGGGTTCTGGATTAAAACAGACCCAGGATTCAAAACAATAAGAAATTGAAGACTTAATTTGCATGTCCTACCCAGAGTTCCTTGCTGCATATGGGAAAGGTAGCACATGAGCTCTGTGATGCAGTTCTCTGAATTTCTGGTATGTGTAAGTGTCTTCTACAATTAGAGACCATATTGTTTGCTATGTGGAGGCTTTTAATCTCACTTTTTACCCTCCACCATAACTTAAATGTGTGTACGCTTGTGCTCATAAGTTTACATACCCTGGCAGAATGTATGATTTCTTGGCCATTATTCATAGAAGATGAATGATAACACAAAAACATTTCTTTCACACATGGTTAGTGTTTGGCTGAAGCCATTTATTACCAATCAAATGTATTTACTCTTTTTAAATCATAATGACAACAGAAACTATCCAAATGACCCTGGTGATTTTGGCCTCATAACATGCACAAAAGTTGACACAAACGGGTTTCAATGGCTATTAAAGGTAACCATCCTCACCTGTGATCTGTTTGCTTGTAATAAGTGTGTGTGTCTAGAAAAGGTCAATGAGTTTCTGGACTCCTGACAAACCCTTGCATATTTCATCCAGTGCTGCACTGACATTTCTGGATTCTAAGTCATGGGGAAAGCAAAATAATTGTCAAAGGATCTGCAGATGAGGATGAGCATGACAGTAGGTATATATATAAATTGTAGAGGTCGGCAGGGCTGGGTCCTGGATGGACAATATGTTTCACCCCTATTTGGGTTGTGGTCCCTTTAAGTGCAACCACAGGGTTAATCTTCCTGTCCAGGCAGAGGTTTAAAGCCAGCAACTCCCAGATAGGATTGTGGGAGTTTAGGAAAAAGGAAAGTAATCAGTGGAAGCTGTGTGTGTGTTCCAAAAAGCAGGAGACGTGCTGTGCCTTGCTGGAGAGGCTTCTACATACTGGGGAAAGGATTCCCCAGGTTTGGGGCTGTTTAAAGTGCTAGGTGAGCCACCATTATTTTTCTGTTTATTTGTGCTGAAGATCAGGACTTTGCTTTAATTTCACTGAACCCAAGTGTGTACTTATTATGTTGCCTTTTTGACTGCCCTGAAAGGGTGAATAAAGCTGTTTTGTTTGTGAAAGACATTGTGCACGTGCTCTGTGGGCCCCCAAATGTCACAACTGGTGGAGAATGCGGGCAGTTTGCTACCCCTCACACGCCAAGCAAGAGGGATTTTTGTGAAAAAAAAACTGACATTTTAAAAAGGACAGTGTTCTGATTGTATGTCCTGGGCTAAGGCTGCACTGAAGTCCACAGCTATGTAGGAGCTCGTTAAGCAGATGGTCTTTGTCAATGTGCAGGCCCAGACTCGCCATGAAGAGGCAATGGCTCAGCAGCAACAAGCCCTGGCACAGGCTGTTGCTGCCCAACAAGAAAGCACCCATTTTGCTGGCTGCACAACTTACAGCACAGCAGGTAGCCACACAGATGCAGATCAATGCCCTGCGGGAGGCCATGCAGCAACTTGCACCTGGACGTGATCAAGCAGTGGTCGCTGCTGGTAACCATGTCTCCATAAGGGCCAGTCACGTCCTGCAAAAGCTGTCTCCCAGTGATGATGTGGAAGCATTTCTCACCACGTTTGAAAGGACTGCTGAGCGAGAGGGGTGGCCCCAAGACCAATGGGCCGGTCTCATTGCCCCGTTTCTGACAGGAGACCCTCAAAAGGCATATTTTGACCTGCCCCTAGAAGATGCAAAGAATTATGACAGGCTGAAAGCTGAGGTTCTGGCCCGCCTTGGGGTAACTGTTGCTGTCCGGGCTCAACGTGTTCACTGCTGGAAGTACTGCCCTGACCAGCCACCCCGGTCCCAGATGCACGACTTAGGACAGCTGGTTAAAAAGTGGTTGCAGCCAGAGACCCTGACTAGAGAGCAAATGGTCGAAAGGGTTGTGATGGACCACTATCTGAGGTCTCTACCAAAGGATCTATAGCGCTGGGTCAGCCATGGGGACCCCAAGACTGCAACACTGGTAGTCGAGATGGTGGAGAGATACACTGTGGTGGAGGACCTGCTCAGACCAACCAGTCGTTGAGGACCAGTCTTGCCACCACCTGTGAGGCCTGCTTCAGTTCCTCGGAGGGAAGCATCACTGGACCCGGGAACCAGCACCCCAAAATCATCTTCCTCGGTTCTGCAGAGGCCTGTCGCTACCCGAACTGCTGGCGATATACAGTGTTGGAGGTTTCACGTCTGGGGCCATACCCGGGCGCAGTGTCCGCTACAGGAGGAGCCCATGGAGTGTGGATCCGCTCGGAGAGTGTCCTTCTACACCCTCACAATGTGCACTACCCACCTTGATCTAGAGGGGGGTCAGTTTGAATGTACTGTGTGGGTGAATCACCGCCCAGCCAAAGCTCTCCTGGATTCTGGGAGTATGGATACCCTGGTGCATGCCCGGGTAGTCGGAAGGCTCGGTCCAGGACAAAGAACCCTCCGGGTTGTCTGTATCCATGGGATACTCGGGAGTATCCACTGATCCCTGTCACCATTTCCGCCAGGAATACTTCGGTCACCCAAGAGGTCGGGTGGTGAGTACTCTGATACATGATGTGATTGTGGGACGGGACTGCCCCTTGTTTGCTGAACTGTGGTGCTTGGTACAAACTGAACTGCCCATCGAACTGGGGAACAATTCAGGGTCACCCCCACCAAACATGACTGTGGACACTGTTGATTAGGAGTTGCTCAAATGTGTTCAAAATGAGAATGTTATAACTGATGTGAGTGTCCTAGCTCCTCAACCTGAGTTGACACCCAAAGGAGGGGGAATCCTCTCCCGTGCCAGTTATGGTAGGAGAGGATGAAGAGGAATTATCCGCTGTAGATATTATACTTGGGGTGGATGAGGGGGAGGGGTCTTCTTATCCAGTACACCTTGACTTAGATGTGTCCAGAGGTGCATTTGGCAGGGCTCAACCCGATGTTGATAAATGCTCGCGAACAGGTAACTGTTGTCAGTGGGGTACCTCAAGCACCAGATGCAGAGAAAAGATTTCCTCACTTTGCGGTCAATAATGATCTGCTCTACCGGGTATCAGAAATTCGGGGAGAAATTGTGGAACAATTACTAGTACCCCAGCCCTACCAGAGAATGGTGCTGGATCTGGCTCACAATGATGCCCTAGGTGGTCACCTGGGAGCTGAGAAAACCGAGGCCCTGATAACAGACCAGTTTTACTGGCCTGGGATTGGTGCCGCTGTTAAGAGGTACTGTTCATCCTGCCCCGTTTGCCAGTTAACTGCCCCAGCACCCCATCATAGGAGCCCCTTGGTGCCTCTGCCGATAATTGAGGTGCCCTTTGAGCGCATCGCTATGGATATAGTGGGTCCCTTAGAGAAATCTGCTCAGGGACACCGATATATCCTGGTGGTTCTTGATTATGCCACAAGGTATCCAGAGGCGGTTCCTTTAAGAAGCCCTACATCAAAGGCCATTGCGCGGGAATTGTTTTTTATGTTTTCGAGAACTGGCCTGCCAAGGAAAATTTTGACAGACCAGGGGACCCCATTTATGTCCCGGGGGATGGCCGATGTGTGCAAGTTGTTCCAAATCAAGCAGTTGCGAACATCTGTTTATCACCCTCACACAGATGGTCTGGTAGAAGATTCAACAAGACTCTGAAATGATGCTTAAAAGGGTTGTGCAGAGAGATGGAAGAGACTGGGATCATTTGCTTCCTGCACTGCTGTTTGCTATTCGAGAGGTTCCTCAGACCTCCACAGGGTTCTCACCTTTTGAGCTGGTGTATGGTCATAGACCCCGGGGATTGCTAGATTTGGTGAAGGAGACATGGGAAAGTGAGTCCTCTCCACACAAATCGCTCATTGAACATATCTCTCAGAGGAGAGAGAGAATTTCTAAAGTGATGCCTTTGGTACAGGAAAATTTGCAGAAAGCTCAGGAGGCCCAGAAAAGGGTGTACAACCGGTCAGCCAAGCTGCGGCAATTTCAGGTTGGGGACCGGGTAGCAGTACTTATACCCACGGTGGAAAGTTGGTTCCTAGCCAAGTGGCAGGGACCATATGAGGTGGTTGAAAAAGTAGGGGAAGTAAAATACTGAGTGCATCAAAAAATGGAAATGAGAACAGCGCTGGTACAGAAACCCCACTACCGTGGGAGGTAGATGGAAACACCACACTAGGGGGAAGAACACCCCAAAACTGAAGTGGATATGGTAATGGCACAAAAATAATGACCTGTATATGCTTCGATCCAATTAGGTCAGGTGGAAGACAGTGTGCATGTAACGAAAAAACACATATACATGGTACAGTATGCCTGTCAAATTGTCAGATGAAAAATGTGAAGGATGAGAACTCACATGGGGTGGAGCCTGTACAATAAAGGCTCAATAAGATCACAGTGGGTCTCTTCAGGGATGACCCCGTCCCGTCTTCATGAGAGATACCGATGGTTACTCGTGCAGGCCATACATGCAATGAAGGAAACATATACCATAGTGCAGCATAGTGGTTTCACAGAGTATAAAGGCCAAACAAATCAAAGCACTTACGTGATTCAGAGCCTGTGTAAACTCACTGGCTCTGTATGTACGCCTTGGTGTAGATAGGGATACACCAGACCCCTTTGGAATGAATAAAAAGTGAAAGAACTCGGTTTCCACCAAAATAAAAAAATTTAATACAAATACAAATAAAATGGATATAATCAAGACGCGTTTCGCCGCTCACGCAGCTTCATCAGTTGGTATCCAAAATTAAAACATAATGAACCAGTCTAATAGCCATACATTTATAGTGACAATCATTAGTTAAACGGATCAACAGGTGTATTTCAAAGGCCGCCACTTCCGGTCCCGCTGCGTTCCAGCTTGGTTTACGGCACTTCCGGATTCCTCTTTCCTGGACGGGGGATGATGTGTTCTGCTGTACTGGAGCAGGCGCATGCGCCGTGGGGTCCAGCCGTCGGCTTTTACGTCCCACACCATCCACGTCCCGCTCAGCTCCATCGGTGCCATGCCCGGAAGGGGGGGCTCTTGTCCTCTTAATGGGTCCATTATGTTGCACACTTATGCCGCAGATCTTTATTTGGGGGGCGTACTCCATCAACAACATATGGACCTCCATTACACACACATTCCATATGTAAAAAAGAGAAAAAACATGGAGAAAGGGTTATACACAGAGCATAAATATGAAAGAAGGCAGCATCTGAACAGCCTAATAATAGCCAAAATAAACATCAGGCAAAAATAAAATAAAATAAATAAAAATATGAAAAATATGAAAAATAAAGAAAAATATATAAAATAGAATATAGAAGAAATAAGGGGGGAAATGGAGAATTTTTCTGGTTTGGCTATTTTGACCTAGAATTTTCACTACTCCAGTTATTCTCCTGCTTTTCACCGCTCTCTGAATAACCCTGTGAATGTTTAATCCCGAGGTGAAAAATAACATTGCTTAAGGCTGGGGTCAGACGAGCGCAGTTATCACGTCCGTGTTGCCGCACATTTGTACGTCCGTGGCAGCATAGCATTCTGACCAATGGAGCCCAAAACACGAAGTACGTCGCACGGAAGTGCGGATGCATGGCGGATGCTGCAAACAGACGCAGGTTAGGCAAGAACGTAATACTGCTAGAACGGACGTGCGGAGTGCGCCACGTCTGCAACATCCGTGTAGCTTTGTATGTGAGTGATAAAACATTTTTGACGGACAGAATGTTTTTTCATTTTAATTTATTTTCCCTGCTACATCAGTCAAAAAATACGTCAGTGAAAAAAACGGACTGTTTGGCCACTACCTTGTTGTCAGTCAGTAAGTACGTCCGTACTGCACGGACGCACAGTCTGTACAAAATGCGCTCATCTGACCCTAGCCTTAGATGTTATTTTGAATTTTTTTCAAACACCAGTTAACCACTTGGCAGCTATGGACGCGCTCAGCGCGTCCAGCCAAGTGGTTCTCCTGTGCTATGGACGCGCTGAGCACGTCCATGCACAGGAGGCAGCAATCCGCCGGATTCCAGTGGATTGCTGCGCCCCCCGGTGCGGGCTGACATCTTGGATGTTAGCCCAGCACTCCGGGACCCCGGCGGAGCAATTAGATGTCATCGCGGCGGCGCGATGACATCTAATTCAGGCGCCCCCCGCATGTGCGGAGGAAGCGCCTGAAAGGGAGGGGCGAGGTCCTTCGGACCTCTCTCCCTCCCGATCGCCGGGGGCAGAGGGTTAATCCAGGCACCGTTTGGAAGGGCACAGCCTGCCTTTCCAAACGGTGGCTGTGATTAACCCCTGGGGAGCCGGATCACGAATTGGTGCTGAAAAGCGCCGGATCGTGATCCTCTCCTGGAGCTGGCCGACATCTTGGATGTCGGCCAAGCCTCCAGGAACTCCCCCTGAGGACTGGCGTCATCGTGCATAACACGATGATGCCAGTCCTGGAGTTAACCCCTAGCTGCCACCAATGGTGCAGAGAGGGGGTTCCAATGAACCCCCTATCTCCCGATCCGTGGCAGCTAGGAGTTAATGTTTGATATCGTTGGATCAGCCAGAGCATGGCCTTTCCAAGGATACCAAACATGAGCATGAAAAATGTTTTAAAAAAATATATATATATTTTAAAAAAAAAAAATCAAAAAAAAAACTTTTTGGGGTTTTTGTTTTGTTAATGCAGCAATATTGTTCCCATTTCAATTATAATGTGAACAATAATGCTGCACTAACGATTTTTGTATGCGGTGCGTTTGTTAAAAAAGCAAATTTTTCCCCCAAAAAAAAATGTAACGATACCCCATTTCTAATTTTTTTAACAAGCGCACCCCATACAAAATATAACCGCAAACGATCGCATGTTAAAGTGTGAAAAAAAAACACTTTACACATAATAAATTATTGAAAATTCAAATTTTATTGCATTTTTGTTATAATATACAGACATGACATAACGTATACATATAATAATGACATATTATGAATCTGCCAAGTCTGCCGGAAAGAACGATATATAATATGTCTGGGTCATATATCAAAATATGGCTACAAAATGCGGTTAAACATGATGAGGGAAAGCAGTAAAAATGACCTCAGCACAGAGGTGTGAAAAGCCTCAGCAGCGAAAGGGTTAAATGCAGCATATTAGGATGTTTTAGGAGGGAAATTAATTCTCAAATCTCAATCAGAAGCAGACACCACCCCACCCCCTCAGTATAGTGTACAATGTATCAAATTGATTACCAGACTAAAAACACCTGGTGTTATGCCCGTTTGTGAACAGAGGTCATTTAGAGTTGATAATCTTTCCACGTACACATTAGTTTTTAATTCAATATCTAATAAACCGTTGCTTATAATATTCTGGAGTAAAGAGTCTCTTTATTTCTAGATTTTTTAGTATTTTTTTAAGCATTTTCTATACTTTTTTCAAAATTTCTTTTTTTTCTCAAACTCGAACCGTACACACCCAAAAAGTTCGAAATTCGCGAACTTTAGAACTGCCAAAGTTCGGGTCGAACTCCGAACCATCTGAACCCGAACAGCTCATCCCTAGTGTTGACGCAGTACACATTGCTGCCACCCTGTCCAAACCCCAAACCCAAGAAGTTAAGGAGTTTCTGCAAAGAAACAAAGGCATGTTTTCAGGACTACCAGGACACGCGTCTGGGATTAAACATGATATTATATATCCAATGAACCCCCTATCTCCCGATCCGTGACAGCTAGGGGTTAATGTTTGCCATCATTGGAACGGCCAGAGCGTGGCCTTTACAATGATACCAAACATGACCATGTAAAATGTAAAAAAATAAAATTAAAAATAAAATTAAAAAAATTAAAAAAACATTATTTTTTTTAAAAAAAAATTTTTTTTTTTTTTTTTTAGATTTATTAGTGCAACAGTATTGTTCCCATTTCAGTTATAATGTGAACAATGATGCTGCACTAACGATTTTTTCTATGGGGGGCGTTTGCTAAAAAACACGTAATTTTCCCCAAAAAAAGTAACGATTCCTCATTTCTAATTTTTTTAACAAGTGCACCCCATAGAAAATATAACCGCAAACGATCGCATTTTAAAATGTGAAAAAAAACACTTTACACATTGTAAATTATTGAAAATTCAAATTTTATTGCATTTTTTGTTATAATATACAGACATGACATAACGTATACATATAATAATGACATATTATGAATCTGCACAGTCTGCCGGAAAGAACAATATATAATATGTCTGTGTCATATATTAAAATAAGGTTTCAAAACGCGGTTAAACATGATGAGCGAAACCGGTTAAAATGAGCTCAGCACAGAGGTGGGAAAAGGCTCAGCAGCAAAAGGGTTAATGGTCGGGCCCCATCGTGTTGGTACTGAAGCCCAACGGCACTCTGCGATTCTGCAATGACTTCAGGAAACTTAACGAGGTGTCAAAATTTGACGCGTATCCCATGCCAAGGGTGGATGAATTAATAGAGAAATTGGGTCCGGCCCGTTATATCACCACCCTGGACCTTACTAAGGGATACTGGCAGATACCCCTGACTAAGGAAGCCAGGGAAAAGACTGCTTTTTCCACTCCAGAGGGTCATTTTCATTATAAGCGGATGCCTTTTGGGTTACACTCAGATCCAAGCCACCTTCCAACGAGCAATGGATAGGGTGCTCCGCCCCTACCTGAGATATACCTCGGTCTACCTGGATGACATTGTCATCTTCAGTCCAGATTGGGAGTCCCATCTTCCCCGAGTTCAGACAGTTTTGGACGGTTTGAGGAAAGCAGGCTTTACTGTTAACCCTGAGAAAAGTGCAATAGGGATGGAAGAAGCTAAGTACCTGGGATATGTCGTAGGCAGGGGTCTGTTAAAGCCACAATTTAACAAAGTAGAGGCTATCCAGAACTGGCCACGCCCCCTCACAAAGAGCAGGTTTGTACTTTTCTGGGTATAGTGGGATATTACCGGTGGTTTGTCCCCAATTTTGCCTCTATTGCTGCACCACTGACTGACCTGACGAAAGGTAGGAAGTCAGTGATGATTCAATGGAATGACAATGATGAAGAAGCCTTCGAGAAGCTTGAAAATGCATTGTGTCAGCACCCAGTGCTGGTAGTCCCTGATTTCATGAGGGAGTTCATTGTACAGACGGATGCCTCTAGTGAGGGTTTGGGGGCTGTGCTATCCCAAGAAGTCAATGGGGAAGAGCACCTCGTAGTTTTTCTTAGTCTGGAAACTGACGGCAGCGGAGAAAAACTATGCTGTGGTGGAAAGAGAGGGCTTGGCCATAAAGTGGGCCTTGGATTCTTTGAGATACTTCCTGTTGGGCAGGAAGTTCCGTTTAGTGTCTGACCATGCCCCATTGACCTGGATGAGGCAGCACCGCCACGCTAATGCCAGGGTAACCAGGTGGTTCCTGTCTCTCCAGGAGTTTAACTTTGTGGTGGAACACAGGCCTGGGAAACAGCACCAAAATGCTGATGCCCTGTCCCGGATGCATTGTGGGCTGTCTACTGTTGCCTCAAACACCTCCGCGTTGAGACAGAGGGGGGGATATGTAGAGGTCGGCAGGGCTGGGTCCTGGATGGCAATATGTTTCACCCCTATTTGGGTTGTGGTCCCTTTAAGTGCAACCACAGGGTTAATCTTCCTGTCCAGGAAGAGGTTTAAAGCCAGCAACTCCCAGATAGGATGGTGGGAGTTTAGGAAAAAGGAAAGTAATCAGTGGAAGCTGTGTGTGTGTGTTCCAAAAAGCAGGAGACGTGCTGTGCCTTGCTGGAGAGGCTTCTACATACTGGGGAAAGGATTCCCCAGGTTTGGGGCTGTTTAAAGTGCTAGGTGAGCCACCATTATTTTTCTGTTTATTTGTGCTGAAGATCAGGACCTTGCTTTAATTTCGTTGAACCCAAGCGTGTACTTATTATGTTGCCTTTTTGACTGGCCTGAAAGGGTGAATAAAGCTGTTTTGTTTGTGAAAGACATTGTGCACGTGCTCTGTGGGCCCCCAAACGTCACAATATATATATATAGTCCACTAACCATCCAAAAAGGACCATAAGTGTCTATTACAGAGCTCCTTCTCCCGTCCCTATAATTAACGAGTTTCAAGAGATGCATACAGGATAATTCAAAGAGATTTGAAAAGTCACCGCATGTTCGGTGACTTTTCATTCTCTTCAATTCGGTTCATTTTGCCGATCCCATATCGGTGACCCTGCGGAGTATTCAGCAAGCACCACAGGGTCCCTGAATTGCAGGGAAAGGCTGCCGCAAACCCGACAAAAACTCACCGCAAAACCCGGCGAATGCATGCCGAAAACCCGCATAAACATCGGATTAACCCGACGAAAACCACGGAAAAACCCGAGCAGGAGTCAATCACCCACAGCGAAGCCACTGGAAAAAGCCGAGACCGCAGACGAGTGAAGTGAATAAATTAGGAAAACAGTTTGCTTCAATGTGTGAAAAGTGAAAAGCTGTTTGCAAAGAAACTACTGAGCGAAAATGTCTGAAATTTACATATGAGGTCCAATGAATGATAATAAAAAGGGCTGTTACAGAAAAAATAATTAAACTTAAAAAAAAAAAATCCTTAAAATATCCTAAAAAATCTATAAATAAAGAGACTCTTTACTTCAGAATTTTATAATGAATGGTTTATTAGAAATTGAATTAAGACCCTGCTAAGACGGCGGCCATCTTGCGGCCTAGCATAGTGCACCAGCGGCCTGGTACCCCTGAGGTAGAGGCCTCCACGCGTTTGTCTAGATGGGCAAGAAGACTGTTAAGCCGGAGGCGACGGGCACCCGCCTCCCTGACATCCGCACCTCTCTGGGTGTTGGTCGAGTGGAGGAAAGCCGGCGCCATGGATCTGAAACGCTGCCTGTATCTCTGAGTGGAGACATCCTCCCTGAACCTGATGTTTATCGGGGGGAGCCCCCTTCTGCGCGGCCACTCACCACAGCAGATCTACACACAGTTATAGAGGATTTCCGTTCCTTGTGGCGTCAGGACTTGGGAGAGGTACGTTCAGCCCTGGAACCCCTGCAGTCACAATTAGCTGAAGTACGAACCCGGGTCCAGGAGACGGAGGCATCGCAGTCCTCCACCGCCTCCAGACTGGATGACCTCCAATCTCAAGTGGCTCGCCTTAGCTCAGCGATCCTGACGCTGGAGGATCGCCATCGCCGGCGCAATCTATGAATCCGAGGGATCCCTGAAGACGTGAGACCTGCGGACCTCCTGCCCTACGTGTTAGGCTTACTGGCTTACCTTCTCCCAGCTGATGGTGCATCCTCGGAGCCTCCGGTGATATCGGTGATGCGTCTCCGCAAAGCTGCCGCTGCGCCGGAGACGGCCCCTCGCGATGTCCTTGTAGTGACCAGATCGGTGGATGTTCATTCTCAGATCCTAGTGGCAGCTGGCCCGTCCTTCCGGGTCACCTATGCCTCCAGCTGTCTCACTTTTTTCCGGGACCTATCCTTTTTGGCATTGGCGGCCCGGCGCTGCTTCAGAGATGTCACTGTCCTGCTGCGGGACCAGGGAGTGCGCTACAGATGGGGGACTTCTGGCTCTTTGATCGTCTACACTGGAGGTAAACCACACCCTGCGGCAACCTTGGATGAAGCGAGAGCCTTACTCTTCACGCTGGGGATCGTACCTGCGCCACTGAACTCTGGGGTTTTGCTGACGGACCCGGGCTAATTGTTTCCCTGGCTGCGCCGTAATCCACTTTGTTATTACCCTCTTTTTCCTGCTCGCACTTGGACACTCGCTGACAGTCCCATACCTGCGTTTGATGCCCCCCCACCTCCCCCTGATGATACCCTCTCCCCCCGTACTGGAAGTATTTGATTGCTGATCCTGGGCTCTACATCGCTACCATTCCCGAATTCGTGATGACACCCCCACCATGCTGATACACCCCCCCCTGTCTGTTCACTTTTTGATGACTCTATTTTTGCCCTGTCTATTTTTCGGATGACGCTCCCTCATAGTCCATTGAAGAGTTTTCTTGTTTGTATCCCCCCCTCCCTGCTGAGACACTATATTTTCAGACTTTGCTACCAGTCTGCAGAGGTTGGCCCCTTTTACTGTCTGCAAGGATCCAGGGTTTTTTATTCTTTTCTCCCATTCCCCCCCCCTTTTTTGTTTTTGGGCGGCAGAACACTGGGATGAACTGGGCGAGCCGCTAGAGCAAGCACCATGGCTCTGTCCGTCTCTTTTGGCCCTAGCTCTCCCGGCCATGCGGCCTCTTCCACGGCCTCTGGCTTCCTGTTTAGGCACCAGAGTGTGCCGGGAATGCCGCATATTTTTTGGCAGTTCTCCTCCCCCTCTCCCTTCCCCTATTTCTGTTTTTTTTTTTTTTTTTCTTTGTCCGCACGTATACCTGGACCAATACTGTTTTTTCTGCTGACTCGGCCAATTCTCCTGCTTTGATCATCTGGATTGTCTGTTTGCCCCCCCTTTTTTTTTTTTTTTTGTGGTTTTTTTTTTGGCCCTACGCGGCCACCCTACTATATTGTATGCTTTATTGTTGATGCCTTTTCTCAAAATAAAAATTTGAATATAAAAAAAAAAAATTGAATTAAAACGCGAATATTTTTAACATTGAAGCCTATGGGATTCGCCTGATTAAATCTGCCGCATGAAACCACCGAATGGCAGGGCAAATCGGGAACCTTTCACTGCTGGTTTGTGTTCTCTGAATAGCCAAAGCAGTGCTTTTTCATGGGGATTTCACTGCCCTCGAACAGGCACCGTATGTGCAGGCAATTCGCCAGGATTTGGCGAATTGCCTGCTCTTTGGATAGCCAAATGGCCAAGAAAGGTAACCGTACCCTGAATTTCAGTGTTCGGTTATCTTTCTCAAGCAATTCGGATCTCTTTGAATTAACCTGATAGAATCTTCTATGATTAAGTGGGTACCACATTTAACAGCAGAAATATTAGAAATAATGTGAAAGTGCCTTTGAAGGTGCTGGGCTTTGGTAAATATTGCTTTTTGAGGCATTGTGATTTAGATATGCTTTTGGACAAACGCAATGTCCAGATTTACAAAGAACATAGCATGCAATGTTATTTTAAGTAAATAGTTACCTAACTATCCCTTACCAAACCATACACCGAAATAAAATGTACAGTCTTCATCATTGTCCCAACTAATTCCTTTTGATCAGCCTGTATTTAACTCCCAGAGAAAATGTGATCCCTCGGGTTACCTCCTATGCAGCAATATATACATAATTAAAGAAACGATGTTTAACTACAGTAATACGTGTGTCACATTTTCTAAAAACAAATATAGAACGGAAAGGAAAGCATCTTTTCCATCAAGATTTCCTAAGTCCTGTAACTAATTAGTCAGGCTTACTGTACAGTAGAAGGTTTCCGCGTATAGTGATAGCCAGCCAAAATCAATCTTGGGCACGCTAGGATTTGCAAAACTGATTTTAGCCTTACTTCAAGTCTCTCCAGAAGGGAGGTTTTACAAGCTTGCATTACATTCCTGTAATGAAAAGCAGGTGAAGTTTCTTAATTCTTTGTATAAAGATACTAATCTGTCCCTTCCAACACACTTTGGCTGGGGATGGTTTGACAGCAACGCCATGAAAATTGGGAACAAATTTGAAATGCATAAATTGGAGGAAGGAAAGGGGGACTTTTCTATTAAAAGAAAAAAACAGGGAGTTAATTTCAGTAACGTTTCTGTAATTACATCATTAGCACAATAGGGAAGTAGGCAAGCATTTTTTTAGACTAAATACTCTTTTTAAGCAATGTTGTATTCTATGCATTACAGAGAATTTTTTTTTTTTTTAGCAGCGTTGTATTCTATGCATTACAGAGAAATTATGAATCACTATGGTTTGTGGAGCCAGAAATATTTTCGCGATAGTAAAAACAAACAAAAAACTATGCAATCACATAAACATGTTTATACCTAAAGCTAGGATATACAAGCAACAAACATATTTTGGAAAGATCAAGAGATAAGGATTTTTACCTAATGAGTTTATTCCAAGAGGCATATCCCTGGCAAAAAACAAACTGCGCTGATTGAATAACGTCACGCCACTCGGTTATTGCTGGAAATTCCTCGCTGTCAGAACCCATCCAAATAATATGCAAAAATAACGCTAATTCCCTACCATAATTCAGTTCATGGAATATCAAAATCGCTCTGCATCCAGTTATATTCCAAACAAACGACCTAAGACTTGATCACACGAGCAGTTAATCAGCACCCGACAGTTTTGTGGTGGGGCTTTTCTTGCATTATCCCAACCTAAGACAAAATAAAATTATAAAAAGCTTGGTTATTGTTTATTTTACTATGTTTTCTCAGTGGTTTCTACCATAACATAATAAATTGGAAATTAATTCTTAATTATAATTATTAAATATCTTATGTTTTTTTCTTTGTGACTACTGCCAGTATAAGGTAGAACCAGTAGAATCTGAACAAATCAAGATGTAGGGATGTGTTGTGCAATCTGTCCTGTCTGAGGTCACTTTATACATGACTAGTTTACCCCTTTTATAAAATGTCCTAAATCACTCATTTAACTTCCATCTGGATGAATAAATGCAGCTATCCTTGAGAAGAAGAAGAGACTCTCAGCTTCCTATTGGGTGAAATACAACCCATCCATTAGTTCACATTTCACATGTGTTCATTTATTGGATATACTTAGGGCTCCATTACAATCCTCGGGCTAAAACGGAGACGCTAGGGAGAAAAAACTGTCCGCAGTTTTCTCCCTAACACCACTGTTTTAGCACAGGATTACAATGCAGGCGCTTAAAAAGCTGCCTGCATTGTTACCGGGCGCTACGCCCCGGGATGCGCGTGGCAGCACTAAGCGCCGCCGCGAGCATCCACTCGATGGAGTCCATAGGACTCCATTGAGTTTCTCGACTCCCGGCACATGACCTGCCGGATCTCGCCTCACGAGATCCGGCAGGTTGGCGTAGTGATCTGCAGGGAGAGACTGGGGGACTTTTTCCCCCAGTCTCTCCCTGCTCCCACTGGACTGAGGAGTCAGATGGAGGCGCGGTCCTCGCCACGGGATATTAGGTGAGTATCTGAATTTTTTTGGGGGGTTTTTAGGCTGGTGCTAACAGATTCTGCACCAGCGTAATCCGTTAGCACCAAGTCCAGGATATGGTTAACTTTTTGCTAACCGCAGCCAGATGTTAATCAGCGTTAGGACTTTGCTAATCCTAAAGCTGATTAACACTCCGTGCTCCCCGTGTTAAGCACAGGGAGCGCAAAGTACAGTAACCTCGCGCTGAAAAGCGCAAGGTACCAAACACTAACGGGTTTTTTAACCCGTTAGCGTTTGGATTGTAATAAGAGGTGGCTACCAGGGCTAACGTTAACGCTCACTCAGGTGAGTGCTAACGTTAGCACCAAGAGTGTAATGTAGCCCTTAATATTTAGAGACATGGGGCAGTATACTAAGATGAGCAAATGCATTTGTATGATGCTTGGTAATTACCATGGGTCTTCTTGCAATCTCTACCATTCCAATAGAACCGCTCAATTGATCTTACACACAACAGACAATGCAGAACTAAGGATTTTAGGCTTTGTACCACCAGCAGAGATTGTTACCACTAATAGTAGTAGCCCTTGGCATAAATGCCTTAAGCTTCTACCAGAAAGGCAGCAGTAATTCACTCCTGCTAGTGGGTTACCAGGAGCAGTAATTTGGCAAACATTACCATTGAGACTGGAAATGGGACCATAGTATAGTGCCTTGCTATCTTTTTTTTTGTAAATAAAAGTTTTTATTTTAATTTTTCACAGCAAACAAAGATATACGAAAGTTGTACATGTATCAAAGTCATCAGCTCGCAGGCTGGGCGGTGGCATCATCATAAAACAACATGTATCTTTTACATTCGAGTTAGGAATCAGACTTAGAAGACTAAGTATCAGCATCAAGTCAGATTAACGTTATTGGGATCACGTGGAAAGGGTAAATTAAACTAAGACAAAAAAAAAAAGGGGGTATTGGGGAGGGGGGAAATGGCCTGGGAATGTGGGCAAATCCCTACTGGGCACAGAAACCATAAAACAGTGCATTCACTATACGTCAAGGGTAGAGACTAGAGCGTCTTAAGAAGGAATGTGGTCAGATACAATGTCACATTGGCTCAATTACAGTAACAAGGCACGAAATTCTGCTCCCCCCGATTGGAGGATCCAAGTACTCCAAATCTGAGTATATTGGGCCGTCATACCGTTCATTGAGTAGTACAGTTGTTCGACTCTATGGAGCTCTTCCATTTTAGAGAGCCAAAGATGCATGGGAGGGCTCACCTTTGCTTCCAAAATAGGGGTATTAGACTTTTGGCAACATTCAGAATGCGGATGCACACCGATTTTTTTTGTAACCTGAAGTAGCGTAGTGTACATGATGTAATAGCATGGTGGCTGGTCGGAAGTCGGGGGGAGGTTCTATGAACAGTTGAGTGATTTTATGTATCTTTTCCCAATATAGGCGAATTACTGGACAAGACCACCATATGTGAAGTGCCGATCCCGGGCTTTCACCACAACGCCAGCACTCATCCGACATATCAGGAAACACGTGACTAAGCTGTTCAGGGGTCTTATACCACAGGGATAGTAATTTATATGCCGTCTCCTGTGTTTTCGATGAGACCGAGCAGTGGTGTGTAAGGTCGCAGATTTTCCCCCATTGGGAGTCGGACAGAGTAGTTTCTAACATCATTTCCCAACTGCCCATAAACCTCGGCGGGGGGGTTCTATTTGAGCACTGGAGGAGTTCATATAAATAGGACACTCCATGTGGCAGTAGGTCAGCTGTCATGCACTGTTTTTCAAATTCTGTTAGAGGGCGGGTCAGTTTTGTTCGTTGGGGTATAGATCTGATAAAGCTAGCAATCTGTTGATATCTGAAGTATCGTAGGAAAGTCACTGCCCTATCGCCCAGTATATCAGTAAGCGAGGCAAGTTGTTGGTCTCGAAATACGTCACGAATGCGCGGTGTTTGTGTTTGCAGCAAGTCTGTGAATATCGACGGGGTGTAAGACGTGGGCGTGAAGGCTTGGCATAACAACGGCGTAAGCGGCGACGGGTCGGAGGACAGGTCCAAAACACGCATTACTCTATGCCATATGCGTAGTGTAGCTGAGGTGTAATGTAGATCACGTACCCGGCGTAGCCCTTGCAGTTTAGGCAGCCAAGGAAGGACAGTGAGGGGAATCCCGGCTTCGTCTTGTTCAACCACCCCCCACGCTTTGAGTGTGCGGGGTTTTGCCCATTCCAGAATACACTGAAGGTGGCAAGCCGTATGGTATATCGCGAAGTCTGGTATGGCAAGCCCCCCCCCGTGGTTTAGGTAGGGTAAGGATGGAAAATTTTAGCCTCGGTCCAGATCCCCTCCACACATAATTCGAGATCTGCGTCTGTAGGTCCCGAAAAAAGGTTTGCGGGAGGTCAATGGGAATCGTCTGAAAGAGGTATAGAATACGAGGGAGTACATTCATTTTGATTGCCTGGACGCGACCCAGCCAAGAAATGTGCGGATAGTTCCAGGCCTTCAGATCCGTGGAGATAGTCGCGAGCATGGGCGCAAAGTTGTCTCTGAACATTAAAGTATGGTCAGAGGTCAACCAAATTCCCAGGTACTTAATTCTATCCTCGGCCCATTGGATCGAGAAGTTTGGCCGTATGGATTGAGCCTTCGACCGTGGCATGGACACATTTAACAGGAAGGACTTGGCGAAATTAATTTTCAAGTTGGAGAGGTTACCGTATACTTCAAAAGCTTTCAGTAAGTTGGGCAAAGTCGTTTCTGGGTAAGTCACGAAGAAAAGGAGATCATCCGCAAAAGCAGCTACCCTGTGCTCCGTCCGGCCAGTCCGGATCCCTCGGATGTCCGGGCTAGCCCTTACAGAGGACAGGAAGGGCTCCAATGCCAGTACAAACAACAATGGGGAGAGTGGGCATCCCTGCCTAGTACCGTTCCTTATCTTAAAGGGTTCCGTATAGATCCCATTCACGCAAACCCGTGCAGTTGGATCCGAATATAGAGCCCGGATCCAGGTGCATAGATTAGGACCTAGTCCAACCTGAGAAAGAGTTGCAAACAAGAATTCCCAGTTTACTCTGTCAAAGGCCTTCTCCGCGTCCGTAGAGAGGAGGAGAAGGCCTTCTTGTTGCCTCGTTGCCCTATGCATGATCGTCAGTGCCCGTATGGTGTTGTCTCGCGCCTCCC
Source organism: Leptobrachium leishanense (assembly GCA_009667805.1). Taxonomy (NCBI): domain Eukaryota; kingdom Metazoa; phylum Chordata; class Amphibia; order Anura; family Megophryidae; genus Leptobrachium; species Leptobrachium leishanense. The sequence goes on along the minus strand of CM019064.1, from coordinate 106,551,911 downwards.
GCCCTGCCACAAATCCCACCTGGTCTTGGTGTATCAACCCCGGGACATAAGGTGTAAGTCGTGTGGCCAGGATCTTTGCATACAGTTTGAGATCGCAATTTAATAGGGAGATGGGGCGGTAGCTGTCGCACCGCTCAGCATCTTTACCTTCCTTAGGAATTAAAGATATGTTGGCCGCCTGAGTTTGGGACGGAATGGCGTGGCCTTCCAGAATGGCATTAAAAGCCACCAGGAATCTGGGGTAGAGAATTTTCGCAAATCGTTTATAATATTGCAGGGGAAGGCCATCTGGGCCTGGGCACTTGCCCGTTTTAGAAGATTTTACCGCGTCACTCAATTCTTCTATAGTTAAGGGTGCGTCTAACAGTAGGGCAGTTTCAGGTGTCAGGCGTCGCGTGATGTGTTGGGAGAGATAGGCATGAATCTTTTCGAATGAAGTGTGCGTCCTGCGTCCGTCTCCGGAGTGGGCAGGTCATATAGAGTCGCGAAGTAGGAACGAATCGTAGGGAGAATGCGGTGTGGTAGATGTTGTGTTTTGCCATGTGTGTCCCTGATTTTGGCAATGTACGTGGTCGAATGGCGGGCACATAGCATACGAGCCAGCAGTCTCCCACTCTTGTCTCCATGAGCAAAGAAAAATGTCTTGGAACGTAAATAGTGTCGGTGATACGTGGAATTAAGAAGAGTGGCCAGTTCCCGGCGTAGGGTTGTCAAGTCGGTTAACTGGGCAGGGTCAAGGGATTCCTTATGTAAGGTCTCCAGGTTGTGAATGCGAGCTAAGAGATCGATTGTAGCTGCCTCCCTGTGTTTTTTTTGCTCTGACGCCTTACGAATATAAAACCCACGTATGACACATTCATGTGCTTCCCAGATGGACAGTGGAAACACATCTGGTGTGTCATTGTCCTGAAAATATAGGGCTAGGGTCTGCTCGCAGTCGTTTGAAGTCGGGGGGTCAGTCAGGAGGAATTCATTAAGTCGCCAGGCTGGGACGGCAGGGCGATGCAGAGGGGAAAGAAGACGCATTGTGACCGGGGCATGGTCAGACCATGTCAAAGATCCAATCCGGACTGATTGTAAATCAGATAAATAATAGTGCGGTATAAAGAAATAATCCAGTCGAGAATAGATCTGCGCAGGGTGTGAAAAATAGGTGTAGTCTTTGTCCTCCGTGTGCATTGCCCTCCAACAGTCCACTAATCTGTGTGTATGCAACAATTTGGAGATAGAGCGAGTGACATGTGGGGGGACAGCTAAGCGTCCCGAGGACGTGTCAAGGCGGGGATCCAGTGGTACATTCAAGTCGCCCCCTAAAACTAGACAGCCCTCAGAGAACTCAGTGATGAGAGGAAGCAATTTGTTCATGAATCTATGTTGTCCCTTGTTCGGTGCGTAGAAGTTTGCAAAAGTATACTTGCGTCCCGCTATTTCTCCCTTTACCATTACATAACGGCCATCTTTATCGGATAGAGTTGCTTGTTGGACAAAGGGGACAGATTTGTGAAATAAAATCGCCACGCCCTTAGATTTGGCCACCGCATTGTTACTAAAAAAGCCTATTGGGAACCAGGAGTTTGTGAGTCTCGGGGCCGCCCCTTCTCTAAAGTGTGATTCTTGGATAAACACCACTGAGGCACGTGCTTTCTGGAAATCACGTAGAGCCCCCGAACGTTTCTCAGGTATGTTTAGGCCACTGGCATTAATGGACATTAACATGAGAGGTTCCTGACGCACGGCCATTATTGAAGGATAGCGAAGGAGCTCCCTAGGCCAACCCCCACTCCCACAGGAAGGGGTAAGGAAGGGAACCGGGGATCTAAGGGAATGGGTAGTAAGTGGTAACTATATACACTCGGAGAGGCGGGGTTGACGGGGGGCAGGAAGAATCCAACAGACCAACCAGTGGTCCGGGTATCCTGTCCACTTCACGTGTCAACCAACCTCGGTGGGGAGAACGTGACCTAGCGTTCGCGGGAACTAAACTCTATTTATGCATCGGGGCCTCCGCAGACCCCCCAAATAACACTGAATATCAATACAATAATACATTGAACGTTGTATGAGGAAAAATAGAAAAGAAAAAGAATATTTCAAACCAGCAGGACCCATCTCGTCCGAGAGTCCAAGGGAAGGCGCAACGAGCGATCCTCAAGCTTGGGCCCCATCTTCGGGGGGGAGGGAGAGAAAAAGTCCGTGTTCAAAACAGTTCGGATAAAATCCTAATCCAGATTCCACTCCCCCCCTGCAAAGAAAAGAAAAGAGAAAAATAATAATAAATATAACAAAGTCAAACCTTTACGCAAGTGAGTACCGGCGACAAGTGTCGCGGAGTTATATCAGAAAAAAGGTCAGCAAGACCGGGATCGCAGGCCTTGGGGTAGGTGTCTTTCCGGACCAAATCTGGGCGTTAGCCGGAGTGTGTAATAGAAAGGCGCGATAAGAGAAAAAAATAAAAAGTCAAAATGCCTTGCGAATTGGAAGTCCAGTGTTGGGAATGTAGGTCATGGGTTGCTGTCAGCCTGTGTGGACTTTCAGCTTGAGCACGGAGTCTCACATCTGTGGCCCCGGTCCCCGGGCAGTTTGTTGACGGTCAAGGCGAGCACGCTGAGAAGGTGGCCGTGGTCGCGGCCTTCCGAGACCACCATTATACAGTGCCAGAGGGTCAGGCCACGTCAGTGAAATAGGTGGCAGTTGTAGCAGACGAGCCAGTTCTGGAAGATCTTCAGCCTCCTGTACCAAAAATTGACCCGCAGGAGTCGTCACTGAGAGTCCCGTCGGCATTTGCCATCGATAGCGTATTTGTTGCGTGAGCAGGACACTAGTTAGCGGCTTGAATGCCCGCCTGTATGCTAGAGTAGCCGGAGCAAGGTCTGGGAATAGCTGCAGGTTCACACCCTCAAACGAGAATTCCGTAGTGACTCTAGCCTGGTGCAGAATTTCTTCCTTCAGGTCAAAGCGAGACAAGCAGCATATAACGTCCCGCGGGGGGCTGCCGGGGGGGCCCCTTTGGTCGTAAGGCCCTGTGAGCCCGAACAAAGTCAATCTCGGATTGAGGCGGCCTGTCAAGGAGGGCATTGAAGATATGCAGCAGCACTTGTTTCAGGGCAGAGGGTGAGTCCTCGGTTTCTGGCAGACCTCTGAGCCGGAGGTTTTGGCGTCTGCCCCTATTGTCCAGATCAGTGAGGTGGAGAGCCATGCTTTGCATCTGTGAAGTGTGAACTTGTACAGCACGTGCAGTAGAACCAGCTTGCAAACGGAGAGTGTCACATTCCCCCTCCAAGTGAGTAACCTTTGCAGTTAAACCGTGAATCTCTGTGCGAATATGGTGCAGTTCTGACATAATGGTGGTGCTCAAATTTTCATTAGCGATTCGCAGGTCAGATTTAGTTGGGAGGTTGTTCAGGATGGATTGCCAGTCAATCGTGGAAAGATGCCCGTTATTCCCAGGTCCCTGGGTGTTGGCAGACAAAAAAGAAGGGGTAGGCCGCAGAGAAGCCGGGGGCTCGAGTTGGGAGCTCTGCCCAGCTTGTGCAAGCGCTGCGGGGTAGGCCTCCGGCCTTATCTGGGAAGGCGGATTTTGAGAAACTATTTGGGCCTGCATTGTGTCTGGGGTAGCGCTCATCCAGTCCCCCTGTGAATTGAGGTCCATAGCAGCCGGGGACGTTGTGGGTTCGGGTGCCAGGGTAGGCCGCGGTGAAGCCGGGGCCTCCAGTAATTCGTGCTGCCCAAATCGAGCGTGCGCTTCCGGCCCATCGGCGCGGTCTGATTGCGGGGTAAAAAATTGCCGTAGGGGGGTCGCTGGAGCGCTGCGATTTTTCTCCCCTTGCCTCTGGACACCTGTTGCCTTACTTAATTTGCCCATTTCGGGGTCCGCTGGATGCCTAAAACGTTCTGGTGGGGGAATCTGCGGGGAGCTTGTGCTTCACACAGCCTTCTCCATCAGCTGCCAGGCCACGCCCCCGCCTTGCTATCTTTAACCCCTTCACTGCCAAGCGATTTTCCAAAAACCCATTGTCAGAAACCAGTGTTTTTTTTGTAAAATAATTTTTAATTAATTACACAGTAATACATAGTTATTACTTTAAATAGAAGAACAAATATATCCTCTGTGGTGCAGAAAATAACACATAATACAGTATACTTATTGTGCATTAATTTATGCTAATAAAGTGACTGTGCTCATGTTCAAATCACATGCAAGAAAAAAGGTACTTACAGTAGGGATGGGCTGGCGGTTCGATCCGAACATGAGTTCGATTCGAACATTGGCCGTTCGAAAGTTCTCAAACATCGAACGTTTTGGGACGTTCGCCAAAAGTTCGAAAAAAAAATGCTTGAAAATTCTAAAAAATCTAAAAATAAAGACACTCTTTACTGCATAATATTATAAGCAATGGTTTATTAGATATTGAATTAAAACGGGAATATTTTTAACATTGAAGCCTATGGGATAAAACATTCTTGTTGCTAAAACATCAGGCAGACGAGGCCCTCTAATCAGGCACTGTAGAGGGCAGCCCGCCGGGGCCTCCCAAGGACCCCTTGAGGAGCATGCAGCAGCAGGATGACAGAGCTGCGACTGTGCCGGCCGTGTGCATGTGACAGAGACTGGTGGCGCAGGGAGGGAGACACGGCAGACCCCCCCCCCCCCACAACCAGGATCCAGGGAGGCCCCACTGACCACCAGGTTAAGGTAAGGCGACACATTTTTAAAAAAAATAAAATCCAAGGACATCTTTAAATGTCCCCTGGAACATAAAATATATATATTTTTTCTTTCTAATACTCACCTGATTCCTAATAGCATATCTCTCATTAAAGCTAGCATCAGACTGTAGAGGTACTGCCCGGCAGTGGGAGGATTCATATGCTGCATTATTATACTGTAGGGGTGCTGCGCAGCAGTGTGCAGAATCATATGTTGCATTAATTATTCTTCTTGCAAATTTGGTTACTTAACCCGTTTGCATTTGGATTGTAATATTTTGACATCCAGGGCCCCGGTTGGCGATCGGGGGGGCCCCGGGCGCAAGGTGCTGCCAGCTGGCCGAATGCCAGGAGCTCCGGCGGCACCGGACGCAGGTGTGGGTGATCGGGGCAGGGCGCGGCATGATGACGCAGAGCTGCCGGGACCTTTAAATCAGGAGCTCCTTGCCGTGGAGTTTCATTCCTGCATCGCTAGCTTACCGAATCAGTTTGTATACTTGTTAAAGACCCTGCTTGTTCTGAGGACCCGATCTGTTGCCGACTTTGCCTGCCATTTGACTATTCTCTCTGTGTACTCCCTGCCTGTTCTGTTTGCTACTGGTGTGCGCCAATTCTCACATATACAGTAGCGCAGTACTAGTGCCTAAATGTTGTTGACCCGGTTTTGTTATAACAACTACTCTCGCTCTGCGCCCCTGTCTGGTATATTCGCTGCTTGTTACTGCTGGTGCGCTTCCATCCTGCCATACACTATAGCGCGGTAATATTTGGGTGCACTGCCACTGACACGTGTACCAGATTCCAATCATTTTAATATTTGAATGCAGAGTCCACCCCTGCATTCTTCCACAATACCTCAGAGGGGTTACGGTGTGAAGGCACTAGCTGGCACCAAAGGTCCAATTTTAATGCACCTGTTGTTACTTTCATCCAAAGTCTGCATAAGTTTCACCATAATTTAGCCAAAAAATGACTAAACTTGTTCTGTATGTCCTAAAACGTCTCCTCTTTTCATACAGGCTGCCGCCCCAAGCAGTTGTTTATGAATAGATTAAAGGAGAACCATTTACCGTCATTTGAAATGTCATTTTTTTCTTTTTAAATGTTTGTATACATCCTACAAATGCGCCACTTCACGGGCAGGTTATGGGGACCTCCTAGGCACGATATTTGAAGGAATTTTTCATTTTTATTCTTAACCTTTATTTCATGGAAAGATCACTGTTCCTTTAAAAACTTATTTTTTCCCATACACCTTATGGCAAATATCTTGCATATATGCCCTCTTGCAGGGCATTGAGTTCGGATACAGTTAGCATCCGAACTCAAACTTTTGAAATTGTTCAAAAGCGAACCAAACACAGGGGTGTTCGGCTCATCCCTAACTTACGGTATATTTCATGTATCCAAGTTCCAGTACAGGTGGCAGATGTACCTCAAAATAAGATTTAACAGAAAAAAATAATAGTGCCAATTTGCTAGAATTAGAACTGATATTATATGTATAAAAATACAGTCCTAGAATGTGACATTTATAGTACGAATTAACTCACATTCTCCAGAGCCACTCATTGACCTGGCTCTGGTATGGATGGCTTGTGGTCGAATAGAGGGCGACACTACCCTTCTTAATGGCAATGAATATCCTCAAAGACAAAAAGATCAAGAGAGAGCTTGCAAAGTGCAGTATATTCTGATATTTTTGGATCAAATATTTATCAGGATGTAATACACTCACCCATGTTGGAGCCTCACTCAGATTGGCCCTATGTGCTTGCGGGTCACACTGTTCTGGCCATTGCCTAGCATGCTGTAGATTGCCTCCAAGTGGTGCGTAGATGGTATAGGTGAACGATGCATAGAAAGGGCCGCCAGGACTCCAAGATGTGTAAAAACACTAATCAAGTCTGCCGGCTGGGTGGAAGGGTTTTGGGTTCAGCTCGGGGGGGCTTTAGAGCCACAGGTGTTGGAGTAACCAGCTTCATTAAAAAGAAATTCTGACTGCAAAAAGCTCCTTTTATTTAGGAAATAAAAAGCAACGTTTCAGCAGACTATGCAGTCTTTCTCAAGTCTTCAGAAAGGCTGCAGAGTCAGTCAAACCAATGCTTTTTATTTCCTTATTAAAACGTGCCTTTTTGATGTTGGATTGTACCAAAGTCCCTTTACTTTTTTACTGGAATTCCTAATGGAGCTGGTTACTCCGTCATCCATGGAGCACACCTGTGTCAATACTGCATGGTAACTAAATTGGGCATTTCTGAGCTATGTCCAGACTGTCTATTTTGAAGCATAATATAATTTGAGTATCAGAAATAGAAAGTGAATATTCTAAATCTACCACCTTTCTAAGCCTTGATCAAGTCATGCTAGATATACTGTATGTTTTTCTACAAAAATTCCTTATATCTGTTGCTTGCAACAAAGAAGGGATGATTATGTGAAGACATGATGAAAAAAGGGGATAAACGAGTATATGAAAGATGTTTTCTGGAAAAAGTGAGTAGCTTTGACATATGCTGCTGGTAAAGACAGAAAATAAGTATTCATAAAATTGTTTTACATATAGTGATCTGGATTCGTTGAATAACTTGTGGCAAAGATGTTAGATATTCATAAAAGCATTGGAAAAATTCTGTACAAACTTTGTATAGAAGAATAAAGACCAAAACTTCTGCTTTTAGGAAGAAATTGGGCAGATTGATCAAAACAATCACTTTTTTTGCTGTCAAAATGCATGTTTTCGTGCTGTTGAAACAATCCTGCACATTTTAATACGATATTAACTTAAAGAATATGTGCATGTTGAATATTTCCAATGTTCTGTCTATGGGTATCTTTACAGCGATTTATTATTCTATTTGTGGTTTCAAATATGTATTAGAGCGAGTAAAATTGCCCACTGTGGCTTTGCTTGGCAGGCTCGCCGTGATGTCAGAGCAAGATTTTTGATACATTTGTATTTTGCCAAACCACTGGATACAGAAAATTATGTAATTTACAATTTATCTGTTTGGACAAACTGACAGATTTTTTATGTGTTCTCTCTTTCTATAAATAAAAATGTTGTTTGTGCTTCCAAGGCTCTAAATACCACACATCATAATAATGGTTGTTCAGTTTGAAATATTGCTTCACTCCTGATAACACATTAATGTTACTGATATTATTGTTCAAGTATGTGATTCATTAGTCATTGTGAATTTTTTTAATAGTTATACACAGAAAGTAAATGCATCGACTTTTTTTGCCTCGTGTAAAAACATAGTGACATACAGTTTAATTACGTAATAACTCCATATTTAAACATGTATATGTTAAAGGAATGGAAAGGTTTTCTTTTTTACATGTGAAATATATTGGCTCTTGTTCAGATACTAAGACCAAAAAGATACTCAGTCTGAGCCAGTACTAGGGAGACACTAGGTCGATAATTTGGCATGAGCGATATTCCTGTGCCAGCACAGGTAGGAACCAGCCGCTACATTGGTGGCTTGGTTTGTAATTGTTGGGAGTTGCTAATGAACAGCGCCACCACCAGTATACTCTCCTAGAAGCCATAGGATTCTATGTAGGCTTGGGTAATATCGCGCTATGCCAGTAGAAAGACAATGAAGAACTATTTGATGTCGGTGTTCTTCATTATATGGAGAGAGGAGGCGCTCGTTCACATCCCTCATCTTAATCGCATGGTGATGGGTAGGTTTTAAATCAGTTTTTTTTAAAACTAATTTTGCAGATGGTAAAGCTTATCCAGTACGATTATTAAGTATGAGGCTGCAACTGAGAGTATTTACTTATTATTCTCTAGATCTCAGTGCATCTGCTCTTCCTATATAAAGTATATCAAGCATAAATGTACAGTAGCCTAGCAAAAAGCAGAGACACAGTGGTTGTGGCTTTCCTTGGAATGAGATGGAAGCCTTTAACAAGTGGGACCATTATAATTAACAGCTCAGTCATTAATGTTTATGACTCCAGTGGAATATGGTTCTTACAGTCTTAAACTTTATAAGGAAACAATGGCAGCGCACCCTAGTACTTATTATAAGCATTATGCTGCCATGAGAAGCTGACAGGTTATTCCACGTACCTTCTTGGGCCCTGCTTATGAAGAGTGTCAAGTAGGGGACACCTATTACAGATCAGTATGAGAAAGTCAATGATAAGAGCTTAGTACATTTACTGACAGATGCTTTCATTAGTAACGAGTCCCGTTACATCTGTAGACTGTAAGCTCCTATGAGCAGGGCCCTCTATACATCTTGTTTCCATCCTATGTCCGTTTATATGTATTGCGTTCCCTTTGGTTATTGTAAAGCGCTGCGGAAACTGTTGGCGCTATATAAATGATGACAATAATAATAATCTGCCATGAGGCTAAAAAGGCTAAGATACACTAGACATGCATCTCCATCTATTCGTTAGAGCAGTGGCTCCCAACCCTGGTCCTCAAGTACTGTTAACAGGCCAGCTTTGCCACATATCCGAAGCACAGCACATGTGATTTGATTTGATACTCCGTAATTGCCATATTCAGACTGAATTTCCCCAAAGTAAAAATCTGGCCTTGCTTATTAGGGGGGTCTTGAGGATAGCGGTGGGAACAAGTGCTCTAGTGACTAAGAGCAGAAAATGATAGTGGAGGATACAGTAAGTTATTAATAAGTAGAAGTTTGTCACTTGATTGACACTTAATGATTAAGGTTAGTCTCTATGGCTACCAGTGATGTAATATAGTTGGTGTAGTTATTTTTACAACTCCATGAAATGCGATTGTCCCTATTTTGGAATTTAGTATGCCTACTAATCTGCCAGCTGTGTAATTGATCCCTTGGCATCTTGCTAGGGATGGCTCTACCAATAATCCTCTGTCTGAGTTGGGTTTCTGCCCCCATAGAATCCCCCCTCACCAATGCCAGAGACATGGCTGTTCCATAGATACATTAGTATTTATTATTTCTAACATATCCATCAACAGGCACTAGAAACTGTATTAGTGTGTCGTGTTGTGATAGATGTGATCTGCAAAGACTTGACATAAATAGATCAATGAATACAGTTTAAGTATTAGAGTGAAACCTCCTGGCAGCACAGGACGTCTTGATATACACTGAAACATTTGCTACTTTGTGTCATCTGCCTGGAGTATATAATTATATACAATGGTCTGATTGTTAATACCTAATAGTTTCAAAACATTTCCGCATACATATGATTAGCAGAGGCAGCTCTCGTCCATAACTTACTGAATTGTAACATATTCACGTGAATAACATGCAATTATTTGAAACAGGAGTATAATTAACTTGCATGAAAAAAAATTCAAACAACATTTGTCAAGTCTGTCTGCTGTGAAGATTGAAACAAATCATTGACTGCTGCCATTTTTACAGTATTGTCTATAATTCTTGATAAAATCATATGTATATATCTGCATTTTCTACACGTGTTTCTGAAAGTGTTGGGATTGCCCCCCCCCCAGAAGTCATTAATATTTAAGAAGTGTTTATGAAATTACCACAATGAAGACTTTGGTAGGAGGGTAATTTTATCCCATGCGTGAAGATTATGGGATTACTGCGGCCCATAGGGATCCTTTTTACCATGAAAACGTTGCATAATTATCCTGATGTTTGATCATTAGCAGGAGAATTTGGCATCAATGAAATCGTTGGGAGTTTTGGTTTCCATGCCACTTACAAAGAAACTATGCCTCAGTGGTCAGGAACCTTTGCTTTTCAAATGTTTTGGAACTACTACTACTACCATGAGGCTCAGTGAAATTAATGAGTGTCTGAGCATGTTGTTTGACAAACTCTAATCTGGCCTTCCTGTTTTTGAGGCTCACCAATGGTTTACATCTTGTGGTGAACCCTCTGTATTCACTCTGGTGAAGTCTTCTCTTGATTGTTGACTTTGACACACACACACCTACCTCCTGGAGAGTGTTCTTGATCTGGCCAACTGCTGTGAAGGGTGTTTTCTTCACCAGGGAAAGAATTCTTTGGTCATCCACCAGTTGTTTTCCGTGGTCTCCCGGGTCTTTTGGTGTTGCTGAGCTCACCAGTGCGTTCCTTCTTTTTGAGAATGTTCCAAACAGTTGTTTTGGGTCACGCCTAATGTTCTTGCTATCTCTCTGATGGGTTTGTTTTGTTTCTTGAGCCTAATGATGGCTTGCTTCACTGATAGTGACAGCTCTTTGGATCTCATCTTGAGAGTTGACAGCAAAAGATTCCAAATGCAAATAGCACACTTGAAATGAACTCTGGACCTTTTGTCTGCACATTGTAATTGGGGTAATGAGGGAATATCACACCTGGCCATGGAACAGCTGAGAAGCCAATAGTCCCATTACCTTTGGTACCTTAACAAGTGGGAAGCACATCTGCAAACTGCTGTAAGTCCTACACCGTTCACCTGAGTTGGATGTACATACCCTCAAATTAAAGCTGACAGTCTGCAGTTAAAGCACATTGTGTTTGTTTCAGTCCAACTCCATTGTGGTGGTGTATAGAGCCAAAGATGTTAGAATTGTGTCGATGTCCCAATATTTCTGGACCTGACTGTATATGTAATATACGGTAGAATTAGGCTATGAGAATCATAGTATCTCATCCTATTTCAAAAGTTCTTATGGCATAACCTTTGTGTGGTTTGTTATATCTTTCATAGAAGGCTTTAATTTGCATCTACAAATAGACGTGCAAGCTATTCACGGCAGCTCATGCTTCTATTCTGGAGCTGGTATTTCTCTAAGAAACACTGGGAGTTATTCAGAGAGATCCGAAATGTCGCCGAATTGTAACTGGACACTGAAATTCAGCGTACAGAGACATTTCGGGGCCATTCGGCTATTCAGAGAGCAAGCAATTTGCCAAATTGTGGCATATTGCCTGCACATAAGGTGCCTGTTCGGTGCCTGTTCAATGGCAGTGAAACCCCCCCATAGAGAAGCAATAGTTCATCTATTCAGAGAACACCAAACAGCAGTGAAAAGTTGCCGAAATGCCCTGATGTTCGTTTGTTTCATTCGGCAGGTTTATTCAGGCGAATCCCATAGAATTCAATGTTAAAATTATTCCCGTTTTAATATCTCATAAACCGTTTAATATTTCATTCTGCTGTAAAAAGTCTCTTTAGTTATAGATTTTTTCGGCAATTTTTTTCCCATTTTCTTTTTAAATCGTATTTTCTTTATTCTCTAACAGACCTTTTTATTATCATTCATTGGATCTTATATGTAAATTCCATTTTCGTTCAGTAGTTTTTTTCAAACAGCATTTAAACTTTGAAACTGTCAAGCGTATTGTTTTTGTTTTTTTACCACGTTCATCTGCCTGTCGGCTTTTTCCAGCGGCTGCTCTGCGCTGTGATCAGCTGCTCATCGTGTTTTTCCGGCATGTTCGGCGGTGTTTTTGCAGCGGTTTCTGCGGGTTTACGGTGAGTGTTTGGTGAGTGTTCGTGAGTGTTTGGCGAGTATTCTGCGAGTTTGCGGCGAGTTTTCCCTGCACTACGGGGGGCCTGCGGTGCTTGCTGAATACACCGCAGGGTCAGCGAACTAGAATCACCAAATTGCCCTGAAGTGCAGGGAACGAAAGGTCACCGAACTTGCGTTGACTTTTCGGATCTCTCTGAAGAATGACTGACTCCTAAAAGCTAGTGTTAAGTGATTCTGCATTTGCAATATCACTTCATATGCTGTGAAAAACCCCTTAAAAGAACACTCTACATTGCTGCAGCCAGTGACTGTGATCCGCCACTAGGAAAGGAGGCAGACCAGTGGAGGGCCAGAAAGCCTCGGGGTGTGACATGCTGTAATGTGGTGTTTAGGCCCACGTGACACGAAGATGGCCAGTCTGCCGTGTGGCGTAAAGTATTATATGTGTCCATGGCTGAGCTGGCAGCCCTAGTTTTAAGGGAATCACACTGCTGTCAGATTCTACATACATTAAAAACGTCTTTTTCCGAAATGAGATTGTGAATGAATCTGTAAATTCATTCAAAAGGACATTTATTTTATAGAAAACATAGAGCCTTCACGGCAGTATTTGTTTCTCTCTTTCTTGGTTTGTATTCTTATTTCTAAAGGCATTAATCTTCTAGCCAGCTTGTTAGGTGTTACTTATAAATAAGCAAATATGTTGTGGCTTTGTCTCTATAAAGGAAGTTAGCAGAATTTGTTTAAAGCAAAATGTACCTTATTCAGCAAACATTGTCATGTGGGTTGTGTTTAATTTCAGACTGATTGAAACGTGTGTACATATACATTTCCCATGGATGCTGCATGGTTTTGTAAATGCATGATTTTTTTTTTTACTTTACACAATTAACATACAATTAAAATAGTGGTTCCTTTATATGAAAAATACTAAAAACTAACTAGCTGAACTCCACACACAAGAGATTATTCACTTTGAAAGAGACTTCTAAATTGCTGGCAGATGTTCAGAGCTTCCAAGAAAACCATTTCCTCTGCTTGTGCCTCTTGAGTTTTATTATAAACAATACCTAGTAGCTTACTATGCAGATTTCCTTAAACAAAGCGGTATCTCTCAGCCCTCTCATAAACATGATGCTATCTTCTTATCTAAAGACGTAATGGGTTTCTGGGATAAATATTGGATTTGGTAGAGGCTGTTTCATAAATGCATCCTCAGTACAGCTTATGATTAGTTCCATACCAGATAATTTTTTATTTAACACCTAATCATTCGGGTGGTTTTTAAGCTTTTCCCGCTGCAGGGTATACTACGCCGAACCTGGGGTGGGTGAGTTTAGGGCACGCGAGGCGTAATTGTATGCCCAGTTGACTTCTACGGACCACTTCGTCCCCTCCCAGCAGCCAGCGCACCATGAGACGGACTGAACTCAGGCCGTTCCCCTGCAGCCAATGAGGCCCACTGCAGCATCTGGCAGCATGGCCTACTAATCCGCCCCGCCGGCATTAACCCCTGTCCCGATTGGGCTTAACCGGCATGTCGTTAAGGAGTTAAACTAAGCCCTAATAAATCCAGTGCTCTACTGTAACGCAGCCTAATGGCTTCAGCTGTCAATATTTAGGGCTGCAGCCGAGACATTAAGGGCTTGAGTCGATATTCCTTTTGAGCCGCAAGTATTGTCACCTGAGCTTTGAATTTCATATGGCCATGCTAAACAAAAACACAGATGAGATACCCCATTATTGATAGAGTAACAAACAAAGGAAAATGTTGGCATCACTTGTTAAGGTATATAAGGACCCGCCTAAACACATATTAAAGTTAAAACCATCTCGTGGGTGGATCCAGTCACCCTGACTAAAGAATTTGAATACTACCTCACAATTTCTACAAATAAGAATCTGGTGTCTAGGAACCTCAGACAGAAGCCTTCTCCACGACAGTCATAACAAAACATTCTGCCTCTGACAGGAAGACTTTAATAAAACCAGTCTAAGAGGAGGAAATAAAGAACCATTGCATATCTCCCTAGCAACAAAACTGCAGGACATGACAGTCTAGGAGCTGATTATTATAAAGTGTTAGCCACACTTCTCATCTTGTAACATTATATAAAGATTTGCTGACAGGAAGTAAAGATTGTATCTACCATAGTAAAAAAAAGCGCCAGAATTACTTTTCTCCTCATACAAGGCAAAGGCCCCACTCTTGTGATCTCCTAGCACCCCATTTCCTTATTAACCCTTTCCCGCCACTGAATGGGCCATAACACTTTCAAGGTGGTATAGCATGCCCCACTGCCATCTATGGGCCTCTGCAATCCGGCCCACCATTTGGCTGCCGGGGGACAGCATGAACTCAGGCCGTCTCCCTGCAGCCAATGACGCGATGTACGTCAACTGCGTAGGCAAGCCAGTAGAGGGATCCTCTGTAGCGGCCTGCAAATGGGACATACTTTTACGCCCTGCTGGTGTTAATACCCCGCTGCCGGGTACAACCCACCTGGCGGTAAGGGGTTAAACACTGATTTGAAGATTATTTTAAAAAATGACAGACTGATTACAAATTGCTCAAAATGGTTGGACAGCACAGACAGGTTTTATGAAGTGGAAACAGTCAGCTCTGATTATTAAGAAGGCCCTGTCAGCGATTGTATTAGCACAAATCAGTAACATTAAAAATACAATAATTTTGAGCTTTGATGCCAACAAAGCATTCAATAGGTTCTCATGATTTTAACTGATCTGTTTCTTCACATATCATTTCTTTGGAAGGGGATTTTTAATTTCTTTTAAGTATTATATAAAGATGCAAAAGCAATGGTGATAGTTAAGGGCCTAAACTCTGTCCCTGTTACTTTTGAGTAAGGTACTAGAAAGGGGTGTCCCCTATCTCCATTGTTGTTTAATCTAGGGATCGAACCTTTAATACAAAGTTTAAGCTTGTAAGGGATGTAAAAAGGTTGGGAAAGAATGCACAGGAGCTTAAGCTGATAAATTTTGCTGAAGATTTGCCGCTGTCTCTTTCTAATTCTCAGCACTCCATTCCACATTTGTTGTAAATTTTACAAACTTTTCATATTGCATCTGGATTCCAGATTTATCTACATATCACTGAAGCCTACGCTTAGATCCACAGATAAAAAGAAATTGATAAGTGAATTTTCCCTTTGAATGGCCCATTGCTCTTACATTAACAATTGGGCTATTTTTCTTCCATCATCCATACTTGAACAGTACGATCTAAACATATTAAAACTTACATTTCTCACAACCATTTCCTTACAATCTCGGAAGCAATTACCTGTTTCTTTTCTTGGTAGAAAACATTTTATCAAAATGTCCCAAAACTGCTCTTTCCTATTCAAATGCTACTGATTATTCTACAAGGAATAAATATAAAATATCTATAAAAAAAATATGCAAAAGCTATTTATTTGATTCAGGAAAAAATAAGAGTATAACGTACATGCTTCAAAATCCCCACTCAAAGTGAGGACTTAATTTCACTAACATAATGGAAAATAATTAGCCTGCACTTGATCAAATGACGACAGACTGGATCAGAAACTGCACAACTTACATTTGGCCACAGGTGGATCAATTATTATGTCCTATCATTCATTTAATACCTCCTTTACACATTTTGCGCATATATTTACCAGCTAATATGTACAAAAATCCATTACTGTACACCACATGTCTAACTTGGCATTCAATCAGGAAACCTTCCCAGATATTTTCCACTAATTCTTTATATTTACCTCTCAAAGGCAGTTCAGCTTTTCAGGGGTCCCATCTCTCTAGAGCTGTCCACAGACTTCATGAAATAGGTTATACCCAAATAAAACAATTCTTAGATTCAGATACTTTTGAAAGCACTACTTAACTATTTGGACTTCTCTTGAAAACTGCATCCACTAGACTTGTGCGATTTGATTTGGACCAAATGCATTTTCAGCTGAATATCAGCGTTATCAATGAGTCTGAACTGAACTAAATCTCTGCCAAAATAATTTTTATGATTCGATCTGAAACAGTCTGAATATAACCGGATCAATTTGGATACAATAGGATGACTTAGAAAAAGTGTACTCAATGTGCAATGGAAAATCTCTAACATGTATCTTAAAACAAGCAGAAATAGTCACCCTAACCCTAAAAGCCCTAAACCTAAACCTAATGCTAAAAGCAAACCCTAACCCTGAAAGTAGCCCTAGCACTAACTACTGAGAGATAAAATATTTTTCGGAAGTTTATTTTCATTTAATAGGAATTTTCCACAATGACTGGGTCATTGCACCCATTTCCCTTCAGGTGATTGGTGCCACTATTACTTCAGCCTTTCAGACTCGTTGCCTAGGGGTCCTCTTGGACTCTGATCTATGCTTTACTCCTCACATTCAGTCACTCACCAAATCCTACTACTTCCACCTAAAAAAATTGCACACATCCGTCTTTTTCTTAATCAGGACTCTACTAAAATACTCATCTAAGCTCTTATTATCTCCCTCCTTGAATACTGTAACCTCCTTCTATCTGGCCTTATAAGATCCCAGATTCTCCCTCTGCACTCTATAATGAATGCCTGTGCCAGACTCATACACCTCGCATCCCGTACCTCTCACACGTCACCCATTTGTCAATCTCTACACTGGCTCCCTGTTTCCTTTAGAATCCACTTCAATATACTTGTCTTCACATACAAAGCTCTGCATAACTGCGTCCCTGTCTGCATCTCCACCCTTATTAATAGGTACATCCCGTCTCGACCACTCCGCTCTGCCAATGATCTGATGTTATCTGCTCCTCGTACCCGAACCCCCAACTCCCACCTTCAAGACTTCTCCCGAGCTGCCCCCTTTCTATGGAACTCCTTCACCCGCAACATCAGACTCTCTCCATCTCTACAGTCTTGAGAAGTCTCTGAAAACACATTACTTTAGAGAAGCCTATCAACTCACTCCATAATCCCCATTGTTCATTTCTTGCTCCATCTTCCCACACTGCCCACATGTACCCCCGCTACCTCTTGTACTCTATTCACCCTCACCTAGCGTGTCACCCCCTCCTCTTAGATTGTAAACTCTCGAGCAGGGTCTTCGCTCCTACTATTCTGTGCATGTAATATGTATGTATATTTGCTATTCTGTCTCTCCCATTGTACAGTGCTATGGAACTTGTTGGTGCTTTATAAATGCTTGTACCTGTAACTGTAACTGGGTCGAAGCAATGCATAATAAGGACAAAGACATAACAAAAGCTTGACAAATGGGCTCCTCTTGCCCCTCACATTCTGGGATCTATTACTACTTGCCTTCATAACACATGTCAATTTACACTGTGGTATTTAGAAAGTCAAATCGGAGGTGTTGACTCCATCCCTGGGGGTTCGACCTTCTCAACATAAACCCTTTTTTCTGGCTTCATGCATTTTTGAAGTGATCTCATCTGTATCTCATTGTTTAGCGAATGGATTGATGACCATACCCTGAAGAGAATATGTTGTACATGCTGCATTGTAATGCATATGCAAACCACAGACGTTTTTAGCTTACAAACTGGTGGGTTGATTCACAGTGCAAAGAATCATTTTGTTTATATGTTTTGCGCATGAGGTGGGGTTGCATACTGAGAGTGTATGCTGTTGCCCAAGTGCTGCTGTCCTCAACACATTTTCTTTTTTGCCCTAAAGGAGTAGTGTAGTGCTGGACATAAATAAACTCACTATTTTGTCTCTGAACTTTAAAAAAAATCAGGATGGTGGCGCGTTACCTGTCCTCACTGATCACCAAATACACTCCAGCCTGCTCCCTAAGGTGAGTGAGTGACCTGCGCCTAGCTTCTCCCCGCATCATCTCTTCCCATGACAGACTGTAAGATTTCTCACGCGCAGCCCCCATCCTCTGGAACTGTACTGTCAGACTTTCCCCTAGTTTCTCTTCCTTCAAACGCTCCCTTAAGACATTCCTATTTAGGGATGCCTACCACCCGTCTCGCTGATACACCTCACTGCCCCAACCAGTCCATCACTCTCACCTTGCGGTCCTCTCCTCCTGTTTTAGCCCCAACCCTTCTAGATTGTGAGTTCCCACGCAAATAGGGCCCTCGTTTCCTCCTGTACTGGTTTATCAAATGATGTTCAATGTATTGTAGCCCTGTACTGTGCCCATTGTACAGCGCTGCAGACTATGCTGACACTTTATAAATAAAGATTAATAATAATAATAATAATAATGTTGATATTAGGTTTCACGCAAAGAACTTTGCCTTGATTTTGGCAGGTGGGCATATTTTTCATGGCCATTTTGTAAGTATCTACAATACCCTTGTCTATACAATCATTCCTGTGTATACTGGTGTAAAATGCGTTGTAGCAAACTATAATATTGAGTATGCCTTGCACTGTTGAATAGACATGTGAAAGAATGCGTGTCTGGTGTAAAATTGCAAATTCCATGTATGTTCTATGTGCAACAATGTTATTTGACATCAACGATATGCCTCAGTTTCAGAAACATGAGAAATTCATTTAACTGCAATCTCTACAAATTGCCATCTATCAGCAAAATGATTTCATTAGACTGGTAACTTGCCAAAATTCAGATTCAATCAGCATGTGCAAAGAGATACGCTTCCCTCAGTCTGCTGAGTTATGAAAGGAACTCTCTATTCATTGCCAAAAACATTTTTTTTCCTTTACTAGTGTTGCAATGCTTCAGACTGACCAATTACGAAATTAACCGTTTGCAAATTGTCAACCATAAATATCATATGTTATTTAGCAGAAAAAAAATATTTTTTTTCCTAATATTATCTAAATCTGATAAAATGAACTGGATCTCAGTGGAACAAAACTATATTATGTTTAACCCTTTAATGCTATTCCACATCCACGTGGCAGGTGGGCTTAAATGTGACACTGCGGCATAGCATGCCCCGTGGCTTTCTCGCTATTGGTTCACGTCCCTTCACAGTGGTCGATCACCATCATTGACTGCAAGAGGACTACTTGAAGTCTGTCAGTCCATCTGCAGCCAATCACAGCGATCAGCCGCTGGGCAGGAGGCCAGGCCTCAGGAGGGCCAGAAAGCCGCAGAGCATGCTATGCCGCCCCAAGGCGTTTAAGTTATTATTATTATTATTATTTTATAAAGCGCCAGCATATTCCGCAGCGCTGTACAATAAGCACAGTACAGACAGGGTTACAATACATTGAACAACATTTGACAAACAGTACAGGAGGAGATGAGGGCCCTATTCCCGTAGGAACTCACAATCTATGAGGGTTGGGGTTGGAAACAGGAGGAGAGGACTGTAAGGTGAGAGTGATTGATGGTTGCGTCAGTGAGTTGGGTGGTAGGCTTCCCTAAATAGGAATGTTTTCAGGGAGCGTTTGAAGGAAGAGAAGTTAGGGGAAAGTCTGACAGCACGAGGGAGAGCGTTCCAGAGAGTGGGGGCTGCGCGTGAGAAATCCTGCAGTCTATCATGGGAAGAGGTGATGCGGGGAGAAGCTAGACGCAGGTCACTGTTTGACCTTAGGGAGCGGGCTGGGGTGTATTTGGTGATTAGTGAGGACAGGTAGTGGGGCGCTGAGTTAGTGAGGGTTTTGTAGGTAAGGATAAGGATTTTGAACTTAATTCTGCAGTGGATGGGGAGCCAGTGAAGGGACTCGCAGAGGGGAGCGGCAGAGACAGAGCGGCGGGTGAGGTGAATTAGCCTGGCGGAGGCGTTCAGGATGGATTGTAGGGGGGAGAGGCGGGACAGAGGGAGGCCAGATAAGAGATTATTGCAATAGTCGAGTCGGGAGATTACCAGGGCGTGTATGAGTTGTTTTGTGGTGACAGCGGTAAGAAATGGCCGAAGTTCTAAAACATCTGGGGCACTATTCCTCTCCTGCCGGTGAAATGAAGTTGGTAAGGGAAGAATTGTCTCTGGCTGATTTTTCTTATTGTCTCCCTTTAACTGTACCTATTCTGACCCAATTGCTGTATTAGCTGCTGGCCTCGAAACTGATACTGCGGCACACGCTGATACCAGCATCAGAACTGTGTCAGACCACTGGTATCAGCTCCCGGACTTCATGAAGCACATCATTACCCTACCACAAGCCCTGTGTGACCTCACATAGGCAGTATCACACAGGAACCACTGAGGTAGCAAGGAGGAACACTAAGAACTATTTGTTCCCAGTTTCCTGCTGCTGATGGTGAAAGGAAGTGGCCACACTCTCCATCGAGGGATTAGAGGTATTTTTATGCTTTTACTTTACAGTATAAGAGCAAAATTACTTAACACCACACTGAGAGAATGTATTGTTTTCAAGAATACCGACTACATTGGAATAGATCACTATTCACAAACTGAGCCATTATTAACAATCTGTAGGAACTGTTAACCTCCCTGGCGGTATTCCCGAGTGTGACTCGGGGTTAAATTTCGCTACCGCGAATGGTAACCCCGAGCCACACTC
Source organism: Leptobrachium leishanense (assembly GCA_009667805.1). Classification (NCBI taxonomy): domain Eukaryota; kingdom Metazoa; phylum Chordata; class Amphibia; order Anura; family Megophryidae; genus Leptobrachium; species Leptobrachium leishanense. Next base: position 106,531,293 of record CM019064.1, on the reverse strand, counting down.
GGGCTGGATGTTTACTCACCTCCTCCTGGCTCCCTCGCTGTCCCTGCAGTGTGATCGCGGCGAGCTGCTTCCTGGATGGCTCCCTGCGAGTCACATGATGCAGGGGGGCTGGACACAACAAACTTCATTCATAATACTCACTGAATACAAATGGCAAAGTTTATGAACGGCCACTAGGTGGTAGTACAGGATAAGAAATAGACCATACCTCGTCTCACCCTTGTTCTCAGACAGATTTCAGTGTTTTTGGTTGTATTTTATTGTACATCATTTATTTGCATTATTTTGAATAATTATTTTTGGGATAATAAATTATTATGTCGTGTTTCAAACTTTATCGGACTCCGTGTATTTACTATTTTTTTTAAATTAATTAATTAATTTATTTATAAAGGATTTTACCTGTAAGGACTCTTGATTTCGCGGATTTCAGTGCGTGATTCCTAATTATTACAGGCTAACTATGTACAAAAACACGTTTCCTTTAAAAAAAAATTGAGACGCTTTTAGACACAAAATTTTGAAAAAATTAGACCGCCAGGAAGGTTAATGTTGAGCAGGGATGTCCAAACTCCAGTCCCTCCAGGTGTTCCTGAACTACAACTCCCAGAAATCTCTGACTGCATTAGATGGATGGAGAAGCATGGGAGTTGTAGTTCATGGACATCTGGGGGGCCAGAGTTTGGACATCCATGATGTAGAGTAAGGAGTCACAGTTTGAGCCGTTAACAGCTGGAGTATTATGGGTAACAGATCCAGCCTTTATCTTAAAAGCATTGTCAGAATAGGGCCCCTAATGATTAGTTGGAAGAGAGATGCCTTGCCATGTCCCTTCTGGATTTCAAAGCTTCCTTTTTCTCTGCTCACACTACTTTAGTTTTCAGATTCCTTTAATGATGCCGTAGGCTAAGTTTTGATGAGGTTACAAGTAATATACAGTGCTTTCTTGCTGTTGTTACTCGATATGTACAAATACCATAATTTACTCAGCAATATATTTATATTTATGTCACATCTACCTGACTTCTATAATTGAGCACAAACTAAAACAATCAATTTTCTTTAATGCTAAACTCGAAAAGCTTATTAAAGCTTAATACCTTAATGACAAACAGAAGTCAGCCATCAGTTTAGAGGTGCATGCCTAACATGAAACCACCATGAATGAGGATATTCATTGTTCCAGTCAAAACAATAATACGTAATTAGAAAATACTTTACAGTAATTTTCATTAACATATCATATTTCCACACTAATTAAAGCCTGCTTCTATTTTCTTCAGACTTTCCTTATGAACATATGACCTCCATTAATAATTTGGCAAACATAAACCTTTTATAAGTATTTGGAGTATTCAGACACTAGATACCAGAACTCGTTTTTTTGCATAAAAGTCACATAAGATCGGTAGAGTCTGAATTGCTGCTTGCCATACCTGATAATTTGCACACTTGGCTAATTCTGGATATCTCTAAGATATACAGCTAGATAATCCTATATACAAAATAATGTTCCAATTTAAGGTTATATAATAACATTATGTTAAAAATATATCTTTAACACGACCTCATGCATTTGGGCTCTAGAAGATGCCCCTAAGTTTTAAGCACTGCGGGGATGATGTCTAAAGACATCTCCCCAGTTGATCCTGCACAGAGACCAGAATTGCAGTGTAACAGATCTCAGTACCCCGACCGGGTGACATCTGTCAATACCACTTCCTTGCCGGACCCCCGTGTTCTCCTAAATCTCTGGCCTTCTTCCAGTCCTCACATGAAGCTTAAGGAACGGGACACGTAGTGAGACTACTAGTATCCGCCAGAAATAAGACGATTTCTGTAGATCTGGAGGTTTTCAGGGTAAAAATGGAACAGACACACTGAGCACCTTTATTGAATACTAGGTATCAAGCCTGCCCGGAGGGCAGTCTATTGTTGTGGAGCATATGGCTACCCAGTGCTCCCAATGTTGTGGCTGTTTATCGCACCCAGTTTCTGACCCCCAGCTCACATGGATATATATATATATTGCTCCCGGCTCACATAGATATATGTATTGCCCCCAGCTCACATGGATATATTTGCCCCCAACTCACATGGGTTTATATATATTGCCCCCAGCTCACATGGGTATATATATTGTCCCCAGCTCACATGGGAATATTTGCCCCAGCTCACATGGATATATATATTGCCCCCAGCTCACATGGATACATTTGCCCCAGTTCACATGGATATATATATTGCCCCCAGTTCACATGGGTATATTTGCCCCCAGCTCACATGGGTATATTTGCCCCAGCTCACATGGATATATAAATTGCCCCAGCTCACATGGGTATATTTGCCCCCTGCTCACATGGATATATAAATTTCCCCCAGCTCACATGGGTATATTTGCCCCAGCTCACATGGGTATATTTGCCCCAGCTCACATGGGTATATTTGTCCCCAGCTCACATGGGTATATTTGCCCCCATCTCACATGGATATATATATTGCCCCCAGCTCACATGGGTATATTTGCCCCAGCTCACATGAGTATATAAATTGCCCCCAGCTAACATGGGTATATTTGCCCCAGCTCACATGGGTATATTTGCCCCCAGCTCACATGGATATATATATTGCCTCCAGCTCACATGGGTATATTTGCCCCAGCTCACATGGATATATAAATTGCCCCAGCTCACATGGGTATATTTGCCCCCGCTCACATGGGTATATTTGCCCCAGCTCACATGGATATATAAATTGGCCCCAGCTCACATGGGTATATTTGCCCCAGCTCACATGGGTATATTTGTCCCAGCTCACATGGGTATATTTGTCCCCAGCTCACATGGGTATATTTGCTACCAGCTCACATGGGTATATTTGCCCCAGCTCTCATGGGTATATTTGCCCTTGCTCGCATGGGTATATTTGCCCCAGCTCACATGGGTATATTTGTCCCCAGCTCACATGGGTATATTTGCTCCCAGCTCACATGGGTATATTTGCCCCAGCTCACATGGGTATATTTTCTCCCAGCTCACATGGGTATATTTGCCCCCAGCTCACATGGGTATAATTGCCCCAAGCTCACATGGGTATATTTGCCCCAGCTCACATGGATATATAAATTGCCCCAGCTCACATGGGTATATTTGCCCCCAGCTCACATGGATATATCTAAATTGTCCCCAGCTCACATGGGTATATTTGCCCCAGCTCACATGGGTATATTTGCCCCTGCACACATGGGTATATTTGCCCCGTCACATCGGTATATTTGCCCCAGCTCACATGGGTATATTTGTCCCCAGCTCACATGGGTATATTTGCTCCCAGCTCACATGGGTATAATTGCCCCCAGCTCACATGGGTATAATTGCCCCAGCTCACATGGGTATATTTGCCCCGATCACATGGGTATAATTGGCCCCAGCTCACATGGGTATATTTGCCCCCAGCTCACATGGGTATATCTGCTCCCAGCTCACATGGGTATAATTGCCCCAGCTCACATGGGTATAAATGCCCCCAGCTGACATGGGTGTATTTGCTCCCAGCTCACATGGATATAATTGCCCCCAGCTCACATGGGTATAATTGCCCCAAGCTCACATGGGTATATTTGCCCCACCTCACATGGGTATATTTGCCCACAGCTCACATGGATATATAAATTGCCCCCAGCTCACTTGGGTATATTTGCCCCCAGCTCACATGGATATATCTAAATTGCCCCCAGCTCACATGGGTATATTTGCCCCTGCTCACATGGGTATATTTGCCCCCGCTCACATGGGTATATTTGCCCCCGCTCACATCGGTATATTTGCCCCAGCTCACATGGGTATATTTGTCCCCAGGTCACATGGGTATATTTTCTCCCAGCTCACATGGGTATATTTGTCCCGATCACATGGGTATAATTGGCCCAGCTCACATGGGTATATTTGCCCCCAGCTCACATGGGTATATTTGCTCTTAGCTCACATGGGTATAATTGCCCCAGCTCACATGGGTATAATTGCCCCCAGCTGACATGGGTATATTTGCTCCCAGCTCACATCGGTATAATTGCCCCAGCTCACATGGGTATAATTGCCCCAGCTGACATGGGTATATTTGCCCCCAGCTGACATGGGTATATTTGCTCCCAGCTCACATGGGTATAATTGCCCCAGCTCACATGGGTATAATTGCCCCAGCTCACATGGGTATATTTGCTACCAGCTCACATGGGTATAATTACCCCCAGCTCACATCGGTATATTTGTCCCAGCTCACATGGGTATATTTGTCCCCAGCTCACATGGGTATATTTGCTCCCATCTCACATGGGTATATTTGCCCCAACTCACATGGGTATAATTGCCCCAGCTCACATGGGTATAATTGCCCCAGCTCACATGGGTATATTTGCCCTGATCACATGGGTATAATTGCCCCAGCTCACATGGGTATAATTGCCCCCAGCTCACATGGGTGTATTTGTTCCCAGCTCACATGGGTATAATTGCCCCCAGCTCACATGGGTATAATTGCCCCAAGCTCACATGGGTATATTTGCCCCACCTCACATGGGTATATTTGCCCACAGCTCACATGGATATATCAATTTCCCACAGCTCACATGGGTATATCTAAATTGCCCCAGCTCACATGGGTATATTTGCCCCAGCTCACATGGGTATATTTGCCCCAACTCACATGGGTATAATTGCCCCAGCTCACATGGGTATAATTGCCCCAGCTCACATGGGTATATTTGCCCCGATCACATGGGTATAATTGGCCCCAGCTCACATGGGTATAATTGCCCCAGCTGACATGGGTATATTTGCTCCCAGCTCACATGGGTATAATTGCCCCAGCTCACATGGGTATAATTGCCCCCAGCTCACATGGGTATATTTGCTCCCAGCTCACATGGGTATATTTGCTCCCAGCTCACATGGGCATAATTGCCCCCAGCTCACATGGGTATATTTGCCCCAGATCACATGGGTATAATTGGCCCCAGCTCACATGGGTATATTTGCCCCTGCACACATGGGTATATTTGCCCCCGTCACATCGGTATATTTGCCCCAGCTCACATGGGTATATTTGTCCCCAGCTCACATGGGTATATTTGTCCCCAGCTCACATGGGTATATTTGCTCCCAGCTCACATGGGTATAATTGCCCCCAGCTCACATGAGTATAATTGCCCCAGCTCACATGGGTATATTTGCCCCGATCACATGGGTATAATTGGCCCCAGCTCACATGGGTATATTTGCCCCCAGCTCACATGGGTATATCTGCTCCCAGCTCACATGGGTATAATTGCCCTTAGCTGACATGGGTATAATTGCCCCCAGCTGACATGGGTGTATTTGCTCCCAGCTCACATGGATATAATTGCCCCCAGCTCACATGGGTATAATTGCCCCCAGCTCACATGGGTATAATTGCCCCAAGCTCACATGGGTATATTTGCCCCACCTCACATGGGTATATTTGCCCACAGCTCACATGGATATATCAATTTCCCACAGCTCACATTGGTATATCTAAATTGCCCCCAGCTCACATGGGTATATTTGCCCCAGCTCACATGGGTATATTTGCCCCAACTCACATGGGTATAATTGACCCCAGCTCACATGGGTATAATTGCCCCAGCTCACATGGGTATATTTGCCCCGATCACATGGGTATAATTGGCCCCAGCTCACGTGGGTATAATTGCCCCAGCTGACATGGGTATATTTGCTCCCAGCTCACATGGGTATATTTGCTCCCAGCTCACATGGGTATAATTGCCCCAGCTCACATGGGTATATTTGCTCCCAGCTCACATGGGCATAATTGCCCCCAGCTCACATGGGTATATTTGCCCCAGATCACATGGGTATAATTGGCCCCAGCTCACATGGGTATAATTGCCCCCAGCTCACATGGGTATAATTGCACCAGCTCACATGGGTATAATTGCCCCCAGCTCACATGGGTATAATTGCCCCCAGCTCCCATGGGTATAATTGCTCACAGCTCACATGGGTATAATTGCCCCCAGCTCACTTGGGTATAATTGCCCCCAGCTCTCATGGGTATATCTGCCCCCAGCTCACATGGGTATATTTGCTCCCAGCTCACATGGGCATAATTGCCCCCAGCTCACATGGGTATATTTGCCCCAGATCACATGGGTATAATTGGCCCCAGCTCACATGGGTATAATTGCCCCCAGCTCCCATGGGTATAATTGCTCACAGCTCACATGGGTATATCTGCCCCCAGCTCACATGGGTATAATTGCCCCAGCTCAAATGGACATATAAGGCCCCAGCTCATGACGCTGGATCCGCACGCAGCCTCTACGCGTCGGCCGCGCGCGCATCCAGGAGAACAGGATGCTCACGCAGCAGCCGGGTAGAGGCTGCCCGCGCATCCAGGAGAACAGGATGCGCGCAGCAGCGGGTAGAGGCTGCGCACGCATCCTGTAGAGCTGGATGCGCTCGCAGCAGACGGCTATAGGCTGTGTGCGCATCCAGGAGAACAGGATCCAGGGTTTCTCCGAAGCTGCGCATTAGGCATCTGTTGGCTGCGCGCACACCCCCCTCCTCAAGTGAACCAAACATGTCCAGACATGAAACAAGAGGGTTAACCATAATTAGAGCCTGAGCATCAGACTGTCTGAATAACTTAGATAACAAAGGAGAAGTTACATAAGTAGACCTGGTACAGACAAGCGAGCAAACATTGCTCAACGCTTCTAGAAATGACAGTCATTGACAGTAAACAGGATTACAGTCTAAAACAGCAGGTAATGGGGCAGTGTTTGCCCAACAAGGCAGATTAACAAAGACTACTCAAATTTACACATACAGTCAGGTCCAGAAATATTGGGACATCGACACAATTCTAACATCTTTGGTTCTATACACCACCACAATGGAGTTGGAATGAAACAAACACAATGTGCTTTAACTGTAGACTGTCAGCTTTAATTTGAGGGTAAGTACATCCAACTCAGGTGAACGGTCAGTGGCGGAAGTACCAGGGTCGCAGCGGTCGCAGTTGCGACCGGGCCCTGGCATTCCGCCACTGGAGGGGGGCCCAGCGCCGCCGCCAGATTCCGGCAATCAGCGCCGGAATCTGGGAGCCGCGCGCTGGCCGTCCCTCTCCCTACGCGAGCGGCCGCTGACATGCAGCTTGGCCGCTCACGTGGGAGAGAAACCACCTGACCAGCACACGAGACCTCGCGCTGATCAGGTGGTTTCCGGCGAGCGGCCAAGCTGGATGTTTCCAGCGGCCACTCGCCAACGAGGACAAGAACGCCGGCGGAGCCTGCCCTGGGCCTGGGGCCCCCCAGAGCAGGTAAGAGCTGGGGCAGTATATCCATGAGCTGGGGGGCAGAGCTGGGGCAGTATATCCATGAGCTGGGGGGCAGAGCTGGGGCAGTATATCCATGAGCTGGGGGGGCAGAGCTGGGGCAGTATATCCATGAGCTGGGGGGGCAGAGCTGGGGCAGTATATCCATGAGCTGGGGGGCAGAGCTGGGGCAGTATATCCATGAGCTGGGGGGCAGAGCTGGGGCAGTATATCCATGAGCTGGGGGGCAGAGCTGGGGCAGTATATCCATGAGCTGGGGCAGTATATCCATGTGCTGGGGGGGCAGAGCTGGGGCAGTATATCCATGAGCTGGGGGGGCAGAGCTGGGGCAGTATATCCATGAGCTGGGGGGGCAGAGCTGGGGCAGTATATCCATGAGCTGGGGGGCAGAGCTGGGCATATCCATGTGCTGGGGCAGTATATCCATGAGCTGGGGCATATCCATGAGCTGGGGCATATCCATGTGCTGGGGCAGTATATCCATGTGCTGGGGCAGTATATCCATGTGCTGGGGCAGTAAATCCATGTGTTGGGGCAGTATATCCATGTGTTGGGGCAGTATATCCATGTGTTGGGGCAGTATTTCCATGAGCTGGGGGCAAAAATATCCATGTGTGAGCTGGGGCAATATATCCATGTGTGGCCTGGGGGCACTATATGTCCATGTGAGCTGGGGGCACTATATGTCCATGTGAGCTGGGGGCAATATATATGTCCATGTGAGCTGGGGGCAATATATATGTCCATGTGAGCTGGGGGCAATACTATCTTTTTTATATTGCAGGAAAAAAAAAGAGGTAAAAATTATCTTTTTTTGGGGGGGTTGGGGGGGCCCTTCATGGATTCTTGCACCGGGACCCTCAGGTTTCTAGTTACGCCACTGTGAACGGTGTAGGACTTACAGCAGTTTGCAGATGTGTCTCCCACTTGTTAAGGGACCAAAAGTAATGGGACAGAATAATAATCATAAATCAAACTTTCCCTTCTTAATACTTGGTTGCAAATCCTTTGCAGTCAATCACAGCCTGAAGTCTGGAACGCATAGACATCACCAGACGCTGGGTTTCATCCCTGGTCATGCTCTGCCAGGCCTCTACTGCAACTGTCTTCAGTTCCTGCTTGTTCTTGGGGAATTTTCCCTTCAGCTTTGTCTTCAGCAAGTGAAATGCATGCTCAATGGGATTCAGGTGAGGTGATTGACTTGGCCATTGCATAACATTCCACTTCTGTCCCTTCAAAAACTCTTTGGTTTCTTTTGCAGTATTCTTTGAGTCATTGTCCATCTGCACTGTGAAGTGCCGTCCAATGAGTTCTGCAGCATTTGGCTGAATGTGAGCAGATAATATTGCCCGAAACACTTCAGAATTCATCCTGCTGTATTTGTCAGCAGTCGCATCATCAATAAATACAAGAGAACCAGTTCCATTGGCAGCCATATATGCCCACGCCATGACTCTACCACCACCATGCTTCACTGATGAGGTGGTATGCTTAGGATCATGAGCATTTCCATTCCTTCTCCATACTCTTCTCTTCCCATCACTCTGGTACAAGGTGATCTTAGTCTCATCTGTCCATAGGATCTTGTTCCAGAACTGTGAAGGCTTTGTTAGGTGTTGTTTGGCAAACTCTAATCTGGCCTTCCTGTTTTTGAAGCTCACCAATGGTTTGCATCTTGTGGTGAACCCTCTGTATTCACTCTGGTGATGTCTTCTCTTGATTGTTGACTTTGACACACAAACACCGACCTCCTGGAGAGTGTTCCTGATCTGGCCAACTGTTGTGAAGGGTGTTTTCTTCACCAGGGAAAGAATTCTTTGGTCATCCACCAGTTGTTTTCCGTGGTCTCCCGGGTCTTTTGGTGTTGCTGAGCTCACCGGTGCGTTCCTTCTTTTTGAGAATGTTCCAAACAGTTGTTTTGGCCACACCTAATGTTCTTGCTATCTCTCTGATGGGTTTGTTTTGTTTCTTCATCCTAATGATGGCTTGCTTCACTGATAGTGACAGCTCTTTGGATCTCATCTTGAGAGTTGACAGCAACAGATTCCAAATGCAAATAGCACACTTGAAATGAACTCTGGGCCTTTTATCTGCACATTGTAATTGGGGTAATGAGGGAATATCACTCACATGGCCATGGAACAGCTGAGAAGCCAATTGTCCCATTACTTTTGGTCCCTTAACAAGTGGGAGGCACATCTGAAAACTGCTGTAAGTCCTACACCGTTCACCTGAGTTGAATGTACATACCCTCAAATTAAAGCTGACAGTCTGCAGTTAAAGCACATTGTGTTTGTTTCATTCCAACTCCATTGTGGTGGTGTATAGAGCCAAAGATGTTAGAATTGTGTCGATGTCCCAATATTTCTGGACCTGACTGTAACCAGGTCAGCAATCTATCAGCAGATAGCAACAGATACACATAGACCATAACGATAGACAGAAAGACAACAACATTATTCATACATTCTTACAGTCCTCTCCTCCTGTTTCCAACCCCAACCCTCCTAGATTGTGAGTTCCTACGGGAATAGGGCCCTCATCTCCTCCTGTACTGTTTGTCAAATGTTGTTCAATGTATTGTAACCCTGTCTATACTGTGCTTATTGTACAGCGCTGCGGAATATGCTGGCGCTTTATAAATAAAGAATAATAATAATAATAATACATAACACAGATTACACAAACACTCGGCACACAAGAAAGCGCAAGGAAATAATATAAAACATCAAGCCTGCACCTCCCAAATACATCTCCAGGTCCATGCATCCCAAGTCCAAAGTGACACATGGCACGCGCAGTAACTCCTTTTAGCCAGCAGATGGCGACATCTGCCTGCCAAATAGATTATCACAGAGAGAAATACATCGCAAATATTTCCAAATATTTCCAACTGCGTAAATAAAATGATTCTTCGATTAATTGCTGTCTCCTGACAATGGTTTTATGGAAAATTCCTTGGTAGTGAAGGGGTTTGACAAATACTCTGCAACCATAGTAGCAAAATGAAAGTGCCAAAACTGGGTAGTAATTGGAGATGGGTAGAAACATATGTTTCTACTTTTTACTAATTGTTTCTTGGGTCTATACTGCTAACATTCCCCTGTTTTGGAAAATTTTAATGAAGAAATTACTGTTCTGTTGACTACGGAAAATACACTTTTTACTGATCATCAATGACAAAGAATTCTTGTGATCACTAAGAAGTTTCCACACTGGAGACGATGACTATAATGCCTAATAGCTTAGTAAAGACATCATGATTCACTTCTGATTGGTTGATTACTGATTAAAGATGACATCATCATATACAGAAAATAGTAAAGTGAAACTATTTTGAATCAGCACCGCAGCTCTCAAATGATTTCTGTAATAACTCTCCTTCAAAATAAATTGAATATACAATATAAAAATCAATAAGGCTAGAATCAGACTAACGCATTTTTCGCGTTGTCTGTGAAAAAGTGTGTTCGAACGAATGGACGTATTTTTTCACGGAATACGCGATAGCGGTCATACGATGCGCTTTTCGTCCGTGATTTTGTACGGATCATCAATAAAACACTTTTTGTGTCTGGACGTTATGTTGGCCAGACATTAGCAGCGTCTGACCTCTCCCAATCAAGCACACACGCCTCTAGCGGACGCAGCGCACTCTGTACGTCCGTAATAGAGGTTTGACGTTCTAGAAAAAATGCGTTCGTTTGCCACTTGCGTTGAGCGGACGAACTTTCGTGCGGCCGTACTTCGTGTGTTCCCCGGCATTGGACTGCTTTCGTCTGACCCTAGCCTAAATGTTGGACTGCATTCCAACCCTTGTGTCACTAGAGCCGTGTTAAACTACCAACTCCATAGACTTTAATGTCTCTGGGACATTTACTGCAGTCTTGGTTACATTTATACCGGGGTTAGAATAGAGCCCATTGTCTTCATATTATCGTGCATTAGCACGTTTTTAGCTTGAGGAATTAAGGATGGTAATTTATTTTACTAGAAACACAACATACACATGCTGGTGTCTGCTATATAATTCAGGAGTTCATCAAAGTGACCAGCCTCTGACTTCCAACACTATCAGGGCTATTCAAAGAGAATCGAAGTCACCGCACGTTCGGTGACTTTTTGTTCTCTTCAATTTGGTGCGATTCGGCGATCCCATTTAAGCGACCCCACAGTGTATTCAGCAAGCACCACAGGGCCGTTGTAGTGCAGGGAAAAGCCGCCGCAAACCCGCCGAACACTCAACGTGAAACCTGGCGAACGCACACCGAAACCCGCATAAACATCTGGATTAACCTCTCCGCACATGCTGTAGAAACCCGAGCAGCCGTCGATCACAGCGCAGAGCAGCCGCCGGAAAAAGCCGACACCGCAGACGAATGGAGTGAACAAAAAAAAACAGTATGCTTGAATGTTTGAAAAGTTAAACGCTGTTTGCAAAGAAACTACTGAGCGAAAATGTCTGAAATTTACATATAAGGTCCAATGAATGATAATAAAAAGGGCTGATACAGAAAAAAGAAAAAACGATTAAAAAAAACAAAAAAGAAAAATTGTCGCTAAAAAATCCTGAAAAAAGCCTAAAAGATCCTAAAAAATCTGTGAATAAAGAGACTTTTTACTGCAGAATATTATAATGAATGGTTTATTAGATATTGAACTAAAACAGGAATATTTTTAACATTGAAGCCTATGGGATTCGCCTGAATAAACGTGTCGAATGAAACCACCGAACAGCAGGGCAAATCAGCAACTTTTCCCTGCTGGTTTTTGTTCTCTGAATAGACGAAGCATTGCTTCTCTATGGGGAATTCACTGCCCTCGAACAGGCAACAAACAGGCACCGTATGTGCAGGCAATTTGCCAACATTTGGCGAACTGCCTGCTCTCTGGATAGCCGAATGGCCAGGAAAGGTAACCATACGCTGAATTTCACTGTTCGGTTACCTTTCAGCCATTATTCGGATCTCTTTGAATAACCCTGTATGAAATAATGATATGATCTAATGCCTATATTTTTCTTTGTTGTGATGCATTTTTAATGTTTACTTTTTTTACTTTGTCCACTTGCTGCACTTAATGATACCAAAACCTCTTCTACTTTCTATAAATTTATTATAATAAACAATATATTATATTTATTATCAATTCTTTTTAAATCTTTGCAAACTCTTGCCATAAAATTTACAGGGTTATTCAGAGAGAGGTGAAAAGCAGGAGAACGGCTGGAGAATGGAAAATTCTAGGTCAAAATAGCCAAACCAGACAAATTCTCCCATTTATCTCACTTTCCAAATCGGCTATTTTGACCTATAATTTTCCATTCTCCAGTCATTCTCCTGCTTTTCACCTCTCTCTGAATAACCCTTTTAGTTTTTTACCTTTTTTGCTGAATAATACGTTTTTCTTACAGTACAATTATGTGACAGCCTTGGTATTATATTGTGCTATATCATAATAAATGGTTTGGGGGTTAATTTCTGTGTTTCCTAAATATTTTTCATAAATCTTTGTATGTAAATGATATGTCTGTATCAGAACCACTGCATTCTGTTCTGAGATGGAAGTTCGTTCTGACATCAGGTTGGCAAGTCAGAGTACCGCAACCAGGTGCTTTTCCACAGCAGACTTCATTAACTCTGCTCTACCTTAAATGTATCCCACATTCCATTTCATGTCAAAAGAACCAGTGGTCTGACAGCACTGTTTTATGTAAGAAATATGACATTTTTTAGCGATCATCTAAATGTGATGAATCTTTTTCAGTCCTCGACTTTTTTGTTGCGTCATTTGCAGCTGCCTCCATAAGGAGGAGTCATAATGATACCAAAACATCACTCATGGAATTTTACAGGTAATGTCAACACCACACTATAACAATTTCTATTTATAAATGTTATGAATCGTCATAAGCCTTTTCAGTACCAAAATTCAGTTATTGTGATTTTCGCGATGGAATACATTGAAAAGCCATCACTAGCATACCAAAACCACATTCAGGCATTATGCCTGGTGCGGATATTGTTCTCATATTCTATTGGTATTTTTGTGGAAAATCTCATTATGATCACTATGATCCCTATAAGCAGCATATCTCTCTATTTTTATTATCTATGTTTAGCACATTTAGGACCCTATTATGTTGATTATGTTTACTTTAGGGTTGCAATTGTCTCCTTAGTGTATTTGACACAAAGGCTATTTCTCCCTATATGCTAATAATGCAGATCCCATTTGAAATTGTGTAAGATAAGGAACACCATCTAGAGTTCAGAATCATTCGTCCCAGCAATATTTTTGTAAAGGGTAAATTAAAAATTCCAATGTGCAAATTTACATTATTTCATTTTTTTTAATTCCCTAAAAATAACAATCTCTTTGAAAAATTTCTATTTTACCTTTTATTGCGTTAAATGGAGTGCTCTCTTTTTTGTTGTTTGTATTACATTGTCTTTAGAAGCACCCATACTGTGTGTGTAGTAAAAGTTGAGTGATACTCATCTTGTGTATACTGTATGAAAAGGGCTGACACCCCTTGGGCAAGCACTCCTCCCTGTCACAGGTGTTCCACCCTCAGGATCTATTTAACCTTGAACTGCAGGGAGCTCCAGAAAGGAATCAGTCCTCAGTAAGTGAGTTGATCCCAATCATAATAGCAGACATTAGTTAATAAGGATAGGACCTGTCAAAAGGTGGAATACTTTGGCGTTTGTTGACAGGATTAAGCAATTTATGGCCATACGTATATTGTGAACTAAATTTCCACCATTTTCAAAAGAGTTTAGGGATACAACCTTGTAGAAAGTATTGAACAGTTTAAGAACTGTTGTGGTCCTGAAATGGGTAAGAATTGTTGGATGTTTTGAAGGATTAAAATTTGGTAAAATCTTTAATATTTAAATGTATGGGCTGCTGTTGAAGTCTTTGAATGTATTAACTGGAGGGCTGTCTTCCTGGTTTGTTGTATTACATTGTCTTGAGAAGCCCCCACATTCTGTACTTAGTAAAAGTTGAATGCTGTATATTTTGTATGAAATGGGCTGACACCCCTTGGACAAGCACCCTTCCCTGTCACAGGTGTTCCACTCACAGGATCTATTTATCCTTGAACTGCAGGGAGTTCCAGAAAAGAATCAGTCCTCAGTAAGTGAGTTGATCCCATAATAACAGGCATTAGGTAACAAGGATATTACCTGTCAAAAGGTGGAATGCATTGGCGTTTGTTGACAGGATTAACCACTTGGCTGCTATGGACGCGCTCAGCGCGTCCAGCAAAGTGGTTTTCCTGTGCTATGGGCGCGCTCAGAGCGTCCATGCACAGGAGGCAGCAATCCGCCGGATTCCGGCGGATTGCTGCGCCCCCCCGGTGCGGGCTGACATCTTGGATGTCAGCCCAGCACTCGGGACCCCAGCGGAGCAATTAGATGTCATCGCGGCGGCGCGATGACATCTAGTTAGGGCGCCCCCCCCCGCGTGTGCGGAGGAGACGCCTGAAAGGGAGGGGGGGAGGTCCTTCAGACCTCTCTCCCTCCCGATTGCCGGGGAGCAGGAGGTTAATCCAGGCACCGTTTGGAAGGGCACAGCCTGCCCTTCCAAACGGTGGCTGTCATTAACCCCTGGGGAGCGGGATCACGAATCGGTGATGAAAAGCGCCGGTTCGTGATCCTTTCCCGGAGCTGGCCGACATCTTGGATGTCGGCCAAGCCTCCGGGAAGTCCCCCTGAGGACTGGCGTCATCGTGCATAGCACGATGACGCCAGTCCTGGAGTTAACCCCTAGCTGCCACCAATGGTGGAGATAGGGGGTTCATTGGAACCCCTATCTCCCGATCCGTGGCAGCTAGGGGTTAATGTTTGATATCGTTGGATCGGCCAGAGCATGGCCCTTCCAACGATATCAAACATGATAATTAAAAAAGTTTTTTTAAAAAAATAAAAAATATATATATTTAAAAAAAAATCTAAAAAAAAAAAAGTTTTTTTTTTGTTTTTGTTTTGTTAATGCAGCAATATTGTTCCCATTTCAATTATTAATGTGAACAATAATGCTAGACTATAATGCTGCACTTTTTCCCCAAAAAAAATGTAACGGGTCCCCATTTCTAATTTTTTTAACAAGCGCACCCCATACAAAATATAACCGCAAACGATCGCATGTTAAAATGTGAAAAAAACACTTTACACATAATAAATTATTGAAAATTCAAATTTTATTGCATTTTTTGTTATAATATACAGACATGACATAACGTATACATATAATAATGACATATTATGAATCTGTGGAGTCTGCCGGAAAGAACGATATATATTATGTCTGGGTCATATATCAAAATATGGCTACAAAACGCGGTTAAACAAGATGAACGAAAGCGGTAAAAATGACCTCAGCACAGAGGTGTCAAAAGCCTCAGCAGCGAAAGGGTTAAGCAATTTATGCCCATATATTGTGAACTAAATTTCCACCATTTTCAAAAGAGTTTAGGGATAAAACCTTGTGTTACATTGTACATTGTATTACATTGTCTTGAGAAGTCCCCACTCGGTACTTAGTAAAGGTTGTGTGCTACCCTCCCTGTATATTTTGTATGAAATGGGCTGACACCCCTTGGACAAGCACCCTTCCCTGTCACAGCTATTCAACCCACAGTATCTATTTAACCTTGAACTGCAGGGAGTTCCAGAAAAGAATCAGTCCTCAGTAAGTGAGTTGATCCCATAATAGCAGTCATTAGGTAATAAGGATAGAACCTGCCAAAAGGTGGAATACATTGGCGTTTGTTGACAGGCTTAAGCAATCTATGGCCATATATTGTAAACTAAATTTCCACCATTTTCAACAGAGTTTAGGGATAAAACCTTGTAGAAATTCTTGAATGGGTTAATAACTGCTGTAATACAATAGAATTATAAAGATTATAATTATTATTAATTAATTAATTATTAAGATTATTATACTGTAGAATACAATGGTCTATAAATAGAACTAGCAAGGTAGATAGGCAACAAAAATAAAACTTAACATTTATTGGTATGGATAAAAGATAGAAAATTAATCAGTCTAACAAACAGCATATAATGTATACTAATGTAAACTTCACATCCCATGTTTCAAATCAATGTTATGATATAAATGTTTAACAAAAAGCTCTTGGTTAGTGTAGCAGTTAATACATTAATAAGAAAAGGCATTGACATACTCTGCAATAATGCCAACAGTGTAATTTACTGTAAAATGTAAACGTAGAAGTGAAATATCAGTCAAATGTCTGTTTTACACAAATCTACGATTATTAGCATATGGAAAGAAAATACTGATTTATAAAGTACGTACACATCAGACAGAAATCTGATTTGCTTCTGCTAATTAAATTCATAATACATTTTTATACTTAGAAACTATTTATTATTTTATCTCACATAGAAAGCCTGTTAAAACAAAGAATGCCATGTGTTTCACATAAATGGATCCTTGAGGTCTTAAATAGAAAATACATTTCCAAAACCTATTTTTATTGAAATGAAATAATGATTTTTGATTCCCTAACCGGTTCTCTGATGGCTAGTGTAGATACAGTAATATAGACATTCATATAGATAGATTATATTTGATGTTAACTCCTTCACTACTGATTTTTGTTGAGAAATATTTTACTATAAGATTTATTTTAAAAACAGAATGCAACGATAACAATTAAAAATAGAGTAAAATCTACACAGTGATTGTTGTTCTGTGATAGTTAAAAACATTACAAGAAAGTGAAATTTATATTTTTAATTTTTCGTGTATTTGTTTATCTTTTATAGAAATATTGTTGAATGAAACATTGTTAACTGTAGATGGTGTCCCTTATCTTACACAAGTTCACATGGGTCTACATTATCAACATGCAGGCAGAAATTACCTTTGCGTCAAATACAGTAACTGTGATACAGTTAAATAATAAAATATGGCGAGAACTCCTGCTTAAGGGGGTTTATAGTGATCATAATGAGACTCTTAGTAATGCAGCTTCCAAAACATACAGATACAATATAAACATAATATCTGTATGTGCCTGCATAATGCCTGTTTATGGAAATAACAGTAACACCTTGCATCTGTACTGTACAGGGGTTCTCAGTTATTATAACCCCCTGAATCGTATCCCTGTACAGCAGTAAGTGACACCAGAGCTCTTCCTATATTCTGCCTTCTCTCTGGCTGCTGTAATGAAGCAGCAAAGTGTTTGAATTTTTTGCTGATGTGATTCTTTGGGATTGCTATTTGCAATTGTTTTATCTCTCTCATGGGTGACTGGAAAGGATTTTGTTTCACCACAGGGCACACATTATCATTGTTTTAGAAAGGTGTGAACATGAGGTCTTAATACGCTAATGATTACATTGATTACAATGCAAAATCGAGTTAACTTGAATTTAGGAGTGAAAGGGTTAATATTGTTGATAAATTGCATGTTTAGCTACAAATAATTTCTGCAAGCAATTTTCAAATTACAATGTTTGAAAATCTGCTACCAAAGCAGTGTTACTCATTCCCACACTTCTTTTTCAGTAAAAATTCCCAGGTGTCAAATTATTGACCTCCGACATCTTTTTCTCATCTACTGTCTTGTAAATAATCACAAAATACCATATTATTGCCGCTAGGGTTAGCAAGCCTGGTATAACTTTGGGAGCTTGTAAAACTGCAGATTAGGTAAATACATTTACAAGAACTTAAATAATTGTAAACTTTCACATGGAATGTGGATTATGATGTGAAGTTTAACCATATATTAAAGCTCACTGTAATGAAGACTAAAACTGCATTTTGGTTACTTTGCACATTCATTGTGCAATAACCCATTCACTACCAAGTTGGTCTTCATAAAACCACTGCGAAGACCTAGTGGATATTTGGAAACAACTTTCTTCGCAGAGACTGTAAAAATGAATGTGCCCTTCATAAAGTACATTTTGGATTAATTGTAAAGTTTACTTGACAGCCCCTGCCGGACAAAACATTACTGCATGTATAATAGAGGTGGAGCTCCTTTCTGAAAAAAAACAAATGGAACTCCAAGCTGTTCAAACAGCTTATCACCTTGGATGATATGTCCAAGGTGCTGAAAGTTTGGAGAAATAGTCTGGAGCCCATTTGCAAACAAATTTTGTTTGCAGTACATAAAATTCCTTTTCATTGGTTCTGAATACGATCGCGTTTCCTTGATGTTGGGTACCTGCAGGAGCTTTTGATCATCAAATGTACTAGTACATGTAGTGAAGGGGTTTATTTACTTATTTATAAAATACTGGTGGAAAGCCTGCCCAGAGGGCAGTCTATTGTTGTTGTCGCCAGCTCAGAATTCATGTCCACACATTTTGTTTTCAATGTCCTATCCAAGAGTATCTCTCTATATAAATGCGTTTGTAACGCGTCCGTCGCCATCCCATTCACAACAGGAGGGCCAACAGAGCAGCTGTGATGGGTGCACACACAGCTGACAGCGCATTACAAAGGCATTTATATATTAGAGCAGGGTCCTCTTCCCTCTTAGATTGTAAACTCACGGGAACAGGACCCTCAGATTGTAAACTCACGGTAAAAGGACCCTCTTAGATTGTAAACTCACAGGAACATACCCCTTGGATTGTAAACTCATGGGACCCCTTAGATTGTAAGCTCATGGGACCCCTTAGATTGTAAGCTCATGGGGCCCCTTAGATTGTGTTGGTCTTGGGCGGGCATTTTTTTGTAGCATATACATTATGCGTGTATTTACTTTATGCATATGTATAATGGCACGTGGTATGCATGGCATGTCAGGCTGGTATTTAGGCACACTGATATTATGACACACTGGTATTATGCATGGCAGACTGGAAATATGTCTGGAAGACTGGTAATATGGCTGGCAGACTGGTATTGTGCATGGCAGACTGGTAATATGGCTGGCACACTGGTATTGTGCATGGCAGACTGGTAATAAGGCTGGCAGACTGGTAATATGGCTGGCAGACTGGTATTGTGCATGGCAGACTGGTAAAAAGGCTGGCAGACTGGTAAAAAGGCTGGCAGACTGGTATTATGGCTGGCAGACTGGTATTATGCATGGCAGACTGGTAATTTGGCTGGCAGACTGGTATTATGGCTGGCAGACTGGTATTGTGCATAGCAGATTGGTAATTTGGCTGGCAGACTGGTATTGTGCATGGCAGACTGGTATTATGGCTGGCAGACTGGTAATATGGCTGGTAGACTGGTATTGTGCATGGCAGACTGGTAATAAGGCTGGCCGACTGGTATTGTGCATGACAGACTGGTAATAAAGCTGGCAGACTGGTATTAAGGCTGGCAGACTGGTAATATGGCTGGCAGACTGGTATTGTGCATGGCAGACTGGTAAAAAGGCTGGCAGACTGGTATTATGGCTGGCAGACTGGTATTATGCATGGCAGACTGGTAATTTGGCAGGCATACTGGTATTGTGCATGGCAGACTGATATTATGGCTGACAGACTGGTATTATGGCTGGAAGACTGGTATTGGGCATTGCAGACTGGTAATATGGCTGGCAGACTGGTATTTTGCATGGCAGACTGGTAATATGGCTGTCAGACTGGTATTGTGCATGGCAGATTGGTATTAAGGCTGGCAGACTGGTATTAAGGCTGGCAGACTGGTAATATGGCTGGCAGACTGGTTTTATGGCTGGCAGACTGGTATTGTGCATGGCAGACTGGTAATATGGCTGGCAGAGTGGTATTGTGCATGGCAGAGGCTGAACCAGGATGCATCCAACCGCCCAAGCACCCAGCTGCGCGCGCATCCAACCGCCCAAACAGTAATACAGCAGAGTGTCGAATGGGCGTACGCTGGGTGCGCACGCATTCGACACTCTGCTGTATTACTGTTTGGGCGGTTGGATGCGCATGCAGTTGGGTGTGCACGCAGCCAACCGCTGCAGCACGCCCACACCATGCGCAGTAGTGGCTTGGCGACGGACACGCCAAGCCTTACTGCATTATGTAATAGATTTTACCAGGAAGGATACATTGAGATTTCTCTCATTTTCAAGTATGTCTTGGTTCAAGAACATTGAATTTTTACAGTAGGTACAGAAATACAAAGTAATAAAATGCAAGATATTAGAAAAAACAACACAAATACACAGATTAACAGAAAATAAATATGTAGGAAATATAGTCACTATGTTACATGTTTACAGGTGCATTCCGTATTGAGGTATGTTAATAGAGATCTCTTAAGTGACTTTAGACTGGGGAAGATTTGATGGCGCCTGGGATGTTATTCCATTATTGTGGTGCTCTGTAGGAAAATGAGGATCAAACCACTTTCTTATTGTATTGTGGTATTGCAAGTAAGGTGTAGGTCTTGGATCGGAGGTTATAGGAGGCGGGAACTGCTGGAGGAAGCAGTCTATTCAGGTAGGGTGGTAGCTTCCCAGAAAAGCTCTTAAACACCAGGTGTGAAAGGTGAAGGGATCGTCTAGATTCCAGCGATGGCCAGTTTAGCTCTTTTAACATGTCACAATGGTGAGTCATGTAGTTACATTGCAGCACAAAGAGGCAGAATGAGTTATACAATGTAGTAAGTTTGTGAAGGTGTGTTTGCGGGGCAGCTGCATACACTACATCTCTGTATTCAATAGCCGGCATAAGCATTTGTTGTACAATCTGCTTTCTTACCGCGGGGCTCAGGCAGGATTTGTTTCTATACAGGGCACCTAGTTTAGGGTAAAGTTTAGATGAGAGTTTTTCGATGTGGGGCCAAAGGATAGATTTGGGTCTAACCATATACCTAGATATTTGAGAGAAGTGACTGTGGTCAGCGAGCATGCCATTTCATTTTGTCCTGACGCATAGATGGGGAGTTTGCAAATTATGTAGTTTAGGTACTGTTCCAAATATCATCGTATCATCCAGGAGTCCATTGGACTTCAAGGAGATGGACACAATCTGCAAGAGTTTATGCAAAAGAGGCCAGGCAGCAGGATACGCGGAGGAACGCTGGAAACAGTTTGTTCCCATTGTTCCTCAGCCCGTGGAGCAAAGAAGTTGTAGATTGAGTCACTCTCGCCACCAAGGGGTCTAAAGTGAGAATTGGATTTTTAGGTGGGGTCAGATCAATGTGTTAGGTGATTGTGCAGAAACGCAATCACCTAACACAGTGGTTCCCAACAGGCCAGGTTTTGAGGATCACCTTGGGGAAATACAGACTGAATCCTGCAATCACTGAGCAGCAAATCGTATCACCTGTGCTGTGCTTCGGATATCTGGAAAACCTGACCTGTTGGATGTACTTGAGGACCACGGTTGGGAACCACTGACCTAACACCAGAGTCTGAAAGACATTAATTATAGACCTCTCTCACCTTGGGACTAGCCTTCTTTCAAAAGTCTGGGGACCAGGTAAATATTCTTATCTACCTTTAGATACGAAACAGCAAGAAATAAGCTCATATTTTTTTGCTATAGAAGATTTATTTTACATGTTCAAGTGCATAGCAATTTCTTTAACTATTTCAATTATTATTTTCAGAATAACATCAGGTGCAGAAGGAGAACAGGCTGGTTGGAATAGCTTGAGCTACATTTGCTCGGGCCACATTGGCATCTCCCATGCAAAGCTTGACCTTAACAACTCCAGAGGAATAGGGCCCCAACTGTTGGATGAAATTCACTTTACCATTTAACATTTTTAACATGAGTTTTACATCTGCCTCATATCAGAGTTCCTCTAAAATAGGCTAAATTAAACATAATTTACCAGACATTGATAGGAATTGCGCAAACTAGTTTAGAAATTGTCAAGCTTTTATGAGTCTCTGTATGATTCCTCACACTTTGACTTTTAATGACTCTAGGTTCAATAAAAGATGAAGGAACCTAGCACTCTATTCTGTAAAAAGACCAGTTTTCTTTGCTTACAGGAATTTTGGCTGTAACAGCCTTTCTCAAGCCTAGTATTGAGGGGCTACTGAGCTTGAAAAAGTTGAATTGTTGCTGCTAGCCCAGAAAACTGTTTTTTTACTGATTAGAGTCCTAGGATCCGTCATCTTTTATTGAATTTCATGTGGAGTTTTGTTTGGTCGCTCTATTGTTCCTGGAGCACCGATTTGACCATTAGCTGGTTAAACCTCTGAGTGTACAAGTCTTCGCGTGTTCATTGAACTCTAGTAGTAAGGTAACACATGTTCCAGGTGTCTGAAGCTGTTTTACGTTATTTCATGCTTGTACACTTCCAATCAACCCAAAACATACAGTCTCTAAAATTTTCTCTATTTCCTCCTACTTTGTGCCTGGTGAAAAAATTGGTATACAAGAAGTTACATCTTTGCAGGTTGTTAGGATGATTCTTTAAATTATCTCTATCTCTATCATTCCTTTAGTGCTCCATAAGCACACTGTCCCACTGAATTCAATGACTTTAGAATGGACAGCAAACAGAAGAATCGCACCATTCACTTAAGCATGGGGTCAGCACAGAGTAAGGAGGTTTTTTTGGTTTTTGTGTGTGTGTTAAGTGATTTTGCTGTAATAAACGCACATAAAGAGATACTCTTTAATACTAACAGCTCAGTGGGAATAGAGCCCTTGATCATTAAACGTCCTTCGTGCAACATGATAGTTCAGACTGACCTTTCGGTTATGAGTTCCAGGTGAATATTATTCCAAATTAATTATGCCCAAACCCATCAGGCTAAATGGATAGTAAGGGGATTATTACAGTGAGCATTGAGCTAGACCTTCTTTCCAATTCAATACATCTTTGTCGCCTTATAATTTTCCCCAGCCAGAATGACTCTATTTTCAAAAGTCAAGGGTTCAAGGTCAAGAGGTCTTGGTCAAATGTAGTTTCAGCAGATTTTCCCACAGAATGTTTTAGTGATTCCATATGACCACAGAAAGAATGAATGGATGTCACCCAAAGCAAGTCATCTTCCTTTAACCATTTACATTACTGCTCAACCAGACATATCATAAGTTATCTTTTCATCAATGCTTCCGAATCATGAGTTTTTATTAGAAAGTAACAGCAATTCGAGTGCATTCCCGTATCAAAAATGCATATCACAAACAAACAAAATATTAAAAATAAATTAAGTTCAATATCGGTGCACACGGCTACCTTTTACATCTTTTTACTGGTCTAAATTGGAAAGAGAAAATCAGTTTCCAAACCAAATCATTTAATCACATGTAACTCTTTCACCAATCAAATGATTTTCAATAAAATCATTGTCAGGAACCAGTGGTTTTTTTTGGAAAACCATTGGGAATATTGATAAAGTATTTTTACTGTAGTAAACCTATTTGACAGGCAGACATCACCACCTGCTGACCAAAAAATGCTACTGCAGCTGAGACTCTGTGCTAAATCAGCTACCACCTTCACTACCAAGTGGTATTTGTTGAAAAAAAATCTATCATCACATTTATTTGAAACATGGGATGTGAAGCTAACAATTAAATATAGGGTGAAGTAGAAGTTTTGCATAGCAACTGTTATCCTGACCAAAAATTTGGTCATTTTTTTAATATCTCATGTATTTGTTTATCCTTTACAGAAATATTGTTGAAATGTAAGATTTTGAGCTCTAGAGGGTGTCCTTTATCTTAAACAATTTCAAACAGGGTCTGCATTATTATCATACAGGCAGAAAAGGCCTTTGTGTTAGATACAGTAATTGTGATAAACATAAATAATAAAAACGGTTAGATCTCCTGCTTTTGGGGATTTGTAGTGATCATAATGAGATTATTAGCAATGCAGCTTCCAAAACATACTAATATAATATAAATATATTATGTATTTGTGGCATAATGTCTGTATACGTAAATTACAGTAACACCTTGTATCTGTACTGTACAGGGCTTTTCAATCATTATAACCCCATGTATGTCTCTCCAGGGTGCTTGGAGAGACATAAAACAAATGATTTTGTTTGTCCACAGGGACACACTAATCTTGCTTTAAAAAAGGTGTGAAAATGGTCTTTTCATGTGCTAATGAGTGCTTTTCAATGCATTACACTGCACAATCGAGAGAACTCACTTTTGAGTGTGAAAGGACTGAGGAGCCGTGTCTTAGAAGCAGAGTCCCGGCTGTTTAAAACTGTGTTAGCACGATGCTGTCCTGCCTGAGGTGCTAAATCTTTTGTGGCACATTCTGGAACCCATTTGTGTATGAATTTCATTTACAATAAAAAAAAAATGAATTTGCATTGCTCCAGATCAAGTATGCTCAGTGTCTGTGCACCAATAAGTGCTTTGAAGAGCAAGTATACTTGATCTTGACAGTGAGGGATTAAACTTTGCTTTCTTCTGAATTCATATACAAGGAATCTCAAACTCCCCCCCAGATGTTCCTGAACTAGAACTCCATTGATTATCTGTCTATCTATTGTATACAATGCTTTGAAAGCATTGTAGCGACCAAAATCGGGCAGGCTGGAGTTTGACATACATGATATACATTTGATATATTGGCATGATATGGATTTAATTAAAGATATAATTGCAAAATCATCACATAAAAAAGATTTTTTTTAAAAAAATGTTCTCTAATTGAAACAAGACAACTGTAGACCATTGTATTTTTAAGATAAACAGCCTACAAACCTCAAAACTGAAAAACAATCAGTATTATGGATAAAATAATTAATAATAGCTTTCTTTTTCATTTGAACTCTAACCTGATGTTTGTTTGAACAGTTCAAGTGAGTCCTAATTAAACCAGCCAACAAATTGTTATTTTATTTCATTCTAAATACGCTATGGCTCAGTTTCATAGCTTTTTCGATCATAGAAACCAAAAAATATTCATTGCTGGTAAAAAAAAATATTATCATATGGATATACGTGTGCTTTTGTATTTGTGTAGACATGTGATCTAAAATATGTTTCCCTTATGTTGCAAAAAAAAGAGGTCATTCATATCATTTGCTTCGTTTCCTATCAACATGTGATTTCCAAACAGGTTTATATATTAAAACATTTTGCTCAAGCTTGGTGTCTGCCTTGCACAATTTTGCACTTGGAATGTGGTGACAGCTAAATATGGTCATCTTATTGTTTGACATAAATTTTCAAAGAATCTTTATGGGCTTCACATTCCACTGGAAGAAGTTTTATCACTTGACAGATGTTGTAAACCATGTCTCAACATGTTCAGTCTTTTAAATCCCTGAACAAATGTTCTACATGCGTTTCATATATGTTTTAAGTCATCTTTTTGCTATGACATTTTAATTCAAGATTTATCTACTCTTTTCAATATCTGACACATTTATTGGCAAATAAGAATCATTAATTCATTCTCACAAACAATGAACAATAGATCTAAGCTTTATGGTCTGTGATACTGGGGCGGTGAATGTATATATGATGGAACATATTGACAAATACTAAGAGTATAGTGTTTTTTTAGTGATCCAGGTATTTTTGCAATTAAGCTTTCAGGCATTTCTGCAATTAAGTTCTCTGTGGTAATTGATATCTCCATGCTGTTGTCCACTGTTATAGTGTATCTGATTTGTGTAGAATATCATGTGTCACCTGTAAGAGAACTGAAGTAACACAATAGTTCTGCGCTGCCAGTAAATGTTGATAAGATATACAAATATCGACTTAACTTTCTTTGGTTACCTCAAGTCTATAATCATGAGAGATGCCTGCCAAACCTAGGTAATGGTAGTCTATATGTTTCTGATCTCTCACTGCAGATCATATTTCCTGGGACACAGGAAATAATAAGTATATATACAACACGAGGATTGCACACAACCTAAACATGCATACTGCATATTGGCGCTACTAAGACCGATAAACACAGAATGCAAAATTCTTAGCTCTCAACTCAATTACACATCAGAAGATTTAAAAACACCTGACGTAGAGATGTTGCAAAATGTGTTCGCATAAGCCTCCAAGAATGTCAATGCACCCCATCAGGGCAGGTATTTGCCAAACTAAAGGGGGTGTTCAGAGAGAGCCGATCTGCCCCGAAATTGCACCGAACAGGAAATTTCCCCATACAGTGCAATTTCGTGGCCATTCAGCTATTCAAAGAGCAGGCAGTTCGCCAGATTTTGGTGACTTGGCAACGAAATTCAGTGCTGTTTGGCAGCAGTGAAATCCCCATAGAGAAGCAATGGTTAATCTATTCAGAGAACACCGAACAGCAGAGAAATGTCAGTGAAATGCACGGATGTTCGGTTGTTTCATTAAGCAGGTTTAATCAGGTGAATCCCATAGGTTTAAATGTTAAAAATATTCCTGCTTTTTTTAAATATCTATTAAACCATTTATTCTTTTAATCTGTGGCAAAAAGTCTCTTTATTTAAAAAAAATTTAGGCATTTTTCAGGATTTTTTCTGCAACATTTTTTTCAGATTTGTTTTAGTGTGCTTTTTTCTGTAACAGACCTTTTTATTATTTTTCATAGGACCTTATATGTTAATTCCAGACATTTTCGTCCAGTAGCTATTTTGCAAACAGAGTTTCAAATTTGAGTCTTTCAATTGGTTTTTTTTGTTGGGTTTTTTTACCCCGTTTGTCGGCTTGTTGGCTTTTTCCGCTGGCTGGTCGGCGCTGTGTTCGGCGGACTGTCTGCTTTTTTCGGAGGCATTCGGTTTTTTGCTGTGGTTTTGCGGCAGATGGTCAGCTTTTTTCAAATGCATTTAGTGTTTTTTCAATGGTTTTCCGGTGATTTTTTCGTTTGATGCGACGGTTTTACGGCAGATTTTTGGATGCGGTCGGCAGATTTTCCCTGCACTTCAGGGACCCTGCGGTGAATGCTGAATTCACCGCAGGGTTGGGAAAATTGATTCCCCGAAGTGCGGGGAATGAGAGAGCACTGAAATGTCGGTGACATTTCGGGGGTTCTCTGAAAAACCCTGTAATTCTTGCACTTACGAGATTAACTCATTTTCTACTAAGAACATTCATCCTTATGGTGCCCTCTGAAATGCAAGATTTCAATAAGCTCTTCAATGGAGAACCTGTAAACCATGTGACAGGGTGGAGTCCAAAGTCAGGAGGTGGTCGGGATGTGGTCAACTCACGGAACAAGGGCTGCATCCAAACTAAATATAAATATCACATAACATACAGAATTCGAAGCACTCGACCCAAATATACATCTAAAGTTTTAAAAACAACTGACATATGTTTCAATAGATGGGGTTTTGTTACAAGATGTGATCACTCATTGCATATTCAATTCAAAGCATCATGTCTGGAGGACACAAGGCATCGATGCAATACTAACCCAATGATGAAGCATCATGTTTTGGAGGTGTGGTGGTGTTTTGAGCAGCATGTACTAGAAGACTGGTCACTGTTGAAGGAAAGATGAGTGCAGCAAAATGCAGAGATATTTCTAATGTAAACCTGGCCAGAGCACTGAGTATATCAAGAGAAAAAAGATGTCATCTGCACTCGTTTCTATAGATTTCCATGTACAACAAAACACTATCGGGAGGTTTTAGTTTGTTTTAATGGCCATTGAAATGTAAGCTCACTCGCCCCTTCAAGGCACCTCTTTGTAGAGTGAGTCCTAACCAATGTACCAAAAGCTGCTCTACTAAGCAGCTCCATGCCCCTCCTGCTGCTTTTCAGCTAAGGAGAGGCAGACAAAATGGTGGGTTTATTTATACACACACCAAACACTTCCCATTTGGGGTTGAAAACAAAAACATGGAAAAAGGAACACCAGCAAAAATGACTAACTGGTGTTACAGCATAATATACATACATACAGAAAAAATGGTGTTGTGCCTATACTCACCAGAGCGGCATCTTTTTTCTCTTGATATGTTTTATACATGAACTGGGCTGATACTCCTGTCTGTTGCAGCCGCTCTGGTGAGTATAGGAGCGACGCCATTTTTTCTGTACACTGAGTATATCAGACTGGGCTGAACGTTCACCTTTCAGTGAGACAATGACTTACACAGCCTAGAATATTGAAGAATGACTTAGGGGCAACTTTGAGAATATCCTTGAGTGCTCCAGCCAGAACCAAGGTCTTTGTGCAAGCAGCACTCAATAAAGAACAGAACATTCAAAAGGTTCTACAAATGTAAAAGAAAAACATATCAACATCTCACAAGCCAGCAATTAGCTATCTGCACCTCAAACATATGTACCCAGGGGAGAATCAGACCATTAGCAAGTGATGGTTCCCCAAAGTATCGCCACATGTATCAAGAAGAAGACAAAGCGGGATGTTTAAAAGATTCCACAGATTTATTAGTAGCAATGTAGTTTGCATAAATAAAATTCTAACGATTGTGGAGTCGTTGATGGTTCGCTGGTTAACCTGCAGCAAAGTACATTTGGACATCTTTGGTGTAGATGGCAAGAAAGCTCCCTCGCTTCCTGGTTCCTAACCTAAAGCGTGATTAAAAATTGTCTAAACAGCGTTTGTCTCATGCAGACTAGTTTTATTTCCAGCCTATGGCTTCTTCATAATACAGTTACATGTTTTTGTAAAGCGCTAACAAGTTCCGTAGCGCTGTACAATGGGTGAGACAGAATAACAAATATACATACAGGTTAAATATTAATTGTATATATAATTATTTAAGGTAAAAAAGGAACAATAGTTTTCAACAGAGTATCCCTTTAAACTAACTTCAAGAATATGAGCTCACCTCTTTTTTTAATAAAACAAATCCACCTTTTTCTGAACATTGGCTGTGCAGAAGCTTCCTTTCAGCTGAACTTGGGCTGAGTTCAGCTATACATGAAATTACATAGAAGTAGTAAGTTAAAATTGTAATAAAGCAACAATATCAACACATTTTTATTAAAAAACTATTTACAAAAAAGAAACCTTTAACTTATCCACTGAGAAAACTGAGCACAATAAAAAGTTGACTTCACCAGGGGCCCTAGAGAATTATAGCAAGCCGTCCACAAAATGAAAATAAAAACTCAAAATCCATCCAGTGGAACCAGAAAAAAAACATCAAGTTATATATTCAAGTTTTAGTATTAATCAGTTTATTATTGTTCCGTGTCTGCACCTGGAATTTCCCAAGGCTCCAATGTATAAAAAATGCATATTAAATGTTCTCTAAATTGCTGTTCTAGTCATAGCTCCCAGGAATATTTATGTTATTAGGGTAAAAAAAAAATAGAAATAAAAATAGACAGAAAGATTGTAGGAGCATGGGTTAATTGTTGTTCAGAGAATAAATCGACAACCATTTAGACAATATCTGTCAGGTGGCGTGTGCGGTTCGGGTGTGAGCCCAGCAGGCGACGACACAGTGGGGAGGCCAGACAGGATAGCAAGCAAATAATATAGGTTTAATGAACACAAATGGAACTTGGCAGCAGGTACTGGAATAAACAGATGATGCCCCTTCTGGACAGCACAGGTAAAAGTCTAATAGCATAGGATGGTGAGCTATGTAGTCCCAGACTGCAGACAGGGTCCACAAAGAATGAATCTGGACGGCTGGCAATGGTACCTTGATTGAAGGTCAGGGAAGGTGGTGAGAGCAGTATGAGCCACCGGTAGATATCCAGACACAGGATAATGAGCTACGTAGTAGAGAGATCCCACTTGTGCAGCAACCAGGAAGTTTTGGCCAAGGTCTGAACGGAGATAGAAGCAGGATACACTTGTAGGCACTGGGTACACTTGTAGGCACAGGGTACACTATTAGGCACAGGGTACACTTGTAGGCACAGGGTACACTTGCAGGCACAGGGTACACTTGTAGGCACAGGGTACACTTGTGCAGCAACCGAAGGTCTTGACCAAGGATCTTGGATACAGAGCAGGTGGAGATTGCAGGAAGTTCCAGGCAATGAAGGAGGGTGTACGGTGATGTATCCAGGAACAGCAGGGCAGAGTAATGGCAGGAATCAGGATAAAGACTGGAACTGAGATGATGGATACTGGAGACACTTGAAACACTGGAAG
Organism: Leptobrachium leishanense; assembly: GCA_009667805.1. Lineage (NCBI taxonomy): Eukaryota > Metazoa > Chordata > Amphibia > Anura > Megophryidae > Leptobrachium > Leptobrachium leishanense. The sequence goes on along the minus strand of CM019064.1, from coordinate 106,500,972 downwards.
GCACTGGAGACACTGGAAGGCACTGGATTGACTTGGAGACACTGTACAGCAACAGGAAATACTGGTTCAGCTTGCAGGTATGCACACGGCCAAGTGACTTCAGTCAGGAACCTTAATGCAGAACCAACCTTGCTGGGTCTCTCTGCTATTTATGGAGGCTTAATAGCAGATGGGTTTCAGCTGTAACTCCCAAGCTGGACAGGAAAACCCAGGTTGGATCTCCAGGAACCTGGACAAGGTGCTGAGCCTGGGCAAAACCTGGAAATGAAATCCGAGAAAGAGATCCAGGGCAAAGTTCTTAGAGCCAGGCTGTGCATTACAGGTACATAAGCAGTCTATCAAAGGTGGGGCATGACAATATCTTTTTTAAAATCCAGTTAGGAACCAGTGTTTTTTTTTTAAAAATCATTTTTAATTAATTGTATAGCAAGAAATATTTGGAAAAATTTCCAATGTATTTCTTACTATATTAACTTATTTGGCAGGCAGACATTGCCACCTGCTGGTATGGAGGTATTACGGTTTTGAGCTCTGTGTAGGATTAGCTCCGGAAAAGTCTGTTCGAGACATTCTTCAGCTGTTTTTAAAAACTGTTCACACCTCAGGCGTCCCGCTCATGGTACTAAAACTTTAGTAGCGCATTGTGTAGGCCTTGCAACAAATTAATTCCATTTGCAATAATACAGCATAGCCGCAGATCATGTTAAAACACCCATGCATTGTTCCTACTGATGCCGATCGTGTAAGCACAATCTTGGTAGTGTAGGAGTTCCTATAACGCTATGAGGTATATTCTCTGAAATGGTAATCATGAGAAAAATCTACAATGGCGTTATTATTTCATGTTGGCCATTTTGCTCTAAAATTTGCAGATAATTTGAACGTTTTATAAATTTACTGAAAACATGGCATTGTGCCTTAACCATAGGCTTCATACTTCCATTGTCCACAAAATAATCTGTGCTACTCCACATCCGAACAATGCCTTTTGTTCACTTTATGCCTCTGTTACCACATTTCCAGAGAGCTTAATTCCAGTGAAGTAAGTTTATGGAGTCAGCCCCACTAGTACATGTCTGCAGCTGCATTGCTATTCTACATCAAGTCGGAACTTTGTAATAGCTTGACTAGTATGGTAGCTTAATGTACCTTTATACAAGAGCACAGAGAGTTGGTGAAGAAGTCATTCCCAGTCACTCATTATTCATCGGTGTAGCCACCAATACAATGTGGTTCCCAAAAATTATTATCGCCAACCACTGGCGAATTGACAGTGAAATACAGTGCAGTTTGCCACTGATTGCAGCAATGCTGCGATTTTCGGAGGCAGTGAAATTGTGAAAAGTGAAAATCCCATATCATAAAGAAGTAATGGTTAATCTATTTAGAGAATGCCTGTAACAGATCTCTGTGCCCGAACAGGGTCACATCTGTCAAATGCTGCTTCCTCGCTGGACACCCAGGTTCTCCTCGTGACTCTCATGCCTTTCTCCAATACTTTAGCAGCAGGTTAAGGACAGGTTCATGTAGAGAGCCTGACTAGCACCCCCAGAAATTAGCCAAAGCTGTAGACCTGGAGCCTTTCATTGGCACAGCAAGTAGAAGGTACCTGCTACCCCAAATCATGAGCCGTGACTTCAAGCTTGATCAGAATAGAACTGGTTTAATCAATTTGACAAGCACAGATTTTTAGGGGGGACAGACAGAGGTCATTTACATATAAAAGAATCACAGTCTCTTCTAGGAGGACCTAATCACACTGATTATTAGAATTATTATTATTCTTTATTTATAAAGAGCCAGCATATTCCGCAGCACTGTACAATAGGCACAGTACAGACAGAGTTACAATACATTGAACAACATTTGAAAAACAGTACAGGAGGAGATGAGGGCCCTATTCATGTAGAAACTCACAATCCAGAAGGGTTGGGGTTGAAAACAGGAGGAGAGGACTGCAAGGGGAGAGTAATTGATGGTTGCGTCAGTGAGTTGGCTGGTAGGCTTCCCTAAATAGGAACGTTTTAAGGGAGCGTTTGAAGGAAGAGAAGTTAGGGGAAAGTCTGACCGTACGAGGTAGAGCGTTCCAGCGTTCCAGGGGGCTGCGCGGGATAAGTCCTGCAGTCTATCATGGGAAGAGGTGATGCAGGTAGATGCTAGGCGCAGGTCGCTGTTTGACTTTAGGGAGCGGGCTGGGGTGTATTTGGTGATTAGTGAGGACAGGTAGTGGGGAGCTGAGTTAGTGAGGGTTTTGTAGGTCAGGATAAGGATTTTGAACTTAATTCTGCAGTGGATGGGGAGCCAGTGAAGGGACTCGCAGAGGGGAGCGGCAGAGACAGAGCGGCGGGTGAGGTGGATTAGCCTGGCAGAGGTGTTCAGGATGGATTGTAGGGGGGAGAGGTGGGACAGAGGTAGGCCAGATAAGAGATTATTGCAATAGTCAAATCGGGAGATTACCAGGGTGTGGATGAGTTGCTTTGTGGTGTCAGAAGTAAGAAATGGCCGAATTCTGGAAATATTACGCAATTGATATCGGCAGGAGGAGGAAAGAGACTGGATGTGAGGGATGAAGGAAAGAGCAGAGTCAAGTGTAACTCCAAGACAGCGAACTTGGTTTGATGGGGAGATGGTGATACCCTCCACCGTGATAGAGAAGTCAGGAGGTGGGGAGGCATTAGATGGAGGAATTAGTAGGAGCTCAGTCTTAGATATGTTGATCTTTAGGTGGTGGGAGGCCATCCAGGATTAGATGCCAGATAAGCAAGCAGTCGCTGACTTTGGAAAGGACAGGGGGAGAGAGATCAGGGGTAGAGAGGTAGATCTGAGTGTCATCAGCATAGAGGTGGTAATTAAAGCCAAAGCTATTAATGATTTTGCCCAGGGAGGAGGTGTAGATGGAAAAGAGCAGAGGACCAAGGACAGAGCCTTGAGGTACACCAACAGATAGAGGCAATGAAGAGGAGGAGTTACCAGCAAAGGACACAGAGAAGGACCTGTTGGATAAATAGGAGTCAACCCAAGCGAGTGCAGTGTCACCGAGACCAAGAGAGTTGAGGGTCTGTAGAAGGAGGGGGTGGTCAACAGTGTTAAAAGCAGCCGTGAGGTCAAGCAGGATGAGAATTGAATAGTGTCCGTGTATTTTAGCAGTTAGGAGGTCGTTGGTGACTTTGGTGACGGCAGTTTCAGTTGAGTGTAGGGGACGGAAGCCAGATTGCAGGGGGTCAAGTAGGGAATTGGAGGACAGGAAGAGGGAGAGGTGGTTGAAGACTAGTTTTTCTAAGAGCTTAGATGTAAAGGGAAGCAGGGATACAGGACGGTAGGTGGATGGAGAGTTGGGATTGAGGGATTGTTTCTTTAGTAAAGGGGTAACTAGCGCGTGTTTGAAGGCAAATGGGAAGGAGCCGGTGGAGAGAGATAGGTTGAAGATGTGTGTGAGAGCTGGGGTGAGGGAGGAGGAAAGGGGAGGAATTAGATGTGAGGGAATGGGGTCAAGCGGGCACGTGGTGAGATGTGAGGAGGACAATAAAGAATTGACTTCCTCCTCAGTGGCTGGGAGGAAGTGGCAGAGGGTGGCAGAGGGGACCTCTGGGAGTGGAGGTGGCAGATAACTATCTTGTGTTGGGATGTTGCTTCTGATAGAGTTTTATTGAGGAAGAAATCTGCCAGGTCTTGAGCGCTGAAGGCAGCTGAGGGGGGAGGTGCGAGTGGGTAGAGGAGGGTGTTGAATGTGGACCAGAGCCGTTTAGGGTTGGAGGACAGCGTAGATATAAGAGATGAGAAGAAGGATTGTTTGGCCAAGTGGAGGGCAGAGGTGTATGGCCGGAGAATAAACTTGAAGTGAACAAAATCAGCTTCAGAGTGGGATTTCCTCCAGGCACGCTCTGCAGTGCGGGAGCATATTTGCAGGTAGCGTGTCTGGAGGGTGAGCCAGGGCTGAAGCTGGCGGCGTGGGGCCTTACAGAGTCAAAGAGGAGCAAGCGTGTCTAGGGCAGAGATAAGTGTGGGGTTGTAGTGATTAGTGGCAGCATCCGGGGAGGTGAATGATGAGATGTGAGGGAGGTGGTGAAGTAGATTGGAGAATTGATGGGGATCCACGGCATGTAGATTTCTGCGAGTGTGTGTGCAGGGTGGGGGAGCAGGGTGTTTAGGAAGTCCAGGTTGAAAGAGAGAAGGTGGTGGTCAGAGATGGGGAAAGGGCGACAGGTGAACTCAGAAATGGAGCAGAGGTTGGAAAAGACAAGGTCAATAGAGTGACCATCGCGGTGGGTAGGGAGGAGGGAGGATTGCGTGAGTCCAAGGGAGGACGTGAGTGAAAGAAGTTTGGAGGCAGCAGGGGCAGAAGGATCATCAAGGCGAATGTTGAAGTCCCCGAGAACTAGGCATGGAAGATTAGAAGACAGGAAGTGAGAAAGCCAGGTAGCAAAGTGGTCAAAGAACTGTGAGGTTGTTCCCGGTGGGCGGTAGATGACTGCCACCCTGAGAGCCAGGGAAGAGAACAGGCGGATGCAGTGTGTTTCGAAGGAGGAGAAGGAGAGGGATGGAGGTGGAGGGAGATGCTGGTAGGTGCAGGTGGGAAAGCGCAGGATTCCGACCTCGCCACCATTTTTCTCACCGGGTCACTGATGCAGATAATTGTACAAACATTGACCACTTGGAATGAGAAATCTAATTACATTTGGTAGACAGTACAGTAAACATTACATAACATTTCTTACCTAAAACAATGGGTGACAGCAGATTACAGTCTATTCAAATACACCGATAACAGTGAGACAGTATTCTTATATAATCCATTAACAACACCTAATTACATTGTACAAACTCCATTCTGTCTCCAGCTATTTAAACACATATTTTTCCAGAGGGAAACAGTCACTGTATGGAAAGAAATTATACATTTAACCGAGATGGGCTAATATGAAAAAGTAGCCCATAATAGTTCCAGACACTCGGCTGCAAAAGCTGCAGTCGCCTGGTTCAGAGGAACCGGTGACCGCAGATATACTTAGCACTGTGTGCCATGCGTCTGATGGTTACGGGAGACGGCTAACAGACCCAAAATCTCTCGTTTAACTGCTGGGCCATAGTTTGTAGGCAGGAGACAAGCCCACAGCCCCCTCCAAGTCGCACAGTGACAGCGTGTTCTGTCACATAGCCAAACTGCACCGAAGTGTTGGGGAAATGTCCTGATTTTGGGAGGTTCAGTTCGACATGTGTAAACAGGCGAATGCCATAGGATTCCATATAAAAAATATTATTGTTTTTATTATTTTTTTTATTCATCCATTTATTCTTTTCAGTTTCAGCAAAAAGCTTTTTTATTTAACTATTTTTTGGAATTTTGTTGGAATTATTTTGTTAATTTTAGGTGAAAATTTCTGATTTCCATATTTTTATGGCATTTTTTTTATTCTGTAATAGACCATTTTATTATTTTCTATAGAACCTTTTTTATTATTTCCACACATTTTCATGCATTTTTATTGTTTTAAACACCTTTTAAAGAATAGCAGAGTTTCGCTTTTTTTTTTCTTATAGTTCGGCAGCATTCGGCGGTCAATTCGGCACTCTTCAGCGGAGTTCGGCGGGCTGATAGGCTGTCTTCAGTGGTGTTTGGCGGGCTGATTGTAGGTCAGTGGTGGCATTCGGCAGCATTCGGTCTTTCACAGCTCCATGTTCGGTGCACTACAGGGACCCTGCGGTAATTAGTGAATTTACCACACGGGTCGGCATACTGAAATCACCGAACTTTCGGTGCTCTTTGAATTACCCTCTTAGTGCCGGGGAAAGATAATGGAATAATGGCGTGCTGCTTATCACAGAGAGTCCTCCGGCGTAGAATTTTACAAGTTTACTTTGGAAAGCTGTGCAAAATTTTGCAGAACATCAGCTTGTGGAATGTCACTGTGCACAAAGATGACAACACTGATTTAGAGGATAATTGAAGTAGAATATACTATGGTGGATTCTTAGGAAAGCTTTTGTGTATAATTTGAATGTAATCATGCCATTTTTAATAAGTTTTAATGAATTATTAATATATTATATAAAAATTGGCTGGATTTACAAAAAATACATTCAGTCAGGTATATGGCTTCAAACTTAATTTACTGCAGTGCTCATCAATAGTAATTGATTTGAGCACCCTGTCTGCTACCAATTAAAAGCATTTGGCATTGAACCACTCCTCTCACAGCCACCTAAAGATATACATATTCACAAAAGAATCCCTAGACACTCCATTAATCGATAACTTTACCCAGTGGATGCTGTTAACGTGAAGATGATGGGGGTGCTGGAAGATGACTTCAAATCGTCTTCAGAAACCCCACATCCCACCAGCATATATTGAGTTACATAGTAAATGTTTCATAAATAGAACACATTAAGTTAAAAAGTATGGTAAATAAAAAGTAAGGTTTATCACTTAAGTACGTCATGAAACAGAATCCAGTAAGTCAAACTTTAAAGTGCATTTGTAAAACCTAGGTGGTCTTTTGCTGCGATGTCCCATTATGGGATGATAGCGCATTGGTCTTAACCCTTTCACTGCTGAGCCATTTCACCCCGGTGTGCTGAGCTCATTTTGACCATTTTGTGCTCATCATGTTTAAACATGTTGTGAAATCATGTTTTATTATAAGACCCAGGCAAATTATATATCCTTATATTCAGACTCATCAGATTCGAAATATATCATTATTATGTGTATACGTTGTGCCCGTCAGAATGCTATAAACATTTTTTTAAAAAAATGTAGATTTCCATTCAGATATCAATCATTTACAGCGTGTAAAATATTTTTTTCACATTTGACCATCCAAACCTCTGTGGTTTTATTAATTCTATGGGGAGCTCTTGTTAAAAAATTGTAGAAATGGGAACCTGTTACTGTATTTTTCTGAGAAAATAATTTTAGCCAAGACTGAAAATAACAACATTTTTGGCTTTTGTTTTGCTGCATTGTGTTTTATGAGCAGGGTCCTCTCCTACTGTTCTGTGTCTCTATTGCAATTAGTACGCAACTTGATCCAGAGATGGGCAGCACTAGATTTCTCCCTCCGTAGCTAACCAGGGGCCTTCTCACAAAGAAACTCAGCAGTTGACACCATTGACCCTCAGAAGTGACACCATGGCATGGTGTGAACATGTTGAGCAGAGAGCTGTCCTGTCAAATGCTGGAGCTGGGTGCCGGACAAAATCCCTACAGCCAGGTTCCCTAATGCCAACATCCCGATGGCCAACTTCCAGACAGAACAAGTGCCGGACATCCCAACTTCCATACATGGCCAACTTCCAGACATCCATAATCCCAGCGGCTAACACTAATACTAACCCTAGGTTTAAGCGGGTTAGGGCTAGGTTTAGGGGAGTTATGTCTAGGTTTAGGGGGGTTATGTCTAGGTTTAGGGGGTTAGGGCTAGGTTTCAGGGGTTGGGGCTAGATTTAGGGGGTTAGGGTTAGGGCTAGATTTAGGGGGTTAGAGTTAGGGCTAGATTTAGGGGTTAGGGTTAGGGCTAGGTTTAGGGAGGTTAGGGTTAGGTTTAGAGGGTTAGGGCTAGGTTTAGGGGGTTAGGGTTAGGGCTAGGTTTAGGGGGTTAGGGTTAGGGCTAGGATTAGGGGGTTAGGGTGTAGGGTTAGTGTTAGCTGCTGGGATTTTGGGCGTCTGGAAATTGCCTGTCAGGGAGTTGTCTGTGTAGGGAAGTTGGCTGTTTAGGGAAGTTGGCCGTCAGGGAGTTATCTGTGTAGGGAAGTTGGCCGTCAGGATTTTGGCATTAGGGAACCTGGTTGTAGGGATTTCGACCTAAACCCGCTGGAGCCGCGTGAGGGACAGCAAAACTGGGAGTGCTTCTCTTTCGAATGACACAGTTCACTGTAGATGCAAACAAATTATCATTATTAACCTATGGTGAACTACAGCTACCCAGTGAAGCAATTTTTAACAATGGCAGGCAAAGTTTCTTCAAACAACAGTGAACAATGCTACTCTACTTCTACTACTAATACTAATAACACTGTCATTCTTCCATAAAAATGAAGTTTGGCAAATTCACTATTAGGTCAAAAATTAACAGTATATATTAGGATATACATTTTTAATCGTGTTGAATTAATTTGAATATGTATGTAAACACGCACATACACACCCACCACACTTATACCCATTATCTTTGCTACATTATTGCACACTTGCCAAATTGTTTTATGTTTAGTATTTATTAAGTATTATTAAATTAACTTACTATATTTATTTTGGAGCTTTGCAGCGATAAAATAATAATATAAAAGAATGAGACTTTTTTTGGCAAATGCAGAGTGCTGAAAAACATATATTTAATTAAACAAAATCTTGAAAGAAATGCTGATTCGGCTATTTGTCTCGCTGGCCATTATTATTTCAGGATCGGAATTCAAATTTCTGGTATTTTTCTTATGAATCTTGTCCTTTCAAACCATTCACTTGTCAAGATTTTTGCTATATAAATATATAAACAAACAGCACCTTCACATTTTTTCCTTTATATTCTCTTAATTGGGCTTGCATTTCATCATCATTGAAACAGATGGTTTTGGTTTTCACAGAGCCCGAAGGCCTATCAATGACTCAATAGGGTTATTTTATAATCACAAGAGGTAGGAGAGGGTAGCACAGCTCGTTAAATCAAATTTACATTCCAGCAACTCAAGCATTGCTTAGGTTCATTAAAATAAACGTGATCAAATAAAAATGGACTTTATTTCAGCATAGGTATCAATACAATTTTTAATGATTTAATGAGATGCAAGAAAATGACAAACAAAATGTCATTGTACTACAAGACTTTTCTAGTTTTATTGTTTAATGTTTGTTTAGCTACTTTTAGGTTGTTTTAATGTCTTTACGTCATGGAATAAATCATTCTCTTTGTATTTATTTCATATGCAATTATTTTCAATTTGGATTGGGTTCTGTGGGGGGTTAGGTAAAGTTCACAGTAGATATCTTACCCAATTATTCCGTCAATTCTGTGACTTAAAATGAGCAATGCATACAGGCAAAGGGTCACCAATCATGTCTGCGGTCTTGGTTTATACCTTGCATTTGTAAGACCTATCTTCTAATTCTTTATGGATGATGTCTGAAAGAGTTTAGACATATTTGTCCAAAAAGTGCAGATTTTTCTTGGTTTGCCAACGTGTCCTCCTGTTTTTTATGTTAAAAGAAACCATGTGGCATGTGTTATTCTGAAAAAAAGTCAGATTACGTATAGCTCATATACCTGCACATCTTCTAGACATTATTTCCCTTATTTATGGATTCAGATTTAACATAATAATTTCAAGTTCTTTTGGGGATTCCAAAAGCAAGTTTTTTTTGGGAAATCAAGTGTGCTGTCAATCAATACACTGCTGTAATGTTTTCACAAGTGTCACATGGCTGTCCCTGTAACTTAACAGAAGCAGTTTATTTAACCATGTTACCTGGGGATCTCTGCCAAAAATGAAACGTCTATGTAGCTGCTTCAAATGGCAGTGGCTGGTTTCTTTTGACTTTAGTTCAATAATGTAAAAAATTTATTTTTGGCTGTTTTCTTTCATTTTTTTGAGGTTAGATTTCACGATTTTTGACACGTTATTGTTTCGGAGACCTAATTTATGTTAAACATAAACCCTGTGGTTTTCAAATCTTGTAATATCATAATGTCCATTTCAATTATGTTTTCATTACTGAATTGCATGAAAATTGCCAGAGAATTCAAAATGAGCATGACTGATTAAAGTAATGAGGAATACAAGCAATTCCACCGTGTTATGCAACATGAACTTTATAGTCCAGGGATGTATTGCATAGAATGATTACTACATGTTGGTTGAGGAATATGATTTCCTACATGTCAAGAGCAGTAGATCAATATTGGAGAGACTGCATGTTAAAATTTTACGAACCTCTACATTTTTAACCTCTTCACTACCAAGATTGAGTATACTCAATTTTCAAAGTCACCTGCTAGTGACCCAAAATGGAGTTGAAATTATTCGACAAGCTTTGAGATTCATTTTTCCTGCACAGAACCGTGGAGTTCAAACTATAATGTAAATGTAGTAGCACATTTTGGCCAGTAGAGGGAGTCCTCTGCCTGACATAAAGTAGGGATGTGCTTGGCTGAAAAATTTGTTTCGTTATATTTTTAAATCATTTCGTTTTCGGGATTTCGTAACTAACTTTGTTTTGTATTTCGTTTCATTTTGTTTTGTATCGATTTGAAATTTCGAATAGATTTGAAATTTCAAATCGATTCGAATTTCATATATCAATTCGATAGTTGATATCAATTAGAATTTTGGATCACTAAATAAAACCCCAATTAATCAAATTTTGCTGTTAAAAGAAAAGCTAGGGTTAAATTATAAGCTGTGTCACAGATTTAGTATTTGAGTCAAATTAAACAGTGAAACAAAGTTAATTTGTTTCATAAAGTCCTTTGCTGATTGTAAGTTAAGATCAATTCGATAGTTGATATCAATTTGATAATTCATTTTAAATTCAATAGTTAATATCAGTTATTCAAATTTTTCTTTTATGATGATGACACAGTGTGAAACTAAATAAATATGTTATATACCATTTTGTTTCGAATTCGTATCGTATCGCATCGTTAATCAGGAGTACTTCCGAAATACGAATTATCAAATGTATTTCCAAATTTTTCTGAAACGAATGCACATCTCTAACATAAAGGGATTACCTAAAGTGAACATATACAATGGGACACCCTTGTATATATTTACTATGTGGATGATGGATAGTCATTTTCCGTAACACCACTGGGTCCTTCTAGAAGTTTGATGGAAAATTACTTGGTACTGAAGGGTTTGACTTATGAGGAGGACTCTTAACGTGACCTACAATTGGCATCCGTGGATACAATAAACACTTCATAATGCAAATAAGAAAGCTAGTAGAAAGCAACATGAATGTTTAAGCCCTAGTCATTGTTTTCAATCACAATGAAAGAGTATGCTAAAGAATAATAAAAACAACCTTTACACCATCACAAATCCATCTTAATAAAGTGATTAAAGTACAAGGAACCTGACCAGTGATTCCTCTCTCACCATGATCTCCTCCTTTTGGAACATAAGATTCTCCTGTATTCTGAAGTCCAGAAGAATCCGAAATACGGAATGCTCAGGGTCCTGAGCATTCCAGATAACAGGTGCCCAATTTTTATTTCTTTTGGTGAGTTTTGGAAAATTAAGCTAGATTATCATCATTGGAAATGCGCGAAACATAAACCTAGAGCAACAAAGATAACCACTGGCAAGATATTCACAAAGAGTACAATTGCTGAAGATCTTTAGGTCAATACAGTTATGATCAAGGTATATCAAATTTGTAAAATTTCTCAAATATTGATATGTTGGCTTTAATGAATAGCCCTGTAGGGTTTTATAACTTAGCATCTGAGTATTGCATCACTAGCTTGTAGGAATATTACTTTTATTAATTAACTCTTCTAATGTGACAAATACAAAGCTAGTGATAATATTTTTACTACCTTCGTGACTTTATCAGCCCAAAGAGTATGTACAAAGAAAAGTATCAGATTTGCAAGACAGAAAAGTTGTCAAATGGCAGTTATATACATAGAAGGAAAAGGAAAAGATGGAGCCCAGCCAGATACATTTGTTTCTCTGTAGTGTGAAAACAAGTACTGGAGCAAGAGGAAGATCTGCTTTCCAGGTTTAATTTAAATCTGCTATATAATGCAAAATGAAAGTTAGGATTTGTGTTAGAAGGACGAGGTTAATAGTCTGAGATATTGCATAACATATTAACTCCTTCACTACTATATTGAGTATACTCGATCGACAAAAAGGTCCCGCAGGAGTCCAAGGTTGCATACACCCGATCTGGTCTTATTCTGGAGAGAAGCAAAGGATTTTCTTTTATTATAAATGAAATTCTATTGCAAATGGGTTCCAGAATATGACCCTAAAGTTTCAACTTATCGACATGACAGATGATGTGTTGAAATTGCTTGAAATGCTTTGATTTCTGTTTTTCCTTCATGGAACCACGGAGCCTAAGCTAAAATGTATATGTAGCAGCTCTTTTTGGTCAGCAGAGGGAGCCCTCTGCCTGTCAAATTTGGATTACCTACAGTGAAAATGTACAGTAGAACACTTCTGTATGTTTTACAGTGTGGGTAATGTTAATTTATTTTCCTTAAAACCACTGCTTCCTGCCAGTGGTTTCACAGAAAATCGCTTGGTAGTAAAGGGGGTTACCACTCTTTCGTGGAAAAGGGATCAGTTTTATGAACATTTATAAATTATATAAAAATGCACAAAAAAGCAAACATTGCTTTTAGTGTCCAGGGACTACAGTAGATTATCTGATACCAATAAAATACTCATCGCCAAGCATGAAAGTAATATTAAGATTATAAGGCTCAAGCACTTTATTTTGTTTTAGGTTTTATTTCAGGCATATTTCTCCATTCAGACTTTCTTTTGAGTCAGGATTCCAAAATGAAGCTCAATCCAATGTGGTTTATCCATGGTCATTGGCTCTGTTATAATTGCTTCATTATATAATACTTCCTTTTTTCTTAAGGGACCACTGACAGACAAGTGGCAGCGTCTAGGCATATCTGTGGACTATTAAGGTGCAATTTAACGAAATTGAATTTTTGGCATTAAGTATACTGTAACTGCATTCAATAAAATGTTTGCTGGCACCGATAAATTACAGAAAGAACATTTTTTAATGCCAGATTAGATTCAGCAAGGGAAATTATGAGTTCCTCTAGAAATCTGGAGTCTGAAGCAGATTGTAAAATAATGTGAAACTGACATCTGAGCAAATAATCTACAAAGGGAATCTTGAACACTTGCTACAAATTGTCATCACAGCTAAATCACATCCAAGTGTTTGCTGGCTGGGATACGCATAAATTCACTCTTTTCTTTTGTTGAAGAGTAAAAAAGAAATAAGCACAACAGACTTCTATATATTCTAAGCCATCGCAGCTGTATTTTTCATTTGGGTTTTACCAATTCCTGAGATCATAATATGCATCAATGGGATTATAAAGAACAGGAAGTGTGTCTAAGCGAATTCTATGAGGTCATCGTTCTCAAAAAATGCACTAACCCTGGGACCATGAAAATCAAGGAAATCCAAAGACATATATAAAATTAAAATGAAGTATTAAAATACATTATAACCCACAAGACTGGACTTGAATTTTAGATTTGGAGTAGTGTATGATACATATAAAAATTCACTTGGTCAAGTCTGCGGGTAATGTGATCATTTATAAATTGGAATTAACATTAAATGCAACTCTTACCATCGCCTTTCTCTTTAATAATGGTCAGGATGAACAAGAGCAGTAATTCCACTTAACTACTCCTCACAAAACATCTGTGGGATCCCCATGAAATGAAAAAGATATGTTTTCCTAGAAATCCTACAGGGGAATGTTACCTTAGGCTATATATACATGGAATCTGCAGTTTAAACACCAACCAGCTGAAAGCAGTATCTCGTAAACTAAACTTTACGCCCACGGTACCAAACGTCCACAACAATAAGTTTGTTGCTTTCTATATTTATGCATAATTTTAAAATCATCTCAGCCTACATAATTCTTACCCCGTCATTTTTCACTTGTTGACCTTTATCCTTACTAAGGTTTTAAATCATGTTTAAAAACAAAACCAGCAGTTTCACACTCCTTAAGCTTCGCATTTAGCCTCCTACAACCCTCTTCATTCCATCAGAGTAGATTCCAAACCAAGTGAACTCTGGTCATCTCCACATCATTCAATTTTCTATGGCTACTTCTTGCTACTACAACCCCAACTTCTTCAGAATGTCAGATTCTTGAAGCTGCAATCTCAACCTGGTGTTTAAGAGCATTTCTGGGAAGCTACCACCCTACCTGAATAGGCTGCTTCCCCTAGCAGTTCCCTCCTCCTATAACCTCCGATGCAGGACCAGCACCTTACTTGCAATACCACAATACAAAAAGAAAGTGTCTTGATTTTCGTTTTCCTACATAGCACCACAATTATGGAATAACCTCCCGACACCATCAAATCTTCCCCCCAATCTAAAGTCCCTTGAGAGATCTCTATTAATATACCTCGATACAGAATGCACCTGTAAACATGTAACATAGTGACTATAATTCCTACATTATTATTATTATTATAATAATGCTTTATTTATATAGTGCCAGCATATTCCGCAGCGCTGAACAATGGGCACAATATAGACAGGGTTACAATACACTGAGACTGAACAACATTTGATAAACCAGTACAGGAGGAAACGAGGGCCCTATTCCCGTGGGAATTTACAATCTAGAAGGGTTGGGAGTGGAAACAGGAGGAGAGGACTGCAAGGTGAGAGTGATGGACTGTTTGGGGCAGTGAGATGTATCAGTGAGTCGGGTGGTAGGCTTCCCTAAATAGGAATGTCTTAAGGGAACGTTTGAAGGAAGGGAAACTAGGGGAAAGTCTGACCGTATGAGGGAGAGTGGGAGCTGCGTGTTAGAAATCCAGCAGTCTATCATGGGAAGAGGTGATGCGGGGAAAAACTAGGCACAGGTCACTGTTTGACCTTAGGGAGCGGGCTGGGGTGTATTTGGTGATTAATGAGGACAGGTAGTGGGGAGCTGAGCTAGTGAAAGTTTTGTAGGTCAGGGTACGGATTTTGAGTTTAATTCTACAGTGGATGGGGAGCAGCAGAGACAGAGCGACGGGTGAGTTGATGAGCCTGGCAGAGGCGTTCAAAATGGATTGTAGGGGGTGAGCTGGGAGAGAGGGAGGCCAACTAGAAGATTATTACAATAGTCGAGTCGGGAGATTACAAGGGCATGGATGAGTTGCTTTGTGGTGTCAGTGGTAAGAAATGCCTGAATTCTGGAGATATTACACAACTGGTAGCGGCAGGAGGAGGAAAGAGACTGGATGTGGGGGATGAAGGAAAGAGCAGGGTCAGGTGTAACTCTGAGGCAGCGAACCTGGCTTGATGGGGAGATAGTGATACCCTTCACCACGACAGAGAAGTCAGGAGGTGGGGAGACATTAGAGGGAGGAATTAGTAGGAGCTCAGTCTTGGACATGCTAATCTACTTATATATTTTCTGTATTAATCTGTATATTTGTGGTCTGTTTTTAGTATCTTGCATTTTATTACTTTGTATTTCTGTAACGACTGTAAAAAAAAAATCAATGTTCTTGACCAGGACATACTTAAAAACGAGAGAAATCTCAATGTATCCTTCCTGGTAATATACTTTATAAATACTGTAAATAAAAAAAAATACTTTAATTCTGTTATCTCAACTTTGTTTGTCATTTTTGCTGTTTTACTTCCCCACTTTCCATTGTAAAGTTATTCAATAAAATGTTGATGCTTTATAAATGGTCATTATACAGGTTGAGCACACCATTTCCAGAATTTCAGGACCTTGAGCATTCCGGACTTTAGATTCTCCCAGATTTCAGAATCTGGAGAACACAATGTTTGAGAGGAAGGTAATTGAGGCACAAGAGCCACAATGTCCTTCCTACTGCAGCCACTGGCATGTCCACATTCTGGAGCACTGTATCGATTTACAGCACAGACCTGATGCCTGGATTTAGCATGACTTGGAGCAGCATGTCCCATGATGGCGCTCCCCAGAGGCTCCCAGCATTTGCCCCAGTCTACTGTAGCACTCAGCGGCACCCATCTGGAGCATCTGTAATCTGGAATTACTAAAATGTGGAATTCTTGTTTATTGAGTCTTCTGAAACCTGTATTGATAATATTATTTGAACAAAGCATTTTTATATGATGGTATCCCCAATATTTATCAGCAGCAATAATTTAGAACTAAGTTTAAACACACTTATGCATATGTTTTGTGTTATACCAGTCTGGCATATAATCATGGAGAACGAGGTCTACCGATAACCAGCTAGCCGGATAGCAGTATAAGGTTCAAAAAATCAAACAAATGTCACGGTCCATTGGAAAAGAAAATATTAACAACTGTATGGCAACTTCCAAATAATTAATAATAATTGCAAAACAATTAGGCTACACTCTATGGCATGGCTCAAAATTTACACTCGCCTACTCGCGGAAATGCACAATAAATTATTTTGTGCTGTG
Source organism: Leptobrachium leishanense (assembly GCA_009667805.1). NCBI lineage: Eukaryota > Metazoa > Chordata > Amphibia > Anura > Megophryidae > Leptobrachium > Leptobrachium leishanense. The sequence goes on along the minus strand of CM019064.1, from coordinate 106,484,813 downwards.
TATTCCGGCAGTGTCTTCGTGCAGCCCCCCCCCTTCCCCAGGCTGCACAGTGGCAGGAAACGGCTGCCTAAACTGACCCAGCTCGTCTCTGTCACTGGCAGGGGGTTGGAGAGGAGCTTCCCTGCCTCCTTGCTCTGTTCACACTGGGGACTGATGACTGGGTATACTTGTATCTGGGTTCTGATGTCTGAATATTAATGTTAATTTTATAACTTTATTCTAAATAAAACCTTTAACAGTGTAATTTCATAAGATAATTTAAGGGGTGTGTGTTTAGGGGCAGAGTAAAGGGCTGGGTAGGGATTAGGTGGAGTAACTGGTGGCGAGTAACTCTTATGGCCTGGTTAGTAGCTTGGGATTTGAAACTTTGAGCCCTGGTCTATGGAATTAACCTGTTGAAATACACCTTAGGAGTGTTTTCATGTACTTAGGACACTTGAATGAGGGTAGATTTCCATGACTGTCTCATTCCTGGCTATCTGGATGCTCCTTTTCCTCCACAAGCTAAAGAAGGATAAAGACCATGGAAATTGGCAAAAGATGTGTACTTATTATTTAGGTTATGGTTGAGCCGAAGATTTGAATTTTGTGTCTAATTTTTAATAATACATTGTTTATGTTAGCTGGTTGTATAAAGCAGAAACGTATGTGCATTCTCTAGTGTAATGAATAAATATTCCTAAGGTACACACCATAATGATATGAGATTGAATGTCAACAGGAAGACAGTTCTACATTTTTATGGCCCTATGGCCCTATTAGAAATTATTTTTTTATACAGAATTAACTATAAAATAAATATGGAAATATCTACACCAACTCTTGTTCCTCATTATAAAACCCCCACTTCCAATAATTGTAAATGACGAAGACCAACAAGCATTAAGTGGAGCTGCAATGAATAGTTACAGAAGAGATACTTCGGGGAATGTGGCCAGCGAGTCCTGCTGTATTTCAGAAAACAGACATTGTCTCTGGAGAAAGGGTGCGACCATGTGAAATGTGACATAATTTCACTCATTTAGAACTTGCCCAAAATGCCATGAAATCCCCATGAAAAGATTCTTTGTGGGAATTGTAGGGAGTATAACAAATAATTATTACACATTATACTGAAAGATGGTCTAATTTAAGTGAATAGGCCAGACTTCTGAAAGTCAAGTATGCTTGTCTAAAGTGCTATAAGTAATCCAGAACAAAGGCAAACAATATTGCTTTATTACAATAATAAATAGACGTAGCCAGCTTAAACCAGAATACCTTATATGAGTTACTCAAAAGGATTTCTTTACCGCAAAAAGAGATGCTTGTGTTGTTCAAGTAAAACAACCTGATCATTACCAAGGGATTTTCCAGAAAACTATTGTCAGGATCAGGAACCAGTGATTTTTGGAAAATTATTTTTGGAATAATTATACATTGGGCATATGTTCAAATATTTTTTAATGCATTCATTGTCTCCATCTGCTGGCCAAAAAGAGCTATTGCAGTTCTTAGCTCTGTGCATGATCAGCTGGGGAGATGTCATTCATAAACATTCCCAACTGGTTTTAAAAAACATTAACACCTTGGACAAAATTACATCAATGATTTTACTTTATGGGCATATAAACAAATGAGGTATGTGGGTCACTGAAGGCTGATTGTCATGTCTCGTGATGTCCTTGTAGCCTGGCGGTTGGCAGCACCTTCCTCACTGCTCGTTGGTTGGCCGCCGAGTAAAATCAGATGGACGCGGTCACGAGTCGAGGTCACAGGCGGGGTGTGACTTGACACAGCACCTATCAGCTTTAAAATCAGACGCTTGAGACATATTCATTGCCCTGACGTGGTTTTCACTCCCAGTGCGTTCATAGCAATTACATATTGGATAACATGTGTATGACCTTTGGCTTGGCTTACGATTCCTCCTGGCTTTTATCCCTTTGGAACCTGTCTGACTACCCTTCTGGCATAATGACCCCTCGTACTTCGCTGACGATCCCTTCTGGCATAACGACCCCTGGAATTTGGCTGACGATCCCTTCTGGCATAACGACCCCTGGCATTACTCTGACAACCCAACTGATATTAACCCTTGGTATTTGGCTCACGAGCATCTCTGGTAATACCTCTTGGTGTCTGTTCTGTTTTGTCCACGCATACCTCTGGTTTTGTTTATTTGTGGAAATGGGTAGAATTGCCGGCCACTTCAAGGGTCGGCAGTGTAGATTAGTTGTTCTCCGTACAGGGATCAGACATTATTTCGAGGAAGTGCGTGACACTGTTGAAGTAATAGATTTATCTCCTTGAAGGCAGATAGTATGATCATCTACAGTATATCTACTTTATATGCTAAAACACAGGTTTTACCCGACTAGATATATCAAGACCTACTTTAGAAATCAATAGAATGCTCCTTCACATACTGTATTATAAGTTTCTTGGTATGTCATCTAACATATCACAAGCAATCAAAGCATCTGAGTATTACAAGATAAATCCCAGAGATGTGATATAGGCAAGAAAGCAATGCAAGCTTTAGATGTTCTATTTACCATGGGCAAATCCATTACTGAACTGCAACTATCATAGCCAAGTTGCACTTTCTGTTACAATTTTTGCTATTCACAATGAAAACAGTAGTCTAATACTGACCCGGATGCAAATGGGTTGACTACAAATTTGGCATTATACACAGAAAAGGAACTACCTGCACATAGACCAAAATCCAAACAATGAGTCACTAATATATACAATACAAACTGAGGGTGCTCAGCGAAATCAGGAGTAGCCAGCTCCTGACTAGATCAAATGTGGAAGAAATAAGTGGAACCAGACATGATACAAATGTTAACAGGCACTTTTATTTGGAAACAAAATAGCAAAGATTCAGCTATATTGCAGCTTTTCTCAAGCCATGCCAGAGTTACAAGTTAGTTACTGACAAAGTGAAGAATCAGACAGGGATCTCAAAGACAGGGATCTCAAACTTTGCCTCTCAGATGTTGATTGCCTACTATCCCCCGAATTCTTAGAATGGAATAAAATCACCAGAGTGGGAGTTGTAGTTCAGAAATATCTGGAACTCCAGAGTTTGAGATCCCTGCTTTAAGACAATCAAACCATTTGCCAACTTGAAACAGACTAACTGATATTTTTAAGCAGGTAACCTGAAAAGGTTATATTTACAAATGTTACTCCAAAACGAGTTGGTTGTAGATCACTTGCTGCTCTCTGGAAGTTCTCTGGTTTGTGGATGGCACCTATTAGGTTCAACTTGTAGCCAGACAGTGAATGTATCCAACATCAGGAGAGCTGCATGTGTTAAGAGTAAACTGAGAGGAATCATCAAAACTGTTATATATGTTTACACACATATGGAACATGGTTAATATGTATATATTTGATAAATATAGATAATGAAGTGATACAATTCACGTATGGTTGTACAAAAAAAATGAAGACTGCAAATGTACAAAGGTTCTTAACATACCTCTGTTACAGTTAAGTATTTTCTGAAAACATAGAAAAGTAAAAATCATCATCACAATTATAAGACCATACAAATCTCTCTGCGGTTTCCTGTAACATGGAAGATTAACCACCAAACATTGGCTCACGAAGCAAAACCACGCATTTTCAAGTGGTTTCTTAAAACCTTTATTCTTCATCTCAGATATCAATACATTTGTATGTAGAAAATGTTTGGAATGTATGTACTTAAAGACACGCAAAGACAAAAGATACCTAGCTAAGCAGTAATTCTTTAATTGTTTTATAGTTTTTTTTTATTATTTCTGCTATATTCTTTAAATGTACAAGATCTTGCCAAAATTCTTCACATTTTTAACTTTCAAAAGTTTTAGATTTCCCATAGAGTATAACAAATACTAATATTGATTTTCACTAAACATTACTTACAAATGCAATGTTTCTTTAGATTTTTTATTTTATTTTTTATGGCGGTTTTTGGCCTTATTTTCAAAATCTTCAGGATCATAGTAGCCCATTTCAGCAGATCTCTGATTTGTGGAATTAATTAGGCTGGTTTTTTTCAGAGAGCCACTGACATGAGTTACGGCAATTGGAGGACTTTGAAAATAAAGCCGAGCATGAACCATCCAATCAGGTAATTACAGACATGTGGCATGGCGTGTTCCCTAATTGGTCAATTTCAAATTTCATTGATAAGACATCACAAACTTGGAGCCCCTGAGCCTCAAATGAGTACTCATTCATGACTTTCCTATGGCGGAATATGCCAGTTGCGGTTAAAATAAACACATCATTAGCGCTATATTTTATAGTTTATGTACAATTTCCTTAAACCTAACCTTGCCAAAAATATGTAAACTAGAGTTTACATTATAATACAATTAAGAACAAAAATTAGCATATAATACCTAATTTGCATACATTTTTATGCAAGATTAGTGTGCCCCTTGGTCACTGTGAGGTTCCATTCCTCGTACCCTGTGTTGCTGTAAAAGAAACTACAAGGACCGGCCCTCAACCTCACTGTAACAAAAAGCTCAACAAACCTTGCTGCTGCATTACAACAGTCAAGGAGAGGGCAGAATAAATGGACAGCTCTGGGGTTTAAAATTAATGGGAAAAAATCCATGTACAGTAAAGACACAAAGTGTTACTGTAATTTCCATATGCAGGTATTATGTCGATTTATGGATATTATTTTTTATATTCTAATAGTATTATTTGGAAGCTGCTTTGATAACAATCTTGTGATTATTGCAAATCACCATAAGCAGGAGATATAACCATTTTATTAAGACATATATTGCAAATCACTACTGTATTTGACACAAAATCCATTTCTACATGTATGCTAAAAACACAAGCTCTGTTTGAAACTGCTCAAGATAAGGGCACCATATAAAGATTAGAACCTTGCATCCCAGCGGTAATGCTGCGAAGGATAGGAAAATACGTGAAAAATGAATAATCAACACATATACATTGTTTTCATTTTCTATTTAGGAATATTTTCTGTGAAAAATTGCAATCTTACCCTACATTTAATTCTTCGCCAGTGCATTCCATACTTTAAATAAATGCTTTGACAGTATTTTCTGACAAAAAAGCACTTGGTAGTGAAAGGACTATCAGGGTTATTCAAAGAGAATCGAAAAGCCACCGCACGTTTGGTGACTTTTCGTTCTCTTCAATTCGGTTCGATTTGGCGATCCCATTTCGGCGACCCTGCGGTGTATTCAGCAAGCACCACAGGGTCCCCGAATTGCAGGGAAAAGTCACTGCAAACCCGCCGAAAACTCACCGCAAAACGAGGGCGAATGCACACCGAAACCCACAAAAACATCTGGATTAACCAGCCGAAAACGCTGGAAAAATCCAAGCAGGAGCCAATCACACGCAGCGCAGCCGCCGGAAAAACCCAACACCGCAGACGAATGCAGTGAATAAATTAAAAAAACAGTTCGCTTGAATGTTTGAAAACTGAAACGCTGTTTGCAAAGAAACTACTTATCGAAAATGTCTGAAATTTACATATGAGGTCCAATGAATGATAATAAAAAGGGCTGTTACAAAATAAAGAAGTAAAGTCTAAAGAAAATCCCGAAAAATGCTTACAATATCTTAAAAAATCTATAAATAAAGAGACTCTTTACTGTAGAATATTATAATCAACGGTTTATTAGATATTAAATTAAAATGTGAATATTTTTAACATTGAAGCCTATGGAATTCGCCTGAATAAACCTGACGAATTAAACCACCGAATGGCAGGGCATTTCGGGAACCTTTCACTGCAGGTTTTTGTTCTCTGAATAGCCGAAGCAGTGCTTCTCTATGGGGATTTCACTGCCCTCGAACAGGAACCGTATGTGCAGGCAATTCACCAAGATTTGGTGAATTGCCTGCTCTCTGGATAGCCGAATGGCCAAGAAAGGTAACCGAACGCTGATTTTCAGCGTTCGTTTCCCTTTTGGCAGCCATTCGGATCTCTTTGAATAACCCTGTAAGTTTAAAACGTACATTGCACTGTAAAGGCATTTGACTGTTAATATGATATAAAAAGAATTTTGGTCATGGACTGACATACTAATTATTGTATCTCCTGTTTTAAAGTAATCAACATTTTGTACATTTAAAGTATGCTATTTTTCAGGAAAAGAAAATAAGTTACTGTTGGTTACCACGGTTATTTTTATGAATTTAATTATTCTACTTCATTAATACCAATTAGGATTTTATTAGCTAAATCTACGAAAACACTTTCTTATCGTGGGAAAGGCAGACATCTTTAATTAAGAGCTGTAATTTCGTTGCTAGGTTATAATCCAATATTGTGCTCTTCAACGGAACCTTTGAATTGCTACCTTTTGAATGCTTTGTAGAGTATAGGGATTCATTTATTCTATTCCCAGCCATTAAAATCTTTCAGTAAGTTATTTTGTAGACATGTTAATCCTCAGTATGTACTCATTCACATTTCTTGCTAATACAGTTAGTATATATCAATGCCTGTCAAGAAGAGGACTAACGTTCTTTTGCCAAACCATGAGTTTCTCTTAATAGTTTTCTCGTTCTTTCTAATGAAAAATGTCACTTCAGTAAAGTCAGTCAGTGGTTTAGATTGAATAAAGCGCTAAATAAATAGTAGTTTGTTGATAATTGTTGAATGACCCTTTGGCCCCTTCGATCATGCAGAGCAGTGTAAGTGTTACTGTAACAGTCCACTCAATCTCATTATATCTGCACTGATAGGTCTCTTTAAAGAAGTGTATCTATATACAGTATAGAAATATTTTGAAAGACTGGAAGCATGAGGAGAGAGGCATGGTATGGGAAAGCGTTCCGTAGGTAGAGGAAACTCAGGAAAAGTCCTGAAGGCTGCAAATAAGTGAAAGGTGTGGGTAAGATTAGGTGGCGATACAATATATTGTGATGTTGAGAAAGTTTCATTTGGTTTTGAATCTAGTAAATAACTAAAATTCTGTTTTAGATCATTGATAATGGAAATAATGTGGGTTGTACAGAAAATAATACGAAAGTGGTATAAACTGACATAGATCGTTCCAATTGCATATGTTATTGGAGTAACGCTACCTCTGTACAGATATTTCTAATTCTTTTGTTTCCTTGCATGTGGATTTCAAGCAGAAGCAACATGCTGTCATTGAGCCTTTGAGGAAGGAGCAGTGTAGGCTGTGCAACATCTAAAAAAGGCTGCAGATCGTGGACGTAGATGACATCATGGACAAGAGCAATGTGCACAGATGGATGAAGATTTTTAAAGAAGGGGGAACCAGAACTGAAGACAAATCGCCCAGTGGGAGACCATCAACTGTGGCTCCTGTCATAAATCTTCAGCGAATGGACATGCAGATTCTCACATATGGTTGAGTAGTACGATTGTATTGAAGAGTTACTACAACAATATATGCAAATTGAACGGCCTACGTTATTAATAAAGAAGGTTATGACCTCTTTTGCATTATTTTGGTACAGCCCTCAAATGACACATAAAGGTGTTTAGTTGTGCCTAATTCAATCTATCTACTAACTGGTTTGAACAAGGGAATTCTTAGAACCTGAGCTTTAAACCATCACATTAAAAGAATAAATGGTAATGCACCTCTAGACCCTCAAATAAAATCTTAACCTTTTGAGTGCCAACCATGTATCTTTTATGTGGTTGACAACATGGTTAATTTAGGTGGTTGGCAACTGTGGAAAAAAATACTTTCATCTCTCATTCAGATGATTTGGCATATAATGATAATGTGTTATTTTTTGTTTTGCAGGATAGGTAAGTATTTTCTCTACGCTGCAGTACAAACCTTTCACTGCAACAGCTAGAGCGCACAAATACAACAATACAACTGTGGCAGGGACTCAGCCATTGGGACATCTGTTAAGGACCCTAAGCCCCAACAGCATGTATATACTTGTGCTCTAAGTCATATCAGAGCAAAGGTTCTGCTTCCAGTAAAATGAGAGAAAAAAAAACTAACTCCAACTTAGACTCTAACTTTAACCATTATTAGTGCTAGGGTGTAACGTCTCAACCCTGCCCCCTGGTGGTGGGAGCAGGGATTTTCTAGTCTGTCTGGTTTTCTTGTTCAGGCTCTACAGACCATTCGCAATGGGCTGATGGTCTGCAGTCACATGATCTGCTTAGCCCTATATATAGGGCCAACCAGGCATTTGATCCTTGGATCAGGATAGACTTAGTCTGAGATCCAATAGTTCCTGTTCCTCGTGTTTATTCTAGTTCAAGTTCTGATGTATGACTCTTTGGCTCTGATTTCTGGATATTCTCTAGTCTGCTCCCTAGGATTTTCTGATATCTCGTGTATGACCTGGCTTAGCTTCTGGAACTTCTTCTGTATGTATCTTGTCTGTTTAGATTTGTCTGTACGTGTCTAGTTCAGTTGTTTTCACTCTACAGGCATTTGGCCACGAAGCCATATGGTGTGAGTGATTCCCAGAGCTTTGTCTGAACTCCCTGGCTGGGAGTGTGAGGATTTGCAGTGTGCTGCATTCACGTATCAAGTTCTGTCTTGCATTGTACTGCATTCGTGTTTTCAAGTTCAGGTATTTTCACTTTACAGGCATTTGGTCACGAAGCCATATAGTGTGAGTGATTCCCAGGGCTTTATCTGAACTCCCTGGCTGGGAGTGTGAGGATTTGAAGTGCTGCATTCATTGTGCATTCACGTATCAAGTTCTGTCTTGCACTATATTATTCACATTTTTTTAAGTATTGGGTCCTGTCCTGCAGTGTGTAGAATTCATTGTGTTTCCTAAGTGCTGCAAGGGATTGATAAAGTCTGCAAACAAAACCATATACCTGCCCTAAAGGCTTCACTCTACACAGCCTGGGGGCTCCCCATCACCCTATAGGGGGCCTACCGTTACATAGGGTTAGGTATTAGGTTTAGTTAGGTTAGGTGTAGGGTTTAATGGTAAAGGTTAGGGGCATGATTTGGAGTAGGATTAGATTTAGGGTTTAGGATTAGGGTTTGGGGTGAGGATTAGGTTTACAGACGGAATAAGAAGTCAGGTTTTGTATTGGGTTAGGAGCGAGGATTAGAGATAGGGTTTTTGGTTAAGATTAGGGGTACAGGTAGGGTTAGAGATAAACATTGTATTAGTGGTAGGGGTTAGGATTAAGGCTAGGAGTAGATTTTTAAATTCTTTACTACTTTTGATATGGAATTTTTTAAAAAAAATAGATGAACCCTGACATTAACTTACTGCCAAATTTAAACATAATGCAAATTGTTTGCTGGCAATGAAATGGTTAAGCAATTAATGATCTGACAAACCTCTAGCTAGTGTTGTAAAAAATAAAGTAGTGATTATTGCAAACATTAGGTTACCACAATCGTAGTGTAACTAATATAATTTACTTTGTAGCAGAACTACAGGCCAATTGTACATACAATTTAAAGGGTTATTCAGTGACATGGAAGATTAACCAAGTGACGAATTTTGTACCGAAAGGTGAATTTCACCGTACGGTGCAATTTTGTGGCAGTTCATCCATTCACAAAGCTGTCAATTCTGCAAATACTGGAAATTTGGTGATCTTCAGCAGCAGCGAAATTGTCCCATAGAGTAATGGTTAATCTATTCAGAGAACGCTGAAGTGTCAGTGAAATGCCCTGATTTTTGGTGATTCAGTTTGACAGGTTTAACCTCCCTGGTGGTCTATTTATTTAAAATTTTCTTGTCCCAAAGCGCTCAATTTTTATTTTTTTTGCCCCCTGCCCCCCCCCCCCAGCGGCATCCCGAGTGTAGCTCGGGGGTAAATTCCTATGCTGGAAGCGGTAACCCCGAGCAACACTCGGGATGCCGCTGGATACATCACCTCTCCCTGCGCTCCCTCGATGTCCCCAGCTGTCTCCTCTGGCGATCGTGACCTCATACTTCCTTGTTCCCTCCTTGCAGGAAGGAATCCAGGAAGTAAAACGCTGCGATTGCCGGAGGAGACAAGCAGAGATCAGCGAGGGAGCGCAGGGAGAGGTGATGTATCCAGCCCGAATGTGTCTCGGGGTTACCGCTTTCAATGGTGAAATTTAACCCCAAGACACACTCTGGAAAACCATCAGGGGGGTTAAACAGGCGAATCCCCTAGAATGCAACGTAAAACAATATTGACTTTTTTTTTTTTATTCATCTGTTTATTCTCTTCATTTTCAACAAACCGTCTTTTTTTATTTATAAATTTTTGGAACATTTTGATTTTTTTTTTTGTATTTTATAAAAAAAAAATAGTATTTTATGCAAAATTTTGGATTCCCAATTCTTTTTAAAACCATTTTTTTCTGCGCTCTTCAGCGGCGTTCTGTGATCTGATCAATGGTCTTTGCCACTGTTCGGCAGTTTGTTCGGTGGTAAACAACGATCTTCGGTGGCTCCACGTTCGGCGCACTTTTTAGACCCTGAGGCACTGGTGTATTTTGGCCTAGGCCGACTAGGCCCAGGCCTAGGGTGGCACTTTCCAGGGGGCGGCGGCCCGCATTGGGTGGCCCCACCCCTAAAATAAAAAATATATATATTTTTTTTTTTTTACTTTTGCAAAGTATTTTAGGCTGGGGTCAGACGAACGCATTTTCGCGTTGTCTGTGAAAAAGTGCGTTCGAACGAATGGACGTATTTTTTCACAGAATACGCGATAGCGGTCATACGATGCGCATTTGCATCCGTGATTTTGTACGGATCATCAATAAAACACTTTGTGCATCTGGACGTTATGTTGGCCGGACATTAGCAGCGTCTGACGTCTCCAAATCACACACACACACCGCTAGCGGACGCAGCGCACTCTGTACGTCAGTACTAGCAGTTTAACGTTCTCGAAAAAATGCGTTCGTTTTCCACTTGCGTTGCGCAGCCGGACTTTTGTGCGACCGTACTTCGTATATTGCCCGTCATTGCCCGTCATTTGCTGCTAGTGCGGCCGTGATTAAGTGCGCCTGCACTCGCGTTCGCACTGCGCTCGTCTGACCCTAGCCTTACCAGGAAGGATACATTGAGATGTCACTAATTTACACTTTCAATTTCACTTTCCAGGGGGCAGAAAAAAACCTCACCACTAAATGGGTTACTCACAGAGCACGAAATGACGCCAACTTTTTGGTGTTCTGTAGTTCCCTGCACTTAGGAGAATAAAATTTCCCAACCCTGCAGTGAATTCACCATTCACTGCAGGGTCCCCAAAGTGCATGGAGGCGGCCGCTGAATGCTGCCACCGCAAACCCGTGGCCTGCTGTTTTCAAAAGAACTACTGAACGAAAATGTCTGGAATTTACATGTAAGATCCTATGATTGATAATAAAAAGTTCTGTTACAGAAAAAAGAAAAACTGCTATTAAAAAAAGGGGGGGAATTTTGCCCAAAAAATCTGAAAAATGACTAAAAGGTACTAAAAAAAAATCAATAAGTAAAGACTTTTTACTGCAGATTAAAATAATAAATGATTTATTAGATATTGCATAAAAACGGGAATATTTTTAACATTGAAACCTATGGGGTTCGCCTGAATAAACCTGCTGATTGAAACCACCGAACATCAGGGCATTTCACTGCCATTTCTCTGAGTCTCAGTACCACATGACTGGCTGAACCACGTGAAACGCACGCGCGCAGCTGCCCGCCCTTTCGTTAACACAGACTCTATTCTGGATTGAACACCCACCGGGAAGGGAATCAAAGCTACAGTGCACCCTCTGGTAGTGGCACCCCACTGCTGACAAGATGGCTCCACAGCATAATTGCTGTGTGCTCATATACACTCGGTTTGCTGGGAGTTTTACTGCAGTGGATTCTGATGCACTCATACACACCGCACATTGCATTGCTGGGAGTTTTATTGCTGTGGATTCTGATAAGCTGACACACACCACACATTGCATTGCTGTGAGTTTTATTGCTGTGAATTCTGATGCACTCATACACACCGCACATTGCATTGCTGGGAGTTTTATTGCTGTGGATTCTGATACGCTGACACACACCAAACATTGCATTGCTGGGAGTTTTATTGCTGTGGAGCTCTGGGATACGCTCATACACACTGCACATTACTGTGAGTTTTATTGCTGTGCAGTTCTGTGATACACTCATACACACTGCACATTACTGTGAGTTTTATTGCTGTGCAGTTCTGTGATATGCTCATACACAGTGCCTATTTCTGTGGGTTTTATTGCTGTGCAGCTCTGTGATACGCTCATATGCAGTGCACGTTTCTGTGGATTTTATTGTTCAACCAATTAGAGCGGCTGTGATCCCGCTTACTTGACATGCGTGGCTGTTCTTTGTAAAAATGCTTGAATTTAAACATTTCATAATTTTCTTTATCTCAATAGATACATTTGAAATGGTATACAAAATATACAAGTAGGCACTTGGTATCCACTTTTAATATAAAGAGAGGAAAAGGTGGAGCTTAAAGAGGAAGGGTGGGGATTAACCAGGAAGAGGTGTGCCCTTGACAGGAAGGGGTGTGTCAAATTTAAATTAGGGGGTGCATGAGTTTAGTCAGGCCTAGGGCAGCACAAAACCTAAATACACCACTGCCCTGAGGTCAATAGTGAATTCACCACAGGGTCGGTGAACTGGAATCGCTGAAGCGCACCGAAGTGTGTCGAACGAGAAAGCACGAAAATATCACTGAAAATTTTGGTGCTTTCTGAATAACCCTTATAGTAGTTAATCTAATTTTATTTAAAAAATCGGAAAACCTGCATAAAGATCGGTTTGCCAAAGTCTTTACATGGACACACTCCCTAATGGGAATTCTCTGAATCCACCTGGTAAGTCTTCAATTCAGATAAATAATGTTATATCTGTACCCACACAAACAGGGATTCACTGAAACGCTCCCCAGAATTTTGTAGTTTACCTATGGTGCAAGGTTAGTGAAAAGGATAGGCGCTGCTCTAATTCTCACAGGGTGTGGGTTTCCTTGTGACTATCTGCAGTGAAATGGATAAAGTAAAAAAAATATGAAAGAAATGTTTAAGCCAAAATTAAATACCACTACCAGAACTCCAAATTATGCCCTCACACCAACTTTCAAGATTTGCTTCATCTTCCCTATCACTTTCACAAAACAAACAAGATTGCAATCGGGAGTTACGCTGATGGACAAAATTGTCATAGGTTGACAGGTGCTCGTGGAATCAGAGTGGCCTCATACTTCATATATGAAACATCAACCAAGCAGGGGGACCGGGCACTCCAGTCAAAATATCATATATATATAAGACCAACTAGTGGCCAACTAGTGGTTGGCTTCAGCTCTTACGTGTCACCATTGTCTAATAGGGAAAGCAGTCCTTGCTTTTTCTAAGCCCCAGCCTTTTAAAACTAATTAGGATGCTTAGAACATCTAAATTTCTTCTTAATGACAACTTTTAAAATGTTTGCTGAGAAGATGCTAATGTTTCTCATTAGTGAGTTTAATTAACCGGGAACATGATAAATTTTCTCAACAGTTTTGCAGGAATTTATGTTGGCAGGAATTGTCAACTCTTGGCAATCAAGCTATGTACATCTATATGAACACAATATGTAATGAAAGAACGTTTGCGTTAAATCCCAACTTATCACAAAGGCCTTAATTAAGGATTTCTTACAAACCTGTCACCTGTAAATAGTTTTGTTTGCTTTCCAAGAATTCAAAGCAGCACCAGGAATACATGGAAAGCCACTTGGTCAGACAAATTTTTGTGACTGTGGTAAACACAATGGGCCCTATTCCAACACTACCTTTAATGTTACGGCTGGAGCTGCTATCCCGACATTACAGCAAGCTTCGCTTGCAGCTTGGAATTAACGGCTCCTGACTGGACATTATTGGCTCCTTTGCTTTCCATGGTAGCACGCTGTTCTCGATTTGCGCCAGTATGCTGCAAAGAATAACAGCTCTCACAGCTTGGTACAAAATTCATAGGGCTCTATGCCACACTTGTTTCCATATTACCGAGAGTATTCCAGGGTAGGCACTTTGTTAGCTCCTGGCTCTAGGACAAAGTGCAAGGCTTCCAGATAACAGCAGGGCTTAGTGCCACCATTAGTATCTGCTCGTGGAACCTTGCTTGTTCTGGCCGCAAGCTCACTCTTGCACAGTAAGTGAAGTGTTTACCGTAGTATAGCGCGACCCGAATATAACACGATGGATAGAGATTTATTATGGAAATAAGAGAATACTCATGACTCGAATATAATGCGAGGAGCAAAATTATAAAAGTATACTTTACCGATAAGCAATGAAAATTCTTTGAGGTTCTCTTAACACAGGCTATTCAGAATGTGAGGAGAATTGCGCAGCGCGTCTGCAGTGACGTCAGGACGTGGTAACAATAGTGTGGGGATGGCTACCGGTGAACGACCGCAGTGGATGAGCCTGCCTTCGGGAACCGGAAGTCGGAAAATGACACCTCCCGGCATGCTGCGAAGAGCAAGGTTGCATGCTCTGTTTTAAGTCAATCTTGAATGATTGGCTTAATCCAAGGGTGCCCTCTGGCTGTGATGGGTCCCACTTCCCAAATCTGGGAGTTTCTGAAGTGTTTGCGGGCATCAGAGAGCCTACATTCACTTCAGGGAGACTGCCGGAACTTCCGGGAGACTTGGGATCCCTGAGCAAGTCAATTTTTTTTTTCTTTTTACATGCGATGCAGATGTCTCGAATATAACGCGACCCCTCCAATTTTAAGGTAAGTTTTTGTCATCAAAATATCGAGTATCTACAGGTAATCACTTAAAACTGCAGCTCCACAGAGGAATTGCAAGGGAGACTAGGAACTATTTATTTTTCCACATCAAATCTTCCCCAAATCCAAAGTCCCTTAACAGATCTCTATTAACATACCTCAATATACAGATTGCACCTGTAAACATGTAACATAAGGAGTATATTTCCTACATATTTATTTTCTGTGTAAATCTGGAAAGTTGTCTTATTTTTAATAGCTTGCATTTTATTACTTTGTATTTCTGTAACTACTGTAACAATTCAATGTTCTTGAACCCAGAACATATTTGAAAACGAAAGAAATCTCAATGTATCCTTCCTGGTAAAATACTTTATAAATAATTTTATGATCCAAACCATTTGTGGCTGTATATTTCATCACGGAGTCTTTTTAAAATAATCAGAAATTGAGAACATGTTAATTGGCAATTTTATCCAAAACTGAAAAAAATTGAGGATCTCAAAAGAAACAATAAAAGTTGACATAAAGTAAATCTGTAATGATGTGAGTAATACAGCGTCATTGGATTCATTCACATACACAAGAGTCTACCACTACTGTAGAAAATGCCCAAATGTTTCCAAAAACCCAGTTACAACCGGGTCCTCTACTAAGTGAAGAGATGCAACTGAACTCCCTTGCAACAGCAGCAAATATATTTATTTAAAACAACTTAATAAAATTTAAATTCGAAGTATAGGGCCAAGCTTAAATGCAAATACTATAAACAGTGGAAAAATATATAAGTCTCACCACTGGCTGGCTTGACCTCTTACTTGAAGTTCTTCTTTGTCTGACTGTATTTTCGGTATACTTTACATGCTCATTGTGAAACTTCCAGTTCCTGAACAATTGTTGTCAGCACTTTTCCGGAGATCGTTTAAAACATTATTATGATCATATTTTTGCCTTGGAATACACATTATTCCACTGCAAGAACTGTTGTGTCTTTAGTCGTTACGAAATAAAATAGAGAGAAAAAATGGATCTTGCAAATATCTTATATCATGTACATTGTGTAAAACTAAACCATTATATAAACTGTACATGTTAAAGCTGGAAGCGTTCCATTTTCCTGTTGTACATTTGCCAACAAGCCACTGCACGTTTCACAGTTTCTCTGATTCCCAGTGTGCTGCTGTTTTCGTCTTGTGCTAAATCAGATTGATTAGAAGAAAAATAAACCAAGAGGCATGCAGATGTTTCGGCATCCCTCTTCAGCGCCTGACAAAAATTCAGTTGAGACATGCCAGATGTAGTAGTAGTGAGATGCTGAAATAGCCCTGCAGCCAAGCCAAACAAAATATATGGCAGTAGCGACTGCTTACCGACAGAAAACAGAGCAACGTTAACCAAAGGTTTTCCTCTTCTTATGTTACATTAATCTGCAGGAAAACTACAGTGATAAGAGAGTGTTCCCTTATATAAACATCTCACAAAAATCAAAGAACAAAATAGATAGTTTTTTAAAATATTTTTTTAAAAACACCTACTTTAGGGGAAGGTGCATATAACATTTGGAGCTAAGCCAAACAAAACCATTTGCTTACCTGCTTTGCTCTATGTAAGTCTTCTTTTTAATGAGACATTTAATACCTTTACCCGTCTGCAAAGATGGAATCAGACCCCTACAAGTGTGACACCCTTCCACACCAGACATGTTTATTGCAAACAAATGCAGTTTGTCATTAGGGATGAGCTGTTTGGTTCGGACGGTTCGGAGTTCGAACCAAACTTAGCCTGTTCGGTCTGCTCCCGAACTCCGAAAATTTCCGGATGTTCGGTGCATGTTCGACCACAATGGACCACAATGCATTTTCCCACTGGCCTGAAGCTCGTAATTGGCTACAGCCTTGCACCTGACCACAGACAGGTTCAACAGTATGCCAATCACGGCTCAGAGTCCTGATTGGGCAAATTTTGCCCAATCATGGGCTCACAGAGCTAAGTCCCGCAGCACACTATATAAGGTTCCACGCACGGCTTCACCACGCATTTGAGAAGAGATTTCATAGGAGATTGTTGTTGTGTGTTCTTACTGCCGGTCTGCCACGCTACTGGGGGGGTCTGGGGGGTCTCATTTCTACAAAACATTTGGGAATTGAGGTGATCTGTGTCTTGTCACTGGTGCCAGCAAGTATTTTGGGGGTTTCACAAATTTCCACAAAACATTTGGGAATTGAGGTGATCTGTGTCTTGTCACTGGTGCCAGCAAGTATTTTGGGGGTCTCACAAATTTCCACAAAACATTTGGGAATTGAGGTGATCTGTGTCTTGTCACTGGTGCCAGCAAGTATTTTGGGTGTCTCACAAATTTCTACAAAACATTTGGGAATTGAGGTGATCTTCTGTGTCTTGTCACTGCCAGCAAGTATTTTGGGGGTCTCACAAATTTCCACAAAACAATTGGGAATTGAGGTGATCTTCTGTGTCTTGTCACTGCCAGCAAGTATTTTGGGGGTCTCACAAATTTCCACAAAACATTTGGGAATTGAGGTGATCTGTGTCTTGTCACTGGTGCAGCAAGTATTTTGGGGGTCTCACAAATTTCTACAAAACATTTGGGAATTGAGGTGATCTTCTATGTCTTGTCTCTGCCAGCAAGTATTTTGGGGGTCTCACAAATTTCCACAAAACATTTGGGAATTGAGGTGATCTGTGTCTTGTCACTGCCAGCAAGTATTTTGGGGTCTCACAAATAACTACAAAACATTTGGGAATTGAGGTGATCTTCCATGTCTTGTCACTGCCAGAAAGTATTTTGGGGTCTCACATTTTTCTACAAAACATTTGGGAATTGAGGTGATCTTCTGTGTCTTGTCACTGCCAGCAAGTATTTTGGGGGTCTCACAAATTTCCACAAAACATTTGGGAATTGAGGTGATCTGTGTCTTGTCACTGGTGCCAGCAAGTATTTTGGGGGTCTCACAAATTTCTACAAAACATTTGGGAATTGAGGTGATCTTCTGTGTCTTGTCACTGCCAGCAAGTATTTTGGGGGTCTCACAAATTTCCACAAAACATTTGGGAATTGAGGTGATCTGTGTGTTGTCACTGCCAGCAAGTATTTTGGGGGTCTCACAAATTTCTACAAAACATTTGGAAATTGAGGTGATCTGTGTCTTGTCACACAGTCAGTGCCACCGCAGTATTTTGGGGGTCACTAATTTTTACTAAATATCTGGGAATTGAGGTGATCTGTCTCTTGTCACTGCCAGCAAGTATTTTGGGGGTCACTAATTTCTACAAAATATTTGGGAATTGTTATAATCTGTGTGTTCTCACTGGCTGCCACCCAACGGGCCAGTCCAAGGCATCACATGTCAGAGCTGCTCCGGTGCAGACCGCTGTTGTCTCAAAGCACACATGCAGGAACTCTGTTGTCTGGGAGTTCTTTAAGAAATGTGCAGCAGAGCGCACCGTTGCTATTTGTAATCTATGTCAGATGAGGCTGAAGTGTGGGAAAGACACCGAACACTTGGGTACCACGTGCTTGAGGCGACATATGAACACCTGCCACACATCCCGTTGGCGCAAAACTTTGCGTAGGTCCTCCTCCTCCTCATCTGTCTCTACCCCCACTGTATGTCCTACCATGTCATTGCCTGCTACAACCTCCACTGACAGGGATGATGCTACAGTAATGGATGTACCAGCTCCTTCCTCACAATGTGACATCATCCCATCAGCTGAAGATTTACGCAGTCAGATTACGTTGCCGCAGCTGCTGCAGCGTAAGAAAAAATATAGTCCCAACCATCCCCAAGCACAGCGTCTAAATGCCAGCTTAGCAAAATTAATCGCATTGTAGCTGCTGCCTTTCCAGCTGGTGGACTCTGCTCCCTTCCGTGAATTTGCTGAATGTGCTGTACCACAGTGGCAGGTTCCAAAACGCCATTACTTTTCACGCAAGGCCATTCCAGCACTATACCAGCACGTGGAAGACAATGTTATCCAGTCATTGGGAAAGGCAGTCAGTAACAAGGTGCATGTGACTTTAGACACGTGGTCCAGCAAGCATTGAAAAGGCCCTTACATTTCCTTCATGGCACACTGGGTAACTCTGATTGCAGCTGGGAGGGATCCAAGGCGGGGCTCTCTGCTGGAGCTTGTTCATCCACCACGCCTCCAGAAAGCTGCTTGTATGAGGTCTGTCTGCTCCACCACCTCTTCCTCCTCCTCCTTCTCTGTCTCTGGTGAAGTGGCAGTTAAACCGACGAGTGGCAGGGGCTACGCAATGGCTCAAGCAAAAAGATACCATACTGTGTTTGAGCTGGTTTGTTTAAGGGACAGGAGCCACAACGGCCAGAAATTCTGTCAGCTCTGCAGGGGCGGGTGCAGAGATGGTTAACACCACGCCAGCTTCAGCTGGGAATGATCGTCTGCGATAATGGCAGCAACCTTCTCTCCACCCTACGCAAGGGTAAATTGACGCATGTACCATGCCTAGCACACGTCCTAAATCTAGTGCTACAGCGTTTCCTAACCAAGTACCCAGGGCTGCCAGAGCTTCTCAGCCAGGCCAGAAAAGTCTGCAGCCACTTCAGACGGTCATTCCCAGCAAGCGTTCGCCTGGCAGAAATTCAAAGAGAATTCCACCTTCCCACAAACCGTCTGATCTGTGACATGCCCACCAGGTGGAACTCGACATTAGCAATGCTGCTGCGTCTGCACAAGCAGCAGAGGGCCATCGATAAGTACCTGTGTGAGTATGGCACAAGGACAGGCTCAGGTCAACTTGTTTTTTTTTTTCCCCCTGCAGTGGCTGATGATCAAGGATGCATGCACTGTACTGTCACCATTTGAGGAGGCAACGAGGATGGTGAGCAGGGACAGTGCATGCATCAGTGACACAATTCCTTTAGTGTTCCTGCTGGAGCACACTCTGCAGGGAATTATAGATGTGGCTCTAGAGGCAGAGCAGCGGGAGGAGGAGGAGGCCTTCCCTAGCTCTCAAGGCCCCAGTCTTTCCGCAGACAGCATTCCAGCGGGTCCTACTCAGATCAGACAGGAGGAGGATGAGGAGGAGGAGGAATATTTAAGTAGTGGGGGCATTGAAGGTGGGGATTCCTCAAGGGAGGGTTTTGTGTGCCCAGAAACACAAGGGCTAGTGCGTGGCTGGGAGGAGGAAGTGCACGATATGGTCATCCTCATTGACCAGGAGGACTCGGAAGCTAATGCCACCTCCAACCTACGCTGCATGGGCTCCCTTATGATGCAAAGCCTGCTAAAAGACCCCATGATTCGTGCTATCAAGGAGAGGGATCATTACTGGTTGGCAACCCTTCTTGATCCACGATACAAGGGTAAAGTTGCAGAGCTCATCCTGCCCGCACAGAGGGAGTACAGGATGAAAAAACTTGAGGACGCTCTAAAGCGACACTTGTGTAACACCTTTCCAGGCACTGGTAGGTTACCAAGTGATGACACACGTGCGTCTGAGGCTGCGGATGATCAGAGGAATAGTGGTGAAGGCCAGGGCCACTTGACTGATGCATTTTTTAAAAATTTTAGTCCATGACGCCCAGGGACGTCAAATGTAGGCACCCATTGACAGCGTCTTCACCATATGGTGCAGGACTACCTAGGGGCAAGGGCAGACCTGGATACCTTTCCAGCAGATGTTCCACTGGCTTACTGGGCGTTGAGATTGGATCACTGGCCAGAACCTAGCCAATATGCTATGCAGCTACTAGGTTGCCCTTCATCCAGTGTGCTTTCTGAAAGGCTTTCAGTGCCGCTGGAGGTTTTGTCACAGACAAAAGAGTGCGTCTGTCCACCGACTCTGTAGACCGGCTGACATTTATAAAAATGAATCAGTCCTGGATCAGCAGTTATCAATCCCCTGATGCTGACGTAACGGAATAGATCGGGGATGTCTTCTGCATGCACAAAACCTCCAGCACTGAACTCTTCCACAATACCACAAAAGGGTTACGGTGTGAATGCACTTGCTGCCATGAAAGGCACAATATTTGGCTGCACTGACGCCTGTGCCAGATTTATATCGTTTTAATTTTTTTAACAGCAGGGTCGAACCCTGCACTCTTCCACAATACTACAGAGGGGTTACTGTATGATAATAGTACTTGCTGGCAGTCTGGCACCAAAAGCACAATATCTGGGTGCACTGACGCCTTTACCAGATTCATATCTTTCTAATATAGGACCGCAAGGTCCACCCCTGCATTCTTCCACAATACTACAGAGGGGATACTGTATGATAGTACTTGCAGGCCTGGCACCAAAAGCACAATATTTGGCTGCACTGCCACTGACGCCTGTATCAGATTCATATCCTCAGAGGGGTTACGGTGTGACAGCACTGTTGCCGACGCTAAAGGCCCAATTCTAAAGCACCTATTGTTACTTTCATCCAAAGTCTGCATAAGTTTCACAATAATTTAGCCAAAAAATCACTAAACTTTTTCTACGTGTCTGAAAATGTCTCCTCTTTTCATACAGACTGCCGCCCCAAGCAGTTGTTTATGGATAGATTAAAGGAAAAGCATTTACCGTCATTTGAAACGTCATTTTTTTGTTTTCAAGTGTTTCTATACATCCTAGAAATCCACCACGTCACGGGCAGGTTATGGGGACCTCCTAGGCACGATATTTGAAGGAATTTTTCATTTTATTTTTAACCCTTATTTCATGGAAAACTCTCTTTCCCTTTAAAAACGTTTTTTTTTTAAAACTTTTTGTCCTTGTTTCCTGTCCCCCAGGGCACTACCCGGACCCCCATACACCTTTTATGGCAAATATCTAGCATATATGCCCTCTTGGAGGGCACTCTAAATACCGAATTTTCAGTCCCATTGACTTGTATTGAGTTCGGGTTCGGATTCGGATTCGGGTTCGAACATTTGGAATGTTCGGGTTCGGGTACGAACCCTAACTCAGACGTGTTCGGCTCATCCCTATTTGTCATATAATAGTTGAGCAGACCACAGCATGCAGGGAACAAGAGCAGGAGGACCTCCAACAGTTTATTACCTGCCTGACAGTGAGAGGTGGATATCTATCCCCGCTGTGTGAGATACCACCTTAATGGCATTAAATAGGTTTATGAGAGCACTGAGAGCATGCAATGGTATTAGTAGCCTGCTCTTTGATGTGGCCCCGCTCAGTTCTCATATGAGGGTTTCTGTTCGTTGCTGCCATTACTGAGGAAACAATAACATATACAAATCAGGGATGAAATAGGGATGTGCGTTTCGAGTCGGACCGATTCGTATTTTTCACGAATCGGTCCGATTTGGCTTCCTCTATGGCAGATTTTCCGAATCGGATCGGATCCGAAATACTGCCAATGTGAAACAAAATAATTTCGTTATTTCGTATGAATGTGAAATTTGTAAAATCACAAGTCATTTTCGTTCCATTCGTGATTTCGGTTTCATTTCGGTAATTTCGGACATCGTATTTTTTTGGTTCCACTGCTGATTCCTTAATTTCGTATCATTTCGATCAATTCGATAGTTACTCGATATCGATTTGATAGTTCATTTCAAATTCGATAGTTCATTTCAAATTCGATAGTTGCAGCATATGAATCCGCACACTGCAGGGCAGCACCTCTATAGTATAATTAATGCAGCATATGAATCCGCACACTGCGGGCAGCACTCTACAGTATAATTAATGCAGCATATGAATCTGCACACTGCGGGCAGCACTCTACAGTATAATTAATGCAGCATATGAATCTGCACACTGCGGGCAGCACTCTACAGTATAATTAATGCAGCATATGAATCTGCACACTGCAGGCAGCACTCTACAGTATAATTAATGCAACATATGAATCCGCACACTGCGGGCCAACATTCTACAGTATAATTAATGCAACATATGAATCTGCACACTGCTGGGCAGCACTTCTCTTCCATGCAGTATAATTAATGCAGCATAGTTTTTTCAATTTAACCCTTTCGCTGCTGAGCCATTCCACGCCTGTGTGCTGAGCTCATTTTTACCGGGATTCGCTCATCATGTTTGAACGCGTTTTGAAGCCTTATTTTATTATATGACCCAGACATATTATATATCGTTCTTTCCGGCAGACTCGACAGATTCATAATATATCATTATTATATGTATATGTCATGTCCTGTCTTTATATTATAACAAAAACTATGCAAGGTGCTGATCTGTAGAAAATAGACGGCTGATGTTGATAACGTAACGGCAGACTAAGGCTAGGGTCAGACTAACACGTTGTCTGTGAAAAAAGTGCGTTCGAACGAATGGACGCATTTTTTCACGGAATACGCAATAGCGGTCATACCATGCGCATTTTCGTCCGTGATTTTGTACGGATCATCAATAAAACCCTTTTTGTGTCAAAGGTTATGTTGGCCGGACATTAGCAGCGTCTGACGTCTCCTAATCACACACACACGCCGCTAGTGGACGCAGCGCACTCTGTACGTCAGTACTAGCGGTTTCACGTTCTCGAAAAAATGCGTTCGTTTGCCACTTACGTTGCGCAGCCGCACTTTTGTGCGGCCGTTCTTCGTATGCTGCCTGGCATTGGATGTCATTTGCTGCTAGCACGGCCGTGATTTAGTGCTGCTAAACGCACATTGATACTGCGTTAGTCTGACCCTAGCTTTACTCGATCCAAGGTCCCGATGTGAAAAGAAATATAGTAAGTCTGCCGTTATCCACCTCAGCCGTCTATTTTCTACAGATCAGCACCTTGGATAGTAACAACTTGTTGCTATCCAAGGTGCTGATCTGTAGAAAATAGACGGCTGATGTTGATAACGTATCGGCAGACTTACTCTATCCGAGGTCCTGATGTGAAAAAAATATAAATGAAGTCTATCTTTTTTTTCACATCGAGACCTCGGATAGAGTAAATTCTGGAGTTAACCCCAGCTGCCACCAATGGTGGAGATAGGGGGTTCATTGGAGCCTCCTATCTCCCGATCCGTGGCAGCTAGGGGTTAATGTTTTGTATTGTTGGATCGGCTACAGCATGGCCTTTCCAATGATACCAAACTTGACCATTTTAAAAGTTAAGAGGGAAAAAAAATTAAAATAAAAAAATTATAAAATAAATAAATTTAAAAAAAAACAGTTTTTTTTTGTTTTGTTTTATTAATGCAGCAATATTGTTCCCATTTCAATTATAATGTGAACAATGATGCTGCACTAACAATTTTTGTATGGGGTGCATTTGCTAAAAATTGTGTAATTTTCCCCCAAAAAATGTAACAAATCCCCATTTCTAATTTTTTTAACAAGCGCAACTCACAGAAAATATAACCGCAAACGCTCGCATGTTAAAGTGTGAAAAAAACACTTTACACCTTGTAAATTATTGAAAAGGAATGAGCAGAGAGGGTTAACTGTAGTGACAGATATTGGTCAATTTTATTCTTCCCATTTTCACCCAATGTAGTACCGTATATAAACCCATCTTCAACTCTGGTCATTTTCATAACATATTTATATTGACAAAACCCTTTTGTACGTATACAGGGTAATTCAAAGAGATTTGAAAAGTCACCGCACGTTCGGTGACTTTTCGTCCTCTTCAATTCGGTTCCTTTTGCCGATCCCATTTTGGTGACCCTGCGGTGTATTCAGCAAGCACCACAGGGTCCCCGAATTACAGGGAAAAGCTGCCGCAAACCCTCAAAAACGAACCGCAAAACCCAGCGAATGCACACCGAAAACCCTCAAAAACATCTGGATTAACCCACCGAACACCACGGAAAAACCCGAGCAGGAGCCGTTCATCCGCAGCGAAGCCGCCGGAAAAAGCAGAGAAAGCCGAGACCGCAGACAGAGTGAGGTGAATAAATTAGGAAAACAGTTTGTATGAATGTTTGAAAAGTGAAACACTGTTTGCAAAGAAACTACTGAGCGAAAATGTCTGAAATTTACATATGAGGTCCAGGGAATGATAATAAAAAGGGCTGTTACAGAAAAAAGAAGTAAACTTAAAAAAAAAAAAAATCTGACTTGAACCTTTCACTGCTGGTTTGTGTTCTCTGAATAGCCGAAGCAGTGCTTTTTCATGGGGTTTTCACTGCCCTTGAACAGGCACCGAACAGGCACCGTATGTTCAGGCAATTCGCCAGGATTTGGCGAATTGCCTGCTCTCTGAATAGCCGAATGGCCAAGAAAGGTAGCCGAACGCTGATTTTCAGCGTTCGGTTACCTTTCTCAAGCAATTCGGACCTCTTTGAATAACCCTGATAATCGTTGTTTACATCTCCTCACTTAGAAGTAGTAGTATACATTTTATAGTTTCTGCTCACATACCTAAGGAATGCAATTTTCTTCCCATGTTACCTTGGTTAGAGATTGTTGTTTTGCAGTTTAGAATTTATAGTCCTTGGTTCTTGCACACATGAAAATAATAAAGAATTATGAGGAGTTTAGCATTTAAGCTACTTTCTTGTAAACACATAAAGTAAAATTAAAATTCGAAATCCAGTATATACCTAATAGGTTGAGCCTGTTAAAACTTATTATGTTGCTTATGCAGTTCTATAAACCTGGAATAAGTATAGTTATTAGATGTATCTTGGCTTATATTATTTTATTGTAGATGCTTCATGTTTGCACAAAGCCTTTTCCAGTAATCAATCATTTTTATAGTTATTGCATCTGACCTCGATCTTGTAAAAAGTAATGACATAAAAAGACAGTAGGTGAACGTCGAATGATTGGCTACCTAGCAGGGGAGCTCATCGCAAACCCATCCTTTTGTGAACAATTGGCAGCATTCAAACTCAGACAGCTGACAAAATAAATCAAGAACCTTGACTTCCTCTGTTGCTAATCATTCCAAGAACAGCACTGACATTCTTAAAAACTGAGTGAAATGATTCAAAATTCTGATCAATGCATTATACAAGTGCTGCCAACTTATCATTTTTTTCCGTTATTTATGTTTGCATATATATTAAAAATTATCTATAATGGTTAATGGTTATTTAATGAAATTAAATGAATAAGGATGAGTAGAAAAAAGGAGACACAAATAAGAAAATCACTATTTAATCATGTAGGTGTCCATTCATGGTGACCTACAGTTGTGTTCAAAATTATTCAACCCCCAATGCTGTAAAGGGTTTTAGGGAATTTAGTGTACATTTGTAATTGTATTCAGAATGAAATCCTACAAGGACTTTTTAAAGAACCATATGCAACTAAAATGACATCAATTGGTTTTGTAATACAGTAGTAAATGTTTCTTTTGTGAATTCTTCATTGACACAATTATTCAACCCCTTAAAGACTACCACTCTGAAGAACTGAGGTTCATTCAAGTGTTTTCAATCAGGTATTGAAAACACCTGTGGATGTCACGGAGCAGCAATAAAGCATAATAAGCACCAATTAGGCAGCTTTAAAATGACTGTGATACTCAGCTCCTTCTAGACATTTACCGGTGTGGTTACAAACATGGTGAAGTCAAGAGAATGGTCCAGGAAGACAAGAGAAGAGGTGATTACTCTTCACAGGACGGGCAATGGCTATAAGAAGATTGCCAAGATGTTAAACATACCAAGAGAGACCATAGAAGCATCATTCGCAAATTCAAGACAAAGGGCACTGTTGAAACGCTACCTGGTCGTGGCAGAAAGAAGATGCTGACTTCAACTGCTGTGCGCTACCTGAAGCGTAGAGTGGAGAAAAATCCCCGTGTGACTGCTGAGGAACTGAGAAAAGATTGTCAGATGTGGGTACTGAAGTTTCAGCTCAGACAATACGGCGCACACTGCGTAATGAAGGCCTCCATGCCAGAAATCCCAGGCGCACCCCCTTGCTGTCTCCAAAGAATAAGAAGAGTCGACTGCAGTATGCCAAAAGTCATGTGGACAAACCACAGAAGTTTTGGGATAGTGTTCTGTGGACTGATGAAACAAAATTAGAACTGTTTGGGCCCATGGATCAACGCTATGTTTGGAGGAGGAAGAACAAGGCCTATGAAGAAAAGAACACCTTGCCTACTGTGAAGCATGGCGGGGGGTCAATCATGCTTTGGGGCTGTTTTGCTTCTGCAGGTACAGGGAAGCTTCAGCGTGTGCAAGGTACCATGAATTCTCTTCAGTACCAGGAGATATTGGATGACAATGTGATGCAGTCCGTCACAAACCTGAGGCTTGGGAGACGTTGGACCTTTCAACAGGACAATGATCCCAAGCATACCTCCAAGTCAACTAGAGCATGGTTGCAGATAAAGGCTGGAACATTTTGGAGTGGCCATCACAGTCACCTGACTTAAATCCGATTGAGAACCTTGGTGGGACTTAAAGAAAGCAGTTGCAGTGCGCAAGCCTAAGAATGTGATTGAACTGGAGGCTTTTGCCCATGACGAATGGGCGAAGATACCCGTAGATCGCTGCAAGACACTTGTGTCAAGCTATGCTTCACGTTTAAAAGCTCTTATAACTGTAAAAGGATGTTGTACTGAGTACTAAGATTGAATGTCACTTGGGGGTTGAATAAAACTGATAATGATGTGAGCACAGAAAAGACATTTGTGGTTATTTCATTATAAATGTTATGTTATATTTGTTTGACCTACACGTGCCTCTTTGATTTAATTGTAAGCAAGATGACTGAATGATCGAAATCAATGTCAAACTGGCCAAAACACTCAATTTCAGTGGGGGTTGAATAATTTTGAACACAACTGTATATAGTCCATTTCGAGCCCAAATCATTGTAAACCCGTTTGTTACGTTAAATAAAGACATTAAAAAATACTCACTATCCATTTTAATGCAAAATTAGCATTCATCCTGAGTACAAATAAAATTCTCAAAGAGATTTTAATCCTGCTTCCCTGCATTGCTCCACAGTAGCTACCTCCAAAATGCATTGTTGCATTACAACAGTCAGTAGCATACAGTATGCAGGATGAGCTAGGGTCACTCACCACTGCACAGAGAATATATTCCTGCTGAAATCCCGATAGAAAGCAGATATGCGTATGCATAATGCAGGCATTACACATACATACAGTACTTATACTAAAGGGAAACTCAGCTCATCCTGACCACTTTAGTTTGCATTTTAATGAGTGAAATAAGTATCTAATCCTCTATCAATCTACAAGATTTCTGGCTCTCAGGTAAACTGAGATTAGGAGCACTCTCTTAAAGGGAGTGCTCCTAATCGCAGTTTGGTACCTGTATAAAAGACAACTGTCCAGAGAAACAATCAATCTGATTCCAAGCTCTCCACCATGGCCAAGACCAAAGAACTGTCCAAGGATGTCAGGGACAAGATTGTAGACTTATGCAAGGCTGGAACGGGCTACAAGACCTTCGCCATACAGCAGAGAAGGTGACAACAGTTGGTGGGATTATTCACAAATGGAAGAAACACAAAATAACTGTCAATCTCCCTCGGTCGGGGCTGCATGCTAGATCTCACCTCGTGAAGTTTCAATGATCATGAGAGCGGAGAGGAATCAGCTCAGAACTACACTGGAGGATCTTGTCAATGATCTCAAGGCATCTGGGACCATAGTCACCAAGAAAACAATTGGTAACACACTACGTTGTGAAAGAATGAAATCATGCAACGTCCGAAAGGGCCCCCTGCTCAAGCAAGCATCTGTACAGGCCCGTCAGATGTTTCCCAATGAACATCTGAATGATTCAGAGGAGAACTGCGCTGAAAACCCTAATTGGTTGATTGAACTCACATGATTGAGTAAACTCATTCCGTCAAATTAATTGAGTAATAGAGTCTCCTAAAACTTGTATATTTAAGTTCACGTATCTTGGTGCTTATGTAGACTGTACTTAAAATGTTAAGTCCACCTAACTTTGTGTTTATACAGTGTACTTAAACAATTAAGTCCAACTTGGTGCTCATGTAGACTGCACTTAAATTGATAAGCTCACCTAACTTGGTTTTAAAATAGTGCTTTTGTTGTCCCCATTTTTATAGTGCCCTTGTACTTTTATTTTCCTCATTACCCTGATTAAGATGTATGCTTTTCTTTCTTACATGTTAAACAAGGATGCCTGATCCGATCGCGGCACTTTCCATGGACTTTTTTTTTAGAAAGTATTTTACCGGAAGATTGAGATTTCTTTCATTTTCAAGTATGTCCTGGGTGGCGAGTATGTACCGTTAGGTGTCTTGCCCAAGGGCACTTACTGGAGAGGTGCTCTGGCTGGGATTTGAACCAGTGTCTCCACGGTTATAGAGCAGTGATGGTACTTCTACACCATCCAGCCAGTACAAGGTGTTCATTTGGTGTGGTTTATTACTTGCGTTTGTACCATATCTTTTTTTACAAAGACAGTCTGCCCCCCCCCCAGACTTCCACACCCACCTGCTGTTGTTTACTGACTTTGGTTTGCTGGTGGTGATGGTGCTGGGAGGTTCTCAGTCTGGATGTGGCTGAGACAACATCCAGGAGGTCAGTATCAGCAACAGAAAAGATGGAAATTACCTCCTTTTGCATTTATTTACCAATCAGTGCATTGGTTCTCTTGTTGTCAGGCAGAACTACTTGCTTGGCCAATCACACCAAAGATAGACTAGAGTAAGTTATTTTAATGAATCATTATTTTGAGTTTGTAACACTTGAAAAATATTGTGGGGGAAAAAGTTAAACAAACAAAGTTTTAAGTAATGTTTAGTCAAGATTACTTGATTGTATAAGTAAGGACAACATTAGGGTTTAAAGTGTGGGTGAAAGTGTTGTGGTCAGATGAGACCATAATCAAGCTCTTTGGCATCAGCTCAACTTCACGTGTTAGAAGGAAGAGGAATGCTGCTTATGACCCCAAGAACACAATACCCACCATCAAACATGGAGGTGGAAACATAATGCTTTGGGGGTGTTTTGCTGCTAAGGTGACAGGACATCTTCACAGCAACAAAGGAACGATGGACGGGGCCATGTACCGTCAATTCTTGGCTGGGTATTTCAGAATGACAATGACCAAAAACACACGGCCAAGACAATAAGGAGTCACTCAAGAAGAATCCCATTAAGGTCCTGGAGTAGCCTAGCCAGTCTCCAGTTCTTAATCCCATAGAAAATCTGTAGAGAGCGTTGAGGGTTCGTGCCAAACATCAGCCTCAAAACTATAATGACTTGGAGAGGATCTGCAAAAGGAGTGGGACAAAATTCCTCTTGAGATTTGTACAAAACTGGTGGCCAACAAGATCTTAGCATTACCAAGTACAACACTACTCTCCCCTAAAGAAATTATAATAGATATTCGTAATATATGGCCTCATTAGAAATATTGCAAAAGTACTAAGAGATGTTCACTCTCCCAATTTCGGCTAAGGACTGGTGCTCAGTCCAGGTACAGCGAGAGCTGGATCTTACTGGGTTATTCAGAGAGCGGTGAAAAGCAGGAGAATGACTAGAGAATGGAAAATTCTAGGTCAAAATAGCCAATTTGGAAAGTGAGATGAATGGGAGAATTGTTTTGGTTTGGCTATTTTGATTTAGAATTTTCCATTCTCCAGTCATACTCCTGCTTTTCACTGCTCTCTGAATAACCCGGATAGACTTTGCTCTACACGCTCTTCCTGAAGCATTGATACACAAGGTCTCTCCTTCTACTTAGGTGATGCCTGAGAGACCCTGCATGGTGATGTTATGGCAGAGTGAGTGTGATGAGTGCAGCTTGTGATCCGGCACAGGCACAAAGTATCTTATTTACAGCAATGATTTCTGACAATAATTATAATTTCATTACAAGGGATGTTATGACTTTGCTGCTCTGTTATACACTCTTAGTCAGCAAATATATGGAAGAGCTTCTAAAAAGAGGGACTTTAAGAAAAAAAGAGATATAGAGTGATTTGGGCCAAAATAGACACTGTTCCTCCTAAACAGGGCCGGACTGGCCTACCGGGATACCGGGAGGAATCCCGGTAGGCTGCTGCAATAATTGTGCCACCCGCAGCATCACCTGAGAAACTGCGGGCTGGTAGCGGCCGCTGGCCAGCAGCAGCGGCCGGCCTGCGGGTTACACACACTGCTTGGCCAAGTGAGTGACTCGTGAGGGAGGAGGGACCAACGGGCTGACAGCCGCTGCAGCGTGCGTCCCACCCAGCGGACACAAGGCTGGGAAATGGTACTCACACTGCATTGGTGCTGCCCTCCCTACGTTGGCACATTGCGCAGGTGCCGCGGCTGCACTGAAGACGGGTCCCCTTGAGACAAGTGAGTACAGTCTCCCTGGGGATAACATATTGCCACCCATGACCCCCGGGCTGGGGGTCCCCCCACCACTATGGAGCCTGGCCTTCAGGAGGAGACACGGGAAGTACAAAGTTTTCAATCTCGAAGAACGGGGCGGGCGAGCGAGCGGTAACCGGCTGCCGAGTGCAAGAGGGTGACATCCCCACCACCATGGAGCCTGATCCGGCATGGGAAGGCAGGTAAGATAGGTTCACTGCAGCAGGGTGCCTAGAGCTGCTGGCACAGAACTTCCCAAGGAACTACACTGTGCCAGCAGCTCCAGGCGCCCCGCTGCAGTGAACCCATCTTACCCGCCTTCTCACCGCCGCCATGCCAGATCAGGCTCCATGGTGGTGGGGATGTCACCCTCTTGCACTCGGCTGCCGGTTACTGCTCGCTCGCCCCGTTCTTCGAGTTTGAAAACTTTGTACTTTCCGTGTCTTCTCCTAAAGGCCAGGCTCCATGGTGGTGGGGGGGACTGAAGGCATGGCCCGGCGGCGGGTGTCATGTGTGGAGTAGCTGTGCCCGGTAAGATCCTGGGGCTTGGGGAGGGAGAGGCGCGGCTCTGATTGGCTGGTGGAGTTGAGCGGGAAACCCCTGGGAGCGATACCTGAGGGAGAGGGAGGCAAGCACAGCTGATGAGATCCGGTGAGGGCGAGGGGAGTCTGGGGCAAGATATATCCATGTTTGAGCTGCTGGGGGCAATATATATCCATGTGTGAGCTGCTGGGGGCAATATTATTCATGTGTGAGCTGCTGGAGGCAATATATATCAATGTGTGAGCTGCTGGGGCAATATATATCTATGTTTGAGCTGCTGGGGGCAATATATATCCATGTGTGAGCTGCTGGGGCAATATATATCCATGTGTGAGCTGCTGGGGCAATATATATCTATGTGTGAGCTGCTGGGGAAATATTATTCATGTGTGAGGTGCTGGGGCAATATATATCCATGTTTGAGCTGCTGGGGGCAATATATATCCATGTTTGAGCTGCTGGGGGCAATATATATCCATGTGTAAGCTGCTGGGGCAATATATATCTATGTGTGAGATGCTGGGGACAATATATATCCATGTGTGAGATGCTGGGGACAATATACTGCAATACCCTCAAACACACCACACATTACTGTATAGCTCTGCGATACCCTCAAACATACCGCACATTACTGTATAGCTCTGCAATACACTCAAACACACCGCACATTACTGTATAGCTCTGCGATACCCTCAAACACACCACCCATTACTGTATAGCTCTGCGATACCCTCAAACACACCGCCCATTACTGTATAGCTCTGCGACACCATCAAACACACCGCACATTCCTGTATAGCTCTGCGATACCATCAAACACACCGCACATTACTGTATAGCTCTGCGATACCCTCAAACATACTACATATTACTGGGGCTGGTATGAAATTATTTCCAGGGCTGGTTTTTATCCCCAGTCCGTCCCTGCTCCTAAATAGGGACACTTGGGAGGTGTGCATCCAGATACACACACATACACAACTGTATACAAAAATTCAGACACGTTCATACACATACACAACCATATACCTAAACAGAAACAACATGGATTCAAATGGATTGGCTTCACACACCAGACACACAAAATGGAGGGTTGCGCTTCCGGGCCACGAGCCCCGTGGTGCCACTGAGTGATCGTGGAGGGAGACTGGGAACTATTTGGCCCCAGTCTCACTCTGCTGCCGACAACAAGAGGCAGTGGGTCAGGCCACCGTTCTCCCCATGGGATGAGAGGTGAGTATCAGATTTATTGGGGTGTTTATCTGATAATTAGCATTAGGATAAGTAAGATATTACAAAGTCCTAACGCTAACTACTGATTTCACTCCCCATGTTAAGCATAGGGTTTGCAAATTATTGTAAGCTTGCGCAAGCTAGCACAATCACCGATGCGCTAATGGATTATTACCGGGATCAGCATAAGGGATGTAATATGTGGGGCATGACTTAAAGTCGCTTATCATGGCATTAATGCTTACATATCCCAAAACTACAGTTAGCAGTTAGTTTGTAATGTAGCCCTAGGAGTCTTTATTTTTTTTTTGCAGTTCGGTGGAATTCGCCAATGCCAATTTGGCGCAATTTGACAGTTATCAGCGCAATTAGGTGGTTTTCGCTGACGTCGATAACTGCTTCAGCCACTCCAATTTCATCAAAATGCAGTGACCATTCTCTAAATAGTGAATTCACCGTATGTTCAGCAAAATGGAATGAAATTCAGCGAATTGCAGCAAAACACAAAGCACCGAAATTGCACGCAATTTTGTGCTTTGTTAATAGACCCTACAGCCTCAAAGTGAGGGAATGCACAGCAATCGGTTTCCCAGTGTACCGGCCAACCTGATCTGCGGCTCTCTGGCAGCTTGTGGTGTGCACTTGCCCTGGTCCAACTCCCCTGCATCTGCCACTGTTTGGAAGAAAGGTGACCCTTTGGCCGAGTCTCAGTATTCTGGACCAGGTTTTTATTCAAGATATCTCTATATATCTCTATGTTTTTGCTGCTTCAAGCTTTCCCTCAGCCTCTAACAGTCTCACAGTCCTTGCCATTAAGATATACCTCCAATGCATGGCGCTACCACCACCATGCTTCACCATGAGATGGTATTGCGCAGGTAATGAGCATTGCCTGGTTCCAGCAAACCCCTTGCATGGCTTTATAGAAAAAGAACAATTTACTGCCAATGAGTTTATTTATAATGTTTGCTTTTGAGATCGCCAGTTTTCCCATTTAAGGCTAGGGTCAGACGAACGCATTTTTCACGTTGTCCGTGAAAAAGTGCGGTCGAACGAACGTACGTATTTTTCCTCGGAATACGCGATAGCGGTCATACGATGCGCCTTTTCGTCCATGATTTTGTACGGATCATCAATAAAACACTTTTTGAGTCTGCACGTTATGTTAGCCGGACATTAGCAGCGTCTGACGTCTCCTAATCACACACACACGCCGCTATGCGGCCGCAGCGCACTCTGTACGTCAGTAGTAGCGGTTTGACGTTCTCGAAAAAATGCGTTCTTTGGCCACTTGCTTTGCGCAGACGAACGTTCGTGCGGCCGTTCGTCGTATGTTCCCCGGCATTGGACGTAATTTGCTGCTAGTACGGCCGTGATTTCGTGCGGCTAAACGCACGTTAAAACTGCGCTAGTCTGACCCTAGCCTTAAGGTTTCTAAATCTTCTCTTGCAAAGGGAAAATATTTACCCTCAAAATTAATCTGACAAGATCTTGCTAATTAAGTGACTGCATAACAAAATGATACATTAGAATTTATAAGAATATATCAGAGACATATGTGCTGCTCATTGAAGTGAATAATTGAGGCTTAGGGCATCTCTGCTAAATTGTTTTTTACAATAATGTTGCATATAAATAATTATTTTAATTTTACTGGAGTTTAAATTACATTAAATGATTGTGTTTTATAAATGTAACTGAATTGAAACCATAACCCTTTCACGCCGTGTGGCGCGCTATGCTGTCCCCATGGCAGGTGGGCCTAAATGCTGCAGGCTGGCATCTTCACGGCAATCAGCTCTCCTACATTGTGTAGAAACATAGAAACATAGAAACATAGAAAAATTTCGGCAGATAAGAACCCTTCGGCCCATCTAGTCTGCCCAATTACATGGATACTTTACCTGGATTTATCTTTTGTTTAGGAACAGTGTACACACTGATCATGTCATCGGCTGCCAATGATGCGATCAGCGTGCCCAATGTAGGTGGGTTGGAGGCCGGTCACAGCGCCAGTGGGACGTGCTATGCCGTCCCGCTGCGTTAAGGTACCTCCTTGCTGCCGGGAACTCCTGACGGTAAGGGGTTAAACATGAAACTATTTGTTACACTATCATTTTACAGTTCACGGTTTCTAGAGGAAGGTAATACATGTGATTCCAAATAGGAATCACCTTTTCAAATATGTGATCCAGATGTCAACCTATTCCAACTCACCAAACAAAAGAAAAAAAACAAGACTTTATTGGCTTGAACCTGGAACCATATGACATTCCAATGATGTAAAACTAATGAGAACGAGGCTGGTAGATATGGCTCACACTGACCTCCCTTCATCCTTCCAAAGGAAACTGACAAAATCTTCACCATTTCATATAACACGAAGATAAATATAGGCAACCACTATGCAAAATGCATATAGCAGATGAGGCACTTAAAAACATAAAGATGTAATATCTAGTTACTTAGCATTGCAACGATTTCATTACCAAATACAACGTAGGGTTTGTTCACGAAGCACCGAAATTTCTACGTTTCCATGAAGAGGTAGTTGGTTTGAGGGAAATATCTCTAGTGAAGACACGTAATTGTAGCCTTTCAAGAGCTTCCTAGCTCTATTGTATTCACACTTCAAACTGTTCAAGGCCAGTCCCACGGCCAAGGATGACAAATCTTTCTCAGCCTTTTAAATATTTTTCTCCTTTAGATCTCAAATCAAGGGAAAAGAGAACTCACATGGCATAATATTGTAACTTTATCATGAATTTACAATTGACAACCAGGGGAGGAGTATTACTCACCCTATCAAGAGCCACACCGAGCTCTAGGGATCCAACGTGTGTAAATTGTTCACGGCACAATTTATAAAAGCCAAATTCCATGAAGTAATGAATACCATAAGATGCCCAAAGTCGGGAAAAAAATGTATTTAATAAAACAATATAAAAAACACAACAGAATTATAGGGCCAGACGCGTTTCGCGCATCACGCGCTTCCTCAGTGGCAACAAGAAAAGAAAAGAATTATCAGATAATGAACAGGCATATATATACATTTTCTACTCCCAATTGGGAGTGATAACAGGTGTTGGTAACGCTAATTTTCGCGCCATAATGTATTACCGCTATTGATTTGTCCATCTCCAATTAAAAAAGGCTTTTACTTTCAATTTGCCCATCACATAGCGGAAGATGGTGAGCACCTATCATTTCCGGGTCACAGTGTCCTCCACGTCAAGAGGCTTCCACTTCCGGTTCGCCTTCAATCAAGAAGGCGACCGAATTTCCCTTCCGGGGCAAAGCTCCGCTGGTCCGGAGTTCGACTTCCGGATCCTGCGCGCATGCGTGGAAAAACTCTTTGCGGATCCTGCGCACATGCGTGAAAAAACTCTTTGCGCCCTGCAATACCAACGTCCGCAGTACCCAATACTCCGAACAGCAAAATCCACCCTCCTGGCATCCACTCGGGGAACAAGAAAAACACCGCCCCAACAAGAGATCAATTAACATATATAAAAGATGAAGGGGCATCCATATAAAAGAGAAGCATATCGACCATGTCAGTCATAAACCCCTATGGGTCACATACAACAACTGCGTCCAATGTACTCTTCCCAAATATTAAAAAACTCTAAAATTACATTAAAAGGACGATTACTGACTCCATAGCCCTACCATTTAGGGCAAAGGACTCATAAAAAATGACAAATTTCAAAGTCCTTATTTAGGCCCCTTGGTATTAAGGTGTCAAAAAGAAAAATAAGCCTCATCTCTTCCTGATTGATCTTTTTCAGGAAATCTTCTCCTCTCCAATCTCTTTCAACCTTACGTAGGGCGAAAAAGACCAGACCTACAGGAGAGCTATTGTGTGTAGTGAGGAAATGAGATGATACCGTGTGTTTATCAAACCCTCGTACAATGTTACGAATATGCTCTAAAATCCTAACATAAAGGGGTCTAATTGTCCGACCAATATAAATTTTGCCACAAGGGCAAACAAGAGCATAAATAACATTAGTGGAGTGGCACGATATAACCTTTTTAATTTTGAACATGTTATTAACACCAAAGGCCGAACAAAATTCTCTCTTTAATCCTAGTTTCTTGCAGGCAGAACATGAGCCGCATCGGTAAAAACCTTCCTTCATTGTTATTGTTTTAAAAGCACTATTTCCTTGACGAACGTGGCTCCTAACAATTTGTTGCTTTATCGTTCGTGCACCTCTATTAACGATCTTCGGATTATCATCTAAAATGTCCTGTAGTAACGGATCTTTCTTCAAGATATGCCAGTATTTTCGTATTGAGTAATTAATAGCAGGTGTGTGGCTATTATAATTATAAATAAAAGGGAGAGAGAAATTCTCTTTCTCCTCACGTTTCCTATACTGAATAAGGGCACTCCTATCTTTACTCTGAACATCTTTCATGATATCAATTAAGCCTTTCTCTTTATACCCCTTTTCCTTAAGATCACCAATCAATTTATCAGCTTGAAGGTCAAATATCTCCCTCTCTGTGCAATTTCTTCTCAACCTGGTAAGCTGACTTTTAGGGACACTTTTAAGCCACGCCGGAGCGTGGCAACTTGTAGATTCTATATAATTATTGACATCAACAGGTTTAAAATATGTTTTGGACTTAATTGTCCCCCCCTCAATGTAAAGTGTCAAATCCAAAAAATTAATAGTGTGCCTGCTATACTGCAAATCCAATTTTATACCCCAGTCATTCTGATTTAATAAACCATGGAATCTTTTTAGACTTTCCTCATCACCCTTCCAGATAAAAAGGAGGTCATCTATGTACCTTCTGTAAAGGATCAGGTTCTGCGCCCAGCCACACGAAACCCCCGACCACTGGGATTCCCAATAGGCCATAAAGAGGTTTGCGTAGCTGGGCGCAAAACGAGTGCCCATAGCAGTCCCCATACATTGTAGGTAGAATTGGTTGTTGAAAGAAAAATAATTATTCCGGAGGATAAACTCAATGCCCTCCAAAATAAATTCCACCTGCTCCAAAGGATAAATTTGGTGTACATTCAAATGATGGCGAACCGCTTCACAGCCCTTGTTATGCGATATTATGCTATACAAGGATTGTACATCGCACGTGACGAGAAAAAAGTCAGGTTCCCATTTAAAGTTTTCCAAGATTTGTAATAAACTCATCGTATCCTTCAGGTACGATGGAATCAACTTCACCAGAGGTTGCAAAAGAATATCCAAATACTGCGATAAATGGCTCGTAACAGACTGTATACCCGATATTATGGGTCTGCCTGGCGGATGAAGTGGATCCTTATGGATCTTCGGCAGAAGGTAAAAGATGGGGATCTTAGGAAATAAAGGGTTAAGATATTTTAATTCCTTTTGATCCAAGATACCTGCATCGCTTCCCTTAGCAAGTAAATTGGATAGTCCTATTTTTATATTTTGGGTAGGATTAGATGGTAACAATCGATAAGTAATATTATCATTAAGTTGCCTCAAGGCTTCCTGGTCATATAATTCTTTGTCCATAATGACTATCCCCCCCCCTTTATCAGCAGATTTGATGACAATAGTTGGATCATTCTTTAAATTGGTTAATGCGTCTCTCTCATTTTTAGTCAAATTCAATTGTACTTTTCCCGAATGGATCCTATTGATATCGGCCATAACCATATATTCAAAGATCCTCATCTCCTCCGAAATCATGTTACGGGGAAAAAACGAGGAACCTTCTTTAAGCCCTGAGTGTGTGAATTCTGAGGAAATTATCTCTCTTTCAATAGGATTCTTCAGGAAAAACTTTTTCAAGCACATCTTCCTTTGAAATTTTTTTAGATCAACAAAAACACCAAACTTATCTACCTTCGCACTTGGTGCAAACTTTAACCCTTTACCAAGAGCTTTGGTCTCATGCTCATTTAGAACACGGCTACTGAGGTTAAATATACCATTTGTACAGATGGAAGCCTCTCGTTTTGATGCTTTAATGAGCCCTTTCATTTCTTTTCTTTCTTTCTGAGACCTTCCTCCCCTAGTGCCCCGTTTACTTTTTCCCATCCCCTTTTGCGAGGGATTGCGCCCGGTTGATTGACAATTCTTACAACCGGTTCTAGGGGCATGTTGGTGAGTTTTAATTGTTTTGTGGCCATCGGACGTAATTTTAAAAAAGGCTCTTTAGTTGGTTTAGATGGTAAAATGTTTGTATCAATGGAAGGAGTTCTTAATAGTGGTCTGCCTTTGTTCCAAGGGGATTTCCAGGCATAATCGGAAGGGCTCATTGCTGATCCAAAACTATCCTCCAAAGTATTCAATATCGGGTTGGTCGCTATTGCACAGATATTGGGATTATCCTTTTTAGAAACCTTTTGGGATTCCTTTGGTAATGAGGAGAGTTCACATATAGACTCATCATTACGAAGACTTGAGAGATCAGTTACAAAATCTTCGTTTGAATCTTTACTTTTAGGAGAATGAAGAGTTGGATAATCTACCTGGATACAATCATCCATCTCTAGAACATATGGGATATCTTCTTTCTTATTCTTATTATTATTGTTTTTATATTTCTTGATAGGAATTAATTCACTATCTTGTGTCAGTTCTGAGGGACATCCAAATAGAATTCCCCCTGTGGGTACTGCGGACGTTGGTATTGCAGGGCGCAAAGAGTTTTTCCATGCATGTGCGCAGGATCCGCAAAGAGTTTTTCCACGCATGCGCGCAGGATCCGGAAGTCGAACTCCGGACCAGCGGAGCTTTGCCCCGGAAGGGAAATTCGGTCGCCTTCTTGATTGAAGGCGAACCGGAAGTGGAAGCCTCTTGGCGTGGAGGACACTGTGACCCGGAAACGATAGGTGCTCACCATCTTCCGCTATGTGATGGGCAAATTGAAAGTAAAAGCCTTTTTCTAATTGGAGATGGACAAATCAATAGCGGTAATACATTATGGCGCGAAAATTAGCGTTACCAACACCTGTTATCACCCCCAATTGGGAGTAGAAAATGTATATATATGCCTGTTCATTATCTGATAATTCTTTTCTTTTCTTGTTGCCACTGAGGAAGCGCGTGATGCGCGAAACGCGTCTGGCCCTATAATTCTGTTGTGTTTTTATATTGTTTTATTAAATACATTTTTTCCCGGACTTTGGGCATCTTATGGTATTCATTACTTCATGGAATTTGGCTTTTATAAATTGTGCCGTGAACAATTTACACACGTTGGATCCCTAGAGCTCGGTGTGGCTCTTGATAGGGTGAGTAATACTCCTCCCCTGGTTGTCAATTGTAAATTCATGATAAAGTTACAATATTATGCCATGTGAGTTCTCTTTCCCTTGATTTGAGATCTAAAGGAGAAAAATATTTAAAAGGCTGAGAAAGATTTGTCATCCTTGGCCGTGGGACTGGCCTTGAACAGTTTGAAGTGTGAATACAATAGAGCTAGGAAGCTCTTGAAAGGCTACAATTACGTGTCTTCACTAGAGTTATTTCCCTCAAACCAACTACCTCTTCATGGAAACGTAAGACTCTGACATTTTGTATCACCTTAAGGTGGTTTGGGGGACTGTTCTGGTGTTTACGAAAGGAGCGCTGTTCTTGCACCTGACCTATATTTTTTCAATTACTTTGTGGGGTGAGGGAGACACCCTAATTGCTTGAACGTGTAGCGATCCGAACTAAGATCTAGAGCGCCCTCTTGTTTCATCCTATTTCCTGTATTTGATTGTTTTCTTTTTTTCCCGGGGATGTTGGCTGCTAAGATGACACTTACTGAATATAGAAATAATATAGGCCATAATATTGATGAGATTTTTGGCGATTATTCCGTAGACAAGGCGGCTATACGAGTTCCTAATAGTCAAGAGTTGGCTCTATCTTTAGAGAAAATTCTGACTAAGGAAATCAAGTTTAAATGGGAAGTGATGACCCTTGAAAAATATCTAAAAGAGAAAATTTCTCCGAGAGGTCTGAGGTATTTTAAACTGCCCTCTTCAGACAGAGATAACTCTAAATTTATGGCTGGTTGGATTCAAATGATGGAGGATTTTGCAAGCCAAACCATGAGATACATTATACAACATAAAAGAGAGGTACTTCAGGGTTTGAATGAGGGTATCCAGGCCTTAATAGATGAACTTAAATTAAGTACGGATGAGATCCATTTTGAGGAACTATCACAGGAATTGAAAGTTAATCTGGATAAAATAACAAAGGATGTTATAGAAATTAAAAAAAAGAAATATATAAGGGATATAGAAGACTATAAAAACGATAAAGTCAAACAGAAATATCTCGTTGCCCCTAAATCAGGTTTGAGGGAATATCAACATCAATATCCTACCCGACGAAACGATCAGTCGGGAGGTTACCGACATAATCCCTCCTATAAAGCCCCTTTTACGCGTGGTACGAACAGGAGGTTTGAGAGTTCTACCCCTAAAGGGAATCCGAACTTCATCCCTATTCGTAGTCGGGCTCAAGTTAGATTTTCGGAAAAAGTAGGGGAAAATCTAGCTCCTAAAATGATCCCCGCAGGGGGAATTCTATTTGGATGTCCCTCAGAACTGACACAAGATAGTGAATTAATTCCTATCAAGAAATATAAAAACAATAATAATAAGAATAAGAAAGAAGATATCCCATATGTTCTAGAGATGGATGATTGTATCCAGGTAGATTATCCAACTCTTCATTCTCCTAAAAGTAAAGATTCAAACGAAGATTTTGTAACTGATCTCTCAAGTCTTCGTAATGATGAGTCTATATGTGAACTCTCCTCATTACCAAAGGAATCCCAAAAGGTTTCTAAAAAGGATAATCCCAATATCTGTGCAATAGCGACCAACCCGATATTGAATACTTTGGAGGATAGTTTTGGATCAGCAATGAGCCCTTCCGATTATGCCTGGAAATCCCCTTGGAACAAAGGCAGACCACTATTAAGAACTCCTTCCATTGATACAAACATTTTACCATCTAAACCAACTAAAGAGCCTTTTTTAAAATTACGTCCGATGGCCACAAAACAATTAAAACTCACCAACATGCCCCTAGAACCGGTTGTAAGAAATTGTCAATCAACCGGGCGCAATCCCTCGCAAAAGGGGATGGGAAAAAGTAAACGGGGCACTAGGGGAGGAAGGTCTCAGAAAGAAAGAAAAGAAATGAAAGGGCTCATTAAAGCATCAAAACGAGAGGCTTCCATCTGTACAAATGGTATATTTAACCTCAGTAGCCGTGTTCTAAATGAGCATGAGACCAAAGCTCTTGGTAAAGGGTTAAAGTTTGCACCAAGTGCGAAGGTAGATAAGTTTGGTGTTTTTGTTGATCTAAAAAAAAATTCAAAAGGAAGATGTGCTTGAAAAAGTTTTTCCTGAAGAATCCTATTGAAAGAGAGATAATTTCCTCAGAATTCACACACTCAGGGCTTAAAGAAGGTTCCTCGTTTTTTCCCCGTAACATGATTTCGGAGGAGATGAGGATCTTTGAATATATGGTTATGGCCGATATCAATAGGATCCATTCGGAAAAGTACAATTGAATTTGACTAAAAATGAGAGAGACGCATTAACCAATTTAAAGAATGATCCAACTATTGTCATCAAATCTGCTGATAAAGGGGGGGGGATAGTCATTATGGACAAAGAATTATATGACCAGGAAGCCTTGAGGCAACTTAATGATAATATTACTTATCGATTGTTACCATCTAATCCTACCCAAAATATAAAAATAGGACTATCCAATTTACTTGCTAAGGGAAGCGATGCAGGTATCTTGGATCAAAAGGAATTAAAATATCTTAACCCTTTATTTCCTAAGATCCCATCTTTTACCTTCTGCCGAAGATCCATAAGGATCCACTTCATCCGCCAGGCAGACCCATAATATCGGGTATACAGTCTGTTACGAGCCATTTATCGCAGTATTTGGATATTCTTTTGCAACCTCTGGTGAAGTTGATTCCATCGTACCTGAAGGATACGATGAGTTTATTACAAATCTTGGAAAACTTTAAATGGGAACCTGACTTTTTTCTCGTCACGTGCGATGTACAATCCTTGTATAGCATAATATCGCATAACAAGGGCTGTGAAGCAGTTCGCCATCATTTGAATGTACACCAAATTTATCCTTTGGAGCAGGTGGAATTTATTTTGGAGGGCATTGAGTTTATCCTCCGGAATAATTATTTTTCTTTTCAACAACCAATTCTACCTACAATGTATGGGGACTGCTATGGGCACTCGTTTTGCGCCCAGCTACGCAAACCTCTTTATGGCCTATTGGGAATCCCAGTGGTGGGGGTTTCGTGTGGCTGGGCGCAGAACCTGTCCTTTACAGAAGGTACATAGATGACCTCCTTTTTATCTGGAAGGGTGATGAGGAAAGTCTAAAAAGATTCCATGTTTATTAAATCAGAATGACTGGGGTATAAAATTGGATTTACAGTATAGCAGGCACACTATTAATTTTTTGGATTTGACACTTTACATTGAGGGGGGGACAATTAAGTCCAAAACATATTTTAAACCTGTTGATGTCAATAATTATATAGAATCTACAAGTTGCCACGCTCCGGCGTGGCTTAAAAGTGTCCCTAAAAGTCAGCTTACACCAGGTTGAGAAGAAATTGCACAGAGAGGAGGTATTTGACCTTCAAGCTGATAAATTGATTGGTGATCTTAAGGAAAAGGGGTATAAAGAGAAAGGCTTAATTGATATCATGAAAGACTTCAGAGTAAAGATAGGGGGCTCTTATTCAGTATAGGAAACGTGAGGAGAAAGAGAATTTCTCTCTCCCTTTTATTTACAATTATAATAGCCACACACCTGCTATTAATTACTCAATACGAAAATACTGGCATATCTTGAAGAAAGATCCGGCACTACAGGACATTTTAGATGATAATCCGAAGATTGTTAATAGAGGTGCACGAACGATAAAGCAACA
Organism: Leptobrachium leishanense; assembly: GCA_009667805.1. Taxonomy (NCBI): domain Eukaryota; kingdom Metazoa; phylum Chordata; class Amphibia; order Anura; family Megophryidae; genus Leptobrachium; species Leptobrachium leishanense. The sequence goes on along the minus strand of CM019064.1, from coordinate 106,441,154 downwards.
AATTGTTAGGAGCCACGTTCGTCAAGGAAATAGTGCTTTTAAAACAATAACAATGAAGGAAGGTTTTTACCGATGCGGCTCATGTTCTGCCTGCAAGAAACTAGGATTAAAGAGAGAATTTTGTTCGGCCTTTGGTGTTAATAACATGTTCAAAATTAAAAAGGTTATATCGTGCCACTCCACTAATGTTATTTATGCTCTTGTTTGCCCTTGTGGCAAAATTTATATTGGTCGGACAATTAGACCCCTCTATGTTAGGATTTTAGAGCATATTCGTAACATTGTACGAGGGTTTGATAAACACACGGTATCATCTCATTTCCTCACTACACACAATAGCTCTCCTGTAGGTCTGGTCTTTTTCGCCCTACGTAAGGTTGAAAGAGATTGGAGAGGAGAAGATTTCCTGAAAAAGATCAATCAGGAAGAGATGAGGCTTATTTTTCTTTTTGACACCTTAATACCAAGGGGCCTAAATAAGGACTTTGAAATTTGTCATTTTTTATGAGTCCTTTGCCCTAAATGGTAGGGCTATGGAGTCAGTAATCGTCCTTTTAATGCAATTTTAGAGTTTTTAATATTTGGGAAGAGTACATTGGACGTAGTTGTTGTATGTGACCCATAGGGGTTTATGACTGACATGGTCGATATGCTTCTCTTTTATATGTATGCCCCTTCATTTTTTATATATGTTAATTGATCTCTTGTGGGGGTGGTGTTTTTCTTGTTTCCCGAGTGGATGCCAGGAGGGTGGATTTTGCTGTTCGGAGTATTGGGTACTGCGGACGTTGGTGTTGCAGGGCGCAAAGAGTTTTTCCACGCATGTGCGCAGGATCCGCAAAAAGTTTTTCCACGCATGCGCGCAGGATCCGGAAGTCGAACCCCGGACCAGCGGAGCTTTGCCCCGGAAGGGAAATTCGGTCGCCTTCTTGATTGAAGGCGAACCGGAAGTGGAAGCCTCTTGGCGTGGAGGACACTGTGACCCGGAAACGATAGGTGCTTACCATCTTCCGCTATGTGATGGGCAAATTGAAAGTAAAAGCCTTTTTCTAATTGAAGACGGACAAATCAATAGCGGTAATACATTATGGCGCGAAAATTAGCGTTACCAACACCTGTTATCACTCCCAAATGGGAGTAGGAAATGTATATATATGCATGTTCATTATCTGATAATTCTTTTCTTTTCTTGTTGCCACTGAGGAAGCGCGTGATGCGCGAAACGCGTCTGGCCCTACAACTCTGTTGTGTTTTTATATTGTTTTATTAAATACATTTTTTCCCGAACTTTGGGCATCTTATGGTATTCATTACTTCATGGAATTTGGCTTTTATAAATTGTGCCGTGAACAATTTACACACGTTGGATCCCTAGAGCTCGGTGTGGCTCTTGATAGGGTGAGTAATACTCCTCCCCTGGTTGTCAATTGTAAATTCATGACAAAGTTACAATATTATGCCATGTGAGTTCTCTTTCCCTTGATTTGAGATCTAAAGGAGAAAAATATTTAAAAGGCTGAGAAAGATTTGTCATCCTTGGCCGTGGGACTGGCCTTGAACAGTTTGAAGTGTGAACACAATAGAGCTAGGAAGCTCTTGAAAGGCTACAATTACGTGTCTTCACTAGAGATATTTCCCTCAAACCAACTACCTCTTCATGGAAACGTAAGACTCTGACATTTTGTATCACCTTGAGGTGGTTTGGGGGACTGTTCTGGTGTTTACGAAAGGAGCGCTGTTCTTGCAACCTGACCTTATATTTTTCATTTTTTTACTTATGTTGGCTGTGATTGTGAATGCAAACTTTATAATAGAGAATTTACAAAAAAAATTCCTTAGGGAAATCGCCGGGCAGCTAGGGGTTCCCCGGCTAACTGACGTCATAGAGCCATGCACGATGATGTCAGGTGGAGAGGGGGGACCTGGGAGGTGGAGCCACCATCCCAATATGGCGGCCCCCACCGGAGCTACGTCGCGATCCGGCACCGGATCGCGGCCCAGTGTCTCATGGGTTAAAGCTAGGATGAGCTGTTCGGGTTCGGACGGTTCGGGGTTCGCGATCTGCTCGAACAGGCTAAGTTCGGGTCGAACCCCGAACCGTCCGAACCCGAACAGCTCATCCCTAGCTTTAACCCATGAGACACTAGGCCGCGAACATTTCCGGGTGTTCGCCGCATGTTCGACCACAATGGACCACAATGCATTTTCCCACTGCCTGAAGCTCGTAATTGGCTACAGCCTTGCACCTGACCATAGGTCTGGTGCAAGACTGGTTGAACACTATGCCAATCACCGCTCAGAGTCCTGATTGGGCAAATTTTGCCCAATCATGGGCTCACAGAGCTAAGTCCCGCAGCACACTATATAAGGTTTCAACGCAGCGCTTTCTGCACGCATTTCAGAGGAGATTTCAAAGAAGATAGTTGTGTGTGTTGTTACTGCCGGTCTGCCACGCTACTGGAATGCTATGCACGATGACGCCAGTCCTGGAGTTAACCCCTAACTGCCACCAACGGTGGAGATAGGGAGTTCCAATGAACTCCCTATCTCCCGATCCGTGCAGCTAGGGGTTAACGTTTGGTATTGTTGGATCGGCCAGAGCATGGTCGTTCCAACGATACCAAACTCGAATGTGAAAAAAGTTTGCAAAAAAAAAATATATATTTTAAAAAAAAATTATTAAAAAAAAATAAACACTTTTTTTTTCTTTTTTTTGGTTTGTTAATGCAGCAATATTGTTCCCATTTCAATTATAATGTGAACAATGATGCTGCACTAACGATTTTTGTATGCGGTGCGTTTGTTAAAAATCGTGTAATTTTCCTCAAAAAAAATGTAACGAGACCCCATCTCTAATTTTTTTAACAAGCGCACCCAATACAAAATATAACCGCAATTGCTCGCATGTTAAAATGTGGGAAAAAAACACTTTACACGCTGTAAATTATTGAAAATTCATATTTTATTGCATTTTTTGTTATAATATACAGACAGGTCATGACGTATACATATAATAATGACATATTATTAATCTGCCGAGTCTGACGGAAAGAACGATATATAATATGTCTGGATCATATACTAAAATAAGCCTTAAAAACACGTTTAAACATGATGAGCAAAACCGGTAAAAATGACCTCAGCACAGAGGCGGGAAAAGCCTCAGCAGCGAAAGGGTTAAAACACTTGTGAATTAGGGTGATCTTCTGTGTCTCGTCACACAGCCAACAATTTTTTCTGGGGCTCACTAATTCTTTAAAACACTTGGAATTAAGGTGATCTGTGTCTCGTCATACAAAAAGTACCACGCTGTATTTTGGGCTCACTAATTTCTTTAAAACACTTGGAAATTAAGGTGATCTGTGTCTCGTCATACAAAAAGTACCACGCTGTATTTTGGGGCTCACTAATTTCTTTAAAACACTTGGGAATTAAGGTGATCTTCTGTGTCTCGTCACACAGCCAACAATTTTTTTTGGGGCTCACCAATTTCTTTAAAACACTTGGGAATTAAGGTGATCGGTGTCTCGTCATACAAAAAGTACCACGCTGTATTTTGGGCCTCACTAATTTCTTTAAAACACTTGGGAATTAAGGTGATCTGTGTCTCGTCATACATACAGTACCACGCTGTATTTTGGGGCTCACTAATTTATTTAAAACATTTGTGAATTAAGGTGATCTGTCTCTTGTCACTGGCTGCCAGCTATCAGTGTGTCTCACTGAGTTATACCAGAGTTATTTAAATCTTTATACCAGAGTTGAATCAGAGTTCTGTATATATTAATCTATATATCACTCACCATGTCTGAAAGAACAAAAAGGACAGGCAGACGCTCCCAGCCACAGATAAGATGGCAAGCAGCCCCTGTGTCGGGAGACTGTGTCTCTGGTCGTGGTGGACGTGGTGCATCCTCTGCAGGGGCACGTTTGTCCTTTCTAACTGGTGCTGGCCGTCTTAAGCAGCAGCAACATACAGAGGACTTGGTGGATTGGCTAACCAGGCCATCCTCATCCTCCGAGTCCTCTGCCAGCCAGGCTTCTAGTGCTTTACAGTCCACCTCAGCTGCCAAAGCATCTAATGCAGCCTCCATGTCCACACCTACTCCTGCCGTATCCTCGCTATCACACACGGAGGAGTCAGCTGAATTGTTTGGCTACAATGAAAGTGACATGCTGCTTGAGGATGCGCAGCAAGTACAGTGATCTGATTCAATCTCTGAGGTTGAGCAAGGGAGTATAATCAACCTAGAGGAAGGGGGTGCCAGTGATGACACACAAATAACTGGCACTCATGTTGCCCCAGCAGCTGCAGCATACTGCCAAGTTGGCTCCAGTGACGAGGAGATAGGGGGTGAAGATGACATTGATGATGATGAGGTCACTGACTCCACTTGGGTGCCAGATCGAACTGAGGAATCAAGTGAGGAGGAGGGGGAGGAGGAGGAGGAGGCACAGCAAACACGAGGCACAACATCCTCTGTGACAAACCGTAGCACTAGCCAGTCCAAGGCATCACATGTCAGAGCTGCTCCGGTGCAGAGCGCTGTTGTCTCAAAGAACACATGCAGGAACTCTGCTGTCTGGGAGTTCTTTAAGAAATGTGCAGCAGACCCCACCGTTGCTATTTGTAATCTATGTTAGAGGTGGCTGAAGAGTGGGATAAACACAGGACGCTTGGGTACCACGTGCTTGAGGCGACATATGAACAAGTGCCACACATCCCGTTGGTGCAAAACTTTGCATAGGTCCTCCTCCTCCTCATCTGTCTCTACCCACACTGTATGTCCTGCCATGCAATTGCCTACAACCTCCACTAACAGGGATGATGCTACAGTAATGGATGTACCAGCAGGTTCTTCCTCACAATGTGACATCATCCCAGTAGCTGAAGATTTACGCAGTCAGATTACGTTGCCGCAGCTGCTGCAGTGAAAGAAAAAATATAATCCCAACCATCCCCAAGCACAGCATCTAAATGCCAGCTTAGCTAAATTACTCGCATTGCAGCTGCTGCCTTTCCAGCTGGTGGACTCTGCTCCTTTCCGTGAATTTGCTGAATGCGCTGTACCACAGTGGCAGGTTCCAAAACGCCATTACTTTTCACGCAAGGCCATTCCAGCACTATACCAGCACGTGGAAGACAATGTTATCCAGTCATTGGGAAAGGCAGTCAGCAGCAAGGTACATGTCACTTTAGACACGTGGTCCAGCAAGCATGGACAGGGTCGTTACATTTCCTTCACGGCACACTGGGTAACACTGATTGCAGCTGGGAGGGATCCAAGACGGGGCTCTGTGCTGGAGCTTGTTCATCCACCACGCCTCCAGAAAGCTGCTTGTATGAGGTCTGTCTGCTCCACCACCACCACCTCTTCCTCCTTCTCTGTCTCTGGCGAAGTGGCAGTTAAACCCACGCCTGACAGGATCTACGCAATGGCTCAAGCAAAAAGATGCCATACTGTGCATGAGCTGGTTTGTATAGGGGACAGGAGCCACAACGGGTCAGAAATTTTGTCAGCTCTGCAGGGGCAGGTGCAGAGATGGTTTACACCACGCCAGCTTGAGCTGGGAATAATCGTCTGTGATAATGGCAGCAACCTTCTCTCCGCCCTACGCAAGGGTAAATTGACGCATGTACCATGCCTAGCACACATCCTAAATCTGGTGGTACAGCGTTTCCTAACCAAGTACCCAGGGCTGCCAGAGCTTCTCATCCAGGCCAGAAAAGTCTGCAGCCACTTCAGACGGTCATTCCCAGCAAGCGTTCACCTGGCAGAAATTCAAAGAGAATTCCACCTTCCCACAAACCGTCTGATCTGTGACATGCCCACCAGGTGGAACTCGACATTAGCAATGCTGCAGCGTCTGCACAAGCAGCAGAGGGCCATCAACGAGTACCTGTGTGAGTATGGCACAAGGACAGGTTCAGGTCAACTTGGGTTTTTTTCCCCCCCGCAGTGGCTGATGATCAAGGATGCATGCACTGTACTGTCACCATTTGAGGAGGCAACGAGGATGGTGAGCAGGGACAGTGCATGCATCAGTGACACAATTCCTTTAGTGTTCCTGCTGGAGCACACTCTGCGGGGAATTATAGATGTGGCTCTAGAGGCAGAGCAGCGGGAGGAAGAGGAGGCATTCCCTAGCTCTCAAGGCCCCAGTCTTTCTGCAGACAGCATTCCAGCGGGTCCTACTCAGATCAGACAGGAGGAGGATGAGGAGGAGGAGGACTATTTAAGTAGTGGGGGCATTGAAGGTGGGGATTCCTCAAGGCAGGGTTTTGTGTGCCCAAAAACAGAAGGGCTTGTGCGTGGCTGGGAGGAGGAAGTGCACGATACGGTCATCCTCATTGACCAGGAAGACTCGGCAGCTAATGCCACCTCCAACCTACGCTGCATGGGCTCCCTAATGATGCAAAGCCTGCTGAGGACCCCAGGATTCGTGCTATCAAGGAGAGGGATCATTACTGGTTGGCAACCCTTCTTGATCCACGATACAAGGGGAAAGTTGCAGAGCTCATCCTGCCCACACAGAGGGAGCACAGGATGACAAAACTTGAGGAACTTTCATGGAAAACTCACTGTCCCTTTAAAAACATTTTTTTTAAAAACTTTTTGTCCTTGTTTCCTGTCCCCCAGGGCACTACCCGGACCCCCATACACCTTTTATGGCAAATATGTAGCATATATGCCCTCTTGGAGGGCACTCTAAAAAACCGAATTTTCAGCCCCATTGACTTGCATGGGGGTTCGGGTTCGGGTTCGGTCCCGAACAAATGGAAAGTTCGGGTTCGGGCTCGAACCGAGCTCGGGGGGTGTTCGGCTCATCCCTAGTTAAAGCCAGGCATTGCTTAAAAGGGGATAAGCTCCCCTTTTAAGCAGTGCCTGGCTTGTCCTATGGGACCTCCCGATCGGGAGGGAGAGAGATCCAAAAGGATCCCCCCCTCCTTTCAGGCGATCTCCTGGTCACCTGAAAATGACATCAACGCACATGGCGGGATGACGTCATTTATGCGGGGAGGCCCATAAAAGGGGCGTCTGACTTCCAGCAAGTCAGAACGCCGCGGGACAGAGAGATGAGTATGATGTGTGGGGAACATCCTCCGCATATAGCAGGAGTCAATGAGGACATTCCCCACACGTCCTCTACAGCCAAATGTTTAAATGACAGCCCTGGGAAGCCCAGTCCATAGGTTTTGCTTTGGGACACATCCCTGAACATGTGAGCAGTTCTGACACATGCAAAGAATATGGCTAAGGATGAAAATCTGACGGGTATAAAGTCATCAGTTTAATGTTCAGACATTCTTTATTGCAGTGGTTCCCAACTGCGATCCTCAGGTACCCTTAACAGGCCAGGTTTGCCAGATATTTGAAGCACAGCACAGATGATATAATTTGCTGCCTAGTGACTCCAGGATTCAGTCTGCATTTCCCCAAGGTAATCCTTAAACCCTGTCCTGTTAGGGGTACTTGAGGACCGCAGTCGGGAACCACTGCTTTATAGCATCATACTGTTATCATGGTAACCCAGCTGCAAAACATTTACATTTAGTAAAAGCTGGATCATCCAATAAAGCAGTGCAAAATCTGCTAAGTTCACCTTTTGATTGCTTGATTGGTCTACAAAGTGCAAGAGCATCCCTTCAATCATAAATTAAATGACTGAAGAAATTCTTTAATTGTCCTGAGTTGGCCAATAGAAAATGATGATTTCAGATTTCATCTGTCTGCCAAATGACCAGCCCAGGCTTGTCCTCAGGATTTTGCTGTTTTATCTTAACAACTGCTTTGTAATCATCAAAAGACTATTCCATGTGAACACAGACTATTATTGGAATTTTTATAGTTACTAAATATATTTATGTACATATTTATGGTAAATATGTCTTGATTACTTCCACATACACAAGATCGCAGGCAACCATCTGTCAAAGAGTGTTATTAATTGCGAACTTTGTTTAATAAGTTTATTGTGAAAGATAAATGTGTTTCTTTATCACTTGTGTCCTTGTTTCACTCATACAGTTTCTTGTTTTGACTTTTTATCTCTGTGTTCCATTTCAGTTTTTTCATTGTTGCACAAACTTAATATAAGAAACATGATGTATTTAACTTTGGATGGAGAAATAAAAAAATGAATCGTTTGTACAAGTTCTTCTTTCATTTCTGCTTTATTGACTGAATGAAGTAAAAACAGAAATACTATATAGGAAAGTGTTTTGATATTAATATACATGTGCTCTCAAGATGAAGCACATACGATGGAACTTCAGAGTTTCTGGTTAGGCTGAAGACACGCTTGATGTTTAAAAGAGGCTAGAGGAATAAAAGGCTAAAAGAGACTGTTTATAATTATGTGTTTTGATCCTTATCAGAAAAAAGAAACAGTAAATCAGTAAAATGTTAAACGCAACATACAATCAGGGCTATTCAGAGAGAGGTGAAAACCTTGAATTGCCAGGAGAATGAACAATCTAGACCAAATAGCCAATTTGGAAAGTGAGATAAATGGGAGAATTTTTCTGGTTTGACTATTTTGACCTAGAATTTTCAATTCTCCAGTCATTCTCAAGGTTTTTACCTCTTTCTGAATAGCCCTGCATGTGTTCTTGTGTTATTATGTGAGATATGTTCATCATAGTAGCCACAATCCAGAAACCTGAGAAATGCTCATATGAGAACCTAATCAGATGTGCTGGAGCTTTAAGGCTGGGTTCAGACGAACGCAGTGCGAACGTGCGTTGAGCCGCACTTTATCACGGCCGTAGTAGCAGCAAATGACGTCCAATGACGGGCAATATACAAAGTACGGCCGCACGAAAGTTCGGCCGCGCAACACAAGCGGCAAACGAATGCTTTTTTTTGAGAACGTCGAACCGCTAGTACTGACGCACAGAGTGCGCTGCGTCAGCATAGCGGCATGTTTGCGTGATTAGGAGACGTCAGACGCTGTACCATGTCCAGCCTACATAACGTCCAGAGACGCAAACTTTGTTTACTCAACATTTCTCTTTCTTTTCTAGCTCCGTCAAAAATCACGGCCGTAATTGCGCACCGTATGACCGCTATCGCGTCTTCCGTGAAAAAGTGCTTCCGGATGCATGGACACACTTTTTGACGGTAGACGTGAAAAGTGCGTTCGTCTGACCCTAGTCTAAATATAAAGACGCACTCATGATTGTGGAATTTAGTGAGAGTTAAATCTAGGTGTGAAGGATATATTACTCAGATTTGTTCTCAACAATTATCCATTTAATGCAATGACATTTCACACATGCAGTAAATTACAGAATAATTCTTAACAAAATTGTGAAAACTCATGGAAACACTTATAAAGTGACATTAAGGTAGTGTATATGTGTTACATTTGGACATGTGCGTTTGGATACTGAATGTCATTTGTTATTAATTATTAGAAACTACAGAAAACCTTCATGACATGTGCGGACGTGTAGGTATAGAAAATATGTTTTCAGTTTAGCAGGATTATTCTGGATCTGAATGAGTAGTTCGAACATAACATTTAGATTACTGACAGTGTGAAAGCTCATATATTCGGGTCAAATATTATCCTATATTCCCATAAAAACCATACAGACATACATATAGGTGAGAATTCAACTGCCACAGCCCATCTCTATAGGGGTTATATACCATGCAATGACTATGTGGATTATTGCACAGGAATTACAAGTTTTAGTCTAAAATTGGAAAGTCGGAAGGAAGCTGGAAAATATTTTATACTGAGCTCATTTTAGCCAAAATGTAATTTTTTAATTTATATTTCCATCGTTAACAGTAAAAATAGCAATGCCTGAATACAAAATCTGCAATACGTTTAATGGGTGTAGTCACAGAATTTAAATGTCACAAGTGGAAAAATGGATGATGATTTATTGAGTAGCCGGATTGCAAAGACAGAGTTCTGATTATATGGAGAGCTGTTTAGTTTAATATTTTAGTATTGCACATCCCACATTTATTTAGACTACAAGCACCAGCCTTTGCCGGGCACCTTGATGAGCAGTTAATGTCCCACTTTCATTCTCATATAGAGTTCTGGAAGCTTGGTTTAATATGTGGAAGCAGGGCTTTTTTTCTGCAGGTAGGTGCCGGTACTCAGTACCGGCACCTACCGGCTGGGCCGACACTCCTCTGCTAGGATGCAAAGAATGTCCCCAGCCCATTGTCGAAGTTCTGTGGATTGGCGGCACCCTTATTAGTTTTTTATAAATACTTGTAACTGTAATTGCCACCGATCGCAGACTTTTCCCGCAGTGGGCTGACATCTTGGATGACAGCCCAACCTGGGGGACCTCCCCCACCCACTGACATCATCATGCATGGGCATGATGACGTGAGATGAGGGACTTTCCCCCAGGCTGGGCAGGGAATTCCCTATGGAGGAGGTACAGGGGTACTTTGGTCCCTGTATTTCCAGAACTGTAGAAGCCAGGGGGTCATATGAGGTGTCATTGGAATGGCAAGAGCATGGCATTTCTAATGATACCAAACGTGACCAGGCTTTATGTAAACTTAAAAAAAAATGTGAGTTTTTCTTCTAATGCAGCACTATTGTTCATTTTTCAATTATAAAGTGACCAATGATGCTGCATTGTTGAGCTCTGTGATACGCTCATACACAGCGCACATTACTGTGTGTTTTGATGCTGTGGAGCTCTGATACCCTCATACACAAAGTACATTACTGTGAGTTGTATTGCTGTGGAGCTCTGTGATACACTGATACGCACCTGTTATACCCCCCCCCCCTGCACTGTGGCCACAAGAAAGGTACAAAGACTGCAAAACTATAATATTAAACCTAGCATCCCTTTTCTGGTCTGTCCTGCTTAACCTGATTCCCTCAATAACACTGCAGTTGATTCAGGTGCCTTCAATCAGTAATCCAACACTTCCCTAAGTGTAATCTGCCTTCAGAGAAGCTTGCTGTTCTAATCTCCTGTTTATCTGACCCTCGGTTTTGATTATATTTACTTTGATTACTTGCTACTGACATACGACCTCTGGATTGGAATTTGGATTTGTCTCTGGAATTACCCATTTTGGTACTGCGCTTGAGAACCTTCCTTTTGTTACTTCTACCTGACTTTTCTGACATACATTTCCAAGGACTTCCATTTTTAACATAGGACGTCTGCTTCCACCATTTCCCTGGATTACAACTCACAATACCTCTGGACTTTCATTTTACCAGTATTTCTCATTTAATCCCAATTCCTATTCTCTCTGTCTGCTGTGTTATGTGTGTGTTCCGTAATTAACTCCTTGTTTATCCTCCCAGTGTCTGTAGTTAGTCTTGCTCCTGTATTGTCCCTCTTTTTCTATCCTAGCTCTGTATATGCTTTAGTCTGCCGCTTTCCTGCCCTACTTATTTATTTTTTTGAGAAGGGTTTTACATACATTGAGATTTCTCTCGTTTTCAAGTATGTCCTGGGTGGCGAGTATGTACCATTAGGGGTCTTGCCCAAGGACACTTACTGGAGAGGTGCTCTTGCCGGGATCGAACCTGTGTCTCCACAGTCTCTCTCCATGGTTATAGAGCAGTGATGTTACCGCTACTCCACCCAGCCGGCACACTAATGATCACTGCTTATTAATTAGCTCTATTCTCTGGCCTTGCCTCTCTGTGTGTTATTAATATCCAGGGTCTAACCTGTTTTCATGTCTTGCCCAGCTACTTTTTAAATTCACTTTATTCTGCATTGTCCTTGCTTTATTTCTATTGTATTTTTGGTATGGCCTGGCATTGGCTCTATTCTTGGGCTGCATTCAAGCGTATGCCACTTGTTCATTGGCTGTTCACTGCCTGGCACTTTATGACGCTTCATGGTGAGTACCTCCATCTTTTTTCCTAGCAAAAAGCACTGTTTGGAAGTATTTGTGGTTTACAACTCACCCAATCAGAATATAAAGCATAGAAACTGAACACAACAGGTCATCCAAGGCTCTTGGCGAATTCAACTCGGCAAATACTTACACCACAAAATGTTCTGGAAAACCTCTAACTAATTAGTAATACAGAGTAGGCATTAACTAGATCAATGCCCATACAGAGTTCCTTATGTTCCCAGTAGTACAGGGAAAAAAAAGACTAGCTCCCAAAAGTAGGTATTGAGTCATTTTGTGATTTCAATGTGATTTAATAGCAGGAAAAAGTACTTAAACTTTTTTAAATAAGCCTGGTTTCCTTGGTGAAGAATAGAGTATGATCTGTTGCCTACTCTTCCCACTATTGGAAAAACACAGAAGAAAAAATAGTTCCTCGATGTCCTTCTGGTGTTATGCATCTCACCCAACACTCCATGCTATAAAGTGTAATATTTGCATATTTATGTTCCAACCAGTAACATAGCAGTATTCATGTTTTATCATGACTTCTACCCTTTTTGGTTTTCAGTTTAAATTTTGGAGCCTCCCTGTGATCCTCAGTCATTTTTCCCTCTGCTCTCTTCTAATAAATAGTCACCCATTTATACCATAATTGAAATCTGAGCTTATTGGCACATACTCAATAACAGGTAGGTGCCTTTGAGGATTGAGTTAACTGGTAGTGAATGAAGTTAATAAAGCAAAAGAAGTAAAAATTAACTCGAAAAATGTTAATGAAGATTCTTGGTTGACTGATGTGTGAATGAGGAGTATTTTTCTGTTGGCTGTCAATATGCATATTAACGTTACTGTATGTTCAAATCATAATGACATGATATTCAGATTCCATCATGTGAGGGTTGATGCGTGAGCTAGGTCTTGAGTAACCACATATAATGCCTAATTATAGAATGCCTCTAGTGGTGATGG